>OX403595.1:5012500-10012500 GCA_948107665.1 Lomographa bimaculata
GTATACGATAAACGTCCCCGTTTATAGCTACAATTAAAATTGAAATGTACGAGAACATGCCAACTTAACACCATGTCTGGTGCAAATAATGTTAAAACATTTATTCCGCGATAAGGAACAAAAAAATATTATTTGTATATGTCAAATAACTAATTACAAAGAAAAAACATTGTTGCACACAAAAGTTCCAAGGTGGACTTAATACTATAGGCAATATTTAATTTTATCAGTCAACCACACATGGTAGACGAGAAGAGCGTTGTAGGCTTCCATCAAAATGTTTTGAGGGAGACAAAAGAAAGGAAAAAGGAAATAAGTATGTTTTTTTAAATGTGCTTAAAATTTTACACACCTACCTGAAGAGAATACCAAAAATGTCCATATAAGGCAGTATTGAAGCGTTTATGATTTTATTCACACCAGAACCAGAAACACAAATTTTCCTTGCGAAGAAAACTTGTGATCCCGCCGGGAATCGAACCCGATTGCTTAGAAGGCGAACGCGCACCCAACTAAGTGAACTGGCAGGTACTTTTGATGTTGGTCGCGAAACTTGCGGATCATAATTACTTATGTTTTTCTTGGCTTTTAACACATAGAGCTTATGCTCTGTGTAGAAACTACTTGAAGGTTCGATATTTACCAAACCGTCATAGAAATATTGGATCATTCTTTATGTTATATATGAGATACCATCCTATGATAATGCATGAAAATAATGTGCACGTAAAATTTAAGAAGATGCGCCTGGACAAGTCTGTCCGAGGTTTTCAGGTGCTTTAAGGCAATAATTTGTAAAATCATATGTTTAAGGAATAAATTAATAATATGAGTTTATTTTGTTGCTCTTGTCTACGATTTTTGAATGAGCCGATGGTCATATCCTTAATTCAGTAATTTAAAAAAACAGTGAAAGAAGATACTTAGTAATAATTAGGCTCCAAATATGTTCTTCGCTGTACAGATATACTTTTCACACTTGTAATGTATATAATAATAAATATATAAATAAAAAAGAGCCTCTAGGCCAAACCTGCTGAAAAAAGTAAATTAAAATTTGGTTACTCTATACACAATAAAATTTGAAATAATCAAAGAAAAAAAAATACCACATTGTCAACAACCCTTATAAAATTATTGCCCCAATAGAAAATATAACACTGAAGAAAATAAATATGTAAAAGTGAATAGTGAGAGAGTATGTACACTAATAACTATATAATACAAGACCTAGTTCTAGTATTCACACAAGATATGTAGTAATATGGTACCTATCAAGTCTTTAATGAAGCTGCTTAATGATACCTAAATAACATATAAAGTCTGCAATCAACTTAACAGTAATTAATAGTCGTTCTATCGTAAATTAAAGAAGGATATAAATCTGTCGTAAGTAAAAAAAATAAAAAATATATGAAAGCGTTCGAGTTGCTTTTTTAGAAGTAGTTATTTAAATGGCAAATATTCTCTTAATCCTAAAACAATGTACGAGTAAAAAAATCCTTTTTTTATACATAGAAGTATAAAGTTTTTGTTTGGTGTACACAATTGTAATGGTAAAATAGGGTTTGAATTACGGGGTCATCACGTTTGAGGGAATTAGTGAAGACCAATGAGTTGAAGAGGACTTATGAATTACTACTGCGAACCAGAGAAAAAATCGGAAATACAAATTCAAATCGAAATAGTTAGAATCGAAAAAAGGGACTAGGTATAAAAGTGACTATATCTCTTTCATTTTTTTTTTTATTATTATTTCATGACCATGGATGCATAGTCCTTCAGTCGAAATATTAAACAAATATTAACAATTTCTATTCTTCATAATAAAAGTCTTAGTCACAAGTCACAGTCAAAGTCAAGTAGTCAGTCATAGTCAAGTCATGCCCTAGTAAAGTGGTAGAAACTTTACTAGAACTTCTATTGGAGTTTTGGAGCGAAGGCGAAAATCACGTTTTTCAACTTTGTATGACTTGCCTACACTTATGCACATTTACTAAGTATTAACGGTTAATAATCCACCATTATTACACATTAACACTCGAAGAATCACAGGTTTTGGAAAATTATACAAAATCAACAACGCCATTTTTTCACGTTCGCGGCAAAACTCCTATCTCTTTCATAGTAGTATATTATAGTTACCAGCACCACAAAGTCACCAGCAGAACAAAACACGACTATAGTAGTCACACAGCATGAAAATCACTCACAAGAGTGAGTTCCTCTGCTCTCTGATAATATTATTTTGGTTATTTCTGATTCTAGTAACAGAAACATACTTGATATCACTGAATCAACAAATTTAAGTATCTTTTATGACCTGTCGAATTATACGGAAGAAACGCTTTAAAAAGCCCACACCTTTACTTATCTGGCATAAAAAAAAAAGTCATGACACCGATTTGAATTCAGTTATCTTGTAGGTTACATTGCAGACTTTAAAGTTTCAGTGTAAAAGCAAAGGAACATTCACAAATGCCTTCAAAGTCACTGGTACAGGAATAGCCTCTACGCTGGCATTAAGTTTCACGTATTAAGCAGAGACTCTATGCTGAACGGGTTGTGCTTCCTCTCGCTTTTCGATAGGTTTTGTTCCGAAGCCTGAGTACTTAAATCTAAGGACACCGCTCGGCCTGGATCAAAGTCGAACTTCTCGAACTTCGCATTAGCTGCGCCGAACTGTTGAAAGAATGACGTTTGAGGGTCTGGAGTTGGACTGAAATGTCGTCCGGAATGAGCATCGGAAGTTGAACTGTCTGAATTGTTGATGCCGTCTGCTCCAGATGGCGCTCGAAGGCGCCCAGTTAGAGAGAAGTCTTCAGGCCCTGAGTCGTGGCAGGAGTCTCCTCCAACCACGTCTATCATACATTCTTCTCCGTCCACATCTCCGTCGGAGTCAGAGTAGATCCCGCTGTTCCTGTGTTGTGCTAAGTACTCAGCCTTGAGTGCCTCGAGGTCCACAGCGATGCCCTTTGCCCGCAGCTTCCTTGCCTGTCTATCTAGCGCTTTTGCCAGCTTCTTTCTTCTTCTCGCCCTGTGATTAAATCAATAGGGCCCAATTAGTATAGAACCTTGTATATCAGTTAAAGAGGATTTAGAAACATGAGTGAGGCCTACAATATTCAGACTTTTACCCGCGCGTAACACGCGATGCGCGTCCTATGCAAATCCTGGTAACTGTGGTTACCAAGATATGGATAAGTAGATAGATATAATAAGAAGTAAGTTTTTATTATTAGAAAAATAAACAATACAATAAATATATTTTAACAATATTTATATTTAACAAAATATTTTATTTTTAATATTTGATCTAAATGTATAGTAAAAAATAGTATTAAACAGTACCTAAATAGGAGCTTTCTATAATTATAAACAAAAAAATGTTGTAAATTTTTATTAATGATCGTAAATAATTAGGTAGGTCATAAAACCCTAGTTCGTTGTTGTATAAGTAGTAGATGAGGGTTAATACCTACAAAACACAGGTTTTATTTTTGTAATTTCCTAAAGAAAATACCAACATGACGCTAGCCAATAAAAATAAATATGTATGATATAATTCCTCTATGCCCTTTTTACCATCTAACTACAAGACAAACTGTCAAACGTCATCCGTTTATGGTTGACATACCTCCAGTTCGCTCGAAGCGTTTCGCTTCTACGTTCATCATCCGTACGGCAAAGGAGTAGAGCTCATTGCCTGCATCTTTGTTCCCTGAACGGCACAATCTGGGTGTCTTCAAGTCTAGAGTGAATAAGTCTAGAGGTACCTTCTAGGCAAACATGTTCCACCTTCGGCCGTATCGTCACTTTCCATCAGGCGACGGTCAAATGCTTGCCTATCTAGCACAAATCAAACAAAACGTACCAACTGTAGTTATTATTATAGCTTGTTTTGATAAAAAAAACATGGCTCTTGTATTTGATAGCTTCGTCCGCAAAGTCTTTCAGATATACAAATTAATTAGGTCACAGAGGTTATCGTAATTTATTTCATTTAAAGTCCCGCCTAATGATAAAAATACCCAGAGGTGCTCGTTCCAATTAAAATGTGTCATCATTTCGTAATGTTATTAAATTCAACGGAGTATTAATTGGTTATGCCGCGGTAATCATACATATCTCAAAATAATGAAATTAGAACACTAATATTATAAAAGCGAATGTTTGGGAGTGTTTATGTCTGTTTGTTACTTCTTCACGTTCAAACGAACAATTTCGATGATTTTTTTTATGAAGTAGTAGACACCCTGAATAATAAGAAACCCTGGATAATAAGTTTCACAGGTAGGGACAGTTTGTATTGGAAAATTAAATTGTTGTTTTTAGTATTTTCCTTTACTTATTATTTATGTTGGTCACCGTTTAAACAGCCAAGATCAAAATTAGCCAAATCGATTCAGCCATTCTCGAGTTTTAGCGAGACAAACGAACAGTTATTCATTTTTATATACCTATATATATATATAATGTATATAGATATATGTATAGATCTATATATATATTAATCAATGCCACTTTTCGTTGTAATTTTATAACTCAAGAACGGGCTCACCTATCCAAACCAAATGTTTAGGCTTTGTTCGGACTATTTAGTAGATGGTTTATGTGAAGTTTGCACAAAATCGGTCGAGCGGCTCTTCATTTATCACACCCGGGCGAATCCGAGGCGGATCACTAGTATAGATATAGATATATATTATATGTTAAGATGTTTCCATAGACTAACAGGTATACAAAATCCCCCTTATCTACATTCCTATGGCCTCAAAATATTGTATCCTTTATATTCTTTACTAGCCGTGCCCCGCGGCTTCGCCCGCTATTATCAAGTCAAAGTAGCCTATGTGTTAATTCTAGATATAATCTATGTATATTCCAAATTTCATCCAAACCCGTTCAGCCGTTATAGCGTGAAGAGGGAACAAACATACTTACACACTTACACACAAACTTTCGGATTTATAATATTAGTAGGATTATTTTGCGTTTTAGGGTTCCATTTTGTAAATTCCTCACCTCTCCCTGGCGCGTAGCTCGTGAGGTGGAATGGGTTCCCCGGAACAGGACTGAGGATGGGCGTTGTGGGCGGGCCTCCCTGGGCCTTTCTTTGTGTGCTCCTTCTTGCGCCACTTTGCTCTTCTGTTCTGGAACCATACCTGGGAAAAAATATATATTTATAATTGTTGTATACCTGATTTAAATATGTCTATGTCTTCAATTTTCATTCATAACGTTTTATCCTCATAGGAGGAAAAGAAATTTAATTGAAATGTCCTTGTTATAATTTACTGTATATTAACCGAACGAGCAAGAGCGAAGCGTCTTCTTTTCAGCTTGGGCAAAATTGCTTTCGTATGTCCGGATTTCCGGTTGTTCTACTCTAAAATTCGTATTTCTCAACAGATTCTCGTGAAAATTTGTGATATATATTAATAATGTTTTCAGAATCACTTAATATTATTTCTAGCAACTCTACCAAAACAATACAAATATTCTTTATTGAAAAACAAATACAATTTTTTTAAGAACTAACTAAATAAAGAAATAAATCGTGAAGAGATTTCACAATAGGCAGTCTTATAGCATAAAGCAATATCTTTCAGACAACCTTAGCATGGATATAAACTTTAATAATTGAAATGCAAGCAAAGCTTAATAAACCGACTTTATCGCTTATATTTCGGTTTTGGCTGGACCGATTTCGATAAAATGTATATAATGGACCACCTCTGAAGTATAATCTACCAAATAAAAAATGAATTATCAAAATCGATTCTCAATTGGCGGAGATATCGCGTAACATAGTAAACAAAAAAAACATACATTCGAATTGATAACAACCTTTTTTGAAGTCGGTTAAAAATAACTGCATATGAGAGAGGTGTACACTAAAAAGTAATAAATAGAATGAAACTAATACCAATATAATTTTAATTAAGTAAAATTTCAATGAAAGTAATTCAAGCAGCCGTTCAATAAAACATTTCCATCAATAAAAACTATCCTCGTAAAGACCAATTCACGAGACCGCTGTAAACTGTAAATTTCTATCAGAACCGCAAAAGCGGAGAAGTCGGTTGAAAAGAACTGCATCTGACAGAGGTGTACACTAAAAAGTAATAAATAGAATGGAACTAATACCAATAAAAATTTAATTAAGTAAAATTTCAATGAAAGTAATTCAAGCACCCGTTCAATAAAACATCTCCATCAATAAAAACTATCCTCGTAAAGACCAATTCACAAGACCGCTGTAAACTGTAAATTTCTATCAGAACCCGAACCATTGAGGCTCCAAACACATCCCGAAGGCGGTTCCACTAAATTGAACTTTAACTGTGATTTAACACTTAAACAGTAAGTAAGAAAAAAACAGTATAAAGTAACTGGTTACAGGCGGCTGTGTGCCGCAAAGGTAGTGTCGAAGATTAAGACGTAAAGCTCGTACATTTGTATGGTAATTCCCGAGCGTGGTTTTGCATCTCATATAATGTCATGTGGTTAAAAGAGAATTGGCAAAGACTTCATTGATATTTAATTTTAACCACTCGTTTCATTGACGCTGGTTTTCTATGTAAGGAAAGTGAACAAGGAAGCAAGATGTAGACGCCTGCAGTTCACTGGTGGTCGTTTATGTTGGAATTTTAATATTAAAGTTTTGTTTATTTACATATATCATATTCTCTCTTTGAGGTTTGTAAACTATTGTAAATATTTTGATGCTGATATAAGGTACTTCTTTTAATTACTTAAGTTAATTTCAAATAGTTAATTTTTATTTTGGAGCTTTTTCGCAAAGCGAAAATGCCGCTTATTTAAAATATTAAGATCTAAAATAACAGAGAACAAATTAAATAATAAAAAGTATTAATTTGTCTTAGGTACTACTTTTGACATAGATATTAGGTAACATTAAATTTCCAACCGACTTCAAAAATGTTTTGTATGTATGTTACGCGATATTTCCGCAAATTATGAATCGATTTTGATGGTTCTTTATTGTACGGTAGACTATAGTGGTCCCATATAAATTTGGCTTGTAAAATGATTATTGAGTAATAATTAAATAAAATCAAATCAAAATCGCTTACTCACATGGGCCCCAAAGAGGCACTCAAGAAAGTTAATGACTCTACTGCCAGATTCGCAAAATTACAGCCATTTCGAGAAGAACTTGGCAAGAAACTCGGCGGCGTATTTATATTTTTTTTTTTTTTTATCATTCCACATAATTAGATATATCTATAATTATGTAGTCGCTAGATAGCGCTTCTGCAGTTTGCCTCTAAACATCCTTGTCTTTAATGTAGTCAATCGTTTCATAATAAGCTTTCTTAATTAATGCCCGTTTTATTACAGATTTTAACTTTCCCAGTGGTAATTCATTTACAATTTTATTAGAAGTTAGGAGTCAGACTGTCTAATGATAAGGTTAGATAAGTCAAACCACTCAGAAAACTAATAAGTTCGCGCTCGCTTCGCTCATGTCATACAAAGAATATTGCACTCTGAGCCATTGTATTAACCTACAAAATCGAATAAAAATGCATATTCCTAATTGCCTACGCAAGAGCTATAGACTGTTTCGAATGCAAAGTAAAGCCACAGAACATAACTTGTCCTGTAATATAGGTAATCCTTTTAATGATCATCAGCATATAAGCTATAAGGATCAATTGCTAATTAAGATGAATTAATTCAATGACGATAAACGATCAGGTCGTAGGTACTTGTCTTACTTAGACGTAATCCTGCATGGCAATCAGCATAACAAGGATTAATAGAGTATATATATGCTATTAGTAGAGTTTCGCTTTATCTAGAATACGGCTGCGTCAATTTTCACCACCAGCATAGCTATGAACTCTCTCGATTGAGATAGCTTTCAAACGAAAAAAAAACAAAGTCACTAGTGGCGTGGCTCTGTTAGCTGAATATCTCGCGCAGTTTTAGAAATGGCTGAAATTTTTTTTTAACTTTTGTTAAGCCCCATGTCTCCGCCATTTTAAAATTTTCCAAATACAGAACCGACAAGAAATCTATATAGTTATAAATAGAACCTGCTCACAAAATTTCACTAAAATCGTTTGAAAAATGCGACATGTAGAGGAGAACAACCGGAAATCCGCTGGACATACGGATGTAATTTTGCCCAAGCTGAAACGTAGACGCTTCGCTCGCTCTGCTCGCTCGGTCAAGTCAATCATAATGGGTCTGAGCTATGACGTCACAGACAGATACACAGATACACCCGTCCAACTTATAACACCTCTCTTATTGCGTGGGTGTTGAAAATGGGCAAATACGATCGAAATGTGTATCAAATAGAAAAGCTCAAATATATTTTATTTTACCATTCATTTATTTTATCATTTCAAAAATATGTAAAACAAATGTGTTAAAGACAAGAGTAACGTCAAAAATATTTTTAAAATTACTTCGAAAATCCGAACCTACTTTACATATCATTTTATATATAATTCACTTGACTGTCCTTCATTTTGATACCCTATTCGATAGGTTTGGTATTTTTTTCTATTAAGTATTTCGCACCATTTTTTTTTTCAATCGACTTGAAAAGGAGGTTCTCAGTTCGACTGTATGTTTTTTTGTACGTATGTTACGCGATAATTCCGCCAATTATAAATCAATTTAGATGATTCTTTTTTTGTTTGGTAGATTGGATTTCAGAAGTGGTTCCATATACATTTTTATCAAAATCGATCAAGCAAAAACCAAAATATATAGAAAATATAGAAGACGATTTTTTAAAGCTTTGCTTGCGTTTAATTATTTCACTTATTTGAGGATGCTTGGGTTTTTAAGACTAAGAGATAGAGGTAATTAAGAAATTTGCAAATATATACGTACCAACATACATACGTACCAACATGCATAACATACGAGATACGGGCAAAAAACGTAACCCTTTCTTGGCAGTCGTGTAAAAAGACTTTGATTAAGCACATTGTACCCGTGTTCAGTTTTAGTTCAAACGATCTCTACACAACTATTTAACAGTTAATTAAGTTATAAAAACGAACGCTTCTTTCAATTTAATTAACGAACTATAAATATAAGGATTCCGCTAATAGCTGGGACATTACAACTGATGATGCACCATTAAGCGTGAACATTTCGGTGCTCGCAAAAGGCATTAAACCCTATTTTATTAAATTAATCCTTATAATCCTTATTAATCCAGGGTATAATAAAGCCGGATGGGATCGTCGTAAACATGACCTCTGTATTTTGCTCGATCGCTGATGGTTCGCATTCGTTTTGTTGGATTGGTCTGCGGGGTGCTTTTTGCAGGGCTGGAATGTGGACTGGTTAATGTTAAATACATTTAAAGTCAAAGGTTAGCTTTTTATATAATTTTACTAGCTGTGCCCGGCGGCTTAAAGCTGGTCCATTGAAATATATTTTGCTACTAGGAGACAAGAAGATTCGAGTTAGTCGCTCACTATTTCCACGCTTGCTCATTACATCCCAGTGCTATCTAGAATTATGAACTTTTTAGAGGGTTTATTCCTTTTGTCTTCTCTCTCAAAAAAATACAATTAGCTACGTGTGTTTTTGAAAATGTTTTCAACCAACTATGTGGATATTAATACAGTGAATGTTTTAATCTACCTTCCGTTTTTCATATCTTTAAGTTAAACGAAGGAAGCGTGAATACAATGAAATTCGGGAACTGTGTTTTTTCTCATCTTATTGAAGGATATGATAGCGAAAAGAAGTTTGAAACATCCTTGTATTAATGTCCATATAGTTGAAAACATTTTCAAAAACATACGTTCTTAATTATATTTATTAAAAATCTCGAATTGTGCGAGCGAGAGAGAAGACAAAAGAATAAACCTTCTTAACAAACCCTTGGTGGCATTTTTTTTTATTGAATTGAAAATCTCTATGGACGTTCTTTGAAATTCTGATCCGCAACCTTTTTGCGTGACGAAAAGACGTGGTATATTGACGAATAATTAAAATGTTTTTCTGTAATACAAAAGCTTCAATTCTATAGTTCGTCTTTACAAAACACCCGGTTGTTTAGGCAAGAAATTGACAGATATATCACCTGATGGAAAGTGAAGATGCGGCCGCAAATAAAACATGCTTGCCAAAATACCTATTCATCAAGACTTTCCATATGCGGGCCGTAATTTCACTTGAATAGTTCCAACAGAATATCAGCGACGGAGATAGGTGGGTGACTACCTTCTTCGATATTATGCTAAGTTGGGACCATTTTGTGTGAGTGCACATTAATTATTAGGGTTAGTTTTAAGTCTTTTAATTTTATTGTATTTATTCCTCATACTAGTAATTGATGGAACTCTTCTATTCTATACTTGAAGACTCAGATTTGTCACCATGGTTTTATCCGAGGGGTGGTACGAAGACCGTCGGCCGTAGCCTCCTCCTTGGCGTTACCAGGGGGCCACATGGAGGACTCGTAGGCTAGCTCCTACGGCAGTGAGCAAACTTGACCTCAACTCAAGAAGCAGAGAAGACCCCCAATAAGAAGAAGAAGCCGGTACAGAATATATGGTGTTATCATCCCTCCTCTCCTCTCTCACATCTCCACATGCATCTATGGAGCACACACACACCACACACATCCATACATACTTACACACACTTTTAAAATTATTCGAAGCTAACCGTGGCCCGCAGCTTTGCCTGCATTTATCAAGCAAAAGTAGCGTTTGTATTAATCCCAGGTATAAGCTATATACATACCAAATATTATCCAAATCTGTTCAGCCGTTACAGCGTGAAGAGAAAACAAACATATTTGCACACTTACACTTAAACATTCGGATTTTTTATATTAGTGTGATTATACGAGTCTTAAAATATCAACCTAATTAGAAATTTAATATAAATTTCTAGAAATTCCATTAATAAAGGAAATTATACTAGTTACATTAATACGTTTCTAATTAGAAAATGAATACCCATTATTTCTTTATCAATGAAAACAATAAAATAACGATGAAATTAAATTATTATTATTTAAACTTTATTGTTTATCGATAGTATAATATTATAATCGATTATTCTAAGCTTGATTGTAATATTCTTATCGTTTTAATTAAATAATATCCACATCAATATTTTAACGAAATTAGATCTGCTCTATTTAATTAATTTATTTTATTTATTACTATAGTACTTCTCAATTTTTTTAATATGATTATTAATCAAGGTTACCGCATGTTTTAATGGGCAGATTCCCGTGGTGCTAATGCATGATCGCATGATGATGATGATGATTAGCTCATCGAGATAAAATCAAAGCCAATATTTTATTCAGCTGATAAGAACAAATATTAACAGTAAAGACAATCATCACACTAATATTATAAATCGGAAAGTTTGTGTGTAAGTATGTTTGTTTTCTCTTCACTCTTTCACGGCTTAACGGTTTTGAATGAAATTTGGAATGTACATAGCTTATACCTAGGATTAACACATACTCTACTTTTAACTTGATAAACGCGGGTAAAGCCGCGGGGCACGGCTAGTATACAATAAAATAATTTTTTTTTTTATTGTAACCTAAGAAACTTATACGACTTCAAAAATAATATCATAAGGCAGTACAATGAGCGGTCTTATCGCTTTCAGCGAGATCTGCCAGATGGAAAGAGATTGTTTTAGAATACCTAAAGATGAACAATTAAATTACTATGTCACCATTTATTTGTTAAAAACCATTCTCTCTTACATTTTCAAAACTTATATTAAAGCTGTGACAAAGTTACTTTATATATTTACACAATCGCATAATATATCTTATTAATTAACAAAAATAAATAAATAATAAATAAACGCTTTCACACTCACAGCCCCACACTAAGTTTGATGACTTGTGTCGTGGATGCCGTAAACATTCACATCTCACACACAATCACAAGCAGAACCAGAAACACAAATATTCCTTGGGGATAAAACTTGAGCTCCACCGGGAATCGAACCCGATACCATGCTTAGAAGGCGAACGCCACCAACTAAGCCAACGAGCAGTTCAAAAAACAAAAAAGTTTTGAGTAAAAAAAGTAAGTTTACTATTTACGCTGTTGGGTTTTTTTTTTTATATTTAGCATATTGACTTGTTCTGTATTCTTTTTAATCGACACGATGGGTATACCTAATCTATAGGTACATTTCCATACCATAATACTAAAAGTAATACAATTTCGTTCAACATTTATAAATAAACTTTACATACCGAGGAGTAGGTACGTTCAAACATATTTATTGCGTAATTAAGATGTTACAAAATAAAATCACAAAGCCACATCAATTCCCCCATATTAATGGCAGGTAGGGGAGAGTAGGGTGTTACTGGCCTCATTAGAAAAGGGGGCGAGTACGTTGAGGTATACTTACCCGTGCAGTACCCAAGGTTGCTTTTTATTTACACTCTTAAAATACCAGCAAAATAAATATTTGACTACTGTAAATAAGCTTGTAACGCCTTTGTTCATTCGTGAATGTTCTATGGTAATTTATCAGAACGTGTTGTCCAAGTTATTGACGCAAAGAAAAAACCGGCATTAAAATATAATACACTTATTCTTATTATTACGTTTCAACTTCATTTAGTCTGTTTATTTGCCTTATAGTGAAGCCTAGAAATTTTCACAGAAATGTATTATTATTAAAACATATTGTTTAAATAACGGCACAAAAAAACCGGCAAAAAATATAACATACTTATTTTTATTATTACGTTACAACTTTATTATCTGATTTCAGTTTTCGTGAATCGTGAAGAGTTATAATTATTATATGTACTCTTATATATAAAATTGTTAAATATAAATGATTTGATAAAACTCGAATTAAATCTCAAAATGACTGTGAAGATATTTTATCTTTTATTTTTCAATGTTTTGACTAAGTTATGATCGATATATATATGGCTAGAGTAGATGACAGTAAAATATTATTTATTTGCTGTTCAAGCGCCAATATTCTATGACTAGCGATATTTACTAGCGTTTCCTTTGATTTAGTAACAATACATGCAAAACAAACAAAACAAACAAACACAGTCAGTCAGAGAGTGCATGCGAGTGCTATGTTTGCAACAAGGTGATTTGGTAACGGTCGAACTAAGATTAATTATTGTTACATCATATATATAAAACAAAGTATCTAAATTAGTTTTAAATATACTTTTAGCCATCACACACAAGATTAATAATTATTATTTGTGTGATTCAACAAATTAAAATTGTAATGTCAATCGTTTCAAGCTTAGTCACTGTTTCAACGTGCACGGTGCATCAGACAGGGGCGAGCCACCGATGGCCATTACCAGCTTGGATTCTATTCCGTAATCAATGAGTTTCGATTACGAGGAAGAAAGGCCCGTTTTAATTAAAACGTTATCTGTGAAGGTATGTACCACTATGTAACGTGTGGGGAACTGAATCTGTAAAACATGTATATATGTTGATGTTTCGTTAGGATGGAACGTAGCGAAATTAAATGAATGGTATTTGAGAGGGTTTAAGTTGGGCTAAAATTATTTTAATCGAGCCAGTTATGCAGTGGTCAATAGCTCTCGGTCAGTATCTCTATAAGGATTTTTGGTGTTTTTGTACTGCAAAATCTCTAAATCCGTGCGTTCGGATGCAGAAGTAACCGGGGCGGATTAGCTAGTGATTTTAATAAGTCAAACTATAAATATTATGAACACTGTGTCATACTGTGACATGGCTGATTTGTGTTATACGCAGACGTGGAAATAATCAACCAGTAAAAAATATTTCTCCACGCAATATTATACAAAAAAAAACTGTTTACTCTAGGCGAAATAATTAATCTATTATTAGTCATTTGAAGAGTTGTTATGGCTACCTTCCAACTCCATCATCAGACCAACTCATACCCTAAAATTAAATTGCCACCGTAGTAAATTTCAACTTAAACGGTCAGAAAACGCCCGGAAATGTACTGTTGAATTGGAAAGACAGATACAAACTAAGCCAACCAAATAAAAACTTCAAGATTTTTTTTTTCAAGATAAAGAATTCTTGACACAAAATAAAAACAACAACATCGACGTTAATCATCAATCATCTCAACTATACAAGTCAATTCCACTACCCTTGTTAACTAATCATCACTTTGTAAACATTCTGACGGACCCCTCGACAAATCCTCAAAAAAGTTAACAAAAATACAAGAATCGTTTGTGGAAATCGTTGCGAGTCCACAATTGTCACCTTTCCCCTAAGCACAGACTGGTAAATGGTGGTAAATAAGGCTCCCCTCGATGGTGTAATACATGGACTTCTTTTTTGGTTGTCATTTCCTCAAATTCGGAAAGCGATTTCCTATTTCCTCTTTGGCTTTGAGCGGGGCTTGAAGCGCTTTTTTCCAATTTATGTTGCGTCAGTAGCGTTTTCGATTGCTTTTTAGGGGTTGTTTGGTGTGGGTTTATATAATACACACCTATGCATATCCACAGGAGACAGCAATAAAAATCGTTGTAGTGCAATATTAAGTAATTGTATCAATTCTGATCCAACTTTATGAACAGTACCTAAACAAAAAATATTTTGGTAACTACCCAGAGCACTAAGAGTATCAATTTTGCTTTATAATATATTTTCTAATAGACTTTTTTTATTTTTTCTAATCTTTTCTTTTCTAATACTCTTTTTGTAGCAAGAGAAAGCAACATGGAGATAAGAAACAAACCTATTAGAAAGCAATCAATCACTTAAAAGCGCTATAATTTAAGGCAATATGTTCTATCTTTTGTTTTTCCGAAATTGATATAGAAATGCGGTATAACAGATAGAGACAGATATAAATTTCACACGCTCCTCTCTAGTTGCAAGCTAAGCAATATTTTATTAGGGTTGTCTCTTATGAAATTTCATTGTTTTAACGTATTTATTACAAAACAATTATAAATGAATCAAATGCCTATGTTATGAAGTTCGAACTTACGTACAAAATATAATCAATGTTCTATGACAGTTCATACATAATTTTCCAGAGTATAATTAGAAATTAACTAATTTTTTTACCGATCTTTAATTAAAATTGAAAGCCATTCACCAACTGAGACAGTAAAGATGTTTTCACGATAAAGTATGTTTCGAATCGTGTACCAGTTGTCAGAATAATTCAAGAACGGAACACAGCATCTCATTAGGCACAGTAATTACATTGTGGCGGCTTAGTACAAAGCTGGTCTTGTTTGCCGCTGCAAAATTATTCATGTGCGATAATTCAGCGCCTCAGGGACAGCCCTAGTGGGCTCCGTGTCTATCTTTTACCGCTCGGTAAGCCTCCGGCGAAGTGGGCTCATGTCTGATATCTTGCAGAAAGAGACAGCAAATGGAAAACGTGCAAGAGCGATAGGGATGAAGGTGACTCCTTAAATTTTATATTCTATCCGCATTTTGTCGCCTAAGCGTTCCATTTAGTGTTCCATATTTAAGCCTCGCGCCTTTCTTTTTCTTCTCCACCGAGCGGGGAATGTAAGGCGATTTTCTTTATATTTTTTCTTTACTTTGGGGTGTACCGGGACGTAGGATGTGTGCAGAATACTGATGTGTGCGTGCAACCGCCGACGCCCTGTTAGGGAATGAAATTGGCATATAAATGTAAATTTTATGCTATGAATTTTAAAATGAAGTCGATACTTCCGCGCTTTCGGCGGAGGCGGGTGAGCAGTTTTCACAAGTTTGTGTCAGACGAGGATGAAATTAGATTACAGCACGCCACTTTTGGTTAAGAATTGCCTTTTAACGGCTTCGAAGAACCCTCCTATAATAAAATTAGGTCTCGATTACTTTTGTCTTGCAAGAGATCGCGTTATTGTAAAGGGAAAAACTTATAGTATACATCAAACACAAACATATTACTTTTTTTTTAAACAGAAGTGCAAAACAGTTAAATTACCTACCTGTTACAATACTATGAAATAAAATTCCTGTGTTTATAAAAGTAAAGAAACTACATCGTGGTTACGCTATTACAACATATTACAGTCTATAAAGCAAAGTGATTGCCAGACCACTACATAAAAGATGGGTACTTCGATCGAGCGAAAGAAAATAGAGAAATCAAAGGAGAGGAAAAAATCCACTTTACAGACGCAAACAAGTCACTTTAAGTTTATTGAGTTGTAATCGAATTGTGACGTCCCTGCGAGCCGCGGCGCGCCGAGGTCGGAGCGGCGGGATCTGTAGCCATCCTTATCTGACCCGCCCATTTAAATCTATGCTATTCAATCGTGCCGTCTCACTCGCGTCCCAGGGGTGCCTCCGAGATTGCAATCTTTTGATTTATACCAACTATTAGGAGCGTGCGGGATACTCTGTCTCTCTGAACGAGATCCTCCGCGATAAACGTCTCGTACAATCGACGTTAGTACTGATTATAGAAATGGATTAACTTATAACTTATCTCGGTTATGCTTCATGGAGATGAAACTCTTTGTTCTGACCGCAGAAAGGCTTATTCTCTGTTGGATTATCTTTGAACCCTGAACTGTCCATCTTGGTTGATTAACTACTGACCATATATATGACAACCTAATGAAGACATACATTCCTACTGGAAAAACATCTCTAGATTCATGGCAGAATGCTCTGCTTAACTTCAAATGTTGCATAAAAAGATAAAACAAAATTAAAAAGTATGCTCAATAATATATTCTTATTCGCGAAGGAATTCTTATATAGCTATTATTATAACTCTGTTTATTTATATTAACTATCTAACATTACGTTTTTATTTTATATATTTAAGTATATTTTATATCAAAGCATTATTTTATATTTATATTTATTTTAACAAACATTTAATTCTAATAGTATTCTACTAGTTTTAAAATAAGCGTACTTTGTAATTTGTAATTTTTATTTAGACCTGTTTTAAAATTCAAAAATACAGACTGTTTATAAATTTATAAATCTGTAAATCCATTAAGTATTTGGCTGTAAGATTAGTTAATTATTAATATGTCGTTATTGAACATACATAAAAAAATACATACAGTCGAACATAGTACCTCCTGCTTTTTTGAAGTCGGTAAAAAATATACTTTTAAGGCATCCCGGTCAAAATAGAGATTAGAAAACAAATAGCGTTCTACAAAAATGTTAAAAACTTCAACCGTTTACAAAGATCTTCGAAAGGCGGTATATATTCAAAACTGTATTATCTCGGGCTCCGGCAGGGCTGCAAAGTTGTGTGGCCAAACTGGCCGCGGTCCCCGATGGCCGCTTAGCCCCGAAGGTCCGGAAAAAGGTCCGGGAAAATGTCCGAGAAAAATTGGGAAAATCGTCCCTCATTTATATTGAAAGAACCTTCAGCTATTTACTTAGCTTATGTGGATCTGATTGTACCTGGGGGCTTGTAAAATGTATAACATATTTTTATGTTTATGGATGGCGGTTGATAGTTTTGCTTTACTGTTGTTGGTTAAATTCTGAGCTGTTATTTTTCTACTTTTTTTTAATTAAATTTTTCTCTGATGGATTTTATAAATGCTGCATTAGCCAGGGTAAAAAGTATCTTGCTAATGCCCTATTCCAGAGTCTAGTCGTCCGCTGCCTATGTATGTGTTAGGATTTTAGGATACAGCTGAGATTCAATCTGGATGTATGAGTATTTTGATACTGTATAAGAACATACTAAAGAATCACTTCGCAATGTAAATCATTATGAAGACCCATTATAAATTTAATTTCATTGAAATGTTGTTATATAATTTCGTTATAAATATTTTATTTATCCGCTAGAGTGAATAGGCTTCTTCGGCCGCAATAGTAGGTATCAAACCTTACAAATTCTTGAATATTAGGCATAAAAAAAAATAACGATTCATTTTTATAGTAATAGATTGCGAGCCTGGCATCGAAACCGAGCCTCGATTCCAAACTACGGCACCTATAAAGTTCCACTATATTAAAAATAAACACAAACCTTCAAGTAAACACTTCTGTTAGATAAATTCTCTATAAATCAAATATTGATACAAGAATAGCTTATTCAAAAGCGAGCATAAATTATCCCATCACACGTGAGCGGAGGAAATGAAGACATTATCCGTGAAGCCTTTTCTTACGTCTGCGCTAAATATATTTATATTTAATAACCTCTCCGCTGAGCACAAAGGATTTTAATGCGGTGCCTGAGCACCATAACTAAATGAATCGTCAACGGGTGAACTGCACACATTTCTGTTTTTTGATTTACGTTTCCGGCATTGGCTATATTTGGTGTTTAATGAGCCTTTGGGTTTGATAGGTTAATAGTAGACAAGTAGTTAATTGGTCGATTTGATGTTTAATTCACATGGTATGTTTTAACTTTTCCGTCTTTGTGTAGACCGGGCGTTATAAAATGGTTCACCCTTGTTATAATGGGTTATGGTGCTCCGCCGCTGTGTTTCGATGAAATTTGGAATGTACATAGCTTATACCTAGGATTAACATATTGGCTACTTTTTAACATTATACACGCGGGTAAAGCCTCGGGGCTTGACTAGTAAACAATAAGTTAAATGTATAAAATACGTGACGGTAAGGCATTTTTAAATGCTCGCTTAGGCCTTCATCATTGCCTTTATTTTGATTTTGTCTTATTCCTTATACTAGACTATCTTCACCATCCACGTTCAGATTTAATTCTAATCCAACCAGCCGCTGTTTTTTTTAATTTTGGCTCCAAAATCTTGTGCATAAATCCAGTGTCAAGTAATAAAATATTTGAAGTGTAATACATATATTCCTTAATAGAAGTCGTAGTCACAAGTCACAGTCAAAGCCAAGTAAAAGAGTCAGTCCAATCATAGTCAAGTCATGCTCTAATACAGTGGTAGAAACTTTACTAGAACTTCTATTGGGTTTTTGGAGCGAAAGCGAAAATCACGTTTTACATAATGTATGATTGCCTACACTAATTATTAACGGTTAATAATCTACTACACATTCACACTCAAAGAATCACAATTTTTGGAACATAAATCAAACCGCCATTTTTTTATTTGCGCGGCAAAATTATCATCCAGCCTCTTTAGATGTAAATACCTACCTCGTTTCAAATGTGTCAAATATGTCATAGAGTGTATTGTAATAGTTTCATTCGTAGTTTACCACGCTGAAGCAGAAAAATCTGTCTCCAAGTACAAAAAACAAGATTTTCCGAGTCTATGGGAAGTATTTGATCACAATGTAACGACTTCTTAATTGGAGTCTCTTACTTAAGCTCCACATTACAGTAAAACTTGGAGAAAACACTTTCAAGTCCCAGCTTGTAAAGTTGCTAACTTAAATACTAGCTGTATTATCTAAGTTACGTACATTTAGTGTTTGCTTTAGGGAAGCTACCGTCTTTATTGTTGCACGGAGTAAAGGATGTAGGTCTAAAATCTAATTTAATGTATTCGTTACGACAGTAAATAGAAGTTGGTACTAGAAAATATTAGTTTAGTAACTGATAATAATAATAATCGCTTATCATCCGTATAACGAAGGAGTGGAACTCATTGCCTGCGTCTTTGTTCCCTGAACGGTACAATTTGGGTAGCTTCAAGTCTAGAGTGAATAGGTTACTTCTAGGCAAGCATGTTCCATCTTCGGCCGCATCGTCACTTTCCATCAGGTGAGATAGCTGTCGAATGCTTACCTATCTGTCATAAAAAAAATTGTTTATCGCAAAACCAAAATAAACTCAGAAAGTTATTTCAACGATAAAGTCTGTCGAGTAAAACTCATATAATGGAAAGCTGGCTGAAAAGGAGGATAGAAAAAACTTAAAAAAAAACTATGAAAAATTATATGACCCCGGTATGACGTCACCCGGTAAAGCAATACCACATTGACATTGACAGTAGCGCTACCTACCGGATCCAATTGTATTTTCAAACCATCCAGGAACCTATAGAAATATACACACAAAATTTCATCCAAATCGGTCTAGTCATTTAGGAGGAGTGACAAACACACGTACAGAAGAATGATATATATTAAGATTAAAGTAAAAAATTGGTAGAACATGTGACTTACTCAGGATTTAATTGCAAAATATCATAATTTTTAGAGATCATGCCCTTCATTTTTGCGTTTCAATATTAATTGTCAGGATTGTCTTTATAGTCTACATCCCGTTTGGTCTTTACTGAGCAATTTAATAAAAAAGACCCCTATCTTCAAAGAAACACTAATATACCTAATAACATATTATATAGAGATGCCAGAAGGCTTAATTTTTGCTTACTACGCTGTCAGATATCAATTTTATTCGCTTATATTTTAGCTTCACTTGTATGTTTGTAACCGACTCCTTTGGGCGCGATTTTGACCCACTTTAAACGGTCAGATTTCATTCAAACATTGTAGATTTATCAAGGACCGGTGACTACACTAATTTGATAAGAATATTCCATTATTCAATTTGCAAAAAAAAGTAGAAAATAAATCATAGTTAAAAAAAACTAAAAAACACGCTTTATATAGAAAACAAAACTAAAGTAAACAAAGATTTTTAATATACTATTTATTTGACATATGAAAGGAGTATAATACTTACAGCCACTCTGCTTTCTTTGAGATCAAGCCGCATGGCTAGTGCTTCTCTCATGAACACATCAGGGTAATGCGATGCCATGAAGGCTCGTTCTAACTCCTCCAGCTGCCAGGAGTTGAAGTTGGTCCGCGATCGCCGCCGCTTGCCGCTGTCGCCGTCATCGTCTCCGACTCCACCTGGATACAAAGAAAATGGTAAGAATGGAGAAGAAGCACCAAGAATAGGGAAGCTTATCGCTTTCTGTCAGGTGATGTTGTAGTACAGATACACGTAAAATGCTTGCCAAAAAATTTAATTAAAATTTTAAGTGGTCAAATGCTTGCCTATCAGGCATAATATATATATATATATACATATATTAATCAAACATTCACACTCAAGTATAGGCGTATGTAAGTAATGCATGAACGAACGTGAGAATTAGTGTTCCTACTTTTGGTTTTTGAAATCTTCGAGCCATTTCGAGGTCATCTCTACTATTCTGCCGTGACAAGGAAAAAAGACGTAAGTATATTTTTGTCAAAATTGAGTTAAATACATCTGAAATGTCTTTGCTATTTAGTATTTGTAATGACTTGTAACAAATAAGTCTAAAAAAAGTAAGCTTTAGTAGGTTGCGTTAGAATATTTTAAAATAAAAAAATAATAGTAGATTTTTGACAAAAATGCAGTTACGTCTTTTTTCATTATGAAGGCAGTATTATATATATAGTATACACAGGTATATAATATATATTTGTTGTGTGAGTATCTACCTAATTCCTCACATAAAAAAGAGCAACATATCTTGTAATTTTTGTTACAGGCACATTTCTCAGATGTTTTTATAATTCTTGCAAGTCCCTTTACTCTCTCAAATTAACTCTCAAATTAGCTACATTTACCCATCTCTTAAATCTAGTGGGTTTTCATTCGATTTATCACATTCCACTATGCAAAAAATTGTGTGTAAGTAAGTATGTAGATTTTCTATACACGCTCTAAAACGGTTGAACCGATTTTGATATGATATATGGACATAGCTGGATATATACAGAATTAATGCATTTTTTAACTTGGTTTACGCGGGCAAAGCCAAAAGGCTTAGCTAGTGGTTTAAATGTTCATCAAATAAGTTCTCATATGAGTTTTTAATTGTTATTTTCCAGCAGTTGATCGTTTCTTCACGACCGTGTTGATCACGCTCTTATTTCGCAACAATAGCAAAATTTAATTTAGATCGGAGACAGTAAAAGCATTCGCTAATTTGCTACTCCATCGCGTCTTAATTAAAAACCTTTATTGAAAAGCAAAAAGAAAAATACAATTACCATGAAAGAAGTATATTCACACGTAGACGTCGTAACTCGTAAACTTAAGCGATTAAAACTTCACACGCCTCGGAATATAAATCATGGCATTATGGCAGCAGACGTTAAATTAATAAAGTCGAATGTTCCAATCGCCGACTCGCTGGATTGAAATGAATAAGACATAATCATAAAAGACACGGCCAACTCCATTCCAGACAATTCCTCGACAGTTAAAACAAAGCCGCGACCGGGGGCTCATAAAAAAGAGATAATCTCCAACAAACCGTCAGAACAAGTTTTTGAAAATAGAATATAATTTCTAATTTTCTCCCGGTGATTTTAATTAAAAATGGTCCCGGGAGAGTGAGACGGGTAGATCGCGCCGAGCTAGGGGCTGGAAAGGGATGGCTATAAATTACCCGGTCGGTCCTCTGAGGGACTAAATAAATTAGAAGTGATTAAGAGCCACGCGCTTCTGTTGCGTTCAACGTATCGTTGTTTTGTTACTTTGATAATGTAGTACTACAGGATTTTTTGTAATGAAGATAATATAAGACGTAAACGATATTTTTTACTGCAGATATTTAACTAATTGAATCAAACACGTCAAAAAGTAATAATTTCGTTTGTTATAACAATCGTTAAAAACAGTAATCTGTTATTAACGACTGTTAATAATATTTTTTATTAATTAATTTAATAAAAAAATATAATAAAAACGTCTACATTAATGATAGCTGTCATTCACAGTTGACATTTACATCTTTTTGAATACTTGTTCAGTAGAAAAGTCAAGAGTTGATCACCTTGTGCATGTTCCAAATCAATTAACTACAAAATATATCATTTCCTGGAACAATACGAGGCTGATTCTAATTCTAACTTGTTATTATGATAGATGCGGCTGTCGCCTTAAGAGAAAAGGTTTAAATTACGACGAGTGAGTGAGACAACTTTATTGGTTTTAATTGGGGAGTGAGAAGGACGGATGTAGTTATTGTATTAAAACAAACGATCGCCTTGGGCCCGCAGACAACAGTTTTGGCGCGCTTTAATTTAGTCTGCTCAATGTTTTAATGTCACCAGGGAAGGGGTGGGGGATAAGTATCTATTTGAGGGTTGTATAGAGCGGTTAATAAATTCGTGCTGATGATAATTTAACTCTATTTTGTTTACATACATATCCGCTCTATTGACACAAAGGAAATGTACTATGATTGCACTAGATCTAATACAATGCTCATGTTTACTTTTTTGTTAAATGCTTGTTGATTAGACGTTATTTATACAATGCTAAAGAACGCTCATGAGCTTATTGCCGCGAAAGAGAAAAAATGGCGTTGTTTTCCAAAATCTCGAATAATCACAAGTTTTGGAAATAAATATACAAAATCGACAACGACATTTATTCACTTTCGCGCCAAAAAGAAAACAATACTATCATTTTTTTTCTTTTAATTTTGACTTCGCAATCTTGTGAATTTAGCCAGTTTCAAGTAATAAAATGTTCAAGTGTATTTCAAAATAAGAGTTCTAGTCGTAAGTCACAGTCAAAGTCAAGTAAAAGAGCCTCCAGTGAGTTTCTAGTCATAGTCAAGTCATACCCTCATAAAGTGGTAGAAACTTTACTAGAACTTATATTGGAGTTTTGGTGCAAAAGCGAAAATCAAGTTTTTCAACTTTGTATGGTTTGCCTACACTTATGCACGATCACTATATTAACGGTTACACATGAACACGAAGAATCACAGGTTTTGGAAAATTATACAAAAACAACAACGCCATTTTTCACATTCGCGGTAAAACCCCAGTTTCCACATTCCTGGCAGTATTCTCCTATTGGTCACTACAGTCTGCTAGTTCCCGCTCATAAATGGCAACCACAACCATAGACAATATATTTATTATATTCATCGAGAATAGACTATCTCTCGACATCGTTCCGGAATTTAATGTTTCTATTCAATAAAAGGAAATTTTATTTCGCAATGCCTTTTATTTTTCCATTACAAGGCAGTAAGGGGAAATTGAAATGGCATAGCTGATATTTCTGGCGAATTATAGATAATTTATAGGTTATTTTCGAGATACACATCTTTATTGTTGATTGTAGTTTTATGGGACACAGACGTTGATAGTTGGTAGGTATTAGTTTGGCAGTTTTATGAAGTCTGTTTTATAGACTTTGACTGTGTTATGTAACATTATGTTAGTTCCTTTTTTTTTAATGGGCTCCGCAATTCTTGTGCATTCAGCCAGTGTCAAGTGGTCAATATTTTTAAGTATGATTGAGTATTTACAAACAAAGGCAAGTAAAATAGTCATGGTTTATTTATAGTCAAGTTATGCCCTAGTAAATTGGTATAGACTTTACTGGAACTTCTAATGGAATTTTAGAGCGAAAGCGAAAATCATGTCTTTCAACTTTGTACGATTTGCCTACACCCATGTACGTTTACAACTATTCACGGATAATAAACCACCATTATTATGCATTAACACTCGAAGTTTTTGATAATAATACAAAATCGACAAATGCATTTTTTTCACTTTCGCGCCGAAACTAAACCTTTTTAGTATGATCATTTGCTTCTTCTTACACAAATATAAACAGTAGGCTTACTGTAATACTTGTACGTATTTAGTTGTAGTTAAGCGTCGAATTTAATAGCTCTGTCTAAAAAAGCGGCAATATTAGATTTCAATTTAGGCATAGGCATCACGGTATAACTTAATACCTTAAAACAATCTAAAAAGTGTTCTTTTCAAAATACAACCTTTAATAAAAGCGTTAGCATAATGAGTTTCAATGTGATCTCGTGCTGAACACAATTAAAAAAACATACTCTTATTAAAATAAAACACGTGTTGTACCCGTAATCATTATGCAAATTGAATTATTTTAATATAAATTAGCCCCAACATTGCCGCTGTAAAATTAAATGACATTATATTTTATTAATCGTAAAGAGCGAATTGCCCGCAGTCGACCGGCCGCCGCCAGACCTCGAGTAAAAGTCGGTGTGACCAATCAAAATACTGGACGCATCATTTTATAATTTCATTATTCTCAGAATCAATTGAATCTCAACCACAGAATATAAAAGAGTGCAACTATGGGTCGGACTTACGCCAAATTTCACCATAAAGTACCGTTTTGAGCACCTAAAACCACACGGTATTTTTTACTTACTGGCAATTTTGTGTAGTTGTGTGTTCACACTCGAAAGTGAGACGATTGTTTCTGGCAACCGATTAAAATAGTTTATTTTACGAAATTGCTGGTTACGTAAGCAGGTACGTACTTGATTGGTTGATTGCGAATGATTGGGCCAGTTGACTGTTATGGGCGCACGGAGTCCGATAAAGACTTCGCGAGACTGAAACTGTGATAAATGACTTATTTGGGCCCGACGGTGAGTTCACCTCATTGATTAAATTATGGAGTGCACAGTCGTAAAAGATACTTCATTATTGGCTGGTTTATTTTTTTAAAACATGTAAGTAGGTAAGTTTTATTCCGTGGCGTGTTTCTTATTGAGCATGCTGCTAAACTGTACTGTAAATATTATTGCACTCTAAGGAAAAATTGAGTATACTTCTATGTACTGCACATACTACAACAATACCATTTATTTATTAAGACACTAGAATCGTTGTTTTCGTGATTTTGTATGGTTAAAAGATGTAAGAGCAACAAGTATAATAGTTTCTGCTATCTCTCGAAAGCTCCTATGAAGTTTTTGTGTAGTATCCACCACTTTACTACTATATATGAGCACGATTGCATGGGCATTAGATTTAGGTTTATTATAATAGAAAACTCATTCGATATAAATATACATGCATGACATTAAGAAAACCATCGGACGTTGGATAAAAATTTATGACATTTTTACCTACTAGAAAAACATATAATATTCGTATTTATTTATTTTATACTTTTACGTTCATTGTTTGGCGATACATAGTTTATAAAATCTTTATTAAATCTACATTAAAATTATTAAGTGACGAATTTGCATTTCACTATTTACATAATTTGAATTTCATCAACAAAACTTACAATTATTATTCTTGTCAACAATTTGTAACAAACAGTTTTACTGTCGATCACTTACAAAATGAACTTAAAACAAATAATTCCATGATCTCAAGAAAAATCATACCAAATCAGGCAGGTCCATAATAACCTGTTGTAGCTTGGGCCAAATTTGGTCACTGTAATTTGCTCCGATCCAGGGAAATTAATTTTCAGAATCACTGGCCGAATAAAGTTATAATTTTAACCTAAATGCGTACCTGTTTGAGTGGGCTGACACGTTTCCAGGGGTGTATTTGGTTACAGAAGATTAATAAAAAAAAACAAGAAAAATAGTGCATAAAAGCTATCAACCTTTATAAAGCATTATTAGTAAAAGTAATAAAATAAAACAAAGCATAGTTAGTTTTTACATGAACTAAAATTAATATACTTTTTAACGGATGTTTATACTTAAATATAGTTGAGTCTCTCGTGACAGCGCCGATGCAACACTGCCAAAACTTCTAGGTTAGTCAAAATAATGCTATATTGAAAATTAAAGCGCAAAAAGACCCAGTTTTCTCATATAAACAAGATCTTTATTAGAATATTTGTCATCGTTCTAGTTAAAACGAATTTAACTTATAAACGCCTATTCTTAGATTTGGTTGTACATAAATTTATTTGCAGTAAAACACATTAAATAATAGAAAAAGTAAAATGTAAAACTTAAATTAAAAAAACAGATTCTCTATTGTAAAAGCTTTTAAATAGTTTATAGGCAGGTTTACTCTTTATAAACTTTTAAGTTTTGGTAACATTGCATAATTTACCAAAACTTATGCTTTTAAATTTTTATTTACGAAAAAGTTGTAACGACTATGTCATAATGCTTGAAGAGTACATCAATCCACTACGTAGTATCTACAGGCATCGACATTTTAAAATGAGAACAAGCAATCAAAGTACTAGTTATAAATATTTCAGAACGTCAAACTTTAAAAATAATTTATGTTGCTTATTTCATACCTTGCAGCCGGCCCTGCGTCCGTCGATGAAGACATTGGCTCAGAAAGTGGCATCATTACCGGCCGTTTCCGCGAAGCGCTCGCCTCGTCATAATTGAAATATTTTATGTCGCCAGATAATATTGACATTCGATTTATGAAATGTACTGTTTAAAAGAAAATATTGTTTGAACAATACGTTTATACTTTATACAGATATATTGATTTTCTATTTATGAATTTACTGTTTAAAGGAAAATATTGTTTGAACAATACGTTTATACTTTATACAGATAGATATATTGATTTTCTATTTATGAATTTACTGTTTAAAGGAAAATATTGTTTGAACAATACGTTTATACTTTATACAGATGGATATATTGATTTTCTATTTATGAATTTACTGTTTAAAGGAAAATATTGTTTGAACAATACGTTTATACTTTATACAGATGGATATATTGATTTTCTATTTATGAATTTACTGTTTAAAGGAAAATATTGTTTGAACAATACGTTTATACTTTATACAGATAGATATATTGATTTTCTATTTATGAATTTACTGTTTAAAGGAAAATATTGTTTGAACAATACGTTTATACTTTATACAGATAGATATATTGATTTTCTATTTATGAATTTACTGTTTAAAGGAAAATATTGTTTGAACAATACGTTTATACTTTATACAGATAGATATATTGATTTTCTATTTATGAATTTACTGTTTAAAGGAAAATATTGTTTGAACATTTTGTTTTGAGTTTAACGTAAAAGGTTTAATGACGTAGAAATGGCTGTAAAATTTTCTATTTTATTTAGAAAAGATAAGACTAAAAGAAATGCCAATTGGCTTAGTTGGGCGAGCATTCGCCTTCTATGCAGGGGTATCGGGTTCGATTTCCGACGGGAACACAAGTTTCTCCCCAAGGAAAATTTTTGTTTCTGGTTCTGGTTGTGATTGTGTGTGTGATGTTTCCATATATTATGGTGGAATATTTTTCAATATATTATGGTGCGCGTTTATGTCTTTTATATAAAAACATTTACTACAATGTAAAGAGATGCCCGTTGCCCCATGCCCCATGCCCGTTTTACCATCTAACTACAAGACAAACTGGCAAACGTCATCCATTTATGGTAGACATTCCTCCGGTTCGCTCAAAGAGTTTTGCTTCTACATTTGTCATCCTTACTGCGAAGGAGTGGAATTCATTGCCCGCGTCTTTGTTCCCTGAACGGTATAATCTGGGAGTCTTCAAGTCAAGAGTAAATAGGTATCTTCTAGGCAAGCGTGCTACATCTTCGGCCGCATCATCACTTTCCAGGTGAGATAGTGGTCAAATGCTTGCCTATCGAGTATAAAAAAAAAAGAGAGTTTTAAGTATTAAAAAAATGTTTTTTACATATTTAAAAGACTTCACAACTATTTTTTATACATGTTCATATTCAGCTTATGAATATAAAAGGAATGTTAGTACTTTGCAGTACTTAAGGTATCTAATTCGATGTAATTGTGTAGGTTGGATAAATAACTCGTCGACATCATTTACAATCAAGTGGGATTGTGGTCAGACGCTAACCTACTGATAAAAAAAACAGTATGTAGAGTACGATCGTTGACGTTGATATTGTTTATATAACACTAGCTGCGCCCCGCGGCTTTGCCCGCGTTAGTCCCGGACCAGCCAGAATTCGGGGTTAAAAAGTAGCCTATGTCCTTTCTCAGGCTCTAGACTATCTGTGTTTAAATCGGTTCAGTAGTTTTAGCGTGAAAGCGTAATAGACAGACAGACAGAGTTACTTTTGCATTTATAATATTATATATATATATATATATATATATGAGTAAGGAGTAAGGATAAGGATTAGTAAGAATTAGCCATGCTAAGTAGTACATTTAAAAAAGGCAAAAACCTACATGTCCTCATAAGACGTTAAGGAACGGAAAATTTCGTCGCTAGGGGCAGGGTTTGAGTAGCTCAGCGGTAAGAGTAATAAGGCAAGTGCGCGTGTTTAATTCAAACCTCAAGCGATGTGTTTACTTTCCTAATGTTATTTATTGCTTGATCGTTAACATGACTTTGAAAAGGTGCTTTAGTTCTTTGAGAGAACAGATCACTAGACATTTTGTGGAGAAGTTATTTTCGTAATTTTTATACCAACTTCCCAAAAAAGGAGGAGGTACTCAAGTCGACGGTATTTTTTTTTTATGTGATTTCGAATTTTTTTCTTTAGTTTGTCCCATTAAAATTTGATCACTGACTGTGACGATGTTCTCGTTTACCTGACTTCAAAAGTTACGTCATAACTTCTTTCGTTGTGAGCCGATTTTGATTATCTTTTTTTTATTTAAAAGCTGGTGCTTTTCATGTGGTCCCATTGAAATTGAATCAAGATCTGATCAGCAGTTTTTGAGTTATTGTCAATAATGCGTGTTAAATACATTAAATCTGATCAAGGTTCCGAAGATAAAGCGGTGAAGTCGGTTTTTTTAAGCTTTGCTTGCTTTTAATTATATAACAATAAAGAAATACATATGCGTAATGCCTCTACTTAGTTTAGTCGTAGTCTCTACCTAGTGTTGCGCCTATCGCCTGAACACTAGCTATAAAACCAACCTACTATGTATTATATATATATTTCTTGCAATTTTTATCCTGTCTCGAACCAGCTACCGAACTAATGGAGTATTATTAAAGAGCACGCAGAAATTATTAGCAATATACATATGATTATGAAGGCATTAGCGCCTGTTATAAGATGAAATGAGCAGGGTCAGGTAATTTAGCTAAAATGAGAAATTTGTATGCCATATAGTGAAACAGGCATCTTATTCATTCTTTTGCACAATACAAACGAACAAACAAACGCATTCACACTCACAGCCCCACACTAAGTTCAAAGACTTGTATCGTGAGTGTGATTAAACAATATAATGTGTGGTGAACGTCTTAAACCGTGAGAACAAATAAATAATAATTTTCAACCCTTATACTTACTAGGCTTTAACTGCTAAATATTCCATGTTACATACGGCTTGAACACGTAAACATTTCGACTTACTTTGTTGTAGACTAGTTTCGGACAAATAAGTTAACGCACGACAGGCGGAGGCGACCCGCTCGTCTCCGCGTATCGTGCGTCTGACGCATCCTGATGAAGGGCAACTAATTTGTCTGAAACTAATCGATAACAAAGAAAGTCGACATTTTAATGTGTTCCAAGCAGTATATAACATTGAATCAAAATGTGTAACGATAGTTTTAACTTTCAAAACTAATTTCTGATATTTCACAATATATAATTTTGTATGCAGCGTCTAAATATAAATATCCTGATATCGATGTCGATCTGAAGTCTCAAATAGGAATCACAAACCCTCCTACCTCCTACCAACCCTAACAACCACCTACGCCATAATGAGCTACTTATTCACGAGCGTATCTCAAAAAATCAGAATAGAAAATTACTATTTTTCATGTGGTTCTCAACATGGCTCGGAATATTACGTAGGTAGGCCCCGCATCGAAACGCCCCGGGCGAGACCGCGTCCGAAGATTGAAACATGATAAATCGAACCAACTACAAAACAGTACATTATTCACGTTCAGAATACCAATTTTATGCTCGTGATAATATAGGTGTAATAAAATTTTAATATTTTACGAAAACAATATTGATATGAGCGCGCCGTGATGAAGCGATTGCTTGCAATTAGGCAAATAAAGTTATTAAATATTTATTATGCATAATGTGATAAGTATGTTATCGATACTATAAATAGGATTTTTGATTATACTGTTTTTTATATGAAAAGACAAGAAGAAGACCTTAATGTACCTGCTATAAATCATCATCATTATTAAAGTCGCTTCTCTACCTGTAAAAGTGGTTTACCTGATATTATTCGATACGTACATGATCGAAAAAAATGTTTGACGTACTTATATTAATATTATTAGACTGCCTTGTATATTGTTGTATCCTACTAATATTATAAATGCGAAAGTTTGTGTGTAAGTGTGTAAGTATGTTTGTTCCCTCTTCACGCTTTAACGGCTGAACGGATTTGGATGAAATTTGGAATGTACATAGATTATACCTAGGATTAACACATAGGCTACTTTTTAACTTGATAATAGCGGGCGAAGCCGCTGGGCACGGCTAGTACATAATAAGACTGTCTTCTACGCTGCGAGTGCCGGGAGAAATATCCGGTGGTAATAGACATTTTCTCCCATAAGTAAATTTGTGTTTCTGGTTCTGGTGTATTCTGTGTTTGATATGTATCGCCAGTACCCGAGATACAAGTTTTCGTACTTAGTGCAGAGTTTTGAGTGTGAAAACAATTAATAAAAACCGTTTTGAAGATAAATCCCGTATTAATTCTAATGATTTTGTTCATGTTAGCTTATAAACATATTATGTTTTTAAATTAATTTTAACGTAGGCTGTTGCTATGACTAAACTTCTGAGGCTCGAGTAGTCAAACAAACTTTGACCGCATCTCCGTCCGAAATCTGCACATCTGGCTTGCAAACAGTCTACCTTGATAATTATTAGGGGATTACTCCCAAGTGGGTGTTATCTCGCCTTACGGTAATGCCCGTTGTCGATAACGGTTAGTGATGAGATAAATCTTACATTTATCGATAAAGTACAACGTGATCATTAACGGTAGCGTCTTATAAATGTTAACAATATATCAAATAGATTGTATTGTTAAAACTCAAACTGAGTTAAAAACATATCACAAAAGAACACGCTCTAAATTGTTTGTGGAATATCACGTCTTTAACAACGATTTAACAATATTTATTTTAATGCACAATATTTGTATTCGTAGGTATTAAACTTTTTTCGTAAGCTATTTATTCAACTATATTAAGCACTTCAAAATCCAAAACTATGGTCACATCTTTTTTTTTATTCAAGGACTTCAACAAGATAAAAGCATTATTTCAACGAGAATGTCAGTCACGACTTATCACTAAAGTTACTTTTCCACTTCGCAAAACTAACATCATCGTATCATATTCGAGACGTCACTATTTTTGCAAGTTGCCAGAACATTATCTGCTAGGTCCCGTGGGGGCAATATTTCAATGTTGGTAGGGGGAAGCGAATGTTTGACAAACAGTGTTATTGGCTTGTATTTGGATTGCGGTGCTCGTGGTATTGTAATAAATAGATTTATTGACTTGAACTTGATACTAGATGGCGGGAGGGTCGATGGCAAAATATGTTTTATTGCTTTTTAAAGTAAATGCTTCATAAAAATATCTATATTTAATTATGAATTGTCTTATTGACACCTGTAGATTAATATTATATTATACACAAGCCTTGCCTCGCGACTTTATCCGCTTTAATTGAGAAAAAATAGCCTCTGTTAATCCTTGGTAAAAGCTATGCACATTACAAATTGCATCCCAATCTATTTAGCACTTACGGCGTGAAGACGAAACAAACATATTTAAACTTTCGCATTTAAAATATAAGTGTGATTAGGTTGCAGCTGGCTGGTAAAACAGAAGTAAAAAACCTTTTTCATACTAGAGATCGTCTAAAGTTATCAATGTTTATTGAAGTACCTATAGTAAAACGGAAGTGTGCAAACATTACTACTCCTACTAAAAAGACCACTGACTTGTTAGTCTCTTCTCTGAATAACACAGACTAGTGGCAAAATCAAACTTTGAAAATAACTCTATCTGGAAGGCAATAGCAATAGCACAGATAAGATAATAATTACTTCATGTAATACGTTGTAGGTAGAAAACGGAAGCTTTCGTAGGTCAAAAACTGAATATTTATTAAATTATTTTTCGATGGGTAGAAAACGGCATACATGTTAGGTCGAAAACGGAAAAAAATATTCGTTGGTTCTGCGGGTTAAGAACGGAATACCTCGGAAAACGGTTGCATCTTTTTGCACGATTACGTTACATTTAAAAAATAAATGAATCGGTCCAGCCAGGACCTCAGATGCCACAGACAGAAACACACATACACACTACAAACGTAGAACACCCCTCTTTTTCGTAGGGAGTTAAAACATGCCAGTAGCTCCATGGTATCCACGAGCAAAGCCAAGTGAACCCCTCGCAAACGTCAGGATAACATACCGGTGCACGGTTGACTCTTGATCTATCACCCCCCGGGGAACTCCAACAATGCCCTATGAGAGGTAACAGTGTGGAGTTACAACGCAGATTTAAAGGATTTAGTTCTTTTTAACATGATTTTAATATATTGGTATGTACCCCATCTCAGTCACGTCCATTAACGTGTACTGAACAAAAAGCTCCTTGGCTATCTTGAAGCAAATGATCTTTTGAGTGACCGGCAATATGGGTTTCGCCAGAACCGGTCAACAGGAGACCTTCTTGCATATGCCACTCACATATGGAGCGAGGCCTTGGAGAAACACGGCGAGGCACTCGCAGTCTCGCTTGACATTTCCAAGGCTTTTGACAGGGTTTGGCACGATAGCCTTATTGGCAAGCTTCCAGCCTATGGTTTACCTCCCGATTTATGTATTTGGATATCTGACTTCTTGAGGGAACGATCGATTCGAGTGGTTGTTGACAGCTGCTCGTCCGATCTAATGGTAATTAATGCCGGGGTACCTCAAGGGTCTGTTCTTTCGGCAACGCTCTTTTTGCTTCACATCAACGATTTGCTCAAGCCCGGTATCTTTGGGTATGCAGATGACAGCACTGTTGTCGAAAGATACGTATCCAATGCACGAGCTGGCGAGGTACAAGTCCAGTCTCTCAGAGAGGGGATGATAGACCGATTAAATTCGAGCTTGTTGGCCGTGGCCGAGTGGGGCGATGCCAATTTGGTTCGTTTTAATGCGTCTAAAACACAGGCGTGTCTTTTCTCCGCTAAACGGAGACCTTTTCACCTGTCTCCGACTTTCCAGAATGTACCAATACCGATAGCAAATAAACTCGAGCTTCTTGGCGTTTCCTTGTCGTCGAGTCTAAACTTTGGTACTTACATCGAAGCCAGAGCTCAGCTGGCTGCTAAAAACTGGGTATCCTCACAAAGGTTAGGCAGTACTTCACACCGGGGCAGCTTCTTAATTTATATCAAGCTCAAGTCCGATCGTGTATGGAGTACTGCGGCCACTTGTGGGATGGATCCGCAAAGTACCAGCTTGAAGCTCTTGAGTCCATCGACCGACGAGCAAAAAGACTCATTGGCGATGATAAGCTGGTCGAGTCCAAATTGCTGAGTCTCGGTCACCGACGTAAGGTCGCGAGCCTATCGGTATTCTATCGTATACATTTTGGAGAGTGTGCGCAGGAATTATACGAGTTAATTCCAACTAGTCCATTTTACCATCTAACAACAAGACAAACTGTCAAACGTCATCCATATATGGTTGACATACCTCCAGTTCGCTCGAAGCGTTTCGCTTCTACGTTTATCATCCGTACTGCGAAGGAGTGGAACTCATTGCCTTCGTCTTTGTTCCCCGAACGGTACAATCTGGGAGTCTTCAAGTCAAGAGTGAATAGGTACCTTCTAGGCAAGCATGCTACATCTTCGGCCGCATCATCGCTTTCCATCAGGTGAGATTGTGGTCAAATGCTTGCCTATCAGGCATTAAAAAAAAAAAAATTTAATCTTTTACTTGACTTTGACTCTGAATTTTGACATGAAATACACTTGAAATACATTATTACTTGACACTGGCTAAATGCATAAGATTGCGAAGCCAAAATTATAAAAAATTAAAATCGTTCGAAAATAATAAAAATTACTTGACACTGACTCAATGCCATCGAGATAGGAAACACACCTACGGTTTGTAAACTCAATGCACATTGTACGCGGTGCCAACATTTTAAAATCAATCTCCCGCCAAAACGTAGCAACGCGACGCACGCGCCAAAATAATAAGAAAACAAATGAGTTTGACAAAGCCTCAAAATATACCAAAGAGTTCCTAATAAAAATTAGACACTTAAAACTCAAAAGTGTTCGAAACCAACGGTCTCCAGTCCCTAGTTAAAACATTGCACGCAGCGAGCGTGACGCGCCCGGTTAATTTTATGCTACATTAATGTCGGGGGTGCAGCCACTTTTTAATGGGGTTAGTTATGGTGGTTATGCAGTCACCCCCCGGATCAGCGTATGTTCGGGATGAAAGGATTACTGTGATAAGTCGGATAATTTCTGGATTAGATCTGTTTGTTTGTTTGGGTTTTAAAAGAGGCGGTGTGAGAAAATAAGAGACATGTGGGTGGAATGGACAATGTTTGCAAATTATTAGATACTAACTGTAGCCCGCGGCATCGCCTGCTTTAATTAAGTTAAAAAGTATTTCTTCAAATTAGTTACGTAGATACGTGGTAACAAACATTCACACACACACACACACAAAATTTCACGTTTATAATATTAAAGTAGGATGTTCCGCTACCTAAGATTAATTGCATTCAATATGTGTTTCATATAAATAAATAATAAATTCCATTTTGACAAATAGAAATATATTCTATATCTAGATACAATTATATAATACATTTTAATTAGTATCGCAGAACTTATTTTCATCGATGTCAACTTATTTTTCATTTTATTACAGAAGTGTACAGCTGAAATGTTTCTTTTTTTTAATATATATCACTTTCTAGACTTTCGAAACGGATAAATTTTTTGATGGAAAGTGACCTAATAAGTTATAAGTTAATTTCCCTGATGGAATAACAATCTACATACAAGTTTGTACGGGACCCTTGGCTGACCCTCAGGCATGCACTTGCCAGATTTATTTATTTATTCAGAAAATAATAAAAAAATAGATTATTTACCACATTGTCGATTACTATATCAGGTAGAGCATATAGCGGTAAACGTTTGCCAAACTGGAATAAAAAAAAAAACAATAATTGTCGTGTTTTTTTTTAATATTGGCTTCGCAATCTTGTGCATTTAACCAGTGTCAATTAATAATTTTATTTCTTTCAAGTGTATTTCATATTAAAAGTCCTAGTCACAAGTCACAGTCACATTTAAGTAAAAGAGTCACGGTCCAGTCATAGTCAAGTCATGCCCTAGTAAAGCGGTAGAAACTTTACTAGAACTTCTGTTGGAGTTTTGAAGCGAAGGAGAAAATCACGGTTTCCAACTTTGTATGACTGGCCTATACTTATGCACATTTACTTAGTATTAACGGTTAATAATCCACCATTATTACACATTAACACACGAAGAATCGCAAGTTTTGGAAAATGATACAAAATCAACAACGCCATTTTTTCACTTTCGCGGCAAATCAATGTCAATACTTACATATTTTTAGGGGCGTACATACTTTTTACTGATTTGTAAAAAAATATCGCCCCTCATATTTTTTACAAGTCATTCTCAAATAAATTATATTAATTTATTCATAGCACATATTGGAGCATGAAATTAGTTATTTGTTTTTTAGTCACCTAAAAAACGTGGGTGACACTTTTTAGAGAGTTCGCATGAACAAATGTTTACAAAAAAGCGTAATCGCCGATTTAACGCAATTATAGAAAACAAGAATAATTCCAGCCATATCGGTTTTAATTAAGTTAAAAAAACAGAAATCATAGACTGAGGGGTAGAACCCTAAAAAAAACGTTTAGCCATATCGTAAACTGGGAAACAAACCCAAATAGAAATATAAATTCTGATTAATACATATAATTATATGCTTTTACATAAAGTTTTTTTATTTGATTTTGACTTGTGACTTCTATTATGAAATAGGTACATTTATTACACTTGAAATATTTTTTTACTTGACACTGGCTAAATGCACAAGTTTGCAAAGTCTAAATTAAAAAAAGGCACAAATTCCATAGACTATGGAATAATTCGTCTTCGAATTCGGAAAACAGCGAGACCGAGTTTCATGTTCTGTGGAATTCTGTGATTTCAGTAAGTTTTTTCGTCAAAAGAGATTTTATTAGTACTAATATTATTGTACCTATCTACTTTGATAAATTGAATAACGGTACCTGCGCCATCTATAAATTAGTAGGTTCCTATCTATATTAAGTCATTAAAACATAATTTCATTTGTATATTAAATTCCCATGAACGGGTAAATACGAGTTTTCTTTACGAGAGAATAAACGCTATAAATGTTCCAACCATTTTACAGCGCAAAATTAAATATCATTGCTCATAGCCACGTCATAGCAAAAGCAGAAGAGTAAGTTGCCTCCATAGTGGGTATAGTAAAAGGAGACGAGTAGTTTGTTAGAAGCATTGCAACATACTTCTACAAATATAAGTTCAGTTTTAAATTGGGAATATGTGCCAGTGCCACGCATTGTTGTATTTGTAGAGAATAAATAAACAATGTATTTTAAATATTTTTTCCTTTAATTTTTGTAGGTAGCCTAACAATTATAGTAAATAAAATTAAAATTATAAACATCTAGTATCTATCACAAAGCAAGGAGCTTACAGGTAACTTTAGTGATCAAGCTTACTACCAGCGAGCATGCTATTGATTAGTTGATAACATTTAGCAAAGTAATAGTCTACCGAAACGTAATGATTAACTGTTTCACATCTTTAAACTTTTTGAATGAAAGGGAAACGTAAATATAATAAGACCGTTTATTAAATTTTTACATAATTATATAATAAAGTATACAGCATACATTATTGGCACGAGTTATTTGACGGCGTAATCCATCTACGGTTTTGCTACAACGGTGAAGGTTTCGTAGCAGTTAAACTACTCCCTCTATATACTATGTTAAGAGTAACAATTTTAGCGCGCAGGTTTTTAGCTATTCATTTGAAATTTCTACAAAATAGCCCGATGCCTTAATGAAAAAACGCTTGGAAAATATAATAGCGTTAAAACTTTTTGTAACATTTTTAGTTCTACGCTAACGATAAAGCCGGCTAAATCATGTAAATAAATACTATGGTGGTAGGGACTTTTTGCCAACCTAAAAAACATATTCCGGATGCTATACTTTCAAGCTCATCACATTGTACGCGTGATGTAAGTGGAGAAATGCAATCCCACCACAGAAAAAAAACATACAATCGTGTCTTAATCTTCTATTCTTATTGCACTATGTCTACAATATCGAATAGGTACTAAAACATAATAATACCCTTTATTCATGTTATGTTACACAACCCAGCCTATTCTAACACACGCGAGACCAATCCAAGACCCAATAACGACAAAACTAAGCTGAAACTAAACCATGCGACATTTCAACCCGAAATTATTCGATACCCAATAACCACTAAACTAAACTGAAGCTAAACTACGAGACATATTGGCGGGAAATCGCACAATTCTCCCGTGACCAATTGGTAAGGGTAATTGTAACCCACACGAAAGCGGGCTAGATTCGAAAAACACCAACAAGTGTGAATCTGGCTTTTGCACCGAGGGTTCCGTGCCAACTTGTATGTAGAAGATTTTTTACTGTTTTCTTCTGATTTTTTTTAACCCCTGACCAAAAAGTATGTGTGAGGTGTGAGTGTTTAGTGTGTCTGTCTGTGGCATTTTAGCTCCTAAATGGATGGACCGATTTTTTATTTTAGTTTTTTTGTTTGAAAGGTTATTTTGATTGAGGGTGTTTTTAGCAATGTTTGGTGAAAATCGGTGCAGCCGTGTCCAGATAGAGCGTTGCGAGAATTAAAAAAAATGTAACTGACACTGACAACTGTCACTTCGGCCAATACAAGCACGTTTCAGCCAACAAGCATAAATTTACCTCCTCCTCTTCCCCCGCTAGTAAATATTGTTACGAAGGAAAATTAGCCTCATCTGATACAAACTGGTTAAATAATCTTTGGAGCTAGAAGTAGAGCAATCATTACTGTATTTCGGATTGAAAGGCAATGTTTCCAGTAAAATTACAGGGTATAAAGAGATTTAACATCTAATATCTCAGGGTGACGAGCGCATAGACGCGCAGGATTTTGACCTAAGTTCAAAACTTGGGGTGGCACTGAACTGTAATTGGAAAGCGTGACGCTTACCATCAGGCAAGCGACTTGCTCGTATCATCTCTCAATTACATAAAAAAAACTAACTAACATACAATACAATATTTCTTTACTGAACACCAATAATGTAGTTAAGTAACATGACAATAAAAAAAAAGACGTGTGGCACTCGGGGACTGTCGCGGTAAAGCTATTGCATAGCATTTTTTATCAACTTATGCAATTATAATTATTTATTTATTTTATTTATGCAGTATTTTTTTCCTGCCACCTAGAGGCGAGTTGCTGAACTAAAGAGACAAGCGTGCTATTTTAAAAAGTTATTAAAAGTTCTGCTATTTATCTATAGATGGCAAAACTAAAAAGTATCACCGCTGTGCCGGTCGGAGTGGGGGGTGTTAGGTTATTGTCGTTACGGAATTTCTGGATTCGGTCTCCACGCTCAAGGCCCGCGATAAAAGCTATGCAATAGCTTAAAACTAAGAATAATAATTGTTGTACAATGGGCGACCTTATCAAGTAATTTCTTACAGGCAACCTTTGCAAACTAACATTAGAAGCTTAAATCTTAACCGTCCTTTTTGCGCCATAGTCGACTAATAAGGTCTACTCTGCTTCTACGGAACTCCAAAACCAAACACGATAAAAAAGCGTATCGAATCTGACAAATGTGTGTTTTGGGGCACGCGTCGCCCGATTAGCCACGCTCGGAGCGAAGCAAGATGCGTTGAACAACCGCTATGTGTATATTTATAGAAGCAATCAAATTTTACGCCGTTTGTTAGTTCAATAATTTCAAAGGAAAATTATCGGTTATTATTATAAACACCGCATCGCCATTCCAACATCTTCTCGTAAAACATGCTTCCGTTTTAGTCTCTGATATTTATTAGACTCAGGTGTTGTAGAAAGCTTGTGCAAATAAATATAATTATTGTATTTGATATTTCTATTATCGCTTTAAGCTATTTATATGAGATAATTAAGATATCTTTAGAAAATAAGCTATTACTATTTTTATTTGTTGTTTCATTTTTTATTGTTATTTTATTTCCTAACGTTTTTTTATAGAACTCTGAATAGAAAATAATTACGTTGTGTTGTTAATTAGAAATAATGTTATTCTGAAACTTGTTATTCTCGTTTCTCAATTAGATATAAAAATATTTACACGAGTGTCATTTGATAAAATTAAACACTTGCGTCTAATTTAGATATAAGGTTAAATTTTTAAAAAACTATTAAAGAAACAAAATGTCCATCGAAAACGTATAAACGATACCACGTGTACAATAACAATTAATTATATAACTAGGCTTTCGTTTCCCTCCAAAACATAAAAAATTCCTATACCACAACCACGATCTTTGCCTAATCCAATTTAAAAAAAACACCAGTTTAGTCACCAACAGCTGTGCAGTAGCTGGCCGAAAGGACCTTGGTTTTATTTTTAATACGTCTCACCCTCTTGTGGGTGTGTGCGCAAGGAAATGGCCCCTGAAATTGGCTCAGCTCGGTTACAATTTGCGCACCTTGCGAGTTGAGTAATCGCCCTTATTATGGACGTTTTTAGGTTGACACTGATAATGCACATTTTTTGTGTTGGTAACGAGACGGTGACGTGTTTTGTGGAGTAATCTGTTTCTAAAGTAAAGATAAAAAAAAAGTTAAATTTTGGCTTCGCAAACTATGTGCATTTAGCCAGTATGAATTGATACATTCTATTTAATTATAATAGCGTTACCAGATTGTGAAATGTGCGGAGTAGTTGAAGATAGTTGAACACTTGCTCATGGAATGTGCCCGTAACAAAAATCAAAGAGAAAGATTAATGCTGTCACATAGTTTACGTAAAAATGATGTCGGAGTGTTTACTGGATTGTAAGGTGTGATGTACCAGCATCTGAGGCAGTATTTCTCTTATAGATATGGTTAAGCAATCATTAGTATAAGTTATATGTTGTATAGATATACATTGGTTAAGTTACGATGGGACTGGCTTGCCATGTGGATAAAATTACCCAAATAATAATTGATAAAAAAAAATATATAATTATATTAGTTCATAAAACTGCCCTAGTCATTGTACTAAAACTTAGTTAACTTAAGTTTTTGAAGAAGAGAATTACGAAAATCACTTATTTCAACTTTGTATGATTTGCCTACACCTATGCACATTCACAAACTTTTACCTACCGGTTAATAATCCACCATTATTACACATTAATAATCTAAATACATCAGTTTTATAAATACAAAATTGACATCGCCATTTTTCACTTTCGCGTCAAAACTTTTGTATATAAAAAAAAAATATGATTAACTTAACCGCCCGTTGGCTTAGTTAACCTTTGTTGGTTGCGCGTTAGCCTTCTAAGCAGAGGTATCAGATTTGATTTCCGGCGGGAACACATGTTTTCTCCTCAAGGCAAGTTGTGTTTCTTGTTCTGGTTGTGATTGTTTGTGTAGTGTAAATGTTTCCGGCAACCAAGACGCAAATCATAGAACTTAGTGAGGGGTTGTGAGTGTGAAAATGTATTTGTTTGTTTTTAAAAAACAGTAGGTACTTAAATTGTCTGATTATTTTTGTTCTCTATGGTGTTAATAAAAAAATTATATCAACGAAGACCAAGTCACAATTCTCATGATCATTTAGTCACAGTTGCACGCAGCACTGGTAGTGGTCACATGACCAATGTCGAGGTCATAGTTGCATACAGAAATCGCTGGTAGTCACGTGCTCTCAGTTCACGTCACAACCACTCTTTGAGGTCACTTAGTCACAATTTCTCGTAGTGGTCACTCGGTCATAGTCACGTTTTGACAACCCTATTGGTGCAGTTGGCAAGTTTTTTGCTTTCAACTGGGTCATGGGTTCAATTTTGGCAGGAGCATTTAGGTATATTCTTCCCCAAATGATATTCATGCTTCTGGTTCTGGGTGTAAGTGTGTGAGTGATTGGAATGTTTCCGGTAACCTCGATACATGTCTTTGAATTTAGTGTGGGGCTGTGCGTATGCAAACAGTCGTTCGTTTTTTGTTGAACATCAGAATTGCTTGTAGTGGTCCCGTGTTATGCACACCGAAGGAATTTAATTCCTTGCCTGAACCTGTGTTTCCCGATAAGTATAATACGAGTTTTTAAGTCACGAGGGAACAGATACATTCTAGGCAAACATGCTCCATCGTAGATCGCATCATCACTTACCATCAGGTGAGATAGTGGTCAAATGTTTGCCTATCCTGAATAAAAAATAGAGTAGCAGTCGTTCGTAGCTTTCGCTTGTCGCAGTCACAGTCATAAGTGGCAGTCACTTATTATGGTATCATGGTCATGCTATGTGTAGCAGTCACTAATCGTAGTCACAATAGTGCGTAAATGTCACTCGTCGTGCTATCGCAGCTTCGAGCGGTCATTTGTCAGTCACGGGGTCAGTTACGTAGTCAGTACCTAAGTAAGTGTCATTAGAAAATGTTCAAAAATACAAATATTTAGGCTCGTGGCTAACCGAATCATGGGAAAGCGATACCGAAATTAGTACACGTATTGAAATAGCGACAACTTTCAATCAAATTACGCATAAAACTCCTCCAATGCTTCATATAGCCTATTGTTTTATATGGCTGCGAGGCATCGACCATGAAAATACAGCTTCGTAAAAAAGAGGAAGCTTTTGAAATTTGGTCATACCGTCGCATGCTTCGCATCAGTTGGACGAATAAAATACCCAATACTAAAGTTTTAGGGCGCATGGGTAAGAAACTGGAACTTATTCGGACTATAAAACAACGAAAAGTCGCTTACCTCGGACACATTTTGCGTAACAATAAATACCAACTGTTACAAGCCATAATGATGGGCAAAATACCTGGCAAAATCGGAAGATGTCATGGCTCCGAAACATCCGGGAGTGGATAAATATTAGGACTGTAGAACAACTAACTGTTTAAACTAGCTCTGGATAAAGAAAAGTTGACAGCCAACCTTCAATAAATGGAGCGGCACTAGAAGCAGAAAATAAATGTCAAGTAACTGCACAGTTGACTTTGGTAGTGGTTCCTCGTCTTGGTCTCTTATATATTGGCCCTAAAACACTAAACGCATAAACATAAGCGCTTTCATACTCACAGCCCCACACTGAGTTCAAAGACTTTTGCCGTTGGTGCCGGAAATATTCACATCACACCGACTATCCAGAACCAGAAACACAAATTTCCCTTGGGGGAAAACCGAAATTCGAACCGTTTACCCGCTACTTAGATAGCAACTCAAGCGTCCATGGTTACTAAAGTTCCCGAAATAATTCTTGTCTTACCTGTCCATGGTACCTTTAGTACCCAGAAGATATCGGCCCATTCAAACGTCCATAGAGCAAAAATCAGCTGTTATTAGTGGTGGGAAAAAATAATCGACTAAACTTAATGAAATATCTAATCTGTAGAAGTAAATATCAAGCACGGTATTCAGAATAAAAAAGTTAAGTAGACGATCCGCCATTTTCTTGTTGTCAAAGTTATTCCTGTGTTCAACTCCAACAAAAATGTAGTGAAAACTATGTTTTTACATGTTATTTCCATTGTTATTATATATAATAGTAATCGTAAACATACTAGCTTCAAGAAATATGTGTAGTTTTGACAATTCCAAGAAGTTTATATTAAACAATCTAGTCGAGAAGATTTGGCGCGATTTATTTTTATTTATGGGTTGTTCCGTACTCATCCTATGACGTATCATCCTACGGCTATATTTTGGTTACTCCACCTTTCATTTTATTTTCATTTCTTACAATTGATTTAAGTAATAAACTTTTAACTAAATACAATTTTAGACTCTTTTAGATTTCTGTTGCAATTTTTTATTTTAATTTAGATACTGTAGAAGTTTTTCAGTAATAATCGTTTATATAGAGCGGGTAATACGCGGTCGATAAACAAAAGTTCTAGCCTATTATTATGGTCATCCTACTATAATGTTATAAATGTGAAAGTTTATGTGTATGTGAATGTTAGCCTACAGGTATCTCCGTAACAAACGAACTGATTTTGATGAAATTTAGAATGCAGATAGTTTAGGTTCTGGAATAACCCATATGCTACTTTTTAACTAAATTAACGCGGGCGATGCCGCGAGGCACGGCTAATAAGTATATATAGCATAGTACAAGTTTATAATCCGGAATCCTATAGATATAAACTGCATTGTAACTTCACTCTCTAAGGGTTGTAATTTATGCGATGCTCGGTCTCAGCCCGGCTCCCCTCGCTTTATTGATGTGCTTTTGACTAGTTGTGATTTCTGTTTATTACGCCATTTAGCCTTGTTTATTTTGGGCTTTGTTTTGAAGGAGTTTTAGGGGTGCCAAAAGTGTCACGTCAGCGCTCGAAAAGAGGGTGTTCTAGATATGTGACGTGAAGTTTGATACTTTTTGACCGACTTAAAAAAAGGAGGAGGTTCTCAATTCGACTGTATTTTTAGGGTTCCGTACCCAAAGGGTAACAACGGGACCCTATTACTGAGACTTCACTGTCCGTCCGTCCGTCTGTCACCAGGCTGTATCTCAAACACGGTGATAGCTAGACAGTTGAAATGTTCACAGATTATGTATCTCTATTGCCGCTATTACAACAAATACTAAAAATAAAATAAAATAAATATTTAAGGGAGGCTCCCATACAACAAACTTGTTTTTTTATAGATAACATTAGTACGGAACCCTTAGTGCGCGAGTCCGACTCGCACTTGGCCGGTTTTATTTTGTGTGTTACCTACAATTTATTTTATGGTGAACTGATTTTGATGATTATTTTTTTATTTCTGTGTCAGTTTCTTTGCGTGTCGATGACAACACTTACTTTTAGCCAGAACGCGGACGACATCTGTAAACGCAAACAGCACGAATGCTGTTTGCGTTTGCAGCTAGCTTTGTACAGGTCTTCTGGTCTTCTAGTGTACAAGAACTATGGCTTGCTGAGCATGATAGTAAATGAGCCATAGTTTGCGGTGACGCTCCACGTTCGCTTTGGTTCTTTTTTAAGTTAGTTTTTTAAGATTTTTTAAGTTTTTTAAGTTTGCGGTTCCGGCTTCGTCACACAGAGGGAAGAGGGTGAACGTGTGGTGAATATTAGATTTTCATATTAAATGAAATTTCAAAATGTAATTGAGTAAATACCCTACCACGAAGCGTTAGGCTTCTACGTTCATCATCCGTACAGCGAAGTAGTTGAACTCATTGCCTGCGTCATTGTTCTCTGAGGGGTATAATCTTGAAGTCTTCAAATCAAGAGTGAATAGGAATCTTCTAGGCATGTCACATCTTCGGCCGCATCATCACTTTCCATCAGGTGAGATAGTGGTCAAATGCCTGCCTATTTGCAGAGATATGGAGTCCGTCAAGAGTGAGTAGTAACCAGTAATACTTTTTTTTTACTGATAGTTGCTTACTAATCGTATGGACTAGTGCAGGGGTCGGCAACCTTTTGAGTCGGAAGAGTCAAAAATTACAATTTACAAAATTTCAAAGTTTTTAAAGAGCCATAAAAAATTTTGTCACTGGGAGGCGTGCGGTGAAAAGCGTGTACAACAAAAGTGGCTGAGAGATATAAATGGAGCCTAATCCTCGTTTACCGATTCAGAATGATTTTTAAATGTTTAATATTTTTTTAATAAAATAAATACTCTTTGCGTTGGAACTACAGAGCCGCAGCTTCACATCCAAAGAGCCGCATGTGGCTCGCGAGCCGCAGGTTACCGACCCCTGGACTAGTGGATACTTAATCCTAGTCCTAGGATGTTTCTGATTTTGAAGTGAAACTTTTTAGGTCTTTGAAATTCTGATCCGCAACCTTTTTGTGTGACAAAAATTGGAAGGGGTAAATGCTGTGATGAATAATTAATTTGTTTCCCTGTTATACAAATGATTCACTTCTATCGTTTGTCTTTACGACACACCCTGCTTTTACCGACTTCACAAAAATGAGGAGGTACTTCATTCGACTGTATTTCTTTTTTTAATGTGTCTTACCTCATAACTCCTTTCTACGTAAACCGATATTGATGTTATTTTTTTTTTGAAAGCTGGTGCTTTCCGATTGGTCCCATTTAAATTTGATCAAGTTCTGACCAGTAGATATTATTTATAATGAGTTTAATCGGATCAAGGTTCCGAAGATAAAGCGGTGAAATCGTTTTTTAAACTTTGCTTGTGTTAAATTATTTTTATATATAAGCTCTTTTTTTTTGTTTGATAGGCAAGCATTCAAAGCGATGATGCGGCCGAAGATGAAGCATGCCTGCCCAGAAGAAATTGCCTATCTTGTAGGTAACTTAAGTCATTGCTGTACTAATGTAGTTTTAGTTTTGGGAATGTAGGCTCTTGGCCAGTTTTTAATACGCAGCATTTAAATATTTTTGAAAAGATTCATTATGAGAGCCGTTACAAAAGCTTAACAATGAGTAATTGTTGCAAACGCCTTAGATAATAATAATTATCAACAATTTACAATACAACTAAATGAAAAACAACAATGAGTCGTCTAGCTTTCAAATCTAAAAGAAATTAGTCCAAAGTAATTATTTCCTGCGTTTCTAATTCACAAAAACAGTAGCACAGCGGTGCGTTTCACTAAAAAAGTAAATTTGAATCTACTAGAGGCAATCTTGGTTATTTTTAACTGACTTGCATCTGAAAAAAAGGAAAAAAAGTAGGTGGTTCTGAATCAACTGTACTTTTTTGTGTTTTTTTTTATATTGGATAGGCAAGCATTTGGCCGCTATCTCACCTGATGGAAAGTGACGATGCGGCCAAAGATGGAACATGCTTGCCTAGAAGGTACCTATTCAGTCTAGACTTGAAGACACCCAGATTATACTGTTCAGGGAACAAAGACGCAGGCAATGAGTTCCACTCCTTCGCTGTACGTATGATGAACGTAGAAGCAAAGCGCTTCGAGCGAACTGGAGGTATGTCAACCATGAATGGATGACGTTTGACAGTTTGTCTTGTTGTTTGATGGTAAAACGGGCATGGAGGAATTATATCATGTAATTCCTGAGCACACTCTCCAAAATGTAAGCGATATATATATATATATATATATATATATATATATATATATACAAGAATTGCTCGTTTAAAGGTATAAAGGTATTATTATTATTATAGATATATAGATATGACCAAGTGTTCCGAAGATAAAGCGGTGAAGCTATTTTTTTAAGCTTTGATTGCGTCGAAATACTTTATCTCTGAAAGGCTAGCCTTAGACACATTCAAACATACACACTTACCAACAGGTAAGATAGTGATCTTGACTAGGTGGATTGCGAGTTCTCAAGAATAGCGGACGGAATACCACTTAAACAAACGCACTTTCACTCACAACACCACACTAAGTCCAAAGACTTTACTTAGCCCATAGGTAGAAAATTTGTGGCTTCTGACCAAACGGTTATCTGGCAGATATCTTTAAGAGTTTTTTTTATTTGTGGCGTTCAAATCACACTTATCTGATGAAATACGGTAAGATAAACGGTAGCCTATTGGGGATTAAAAATATCTGAAGCTGACCCGTCATCACTTACCAACAGACTTGAGATCAAATTTGTATGAATTTAGTTTCTGTGATCTGTGTACAAGACACCTATACAGGGTTCTATTTAAAACTTGTATGAAAATATAAGACACTTATACAGGGATATTTTTTAAATACCAGTTAGCTCTTAGATCCTGATTCTTGTTCCAACCCTTAGTTCATTTAGTTTTACGACTTTCTTCTGAATGCTATATATTACGTAATAATTAAGATGGTGTATTCTATGCAATTTATAATTAATACTTGTTTAAACTACACTGTCTCGTAAAGAACGACAACAACATGCACACTTTCTTTGACGACATTTTTTTTTTAATTTTGTCACTATAATCATAGGGACCGTGCTCATTATTAACATTTTTTTATGTTAGAATTTTCAAATTTTAGATTGTGCCTTTGATAGGAAAACGTGCTTCATCGTCAACCGCATCGTCACTTACTATCAGGTGAGATAGGAAACGTTTGACTAACATAAATTTAAAAAAGTATTGGGGGAGCTGTAGCCAACGCTAAGTAGCCTCATAACTAACATTTTTGCTGTATTTTTGATGGACTGATTTGATGAACTGGCATTTTTGATGTATTTTACAAATAATAAGAAGAATAAAAAAGTAAACTAGGAATAAAATTAAACATATTTAATCTTTAAACTTGTTGATTTAGTTGACATAATATTTATATTTATTCATTATTGATATTAGTATTTATTCCTACTTTAATTTCCAGTTAATATTTATCTTTTTTCATTTTAAATGGTGTCTATTATTATTTATAAATTTTAATGTATATTATTAACATATTATTAGTATCTTGTATTTTTATCATATTTCTATGTACACAACAACCTACTCGCTCCTATAAATCATATCCTACTTAAGGGGTCTGCTGGAAGAAAACTCTGTGAAGGGTTAAGCTCGCCTTTGTACATCTTTTGTTATGGCCTTATTGTAAAAAAATTGATCAATGTGTGTACAATAAAGAATATGAGAAGAACTAAATAAAAATAATTTGTATATGAAAGTATACTTAGTTCAATACCTTTTCTTAATAAATCATTCATCACCAAGTCGTTATTCTCGCTAACATAAAAGCAATTAAATAAAAAAATCTGTTATTAGCTACAACAACAAGAACATAAAATCATTAAAATGATAATAAATATTCTTAATGACAAATAGATAATACCGACCCCAATAACAATGACTCGTTTACAAGAAAACAATAATTAAACAAATAATTAATAACTAAATGATTACACATTCTTTGATATAAACTTTATAATGTATTTCTATAAAATAATACATGCAACTAATTATTGTGATAATTAGATTCATGTATTATACATTTTTATGAGTCACAATTAGTGCGAAACAATAATTTATTTTATTACTTTGTTTAAAATTATTTTAACAAAGCACTTAGTACGTAAATAACATAGGAGGTTGTAAATAGTATTTAAATTACATATAAGTATTAAATTTTTATTTATATTGCATGCGTAGCTATAATATTTTTACTATACTGTCCATCCAAAGGTTGCCTGTGAGAATTTGCTTAATGTGATAAGGCTGCTCATTGTACAAAAACTATTATTTTTCGTTTTTTTATGTAATTATTTTACTTATTGGCGTTCAATAAAAAAAATGTATTGTATCGTATAACATATGTTTCTTTTAGATTTATTCAACAATAGCATAATTATGCCAATGTGATACAATGTCAAGTTGAAGCATATATATATTTATGTACCTATTTTTTTTGTATATTTTTAAAAGTTTTCAGTAATTCGTATATTTATCTGTTGTTTTGTAACTGTCATACGCAATGAATCTGTTATAATAAACAATATTATTGGAGTTTTGGCGCGAAACTAAACAAATGTCGTTGTCAATTTTCTATTATTTTCCAAAATGTGTATCTACCGCTTTGCTTGGGCATGACTTGACTGGATCTCGACTGTTTACTTGACTGACTTGGACTCATCGAGATAGGAAACAAACCTACGTTTTTACTTTAGCTACAACATCCTTGCTTGGACTATATTTATGAAATACTCAATTATACTTGAAAAATAGAGTATAGTGAATTCTATAGTATTATGACTTAGAATAATTTGACAGTCGTCAGCAATAATAAAAATGCGGATGTCATACATCAAATAAAAAAAAGATTGTAAAATATGTATTAACTGAGATTAAATTCAATAGATGAAAATTGCGTAAGTACTAAATGGTATAAAAAATGCTCTTGTACTTAAATAAAAATATCAATAAAAATCTCTCTTCAATAAAAAAAAATTATGTTTATTAAAGACTGTCCGATTCTATTTATTTTTTACTTTAAAAACGAAAACCTTTTGCACTCACTCACAACTCATTATTGTATTTATTTCTTGATAAAAAAAAATTATATCTTGATAAAAAAAACACCTTATTTAAATTGATTAAGTAATAGTAGTCAAAGTATGTAAGTTAATCAACAAAAACGTCAAAGCCGAACTGAGGCATTGATCAAACATAACCTAACCCTTTGAAAGTGACCTCAGGAGATCAAACGCGACTCGCATAATGGAATAAATAATGACAGACTAACGTTCCCCGTCGATACTCATCCTTCTAGGCATAACATATTGCTTAGAAGGTATTATTCCCGAAATATGTTCAGGTTTGAATAAATTTTGTATTAATAAAAAATAAACGTCGGCCAAGGTGCTAAGAGGCTAACGAGCGTAATCCGAATGTAAGTTATTAGACGCGCGGCCGGCCGCCTGCTGCGAGCGCCCGCTCGATGTCGATACTCAGATTTTATCGACCTTTTTATCGACCTTTTTATCGACCTTTGTCGGCACTAGCTGAAGTGTTACTCACGAAATTAGGATGTTAAATGTTTTGTGGATGACGCATAGTCCGCCGCTTTGTGCTCGATATAGCCTTTGCCTTCTTTTTCTTTAAGTAATAGAAATATCAATAGGTTTTTTTGGGACAGTAATAAATTGTGGGGATGATAATGTGTGAAATTATTGAGATGTCTCTGGTTCGGATGTTTTTATGGGAATTTTAATCAGTTAGGAATGTTAGAATTTGTATCACTTTAGGCAGCAGAATAAAATTATGCTAGGATAAACGAAAGCTATAGCTGTGTAGTATAAATATTTATTTTTCAACATCTTACTTCAGGAAAGTTATCTACAAGAATGTTTTTTTTTTAATAAATGAAAAAAAAATGCGCCGCCGAGTTTCTTGCCAGGTTCTTCTCGAGATGGCTGTAATTTTGCGAATCTGGCAATAGATTCATTAACTTTCATGAGTGCCTCTTTGGGGCCCATGTGAATAAACGATTTTGATTTGATTTTGATTTTATATATGTATAATATCTATTTCACTTGTTCATCACGCGAAAACGGATGGAACAATTTCGCCAATTATTTTTTTGTTGTGTTAATAATTGTCAGGAGAATGTTCTTATGAAAGAAAATTTATCCCGGAATTTCCCGCGGGTCTGGAACTTACGCGGGTAAAACCGCGGGGCGCAGCTAGTAATTAATAATATATAATTTTATTAAAAAAATACTTGTGAAAATTTGTGTTTCTGGTTTTGGTTATGATTGTGTGTGTGATGTGAATGTTTCCGGCACCCACGACACAAGTCATCGAACTTAATGTGGGGCTGTGAGTGTGAGTGTTTATTATTATTATTTGCTTAGTATAAATGCGTAAAGTGACTTACATATATTAATTTTTATTTTTTAAACCAAGGCATGTGTATTAAACATTCCAATTTTAAATAATGTGTAAGTGGCGTTAAAATTTAAAAGCGACTGTCAGTGTAGTTGTGTAAAATAAAATACGTCGTCATATAATAACGAAGATGTAAGTATGTATTGTGTGTATTTCACGGCTGATTTCACTTTAAGCGATAAGTTAATATCTCTATTGTTAGTTAGTAAGTACGTCGTAGCTTTACCTCGACAGTAAGCAATATAGTATGGCAATATAGTTATACACAAGTATAGTCATACTTATGTATAACTAGAGATAGATAGATAAACTCTTTATTGAACACCATATTTGTGACAAAACAGAATAGAAAATAATGACTTACAAAATAAGTGTACAATAGTGTGACAACAGGCGGTCTTATCGCTTAAAGCGATTTCTTCCAGGCAACCTTTGGATGGAGAGATCTATAATTGTGTACGACAGGCAAACTAATTGATCGATAGAAGCGAGAACTCTAAGTAAGTTTTGGGTGGTTCTGCACTTTGTCCGTCCATCTGTCAGAGGTATTTAGCATCTAAGCCATATAAGCAAATAACTTCAAATTCTCAGAGAATATGTAGGTATAGCCAAAAATAGTAACAAAAATTGTTGTTTTTTAATGCCCGATAGGCAAGCATTTGACCACAGCCTCACCTGATGGACAGTGATGATGCGGCCTAAGATGTAACATGCTTGTCTATATAAAAAAACAACGGGTTGCACTCCGGGAGTGCCGGCAGAAGTAAAAACTTGAACATTAACGTTGTAAACAACAGGAGCAGGCATACATTTTCGCCGCGCGGTAGAAAGAGAGGGGGATATTACTTCCTCTCCTACGCCGCGCCGGCGGTCTTACGAATTTTCGATCAGGGTCACGTGTCCCGCCGCGAGTTTAACATATTTCACCCATCCAAAAAAGTGCACAACGCCGCTAAAGAAGTTTTTTAACATATTTTACCCATCCAAAAAAGTGCACAACGCCGCTAAAGAAGTTTTTTAACATATTTTACCCATCCAAAAAAGTGCACAAAGCCGCTAAAGAAGATTTTTAACATATTTTACCCATCCAAAAAAGTGCACAACGCCGCTAAAGAAGTTTTTTACTTCAAAAAGAATAAACAAAAACAATCTATAAATGAAAATATTAAGGTAACAACCATATATACGTAAGTGGGAGCAAATTTGTTTTTTCTTGTGCGGAAAAAAATCTTTGGATGTAAAAAAAAATTTTTATGTATTTTCCGCGGGTCTGGTACTTACGCGGGTAAAACCGCGGAGCGCAGTTAATTTGGAATAAAATATATTTGAGCGTTTAAACCTACTAGCAATTCCCCCCGGCTTCGCCCGCGATTATCAAGTTAAAAAGTAGCCTATGTGTTAATCCTAGGTATAAACTATGTACATTCCAAATTTCATTCAAATCTATTCTGTCGTTAAAGCGTGAAGAAAAAACTAACATACTTACTGACATATTTACACACAAACTTTCGAATTTATAAAATCAGTGTGACACATACATACCTAATGTATGTGGCTTGTATAATTAAGTCTTTATCTTAAATATAAATTTCGTTGGAGAATATACATTTAACAAACAACACAAACAAACAAACGCATTCACACCCACAGCCCCACACTAAGTTCAAAGACTTGTATCGCGGGTGCCGGAAACATTCACATCACACACACATCACACCCAGAACCAGAAGTACAAGTATCCCTTGAGAAGGAATTTGTGCTCCTGCCGGGAATCGAACCCAGGACATTACAACCTATATTACAATATACATTACATAACATAATAGTAACAATGTTATCTAGGACAGTTACTAAGTGACGGTCTTACGATGTCTTTATGACTATAGTGGAATAAACAGTATTATATTCAATTTCCTGAACAATTATGGCTTTGGTCAGTTTATGTATTGTTCCGTACTTGATATTTGAATATTATGCGAATAGCGACCCAGTTGGCGCAGTGGGCAAGTTTGGTTCCCGGCAGAAGCATTATTTTTCGTCTCGTAGTAATTTGTTCTTCTGTATTCTCGTAGCAATTTGTTCTACGTAGTATTTAAACCAAGCGAAACGCAAAAAATAATATTTTTATTTAATAAAAAAAAAAATGCAAACTTTTTTAATGCCCCACACTAAGTTCGATGACTTGTGTCAACCACTAAGTTTTACATGTATCTTATTTGAAGTAGTCAGAACTAAAATTAGCCACCATTTACAAGCTTAGCTAATTATTATGACAATATATTAATTTCATTTAATCTCTTGTTTATTAAGCATCTGTACTTCGTAAATATGTTAAATAACATATAAGTACTTATATGAAATTATTTATGATTCTTTTCTAAGTTTATTAGTTTAGGTATGCTCCTATTATTATTGGTATGTATTGTTTATGTAGGTTACACAATGTTAGCATTTCTATTTTTTTTATTAATTTCATTAATTTTATCGCACCCACTACATTCACTTATCGTTTATATTTCCATCCAAAGGTAGTCTAGAGAAGATCGCTCTTAGCGATAAGACTCATTGTACTTATCGTTATAAGCTTCTCTATAAGCTGTATTTATTTTTTGGTGCCAGTAAACAGTTATTGTAAAGTATATTTTCACTTTTTTGTGTATTTGCCACGTATATGGCTAGCTCTACTAAGATAATTGGATCTATTTCGATATTTTGGTTAAAAAAAAGTTTTTTTTTCTTTTCTAGGAGACATACATAAGCATGTTTCCTAATTTAATAACAATCTAGCCTGTATTCGGCTAATAAGTAATTTTAATTTTACTTAGATTGCTAGAGTCATCATTAACTAAGAATATGTCCATTTGCACTTATCTTATTGTTTCTATTAAGGGGAAGACACTTTGTTCATGTGTTCTTTAAATTAAATAAGGGTTAAATAGGTAAGTTAAATTATTAAATGTATAATCAAGCATGTAAAATATCAGCGCGCCCCTACTGAAGTAGAGAAACTACTCGACCGAAATAAAAAAAATAATTACCCCCTTTTTTTTTATTCACACGTATGCAAGGTAATTTGTAAAACACCGGAAAGCTCTTAGCACTTGATTCCCAGTAAAGCCCTTACCTCATTAGTTCTACGACTTTTTTCTCAATGCTATAAGTAGTTTCCACAAATGATTTATTCTATACAATCCATAATTAATACATTAATTTTCTTTTCATTTTGGCTTCGCAATCTTGTGCATTTAGCCAGTTTCAAGTAAAATATATTTCAAGTGTTTTTATTATGAAAAGTCTTAGTCACAAGTCACAGACAAATTCAAGTAAAAGAGTCAAGGTCCAGTCATAGTCAAGTCATGCCCTAGTAAAGTGGTAGAAACTTTGAGGTTCTATTGGTGTTTTGGAGCGAAGGCGAAAATCACGTTATTCAACTTGAAGTGATTTGCCTACACTTATGCACATTGACTATGTATTAACGGTTAATTATCCACCATGATTACACATTAACACTCGAAGAATCACAGGTTTCGGAAAATTATATAAAATCAACAACGCCTTTATTTTACTTTCGTTAGTATAACAATACATATCTCTATCTATACATATAAAAAATGCCACTTTTCGTTGTAATTTTATAACTCAAGAACGGGCCTACCTATCCAAACCAAATGTTTAGGCTTTGTTCGGACTATTTAGTAGATGGTTTATGTGAAGTTTGCACAAAATCGGTCGAGCGGTTCTTCATTTATCACACCCGGGCGAAGCCGGGGCGGATTGCTAGTTATTAATATTTTCGCATGTATTCTTGAAATTATTACTATATATACGTTAAAATGTATTATAACTTTTCATTTGTTAATTAATTATCATACACAGCGAGTTTAAAACCACCGACGCAAAAAGAGGGGTGTTGCAAGTTTGAGCGCTATGTGTGTGTGTCTGGTTGAGGCACCGTTGTTCTTAAACAGGTGAACCGATTTGGATGCGGTTTTTTTTTGTTTGAAAGTTAACTTGATTGAGAGTGTTCTTATCTATGTTTGGTGAAAATTGGTGCAGCCGTTTTCCAGATATAGAGCGACGGGGGTATTTTTAAATGTTGATTTTTCCACTACTTTACTTGAGTTGAGTTAAACCTTTTTGGAATTAATGAACAATATTTTTGTTTTTATTTTTAATTTATATATTTATAAGTTATAATAAAATATGATTGTATATGTCAATGATTTTTCATTCTTTTTTCATTTCAAATAATTTCCAATTAATTACTTTATTTGCAAAAACCGTGAACTCACAGCACTGCTTTGGCTAATTAGTGCATTTAAAATACTTTTTTTTATATGGATGATAAATAGGTACTATAATATATAAACTATAATAAACTCAAAAAATATCAGGTGAGAATTGAGATAGAGGTCAGATGCTTGTCTATCCAGCATAAAAAATACTGTTTGATTTATATTTGTTTAAATACGCATGTTATTATTTGTCATGGATTTTAGGTAAAGAAAATTATTAAATATATTAATCATTATTTTTCTTAAAATAGTACGCATATTACTCACTCTTTGTACACGAGTAAAAAAGTCATCTTTTCAAGCTAGTGTTGTGAAAATATATTTATTGTATTATATAATTAGAATGACTTTTAAAGCAGTATTTTTTACCTTTTTTATTTGTTGTACGTCCTCCACCATAACTTACAATTTATAACAAAAGAGGATTGATTACCGTACCTACCTATAACAAAGTATGTAGATATCATTTGAATTAAATACGGTAGATATTTAATTTAACATTACATTTTTAAGCGAACTTCACAAATAATACAAGTATTTTTCAAACATTTTAGGTTTAAAAAGGTTGTCTGGCAGAAATCGCTGTAAGCGATATGACCGCCTATTGCCTTATAATATTATTTATCTAATTGTATAAGATTGTATATTTTTTAGTATACATTTAAGAACTTTGTATTGTAGTTTACTTTCAATATTTTAAGAATTCATAGTAATTATTTTATCGGTTTAAGTGATAGAGCATATTATATAGTTTTTGTAGAGTAACTACGCGCTACGCGTAATTTCTACAATTTTAGTATTTTTTTTTTATATTTGAACAGTGCCTTTTTTTCTGTTTCAATTTCAAAAAGTTGGAGCTGTTTCTCAGAAGAAGCCACAATGCGCTTAAGTTTTTGTATTTCACCTACCTTTACTACTTCCTCCATCCTCATTGGAATCTTCACTGGGCGGTCCGTGCGGGGCTCGATTTGGCATTGGATGGGGCAGCCTGGGGCGCGCCAGGAACGGCGGAGGCACTCCGAAGAAGGGTAAGAACGGGGGCCAAGCGGGCCTCGGGGCCAGCTGGGCAGCCGCCGCAGCATAAAGCTGCAGCGGCGCCGGCAAACCGCCTTCCAACACCATGCCGCCGCCGCCGCCGCTTCGACACCCGCCCGATATCTTGCCGAACAAAACTTGCAAGCTCACCGATCGGCAACAACATCCTTAACTGTCATGTTTTTTTTAATCACAATTTTTTAAACACTGACACTTTTTTTAATGTTTGTTCATAACACGCTTAAGTGTTTACGCGTATGTTATATTGCCGCGGCGTGTGTGCGACGGTTCCGCGCGAGCCCGGCTCGGCACTGAGATGGCGCGGCGGGTGCTGGGCGGAGCCCACTCTCCCTACCCCTACCCTCGCACAAATTAATTCCCCGCCTCCTTCATATTATAGATTTATTCCTCCGACGGTACATCGCGCGCAGCCGCTAAACGCTTTCCAACCTTATGCTCCGAAGTTAGAGACCTGTATTGAATAACGGGCAATAAATTAAGGGCAGGCATACATTGAATTAACGCCGGCGTAGACGACTGGTGCGGCGGAATTAAAATAAACTTTATTCTTTCGCCGATAGCGATTATTATCGTTCGGTAAGCGGTCCGACATAGGATTTATGTCCTGCTTGGTATGGACGGCTAGCGGGGCTGTCATAATCTTTTTTAGCCGCATGGCGCGCCGCTACAAAGAGACATGTAGAGAATCAGAAGGAAGTTATGGAATTTCACCGCAGAAATAATGCGTTCGTTAGTTTTCCTTCTATGTGAACTAGGATAATGTAATAAGTTAGAACTTTTGAGTTATGACTTGTCTTTGCAAATATGTACAATACTATAAGCAATGCTGTTACGTGCATGAACTAGGTCATGTGTATTATGTGTGATATGGTGAATTCATACTAAATTATAAATAATTAACTTTAGGTAAATATCTACCAATTGAAAATGTATAAAATAACTTAGGTATTACAGTTTTAGAATATCTACCTATATAACTATAAATATTAAAAAGTAAATATAGACATAAGTAGTCCACAACTTAATATAAAATATTATTTATTAACCGAGTTATTATAGAGAAGTATTTTTTCTCCACTCAATGAATAGATAACTCAAATGTAACCATCATTATCGGATGGCAGGTGATTGACTAGTGGTGAGCAATCATCAACTAATTTACCCTAGAAAGGAGCTAGCCGTAGACGTACAATCGTATTGCGTAAAACTAGATTACTTCTCGGTCTCATGCTAATGACGGAACAACAATCAATCATACGAAATTAACACGTTTCAGATTATATTTTTGACAGTGATGAATCATAAGCGACCGAAAGGCAATCAATTTCACAACCAATTCCTTATTCCATTAAACAAAAAAGTAATAACGTAATTGACATAAATAATAATAAAATATGTCAAGACAGGGTAACGAGCGCTCGGACACGACATGACAGCTCTATCAGGAATATCACACTGACTGTACCGAACGTCCCGCCCCTCCATTGTACAAATGCCGCCGCGCGCTCTCATTGGCCGATTCGCGCGGGAGAGAGGGAGTGGGTGGAGTTTATTTAAGGGGGTGTCGGGAAAGCTTAGTGTTGCATGAATTTAATTAGTGTGAGGAGCACCTCGGGCGCATTAGGAGTCGCGATGGGCGAAGCAATAAAAGATATAAAGGAATGAGTATAAATTAAAAGTTAAATAGAGAGTGTGGTGTGTTCGAGAGAGAGCGCGCTCGAAATGTAGCGCTGTCTTTCTCTAACGTTGGGATTAGCCACTCGTAATTGTTTGACGATCTTATTAGTATCAGTTAAATGTCGTGGTCTCTTTTTCTCTTGCGAATTTAATTACTTTTTAATTAGTGCTCGCGTAATGAGAGTTTGTAGGAGTAATTTTGAGATCTTTATTTAAACGCGATGGTGTTTTTTGCTTTGAAATTTAAGTTGCTATTTAAGTTTGTAAGAAATCATTGAAATTTATTTATGGCTAATACATAATGAATAATTAATAAAGTTAATGAAGATACAAGATTATCAATTATCAAGATTTATCTTGTCTACTAACATATTTTAACGAATCTCAATAATTACAAATTATTACTTTGATTGATAAAAGTATATAATATGATTATTATATATGTATACTTAGATATATACACAGTTTTGAAATCTATATCAATTATGTTAGTTAAAAAATGTAGAGCCACTCTTATACTTGTTATTACATGACATAAACGCTTTTACACTCACAGCCCCAACTTAATTCGAAGATCAGTGTCGTGGCCATTACACTATTAACCAGAAACACAGATTGTTTTTGGGCAGAAAACTTGTGTTTTCACCAGGAATCGAACCCGATACCCGCAGAAGGCAGATGTCCAACAACTACGCCAATGGGTAGTTCAAACAGTAATTTCGATGGTTATTTGTCATTTTATTTGAGATAGCTACTTAATAAAGAATCAATATTTGATTTTAGCTATAATTTTGCGAATCTCGCTGTAGAATCATTAACTTTCATGGGCGCCTCTTTGGGTTCCATTTGAATAAACGATTTTGAAATTTGGATACAACGTCAATGTTTATAATGTTTTATAATTTTTTTTTTTGTTTTTTTTTTAACACTAAGTTCAAAGAATTGTATAATTAGGTCTCTGAGATACTTGATAATCATCAATATAGTAAAAATTACAGACACAATGCACGGAACTTGGAAGTGAAGCCAGGAAAGCGGATACCACACCACTAATAAACGCCATAGGATCCCATTCCAATTTATTTAAGTGATATCCAACTTATGTGAGTGATTTTACTAACGACCCATTACTTTTTGATTTATTTTGTATGAAACTTGCGAAAGATTGACGAATGGCAAACATTGGGTTTTTAGTGTAAAAAGTAGTATCCGATTTTTCGGTTTCACTCCCACGGTCCGTGTGTTGTATCTGTTTTTTTTACTAGGTCAATGTTGATAATTTGATAAGTATTATTAAGTGTGAGGATGTGAGTGTGAGAGAGTTTAAAAAATATTCCTGCAATTTCTACTTACCTACATGTTAATCCAAAAGTTTGTGCGTGAGAATAACATATCTATTTTTTATGAAACAAAGTATCTCTCTAATAGATGGGCAGATTTTAATCAAATTTTGTATAATTGATCGAGGGAAGCGAAACCTTTTTACTTAGGTGGTTCAGCACTTTGTTCGTCCGTCCGTCTGCCAGAGGCATCAAGCATCTAAACCATACAAGCAAATAACTTAAAATTCTTAGGGAATGTAAAGCTGCAGCCCAAAGCCAGAAAATAATGATATAAGTGAAAATGTTAAGGGGGCAATATACGTAAGCGGGAGGCAAAATAATTTTATTTTTTTTAATCTACCCTTGTGAGGTATCGTTGAAAAGAGCTCTGGAAGTAAACAGAAATGACATAAAAATCTATGTTGCAAAATATTTTTTCAATTTGGTAGGCCACCAAAGTCACTGTTTTTGATCTATTTTGTCCTGGGCTCCATCGCAAAGACGGCTTCTCATTTAAGCCTGAAACTTACGTACAAATATTATATCCGATATCCTGTACTTGAACAACAAATATAAAAATCAAACAATCGTTAGTAAGAAAAATTGTACTAGCATTTAAGCTCAAAAGTTTTTCTCTATTAGACGAAATGTAGGTACGAGTTCTCAATTTGGCGCGAAAGACCAGTATGTTTCTGGAATTGATGATAATCTCAAAAATGTAACTCCTCATTATCCCAAAAATGGGAGACAAAGCTGCAAACCACAGAGTTAATTACCACCCAGATTACCCTGAACGGTGTAATCTGGGTGTCTTCAAGTCTAGAGTGAATAGGTACCTTCTAGGCAAGCATGTTCCAACTTTGGCCGCATCGTCACTTTCCATCAGGTGAGACAGCGGTCAAATGCTTGCCTATCTAGTATAAAAAAAAAAAAAAAGAGTTAGCATTTCAATAATTATAAGGATACAAACATTCAAGTACTTACTCCAGTTTACTCGTACCACTAGCGTTTCGCTTGATAGATACACATAGTTCCTTCCGTATTCCACCGAACTCCATCGCATCTATCACCAATTTCCTTTGAACCAACATTTCTTTATCGTCTATCACTTTCACTCTACAACAGTTTGGTATAGCGCCGTCTCTTTCTGTAGAATTAAGGCAGCCACGCACGCGCTCGCCGTTACTCCTCATTACCACGGCTCGTGTTATGTATGCCTGTGAATGGTTGGCTTTAGTTGTTTTTATTGGGGTATTGTTGCGGTTCCAACTTATGGTTTGATGGCGATATTATTTTATAGTTATTCTATAGGTTTCGGAAGTTTTCCTTTTAATCCTAATATTATTTATCAACTTTCAAAAACTTTTTTTATGTTGTCATTGTAGTGTTGGGTTGAAGTTAGAGGTGCAGAAGTGATTTTCTTTCTGTGGATAGCCACTTCTATCCAGCTTGTCCTCAAATGCGTTCGTTGTTGTGGCTGAAACAACATTTTCTGGTAGTTTGTTCCAGTTATGGACTACTCTGTTACTAAGAAAGTTGTGTACGGCTTGAGTTTTTAGAAAGTCATGAGTAAGCTGGATTCTATGTAGCTGTACAGCCAGTACACGTGGCCATCATAGGCCTTAACACGATAAACAAAGTAGCACGAAGCTAATATTAATATAAAAATAGTTTTATGGGACCACCGATTAAAATGGTAGTTTTGTGATAATATTTTGTCTGGACGGGGATCTAGACATAAAACAATAAACATGTATGTACAAAACCAGTTCTTTTAGTTGTACGAATTTAAAACCTAAATCCCGATTTTATTTACCTATCGTCTCGAATTTTGATAAACTGGACCTGGCAACACTAGCACCAGTCTAGGTTTAGCGGGAGTTTTGCCGCGAAAGTGAAAAAATGGCGTTGTTGATTTTGTGTAATTTTCCAAAACCTGTGATTCTTCGAGTGTTAATGTGTAATAATGGTGGATTATTAACCGTTAATACTTAGTAAATGTGCATAAGTGTAGGCAAGTCATACAAAGTTGAAAAACGTGATTTTCGCCTTCGCTCCAAAACTCCAATAGAAGTTCTAGTAAAGTTTCTACCACTTTACCTGGGCATGACTTGACTATGACTGACTACTTGACTTTGACTGTGACTTGTGACTAAGACTTTTATTATGAAGAATAGAAATTGTTAATATTTGTTTAATATTTCGACTGAAGGACTATGCATCCATGGTCATGAAATAATAATAACAAAAAACTAGGTGTAGCATATATCTTGGGAGCTCGATCTGGTTAGAAATGTAAGAAATGCCTGTCTGTACGTGAATTTACAATTACCTGTGTACGTCCTCTAGCATTAAAAAAAAAGATTAATAATTACAACTTTATTTGCTGACAAAGTAAGATAAACGCTTTCAGAAAACTGTTAAAATAAAATATGATAGGTACATGAGTGCATATCTTTTAATTAAGGATCCCTGAACCCCACTCTAGGTCGATCTGATTTTTCGAAATTTAAATGTTTACTAGGTGTTTGACCTCTTTTCTTTTTGGTACGACCTATATGGTGCTTTCTATCGATAAATATATTTCGCTCAGTGGAGCTTTCAGCGAGTCGCCTTATCTTCAAATCGTGGTATCGGCGAAACGTTTATTATTTTTAACATTCTTTCGGCGATTATTTTTTACTGATAAAAAAATAGCGGCTGAAATTTTGTCTATGTACCGATGAATGGCGAACAGTAATTTCTATGTCAAATTATATTGTTCAAGGGTAATTCTATATATAGTTCGGAGCTCCCTAGGTATAACAAAATCTGCAATCTCGACATAAGTTCAAGACAATACGATCTGTCGGCTTTGCCGCAAAAGTGAAAAAATGGCGTTGTTGATTTTGTATAATTTTCCAAAACCTGTGATTCTTCGAGTGTTAATGTGTAATAATGGTGGATTATTAACCGTTAATACTTAGTAAACGTGCATAAGTGTAGGCAAATCATACAAAGTTGAAAAACCAGATTTTCGCCTTCGCTCCAAAACTCCAATAGAAGTTCTAGTAAAGTTTCTACCACTTTACTAGGGCATGACTTGACTATGACTGGACCTTGACTCTTTTACTTCACTTCGACTGAGACTTGTGACTAGGACTTTTAATATGAAATACATTTAAATATATTATTACTTGACACTGGCTAAATGCACAAGACTGCGAAGCCAAAATTAAAAGAAAAAAAAAATACGATCTGTCGGCCAGTATAAAATGGAACCTATGTACTATAGGTTCCATTTTATACTCTGTGCCGATGATGACCGGTCTGCGCAACATCAATCAAATTGTCGCAATGTGGATACAGTGCGACTGCACTAGATTGCTTTGTCCTCCCTCTAGTTAACGACTCGGTACTTGCACACAGGAAGTTTTGTAGAGTACCGTTGTTACCGACTGATGGTATACGAGTCGTTCGCGCCGAACTAAGATTCTCGCCTACAATACAATACAATAAATACTCTTTATTGAAAAACCTCTTTATTGAAAATACATAAATCCTAAAAAGTAACTAAATAAATAAATCTTAAAGAGGTTTCACAAACAAGGTCTTATCACATAAAGCAATCTCTTCCAGACAACTTTAACATGGATAATACTATATATTGTCTAATAGAGGAAAACTTTTGAGGTTAATTGCTTATAGCTTTTTTCCTTAAAATAGTTGTTTGATTTCTGTATTTGTTGTTCAAGTACAGGATATATTGGTTATTATACGTAAGTTGCAGCTTTAAATGTGAAGCCATTTTTGAGAAAGACCCCGGTACAAAAAAGGTCTAAAAATTGTGCCTTTGGTGGCCCACTCAATTGTTATTTTCTAACATAGTATATTTTTTAAACTGTTTTCGTACTTTACTTTTCAACGATACCAAGGGTAGATAAAAATTTGAAATTTTTTATTTATATCATTTTAATTGTAATTTCTGGCTTTGGGCCATAACTTAACATATTTTCTGAGAATTTGGAGTTATTCGATTGTATGGTTTAGACGCTAGATGCCTCTGACAGACGGGCGGACGGACGGTAAAAGTGCTGAGCCACCTAAGTCTACTTAGACATCTCGCTTTGCTCGATCAATTATTATTAAAATTAATTACTATTAGCATGTGTGCCAAGCAATGGGACGAAGCACTGCTGGGCAAAGGTTCCAAGATTTTCGGTCTATTGCAGTTTTTGGACCATTCTTGTTGTGAGCGTCTAGTTCATCTCGGTTACGTCATAGTGACCGGCCACGATGGCCTTTTGCTCCGATTGCTACTAATAAGTAGTTATGTATGCATCTACAAGAAGATAGAGAAGCCAGCCCGACACAACGTATACCAAAAACTTTCATCTTCCATACATTGTATGCTGATTTTTCCAATTTGAAACTCCTCCAATTTCAATCTTTTCACCGGATTACGGCGGAGCAAAAAGGAATAAACATAAGCGCTTTCACACAGCCCCACACTGAGTTCAAAGACTTGATTTGTTGGTGTCGGTGTGTGTGAAACATTCACATCACACACACACAGTCACGCCCAGAACCAATACTCAATCAACCTTTCAAACAAAATACTAAATCAATGACTACTATATTCTAAGGTAACGTTTAAAATGCGTGTGAAAGAACACTATCTAAATGCTTCGTCAGTTACTTAATAATTTATTTTTTCTATTCTCTTTTGTTTTTTACCGACTTCCCAAAAAAGGAGGAGGTGTTTTTTTTTTTTTGTTACCTCATATCTCCTCTCCACGTGAGCCGATTTCGAAAATTTTTTTTAGTTTGAAAGATGTTGCTTTTTAATTGGTCTCATTTAAATGATCAAGATCTGATCAGTAGTTCTTGAAATATCGTCAATAATGTCTATTTTGTGAAGAATAATGCGTACTTTGACGATGTTCTGGTTTACCCGACTTCAAAAATTACCTCACAACTTCTTTCGTTGTGAGCCGATTTTGATGATTCTTTTTTTATTTGAAAGCTGGAGGATCAAGGTTCCGATGATAAAGCGGTGAAGTCGGTTTTTTTAAGTTTTGCTTGCGTTTAATTGTTTTTATTATACCTCCCGGAATTACCCCGATTAAATGCAATAAGTTTAAAGTTATAATAATTATGTTTTATGTATTCTATAATGTTGTATTCATAAGTATTACGTCTATTATAGTAAATGTATTGTTTTTATTTAGATATATATTATATTTTAGTTTCTTTTTTTCAATTTAATTTGGTCATACTAAAATTCTTTTAACAGTGCCATATTTTTACCACTTTATTATTGTTGATGCATGCCTACAGCCTTCGCTTTTCAACCATGAATGTTGACTGGTAGAAAATGCTTTTAGCGTTAAGTCCACCCTTTGTACCTTTTTTCGGCAATAATGTGTTAAATAAATGAATAATCAATATCGGTCCATTTGGCGATACGATGCCACAGTCAGACACACAGATACACACGTTAAACTAATAAACTCCACTTTTTGCGTCGTTGGTTAAAAATCTCCGCTATCGAAATTGAGGTATCCATCTATTATCCAGTCCCACGATCGCGTGCAAATCAATCGCTTTTTTAATTTCCTCTTGTCTAAACTTAACCCGTCGACTGCAGACTTTATAAATATTGATAACGCAAGATGGATGAAGGGCACGCGCGGTGACAATAATTGATTAAAAATTAAATAGAATAGGGTTGTGGATTATCGATGAAAAAAAAATCCAAGTGTGGTAAATATTAATTTTTTTTTTAAATATTTTTGTTGATGAATAAGGATTAACATATTCTGTGACTAAAATCTTAATAAATCTAAAATCAACACCATTAACTACAAGTAACTGTAATATAGTATCTACTTAGATATTTAAATAATGACTTTAGTACTTATTCAAATGGTAAAGATAAAATATATCACTTAGATATTATGACGATAAAATAATCATTTATCTATAAAATTATTATAATATATACGTCAACAAGAATTAATAATGCGTTAAGTAGGTATAAATAATGCGTATGATAATAAAACGCAAGCAATGCTTAAAAAAACCGACTTCAACCGCTTTATCTTCGGAATTTTGATCAGATTTGATAGATATTGTTTTTTTTTAATTTAAAAGATGATTTCCAATTAGTCCCATTTAAATTTGATAAAGATCTGATCAATAGTTCGTGAAATATCGTCAATAATGCGTGTTTAGTACATCTAATCTGATCAAAGTTCCGAAGATAGAGCGGTGAAGTCGGTTTTTTTAAGCTTTGCTTGCGTTTAATCATATATTTTTTGTTCGATATTCGATATTCATAAAAATATCGATAATATTTCAAACCTAATCCCTAAGCCTAACTCGTTCATGATTGATGAAGTGTCACCAAGTGACGTCACGCCCCAGCTTCCTTAACGGGTTAGGGTCTAGGGGCGCTAAATGGTTTTTTGCTTGTTTAGTCAAGGTTGACCGGGCGCCATCATTAGTTAGTGTTAGATGGTTGATCATAGTTCCCAGAACGGAAATTATATTGGTTTACTGGTGGTAATGGTTTTAAGATGAGATGAGAATGAAAATAGGTTACTTTGGATCTCTCTATACGTGACAATAACTGAATAATAGAATTGCTTAATGTTGGCTTAGTAAGCGCGTTCGCTAACGCTAACGCGTTCGATTCCCGACGGGAACACAAGTTTTCTCCCCAGGGAAAATTTGTGTTTCTGGTTCTAACTGTGATTGTGTGCCGTCATGTATAGAATAGAACGTATACGTATAACTGCTACTTATATATATTTTGGCATATTTTATTAACTGACCTTCCCTTTTTTTTATTTAAAAACATTTGTACTACCCGTAAGGTGTAACTGAAAACCAGCGTCGAGTTTTTTTTAAACTCAACATACAATACAATACAATACAATACAATACAATACAATTACTCTTTATTGACACCTTAAAATAATATAATGCTAAGTTAAACCTTTTTGGCATAAAACTTGTATGTATTTTTGTTTATATTATTAAGTTCTTTTTGTGTTAAATAAATGTAGGTGTGTAATGTTCTTTATTTCTTATATTCGACATCTATAAGTTTAATATCTAGTCCAAATCTTGATATCAACATGGGTATGTTGTACACAAATTCATTCACCTCTCACAGAATATACCTCATTTCAAACATGCATAGTCAAATAGGAACTGTCACATGTCTAAATGTATGAATATTAGTGGCTTCACTCATTTAAATAAATAAAATTCCTTTTATTTGGACTAATAATTAAACGCAAGCAAAGCTTAAAAAACCGACTTCACAGCTTATATTTAAGTTTAGGCTTGACAGATTTCGATAAAATGTATATGAGACCACCTCTGAAGTATAATCTACCAAACAAAAAACACATCAAAATCAATTCATAATTGGGAGAGATATCGCGTAACATACATACAAAAAAACACATACAGTCGAATTGAGAAATTCCTATTTTTTTATGCCAGATAGGCAAGTATTTGACCACTATCTCACCTGATGTAAAGTGAAGATACGGCCAAAGATGTGCTTGCCTAGAAGATACCTGTTCACTCTAGACTTGAAGACACCCAAATTGAACCGTTCGGGAAACAAAGACGGAGAAAACAAAGTTTTTTTGAAGTCGATCGAAAAATTATTTATAACTTACATATAACACTAGCAATAGCTGATTACTAGTAATAGGACCATATTGTGTATAAAACAAATCATACTTTAAAAAGTTTTTTTCAAATCAATCTTTAAAAGTTGTAAATAAAGAGGACAAGTTATATAACCAGAAAACTTGTCAAGACGATTCAAATTAGCCCTAACTCTATGAGGTTGTGTCGTTTCATTGCGAAGTTCCTTTGGCCTTCCCGCTCCATATTCGGATCAGCATGTCATCATAATATTGCATTGTCACGCTATTTACACATGCATGCAAAATTTCAGCTCAATCGGTAACCGGGAAGTGGATCAAATTTAATTCACAAGATTTGATGACAAACATCGGGACAGGTGAAACTAAATAAAAGCTTGTAATTTTAAGTATCCTATATTACAACTCAGCTTATAGCGATGGTTAATAAATAAACTAATCTGATCAGTAAGTACCTAGTTATTTATCGTGTAGAAGGATAAATCTTAACTAGGTTGCCAAGTGTGTGAGATGAAATGGTAAAGGTATATGGTGGTAGGGCATTTTCCCATGTCCACCTGAAACATCTGTCCTTAAGCACCAAATAGTGTTTTTCGGCTGCTATCCTTAAAAGTCAGTCTCGTTGTAGGCTTAGCGTGTTACCATCCTCGACCACTTCACTTACCATCAGGTGAGATTGTGGTCAAACTAACCTTATAAGGAAATAATAAAAAATATATCAGTAAATGTATCTGGGGTCTTGTCATGGCATAAATGTTTAATTGTATGTAAGTAGTATTTAAGTTACATATCAGTATTTAATTTGTTGTATACTGCATGAGTTGAGAACACCACCTACAGCAAAATATTTCTACTATCCTGTCCATCCAAAGGTTGCCTGTAAGAAATTGCTTAATGTGATAAGGCCGCCCATTTTACAACAAATATTGTTTTTCGGTTATTTATTGTTATTGTTTTTAACTACTTATTGGTGTTCAATAAAGAAAATTGTATTGTATTGTATTGTAAATAGTTGACATGACATGTTCTCATCTTGTTTAGATATTTATTTACCCTAAAACATAAACCGTTGGCTTGATTGGGTGAGCATTCGCCTTCTAAGCATCGGTTACCTCCTAAAGGAAAATTTGTGTTTCTGGTTCTGGTTGTGATTGTGCTGTGAATGTTTCCGGCACCCACGACACAAGTCGTCTAACTTAGTATGGGGCTGTGAGTGTAAAAGCGTAAGCGTTTATATAATATAGACAGTCTCTTAAGCGACACCGCTATATGGTAGATATTCCACAAATGCGGACGAAGCGTTTTGCCTCCACATTCATTATGCGGACTGCAAAGGAGTGGGATTCCTTGCCTGAGTCTGTGTTTCCTGATAAATACAATATAGGAGTCTTTAAGTCATCTTCAATTATAATTAATATGCATCTTCGAGGCAAACGTGCTCCATCGTCGACCGCATCGTCACTTACCATCAGGTGAGATGGCGGTCAAAAGTTTGCGTATCGTGAATAAAAAAAAAAGAATCTCTTTAAGCTAGCTCGCTATTCCTACAAGGACCATATTACATTCTCGTCTCATTATCCCATCTCTAGGCCACAACAATAAAGTCTGGCACAAACTGTCCAATTTAAACAGAGCATCCCGCAATTCTAAAGCAAGTAAAGAAACAAACCTAATTTAAAGCGCTGTTTCCTCTCGCCTAAACTTTAAACACACATAAGGCACTCGCGCGCAAAACTGCTACAAGCTACTTAAAACCCTTATGTAGATACAACCACTTAACTTGAGGTAGGGTTGCCAGTTTTGATAAATAAATTTTTATTTTGGCTCCGCTATCTTGAGAATTTAGCTAGTTACAAGTAATAAAATACTTTAATTGGAACATATTTCATAATAGAAGTCTTAGTCACAAGTCACAGTCGAAGTCAACTAAAAGTGTCAATGGCCAGTCACAGTCAAAACAAACTGAAAAAGTGGTAGAAATTTAATTAGAATTTTCTATGGAGTTTTGGAGCGAAAGCGAAAATCACGTTTTGAACTCTACGACAATGTTGTTTGATATAGGCCAGTATGATAGTTAAGTTTAAATTACGTACAATATAACCCTAATATCTTTTTTAAATAGTTTTCAAACTCAATAAGTTTTTTCCCTCTGACGAAAACAAAATGCCTTTTCAAGCAACAGTTCAGTAGTAATTATTGGTCGTCCTTAACTGACGTTGACAACTGGTGTATTGGCCAATCACAAGGTCACATCGGCAACAAGCATACCTCGAATTGTGTTATAACGGAAAATTGGCCTCATGCATGAATAGATTTTGAAATCTTTTGTTTAAATGTAGAATGATTTTAAATGCTCACAGAAAGTCCATTCCCTTCATATTTTCAGATAATTTGGGGTCATCTTCACTTTGTCTTTCTGGTTTTAATACTTTGTTTCAAATAGTATCAAGCGGAAGAATGTACAATTTACTATAGGAGATTAAAAACAAATAACCGACTTCAATCGCAAATATCTCGGAAACGCTTAATCAAATTACAATGGGACCAACTATAACGTATAACCTTTCGAACAAAACAATAATTTTCCAAATCGGTTAATAAATGATATAGATCATACATAAAAAATATTCTAACGAATTGAGAACCTCCTCTTTTTTTGCAGTCGGTTAAAAAAACGACTATGGCGGCCCTAACCACGGTCCTTAACTGTTGGAGTCAAAAAGTGGGCTTCATAATCTTGTTAGCGCTGAAATTTGCATTAATTAAGGCGAGGCCCTCGCTTACGTCTAAACTCCGAGAGTGGGGGGTGGGGGGATAATATTCAAATGGTACATGTAACGATGCGCCCCGAGACCAAGCCACGCCGCCCGCAAGCAATATAGATGGTACTGGCAAGTGCTGAAGTGTTTTAGACGTCAATATTGAGACATAATCCTACTAGTCCTACTAATCCTTCCTACTAATATTATAAATCCGAAAGTTTGTGTGTAAGTGTGTTAGTATGTTTGATCCCTCTTCACGCTTTAACGGCTGAAAGGATTTAGATGAAATTTGGAATGTACATAGATTATACCTAGGATTAACACATAGGCTACTTTTTAATTTGATAATAGCGGGCGAAGCCGCGGGGCACGGCTAGAATCAAATAAAAAACATTAGTAAGGTAAGTTTAGGTCCTTTAATTTGATTTGTTACACAATTAGGCACATTGTAAATAAAACAAATTATAATTATTTCACATTAACAAAATACTTTATTCCATGAACTAACTTTAAGCTTGAATTTAATAAGGTGTCTATCAGATATATATCGTTATTTTATGTAACTTAATTGCAATCCACCCAAAAATAATAATTATGTCACTGACATTACAAATAAATATCTAAATAGTTTCAATCACGTACAGATTGGAAATTCTCTATACTGGGTACCCAAGATACTGGAGTTGTTTATTTTATGGTCCACTGGAACTATTATTGTACTACTTATGTATTTATTTTTCGTTAAATGAATATAATTAATGCATTCATTCACATAACATTTTTTTTTAAGCCAGAGGAAATAAAAGCTAACTTATTTGTGAAACTAAGTTGAAAATAATAATCGGAATTTACGTTTCAAAGTAAACAATCTTTGCACTTTCCCGCACGCCTGTACATCTCAGGGAGCATCGAGGGTACGCTCGACAATTTCCTCGTCGGGTAATTCACTAGGATTTAATTTAAATTAGTTTTGGCTTGGCTTAATAGCTTCCCCCCGCCTTGGGGTGGAAAACGTGGCTGCTCTCCAGCAGGCCATATTCTGGAGTGTTTGGGTGCTGTGTTATTTACGGACTTAGTTATCAGTGACGTATGCTGTGCTCTGTTTTACAATGTGTTTTTTAATAATATATTCACGAAAAGGAAATAAATATGCTGAATCGGTACTTAGTTCCTATCATTCGAATTACAAATATAAACAATTTTTTCTTTTATGTGTTGGGCTCTTCTTAAAATATATAAACAGTATAGTAAAGGTTCTAATTACATTTATTAATCATGCTCAGCAAGTCATAGTTCTTGCACACTAGAAGACCTGTACCATAGCCTGTACGAAGCTAGGCCGAATGCTGTTTGTGTCGCCGAGTATTGGACAAAAAAGGTGTAAGTGTTGCCATCGACACGCTAAGAAGAAGTAAAGGTTATTTACTCTGTTTTCTATAACTATAGTAAATGTAATTGAATTACCTTTTGGTTTAGTTCGACAACTGATGCTACGTATACATAGCACAATTTCCCTTGGGGAGAAAACTTGTTTTCACCGAGATTCGAACCAGATACCCTCTGCTTAAAAGGCGAATGCGCACCCAACTAAGCCAACGGGCAGTTCAATCAAAGTTGTACATTAGTAGATAGAAGAGTCTTTTCTTATGGTTATCAAGAAAAAAGTAGCCTATGTGTTACTACTAGGTATAAGCTATGTACATTCCAAATTCCATCCAAATCCGTTCAGCCGTTAAAGAGTGATAAGGGGAACAAACATACTTGCACACTTATACAAACTTTCACATTTATAACATTAGTAGGATTAGTAGGATATAGGTAGTCACCACCATTATATTAATGTTTAGTTAAATCATAAGTTATTCATTAAACTTTGCATAAATTTTCTTAAGATTCTCATTCTAGGGCTAATAATGTTGTATGTAAAGTGATAATGTGTCTCGTAGGACAGCATCACGTATCTGAGACCTAGAATACGTAACCACAGGTAAGGAAAAGAGGAAGAAAGTTCACACGCTGGCCTAATAAAATAAAGGGTTATGCCACTTCGCTCCACGAAATAGTGGACAACGCTCTACGAGCACTTTCTCTGACTTTTAATTAAAATAATAGAGGTACATTTATTCCACTGCGCTCCACGAGAAAATTATTAAGTAAAGACAGCAAGTTGAGCTCAAAAAAATTAGTAAATATATTTACAAGACTCCAAAATGCTAAACTAGAAACCTTCCAACTAGTTATTACTTATATACCTACCTACTTAATTTTCTTAAGCTTGTTGAATGTCGCAATGACCGAGATTGAGCATTCTTGGCAGACCGAAAAACAAGTATTTATGTAATGACTCCAATTTGTATAATATCTCAGAGTTCTTAATAAAACATAGCATTTTCTTGAATGTCTAGTACCTAATCAAGTAATCATACATCACGAGACAGGCCAAGAATTCGTATTTTACTACGCTCTATCATTACAAGCCTTTGGTATAAGCCCAGTTTCAGTGCCAGCATAAAAAATATGCTGATGTATTGTTCTTCTTATTTCACAGATGTACCTACTTACACGATGGCATGTAATAAAACTTACTTACTTACTTACTCGAACGGCGCAGTGACCCAAAGTGAGTCTTGGCCTCCGATACTAAAAGTCGCAACTTCAGACGGTCTTGCCGAGTTGTGACTTGGAGCTGCCGCAAGTCTTTGTCCACTTCATCTCTCTAGCTAGCGGAATCTGGAACGCGGCTTAATGGACGATGTTCGCTTGGCCTTCCCATATATGCTCGCCTTACAGCACGGTCCTCTTCCATTCTTTCAAAATGTGATAACATAGTAAAATAACGATAAAAAAACTATACATTCGATCCTTGAATCTTCCTCCAACTCTTTTTTTATTTGTAACTTTCTATCCAAAAAGTTTATTCGAAAGAAGACCAAGTTAATCGATGTCCTTCAGTACAGTCTACGGCGATGGGCTGGGCACGTAGCACGATACAGCGACAAACGATGGACAGAAGAATCAACAAAATGGAATGGACCAAGTGGTAAAAGACGGAAGGGAAGACCTATGAAACGATGGAGTGACGAAATCATAGCCATAGCGGGAAAAGAGTGGACTGAGCGAGCTAAAGATAGAGAAAGCTGGAACGCACTGGACCTCCTCCAGTACCCAAATAGGGGTTCCTATTTAAACTTTTTTTTATATCTCAATAATGTAATGTAACTTGTAAAATAGCGTTAAATAGTTATAAGTTGAAAATATATGTAATAATTAGGGGATAGGAAATAAAGAGGCTTTATTATTATTATCCAAAAAGTTAATTGTATTGAAGGTCTTGATGATTCTGCATCGTTTATGCAGGGAAGTTCAACATTTTCAATTTTATTTTTCAATTTATAGCTAGTTTTGGTAATTATACAAAATCATAATGTTCGCACCGTCTTAAATTATTAAATACGCTAATTTCCAAAAATACCTAACATTCATGAAGCCATTGAAATACTGACATTGCAAACATCGAGGCATAAAGCAGTCTAATTCTACAAGTTACGTCATACAAAATCATCTAAACTAATATTGAAAAGCTTTACTTTTTTACTCATTCCCTGCGTCTCGAGTGAATAGGTATCTTCTAGGCAAGCATGGTTCATCTTCGGCCGCATCATCACTTTCCATCAGGTGAGATAGTGGTCAAATGCTTGCCTATTCTGCATAAAAAAAAACTTTACTAGAAATGTATTCTTCGGATGTCGCGACTTACATCATCAAGTACTATAGTAACTAGAACCGTCCCGACTGATTTACAAAAACCAACATTATGAGTATTATTATGTTAAAATTTTCAATTTCCCAGCATGTATAACTCAAAGGTGACTGACTGACAGACTGACATAGTGATCTATCAACGCACAGCCCAAACCACTGGACGGATCGGGCTGAAATTTGGCATGTAGGTAGATGTTATGACGTAGGCATCCGCTAAGAAAGGATTTTGATTAATTCTACCCCCAAGGGGATAAAATAGAGGATGAAAGTTTGTTGTATTTCTTAACGCGAGCGAAGCCGCGGGCAAAAGCTAGTTAAGTATAAAGGTAGGCTGAAGCAGACTACAACGCATCCTCTAACGCTCAATGCCAACTCACCTGCTTGCGAACATGTAATTCATGAACCGTGCTAAATCTCTGACATTCTTACATAGGAAATTACCTACGTGTTATCTACTTATTTTGTTCATATTTGTCCATTCTTGAAGCTGAAATTAAATTTAGCTTATTTTTTGCGACCTTTAATGTATGGCAATAATGAATTTCCATTATTATCCAATAATAAAAAATGATAATTGAAACACAAGCAAAGCTTAAAAAACCGACTTCATCGCTTATATTTTGGTTTTGGCTTGACCGATTTCGATAAAATTTATATGGGACAACCTCTGAAGTATACTCTACCAAACAAAAAAAACATCAAAATTGATTAATAATTGGCAGAGACATCGCGTAACATGAATACAAAAGAAAAAACATACAGTCGAATTGAGAACCTCCTTTTTTTTAAGTCGATTGAAAAAGTCGAACAAATGAGCGCTTATCTATTTACTTTTATGCATAAACTTACGAATAAAATTAATGAGGACTTGTTAGTGGTAAGTATTTCCCATTGGCTTTGTTAGGTGCGCGTTCGCCTTTCAAGCCGGGGTACCGGATTCGATTTCCGGCGGAAACACAAGTTTTCTCCTGAAGAAAATTTGTGTATCTCGTTCTAGGTGATAGAGTGTGTGATGTGAATGTTCCAGCACCCACACAAGTCGAAGTAGCGTCATGGTACAAGAATTCAAACTTAGTCCGAAAGCGTTCATGTTTATATATATTTATAGACTGTGCGTACCATTCATTTGTTCCATTATTTGACCAAGTTATGTAGTATAACAAATAATGATATATTCATCCAGAATACCACGCCGCCCAGGCGTGTCGGTAAATAGACTGACGCGCCGACCTCCACCACATACCTAATTATTTGCGTGAGTTTAAACGCGATCATATTAGCGACATCGTCGTTTAAACAGCCCGTGGTACTGAGATCAAAGGATTGCTAGTTACGGAGGATGTGACATGAAATAACAATGTACTAAAAATAAACTGTACTGTTTAAAGTGTAATTAAAGGCATCGTTTTCATTGAAGGGGGATAGAAGTTAATACAAACACAATGAACGAAGTTGTTGCTAATTCTAAACTGATTCCTTATTTTTTTAACTCTGATTGGCTAGCGTAAGTCAGTAAGTCTACTTTCTCATCTGATGGTTACTGATTTTAAGGTTGTAATTATAGGAACGTTAAAAAAAGGCTTTATTCACTGAGAAAATTATTTTTTTACAACCATAAAAATAGCCAGCCTATGCCTTTCAATTGATTATTTTTTTTATTCAAGATATGCAAATTTTTGACCACCATCTTACCTGATGGTAAACGACTATATGGAATTTTCAACCGACTTCGAAAAAGGACGTTCGAAATTCGACTGTATGTTTTTTTTTTGTATGTATGTTACGCGATATCTCCGCCAATCATGAACCGATTTTGATGATTATTTTTTTGTTTGGTAGATTATACTTCAGAGATGGTCCCATATATAGATTTGGACAGTAGATCTACTGAGATTGAACCTAAATTTCATCGAAATCGATCTAGCAAAAACCAAAACATAAGCGGTGAAGTCGGTTTTTTTAAGCTTTGCTTGGTTTTGATTATATTATATTGATTGTTATTTTACAAATAACCTTGTATATAATCATACTAGCTCAGTTATACTGGACATTTATTAATGTGACGTATGAATGGGACATTTTGCGAATGGGACGGTTTGAGAATGAGACAGACTGCGAAAGGGACGGTTTGAGAATGGGACGTACTGCGAATGGGACAGTTTGAGAATGGGACGTTCAGCGAATGGGACGATTTAAGAATGGGACATTCTGCGAATGGGACGTTTTGCGTCTGCGTGATCGAATGCGAATGGGACGTTCTGCGAGTAAACCATTTATTTGACCCAGTGGTCAAACTAGTTCGTTCATTCCCACTAGTATAGATCTTTCATTCTAAATATGCACGCCCCTCCATAAACATTGTCATACATTTGACACTCGATAGTTTGACAAATTTGGTGGAGAGGCATGCATATTTAGAATGAAAAGATCTCTACTTACACCTGATAAACAAATGAAACTCGGCAGAACAAATAATATCCATTAAAAACAATGGACAGTCAGGGAACAAATGACATTCCATAAAAACAAATGAAGTCAGGGAGTATCTTTTATAATCTTCGGCCGCATCGTCACTTTCCATCAGGTGAGATAGCGGCCAAATGCTTAGCTACCTGTTATAAAAATAAGTTTTAAAAGATTTTAAAATGACATGGTCAATCACATTAGAATTATTGTTAGAAACAGGATTTTTAAACTAGAATGTGGTCTTGGTGCCCACGGGCGATGCTCAATACCATACTAACCAAATATACCTTGAACGTATGGATCAACCAAAGACTATAAACCAGGCTATATGATCTGTGGGATCAACATTAGCCAAGCTTGGAAGCCAGCTCAAGCTCTTCTTATCAGCATAGCTATCAGTATTTAGGAGTAGATCTAATACATACAAATCATTGCATACTACGGTCGTCATCAGCATCATCCAAATGTCCCGTACATCCCGTTGGCACGCCAGACAGATGGGCTAGTTAAGATTATAGCACATTGGGGATGACGTCTCCGGAGGCCGTGATGGCGGTTTGGAGCCCTACTGTCATTAGATTTTACTGCTCGAGCTCGAGATTTATGAGCGCGGTTATGGATTGTTTTAATTCTATCTGTCTGTATTCGGGTTTAGTTCGGGTCTTTGTGATTAGTTTGAACTTTTTACCCAACTGCGCGACACAAAGGAGGCTAATGTGTTTATCAGCCTATATATTATGTCCGTTTGTTCGGTTGTGGCACTCTAGAGACAAAACACGTGAGCCGATATTGATGATTTTTATCGTAAATCGATTTGTTTTAATTGTGTGTCAATATTGACATGACAGTTATTAAAATCCATAATTGAAAAACAAGCAAATCTGAAAAAAACCGACTCAGGTAACGTTGACTTATCCCTACTACTGTCCTGATGCGAGTTAATTTTTTTTTACTTATCCCAAAAAGTGCACAACGCCGCTAAAGAAGTTTTCACTTCAAAAAATCGTGCTGAAAAATCCTTTGAAACTACTCACAATTGCAACACTTACGCAGCGGGAGAATATAGCTACATCTTAATGTTTATTTTTAAAATTATGTTGAAATATATCAATAATACAAGTCAATAACACAGTCATCGGAAATTTTCCTCTGCGTGAACATTATTATATACCTATCAATCTCTACAGTAAGATAACACTCAATTATTTAAGGTGAGTATAGACTAGCTAGACCATTTACTTGTAACAGAACAACGAGCCGCTCTATGATATATTCTAGTGTACAACGTAGTGTGTAATGTACCTTTCTACACACTACACACTACGTGTTCTACGTGTTCTATTCACTATCTATAAAGGTGAGTATAGACTCACCTTTTTAGATAGTGAATAGAATTTTGTTGTTCTACTCCGATCGTTCAAGATAAATATAAAAAGCTACCGACAATTTGGCAAAATCGATAAGCCCAACCCAAATATCATGAATGGCAGGTGTCAAGTTAACAGCTTTTATTGGACTTAATTATAATAAAGATATGGTATTTGGTGTTAAAATATTCGTAAACAATACACGTCAAAATGACACCACAACACATGTTTCAATTATTCTTATCTCTTTTATCTATTTTGTTCCATTTCTATTTATAATGTAGCGCCCTCAATCCCTGCGGCTTGCATTTTTTCACGCGTGTCTCATTCATACATCGACATGGAATTCCAGCAAAAAAATATGCTGTGTTTTTGAAAAATGATGGGAATTAAATCTAGTACCAAAATAGGTTCCCTATTTTTGTTGCATAAAATTTTATGTCATATTTTGACATGGCATACTTTTACTTCTACGCCAACGCTAGTTGACACTTAACACCGTCGACTTAAAATAATTATTAAAATTATTCAATATCATAAAACAGAATTTGGAATAGCCTTACCTAGAAAGACCTTGTCCTCATTGGCTGGTTAATGTCCCAAGTTTAATAAACTCACGACTTTATAATACATTATTCACATGGGCCCCAAAAAGGCACTCATTAGTTATTAGAAATTTAATTACTCTAACGTATTCAACTCTAACCTATTCGCAAAATTATAGTGAAAAAGTATTATGTTGAGATAAATACAATATGAAAGTCCTTGAGTCGCGATTGATTATCTTCTAGGCAAACGTGCCCCATCGTCGACTGCGTCGTCGCTTGCCATCAGGTGAGATAGTGGTCAAACGTTTGCCTATCTTGAATAAAAAACTCATCTGTCAGTGAAATAAGTTTGGTTAATTATAGGCACAATAATAAAATACCACATCTCATATTAGCTGACGCCGTTTTTAGTTTGCGACATCCACAACACTTATCACAAAAGTTTTTATTATGTCCGTTTAAAAGATTATCTGTATGCATTCAGCCGCAATCGAAACCGACTTTCTGTGATTGTCACATCTGGCAAAATGTTTCTTTTTGTGGGGTCGGAGGGACTCCATTGTCGGCAGTCAAGGGTTAAAACCGGTAGTCGTCGTTACTATTCAAATTGAATTGTCGAAGTTGTAATGAGATTGCACTTTAAGATAAGTATTTGAATTGCAGTGTTTGGACAGGTTTATGACAAGCGATAGAAAAAAAAATTGTTACAATTATGCTTGACTAGCTGTGCCCCGCGGTTTTACCCGCGTAAGACCCGGAATTCATACAAAATTTTATCAAAATTGGTCCAGACGAAGTAACAAATACACTCGCAAACTTTCGCCTTCTTAATATTACTGTGACATACCTCCAGGTAGCGTGGTGAGTGGTAATTTTTTTTTAAAAAAAGGGGCATTAATTAAGAAAACGTATTATATAATTGAACGCAAGCAAATTCTTTTATTATTTGGATATCATTATTTATTTATTTTTATTGTATTTAGTTTTTTATTTAAATATTAGAATTTTAGAATTGATAATTAATGAATACAATGCCTATCTAATTTAACGACCATTATCTTATTTTATTTGTTTTATTTTGGTAATTAATAATGACTAATGTGTCCCATGTCAACTTTGTAGTGATAGTTCGAATTAAGTCTTCACGACACAGGCTTGCCTAGTGTGAAGACTACAGTTTTAAGAGTGCATATTATCAAACTTTCAGCCCAAGACATCAAAATAACAAAATACCTTAGCTTATATTCTCATTGTACCTGTATCATAGATTTATATAACTGTAATATTCGGAGTGTTTTTCTGCTGTAAATAAAGTTATTTTATTTTTCAAAGCTTAAAATAAGCGACTTCATCGCTGATATTTCGGTTTTGGCTTAACGGATTTCGATATGGGACCACCTCTGAAGTATACTCTACCAAACAAAAAAAAATAACAAAATTTATTCATAATTGGCGGAGTTATCGCGTAAAATACATAAAAAAAAGACATGTGGCACTCGGGGACTGCCGCGGTAAAGCTATTGCATAGGAATTTTTATCAACTTATGCAATTATAATTATTTATTTATTTTATTTATGCAGTATAATAACGCCGAAACTCTAAGCAGGCATGAGTCACCAGATTTCGGGGCGAAGAGGGGGATTACGCATGCGCAGTAACGCCGATACAACCAATATCACCTAGAGGCGAGTTGCTGAACTAAAGAGACAAGCGTGATATTTAAAAAAAGTCATTAAAAGTTCTGCTATTCATCGATAGATGGCAAAACTAAAAAGTATCACCGCTGTGCCGGTCGGAGTGGGGGGTATTAGGTTATTTTCGTTACGGAATTTCTGGATTCGGTCTCCACGCTCAAGGCCCGCGATAGAAGCTATGCAATAGCTTAAAAACATACAGTCGAATTGAGAACCTCCTTTTTTGAAGTCGGTTGAAAAGTAATGTCTATATAATGACAAGAATGCATGGAAGCAAACTGTACAAACGCTTTCTGGCGACTACATAATAGATAGATAAATTCTTAATTTGCACACTAAAATAGAGCACTAACAAAAAATCTTAAATGTAACATCGGACCACAAAAAGCAGTCTACAGCGGTTTCTTCCAGACAGCCAAAGTGAGATTATAAAAATATTACAAACAGGGACGGTGGTGTACCTCAACACTCATATACATAATCATACATAGAGAGATTTATATAGGGTTTAGATAATTCCTGCTATAGTAATTAAAATAATGATTGAAAATAATGGAAAAATGCGCCGCCTAATTTCTTGAGATGGCTGTAATTTTGTGAATCTGGCAGTAAACACATTGCCTCTTTGGGGCCCGTGTAAATAAGTGCTTTGAATTTGAATTTAAATTAGAGCGTTTAGCTTCTACAGTCATTATCCGTATAGCGAAAAAGTGGATCTTTTATCTGATAGTATTCAAATTTAAGACTGAAAAGGTATCTCCTAGGCTAGCATGTCAATTCGGGTCGGGTTATCACTCGTCAATTTCGCTCATTAGCCAGTTTCTCAAACTGATCAGTTTACCTCATTAGTCAGTGTCGCGAAATTTGTCAATAGGTCAGTCTCCTTTTTTGACAGATTCTATAACTCGTCACTTTACTTGTAATATTATGCAATTCGTCAGCCCGGTACAGTCAAAGATAATGTAATCACTGGGTACAGTCATGATAATATTGTCATAGTTCCAAATACGCACTATATATAGGTACCTACATTGAGTTTGTTATCTTTGGCTTCACGCCCCAGGCATTTTTAATTTCGTGATTGCTTCATTATTTTTTTGAATTTGAATCATATATATCCAAAATTAATATCTTATTTTAACACAATATCTTCTCCTTTGAAAGTTTCTTCATATCTTACTGAACCACCTATACGTAGGCACCTATAAACAATCTTGCGCATCCGATGTTCCCAAGCGTAACGGCGAAAAAATATCTCCCGAAAAGCCGGGAAAATCATGAGTTATGGCCGCCCAGGCTCCCGCCCACTGCGATGTCATTAGCGCTCGTAAATTTTATTTCCTGCAAAAATATGGGAAATGTTTCTTTTTTTGATGCACGAAGAGTTCAGTGCTTTTCTTCGTGTAAGGAGAATAACGTCAAATCGGTGGAGACCTTAGGAAATAACAAAAAACCTATGTATCAAGTAGTAATGATAAATGTCCAATGAGATTAGCTTAGATTATTATGGAAGTTGAGTCTAAGTAACTAGTAAAATAAACAAACGTTTTCACACTTACAGCACCACACTGTGTTCGACGACTAGTATTGTGCATACCGGAAAACATTCACATCACACCCAGAACCAGAAACACAAATTATCCCTAGTGAAAGCTAGTTTTGCAATAGGAATTGAACACGTTACTATTCCAAGATTTTAGAGATTGATATTCCTAGGGTACGTACGAAGCATTTTGCTTCCACATTTATTATACTGTAAGGAATGGAATGGATGGAACTGCTAAGGAATGGAACTAATTTCCTGTGTTTTCCGATAAGTACTATCTGGGAGTCTTTAAATCGCGAGTGATAGGTATCTTCTAAGCAAGCATGCTCCATTTTCGACAACATCGTCACTTTGCATCAGGTGAGATAGTGGTCAAATGCTTGCCTATCAAGAATAAAGGAAAAAAACTTTTTCCGTCAAAATGATGGTTAAAATGATGTAACTATAAATATAAAGAGAACGCCCATCGGATTTATTGAGAACAATTTCTTTTTTCTTGTATAGATATATATACTTGGTGTATAGGTGTATATAGTTTAAGAAACTATAGGCAATTGGCCCGTAGACAGAGGACGGAAAAAAGTACAACATATTACAATTTACAGGCTAGTTTGTAACAAAATCCCTCAGCCGAGGGAGGCAAGGGGACATTAAGTGGCTTTTCATTTTTCCCTCTCGTATCCCGACCTCGCATTTTTATTTATTTTTCATCGCCCCGGGGCTTGGCCCGATATAATATCGGCCATTTTGTTTATTTTTATTACGATATACGCTCAAATGCACCTATTATTTTTTATAGAATGTGCACAATGAATATTGTAGGTGCGGTTGTTACGACGCGGTTATGTTTAGGCTGGATTACTTTGTAAATTGAATGGCTTTGTGACGTTTACAGGATTTATTTACGTTGTATGCATTATGATTCAGCTGTTATATTCTTCATATTGGTATTGTTTTCAACTGACTTCAAAAAGGGAGGTTCTCTGTTCGATTTGTTTTTTTCTAACATCTAAGAATACTTGGGTTTTTAAGACGAATATAACGATACCTTAACTGTCGAAATCTATCAAGCCGTTTGGAAGATACGATGTAATCTTAAGAGGTAATAAAGAAATGTACAAATATACATATATACAAGATACGCGCTAAAAACATAACCCACCCTTGGCAGTCGAGTAAAAAATATGACAATCACAATCATTCCCTAAAACATATAAAATAAAATCGGCCACTCAGGAAGTTCTTATATCTCTCCCGGACTAGAATTTATTTTTAATTTTATTTTTAATAAAAAGATTTTTTTTCCCAATAAAAACCTAGATGGACAAAGGTGAGCCGTTGTAAAAAACTTTCCACTCCACGATTACCCAGGTGGTATCAGGGGGTGGGCGGTGTTTCACAACGTTACGTTTAAACACCATCTCACCTGATGTAATGTGATGATGTGGTCGATGAAGACGGGCATTGTAACACAGATTAGTTAGTTTTGCGATATTAGGATACGGGAACGGTAACATATCTGGACCACTTTGGTACTTTTGTAGAAAATTTTAGATTAGATTTTAATGAACTAAAGGATTTTCAACAACAACTAATAAATAATAAAACAATTTTTTTACTAATATTATGTTTATTCATGTTAACATAATAAATGTTGGTTAGTATACTAAGTTGTAACACGACAACAGTAGATATCGATGTTTCAGCTATAGATGTCGACATCACGGCACTTTTAGTCAGTGTAATCGTTTATATTTAAAAGACCCACTGTACCACTAAGGGTATGGCCAGGAGTACTGTGGGTCTGAAGGGGATATGTCAAACCTAACAGATATCTACCTAATGTCTGGACCCTAAGGATACCTAATGTTCAAACAATCCCTAAGTTTAGAAAAGATGTTTTTTTTCTTTAAATTTTGGCTTCGCAATTTTGTGCATTTAGCCAGTGTGAAGTGTTAGTATATTTATTTCAAATATAATATTTCATATTAAAAGTCTTAGTCACAGTAATAGTCAAGTCATGCCCTCCTAGTAAAGTGGTAGAAACTTTTTGCTAGAACTTCTATTGGAATTTTGTTTTCAACTTTATATGACTTGCCCACTATTATGCACGTTTACTAATTATTAACGGTTTATAAACCACCATTATTACACATCAGCACTCGATGAATCACAGGTTTCGGAAAAAAATACAAAATCAACAACGCCATTTTTACACTTTCGCGGCAAAACTACTACTCGCTACTAATATTCTGAAGGTTGTAGTGTTTTCAAGTCTGGTATGAAGAGGCATTCTAGGCAAGCATGTTCCATCTTCGTTCGCATCGTCACTTTCCATCAACTGTGACATAGTCAAATCCTTGCACAAATAGCATAAAAAAACTTTATATAATCGTGGATAGTATCTTACTATGAAAAAGAAAAAAGACATGGAAGCTATTAATATCTAACATATATTTCAACTTGCAACTTTAGTCGGTGACATTTTTTGCCGGAAAGCCCTGGAATCAGAAAATTATACTCAAAAACTATTTTTATTTACCTTAACGTTTCGGCCAAGTTGGCTAGGCAAGGCTTTATTTAGTCTTCTCAAGAACATACGGTGTTCCGGCAGTTATCCTTGAGAGCCTGCGTATTCCAGGTCTAGTGTGTTTACCAGCTTCGATCACATCGTCACTTACCATCAGGTGAGATAGTGGACAAACACTAGCCTGTCACAAATAAAAAAAAATAAAAAAAAAACATGGCCAATGCCACTACGGGCCAATTGCCTATATTTCCTAAAACTAAACTAAAACTATGTACAGCAAAGAACTAAGTTACCTACAAGACATCGAGCTACTTGGCCGAAACGTCGAGGTAAATAAAAATAGTTTTGTAGCGCGATTAAGTCCCGAGATATTACCTAAACTATGTGTTCAGAATATTATAATTGTGAAACGACTTACAACAATGCAACATACTAAATTCAAGAAACCCAACATCGTTATAAGTGAACCTACTTCTGTACTTTACGCATTTACGTTAATAAGACCTACTATGCAATTGTATATGAACTTTATTATATGTATTTAAACACAGCTTTATTATATGTACCTATTCAAAATTTTTGTGAGAATGGTTACTAAACAACTTTAATAGTTATATATCCTAAATTGTCATTCAAAATGAAAAATGGTAAAAGAAACCTATGATAATTTTCAAATACCTATACAATTTTATGTTTTACTAGCTGCGCCTCGCGGTTTTACCCGCGTAAGTCCCGGACCCGCGGGAATACTGGGATACAATTTTCTTTCATAAGAACCTGACAATAATTAACACACCAAAAATAGAATTGGCGAAATTGTTTCATCCGTTCACGCGGGGTCATGGACGATAACCAAGGGACATAGAGATTCATTTATATCCTTACTAATATTATTAATGCGAAAGTAACTGTCTGTCTCTCTGTTACGCTTTCGCGCTAAAACTACTGAACCGATTTAAACGAAATTTGGTACACAGATAGTCTAGAGCCTGAGAAAAGACATAGGCTACTTTTTAACCCCGAATTCTGGCTGGTCCGGGACTTACGCGGGCAAAGCCGCGGGGCGCAGCTAGTGTATATATATATATATATAGAAGATTGTATAACTATACAATTTTTATATCTTAATGTATAAATATTTCTTGTAATTTCCCTATGAAAAAGTAAAAGCTGATTTTCAGATCAGCGCCTCTCATCAGTAATTTATGAGTTATCGCATGTAGCACGTGAATATTTTTGCTAAAATATAATACAAATAAATCACTTACACAAATGTGTAAGTGATTGCTATAAATTACCATATTTCCATTGGGGGCTGAGTCACCCACGTCCGTAGGAGGATACCCCTTAAGTCTGATTCCCTACATGTGGTCCCCGGGTGGTGCTAATCAGGTGACAATTGAGAGGTGGTAGAGCATTTTGTGAGTTGCTCGCTTGGCTTGCTACCAAAGTAGCTTACCACCATCAAGTTGAAAGTCTGCCGCCAAGCCAAATACGGTGTTCCGGCAGTTATCCTTGAGAGCCTGCGTATTCCAGGTCTAGTGTGTTTACCAGCTTCGATCACATCGTCACTTACCATCAGGTGAGATAGTGGTCAAACACTAGCCTGTCACAAATGAAAAAAAAAAAGAAAAAACAATTCTATCTAATAAATAAATGTAAATATGAAAAGGTGTAAGTAAAGTTTACCCAAGCCTCGGAGACCCAGGCAAGCGTGCTGTTCTCCATCTTGGGACCGACAATTGGGTTCATCTGGGCGACGTACACCGTAAACCAGCTGATAAATAAAGGAAAAGGCACCTAATTGTTGAGCTTTGAGACGTTATCCACCGAAATATTTGTGGACTACAGGGATACATGATAATTAAACGCAAGCAAAGCTTTAAAAAACCGACTTTACTGCTTTATCTTCGGAACCTTGATCAGATTTAATGTATTAAACACGCATTATTGACTATAACTCAAAAACTAGAGATCAGATCTTGATCAAATTTTCAATGGGACCACATGAACACCACCAGCTTTTAAATAAAAAACAATCATCAAAATCGGCTCCCAACGAAAGAAGTTATGAGGTAACTTTTGAAGTCGGTTAAACGAGAACATCGTCAAAGTAGGACTACTTTGGCATTATTGACGATATTTCAAGAACTACTGATCAGTTCTTGATCAAATTTAAATAGGACTAATTAGAAAGCAACATCTTTCAAACTAAAAAATTTGAAATCGGCTCACGTGGAGAGAAGTTATGAGGTAAAACAAATAAAAATAAAAAAATTACAGTCGACTTGAGTACCTCCTCCTTTTTGAGAAGTCGGTAAAATAAAATCTTTGGTTGTCATAAAATGGTTAACATATACCATCGTCGCTTCTGCGAAGCGGTGGATCCCCGGGAGATAGGTTAACCGCTGGATGGATTTGGATGAAATTTGAAGCTGGCTTCCGACGATTCAGCGGATTATCACGCACGGCCGACGACCACGCGTCCACAGTATCACGCACCGTCCCGTCAGTGAGATCGCACACAAAATCTTTTGAACAAATTCTACCGTTCTTAACAGTAATTTTTAAGCTACCTAAATAACTTACAAAAGCCACATACTGAAAGATGTCAGCATCACGCTGCTTCTTATGAGTCTGCAACGAGAGAAGCATTTTGTTATGTAATTGAGAGAGGAGCAAGTTGCTCGCCTGGTGGTAAGCGTCATGCTTGCCCATTACGAGTCGATCAGTGCCACCCAAAGTTTTGAATTTAAATAATAAAAATATTGCATGGCAAAGCCTGGCGCTTGATAACTCTTTATAACCTGTAATGTCACTTTATTAACTGTAACAATCTACTAATATATTCTAAAATCTCGTGTCACGGTGTTTGTGGTCCTCCGAAAAGGCTCGACCGATTTTAATGTATTTTTTTTTGTATATTTGCTAGGTATAAGTATAGGTCGTAAAGTATCTTTCACCCTCCTGCCCCCCTATTTTTTTTTTTAGTGTCTTTGTATGAACAATATCCAAAAAGTTTTTAGTATGGTATTAAAGTACTAGGCGACCATAAACGTGAAAGAGGTAAAACACTTTTTCTAAACGTGGCATTGCAACGTATGCCGGGTACAGCTAGTAAACAATCAAATTGCCTTCCTTGTCAATCAGTTACGAAAGACCAGGACGACAGCGCTACAAGTTTTTTTTTTTTCACTATTATAGGTCACGATAGAGTGTTCCCTATTTTTGTTACAATCTAGCCAAGATTAGGCTAATAAGTAACTTAAATTTAACTTATTCTGCTAGATTTAAAATATCCAAGAATGTGTCCATTAACACTTTTCTTATTTACTCTATTAAGGCGAAGACACTTGGTTCATGTGTTCTTTTTGAGCAGCACTTATAAAACACTACATTACACTAATACACTAACACTAAACAAGTTCAAACGGTTTTGTTCTTTTAAGTCGTCTCACTATATACGTGTGATCGAGGAGCTGGATGGCCTCGACGTTCACATGATGGTGAAGTCTATATTCATGAGCTTCTGCGTATTTTTTAATGATTTTGTTAACGAGCTTGATGTTGAGGTCCTGGTGGAGATCGTCATTTCGGATGTACCAAGGTGCATTCACAATGCCTCGTAATACCTTATTCTGGAAGCGTTGAATGATTGAAATATTGCTCGGTTTAGTACAGCCCCAAAGCTGTATACCATAAGTCCACACGGGCATCAGGACTTGTTTGTATATCAATATTTTGTTCTGAGTTGACAGCTTTGACTCTCGCCCAAGCAGCCAATGCATATTCCGATATCGAATTTCTAATTCTTCTTTTTTCTTCTTGACGTGTGCCTTCCAGCGAAGCTTTGCGTCAAGCGTCATACCGAGGTATTTGGCTGTATTCTCATAAGGAATGATTTTACCATTGATGTACACGGGACAGTATTGTGGTATTTTGTTGGTAAAGTCAATGTGAATTGATTTAGACTCGTTAAGTTTTATCCTCCATTTCTTAGTCCAGGTATAGACTTCATTTACAGCCATTTGAACCTTTTCAGTAGCTTCTTTGTGGGTTTTGCCTACTCCCATTATAGCGGTATCATCAGCAAAGGTAGCAATGGTGTTATGTTCGAGTTTAGGGATATCACATGTGTATATTAGGTACAGGACCGGGCCTAATACACTTCCTTGTGGTACTCCAGCTTTGATTTCCTTTATCTCAGAGTATGCATCTTCATGTCTAATTCTGAATACTCTATTTGAGATATAGGATTTAAGGATATCTGCGAACTGCTTAGGCAATTTATTTTTGAGTTTCTGTATAAGGCCCTCATGCCAAACTTTATCAAAAGCTTGTGCCACATCTAGAAAAACAGTGGAACATACGCATTTTTTTTCGATAGCATTTTCTATTGTATTCGTTATTCTGTGTACTTGGTCTATAGTTGAATGCTTTTCACGGAATCCAAACTGATGCTCTGGGATCAGATTTTTGCTTTCTATTATAGGCTTCAGCCTCTTTAGTAGTAGCTTTTCAAACAATTTTGACATTATAGGAAGCAAAGAGATAGGCCTATAAGATGATGTTTCATGAGGAGGTTTCCCAGGTTTAGCTATCATGATTACCTCAGCAACTTTCCATAAGTCTGGGACATATTTTAACCTTAAAGCAGCATTCATAATTGTAGTTAACTTAACTAAGGCTTTTCTTGTGAAATTATGTAGTATTTCTCCTGATATTAAATCATATCCTGGAGCTTTTCTTTGGCTTATACTGTATTTAATTTCACGTGCGACTTCTCTTGGTGTAACGAGTTTTATACCATTTTCTTGAGGTATGGCGGGGTCAGTATCATCCAATCCTAAAGATTCATTGATTTCACATTGATTTGGCTGAAAAATGTATTCTAAATGTTCAGCAAACCTTTTAGCTTTTTGATCATTATTGATTGCCCATATTCCATTATCGCATTTGAGGGGTGGAATATGGGAAATTGGCTTTTTTAGGTTTTTAGTAGCTTTCCACAGTGAGTAGTTGCTACTGCGATCACAGGTTAGCTTTTGAAGGTACTTATTGGTAGAATCATCGTTGAATTGCTGGATATATGTTTTTAGCCTTCTCGTAAGTTCATTGAGCTTTCTTTTATCTTCAGGACATCTTGATCGATGCCATGTTTTTCTTTGTTTTCTTTTTTCACTAACAAGTTGTTTTATTTTAGCTGGGTATGTGTTACACTTGGTCTTCTTATGTACAGTTGGTGTATTATTCCAAGCTGTTTGTTGGATAAGTTGGCAAAAATGTTCTATTTCGTTGTTCAATTGTTCAGGTGTCTTAAGCGGCGCTTGCAGGTTTATATGGATATCTAAATCAATCTTAAAGCTATCCCAATCTGTTAATTTACTAACCAGTGTTAGAGGTTTTTCTTTATACATGATGTGTTCATTTATTTCTAGGTATATTGGGGAGTGGTCTGAATTTAGATCATAACTCTGATATGTTCTCATGTAGCTAGGTGACACATTTTTATAAACAAAGAAGTCTATGAGGTCAGGGACTTTATGTGGATCTGTTGGCCAGTAAGTAGGCGCTCCAGTAGATGTGGCATCACAATTCATTAGTTTGATTGCACTTAGTAGTTCTTTTCCCTTAGTTGTCGATAGTCTAGAGCCCCAGTAGGTATGCTTAGCGTTGAAATCTCCTCCTAAAACGAATCGGTTACCAAAACGTTTTAGTAAGCTCATATAATAGTCCATTTTTAACATGTATCGAGGTGGGCAGTATATAGCTGATACTGTTAAACTGTATTGCTTTGTTTTGAGACAAATTGCTACTGCTTGTGCCTCTTTTTCTTCGACTTTAGTCACTTCATGGTGTTCAATATATTCTTTAACTATGACAGCACTACCGCCTCTCGCACTATTGTCTGGATGTAAGGCATGATAAACTTTGTAGCCTTTGAACTTGATATAAGATTGTTTTGTGAAGTGTGTTTCAGATATGAGACACACGTCAACATTTTCTGTTTCTAAGATTACTTGTAATTCACTTTGATGTTTTAGTAATCCGTTTGAATTCCATGCCATGATTTTAAGAGACTTATTCATTTTATTAGCTTAAGGGTAGCTGTTTTTGCGCTACTTTCAATTTTCTTGAGCCTTTCATCAAAGGACATCATCATTTTTAAGATGTCATCCAACTTTTTCTCAGTTGATACACCCAGATTAGGATCCCTGAGAGATTTTACTGTACCTTTCGAAGCAGCTTGAGCGTAAGATTGGTTTTTGTTGGTTGTATAGAGTTTTGTACCACTTGTTTTATTGATGTTAGTAGGTACATCTTGACTTTGAGTAGTTGTGTTACGTTGTCGTACTAAACTAGGCTTTTTTAATGTTTTGTTTCGAATAGCCTGTATGTCCTTCGCTATCATGCACCCTCTGTAGTTTGCCGGATGCGGGGCTCCACAGTGAATGCATTTTGGTTTTTCGTCTGCTGGTTTTTTGCAGTCCTTTGTTAAATGTTTTCCTGTACATTTAACACACCTCGGTTCTTTAGAGCAGTACTTTTGGGTATGTCCATAGGCCTGACATCTCTTGCACTGGGGGACCAGTTTAGTTGATTTAATACCTTGTACATCCACTGCGCATCCCAGAATGGTTTTGATATTATATATTTTACTTATTTCCTCACTATTTTCAAAGGTCAACATGAACATATTCAGAGGCTCTTTAGTTCTCCAACTCAATTTGTTGACTGCTTCGATAATTTTGTAACCTTTACCCTTAAGATCTTCCAAAATCCTTTCAGACTTGCACGTTGAAAACAATTTTTTGGCCATTACTCTTATTGGCCTGTCTTGTTTATTTTCGTAGGAGTGCCATAGGCAATTATTGACCTTAAGGGCTTTAGTAATTGCTCGATACGACTCTTCGTCAGTGGTGTTTACTTTTATTGTATCACTGTTCATCATTTTAATGGTAAACGAGTTATCTGGTTGCTTATCTGACAAAAAGTCATAGAAGCTTTGGTAATCTTTTATGCCGTCTACTATTATAGGTGGAGGTAAAAGAGTTTTCTTACTTTTTTGTTGGTGTTTTCGATCTTCTTCATTGCTGGATTCGTCCTGAACTGGTGAGGTGTTCAATTTCCTTTTTTTCCTCGATTTTTGACGAATCCACTCTGTTTCACGAGCTAAATCTTCTTCGTCCGTGCTAAATTCACGATCGGCAGAAGTTTCTTCCCTCACGGCGGGTACAGTTTTTGTAGAAGTAGTTTCCGCCAGACATTTGAGATGCTGCTGGAGGATTTCTATTTGGTTCTGTTGGTCACTGATGAGACTTAACAGTTTTTCTCGCTCATCTCTTTCTTCGCAGAATCGTTTGTACAACAGATGTTCAGTTTCTGTTTTCAATGTTATTTTGCCTTTTCCAGGCGATTCGTCGCATTTCGAATTCATTATCAAAGCAAATGTACTTCGCCTTAACAATAATATTCACACGTCGTCATAGCATAGCCTTGCGTCATGAAAACTAGGCCATCGCGGAAGCACTGGTGAGCACGTATCGACGCGACTGTTTGTTGTGATGCGTTAGCAGATTACACCGTTGGTAACCATTCGCGGACGCGAGGCACACAACTGATCTCAGCGGAAATCGAACGATCACTGAGCTCTACAAGTGAATGCAGCTTTTTTTATATGCTTGATAACAGTGATGGATTTACCAGCAGGCTGAGTAGGCTGGAGCCTAGGGCGGCAGATTTTAGGGGCGGCAAATTTGGGACCAATTTTTTTTGACTAGTTTGCATTCATACTAATTACGGGCAAAAGATGGTGTAATATACACTATCATCCTATTACACTAACCTTTTATTGAAATTGAAACATTATGATTTGGGAATCATAATATTTCATTGACGAAAACATTGCAATTAATATGATTGTGAACTAAGTAATTGAATTGTAGAGGTTGGTAAGAGCGGCAAAATGATATACCCTACTGGCGGCAATTGTGTAAATCCGCCACTGCTTGATAAGGAAGCATTTAATGCGGTCCAAGATGTAGCATGCTTGCCTAGAGACCGAATTATTCATGACTTGAAGACTTCCGTCCAGGGAACAAAGACGCAGGCAACAAGTTCTCTGTACGAATGATGGACGAAAAACCGAAACACATCGAGAGAGCTATTCAAATTCAAATCTTTATTGCATTCTCTAAATGTAGATAGGTGGTAGAAATAAATGACTGCACATTAGAGACCCTGTTGGGCACAACAATTTAGAGCAGAGGAGGACGACATGCTTTATTAATCATAATGTATCAATTTAAATCATAATAAGATGTCATAATTATGTATTAATTATGTATTAACTATGTAAGTAATGTATAACGAGGTGTATGTCAAAATGGATAAAATATGATAGTTTGTTTTGTTTGGCGGTGATTTGTAGCATAAGAGGATTATAGCGATAAGACCGCCCATTGTACTAGCCTAAGTTCGTTTTAATGTCTTTAATGTATTGACCTCTATTTCTGGTGTACAATAAAAAGTTATCTATCTATAACTCGCAGCTAATAATATTTAAAAACAAATATTTACCCACTATTGGGCCCAGCCCGACAGCTCGGCAAAATCAGGCCTAAGACAAAGATAATGGCAAAGATTATAGTTGTGATACATATTGGCTTATACACGGGGTCTAGGACAGGTTTCGGCACTTCCATCTTAAACGAGGATCGCTATTGTTGCAATCAAATTACTGATAATTAACAACTTTGATCTAGGATTAATTAAATAACAAATCTTTTATACGTTTGACGTTTTTACAATATAGCTGACATATTATGACATCTGATGACATCTTCTTAAATCTTTGTTCTACCATCAAAGATAGAGTTTTCATAAAAAAGAATATACTCTACTCGTTAAACCCCCGACGTAAAAACGACGGGGTGTTATAAGTTTGACGTATCTGTTTGTGTGTGTCTGCTGTGGCATCGTAGCTCCCGAACGGATGAACCGATTTTCAATCGACTTAAAGAATGAGGTTCTCAATTCGACAGCATTCTTTTGTATTTATGTTACGCGATATCTCCGCCAATTATCAATCGATGTTTTTTTTTTGTTTAGTAGAGTATACTTTAGAGGTGGTCCCATATAAATTTTATCGAAATCGGTCAAGCCAAAACCGAAATATAAGCAATGAAGTCGGTTTTTAAGTTTTGCTTGCGTTTCAATTATTATTTTGTTTTTGTTTGAAAGGTGAATTAGTCGGAAGTGTTCTTAGCTATGTTTTATGATAATAAGTGCATCTGTTTTTCTGATAGGATGTCGTCGGGGGTAATGTCAAAATTTTGATTTTGCTACTAAGACTTTTGTTGCGGTAAAATTAGTACTGTTTGGACATGATATATTATTAACTGATCTCCCATTTAGATATTAGTCAATGTAATTAGTATTTGCATTGACTTATATGAATTATCTAACTGTTACTATTGTTCAGCGTTTAGAAAATATAGTCAATTGGCGTACAAGTTAGAGAGAAACATTTGATTATAAAAAAATGAGAATAGCGTCAGCAAGCGTGCTTCATCTTCGACCGAATCTTCGTTTCCCATGAAGTGAGATTGTTGTCAGGTTACATAACATAATAACATAACTTTCACACTCACAGCCCCACACTAAGTTCGATGACTTGTGTCGTGGGTGCCGGAAGCATTCACATCACACACACACAATCACAACCAGAACCAGAAACACAAATTTTCCTTGGGGAGAAAACTTCCCGTCAGGAATTGAACCCGATATCCCTGCTTATAAGGCGAACGCTCACCCAACTTAGCCAACGGGCAGTTCAGTTGTTCTTTAACAATAGTAGATAAGAAAAACAACAAGTACTGGTAGTAAATGATAACATTTTCTCAGCAACAAAGTGCACAGATCAGCCCATCCTGGTGTCCCAGTATACATAAAACAGAATTGAATAGCCTGTCCCGCTGAGTTCAGCTATGTCCCGTGTTTACTACTGTAGTTTCACCATAGTAAAAGGAAACAGATAGTTTTTGTCTTAGGTTACTCTTTATTTAATGCATAGTGAAATCTAAAACTTGCTGAACATGATTGGTAAATCTACAAGGTTTAAATGTATTGCTTAAGATTTTTGGCAAGAATTTATAAAACCCGTATTTTTGTTCTTTAATTGAAGTTTTGGCATCGTTGGCAAGTTTTTATTTTCTAGGCCGCAGATCCTGGGTTCGGGAAGTTTTCTATTTGTTTTTCTAGTTCTGGACGTGTAATTTAAAATGTTGTCGGCTGCCACGATACAAGTATTTTGAATAGGGCTGTGAGTGTGTGTATATTTATTTGTATGTACAACTTTCTGATTGATTAGAACTGTAAAAATATAGAGAAGCGTTTACAAATTAACATCTATGTCGATTATTTTTTGTTACCTATGTCCTTATGTTTAAGTTATGTTTATAGTAAGGAGATAGCAAAAACATTTGTTTGAGAAAGATCTCTATCCCCCTCTTGAATGTATCGTGCTAGTGAATCTATACCCCGGTTTACCAAGTCAAAGTAGCCCTAGATCTTCTGATCTACGGCTACTTTGTCATGCTGAACCGCAAAGCCCGACAGCAAACCCGAAAGCAAACCTGACTCTTTCCTTTTGAGCTTCAAGAGGTTTGGAACGCCCCATGCCACCGAAGTCCAAACGGGTATTAAATAAAACACTCCTTGCTTCCTTCTACTATGGTTTTGCTACTGGATCTAAAATACACTATGTAACAAGTTTACTAGTAAATACAAACTAGGAATACTGAAGTTTTAGTCTTTCCTGTTTCTTGTCTAAGGTTAGATAGTTTGATAATTTACACATGTTTGGTTTATAATAAGATTCCATTTGATTTCATTAATAAATTTAAAACATTATATTTTTTTATACCAATTTTTACCTGCCTGCGATGCTTCAAATGCAAAGATGAAAGACTTAATTTTGGTCGTGGGAACCAGATTTTGTATTGTCGCATACATCCTGTACGTCGTTTTTCAGCCGATTTCTCAATTCGACTGTATTTTTTGTATGTATGTTACGCGATATCTCCGCCATTTATGAATCGATTTTTATGGATTTTTTATTAGTAGAGTATAATTCACAGGTGGTCCCATATACATTTTATCGAAATCGGTCAAGCCAAAACCGAAATATAAGCGATAAATTCGTTTTTTTTTTTAAGTTTGCTTGCGTTTCAATTATCTTACATGTAAAACGGTCTAATAATTTGTTCTCGTGTCAAACATATATAATAATTTATCACAAATAACACTAAAAAGTATAAACATAAAAATAAAAATTAAATATACAATATTTTAATGTTTTCACTCTCACAACCCCACATTAAAATCGAAGACTTGTGTCGTAGATGAACTAGAACCAGAAATACAAATTCCCCTTAGAGAAAAACCTTGCGTTTACACCGGGAATCGAACCCGATACCCGCTGCTTAGAAGGCGAACGCGCACCCAAATAAACCAACGGATTGTTCATTATTATCAGAATTATCTGAAATTAGTAAAAGAAACCATTATCTTAAAGTTTCTTGAGTAGATCTCGCATAACCTCATCCATTATTTTGTCTTGTCATCGACCATCAACTGTGTAGAATCCATCCGCGAGGTAGCAATGTTTCCTTTCCCGTTTATAAACAGGGAAAATCAAATGAACAACACAAATAAAGTTTTTTATGGCATTCGAAGACATTGCGACGTTCAAGTAAAAAAGTTAGTTTTTATCCTGAAACATACGGACGTAGTATACTTATAATCTCTCTTAGGTTTACAGAAAATGTTTGAAGCATACTAGGTCTGCAGGCTACACGCTCACAAATACAATCATCGACCGGCGACATGAATTGGCGATAATAAGTTAGTCGAGTTCAAATTGCACCTCGGTCGGGTGAGTCTCGGTCACCGGCGTAAGGTCGCAAGCTTATCAGTATTATTATGTCTATATTTTTGAGAGTGTGCCTAGGAATTACATGAGTTAATTCTCCCTTGCCCCTTTTACCATCCAACAATAAGGCAAACTATCAAACGTCATTCAATTTATAGTTGACATATTCCAGTTTGCTCGAAGCGTTTCGCTTCTACGTTCACCATCCGTAAAGGTGTGGAACTCATTACCTGCGTCTTTGTTCCCCGAGGGGAACCTATAATTTGGAAGTCTTCAAGTCAAGAGTAAATAGGTATCTTCTAGACATGTCACATCTTCGGCCGCATCATTACTTTCCTTCAGGTGAGATGGTGGTCAAATGTTTGTATAAATAGCAAATAAAAAGAGCTTAAGTAATTAAGTATTAAACAACTTACACACACAAAATTATCTAATTCTGAAGAGAGAATAATTTAAACGCAAGCAAATCTTTAATAAACATACTTCGCCGCTTATATTTTGGTTTTTGTTGAATTTCGCGGCAGATCGATTTCGGTAAAATTTATAAAGGACATCTGAAGTATAATTAATCGAACAACCAAAAAAAAAACATCCAAATCGATTTATAATTAGTGGAATTATCGCGTAACATACTTACATAAAAACTTTAGAAAACATACAGACGAATTGAAAACCTCCTTTTTAGGAGTCGGTTGAAAAAAACACACATTTCGTAAAAATCTGAAAATAGTTTTTTTTTTTTTTCAGTCTCTCGTGTCCACGGCCGGTGCAACCCTGCCGAAACGTCGAGGTTAGCCAAAATAATACTATTTTGAAAATAAATGCGCGAAAAGACCCGGTTTTCTCACATAAACATAATCTGAAAATAGCTCTCTAGTAATCAATGTACTTGTATAAATGAGTTACAATGTTGTTCATATCTTTGAACTTATTTTTGTCACTTATTTTAAGCATGGGAACACGAGTGTATTTCTTTCTTTATGAATAATATATCATTATATTGCGATACAGTACCTATTAATATTACCCAAAATCCTTTTGTCTAATTTACGATATCCCGATATGGTATCTCACGGATCAATCGGTAATTAAAGTGAGGGTACTGTTACGGTTCGCACCCTACAATGGGTATATCTTATTGTGTTATTGTTATTAAAAATCTGCCACCAGGCCTGCCCACGACCATACAACAAGCACACGCAGTAGTCCTGCAGGCAATGCAGCTAATTATCAGACATCATAATGATATGATCTTGTCAACATCATTTGAAGAAAAATCGTTGGTACTTAATAAACATAAACGCTTTCACACTCACAGCCCTACACTAAGTTCTATGACTTGTGTCTTGGGTGCCGGAAACATTCACATCACACACACAATCACAGCCAGAACCAGAATCACAAATTTTCCTTGTGGAGAAAACTTGTGTTCCCGCCGGGAATTGAACCCGATACTCCTGCTTAGAAGGCGAACGCTCACCCAACTAAAACAACGGGCAGTTCACCTATTAGGTTTTGTGTTGTTTTAGTGTGAATATTAAATACGATAATTCGGTATGGACTGTGTTTTGTTCATTCATCAAATAAGAATAACAAAGATAGAAAAATTCTGTTCATAATATATTGCTATTGGTCTTGAAAACAGTACGTTTTAACACACACCCACACTAATTTAGATGACTTGTGTCATGGTGCTAGAAACGTTTATATCACATACACAACCACACCCAGAACCAGAAACACAAACTTTACTTGTGTTCCCATCGGAAACAGAACCCGATAACAACGCAGTTCGTCCACTTTAATTATTTTATTTTTCATAATATGGCGCCTGGTTGTCGCCATATTTTGATAACTGTCATCTTTAGTGACATTTCCAAGATCGGTCATCAAAATCGGCCCACGCGTTTAGTCTGTGGAAAGCCACAAAGGCACAAACATAGACTGATAAATACATTACCCATCTTTACGTCGCGTAGTCGGGTAATAAAACAAACCAGTCTCTGAGTGCTAATCCCGGTGAATCCCAAAGCGCAAACAATGGCACGTGGCGGCACGCGGCACGCGGTGGGCCCATGGTGGGCCCATTACCGACGCATCGTCTATTACCAACGCATTAAGGAGATATCAGGATACCATGGATATCAGGGAATCAGTATATCCTCCTATTACAAGGCCGTTATCGCGTTATCTTCGGGGATTAGGTGTCTGGGAACTGGGCATTGGATTTGAGATTTGCATATTCGTCTGTCATGGTTGGAATGGGATTGGGTTTGTTTATTTTCTATATGTGGGATCCGACGGGGAATAAAGACGGTATAGCAGCGTCAGAGCATGTAGTGCCCCTGCTGATCAACAAGCGAAGCTCTGGTGAATTTTATCGCTAAAAGCGATCTCTTCCACACTAGACTTCTACGCCAAAATAGGTTGATGCCGGTCTTTTTACGCAACTGCGCGACGCAATATTATATACTAGCCTTGCTCCGCGGCTTCGCCCGCTATTATCAAGTTAAAAAGTAGCCTATGTGTTAATCCTAGGTATAAACTATGTACATTCCAAATTTCAAATCCGTTCAGCCGTGAAAGCGTGAAGAGGGAACAAACATACTTACACAAACTTTCGGATTTATAATATTAGTAGGATAGGATTAGTAGGATATAGCTAATTATATATATAAATAATTATTATAGCTAATTTAATTTAATTTTAACCACCATCTAGCGCCTTTCCCTACCGACTCAACTGAACGCGGTGCCGAGAGGCACCGATTTCTGCCAAGCCCAACTGAACACGGTTCCAATTGGAACCAAAACGGTGTGGTCGGTCCGTATCTCTGATTTTTCGTCATAATTTAAGTTTGGCCGCGTGTGCACTCCTTTAAGTTATGGGGAAATTAAGATTAATAATGTAGCAATATTTTCCATCGCTAAAATGTCAAAGTAAAATGAAACTATTAGACATTTTCAAACAATGAAAATGAGAAAGTCGTTTGAGTGCAAGGAAAGTTAAGTGTTTTAAAAAAAAAATACAAAATTGCCGTAAGAAGTTATTTTATTGAGTGTTATACTAATATTTATTCCTTGTTTTAAGCTGTATCTATTTACGTAATGGGTTTTTATAAAAAACGCATGTAAAGTAATAAATATATTCTTCGAGTAACAACATTGACGAAAATTGCGTGAGTTATGATTTTTTGTAAAGTAATAACTATCGTATTTTTTTATATTTGCTCTAACTGCTACTGAAATACGACGTGGTAGGTATTAATCATTAGATTTATGTGCATATTGCTATACTTAATTATTTGCGTTTACGCGTAATCACCGTATTATGCCGGCGCGGCAGAATCCTTTGCTGCCCCCAAAAGTAGACTCGCCCAGGCTCTCGGTGCACTGCTGGCTCGAGTTCAAGGTGTAATCGCCAATTTCTATGTTATGATATGTATTTTATACATTGGAAAAAACATTGTTTTAGCATTTATGTAATTTAAACAAATTCGTTATTTGTGGAATATGTAGAATGATGCTTTTGCCTTTTATATAAATAATGGACTCGCCCGACGCGGGGCGACGATGCTTTCGCGCGCTAATTCAGCCATTTGTTTTGTGTAAATATTATGACAGTGTTATTATTTGGCGCACTTTTCTGACAATAAGAGGATCTTTTCTCTATGTTCATTTTGTTTTTTTACTGAGAAAGTCAAAAGGCAAATAACAATTGTCACTCAAAAGTGACTATGGTAACGAGGCGTTTTTTTTTTCTTTCCGATCAGAGTTTCCGATATTACAACAAGTTTATCTGAGAAAGGTGTTTATTTTTTTATGAAATTGTGAAGGTAAGGAACGGCTTATTATAGCAATACTTTTGTTTATCACCTGCATGTTATAAATGAATTACAATGAACGCATATTTACAGCGCGCGTTTTCATAAATTAATGCGCCGCGCGGGAAATTTACTCAATCGTTCCTTAATTTTTTAAGGTAATTAATCATTTGCACAATGACATAAATCAATATGCAATCAAAAGCATAGTTAAAATACATCATTTTAACAACAAAAAAAATATATGTTATCGATCGCTATTTACGACAAAAAATAAAGATATCTAAAGAACTCCTCATTTTTCCCTGTGACAAACTTCTAACGTGTTTAATTCAATCAATTACTTTGTAACACACTTAAAATAAACACTTGAGATGAAGCGGTAATCTTTTACGAGCCCATAATGGTCATTTGTTTAGCAAACAAACCATTCTAAGTGGTCCTAACACTCGAATTTCTGCCGACGGGCGCGCGCTCTGAGAGGTCCGCCATAGATTGTCGAGTTCATGTTCAATTTGCCGCGTATTTCCTAAAAACGTGTTCAAGCCACTGGCTACAAAGGCTTTGACTGCGACTGCCCTTAAAATAAAAATTAATCTTTTAGTCAGATTAAAGCATAAATAACCGAGTAATAATTTTCCGCATAATCTACAGTTTCCGGTGTACAACGCATAACACAGAAATATAGATAGATATATAGATAAACTCTTCATTGAACACCTTAATTAAGACAAAAAACAAAACAGAAAATAATTATTTATAAAAAAAAGTGTTACAATAGTCTTACTTATCGCTAAAAGCGATAAGTAAGACTATTGTCTCTTGAAAATCTCTTCCAGACAACCTTTGGATGGAGAGGAATTACGCAATAGAGAAAATCTTTTGCACCTTTAACCAAATAAATGTGTTAAGAAATCGTATAATAAATCCAATGATCCGAATCAAAAAGAACCCAATTTGCAGAGTACAATAAAAACGACAGTCATAACAGCACTTTAATAAGAAACATTGGTTCCGATCCCCTTCGCGACAAGGGACAGGGGGTGTACTCACTTAAATATGAATCATTTCATTATAATACCGTATTCAATACTAAACCTCACTTCATGTTGTTATTACAAGGGGAGTGCAAAACATACCGGGACGAGATTGACTTCTTTTACGGGTTCTGAAAAAAAAAAAACTTTTTTAGTTTGACTTCGCAATCTTGTGCATTTAGCCAGTGTTTAGTTATAAATATTTTAAGCTGTACATATGGCGTTATATATATTTCCATATTTCTTTATATATTGTACACAAGTCACAGTCAAAGTAAAATAAAAGAGTCAAGGACCAGTCATAGTCAAGTCATGCTCCGATCAAGTGGAAGAACTAACTAACTTAACTAGAACATCCATTGGGATTTGGATCAAAAGCGAAAATCACATTTTGCAACTTTGTATGGTTTGTCTACACTCATGCACGTTCACTGAGTATTCATAGTTAATCATAACTTATGAATACTCGAAGAATCACTCGTTCTGGAAAATAATACATGGGTTTTTTCATCGATCGGACTTAGGGTCTCCAAATATTTTAAGGCACACTAAGCCCCAAGTAAGCCCCGTGGAGACGATAACTGACACCATAGACCGTGACCGCTTTACTCTATGATCTATGGTCCAAAGAATAGTGGCAGTTTATCTATAGATCGCCGCGCGCATCTGTCAAAAATTGGAGGGAAAGATTTCGCGCCAAAATGCCTCACTTTTCTTCTGCAAAGGATATAGAACCTTTTTCACTATGACTATAAAGGTTTTTATTTCACAATATCTGTGTTGAAAATGATATGTTCTAAATTGGAGCGTACTAAATAAAAATAAGATTGAAAATTGAATGTGTTGCGTAAGTTAACATGCAATGAGGGGAGACTGGGGTTTTATGGGAAAAGCAAATTCGGCACGTGTCATACGATGGAATTAGCTGTAATACTTGCATTAATAAAGTGTGAAATTGCCACCGACGGTGTTTGTTATAATTCTCTATTATGTTTTTTGAACGGTTTCCCCCGGGTGGATCAACGAGCCCAAATTAGATTGCTTTTGCGAATTATCGTTTGATGTTCATTGAACATGTGGTTTTAATAAGAATCAATGTGTTGGAATTCATTGGTTACTCAAGTTACGGAAGTAAGCAATACTTCTCACTCTCTGAACTCTCTATGTGAAAAATAACTAAATGTATGCATTCACAGTACTTATATTATATTATGTTAGATAGATAGATGAACTCTTAATCTTACATCAATTCAGAAAGAAAAGAAAATATGTAAAAATTATCAATTATAAATTAGTACAATGTGTGGTCTTATCGCTTAAGGCGATCATTTCCAGAAAACCTTTGGTTAGAGAGGAAAGAGCAAAATAATTTGGTACTATGGTGTACTACATACACGTTCTATATTAATCAGAAAATAGTAAGAGATAAATTAGCTTTAGATACCTAAATATATAATAAATCATAAATATATACATACATAACATAAAATGCAATAGTTATATTAAATTGTATAATAATAAGATATTAAACCGATACTTATAAGTTAATACTAATTTGAGATAAGTATTTTTTTACATTTTCTTTAAATATATACAGTTATAGATAGATACTTGAAATAAATTAAAACTTATTAAAGGACTCTTAGTTAACTCACAAACATTTTTTTTTCAGCAGTTAGTACATTTAGTACCTAATATTATGTACCAAATGTGATTTCTCGCGGCCACTATACATAGTTTCTGTATTAGATGTATATACATTAAAAGTGTGTAAAATTAAAGCTTGTAATGAAAAATAGAACATTCGAAAAAAACGAAAAGACACGAATAAAAAGCAGCTGTTTAAGCTCGCTTCACAAAAACGTGCAACCGTCCCAATTTGCCCCTTGTCTAATTGGAAGACACTATTCTCTTCGCTGCGTTACTTATTTTGCTTTTAAATACCTGATGCGTCCGGTTTAGGTAACTTTAAATGGTTGTATTTAATCCCGTGGTTACGGTCGCATCGTTTTATTGATTGCGCCGGCCATTCAGCCGTGTCGACTGCCACTGGTTAAACAAGGGAAAAAATAATAAAATAAAGATGGCGTGGTACCGCCCCCCGTTGTGCGGCTACCGTTTCCGAACGTCATTCATGGGGATGTCACTTTGTCGATTTGTATTTATCGATATCGATAGCATGACGCAGGGAGAGCTTTATCGAAGCGTTGTGTTTTTGTTGTCCCTGAAGGTATAACCTCAGATTTTGTGATAGTTTTTGCAATAGAACAATAGTTACAGAAATTTCATCAACAGATCCAGTGCTGAATACATAATAGTATAATGTTTTTTTTAATACCTAATAGGCTTAAATTCTACCACTATTTAACTTTAAAATAGGTGATATGCTACTTGTTTCTTCTAAATGAACGCCACATAATTATATTGTAATAGAAACTTTGTTTTTGAAGAGAAACTTTTTATGGGAGGGCTTTGAAATTCTGATCCGCAACCTTTATGTGTGACGAAAACTGGTGTGGGAGAACTCAAATGTTTTTTTTTTTTTTTTTTTTTTTATTTGTGACAGGCTAGTGTTTGTCCACTATCTCACCTGATGGTAAGTGACGATGTGATCGAAGCTGGTAAACACACTAGATCTGGAATACGCAGGCTCTCAAGGATAACTGCCGGAACACCGTATTTGGCTTGGCGGCAGACTTTCAACTTGATGGTGGTAAGCTACTTTGGTAGCAAGCCAGGCGAGCAACTCACAAAATGCTCTACCACCTCTCAAATGTCACCTGATTAGCACCACCCGGGGACCACGTGTAGGGAGTCAGACTTAAGGGGTATCCTCCTACGGACGTGGGTGACTCAGCCCCCAATACAAATTCTATATAATACAAAGGTTTAACTTATATCGTGTGTCTGTCACCCTGTTTTTTTAATACTGTATAAGTGCTATGTATGCATAAATTATCTATTAATAGAGAAGGTACTAAACATTCTCAAACAAACCTACCTAACTATAAAATATTTCCCATCTCTAGCGTTCGATTTTCCACAGTAACGCTGGCAGCAAAATCGATCGAGCATTTTTTTCAGTCAATCGTCAATCAATTCAAGCTTTGGTGATATCGACTTATTCAATTTCTAGGACCATTCTCATTTGTCGCGGTTTGGTCATTCCCGTAGAGTTTTTATCGATTTGTCGATAGCACCGACCGATTAGTAACGCGCATTCCTAACGTTTCAAAACAACTTGCATAGATTTCTTAGTTCAAGTGAATCGATTATGTAGCGCTTTTCATTTTTAATTCATTATGGTTTAAGTTAAGTTCAAATTCAATTGAGTGAGAAACTTTCGCACTCACAGCTCCAAACAAAGTTGAATGACTTGTGGAAAAACATTCACAACACAAAACCATTTAGGACACAATCACAGCTAGAACCAGAAACACATTTTTATCTTGGGGAGAAAACTTGTGATCCAAACTCGAACCCGATGCCCGCTGCTTTGAAGGCGAAAGAAAGCTTCAGTACGTGTATATGCCAGCGGTCAGGCAAGCGTTTGAATTTATATACTTTTCTGATTACTAATTTCAAATTATAGTTATAAAATACTAGACTACTATAAACGTGAAAAAGGTAAAACTATTTATTTATTTTCGTGACATTATATATAATAACTAGAAAAATAATAGTAGTTTTTTTTTAAACCACCATAACTTCTGCCATGATTAAAACTGATAAAAAACATTAGTTTTGTAATTTATTAACCTGCGACTAAGTAATTAGGTATCACCTCATCACAGTGTTGAGGGTATTAATTAAGGTAGAGGCGTCATGGCGAGAGTGATCCTGTTCCCGGCATGGGGCCATCCTTAGTCCTCACTGTAGGTTGACCATAGTTTCAGTGTAATAATCGATACAGGGACTATATACCGTCGTTGGTTAGTAGTGTACAATCCTGCAGGGGTTAGTATAGAACCGACAACTGGTAAAATTAAAACAAAAAAATAGAAAAAAAATATGCTTCATAGTTTTTGTTTTCCTTACTTGCGTGTAATATTGGAATTCTGTATGTTTACCTTACTGCGTTTTATATAATCGTGTATGCTACACAATTATACGTCAAAACATTGAGGAATTCCTTACTTTTTTGAGGAAGTTAGACGATAATCTCATCTGATGGACAATGACGATGCAGCCGAAAATGAAACATGAAGACTAAAACAATGACGACTTACAACATTTTCCAATATATAATATTAAAATGTATGATAATTAACTAACCTATTTTTGTGGGATTCCAAAGGAGGTTGGGTTTATGATACTGTGATTTACTAAAGTACCACCATATCTGTGGATCCAGTTTAGTATAATTTCAAATACCTCGCCTAAGGCAACGTTAAAGTGTCCACTAAAAGCAGTGAAATATTAAGGAGCTCAGTAGTAATATACGTACATATTTTGGACCAACTCAACTATTTAAACACATTATCAATACTTTATCCCAAAAAAAATCTATAAACCACAGGCACCGTATTTACCAATACAACAATTCGACGTATTCCTGAATCCCACAAATTGATTTAAAGTGTATTTATCCGTGTCGAATCACCTACGAGTGGTGACTGTAGACATTCCGTCTGTGTCATTCCAGAGGTTAACAGAATACAAAAAAATAATTAGAATGATTCAAACATTGTTGAGTCTACAGAAAAAATCTCGTTGGAGAATCAGGAATCTTACTATAAGGAACCTTATCTTTTTTTTATAATATAGAATGTGCACTTAGCACAGAATAAATGTTGAAAATATAATGTCCCCATCGTGTAAAAATAAAATGTTGTGAATTTTAGTTGTAAAGTGAGGATGCGGTCGAAGATGTAACCTGCTTGCCTAGATACCTATTCACTCTATACTTGAAGACAGCCAGATAGTAGTGGCGATTGCAGTCAGTTTTTACCGACTTCAAAAAAGGAGGAGGTATTATTATGTTGTATAGAGTATGTTCGACTGTATGTTTTTTTTATTTATGTTCACCGATTTCTCCCGCATTTTTTTTTGGTAGATCATACTTCAGAGGTGGTCCCATATAAATTTTATCGAAATCGATCAAGCCTAAACCAAAATATAAGCGGGGAAGTCGGTTTTTTAAGCTTTGCTTGCGTTAAAATTATTCGTTCAGAAAAAAAAAATTACATATTCAATGAGAATTTGAAGTTATACGCTTATATGGTATAGACGCTATATGCCTCTGACAGACGGGCGGACGGACAGACGAACTGACGGGCCGACGGACAAAGTGCTGAACGACCAAAGTCAACATAGAGATCTCGCTTCGCTCGATCAAAAAGAGTGAATTGGTAATTTCGAGACAAGCATGCAGCATCTTCGGCCGCACTATCACTTTCCATTAGGTAAAATAAAGGTCAAATGCTTGCCTATCTAGCATAAAAAAACTAAAAATCTAAATCAGCCTCTATATTTTTTTAAAAGTCATCGATTTCCGGACATAATGTGTAAAACATAAATCGGCTCAGCAGCGTGCCTGATATAATTATTATCAATAATATAATCAAATGCATAAAATTATATTAAAAAATCAGGAATATTACCACAATCACGGTACGATGGTAATCGCGTATCGTTTTTAATTATAAGGAAATCATAATTATATCCTAATGATCAAGTGCCTGGCAGGTGCTGTATAATAAATAATTTCAAACTCTTTAATTAGTAAATTAACAATATTTACGGCTTTATTCATTAATTATTTAAACTAACTTCATAGTTCTGTGAGTTAAAATATATAAATATTTTAATTTTAAGCCGTTTGAAAATGCATTAAACAGAGTAAACTATTATTTCTAAACTAATAATTTAAAAGGAAGCAACGCTTAAAAATACGACTTCCGACTTCCCCCCTTATATTTTGTTTAAGGCTTGATCGATTTTGATAAAATTAATATGGGACCATCTTTCAAAAAAAAATTGGGTGAAATCGTGAACATATAAAAAAAAATTACAGTCGAACATACTCTGTAAAACATAATAATACCTCCTTTTATGAAGTCAGTAAAAAACTGACTGCAATCGCCACTACTATCTGGGAGTCTTCAAGTCTAGAGTGAATAGGTATCTAGGCAAGCAGTTTACTTCTTCGACCGCATCGTCACTTTACAACTAAAATTCACAACATTTTATTTTTACACGATGGGGACATTATGTTTATTTTTAAGGTGAAGTAGGCTCCAAATTGGACGATTCATCCTCACGAATATTAAAGATTTGACCTTTAATTGGTCGATTAACAGCATTTTTTTATGTGTAATAAATGTTCACAAAATGTTTTATTCGGATATGTTCAGCGATACACGATTGAATAAATTTAGCTCTATAGAAAAAAAATTGAAACTTTACTAAAAAACACCAAATTTTCCGTTTCCGTCAGTGGAATGAATCAACTTTATTCTGTTTCTATAAAAGATATTTTTTACAAAAAATATTGGGTCAATCCCAACAAACATTCAAACCTCGTTATGAACTCAATTTTTTGTAAAGGGTAAGATAATTTTAAAAAATATATGAAAGCGCGCACGCTGCCTATGCAGGCAATTCTACAGGCTCCAGACCGTCAACGATACCAAGTCGCCTTAATGTGTATTTCTTTTTATGCTGGGTAGGCGAGCATTTGACCTGTATCTGACATGAGAGAAAGTGATGATGCGGTCGGAGATGTTGCATGCTTGCCTAAACCTATTCACTTTTGATTTGAAGACTCCCAGATGGTCTGTTCGAGGAAATGACGCAGGAAATGACACTTTCGCTGTTAAAAGATAAAGTTCAAATATAAAAATCATTTATTTGTAAAGCGTGCATTTAGATACACATTTAATGAAACTATATAAATAAAACGCAAGCAAAGCTTAAAAAACAATTATTGTCGTAACTGTCAGATTAAATGAATTAAATACGCATTATTGATGATAACTCAAAAACTAGTGATCAGATCTTGATCAAATATAAATGGGACCACATGGAAATCACCAGCTTTCAAACAAAAAAATACAGTAAAATTAAGCTCCTCCTCCTTTTTTGAAGTCGGTTAAAAAGAAAAGAGCGAAAGCAAAACCTATTTATTAATATTGCAATAAATAATTTAAATAGTTATTTAGTAATTAGATAACAACTCACACAAACCGATCGCCGCGGCTTCGCCCGCGTTTATCAAGTTAAATAGTAGCCTATGTGTTAATCCTAGGTATAAGCTATGGTGTATATTATCCTAGGTATATATTCCGAATCTCTACCAAATCTGTTAGCGTGAGAAATGAGATGAGAGAGAACATGAGAGAGCATGAGAAAACAAACATACTTACACACAAACTTTCGGATTTACAATATTAGTGTGATAACCTCAAAAAAAAGTTTATATGATAAGTATAAGACAGGGGTCGTCAACCTGATGCTCTTTGGATGTGAAGCTGCGGCTCCTTAGTTCCATACGCAAATAATATTTATTAAAAATAACATTAAAAATAGTTTTGAATCAATTAACGAGGATTAGGCACCATTTCTATCGAGCCATTAACTAGCCTCCATAGGTAGCAAAAAAGTACATTTATACAGTTGAAACAAGTAAATTATGGGATGATTAGGTAGGTATAACGCGTGCATAGCGTTTTCTATACGATACTCATAGTACAGTAGGTATTATTGTTGGCATTAAGGATTATTGTTGGCAAGAAAAAATATTGTGGCTCTATGAAATTGTATAAATTGTAATATTTGACTCTTCCGAATCAAAAGGTTGCCGACCTGATGATGATGAACATAAAAACAATAAGTATTGATAATTATTAATGAGCAACGTCATTTAGCTCTTGTAATCATGTTTATAAATATCCTATTTTATGGCGAATGTCTTAATCTTATTGGTTCAACTGTTTAATGATTCACACATGTCATTATCTTAATTAAAACAAAGGTTTACAACTTTTCATGGAAATCACAAATCTATTATCCCACAAAAACACGCATTTAACACATACACTCATAAACACACACACACACATATATATATAACATTTATAAAGATTGTCAAATATAGATCTCAAATGTGATCACAAATGCTAACGATAGTTTTATGTATTTCATTGATGGGAGAAGCCACTGGCTCCTGAAACACAGTTTGAGTTAGTTTGGGAACCTATGGATTCAAAAAATAATTGTACCTACAAAAATTGTCAATAAAATTTGAAGTTTTGAAGTTTTACTTCAAGATAATCAACAATGTTGTAACGATTCAATCTTTTATCTATCTAATACCTTTAAACGAGCAATTCTTGTATATATGTAGTATGTACACACTAATCTATATATAATCTGAATCTCGGAAACGGCTCCAAAGATTTTCATTAAATTTAGTATGCAGCTAGGTTTCAGATTGAAAACGTCATTTACCAAAAAAAAATGGTGCAATCATCTTTCAACAAACAAAAGCCGACATTACCACACAAATAAATTTCCAATGTTTCTTCGATAAATTTAATATCGTTTCAAATGCATTCATTAAAGCAAATACTTAATTGAGATATCAATAGATGAATGAAAGGTTAGGGATCAGTCTGGAGTCAGTCGAACGGAAATGTGCAGTCGGGGCAAGAAATTGGGGCAAGTTGGAGATAATTTGTGCACTGATTGGGAAAATGTGTTAATTGACTCGTTTGAACATCCGGTGCTTGCTATCTCTGTGGTTCATTGATAACTGTAAAATTATTAAATGCAATGTCATATCATCACTTACCATCAAGCGAGATAATGGTTAAATCGAATAGATTTATTACCAGCACAGTGACATGCAGACATCCAAGAGCTAATATTTAAATTTTAAGGGGCAGGTATACGTCAATGCGAGCACCTTTTTTAACCACAGCCAATTATCCCCCTTACACTTTTGGACATAATGGTGTATATTGCGTAAATTATATCGTGGCGGTTACGCAAGGTCACGCGTGGAAATCTTTGATTTTTTATGGTTTAATTCAAATTTCATGAAACCGCGCCACAAATAAATAAAAATAAGCTGAAGACATCATTCGTCTAGTAAATATGCGTATATGAAATAACTTTCACAGTGTTTTGATATAAAATGGCGGAATGAAATGGTTACAAAAATACAAAATGATGTTAGTTGCATGAGATTTGATATTTATTTTCCTTTATATTTATGAACGATATGAATTTTCTAAGCAGAAGGCATCATTTATCGTATCACACAAATTACGACGAATATTTTTATTTATCTAGTTTTATTATGAATGCCGAGTAAAACGGTTACAAATACACGCGTTTTAGATGAAATTCTGGTATCGCCACCTCAACAATTAACAAGGTTTGTTGGAGTTTTGCCGCGAAAGTGAAAAAATGGCGTTGTTGATTTTATATAATTTTCCAAACCCTGTTATACTTCGAGTGTTAATGTGTAATAATGGTAGATTATTAACCATTAATACTTAGTGAACTTGCATAAGTGTAGGCAAATGATACCAAGTTGAAATACGGGATTTTCGCGCTCGCTTCAAAACTCCAATAGGAGTTCTAGTAAAGTTGCTACTACTTTACTAGGACATAACTATGAATGAACCTTGACTCTTTTTCTTGACTTTGACTTGTCACTAGGACTTTTAATATGAAATACACTTTAAATATATAACTTCTTGACACTGGCTAAATGCACAAGATTGCGAAGCCAAAATTAGTAATAAAAAAAGCTGTAAAATTATTTAATAAAATGTCACATTATCACTTACCATAAAGCGTGGTCAAACGAACAGAGAAAAATAAATCCCCAGTTTGAATCGAATAGATTTATTACTAGCCCAGAGACTACAGATATCCAAGAGCCAATATTTAAATTTAACAATTAACAAGGTTAGTTTTAACAACCAAGACAAGTTAACAGTTAAAATGTCGATAATTATTCACAACATGAAATAATCGACGGTAGCGTGCAAACATTAATCAATCGATAATTAACACATGTGCGAAAAACACATTTGCACTTCTCAATTAACGCTCCGATCTATAAAGATAAAATGCAAATTATCGCTCCCAACGCCATCTTTAATATATTTCGTCCCTTTCCTTCATTGGGTTATTATTTATTGCTATCTCTTTTTGCTGTTTGACAGCTCTTAACTATACCTTTAGGCTATGTTTTTGACCACACCTCTTTTACACCTGCAGGATTTTATTTCTCGTTTCGTTAGGGTTCCCTAACGTTAGCAAAACAAAATTCTGTAAAATTTTAAACTGTATAAAGATAAACTTCGATAACAGAGTGCGCCCCTCCAAACTAATAATAACAGATTATTAATGACGTCGCTAATCGAGCAACGAATCCTTGCATTTGTTTTTGTTTGACAGCCGTCTCAGCTCAGCACGCACACATCCGTTGAGTCTTGGTGGCGCTTTGTAAATACTTTTACAAATACATTCAAACGTTTTGCATTGGCACGCCCCGTGCCATGTTATCGTAGTTATCTCTAAGTACTTACAGTCCTTTGAGCTTCTACCAACAAGTTCAAGTTCAACACAAATTCGATCCGTCTCAATTTGAATTTCTGCATGAAATAGGAGAAATAATGAAGTACAGTATGTATAGAGTTGGCTTTGAAGCAGAAATAGGTCATCCAAAAATATTTGGTACCAAGATAGTTCCCCATAAACATTGCCAAATTAGTTTAGCAAATCATTTTCCTAGTGTTTGGACCTCTAATTTAGTGAAAAAAAATGGCACTATAATGCATCATAAAAATATTTTTGATACAAACAAATAGCTATACTAACTATTACAATTGCTCTTAGTCGTAAAAAACAATAAATATTATTACCATTAACATACACCATAACCAACGCAACCTCTACCTTATTTCTGAACTTCATTACATAGCTATACCTATAAAAAAACTATAAGCTTTGTTTCGTGTTTCGCGCCGAAATCCATCTATTATTTTTAATGTATACAGAACACTCGTCGTTCAATCACGTTTCGTTCTTAGCAAATTCCTTGCCAATAAATATAAACTCTTTCAAATAAATAAAGCGTCGTTCTTAATTTTTAAACTTCGAACGCGATGAAGTTGTTATTCTTTGGCGGGAACGAATCGAATAAAATTGATTATTACTTTTCTTGGGCAAACTGGCAAAGGTTGTTACGGTGCTTGATGTATAAACTTCAATATATTCAAATTTATTTTGACTGCTCGTTACAAGAAATTAAATATAAACATAAACGCTTACAAAAACTCGTGTGTCGTGATAATAATTCTAGTAAATAGCACGTAGGTAATTTAACAAATCAGTTTATTGTTGGAAGCGTCTTGTTCGTCTGGTGGTGCTGGCTATGTGACGTCACATTAAATAAAATATGGCACCCTCAAGAGTAAATTAATTCATGAACAAAAATCTTTTTTTTAATGATGCTGTGTTTTATGTCAAAAGGAATGACTTAATTAATTAGCTTCTGGTTCTGAGTGCGATTGTGTGTGTGATTTGTTTCTGAATCCCGCGATCTGAGAATTCAAGAATGATTTAGTTTTTTTTTCCAAACTTTCAATTCGCACTAGTTTGTCGGTCTTTTCAACCGACTTAAAAAAGGAGGTTCTCAATTCGACCGTATGTTTTTGTATGTATGTTACGCTATATCTCCGCCATAATGCATAATTATGAATCGATTTTGATGATTTTTTTTTTATACATCAGAGGTGGTCCCATAAAATGTTATCGAAATCGGTCTAGTCAAAACCGAAATATAAGCGATGAAGTCGGTTTTTTTAAGATTTGCTTGCATTTCATTTATAAATATTGGTTACGATATAATTTATTTTAGTTGCAACTGATCTTATGATCAAATGGGAACGACTGTTATAATCGATTAATGTGAATATCTGATACTATGATCCGTTGGGATAGTACCCGTAGTACCCGTTTCGGAGAGTGTGCCACGGAATTGCACAATCTCATTCCGTCATCCCCATTTTATCGTCGGACAACCAAACCAACTGCATTGCGTCATCGTTATATAATATAGTTGATATTCCACAAATACGCACGAAATGATTTACTTCCACATTTATTATGCGCACCGCTAAGGAATGGCATTCAGTGCCTGAGCCTGTTTCCCGATAAGTATAATGCGGGAGTTTTTAAGTCACAAGTGAACAGGTATATTTTAGGCACACATGCACCATCGTCGAACGCATCATCACTTGTCAACAGGTGAAGTAGTGGTCAATTAATCGAGTACATATCAACGTCTAACACATCACATATCATCCTAATGTTTGAACGCAATAATAAACTCCTTGCTAATTGTCGGAGCGTTATCGGCGCGAGCGGATGCACATAATGGATCTGGTGATAACCTATTGCGAGGTGAATACGAAATATTATCGCTGTAACCAACAGCTCCTTTGACTCCGCTGCGCTTGCGCATGGTCGAGTTTATGCGGTATGTTACCAACAAGGATTGTGCAGCTAAAGCAATCCGTAAGATTTGCGTTCATTTAAAAACTTGTTTGGTTTTTAAGTTTGGAACAGTTAGCTTTTAATTTACTGAACTATATATAACCTATTTCTATTTGGTGGCTTTGCTAAGAATTGAAGCTTCGTGGTTATGTCGCTAGAGTGAAAAAATCTCAAAAAAATGGAGTTACCAATTTTGTATTATTGATCGAGCGATGCGAGATCTATAAGCTAACTTGGGTTGTTCAGCACTTTATCCGTCCGTCCGTCCGTCTGTCAGAGACATCTAGTGTTTAAACTATACAAGCGCATTTTACCTATAATTATATATGTATATCTTATTTATATAATTCTAATATAATCTATTTATTTTATTATATAAATTTAAATTTTAAGGGGGCTCCCGTACTCATAAACAGGGAGCAATTTTTTTTTATCTACCGTAGTCTTTGTATATCAGTCTAGAGTGCTTTGTATATCATCTGACTATAACTGGCGACGAGGAGAATAACAAATTTAAAAAATATTTATTACTGGACACTGGCTAAAAAAAACACAATATGCGGAGCCGTCAAGTCAAGACTGAATAGATATCCATAGGCAAGTATGCTACATTTTCAGCTATATCATAGCTTTACATCAGGTGGGATTGTTGTCAAATGCTTTCCTATCCAGCATAAAAAACCTAAAATTAATAATACCCTGTAAGAGATGACATTCTAAATCCTTCAAGAAAATCTTTGAACGCTCGTCAAAGTAATAAAAGCATAACAATATTTTCTTAAGACATGTTGCATAAACCATTCCTTCCACGCATAATTGGACAATAAAACAGCCACAATGATTTGTGCATACGATAGGGCATCTTAATTATTTATTGTATTAACTCATTGAATGGCGCGTTATCAGGGCGGCGTCTATTGAGTCAGCTACTCGGTCATTCATATCGACCTAAATATTGAGCTTGTGTTTGTTAGGTAGTAAGCACTATGTACTCTATTGTAGCTACTTATATTTATTGGTATCCTAGTTTTGCCTAGTTAGACATTGTATCGGTTGTTTGTTACGTTCTCTTTAATAACTTCGAGTCGTTTGTGTGAGTTGGTAATCAAACAAACGCATTCACACTCACAGCCCCACACTAAGTTCAAAGACTTGTATCGAGGGTGCCGGAAACATGCACATCACACACATTACACCCAGAACTAAAACCACAAATATCACTTGGGAAGGAACTTTTGCTCCTACCGGGAATCGAACCCAGGACTCAAGGCGCAGAGGGCGGAGACCTGTCCACTACGCAACTGTCATTTCGACCGCGAAATTCGACCACATGGTCAAATTGCCATTGCTTTTTTTTTTTGTAATAGTCAACTCGACCACTAATACAAAGTACAGTCAGTGGAAAAAGTGACGTACACGAAAGAAATATGTTTTCTATTAAATAGTGAAGCAATTGTGTAAAGTTTAAGAAAACAACAATTAAAACAGATAAAAGTATATGAACAGTACGCAGTATGCAACAAGGTGAACCCAGGTGCATTCAGTTGACTTCACCATTATTACAAATGTTAGAAATGATGATCACCTCATCTATGTTCATTTTAACACCCACCTGTTGGAGACGAAGCCCGAATGACTATTTTATAACTAATACCTAAGATAGTTAGTAATATACCGTTATTGATTTTGATGCAACAAAAGTTCTGAAACGACCTTGAGGACGTGATTCAAGTAGAATAAGATAACAAGTAACAGTTTCTGTCTGAGAGATTATTTTTTATTAACAATACCACTTTTGTTCCACGCTTGAGCTGTCCCAAGATGCCGCAAAGACTAAATAACCAAATAATAATGTTAGTGAAATCTAATTAGGTTCGGTTAGTACTATAAAAATTCTATAAAAATATTATTAACTAGCTTTTGCTCGCGGCTTCGCTCGCGTTAAGAAGTACAACAAACTTTCATCCCCTATTTTATCCCCTTGAGGTAGAATTAATCAAAATCCTTTCTTAACGGATGCCTACGTCATAACATCTACCTGCATGCCAAATTTCAGCCCAATCCGTCCAGTGGTTTGGGCTGTGCGTTGATAGATCACTATGTCAGTCAGTCAGTCACCTTTGAGTTATATATATTTAGATATTCGGAACGCAAGTTTAGCATTCGTAACACAGGGCAACATAGCACGAATGCTAACGCTGAATTTTATTGGTTGTTTGTTTTTTTAGGATTATTAAGTGGAACTCATAACCCTCGTCTTTGTTCCTCGAACTGAACCTGGGAGTCTTCAATTCAAGAGTGAATAGATATTTCTAGGCAAGCATGCTACATATGCATACATTTTACAAGCCTGCAATCATTTCGCCCTTCTGGGATTTCGTTATGAAGGAATATTAGTCTCAAGCTTAATCAATGGGTGCCGGAAACATTCACACACACGCAATCACTACCAGAACCAGAAACACAAATTTTCTTTAGGGGGAAAACTTGTGTTCCCGGCGAGAATCGAACCCTGCTTAAAACGTTCACCCAATGGACAGTTTATTATCTTTGCTAACTGTTCCAATACTTGTTAGGATATATCGCCAATTTGGCATAGAATCCGAATCTTGATAATATAGATGGCTGTTTCAAGATCCAAAACGAATTAAACTGATAGCTGATAGCTGAGGCCCTACAGTCTTTTTTATAACAATACCGACCTATTTTTTTCCATCACTATCTCACCTGATGGAAAGTGATGATGAGGCGAAGATGTGACATGCTTGCCTAAAAGATACATATTCACTCGAGAATTGAAGACTCCCAGATTATACCCTGCAACATTTCCTTCTATATTTGAGTAATGAAACGTGGAACTAAATATTAAGGTAACAAAACAAGGTGTCCATCCAAGGCGCCCTTTCGGAGCACCATCAAGGTACTTCCCCCGTAACTCACATAACTCGAAGTGCATGTATCACGCCAACAAGGATGAACACACAGAAAAAGCAGTAGGTAAAAATGTGATCCTCTTGACCAGTATGGACGCTGGTCAAGAGACCGGTTGACATATGAACTGCCCGTTGACCTAGTTTGGTGCGCCTTCGCCTTTTAAACAGCAGGTGTCGGGTTCGATTAAACTTACTATTCTACTATTATTATTTTTTTTTTTTTTATTTGTGACAGGCTAGTGTTTGACCACTATCTCACCTGATGGTAAGTGACGATGTGATCGAAGCTGGTAAACACACTAGACCTGGAATACGCAGGCTCTCAAGGATAACTGCCGGAACACCGTATTTGGCATGGCGGCAGACTTTCAACTTGATGGTGGTAAGCTACTTTGGTAGCAAGTCAGGCGAGCAACTCACAAAATGCTCTACCGCCTCTCAAATGTCACCTGATTAGCACCACCCGGGGACCACGTGTAGGGAGTCAGACTTAAGGGGTATCCTCCTACGGACGTGGGTGACTCAGCCCCCACTCTACTATTCTAAGCTTAGTATAGGGTTGTGAGTGTGAAAGCGCTTATGGACAAAGCGAGCGCGAAGCGCGAGCGAAGCGTTTCATTTTTTAACTGATTTTTGTGAAATTTTGTGTGCAGGATCGATTAGTATAATGTAGATTTATTTTGTCGATTCAGTTTTTGGAAAATATTAAAACGGTGAATTAGATGGTGATATGGGAAAATGTCACTGAAAGTGCCTAGTGATCCCAGCTTGAAAAAACTATATGAAACTAGCCGTGCCCTACGGCTTCACCCGTTATTATCAAGTTAAAAAGTAGCCTATGTGTTAATCGTAGGTACAAGCAATGTACATTCCAAATTTCATCCAAATCCGGTCAACGTGAAGAGCAAACAAACATACTTACTAATAGAGTGAATAGGTCTGAATCTTCTACATACGCATGCTACATCTTGGGCCGCATCATCACTTTCTATCAGGTGAGATAGCGGCCAAATGCTTACCTATCTGGCATAAAAAAAACTTACGCATTCACATGCAAACTTTCGCATTTATAATATTATCAGAATATCCCCTTCTGCAGTAGTGCTACTTCGGATCCACCAGGGAGCCATAACTTAACGAGTGTTCGGATCAAAGCGCCGCAGGACGAAACGGACAGCTTGGATTTATACAGGCCGATAGCGACTCCGAAATATGGCACTGCAACTGTGCGTCTGTGTATACATAAACTATATACCTAAGCTATATACAAAAGATAATACAGAAGGAGCTGCAGCTTACTGCCTATATTGCCCTATAACCGATTAAGTCCCGTACCTATAATGGTGTAACATTAAATGCTTTTACATCCATAGCCCCACACTAAGTTTGATGACTTCGTCGTGGGTGCCAGAAACATTCACATCACAAATGCAATCACGTATGTACATATTTGTTATGTTGTGAATGAAATGTGAAAGTGAATGAAAATCAGCGCTGTGGGTATTTATGTCTGCAACATGCTGAACTACCTCCTTTTGTGCACAGGCACAGATCCATCCATGTTTTTTAAGTTATCTATTTTGTCGATCTATTTCCCCCTTCCCCGTTCTATCAGCGGACAGGCAAAAGCTAAGCGACACCGCTATATGGTAGACATTCCACAAATGCGCACGAATCGTTTTACTTCCACATTCATTGTGTGAACCGCAAAGGAATGAAACTCCTTACCTGAGTCAGCGTTTACTGATGAGTATATGGGAGTCTACAAGTCGCGAGTGAAAAAGTATCTTCTAAGCAAGCTTGCTCCATCGTCGAGCACATCGTCGCTTACCATCAGGTGAGACGGTGGTCAAAAGTTTGCCTATCTTAAATAAGAAAATAAATAAGGAAAAAGTTAGCGTTAGATTTTTATAAGGCTCTTCCTTAAATAAGTTATCTTCTAAAAATTTACAAGTTTGTTTCTTATGCAATATTGTATTTTTGTTGTTAGTGTGCACAGTAAACATATTTTCTTTCTTCTTTCTTTTTCCCTCAATCACACCCAGAACCAGACACACAAATTTATCCTGAAGAGAAAACTTGTGTTCCCCGGGAATCGTACCCAATACCCGCTGCCAAGAAGACGGACGCGGACCCGACAACATGCCTTTGATCCAAATTCACATCACACAAACAATGAAACCCAGACCAGAAACAAAATTTCACTTGGCGAGAGAACTTGTGTTCTCAAAGAATTGAACACAGCAAACACACACAAAATCACACCCAGAACTAAAAACACAAATTTTCCTTTAATATACATCTTGTGTTTCCACTGGGTCACCGAATCGAACCGGACACCCACTGCTTGAGAGCGAACACGCACCCAACTAAGCAAATGGGCAGCTCATCATCATCATCATACTCAGCCTATCTCAGTCCACTGTTGGACATAGGCCTCTCCCAAGGCGCGCCACTGAGCCCGATCTTCGGCTCTTCTTCTCCAGTCGTTACCAGCAGCCCTAAGTATATCGTCGCTCCACCTAGTCAGCAGTTCATAGTACGATACAATTCTGAATGTTTTTTCTTCAAGTATATCATGGTTATTTCACCGCATTGTAGACATCGTGATACAAATAGAGCTGCGACAATATACGGTAAAACTATTGGTGTATTTGTCGTATATGAATCATCTTTATGGCCCATTTCGGCGGCGCATTTCGGCAATTTCCTGAATTATAGCTCCGTATACGGTATACTTACAACTCCACTGTTGTTCTTTGGAGTAATTGCTAGTTTTGAGCTATAAAGTGATATCTTGGAGTAGGTATATGTGTAGTCCTACCTTATACAACCATTTTCTAAAGGAATTAAAGTATACAACTTTCACCGATATATTTAAAAGCAGACTGAAATCCTTTCTAATTAAAGGGACATACTACTCTGTAGCAGAATTTATGAAAGACAATTTACTAACAATTTACATAATTGAAACGCAAGAAAAGCTTATGAAACCGTCTTCATCGCTTATATTTCGGTTTTGGCTGGACGGATTTCGATAAAATTTATATGGGACCAACTCTGAATATACTCTACCAAACAAAGAAAGAATCATCAAAATTGATTCACAATTGGTGGAGATATCGCGCAATATTCATACAAAAAAAAACATACAGTCGAATTGAGAACCTCCTTTTTTGAATTCAGTTGAAAATAATTAATATTGTAATATTTTTACGTGTCAATTAATATTTTCCAATATGTATAATGTGTAATATATTCTCCACCCACTCCCTCTAGTTCCGCTAACAGCCCCACACTAAGTTCGATAATTTGTGACATGGGTGCCGAAAACATTCCCATCACACACACAATCACAACCAGAACCAGAAACATATTTTCCTTGGGGAGAAAACTTATGCTCCCGCCGGTAATAGAACCTAATAGTAAGTACTAAAGGGTTATGCCACTCCGCTCCGTCTATTGTTCTCAAACGATTGAATGTCCATACTTTGAATCCACTTGGGTCCACTGAAATATTTTCAAAACAATTAAAAGAACTATTGACCTTCAAAACATATTAGTCAATTGACGAATATCTTAATGATAAATTTTGACAAACTATTACATACTTATACCTATTTAATATTTATCTTTAATTTCTTATTATATTTTTTTTACATCAATTTTATAGTACAGTAATAATAATACATATTTTCTATTATAATATTAAATCGAATAATACTGTAACTAAATTAATAAACGCAAATATTATATAATATTTCTTGTGTATTTGTGTTTATTTCTTATCTGTTAACAAAACCTAGCAGTCCTCCTCTCCTCTAAGATTATTGCGGTGCCCCACAGGGTCTATATAGAACTGTACTCTTAAAAACACCTCTATATTAATATTATTATAGAATGCAATAAATAAATGAAATGAACATAACTTAAACGTGCACCCAACTAAGTACTAAGCCAACGGGCAGTTCGGATAAATTGTTATATGGAAATAAATAAATTCCTATTGCCACCTTCCTGCCTTACGAAACCTAGTCAATCGTTTGAGAGTACTAGAAAATCAAGACGCTGACTCTTAGAACTTTTCTATGTCATAACCTACTAAGAAAAAATGCTGGTACTTATTAGCATTGCAGTTTAGAGATGCAATGCCGCCACCGCCAGCATGATGGGAACGCTAACTACTGGTGGGCTTGAGTTACTTATTAGATCGATGCCTTGTTTGTAATTTAGGTCTTTGCTGTATAGATGTATAATTTTAGTTTAGTTTTAAGAAATATAGGCAATTGGCCCGTAGATAGCATAGATTATCATACTAAGAAAAATACCGCAATATTCAAGCCTAAGTAGTAAAACCAAATCAAATCAATAACTAAAAGACGTAAAACGAAATTGATAACTAAATAAATATAGAATAAACCGAAATCAAGCGATAATTACGCATGTGATGGAACCAGAACACGATAATGTCGATGTACTTACGAGAACGTTTGTAACAACAAGGTGAGAGGTCGGGAGATACAATCCTTGTATTAATTTGCCGTTTGGCGGGAACTTGTGTGGCCATGTTGCTTATTAAGAAAATAGAAGTAAAACGATTGAAACGACACTTAGTTTAAAAATAAATTAAACGCAAGCAAAGCACGCCAGATAAGTACTTACAGAGCCAAGTGCCTGTTCACTACCTCCAATAGACATGGATAGGATTTTCCATACTAGTCTGCAGGTATTAAGAATGGCTGCTTTTTGGAGAAGCTTGTACGTTGCAGGTTGTATATCAAGTATTTTAATACTGTGGAGGGGAGTTACTTTGGTATGACTCCTGTGGTAAATTTTTTTTTTTACTGTAATATAGGTCACGCACGATAGCGTGTTCCCTATTTTTGTTACAATCTAGCCAAGATTAGGCTAATAAGTAACTTAAATTTAACTTATTCTGCTAGATTTATAATATCCAAGAATGTGTTCATTAACACTTTTCTTATTGTCTTCATTAAGGCGAAGGCACTTGGTTCATGTGTTCTTTTTGAGCAGCACTTATAAAACACTACATTACACTAATACACTTAACAAGTTCAAACGGTTTTGTTCTTTTGAGTCGTCTCACGGTGTCGCCAGTTGGTGGATAGAGTGATGGGTATAGTTCTGGCTTTATTAATTTGCCATTGAGTTTTGACTTGAAACTGAATATTTAAATCCTTTATTATTATTATAAACATAGTACTGAACCAGCCAAGGCAACTTAGAGATCTAGCTTCGGTCGATCCAGTTAGTGTAAATCTGTTGATTTTGTATAAAATCAACGGATTTACACTAACTGGATCCTACTAATATTATAAATCTGTAAGTTTGTGTGTAAGTGTGCAAGTATGTAAGTATGTTTGTTTCCTCTTCACGTTTTAACAGCTAAACGGATTTGGATGAAATGGAAATGTGTATAGCTTATACCTAGGATTACCAAATAGGCTACTTTTTAAGATGATAATAGCGGGTGAAGCCGCAGGGCACGGGTAGTAGATAGATAGATAAACACTTTATTGAAAACCTTATCAAATACATGATAAGGAATAGTTATCTAAAAAATAAGTGTAAAACCAAGCGGTCTTATCGCTAAGAGCGATCTCTTTCAGACAACCTTTGGATGGAGAGGAGTAAAGCAATGTAATTGGACGTCGCGGCGTCGGTGTTTTGTATAAATTTAATGATATATAAAATACAATAAACACACATAAACAATAATGTACCTAAATTATGATACAGAATACATAAACCTAATACATAATTATTATACTTATTTGCGTGACGAATAGAATGTTCACCTTCAAATTATGACAACGAAGTAATTTTGTATTATTAACTATAATATGATCTCAAATGTCCAAGCGAAGCTAACGAGATGGTCGCACTACAACCAAAGTTTGTGAAGATACGTAGGTTATCAACTGAGCCTAATAATTTACGAAAGCAGTCTTTTCAAGTAGCCGCTGATAAGGTGTTTATTGAATATTTATATCGCAGTCGACGCAATTATTTTGAGGTTGGACATTTAGGTGGTACAAGGGTCGTATGGATGTCGCCCCGATTCTCTTTGTTACGGTACCCGACTGTCGTTGCTCAATTGTTTTGTGCTTGGATATTATCGGCAATGAATTGGTCCCATTTACATATTTTTATTATGTAAATGGGACCAATTCATTACCAAACTAAAAATAAGGCTGGTGTTGCGGCTGAATCAGCAGAGACTCTCAAAAGGCGCAAATATAGTAATCTTGATAGTGGTTATATATTTGTGCTTTTTGGGTTTGAGACGTTGGGACCGTGGGGACCGGGAGCACATACATTCTACAATGAATTATCAAAGCGTTTGGTCGAAGCAACTCGTGACCAAAATGCTGGCAAATATTTTTGAAAGAGATTGAGTATTGCCATTCAACGTGGCAATGCTGCCAGCATTTTGGGTACTTTGCCTACTGGTAGCGGTCTATTAGATTAAGTTTTGTACATATTTATATCTAATTATAATTTTTTTGGTTAATTTTAATTTAATTTAATGTAATATATGATTAGAAATGTTTTATGATTTTTATTGGAACTTACATTATATCTCTGATAGGATAGAGCTTAACGACATTATTACTTAACTAACTCTATCTCATAAACGGCTACATATTTAGGGAATCGAAGCCGATACCCGCTGCCCCGACCCCGCTTTGCTTAAAAGACGAAAGTGCACCCAGCTAAGCCGGCAGTTCAAAAACGATAGGCAGTACCTTTAATTAGCTTCAGTTCAGAATTAGGCAAAATAAATTAAGAGCAGGCTGCGCTTCGGTCCGAGCACGATTGTCATAGCCGGCGATTATAGAGCCTATGCAGTTGCACATAGGGGTCCGTTTAGCCGGGTAAAATGGTTACGTAATGTCGCGCATGTCATTCAGATTTTAAGATCTTTCGTAAAATTATCGAAAATATCAGTGTTGGTTTACTAACGGATCATCGACCTATGTTTTCTAATTGTAACTAATTATTAACGGCTTTATGTCGTAATTAAATACTTACAACTCTAGATCAAATTTAAAAAAAAACCAAAATAATCTCAAAAGCAAAATAATCTAACTATCGACGAAAAAATCTATCGAGTAATCCAATCAACAAACTAGTTTTTTTTTTCATTTGAGTTAGCAAACATTTAACCAGACAATGTTAAATGGAGGATAGTAAAATGTAGGTATGAAAAATTACATACAGCGGGACATAACGATCCCACATAATTGGAATTGGCTACTCAAAGAAAATTCCTTCACAATAATTATCACTTATTTAAAAGTTACGCAGATTTAATTAGCTGAAATTATTAAAAGGCACTAATCAAAAATCAACAAGCTCATAAACAACCAGGACAACACTGTATAACTCTGGCTGAAAATAAAAGAAAAATAATTTAAATAAAGAATGGAGAGAGCATTGCGGGGACGCGACGCTCTGTGTTGCCAACCGAATAAAAATAAATCAAGTGTGATTTATTCTACCAGCGAGTCGCATGTTCCGGCCCGTTGCAGTTTGCTGTATGTATGTATGACGCCTCTACATATGTGAATGAGACTTTAAATTTCAAGAAACCTTTTTCTATTTGCTTTTGGTGAAATAACGTTAGATATGTAGGACATAACGCCCGCTATAATTGAGTTTAACGTGGAGTTTATGTAATTTTCTGATTAACGCAAATAGATATACTTAACTAGCTGCTACCCGCGACTTCACCCGCTTAGGATAAGCTTTTATTGCATTCCTAGTATCCTTACCTTTACTAATCTTTAACACCTTAAAATTGTTTGGTAGTCTTTGAGGAATCCTTGTAGTTTTAATTTATTTGCAACTAGCCGTGCCCCGCGGGTTTGCCCGCTATTATCAAGTTAAAAAGTAGGCTATGTGTTAATCCTATAAGGTATAATCTATGTACATTCCAAATTTCATCCAAATCCGTTCAGACGATACAGCGTGAAGAGAAAACAAACATACTTACACATTTACACACAAACTTTCAGATATATAATATTAGTGTGATTATAATTTACAACTCCATAGGACCATCTTCACTTCCCATCAGGTGAGATAGTGGTCAAATGCTTGCCTATATATCATTAAAAAAAAAAAAAAAAAACCATTAGAGACTTTAGAATTCGATTTAAATTTCAACTTAATAACTCCACGCGTTCTTGAGAAAAAAGTCTTGAAAGACAGACCGTTATATGATCACTTCCTTTTAATTTTATAACATTTGAATGAATAAATAATAGTTCTAGCCCTAACCACTTGCAAACGGATAACAAAGATGATTGATACGTTTACAAATTAAATTCAAATAGAGCGACACCCACCGGAAATTGAAGCTTGAAGACGGAAGCTGACCCACGTTGTCAAAGTGACAGCTGTCAAAACCCTCGCCATCTTGAGAGCCCATATAATACTCGGTGTTTGACCGTAACTTTGTTACTTTACCCTATGAGGTTGACCACTTGTCTAGCCTGATTGGTCTGTGGATTGGGGCATGTGGTAAAAAGGAGAATTCGAGTTTTGCCGCGAAAGTGAAAAAATGGCGTCGATTTTGTATCATTTTCTAAAACCTATGATTCTTCGAGTGTTAAGGGCTGTATCAATTTTAATGACCTTTGGTATGTAGGTAGCTAATACCCTGGATTAACACATAGGCTACTTTATATCTGGGCATTCCCGCAGGTACGCGGGTAAAACCGCAGGGCGCAACAAGCAATATTATACTTTGTTTAGTTTATTTATATTATTGTCATCATAAAATATTGATGACTTTGTCTCTAATCTAACTCTAGTACAATTTTATATATATGAAGGCATTGATAGGTACCTACTTTTAATTAATGTATTTTTACTGCACTACCATTTTTCCATCACCTCCTCGGGTGACTGGCAGAAATTGCTGTATTAGCAATAAGAACGTCTAAATTGTGCATATGAATAAATAAATAGAATTATGTTCTGTCTTAAGTTATATAAATATAATAAATTCATAAATTAATCCAACGACTATGTGAGCTTATATAATTAAACGCAAACAAAGCTTGAATAAACCGACTTCACCGCTTTATCTGCGGAACCTTGATCAAATTTAATGTATTAAACACGCATTATTGACTATAACTCAAAAACTACAAATCAGATTTTGATAAAATGTTCAATGAGACCACGTGAAAAGCACCAGCCTTCAAATAAAAAAATAATCAACAAAATCAGCTCACAACGAAAGAAGTCGGGTAAACGAGAACATCGTCAAAGTAGTCCACAAAATAGGCTTTATTGACGATATTTCAAGAACTACTGATCAGATCTTGACCAAATTTAAATAGGACCAATTAGAAAGCAACATCTTTCAAACTAAAATTTTCGAAATCAGCTCACGTGGAGAGAATTTATGAGGTAACACATAAAAAAAATTAAAAGAAAATACAGTCGACTTGAGTACCTCCTCCTTTTTTGGGAAGTCGGTAAAAATTATGTACCTTCGTCATAATATCTAAACGTGCGAAGCCACGATTAGAACATTAAAATTCAAAATAGAAATTTAAAAATCAATTGATGACCCGAAGGTCGCGAGATCCGAGTCCTGATGCGATGACGCCACAGATATGGCCGGAGATGGAGCCGGGAAATGTTCGCTAAGTGGCCATCATGGGCATCGATATTACCAATAAATTCTACCGCCAGTACCAATAGATAAGACTCTAGATGCAGCTCTCTTCCTAGAGCTAGGTTAGTGGAGATAGGGCTTTTGTACCTAATTTTTTTTTCTTTTTTTAATGTGGCTTCGCAATCTTGTGCATTTAGCCAGTGTCAAGTAATAATACTAAACTAAAACTATGTACAGCAAAGAACTAAGTTACCTACAAGACATCGAGCTTATAGGTAACTCAAGTGCTCAAGCCCACTACCAGTGGGTAGCGTTATTTATTTTAGCGTTTTTTAATTTTTAGTTTTAGGAAATATAGGCAATTGGCCTGTAGTTAGGCATGAAACAAAAAAAAAAAATTAATAAAATATTTCAAGTGTATTTCATATTAAAAGTCCTTGTCACAAATCACAGTCATAGTCAAGTAAAAGAGTCAAGGTATTATAGTCAAGTCATGCCCTAGTAAATTGGTAGAAAGTTTACTAGAACTTCTATTGGGGTTTTGGAGCGAAGGCGAAAATCACGTTATTGAACTTTGTATCATTTGTCTATACTTATGCACGTTTACTTATAAGTATTAACGGTTAATATTCCACCATTATTACACATGAACACTCAAAAATCACAGGTTTTGGAAAATTATACAAAATCAACAACGCCATTTTTTTTACTTTCGCGGCAAAACTCTTGCAGTTGTTGTGTTGTTTATGTGGTAGTATTCTTTATTTATTTTGGGTCCGCAATATTGTGCATTTAGCTAGTATCAAGTGATGATTATTTTTCAAGTATAATTGAGTATTTCATAAATCTAGTCCTACTATTTATAGTTCGTGAACGTGCATGTGTGTAGGCAAATCATACAAAGTTGAAAAACGTTATTTAAGTTAGTTAGTAACTACGGACCCATTGCCTATATTTCCTGCAACTAAACTAAAACTATACCTATACAATTTATTGTGACAAAACAGAACAAAAAATATTGATTAACAAAATAAGTATACCAATAGGAGGTATTATCGCTAAAAGCGATCTCTTTCAGACAGCCTTTGGATAAAGAAGAATTACGCAATAAAGTTTGTAATTCCTCTCCATCGAAAGGTTGGTAAAAAGAAGTAAGTTTTCCATAACGTCGGTGATTAAGGAAACAACATAAATTATACAGGATTGTTCGATGTACCTACTCCCCAATAGATCATAGTATCAGATTTTCTCATTAACGAATCATATCTTGGTTCCATCTGATCTTTTAAGGTCAGTTGCACCCAAAATAAATTATCTATTATTGTACTCAACTGATCTTAAGCTCCGTTGGAATTAAAATAGATATATATAATATATGTTTTACGTTTTCATCGAATCAATAGAAATATTATTATTTCAAAAAATAAAGAAAGGAAGATAGAAAATAAATCTATTGTTGACTTTTTGACACACACAACATTTGCACTACAAACAAACAGCAAAATAAATAAAATACAACATTTTTTACATTTTCTAACATATAATATTACCTACAACCGGGATAGCGATAGATCAAAATAGACAAAATCAATCAAATTATATACAAAGGTTGCTCAAAGCCGAACAAATTCAACATAATTAAAAAATCACAACAATTAAAATCAACACAAAGATTATGATAAACTATAAAGCACCGTCTCCACACCGCGCAGCCATCAGTCCTGTAATGAAGACATACTGGGCCCGGCCACGCCCCCTCTAAGCGAGTAATTGAGTCATTATACCTGCGCGCGCGCACGGACTATCTGCGATCGAGATACCCGATCCCCGATCGAGCCACAGAGTAATAAGGACAGTATTTCTACTAAGCGGTTTGTGTCATCTATGAAATGGGTAACCGCGCGAATCTCTCGTGGATTTTTTAAAAAAGAAACTGCTATATTTACCATGTCTTCGCTTGACATCTTTGAACATATTATGCATGTTCGCAAAACTATGATATAGGCATAAAATAACGGTGCGGACATTTAGATTAAGCAAAACGAATAAATCTTTTGTGGCAAATGAGGTTACATTTTACAATAACATTACTAAAATTGTAACTGAATTACCAATGGGACAGTTTAAATCAATAATGAAACGGGAATTTGTTAGGCAGAAAGCTTATTATAAAACAAATGACTACATTAATGACAAGGATGCATGGAAGCAAACTGCACAAGCGATTTCTGGCGACAAATTGTTACTTTCCAATGTAGATTTTTTTGAATGGTTTCGTGCTCTACTTGCTAAGTTATTTTCAACATACCTAGGTGATAAAAAAATGCGCCGCAAAGTTTCTAGCCAGGTTCTTCTCGAGATGGCTGTATTTTTGCGAATCTGCCAGAAAATTAATAAACTTTCATGAGTGTCTCTTTGAATAAATGATTTTGATTTATTTTAATTTTAATAAGGTGGTTATCGAAGTACAGTGGGAGACACGAAATATAATTAACTAAATATCCAAAATTCGGGTAAGTACATTTAAAGCGTTTACCAAAATATTTTAGCCCTTACTCTTTGTATCAAAGCGTTAGCAAAAATGCAACTATTGATGAACTTGAACTGTTGGCTAATTTGGGTGCGCATTCGCCTTCTAAGCAGTGGGTATCGGGTTCGATTCCCGGTGGAAATTCAAGTTTTCTCACCAAGGGTTTGTGTTTCTAGGTGTGATTTTTTATGTGATGTGAATGTTTTCGGCACCCATGACACAAATCATTAATTACATAAGTATTAAAAAAATTAAAGTCCTTGCTTATTTGCTCATGAAAAATTACTGATTGGACATCGAAAGCAAACAACAAAGATCAAGATATGTAATCAACTCAAACATTAGACGACCCAGCAGCGCAGTAGTCGGTTCTCTGCCCTTTGCGCCGTGAAACCTAGGTTCGATTCCCAGCAGGAGCACTATTTCCCTTCCCAAGGGACTTAAATGTGCTTCTGGTACTGGGTGTGATTGTATAGTGATGCGAAAGTTTCCAGAACTCAGGATACAAGTCTTTGAACTCAGCATGGGTCTGTGAGTGTTTGACTAAAAAAATCCTTTTTTTGTTATGCTTCCTCATATCTCTATTTTGAAGTAAAACTATTTATGGGAGGCTTCGAAATCCTGATCCTCAACCTTTTTGTGTGAGGAAATGAGGTGGGGGTTTGTATTTTATTATTATTTTTCTATGTAATTGAGAGACGAGATTAACAAGTCACTCACCTGATGGTAAGCGTCACGTTTGCTCTTATAGTTCAGTACTACCCAGGTACTACTACTTTGAATTCGCGGCAAAGTTTTTTTTTTTTTATGACAAATAGGCTAGCATTTGACCGCTATCTCACCTGATGGAAAGCGACGATGCGGTCGACGGTGGGACATGCTTGCCTAGAAAGTACCTGTTCACTCTTGACTTGAAGAAGCCTAAGTTATACTTATCGGGAAACAAGTTACAAATAAACCAAGATCGGATGAACTGTTGATATTGAGATATTGGCGTTAATATAATTTTGTATATGAAATAACTTAATTAAGTACATATAAAAGAAACGAGAGAGTTAATTAACTGCACTTCCGCTGTGGTTGTTTAAGTCTAAAGCAGACTTATAAAATGTTATATCTTCATAGAAACATGCTTACAACTTATAATTAGATTAACAAGGCTCCACAAAAGAAGATTAGCTTTTAAGATAATAATTTCTACTGTTTAAATATAAATTCACATGAATGTATTACATAATAACTAATAAAGTGTATATTATTGTTAAAAATGTAGGTAAGTCTGTTTAGAGAAACGTCGCTTGCATCTTTACTTTCCATCAGGTAAGATAGTGGTTTAATGCAGCTTGCCGGAAATAATCAAACGACAAAATTACTAAGAAATTCTTAATTGCTTATTTCAAAGAGAAAATGCTCGCAAAATAAGTAAAAGAGGTTCGGTAGATGACGTCACACGTCCCCGTAAGACGTTAATAATAAGGAAAGGTTAATTTCGTCGCTTCAGGCGGGGCTTGAGTAGCTCAGCGGTTAGAGCAATAGGGCATGAGACCCTATGGCCGCGGGTTCAAATCCCGCCTCAAGCGATAATTTTTCCTTTCTAAATTTATCACTATAGTTCTGCCTAGCATGCTAATGCTGTAGAAATAAAATCAAGTAAAAGAGGGTCTAGTCATAAGTCTAGTCAAAGTCAAGTAAAAGAGTCATTGCCCAGTAAGTCTATTCTGGTTGTCAAACTATGATTGTTCGAATTGATGCGACGTCGATCGGTTGAAAATTCAGTTGATTTAATGGTTCAATAAGGAAAGAAAATCGTTCGATTTCAACGTCAATGTAAAGATAATTGATGCCTGGAATAGACCCCCAGTCATAGTCAATTCATGTCCTAGTAAAGTGGTAAAAAAAAAAATTAGAACTTCTATTGCAGTTTTAGAGAGAAAAAGGAAAATCAGTTTTTTATTTACCTAAACTCATAGATACATGCACATTCAAGAACTATGAACGGTTAATAATCCACCATTATATTTATTTAATACTTTATTGCACAATAATAGTGTACAAAAAGAGGACTTCTTGCTAAAAGCATTCTCTACCGGTCATCCAGAGCGGTGGAAATGAAATGACATGAGACGTGCACCAATCAGTGAAAAAGAAAAAATATAAGTCGTATAATATAGAATAAACTTTTTGGTAAATAATAAAAGTCGAAGAGGACATATTATCACTTTCTCGCCAAAACTCATTGGCTACACTTTTTTGACTGGCCAATTTATAGTAACTACAAAAGAGAATAAATACACTAAGTAATTACATAGAATAAACTTTCGTAGAGTAGTTACTATTTTGTCTGCTTCAAGAGCTTTTATCAAATAATTATCATATATTCCTGATATTATGAAGTAGATAGATATCCAATCAAAATTATCTTACGAGATTTATATCAAAGTATCCTAAAATATCTCCCCACAACACTCAATAAAACATGGGGAGAAAAAATTTGACGCAATCACCCAATGGATCGGCCCTGGCAGCACTGAATATTAAACCGTGCTTCGGTTTTTCTTTTTTTTTTTTTTTTTTTTCGGAGTTTTGCCGCGAAAGTGAAAAAATCGCGTTGTTGATTTTGTGTAATTTTCCAAAACCTGTGATTCTTCGAGTGTTAATGTGTAATAATGGTGGATTTTTAACCGTTAATACTTAGTAAATGTGCATAAGTGTAGGCAAGTCATACAAAGTTGAAAAACGTGATTTTCGCCTTCGTTCCAAAACTCCAATAGAAGTTCTAGTAAAGTTTCTACCACTTTACTAGGACATGACTTGACTATGACTGACTACTTGACTTTGACTGTGACTTGTGACTAAGACTTTTATTATGAAGAATAGAAATTGTTAATATTTGTTTAATTTTTCGACTGAAAAAACCGTTCTTCGGTATTTTTTATCTGGTTTTGTTGGAAATTGTAACTTCAATTGTTACAATACCACAGAATCATAATTATACCGAAGTTGCATTCAACTAGTTCGTTCTTATATCGCTTTGGTTAGTTGTTATGTTGTTGTTAGTATGTTACTTTGTAGTACATTAGTTGGCAGACTTAGGTCACTTTCACAAACGTCAAATATTTATATTATTCAATACAAAGAATGAAGCAAATTAGTCAATAAAATTTTGATGCCCTGGATATTTTAATATGAGGTGTATTAAAAATCCAGGCTACCAACGATTTTTTAATGTACAAAATCAGAATTTGTTCATTTACTTGCGATTTTATGTGGGGCTGTGAGTGTGAAAGTGTTAAATATTGATATTAGTAACCCCCCTTAGTAGGAGGTGGATTCTGAATTTGATTGTGCATTCCTATTTTTGATATGCTACTCAAACCGCCGCGCCCGGGCCTATTTAATCGAAGTATCTAGTAGGTACCATCACGCTAATATTGTAAATCTGAAAAGTTTGTGCTTTAATGTCTACATATGTTTGTTTTGTCTCCACACTGTAACGGATGATACATTTGGATGAATTTTAAAATATACATAGTTTATAATCCAGGATTTACACATCTAGGCGTCTTCATATCTTAATAACGCGGGCGAAGACGCGTGGCACGGCTAGTTAAAAATAATCAAATCCGGAAGAGTTGCAAATATATTTTTTAATATTATTTAATCTAAACGCTAAATTCTATTAAACCTGACCTCTTTCGCGTTGATACATTTACGATTATCAGTAAATCCACCGATCCACATTATTTACGACATTAATCCGCAAAGCTTTCCGACGCCACACTTCTAACAATATTTGCTATCCATTAGAGGCATTATACCATTAATGTGCTTTACATGTAGCGTCATAACAATCTAGACAATATTGCATAGAATGACTGATTTATATGCATTATCTATTAATATTTGAAATGCCGATAAAGCGTTTTAACTGCGAAGTGGCGATTATAGATTAGTCGTTAATGGAACTAAAATTTGTTAGTCTGTAATCTCTAGTGCTTTGACTATCAATATATCTATCTATCGATTAGCCCGCTGCACCATAGATTAAATAATAATGTCACGTTCAGAGTGATTACATTATCTTTGGTTACGTTGATAGAAACTACAACGTAAGCTTGACATCGTGCCCTGACAGTCTGAAGCTCATTTATCAACGTAAATACGTAATTCTCTCCCTCAATCGAAAAAAGTAATTAGCTCGAAGCATTCTCGATAAATCCACACGTAACAGTGTAATAACGTCGTAATCCTTGTTTGAGATGATTGCCTCGCCCGACGATATATCTTTTTTATGCCCGTTTATCGCCCGATAATATAATAATCATATCAAGCTGACAATAATGGCATGCCAAATAAAATCTACCTACCCTATATTACACTCACTTAAAGCCCAAATATCGCAATGGATTTTGTTATAAAACTGATCCACGAATTTTATTTTTAGCGCGGTGGCACAGAGTCAAAAATGCAGGTTGTATACGGATGCGTTAAGCCGTTTTTAAATTTGAGAAAAAAGCGGAGGTTCAACGGAACGCGTACAAATTGGGTGAAGTTCGGAGCGCGCGGGAAAGCAATATGTTTTTATTTCTTTTTAATTTCCGGTTCGTTGTAATGGCGTCGAAATCAATATAATGGTGAAGCGGCCAGCACCATTTCGCATTTTGTGGTTTTGCTCATTTAGCGTCATTGAGCATGCTCATGGGGCTGCTTACACTAATGAGCGCTGTCGCTGCCTCGTAGCGGAATATGAACATCATTGTTTTTATGTTTTATCGGTAACAGCAATTTTAATGTGAACAGACATTAATTTTAACGACAGTTTATTTTATAAGAAATTGATACTTGAAATTAATGGAGACGTTAATGCAAGGAGTTTTGTATTAAAACTGAAATTACTATAATTATTTAATTGTAAAGAGTTATCCATATTAATTTTGATATTTTTGAATACTTATAATAATATAGCCAGGAACAATTATCTTTTATTTTTGTAATAGCCTCTTTCTTGAACTGTTGAGTAAATGTCTCCCAAGTTCTCACCACGTGTATCTTTAGATGAACGATAGAAAGACATTAATGGGCTTTAACCAACGATATAAAATCCAATAACTATTTTTAATAATGTAGATAGACAGGCTAGTTTTTATCTCGAGCAACGCGGGCAAAGCCGCGGGAGTACTAGCTATTGTAATACAATAATAGCTAAACTTGAAAATTCAGCATTCTATTCGCATTCGTCTATTACAACCACAGGTTGTTAAAATAACATTAGTTGTTTAAACAGTTTTTAAATAAACTTGAGATCGTGTAGAACGTGCCGCTACTGAAGTTGTCGTAGCGATAATCATGTTTTCAGCGCCGGTTACGATCAAAAGATATTCTTCTCTCCTGCCTTCACTTCTATGCTCAAGCTATACACAAAATTCATGATTAACAAGTAGGTAATCTAGGTAGTACCTAGTGGAAAACCGATTTGTATGTCAAATATTGTAAATGATAAAATTGATTGAGTAAAAATTACTAGCAATTGTAAAATTTTATTAACTGATTTGCCCTAAGATCAACCCTAATTGATTATATAAATGTATTAGCCACTATTTTTTCCTGATTTCAAATGTAATGTTCAAATATTTGATTCAAGTAGCACCATCTGTCGCAGAGTTGTTAAACTTTTTACTTATGCTACTCAACGCTAGATGTCGCGATCACATATAAATGTGTAGTACGAAAATAATTGCACAGATGTCGCTAAATTAAATAGAGGTCAATGTCCTTTACATTATTTGTTCATTCACCTTTGTTCATTCATAGTATTTGTTCTCTGTTAGATATTCAAGTTTAGTGTGACGCGTTGTTGTGTGCGTGCGTTTTGCACCTGAGCGGACAGGTGTTGAATACTGTTATTTATTTATATAAGTACACGTAGAAAAATAGCTAAAACTACCTGTAACTAATTAATCCCATTAGAATCTTATTATTTATTAACTTGGATGAAAACCTTTAATTTAGTGGCCAATTTATTGCAGTGTAAAGTGTGACAAAATTGTAGAAACTTTCTCGGTTTATCAATTTCGCGGTACCAAATTGTGGCAAACTGTAAAAATGAGTTGAACAAACTTTCATAGGCATAATATTCCTACTGCATGCGATTTGATGAAATATTGTTGTGAACAGTGCAAGCAAAAATGACCACGGATAGATTTCACAAGTAAGTACGAAACAAACTTTATCTATCCCTCTGCAAAAATTTGTTCTGATAAGATTGTGGAGGTACTTACTTCGATTATTATATACAGCTAATGAATATTGGTTTATTGTTTTATTTTATTGTTATTATAACTCTCATAAAAGTCACGATAAAGACAATATTAAGTATTATTTTATAGTATAAGTTATGGTGAGTATATATTATACCTACATAATCAAAAGCGGTTAGACCACTTTCTCGGCTTCGTAACTTTTTCCTGTGTGATTTCGAGCACCTAATTTACGAAGTACTATTATGATATTTAACAATTTTATATAAATTTCAAACTGAAAAGGGAAATAAAACAAGTACTAAACACTTGAAAATGTAGTAGACCGCTTGCCGAAGAAAAACTGCCCAGAATACTGGCTGCGTTTTCACGTTAAATATCTATATATACCTTATTTATATTATACTTACATTTTTTTTGTACTAAATTTGTACTAAATAAGAACCAGCATTCTGGTCACTTTTGAACACGGTTAGATAAACCTTTGACAATTTCGTGTGCACCATGTCCCCATGAACCCGAAGTTCCTACCTAGATATCTATTAGGTATAGGTATTATTTAATCAGTGACCATCATTGTACAGTAATCCTGGATAACCCATTATATATAACTGTAAATACCTTAATCTACCTATCTAAGTAATCAAACTATTATGCTAAGGTAAGGAAAGCGATGATACCACCTGATGGAAAGTAATGATGCGGCTGAAGATGTGGCATACTTGCCTAGAAGATACCAATTCACTCGAGACTTGAAGACTCCCAGATTAAGACGCAGGCAATGTGTTCCACTCCTTCGCTGTACGGATGATGAACGTAGAAGCGAAACGCTTCGAGCGGGTAACTAGGGGTATGTCGAGCATAAATGAAAGATGTTTGATAGTTTGTCTTGTTGTTAGATGGTAAAAAGGGCATGGGGGAATCAACTCATGTAATTCCTGTGCATTAATTCTTTTCGATCTGTTGCCTGCAAGACGCCTTGCTCCAGTTAGATACACAGCTGTGTATTTTCTATCGTTTCTGTAGGTAGTTAGGTACCTACGCCCTGGGAATTCGCCTGAGATAAGGGCATTCAACTGCGCTGGTTTTTGGCAATGTGCAAACCGTGCTTCCTGTAGTAGAATAAAGTAGCATAAGGTATCACGTAAAATTATCACGTAAAATCACGGCATGACAATCCCTTATCACGTAAAATCACGGCATGACAATAGTATAATGCTAAAATCCTAAATATGTTGCTTATTTTTTTTGTCCCTTATAGGCAAGCGTTTCACCACAATCTCACCTGATGGTAAGTGATGATGTGGTCGAGGATGGTAACACGCTAAGCCTAAAAAGTGACTGGCTCTCTAAGATGCTGCCGGAACTCACTGTTCCGGACTGGACCGATTGTTCTGCTTGAGCTGATTACTCAGATACGTCTTTTTTACGCTATCAGATTAGTCGAAGATACAAATATCAATAACACTCCTAGACACGTTTTACGAAAGGCTAGAAGATTATTGAAACGCAAACAAAGCTTTAAAAAACCGATTTCGATAAAAAAAATTATGCCACCTCTGAAGTATACTATACGAAACAAAAAAAAACATTAAAATCGATTCATAATTGGCGGAGATATCGCGTAAAATCAATACAAAAAAAAAACATAGGTACATTCGAATTGGGAACCTCCTTTTATGAAGTCGGTTGATAAATTAGCTACGCGCACAATACGTTGAAAATTTCCTTATAGACTCCTAACCCATAACTAATTTTGCATACTCTTCACCTTTAAGCTTATCCAAACACAGATCTTGATTCTCCGATCTAAGAATCAAGTTTTGTGTTTTAAATAGTATACAGTTCTATTTCGTCACACAACTTACAACTAGGCACGCTGTCCTAAACAACTACCATCGATTGCATACCTACCATTTCGAACCCTCATCACCATATTTGCGGCTAAAAACACCTTCACGGTTGCCTGCACAATGTCAAAGGGGGTCTAAAAAGTAAAACATATGTTTCGACAAACCTATAAAATGTTGTTTATTCCTATGAAGGTAAAGACTAGAATGGTATGACTGGGTTTGTTATCATTCTATTGATTGTGAATGATACAGGTTCTGTCGTCCTGGTGACCGACCATTGTACCTTTTTACGTTACCGACATTGTGGAAGTGGCGGAAGTATTCGAGTTCAATGACATCAATATCACACTAATATTACCTATATTAATCCGAAAGTTTGTGTATAAATGTGTATGTTTGTCTCCTTTTCACGCTGTAACGGTTGAACGGATTTGGATGAAATTTGGAATGTACATAGCTTATACCTAGGATTAACACTCATGTTACTTTTTAACTTGATTGAAGCCGCAAACGCAAACGCAGCGTCGGACGTCCAGCGGCAAGATGGGTTGACGATATTGTTAGCATTGCGGGTCGAACCTGGACAAGACTAGCACAGGTCCGAGGCGAATGGCAGAATATGAGAGGCCTATACCCAGCGGTGGGATCAAAAGGGCTGTGGTTGATTGTTGGTTGATTGAAGCCGCGGGGCTCAGCTAGTATATAATAAAACTCACGAAAACCACATATTGCTTAATAATTGCTACGTAAATAAAACTCCGCAAATAGGAATGTAGGCAATGCAGCTAAAACCCTATAGAGCATTTATTTTTTAACCGACTTCAAAAAGGAGGAGGTTCTCAATTCCACTGTTTTTTATGTGTTTTACCTCTTAACTTCTTTCGTTGTGAGCCGATTTTGATGTTTTTTTTTATTTGAAAGCTGGTGCTTTCCATGTGAAAGATCTCGCTAGTTTTTGAGCTATCGTCAATAATGCGTGTTTAATACATTAAATCTGATCAAGGTTCCGAAGATAAAGCGGTGAAGTTGGTTTTTTTTAAGCTTTGCTTGCGTTAAATTATTGGTTCATCGCATCGCACTAAATCTCAGTAAGTGATATACAAATTCTAAAGTAACTTTGTCTGTCTCTCTGAGCCTATCTGTTCTTCACGGCTAATCCATTGGATTGGAATACATCTAAGAAAAACCTAGTAGATATTTCACTCTGCCTCTGGACCAATATTATTGCCATTTGGTAGAGAGATTTAAATCAAGAGAACCTTAGTTAATAGTTTTAATTGTAGAGCACCTTTTAGCCTGATTCAACATCATTATCAACAGATACGCAGGCGAAGTCGCGGGACGCAATATTCTAATAGCTTAGATCGGGTACTTCCCAACGGATCATAATATTATTTTTTCACATTTATTACACACACACTAATACACACTTACACTCGTCCTTGTATCTAACAAACTATCGCTTTTACACTCTCTGTCATATACAACATTCAAAGACTTGTATAGCTACATTTTTTTTTTCAATATAATGTTATTTTGAAAATTCAAGCGCGAACATAAGTACCGGGTTTTCTTATAAAAATATTGTATAGTGTATGCCGGAAACGTTTACATCACACACACAGACCTAGAACCAGTAGCAATGTGCTTATTTTAAAAACATCACACATACAATCACACCGAGAAACACAAATTTCCCTTGGGAAGAAAACTTGTGTTTCCACTGGGAATCGAACCCGGTACCCGCTGCTTAGAAAGCGAAATCCAACTAAGCCAAAAGACAGTGCATACGTTTGTACATAATCTAATTGTTCTTCATAAAACCTCTGAAGATAATGTAGCTAATCATCGAGAACCTCATTCGACGAGAATATTTCCACGCTCACTGTTTCCCAATTTTACATTGTTATTTCAGATTGTTCTCAGAGTTTATAATTATTACCAGCAATCAGTATGATTTCGGCAAACATTCTATTTTTACCGACTTCAAAAAAGGAGGAGGTGTTCGACTGTATGTTTTTTTATGTATGTTTACCGATTTCTCCCCCATTTTTGGACCGATTCTCAAAATTCTGTTTTTGTTTGGTAGATTATACTTCAGAGGAGGTCCCACATATATTTAATCGAAATCGATAAAAAAACAAAAAAAAATATAAGCGGTGAAATCGGTTTTTTTAAGCTTTGCTCACGTTTAAATTATTTGTAATACTAAACTAAGTTTTAGCAGTGGAACTTCTTAAATGAGTCTCTGAAATTGTGAACCGCAACCTTTTTGTGTGACGAAAAGTGGTGGGGGTAAGCACTGTGATGATTAAAATGTTACCATATAATACAAAAGTGTTACTTCTGTCGATACACCCAGTTTTTTATGCTAGAAAGGCAAGCATTTCACCACTATCTCCCCTGATGGAAAGTGAAGATGCAATCGAAGATGTAACATGCTTGCCTAGAAAATACCTATTCACTCTAGACTTGAAGACGCCCAGATTGTACCATTCGGAGAACAAAGACGCATGCAATGAGTTCCGCTTCTTCGCTGTACGGATGATAAACGTAAAGGCAAATAGCTTCGAGCGAAATGGATGTATGTGATGTATGTTAACTATAAATAGATGACTTATGACAGTTTGTCTTGTTGTTAGATGGTAAAACAGGCATGGCATGGCATTAACTTGAAATATATTATTACTTGACACTGGCTAAATGGACAAGATTGCGAGGCCGAAACTAAAATAAAAACAAAAACTCATGTTATAAAACGTATATTTCTGCAGCATGTAAAAATAACCACGAAGTACGCGTATCCAGTTGGTCTTTCAATTTGCATTTGCAAATGTCAATACGAAGTCAAAAAAAAGGGACATGGATTTGCGTAGCCTCGGGGCAGTCCGATGCCCTGGAAGTCGAGCGTCACCAGGTGGAGAAAAGGGAAACGCTCGTTTGGTAAACTCTGGGTAAGAGGGAAATAACATACCAAACTAGGCTGAATCGAGTAGGTAAATATCTATCTATGCTCAAAATTTCAGCTAAATTGGTTCAGTAACAAAAAGAGAGAGGGGTGGGATAGGATGTTATTATTAACTTAACCATACTTTCGCCTTTTTACCGTCATACTTGTATTAAGAGTAGGAAATATACTTGGGATATTTAGAACAGTAATTAGGATAGTTATTGTAAGGCGTCTTTTTGTTATGTTATGTCTACATGATTCCACTAAACCTTTGGAAGAGAAACTGAATCCCACGACACAGGTCGTCCTAGTGTGGGGTTCAGGGATCCTTAATTAACACATAATATGCACTAATGTTACATTATTCTATCTATTTTTTGTAAGTGTTAACTTATTTAGGCGAACGCTCACGCTCAACCAACTGCCCGTTGGCTCAGTTGGGTGAGCGTTCGCCTTCTAAGCATGGGTATCGGGTTCGATTCCTGGCGGGAACACAAGTTTTCTCCCCAAGGAAAATTTGTGATTCCGGTTCTGGTTATGATTGTGTGTGTTGTGAATGTTTCCGGCACCCACGACACAAGTCATCGAACTAAGTGTGGGGCTGTGAGTGTGAAAGCGTTTATGTTTTATATTGTAACCAAATAATTATATAGTTTTTTATTATTATAATTACTCAAGAAATGAAACTCGGTCAACTGAGTTGTTAGGACTTTTAGTGGGTCCGCCTGGGAGCCTCTTTTCCAAAGAGCCGAAACAGCATTACGCTAACAGGACTGGTTTTGAAAAACGAGTTGTAACGTTTAGTCTCAGGGTAAGAGGAAACACTTCTACAAACCCAGTACTTATAACAAAGATCTGCGATGGGACTGCAATGGTAAAAAAACTATATAGGCAAGTGTCTTTTGTCTCCTTTCTTACTAGCATTAAAATGGCTTTATATATTTCAATGATACATATCAGACATAATCCTACTAATATAATAAATCCGAAAGTATGTGTGCAAGTATGTTTGTTCCCTCTTCACGCTTTAACGGCGGAACGGATTTGGATGAAATTTGGTATGTACATAGCTCATACCTAGGACTAACACATAACTACTTTTTAACTTGATATTAGTGAGCGAAGCCGCGGGGCACGACTAGTGTTAGATATATGTTTTATCTCCAAAATGGTTTTACCTATTTAGATACGGTTTTATTAGCTTGGAAGGAGGCTTGATCGGAGAGTTGCTCTGAAAGCCGGTGCAACAGTTTTCTAGACTGTCGCGTCGTGTGTATTTCCAAAATTTAGGTTTTGGGTACTTGTTTAAGATCATGTTAATTGCAACATTCCATCATGAACGACCTGTCTTCTTCTTTCCCACGAGTGTTGTAAAAACTGCAGCGTGTGGCAATAACACCACGCATCGCCATTGTTCCACTACAAACAATTAGACACTTATTTACCAACTTTGTTTTCATCTGGCAAGTGAATGTTGTTACATAAAAGAACCTTCTGTTTTGCATGCGTTTATTATGTATTTCTTCGATGCTTTTAGCTGATTTTGACATTTTATGCAGTAAATAATTAATGTTGGTCCGCGGATTCGCACGCGTTAATCAAGCTAAAAAGGAGCATATGAGTTAATCCCGATTATGAGTTGTGTACATTCCAAATTTCATCCAAATCCGTTGGGCCGTTACAGTGTGAGGAGAAAACAAACATTTGCATATACAATCTTGTCAGTGCAAACCTATGGATTAAATATATTTGGGTACAGTAATGGGATTTCATCTATTTTTTTATGTGCAATGCATGAGAAATGGTGTCTTTTTCTGTGTTTTCTCTTTATTATTTATGTCTTTATTATTTATTTATGTTTGGTCTCGTATAGTCGTGATATAACACGTTACGACTCGACCGGTTTCAATCAGCAATCGATTTGCCCGTTGGTTTTGTTTTGTGAACGTGCGCCTTCAAGAGCCTGCAACACTCAAGAGAACTAAACCTTTTTAGTTAGTGTAGTGATGTGACAGTATATTATAGTAAATGCTATTAAAAGAACACAAGAACAAAATGTCGGAGTTTTGCCGCGATAGTGAAAAATGGCGTTGTTGATTTTGTATAATTTTTCAAAACCTGTGATTTTTCGAGCGTTAATGTGTAATAATGGTGGATTTTTAACCGTTCATACTTAGTAAACGTGCATAAGCGTAGGCAAATGATACCAAGTTGAAAACGTGATTTTTGCCTTCTCTCCAAAACTCTAATAGAAGTTCTAGTAAAGTTTCTACCACTTTACTATGATGGCATGACTTGACTATGACTGGACCTTGACTCTTTTAATGACCTTGGCTGTGACTTGTGACTAGGACTTTGAATATGAAATACACTTGAAATATTACTTGACACTGGCTAAATGCAAAAGATTGGTAAGCTAAAATTGAAAAAAAAAAGCCAAGGCGTCTTCCCTTTAATAGATACAGTAGAATTGTTATTGGGCACATTCTTAGTTTACTACTTTACTTACCAGGTCAAAATTAAATTACTTAATAGTCTTAAGGCTAGATCGTAATTCCAATGATGTATGAATCAGAATCGAAGCGTCATTATTAAAAAAAAAACATTTCGAATGACTTTAGGATCTGTAAAGTTTGAAATTATAATAAAGCTATAAGTATTAAAGTTCTATTTACGGACCAATCCTATTCCTACTAATATTATAAATCCAAAAGCTTGTGTGTAAGTATGTTTGTTCCCTCTTCACGCTTTAACGGCTGAACGGATTTGGATGAAATTTGGAATAAACATAGCTTATACCTAGGATTAACACAAAGGCTACTTTTTAACTTGAAAATAGCGGGTGAAGCCTCGTGGCACGGCTAGTTGCTTATATTTCCTATAATTGTAACGCAAGCAAAGCCTAAAAATACCGACTTCACCACTTATATTTTGGTTTTGGATTAATCTATTTCGATGAAATTTATATGGGACCACCTTTTAAGTATAATTTACCAAACAAAAAAATGATTATCCAAATCGGACTACTTTGTAAAAAGTAATGCCTGGTCATCCATAAAAAAGAAAATATACTCGTCGCCTTAAGGACCTCCTCCGTTTTTTCGTCGGTTAAAAACTAAACTAAAATTGTATAAGTACATCTATACAGCACCCATGTTACCTACAAAGCATCGAGCTTATAGGTAACTCAAGTGCTCAAGCCCACTACCAGTGGGTACAATCATGCAGGCGGCATATATAAAAGAAATGAAGTTCTTATATGATACTTATGTCTTAGCTGTGCCCCGCGGTTTTACCCGCGTAAGTTCCAGACCCGCAGGAATTCTGGGATAAAAAGAAGCCTATGTTCTTTCCCAAGCTCTAGACTATCTGTGTACCAAATTTCATTTAAATCGGTTCAGTAGTTTTGGCGTGAAAGCGCGACAGACAGACAGAGTTACTTTCGGATTTATAATATTAAGTAAGGATTGACGAAAAAGTCTAAAATACGTAGTATTATAAAAAGTAAGTTCACAGTTTTCGCAATCGTATTTTTTTTAAGAAGTACATTAACTTTTTAACCGTACCGCAGGGTCTGTCGTGCCCCGATGGTTATCTCACTATCTTATATTCCGATTATTTATATCGTAATCTTTTTGATAATTGCACTACCCAGGCTGCCTCGTCATTCCCGTACCAACGAGCGCTTTCTTATTGTCTAGATAACGTTGCGTATCTCGAATTATCACTTTACGACGGGAAATAAAAAAATATACGAGCAATTACTGACGTAACGTGACGAGAACACGGTGATTATGCTTTTCAACAAATTGCATCATTAAAATTAAGGCATTTATAATGCTCTTCGTGCTTACTTTCTATGAATGGAAACAACTTAATTGGCGTGTTTTTATGGTGTGCGTGATATCTTATCGCATTGATATTATAAATCTGAAAGTAGTAATTTCTAGTTAGACGTAATCTTATGTCTTCGGCAGAGGAGCACATTGCAGTCTCTAGAGGCGTCGCGAGGAGCAACTTATTTATGAGTACTTAGTGGTACGAGTAGTACTTACCTTCCATTTTGTTATGTATAATGAGATAATAATCATATCCAGGAAATGATTACACGAATATATATAAATCGTTATCATAATTGATACATTCTTTTACCATTGTTTTATAGATAACATATGTTATACGTATTGCAATAATGGGAATATTTGATTATGTCGTGATTGCAACATTTTCTGGATATTTGTAACATACTAATATAACATAATGTACAATAGATTAGGTAATTATATAATACTTGCTGACCCGCCCGGCGTCGCCCGGGTATAAAAACATGAACATAAACATTTTCACGTTCACAACCCAGCACACTAGCGCAATTAGCCGTAAGGCCGCAAGCATTCAAGTAACACACACAATATTCACATCACACCCAGAACCACAAATTTCCCGTGGGGAGAAAACTTATTATTCACTTATGTCCAATTGTTAGGTCAGCGTACGCCGATAAAGCGGCCAATTAGTTAATTTTTCCCGTCTTGTCTTACGAATATTGTGATTTCGAATTAAAAATCAACTATTAAACTAACACTCAGGTAGAGTCTAGCTATGTATTAGTGAAAGAATTTTCAGAATCGGATCAGTAGTTTTAGAGATTACCCTTTATAAACAAACAAACAAACTTTAACTCCGTCGTATACTAGATAAAATTTAAGAGGATATATCTTGCTTTACGTTTAAATGAAATAGCCTAAGAGAAGATAAGGGTGGTATAAGATTTAATCGAACAAACCAACCTCATATGCACACTATACCCTAGCTCAGGGGTCGGCAACCTGCGCCTCGCGAGCCACATGCGGCTCTTTGGATGTGAAGCTGCGGCTCTTTAGTTCTAAACGCAAATATTATATATTAAAAAAAAACCATTAAAAAACGTTCTGAATCGATTAACGAGAATTAGGCACCATTTCTATCGAGCCATTAACAAGCCTCCAAAGGTAGCAAAAAAGTACATTTATGCAGTTGAAACAAGTAAATTATGGGATGATTAGGTAGGTTTTACACGTGCATAGCGTTTTCTATACGATACTTATAATAAAGTAGGTATTATTGTTGACATTAAGGATTATTGTTGGCAAGAAAAAAAAATGTGGCTCTACAATACTTTGAAATTTTGTAAATTGTAATTTTTGACTCTTCCGACTCAAAAGGTTGCCGATCCCTGCCCTAGCTGATCAATAAACAAGGTATATCACAAAAGCATTCTATAAGAAGGATTAGGGATTAATAAAAACATTTTTCCAATCTCTCAAAAAAGACGACGAAAAGATAAAGTATTCAACGACCATTATGACCATTATAAGCGTACAGATTGAAATTGTTAATAAAGACATCTGTAGGCTACGGACTAAAAAAAAAGTTATGTAACTAATCTGTCTGTGTGACATCTTTGTTTATGAGTTAAAACCTTCCAAAATGTAGTTATGTTCCTATGTAGGTCTAAAGATATATACAAATACAAAAAAAAAACCAGTTAACTAGTTCTGAAAAATAAGTATTCAGTTACTTATTTTTCAGAACTAGTTAACTGGTTTTTTTTTTGTTTTAATATAGTACCTACCTACAAATGTAGATATCGATGTTTCAGCCAAAGATGTCGACATCTTATCACTATTAGTCAGTGCTATCTTTAAACTTTATAAGACCCACCGGACCACCAGGGGTATGGCCAGGGGTTCTGTGGGTCTGATGGGTCTCCAAGCAGGACAGGTCTTTTCTTTCCTGCATAATTCTACCACACGGGTGGACCAACTATCATATTATTTGTTTAATTTCAGAGCGGCCAAAGACGGCCTTTTAGAGGTCCTTCGAGAGGCGACTCGCAAAGAATGCAACAATAAAGATGAATCTGGCATGACTCCTACACTATGGGCTGCCTTCGAGGGTCACATCGAGGCCCTGAGGCTGCTTTGTGGACGGGGGTAAGCTGTTTTTATGAGAATTAATTCCTGCATACTCACTGATAGTGGGCTTGAGCACTTGAGTTACCTATAAGCTCGATGTCTTGTAGGTAACTTAGTTCTTTGCTGTATATCGCTTTAGTTTTCGGAAATATAGGAAATAAGCCTGTAGATAGTCCTATGTTAATGTTTTTATCTATTTAATACTTTTGCATTCCTGCATGCATTTAATAAATTAATCTTAATGTGGTGATTTAAAAATATAAAAGTAAACAAGAAGATTGACTCAGGATTTATTTAATAATTATTGCTTCATCAAGTAATTTATAAAATATAAATATGAAAACAAGAATATGGACTCAGGATTTATTAAATAATTATTGATTCATCCCATAATATTTGTTATATCATTATAATTTAACATTTTAAAACAAATCATTAATTGGCAACAATAACAATTAGAAATAATAACTAATAGTTGAAATAACAAGAAGTTTTTATTTAGTAAAACCTATATTTTCAAAAACATAGTTTTTGAAAATATGCTAACAGTGGTATTCAATATTAAGTAGTGAATACTTAATATTGAATAAGAAGAATCCAAATAACTAAACTTTGAGCATTATAGCTTGTTAATTACATTTATTCCATTATCTTTCTTAACAAAGCTAATTCTGTAATTTATGGATGTAAGGTTATAAACAAGAATACTTAACTTAACCAAATCTTGATCGGACAGCACTTCGTCATTAATAACTTATATTTCAACGCTTCAAGAGGTCCGCTCGGCACAGCGGTTGGCGATCAAGTCTCGCCACCCAAAAATGGCAGCCCTTGTCCATGACGAGCCGACGACAAAATGCAAGATGGCGGAATTACCATGTGTTTCTTTAAATTACAATTAAACGATTACATCGATTAATTGTGTTGGAATATGTAAGATAAATTCTATAACCAATTAACAAATGTAATTAAAGCATATTATACACACTATTATAAATAAGTAACTTTTCAAACATGTAATCAGTCACATTACTTATAAATATTATTATGATAAAATCGCTTGTGATTCTTTCAAATCACAATTTAACTATTCTATAGTTAAATTGTGTTGGAATTCGGATAATACATTCTTAAACCAATTACCAAATATAAATAAAGCATGTTATACAAACTATAATAAATAACCTTTTCAAACATATAATCAGTCACATTACTTCTAAATATTATTCAGATAAAAGTATCACTAAATAACGAATATTATAACCTTAATGTAATTATAATGATTTATTTGACAATTAACGTAGTTAACCCATTCAGTACTTTAAATCAAATGAAAATATGTCACTGAAAGTAATCTCTTGTGAGCATGATTAAAAATTAGGAACTTACAAATGGCATTGAAGAAGCCAGGCAAATCTCATCTTACTATTGTTATAAAACTATACTAACATTATTCAATGTTAGTATTACAAACAGACGTAAAAGTTATTTCCGTACTCAACATTTAAATTTGTTTGACGTAACAATAAGTTTTTAAAGTAAACCACTATAATAATTAACCATTAAATAGCAAATAATGTAAAATTACCAAATGTTTCAATAAATAGCAAGTCAAATTTTAAAATAATCTATCACGGCCATACTGACCAGTACTTCGCTCTCGAAGTACAATCACAATTTTGCTTTATTACTCCCTTTATCCATTTTTTTTTATAGCCTCTGGCCTTGACATACTCAACCTATCACCTGCTGCACATGACTTCCAGTAGAGTATCAGGGCAGTGACCGACCAGCAGTTCTACATATTATTTATTCTTAATAGCCTCTGGCCTTGACATACTCAACCTATCACCTGCTGCACATGACTTCCAGTAGAGTATCAGGGCAGTGACCGACCAGCAGTTCTACACATTATTTATTCTTAATAGCCTCTGGCCTTGACATACTCAACCTATCACCTGCTGCACATGACTTCCAGTAGAGTATCAGGGCAGTGACCGACCAGCAGTTCTACACATTATTTATTCTTAATAGCCTCTGGCCTTGACATACTCAACCTATCACCTGCTGCACATGACTTTCAGTAGAGTATCAGGGCAGTGACCGACCAGCAGTTCTAACCATTTTTTTTTTCTATTTGCCTCTGGCCTTGACGGCCTAGCGTGTGCTAGGACATGTTAGTCTTATCACACGCTGCCATTGAATTCCAGACTAATAGCAGGGCAGTGACTGGGCAGACCAGCGCACTACCCACTTTTTATAACTTTGAATTTACTGAATATTGAAACATTTCGCGTTAAATTAATTTACTTAATAATTTTCACATGAAAAGATAAATTTTACAAACAATCATTACATCATTGTAAACGAAGTCATTTACAATAATCTTATTTAATAACAGTTTGTTTTTTTTTTAATCACTAGAATAACTATCATGCACATAATCTATCACGGTCTATTAACGTATAACGTATTTTTTTTTTCCATTATATTCTTTTTTTTATCTTGCCATTCACTAGACCAAATAGTCTATCTTTTCAATATATATATTTATATAATAATATATTTAAATTGTTGAAGACATATAAGGAAAAATATAATTCATAATTAATATTTCATAAGAGCCCTAAGCATCTAGGAGTCAAACTGATTATCTATCTTTACCATTTCACTTACATTTTATTAGTTCTTCACAGATATATTTTAATTCCTTACGGACAGGTACATTCATTTCAGATTCTACTGATTAATCTCGTTGTATTAGGGACAGCCAAGCTTGTATGGGTGGTACCATCCATTTCCTTCCATTGAATGTATCTATTAATAATATTTAAAATGTGGATTTGTAGATAGATAGATAATACTTATTGATCCACTTTATAAGATGAGATAAAACAAAGGTAACAAACAAGCTTATACGTAAAGTTTCACAACAGGCTGCCTTATCACTAAAAGCGATATCTCCTAGGCAACCTTTGGATGGAGAGAACTATAGAATGTAATAGACGAGGTATAATAAATGGGTGTATGGAATACCTAATTAACTTAATAAATACCATTACTTATACTATGGCATAAATACAGTATGAAAATACATAAACAAGTAATATATTAGTACATAATACATTAAATATTTATATGAAATTGTATTTATTGAACAATCCAGATTCGCTGGATCTTTCATACACCGTTTGGCCATTCTGATGAATTTATATAGAAGTTAACATATTTGCTAAAACTCGCACACAAACGCATTACACACACACATCTTAACTGTCACCGGAAAGAAGTTGAATATATATATAAATATTTATACAAATATTATTTATTGCTATTTAACAATTATATGTATCTGTAATGACTGCTACATAAGCATATACTGGTGTGGCAACACCAGTATATGTCATAGCTGATAAGCTATGAATATATATTTGGTTACCCCCGTTAAAATCTTTCAATATGTGTATTTGATGTGCTTCTTATTAATGATCGACTGATGTTGACAAAATTGCTACCTGTGCGCTGATTTGATAGTTTTGCCACCCCTCTTGAGTCTCCAAATCAAAACCTTACGAAAAGCCGTATTTTATTTTAGAAACCGCAAAGAGTCTGCAAAACATCAAATAATCAACGAAGAACTAATGTAATTAGCTAGCAATAATGGTATTTGTTCATATGTAGGTATATATACATATATATATTTTTTTTGATAATCGGTAAGCTCATGATTAAGGAAGAGACTAGTTACCCACTACTCAGGATATCCTAACTATAGTTTGTTTTGTTTAACAAGTTATCATACATTTTTATGATTAACCATACTAACATAATTTGAACTCTACTTGAATACATTTGCTATTGAAGCCACATCCAAACTGACGTAACATAATCCTGACGTAACATAATAAGATTATTACGAGGATTACCAGTATACATATATTTCTTAAAACAACGACTGAACTTGGCAGAAAGTTTTGTATCGGTAATTACATATTAAGGGTATGTACTGAATTATATAATTTCCTGATAATTGAAGCTTCTACACATATATTATCAATTATTGGCTCGCTTTAGTAATACAGTAGGTAATATATAGTCACGTATATGAATAGTATCTATTTTGCCTAATGTAAATCAACATTGGTTACGAGAGTTTATTTGTCAAAAGTGGAACGAGGCTACGACTATAAGGAGGCTATCTAGGCGAATCAAGTTATAAAATCCACTTAAAAAAAATACCAGCTTATCTCATAAATTTGCAAACCTTACAGTAAAATTACATTTGTTAACATTTCATTTCTATATTACCGAGAGCTTTTAAAATCAAAATTAGACTGATCAAGGAGAGGTTCAATTAAGCAACCGAGGCCTTAGATCTATATAGATTTAATTTAGTTCTAGGAAATATAGGCAATTGGCTGCTAAATTTATCTAGTGTCCTAGACATTGCTGCATATCATTCTTCTGGCCCAATTATGAATGAAATTAAATACTAGACAGGGCTAGCAAACAAATAGAATGAGTTATTTTTACATGTTCTTTACCTGATCATCAACCATACGAGTTTCATCAAATAGCCCAGATAAATTATAAATGAGCGAGACTTTTTATGGCGAAATCGCATATACTCATAACAAAGAGTTTTTTTTTTGTGTATAGTTTCTCATATGTATAATTTTAGTAGAGGAATCCAACCAAATTATGACCAACCATATTATTTCATTAAGTAAGCCAAAATAACACCATTTTTTTTTACTATCATGATCTACCAATATATGTATATTTTTTAATATTCTTAATATGATATAAAATCCACCTTATTTTATTCTCCAGAACAGAGTATTTCGTAAAGATAGTATGCCCAAATATTAAAAAATTAAAACAATTAGTGTGTAGGCAATCATGATAACGGCATAGTTTGTATTGTATGCGTTTTCTTTTCTAGTTGTATAAAACAATAAGAATCCTGCAAAACCTTTCATAATATATTTCTATATTTATTTGATTATATTTTTGCCAATTGCGTCAGAGCGTAGTCAAATTGGGGTAAGCTTCATACAAGTGTTGAAAATTAAGTTTATTTTTCTCAGTCTATGTAACGAAGCGATTAGTAGGTATATTAGCTTTACTTAGCATTTCTTAATATACAGAATTAATTAAAAATAAAATACCATTATTATTTTGGTGGATTGGCGTTACACTAACGAATAATAAGAGGTGTTATTTTCGGCTATTAACAACATTTGGTTAGTATCGTAGGTCGAGATTAGCATAGAATGGTTCTTGTTTTTTTTTTTACCTTCCTCTGTAAATGTATTGTAAAAGAATGAAGCAACATATTCAAAAGTTTTTTTTTTTTTTTTGATTACCTTAACTCAAATACTTTCTAACATACTAAGGACTGATTTTCTCAAATATATGAAGCTCTCAAATTAGGCATTAAATTGCATCTTAACCGTTTTGCTATCGACTTTTTGATTACACTACAACAAAATAAAATTAAGTTTCAGTGTCAATAAAAAGGTTCCCTATTAGCCCGCACAGTATCGCCAGCCTCAACCCTTATAGCCACAGCCCCCTCGCGCCACAATCAACCTATCCATTCCCCTGCACAGCTCGGCCGTACACGAAAAACCATGAAATAATATATATGCAGAATAACTCCATGACATGTAAAATTATGCTAATAAATAGAACTGTCAATAAGTACCTTAATAATGATTTTGAACTAGTCCCAATTTATTCCATCGTTGTCAGGCACCCAAGTTTCAAACCATAATAAAGTCTTTGAAAGCTACCTGCTTTTGCAAAAGTGTTCCAGCCGAAATCCGCTGCAATAGCACCAACTATCGGCACCTCAGTTTTTCTTTGAAAAGATCGGGGCCCAGCGCCACATCACCAAGCTGTGCGCTGACTACTGCGTCACGGTTAGCCTTTAGTAGGCTCTCCATGATGGGGAGTCCAAGAGAAGCCACGTCCACACGTGCTGAAAATGTTTAAAGCAAGAATCAGTACACGTTAAAGGGTCGTCCGAATCCCACTTCTGATAATAAATTAATCTTAATGTGGTGATTTAAAAATATAAAAGTAAACAAGAAGATTGACTCAGGATTTATTTAATAATTATTGCTTCATCAAGTAATTTATAAAATATAAATATGAAAACAAGAATATGGACTCAGGATTTATTAAATAATTATTGATTCATCCCATAATATTTGTTATATCATTATAATTTAACATTTTAAAACAAATCATTAATTGGCAACAATAACAATTAGAAATAATAACTAATAGTTGAAATAACAAGAAGTTTTTATTTAGTAAAACCTATATTTTCAAAAACATAGTTTTTGAAAATATGCTAACAGTGGTATTCAATATTAAGTAGTGAATACTTAATATTGAATAAGAAGAATCCAAATAACTAAACTTTGAGCATTATAGCTTGTTAATTACATTTATTCCATTATCTTTCTTAACAAAGCTAATTCTGTAATTTATGGATGTAAGGTTATAAACAAGAATACTTAACTTAACCAAATCTTGATCGGACAGCACTTCGTCATTAATAACTTATATTTCAACGCTTCAAGAGGTCCGCTCGGCACAGCGGTTGGCGATCAAGTCTCGCCACCCAAAAATGGCAGCCCTTGTCCATGACGAGCCGACGACAAAATGCAAGATGGCGGAATTACCATGTGTTTCTTTAAATTACAATTAAACGATTACATCGATTAATTGTGTTGGAATATGTAAGATAAATTCTATAACCAATTAACAAATGTAATTAAAGCATATTATACACACTATTATAAATAAGTAACTTTTCAAACATGTAATCAGTCACATTACTTATAAATATTATTATGATAAAATCGCTTGTGATTCTTTCAAATCACAATTTAACTATTCTATAGTTAAATTGTGTTGGAATTCGGATAATACATTCTTAAACCAATTACCAAATATAAATAAAGCATGTTATACAAACTATAATAAATAACCTTTTCAAACATATAATCAGTCACATTACTTCTAAATATTATTCAGATAAAAGTATCACTAAATAACGAATATTATAACCTTAATGTAATTATAATGATTCATTTGACAATTAACGTAGTTAACCCATTCAGTACTTTAAATCAAATGAAAATATGTCACTGAAAGTAATCTCTTGTGAGCATGATTAAAAATTAGGAACTTACAAATGGCATTGAAGAAGCCAGGCAAATCTCATCTTACTATTGTTATAAAACTATACTAACATTATTCAATGTTAGTATTACAAACAGACGTAAAAGTTATTTCCGTACTCAACATTTAAATTTGTTTGACGTAACAATAAGTTTTTAAAGTAAACCACTATAATAATTAACCATTAAATAGCAAATAATGTAAAATTACCAAATGTTTCAATAAATAGCAAGTCAAATTTTAAAATAATCTATCACATTTCTATTTTATTACAAGGTTTTATTTAGTTTACTTCTCCCATCGTCTAATTGCCGCTCTGTAAACAAATCTTGCGAGCTAAATTAGACCCACGTCCCGATGTCCGATTGGACTCAAATTTGGTGTAGGTACTTTCGTGTCTTCGGTGACAATACAATCATATGGTACCATGGAGTTAGTCTCATGATTAAAACGAAAGATGGCTACAGGAACTCCTGAACCAAACAAGATAATCCCATCTAGTTTTGGCTCGCTTGATTTGTCTTAAAAAGTTCTCTTTTTATGTAACTTTTTAGTCCTTTTTTATTTACGACTGGCGAAAGAAACTTTTTAAAGTTTTACTTTTTACTCATGATAGCGTAGCGTTTCACCATTATCTCACCTTATGGTAAGTTATAATGTAGTCGAGGATAGGAAAATTGCTAAACCTATAATGACTGGCTCGCAAAGATAGCCGCCGTAACATAATTTTTAGCAATTTTGGTGACAGATTTAGTTTTTTTTTTTGGAAACATGATGATTACAAAAAGAAAAAATTTGACCATTGGCATTTGACCACTATCTCACCTGGTGGAAAGTGATGATGCGGCTGAAGATGTCACATGCTTGCCTAGAAGATACCTATTCACTCGAGACTTGAAGACTCTCAGGCTATACCGTTCGGGGAACATTCGCTGTACGGATGATGAACGTAGAAGCAAAATACTTTGAGCGAACTGGAAGTATGTCGACCATAAATGGAGGACACGACGTTTGATAGTTTGTCTTGTTGTTAGATGGTAAAAAGGGCATGGGGGAATTAACTCATGTAATTCCTGTGCAAACTCTCCAAATTGTAAGCGAAATACCAATAAGTTTGCTACCTTACGTCGGTGACCGAGACTTTGCAACCTGGACTCGATTAGTTTACTGTCGCCGATGAGTCTTTTGGCTCGCCAGTCAATAGATTCAAGAGCTTAGATGTACCTTCAGATCGTACAAAGCGTTTCGCTTCTACATTCATAATCCATACAGCGAGGGCGCGGAACACTTTGTTCACGCTGAATTTTATATGAGAGTCTTCAGTTAGAGTGAATCTTTAGGTTCTAGGTTTAACTATTATACCTTTTGCCGCTTCATCGCTTTCAATCGGGCAAGAATGAAATAGTTAGCAAATGTTATGCCTATCGTGTATAAAAAAACTAATAAAAGAGCCGAGCAAATTGTTTTCTTGAAGCCCGTCACGCTACCGCCTCGGCGGATAACATTTCATAATATCATTCGATCGAGTGGTCGCGATTTCGAATACTATGACGGACTACTATGACAGATAGCTTCCGGTGAAGGTACCTCCGTGACGAAATCCATAGGGCATTTCCTCTGGCTACCCTGAACCGAAATACAGTAGTAGTCTACCACTCTCAAGTAGAATAATCTGTTGTCAAAGTCACTAAAAAAATATGTTCCGGCAGCTCTACTAGACCTAGAGTGTTTACCACCCGCGACACACCTTCACATACCTTTAGGTAAGATAGTGAACGCTATCAGAGATAATAAATATGTATCAGTTTTGTTGGCGCCAAGCAAAAAGTAATCCAAAATTATATCCGGTATAGTTTAGATTTATTCATTACTGTCTCCATCAATCAAAAACTGCATCATGCAGCAGCCTCTACAAAAGATGCAACCTATTTTTTATTTTATTTCGGATATGTATACGGGTGCTTTTCCACTAGAGACGTGCTATGCTATGTTGCTATGGATCCGTTTAATAACCACCAATCATATTTATTGGTCCACATAGCAAAGCACTGGTGGGGGTTAACTAAGCTATTATTTTTATATGGAATGCTATAGATGCCTGCTATGAATGCGTGCTATAGATGGTCGCGAGTGTTGTAGCTATGTGCAGAGCTGAGTAACTACAGTACCTACGATGCGCGTACTGTCATTGTATCGAATAGCTCGAGCTGCGCATCTTTGCACATCTTACTCGCTTCGCTACTTAACTTAGATTCAGTGGAAACGGTCACATAGTTTCGTAGCTTAGCGTCCACATCCTCGAAGCATAGTTGCATAGCATATCTCTGGTGGAAAAGCACCCTTTAGGGATATTACTTCAATCATGGTTGCAAATCAACTGAAGCGGAAACTGAGGAAATTATTTTATTCCATAAAGTATGAAGAGGATAGGGAAATGACAAAGTTCTATCAATGTTCTAGTGGCGAGCCCGACAAAGCCGACTATTTCGGCAACACAGCGCTCCACCTCGCAGCCGCCCGAGGCCACAAGGAGTGCGTCACCTTCCTCGTCAACTTCGGAGCCAATGTGTTCGCGATGGACGTTGACGGACACTCGGCCCAAGAACTTGCGGCTATCAATGGAAGAGAGGATATATTGAGGTATCTGGACCAGGCGACGGCTAAGCTCGAGAATAATGACAAGTAAGTGCAAGAAGTACTTAGCTACGTAAGTGAGCGTTCGTCTTTTAAGCAGGGCTATCGGGTTCAATTCCCGGCGGGAACACAAGTTTTCTCCCCAAGGAATATTTGTTTTTCTGGTTCCAGATGTGATTATGTGTGTGATGTGAATGTTTCCGGCACCTACGACACAAGTCATCGAACTTGGTGTGGGGCTATGAGTATGAAAGCGTTTATATATGTATTAACTATTGCTAATTATAAGTACATGGTTACAAATAAGCTATTTTTTGTCCAAATAAATTGATGTTAATTATTATTATGAACAAACGAACAAAAACAACAAACAAACGCATTCACACTCACAGCCCCACGCTAAGTTCAAAGACTTGTGTCGTGGGTGCCGGAAACAATCACATCACACACAGAACCAGAAGCACAAATATCCCTTGGGAAGGAATTTGTGCTCCTGCCGGGAATCGAATCCAGGACCCACGGACACACCTGTCCACTGCGCCAACTGGATGTCATAATTGGCGAGTATTTTACTATTTGAATTCTGTACATCTTGCACAAGTTTCTATTGCTTGCGAAAACTTGGTTTCGCTTCTTTTCCATAAATTAAGTAACTGCGGTGAGCCAATGAATCGAAATAAATCAAGTGTTCGCAAACAAACTAAGTACGTACGTAAATGGCCTAGATCCTCCTTAACTGAAATATTTCTAGACTTTTAACTATTTTCTGACAGTATACAGAAAACCAAAAGAAATCTACGGTATTCTTTACTGTAAACATTATTGACATCATCATTAACGCTTTCACACTCACAGCCCCACACCAAGTTTCACGACTTGTGTCGTGAATCTGGAAGCATTCACATCATAAACAAGTATTATAATAATATATTACTTGTTTATGTATATTTATTTTGTATTTATGCCATAGTATAAAATTAGGTATTCCATACACCTATTAATATAACCTCGTCTATTACATTCTATAGTTCTCTCCATCTGAAGGTTGCCTGGTAGTGATCGCTATTAGTGATAAGGCCGCCTGTTGTGATACTTTTCGTATAAGTTTGTTTGTTACCTTTGTTTTATCTCATCGTATAAAGTGGATCAATAAAGTATCATCTATCTATCTATCACACACGCAATTACACCCAGAACCAGAAACACAAATTTCCCTTGGGGAGAAAGCTTGTGTTACACTGGGTTTCGAACCTGATCTAATTAAAAGGCGAACGCGCTTCCAACTAAGCCGGCGGGCAGTTCTAAAATCAATTATCGTATCTCTAATTTCAGAAAGAAAGCCAAATCCCTAAAAGAGAAAGCCAAGAAAGACTACGAGAAATCACATAAGCAGTACCAGAAACGTCAGAGCAAAGCGGAAATAATGGCTGAAAAGGAACTAAAGAAGCTGGCCAAGGAATGGGATCAAGGGTACAACGAAGAAGTGTCCACAATGCCGCATCGACCCAGCAACGTCCTGCTAGCATTGAAACAGAAGATGACCAGGTCTACTAGCCAAGGTAAACTACCATACTGAAAAACTATGATAAAATCCACGATTGACCAGTTATACTATTGCGATAATGCTAAAATTCATCTCTAAGTTGATATGTTCAGGACATTGTCCGTCCGTCCGTCTGTCTGTCAGAAGCGTTTAGATAAACCAGCTCTAAACCATACAAGTGAATAACTTAAAATTCTCAGAGAATATGTAAAGCTATGGCCCAAAGTCAGAAATAGCAATAAAAATTATACAAATGAATGAAATGAAGTACGAATATAAGGAGCAAAATATTTTTATTTTTTAAGAGCTTTGCAACTAGAGTACGATACCGGTTTCAAAAAACTATGTTGGAAAATAACAATTTGTTATGCCTTCAAAACGTTGATTTAAGACCTATTTTGGACCAGGTGTATCTCAAAACGGCTTCATACTTAAAACTGTAACATGCATATATATCCGTTTTATCCTCAAATTAAAAAAAAATACAAAAATCAAACAATGATTATGAAGAAAAAAGTTATAAGCAATTAATCTCAAAAGGTTTTGTCTATTGGGGAAAATTTAGGGGCATGCCCTTAGTTCGGGGCAAAGGACTAGCTTAGACGTTTCAATTCAATTTATTTATTTTTATGTTGGTACATGGTACACTTACGAGTGTCAAAAAATTTATATCAATTAAAAGTATAAAAAGTATAATATGGGTTGTTCAAGAAGAGAGTGAATAGGTATTTACTGAGCAAGCGTGCTCCATCTTCGACCGCATCGTCACTTTCCATCAGGTGAGATTGTGGTCAAACGCTAGCTTAGTCTCAAATAAAAAAAAATTTAATAAAAAGTATATTAAAATAAATTATTATCGCAAAACATTAAATATTGCAAAAGAGCAAAGTAACAATATTCAATAATCAACAATATTGCTGTTAATGAATGATATATAAAACAATTAATTAGCCTTGATTTCGCCCGGGTGCAATTTCCGAAGGATTAAAAAAAATACTTACAAACCTTGCCCTGACAATTACAAACACAACAAAAAAACGTCAACCAAATCGGCCGAGTAACTTCTTTCCACGTGAACCGATTTCGAATTTTTTATTTTAGTTTGAATAATGTTGCTTTCCAATTGGTCCCATTTAAATTTGATCAAGATCTGATCAGTAGTTCTTGAAATATCGTTAATAATGCGTATTTTGTGGACTACATTGACGATGTTCTCGTTTTTAACCGACTTCAAAAGTTACCTCATAAGTTTCTTCCGATTTTAATGATTATTTTTTATTTGAAAGCTGGTGCTTTTCATGTGGTCCCATTGAAATTTGATCAAGATCTGATCTCTAGTTTTTGAGTTATCGTCAATAATGCGTATAAAACATTAAATCTGATCAAGGTTCCGTAGATAAAGCGGTGAAGTCGGTTTTTTAGCTTTGCTTGCGTTTATTTATTTATTTAAAATATATTTCACATTTTGTAACATATTCCAGGGAACCTTCTAGACGAGCAGCCCCGGCCGACTTACAGCGCTCTGGTGGGCACCGTGAACTCAGGCGCGCGCGGGAGAGGCGCCGTCTACAAAAAAGCGCTCGCGAGCAAGATGAAGAACAATACTATAGGTCGGAACGGACCAGTCGCAGTCGATGATTTTAAAGTAAGTGCGGGTTTTGCAGCGGAAGTGAAAATTTCTGTATAGACAGACGTTTGACTACTATCTCACCGAAACCACATAAATTACCCCATAAATCTATACATATAACTAGTCGTTCGCGCCAAACTGAGATCTCGCGCCTACATTTTGCCTCATAGAGGAAAACTTTTGAGGTTACTTGCTTATAACTTTTTTTTTTATATAATAATTGTTTCATTTCTGTATTTGTTGTTCAAGTACAGGATATAACGGATATTGTACGTAAGTTTCAGCGTTCAGTGTGAAGCCGTTTTTGAGACCCCGGGATATAATAGGTCTAAAAACAGTGACTTTCGTGGCCTACCAAATCGTTATTTTCCAACATAGATTTTTTTGGAACTGATTTCGTATTGGACTTGTCAAGTTACCCTTTTCAACGATATCCCACAAGGGTAGATAAAATATTATATTTTACTCCCCACTTACATGTTTGGGAGCCCCCTTAATATTTTCATTTATATAATTTTAGATGTCATTTCTGGCTTAGGGCCGTAGTTTTACATATTCTTTGAGAATTTGAAGTCATCCGCTTATATGGTTTAGCCGCTAGATGCCTCTGACAGACGGACGGACGGACAAAGTGCTAAACGATATAAGTCAACTTAAATATCTCGCTTCGGTAGATCAATAAGGTGCCTTATTTTTTAGATTTCACCTGATGGTAAACGACGATGCGGTTGACGATGGTCTAGATTCTAGACGATAGCTATTCACTCGCGACTTGAGGACTCCCATATTGTACTCAACAGGAACTGCCAACTCAGATAGGAAGTTCCATTCCTTCAAGGTTCGCACAATGAATAATAATATAGAAGCAAAACGCTTTGTCCGCATTTGTTGAATATCTACCATACACCGGTGTCGGTTAGCAGTTTGTTTGAAATAATGTTTTATATGGCTGGGAATACATAAAAACGTCGACTTATTCAATTTTAGCCAAAGTCAAGCTTTTCGCACATCGTTTAGGAGCGCAGCTACAACTGCTTGGTCAAATTTTTACCCGACTTCGCGTCGCAGAGGAGGGTAATGTGTTTATTATACTATGTATACTGTATGGGCTTAGAGACCAAACGCGTGGGCCGATTTTGACAGGCGACAACCAGACTCCATATTGTGAGATAATAATTAGACGGAAGCAAAGCTTAAAAACCGACTTTACCGCTTATATTTCGGTTTTGGCTTGATCGATTTCGATAAAAAATATATGGGACCACTTCTGAAGTATAATCTACCAAACAAAAAAAATCATCAAAATCGATTCGTAATTGGCATAGATAACGCGTAACATACCTTTGAAGTCGCTTGAAAAAAGTAGGTTCACTTTTAACGCATTTTTTTAAATTATTGAGTAAATTGACTTGTTCTATTACGTTTATAGGTGGGTGAAGTGGAGACGACAGGGCGTCGCTCCGTGACGTCACTGAGCGGGTTGAGGCGGGACTCCGAAGTCATGTACGTAGGAACATTCGGCGCGGGCCCACAGAAGCGTGGGAATGTCGCCGATGTCTTCACGGAAACTAAGGAAGCAAGGACTCCTAAAACCAATCTAACTAGGTAAGTATAGTGAGTTAAGAGGGTTTATTCCTTTTGTCTTCTCTCTCGCTCGCACAATTCGATATTTTTAATAAATATAATTATGTAAGTGTGTTTTTGATAATGTTTTTAACTAAATATATGGACATTAATACAAGGATGTTTCAAACTTCTTTTCGCTATCATATCCTTCAATAAGATGAGAATTCCCAAATTTCTGTGTTTTTCACGCTTCCTTCGTTTAACTTAAAGATATGAAAAACGAAAGGTAGATTAAAATATTTATTGTATTAATGTCCACATAGTTGGTTGAAAACATTTTCAAAAACACACGTAGCTAATTGTATTTTCTTTTTAAATATCGACATGTGCGAGCGATAGAGAGGACAAAAGAAATAAATCCTCCTAAAAATAAAGTTATAGACTCACAATTGTTCGTAGCCAAGCAACACTGTTTTACAAGTCATTAATTTAATTATCTTAAGTTGTAATTTACTGTTAATAATTAACGCTATATACGTAACCTGTAAAAATCAAGTTCTTGACTAATTTGTCTTATGTTATATTTAATACTAACCGTGCCCCGCGGCTTCGCCCGCTATCATCAAGTGAAAAAGTAGCCTATGTGCTAATCCTAGGTATAAACTATGTACATTCAAAATTTCATCCAAATCCGTTCAGCCGTTAAAGCGTGAAGAGAGAACAAACATACTTACACACTTACACACAAACTTTCGGATTTATAGTAGGATTCGTATTGGGTCTTAACGATACAGGCTTGCATAGTGTGAAGGCCATTGAAATTAAAACCAGCGATTAACAAAATTTATACTTATTGTGCATAAACTGATTACTAAAATTGTTTGTAAACATTAATCACTAACCGCTGCATGATCATCATTTTTCATTTTTAAGTACATACTTAACAAATCAATGCGTCTACTAAAAATTAAAAAAAAACCTGACTGTGACAAATGTGGACCTACTTTTTTTAATTTTATAAAATCCCTTTTATTTCTATTCATTTTAATACCCTACTGTATACATTTGGTAATTTGTCTATTATTTCGCGCCAAAAATCCGCCATTTTGTATTTTTTTCAAACATCTAAGGATACTTAGATTTTTAAGACAATTGTAACAATACCCTAACTGTCGAAATCCATCCAGTTGTTTGGAAGATACCTTAACAAATAAATTTTCAAACATAAATACATACAAACATAATAGACATATTGCAAGATACACGCGAAAAGCGTTAACACTCGAAGAATTACAAGTTTTAGAAAATAGTACAGAATCAAAATCTTTTTTTTTTTCATTTTGGCGGCAAAATCCCTGTGACCTATTTAGATAGATAGATAGATAACGCATTATTGTCACACCTTACATAAATCACTTACAAAACATTTTAAACCTTAAATTAAAGTGTACAATCGGCGGTCTTATCGCTAAAAGCGATCTCTTCCAGACAACCTTTGGATGGAGAAGATTTTAATAATTCGGTGAAACGGGGGTGTAAATAATATTTAGTGTAACCCATCGAGATAGGAAACAAACCATTACTTTAGCTGCAACATCCTTGATGTAACGTAAACAAAAAAAAAGACGTGTGGCACTCGGGGACTGCCGCGGTAAAGCTATTGCATAGCATTTTTAATCAACTTATGCAATTATAATTATTTATTTATTTTATTTATGCAGTATTTTTTTCCTGCCACCTAGAGGCGAGTTGCTGAACTAAAGAGACAAGCGTGATATTTCAAAAAAGTCATTAAAAGTTCTGCTATTCATCGATAGATGGCAAAACTTAAAAGTATCACCGCTGTGCCGGTCGGAGTGGGGGTGTTAGGTTATTTTCGTTACGGAATTTCTGGATTCGGTCTCCACGCTCAAGGCCAGCGATAGAAGCTATGCAATAGCGTAAAAAAAAAATGTGACTTCTACCAAAGATCATGTCCAACGAGATAGGAAACAAACCTACGTCTATTACGTTAGCTACAAAATCCTTGAATATATACTCTACCCAAGGAGGTTGTTTACAGACCGTAGGTTTGTTTCCTATCTCGATGACTCTACCCGAGATCGCAGCCATAGAGGAACTTGGTCACAACGTCAATTTGTCTTGTTTATTCTGCTATCATAGATAGTGTAACCATTAGTTGTAATGATAAAAGATAATGTAATCATTCTGTAAGTTCAGGCAACAGAATATCCTAACATAATCTTGCTATATTTAAGTTTCATGTGCCTGGTAATGATAAGAAAGAAAATAATAAAACCAATTGTTATTGTCTTTAAAATTGTCTATATTATTTTTAATTCAGGTTAGTATTTTTGATTACTTCATGCCTGTTTTCATAAAGTAGTTCCTGAGAGTGAACCGTTAATCATATTTACAGATCAGCGAGTCAGCCTGACTTCGCAGCCATGGGTGAAGACAGCGGCATCGGGCAAGAAGTGTTACTTCAGGAACCGGCGAGCATCTTCGACCGGCCGGGCTTTGGCAGCGTCGCTTTTAGGTTTGTGTGCAAATGTGATCTAGAAAGTACACTATCGAGACTTTAATGGCGAAAAAGATAAATACTAAGGAATTATACGTGAGCTTAAGTTAATTTAATTTAGTAACATTTTTTTTAAGAATTACTTTATTTGCTCTTACGTAAGAACATACAATAGGACCGCCATATTGTTAAATAAAGGTCCTTAAAATAAAATTGTTTAAAAATAAAAATTTTACAATTTTACTTACGCTTGTTTTCTCGCATTGTTGCGAGACTAGTTTCGGAACAGTCGGTGCTCCTTCATCAGTCAAATACGCGCGTAGACCATACGGCGTCTCAGCGTGTCAGAAAACTTGTGTTACCACCGGGAATCGAACCTGATAGACTCCTGCTTAGAAGGCGAACATTTTCATCTTACTAAGGCAATGGGCAGTTCATATATAAAGACTTATACTGTTTACTTAGTCAGTGAGAGTGAAAGTTGTCGATTCTAAACCACCCCTGCACCTGCAGGATTGTGCACTTCTAACCAATTAAAAGTCAAAATCGTTTATTCACATGGGCCCCAAAGAGGCACTCATGAAAGTTAATGAATGATTCTACCCTGCCAGATTCGCAAAATTACAGCCATCTCGAGAAGAATTTTTTAATACATGAATCTTTGTCTAGACTTTTACTGACTTAGAGAATACGCACAGCCTCTGGTTTTTTTTATTTTTTTATTTGGAGCGTACATTTGTCTTAATAGTAAGTAGAGGTGCACTAAGAAAACATTTTTGGAAATACCACCCCCAAGAGTGTTCAATGGAGTGAAAACCTTTGTATGAAAGTTCTTTGTTTTTGAACTTAGCTATAAAAATTGGTATTTGAGTAGTCCACTTAATATATATATATATATATATATTATTATTTTTTGCCAGGGTTGCATTAAGGCAGTGCAATGTGGAATGAAAGTTCTGTTTTTTATGGCTAGTTGTATATATATATATATTGATGTATATTACAGGCGATCGATCACAGCCACTCTTAGCGCCATCCCGGGTGCTCCCGGCGAGGACCTGTCGATAGGGTCGGCGGGGTCCCTGGCCGCACGACACGCCTACCAACCCGCCGAGTGGACCTCGGCACACTCGGGTATGTCTCACTACTACTACTCATTTTTTTTTTTAAGTAATAATAATTTTATTGACACAAGATTCTTACAAGTCATGTTTATGAGGCCAGTGGCTCATAATTAATACTTAAACATAAACGTGAACGTTTTCACACTCACAGCTCCACACTAAGTTCGATGACTTGTGTTGTGTTGTGGGTCACATCACACACTCAGAACCAGAAACACAAATCTTCCTTGGGGAGAAAACTTGTGTTACCGCCGGGAATCGAACCCGATATCCCTGCTTAGAAGGCGAACGCTCACCCAACTGGGCCAACGGGCAGTTCAACTGTTAACAGTTGTACAAAAAAAAACAGTCGACTTGAGTACCTCCTCCTTTTTTGGGAAGTCGGTAAAAACGTAAATTTTGCAGCCTATACTAATGATATATACCTATATTTATCTATTTTTACCAAATATTGGTCTAAAAACGATGGTTTGTTCGACTTGACACACAAAGTTAAGAAGTGAAAGGAAGGAGTGGAACTCAGAGCCCGTGTCCTTGTTCCCCTAACAGTATAATCTGGGAGTCTTCAAGTCTAGAGTGAATAGGTATCTTCTAGGTAAGCATGCTTCGTCTTCGGCCGCATCGTCACTTTCCATCAGGCGAGATAGCGGCCAAATGCAAGTTCTATTATACAGCCCTCACTCTAGATGGTTCCAACATACATATTATGATAATGTTCTATATGCCTTATTAGTAACATGTAAGCGTGCTGTATTGTGGACTGCATCATCGCTTACTATCAGGTGAGATAGTGGTCGAACGTTTACTGAAAAAAATTTATCGGGTTTGATGCTCGATAGGCATTAGAGTTTTCTCCCCAAGGGAAATCTGTTTTTCTGGTTCTAGATGTGATTGAGTATATGGTGTGAATGTTTCCGACGCTCTCTATTTGAAGTCTTTATGGGCTGTGTTTACGAGTATGTTTAGCGTTTAACTAAAAAAAACGCATTTACACTCACAGCCCCACGCTAAAATTGTATCGTAGGTGCCGGCAACATTTACATGATAGATAGATACACACAATCACTCTGTACCAGAAGCACAAATGTCTGTTATGGAAACTTTTGCTCCTGCCAATAATCGAACCCCAAACCCTTGGCTCCGAGGGCAGAGTCCTGCCCTCTGAGCCAAGAGGAAGCGCCAACCGGGTTGTCAAAAAATATGAACTTTTATTCCAGAAAGCTCCACCATAACATCCGACGAAGAAAACGAGCCCGAGGAATCAGGGTACGCTTCTCTCGAACGGTTCCTCACGGCGTGGGGTCTAGCTCAATACGTCCAGAAGTTTAAGGACGAACAAATAGACCTCGACGCTCTGATGCTGCTAACAGAGACTGACATGAAGTCTCTGGGACTACCTCTCGGGCCTTATAGGAAGCTAGCGACGGCCGTGTACGAGAGGAAACAAGCTTTGGCTCAGCCCGGACCTATTATTGATACACCTATATAACACTAGCTGTGCCCCGCGGCTTCGCCCGATAATATCAAGTTAAAAACTAGCCTATGTGTTAATCTTAGGTATAAGCTATGTACATTCCATTTCATCCAAATCCGTTTAGACGTTAAAGCGTGAAGAGATGACAAAAATACTTACATACTTACACACGAACTTTCGGATTAATAATATTAGTATGATTTTATCCAAATCCGTTCAGCCGTTAAAGAGTTAAGAGATGACAAACATACAACAACACAAGATTACATAGATTTTTTTTTATCTGGTTTTATTATGAACTAGAACTAGCCGTGCCTCGCGGCTTTGCCCGCTATTTTCAAGTTAAAAACTAGCATATGTTAATCCTAGGTATAATCTATATACATTCCAAATTTCATTGAATTACGTTCAGCCGTTAAAGCGTGAAGAGGGAACAAACATACTTACACACAAACTTTCGGATTTATAATATTGGTAGGATGCCGAGTAAAACGGTTACAAAAACACACGTTTTAGATGACATTCCGGTATCGCCATCTTAATCTTTGCTTGAGTTTAAATTATGTACATTGCACGCAGTTCGACTTACCCTCTTATGCTATAGTAGAGCGTGCTCTTTAATGTTAAACAATGTAAAACATTAACGAATTAGCCTCATCTTACAAACCAGTAATTTATCCAAGATTTTCAAGAGGTTTTTATGTCATGCTACTTGTTTATGTATGTCGGCACGAACAACACCGATATAATTTCTGTAATTATGGATCATAAAAACTATTTTGCGCTAAAAATATGTATAAATAGTTCCGATTATAGGCCTGTCGGTAGGGTAGATTTTGTATCTATCTTCCAGAAAGTTTTGCGAGTCTACGAAGCATAAGATTAATGTCTATGGTAGAATTGATCACTTAGGTAATGATACTATCTCACATTAAAATGAGGATTTTTAACACTACACATTAAAATATTGCAATTTATTATCTGATTAAATATAGTATTGTGGTATCGTTTGTGGTTAAAGTTACCACTAAAGAAAAATTATACTTTTTACCGACTTCCCAAAAAAGGAGGAGGTACTCAAGTCGAATGTATAAAAAAAAAATTAAGCGCGGCCTTTTTGACGTTTTATCTCTGACGTCCACCACCCAGTAATGGCTTCTGTTAAGGATTTAGTTGACATCAAAAAGCGCTATGCTACTAGCACCATGATTTTTTTAAATCTAAAATTTTCCCATTCACTATAACTTCATAAAATAAAAAAAAAAGAATATTTGACCTATATTTCAATCTCATGCATATTTCCTATTGTTCATACAAACATTGTCCCTAAATAAAACACCATACAAAAAAAATGAAATCTACCATACAAAAATTAATACCAGTAGTAGAACATGCGCATTAATTAATTGCTCTGCTGACTTCCATACACTCGTCTAATGAACGTCTCGGTCGCTTAGTCACATGCAAATAATAGTACGTCTGGGAAAAATACGGTAATAAATAATGAATATAGTTAACTTTTATTACTAATATTGTAGATAGAAAGTGAACGTGAGCTTTATGGCATATGCAAGACAATAAGTAATGTACCGTGGAATGCACCCTGAAACAAAATCTTCAAAATCGGTTTACGTGGAAAGAAATTATGAGTTGTGTGAAAAAAATACAGTCGAATTGAGTACCTCCTCCATTTTTTGAAGTCGGTAGAAAAAAATATCTTGGCCAAAAGAGAAGAAAAAATTAACTGTTCAACCACGAGTTACACCGTTGGGTATATCTAGTTATTCATATTGATATATCATTTGACAAATTTGGTGGGCCTTCAGTTTTACATTAGAGGTTCTCTACTCGTGTTAATGTCTAAAGGATTCGCCACACCACAGGTCTCATTTGGTTCGAACAGATGCGGGGCCGTAGTCGCGAGCACTGTTGTGTGGGAAGCTACCGCGCACCTCGCGTCCTCGCGTCGAGCAATTATAACATTTAATTAGTGTGCTTGTCATGAAGTATTGTTTATAGCAGCTGACGTCTTTCACCAGTGATTAATTTATCTTTTTTTTTTTTTTAATTGTGACAGGCTTGTGTTTGACCACTATCTCACCTGATGGTAAGTGACGATGTGATCGAAGCTGGTAAACACACTACCTGGAATACGCAGAATCTTATAGTACAGAAGCGTTTTTTAAATTTCTGGACCCGTTAGCGTTATTAGTCATTAACGTAGGTTTAACTACGTTTAATTATTCATAATAAAGTACCGCTTCGGCCCCACCGTGAACATAAGTACCATGATTTTCGTTCGCGTAGCATTGGCATCTCTAAATTTAAAAAGTATCGTAACTAGTTATAAATCTATACAGAATTTGTGCATTCGATTTATTTCGCAATTGTTTGAAGTCAAATGATGTTTTGAAATAAGCTAAAATGCAAAATTCCTTTCAGATTAGTAGTTGGATACATTGAAAATTTTGTAGCCATAAAAATTCAAAATGCACTCGGTCTGGTCGAAGCATCTATAACAATGTAAAATGTGATAATGTTCATTCCATCCAGTGTAATACGTCCATTAAAGCCATATTATAATATTTTGTACAGAATTAACAAATAAACAAGTATTTTGTACCATTTCTAAATGCTGTTTTATTTAGTTTTGTTATTTTTCCCTTCCTATTATGTCTGATTTACAACAAGTCAATTTCTGATGTCAAAGAAGATTAGGAGATGAAATGACGCTGCAGGACTGGTCACTTTATTAAGTCGGCATAGATAAATAGACTAAAGATGTCATACTCTGGCACCCACGGGTCGAGAGGAAGGCCCCACCTACCTAAACAAACCTACTCAAAAGATGGTGAAGAACAGTCAGAGATCGGACGAGATGGCGACTTGAAGGAGGTCTATGTCCAGGAGGAACTTCCGGATTTCACGACTCTCATAATACTGTTTTGCTACTTCTTGAGTGGCGCCACCTGTACCGAGATCGTGTCAAAATTATTGTATTAACTGGATGATAAATGAACTTATACATGGATTTCGTGTCCACGGAGTCATGAGTGTCCACAGAACATAAGTGGAAACGAAATGTAAGTGACAATCCTTCATCGCTAAAAACTGTAAGTTGAGAATAGTGCGAGCTGCAGTCAGTCGATGCTGCGTACGCAGATAAATTGTTGCAAGCAAAAGTAAGCTGAGTAGTACCTACCGGAGATAAGACATAAATTAAATTGTTTCAGTTTGTTTATAATCATGTACATATATCCAGTTTTGTATATGATTTCGTGAAGTTTGTTTCAGAATCCGAAAAAATCTAAGTGGTAAATTTTTAGTGTTTACAATTTAAATGAGTTTTGATAGCGAATAAGTTTTTTATAAATAGTTATAAATTTTCAATTGGTAAGTATTTTTAGGAGGTACTTTTTTAATTGTTTATGAATTTTTTATAACAATTTTCATATTTCCTATTAAACATTTGTATTAACGATTAAATATATTGTAATACTATTCACTTTAATAACAACTTTACTTTGTACACAGTTGATGACAATATAATATTTTCTGATTCAGACCCAAAGTCCGTTTGTACGTAAGTCACACACTAGTTTTGTAACGTTTTCAAAAGGGTATAACAAAAACACATGATCGATTTAATATTTATTTTGGAAATTTAAATACAAGTGAAAAATAATTCTAATTTCTTAATCATTGTAGCGAATCATATAAATTCGAAATTAATGTATAATACACACAATGTCCTACCTACCTTTGTCCTACGTGACCACAATATTTTGACTAATTAAATATTACATAAGTATTGAAAAGTGATATTATATTGTTATCGGGGACGGTAATCGTCAGTCATCCTTACCTACATCCACATATTAAATAACACTAGACAGAAATAAAAAAATATATCATCGAAAAATAGATACACCATATTCCTTTCATTCATCTTTGATTATCAATAAAACTAATTGTAAAGAATACATAAAATATTGAGCTAAAATTACTAACTATAGGTACGAAGTTATAGATATGTTTAAATGTATAAGTTTAAGACTGGTTGACAACCAACGTTTTAGGTCCAAAAACCTGTGATAAGCAGAGCAGTCGCCATTTTGTTGACACATCTGTTAACACGGATTTCAAAGAAGAAAATCTTTCCGTTGTCAAACAAACTTAAGTATTTCTTACATACTGGCCGAAACAAACAAGGACTGTGAACATTTGATTCATCAACATTTTATTCACAAATGTTTGATATTCCAAAGTATTCAAGTCACTCATGTTTGAGCCTCTATGTAACCCGGCACTTCCCTGAGCATTCAAGATTCTAATATTCGATTTGTTCGCAGATTCAGTATCTATCATTACACCCTTAAAAGATTATTACATCTTAATAACTAATATTGTTTGTCGAATTTGATACATTATGGCGGAGTTCTTACTTACTCCTAAATTATATTAACTGCAATAAGTACGTTATTGAAATATTTCGTGTTCGGAATTGAAACATCGAAGTTTCGGAGCCAGTGGTTCAGAGTTTCGCAAAGCCGTGCCTCAGGGACCGAAGGGGTTACCTTGATATGTTTTATGTAAAAGTTACAGTGTTACAGTCAGTCGGATAACCAGCGCTTCGGTCGCTATAAAATGTGCCAATAGAACTAATTCTTTCTACCAGATTCGGGCCACCCATTTGAAGTAATCACAGTCAGTGTATGATTTAGAACAGTAGAGCTTTGGAAATATGGGTTTGTGGCTTCATACACTGTAACGGCGTTCGATCGAAACTCATTACCTTTGTATATTGTTTCCGCCCGCGCTAATACATGAACGCTAAATAGAGGTTGCTTTTGGAGTTTAATTTCTTCAGTTTCCTTTTCTTTTTGAGTCGGTTCAGTCTGCAGCCATCGTCGTGGTAGTACGTGTATTCCGGGTATGGGATATACGCTCCCGTGGCGGGGTCTATCGGAACCATGATGGGGAGATCGGTCATCGAGACGGGACGATCGCCGTACGACGATCCCGTATCGGAATCCCTCGGAGAATCGCGATTCGGTTCGGCGTATTGGGGACTGCTGCTTTCTAATTGGTTGCCGACTTCGTGGCTCTGATTGCAGACGGGCACGCTCCTACTCGTGTCGGCCGATATATTGGACCGGGATCGGAGAATCGGTCGCGTCGACGAAAAGTCTACGGAGTGTTGGAGACTTTTGGATCTCGGTCGCGCTTGTTGCGGCGTCTCGTCTATACGCGACAGGGTGTGCCGTCGCACCGGTCTGTAGACCTTTCTGTCTCCGATTTTGGGTCGTTTGATTTTCCGGTGGGAGTTGTAGGTTTCGAATGTTGCGGGGGATGGTTGCGTTCTGTCGGGGGTGGGGTTTCTTGCGGGCGCTTGCGGGGCGGGGGCGTTGGCGAAGTGTGCCGCCACTAGGTCCCTCATCTGGTCGCGTGCTCAGTAGTTGTAGGGCCCGTACTGCGAGCCGTGGTAGTAGGGGCCGGCGGGGTACGCCTGGGGCGGGGGGTATCCGGCGTACGCGTATTGTTGCTTCTGGGGGTACACTGTTGGGAAGAGTAAGGATTAGTGTTTGGAACAAACAGACCAATTTTAGTTACTAGAAACGGACAACAATCGTTTTTATTTACTTTTTAAATATTTACAGCTGAAATATTCTCTATGCAAAACAATTCATTTTGTTTATAAAGCACTAGCCGTGCCCCGCGGCCTCACCCGCTATATAAACTATGTACATTCCAAATTTCATCCAAATTAGTTCAGCTATTAAAGCGTGATGATGGAATAAACATACTAACACACTTAAACACAAACTTTCGGATTTATAATATTCGTAGGATAAGCCATGCTATAATATAGTTCTGATATTAATAAATCTAGAGAGGAAAAATTCGCTTAAGGCGGGGTTTGAATCCGCGGCCATAGGATGGCATGCCCTATTGCTCTAAACGCTGAGCTACTCAAGCCCTGACTGAAGCGACGAAATTTACCTTTCCTTATTATTAACGTCTTGGACATGAGACGTCATTTACCGAAATAATTTCGTCGCTTCAGGCAGAGCTTGTGTAGCTCAGCGGTCACAGCAATAGGGCATGATATCCTATGGCCGCGAGTTCAAACTATACAAAACATATGTTATTATGGACCGTTGGTAAATTCAGGGGACAAAGATTTGTCAAATTTTACAATAAGTACCTTAATTTATACAAAATAAATCATTAATTTCATTAACAATGCCCACCCGTTCATGCATCCCTTCAAAAGCACTTTAAATCCCACTGAAAACAATATTTACAAAAAACTGGTATACATAATAAGTATGTATATTTGTAACTGTTGCATAATGAGGGTATTAAAAATGACTGTTGAGAGTTTAATAGTGTTTTACTACCTAATTATGCGCAGTTGCATACATTATTGTATCTACTTAATGACGTCAACAATCATATATAATGCTAATTAAGAAACCACAAGAGATCAACGGTACAATCACAAAGATATTTAAAACGCAAGCAAAGCTTAAAAAACCGACTTCTCAGCTTATATTTTGGTTTTGGCTCGATCGATTTCTATAAAATGTATATGGGACCTGAACCAACTCTGAAGTATAATCTACCAAACAAAATAAAAAAAATACAAATCGATCTATAATTAAACAATAAACAAACATACAGTCGAATGGAGAACCTCTTGTTTTGAAGTCGGTTTAAAATATGACACTCGTTGAAGTAAAGTTATGATAACCTATGGTTTTAAATGCATTATAAATGATTGGCGATATATGAAGGTAAATACACATAATATTTGCGTCATGGATGACTTTGAGGGTACCTGTCTTATAAGAAACATTAATTCAATGAAACCAATGTTCGTAAGTTGCATAATCGTTCCAGATCTGTTATGATATGCTGCCACTAGCTTTTAATAAAGGCTTACCTATTATGATGGTATTTATAATGTAAAGCTTTACCCGGCATGAGGTACTGCATATTAAGCGCTTCTTCCCTCTCCCTCTCGCCGCGCAAGCAAATGGCGGACGAGGAAAACAAGATGGCGGACAGCAAGGCCAGCCCGACGCCGCACCATGCCACGATGTAAGACCAGTCGTACCAAACGCGAGAGTTCTCACGCAATATCTGGTTTATACCAATTTTGTGACGAGTGTTTTTGTATTGAAAAATTGTGGTGATATGTGGATGTTTGATTGTGGTAGAAGATAGAGACGGAATGTGTATGGTTATGGTGAAAGATAGAGACGGGTGTGTAAGTGTGACGCGTGGTGATAAATTGCGACGTATGTGTGCGTTTTTGTTCATGTTAAATACACAAATGCATGTATCGTGATTACCACCACAGATGGTAAAGTATGAGAATGTGTTGTTGTGTGTGATTTATCGTGATAGAAGAGACATAAACAATATGTGTATGTGATTGTAAAAATTAAGTAGGAATGTGTGTTACGTGTTTTGTGCGTGCATAAAATTGTGCACAGTAGGTGTAAAATGTAATGTGTTTGATAAATTATTGAATGTGTTATTGCGAAGGTGTGTGTGATTGTGCATAAATGTGACAGCATGTGTTCACGTAATATGGTAGAGTAGAATAATTGTGAAAGTGTATAATACATTTTGATGTGAATCACGCGTCATAAAAGTAATTAAACACGTACAATTCGTATAATTACAACAATAATTACATGAAATATTTATGAATTATGTACAACACCAGATAGAAGACGTGTTAATGTTGGTAAGCGAGTTAGTATTGCGTGGCATAAACCAGATATTATTAAAGAAATAGCGCGATTATTTATTTAATTGCATTATATTATTATTTGTCAATACGTCCGGTCGTTCCGAAGTAACGCAGTAGCCAAGTTTCATAGAAACATGAAAAGAAAGAAAAGCATATTGTTAGTATGAGATACTTACGCGGTTTTATTGTAGGGTTATTTTATTTATATTCCAGTGGATTAAAGGTACTGTCTAGTATTTTGTTGTTACATTGTTTTATCAGATGCATTGTACCTATAAAAGTACATTTATCGAAACATCTTATAATTTCGAATATAGGTACATATGTCACAACGACCGATTTAATATTTTGATCCATGTCAACAAGAATATAAGAATATATAAGACAAAATAAATCAATGCCTTGTAGGTAAAAAAATATAGGTAAATACCTATATAATAGACATAATATTATAAATAAATATAGTCATAATTATGATCATTGTATTCCCGAAAATTCAAAATTCAATTTATTTTCAAATCGATTTTTTGTTAAAAAGACATCAACGCGTTTTCTTAGTCTTTAGAATATTCATAAAATGAACAAATAAGTAGATAAGTTATAAATAATCTATCATATCGACTTATATAAACATTTGTAAGTATACTATATATACTATTAAATAATACTATATATACTATTAAATAATAATAAACATGGAAAAAATAAAATTAATGAAATAACACCAAACGCGCTACGTTGAAAAAAAATGTACAAAAGAGTCCAGTTCCACCTGCACTCCACCTGTAACCGGGAAGCGTTAACCTCTGCACAAGATGGCGGACAATATGGCCGCCAAGATGGCCGCCTAACCTGGCATTATATACTGCACGTTATTCTGTTGTTCTCGGCGCTTCTCCTTGCCCAGACAAATTGCTGAAGAGAAGAAAAGAATGGAACTGCCGAAGGAGACACCAACGGACAACCAGGCGAGAATGTACGACCAGTCGTACCATATCGACGAGTTGTCTTTTAAAACCTGTGGAGTTAGGGTATAAAGGTATAAATAGTACATAGATTATGGTAAATGGTGACTCTAAAATAACATATACATTTTTTAATATCTCTATTTGTAAACATCATTTAAGTTATGCTTATAGATTCAACTGTGGGATTGTAATAACTGATGACATAAATATAAGAACCTGGATGTCCGAGCTTAGCTGGGTTTTTTTTTTTGTAAATGACGTTTTCTAAAAATGAAACCAAGCTAGATCGATTTATCACCCCCGAAACCCCCTGCATACTAAATTTCACGAAAATCGTTGGAGCCGTTTCCGTGATTCAGATTACATATACATATATATAAATGCTCGTTTAAAGGTATTAGATATAGTTACATTGCAAATTTAACGATGAAATAATAATTAATTAAGTAACTATTTATTATTATTTCATCATTCATTTAGTTACATTATTATCTATGACATTAATATTCTGAAATGTTGACATCCCTTGATATCATAACTTTAATGATGAATTTCTTGCTTCCACATATATTTGATATTCCTCAAGTAATATCCACCATATATCGGTGTTGCAGTGCAGTATGTCGTGAAATAAAATAAATCGTGTAATTCGCTCAAAAACAGAATAGCTTTGTTGTAATTCAATTGAAGATGGAGATTCTAAATTTATGTGATATCTTACATTAGGCCACTGTTGGTAGTATTCCTCTCCGACGACCTTCTCCTTTTCGTAGAATTCTACTCCGTGCCACAATGCCATCGCTCCAGCTGCCAGTAGACCTAGAATCATTACACAAATCCAATAAGATTCAGATAAATTCTACTAATATTATAAATCCGAAAGTTTGTGTTTGTGTGTTATTTTGTTTCACACTTTAACGGCTGAACGGATTTAGATGAAATTTGGAATAGTAAATATTTAATGAAGTAGTAAATATTTTATGTTTATATATACAAAAGTTATATTTATATATACAATACAAACACGACCACTTATTTTTAGTGTTTCGCGCCCGTTTAAAGTTTTTGGCTATGTGCTACAGTTGCGCCGCGCGCCTTGTCGCGGCTGTCAGCGGAACTCAATCCGGGGAGGTGCAAGAGGCTCGGGTGAATTTTGAAATTATTCTGGCTTATATCGCGCTCTTAAGTATGATCTACTAAACAATAATTAAACGCAAACAAAGCTTAAAAAACCGACATCACCGCTTATATTTTGGTTTTTATTGATTTTCTCAAAAAGCGCTTAATCAATTTCGATATAAACTTATATAGGGCTGCCTCTTAAGTATGATCTACTAAACAATAATTAAACGCAAGCAAAGCTTTAAAAAAACCGAATTCACCGCTTTATCTTCGGAACTTTGATCAGATTAGATGTACTAAACATGCATTATTGACTATATTTCAAGAAATACTGATCAGATCTTGATCAAATTTAAATGGGACCAATTGGAAAGTAAACTCAAACAAAAAAAAAATATTCGAAATCGGTCACGTGGAACGAAGATATGAGATAACACACAAAAAAAATTACAGTAGACTTGAGTACCTCCTCCTTATTATGTGAAGTCGGTAAAAATAAATGTGAGTCGAATTGAGAACCTCCTTTTTTGAATTCGGTTGAAAATGAATAAATTCCATCAAGATGGGTATCAAATGAAAGGACTCTAAAATACTATTTCAGAAATATATATCTACACTATGTGGGAATAACGTTAAACATCTTAATTGGTTTTAAACAAAAGGATTTGTTTGTCTGGAAGTCGGATTTTAGTCTTTAACCTTTATCTTGCCAACAGAAAAAAGTAATCCAACCTTCGTTTTCATATTTTTTCTCTTTCTCCATTCAAAGGTTGACTGGAAGAGATCGCTCTGATAGTTCGCCTATTGTACATAGATTTAAATAATATGATAGTTTTACTTTATTTTGTGCAATGAGTTTTGTATTATATTATTATGTACTTAACTTTAAGTAGCACTGAACTATAAAGGGTCAGCGTGATGCTTACCACCAAGCGAGCGTTTCGCTTGTCTCTCAATTACATTAAAAAAAACTTACAAGTGACCAGCATTAGTATGGCGGTGGCGGTGATGTTCCCAGGACTTCTTTTCCAACAGCCGACGACGCCGGTCCAGAACGCGATGAAGAGAGACAGGAAGGCTACTATGAACAGGGCTACCGTAGAGCGCGCCATGTGTAGCCTGAAACAGGAGTTTATAGTGGTTTTAATTTAACTATAAGAGGAGACATGCAGGTCATTCACTTGTAACTTATAAAGTCACGCCTGCCTATAACCACGCAGAACTTTGTTTTTGAAGCTGCTCCATGCTCCTCCTCGCTATGTTATGCACGCTAGTTTATAACATTATCATCATCGGGTAGTATTCTTTTATCATCATCGGGTAGCATTTCTTTTGTCATCATCGCGTAGCATTTCTAATGGCGCTACGTAAGTGAAACTGTTGCCTTTTTACAGATATAACAGATAGGCGAGCATTTTATCACTAATAGAAAGAGATGATGAAAAATTAAAAATAAGATAAAAATGTTTAGGTATTTTGCAATGATTCACAACCAGTGTCTAAAGGTTCTAAAAATTATGTACAATAATTATAAATTCGGTCTGTCTTTATAGATTATACGTTCAGCAAATAACGACGGCAGCAATAAGTTTCATTCTTTCGCAGTACAGATGATGAACGTAGATGCAAAACGATGCGCCCAAAGTGACCTCATAGTCGATACCCAAGAAGACACCAAAAGATCAATGTCAATCTATCACAAATCCGTAAAAATCGTTATACCACCTCAGGCTTAAATCACAGTTCAACAACCTTGTGCCAAAACACCAAGAGAACTAGGTCAAATGCCCATAGGCAACCGGGCAGAGATAAATCTTAATGGAACAAATCGAAGCCATTGTCTCATTGCTTTGATTGAATGATTGAGTCGGGAAGTCATTAGCGGATGATTTGTCGGACTGTCTTGATGTGGCCTTAATCTTTTGGATGCTAATTTACTAGTAAGATTTACGAGTTGATATAGTATACGAAAAGAGCAATGGGTTTCAAGATAGGCGTGTCCGGTATCATTCATAGCTTTTTATAATGAAATTTGATTTCTTGAGTGTCATTGTAACTTATTTTTTAAATTTGTAAACTTTTGACTACAATCTCACGTGATGGAGAGCGATGATGTGGTCGAAAATAAGCACTCTTGCTTAATAAATACCTATATAACTGAAATTAAACATTAAATAACTCCATTCTTTCACATCAGATTCTGCAGTCGTGCTGTACTCAAACGAGAAAATGGTTAGAACGAAACTGACATCTTCTTTTAAGTTTCTATGATAGATTTATTATATTTTTCATTTTCAGTTTATAGCTACGTGATCAGTATATAGCTTCCTTACTGCTTCTTTTCTGCTTCTTTTGTAAGGGGTATACTTATCGCAAAAGTTTTAAAATTTATTGTATGTGAGAGGTTTTTAGGAATTCTACAAGCGAGGCCGGTTTTAACTTTTAGAAGGATCGTTTAGACACGGGATTTGGTTTACGAATGGCTTTGGGTTTATACTTGTGTGTTTTTAGAGTTGCATGTACAAACTCATTCTAGGCCTAGCGTTTTTACGACTCAAATTCATCACCTTCAATTGAGATAATGATTCATTCAGCTGATCAGAGATAAAAAAAGCAGCAGACGCAAGGTCGAGACGGCTCAGAGCATGGACATTTTCTGGTTCAGGGGGTTAGTGGAGTACCATCTTGGTTAACTACCACCGAGGTAGAAGCCTGTACCTAACGTAGGTTGAACATGACTTAGGCAAAGGAAAGCCCCGATCCAGCATAATGATGACGTAAAGGGATAGAAACGATGGAGTGTGACTAGTCTACTGAAACTCACCTGTTCATTGCGTCGTCTGAGAATCCTTTAGTCTCATTGTTTTCGTCAGGTATGAAGTAATCCACGTTGCTGCAATGCGTCTCCACAGGCGACAAGTATATCTCCACTGTAATAGAAGAAACACATATGTTATGTATGGACGCTTATGGTAATGAAAGGCTTTGATGAAAGCGGAGAAGCGTGGTAGCAGTAACTCTTCAATTTTTTTTATATAGGATATAATATCAACCTATTTAATTTTGTAAGCGAGTTCTGTCATCCACGCTGAGGCTAATCATGTTGGTAATTTATTTTATATATGTCGTTGCCGTAGTACGTGTAACATCAACCAAAGATTTCCTTTAGGAGATAGTTAACTAAATTTCGAAATAATTATTTGATGAAGAAAATTTACAGTATATATGTAATCGTCTATGTAAAATAGTTATTTTATTATCAAATAACGACAGTCTTATTATTAGGAGAAATCTCTTCTTTAAGCGAATCTGCACTACAGAGCCTTCTATATATATATTGCCGTATATAGATAACAGATTAATTAAAGTCACTTTGTAACCTATATGTTTTATTGCCTATCTATATTGAAAGACTTAGTCATTTAGACTATTCTAGTCTTGAGAAAATACAATATGAATTACATTCACTTGGAGACGTAACAAATGTTTGAAGAAGTTAGTAAATGGACCTGCATTTTTAAAATGAGTTTGATACTTTTAGTTACTGTTTCTTATTTCATTTAGAACTCGTATATCATAAGGAATCAACTTGTAAGTTGCAACACGGAAAGGAACTTACCATATTAATTAAACAAATTGAGTGTTAAATCTTAAAATAACAGTGAGATCATGCATAAACATGATCCGTACAAGAATACTGAGTATTACAAATGTTTACAATAAATGCCAAATGTTTGAGTCACCGCTCGCTTGATTTCGTATGTTTTGAAAGAACAGATTTGCAACATCCTTGCTTAAGAAGGTATTTTTGTACATATTTTTGCTTATTTTAAGCATTTGTTAGCCAATTTCGACTACTCTGTTGGCGTAAAGACTGGATATAAACGCTGCGGATACTGGATAGATTTGTGTAAACTCCAAGACATAATAATTTGTAATCTCGGTCTACAGGACTTCTGCCTGGGGTTGGTATCCCCACATAAACGCTTCCACACTCACAGCCCCACACTAAGTTCAATGACTTGAGTCATGGGTGCCGAAAACATTCACATTACACACACAATGACAACAAGAACCGGAAACACAAATTTTCCTTAGGGACAAAACTTGTGTTTCTGCCGGAAAACGAACCATAGCTACTTGGCAGGGATTTCTCCCAGCCACACACTTTTTTAACGGCTTCTATTTTTAAATTGGCAAACAGCTAACTCTATGGAGAGTTCATGGGAACGCGAAGTGCATGGAATTCCTGGTACAAATAAAGATGTCTACATATTTCTCGAATCCCAGGCTAAACCGCGTAGAAAAGTAAAAAGAAACTCGCTTTCACGCACAGCGTGTATCGTATCATGTGCAAATTAAGATGACCTTTTATGAAGAATGGAAAGTGTGAAGGTTGTCTGATCGAGTTATACGAGCCAGGTCAGTACCGCGCGCTATCGATGATACGAAATTATTTATATTAAGTTTACGGTTCAATTGCCTATATCTGTATTTCTACGATAAAGCTATTCTGTTTGTTAATTCGAGCACCACGGTATGCTCCCTAAGGAAACAATCAAGAATAATCTGTAAAATTACAGGACCCAATTGAATAAAACTTTTGATATTGCTTTTTTTAGAAACGAATATAAATCTTCAGTTGTTGCACCTAGAAAGTCTCTTGAAAATTGTCTTTTTTGTTTATAAATATATAGCGTTCAATAAAGTTTATGCATTAAAGTAGTTGATATGATATTATAAGTACAATCATATTTTTTTATGTTAGATAGGTATGCATTTCGCCGATATCTCAGCTGATGGAAAGTGATGATGCATAACATAAAACATAAACGCATTCACACTCAAAGCCCCACACTAAGTTCAAAGACTTGTATCGTAGGTGCCGGAAACATTCACACCACACACACAAACACAAACAGAACCAGAAACACAAATTTTCCTTGGAGAGAATCTTGTGTTCCCGTCGGAAATCGAACCCGATACCCCTGCTTAGAAGGCGAACGCTCGCCTAACAAAGCCTTCAAAGAACGGACAAAGATGTAGCATGCTTATCTAGAAGAAACCTATTCACATATAATTATTTCGCCTAATTATGGGCGTGTCACGTGTACCAAGGCACAAATTATGGTAGGTGGCAACAAAGCAGTGGTTGAGAAGGGACCAGCATCAGCAGTCCAGCTGTTAGATGAATTTAAAATAATTATGCTAATGTAATAAAATTATAGCGCCTTATTCGGCTATCATGCGTTGAATTTGGCCATCAAAAAGTTTAAAATTGGAACGTTCTCATGACGCGATATCGCCGTATAACTTTGTGTAAAATCGGATGCAATGAACCAGGAAGTGTGTACAATGCTGGGCGGGGCGATCTCGGCCTATTGTTTCGCGGTACTCTCATGCGAGCGTAAAACAGATGGGGTTTCAAAAATTATATCCATATCGTATTCCCATGTTCTCAGCTAATTTTGTGAACTGCCCGTTGGCGTAAATAGGTGCTCGTTCACCGTATAAGCACCCCTGCTTAGATTTGTATAGCGGTGTCATGGCTATGAAATTGACGTCGCGACGTCATTTCACAGTAACAGAAATACGTAATACGTGTATGTGGGTATTTAGGTGCGCTTTAGCCTTCTAAGCAGGGGTATTGGGTTGGATATCCGGTGGGAAAAAAAAAAAGTTTGGTTGATGTAAATGTTTCCGGACAACCCAAGTCTTTGAACTTAGTGTAGGAATGTGTGTGTAAGCGTTTATGTTAAATTTACTTATCATAATCCAGAACTTTCCAAGTATATACCACTATCTGTAACTCATCTCAAAATGGAGATAAGTATAGGGCATATTGATACTTGGGTAATATTAGCACATAATTATCGTATTAAAGTTTTGTAACTCAATATTATAAGACAGTGCCATAAATTAATTCTACGACACGGATTTATTTCATGCTTTATTTATGAAATAATTAGCTGTGACCCACATCTTTCCCCGGCGAAAAGAAGTTCTGCAACACATTTCTTCAAGAATTGTTCAACCGTACAACGTTAACATTTTCGTATTTAACCGGAAATAAATATAGCCAGAAATAAACGTATGAAAATATATTATTATTACTTCAGATATTAGACTAAGGATCGAGTGGAATATCTTTTTTTATTTTAACTAAATTATTAAATCATTACATAACGTCATGGACCGCAAAATATACCAATTTTTCTGACTATTTCTCAGAGCATAACATGAAAATCATTGCATCCTAAAAACCTACTTTATTCTGATTATAATTAAGATATAATAATGGCTATTGTTATTTACGTTCCCAGGCTTTTCTCAAAATAAACATGATTGTTTGACTCATTCTTACTTATTACTAGCGTAAAAAATAGTCACTTCATTTATATAAACACATATCTTAAATTCATATTTCTAGTTTTCACATATTACATAGAGATGGTTGAATGAGTAATAACAAATACGCAGAAGCTCACCAACCTCGACTATATCATGTGAATGTCGAGGCAATCCAGCTCATTGACACAATAGACTTAAATAAATAAATGATAAACGTAAACGCTTTCCCCCTCACAGCCCCACACTAAGTTCTTTTAATTGTGTCGTGGGTGCCGGAAACATTCACATCACACACTCACAACCAGAAACACAAATTTTCCTTGGGGAGGAAACTGAGTGAGAAAGACTTAAAAGAACTAAACATTTGAATTAGTGTAATGTTAGTTATTATATATCAAAGTGATATATTATGAGTGCTGCAAAAACAAAGGATAAGTTCTTGTTCCATCACTTTTAAATATTATTATGTTCCATACCAATATAAAATGCGGTTCGTCATTGGCATGTTGTTACTAGACATAACAATCTAAGTTTTCTTAGTGACTGATATTCTTTGTTCATATATATTCTCTCACACTGCACACTAATATTATAAGGGCGAAAGATGTGAGTGCGTTTGTATATTTCTTACTTCTTCACGCTCAAGCGGCGACCAATTTTTGACGAAATTTGGTATGGAGGTAGCTGACACCCTGGATTGTCACATAGGCTACTTTTTATACCGGCATTCGCGGACCCTCGGCCGCGACTAATGCGGCTAAAACTGCAAGGCGCAGCGCAGCTACTTAGTTGAATTAAATCAAAATCGTTTATTCACATGGGCCCCAATGAGGCACTCATGAAAGTTAATGACTCTACTGCCAGATTCGAATTGCAAAATTACAACCATCTCGAGAAGAACCTAAACTTAATTTGCAGTCAAGTCATACCGTGACCCGTAACCGTATATTTAAATTACGAATTATTTCGACGGGGAAATATTTCGGTATCGTATATACAATACAAATAATTCTCCGTCGCCTATTTCATTACACAGAACTATAAAGTTGTGAATTGACACATTACAATGCAAGTAAGCAAATGACAATACCAGCTCGAGGTCGCTTTGCGCAAACAAATCTTGAAATATGGTACCAGTACACAGTAGGCATCTGTTCTCCACCGGTCCTACTGCAAGGTAAGCTTCGCCTATTGTCAATCCAAATTTGTTATGAATATGCAATGAGCATACATATTAATAACCGAGGTATCAGAGTATTGTTCTGCCTACATGACTCCGGAATGCAGTGACAAACCGTGTGGTGAAAGTCACGGGGTGTGACCGTATTTGACGAAAGTATCTACGTAATAGGATTAGTGTTTGCAAAGCAAATAATGATCATGAGAATTTCACTCATATTCATAAAAACAATAAAAATGTTGAGTAGATCAACAAATAATTATTAAACACTGAATGTAAGTAACATTCAAATAAACAATACAATTCTAAGGGGTACTAGCAAGCATGGACCGAAAGGCGAATTCGACATTTTTACCCGATTTCAGAGTTTCTCAATTCTTCGAACGCATAATCTATTAACCGATTTGGAAAATGATTGTTTTGTTCGGAAGGGTATACTATTCTAGATGGTTCCATTATAATTTGATCAAGATCCAGATCCAGTTTCTTTTTTAAGTATTTGCGATTGAAGTCGGTTATTCATTTTTGAAGCTCCTATACCTATACTTAGCATATTTGCGGCACAGCTTCACGTGCCATCGCGACCTATTCGCAGCTGGAAGGATGACATTTTAATTCTGATTAACAGGCATAATATACAACTTAGGTACCTACATATGACACTGATTATGCAGGAGTGACGCTTATCACAACGCGAACAATTTGATTAGGTCCTATTATTTAGTCCTAGTCATAGTAATTTAACCAGCTCGTTGGCTTAGTCGGTACGGGTTCGCGGGTATCGGGTTCGATTCCCCGCGGGAACTCAAGTTTTCTCCCCAAGGCAAATGTAGGTTTCTAGTTCTATTAGTGATGTTAATGTTTCCGGCACTGACACAAGTCATCGATCTTAGTGTGAGGCTCTAAGTGTGAATGCGTTTTCAGTTTATATTTAGTTCAATAAGGTTCTTTAATAACAGATAACGTAAAAATTCATGTTTTCAAGAAATTAATATTCCCGATTTTGAGTTCAACCTCAAATAGTACATGTAGGTAAAAAAATAGTGTTTTTAAAATTGCTCTAGAGATTTAGTATAGCTGATTCACTTAATTTTGATTTGGGAATAATATGGCAACAATAGACGTGTGAACTTAAAAAAACCCCCAATCTTAGTACTATCTACTAAATAACTTTTTGCAATCTTTTGTTACTGGATATAGGAGTTTTTTGTGAAAAATATATTTCTAGACAAGCTATTATGCAAAACGCATTCAGTACTGTTTGTTTATCTATTTTTTATTAATCAGTCCACATACCATCAACCTATTACTCGTGAGAAGTTCGATTGTCTACCTTTCGCCTCTATATTTTTTTAACACATTCACACTAACAGCCGTTTTCATTGTACCTCTTTGGAGTTTTACCACCAAAGCTTTTCCGCTAGAGGGCTCTGTGTGTTGTCACTTGTCAAAATTGTTTGTTGGCGGAAAGGCTGAACGTCTGCCTTCTAAGCAACGAGTATCAGATTCGATTCCCGCTGGGAACTCAATATTTCTCCCCAAAGAAATTTGATGTTTCTGGTTCTGGATGTATTTTGGTGTGTGATGTGAATGTTATCGGCACACACGACACAAATTTTCGAACTTAGTGAGGGTTAACGTGAAAGCGTTCGTTTGATTAAAAAATAATTAACAAGCAGATAACTCAAAACTTATCCGCCACGCCTGAAAGCTGTTATTACTCGACAAAAGCAAGTAAGTTGCATCGCCATTGAGTAACGGGAACTAAGTCTACATTATTAAAAAAACAACCAGAAGAAATACGTACGAAACAAGTTAAAAACAAGCCTGTAAGAAAGAACGTGGATACAGAATGTTCACCCTTTCTAACATCTTATTTTTTATGTTTTTATGAGAACTGGGTATTTCGCTGTTTTAGTCTCTTGTGACCACGGCCGATGCAACTCTGCCAAAACACTACATTAGTCAAAAAGCTGGTACTTATTTGTCTCCGAGAGGCAATGCCGCCAGCATGATGAGAACGCTACCCACTGGTGGTGGAGCTTGAGCACTTGAGTTACCTATAGGCTCAATGCCTCGTAGGTAACTTGTAGATGTATATAGTTTTAGTTTAGTTTTAAAAAGTATAGGCCATTGGCACGTAGACAGCGGATTAAAAAAAAATCCAAAATTATGTTATTTTCAAAATAAAAGTGGGAAAAGACCCGATTTTCTCTTAAAAATATGATTGCAGTTCGCGGAAAATTAAAAATTCTACCTTATTATTCCTACTTCCTTGAGCTGGTGCCGTTAAAATGTACACTATTTCCAATGACATCAGCATTGCCTCATATCCGCTGCATTCCATCACTTGTGGCATATTCAAATGCAGCAATGGGGTGACCTGGTCTGCCGGCGGCATTTCGTTGGTCGTAGGCAGAGAAAGTTGCCAGCAATCGTCCTTGTTGGACCTAGCTTATCATACTCAGGTTTTGGATTGGTGTCGCAATTATAGATTCGAGGCAGTCTTACTTTAAAAGTGCTTTCCACCCTCGAATAGGTTTCCACTTACCAATAGGTGATAGTGATCGTGGTCATATTTTACATATTTTTTTATAGAGAATAGATATTTCTTTAAAAATCGTTTTCACATGTGTTAAATAAATGTCCCGACTAAGTAAAAAATATAATATTCTGTGTAATATTCGTTCTTATAGAACGTTTGTCGAATATTTTATGTCTTTATATATAAAAAACAAGGGAGCCCTAGTGCAGACTACTGGCATCTACAAAATCCTATAAAACCTGGATTAAACTAAATGTCTTAAATGGTGCAACTGTAATAATTTTGTGAAATAAACATATTTGTATTTAAATTATTAATATCTGTTACGAATCTATAAATAGCACTTCTGGTAGGTGTTTTTCGAGAATGACATAGCAGGACTGGTGTATAGTGAAACGAACCCGATTATGTAAGTTTATATTTTTATTAGACGAGACAAGCAGATCACTCGCTAAAGGTAAACGTCACTCTTGCCCAGTAGTTTTCAATGCGTCTCAGATTTTTTTAAGTATTAACAGGCGTGAAAATTCTGCGCGGCAATGCACTGCGCGCGTCACCTAGATATATAAGAAGTTAAACATCTATTTGTCCTGTATATAATGTCAATGTTAGTATCTACTTGTCATGAAATATTTCAATGGAAACATTGTTCTTTAATCCGTAAAACAGTATGTTTACTCGGGCGGTGGAATGACTGGCAAAGGTGCTTCCCCTGGCTAACCAACTACATATCTAAATTAGGAAAATGAATCACGATTTTTTCTAATTGAACAAGTCGTCTACTGAACTAATATGTATACTATAAGTTCTTAAGATATAATTGTCACTCTTACTATAAATATCCGGATATTTTTGCGTCTATATCCGGAAAAGACAATAAAAATATCCCGTTTACACACATTTATAATATGCAAGTAAGCATAAACATAAACGCTTTCACACTCACAGCCCCACATTAAGTTCTATGACTTGGATCGTGTGTGCCGGAAACATTCACGCCACACACACAATCACAACCATATTTAATAGTATAGGTGATAGAATAGAGGAACTGCTTTGTATATAGCATACGCCCATATACAACATTCCTCTATTTATTTAAACGCTTTCACACTCACAGCCCTTCACGAAGTTCGATGATTTGTGTCGTGAGTGCCGGACATATTCACACAATTTAACTTGGAGAGAAAACTCTCGTCCGTCTAGATTTTCAGGATTTCATAATCACACATAATTAAAGTACAGTAAAAAAATTAATTAATTAATCAACACAAGACAAATTGATACAAGCGTCGATGGTAAAAATTATCATTGTTCTGAAAGTTATTGTAGGTATTTAAATATATCATTAACTATTTTCTTAGCAGTATAGGGTAGACTTACATAAGATGATATTACCTTGATAATAAACAGATAACATAATTTTGTTAATTGTTCTTTTTATATCTTCATATTATTTTTAAAATAACACTTCCCTAATGAATTAAGCGATATTCTAAGCTCACAGAATACGGGCTACAATTTAAAAATTTGTATCGTTTTCTGACATTTTTATTTCGATTATTTATTATTAATTGCCTATAAAGTGTTAAATAATCTGAATAAAAATTGCATTGCGACACCGATACATGGTGGATATTCCTCAAATGCGCACGAAGCGTTTTGCTTCCACTTTCATGATGCGCACTGCAAAGGAGTGGAACTCCTTGCCAAAGTCTGTGTTCCCAGATAAGTACAATCTTGGAGTCTTCAAGTCGAGAGTGAATAGGTATTTTCTAGGCAAGCGTGCTCTATCGTCGACCGCATCGTCACTTAACATAAGGTGAGATAGTGGTCAAATGTTTGCCAATCACAGTTAAAAAAAAAAAAACTTAAAGTAAAAAGCATATACAAAATAAACAAAAAACCTGTTTCTGTTTGCGTCGATGTAAATGGCAGGAAAGAAAATGTAAAATGGCGGTCCAGAATTGCCACGGCTTACTTTTACCGCGTATTACTGGTCGTTTTCACTTTCGCGATTTTCTCATACCATAGATGTTATAAAACGAGTGTTAATAACAGGTCCCTCTTAAATGTAATTGGAAGTACCTCTCTTGGTTATCACTTAACCTTAGAATGCAAAAGGTGTGTAGGTATAGGTACTCAGGCATATTAGCTTATCCATAAATATTTATGTGGTAAAATTAGAAACCAATTACTGAAAACGGATGCTATATGCTAGAGGCAATGTTTATAGTTTCTGTCACCTTTAATTTTAGTACTTAACTTAAAAAAAACAACAGGTTGCACTCTCGGAGTGCCAGCAGAAGTGAAAACATGAACATTAACGTTGTGCATTTTTGAAATAACAATGCTATCGTTACCATAGAAACGCGGTAGAAAGAGAGGGATATTACTTCCTCTCCTACGCCGCGCCGCCCGGCGGTCTACTCTCCCTTGGTCTTACGAATTTTCCATCAGGTCACGTGCCCTGACGCGAGTTTAACATTTTTGTGCACAACGCAGCTAAAGAAGTTTTCACTTAAAAAAATTACATACCACTTTTTTCCAATTTTTATTTACTTAAATACTAAAGAAACACATGTTTAGTTAAGTATCTAGACAATTTTTTTTTATTCATTATAGACAAGCGTTTGACCACTATCTCACCTGATGGTAAGCGAAGATGTGGTCGACGATGGGGCACGCTTGCCTAGAAGATACCTATTCATTTGTTTTGTTTGCATTTTCGTACAAGATGTTACTGTAGCTAAGTTAGGTACATACTTATAACTAATTCATAACATCTCGAATATTCACTAATCGCACCTCAACCTAGACCTAGTTAATATTAGTTCGAAGACTTCGTTTGTTTGAGCTCCCATACAATACCAAGATTTAACATCAAAATTACACATCTCAATCACTTCTGGATTAGGTGTAATTATCAGTTAGTCAATCAGTGACACGATAGTTTTCCATATTTGATCCAGCGAAGCGAGATCTATAAGTTGACTTGGTCATTCAGCACTTTGTCCGTCCGTCCGTCTGTCAGAGGCTTCTTGCGTCTAAACCATATAAGCGAATGAGACTTCAAATTCTCAAAGTGTATGTAAAATAATAATAAGTTAAAATTTTATATAAATTAAATTATGAAGGGGGCTCCCATACATGTAAGTGGGGAGTGAAATATTTTTTATTTTTTTATCTACCCTTGTGGGGTATCGTTGAAAAGTAAAAAAAAAATATGTTGGAAAATGACGATTTGGTAGGCCATCAAAGTCACTGTTTTTAGACTTATTTTGTCCCGGTATCAATCTTAAAAACGGCTCAACACTGAACGCTGAAGCTTACGTATAATATTCGTTATATCCTGTACTTGAACAACAAATACAGTCTCTATAAGATCTCTAATATAACAATCTCTATAAGGCAAAATGTAGGCTCGAGATCTCAGTTCAGCGCGAACCACTAGTTAAATTTAGATCAAGAATTAGACAGCACGCTTTCTTCTTCTTAAAAAGGTCCAATGAGGCGCATTCATCTCATCCACTTCGGAATGCAAATGCAAATCGTGAACCTTAGGGTGTGGTTTGCAAATGACAAATGTATTAAAGATAAACGCCTGGAAGTGGCACGAAGAAAGTCGCGTTTGCATTTGCATTTGGTTTCCAACGCCGCAGGTGGAAATGGAAAGCCTGTGAAGAGGGGACCTAGTGAAGAAACATGATACTATATCTATCAAAGTCAAAACATTTATAAAAAGCAATAACAAAATGAATATTTTCTTTCGTCAAGATAATTTTATCTATAGTAAACTTAAAGCTTCAAAAACAGTCAACTTGTTGATAATCAATTTGCGCCAGCTCAACTTTAGAAAAGATGCTGTAAGTTATATATCACTAGAAACTTCTCTAGATGTCGATTTTGCAATTCGAATCTGGCAGTAGTCATTAACTTTCATGAGTGCCTCTTTCGGGCACATATGAATAAACGATTTTAAATTTTAGTTTTTTTATGAGAGAAGAAACTCGTCCCTCTTAAAATTGTTAAATTACGCACACATTCACAATCACAGCACACTATCTAACACACATTATGATAAAAGGTTACACTTACATGGCCCGTGAAATGCCTCATTATGGTAATATCTTTTATTATTTTAAAATAGTATCATATTAATTGACTAATTGTGCTATTTTATGCTGATGTATAGATAAGAATTAAGAGTGATACATAAACTTACACACCTCAAGCACCATAGGATTAATTATGGAAAGTTTTTGGGAGCCTGAAAGAGCGCATATTATCTAGATTATTCTAGAGCTTCTGGAGAAGCTGCGGTTAAAAAAAAGTAGAATCTCCTTGGAAATTGGCTCTACCAATAAAACACGCAAATCTGCCGAAAAATCTGTCTCAGAAAACTAAGATCTAAATAACGTATATTTGAAGTTGGTTTAAATTAAATCAAATTTATTTATTGAGATATAAACGAATTACACTAATAACATTAGTCTCACATATACCTATATCATAAATAAAAATATTTAAAACTACAGATTAATAAACTCTGTCAAATCTTTTATTTCTTTTATTATCATTGTAGACAAGCGTTTGACCACTATCTCACCTGATGGTAAGCGATGATGTGGTCGACGATGGAGCACGCTTGCCTAGAAGATACCTATTCAATCGCGACTAAAATTTAATATTAATTAAATTAAATATTATTAAATGTCATAAGAAACATCTACTGAGCATTCACGCTTTTTCCACGTATCCCATTGATCGATATGTATGAATTGGAAGTATTAACAAAAGAGCAAGGAAAACTGTTTGCAGTTCAATGCTTCCAAGTGTATGAATATTACTTTTACTCGTGTTCATAAGCCAATATTGCACGGTTATAATATAGATGGGACGCAGATGATTAGAGTCACAGAAGTAAAGGATTTCGGAGTTACTCTCAATACAGAATTAAAATTTCGTGACCATATTACTAAAATCTGCAAAAAAGCATATAGAAATTTGGGGTTTATCCTTCGCATGGCTAACGGCTTCACCAATATCAAGGCGATCTGCGCTTTATACAACGCTCTGGTCAGGAGTCAGTTAGAATGCAATGCAGTAATTTGGTCCCCTCACGAAACAAAATACATACTCATGGTAGAAAGAATACAAAATAAATTCGTTAGGTATTTATACATGAAAAATTATGGAGTTTATCCATTTTATCCATTGATGTACCCTACTTTATTTATTTTAGGAATGGTCGGATATAACGAACTGAGGGTCAGGAGAGAGCTCACACTAGTTTCTTATATCTTTAAAGTAATCAGAGGTAGGGTACATAACGCTGATATGCTGGACCAAATACGCTTGTGCGTACCGGATAGATACGTGTGGCGGAGACGCCGGCCGCAGCTAGTGGCGGCGGACCAACCTGCTGCGGCAGGCGCCTCTGACGCGCGCGCTGACCACTCTCAACCTCATTGCCTCACAACTTGATATATTTTGTTGTACTCTGAATGAATTCACAAAGGTAGCTTTAAGTGTTTTATGTTATGTTAAGTATCTATAGAATTAAGAAACTACACTATTGCATTGGGTTTTTCCTGTAATAATAGATGTAAGATGGAGAAATAAATAAATAAATAAATAAACTTTTTAATATTTCATCAGATTCACATATTATATATGAATTAACCAAAAAATCTTTATTATTATACTTTCATAGATTTATAAATGCTATAATATTGTTTTGTAGCATGCTAACGATCATTTTGACAAAAATAAATTATTATCATCTTAGCCACAAGAAGTCCATTGCTGGATATAGGCCTCTCCCAAAGATCTCTAAAAAGAACGGTTGTTAGCGGCCTGCATCCAGCGTCTTTCTGCGATCTTCATTATGTCGTCCGTCTACCTTGTGGGCGGTCTTCCGACTCTGCTCTTGCCAGTCCGTGGCCTCCATTCGAGAACCTTTCGGCCCCATCGGCCATCAGTCCTGCGTACTATGTGCCCTGTCCATTGCCACTTCAACTTGCAAAATTATGTTTTATGTTAAATAATGTGTATATATTTGACAGAAAAACGCGTATATAAAACCGGTAACAAATTGTTACATTAATACATATTGAATCGATTGTATAAATGCCAGATTAACCTGAATTCCGTAGCGCATTTGTGCGCAATTTGGGCGAGTACAGGATTTAACAGTCGATTAGCTAATCCATGCCGAAATGCAGTATTGAATATAAATGAACCCTTTTGTAATATACGTTCTATAAAGCCAGTTCAAGTAAGTGTGTTTTTAAACAAGGACTTCTTAACCCGACTGCTAAGGAAGGATTTCACTCCTCTCCATCCAAAATAAGCAAACATAATTATATTTTTCGCGCGTATCTTAATTGTATTTATTTTTATTAGATACCTCATATCTTCCAAACGGCTGGATGGATTTTGACAGTTAAGGTATCGTTCGATTTATCTAAAAAACTCAGGCGTTGTTAGAAACATGTTTAAAAACTAAATTGCGGATTTTTGGCGCTTGTAAGTTGTTAGTAAATTTTATTTACAAAACCTATCGAGCAGGGTATCAAAATGAAGGAAATTAGAAATATATATAAGCATTGACTTATATCTCATACTTATATTATAAAAAGGTAAAGTCTGTGAGTTTGTGAGGTTGCAGGGGTAATCTCTGGATCTACTGAACCCATTTTGAAAATTCTTTTACCAATAGAAAGCCACGTTATTTGTGTATGTCATTGGCTATGTTTTCTTTTACCCGGGCGACGACGGGCATGTCAGCTAGTATTTTATATACGTCATGTTTGAATTTAATTAGTAATAGTAAATTGGCAATCAATGCAGTCAAAAGAATTAATTTCAAGTTAAAGATTGTATTTAGTACATTGCTTATAAGTTGACTATTTAGTAGTCTGGTTTTTTGATTTTTAAAATGTTAAATGTATTTATTAGCATTGATCAAATGAGCTTCTGTTCAAAGCGTTATTAAAATTACAATAAAAACTCTGACTTTGTGTCAGTTTGCCTTATTTTATTGCATATTTATATATTACTAACCTTTATCAAACCTCATAAGTAGTCGAAATGTCCTAACTTTTAAATAATATTTACATACTACCGTAATAATGATAATTGAGTAGAATTTTACGTATGTTTTAAAACCGTAAAGATTCCAAGTCTTTATTACAATGTTTACAAAGTACTTTCAAAATAACTCGTACTCGATTTACTCATCATATCAGATGATGATGATGATGCTTTCTGGCCGATTTCGGCCTCAGCGACTTTTTTGTGGCAATTTTTTTTTTTTTATTATTTTATTTTTTTTATGTTTCAGAACCTGGTTGTTCAGCCCGTCGAACGGTGTGCTCTTTCGTGACTGGCATACCCAATTTTGGCAGAAAAACTTCTGCTGCATATAGGGCACGTCAGAACACCGTTTACATAAAAGTAGGATATGGCCGCAGGAATAAGATACTAAGCTAGCGTTTGACCACTATCTCTCCTGTTAGTAAATGATGATGTGGTCAGATCGTAAGCACGCTAAGCATTATTTCAAATATTTTAGCTTGAAAGACCAGTTATATTGTCATTAATGCTAGACAACAGTTTTATTGTTATAAAATCATTTGTCATCGCAAACTGGTTTCTTTATGAGGGCACTGTGTCAATATCAAGAATTCAAGAAGCGTTGATATCACCACACCTTGAGGAATTCGATGTCAGCCGCAGACGGCAAAGAGACAAGAGGTATAATTTGCTAAAAGATTTGGATCTCTTTAATATTTTAAATATAATTTGAACAAGATTTCGCGTCACTTATGTCTTGTCGATTTCTAGATCAAGCGTAGATCACCAAAACAAGAAACTTCTTCCTGAAAACGGGTTCCAATTAAAGCCGATACAATTGCTGATATTGTAACGGCTTTAATTGGAACCCGAACTGCCCGTTGGCTAAGTTGGGTGAGCGTTCGCCTTCTAAGCGGGGGTATCGGGTTCGATTCCCGGCGGGAACACAAGTTTTCTCCCCAAGGAATATTTGTGTTTCTGGTTCTGGTTGTGATTGTGTGTGTGATGTGAATGTTTCCGGCACCCACGACACAAGTCATTAAACTTAGTGTGGGCTGTGAGTGTGAAAGCGTTTATGTTTATGTACACACGACCAATTCAGTTCAAACTATGTTCTATCGTCGATGAGTTCTGTATCCATAATCTACATCACACGTTTAAAGAGGTAGATAGATAGATAACTCTTTATTGAACAGCTTAACAAATACATGACAAGGAATAATAATATAAAAAATATGTGTAGTAACACGCGGTCTTATCGCTAAGAGTGTCTCTCCCAGACTAATCTCTTCCAGACAGCCTTTGGATGGAGAGGAGTGAAATTAATGAAATTGAACGACGGTGTTTGTATTTAAATATATTAATATAGATAATACAATAAAATATAAAAATACATAAACAATAATGTACCTACATTCAGATATAGAATACATAAACATTATACATAACTATTATACATATTTGCGTGACGAATAGAATGTTCACCTTCAAATTATGACAACAAAGTAAACTTAGATATATTCATTTTGACCTGCAAGGTAATGCATTTTTACGGAGGAGGTTTGTGTTAGAGAATATTGCCGTTATATTAATTCCGATATGGCAAACTCAATTCGTTTCTAGTCTTTTTGAAAAGTCCGTAGGTTCATGATATTTTTTTATTTGTGACAGGCTAGTGTTTGACCACTATCTCACCTGATGGTAAGTGACGATGTGATCGAAGCTGGTAAACACACTAGACCTGGAATACGCAGGCTCTCAAGGATAACTGCCGGAACACCGTATTTGGCTTGGCGGCAGACTTTCAACTTGATGGTGGTAACCTACTTTGGTAGCAAGCCAGGCGAGCAACTCACAAAATGCTCTACCACCTCTCAAATGTCACCTGATTAGCACCACCCGGGGACCACGTGTAGGGAGTCAGACTTAAGGGGTATCCTCCTACGGACGTGGGTGATATATAAACTAACTCATACTTGAAGGCCCATGTCTTATGTTCCATGGTTATATTAATTCCGATATGGCAAACTCAATTTGTTTCGAGTCTTTTTGAAAAGTCTGTAGGTCCAACCTTCTAATATTATAAATCCGAAAGTTTGTGTGTAAGTGTGTAAGTATGTTTGTTCCCTCTTCACGCTTTAACGGCCGAACGGATTTGGATGAAATTTGTAATGTACATAGATTATACCTAGGATTAACACATAGGCTACTTTTTTACTTAATAATAGCGGGCGAAGCCGCGGAGCACGGCTAGTGATATATAAACTAACTCATACTTGAAGGCCCATGTTTTACGTTCCATGTGTCCATATTACGCGTCACGCATTCATCGATACGAGGAGGATAGAGCGTGATAGAAGAACCGCAGTTACTTTGACTGTTGCAGTCATTTCAAGGCATGAACTTATAGCTGTTTTAATTTTTTTTTTATTTGTTTAGAGTTCGTAAACGTCAAAACTTTGGGAATTTCGTATAGATAAACAAATAACCATAGTAGAGCGGTTGTTCCAAAAGAACTTATTCAAATCTGCTACATTGACCAAGGCAACACATTTTCCATATAATAATAATAATAAACTGTACATCATTGGTTACATTTTCAATCACAAAAAAAAACTATGATTTGAAAGTCTTTGTTTTTATTATACTAGTACAGAACAAAGTGTCTTATGTTACTAATAATATAAATCGATAGCTTGTATAATTTGTATGTGACACTTCGTATTTTTGTCGAGGTTAAACAGGCTTGGATTGTTAGTAAGCAAGATAACTTAGACCAATTGGGAAAATAAATTCCCGCTTCTTCTACACATTGACACTTGATAGTAGTACGGGAAATAATTTTAATCCAATAAGATAGTAGTAACTATATAGAAAGTTTCTTTTGTTATGAACATCGAAACTGAAATTTCAACCAATCGACTGTCGTATCGACGTCGCATCAATTTGAACAATCGTATTTTGACGACCAGAATAGACCTACAGTACGTAACACTGATAGAAATTGCTCGTAGTATACTTTTTACATTACTGAAGCGTTATAAGTAGCTAACTCGCTCCCTGGAACTAACCTGTATATTTCTTTCACCATTGGGTTCCAGTCTTCTGCTAAGCGAACATAATCACATTTACTATAAACTGTTGACGTAATATCAATCTCTGCATAACGTAGAAAACCTTTTCAAATTAGCTTGAACAAGCAACATGAACGGTTCTCTCAATTGACGTTACGTCGTTGGAACCCAGAAGTCGTCAACCAGCTGTTAATTTCGCTCATCGCTTACAGTCGGCGCGGTCAACCAACGGTATTGGACACAGCAAGCGCGCACGCGCATGAATATCAAGCTGATACTATGTATTTGACTTGATTGAGGTCTGTATATGCTTTGTTCTACCCAATGATTTCAAGGAACTTCCTTCCTACTAAACCTTAATGGTCTTTTTCGTAAGAAATAGGTAGTCTAATTTTGAGAAGGATCGTTTTATACCATGGAAAGCTAGATAAAATTATGTTTTATTTCATTATATTTATTTAGATTGTCACTATTATATTTTTTATCATTGGGCGGTGGATCACCTAGCCTCGTTCATTAATCAACAGGCACATTGTTGATTAATGAACGAGGCTCCGGTGAATCGCAAAAGCATTCCAACGGTTGACGTTAGAGAGAAAGCTGGTAATTTTTACAAACTTGATGGGAGATGGACAAACACAAATACATGACGGTATCAGTACACTCACAGCCCCACACTAAATTCAAAGACTTGTATCGTGGGTGCCGGTAACATTCATATTACATACACAATCACACCTAGAACTAGAAACACACATTTTCAATTAAAATAAAACACCGGAAATCGAACCTGATACCCACTGAGTAAAAGGCAGACGTGCTGCCAACGACGCCAGCGAGCAGTTCAAAACATGATGATGATTATTATGATTTCCTCACAAGCTATAGGAGTCCAGTAGGACGTGGCGGTAGTGTAATAGTGGCTGTTGGATCGACCACTTGCGGTTAACCAAGTTACACGTTACGCTACATGGTTGTCTTCCGGACTCAACCTACCTATAAAAGATGATAGCTGTCACTTTATTATGTAATCCCTGAACTGTATGTTATGGTCTTAAAGCTATACTCTAGATTATGTTAATATTACCTGCACCTTCTCTGCATTACTCATCTATTAGCTGACTTTGTACTAGTAGAATTAGTAACTTGAAGTTACCGGGCATATTTTATAAATATTTTTTTAATTGTTTTAAACTGCGCTCCTAACTATAGCGATATTGGCAGAATTATGGTGCGACAGCCCTAAAGTCGCCATTTAAAGAAGAAGTTGAAGTTGGATTCTACATCTCTATAATGAAAAAGCTAAGTTTAAAAATGCCTAACGGATGAGGTAAAGGCCTTGCTTACAATATTCCAAAAGGATTTATTGAGAAACACTGATCTGAAACTGGAATGAATTATAGAACTGATCAGTTCTAAAATCTATTCCAGTTGCAGAGGGAAAAGCATTTACCCTCATTCCACTCTTCTTAGGCAAGGGCATAGAAATGAATGTACCTCCAGCATCGAGATAGGAGACAAACCTACGGATTCTCCAGATCTGTTGGGTTTAGTTATCATAATCTTGTCATTCATCGTTGCAAGCGATGACATTTGTTGACGTTTGATTTTGACAATTATTCAACAAGCAATCGCCATCCCAAAGAATTATAATATGTCACATCATTGCGCTATCCCTCGTTCATACGACAGGTATAGCGAACTCGGACCCAATGATGTTGGATATATAATTCTTTGCTCGGACCTTGAAATTCCCAAAGGAATTACTTCTTAATTTTCGCGTTTTAATCACAGAACACGATGTGAATGCACTTTACCGTAACTTGGTCATAAACAAGGTCTGCTAAGAAGTTTCGGCTTGTAATGTGGTTGCTCAGCAAAACAGTCGGTATCCCGTTTCAACAAGTGGCCCACCGGTCCACTCTGCTCGGTATAACTGTGCCAAATTGCGAATAACTGAACTCACGTTTATTTGTTTTATACAGTAAACTCGTAAACTTTATCTATAGAGCAAAACTGTTTTGAAGGAGAGTTATTTTCTTTTAATAACCATAATAACTTCAATCGAATTACAATAATTATAAAATTGTCTATGAAGAGAACCACGTTGATCATTCAATGGTTTAATATATAACTAGCTTACCCGTCCGGTTTCGCCCTGGTGAACCATTTTACCGACTACCATTTGACTGTTAACTTGGACTGGAAAACTTGCTTATACTCTTGTTAACATAAATAAATCATCAAAATTTATTCAGCCGTTTGGACGTGAATAAGTCTGAACAAACAAATAAACAGACAAAGTTTCACATACAAGCGCTGATTAGCTTATGTTCTTAATTGTTTATAGTTCAGGTAATAAATAATATCTCGGGACTTAATCGCGCTAAAAACTATTTTTATTTACCTCGACGTTTCAGGTAAGTTGCATTGGTCTCGAGAAAACCGAGTCCCGAGATTACCGCTACACACCGCTAAACACTATGTGTTTGAATCGCGAAAGTTAAAAATTACTATGGATTGTTTACGTTGTAAAAACGCCAATTTTATCAACTCTCTTGACAATGACGAGAGAAGATTACTTACAAGCCTTCTGACCTTCCTAGACCTGTTGAAACTTCAAAACCAAATGATGGTCAATGATACCATCTTCAAATTAGGCAACCCGGCGAAGGTCCGAGCATCCTAGTGATTCGTACATGCCTTCACGGTACGCTACTCCTTGCACAACCCGGGTGGACTCGCCAGCTTGCGAAATGACCATTAGTTACGACTGGGTAGGTAGTGTTTTCTCCTTCATCGGAAAATAGAAACTAGCAACCATTTGCCAAGTATGTGATAACTGGATTAGCGTTGAGAGTGTGTCAACAAAATGGGTTCGGATGACGAAGCTGGGCGCTTGTTTGCCTGCTAACAGTAGAAGTAGAGAAACTGTCGTAGAAAATTGTCGTAGCCTTTAGGATAAAATAATTATATGAAAGGTTCTTTACTATTCAACATTCTTTTGTATACTAAGCAGAAAACCTAAGTTCGTGAGTGCGATAGTTCTTCTCTATGTTTTGAAAAAAGCCACGTTCTTCTAAACATATTATACAATACTAGCCGTGCCTCGCGGCTTCGCCCGCTATTATCAAGAAAAAGTAGTCTATTTGTTAATGCTAGGTATTGTTTATGTACATTCCAAATTTCGTCTAAATCCGTTTAGCCGATAAAGGGTGAAGATGGAACAAATACTTACACACATACTTTCGGACTTATAACATTAGTAGGATTTATATTCTACTAGCTTTTGCCCGCGGCTTGGCTCGCGTTAAGAAGTACAACAAACTTTCATCCCCTATTTTATCCCCTTGGGGGTATAATTAATCAAAATCTTTTCTTAACGGATGCTTACGTCATAACATCTACCTGCATGCCAAATTTCAGCCCGATCCGTCCAGTGGTTTGGGCTGTGCGTTGATAGATCACTATGTCAGTCAGTCAGTCAGTCACCTTTGAGTTATATATATTTAGATTACTAATATACAAAATGACAAATACTTAATCGTAGTAATTATCTGTTTTTACCATGGCGGTGCAAAAAGGAGGTTTATTATTTTGGCAAACTATATTTGTTTAAATGTGCGTTACAAAATCTACACTAATAAAATGATTGTAACATATAGGGTATAGTTCAAAATGGCGTACGTGGTACTACATATAGTAGAGACCAAAGAATTTAAACGCAAGCAAAGCTTAAAGAACCGACGTCACCGCTTATAGTTTGGTTCTTGTTGATTTTCTCAAAAAGCGCTAAATCAATTTCAATAAAATATATATGGGACCACCTCTGAAGTACGATTTACAAATCAATAAAGAATCATCAAATCGATTCATAATTGTCGGAATGATCACGTTACATACATACTAAAAAAACCATACAGTCGAATTGAGTACCACCTCCTTTTTTGTGAAGTCGGTAGAAAAGATTTCTTCCACTCAAAAATGCATAACCCTCCGCCGAAAGTTTCAAACTTGGCGCAAATTTTGGTGAAAGGACGTTCATTTTTAAAAGTATTTTTAGCTCAAAGTAAAAAGTATGTTTATGGTGATCAAAAGTTATGTAAAACGCGTAACAATAGATCACAGCCACAGCATCTAAAATACCATCACGCTCTAGAGTACAGCTATTCTGTGTTGTTGTCACGCACAATTCTAAAGATCGGTATTTGAAACGTCACACTAGGTATTATAGATCGTGTCTTTTGATGAGATGATAATAATTTGATAATTACTATTTATTACATTTGTCTAGAATGTTTCTTGAGGTTTTACCAATTAATGCTGCAGGCGATAGAGATAAATTATTATGAAAGTTATACTAAAGCGTTTAACTTGTGGACTACCATGGATCATATAAATAACGGGATATTTACCATGTATTTCGTTTGTTTTGAGTTTCCGATATTTCGGCACTGTTGCAAGCGCCATGATCACGGAGTAACTGGAGTAGTGCGGGTGGATGAAGATTTAGATTTAAGAGCATACGAAATTAATACAAACATTTATAGTGAAAGTGACCACGGTAGCTTGAAAACTATGGATCAGTTTGGAAATATTGAATCTCTCTTAAGTACATAATTATATAATAGCCTTGCTATGTAAAAGTACAAGCCTATACTTACTGTATTATGAGATTGTATTTTTTTCATTTGGCTTCGCAGTGATTGTACATTACACCAGTGTCAAGTATAATTAATAAACATTTATTCATCATATAACTAATCCTAGTCACCACAGTCACAGTCAAAGTCATGGTCCAGTCATAGTCAAGTGATTCTCGAGTAAACCCTCTAGTTAAGTGATATAAGCATTTTGGAGCGAAAACGAAAATCATTATAGGATTTACCTACACTTGTCTACCATATTTACACATCAACCCGAAGAAACACAAGTTTTGGAAAATAATAAAAAAAATTACAGAGCCAGTTTTTACTTTCGCGAAAAAACTCTATGAGAATGTTATTATAAATTCTCATCCATTATCAATATAGCTAATGGATTCCTTAACTTCTTTGCTGTAATTATAAAAGAATTTAACCGCGTCATTGCGATAACAATCTCTGCCATACAATATACAGCAGGCGAGTGAAAGGACAAAGAACCGGCCTCTTGTTTGAAACTAGGAATGCAGGCCTTGTTTTCCCTTCAGATAGTGTACTACCACAATGTTGCCATGCGTATAAAATTGTTTGGACATTTCGGCATGCATTGGTAGAGTACTCTAAAAAAAAGACGTGTGGCACTCGGGAGCTGCCGCGGTAAAGTTATTGCATAGCATTTTTTATCAACTTATGCAATTATAATTATTTATTTATTTTATTTATGCAGTATTTTTTTTCCTGCCACCTAGAGGCGAGTTGCTTAACTAAAGAGACAAGCGTAATATTAAAAAAAAGTCATTAAAAGTTCTGCTTTTCATCGATAGACGGCAAAACTAAAAAGTATCACCGCTGTGCCGGTCGGAGTGGGGGGTGTTAGGTTATTTTCCAAATTTCATCCAAATCCGTTTAGCCGTTAAAGCGTGAAGAGGGAACAAACATACTTACACACAAACTTCGGATTTATAATATTAGTAGGATTTATACACATACTATACACACTTTAGTAAACAAATTTTAAAATGTTACAAGTCTGATGGAGTTGGACTTTTGAATGTATATGGCAACCCTACATACTAGTAATTCTAAGCGGCATTTACACTGACTCATTACACCTGCTAAGTCTTATTAGGGACACGGATAGTTAGGAATGCTGAGTTTCTCTAGAGAGCTTGGTACAGCACCTTTAATTAATTATTACCAATTAAATTTGGCCTATGACACTCACAAATAACGTGGCATTCTATTGGTAAAAGAATTTTCAAAATCGGTTCAGTAGATCCAGAGATTACCCAACCTTACAAACGCGACAAACTTTACCTCTTTATAATATGAGTTATAGATATAAAACGAACGCTTTTACACTTACAAGATCTCACTAAATTCGAAGAATTGTATCGTGGGTGCCGGAAACATTCACAACATGAAAACTTTTGTTTCTACCGGGAATCTAACCAGATACCGAACAAATAGATCGAACCCGCAGCTTATAAGGCGAATGCGCTACCAACAACGCCATCGGGCAGTTAATCGTAATCAAGTTGGATTACCTGCATTTTTAGATTATTTATAAAAAAAATGGTTTTCGTGACTTTGCAAATAATTTAGGTCAAATTCCTAGTTGTGTCCAATTATTGAAATTTTAATATAATTTATTAACATTTTCTGCATAGTGTAGCCTCACTTAAAAGTGTCTGGTTCACGATTTTTTTATGTGTCTCATAACTTCTTTCCACGTGAACCGATTCTGGTTTTTTTTTCAAAGATGCTCCTTTCCAATTGGTCCCATTTACATTTATTCAAGATCTGACCAGTAGTTCTTGAAATATCGTCAATAATGCGTGTTTAGTACATTTAATCTGATCAAAGTTCCGTATTTTTTAAGCTTTGCTTGCGTTTAATTATTTTAATACCTGTTATTGTGCACAATTGAAATGATGATATGCCTTAAGACAGTTTGACCTAAACTGCAAAATTATTATGCAGCGTGTCCAGTTGAAACCTAACCACTGACTTAATCATATTTATAATGTTAATAAAAACTACTTATCAACTGCATCATTACACGAGTATAAATAGAAGATAAAAGAATTAGTAAGACTTACAGTGAAAAGACCAAGCTCATTAGAGTTGACTACATCCAAGGATTGTAACTTGAGCGACTAAGAATAGATTAGGTAACATTTGACACGTTAACAAAACGAAACTTGAAACTTATTGGTGACTGTAGACAACATAAGGATTATATAACATCGAAGGAACAGGAAGTGAAGATATTCAATTATTATTAAAGTTTGTGAGTGTTTGTATGTTTGATACTTATTCACGCTCAAACGGCTGGACAAATTTTGGTGAAATTTGGTATGGTATAGCTGAAACCCTGGATTAACACATTACTTTGTATCCCGTCATCGGCATTCTCGCGGGTCCGGGACTAACGCGGGTAGATTCGCAGGGCGCAGCTAGTCTATACTAATATTATAAAGAGGTAAAGTTTGTTTGTTTGTATGTAAAAGGTAATCGCTGAAACTACTGATCCGATTCTGAAAATTCTTTCACTACACTATCTCTGAATCCGAAAAAGTGTGCAAGTTAAGTGTGTAAGTATGTTTGTTACCTCTTCACGCTTTAACGGCTGAACGGATTTGAATGAAATTTGGAATGTACATAGATTATACCTAGGATAGGCTACTTTAACTTAATAATAACGGGCGAAGTAGGGCACGGCTAGTAGACAAATATTTTTTTAAATCGGGATATACATGATGGGGTTCTGAAGTAACAAATATAAAAAAATACACACCGAATTCCAGACGACCCTTCATTTGACCACTATCCTTGGTTTGTCTCTGTTAATGGTAACTTATGTAGTTGAGGGCGGTAAGCACGTTTAGAATGGAAACTGACTCTTAAACACCGTTTTGAGGTTTAATGCATGAAGTTCCACCTTAAAGATGGTAAACTACGACTGCACTACTGGTAGAGTGGTAGCTACTCGTATTCATACCAGTAATTGTAACCAACAATGCTAACCCGCTGACGTAGTTGGTTAAGCGACTCCCTACTAACAGGTTCAATTCCCGATGGGAATAGTAATAATGAGTGCCTCTTTGGGGCCCATGTGAATAAAAGATTTTGTTCGTTTGTTTGTTTAAAAAAATAATACAAGTTTTCTACCCAAAGGAAAATAAGTATTTCTGGATGATGTGTTTCCGACAACCACGATGCAAGTCTTTGAACTTAGTGTTGGGCTGTGAGTGTAAAAGTGTTTATGTTTTATACACTACGGGTGCGCGTACTCCTTATCCTTTTGCTCCAGCCTGGCCTTCCTTATCCTGTTCAGAGAGCACCCGCGGGCTGAGACGAGGTAAACCCATAACGATGTATCAACGCATATTAAACAGCGAATGCTGGTAGTAAATAGCCATCTATCAAAGTTTTCTAAGAGAGCGTGCAAGATCATTTATAACATGACAATTTCATGGCCAAGATGAGAATGAACATGCAACATTCGTGAAGCTGTAATACAGTTTTTCACCTTCATCATAATAATAGTGTCAATGGAATGATGTAAGCAGTACTTTACTGAGTTACTAATGGATGTCCAGCGATCAATTATTCAACAATACGAAGAAAAATCTTTTTTGAAGATGCAAGCCATACTGTAAATTTTCAAAGTAAATTAAAGTTATTGTATTGTTAGTAATTATAAGAATTCCTTCTATTTTTATTTTCATTATTTTATTATTTCTTGCTTTTTGAGTACATTTGGCAAATGATAGGCACGCCGAAATTGTCATGCATGTCGGAAAATTCCCTTGTTGTTAATTGTAAGTTTAATTATAATATGTATGATGTGGCAGTGCTATATTAAATAAATAAATAAATACTGATGTATTGATAAACAGCACGCGAAAAATGAACGCGTATAATAGGAGAATAAGGGCGGTTTGACAGCCAATCCAAGCCAATTTTATCTGCACGTGGTGGCCCTGCCGATCAACAAATAAGGTTTCAGCGACTCACAACAAGCAATCCCAAGGATGATACTGACGTCATATAATCATATATAATCATATTTATTGCAGATATCAGGTAAAACAAAATATAATAGCAATGACACAAAACATGTTGTTAGTATTATTATAGTACAAAAAATAGTAATTCTCTATGGGCCCCAAACTAGGCATAGCTTGTATCTTGGGCGCACGAAAAAAAAAAAAAAAAAAAGCGGCCAGTTATAAAAACTCATTCCAATCACACACAGATTTTGATAAAATTAAAGGATATATTAGTGTGATTTATTTTTTTAGCATTTGCTGCGTTTTCACATTCAAACGTAAAACCATTCACATAGATCTTAGATAGCCACGCTAAAGTATCAAAGCAGTAATCATCTTAAATTAAAAAACATGATCTTATCCTAATCTGGCTTAGAGCCATCATCAGCCGTAATGAGAGGAATTATCCGTTTCCTTTGTACCACCTACAAATTCGCTGTTTACGTGTCAAGTACAAAACAATGATGTCATTAGACATTCGACCTTCATCATCGTTAAACAATGCTGATGCTTTAATCCGTGAGGTACGACGGCTGAGTTTGGAGCCAAATGAAATCAGCATCAAAGACGTCCGTAGAATAAAGATAGACTAGTGGTCGAACAGAAGTCACTTCATTAAATTACATATTAAAAAATATGCCATCGTAATTATTACCACAGTTTTATTATACAGTATTACACATTATGTTTCAATATTATATACGACTTAAAACGAAAGTCTACATTTTTACGTGTTTCAAGCTATAATATAATATTGGAACAAAATATATGTCATTCCCATTAATTTTTAACTGACTTCAAAAAAAGGAGAAAGTTCTCAATTCGACTGCATGTTTTTGTGTGTTACCTCAGAACTTTTTTCTAGGTTTATAGAATTTGATGATTATTTTTTATATGAAAGCTGGTGCCTCCCATGTGGTTCCATTTAAATTTGAAAAGTAATAATTGAATTTAGGATTTTTTTTGGTCAAAATAATCAGCCAAGCAAATATCCGTCCAGCAAAGTGATCCACTGCCCCTCCCTCTAGGAGAAACACCATAGAAGACCAAGCCTGAAGACTTTGTGGTGAAAACGAAATAGACCGATCAGAATGAGATTAACTTTTTCTGTAGTCATTACTTTGAGGTTATCACAAATATCTACGGGCCAACTGCCTATATTTCCTATAACTAAACTAAAATTATATACATCTATACAGCAAATACCCAAATTACCTACTAGTAATCGAGCTTATAGGTAACTCAAGTGCTCAACCCCACTACCAGGGGGTAGCGTTCCCATCATGCTGGCTGCATTGCCTCTCTGAATTGCAATGCTAATACGTTGAGCCAAATAAGTACCAGCATTTTGATCACGCATCGAGGTAATTGATTTGCTGAAATATTTTACTATAGAATAACAATCATCATTATAATCCCAGTTAAAACCTTTGGGTAAAAAAAAGTGCCTCAGCTCTTGTATCTTTCCATTTTGCGACAAACAAGCATAAATCCTCCACCATATAATCTGGCCTTATCATGTCAACTTTCATTTCGTAAGACAGGTTCTTTAAATGAGTAATCTAAACTAGTTTCCTCTCGTATAGCCTCATATCGGGTTCCTGACAAGACTTTTTTGCTATAAAATGACTCATGAGATGTAAGAATTCTGTGACAGAATAGATGTTTCTTGATAACAAAACGAAATAGCTCGAAAAATCGTATGTATAGGAAAAATTTGACCACTATCTCACCTATTGGAAAGCAATAATGCGGCCGAAGATGTAGCATGATTGCCTAGAAGAAAATTCACTCTTGACTACTTGTGACTCTGCACGCTGTAACGTTTGAATGGATTTGGAATGTAAATAATTTACACCCGGGATTAAAACATAGGCTACTTTTCTACCGACTTCACAAAAAAGGAGGAGGTACTCAATTCAACTGTATTTTTTTTATATGTACCTCATAACTTCATTCCACGTGAAAAAATTGTTTGGAAGCTGTTGCTTTCCCTTTGGTCCCATTTAAATTAGATCAAGATCAGGACAGTAGCTTTTGAGTTATCATATAATACATTTAATCTGATCAAGGTTCCGAAGATAAAGCGGTGAAGTCGGTTTTTTTTAAGGTTTGCTTGCGTTTAATTATTAACTTGATTAAACATATCATGTCCGTAATTAATATACAAATAGTTAATATGTATAAAATCTAATTAAATTTAATACAACTTGGCTCAAGCTCACTAGTTATTATTGTATTATATAACAATATCGCTTGTTCATCTCCATCACGACATATTACAACAACGAGTCAAAACAGCACACTTCCTCATACAATCAGGCAATCCTCACAAGGAAAACTTGTTTATAGACTCCGGAAAAATATCGTGTAGCTGTTAATGGCAAAAAAAATTGACACTACACTGGCTCCAAAATAAACTGTAAGCCAGATGTTAGCGAGTACTTGAGAATAGGGTGACAAAATATTTGGTTATAGCTGGAGTGTCTGATAGCCATAGCTCGTTATTTCGTTTTTTTTCTGACTTCACCGCTTTATCATCTGAACCCTTTATTAGATTAAATACGCATTATTCAGGATAACTCACAACTACTGGTCACATCTTTTTCAAATTTAAACGGGGCCCTTTGAAACAGAAAAATAATTTTCCAAATCGGTTCAGGCGTCTTCAAGTAAAAATTTTGAAAACGAAAAAACATTTTGAAATCGGTTAAAAACTGAGAATAATTAGTATTATTCTTGAAGAAGAGTTGTTGTCGTTTCGTATTTTTACCCGACTGCGCGACGCAAAGGAGGGTAATATGTTTATGCTGATAAACATTATACATTGTATCTTTATTCTTTTGTGATGTCCTAGAGTCCAAACGCGTTGACCGATTTTGATGATTCTTACGTCAATCGATTTGTCTTAATCTTGCAAGTGTATCTAAAGACATGACATTAATCCAAATTCAAAATGGCGACAAGCAGACGCAATGTTAAATTTCGCATGATCGTTCTTATTGACGAAAGTGTAAAATAAAAAAGTGAATAAAAATAATCAAAAGCCGCGTAAAATGTAAACTTACAATAAAAAAAACGGTAGTAGTAGTTTTGGATTCTATTAAATACTCGTAACATTGAATAATTATACCATTGAATTAATTAATGATCAATACACATAAAACAAATTATATATTTTAATGCGGGATATCGCCACACAAGCACAAATGGCCTTTGGGAAGAAAATTTGAGCTTCTGCCGGGAATTGAACCCACGACACTGAGGGCAAATACCATCCCACTGCGCCAACTGGGTGGTTAATTTAACCACACACAAACTTTCTTCTTATTCATTTAATATTAGTCTGACTGGATCCAATATTTACTCGTACCTTTGTATCTCTATCGACTTTCGTCCATAGAATCTTGAATTACTAGATTTTAAGGTTTCGAAAATCCTACAATTTGTCAAATTTTGGTCACTCTACCAAATTTTTTATATTATTATTACGTTCGGCTCTCGACCTTCCCAGCTATCTCAAAAAAGGTGGCAGTGCGGCGCATACGCATCTCCGAACGAGCGAGATGCAGATACCGGACCGGTTGCGTCTGTTTGTGGAACGGAGATTTCACCTGTGATGCTGTGCCGAGAGATTCGAATGGGAATAAGGCTTGATTGATTTTCGATGTAAGAATTTTTATAGGTAAATAAATAATTATGTGAATCGGAACCATTTGACAGATTTTTCAATCTTAGACTATAGTCAGCACCGAAATAAAACAAACATAACTTCTATAAGATTGCGTCAACGCTTATTTTAATTTTAAGTCGTAAAGCATTGAAAATCTGTTTTTTCATATAGTTCAGCTATTTAAAACAACTTAGTTATTCAATGATGTTTAGTTATACTTTTTACGTGATTTTCCTGCCTGAAGTAATAGAAGATAGTATGTATTATGTATTTATAAATCATCATATTTTCCTATATTCCGACTATGAAAAGGAATATAGGTACATATACTACACACTATTCTTATTTACCTCCACGTTTAGTCCCCTATTAATTATGGTTGTTTCTTAAAAGTTGTACTTTTTTCGCTGGATTTCACATTCGCAACTAATGAGGTGCAAATTAATTAATATTAATTAGCTCAGGGTGGTCTTATTTGCAGTGTAAAAAACAGGAGTCTGTCTATTTTTCAAAAACAACTCGATCCTTAAAGAGCTACAAATTAAAAATAGACTTTCGTCCAAAGTGCTTTTCCGCATCGAGGAGTTTTTTGGCCATATCTCTTAAGAACGAAAACTCACTAGAAAGGTTTGTTGTCCAGGATACCGTAGAAGGAAAAAAGAGCTCGTGGTCGATCACCAGGATCGCTGGACGGACATCGTAAAAAACCTACTCAAGCCATCTTGATACAGTGCTCATGGATCGCCACTAACCGTGTCAAATGGTGATGCATTACACACTCAACATCCATCGGATAAATGTACAATATCCACCGCACATCCATTTGCACAACCATGACCACTCTGACATGAGTGCCCGACTAAGAAGAAGATGATGATGTAAGTGCCGAAATAATCAAACTCGAGTAATTGTAGATAATTTCCGAATTAAGCTAAAACAATAATCGATCAATACGCGTAAGTCACGCCCATTCCCGTTACAATATTCATAATGTATAATTGTTAATAGAGAAACAAGGCATTTATAGCTCCCATGAAGTGTGAATTTGAGGCTTCAATCAATTCTATTGAATTCAAACTCGTCAGTGTTTATTAATTGTCTATCTAGGACGTATCAATCAGCTCTATACTCAAAAGCCAATTCACGAAATTGGCGAAATTGATGTCCTAGAACACACATTCAAGTTTTGACCACTTAGATGAAGTAGTACATGCATATCTACCTATGTAAAACTAAAGAAAGAAAATAATATGCGATGATTCCAATTAGTAATTAGTGCTCCATCGATGACCTGTCGTTATCAACAAGTGAGATAGTGGTCAAACGTTTGACTTTTTTTTTTAAATAAATAATTACACCACAACGTTATTTGTAATGCAACATATTTTAGGTAAATATACCAATATATTAGGTATAATGGAAAACCCACAGAGTGTCTTGTTTGCTAGCAAAAATCATCATAAGCTTTGAATAAGTTTTCACAATTTGCTCAGCGATGTCTTTATAAAAAATATCTTTCAGATTGGGTGGGTAAAAATTGAATTCATTTCAAGTTTAATTACACCCAACGAAATATAAGTCAATCAAATCATCAATCGATAAAATGGTAGAGGTAGACATATAAAATAAAACGAATATGGTACAAACGTCTTCGAAAATGCTAAAATCATGCACACGCAATTCACTCGTGAGTGAAGAAATACGATTTACTCATCAAAAATACTAAAAAAAACATGTTGTGATCGAGATCGAGTATCGAGTAATTCCTGTTCAGATGACACGTCTTAGAATATAAATAATTATGATACAATGACGTAACAGTGTCAAGGATGATGTGTATAAATGATATTAATCATCCATCACATCACCCACAACACTCTCTGTGATACTGATAACCAAGAAAACAAAGAAAGCTTAATCCTAAAACTTGAATATAAAATGGAAAAAGAATATCTCCGGCTCAGATTATCTTTGTTCTGTAATCTGAGCTCTCTGGTCTATTTGTTTATTAGAAAAGTAGAAGGAAACTTCATCGCTTACATAATCAAAGGCATTGAATAAGTCTTCATCAAATAGAAATATCCTATCAGAAACAAAAAGTGTAACCTAGTAAACAATAAAACATGTGTGTACCATTAAGACTGAGTTAACCACTTCATATACTAACCACCTGTTGATTGTATTCGTTCACACGACGAACGTTTACCAAATTATCCGTTCGCATGACTGATGACAATTAGCCTTTAATAACTAGGCTTGCAATTTGACATTGCTTAACAGCTCACTCTGTCACGGAAGGTGTTTCTGTCCAGTTTGGGCAATGAAGGTAAATACAGAGGCCGTAGGAAGACAATGCATGTTTGCATTGTCTTCCTACGGCCTTAGACTATTGCAGATCTTTGTAGAACTATGGATCACAAGATCGTCTATACTTCGGGACGTCTGCAAAATGGCTCCACTAATATCTGAGAACCATCCCGATATAACTAGCTTCTATATAAAAATACATTGAAATCGGTGTATGCTTTTGGGAGCTACGGAAACGCACTTAGACACAGCGACTCACAGGACACAGACATACAACGGTTTCAAACTTATAACTGAAAAAACTACTCTTTCTATATATTATGTGGTTACTGCAAATGCAAAATATCAATTTGAAGTTGAGATACCTGTGCTTGTGTGGCAAAAGCAAGGCTTTCATTTGACAGTAATGTCTAAGTAAGTGTTAAATAAGGTTGATAGGGTCATGAATGATTTAAAATTGAAGCTAAAACTGAACAAACTTCGACTCCTACGAACCCTATCTATTTAGCAGTCTTCTTTCTCAGATCATTTAAAGATCATTCAAATATCTGCATAAAATAACAGATTAGGAAAAATTATCGTAATTACCTTAACCGCAACAATAATTTACGTAACCAAGGCATTGTCAAGGTGCAATGTAAGTACGTTACAAATTTATATTTTTATGGTCCAAATAATAATAATTTTATTATCATTTAACGACTTAATGAAAGGTTCTTCAATGAAAGGTCACTGGTATTAAATGAGAAGCCTAATGGAAATATAACTGAAATACATATGTAACATTGAAAGTATATTATATTATTGTTCTGTTTAAATAATACTATTATTTATTCTTCCGGTCCAATGTAAAGACTGTATTGCTGCACGACTGTAAGGTCACTAAGGACATCTTGCGTCCTCCAGGTCTTCGATGTCGTTGCCAAATACTTGGGATTTACTAGCCTAACAAAATCTCTAACACCATCTGTCCTATGCGAACGCGGCAATGAATTCCCGATCAATCAGACGCCGCAAATAGAGCTGGATTGGCCACACTTTCGGATACTAAGGGATAATGACCACATACTAAGGTAAGCCCTATACTATAAGCCCCGGGGGCAGCGAAGTACTCGTCAAAAACAGAGCTGGCGGAGAACTACCATTGCAGAAATGGAGCTCATCGGGAAATCTTGGAATTAAATTAAACGTGAAGATTTTACCAAAGAACTTTACCAAACGGGATGGCAATACACTGGACGCTTTCTGCCCCATGTCATTATTTATTCTTTGCTAGCAGATATCGCTCGATAATCGTGTGAGATATGTGAAATCCATATGACCTGGAGATTATATAATACAGGTTTTCAATAATACAAATTCAATCCATAGCTCGGATACACATGCTGATCCGCAGATACCTTTATATCCTCTTCAATCTACCTATATATCTATTAGGGGATTCAATAATAAACATAATTTACCAAATACCAAAATAAATTATACCAAAGGGCCTCTTAGCGTTGGCTACGGCTCCGCTAATGCCTTACAAAGGTCCGGTACAGACCCGTGAGATAAAACAAAAACATAATTTTATATGCCACTTCGATCCACAAACGATAGGATCCAAAAATTATAAGTTATGTAAGATGTAATATTATGTTTGTTAGATATTTTATAGTGTTAGTTTTACTTAGATTTTCTATAGTTTGCAAGGTTGTTGTGTTGAACAGTGGATGCTATTTATATATCCAGCACAGCATGACCTTTTAATAGATTTCTTTGTTATTGTTATCGGTGTTATGTCGATTGTTGATTAGAAACGGCAATTCAAAGTAAATACGCGTGGCTGTCGCTTCGAAGTGTCAAGGCCGTTTCGTACAGCTAGTGGACGGTGACCTTTAATTCCTATGTCATTGTGTCATTGGACACAGTCATCAATATACATAGTCTTCTATGGTCAACAATTAATCGTCATCGACTATTGATGATGGGTCATAAACTTGACTCGAACGTGAAAATGTGCGGATTCACGAGTTTATTGTTTGTCAATCCGAATTGCAATGTAGGAAATTGCTCACACATTAATAACTAATTATTTTAAAACAAAACACATACCTAAAATCTTGATTTTTGATATAATATAATGAGGACTATGCAATAGACTATAACGATGATCTATATTGTTGTATGGTTTTTTACCGACTTCACAAAAAAGGAGGAAGTATCTATTTATTTCGAATGAATTTTTATAAGTGTGTTACATTTTTGGTTTGAAAGCTGATGGATTCCCAGTGGTCCCATTTAAAATTTGATCAAGATCTGATCAGTAGTTTTTGAGTTATCGTCAATAATGTGTGTTTAATACATTTAATCTGTTCGAGGTCCTGAAGATAAAACGGTGAAGTGCATTTTTACCGACTTCCCAAAAAAGGAGGAGGTACTCAAGTCGAATGTACTTTTTTTTTTTTATGTGTGTAACCTCATAACTTCTCTCCACGTGAGCCGATTTCGAAATATTTTTTTTAGTTTGAAAGATGTTACTTTCTAATTGGTCCCATTAAAATTTGATCAAGATCTGATCAGTAGTTCTTCAAATATCGTCAATAATGCCTATTTTGTGACGAATAATGCGTACTTTGACGATGTTCTCGTTTACCCGACTTCAAAGGTTATCTCATAACTTCTTTCGTTGTGAGCCAATTTTGATGATTCTTTTTTTTTAGAGTTGGTGCTTTTTATGTAATCCTATTGAAATTTGATCAAGGTCTGATTTCTAGTTTTTGAGTTATAGTCAATAATGCGTGTTTATACATTAAATCTGATCAAGGTTGAGATGATAAAGCGGTGAAGTCGGTTTTTTATGCTTTGCTTGCGTTTAATTATTTCCACATAATGGCTTTGCCACTCAGCAAGAACATGGCTTGAACGGAAGGCGAGCAGAGACGCGGCGGGGGTGCGGTCGCCTCCCGATCAGCGATGCCCGCGCTCACGTCCCCGCACACCGAAATGTTCCAACCAAATGCCTCTTTTTACGTCTGCAGTTTAGTTCCTGCAAGACGGCCGTTAGATGATATCCATTTTGAAAAATCGCTAGACCGCATCGCTTCACAATTTGTGGTCATCACGCTTTCTGTGCATTGTTGCAATCCTGACGCAACTATCAAGACTGCATAGCTTATTTCTTTTATACCTACGCTAAGGTTACTTTCTACTGTTTTGCCGTATCCTATCATTTTTGCTCTACCTGGCTATTGATAAGCTTATAATACAGAATTACTGTAATATAATGTTATATTATATAAATAAATTTCTTAAAGTAATGTTACAGTGCATGGTTAGAGCATCAAGTTAGGCTTCCTTAGAACACTAGTATTAAGAATAACATATTAGAAGGATTATCTGAGGTCTGCGATTCCATTTAAGTACTTAATAATTGGCTGTCAATCGATGTCTTGATTGATGTCAAGGTCACTATCATAAGTAATTGTAAGGCAGTTCAAGGAGAGAATCTAGAAACGAAAAAAGACTGAATCGGTAATGATGGCGGGAAAGCGGGATTTGAGCTAATGTAAAAATATCACAATTAGAGATGTCTATTCATTAGAATACCCACCCATAGATGATGACATGGTGAACACATTAAGATGTCTATAAAGACAGGTGAAGGTACATATAACATAGATCAAGGCCTTTCCACGACGATGCCTAGTTATAACAAGATTCAATAAAATAAATAAAATACGCTTTCACACTTAGTCACACAATCAGAACCAGAAACACAAATTCCCCTTGGTTAGAAAACTTGTGTTCCCGCTGGGAATTGAACCGGATACTTGCTTAGAAGGCGAACGCGCACACAACTAAACCAACAGGTAGTTTTAAAAGAGTGTGGAATGAGAAACATGTTTTAAATACCAATACCAAGGTCCATTAGACTAGTTCTACGCCTCCTGAATGATTATCGCTAATTATGTTGCCTAATTCGCTCAGCGCATAACTTTCGCAACCCAAAATTATAAAGAACGCATAAATCAAACCCACACAAACCACAATCATTAATACCAACATTACAAACCATTTTCGATAGAAGTCATTCGAAACCCATTCGCCAACCGCACGTCCGACCTAGACCTTAGAAACTGTACCAAATATGGTCCAATTTGGGGCAAAGTCTTTACGAATAGATACTTTTACGGTGCGTTTACCCGAGCTGAATATGAAATTAAAAAGTATGTGTATTACTATTAATTATGCTGTGGTAGTTGGGTACTCTTACGCATTCTGTGGAAACTTTCGAACGTGCGAAAATGTGTGATATCAAATTAAATGTTGGTTCAAGAAACTATGACGCAGAATGATCCCAAGATTGAAGAATTCGAGTCTTTACCATAATAGACGCCCACGGAACGAAATAATTGATATAAATTCCAATCATTTAGTTTGCGAGATGAATGAATGACGAATAAATAGTCGAATCAAGTGGTTTGTACATGAGTGTGATATTACGTAAGATTGATACACGTGGCTTCTGCTGACTACTCGGCCAGATCCGGTTACTGAAACCATTTTATTTAAGTAGTTGTTGCCAGCTATTTAAATAAAATGGTAATGTTTGAAGATTGTGGATGAACACGTAATTGCTTATTTGTAGCTTATATAAAAAAATTCTAACTTATCGCTCTGATACCGAAGGAAAACATCGTGCGTGACTTATAGGCGTTATTATGAACCTACATAGGGCCAATAAATCTAAGGCCCAGGAATAAGAATAGGAACGTAAACAAACAAAACAAACAAACACATTCACAGCCCCACACTAAGTTCAAGGACTTGTATCGTGGGTGCCGGAAACATTCACATCACACACACATTACACCCAGAACCAGAAACACAAATATCCCTTGGGAAGGAATTTGTGCTCCTGCCGGGAATCGAACCTAGGCCCCTCGGCGCAGAGGGCGGACACCTGTCCACGGCGCCAACTGGGTCGTCAGAAGTAAGGGAATATTAATTCAATAAATATGAGTAGCTGACTTGTAAATAAGGAAAAGTTTGTGTGTGTTTGATAATTTGTTACTTCTTCACGCTCTAACGGCTGGAGTTATTTTGCTGAAATTTGATATGGAGGTAGCTGACATATGCTACTTTATTCCGAAAATCCCGCGGACATCCTCCCCCCACCCCCGGGGACTTACGCGGAGGATTAAACCGCGGGGCGCAGCTAGTAAGAACATACTTCTTATATTTTAGTTGTATCATTTATAAGGAAAAAAGTCGTTAATGAATATCACTATAAGGTATATTTTACATTACTAAAAGTACTTTCCAAAATAAATGATAAGTTACTACTGTATCTCACGCGTACTAAATCACTAATGAATTCGTTTCTAATTGTATAATATCATACTTTCTATGCGTACTACTTATCATTTAATCATATTTGGCGCAAATCATACAATTTAATACGTTTTGCTTCTCACAAATACAGGTGAAATCAATAATAACTACTTGGAAATAGAGAGAGCTGGAAAACTACAAATAGGTCTGCATTAACTTATGCGACCTTCATCTCTCTTTTATACTTAGTAAACGTACCTACTATCTACAGTTATATTTATATTACTAGCTAGATGTTCATGGTTAGGATATATAGTAGGAGATATAGTAATTATATCTCCTAGTAATGTAAATAAACTTGAAATGCCCGTTGGCTTAGGTGGGTGCGCGTTCACCTTACAATCAGGCGTATCGGGTTCGATTCCCGGTGGTAACACAACATGTAAGAATAAAACATACAAACGTTGCTTACTTGGACTAAGGCTTAAAGCCGTTGTAATTCTTCGGGGGTATTTCCAAAATTATTTCACATTTACAAGTAATATGAATCACACACCAATCGTATCGGAAATAATATATTATGCTAAAACTTCCACTACATATTTTTTTCCTGTCTTGTCTAAAAAATATGTGTTACGCTACATATCGCACGTTGCATTAGAAAGTTAGATGCTATAATAATTAATTAATTATACATCATCAACTGAATGTTATGTTTGTTAATTAGGGAAGTGCAGACTGCTGAATAAATTTGATGTTAGGTAACTGCGATATTTGCTTACAAAAAACTAATATTTGCATTAAATATCATACTTATGTAGAATACTAGTAAATTTTGAAGCAGTCTCGGTTCTTAGTTTTTTTGCATGATACGCCTTCACTTTATCTGCCCTGCAGTAAATTCTAATAATTGCGCCGGAAACATTCACATCACACACACCATTACGCACAGAAGAACAAACCCACAAAGTGTTATATATTAATAAAAAATATAGCTCGCTCGCTTCGCTCGAGCATATCGGTGTATATGCTTTGAAGACTAGCACCGGGAGTCGAACCTACATTGTAGAAAGCAGACGCAACCAATTACGACAGCGGGAATTGAAGTATGATAATGTCTGAGAAGTCAAGATAAATGACAATACTTATATCATGCTCATCATACTTGCTCTGTCTACAGAACGTCTAGTTAATATTTCAAGTGTAAATTAAAACAAACGTCCAAAATTGCGAACTATACTGACAAAAAACACAACTTCGTCTGTCAGTACCTAATTAAAACCCAGATGTTCCTATTTAATGCCTCAAGTTTATTCAATTATTTAGCAGTTAGCCGTCTGCCGAAGTACCGTTCACCTGGCCACCAAAACAAACAATTTTAAACTGTGACTAAAAGCTTACAAAGTCCATAATTCAATGTGAACCTGCGGTGATACAGAATCATTTATCCCGGACTTAGAATATTTCTTCGTCGTGTGGTTATGCGCCAATAAGTACGAATAATAACCGCTCTATGGTCAATTGGAGTAAACACTAGTATTACCGTTTGCGGTGTTTTCTTGGAGATTGCGGATCGCTGCAATTAGCTTGATAAGTATTTTGTACAGTTTATAATATCTAGAGAGATCAGTGATATTGGAATTGGCTCAATTAATTACTGATAATCACCTACCGCAAAGCTCATGCCGCTACGCATCATAAAACCACGCTACACACTTCTTCCTATATCAGTCACTTTACAGAAAATAATACTAATTCTGTTCTTAGTGATTTTAAAAATTGCAGGCTGATATTTAACCTAAAAATCAATATGAGAAACACAGTCCTAAAAGAAATACGAACGTAAACTCGTCTAAGCATTGATGAAGCATACACACTTCTGCGTGTGCAAACTGTCATAGACAACTAATATTATTTTTTAAAGTTACTATGTGTATCTAATTGACGCCGATTATCGGACCTTTGCTGTATTTGTGTGCGTGTACCTTGCATTATGATTATGACAGTGAAATTTGTAGAAGCCAGGGTTTATATCACCGGTTTAGTATGCGGCATTACATCATTATGTTTACGTCCGTGGTGTGAAAGCATTTTATTAATACGTCATCGGTGCCACACTGCCTTTGCTCTGTATGATGTATGTATGTATTATGATTGTATTCTGAATCATTTTGGGCTATGACTTCATCCATAATCATTTCGTAAAAACCCAAGTGTCCTTGGGATTTTGGATAATTTGTCCTCAGTTGAAAAAACATATAGAATATGGCGAATTTTAGGCGTATCTAGTAATACGTTAGTGAAAACAATTAACCAAACCTATCGAGCTGGGTATTTAAATTAACAAAATTATGAGGGGAATCTACAAAACGTTGATGTATTTCTCAGGTTTTTTGAATTTTTAGTACATTACTTGTCTCTTACCTGTGGGCGGGCGTTCCTTGGGGTAACAGATGCGGAACAGCCCCCGTGTTCTCGTATAGAAGAAGTATTTGCTGTTCATGCTTTCAACGATCGCCTGGTTGCCGGCGGAGTTTTCCGCTGCGCGAGCCTGGAACAAGGAGGAAGAAGTTCTAATACTCTTTTACATTGGAAATGTTTGTCTGTAGCAAATTTTAGCATCAAAACTAGCTCCTGCAACATTGGAAACTAACGTTTTGCATGAGTATTGGTTATATATTGATGATGCAAAAATAATGTCTTAAATTATGTTTTAATTCTGCTCATTGGCTTAGTTGGATTGCGTTCGCCTTCTAAACAGGGGTATCGGGTTCGATTCCCGAAATTCAAGTTTTCTCCTGAAGGAAAATGTGTGTTTCTGGTGCTGCTTGTGATTATGTGTGTGGTGTAAATTATTCCGGCACCCACGACACAAGTCATCGAACTTAGTGTGGGGCTGTGAGTGTGAAAGCGTTTGTTTAATTTTCTTTCTTTTTCATATCAATTGTTTTATTTTATTCGCCAGAATTGTTGTACATAAACAATTCATATGAATTAATGTATAAAAAGTATGTGATTTTTTTAATGATTTTGTTCCACGTTTCACTTTGCTTTTAAAATCAAGGACAAAAATAGGTACTCAAAATAAAGAGTACGACAATGCTACACTAAGCCTGGCAAGGAACGCTTTAATCTTTAATTAAAGACTATAGTCTTCTAAGCATGCTATATTAATATACTCTATCCGTTTTAATTCTATGACTCCATCATTGCTATCCAAAAATGTTCTTGGTGCATAGTGGTCGAATGCTGGCATATCATTAACAACTAGTTATTCTTAAGATAGCTGTAATTTCGCGAATCTGGCAGTACAGTCATTACCTTTCATGAGTCCCTCTTTGGGGCACATAAACGATTTTGATTTTTATTGGTAAATAAAAAAGTTTCAATTATGTTAAGCTCATAGCCCTATGTCAACATTTGATAATGTAAAGCAAAGTAACGATGATTACTCAAGATACTACGAAATTGTGTTACATTTAATTGCCCAATTATCGATTAACAAACATAAATATTTATAAAGTGAGTAATGATTGAAAGTTAAGGATGTTACGTAAACAAATAAAGGTATTTAATTAATGTATTACTTCATAAAACATGACAATGTGCCCTATATAATTGAACACTAGTGGCTGATAATAATAATTTAAACAGAACAATTTAACTCAAGCAAAGCTTAAAACACCGATCACCGCTTTATCTTCGGAACTCTTGCTCATTAAATAAATTAAATACGCATTATTGAGGATAACTCAAACAGTACTGAAAAGATTTTGATCAAATTATACCAGCTTTGAAATAAAAAAGGACCATCATATCGGCATCAAAAAGTTATGAGGTAACATAAAAAATACAGTCGAATAGAGAACCTACTCCTTTTTTGAAGTCGGTTAAAATTTCGGTCAAATGCGAGTCAAAATCAATGGGAGTTATACATTAAGAGTAAAAAATTAAACATTACATAATTTTGGATGAATTTTTATGGAGGATTTTTTTACTAACAAACATTTAGTATGCTTTTTTAAGTCATTTTTGACCTCATTTTAATTGTTGTTACGGTTTGAAACTGCAAATGTATGTAATTCGGATAACAATTCAATAATTTGGTACCATCGAGCTGATCTGAATATGAAGGCTGGAGCCAGGAAATGGTTAGTGGAGCTCTTTTACGGATATGTTCGTTCCTCATGGCCTAACTAGGAGCCTAACTGCTCGGCAATTAGTCATCAACTTTAATAAGTACTTCTAAGGGCTCATTTGAATAAACAGTTTCGATTTTGATTTAGCTTCGAGGAATCAAATTTTCTTGTAGACTCAATTTCTCGGCACTCATTTGGTAATCTTAGTTGTTATCACACATAATTGGAAATCAATAATCACTCGAAAAGTACATTGTAAAGAAGCATTTCCCGATTTAGTTTAAAACAGTAATGTAAGTCATTTTAAAAATCAAATGGCGCTTGTTACATCTCAAGTATAAAAATATCTCGTGTTACGGTGTTTGTGGTCGCACTGCTCCGAAAAGGCTCGACCGATTTTAATTGATATTTTTTTGTATATTTGATACGTATAAGAATAGGTCGTTAAGTATTTTTCACCCGCCCCCACCTTTGTCCCCCCCCCCCCTCCCACATGTTTTAATCACGTTTTAGTATTATCTAAAAACTTTTTAGTATGTTATTATTAATAACTTATTAAAGTACTAGGCAACCACAAATGTGAAGAGGTAAAACACTTTTTCGATACGTGGCATTGCAACGTATGCCGGGTACGTCTAGATCCTTATATAAATATTTTCTGTACGTGTGTATGTGACTAAACTCCTCCTAAATGGATGTACCGGTTATGATGAAATTTTTGTTTGTGTTCAAGTCGATTCATTAATGGTTTAGATTCACAATTCGATCCGATAAACAATGTTTTAAAGTGAAACTTCTTATTTTCTTTGACATTCTGATCCGCAACCCTTTTGTGTGACGAAAACTAGTGATAAATATTTAAAATGTTACCCTGTAACACAAAAGTTTCACTTCTATCGTGTGTCTACTCCAAACCCTGCTTTTTTAATTAATTAATTTAGTTAACGGGTTCGTTAGTAAGTATACATTACCTTAAAAGTAAAAAAGATGCTTAATCGTATTACCAAACTCATCACTATAGTACCTACACAACCAACTACCATAATGTGGATCCGCCATGGTCGGCCATTTCAAAGGCCCGTAATTATGGAGTAGGAAACAGGGTATTACTGGTTCTTTGAAGTATAAACCGCATTCCTGGGGCCCAGGGACGAAACGGATCACCTTGAAAAGGCCTTGTGTTCAACTGTTTTGAGAACTTTGTATGGTAATTTGAATGGAGAGCAAATAACAACCGAAAAAGTTGAATTTTTATATTGATTTTTATCTTTATTTCTTAGTTTTGTGTATGATCGCTCATTCATATGTGTAGGTGTAGCGTATTCGATTGAATTTTTCTTACAAAAATAAACATTCCTACGCATAACCATGATTCGTAACCAGTTGCAATAGAGGAAATCTTAGCAAGTATTTTACTTGCGAAACAAACGCCAGTGTTATTGTGATTGAAGCATTGTGTGCGTCGCACCTAATTTATGCGACGTAGTACATTCCAATAGCTAATCATGAACCCGCCTTTTATCAACATCTTTACTTCTATAATAATATTATAAAGAGGTAGAGTTTGTTTGTTTGTTTGGAAAAGGTAATCTCTGAAACTACTGATACGATTCTCAAAATTCGTTCACTAATAGATAGATACACTATCACTGAGTGTCATGGTTATGATTCATTGGGATAAAAAATATTTTAAAATTCGAAATAATAATATTCGTAAGATAAGTCGGAGAAAAATTTGCTAACCGCCGCTTTATTGTACGCTGACTAAACAGTTAGACATAGATGAATACAATGTATTGCAAAAATGTTAGCCTTCATGAATTATACAAAAAAGTCCGCAGCATATATACACATGTTAGATATATAGCTCAAAAATAATAAATACAAATAATAATACTTTTTTTTATACAAAAAAATACTTTTCTTTGTTAAAAATCTGAAAAATAGCAGCTTCTGTTTTGTTGGCTTTTTATTGTAATGTTTTTTATTATATTCTACCCGGGTGACGCCAGCAGGATCATTTTTGAACTTTGAACTGCCCGCTGGCGTAGATGGGCGTACATTCTTCTTCAAAGCAGCCGGTGGAAACACAAGTTTTCTTTGTGAAGTTTGTGTTTCTGGTTCTGGGTATGATGTGAATGTTGTGTGTGCGACGTCAATCTTTAAAGGGTATCTGTATCAAACAAGCTCATACGTATTACTATGATGTGACAAAAGGCAGCCTTATCACTAATAGCGATCTCTACCAGGCAACCTTGGGATGGAGAGAACTATAGAAAGTAATAGACGGGGTATGATGTTCATCGGAATGGGTTTAGTGGTCAGTAGACCATCTACTGTTAGTTGGTAGCTGTCATAGCTATTTGTTTAACAATTGTCAGTGTCCAGTGTAAATTCTAAGTAGGTGATCCTTGACGGAACAAAAGTTCATTCATCGTGAGAACTTATTCACGGTGAATAGAGATTACTCATAGGTTAGTTTACGCAGTCACGGGAGTCACGGCGCATTCTTGCCGAGGACGTACAGCGACGCAAATAAGAACAGCCCCCTTAGCCATAAACCACACGTACAATTCTATTCGAAAATTCGAATAGAGAGATTGCTCTATTCTCTCGGTAGAATAGAGAAAAAAGATCGGTAGCCATAAGCCACATTTACGCTAACGCCTATTCTACTTTCTAAGTTGTAAAAAGTTGGAACTTTGTCTATGGTAGCGCATGGAAACGTCAAATTCATCAAATGAGTAGGAATGCCTAGGCGAAATAAATATACACTCGATTTGACTCGATTTATTTCATGGCCATGGAAACAGAGCCCTTCTACGAATCATTAACAAATGGAAATAGTGTTGAAAACAAGTCAATGAACAACAGAAAATTCAAATAATCCGACTGCGAATTTTTTACCGGTTTTTTATGTGTTATGTAATTTTATGGAATCCCGTTTTAATATCCCTCATTTTGGTATCCAACTTGATTGGTTTGGTTATTTTTTTTATTAAAGTATTACTATTTTGTATCAATAATCCATTTGTGGACACATGGGTTTTAGGACGAATATATATGGGTATTTCTCATAAAATTGCGAAATTTGAGATATCATTGAAATCTTTTTTTTTTAAACTTAGTTTTTTTTTCAGATATAAAAAAAAAATTTTAGGAGATCTATGAAGAAGTATTGGTCTTCCATATTTTAGTATATCATCTATAAAAAATAAGGTATTAAAAAATTAATAAATGAGGAAATGTTTAATAGAGTGAGAGAATGATTTATTATTATATTATAATAAAAAACATGAAAAAAATATAGGAAATTATGTAATTTTAATTGTACTAAACTATGAGATATCATATTCTAAAGAAAACTCAACTTTTATACTTAGTCAATACAAATATATTATATAAAAACGGAAAATAAAAATAAACACTATTATAGAGGTAACAAATGTAATTGTTTTTTTTCTGCATCACTCAAATTCTTTGGTCGTGCCATTTTACCTGTTTTAAATTAAATACCATATTGCAAAAACTCAATAAAAATCTAAAATAACTGTAGAATACTGTATAAATCATTTTCTCACTCCTAAATGCAGTGAGGGAATGACTGTGAGGGAATGACGAATTTTATCTAAAGCTACATAAACACCGGCACATAATCTCAAAATGCTTGCTACATTTCGAATATAGATTTTACTCCCAAAAACGCATAAAATTAACAAATAATATACATATATACTAAAATGCTTAATGCATACATGTAACGTGAAGATGATAATGATCGCAATAAATGTCACACCAAAATTTTTTTACATAATATCATGTTTTTGCACAAACTCACCTACGGTTGAGAAGGAATCGCCGGTTTGAATCAAAGCCGTTATTGTTATAGTTAGTCCCCTGAATAAAGGATATAAAAATGTATTGCCATTTTTGTTGCTTATTTTAGTTGCCTTATTTTAATTGCCATTTTTGGCGTAGGGCATGTTTTTTCGTTTCATGTTATTTGAGAATTCAAGTGATATTAATGGTTTAGAAGCTAAATGCCTTTAACATACGGATGGACGGGCAATGTACTGAATCACCAAATTAACTTTATAGACCTCGCTTCGCTCGATGAACAAGTGTGTGGCGAATCGCCACTATCTGTAGTGTCCCAACACTAAAGTTCGCCCATCACTAATCCGCGAGATTGTCAATGTCACTGGTCAGAACTCGCGGCAAAAAACATTCGACAGACTTTTACTTAAGATTATCATCCACCAACTGCGATTTGTATCTAAGCTAATATTATTATAATTGTGATTATTGGTGTTCCATGAATATAACGTGTCGATTATTGTACTCCGGACGTTTCCTTCAACACGTTCCCCTCACCCATCATATTGATGAAGCAAAGTTAGAGAGAAACCTCGGGGTGCTTCCATGACTGGATTCCCCGGTTTCCCCAAAGTGGTGACCTCCTCGCGTAACTGAAGATTGCGCCCTACAACGTGAGGTGGATAACGTCTGCGAAACGACCATTGCGTCAGTCGTCAGCCTGTGCGGGACGACTCTGACGCTACTCGCCTACTCGAAGGACGACGGAGCTACAACGAGGCAGCCTACCCGCTGCGCCGCCCTGCATACCATAAGAGTGCAGGTGGCAACCTGCCTCAGTCTGTATAGCGCCAATCCGACATTCCAGCCAAATTAGTGCCCTGACAAGTGTTTTGGTTGTGTATCAGTTATCCTAGTGCCCTCAAACACTATCAAATATTAATAAGTGCATGTGTTCTTTCCAAATTGCAAACATTCACCATAATAATATTGATTCATTCATATCTGTTGAATAAGTGCACCTAATCCATTGCCCGTCATTGTTTGGTCATTAAATGCATGCTCCGACTGGCATAACACCGTGTCACCGACTCACCTGGATTGCCAACCTATTGCATATGGTATAAGAATGCTGTGCATGTGTGAGTAGACATCCATGATAGTATCGCCCCAGCCACGCAAGTACTGTTTGACTATTTAGATTTTTTTTTGTTTTGTTATTTTATTTCTTGTGTTTACAACATACAATAACACAGTGGTAACCAAGCAAGCAACTAACCATTGGGACTGGTATAAACAACAAAATTATTATTGCCTATACATAATTTAGCATCAGGGTATTTTTGTATGACAATGTTTGATTTTTGTTCGCATGTTCACTTAAGGCTTGTCAATTAATTGGTGATTTGTTTGGAAATGTGATAACTTTTTAGTGCCTTTTACACACATTTAAAAGTGGAACATTTATATACTTTTTCATTTTTTATTACATACTCAGCTATCTTATTTTAATTGCCGAACCCAACATTGACAAGACTTAATTTTTATTTTTGTGTGTGCATGAACAGTCTTATCATAAAACTTAATATTGTTTTGTACGCCTAAATGTGACTGATACTAATTCCATTTATTTTTTTTTATGTTATCATCTCCATTGTAACAAACATAATATTTCATAATTATTAACTTGGAATGTAAGTATATGGTGTCTATTGGTTTGGGTTGTGTGTTATATTTGTAAAAGTTTTTTTACTTATTTCTTGCCTGCCTTCCAACACTTGTCATGGATGCAGAACTGGAGGCTCGCTTGGCTGCTCTGGAGGCTGAGAATATAAAACTGCATTCTCAGACCAAAGTTGAGAATGTCGATACACCTTCTGTTTGTCGTATTGCTGTCAAGCTACCACCCTTGTGGCCTGATAGGATCACAGTGTGGTTTGCTCAAGCCGAAGCACAATTTCAAATTGCCGGCATTCAGTCAGACATTACAAGGTACAGCTATATTCTCAGTCAGTTAGACCAGACAACAGCTGCTGAGGTGGAGGATGTCATCATAAATCCGCCTTCTGAAGGCAAGTACCAGAAATTGAAGGAGACATTGATTAACCGGTTTTCAGCATCCGAGCAACAGCGTATGAGGCAACTTCTGAGTGAAGAAGGATCTGGGGATAAGAAACCGTCTCAAATCCTTCGTCATCTTAGGTCACTTGCAGGCACCACTTTGCTACCAAACGAGTCAGGACAACTTCCTATCATCCTTGTGCAAATGGGATGATAGAACGTGTTCATCGCCAACTCAAGGCTGCTCTTATGTGTCATAAAGATTCTTGGGTTCGGTCGCTTCCTTTCGTCCTTCTCGGCATGCGTTCTGCATTCAAGGAAGACCTGAAGGCCACAGCCGCTGAGATGTTGTATGGGGAACCCCTTAGATTGCCCGGTGAGTTACTGGTGTCAGCCTCCAGCTCTGACGTTCTTGACGACCCTGCTGATTTTGTTGTACAGCTGCGTCGAAAAATGTCAGCTGTGCGTCCAGTGCCCGCATCACGTCACACTCAACCTTCTTCCTTCATTTTTAAGGATCTCTCATCGGCAACTCACGTTTTCCTTCGGGATGACACTGTTCGACGTCCTTTACAACCACCTTATACGGGCCCGTATCCGGTCACAGATCGTGCCAGCGACGGTAAAACCATAACCCTGAACTTTAAGGGGAAACAGGTGGTTGTAAGTGTCGACCGTGTCAAGCCAGCATACGTCGATAACTCTGAAGAGACTTCCCAGGGGACGCCGACGAGACCCTTGCAATGTTCTAATCCAACATCACAACCACCGCCATCGCTCTTAAAAACCGTTCCATCCTCAAAACAGCCTGACACTGCTCTTTCACCAACAGATATCACCGAAGCCACCAATAAACTGCCATATACTACACGATCTGGTAGACCTGTTAAATTTAAGAAATTTTTTGACTTTTGTTAATACGTTATCCTTCTACGTGGGGGGGTGGTGTGGCGAATCGCCACTATCTGTAGTGTCCCAACACTAAAGTTCGCCCATCACTAATCCGCGAGATTGTCAATGTCACTGGTCAGAACTCGCGGCAAAAAACATTCGACAGACTTTTACTTAAGATTATCATCCACCAACTGCGATTTGTATCTAAGCTAATATTATTATAATTGTGATTATTGGTGTTCCATGAATATAACGTGTCGATTATTGTACTCCGGACGTTTCCTTCAACACGTTCCCCTCACCCATCATATTGATGAAGCAAAGTTAGAGAGAAACCTCGGGGTGCTTCCATGACTGGATTCCCCGGTTTCCCCAAAAGTGTAAATTGAAGTCATTAGCTTGTTTGGTTTAGATGCTAAATGCCAATGGACAGATGGACAAAACGCCGAGTACCTGAATAAACTTAAACACTTTTCTGCGCTCGGTAAATTACCTATAGTAATGTAATAACATAACATAATAATAAAAAATTAAAAACAGATATTTTTAAATAATCGATATGTCGTATAGTGAAAAAAAAAATCGATTGAGAACTCGATGATTGAAATTGACATTAGTAAACAAAAAATACGGCGGAATTATTGTACTATCTGTGGTCTACGATTGTTTTCTAAAAATCTATTAATTTGTTTCCTTTATTTCAAGATGTAGGCAAACTTATTAGAATCATCATGAATCATGTTAGACAGAAGACGCAAGCAGGGAACCTGTGATTCCATCCCTAGGGCAGATAATTAAAGATCTATTCGAAAAACTATCGTCGACTGTGCATGTACAAATCTATGAATTGTCTTGTTCAAGTGAAGGATAAAAAAGCATTCGAACACAAATGTAACTAATCAAGCGTTCCAAACAAAAATATAAGGAAAACAATCGCGAAGTCAGAAGTGCTCATTTCTACCAAGAGGATAACATAGAAGTTACCATATGCCGTACTGTCAATTAATGTATTAATAATAACTGCGGCTTTGTATCACCTTTCATCAGGAAATGTGCTGTCACAAAATACGCTACAGGAAAACTTATTAGAATCTGGAGCATAAATAAATAGCCATATGTATAAGACTGGTGCCACTGATATCGTGGCTGCCTGCGGGAGAATGAAACTGGAAAACGTGATGTTGCACTGTGAGGCCACAAAAAAATATGATCCAAAATTGGGATAAGTACATGAATATTCCAACGCAACAGAGTCGACATCATGCAGACTTACATTACCACTGGAACAATTGAGCCAGCACTCCGATATATAAAGGAGTTGGGGTGGCTGGCAGGGGGAAATGCTCATTTCACCCACCAGCGAGACATCAGTGCAGGCCTTATCACCACCAGTTAGAATTTGAATTACATGGGAAATCATTGGAATATAACCAATCTATTAAGTGTTCATTTCAACTGAGAAACTACAATCTGTCAATAAATAATAAGGGCCTACATGCGCTGCAATGGCTTGTCTCTCTTGATGTCCTACTTTAAATGTAATTATATAATCATAATATTACTTATTATTAGTGTTAAATTGTATTAAGTAAATATAATTTTAAAAAGGTTTGATTAAATATAATAAAACTACAAGAACTTTTAATTATTTTTATTACCTTATCTTTAGGGCATAAAGCTGTCACAAGTTAGAGTGGTTACACAGTTAAATAAGTATTAATCTCCGGTACCCAAATTCTACTTGTAGGAAGCTAAATTATGCATGAGTGTTTAGGTTATTTTTATTCAGTACTATATATTTAATTGATTCCACAAAATCATTTACACTCAGCCCCACACTAAGTCAAGTGAAGTAAAATGTGAAAAAGTTATTGTATTATTAACAAACATGCGGTACATTTTAATAAATATAGGTGTTATGTGATCTGCCTTTGTGATTCTCTGTGACCAGCGCTAGGTCTGCTAAGTGCCTGTATAGCTGGATTATAGAGACACTCGCCAGTAACAATTTGTGTAATTTATAGTATTGAATAAAACCACAAGAATTTTATTTTACTTTTATTAAATTACATACTGGAAAATAACATAAGTAAGTCATAGATTGTAAGGTGAAATTTCTTTGTGAAACCTGAAACAGAAGACATATTATTGTGAAACATTATAAATGATTGACATGATATTTATCATTAAGATGGTTTATAGAACACTTAATGGTGTATTATAGGAGGATGTTCAGAACACACATACACACACCTGTCTCTTAGTAAAAGGTAACTCTGAATCTACTTGTCTTGTTGAGAATCGAGCCCTGGGATCCGACTTGCCAAGAGGGTTATCACCATACTTTTTAGAATCATATCTCCACATCATCAACATTTAAGGTGATCATTATAGGAGTTAATGGTAAGAAATGAAATAGAAATCAACGAATTAGTCAACCGGACTAATAGCCCAAATATTACAAAAAGGATTTTGAGTCTGAACTTATTAGATACTGTTGTATATATATATAAGTTCATTTATTACATACATACATACTACTTGATTTAATTATGAACTAGCTATTTTACACGCTTTTATTTAGTTTCACCTGTCCCCATGTTTGTCAGCAAATCTTGCAAATTAAATTTGATCCACTTCCTGGTTACTGATTGACCTGAAATTTTGCATACATGTGTAAATCGCGTGACAATGCAATATAATGATGACATGGTGCTGATTTAATGATGGAGCTAGGAGGTGGCCAAAGGAACTTCACAATGAAACGACACAACCTTATCGAGTTTGGGCTTACTTGAATTGTCTTGACAAATAGTTTGTCTTTCAGTGGTAACCAAGGTCTGATGATGGAGCTGGAAGATGGCCATAGGAACTTCTGAACTAAACAAGATAAACCTATCGAGTATGGGCTTGTTGGATTCATCTTGACAAATTCTCTGATTATATACCGTTTTAATATTTTTTTATTTTAAGGTAAAAGCTTAAAAAAACTTTCATAAGTATTACTTGTTTTTAATATATTGATAACCCATTGTTTCAATATAGGATACACTAAACTACTTAAATTGAACAAATATGTTTTATGCAATTTGTATTTCTTTAATGACATTTAATTGCTTGTTATAAATAAAAACTCCTCTATGGATAGTCATATTGAAATATTTTAACAAATTAACTTAGTACTCACCTTGTACTCTATCTGTTTTATTTAATGTGTATATAACTTGTTTGATGTCTGGACGAGCATATTATTTCATGAAATGATAGGTTTCTAGAAATCTTGCACAGTATCTGGGTACAAAGATACAAACATCAATTTATAGGTAAGAAGTATGTTAATTCATTTTCTTACTTGGGTAGGCAATAAGGGTGGGTGTTACTTATACTAAATGTAAAGAGTTTGTACTCTTACCTTTGATTTTATCAAATACATTTTTTGGGTTCTACACTGCGTTTTCACATCATTAAAAACCTTTGAAAGAAAGGTTCATAGCCGTTTACCGTCATTAATATTGTATCTTCGCCTGTGTACACATTTAATATTATAATTGTATGACACTTCCCGTACGTTCGAAAACAGCTGACCAAAACAGACGCCATTTTTATTGTCGTCTTTCGTGAACGCCTGTCAAATAGTGGTTTATGGCTACCGTTTTTAGATATTTGTATGGGAATTTTTCGTATTCGTTAAACTTTTACGAAAAGTTTCGTTTTTTCGACACGCTATCTTGGTTTATGGCTAGCACTTAGCTATTCTATCAAACTTTACGCTTGAAATGTCATTTTCATACATTTCTAGCGTTTCTCCGAGCGTTGTCGAAAGTAGAATTGGTTTATGGCTAAGGCCCCAGACATTGCTATGATCTCCACGCGAATGTTTTAACGTTAATATTTTTTATCGCGAACATACAAACAAAAAAATAATACAGTCGAATTAAGAACCTCTTTTTTGAAGTCGGTTGAAAATAAGAGAGTATTGACTAAATAACTCACAGCTTGGAATTCACTTTAAAACCCGACTATGTTGGTTCAATTCACGACAGATATATAACATTTTACAGCAACCAACACCTGCCTTGAATTATTGATGTTTTAACGTGGAGAGACTGCTTCATACCTGCAGTTGACATTCCTATCACAAATTATTAAAAGTAAATGTTTCAAAATATGTAGAGAGAGTGACTTTGTAGTTCTCCCTTTTCACTCTTAGTTTTCAAGAAAAACAAAAGCAATGTCACAAATTAGTATACATTTTTATTTAATACATTTCTCTATAACAAACCAATAAACGCAATATGCTCACAACTCCACAATAAGTTCAAAGACAATAAATCTAGGAACAAGCCATTCAGAATCAGTAATGTCCCTTGGGTAACGATTGATTTGTGTTATCGAGAAACCGTTGTAGTAAAAACTACTATACTGCAGTGCTTTGTATAGTAGCTACTCTATCAGAGATGGTTGTACGATGGGAATTCCAAGAACTAGGGTCTAATGACTCCTCACAGGTAGGAAAACAGGTGAAGCACGTTTTGCGATGGCTACGTCTTATATACTGAGATGATTGTTTATTCTAAAGCTAGCTCATTGAATTATAATGAATAGTCCCAAAGACTGTGCCCAAAGCATATTTTTTTATATCCGTGAAGTGAATAATTTAACTGTTACTTATAACTTTTTACTCATTTAAAGTCAAAGTCAAGAATATATTCCATTAAGTATTTTTTGTTCTGGTTTTGTGTGTGACTGTTTGTATTACGTAAATGTTTTCCGGTAGGTACCCACGACACAAGTCTTATAACTTAGTTTGAGACTATGAGTGTGAACGTGTTTGTTCGTTCGTTATGTATTATAATATGTATTGGTTTGTATTATATATTATATATATGAAAAGGGATAATTGCTGAAGCAGCGAACTGTGCCATTGATTGAGCTATCGAAATAACATGTTTGATTGGTGTTGTATTTTCCAATAATAGTTGGCTATCATCGATTTACTAAAAATAAAGATACAACGCATGGAACTTGGGAGTGAAGCTGTAAAAGTGGATACTAATAGGCCCTCTAGTTATTTTACCAAAAGTTTTGCTTCCGGCTCGTTATTTTTGACGTATTTTTTAGCCTCCATATTATCTGAGAATTTGGAGTTGTTCGCTTGTATAGTTTAGACGCTAAATACCTCTGACATACAAACGGACTGACGGAAACAGTGCTGAACAAACCAAGTTAACTTACAGATCTCTCTTTGCTCGATCACATATGTAATAGGCAAGAAGATATAGATAATACACAACACATCAGAAGTATGATTGCGTTGTTACTGCCTTATTACGCATAATAATTGGGTATTACACGTCACTGTGCAATATGTTGCGACAGTGGAGACAATGTTTCTACATGATCCGAACACGCGCTCCGATCGTACATGATTACACTGTCGACTGTTCACAGGCTAACAATGAATTATTTATGTACTATAGCTGGGGCCCGCGACTTCGTCTGCGCAGGATTAGTACTTCGAGTAGTTTATTTTCTTCTCTAAGGTCTTCTAGTCTCTAAGGACTTCGCCGCTTTATCTTCGGAACTTTGATCAAAATCGAACTTGAATCGGAACATTACATGTACTAAACACGCATTATTGACGATATTTCAAGAACTACTGATCAGATCTTGATCACATTTAAATGGGACCAATAGGAAAGCAACATCTTTCAAACAAAAAAAATCTAAATCGGTACCTACACGTGGAACGAAGATATGAATACACACATAAAAAAAAATACAGTCGACTTGAGTACCTCCTCCTTTTTTGTGAAGTCGGTAGAAAATTATAGGCTTGACTTATGCAAGTATATATATTTTTTTTTTCGCGCGCGCTGACCACTCTCAACCTCATTGCCTCAGAACTTGATATATTTTGTTGTACTCTGAGTGAATTCACAAAGGTAGCTTTAAGAGTTTTATGCTATGTTAAGTATCTAAAGAATTAAGAAACTACACTATTGCATTGGGTTTTTCCTGTAATAATAGATGTAAGATGGAGAAATAAATAAATAAATATTTTTTTTAAATTAATCTTAATAATTATTAATTTTATTCACGCAAGCCTAGTAGTAACTTAAATCTTATTCGTCTACTCTAAACCATCTATAGCTTTTTTTGCATATATTGATGATTTTTACTTATATATTTTACAACTCATTTTGTAGCTAGAAATAGATTGTATTGTAATCTACAAAATTAAAACCGATTATCGATTTATCGACTAAAATTATAAACAAATTTTACATCATCCCTAAAGCCCCATGTGCTTCATTTACATTTAGTGCTCCCAAATAAAAAAAGCGCTTTTTAATATGGAAGTCTGTTTGTATATTACACGTATTTTAAATAACCGATCATAAACATCCCGATCTGTGTAACATATTTTCTCTTCAGTTTGTGTGTTTGTCTAATCTCCGTCATCGTCACCGATCAGCCATCCGAGCGCGACGTTCCTTCAACTCGGGAGTTCATCGCTCGTGGTTTTTACGCATCGCTATCGGATGACGATAATCGATGGGAAAGTCTGAGAGCATTAGATTAATGCAGTCGTAATGGTATATCAGTGCAGCTGTAAGAAAATTAATCGGAATGACATTGCAAACCGACGGAAGTTTTCTCATTTGCGTGCGTGCATTGGCAATTCTTCCGTTTGTTATATCGGTAGTTACAGTTTTATTATTTACTAGCTGAGCCCCGCGGTATCTTCTAAATATATATAACTCAAAGGTGACTGACTGACTGACTGACATAGTGATCTATCAACGCACAGCCCAAACCACTGGACGGATCGGGCTGAAATTTGGCATGCAGGTAGATGTTATGACGTAGGCATCCGCTAAGAAAGGATTTTGATTAATTCTACCCCCAAGGGGATAAAATAGGGGATGAAAGTTTGTATGAAACTTTGTCAATTTTAAAATAATACTTCTTAACGCGAGCGAAGCCGCGGGCAAAAGCTAGTTACTCGCATAAGTCCCGGACCTACGGGAATTGAGATAAAAATTGCCTATGTGCTAATCCGGGGTGTCAGCTACCTCCATAACAAATTTCATCAAAATTGGTCTAGTCGTTTGGGCGTGAAGAAGTAACAAACATACAAACACACTCACAAACTTTCACCTTTATAATATTAGTGTGACTTGCGACCCGACCCTGATTCGCACGAGTGTAACTTAAATAAAAGTGAGTGCCTTTGATTTCTAATTTTCTTTATAAACAACAGTTAAGCACAATTATTTATTAAAATTTTAATGAAGTAAATGTTACTGTGACTCATCTGTAACAGATAAAAATATGCCGTCGCGGATTTTAGAAGAACTACAATTAACTCGTATATTATATTTATGTATCTCTTAAGGTTAGCTTACATAAGCTATGTACATTTATTTTCGGCGACTTGGTTGTAAAATATTGTTTTTTTCTACTTACATATATAAACTTAATTAGGTTTTATTATTTTTTATAAACTTTTGTGAAAAATTTATCTAACTGATGGTGAAAACCGCATTAAAACCCGTTGCGTGGCTTTGGACTTAGCGGATAAATAGACAGACAGACGCAGAAAGCGACTTTGTTTTATACTATATAGAGATTTGCATATTATAATACCTATATGAAACAACTAGCTTTACCCCTGCAGCTATTCGATTATAGCTATTCAAATTTCAACCTTATTTATCTCAACTCAGAACTTCATTAAGTTATATAGGCCTTAGTACTTTCACTGTACTGACTATCCATCTGAGTGTACCAAAAAATTATAATATATCCTAATCTGTCCTTTTCTTTTAGAGATACCCTTTCTATTGTCTTGTAAATTTATAGTTTATAGGTTATGCTACTTCCTTCTGTTTTTAAGTACTATACTGAACAAAACTTAAACGTAGAACGACATCCTTTTTTGTTGCGTTATTATTCTCTCTATCCAAAGGTTGTCTGGAAGAGATCGCTCTCAGCGATAAGACCAGCTTTTGTTACACTTAAGTATGTAATTATTTACAGTCATTCCTATTCATGATCTCTGTTATTTTAAGGTGTTAAATAAAGTGTATATATAACTATCTATCCTTTATTCCCGGTCGTCCCCACTGGGTGTACCTTATTGGTTGCGCGAAAGTTGAAGTGAAGTATTAGTAGTAGTTTCCAAGTACTAAGCTGCAAACTTAGTACACCGTACAAAAACAACCTAGATATAAATATATATATATATATCGACAAAAGCCACTCGCCGTATCTACAAGGTCTTGATTGCTAAGACGCGATTGGTGTCACAACTCACAAGTCTTGCCCGAGGACTCAAACCTGCAAAAAAATGCCGTCATCTTCGTATGAAGCAGGTAACATACGGTCAATTCGGCCACTTTCGCCACACATCTCGCCTCGGGCAGCAATAATTACAAGACTCGCCCATTGTCTGTCTACTTTCGCTCTAAACATGTACCGCTTCCGCAATTTGGAATATTTGGTCAGGTCGGGGAAATAAGTGGATAACGACAAGAACTCCGGCTAGAAATTGAATCTGGTTTCGGGCTAGTGCTGCGTATTAATAATAGTAATAAACGCTTTCACACTCACAGCTCCACACTAAGTTCGATGACTTGAGCCATGGGTGCCGAAAACATTAATATCACGCTCACAATCACACCCAGATCAAGAAACACAAATTTCCCTAGAGGAGAAAACTTATGTTCCCACACAGGAAACGAACCCGATTGACGATAAAAGTATTAAAGTTGCAAACGTTTAAACACCGATCATTTGATTGTACTGACTAAACGTAAGTATCCCGCCCGAATTAAACTAGCCTTTGTTAAAAAAGATAGATGGTTTTCATAATAAAAATAGGTTTCAATACAACTATAACCGAACCAATTGAAATAATCGCGCAAATACACGTTGTTGACCGAAGTTCCGACTATCTTTGTTATTGACGAACTCAACGGGCACGCGTTGAAATCTTTTCTTTGCGGTTTTCGTCAGAACAAAACCTTAGTGAAAGTGCAAGTATATTTAAGCAAAGAGCATTGACTCTAGATGAAAAAACACTTGCATAAACGTTCCTAGAGCGAAGTGCGAACATACATAAGGCAGAACTACGAGTAGCTAGCTATACCCGCATACGTTGCAATGCCATGTAAAGAAAATAGCATTTTACCTCTTTCACGGTTATGGTTGCCTAGTACCATACTAAACATTTATTGACTAAATTATTTATCTTTGCTTAGTTCTAAATCCGAGTGACGTCATGATTCCTTTCCATTAGAAAATGATATTTTTTTCGTGAATTAATATTTATTCTGCTTAAATCTTAACCATTCTTGAACCACCTGAACGCACACATTTTTTTATCAAAATCGGTCTAGCCGTTTAGGAGGAGTTCAGACACATACACACGTACAGAAGAATTACATATATTATAAAGACATACATTCCATTGGCTCGCTGCGAATGCATGTGTAGATAGACGCTATGACGGGCAAAGGCATGCGTCGATGTATGATTGAGCACGTACGGGTGAGACGTGGAAATCTATTTACCTTATACCAACCTTAATACTAAGAAATACGACACAATTTACGAGGTTGGTGGATCTTAAGTAGACAAGAACCGGTAATGCAACTGGAAAAAGCGCGCTCTAGGAGTGGCACGAAAGAGTCTTGTAACACTTAGTTATTCTGTGATCGTAGTTCGTTTTGCTAAGTGTTGCGTAGTTCACAAATCAGCGTATAATTTTTCTTTTTATTTGGTATACTTATTGCTAAGGTAATTTTTAGATTTATTGTTTTTGTTTCTTCCACAGCGATTGTTTTTGCCCGCGTCGTTTTTCCCTGAATGGTATAATCTGGGAGTTTTCAAAACAAGAGTGAATAGGTATCTCAATCTATCGGATGAGGTAATAGTGAAATTATTGCTTCCCATAGCGAACATAAAAAAACCAACTAGAAATCTTCTTAAATATAAACCTTATTTATATCAAATTAAAAATTAAATTTGGTGGAGGCATTTTATAGTAGACAATCTTTACGCAACAGCAGGTGAGTACTGTGAAACCAAACTCCCTAACTCGTTTAACAGGGCCATGTGGCCGTCCCAACTGTAGAGTCAACGTTTTTATAATGGGCTGGCTGGGTCGTGCACTTGATCCTGTAGCTTGCAAGGACTCGTCCCGTTTACCTTGCAATGCCGACGGTAATCTGACACTTTAGACGTTCAGTTCAGCCGCAGTTTAGAGCGTGTGGAGCGCGAATAAATAAAATCATAGGTTTCTGGTGTACAGTAAAAGACTTTTTTGTGTTATGTAGTTTCTCTATAAACTAATCATGTACCAAATAAATTATGTTATTTGTTATTTTTCAGAAATATTTTAAATCTATTATGCCTAAACCTAAAACCGTTAAATCATTAAGTTAAATTGTAACAATACATATGTAATTATGTGCACTTTTACTTAAAATTCACTGTATAGATATATTGTACAATATGTTCATCAGATATTGCAAATCACGTCTTAAAGCATATAATAGTTAACCGGCCAAGTTATAATAAAACATTTTGAATTTAACACCAACGATAATATTCCATTTACATTCATATTAAATTTTTAAGTAATTACCCTTATTTTTATATTACATTTGTGTATCAAATAGCGTTAAGTTATTTATAAAAGCAGATGTGCTAAATTATTTCATACTACATAAAAACCTGATAGCCTTGAAAATATGAGTAACTTGGAAAGATAATACAGTCGTAGGAATTATAACTTACTTTATTCCTTAATAAGACAATTGCTTTGCTAGTTTCTTGCCAGATTCTTGAGATGACTGTAAATTTGCAAATCAATTAGAGTTATTACCTTTATGATTCTTTCTTTGGGCCCATGTGAATAAACAATTTAGATTTCGATTCTTATTTATATATAGACGAAGATCTAAATTAAAAAATACAAGCTAATAAACCGGCTATACACAGGCCACCCTACCCTACTGCCAGATAATCGGCATGTATTTATAATTTACAGACCATGCTACATTATAATTATATATCGTCAACATTTAGGGCGATTAGGGGTCAAGCGGTAGCGTATTAGATCCTAAATGTTGAATGTAACACCTAACTACCTATCTTCTAAATATATATAACTCAAAGGTGACTGACTGACTGACTGACATAGTGATCTATCAACGCACAGCCCAAACCACTGGACGGATCGGGCTGAAATTTGGCATGCAGGTAGATGTTATGACGCAGGCATCCGCTAAGAAAGGATTTTGATTAATTCTACCCCCAAGGGGAAAAAATAGGGGATGAAAGTTTGTTTGAAACTTTGTCAATTTTAAAATAATACTTTTAACGCGAGCGAAGCCGCGGGCAAAAGCTAGTTATAAATATAATCTGCGACCGTGCAGCTGAGTTTAATTTTAGATTCGACGATATCTATAGTATTGATACGATTATTATAGTACCAACTAATACACAATCGTTATATCCATAGAATCCTTATAGCAATTTAATTATAGAACGTCTCAAGTAGGAACATCAATAGCTTGCACCTGCCATGCATCTAGTATCCTATAATTTGCAACTCAAGGAGCAAGTATCCATTGGCAAACATGCGGTATTATAGCAGGTGCCTTAGTGAGACAATAGCCATTACAGAGTCAAGGTTTTCCTTTTGATCTTATCTATAATGTATGTGGTAGCTTCAGCTACTTGGGAAACTTTATTTGAATCTACTGATGAATGGAATACTGATAGATAAAGAACCTTGATGGTTTTGACGTGAGGGAATAAACTAAGTCAATGTGCCTAAAGAGATAGGATGGAGATCTTATTATATCTTGATTTTTTCCTGTCTCCAAATACCATATAGGTATCTAAAAGTTACTTGATAAAATAAATTTGAGGATGTTTGTCCGGAACGATTTTTACATGGCGGCGACTGAATTCAACTCTCTTATTTACTCTGTAGTTAAGGTAAGATAGTCCTATTGATAGAAAAAAGTGACATTCTTTCTTTTTTACCGACACGACCCAAAATGGAGGATGTTCTCAATTCCATGCATTATTGCTTTTTTCCTAGATTTTCGGATAGGTATGTAATTTTATATCTTCGGCGCTCGTTAACCAATTTCTTTTGATAATTGGTTAAACTTTACTTTTGACGCAATTAATCAGGATCTAAAGAAGAGTTCAGAGTATTAGCGGCCAGTCAAGTTTTGCTATTTTTTAGATTAATTTATATAATTATAATACTGTTTGATAAGATGAAGCGTGCAGCTCTTATAAAATAATAATTACCTATAAATGCATGTTCACTCCAATGACTTTAAGCTTAAATACTTATCAAACATGGTGACCTGCAACTTTTCCACAAAGAGCCATTTTAAATAAGTAGTCTGAGTTATTCACATACGTTTCTTTACTAAAATCAAGTTACCGTGTGCAATTAGCAAATTCCAAATGACACAACCTCAATGATCGTGAGATCGCCGTGTTCTAAAACAAAAAGTGGTTTGTTATGCAACCGCGTCATACATTCTGCTTACAAATATTAGCTAGCATATAGGCGTAGAATGACTTTGTAAACTCATTTTACTTGCTTATTCACTTTCAAAAGACTTTAATAGAAACGGTGTTATGACGGTTTTCTCTTAAGATTATTTTAATTCATATTCGTCTGAGATGGGGTATAGGTAAGAAAGATTTTTCGGGTGTGTTTCAACTTCAACGTCTTCATCGTCACTTAAAAAATCAGGTAGGTCAATATAGTGTTAAAAGTAAGCGAAGCATCAATAACAGAAAAGTGTCGATGTCTCTTGGTAGGCGAGCGATGTGCGACGGTGATTGCTTCTCATCATGCGGACGGTCAGTTTATTCTCCTCTTTATTTGTCCTAATGTTTATAGAGGCTAAAGTAACTACGTCTATCAGTCTACTTGTTTATTGGCGTGTATATATTTTTTATCTTTCAAGCCTATACCGCAAACAACTTATACATAGGACTTCTCGAAATTTTCTGAAGTCTCGACAAGATATAGATTATATCATAATATTGGGAGTAAATCCACCTTTTTACAAGTAATAAAACAAATAAAATGTTATTTTTTTATTTATTACATGATGATAAATATGCTTCAGACGTAATATTAAAAATAAAATAAAAACTCGACAACAAGACCTTGTCATAGTCAAATTAAGAGTCATGGTCTAGTCGTAGTCAATTCACCCCCCAGTATAAAGTGGTGGATTATTTAATATCTTTGATATAGATTCTCACGAGCGTTTGTTGCGGATCTGGATTATGAATCGTTACTATGATTCACTCACCTAATATATTTTCCCTATAGTTAAATAATATAGATCTTCATACCTTTCCATGTTAATATCGACCCTGAGTAAGCTGGTACGTATTACTACGTATACAGACAACGCATTTTAACTGGCGTAATTAATTATATAGAACAAGAAGAGAAGACATTTCTGCGAAACACCTTGCCGAAGCTACACAGTGAAAGCCTGGCTTGTAAAACTGTGCTATAACCATATCTAGTGAAAGGTAATGGTAATAACGAACCACGGATTAGTGGATTATCTACACTTTCAAAGATCTGAAATGCTTATTTGTTTTATGTTGATTTAGACGAAATTGTATAACCAGTGGCTTGAACACGTTTTTAGGAAATACGCGGCAAATTGAACATGAACTCGACAATCTAAGGCGGACCTCTCAGAGCGCGCGCCCGTCGGCAGAAATTCGAGTGTTAGGACCACTTAGAATGGTTTGTTTGCTAAACAAATGACCATTATGGGCTCGTAAAAGATTACCGCTTCATCTCAAGTGTTTATATTAAGTGTGTTACAAAGTAATTGATTGAATTAAACACGTTAGAAGTTTGTCACAGGGAAAAATGAGGAGTTCTTCAGATATCTTTATTTTTTGTCGTAAATAGCGATCGATAACATATATTTTTTTTGTTGTTAAAATGATGTATTTTAACTATGCTTTTGATTGCATATTAATTTATGTCATTGTGCAAATGATTAATTACCTTAAAAAATTAAGGAACGATTGAGTAAATTTCCCGCGCGGCGCATTAATTTATCAAAACGCGCGCTGTAAATATGCGTTCATTGTAATTCATTTATAACATGCAGGTGATAAACAAAAGTATTGCTATAATAAGCCGTTCCTTACCTTCACAATTTCATAAAAAAATAAACACCTTTCTCAGAAAAACTTGTTGTAATATCGGAAACTCTGATCGGAAAGAAAAAAAAAACGCCTCGTTACCATAGTCACTTTTGAGTGACAATTGTTATTTGCCTTTTGACTTTCTCAGTAAAAAAACAAAATGAACATAGAGAAAAGATCCTCTTGTTGTCAGAAAAGTGCGCCAAATAATAACACTGTCATAATATTTACACAAAACAAATGGCTGAATTAGCGCGCGAAAGCATCGTCGCCCCGCGTCGGGCGAGTCCATTATTTATATAAAAGGCAAAACCATCATTCTACACAAACCACAAATAACGAAATTGTTTAAATTACATAAATGCTAAAACAATGTTTTTTCCAATGTATAAAATACATATCATAACATAGAAATTGGCGATTACCCCTTGAACTCGAGCCAGCAGTGCACCGAGAGCCTGGGCGAGTCCATTATGGCGGCAGCAAAGGATTCTGCCGCGCCGGCATAATACGGTGATTACGCGTAAACGCAAATAATTAAGTATAGCAATATGCACATAAATCTAATGATTAATACCTACCACGTCGTATTTCAGTAGCAGTTAGAGCAAATATAAAAAAATACGATAGTTATTACTTGACAAAAAATCTCAATTTTCGTCAATGTTGTTACTCGAAGAAGATATTTATTACTTTACATGCGTTTTTCATAAAAACCCATTACGTAAATAGATACAGCTTAAAACAAGGAATAAATATTAGTATAACACTCAATAAAATAACTTCTTACGGCAATTTTGTATTTTTTTTTAAAACACTTAACTTTCCTTGCACTCAAACGACTTTCTCATTTTCATTGCTTGAAAATGTCTAATAGTTTCATTTTACTTTGACATTTTAGCGATGGAAAATATTGCTACATTATTAATCTTAATTTCCCCATAACTTAAAGGACTGCACACACGGCCAAACTTAAATTATGACGAAAAATCAGAGATACGGACCGACCACACCGTTTTGGTTCCAATTGGAACCGTGTTCAGTTGGGCTTGGCAGAAATCGGTGCCTCTCGGCACCGCGTTCAGTTGAGTCGATAACATTCCGGATTATTTGGATCTTTTGGCTACATTCTTTATCCTGTTGTCTCGAGTTTTCAACGCTTTGCCTGTCCGTCCATCTGTTTGTTCGCCAGAAACTTATAGCTTATTATTAATAATATATCGACAACTGCAGCAGGAACGTTTGCCTGTGGTAGGTACTCGTATGTGGTTAACTGTCTAAACCCACCGATAAGTCGTAACTAATCCAAAGGTCTAACTTAGCCCAAAGACTTTCTCTGTACCTCAATTAATTCTACCTGTGTGGTTTAATTATTAGAATAGGCAATGGCGCCTGACTGTAATATCCGTGCGCGGCCTATTGAGCAAGTAAAATTTCAACGACTGTTTACTACATACAATTTCACGTGTATTTGTAGAAATATCAAGTTTCATTTACACCAATAGGTGCTATGTGTCTGCTTGTTGTGCTTTTACGGAAATAGCTGATCTCTAAGCATTTTGGCAAGGGGCAAATCCGTTTGGCCTGATGAAGAAGTGATGATGCGGAATGCAGTTCGTTTGTTTGTTCGATGACAGAATGAGAATGGCGGAATTAGATCGTGTCACAAACTTACCGCCCTGCGTTGATTGAGCTGGTCTAGCTGAGCTTTTAAGCCTTGCCTTGACTATCAGCCGGTCGTCGTCTATTTTGCTTTAAAGTTTAATAGTGTCAAGTGCCTCAAGCTGATACTCCGCCGAGCCATCCCACCAAGATGATATCAGTGTATACCTAAGATCGTTCGATCACTCCAGGAAACGGAGGCTTCAACAAGTTTCTACGTACGCCACCTCGGTACTACAAGAAATATTAAATAAACAGTCATTTCTGAATGATAGCAATCAACATCAAAGTAATGATAACAATACGTCATAATAATACTCAAGTAAGAACTATGAGTTTTGTTACAATTACTTAGATGTTGAATCAGTAGGACTATGTTTATTTAGTACTTCTTGTAGTACCATGGGCCTTAGAAGGAAGTAAATATCTCAGATCAATTAATTTGCGGCCGCATAGTCAGAACCTAATGAATTTCTCGGAAATAACAATAATGAGGAGGAAACTTTCAATTGCCTTATACGTTTAGGTACCTATGAAAGCGGAATCAAATAGAAGCGCCGGAGTCGTGAGTCGTGAGAAATGGGTGGTGTCGCCTCACTATGAAAGCTAGTTTCCGCTATGTAATCACCCATTGTCACCAACGACGTAGTTACCTTCAGACAATGTAAGTACTTTTATGTTTTTTTGATGATTATTTATTGATTTTTATTTATACTGTTTATTGATTTTTTTATTGAATATACATAGTTTGTGTTTGACTATTATCTCAACTGATGTGATGCACTCTCACTCTTGACTTCAAAACTCCTACATTGTACTTGCAATGAGTCCCACATTTCATTCCTGGGGCACGTAGTGCAAGAGGTTCTAGAGGTGATTGGTTTAGTGCGTGTAGGTGGAATGTGACCATATGGGATTGGCGTGAGCCAGTGCGTCTGGTTGTCGGACGATGAAATGTAGCTGAAACGATTATTTTTTGTCGCATCTATACAGGCATCTAGAAATTTGCGTAAAACATCTAAGCGTCGCCTTTCTTCCTAACGATTTTACTGCTCAGTGTAGAACTTTGCCAATCCACCTCAAAAATGAGATCATAAGACCAGGTACTCGATACCTACACAAACGGACTTGTGCGTCAAGTTCTCTTGGTATAAAATGTTGTCCTATTAGTGCAAGAGTGGCATACCTTTTGGAAGTCAGTTGGGTTTTTGATTTAATGCAAGTGCCAAAATGAAAATTCGATGAGTAATGTTATCCCAAGAATCTCAAGATGAGGCACAGACACATTGCGGAAAGTAGAAGTTAGAGTTATTAACTTTTTAATGACGAAAAAGGAAACATTCAAATGAAAGTCCTTGCGGTGATAGGCACAACGGTTTAGTCCGTTCTACGCTGTACGAGCTAAATAGAATATCGGAGATAGGTAACCCGGATATTCCCGAGATAACTCAACTATACTGATCATTCCCAGCATATTTCAGCTAAAATAGAGTAAAATAAGAAATCTAGAAAAACAGCAGTCTATTTAAAACAACTAGTTAATTATATATATTTATTTCAAACTAGGGTGTTCTAGACAATAATTCCATTAACGCAGCTAGCATTCACGTAAACGCCCTTCTATTTTTACGTCTTGTTTATTTTGTTGTCTAAACAAACATCCGTTCTCCCCAGCCACAGGCATGGCGTTAAAGAAAGAAGATTTTTTTATATCATTGAGATACGGGACGAGTAAGTCGCTCGCCTGATGGTAAGCGTCACGCTTGCCCATTACAGTGCCACCTGTTTTAAACTTACGAGTATATAATTCATACTCCCTGTGATATTAGATGTTAAATCTTTTTGAGATCTGTAATTTGCCCTTCAATCAATATTTCTTTATATACCGTATTGAAATGTAGCCAGTTTGCAAAAAAATCAATAACACTTCACCTATGATAAAATTCTGAGACAAAACTGCCTTAATTTTCTTTTCTAGTACAATTCATGATACATGTATAATTACGGAACTACTTGACCATGGAGCTGAAATTAGGTACTTTATGGGGATAAATTTCAGCTAGAAAAGATTTTGGTTTAGCCGTTTATGGTATGTCCACGCATGCCACGGATGGTCGGCTAGTTTTGGTGATAAACCACGAATGTGAGTGTGAATACTAATATAAACAAATTTATTAAAGAAACATCGCATAACCAGACGCTAAATACTGATTACTAATCAAATCGAGTTACATGTGTTTCACAAACGAAGCACTAAATTATTGCGCCAATATCGAACGAGATGATATCAGGAGGTATCAGTTAGTAACAACCAAATTAGCACCATTATTTTTAATTAACAGCTTAATATACCGCCTGTTACTGGCTTAACAGCTTAATAGCACGTCATGCACTTTATGTTTATACGTATTACATGCATTAGATCTTCTCACACAGATTTCGTCACTTTCACGATCGATTTCTCTCTAGCTTTCCAATGTTTGTCGTCTTTTGCCAGAAGTTCTAATAGATTTTTACATAATACGATATTGAAGAACCTATGCCATCCTAGAAGGTCTAAGTTCTACGAGTACCTGCTTTAAACTAGTTGAATTGCATAACTACTACTTGTGCATTTGTTGTATTGATTAATTGTATTGTAGTTCAGTAGATATATTAGTTTAAGCTTAAGTAGTTTAATAAAACGTACATATTTTGCCTAGAAGGTTCTCAAAATAATTAAATAGATATACTGGAAATATCTGTGGAGTAAAAAATACTGACATCATTTTGTTTTGTCCATCGATCTATAAAGTTATGAACAAACGTACATTTTTTCGTATGTTGCGAGAACTAATATTTGACATCTATGACAAGTTTACTACTTTTGATTAAATTTGGATGAAATTGCGATGGAATTCAGCAATAAATTTGTCAAAGTCACGCGCAAACTTTAACGTTTATTACACCTAGTCATTAGTACAACTGGTCTTTTAATTGTGAACCTACAGCACAACCAAAGACTACCTGTTTCTAAACACATTTGAAAGTAAATGTCGGATAATCGTAACTTAAATAGATTAATTATTTAAATTCTTATTCATCAAAATGGATATTTATCATAGTTTCTAACAATATACATGAGATCAGACTTAGAAAAATCCTACTAATATTATAAATGCGAAGGTCCTTGTGAGAATGTTTATTGCCACATTTCTCCGTAACGAATAAACCGATTTTGATGAAATTTAGAATATAGATAGATTAGGTTCCGGAATAACACATCGGCTACGTTTAACTTAATTAACGCGGGCGCAGAAGCGGGGCACGGCTAGTACAGAATAAAGACACGAAGTTACCTCTTTAGCAGAGCAAAAAAGGTTGAGATAATTTTTTTCGACTATTTCATGTTTCCAGAAGAGCAGGTAGATTTAACCTACCAGGGTCTTTTACAAAATAAGTCACTTCACACTGCGTAAAAACATGTGACCCCGACTTAGTAAAAAGAAACCAGTATGTAGAACGCAAAAAAATATGACGGTTAACAAGCAAATTAAGCGTGAGATGATCCAGTTTTTAGTAAAGCGCTTTCAGAAATGTCGAGCGCGACGTATTCGGCTTGATAAGCAAGCTTCGTGTCTTTCATAGAGATAGTAGTATTCATTGGTGATGTTATCGGTCGTCATTTTTTTTCTTTATCTCCACGTTCTGGTGGGCAGGAGTAACTCACGGAACAGTACAGTTACTCACACATTTGTTCGTGCCATTAATACGTGCATATTTATGCGTAGCGTGTCTGCTCTAACGGGGTCTCCGCAAGGACTCGAAAGAATACGTGTTACATTGATTCCTATCTATTTTATTTGATCAGAAGTAAAAGGCGTGGCAATGAAACTAGGGATGTTTTGAAATAATATACATGTTGATTTTAATCTGATTCTATTGGATTGTGTTGGTAAACAAATGGTTTTATTAATTCGGCTAACTTGTACAAATTTATATTTATATGGTAAGAAAAACGGTTAGATTGTGTGGGGAAAAATAGGCAAATTAATTTCATTTCATACAGTCTGGGTCTGTATCACGCTTCAAAGTTTCTGTCTTCAAGTTTTCTACAATCTTGCGATATTTCAAACGATCTTTAAATTCTCTTCTTGATCAGTTTTTTGGGAATTCGAGTCGTAACTGTAAATAAAGTCTCAATAGATTTGACTAAGATTATACTGCTACTTGATAATAAATGTTTTTTTAAATATTGCAACCAAAATGCAAAAATAAAAATTGAAGGTAGTTAGGCAATTTCTACTTCGTATTAAAACCAACCAGAATATGTGTAACGTCTTAGATCTTGGTACCTACTAAGTTTATAATAAAAGAAGTTTTACAAATAGCGTATTAAGCTTTGTATTTTTAAACATCTCTTACCTGGATATTGTTGCGCTTAACTTCAATGTAGAGCCAGTTATCTGTCGAGAATGCTATAGCCATTAGGGCAGCGGCCACGATAGCCGTAATGGTCGCTATAGACAAAGTTACCGCTGAGCAAGGCATTTTTACAACCTTCAAAGATACAATAAAAGATAGAAGAGTTAGAAAATTATCACAACCACTACACTTTTTTGCTAACGTTCACCTAGAAAGCATTTTCGAAAACACTGAACGGAACGGAGAACACGACAGCACACTCACAATATTAAAATAAAAACTCATATGAATGCGGTCATCGCCTGCAGCGTACAGAGTTCGCGCGCGAGACTTCTTTGCCTACTTCACTTCGCCTTGCCTTGCCTTGCCGCTCTCTTGCGGATGTGAAACTTTCGAAAGCGAAGTAACACCGCCAAGTGGCGGGAATGTAAATTAAATAACAGGTTTATTTGTAGCCAGTTACAAAAAATATCTACCTTTACGGTAACTCCATGTAGGACACATAAATCTGGCGGTTGTGTTTATATTTGCATGTTTGTTAGAATATTTTTTTACGCATTTATACTTACAGCCCCACACTCAGTTCGATAACATGCGTCGTGGGAGCCTCAAATATTAAAAAACCCACACTCACACAATTTATACCAAGAACCATAAACACAAATTATCCTTGTAGAGAAAACTTGTGTTTCCACCCGGAAACCACCCGATACCCGTAGCTTAAAAAGCAAACGGGAACCCAACTAAGCCAACGCGCTGTTCATCTCTTAAAATAGTAACAGTATTCTTAATTTAATAATACTTCGCCATTTTACGGTACACATTTGACATTGTAATATTGGAGTAAGACACTGAATAAGAGACTGTGACAAGGCCCCTGAATTGTAAACAAATGGAAATGGATGCGCAAATGTAAATGCCAGCTTCTTGCGATGTTTACGGCGCCAATTAATGTACTATGTAACACTTTTTGTCTCACTTCAGAGGGCCATTGATCTCTTTTATGTAGATCATAATATTTGTATATTCTATTATTAAAAATATTATTTCTATGTATGTATTTTTCCATAATAACATCAAAGAAAGGTAATGATTGACAGAGCGAAGCAAGGTCTCTAATTTGACTTGGGTAGTTTGTCCATCCGTCAGTATGTCAGAGGCATTTAGTCTTAACCATAACAGTAAATAACTTCTCAAAATTATATACCTAAATAAAAATATTAAGTTAAGTACCTACTATTATTATTTCTGACGTAGAAAAACCTGGTACATCTAAACAAATAAAAACCTATTAAATCAAAAAAAGCAGAGCAAAGACTTTCCTTCAAGTAAAGTACAATATGTTTTTTTCCACTCCATAATTGTACATATGAGCCGGCTATTGCTCTTTCTTTTCAAGCTAAACCGTGTTATATGCCTATCTAAAAAAAAGGAACGGGCATAAACGTGGGATAAAGGATAATTCATGTTCTGGCAATAATATTTCTGACACTAAGACGGCTGCGTGAGCTGTGTCAGTGTCAAAACTGTCAAATCAATTTCATCAATTTTCTCGCGTCCTCGCGGAGGTTTGCGTCGCTTCCTCTCGAATTGGATTCGTGTTCTCTTCACAAAGAAAAACATTATCTTTTCAACAAATTATGATAGAAATATCGAGAAATGGCAAATTCTAACGATGCCGCTAAATATGATGAAGTATTATCATCTATATTAGTCAACGAAAACTCTATTTTGGGTTTCTTATCGGCAATATTTAACTTTTTGGCGAGACGGTATGTTTTTTTCCCATCTTACATTAATTACATTCATAATATAACCTTACAGATGTTCCCTATAGCTAAATGGATAGCAGGTGTATAGGGATCATTGAAAGCTAAGTTAATCAATTGCAATTTCAGAACTGACTTCTACCATGTCCCAGAGGGACCATACGAGAATATGGGCTTTCCACCGGGCGTAGCAGAAGAGCTGGTGATCAAAGTTCTCAGGACATGCGACCCTAAAAACTGGAAAGCTCCAAACGGTGCTAGAAAACCGGTTGACGTCAACAATGAGATTATGTGCTCGACAGTGGCTCAAGAAGTTGAAGTAGTCGCCGAAGGAGATGACGACGACGTAAATGAAAACGAACCTACAAGTAACAGCCCTACACCTTCAAACATCAGAGAGTCCACAACTGCTGAAACATCCCAAACTGATCCTCTAAAGGACAATCCTACTGAACCCAGCAAAAGCTCAAATGATCCTCCTAAAGTGATACCAGATGATTATGAACCCCCTGTGATACCTATTCAGCAGAATAGCGAGACTTACAATGGAGCAGAGAGAGAGAAATACTGGTGGTCTCAAACCATTACAGAATTAGGTATGAAATAAAAAAAAAATAGAGATAATTGAGAAAACCCTCATAGTTCATTTATATTGATGAGATGAAAGGCAGGAAAAGTTTTAATGTAATTTTCTATCTTCCACAGATGTGACAGTGAAGCTGCCGTCGGACATCAAGTCGTCAAAAGAGCTCAAAGTGACAATCAACTCTGGAGACATCAGCGTAGCAAGACGTAATGGTCACGTCATCATACAAGACTCGTTTCCATACAAGGTTAAGACAATGGACAGCTTTTGGAGTATCAGCGAGGGAAAACTGCTTATTCATATGGGTAAATTATATTAATACTTACTGCGGTTTGTACTGCAGGAATATTTACAAAGACATGTTGAGAATACGGTATTTTTTATGCTAGATAGGCAAGCATTTGACCACTATCTCACCTGACGGGAAGTGAAGATGCGGGAAGATGTAACATGTTTCCTACAAAGTATTATGCAGTGTAACAAGTACATATCTCCCATCTTATGACTTATTACTATTGACACATGGTGCTACAAATAAACAAACTTGTCATTTTAGCATGAAGAGTAAATTCCATCTTTTTACTTGCCAATTAGCTTTGTTGAATTGTGAGTCGTCCAAGAAGTTATGCAAAATTGCAAGTTGAATGTTTAGGCAGTAGAAAGCCACGGTTAGGTTTATTAATCGTTAAGCAAGTGATCAATGAAGTGATTGGTTGCGATCTGACCTCTAATTACCTATTAATTCAAAATTTACGAAACTTCCAAGATACAACATCAGACTTCATTTTTGCTTAATTCAAATAGAAACTGGTCTCAACAAAGATAAGTCTATGGTGTCTGGTGAATATAGACCATCTGTGCATAATGCCACTCGTATCGGAATCTATAAATATTTAATCTCTTACTACTACTACTATCTACTTCTTAATAATAATTGTGAGATATTTTTGCAGTTTAATTTATTAAACTTTCGAGAACTTACTTTTACCTTTAACTTTTTTTTTTGTTATGGTATTATTAAACATTTTTGACCAACCTGGATATTTCATCATAATTGTCACGTAAGACTCAATTTTGAAAATATAATATCAAATATACCTGATTTTCTTATAAACACAAGATTTCTGCAGTTGTGTTAGATCAAATCCGAGCTGATCCTTTTCTATGTTTTTGCTGGCATTTGGGTATTTTTTTACATTTTGGTATAGTTTACAGATTCTAGTGCGGTAATGGTTGTAACTATATTTTAAAAGGCCATACATGCGTAAATATGGTAACTTTGCAAAATATAATGGTTGCTATAAATATATATTTTGCAATAGTTTTTATTCATTCATTTTAAGTGTAATTATTCAAACAAATAAGTTGTTTATAGGATTTCAATGTGTGGCATGGCATACCCACATACAAGCAGATTTCATCCACAACTAGTGATCTGGTTGAACTTTCGGCTGCCTTTGCCACTTTGGACTTAGATTATTTACATGTTCGGCTACTGTCGGAAACTATACTGGTCTTAACTGCGTAAACCAAAACTAACATTCAGTATTATTAGTTGCGTAAAACTCCAGGGTAAGGTTTAAGGTCAGACTAAGGTACTTACAAGATAGTAAAATAAAAGTAAGTACACATTATAATTCCCATAAACATTTGGTTACAGAAAAGATACAAGAAAGATGGTGGGATAGGCTGCTAAAAGGAGAAGAGCCGATAGACCTGTCAAGGATGGATTGTTCAAGGCCATTGAATGACCTCCCGCAGGACCAAATTGACAAGGTATAACTTGCTCATACTGCCTCGGGTCAGCCTAATTTTGCAGGTGGTGGATATGAAAATGCTGTTTTGGGATATAAAACTCCCCAGGATAGAAGGGAGATAATATATCTCTCAAGGTTCAGTGCTCATTAGTCAATTGTAAATAATAAAAATGTTGTATTTTTATTATTTACAATTGATTGGTTGCTTAAACTTTGTCTTGTTAGTGTTCTTATATCTCTCCAGATCTCCAGTTGTAATGAGCTATTTTTTTAGGCAACAATAAAAATAATTTTAAAATGTTTAGGTGAGAGAACTGCAATGGAACCAGGAAAGAAAAATGAAAGGTCTGCCAACTAGTGACGAGATTCGAAACATGGACATTCTGAAGAAAGCTTGGAACGCCCCCGGATCACCATTCTTAGGTCAAGAGTTTGATCCCAGTGTTCTATCCAATTCGTCCTTCATGCCGCCAGAGCAGTGAGTCAAAATGCCAATATAATTATTCTCTGGTCATAAAAGGTATCTCAAATGTTAGATGGTAAGTCCTATTAAAAGAAATTTTGGTTTATTTACGATTACATGCCATAATGATAAGATTTTCAATAAAACATCGTATGTTAACAATTTGTTATCTTTATTTAAACAGTTTCAGCTCCTAACACGATACGCATTAAAACAAGTTTATAAAGTCATCAGCTGACAGAATATATTTCTGAAATGCAGAATCGTATGATTTTGCATTGATAATGTAATTAGAATCCAGAAAGCACCAGCTTTCCTACCATATGTTGCTCTTCCATAAGCCTGTGCGCCTCCTTCAAATTAGCGGCATTTATCGGTGATAGAGTTTTTGTCAAAGTAGTTTTCAGTTTGCCGTTATCAAGTAGCTTCGAGACTTCTCTCAACATCTCATTGTGCCTGTACTTGTCTTCGGTATCATATTTTATTCTCGTTGACATCATTTCGGATACTAAAGTGACACTCTTCTCTTTGAGCGGCCTTAGATCTACTAAACCACTGGTGTCTACAACTAGGCATATCTTGCCCTGTGGTTTTATCGCCTTCATGAGCGTATCCCAATAGCGATAGGCATCGTAGTTGACTAAGATGTAGTCTACACCGCTTTCGTAACCGTTAGCTGCCAGTTGCGGCAATAAATCCTGAGTATGATTCAAAACTATATCAGCGCCATGCGCCAGTGTGAAAGCCTTAGTTTCAGCACGAGATGCCGTACCAATTACTGTCAGACCTGTATTCTTAGCTAGCTGAGAGGCAACTGACCCTACTCCTCCAGCACTGTTTATTATCAGCAGCGATCTACCTTTATCCCTCTCCGAGATCAACAACCGATCGTACAACGCTTCGTAGGCAGTCACGGACGTCAGTGGCATCGCGGCCGCTTGCTCGAATGTCAATGTCTTCGGTTTCGGTCCGACAAAGATTTGATCGAGAGCGACGTATTGCGCATTGGTGCCGTTCCTTCTTAAATCACCTGTGAAGAACACTTCGTCTCCCACCTTAAACGAACTGGCTTCATCTCCTTTGGCCACCACGACGCCAGCGCCGTCCCAGCCCAGTATCCTCGGTTGCGTCTCCACGTTCGGCTTCGGCGCTCGTTGCTTCGTATCTATAGGATTCACTGCAGTAGCTTTCACTTCAACCAAAACATCGTTCTTTTTATAAGCCGGCAAGTCCAGTTCTAAATCGACGAGGCTGTCAGAGTCCGATATTGGTAAGTATCTGTACAGTCCCACGGCTTTCATTTTTCTCGGCAAAGACATTGTTTTCGTAGATACTGTTCTCGCGATACCGAAAGACATGAGAGTTATAAGTGTTTTTGTGAATAACATTGAGATATATTACTCGCGGATGACTTGAACAATTGTAATCTTGTTTCACAAGTGTTATCTTGAGCTTATCAGTCGGCAAACTGTCACCGTAACTTGCTTGAATATATTTAATTATATTAATGTAGACCGGTCCGCGCATCGAGTCCTGCCGGGCGTCGGGTTGATACTAAATTTAAACACATTTTTTGTTATGATAATATTTTAGCGTCAAGGCGGATGTTTTCATTTCTGTAGGCGAGGCAAGTGGCGACTAACTTAATAAGAGATGTCTTTAAAAATTCATTGGTTATTACTTAGATGGCGTTCTATCTAACTTTGTTTGTGCATTACACATGAGTTGGTGTTATTTCTTGTAAGCCAACGCAACGATTTTCTGAATTTATTTGTGACTTAAATTAAAAACCGTTGTTGTACTTAAAGACTTGTATCAAATTAATTTAAAGTTACGTTTAAGTTGTTAAATTGATATTCTGTTCTTCAATAATAAAAATAAACTTGATTCTGGGCTGGAAGTGTGACCAATTTCACAGAGGGAAAACCACTTCTGCAACTCGTAACTTCTACTTCTAATCAAACTATAAAAAAAAACTAGGTACAATGAAGTAGACATACCAGCACTGCGCTGCTCTTCTATGAACAAATCATAAAAGTTTGTTATACCGTAGAAAATATATCATGCTCCTTGGATGAACTCTAATACAGTGATAAATACAAAAAGCCTTCAAAGTATATATTAAAATCCTGATAACACTAACTTGCCAATCATTTTCTTTTCCTCGATAAGTCTGTGAGCCTCTCTAAGGTTAGCGGCATTAATTGGTGATATCGTCTTAGTAAGATTGCATTTCAACACTCCACTATCGACCAACTTCGACACTTCCCTCAGGATCTCATGCTGCCTAAATCTGTCTTCCGTCTTATACTTAGGCCTCGTAATTATAGACTCCGAAACCAACGTAACACTCTTATCTTTTAGAGTTGTTAGGTTGACTAATCCATTGGCTTCCACAATTAGACCAATCTTGCCCTGAGGTTTAACGGCTTTAATTAACGTGTCTCAGTAAGGAATCGGATCGAAGTTCACTAAGATATAGTCCACGTATTCATGATTCTTCGCTTCTAACTGAGGGATGAGATCTTGTTTGTGATTAAGTACAATGTCAGCGCCGTGTTCGCGAGAGAACGCCTCCGTCTCGGGACGGGAAGCTGTACCAATCACTTTCAGACCTAAGTGTTTCGCTAATTGTGACGCTATAGACCCCACTCCCCCGGCGCTGTTGATAATAAGCAGAGTCTTGCCCCTATCCTTTTCAGATAACAGCATTCGGTCCACGAGTGTTTCGTATGCGGTCAGGGATATCAGAGGCATAGCAGCGGCTTCTTTAAATGTCAGGGTCTTGGGTTTCGGTCCAACATACATTTCGTCGATAGCAACGTATTGTGCGTTCGAACCGTTTCTTCCGAAATCACCGGTGAAGTAAACCTCATCGCCTGGTTTGAAGATGTTAGCATCTGGTCCTTTGTCGACAACAACTCCTGACCCGTCGAAGCCTAGAATTCTCGGTTGGATTTCAACAATGGGCTTCGGTGCTCGGAGTTTCGTATCAATGGGGTTTACTGAAACAGCTTTCACTTCTACCAGGACGTCTTTCTTTTGAAGAGTAGGTAAATTGACTTCGATATCGACCAAGCTACATGGCTCGGCGATGGGTAAATACTTGTAGAGACCCACGGCTCTCATAGTTCGTGGCAAAATCTTACCCATTGTCAAGACTTTAAGACACCGTTGTCTTAATTATCTTAGTAAAGTCACCTCTCCTTCTATGACACGCACTACAATGTTATTTTAAACTTACTATCTATGCGTGCGCTTGATATCAGTTTAAATGATAAACAACGATAGAATAGTGGTCGTAAGGTTACCTAATTAAACATTTTTTATTTATACGCGTACACCAAGCGATGTGTTAATTAAGGAACAAAGAAACAATTACTACGTATATATAGCTACGGAATGTAAATATAAGTGGCGTACATAATTGACTACCGACGACGCGACGGTACGGACCGACCGGTCGGTCCGTTCAGCTATGTAAATTCAAACTAAAAATAGACCAACTTTACTACAACGCCGTATTATTTTTCCTATACAAAATATGCACAGAACGGAGTGACAGTCCAAAAAAAATTAACTGTCACGATATAACGTACCAGTGTATCCAAGTAGGTAGATGTAAACATAGATAACACAAGCGACCAGGGTATCGATCAAGAATACACAGTATTAAGACACATATGTATAAAAGGTAGGTAGGTAATACCTGCAGGGAAAATATGCTTATTTTAATAAATAATCTTAACAAAATGAATAAGACCAAAATAAAATAAACGCTTCAATGCTTGTACATTTATTTCTAACAAGATATGACTATTTTCCAATACGTCGCTCATTACAATCGTCTTACTTTATTCACGTATATTACACAATATATTACAAGCAGATCATTATTACATATCACAGAATACGCGTAACAATTCACAATATGCGAAAATAAATATTAATACGTTATTTCGTCTCGAACTCCTAACATTAGTTAGCAAATAACATTGACTCGTAGACTAACACTATATTTCAAGTAAAATGTATGTATATTTTTCGTAAAATCAAATCAAAATCGTTTATTCACATAGGCCTTAAAGAGGCACTCATGAAAGTTAATGACTACTGCCAAATGCCAATGCCAATATTTTACAACTTTTACAACATGTTTCATTGTGTAATGTGTTCCTTTTATAACATACAATTTACAGGAATCAATTAACTATAAATAAACTAAACATAAATGTAATTCCATAAAATATATTAAGCTACCTAATTTTGGTCAATGTAACCCAAATTTTAAAACAAATGCTGCCTAGTATTATTTAGTAACAAACATTTAAAAATAACTATTAAAAGAATCAATAAACACTAAATTATTGTAAATAACAAAACAGTAAAATTGCACATAACGCTCACGATGCACTTTATTTAATGTTATAGAATCAAAAGTTAGCATTTATAATACATTTAAATAAAAAACATATTAACATTTACTTTAAAATTGTAATACAAGCTCTTTGGTATGTATAAATACATCATTTGCTTAAGTATATCGGCCATTATTGGCTAACTAATGCTAGAAATCGTGCATCGTGCATAATCAATATTGTAAATTCGTTTAGCGCTAAATTATTAGAATAAATAATAGATTAATTATGTTTATGTTATCTTTTAAATTTCGATACACCAATCGTTTATTTAGCTGCTATAAAATTATCAATATCAAAAAAATAATAATACAGATAGGTACTATTATAAAAAACCTAGCTGTAAGTAAAGCTGTTTAGAACGGACAAGCAAGCAACATTTCCAAATTCCTATTACAAATTAGATCAGTTAAAAACATTTAGTAGTTGATGTCCGAAACAGTGTTCAACATTCACGATGTTATCAATTATAATAATTATCATTCACCCAGGGTGAAAATTGTTTTCTTTTAATCAAACATTGTCTAAATTACTTTTTTTTTATATATATTTTTTTTAATTTATGACATACTAGTGTTTGACTATCTCACCTGATGGTAAGTGACGATGTGATCGAAGCTGGTAAACACACTAGACCTGGAATACGCAGGCTCTCAAGGATAACTGCCGGAACACCGTATTTGGCTTGGCGGCAGACTTTCAACTTGATGGTGGTAAGCTATATGGTAGCAAGCCAGGCGAGCAACTCACAAAATGCTCTACCACCTCTCAAATTATTCATTATTCCTTGCATTGTGAAGAACATCCAGGACTGTACCTTTTGTCTTCTATTGTGTCACGCTGCCATAGCCCCTATAGTCCGGGAAATAGTAGTAGTAATTGAAGGATAAATATTGCTGGGGTTTGAACCCGAGGCCAAAGGGTGCCATTGCCTATTGCTTTAACCGCTGCTCTACCCTTGGATAGAGCAGCTTAAGGGCTTGCCCTTTTTATCCATCCCTTAGTATTAACGTCATATGAGGACGTGTGACACTATAATATGTCGGAATAGTTTAGAACTATTATAGCCAACGCGTCTAATATCAGTTAGCTACACGTTTTGTTGATATCGTACTGACCTACGTAGTTTGAGATCATTTACCTAACAAGCGCGTTGTAGAAAGGATAAGCGAAAGAAATTGAACTTTATTAAAATCAAATAGCATAAAGAAAAGAACATAATTTGTGAGCTAATACTTTCGTGGCTGTCCAAGATTCGCAAATCGTCATGGTCGATGTTAACGTTACCCAGTAAGTGTCCGATTTAGACAAACATACCATTAGGTGTATTTGAAATGTCAATATTTAATTGGAAATAATTATTTCGGTTTACTGTAGGTTGTTGTTGTTTGTTAGTCAGTTACAATTTTATTTATAAAGATTTGTAGAATCCCTTACTCTTGCTTTAGTCATAGTAAACTGTGTTGCAGGAGGTAGTGTCTTGTGTCATCCCCATTGTTACAGTATGGACTAGTGGGCAGTCCTAGCGTCAGTATTATTCAAGCCGCCTGAAGGCATCCGACATGGCTTAACGACTGTTGTCTTATGACTAACAACCGGGACCGACAACTCAATGTGCTCTTTGAAGCACTAATAGCACTAGTAGGTAATTAATATAAAGTTGTCTACTTAATGAAAATGTGTGATTTAAATTATTAATATTAATGCAGAATACGTACAAACAGGCACTCATACACACGCATATACCAATAACATTAATAAAACAATGACAAATTCAATAATACCTAATCATTAAATATACTCGTACATGAATAAAATACAATTTAGTTACCATTCAGTACACAATTGAAAATATGTATCAATAATTATTATAACTATATTCAGGAAAACATGAAACATTTTTTAAACATATATCTTAATGTAAAATCCAGTTTTTATTAAATACTTAGGAATCGGGTAAAATTTTTATGCGCTTCTCTGAAATGATTACGTATTTAAGCTATTCTTAAGGGCCGTTTCCATTATTTGACAAGTGTCCCAACAGCATATATCTTTCCAACAGGTGAGATCGTAGTTCATTAACCTATCTGTAGAAAAAATATTGTTTAGTCCCCGATGAAAAAGAAAAAGTTTAAATCCAGATCTACCGAATATTAGTGTGTCTGTAATGTATACCTACGTACTTATTTTATTGCTTTTTTATTTTAATTTTTTTATTTTTTATTTAGTTATTGATTAAAATTAACGCAGCTGACTTTATAGATAACGGTGTATTTTCAATGCTAAACTCAACATCAACATGCTCGAGGCTATGTAATAGCATCGAGCATGATATTAAAACGGAAGATATATTTAAAACGGAATGCATATTTATCATAATAAAATTCGATATTTCGTGTCTTACATCCCAGTTGGCGCAGTGGACAGGTGTTCGCCCTCTGCGCCGTGGGTCCTAGGTTCGATTCCCGGCAGGAACACAAATTCCTTCCCAAGGGATATTTGTGCTTCTAGGTGTAATGTGTGTGTGTGTGATGTGAATGAGTCAGGCACCCACGATACAAGTCTTTGAACTTAGTGTGGGGCTGTAAATGGGAATTTGTTTGTTTGTTTAATAGTACACTTTTCTTTACCCGATTCCTAAACACAAATTTTAAATCTAAGTACATATTAATTTGATATGGCAGAACCTACAATGACGTCAACATTTCTAAATACAATATAATATAATTTAGCGTGTATATACCTGAATATGTGCCCATGAACATACCAAAGTTTCCCTTCAGCATTGATATGTTTAGCCATATCGATTTCAACAAACGTATTCCTAACAGAAGCATAATACTAATACTGAAATTTGTACTAATATAACAATTTGTACGTAATACGTCGTTATACAAATCCTTAACTTTAACGCTCACTTACAAACGATTTTAATAACTTAAAGCCACCTTTAATTGAATTTAATCAAAACATCCTTGACCTATTTAATTAATACAGTTTTCTTGGCATTCGCTGCTTACACAATAAATAATACATCTGACTCAACATTATAGTTTTGACTAATTCAATAGCATATAATATATGAAACTATTTTTATTTGTTTTGAACGTGTTTTTCTCCATAAATTCACTGAAAGTAAACTTTCAGAAGTTGTTGCATTTAAGTAAAAATGTATGGATTTATTTTTTGCCGGCGACCTAGAATATGCAGTGACGAAGCAACATTGTCATGCCATTCAATTGTGTCATGAAGCTAATTTGTGTCCATACTGCATGCATATTGCCTAGTCCAGGCGTCGGCAACCTGCGGCTCGCGAGCCACATGCGGCTCTTTGAATGTGAAGCTGCGGCTCTTTAGTTCCTTACGCAAATATTATTTATTAAAAAAAAGTCATTTAAAAAACAAACTTAAATTAGCGTCGTTTAAAAAAACTTTCTGAATCAATTAACGAGGATTAGGCACCATTTCTATCGAGCCATTAACAAGCTTCCAAAGAGAGCAAAGAAATACTTTTACACAGTTGAAACAAGTAAATTATGGGATGATTAGGTAGGTATAAAGCGTGCATAGCGTTTTCTATACGATACTCGTAGTACAGTAGGTATTAATGCTGAAATTTAGGATTATTGTTGCCAAAAAAAAAATTGTTGCTCGATAAAACTTTGAAATTTTGTAAATTGTAATTTTTGGCTCTTCCGACTCAAAAGGTTGCCGACCACTGGCCTAGTCTGATGTTTCTCTTCGTCAAATTTCACAAATGTTATAGAGGAAAGGTAGCGTCATCGTGGCTAATAATTTAAACCTGTTATAAATATAAGAATGTTTAGTTATAAGATTGTGGTTACTGAATAAGGAGATATGTCAGACTAAGTTTATTTAGTTTTTCCAGTACTAATAACTGGTTATTTATTGCACAGAATATTGCCCAAGGATATACCGTTGATTTAATACATTAACGTCATTTGTTTATTAGTGTCATTTTAGCTGCACATAGCGAAAACGGAGTTGCCTTTCGTCTACATTCGGTCTTAGAATATAGTTCAAATGTTAGTTAAGAAAACCACTTGGTACATTTCGATAACTCTACAAAATTTGATTTTCAGTGATCCTGAGAAACTTAAGTTGATGCGCGCATTTTAGATTGCTATGACCTTGATCTTCGGTCACTTCCGAGCTACTCGTACTTACTATCAATGTTATTTGAGTATCGCATTGTGCTCACATTCGCTTAATTTTTCTTGCTAACGTCCAGGAAATTTGGTACACTTGAAAGTGATATCTTGTTCAATCTTCAGCAAACTGGCTTTGTTCTGGATTATCAACACACGGTTGATTCATAAACATGCGTTGACGAATCCTAGCCAGAGCGAATTCAAAAATTGACTACTAGGCGGCAGTTTATAGATTTTATATCACTGGTATGGTAATATGAACATACTAACGTCTTTAGTGGCTAGGGCTGATAATTGGAAACTTACTGCACAGCATATTGACAGATATCGTGTGCCCCGGTACATTCGACGCTGGGTCGATGTGTGGAGTCCCAGATACCAGGGCCGCATCGTTGGCACATCCCGGCTAATGTGCAGGGAATCCGCACTAGTTGCCTGAATTGGTAGAGAAGACCTCGAGCTTTGCAGAGGATGAGACGGCCGTCCATGTACATCGCTGGAACAGAAAAAAAAAGGTTTCAGTTTGCTTAAATATGATATGTTCTTTCTCACAGGATAACGTTATATGTCAAACAATCTCGAATAAAACTACGGGCCAATTGCCTATATTTCCTAAAACTAAACTAAAACTATGTACAGCAAAGTACTAAGTTACCTACAAGACATCGAGCTTATAGGTAACTCAAGTGCTCAAGCCCACTACCAGTGGGTAGCGTTCCCATCATGCTGGCGGCATTGCCTCTCTGAATTGCAATGCTAATACGTTGAGCCAAATAAGTGCCAGCATTTTGATCACGCGTCGCTTCAACCAGGCGCTCTGATAGAATTTTGAAAATAGAATGAGCTCCCGGTCCCCACGGACCCATATACATATACGGATAACGTTTGACCAGGACAGCTTGTCCTGGCTCTGTTTATTAATATAATAATTATTTTATGTAATTCTACTTTATACAATGCAATCTAAATGTTTAGGTGATAACAAATATTGGTTAATTGATTTCTGTATCGGCTGGCCGTCCACCCGATAAGCTTAATTAAATTAAATTAGGATTTACTGAATTTCATTTAATCAAGCAGCACGCAATCTTTGAGATTTAGCCTCTGAACCAATTTTGCATCCAGTGACCAGTCATCTGCTTTAACCATTTTTACCTTCGCATAAAAAATAGGGGTATATAGTTTATGTACTGCATAAGACACACACGTCCCCATATGACGTTAATAACAAGGAAATGATAAATTCATAGTTTGAAGCAGGGCTTGGGTAGCTCAGTGGTTAGAGCGACAGGACATGACACCTATGGCGGAAGGCTCAAACCTCGACGTTTTTACCTTCTAAAATTTTGTATTTCGAATTATAAAAATGTATGGTGTTTTTGATAAAATACTAGGCCACCTGTAACAACAACGAAATACCGCCGCATATAGTTACATATTTCGAAAATGTTATTTAAAAAAGGGGCTAAACGTTATTTATTTTATTTATTTATTTTTATGGTTTACCAACGATTATTACATTAATTACATGTGTACATGAAAACTTGCTTACATTTTTTAATACTAAATGCATAACCAATTAAAGGTAAACACCTCATGCAATTTTAAACGAAAAATTTAAGTAAGCTAACATTTTAAAACAATTACAATACATTTTATTACAAGGTAGTGTTCTCAATTAGAAACATGCCTGCCTCTCATTGATATTGCGCTGTTAATGAAAATATCTGATGATTTTTTGCGAAAACATCCTAACGAGTCTCCAAACAAGACGAGTGTGTTACCACAATCGTTCAGTAGCTTGCTTAGTCTAGGAACAACTGAATTCGAGCCGAATGCAGTTCGTCGGGAAGGTGGTACAAACAGGTTAATGGAACTGCGTGGGTACTTTCGGGGAATCTTAAATTGGAATCTATTGAGTAGATTTGGACAGTCAATGTGGTTCTTAAGGAGCTTATATAAAAATATTGAGTCTAAGAAATCTCTGCGGTTAGATAGGGGTGAGAGTTTAAAATGTTTCAGTCTTTTATCATAGGACTTTATTTTTTTAACACCATCGGCAAACGCTAGGTGCCACAAAAATCTTTTTTGAATTCGCTCCAGTCTAAGAATGTGTGTTGCAAAATGCGGTCGCCAAATCACGCTACAGTATTCTAAAGTGCTTCTTACTAAGCTATTGTATAAGATTTTTTTTATTTTAGTATATTTAAAGACTTTGGAATTTCTTAAAACAAAACCTAGCATTCGAGAAGACTTACTTATTGTATGATCAATATGCGGTAAATATGTTAATTTACTGTCTAAGATCACACCTAAATCTTTAACCTTATTAACTTCCTTAATTAGATTTCCGTCAACAGTATAATTTGACAAGATAACATTGCGATTTCGCGTAAATTTGATATGTAAACATTTGTCATGATTAAGATACAACTGATTTCTTTTACACTAGTTTGTTAATGAGTCAAGATCATCTTGTAGGAAAATTGAATCCTCTGCTATATATCTCTCTGTTATATATTCTAAATGCGTAATGCAGGTGCGTTTTGGTGTATAATGCCGATACAAAAATTAAAACACCTGTCATTATTTAATTATCGAGAAATTACCTTCGCGGAACATTCCATATGAATTATTGTTTATTAATGTTATTGTTTAATTTTATTTACAACAAGTATTATTTACTAACAAACAAATGTATTATAATCTGTAATATATTATGTATGCATCAAAATTCAAAATCACAATGGTTCTGACGTCAATACTTGTGTATATATTTACTGCGTGTCTGAAATACTTCCTTTCATACATTACAACATAAAAAACAACTTACCCAAAGAACTGAAATGTAACAACATCTCATCAGTGTTTAGGTCTTGAGCTATGACGTCATCAGCGTACACAGCTATGATGGCCAGGCACAGGAACAGATGGAAATAGTCAGTCTGGTAGTTCGCCCAGCAAGCCTCCCACATTCGAAGAGCCACAGCTTCGGTGAATTCACGTTTGAAACAACTGGAAAAGTCAATACTCCTCATAAGAAACTGGGAACTTGTGGGCAACTAGGCGATGGCTTCGACTTGGTGTTCATTCAGGCACAAGGAATATGAAATATTTATAGGTATCTCCTAGGTAAGCATGCTACATCTTCGGCTGCATCATCACTTTCCATCAGGAGAGATGCGGCCAAATGCTTACCTATATGGCATAAAAAAGAAAGGTAAATCAACAGGTTAATCGCGCATCGGTTCGTCCTTTGCAGTTATGAAAAACAATACTATATGTAGGTACTTTTTAAAAGTCAAGATATACTAAAAAACTTGATCTCATGCTACGTTTATTAAAGTATTTAGTAAATTCGTTCGGATTATTTTATCTAACAAAAGTAAGATAAAATAAATTATTTCCATTTGCAAAGACATCTAATAATCTAGTAGAATCTACCCCTTCTTGCTTGACTTTATAAGCACAGCGAAATGAAAAAGTTCTATAAGATGACCGATGCTAATAACATATCAATCAAATACTTACAGCAAAATCCAACGGTGACAGAATAGTAACTCCATAGCATCCAAATGTTTCTCCAAATGCTTGTAGAAATGTGGCAGCATTAATCTAATAAGCTCTCGAAGGTAGCTCTGAAATCGATGTATCATTTAAAGTTAATCCCAGACTTCAGAAGCAGTTTGATGAGATATCGATCGAGTTTCTCAACCCATTTTGACTGCCTAACTAATTAATATTCAGTAAGTACCTACTCACTCCGCCGAGCTTCGCTCATTTGCCTCTGTCTTTACAAATTAATTTATTTAGGCCCTTGTAATGCTGCAGCTGGAATCGACATCTTTTGTAGGTTCTATTATACTACCTTTTACCAGTCGTAAGCGCCGAACTGATTTTCGTAATAGAGAAAAACGTTTGAGGTTAATTGTTTGTAACTTTTTTTAAATTAAATATTTGTTTAATTTCTGTAATTGTTGTTTAAGTACAGGATATAACGGATATTATACGTTAGCGTTCAGTTTTAAATATAAAACTGTTCTTGATATAGACCCCGGAACAAAATAAGTTTAAAACTGATTTTCTAACAGTTTTATTTTTAAACCGGTTTCGTAGTCTACTTTCAGAGCTCTTTTCAACGAGGGTAGATAAAAAAAATATAAATAATTTTCTTACGTGTATGGGTGTGCCCTCTTAACATTTTACATTTAATTTTTATAATCTATTTTTTTAGGTATTTTCTAGGCAAGCGTGCTCTATCGTCGACCACATCATCGCTTACCATCTGGTAAGACAGTGGTCAAGCGCTGAACTACATTAAATAAAAAAAATTAACAGTAATTTCTGGCTTTGGGCTATAGCTTCATATATTCTCTGAAAATTTGAAGTTATTCGCTCGTAAGGTTTAGATGCTAAATGCTTCTGACAGACGGACGGACGGACAAAGTGCTGAACCACCCAAGTCAACTTAGAGTTCGCTCGAACAACAAAAACTATGTATGTTTTAATAACTCCTACTATAATTTATAAGGTATCTTACAAGATTGTTATCCATATCGTTGTCCGTGGGCGTGCAGACAAATATCGCCCTCTGCATTAGTCCCACGAAACACCAAAACGCCTCCGCTTCACATTTTATCTCGCACAAGACCGGCGCCAAAAGGTCACTCATTCCTTGCGTATATCTGCAAAATTACACCCAGTTATTTCCCAATAACCGACATAAGAATGTCATCAATGTATTACGTGGCACGCTCTGCCTATACTCACCCGAGAACGGGATTGTAGACGGCATAATTTAATAAAATATTTTTCATTAACTCCACGTTATAGTTATTCTCTCCAGCAAAAAATGGATTGCCTCTGTCTGTCCTCACCACATCTTTCTCGATCACGCATTGGACGTTCTTCCAAAACTGTGCGTGCTGTTCTGGCGTCATTCTCTCAACTCTCCGTTTCGTGATTTCTTCATATTCCCGAGCTCTCATTTGAAGAATAATCTCCCTTTCGTCATAAGTAGAATTATATGGATAGCAATGTAGTAAAAATGGCCAAACTTCCCTTCTTAATTCCTTGTCCAATCCTCCAAAGAAAATACATTTCCTCAAATAGAGGTCATCTTCTATAACACCTTTGGAGTTCATGACTCTTTCATAAAATATTTCTGGACTAATTTTGGGAACTTTACCCTCTTCTGGATGTTGCTCGGATTTTTGTACTTCTGGACGGCATACCATAAAGTGACGATAGGGCAAATTCGGCTCTTCGGAACCTGAAAAAGCTTTACTATATTGTATTGACAGTTCAGACAATAAGTAGTTTATATGAGACATGTAATTCAGTAATAATCGTCATTATACCTGGAGTAAGCTTGATGTTGTGCAGAAGCGAATGCCATCGATGTAAGACTTGTGCCAAATGATCTAACCCCCCGTGATGGAAGTGAAGAATCTTGTACTGCGACTCTCGGGATGCTACAACCAGCTGTCCACATGTACAGCTGTCGTCGTTGAAAAACAGGCGGAGGGATCGCATTTGACTCAAATCTACGGAGAATCTGTAGAGGTGTAAAAATATCGATTAGAAGTAAAAAACTAGGAACACCGCGAGGTCTGATATTAAAAGAATTATACCTCAATGTCTATGCAAGCATGCTCCACATAAGACTACATCTTCATCAGGTGTGATTGTAGTCAAACCAATTTTTTTTCCTACAGTTTGGCCCTCATATTTTTAAAAACATGATTCTAAGCTGACCCCATTGCAAAACAACCGCACAGATCAAGTTTCCTTCTTAGAAACGTAGTTATTCATCACCTTAGTAGATGCTACCTACTTGGTGGTTCGTAGGTATTATTTATGCACCTACTTTGGATTCTCATAATTAGATGGTTTCAATTCATAACATTCAACATGTTTTACGTACTTATATAATCAAGAGGCTCTCCCTTGTAATCGAGGTAAGGGAAGTATTTCTGAAAGACAATAGATGGGTCGCGCGGAGATGGAAGCAATAATAGCATTCTTAACGTTCTCCTTTATCGGTGACGGGTATTTAGATCGTTCCTTGCCATCCATTGCGAAATTCCTAATGATTTAGTGACGTAGTTATGGAATAATTTATCACTAATTCGACTAACATGACCGTTAACATTGTATCGAACTATAAGAACATACACAACACACTTACACACAAATGATTCTTATTGTTATACTATAGCAAAACATTTCATTAACATGAAACCGGTAAACATTTAGTAGTTAATTACTTTTTAAGTATCGTATTAAAGTACTAGGCAACCATAAACGTGGAATAGGTATACCTAACATTTTTCTTCACGTGGCTTTGCAAGGTATGCCGTGTACAGCTTAGTTAGTATCAGTACTATTATAGTACCCATGCAACTCTATTAAATCCGCAACTGATTGAGTGACTGATCATGGCTTCATGCACTTAATGTCTCATAGATGGAATCAAAATCCTACGTCTGGAATTGACTTGAGCAACCTTATAAACGTGGTAAATTAGTGTCTTGTTACTTGGCAGGGGGCTTATAAGATGCTTGTCCTTAGTCAAGATTAGTCTAGAGTGTCAAAGGAACAACCCCGTGAACCCTCCGAAACGCTACTCTGAAATATGAAATAGAATCGCGCTCAAAACTTTCGCACTTGAAACCGAGATTTATTTTATAGGTGTATGCAACACTGTGACCAACCGATTATTATTTGTTAAACCTTTAACCAAAGCATATAATACGCAAACTACTTGATATTCTGCAAACTTGTAGATAAGGCAAACACGTAGAAATATCCTATACTAGCCGTGCCCCGCGGCTTCGCCCGCTATTATCAGGTTAATAAGTAGCCTATGTGTTAATCCTAGGTATAATCTATGTACATGCCAAATTTCATCCAAATCCGTTCAGCCGCTAAAGCGTGAAGAGGGAACAAACATACTTATACACTTACAAACTTTCGGATTTATAATATTAGAAGGATATATAGGGTAGTGAAAACGTATTTGGACATCTTCGGCCGCATTTTCACTTTTCATCAGGTGAGATACCGGTCAAATGCTTGCCTATCTAGAATAAAATAACAAACAAATAAAACGTTTCGAAGGTTTGAAAAAAGGGTTGGTTTTATGATACGAGTCTTTAGCTTTTTTGTGACCCTTTTAATGTATTCTGAAAGAATCTTAAGTATTTTGCATGGACGTATAAAAAGGGGTATTTTAACCAACTTCAAAAAAAGGAGGTTATCAATTCGACAGATATTTTTTTATGTGTGCTACCTCAGAACTTTTTTCTATATGAACAGATTTCAATGAAAGCTGGTGCTTCCCATGTGGTCCCATTTAAATTTGATCAAGATCTGACTAGGACTTTTTGAGTTATCTTGTTATATTGTTGTTGTTAAATAATGCAGTACCTACACATAGATATATATTGACGACCCCGTTGGCGCAGTAGACAGGTGTACGCCCTCTGCGCCGTGGGTCCACCCACGATACAAGTCTTTGAACTTAGTGTGGGGCTGTGAGTGTGAATGCATTTGTTTGTTTGTTGTTGTTAGATATTAACACGAGGAAAATAAACATTTCCTCTTGTGCTGTCGCGTTATGTAAGTCTATCCTGGATTTTATATACCTATACCTACGCGCAATTAACGAGATTTAATAATCGGTATATCGGTTTACCGTATCCAATCTATTGACGTTTATTTAATAGAATGCGTATCTTTCCCTATCCCCGATAAGCGCTATCGTGCAGTACAGTATATTATCCTTTTGGCTTTGTTTAAAGGACAAAATGGCAAACTCTCGGGCGTGGGCGGGAAAATATGGGCGTAGAAATTCTTGTAGAACTAACTCATTTGTCTATTTGTTGTGAGAAAATGTTGATTATGAGCAATGTCTACCAGTCTATCACCATACCATGCGTTATTAATTTTCTGAAGAAAAGATGTTTGAAACGAAATTTAAATCATGACGGCTCAGTCGTGCAGGCGCACCAGGTCAAGCTGTTTCGGATTCTACTCGATGGGCTTCATAATGGGTAACATAATGATGAATTTGAATTTATTTTGTCCTCAACTACTAAATGGTCTTTCGACAGACATTCTAGGCCTAACATGCTCAAACTCTACGACATCATCGCTTTCCAACAGGTGCGATAGTGGTCAAACGCTAGCCTATCAGACTCAAAAAAATGTTTGTTGAACTTGATCCTCACATTGATGTATTTCACCATATAATTCCTTCCCATCTCCTTCCATTGTCATCCCATGATCCCTATAATTGCGAAAGATGTTTGTTACAAAAACTACTGAACCGATTTGGGGAAATTATGAAGGAAGGTTAATAGCTATCTGGAATAACACATGCTATGCATTGAAACTTACATGCTTAATACGGGCAAAGCCGCGGAGCAAAGCTAATAAGTTTATTTCCACAAATCATGGTAGGTGCTTAATTATCCCTATATATGTATATTTTGTTTATAATGCCAAATACCTTTTTAGTGACAAGCAACTTACCGTCGGCATTTCATTGGAGTCTTCCTTTGAGGAACAGGTGAGCTGTGGACACTATCTGGGAAAACCAAGTTATGTTTAAGAGCAAGGAACTCTGGCGTGCTCATCCAATTAGGGTTCCCTTCATCGCACGAGCTCATAGACAGCGACCTGATGAACCTCTCGCCAGACACTGAATCTGGAGTCAAATCCACATTTTCGATAGTCGGGTTTGCGATTGTTATGTTCACGGATGTCATCGATTGAGATCTCACATGCTTATCGTAGACAAACACCTCATCTCTAGCCTCTTCCTTCTCAAAGCTGCTGAACTCCTCCTTATTGGAGTCGATGGATTTCACCGTCGGTTTTGAACTAGATGACAATTCCGTCGTGTCGTTATTCGTGTAACCCGCGGACTGAATGCTTTGTTTATCAGAATTTGAGGTAAGGCTCGTCGTTTCCGAGGAATCGGAAAAAGCATTATAAGCGCCCGCATCTTTTCTCGATTTCTTTTCATTGCGTTGTTGAGAAATTAACTTAAATTTCCCCGTTTTATTAACTGCGCATCCTAGTTCATCACTCGGGCTGGTTTCCACTGCTGAAGGACACTTCCGTAAAGTCGAATTAGGAATCCAATTGAGGAACAGCGTAGGGCGCTTAGCATTATTGTGCTGGTCAGTGAAGACTTTAGTAGTGACCGTTAAATATCCCGGATGATGCACGATATCTAACTCGTGTCGGGCGACAGTCGGCGGATGCACACAAACGTTGTTCTTGCAGAATAAAATTTCGTTATCGACGTAATCCAGCGGCTCCTCTTCGTCGATCTCCAAGCCGAGGAAGTAGCTCGAAGCTCTTTTTAGCAGCTCTGGCAGCGGCATTGTCGCTACTGGCTATTTACATTGCCTTATTTCGAATGTTGCAATTATGTGTTATCACTCGCGAGTCCCGCGACGACCTCATTCAAGCGGCGCAGAGTGTGTACTACGCGCATGTAAACACCTACCGAGCTACGTTGATAACAAGTATTGATCCGGCCTAGAATAGCTTCGGGCATTGGAGTCCTCGGCTAACGTCACAGCGGTGATGTGCGACTCGACTATTAGCAGCTCCTAGCTTGTTGCATAAACTTTTATTGATTTCTATGACCGGTCTTAGTATGAGTGTGACTGGTTACTGAAACACTAAAATTATTTTTTCTTGCATATGTAGTTATATCGCTTGTACGTATTCAAACTATTATATACTAGCCGTGGCCCGCGGCTTCGCCCGCTATTATCATGTTGAAAAGTAGCCTATGTGTTAATCCTAGGTATAATCTATGTACATTCCAAATTTCATGCAAATCCGTTCAGCCGTTAAAGCGTGAAGAGGGAACAAACATACTTACACACAAACTTTCGGATTTATAATATTAGTAGGATATGATTTGTAGGATTATACTCATAGTGTCATAGAAATAGGATCGAACCTATTAATTTAAATAGGTAGGTAGTGTAATAGTGGTTTTGTATAGTTTATATTCTTAGGTCCTGTATGTACATGGGGGTAGGAATACATATGTTAGGCTCAGAATACAGAAAGATGTTAGGTATGTAGATAGTTTTTTTGCTTCAACGTAACGATCGCGATTGGACTTACGCCTTATGGATTTCAATAGTTAATGAAAGGAGGTTAATTTAATATTCAATAAATTCAACATCGGAACGTATAGAAATTTAATTAACATAATTGATGTGTATACTTGTATCACAGAATGAATTAAGTACAGTATGTCGGATGCCTTCAGGCGGCTTAAAAAATCCTGACACTAGGACTGCCCGTTAGTCTATACGACAAGCAAGCAAGAACAAACTGTTATTATATAGCTTAAATTGTAGTTTATAATAAAGGGCTAGGATTTATCATGTCATGTGAATTTGTTAAATAAATTTTACCACCATTTCTAGAATGTATTCTTCATTGAAATATTATTTACCATCACATATTCAGGATCGGCGCGCTATATGTTTATCAAAGGTTATTAGGATGTAAACAATTTAACAATTTTTATTAAAAATCAAAGATTACGCTGCAATTTTATTTTGAATCTCGCGGAAAAAGATGACATTTATAGAACGTGACAGTCGCATCGAAATGTCATAACAGTTTAGTTTTCTTGTTTTTAGGCAATGCCTAGGCTATCAATAAGAAGGTATTTAATATATAATTATAATATAATTCCGAGAATAATATAATTTCGCTTACATTACATATTTTAGTTAATAAGTCAATAATCTCAGTAGTTATGACGGAAGTAAAAGAGTATAATTATAATCGTTATAACATAGTTTAGTCCTGTTAAACAATCAGAATTTGCACAAAATCTTTCTAATACGTAATTTTGATATAGATTATTTTAAATATATTCTGTAAAATAGTTCATAACTAAATAATATACAATAGCTTCCACGAAAATTAAGAGAATTAATTCCTATATAAAAGCAAAATAATAATATGAAAGCTGTGATGGTGCCAGTGGCGTCGCGTCACGTCGCGCGTCGCGTCTAGTCATAAACCAATGATGATGGATTTTTTGGGAGGAAAAATGGTCTGAAACCCACTTTCTAATCGTGATCGCGGTTACAAATCCGTATGGACCGCATCGTAACAGAATAAATAAAATTCGTGAAATGGAACGATATATTTTTTGCATAGAGCTCGCAAGATGGCGTTTCCGTTGCATATTTTATTGACGCATGCGCCACACATTGCAATCAGCTGTCAGAAAGAACATAATCACGTAAAAAACAAAATTATTTGTGTCTTTAGATAATTCCCGTCAATATGGCGGGGCAAAATCCAGGTTCGCCGACTGACTTTCAGTATTTTTACGAGGATGAAGTGTATAAAATCAACAATCGCGGGCAAGTGGTGTTCGGCCTCGTACTCGAGAACTACGAGGCTAACTCCAGCGATCAGGAGAGCGACATTGAGACACCCATACAAAAAGGCGAAATACGGGTTGTGTGGCACCCTTCAGGGACCGAGCGGGTGATATCCGAGAAGTCTGTGAGTAGAAACATGTCCATAACGTTCGCTGTCCAAACGTCGTCCGCCGCTTGACTTTTCAGCAGCTTCAGAACTCCCAACGAACAGCAATACAAACTAGCTCTTCTATCACGAGTTCAACAACCCCTTAGCCTTCAGAGAGCAGTGGTGCCTACTTGAAGATATTCATAAAACAGAGCAATGAGGGTACCTTAATCAATAAATCCTAACCCTATTATTATGACATAGGATGTTATAAAATCTTGGAAGTAATGAGTAATTAATAAATTTTGGAATTAATTACCCATTACTACAAGTAATTTATAATGACTTATTACATCTTACTATGTTCTGTATAAAGAGGTTATGAATTCTTTAAAAAAATAATTTCATGCTTAACATTAATATTTGTTAAGACTTAATTCCTTTTCTACTTGCCATCATGAACAAGGTGTAGCAGCAGGGCTTAGCTCTATGTTATTGATATGTTGTTTTATTAAAGAGGGGACGAGTAAATTATTCGACTGATGTAAGCATCACACCTGCCTTCAACATCTTGAGTATCTCTTTGAACTTGGAGAAACTACATGACTTGCTTACTTGCTTTGCAATGCCTTCTTCCTTTAGAGTGGTGTACTGGTAGATCCAGTTATATCTTCTCGGACTGTTCATGACAGATATTTGTGTTAAATTTCATGAAACCTAGTTAATAATTTGCAATCAGCCTCCTCACAGTGGGTTTTCCATCAAACCCAACCATAAGTCACTCATTTGTATTAATTATTGTCTTATCTTAAGGCAAACCTGACCCAGTCTGTACTATGTGGCCAAGCTTAATAATCAAAATGAGCAAAAAAGGAGAATGACTGTTAATAGATGTAACATGTAACAATGTGAATTGGAATTATCATAATAAAAGGCATTTATTAAATATTCACAATAAGCTAAAATATTTTGGCTTTGAACTGATGTTTTTGAACTACACAGTTATATGTTAACTACACAGGGCTACAGCTAATGATTAAACATAAACAAATCCAACACTAGGCTAAATAGGACCAGCGACTAGGATAGGAGATGTTCTCACTAGAGGAATTACTCTACATGACACTTGGCTATCTAAACATTTTAAAGTAGTCACTGATTGTATTATCCCTCAATTAACAATGGAAAAAAAAATGTAGCTATTTTCAGATTTGTTCTTTTCACTACCCTCAATTGGATAGATACAAAAAATCTTCCTCGAGTCCCCATGAGATACTTCATACTTCACTTCCTGAAAAATATGTTAAATTATTAAAGCATTTCTTTGTTCATTAATTGTAACTGAAACGATAACTAAACATTACCCGTAATAACTCTGCATAGATATCTTCAGTATCTGTTGTCTGCAACAACTCCTGGGGAAGCCTCTTGAGGCAAAACATGAATAGGAGAGGGTTTTGGTAGATATTAGCATTCACTATTAAGTTAGAGTTAAATTATCACTAGGTAAATTTTGTAACTTATAAGTACTAGAAAGTGGCTGTACATGACCTGTGCTACAGACAGTCCCTTGTGTCATTGCTGCATGCATGAAAACAAAACTATAGAATGCAAAATGTTACATTGACGGAGCCACAGAAGTATATGTACCAAAACTGGGATGCACAACCATTCCAAACTATCAGAATAAAACATCAATGTAAACGCTTTCACACTCACACTAAGTTTGATGACTTAATGAATCGAACCTGATAACCTTGCTTAAAAGAAGAAGGCATTCAAATAGACAACATGTATGCTTACAATTCACTACTGCTACATTGTACCATCATCTAAAGCACACTCTGCTACATGGGGTGGCTGGACTCATTGCTGGTTGAGCGAAATGCCCTATTTACCCCAAGTGGGATGTAAGTGCAGACCTTATTGCCCCCAATACAAATAAAAATTGTTGATTTATTTTTGTCATAACAGTTTGCAGTCATGTAAGAGAAGCCTTATAAACATTGATTGTTTACAGGTGGGATTAGCCGACCGTTCTTTAATGCCAGGAGATGTAGTCCGCCGTCTTATTGCCGGCAAGGATACCCAGCGAGGCTACTGCCGTGATATAATGATGACTGCAGCACTACAAATTGTTGGCACAAAGCATGTCATCCCATCAGTGGCTAGTGAAAGACTCCAGCCTCTTGAGGAATTTACACCCGACTTAGCTGTGTGTCTTGACTCCTGGGTGGGCACGTCAAAGGTAATCATTTTTACTCTACTGACATGTTCTTTGTCAATATTTTTTTATGTAATTGTTCTCATCAACTGAGAAGTTGATGAGAAGTAAAGTGCAGGTCTCTATGAGTAACTCTAAAGATATATATATATGGATATTTATTTATTTATTGATCACCAACATAATGAACACCATTACAAGTTTAAAGTTCACAAGTTTCTGTTAAAAAAGATGAGTGATATTACAATTATAGGTAACAATTTTCTTTCTTATAAATTTCATTGCAAATAAAATATATCAAAAAGATGTCATTATCTCCCTATAAGCCTAGCCCATTACATCCTATAAGAAGTTGATACACTGCAAACCTACCTATATACCTAAAAAAAAAAGAGTGACCAAGGAGCTGCTGTTAGCTTTTCTGAGTGGCCAGTAGAGGCCGAGTGGCCTTCCCTTAAGACATTGTGTTGTTTTGCCTGAGTCACAAAGACTAAATAGCTCTTCACACTATGGACATTGTCTGTATAAGTTATTTATTTAATGTTTACTATCTGGACATGCACCAAAGTCTTAGTGTCGAGTTGACAAAACAACAATTAACGTTTAAGTATCCTATTTTTAAACATATTATTTGTTACTCTTATATGAATTATTTTCATTTTGATGTGTTTAAAATTATTATCTTTATTTTGAAAACTTCTGCTGAGTAAACATTTACAATAGAATAATAGAAAAACATAGATTTCATAACACAGTTTTTTATTTGTTACTGTAAAGATATCATACTATAGTTGCACTAGCTGTGTCCCACGATTATGTTAGTACTTACTTCCTCTATGCAACAAATACTGACATTTGAAATTACTTAACAAATCTTGGTATAGATACATGTCAGTGGGGTTTTGCCTGTGTATGCAACACTGCAAATAGAGTAGAACTATACTAAGTGCGCACGCCCCTCCACAAAAAATTTCATACATTTGATGCCCCATCATTTTGAAAAATTTGGTGTAGGGGCGTTAACATTTAAAATGGTTCTACTCTACTAGGTTCGATTCCTTGCAAAAGCAGAAGCACAATTCTACTCACCTAAGAATATTTGAGGCTGTGTAGTTATTGTTTTGGCATCCGCAACAAAGTCTTCAAATGTAGTACAGGAATATCATTATGTTTTTCTTAGCCTAACTGGAGTTCTTAATTTTGCATTTAATTTTAATAGATATGTATATAAATGTAGTGCTAAGAGAATTTATATTCTCCGTGGTTGTTGCATTTGGCTAAATCTGTAGATTTACTGTAATAAATGTTCCATTATCAAACACAGCTTTATTTCTCCTTTAGGCAGTTCACAGCAAGCTGCGCCTGGTCTCCGCAGATGGTTCACGCCTAGAATACCCAGACCTTGACAGCTGCCCACTAGAAGACTACTCGATGCGGCGGCGACGGTCCACCCCGTATTCCTCATCAGAATTTTACCCTGGACAGGTGGTTTTTGGGCCATTAGGATCGCTGGACAGTGCTAATTGGCTGAATGTCACTAAGGAAATGAAGGCAGCTAGAAAGCATAAGATGCATGATCATAAGGTGAGCTGATAAATAAATGTAATCACTATATATTTGGAATCAGATGGAATCAGAGAAAATTGAGAGGGTATTGTTTCTAGGTTCGATTCCCGGCAGGAGCACAATTTTCCTCTCGAAAAGGGGATTAGTGCTTCTTTTAGGTGTGATTATGTGTGTGATATGAATGTTTCCAGCACCCTTAATGCAAGTGTTGAACTAAGTGTGAGGCTGTAAGTGTGAAAGCGTTTGTTTGTTTAAATTTTCAATGAAGGATTACTCTGCACGCTCCTCCTGCAGTCATTGGCTCCTTGCTGAGCCTTGTGATGATCTGGTGTAAGTCTTAAAACAGATTGCAGATACAAAGAACACAAAACTAATATATATTATTGCATGTGTAGAGAATGTCTAAAAAGCAAGAGAATGTCTAAATTCTTCTAGATAGCCTGACTTCTCAACTTACACTATGAGTTTACCCTGCACCTGTCCGCTACTTCGTTAAAGTTGATTGTTTGTCGGCAGTTCACGGTAGAAGCAGTGATGACGGAGACAGTGAGTGTACATTGGCAATGCCGCGCTCTCAGCACGCAGCCTACGGAAAACAACTCTGCTCAACAACCTAAATTCTTAGTTGAAGGTTAGTAATTCCACCAATAAATAACTGTCAAGCAAGTCCTCATGCCGATATGGTCATATGGTAGGCTGAGGGGCTGTATCAAACAAAGCAACATCCAAATCGTATAAGTATTTCAAAACAAAATACTCAGGGGCATTGTTAATGCACCTTGTTACATTAGAAATGACGATTTTCATCAGGATATAAAATTGAAGCGCTTCGCTAGTACATGTCGTAGACTCGCCGAAGCTCATGAACAAACAACTTCACCATGAACATTTTGAGGCAATCCAGCCTCCTCGACAACACAGACTTAGTGAGAACACTCAAGAGAACTAAACATTTGAGTTAGTGTATTAATTTGACAGTGTGATATAGTGAGTGCTATTAACAAAGAACACAAGAACAAAGTGTCTTCAAATAGGCAGTAAGAAAAGTGTCATTGGATATTATTAGTATAATAAAATTAATCTACTTAGCAGTTAAGGTAGGCAAATTTAATAGACCCAAGGCTAGATCGTTATTCCAATGGTGTACCAAATATATGCGTATGTAACGTACCATAATAGGTATAGATCTTTCATTCTAAATATGCATGCCCCTCCATAAACATTTTCATACATTTTTTTATATAGTTTGACAAATTTGGTGATGGAGCGTGCACATTTAAAATGAAAGATCTCTTCAACATTATGTATGATTTTCGTATTAGCAATTAATAGCAATGCATGAAAATAATCAATATTATTTTCACATTCAAAAATGTTTTTAAGTATTTTCGAAATTGGAGAAAAACTTATCTACTCCGAAACTGCGTGTATTTAGCATAGTAATTTTTTGTCTTAATGCCTAATTTATCGTTAACATGAAAATGTATTGTTCCACAGGTGATGATCTAAAGAACCTCAAGCTCCTCAATGTGTTTGAGCCGTGCACCCTGCAAGTTGGCGATAGGAATTTCTTGGTCATTGGCCCAGAGGATACCTTTGTCAGCAAGAAGCAATGGAGAAAACAGCAAAGTAAGTTCTTTTGCTAAAAAGTAAAAAGCTAATTTACTAAAAACACAAAGGACCAAATGTGTGGGGCCGTGTGTGGGGTTAATTTGAATTTATATTTAAAAAATAATTTAATTTTCAATTAATACTTAAAATTTTTGGCATATGAATTTTTATTTTTAAATTATTATAATTTAAACTTATTTTATGTATTTTGTCAATGTCAATATTAGATACTATAATTATTTTCTAACATAGCCACTAAGATCTTAACACTATGGACTTAGTCTGATTTTGAACAGAAATTGAAAAAGAGACAGTTGTCAGTAACCTATCAGAGAAATAAATCAATATAGCCAATCCTAATATATAGCAAATCCACTTATTCTATCCCACCAACCGTAACTTGGACTCCATTCATTCATATAGGCTTACACTTCACAGGCAAGTTCTACAGAAACATCCGCAAGCAATCCCGACCTGTGAAGAAATCGTCAAAGACTGACAACAGTATTCCGGAACACGTTCCGTCACGTCCTAAGAAGCGCGCCTCTTCGCATCGCAAACTCAAGTCCGTCGATGTGAGTACTGATTCATTTACTAGGTGTGCCTTTGGTGATGTCCAGGATAATCAGCATCTTTGGCTAATCTAGTATAAAAAGCATCTTGTCACGGGGTAGTACCCTAGAGGTCGCGCGCCTGAAGTGGCATATACTACCCCCATTGGAAGGTAAATACCCCAATGCAAGAGGGAAGTTGAGGGAGCTTGAAGAGATGCAACTTTATTAACAAAAAAAAAGGGAGCAGTGCAAGTCTGCTTTAATCAGTACCACCCCTTTTCCAAACATTAATATATCTTAATAGCACCGATCACAATCCGCGTCTTTTAATCACTGATCAAATGACTTAACTATCCAGTCTAGTCTTGAATGGTTTCTATGTCCCAATACGCGTATTCGCATTTTCACACTCACATCCCCAAACTAAGTTTAGAAACATTTACATCCACCCAGAACCAGATGAACAATTAATACCGTTTAGGAAGAAAATTTGTGCTGCCGGAAATTGTACCATACGTATATTGCCCAATATCCACGGCGTAGAAGGCAGTGACTTGCTCACTGCGCCTACTGTGTCGTCAATACTCCTATTACTTGGTGTGCGTGCTATTTTCCTCAATCAGGCAGAATACTGGCCCTTTTTGCGATAGTCCGGCCACCTTACAATCGTGAGAAAGGCCAGCAGCTAGATGACTCCGCCATGAACGCTACTACACTCCATAAACACATTTGCCTAATAATAAATATTCATATTTCTAGAGTGAAATGGAAGTAGATGCAACTGAAGATAAACTCGAATCTCTCGATGATGCCCTTAAAACTGATGCTAACTGCCCAAGTATCAAGATCGAACGGCCTATCGGTGACATCACGCTTCCTATGGCAAGCAGTCAAGAAGACACTGTCACTGAAGAGAAGAATGACTCCGGGATTAGGTCAGTAATTGGTACCTAGCCAAGGGACATAGTGTCAAGGTTTCAGAGCCTAGGACATCCTCGCAGGATAGCGAATCTACATCCCCATTCCATCATTGGACCAGACGTACTGCTATTCTATACTAATATAGTGTATATCCGATATCCTGCTAAAGTGCACGAAGCGTTTTGCTTCCACGCTGATTGTGCACACTGCAAAGGAGTGGAACTCTTTTCCAGATATGTACTTTGAAGTCAAGTTGAGAGTGAATCGACATTTAACGTTAGTTTAAAGTCAAATGTTTCCGTATTCTAAATTCTTAAAACTGTGCTTTAAACAAGTATTCAGACCGAGAGGACTACTGGAGTTGTCATTCTTGCTTTTTAATAGAGATCTCATTAGTTTTTTAGTTTGATTAAGTATCATGATCGATCGGCCTATCAGCATAATATTGAAAGGAATTCACACAATCCGTGAAAAGAGCACTGGGTTAAAGTCAGTTCTTGATATTGGAAATAAAAATTTTATAGTCCAGAAAAGAATAGAGATAGTCCTTAAAACGCTGTATTTATTTGTTCTTATTTATACTGTGCTTTAAGACCCGGCTCTCATTTTAGGCCTAGATTGCTACCTCGTGATGTCAAAATAAGTTCAAAATCTTTTTACAGTCCCGAGCCAAACCGTGAAGAGAGCTCGCTACTTAACGGGGACAGTAAATCGGAGATAGCACTCAATGATGATGACTCTGATAACTGGGAAAACACGAGTAGCGATGGCAGCGACACGGATAGGTAAGACTTGACTAACATGCACATAAAACATAAATAAGATTGACAACATGTAAAGTACTATGTCGTACTTAACCCTGTGTTAATGGGATAAATAAATAGATAGATAGATAATTCTTTATTGTACACCATGATTTAAACTGCCCGTTAGTTAAGTTGGGTGCGTGTTCGCCTTCTAAGCAGAGGTATCGGGTTCACAGTCCCACAAGAAACACAAGTTTTCTCCTCAAGGGAAATTTGTGTTTCTGGTTCTGGTTGTGATTGTGTGTGTGATGTGAATGTTTCCGGCACCCAAGACACAAGTCATCGAACTTAGTGTTGGGCTGAGAGTGTGAAAGCGTTTATTATTGAACTGCCCGTTGGCTCAGTTGGGTGAGCGTTCTCCTTCTAAGGGAATTTAACCCGATATCTCCTATATCGGGTTTAATTCCCGGTGGAAATACAAGTTTTCTCGTAAGTTGTGATATAATTTATAACAGTAACACCTAGAATTATACATAGTTATACAATAAAATATATTCTATTCTATTCATTAACACTAAAGAATTACAAGTTTTGGAAAATCAAAATCGCATTTGTTTTTTTCGCGACATAACGCGTCGTGTGATGTTGCAGCGGCGCGACGTGGTCGTCCCGGTGTTCGAGCGCGGCGTCGCAGCGCGGCAAGCGGTCGCCGCAGCTGGCCGTGCGGCTGCTGCGCGGCAAGCGGCTCAAGCGGACCGTGCGCCGCGCGCCGCCCGCGCCGCCGCCGCGCCTCGGCGACCGCGTCGTCGTCGAGACGCTGCACACCACCAGCCGAGCCAACGTCGTCTGGCAGGTACCGTGCAAACTAACATTACATAAACATTAACGACAAGGATGCATGGAGGCAAACTGCACAAGCGCTTTCTAGCGACTACCATAATAACACCTAGGTTAGTAAAATTATGTATTAGAGATTAAGAATGTTTAAAAAAAAAATTGTGAAAAAATGCGCCGCCGAGTTTCTTGCCAGGTTCGAGATGTAATTTTGCGAATCTGGCAATAGAATCATTAACTTTCATGAGTGCCTCTTTGGGGCCCATGTGAATAAACGATTTTGATTTTGAACGCTTTCACACTTAGTTCGATGACTTGTTACGTGGCTGCCGAAAACATTCACATCACACACACAATCACAAATACTACAATTACTTCCGTCTTTACCTACTATAATATGCCTACTGTCTCAAACTCGTCGTACTCGTCAGAAAAGAGAATTTGGTTTATGGTTCTGGTTGTGATTGCTAGAGCCATTAGTAACTTTGTCCGTTTGGGCGAAGCCGGAAGTCAAAATCACTTCTTATGCGATGAGATTTTTCGAACGAATATTTTTATATTATGATACGTGGCTCGCGCAAGTGACTTCTTAAATCAGCAGCTAGAGTCGGAAACAGAAACTTTCAGATGGAATTTGTTATACATTCTTGTCTCTTCTATCTTATATAACTTGAATGGCAGAAATAAATACACAGCTTTGCAAGCTATAGTCATAAATAGTGCCTTTCGCCTTATTTAACTTAAAAGTATTAAATAAAGTAAGTCCGAAAAATACTCCACTCACCATAAAATGTTGTATCACAGGATGGCACTATAGAAATGGGCATACCATCGACTCAACTATACCCGATTCACCACTTGGACGGGCAGGAGTGTTTCCCCGGAGACTTTGTCGTCAGCGGCGCCGCAAACGTGGAGGAAACTCAACAGGTCTGTTCTTAACAACACTAAACACTATACCCTAGGCAAAGATATAAATGTATCTACATGAATTTGTATCTATATCCATAGACCACTTTGTATTCAATTCAATTCAAACTCGTACTTCCCCTCGTCAGAAACACTACTTTTATGACAGATACGAACAATATGAGGATCCAGTTTACAGGAGCACAATTTGCATTCGAATTGGGTCGAAAGTCAAGTAAAAGAGTCAAGTCATGCCCTAATAAAGTGGTAAAAACTTTACTAGAACTTTTGGAGTTTTGCAGCGAAAGCGAAAATCTTTTTTAACTATGTATGATTTGCTTACACTCATGCACGTTTACTAAGTAAGTATTAAAGGTTAATGATCCACACAATAACACTCGAAGAATTACAAATTTTAGAAAAATTATACTAAATCGGCAATATTTTCGATTTTGCGGCAAAAGTCCTTAGCTACTAGTTAACACAGTTTTGTCATTGCAGCTAAAACATAGAGAATACGGCGTTGTTCAACGCGTGGATCATCACGGACGCACAGCTATAGTGCATTGGTATCGCACATACACCAGCACGGATGAGCCTGTGTAAGTTACTTTGATTTGAATTGACATTTAAATAAGCAATATAGCATAGTTTTTCACAAACATATAATTTATTCAAAACCAAGCGCATTTATAATATAAGTAGGGATAAAACTGCGAGAGTTACATTTGAACCTTGCCTAACACTACTGATTAAAAGGTAACTTCCACTTTTAGGCCACAAATGCTACACGAGAGCGAAATGAGCGTGTACGATCTCAAAGACCACCCGGACTTCCAGTACCGGCCCGGAACAGTCGTCATTAGGGTGGCGAACTTCACTGGGGAGGATTCTAACTGCACTGCTGGTCAGGTACTGTGTATTGATCACTACCATCACTTATAATACTTATACCAGGACAATAGTCTGTTTAACCAACTACGGCGATGAAAAAAGGAGGGGTACCATTTTAGCACCTTGTGAATCTTTGTGTTTGATCCCTCACAAAAAATATAAATATCACAAGTCAATAAACCGATTGTAACATGTATGGAGATAAGCCAGATTGAATGTGACGATGCGGCCGAGGATGCAGCCTAGACCTAGAAGACGCCTATTCCCTCTAGATGTAAAGGTTTCGAGATAATAGCGATCGGGAACAGAGCTGGCTATGAGTTTCACTCTTTTGCTGTTTGTTAATAATTTTAAAAGCAATAACACTTAGAGGTATGAAAATCGTAATCGTAATCCCCATCATCAGGTGAGTTCACGACGGAAGGAGTTCACTGAAGAGTGAGCGCCGTGACCTTCCGTCGTGATCTCACCTGATGATGGGGATCGGACATCACCGAAACTTAGGTCGCAAGAGTCGACCTTAAATCGTTTCATATATATAAAGTACTAGCCGTGCCCCGCGGCTTCGCCCGCTATTATCAAGCTAAAAAGATTAATTCATCCAAATCCGTTCAGCCGTTAAAGCGTGAAGAGGGAACAAACATACTTACACACTTACACACAAACTTTCGGATTTATAATATTAGTAGGATAATGTGTCAAACTCACGAAAACTTTAAGAGTAAAATTAGTTGTAATCAGTAAAGACAAATGATAGTTTCATATTTTGATGATTTTAATAATAAATTAAAGCTCTTTTATCGTTATTTTTCTGACTTTACTTAATGATTTTGATAGTTGTAGCACCTTAATCAAACCTACTAATAACATAAATCCGAAAGTTTGTAAGTGTGTAAGTATGTTTGTTCCCTCTTCACGCTTTAACGGCTGAACGGATTTGAATGAAATTTGGAACGTATATAGCTTACACCTAGGATTAACACATATGCTACTTTTATCTTGATAATGGCCTCGATTCTGATGTACACTCACTAAATGAAATTTAAACTATCCCTGTCTTTTACAAAATAGGAACACAAGACAGAGATAGCATACTGCTGTGCTGTCAAGTTAGTCAGAACTTAGATGTCTATGCAAGCTTAGTCGAGTATGTGTTGTATTGGTGTTGACTAAAAACACGCGCCTTTCTGCTTCTGCTGTTCATATTTTAATTGATAAACTAGCGTGACAGCACTAAAATGCATGATATCTCTGTCTTGTGTTTTATTTTGTAAGAGACAGGGATAGTTTAAATTTAATTTAGTGAGTGTACATCAGAATCGAGGCCAATAGCGAAAGCGCGGGGCACGGCTAGTGTAACATGTTTTAAGATTGTATTGAAACTTGGTTGTTTTTTTTTCGCAGGTGATAGATAACTTCCCCTCGGGTCGAGTGAAAGTTTGGTGGGTCGACGGGCACACTAGTATGTGCTGGCCTCAGGATCTATACAAGGTAAGAGATCGGGAGATGAGTGATACGGCACATCAAGATTCATTTAACCCCTTGTGTTTTCCATATGCACTGATTTAAATGACATTTAAGTTTATATTAAATTTTAAAGAATACCAGATTTATTAATGCCGCCAAACTTTTAGGCTTAGTTGTACCGAATTTTAATTTTTGTCTATTTTTGAAACTCTATCTGCATAAACCATAAAAATCCAGCATATAAATTAAGTTGATGGAATTCTCTCGTGAGTCTCGTGAATCGTAAAGACGGAAACGGGGTTGGTTAATATTTTTTAACATAAATGTATTTTCTTTTCTACTGATCGAAAAATATTGGTAAAACCTTAAAATCCAAGTTTGACCTCGCCCTGCCGCTATATTTTTGATCCACTAAATGCGGCCTTACTTAACTAACATGACATAACATCATAACCATTACTATTCCTTCCTGAGATATAAGAGATGTAAACTATATCTCAGGAAAGTGATGATGCGGCCGAAGATGTGACATGCTTGTCTAGAAGATACCTATTCACTCTTGACTTGAAGACTCCCAGATTATTCCCCTCGGGGAACAATAACGCAGGCAATTCATTCCACTCCTTTGTACGATGATAAACGTAGAAGCATAACGCTTCGAGCGAACTGGAGGTATGTCAAATGGATGACGTTTGACAGTTTGTGTGGTTATTAGATGGTAAAATGGGCATGGTGGAATTAACTTTGTAATTCCTGCGCACACTCTCCAAAATGCAAACGATAGAATACCGATAGATTCGCGACATAAACAACAGCAGGCCTAGCATGGCGTAGGGATATAAATTGTATCCTCTGTTTTTACTCACTGACAAGGGACAAGATTTTCTTCTCCTCCATACACACCATGGCAGCAGTGGAAAGGGAAAGTATATCCCTGTTTGACATTTGTCTCGTAGACATATATATTTCTCGTTATTGAACATGGGCCCAACGAAAAGTGGATAAAACTGCACTGTTTGACATTTGGTAGAGAGAAATTATCCTCGTTCGTAGGACGTGGGGTTAATTTTGACGTAGCAACGGGACATGGCTTTTCCCTCCTTATCCACCGTGGATATTATATCTACCTTTGCGTCCATGCTCGGAGCGAAGAAAAAAATATAGAAGGGAAAATAATTTTATCTACTTCCCAGGGAAAAGTTTCAGGAGGGCAGAGGGCTCTGGGTGTTGACTAGTTAGTCAACACCCTGAGCCCTCTGGCAGATAAGCTAGCTAATCTATTTGCGCGGGTTGCAGGTCGGCGAGTACGATTCTGAAGAAGGCGAGTTGTGGGGTTCAGACGGATCCGGGTCCGAGGACTCGTGGGAGACGCAGAGTTCAGCGCACGAGGGAGATAGGGACCCACCGCCGGAACCGCCTGCACCTGATCCCATCACCTCCATAACAGGTATACTACACACTTTATGGTCGAGCAACTCTGACCCCATTTGACCTTTGATCTAGTTTTTATCAATATACTAGCTGTACGTTCACGCGTGTTTACGTGGCATGCGTTGCAATGCCACACTCTGGGGATCTGCCCCCTGATTCAGAACGTTTCGGTAACTTACCGAATCGATACGATTGGATAACTTTTTCTTTAAATATGTATAGTATCGTACGATAAATAACCGAATGTACGGTAACTGAGCTATCATATGGTTTTGAATTAGAGGGCTGAACTGCTCACTGGCAAATAACAGAATAAACATAAACGTAAAAAAATCTCGTTGTTTCCATGTTTGGATGTTGGATGCCATTCCTAATTTTCCATTCCGTCAAAATTAGACAAAACTCGATTGATTGCAATAGGTATTGTAAACTTCTTGTATGCTCATAAAGGGAGATTTTACTAGCTGGCAACCCATAAGTAACAACCTCTTTGTACGAGGAAGAAACCCCTTTATCTGAGACAACAACGCCCCCCTGCCTATGTCAGTCAAGTGCCACAAGATCCTTGTCGCGTTTTACGTGTGTGTGATGTGAATGGTTCCGGAAGAATTCGAAACATATCCTTATTTGTCGACACTACAAACGCATTCACACTCACAGCCCCACACTAAGTTCAAAGATTTTTATCGTGGATACCGGAAACATTCACATCCCACACCCAGAGCCATATGCACAAATATCCCTTTGGAAAGGAATTTGTGCTCCGGCCGGGAATCGAACGCATGACCCACGGCGCAGAGGTCGGACACCTGTCCGCTGCGCCAACTGGGACGTCAAATTGATTTGAAAAAATTGCTGCCCCAAGAATTTTTTTTAATCAAAAATAGTCCTATGTAGAACGATTTGTTGTTTCTCAGCTGTAGCCGTGTACACAATAAACCCGGACACAGTGGCCCCAGCGCTGACGGAAGGCATTGCCGTGGCAAAGCCCGAGCCGGGCGCTCCGCTGTCAGTGCCGCGGCTGCTGGAGCCGAGAGTGGCGGCGCATATAGAACGCGGCCGCGTCGCCATGCGCCGGCTGGAGGAAATGTTTGAAAAGCACCCTGCGCTGCAATCTCAGGAGGTCTGCACCATATACGCGCTGGAACTTATATTTCTTTAGAATTATATTGGGATTTTGTAGATAACCGATAGCACTTTTAAACTTTGTCTGATTTGCCTACACCAGGAGTCGGCAACCTACGGCTGTGAAGCTGTGGCTCTTTAGTTCCATACGCTAATATTATTTTAATATTTAAAAAATAATCATTTAAAAAAACGTTCTGGATTGATTAACGAGGATGAGGCACCATTTCTATGGAGCCATTAACAAGATATCAAAATAGTACATTTATACAGATTGAACAAGTAAATAATGGGATGATTAGGTAGGTATAACGCGTGCATAGCGTTTTCTATACGATACTCATAGTACAGTAGGTATTATTGTTGGCATTAAAGATTATTTAGTACGAAAAAAAATTGTGACTATATAAAACTTTGAAATTTTGTAAATTGTAATTTTTTTTCTTCCGACTCAAAAGGTTGCCGCCCCCTGGCCTTCACTCTATCATCCACAATTGTTACACAGTTTCACCCGAAGAATCACAAGTTTTAGATGATAATACAAAATCGACAACGCCATTTTTTTATTTTTGAATCTAAACTCTCGCGCTGAGACTTCTATGAGAGAGGTAGCACAGAATAATAATTATTGAGACAAACATAAACAATAGTCACATAACACAAAGCGCGGTCTGCCATTGTAGATCAAGTCTAGATCGCCCCTGCGAGCTGCGGCAGCTGTGTGAGTAGCCCGCTTAAGATGTTATTTCGAGAATAACTGTTGAAACGAAACAAAACATTTAAATTTAAAAATAAAACATAAAATTATTTGTTTTGTCATTTTTAATTTATTTTTGCCATAACTAAATATATATCCTTAGATATTACAATGCTCTTGTTCCTTGAAATTGCTGGTCGCAAGACCCAAACCTTCAAAGGTGAAATAAAAGGACCAAATTCATCACACATACATTTAAAAAACATCATCACGCATGTTTACAATCATGATATCCTAGAAAATATATACTGTCAGTTTTATGTTTTATTGATGGGCAAGCATTTGACCACCATCTCACCTGATGGAAAGCGTTGATGCGGCCGAATATGTAGCGTGCTTGTCTAGAAGATACCTATTCACTCTTTATTTGATTCAGATTATACCGCTCAGGAAACAAAGACGCGGGCAATGAGTTCCTCTCCCATGCATAATGAACGTAGAAGCGAAACGCTTCGAGCGAGCTGGAGGTATGTCAACCATGAATGGATGACGTTTGACTTTTTGTCTTGTTGTTAGAACCTAAAACGGGCTCGGAAGAATTATCTTGTATAATTCGAAGCTCGACCATTTAATGAATTTTATAAAAAATGTTCTGAATACAACATTTACTTACAGATTATGCGCAAGTTGCTGAACCTATACAAGGATTGTCGGTTCTTGGACCGCCTCATGGGGACGTCGTTCTTTCACGAAGATCACTTTTTGGTAAGTTATTGGAAATAGTAAGTTATAATACGTTATCTTTTATCACATCATACTAATGCATACATACAACATTTTTGAGAGAACACATAAAAATCAATAGACCAATGAAACAGGCACACAAATGTTATTCAAATAATAATAATGACAGATATTGATTTTCCATCTGTAAACCCACACTTTTTTTTTATTCACTTTAGGCAAACATTTGACCATGAGGAACGTTAAGGAATGGAATTCCTTGCCCGAGTCTGTGTTTCCCGATAAGTATAATGTTCTATGCCTTTAAGTCACGAGTGAACAGGTATCTTCTAGGCAAACACGCTCCATCGTCGACCTCATCATCGCTTACCATCTGGTGAGATAGTAGTCTTCTTCTTCTTAGTTATGGCTTAGCAATCTTGTGCATTTAGCCAGTGTCAAGTGATACTATTATATTTCTAGTGTATTTCATATTATAAGTCCTAGTCACAAGTCACAGTCAAAGTCGAGTAAAAGAGTCAAGGTCCAGTCATAGTAATGTCATGCCCTAGTAAAGTGGTAGAATCTTTACTAGAACTTCTATTGGAGTTTTGGAGCGAAGCCGAAAATCACGTATTTCAACTTTGTATGATTTGCCTACACTTATGCACGTTCACTGAGTATCAACGGTTAATAATCCACCATTATTACACATTAACACTAGAAGAATCACAGGTTTTGGAAAATTTTACTAAATCAACAACGCCGTTTTTTCACTTTCAGGTCTAAACCCCTGAGATAGTAGTCAAATGTTTGTCTATCATGGATTAAAATTTCTCATATTCTTTGTCTTTGTCTAACCAGGGTTTGCTGGAGCGAGTGAGGGAGCGCGGTGCCAGCACGCCACGCGCGGGCGAGCGCCGCGTGCACGAGCAATTGGCGCGGCTGTTCACGCCCGACCCCAGCGCCGACGCCTCCCTCGACGACATGCTGGTGGACGACGGCACCTCCACGCGCGTCCTCATCGTGGCCAACATCGCCGCCGAGCCCATGGAGGTTAGCTATTTCTAACTAACGATAATAATAGACTAGTCGTTCGCGCCGAACTGAGATCTTGCGCCCATATTTTGCCTCGTAGAGTAAATCTTTTGAGGTTACTTGCTTGAAACTTTTTTTCTATATAATAATTGTTTGATTTCTGTATTTGTTGTTCAAGTAAAGGATATAACGGATATTATACGTAAGTTTCAGCGTTCAATGTGAAGCCGTTTTTTAGGAAGACCCCGGGACAAAATAGGTCTAAAAACGGTGCTTTTCAAATCAAAATCAAAATCGTTTATTCACATGGGCCCCAAAGAGGCACTCATGAAAGTTAATGAATCTATTGCCAGATTCGGAAAATTACAGCCATCTCGAGAAGAACCTGGCAAGAAACTCGGCGGCGCATTTTTTTTCATTCATTTTTTTTTTTAAAAACTTTCTTAATTTCTAATACATAATTTTCTTAACCTAGGTGTTATTATGGTAGTCGCTAGAAAGAGCCTGTGCAGTTTGCCTCCATGCATCCTTGTCATTAATATAGTCTATAGTCTTATAATAAGCTTTCTTAATTAATGCCCGTTTTATTACAGATTTGAACTTTCCCAGTGGTAATTCAGTTACGATTTTAGGAATTCTATTGTTTGGTGGTCTACCAAATCGTTATTTTCCAATATGGTTTAGATTAGACGTAACTTATTTAATTACCTAAAACATAGCTTTTAGATTAGACGCTAGGTGCTTCAGACAGAGAGACAGACGGACGGACGGATGGACGGACAAAGTGCTGAACGACCCAAATCAACGCTTCGCTTGATCAATAACTAAACGTCAAAAGCTTAAAAAACCGATTTCACCGCTTTATCTTCGGAACCATCATCAAATTCAATGTATTAGACACGCATTATTGACAATAACTCAAAAACTACTGATCAGATCTTGATCAAATTTAAATTGGACCAATGGGAAATCACCAGCGTTCTGCCTAGCATGGCTAATGCTAAATAAACAAAATCTATACTTACATGTAATATACTGACTCTGTGTGTTTTCACTTGACTTTGTCACTTGACACTTGATGTAAATGTTGTTTCCTGCAGATAGAATCGGCTTGCAAGAGCCTACGCCTTAACATCGACCAGATGAATGCTTCTGGGTCGGAGACGAACGCCGCACCAGATGGCGCCGTTAAAACTGAAACTCGTAAGTGATAATAAACGCTTTTACACTCACAGCCCCACACTAAGTTCAATGACTTGTGTCGTGGGTGCCGAAAACAGTCACATGACACACACAATCACCCCAGAACTACTAAACTGTGTTTCCACCGGGAATCGAACCCTATTTGTCCCTGCTAAGAAGGCTGACGCCCACCTAACTAAGCCAACGGGCAGTTCACAAAATATAAAATTATTATATTTTGTGAACTGCCCGTTCAATATAATGATTATATATATTTATATTATATAGGGTTATTTGTATACTACAAGAAAGCTCATAGATCTTGATTCTTATTCTTACCCTTCAACCGTTCTTTTTGGAGATCTTTGGAGGAGGCCTATATCCAGCAGTGGACTTCTTGTGGCTGAGCTGATGATGATGATGAAGAAACTCTGTTAAATTGAAATTAAATCCATCCAAAGTATATTCAGCATATTCTTAGCGATATTATTTTATGAGTCACGGGGACAGCTTTTTAAGAACTTAGGACACTAAATTAAAATGTTGTGTCGATAGAGTAGTCAATTTAGAAAGAGATACTATTGCTTCGAGAGAATAAACCGCGGCCTTAGAATGTCATGTTCTTATGGTTCTAACCGCTGAGCTATCCAAACCGTGCGTAAATCCACGAATTTATCCTTTCTTTATTATTATCGTCTTTTGGCGTTATTTATCCTTCTAAATTTACTATTTTAGTTCTGTCTATTAAACGCTAAACGCTTTCACACTTAAAGCCTTACACTAAGTTCGATGATTAATGTCGTGGGAGCCGGAAGCATTCACATCACACACACAACACACACAATCACAACCAGAATCAGAAACACAATGTTTCGAGAAAACTTGTATTTCTGCCGGGAATCGAACCCGATACCCCTGCTTATAAGGCGAACACTCACCCAACTAAGTCAACGGGCAGTACTATGGCTTATTTGTAACTAACCAGTGAAATATTATGTAGCGACAACAGAAGCTGAAATCGAGGCGTTGCAGACGCGAAACGTTTGCTACAAACTGTGCTCCCTCATACACTCGCAACTCGTCAAGGCGCACGCTGAAGTTAGCCGGTACGTACGATCACTGCTTACACGTTATTGTGAATGGAGGATATCTCATTGCGGTTGAATTTGAGCTAAAGAACTTTTTGTCTGTTAATCGATGCAGGCTGAAATATCGAAATAACTTAAAATAACACTTATGAGTTACTCAAAATTTTTGCGCAAATGATTTATAATTAAACAGTACCCGGATGACCGTGCTTTGCTCGGCTGAAAACACAGATAAAACGACGTTTTCTAAAATTGAAACCGAGCTAGATCGATTTACCGGAAACCGTTTCCGAGATCTTGATTACACACACACACATATATATATACAAGAATTGCTCGTTTAAAGGTATTACATGAATTTGAGCTACAGGGATGTCACTGAGTAGTGGTAAATAAAATGTATTCGTATATATAAAATAAATTATATAAATATTTTCAAACATTATTGAAAACAAGCTTAGATTAATTATTTATTGTTATATTCATGTTGTTCTCAGCAGACCTTTTCATTTGATGCTGATATCATGGGGGTGCACAAAAAATAACTAGTCCGCCATCTTGGGCCGTCCGATTTTGGATTTCGAATGACGTAACTTACATAACCATGCACTGTCATCAAACAACGTGTACGCAAAACGTTTCGTTTAAATTTTTTGAGGATATCAAATATTCATACTTACATACATTTCAAGTTTAATAAAAGCTATGTTTTAGGTAATTAAATAAAGCTTGTCTGACAGATGTCCTTTAATGCAATTAGACCGTCCATTTTACTGCCTCGTGAATATTATTGTTTTATTGTACTTTGTTTTAGTTGTATTTAGTGCACATAAAAGTATTTTTGTACATACATAATCCCATATTTTATTAAAATAATTGAAACGCAAGCAAAGCTTAAAAAACCGACTTCATCGCTTATATTTCGGTTTTGGCTTCACTGATTTTGATAAAATTTGTATAGGACCACCTCTGAAGTACAATCTACCAAACAAAAAAAAAATAAAAAATTGATTCATAATTGGCGAAGATATCACGTAACATACATACAAAAAAACATAGAGTCGTATCGAGAACCTCCTTTTTTGAAGTCGGTTGAAAATTGCATATAAATACAATCAATAGCTAAAAATTAAAGATCGTCTAAACCATATTAAATCTCTTTTTTTTATGACTTAAATATTTATCAAAATTTATCTGAATTAAATCTCTATCTTAGTTGAATCGTTGATATTATAAAGGCAGTTCGCACGCATTTTGACCAACCAAAGTACGAATGTTGATATATCCGCGAAACATTTCATACCAAAGCTAAGTAAAGACGTATTTGCTTATTTCTTCTCTAGAAATCGCCATGAGATATCCCTTCTTAGAGTTTCTGCTATATTATCAAAGGAATTATATCACTTAGACTCGATTGCAAGTGAGTGTGTGATACACTTTTGAAATTAGCTGCTTTGACATTTGTTTTACGTTCGGCTAACATTTATCTTCCAGAACACCCAATTGTTAAGCATAACGTCAGAAATTCGTGTAACGCTTTCTTAAAAAAAATGTGTTTCTAAAAATTTCATAGTATGCATGTTTTCATAGCAATTTATTCTAATTCTAGTTAGCGTGTAACTAAATTATTGGTTCATAACTCCATAGATAGTCTTATATTGTCCACAAATGTGTACCATCAAACACACCTTATTGCGATAGAAATAAAGACTACTTTGTTCCGCAGGCGACGGCCGTTCGAGCTGGCCGGGTTCCTAAACAGGCTTATGCAAAAGAAAATTACGACTGAAGAGACTTTACAGTACCACTTTTCAGTGTGAGCCTCCATGTTTTATTTTATTTCTAACATTTTGTGTATTTTTATTTAGAATACTGTACATGATTGTTTATTAAAAGGTGAACTTTGATATTTTAGAAAGAATCATTAAAACACTATTAATAATTTAAACGTAAGCAAAGCTTAGAAGACCGACTTCAACACCTGATATTTTCGTTTGGGCTTGATCGATTTCGATATACAAGTATATGGGACCTTTGAAGTATAATCTACCAAACAAAAAAATAATTTTGAGGATCAGTCCACAAATGGGGGAGAAATCGGTGAACATACAGACAAAAAAAAAATTTAAAAAAATACATACATTCGAACATAGTCATCTTTTAGTCGTCCTCATCCTTTTTAGAAGTCTGTAAAAAAATAAGATACACCGTTTTATCTACAATAAGTAATACTTAAAAAAACACACAGTCGAATTGAGTAAATCCTTTTTCGAAGTCGGTTAAAAAGAAGTTCCTATGGCCATCTTCCGTTTCCATCATTAGACCAGCTCCATGGTACCATATCATTATTTTCACCGGAGAAAAAAGTCATAAGTACACCAAATTTGAGTCCAATCGGTCATCGGGTAGTTGTTCTAATTTAGCTTGCAAGATTTGGTTACATTCCGACAAATATTCAACCGGACAACGAACGATGAAACTAAATAAAAACTTGAACTTACTTAATGTGAAACTGTAATTTCGTCCGACCAAGGAAAATCATTAATTCATTCATAATAATTATTATACTTAACTCTAACTGAGGTCAAAGCTATACAACTTACCGTTTCTCGAAGTTCTTTGCTGAATATCTAACGGGAACGATAGTTTAGTCATGTTTATAACAAAGACGTTTATTTCAGCTCAACCACGAAAGTATTCTAATGAAGTAATAACACATTATTTGTTAGTTAGGTCTAATCTTTTGACGTGATAACGTTTTAGAAATCGATGAACACCGGCTAGACGCACGAAAAAGTGTCACATTCTACCTCAGCCTGAGCGTGCAAGCGAGAGCGCGGAAAAAGCGATAGAGATGCATGATCGGCCTAAACTTCGATGTTTTCTTATGACGTTATCACGTAAAATTATCGTCCGTAAACCGACTTCCAGACAACCATTTTTTTTCTCACGTCTCTTACATGATAGATCATCGGCATTGTAATGTATTGTATAGATATTTGTAGCAAGCCAATCCATTTTCGCATACTTATGTGAGTGGCGATACAAATTCCAACCAAAAACAATTAATGTTTGATCGACTCATTTATTTACACTGATTATTATCGTAATTTGACAAAATGAGTTTGCATAAGTAGACTTTTTTAATGCTCTTTATCGATTGTTTACGTTAATAAATTGTCGATAATATAATTTATCACTATAGTTCTGCCTAGCATGGCTAATGCTATATAAATAATATCAATATAATTTAATTCATAAAAACATTAGATTTCATATCAAAATAAATATTTAATAATTGAAACGCAAGCAAAGCTTGACAGATTTGGAATTAAAAAGAATAAGTCGGATTGAGAACCTCCTTTTTTGAAGTCAGTTGAAAACGCGAGCAATATTAAACACGACCATTTTGACGTTCTTTCTGTGACGCCTACGATCCAAGAGGCTGACGTCAAGAAAAGTAAACTTCTCATAGACATAAAAAATGTTTAGACTGGATTCATGAACCAAAAGCATGCGTTATGCTATTATGATCTTAATTAAAAAGCATTTAAATAAGAAAAAAATGTTATATGTGCAATTATGTAGTCATAAAGTTTCAAAAACTTAACATACATAAATTTGAGTATATGTTATATAAGAACTGGTCAATTTATTTATTAATACAGTTTCACCGGCCAAGGTTAAGGCCGCTTCAATATCATCTGGGCGCAACAAGTTTTAGTACCTGCTTATTAAATATGTTCTGCATTTGTAGAGGTCACATTCCGGTGTCGAATGCTGATCGAGGTCATTCACTTGTACGTATTACAAACAATAGATTCACCTATGACACCCCACAAGATTTATACGGACGGCTGCTAACCTACATAGTAAATGGTCACAAGGAAATCATGTACAGTATTCTAAAGTATGCATCTTATATATTTTGGTTCCGATATTTACTATTACGCTTTTGTGGCACATTTAATTATGTTCCTGTATATATTATTATGATATTAACACATTTTAATTATCACTTATTTTACCTTTTCCTTAAAAAGCTGTTTGATATAATAGCAACACCAACTGCGGGTATAAACCGTAAGCTTCTTTACTTCAGTAACGGCTTCCAATTATATGTCAGTTCCTTCTAATGTTCTTATGCTTAACCACAAATGTATACCCTGCCCACAACCTCGCCTCGAGTCGCCTTGCAACACTTATATTAAACAAAATATAACCAAAGTCACCTCTCATCCGTTCACACGCTCCTACGTTTAATTTGAATTTATTGTTTATTTGTTTTCGAGTCATCGTTTTTTTATCAAATACATATTGTTTACTAAAAGTACGCTGTAGACATGATTATCAAGTTCTTGACCTGGTTGTTCGGATGGAGGTAATTAAATCAATTGATTTGTGTTTATTTACATAGTGAATAAACTTTAATAGTGTAATGATCTGTGTTTTAGAAGAAAATGTATAAAGTTTTATTAATTCCCTTCTAAGTAGCATGTGTTTCGGTATCCTATATCTGTCGTAAGTCGTATTATTATTGTGTATGTCTATTTAGTTCAATCTACAGAGTACTATATTTATTTTGTTTGTTTTCCTTATTTTTTATCGTTTGTTTTTGTTTGTAGATAACTCTGTAAAAAGTGGTAACTTAATTTCTCTGATTTTCGAAAAGTCCTTTGTAATACTTACGTAAAAAAATCTAGGAAACATAGAAATGTCTTTTTTATATTGTTTAATGTAAGTTTTGCATATTCCCTCTATGGTATAACCCTCTGCATGGTATCATTTGGTGGATTATGTGTAACCCGCCCGATGTGTAAATTCTAGCTTTTTTAAATATTAACTGTTCTTCCCTCGTAAATAGTACAATGACTGAATGATCGGGATATACAAAAATAATAGAAAATAATACATAAATATTCTTGTTAGTTGTTTTTTACCTTTTTAAATAGCATATCAGTTGTGCTTGTACTGTAACGTTATCAAATAGTCATTTGATTACTTGTGACAAAGACATTGATGATTAATAGTTTTTTAAATGGGTGGCAATCGACTTTGTATTTAACGTTGACGATAAGTATTATGGTCTGTAACAGTCATTGTACTAAACGAGCAAAACAGTTAAGAATATCTTTGAATGGACGTTATTAAGATGAATCTAAGATACATTATGTGATCTGTAGTGTATATTTTATACAATTTTATCATTGTACTCGTAACATATTCCTTGCTGCAGAAAGGTTTCAGACGAAACGTGCGCTGTCTTTGTATCTCACTCACACTTGGGTGACAGCGAAGCCAGTTAAAGATGGTGTGAGTAAGACATGATACTTACATTTCAACTTTTATTCACTGTATACGATATACATGCAATTGTCTGAAAAATAATTATTCAGATTATTTTCTTTTAAGAAAATAGACCTAGATTCTAGATCCATAGTAAAAAGTCGTGTTTCATATTCATACATAAATAGCATTTCGATATCATGACAGCGAACGTTTTGTCTCTGATCGAGCCTTGCGCGGGCTAAAACTATGTAACCAATTATAACTACATAAATCTTTAATTTTATCTTAATAACGACTATTTTTCCACTTGCGTATAACTTTCTATAATTGTCGTATGTATGTACAGTCAATACGGTGCACTAGTTGTGAGCATGGCCGAAGATGACGAGAACCAGCCTAAAGCTGAGGGCACGGAAGGGGCGAAAGACGTGGATATGCCAGTGGAACCTAACACAGCTGCTGGTGAGTATACTGTGTATAGAACTACCCGTGGCTTCACCTGCCTTTATCAGGATAAAACCTTTCCAGGACCGTCTGCGCCTTGAAATTTTACAAAGCAATATAATTAAAGAATTTCACAGAGCGGCAATATATATACAATAAACAATAATTGTAATAAATAAACTGAAGACAAGACAAGTTATCCCCATCAATACTACATATACATACAATGGTATACATTGAAGTGTGCAAATATTTGTAATATTTTAAAGAAAACTATCACAAAATAGCCCGAGAGTTCTTTGTTTCTATGAAAGACTAGCGTTTTACCATAATCTCGCCTGATGGTAAGTGATGATGTGATCGAAGTTGGTGTTAACGCTAGGCATGGAAAGCCTCTCACAGATTGTTGCCGGAACATAATGTCAATGATTTTGGCGACCGATTTTCCTACTTGAACTACGACTGTTTGACTGATTTTTAGAAGTCAGTCGAGAACGAGAAAATTACGTACCACAATAGATTTCATCACGACGTTCACGGTTCCGGCTGGTAGTAGAATCCGAAACCAAGACCCCGAAGGCGGGGTTTTACTTCGGCTTATCAAAGCTTCATTCCTATATGTTCTTTTAGAAATATAAATATAATTGTATGCTATAAACTGTGTACATATTGGTCAATAAAAAAATGTCTAAACAGCCGATACATTTCGGACATGCAATATTTTTACAAGATCTTGTGTACCTGATATACACAGCGAGTTTCTACTTTAGAAATTTCTAAGTGAACATTTGTTTCATTCTTTGTACATACATAGTATGCTATGTATGTACAAATAATGAAACATATTATTATATATATGATATATATTAATATATAAAAAAAATTAATGAATAATATATATGATATATTATTCATTAAAATATTCATGAATGCTTTAAAAAGGCATTAGAAAACAACCAGGTTTTTAAACAACTTTTGAATGTGTCTTTAAAACTTTTAGCTCAACAGCTAAATTATTAAACATTTTTATAGCACTTAAATAGGTTTTTGTTTCTTGTTTTATCTGCTCGTTGGCTCAGTTGGGTGAGCGTTCGCCTTCTAAGCAGGGGAATCGGGTTCGATTCCCGGCGAAAAACATGTTTTGTCCCCAATGAAAATTTGTGTTTCTGGATTCTGGTTGTGATTGCGAGTGTGATTGATTTCGGCACCCACGACAACAAGTCATCCGACTTTGTGTGGAGCTGTGAGTTTGAAAGCGTTTATGTTTCGTATAATATCACGTTTTCAGTGAAATCGCCTGAAACAGCGCCGCTGGCCAAAGCCGAGGGCGGGGAAATGGAAGACTCGGAAGTCGGCGAAGGCTTCAGTATCCTAGAATCTGCCCCGCCGGCGCACCGCTTCAGACTCTCCATGTTGCAGCCGTCGGAACCGAGGACGTTCTACTCGGCGGTGAAGAGAGAAATCAAGCTGCTGAAGAGTGACCTGCCACCTGGAGTAAGTTTTACCGACTGCGTCAGACAGGACAGCCAAATATAATATGTATCATATCACGTTTATATTACTGTTATAGCACAAATTGTCAAATAGCGTACCTATAATATATCGAGACGCCCGAACTATCATTTTCTAGTATCACATTTTTAGCAGTAAATTTATTACATGAGTTAGTATGAGTTGTTGTTTCTAGCCGTCTTGTTTGACCGGGAATTATTTAATAGAGTTGACACTTACATACACAACATTTTCGCCTTGCTTATTTAAGTACTGCGAGCGGATGGTCACTATCTCGCCTGTCGGTAATTGATAATAGTCGAGGGTGATAAACAGGCAAAACCTAGAATGGAAACCGTCTTTTATGGATAGCGGTGGAAACACTGTTTTTTCGATTACTTCTGATTATATTTATGCCCATCATTCTTTTATAATTCGGCAAAAGAATATGCTTTTAGGTTGGAACAATTATTATGCTTTTGTTTTTAAAGCATTTGCCATGCTAGGCAGAACTAAATAGTAAATATAGAAAGATAAAAATATCGCTTGAAGCGGGGATTGATTGTCAATGTCGGTAGATGCGTCACACGTTTCATAAGACGTTAACAAAAAGGGAAGGATCATTTCCTCGCTTTAGGTAGTACTTGAGTAGCTCAGCGGTTAGAGCAATATGGCATGACACCCTATTCCCGCCTCAAACGTAAACTTTTTTCTATTCAAATTTACTACATTAATTATTATGCTTTTAACACTGATACTCGTTTACAGGTATGGGTCCGCGGCTTCGAGGATCGAATCGATCTTCTCTCGCTCATGATCGCGGGTCCACAAAAGACCCCGTACGAAGGTGGTTTGTTCGTATTTGACGTACAGCTGGGCGGAGAATACCCGCGCGCGCCTCCCCTCTGCCATTATCACTCGTATTGCACGGACAGACTCAACCCTAACTTGTATGAAGACGGGAAGGTGAGTAAATCTGTTTTAAAGAATTACCACATACTGAAGAGAATAACAATTAATTTTGCGAAAGATGTGTGTCAGGATCGTAGCAGGAGAGATGTAACGTGGTCTTTTATGGGAAAGAGGCGTGACTATATGTATGTATGAATGTACCACATACTGAGCTTTTTGATGTAACTATCCCGCCCCCTCAGTGCGCTGACACCTAGCCAAGCTACAAACAAACCACGATGCTATCGTCAGGCCAATAGACCTTAAGTCTTTTGTTTTAGTTGTGATTGAATATTTCTGAAAGGAACCTCTAATGCAGGCAGGTATAACCTCTAGGCAGTAGAGTCATTAACTTTCATGAGTGCCTCTTTGGGGCCCATATGAATAAACTATTTTGAGACTTAACATTAACAAAATCTTATTCCATTCCGTTTTCTTCCATACATAGCCGAGCTACTTCTTTGTTCATCTTTCTTACTAGCATAATAAAGTATTCATACATATTCATACATGTATAACACAATTTAGGACACCTAAAAACCTTACATGATTTATCCATATCGGGTTCGATTCCCGACAGAATCACAAGTTTTCTCTCCAAGGAAAATTTGTGTTTCTGGTTCTGGTTGTGATTGTGTATGTAATGTATAACCTCTAGTACACGTTTTTCCGTCACCCACGACACAAGTCATGAAATTTAGTGTGAAAGCTAAAAAAAATCGATTAGTTATGTATAATCCTTCTAATGGGGGCGATAAGGCCTGCACTGATGTCCTGCTGGGGGTGTATTGTGCATTTCCCCCTGCCAGCAGTTAGCCCAGCCACCCCAACTCCTTTATATATCGGAGTGCGGATTTGGGTCGTTGGCACAAATGTGCCAGTGGTGGAAATGTAGGTGTGCATGATGTCGACTCCGTTGCGTTGGAATGTTCATGTATCCCATTTTTGGCTCGTTTTTATTCTGTGGCTTCACAGTGTAACATCACGTGTTCCACAGTTTCATTCTCCCGCATGCAGCCTAGACATAAGGGACTATCAGTGGCACCAGTCTTACACATATAGCTATTTAGTTCGCAGTGACTTGTGATAAGTCTAACCATCAGACGAAGGTCCTGTCGCTGAAGTCGAAGTAAATTATTAGTAAGGTTTCTGTTTACTATCGGAAAAACAGTTTTTGCATGTTTGCAGTCCGTTATCTTGTCTATAATGTTTCAGGTATGCGTATCTCTTCTGGGCACGTGGTCGGGCCGCGGTGTAGAAGTGTGGGGGAAGGACAGTTCGCTGTTACAAGTGATCGTGTCGCTACAGGGGCTCATACTGAATGCAGAGCCCTACTTCAACGAAGCTGGATATGAGAAGCAGAAGGGTAAGTATTGCCAGCCAGGAAATATAAGAACATGGTGTACCAGTGTTCAAATTCCGGAAATTAAAAACGATTGAAATACATGGCAGTTATTAATGCAAACATTTATAGTGAGAGTGACCATGATTGCTTAGAATTTAGTTTGTTAAAACAGTGATTAGATCTTAAAATCGGAGCTCAGCGATTACTGTCACTCTGCAATTCGGTTCAAAATGACAGTGTCCTTGAAGTAGGCGAATGTGTGGTGTCCAATTGCCCTCAAATTGAAATAAACTTAATTATTTATTTTCTAAATATGAATCTAAGGCAAAAATTAACTTGGATCTTTATTATTGTCTTACCCACAATGACATCGTAATTTTATTTATGAATAATCGTGAATATTTGAGATATCGTCGTTGTCAAACCAATATCTGCTATGTGCAAAAAGTATAACTTTGAGATATTGAATAAAAACATTCTCCTGTAAAATTTTATATGAAGCAGATTTTTGATATCTCCGAAAAACCGTTTCGATAGAGATTTCGTCTGGGCAGAGCACCACACATTCAACCGCCAAGCTGTAGAGTGCAAAAATTACTGTATTTCGGATTGAAGGGCAATGTTTCCAGTGAAATTACAGGACTTAAAGAGGTTTAACATCATTATCTCAAGGTGACGAGCGCAGTGCTGCACCGCCGCGCAGGATTTTGATCTATACTAGTTTCAAACTTTGGGTAGCACGCACTGAACTGTAAAGCAAGCGTGTCGCCTACAATTAGGCGAGCGACTTGCTCGTATCGTCTCTCAATTTCTTTAAAAAAATAGAGCGTTTAAAGCCTGCAGATTTATATATGTGTTTAAATGCAGGTACCCAACAAGGCAGGGAGAACTCGCGCATGTACAACGAGATGGTGCTCCTGAAGCTGGTGCAGTCGATGACGAAGATGTTGATGAACCCGCCGGAGCCGTTCCGCGAGGAGATCCTCCAACATCTGCGCGACCACGCCGCGGCGCTCTGCCGCCGCCTCGAGGGGCTCGTGGCGCTCTCCAACGGGCAAGCGCCGCAGGTAACTAGCGTGCATTGATTTTGTTTATATACCCTTAGCCATGCTAGGCAGAACTACAGTAGTACAGTAGTTCTGCCTAGCATGTAGCAGTAGTACTTACAGTAGTGAAATAAAGGTATTTTTTTGCAATTTAAGACTCGTTGTCCGTAGTTGTTTCAAAAACTGTTCGGTAGATGACGTCACATGTCGCCGAATAGTCATAATTCCTGCTGGGAATCGAACCCGATGCTTAGAAGGCGAACGCACACCTAAGCAAATGAAATGAAACACATTTATTTGGCACTAAGGATAAGATAAACTAACTACAAAAACATGAAATATACAATAAAAAATAGCTTATAAAGGTAATTAGGCATAAGTAAAAAAAGTGCCAAAAGGGTCGTGACTAAGCATTATTGCCAAGTGTAACACTAGGCGCTGATTTTCAGTCACAACCCAGAGGTGACGGATCTAAAACAGTAAAAATATAAAAAAATATATATGTATAATATCATATTACATTATTATAAATGAATAAAATAAGTCTAAATAATATAAAATATACATATACACAAGTATATAAATTCACATATGTATAAAATGAACAACAAACAAGCAAAAATAAAAAAATAATTGAAAAATAAACAGGAAGTCAATATTCATTAGGCATTGAACTTAGTGTGGGGCTGTGAGTGTGAAAGCGTTAGTGTATTTGAACTTGGGCTGTGAGTATGTCAATTTAGTCTTTGGTAGACTTGTACCGTGGGTGGCGGAAAACATTTGCATCATACATACAATCACGCCCAGAGCCACTTATGTCCCTTGGTAAACAAATTGTGCTCCTGCCGGGAATGCCTGCTTTATATCACTTATTCACGTGACACCGGAGTTATTGACTACGAGGTGCTTATCACATTTTGGATGTTTTGACTCTCAAAATGCCAGTAATGTTATATTATGTATATCATCACAAATTAGTATGTGTGACAGATATGTGATAATTAACAAAAAAAAATGTGGGTACGGTTGCAACTTTTTCTCGAGGCTGTGTTTTTCGAAATAGATGGTCAAAGATAAACGTTTTTGTTCCAGGATGTAACCCCGCCGGACTACCCTCTGATCCCGGCTTCGCGCGGTTTCTGCCTCACGCTGCGCTCGTCGCTAGAATCCTTCCGCAGCGCACTCCGTCGCAATGACATTAACGTGCCGCCTTCCACCTTATAGCCAAGCTTGTAGCTCTAGATAGCACTTATACTTGTAATTATATGTCGCTCTCAAACGCTCACACGTGGGGCGCTTGCCACCGCTCTTAATCCTAGCATTCACTGCTGAAACACCTTGTTGTTTCAACTGAGAAACACGCGTGGCACAGTCAGCAAAATAAGCAGCTCTGTCTTTAGTGTGTCAAGACTATATAACATAGGAAGCGTGCTTCCGATTGATTTCACTGTCGAACGCTCGCTAACTCAGCAGTGAAAACGTAATGCTATCGATGTTAGAAGAGTATTGGCAAGCGTCGCAAGTCAAAATAGTACTAAAACTCACACCCGTCTACAGTCGAGCTAGGTCGATCCCCACTGCGTTCCCTCAAATTACTTTAAAAATATAGTAGTTATAGTATTTATTGTGATGTACCTTTTCGATTCTAGGAATTTAGATGTTCGATCCGAGCGATAGGTCATTTAATTGTTATCTCTTTTTTTATCTCATTAATATAAAATTTCATGATACCGTATCTATTTAAATATGTATCGTACGATAGTCGGATATGTTGTTCGTATTGCTTGTCCAATATGAAAGCAATCAGTCCACTATTATAATAATTCAATCAAATTCTAAATGAAATTCGAGATCTTATGCGAAATGTATGGTTTTATTATTAAATATGATAATAATTAATGATGGATAGACGATAGTAATTTATTTATTTAAAGGTAAATTCTACTTTTATTCCACGTACAGTAATAAAAGTTTGTGTCCTTATTGAATTTGCATACCTTTTACGATGCAATGCTTTTGCTGTTTTCAATTTTTGCTACACTAATTTTTATTGAAATACAATAAAGACAGGTAGTTTTAGATTAGGTCTAGAAGTATATGGGGTGGCGCAAAATTATTCACGCTTTATGATTAAACAAAAATAGTATAGAAATTTACCAACATCAGTTAGATATCCAGTCACCAAGTATCAAATGGGCTCCTTGAATGTTCATTGAACTCGTTAAAAATATTAGTAATCAGGCTCGATGATATTATATGTTGTTCCTATTTCTGCATCATAAATATTACAATCGTATTGATGCACTGTTGTTAAAAGCTATACTTTAATATGAGAGTGAATACATTTCCGCCGCCCCGTATTTGTTCCTGGTTCAATTTTCATTTGATATAAATAATGGTTGCCCTATTACATTTTATAGGAATGTATATGCGAGTATTATCAATATTTGAATAATTCATTACTGTTTATTTTATTGTATGTATGTGTGTACGTTGCGTGTAAAAATAATTCACTCATTTTGTATGTAATTAAAAAGTTTTTATTTGTTTTTATTTTTTACGCGGGAAATGTTATGTTTTGTGATAATAATTATAAATACACAGTTGATAAATTGGCGTCGTTTAACAGCACAATTAGGGAGTTATTCTTGTTAGGAAATGTAAAAAAAATGCCTAATAACTTATGTATGTAATCAAACGGGCGGTATTTTTCACGTTAGTGTACTAGATATTTTGCAAATATTTATATTGTTTACAATATATAACCGTCACAAAATTTTACCGTTTACTTTGTTCGCTTGCATGGGATTTTATTGCACATTTAAATATTTAGATCATTATTTAGACACTACTTTCATTGAGTTTGTTAAAATAGCCTGCGATCTGTGCATTATAAAGGATACAGTAAACCTTTAATATATCGGATATAATATCGGAGTTTATCAACATAATAATCGTCGTTTAAACGATTCTTAAATAATTTATTAGACTAATGTACTAGGATTTGAGGTAAATGTCGATTATTTGATGTTAATTCCGTTCAAGGTATCTGTAACCGGGCTGATGTTAGCTTTTATATCGTACCCAGTGTCACGCGCCTGTTAGTGTTTTGTTTTGAGTCAGAATTTTAGTGTTTTTCTTTAGTGAGTTCCCGTGTAGTATGTGCTTTTAGGAAAGTTGGTCAGAGTGCGGCGCCCGAGGCAGCACAAAATGATGTAACTTCATGCCAAAGTCAATTGAGCTATGGAAGGCTTGGTCGCTTGTGTACGCAATAAGTGACTTGTATTATGATGAGGATAAAATAAATAATTTCTTCAACTTACTCGGTGTTTGTTTTGTGTACGTACCCACAACCTACGAACAAATGATAAGTCCGAAAGACTTAATTCAGAACAATTTCTACTCAAAAAGTGGCTATTATTTAAACCAAATCGACGTATGATTCAAAGGATTACTCGCAGAACGTGCCATTCGCAATTGGTCACGCAGTCGCAAATCTTCCCATTCGCAGAAGTGTCCCATGCTTACAGTAGACTAGGACAGCATGCTCAATCCACAATATATGCCACGTATTCATTATTTTGTTGTACCATTCGAACAGAGTGTGGTATACTAACAAAATAATAATTTGAACTTAAATTAATGAATGTATGTATAACATAAGCTAACCATCTCACTATGTTCGATGTATTCGCACCTGATCGTGGGTCGTCAAACATTAACTATTATATTTCTTTATTAAATATTATCTTTAAAAAATAGCATTAATATCCACAAACAGTTATATTATGAATAAGAATATTTTTCAATATTATATACTGTTAAAATATACATATATATATAACCAGTTACACCAATCGTGTCACACTGTGACTCGATGTATAATAGGGATCGGTATGGAAAAAAAGAACAGCTCAGTATTTGTTAACAATTATTGTAATAAATTAGTTCCGTTTTCATATAGCTCAATAACAACATAATTTGTACATACAGCTCAGTTTTTATGGAAAATATAAAATTGGTTATACAAATATGTAAAAGTTACCGTAAGCAAAATCAAAATGAGATCGAAAATTTAGCAAAATGTGGTTAAAATAAACAAGGCGTAAAAAGATTGTTAAAATTACATTTGATACAAAAAGCTTATACCTAATTACAGATATAAACTATTAGCCCAAGTTTATATAATAATATATTTTCGAGCGTGATACATATTTTTAGACACCGATATATATATATTTTTTTAAGACGATATCCGAAATAAATTGAGCCGAAAGTCGAAAAATTCATGTGCTATTTACAGTAAGCGCTTATATTTTCTTGAGTATAAGAATATACAACATTTTTTTTTCGGTTCCTCTCTGTTTGTGTGTCAATAAGGTTGATAATGTACAGTATATTGACTTAAGTCATTTTAACTGATCAGCTCTAGTTTACCTACTAAAGCTATCGTGTTATCAATTAAAACAATCGGCACATATGGAAATTATATTTTTGCAGCACAAAGACTTACACCTCATTCAGAAAATGTTCCAATTACAGTTTTTAAACAAGCAGTGCAACAATCTCAGGAGGATTATGCTGAAATATCTAGTTTTTCTCATGCTGCGGAGAAACATCATCTAAGTACTGATAAATTGAAAGCAGGCATTTTTTATGGACCTCAAATACGTCAAGTTATTAAAAACACAACATCTTGAGGCTTCTATGACTGTGGAAATCTTTTGTAACGGTTGCACATAAATTCCTCGGATATTACAAAGGTGACAACTATATAAATATAATTCGTTGAGGAAATGCTGCTTAGTTTAAAAAATGTAGGCTGTAACATACAGTATTAAAGTAAACTACCTCCAGAGTCATATAGATCAATTTCAACATAATTTAGGGGATCTTAGCGAAGATCAAGAAGAATGTTTCCATCATGACGTAAAAACCATACGAGAATATATATCAAGGCAGGTGGGACATTCATATAATGGCTGATTATTACTGTGGAATAATACGAGATTTTCCAAAAATAAATTAATTCGAGAAAATCAATCAACAGACAATTTCTTGACATTTAATGCTAAAATAAATTAATATTATTGTAAAAAGTGCTTTTTCTATCTCATTAACCAGCTGACACAAAAAAAAACCGGTGGCATTTTTGATATCACCATATAAAACAAACTCAAAACCAGGTCTAAAATCCCAGGCACCAAAATGAGGGTGGGCTTGTGAATAAGTGTTTTTAAAGACCCAACTTGGAAAAATAAATCTATAGAGAAAACTTTTACCAATCTGGTTTTTATTTATTTATTTATTATCTTGTAGTATATATTGTCCACATATTAAGTTTTTATCATTTGTCGTTACAGAATAAGAATAGTATCGAGCCGCTCAAATAATTGCATATCACCTTAAATTATGGTATAAGTATGTAACCTGTCGGCAGGTCAAGTAATAACTTGTAATATTACTCATAGTAAGGCTTTATTTAATAGATCATGTTAATTTTTCTACTGATCTATACATAATAATTACAGCAAATCCTTTATTGTCATTTCGTATTTGTACTTATATAACGTTACAAAAATAAGACCTTAATTTAAAAATCCAGTATAAAAATGTATAATTTGTAGAAATTTGATAACAAAAGTAAATAAAAAACATTCAACACTACACTCAGATTAACCTACTACAGAAGTATAATCTAACTCTGTATTGTATTCAATAATTATTATCAACAGAATTTATAAGACTTGAGCCCAGTATTTACTTGTAAACATTTGTTTAGTAGTTTTAGAAACAATCTACGAGTAGTTGAAACACTTGAAACATGTTTCTGGAAACTTGTTTGTCGTGAAACATGATAAACTTTTATTCCGCGGTTAACGAATTTCATAAACTATAGAATCTGCGTAAATTTTAAAACATCTCACGATGTTTTTGAAACATGTTTACAAAGTTAATGCAGGGACTTAGAGAAACTCACCGCAGATTTTAGCTCACTATATTTACTAAGGTTCTTACTAGAACTTGTAATATGAGAGTTACATAAACCAAGCTACAAGTAGTCCTGGCTTTCAATAAAATAAATGAACTAAGGTAAATAGTGGACTCTTTAAAATCGTTTGGTAGCTACCAAAAGTCCTTAGAAAGCATTTCACATTTTAAAACCGAATTTAACTCCTATCGTTATTTTCTATTTTAATTAGTTATAGTAATTGTTAAGGGCCTTCTGCGATACAGGCTTGCCCTAGTGCAGGGACCAATAGCAACTTTTGTTTTAATTAAAAAATAATTTACCTGTTCGTTATATCATATTATAACACTGCTGGAGCGATCTCGATGAAATTGTATATAGACAAAATTAAGTCATGGAGAAGGACATCAGGTACTTTTCCTGATGATCATCAGCGACACTAGCAAGCCGAGAGGCCCAGCAAGTATTTGTAGAAATAACGTTATAATAACTTATCACAGAATACATAGCATGCATGTTTTTATATTAGGTACACAAATACTTGCAAAGTTGTGTCTTCGGAATTTTATACAAGCCAATAGCGTTTCAAATTATGACTTTTATACTCTTTGGAATTGGTAACATAATTTTCTAATTATTTTTATAAGCTACAGTAAAAAAGCTTTAAAAAATTTATAGCTAGAACGATAATTATATATTATTTTATTAATACTAGCTTATGTTAACCTACCAAGATAATTATAAGTTAAAGTTACTGGGTTGACTCGCTTTAAATACAACAGTAAATATGTGCGCTTGCGCATTCATAATTATTAAAAATAATACAATTATTATAAAGTTACTAGTTACACATGAGTATCGCTTTAAATACACTATATTATCTATTCAAATAACTACCCAATTTCAAGTACTGTTATTTTAAATAATTAAAATAGGGTAGCTATTTTAACATATTTCTATTAAAAACAATTCAGTACTTTGTAAAAAAGCTAAAAATATATTGTCTCATTTTATTAATAAATTCTGTCATGTATTTTTCTCGAATATATGCACAGACACGAGTATAATGCACATAACTGACCATAACATCACAAATATAGCCCACGCGGTGTGGAAGAACGGGCTCTTGTACTTGTTCACCACCCCTAAACCTAACAAGCCTACGCAGTGCCGCCTAGCGGAGACCACCAGAAACGTAGGCATCAAGTACTGGATACCAGTACCAGCGTACGATCCTGTAAACTCTATCAGTATACTAATATCTTCCAAGAAGTACGTTAGCAGCACCGGCGGGACCACAGTCACTATGGGAAACAGAAGCTTCCTAAACACAAAATTGTACGAATCCAAACGCGTCATATCTAAAAAGAGCGACTGCAAGTTATTCCGCAAAGTGATCGCTATGATCGGGAAGCTCGTAGACAGAGTGAACACTGGAAAGAGAGCTAGGAAATAGTCGATTATTTCTAAGAATATATTTTCGTTATCGGTCGGTATGAAATTTAACGTGTACAGGTCACTGAGATGGGCGAAAGCGAAGGCTCCAGTGAAGGCTAGAAGGAGATAGAATATGCTTATTAAGGCGTAGTCTAAAGCTATGTGCAGGCCGAGTCTGCTCTTGCCTCGTATGGGGCTGATGAGGCCCGGTAACGAGTGGTGGCACATGAAGGAGTAGACGCAGGCTCCGAAGAGTGTCGGCATGCCGGTGACGTCAAAGGCCGGCGGGTGGCCTTGAGGACCACGACTGATGAGCAAGTGTATCGCCAGTGAGATCATTATTGTGAAAGCTGGAATAAAAAAAAGTGACCTTAATAAATAGTATTCATCTTTTATGAAGGGAATATAGAGAGATACAACAAAGGTCCGACAATACACCTAGTAACTGGATTATATTTGAGAAATGTGTGTTTAAACAAGAAAAAAAAAAGACTATTAACGATAATATATTTCTTCTTCTGATACTTTAAATAGCAATGATAAGATCCTCATTATAAATAAAATATTTATTTTACAAGAATGGGGTTACTTTTTTTTTATTAAGAAATTTCTACGACAAAATAGACTTAGTGAGAAGACTCAAAAGAACTGAACCTTTCGAGCTAGTGTAGTGATGTGATAGTGTAATATTAAAATACCTATTAGTCTTAAGGCTAGATCGTAATTCCAACGGTGTACCAAACGTAATTGGTACATCATAATAAGAAAAATACAAAAAAACAAAAGTATTTTCTAAGAAGTCTGTTATCTATACGCAATTTCGACTTTAATGAAAAATCCGTGAATAGTCTTCAACTTAAGGTGCAGCGCAGACGACATGCTATCTGTGACGCACTCTTGAATGTGAGAAATAAAACCTATGCAAATATATGCAATAATGCTTACGACTTTTTGTGCGCCGCAGACTCCATCGCACAAAAAGTGTGTCGTCTGCATTGCACCTTATTGGTAAGGAATTTTGAGGAATCCTCAACTACCCACCTGGTAATACTTTATACAGCCATAGGTGGACTGACAGTAAATAATTAAACGCAAGCGAAGCTTAAAAAACCGACTTCACCGCTTTATCTTCGGAAATTTGATCAGATTTGATGTACTAAACACGCATTATTGAAGGTATTTCAAGAACTACTGATCAGATCTAATCTTGATCAAATATAAATGGGACCAATTGGAAAGCAACATCTTTCAAACCAAACAAAGTGGTGGAACGAGGAACGAAGTTATGAGGTAACAAATATTAAAAAAAATATTACACGACTTAAGTACCTCCTCCTTTTTTGTGAAATCGGTAGAAAAGTGACATTTTACAACATGACGGCGTTAGTTCCGACTGTCACCGACTGCCAAGAGATCGTTGTCGCACTATAAGCTATGTACCTACCTTATTCATATCAAAATTGTGTTATTTATAGATTGTTAAAGTTTTGTTATCAGAAGTGGTCAGTCCCCAGTTTATCGATAAGTGCCCTTATCGAACTACGCGTGAAATATATTAGCTTATTGTTGTTGTCAGTATGTTTTTAATGAATGTATTTTTATATATATAAATTATTATGACTACGATTAAAGTTCACGATAGTTTACAGGTCATGTTTGTTCGCGAGATTCTTACTAATAAATTTATAAAACCTCAGACGTAATATAAGTCTTTTTATATTTATTTGCTCAACGTATTTCAGAGACACAATGCCGCCAGCATGATGGGAACGCTACCTAATACTGGTAGTGGGCTTGAGCACACTTGAGTTACCTATATAAGCTCGGTAGCCTGTAAGTATCTTAAGCATTTTCTGTATTTAGTTTTAGGAAATATAGGCGATTGGCACGTAGATTTTTTTTAGTAAGAAATAATGTAAAATTGTTTTTAATACATTTATATACGAAAAGCAATCATTTATCGAATGATAGTAGGCGCAACAACAGTTTGCAATGCAACCGGGCCGGAACCGTCTAAGCTTTTCATTGCTTGTTATAAGTTAATACATTAACGAAAATAACATTTCATAAATAAAAACATTACATATCATATCAAAATAAATATTTGAAAGTTTGGAGCAATTTTAAACGCAGCCATTTTAACATTTTCAATGACATCTACAATCCATCATGGCTGCCGTAAAGGAAAAATTACGTCACGAAGTCCAAGCAGTGCGTTTTGCTATTTTAAATTTCTCAACAATTTTTATCACTTTTTATTAATTAAAATTTCTAATTAAAAAGAGTTTCTTTAGGATCTTATCCTAAAGAAACTCTTTTTAATTAGAAATTTTAATTAATAACACTCTTGTGTTATAAGTGAAATTCTATAGCTATAAAGATAGAAAAGTAAATAGTAACCGGAAGCTTGAATATTTCTTATTACGATGGCAATTCCCCTTTTCAACCGGAGCTGAAATTGCCGAACTTGCCGAACAGCCGAATATTTGTTTAAATTGCCGAAAAGCAATTCGGCTGTTCGGCAAAGGGGTACTGCTCTAGGCATAGGCGGATTCGCACCGCGTTTGAGGGTCCACCTAAGACTTTTTAAATCTATGTACTTTTTTTATATTACAATACAATAATATTCTTTATTGACACCAAAAGATAAATACAGCTTACAGAGAAACTTATAAAATATAGGTACAATGGGCGGTCTTATCGCTAAGAGCGATCTCTTCCAGACAACCTTTGGATGGAAATATAAACAAAAAGTGAAAGTAGGGATGGTGGTGCGATAAAATGAATGAAATAGATTAAAATAATAATAATACTAAAATTTTAAACTACATAAACAATACATACCATTAAAAATAACAGAATGTCTAATTAAATAAACTTACATAAAATAAATAAATAATTACGAATAAGTACCTACAATACTATAATACATTTAACCTTCACAATTCACATACAGTAATGATTAGATATTGGAAATATAAAAAAAAAATATTTGAGTTTTAAATGAGTCTTGAGATTGAGCACGTTTGATATCCACAGGTAGAGCATTCCACAGACGCATTATTGAGAGACGAAACTAGCTCGTCGCCTAATAGTAAGTAGTTCATTGTCACCCAGAGATTTTAGAACTTAGGTAGGTATATAGATCAAAATCCAGTGATGCAGAGCACTGCGCTCTTCACCCTGAGATATGGGATATTAGGTTTTTCGTTTTATTCATGATAGGCAAACTTTTGACCACCATCTCACCAGATGGTAAGCGACGATAGAGCAAGCTTGCCTAGAAAATACCTATTCACTCGCGACTTGAAGACTCCCATATTGTACTCTTCAAGAAACAACGACTCAGGTAAGGAGTTCTATTCCTCTGCTGTTCGCACAATTAATGTGGAGGCAAAACGCTTCTCTATTCCTCTTCTAGGGCAAATGTACATTTAATACCTATCTCTTTAAAAATGTACTAGCGTTAGACCACACCCACATGTTCTGCAACCTTACCAAAGGTTGGTAAACATCACTAGGCCTAGATCGACTGTCTTTTAAACAGAGTTTGTCGAAATATCGTTTTCCCGAATATATGGAAAACCGATTATTACAAATGTTTAGGTCTCATATTTCCGATAGGTTTGAATAATCCCTTACTTGCTAGAATTATAGTTAGTTACTATGTTGCGAAAAGCAGTGTTCTCCTTAATATTGTTACGATTGGATTGAACTGCCTGTTGGCTCAGATAGAAGGGTTCTAAGCGGGGTATCGGGTTCGATTCCTGGCGGGAACACATTTTTTTTCCCCAAGGAAAGTGTGTGTTACTGGTTCTGGGTGTGATTGTGTGTCATGTCATTGAACTTAGTGTGGGGCTGTGAGTGTTAAAGCGTTTATGTTTTAATTGATTAGCTGACCAACTTACTCACCAAGCCACCTCATTCCCGAGGTGAACAGCTGTAGATACTTCGTCTTCTGAACATTGAAGAAGACGAACGGTCCCATAGCTCCGAAGAAGGTCAGCAAAGCGACTCGGTACAGCTCCAGGCGCGTATAGCTGGAGTGGGACGAGTCGAAACACGGGAGAGAGTCCACGTCGCTCGTATTTGTCAGGTTTGATGGGACGGGAGAGCTATAAAAGATAGCGGTCAAGTGCTAGGAAGCATTCCTTTCAAAGGGAAAATAATTTAAACGCAAGCAAAGCTTAAAAAACCTACTCCACCGCTTTATCTTCGGAACCGTTGATCAGAATACATGAATTAAATACGCATGATTGAGGATAACTCAAAAACAACTAATCAAATCTTGATCAAATTTCAATGGAACCACATGGGAATTACACCTTTCAAATAAAAAAATATTAATTAAAATCGGTTCACCTAGAAAGAAATTATGAGGAAACATATTAAAAAATACAGTCGAATTGAGTACCTCCTCTTTTTTGGAGTCGGTGAAAAATAATCATCATCATGCCCTTTGAGAATGAAGAAAATCTATATTATACTTTATCGCAGAATAATAGTGTACAAAATGAGGGATAAATTCTAAAAGCAAAATGCTAAATAAATAAACGCTTTTTTCCCGATCTTGGCTGTCAATCTGTCTAGAAAGCTAATTATTCTAGACCTACCATTCTTTGACTTCACCATTCACAACCACATCATCATTTACCATCAGATATACAGAGATGAGATTTTACTTTATAATTAAATTTATAAATAAACTAGCTGACCCGGCGAACTTCGATAAATATTTAACTACAAACATATAATAATATGCCACATTTATGGTTCGTTCAAAAATTCATTTTTTATAATCTTTGACAGGTAAACAGTTTATATGGGAAAATTAAATAGTGGTTTTCACCACTTTCCTCGCAATTTCTTTATATTTTCTCACTTTTTAAACCTTCCTTGGATTTCTACAAATATTTCTAAACGAAAATTAGGCAAATCGGTTCAGCCGTTTTCGAGTTTTTTTGAGACTAACAAACGTCAATTAATTTATATATATATATAAAATGTTTTCAATAAATTATAAATTGTGTTCAAATGTAAACTAGTGTTTACATTTAAACACAATTTTATTTAGGTGCCAGTGGTTTCTCCCAGAAGTGATTAGAATTTTAAACAGGTTTATTTAAATTTGGAAGTAGGCTTTATTTCTTTTAATTTTGGAAGTCGCACTGGGAATCGAACCCGATACTCGCTGCTTGTAAGTAAGTGAGCAACCCAATACGCCAGCCAATTTTTTTTTTTTAAATTAATTATAAACCTTTTAATTAATTTAGGCTATCACTATCTTTTCTAGAATAAATTTCATAATATACCGTAGTATTACCTTAATGCTTATGTTTAAATAATATACTCTTCCGAATGTTAATACAAGAAGAAGATAAAAACACACTTGAATAAATATTTAATTAGTTTTGCTATTATTTTATACCCTCTGAATAAATCATGTCGAATGCACACATAAGGCGATACTGCAAATATATATTTGCTATGATATTATTTAAGATATGATATGATTCATTTCATTAACAGGGATTTACCAGGTTCTATACCTATAGGTTTGTTTACTTATAGGTTCCTTTTAATCAAGATTTATTTAGGGACTTTTCTTCACAACCTGTCCCGTCTTAACTTAACCAAAATATGTACAGCAGAAAACTGATAAAATAAAAAAATAATATTCGTAAGACAAGTCGGAGAAAAAATACATTTCTTTGTTAAAAATCTCAAAAATTAGCGGCTTCTGTTTTTTTGGATTTTTGAGGCATTCAATATTAACCCTTATCAAAATAAACTATTTCATCGTCTTACGTATTTTATATAATTTGCCCTTTACTGCATATAATTTGGAGAAATAGTCTAGGAGAAATCTTATATATTGCACAGATCAGAAAAACACTTTTCTTTGTTAAAAATGAGCGGCTTCTGCTTTGTTGGATTTTTGAGGGATTTAATATAATCCGTATCAAAATAAACTATTTCATCGTCTTACGTATTTCATATACATATATACAATTCGCCCTTTACTGCATATAATTTGGACAAATGGTCTAGAAGAAATAGTTAAATTTATTTGAGGATAAAAGCGGTGGGTCATAGAATGAGTAACAGTTAGTGCGTAATCCGGCATACTTCTACGTTTTTAACCGATTTACATAAGAATTTTATGACGACATAAATTCGACTGTTTCGTTTTGCTTTGCCTGTTATAACTTATCTTTGAACTTTGAATTGCATGCTGGCGTAATTAGGTGCGCGTTTGCCTTTAAAGCACCAGGTTCGATTCTCGGTGGGAACACATGTTTTCTCCCCACGGGAAATTTGTGTTTCTGGTTCTGGTTATGATGTGAATGTAGTGTGTGTGGTGTTAATGTTTACGGCTCCACGACACAAGTCATAGTACTTTTAGTGTGGGGCTGTGAGTGTGAATGCGTTAAGGTGAATGTTTTATTTACCCGGGCGACGCCGGGCGGGTCAGCTAGTCTACAATAAGCAATGCTGCAGTTCAGTAAACTCTTCGACACTGTATTGACCTAAAATCTATTGAATGAATGGAACTCGTTAGCCTAGCTAGTTACATATCTGCTTTTTATGCTGCGGGTGCCGTGTTTGATTCCCGGTACGAATAAATTTTTTTTTTCAAAGTGAACTGTGTTTCTTGTTGCAATATTGTGTGTGTATGTTGTTGTGTGTATGATAAAAAAAAATCCGGCTCCCACAATACTAGCCTCCGAACTTAGTACTTTAATATATTATACGGAACTCACCAAACGACGTCCATGACAGACTTGGCAACAGCTGCCGAATATATAGACAGATCTCCGTACAGATAGACGCAGAGTGTACAAAAGAACATAGTCCGTCCGGTGCGAGTCAGAAACATGGTTGCCATCTCGCCGAGCTCGACCCGCCGGTCTAAGCTATAGTAGCGGGAGGGGATGGAGTCTCCGCAGACTAGAGGCTCTTCTAACTCTCCGCTGTGCTGGGATATAGCTGGCTCTTCATCTGACTGTTCTTGGATCTGTGGGAGAGCATATACGAACATCTGCATCCAATTACATATATGACTGAATACCTCATAATCACTAGTTTAATAGGCATTGAAATGCCCGTAGCCATAGTAGGTTGCTTTGATTCCTAGGTGACACTTAATTGTAATAGGTAACGATGCTTACCATTAGGCCAGCCACAAGCTCATCTCATTTCTTAATTGCATAAAAAATCCTTATAATTGTCATTGACACTAAAAAAAACCAAAATCACGACAACTGAAAAACAAAGACTAGGTACATAGTAAATTTTAAAAGGAAAAATATAGGTCCTATGCCTTGTTGCTTTAACCGCTGAGCTATCCAAACCCTGCTTGAAGTGATGAAATTATTAATATGTTATTATTAACATATTATGGGGACGTGTAGGATAACTAAGTTCTTCCTAGCATAGCTATATAAACGTAATTGCAAGCAAAGCTTAATAAAACCAACTTTGCTGCTTTACATATCTTCAGAACCGTTGATTAGATTAAATTAATTAATTACACATTATTGATGATAACTCAAAAACTTCTGATCAGATGTTGATCAAATTTCAATGGGACCACATGAAAAGCACCAGCTTTCAAATAAAAAAGAATCATCAAGGTCGGTAAAGAACACATGAACAAAGTGTATTACCCTTAAATAGAGACAATAAGAAAAGTGTTAATGGACACATTCTTAGTTTAGCAATGTAGCAGTTTAAGTTAAATTACTGATTAGCCATAGTTTGGCTAGATTGTAATTATAATAGGGTCCTTTGTAAGAAGTACACTAGAAGTAAAAAAAAAAAATCAGGTTCGGTTAAACAAAAAAAAAATTTACATTGAGAATGTCATCTTTCTTTTGAAGTCGGTAAAAAAATGCGTTAAACTTACACTTTCCCTCCTTATGGACTGCAACCGCTTCCACTTATACACCGCATTGGCGCAGGCCATTGTCTCGATGACGTAAGTAGCGTTCATGAAGCTTAGGAATGCTAAGAACACTAGCGATATGGTGCTGAGACCCCATCCCGCCCGAGCAAATGCTGCCGGGAGCGTAAGTGCTCCCGTGCCCACGATAAGGTTGAAAATGTAGATAAGACCCACCTGGGTGAGACAAAACAGAGGAATTTCAAAGATCAATGAATTGTTTAAACTGCCCTTAGACTTAGTTAGGTGAGTGTTGACCTTCTAAGCATTATCAAGTTTGATTCCCGTCAGGAACACAAGTTTTCTCCCCAAGGAAAATTAGTGTTTCTAGTACTGGTTGTGATTGTGTCTGTGATGTGAATGTTTCCCGCACCCACGACCCAAGTCATCAAACTTAGTGTGGAGCTGTGAGAGTGAAAGCGTTTATGTTATTCTCTCGTTCCCAATAACATACTTGTTCGAAACAGTGCTCAATCTATGCAGCTACCAAAACAAAACGTTGCGTATCTTTCCAATTCTAATTTGCGGTAGGGGTGACATGGCCTGCACTGATGTCCTGCTTAGGGTGTATTTTGCATTTCCCCCAAACGGCAACTACCCAAGCCATCCCAGCTCTTTTATGTAGCGTAGGATGGCACTAGGTCGCCAACTAAGCTGTTCCAAAGTAGGTATTTTAGATGATGACGGTGATGATATATCCGAAGGTGAAATTGATCTTATTCTTATTGAAATATTATGTGTCATTATTAATATTTGTTTGAGATGAAGATCTATAAAGACACAAACAGTGAAATCAAGTTTAACTTAAGAATCCCTCTGTGGCATTGTAGCTCCCGAACTGCTGAACAGATTCTGATTTGTTTTATTATTGTTTCCAAGGTGAATGCAGCAAAAGCTAAAAAAAAGTTATATTACATAATTTTTTTTTCAATGTTTTCTTAACTACAGGCCAATTTCCTATATTACCTAAGACTAAACTAAAACTATATACAGCAAAGACCTAAGTTACCTATAAGATATCGAGCTTATAGGTAGTTAATAATAATGCCACAAACAGATTCTAAAGTTGAACATCATATCTATGTTTTTTTCTTTATAGATCTTCATCTTAATCTAAATCTCATACTTTTTAGTGTACACAGTTGTGTGCAGTTCTTTTTAATATTTATATCATTGTTTAAAATTTATATCCAAATTTATTCCATCCAATTTATATCCATCCATAAGGTTGTCTGGAAGATATTGCTCTATGCGATAAGACCGCTTATTGTGAAACCTCTTTAAGATTTATTTATTTAGTAAGTTTTAAGATTTTTGTATTGGTTTTTAAATAAAGAGTACATATTTGTATTGTATTGTACCTTAAACAAATAATAATATAGACATAATATTTTAATAATAATAAAAACACAATGTTTTGTAACATTAATTATATTAATAGATGCACAGAACAAAGAGATAATAAGTAGGCCATATCAACTGTACATGATTAATAGAAAATCTGAAATATGATATAAGTCAAATTTTACTAATTCCAATAACATATGGACAATATTTCATGAATACGCTAATAAATCATGATCACATTATCAATAAAACTCCTCAGCATGATATTCACAAACAAAACAAACACATACCCATACTGAATATTGATCACTAGCTTCCGTAAAAGGCATTTTAAGATATTTTCTTATGCCCCGGAACATCGCTTGGTACAAGCACACGACATTGCTGTCTGATGTCTGACACAGCAATGATGAAGTAAATCAGAACTACATAGTAAAATTCTAAATAATTATGATAATTCCGATACTCAAAATCCTCATATTGTAAACCAAACCAAAGATATTGTAATCACTTAGTTTAAACCAAACTGTCATCTGCGGCACAGACCACAGAGAGTACTACGTATCTGCGGTCAAAGTGATTACAATATCTTTGTCTGTGGTTACGATTTTACCGTTCAACATCAACTTTTATTTTATGTACTCTATGTATGGCTATTTTGACAACACAACACAGCTTTTTTTCAGTTTTGGCTTCGCAATCTATATGCATTTAGCCAGTCAAGTAAATATTTTTCAAACTACTTAGGTAGTATTTCGTTAAACCAGCTCCCTACGTATCTTTGTTGCACGCGGTTTCTATTTGAATTAAGCAAAATGAACCTTATTTCTTAGGACTTTTGTCAATTTGGTATTGAAAGCGCTTGCAACGGAGAGAACGGAGATAAGTAATAGGGGGTCAGTCCTAATCACCAGTCACAGTCGAAATCCTGTACGCGTCACAATATTGTAAGCGATGGTTAACCCAGAGATCCTAGATTATCGTAGCAATATGCCTAGTGTACGTCTCATACGCCTCAGACGTGTGACGCAGGGCTGTGTTCAATGCCTATTTCCATCAGGTGAGATTGTGGTCAAACGCTTGCCTATCGGACATTAAAAAAAACTTTTTGTTCAAGCTCGAAGGCTCCGTACGATATAGCACCATGGAGTAATGAATAGAATAGTAATCTAAATTTTACAGTCATTACTTTTCTCGGCTTGACAACTATCTCAGCTTGAGCAAAGTGATATGATGAAAATCAGACATCAAGTAGCGTAGAACGTAAGTTATATTTAGTTAAGGCAAAAAAGCGCTGAGCATACCCCAATTGCCAAACCACTTATTGTTATTTACCACTTATCTTTTTTTGACATATATTATTTTTATAAGTAACTATTTCATATGCAACAGTATATATTTGTAATTTTATTCAAAATACACTAAACAATATTATGTATACATTATATTGTATAGTAGACTTTAAGAATAAAATGTACTCTTTTTAAAATGTTCCTGGCAATAAATATTTATATATTTTCTATTAATTTAAAGAAAAAAAGAAAATAAAGAAAAAAAAAAGACGAAGTAAAAAAGAAAGAAACACAAAAACAAGAAGAACCAAGGTACATACAACTATAAAAACAAGAAGGTTTTTATTAAAACCGTAGGTTTGTTTCCTATCTCGATGGTTTTTATAGTTCTGACTTCTGTGTACCTTTCTATTGTGAACACTTGTTAATTAATAGAAAATACTACTTGATCGCTATACTTGTCGCGCTAAACCATTACCATTATTAATTTATTCTGTTTCTTAATGCAATGACGTCACGCACGCACCATTCGCCGTACTCTCTATGGTCTGTGCGCCGAGCGTCTATGCCGAGCAAGCGACTCGTCTTTTTGTCTTCTTTTTTTTATGTTGGATAGGCAAGCATTATTTAGTATTATTCTTATTATTTTTTTGGCTCATCCCGCTCGTCCGAGCCGTCCTAGCGCCTCAGGCGGCATAGATTGGGCATTGGCCATACAGGAACTAAACTTAGGTATATTTGTAACTTATATATCTATGGAACTAACACTCAGAGCCAGCGTGAAGTGCGACTTTTATGAATCCCGGGAACTCGCAACTCGGATTCATCCTTGAAGGACAGAAACAGACAGAAAAGTCTAAATTTCTGTCCTTGATGGTTGCTTGATGGATTATCTCTTATCTATGTATTAAATCTCGGTATTATATATGATGCCCGGGATCTAGGCACAAATTTATGTAAACATTTATTGAATAATAATTAGGTACACCATCAGATTTGAGTTGGTTGACTATGCCTCAGAGTAAATGAGATGAGAATGTAACTATGAGTTGTAGTTTTTCAAGTCACAAAGCTGAAAAATATTATAATTTAAAACGTAGGCATAGCTACCTACTAGTTACCTACCTATGTACTTGCATACAATACAAATAAATACCAATATACATCCATATTTATAGTCATGCATATAGATACGGTAAATTGCTATAACTCAACTAAATTACAGACGTATACACTTCCGTGTGGTACAGCGGTTTTGTTGACCATCTCAAGTTGGTAGAATTACGAAGTTCTTCGTGCGAACCCCGTCGACGAAATCATTCCATCCAGCCGTCGAAGTCGTGTTCTCGGGGGTTTGGGATTACGACTTTTCAAAAAAAATTACAAAGTTGATGTGCCAACAACTAATTAAATCGAAGGTATGCAATATAAACCCACATTCGTAGAAAATAATCTTATATGTCGTCGTTGATGGCTTTGAGCATTTATGGCATCGCTTTCTTTAGGCGTATGTTTTGTCTCTTTCTTTCTTGAAGCGTTATACGAAGCGTTTAGTTTTCTTTCTCACTCTCTCTAGTAATATAACACCGTTGTGCTCGGTCGTGTCACGTAAGATTTTTGTGTTTTTTGCTTGGTTTTATAGTGATTTTAGAAATTAATGTGTGTTTGTTAACTTTATTGAGTGTATATGATAAAGATGTGTTGATTTGTTGTAAGAATATTTCCCTGGATGCCTTGAAATAGGTCGTGCTAACTTTCACTCTAACTATAGATAGTAGGTAGTGTAGATCAGCAATAGATAGATATATATATATATGTATGTATACGAAGTAGATATTCAACATCGAGTCGTCGAGTCTCAAGGCCGAAATATACAATAAATACCTATGTGGTTACCTCGAGTAAAACATGAGAGTATGATATTGGATCTATAGATGTGCCAGTCGTCCCTGATTTTTTGTAAGAACCATGCTTCTCTGGGTTTTCGTCTTTGTGATTTTGACATACAGTTAGATTGTGTCGTCGTAGCGCTGAGGGATAATGTCCCTTTAAATCTAAGGATGCTTTTTCGGATCAACGCGACTCCTACGTTGTAATGGTGTGAAACGTTTGTGTTGTTTACATTAAACACTATTTTTAATTAGTAGAAGTATTGTGCTTTTGACGTGTCTGTTCTGTACCATAAATTCCTTGTAATAACCTCAAAAGTTCATAACTATGATCCCTAACATGAACACATCATTTTCCATTTCCATTATAATTAATCAGTAGCTCAAGCCATAACTGTTGATAGCAGTAATTACTTTGTATGTAAGTACATTCTTAGGTAGAAAATATTAATTAAGTAGATATGTAAATTACTTTTATGATTTAAAATAAGAGTATCCATAAGAATATATGCTTATTCCAGATACCGAAACTAAAACGTTACGAGCGGACTGCCAAGCTGCTCCATAGGATTTGCCGAGCCCAAATTATCTGTGATATACAGCTCAGCCTATTGTCCGTCCTATAAGGTAAATTACTATGTAATTATTTAGTACATTGCATAAAATATTACAGGAAGACTGAATACCTGTAAAATACATGTTACACACAATGTTTGAAATGTTCGGAATTATAGAATATAGGTAATGCACACTATGTAAGATACAATTTGACAATAGAAAGTAGTTTCTTTGAGTAATTTAATATACAGAGAAATTATGTCTGGTAACTAACAACTATGATTTACTTATGAACTATGACTGCTTGAATTTTAGCATTATATTGTTTCTTTGTCATATGCTGAGTTGAAATTGTCAGATATTTTATACTTGGAATGTGGATAGATAGAGATCATTTGCAGTTAAAATGAACATCACTTCACCAAATATTTTAACAATACATTTTAAACTAGTTGTGGCCATGGCTTTGTCTATGTTTATTAGGGTAGTATTAACATATCTTTCATGTAATTTCAGGGACTATCTACATAAGTCCTAAATTTATAGAGATAGCTTATTTCATACATTTTAATACTCACACACATGGATTTATATTAGTAGCAATAGTATGTAGGATACTAGGTGTTAATTTTATAATCAAGTGGTTTTAGCAAAAAAATCTAAATAACACTTCATGAATAATAATTAGTTTACTAGTGATTCGGTTTGTTTCCTGGCAGTTGCAATTTTCTTTGCCAAGGGATATTTGTGCTTCTTGGTTTTGGTTTGATCGTGTGTGTGGTGTATAATGGGTGACATATGACCTAGTAGCGGAAAATTGCCCACACACCAAGTACCAAGTATGTAATGTAATTGTTTCCACTTAAGATACAATTCTTTAATGTGTGAGAGTGATTCTATGCTTGTTTCTTTAACTGAATGAAATTATGTCAGTTACCTGTGTTTAAACTTTATGCAAAATTATGTGACCATGAAAGTACATAGTGTTCTCACAAATCAATATTTCTTTTATTGGCACCTCAAGGTGACTTATTATAAACACGAGCTGCATAGAAAGATTCAATTAGATAGTTTCATATTCCATATTTTCTATATTTGTAGCATTCCATACTTCAAAAGAAATAATATATATGTAAGAATATACGTTTAGAAAAACTGACCTGACCAGTTTTTCTTCTTCGGAACTCTTGATCAGATTAAATGAATGAAATACTATTGAGGTTTAATCTGGGAGTCTTCAAGTCTCGAGTGAATAGGTATCTTCTAGGCAAGCATGTCACATCTTTGGCTGCTTCATCACTTTCCATCAGGTGAGATAGTGGTCAAATGCTTGCCTCTCTCTGCATCTGTTCACCTAGAAAAAAGTTCTGAGGTCCACATACGAAAAATATAAATTTAGAACCTCTAATTGGATAACTTTATTGTATGTCAGTCTATGCATTACATTATATATATGTCTGCAAAAACCTTTTTCTCGGGAACATGTTGAGGTATCAAGTTCTACAATATTTAAGTCTACGGTCTCCTGGAGCTGTAAAATAAAGCTTCAACACGATAAAAATACTGCCATATGTGCTTTTAACTTATGATATTCCCTTTCCGTGAAGGAAAAACAATCTACATACAAGTTTGTTCAGAACTTATGATGTGCGAGTCAGACTTGCACTTGTCCATCTGGCAGATCGCTAGTTATAAAACTCATGCTAAACCTTTAAACCCCAGCACAAGAAGAAGGGTGTTTTAAGTTTGATGTTTATATTGTTCTGTGGCATCACAACTCAATCTCATCAAATCAAACTCCTAAACATCTAGACCTATACTGATTAAGTTTTTTTAGTTTGAAAGGTGACTAGATCTAAACGTTTTTAGCTATGATAGGTAAACATCGCTGCTGCCGTTTCTCAGATATCAGAGGTATTTCCCAAATGTTGTTTTTGCCATTTATTACAACGTTGATCCATAAGTGACTTTATGTTGTGCCAACTCCACTTGATGGGAAGAGAGAATGCGACTTGGCTTTGTAAATTGATGATATTTAGATAAACAATTATGCTGAATATAAATTAGAAGGACAATAACAATTAAAATATTGCGAAATTTGTTGTTTATCAAGTTTTAGCTCTTTACTAGTAATTAAAATGTGCATAGTTGTGCAAATCTGCGCTGTGGCTAGTTGTTTGTTTTAAAAGATAAGCAATTTTCATTTAAGCCAGCAGATATTTTAAGTTTCTATTGGTCTAAAGTGATGATTTAAAACATAAACAGTATCAAATTCACAGCCCCAAAGCCCACACTAAGTTCAATGACTTGTATTGTCTGTGCCAGAAACATTTGCAAACACACAAATGTCACTTGGGAGGTAAAATTTTGCTAGTGTAAGGAATCAAACAAGACTACAAAGGGCAGAGACTGGCCCTCTGTTATAACTGTTGTTGTCAAATAAACCTTATAATAACTAGTAAAAAAAAGAAATTTTCGATGATTTAATGTTTGTCTGTCTGTTTGACTGAAAAATATAAAATATTATATACAATAAAAATAATAGCGTTACTTAGTATTTTAGGTGCTACAGAGAATGATGGCCCTAACAGAACTGTGTTTTTGTATTTCTAGGGCTGGGCCACTCAGGGCTTTGAGGCGAGTCTAAAGCAGCTTCCAGTGGTGATCTCACCTGCCTCAGCCTCTGAGGCACCTACACTGATACCTGCAATCTTGACTGCATCACGACAAACCATTGTTACTTAGTTGTTTAATCAATGCGATCTGTGAATAATCTAAGAGATATTGTAGAAAAACTATCTATTTATAATAATCTTCTGTAATGTGTTCCATATAAATTAAGAATACCTACGTGTTACATTCGACATAATTACTGTTATTGAACCATTGCAATGTAATAACTCCACCTAGACGGTGGTGGACACAAATATAATTGGTGCTTTTAAGCGAGTAGTTAAGAAGAATGAAAATAAGCTTTTTAGTCTAAGATGATAGATAAGAGTATTTATAATGTAGAATTTGTTGAAAGTATTCACCAAAACCAAATGATTGGCGAAACGCCTAACAACATTCCTTGTACGACAAACGCCATAACAGTCCAGGGTATCTCATACAGTGACCCATTCAGTAGCTTTAACTTAAACTATAAGATGGCGTTCGGAGCGCTAAAGTACATGAACAAGTCTGATTATGCTTTTAATTCCTGTGTAACTGATGAGCCCGGCAATTCGCCACTGATGAGGCATATCATGGAGACGGATTGCGACGATATGTCGAAGCACCATGACAATAAGGAGGGGGTCGATGCAGCGACGACAGCTACGTTCGACAATGGTGATCTCACGTTCGGCGCGATGGTCGAGCTTTCGAGGAACGAAGGGAGGATTCTGGAGGCGATGCGGCGCGCCGGTCTGGTGGACAGCTGGGGCGTGCCGAGGTGTCTGCGCCTGCGCGGCGGCGGAGAGAGCTCTTTGAACGCAGCCAGCGGATGGGGCAGCCCACCCGCCTCCAGCAATGGTAATTATATCTTGGGACTATTATTGTAGCGCGACACTTTTGATTTGAAGGCTTTGTGTCTACAAATTCTAGAAAGAATAGAATAAGCCTTTGTTCTAGTGTTGATTTTTAGGAATCAACTTCGATGGTTTTAAGTCAAGATCTACTTTTACCACCAATCGGTGGTAACCATACAATCGTATGTGATGATGAAACAGGGTTGCTTTTTTATGGCAAGCAGCATACAAGAATACAGCATACTTGGTGAAAGTTACAGAGGACGATCTGTATGTAGGCTCTTTAAATAATAGCATAATCAATTCAAATTGTAGTAACTAAAGACATGATTAGGTGCATTCGTTTATGTACAGTCTATTAGTATAATAATTATTAAGTTAGATGCTTTTAGTTCCCTGTAAAGTAGTGCGAGTATAAGTTCCCGCTTAGAAGTCGACTAGCTAGATAATAGTACGTTCTACATTGCAAACAATACTGAAGAATACTTGCTTTTCAAATACAATAATAATTAACGTACGGAAAAAGATAAATTTATACGATCACTACAAACAATCGATCTTCTCGCGTTTCTACCAATACAAATGGCAGAGAACATTATTGTACTTTAAGAATGCTATTGTTACTTCTCATTAAAACTTATAAACAATTTGGTTGAATGTACTCTAACCGGTTTTATCTGTTTTGTCTATTTGATTGATGTAAGACAGCCGCTGCGGTTGGACAATAGATTTTTGCCAAACGATTCATGGTGCAAAGAACTCGAGTAAATGTTCTGTATGTAGGTTTCGAAAGACTTCTCGTTTTAGCTGTTGATTCCCCTAAGATGGAAATTATACCGACGACGCCGTGTCATGCATCAATGCGCCTATTTTGTACGCTGGAACAAGTCGGCCAGGTAGCTGACTTGTTCCAGTTTGTATGCCTCGTCATCAATCTTGAAAAGCTCCGTAAGTTACAATATTCGAAATCATGATGCGTTTTTTTTACTTAGCATTCGGGCGTTTATCATTGCTGATTATTTGGTATAGCAACTATTTGAAATGTCTTTTTTGTGGTTTCAGTTTTTTTATTTTTTTCATATTATGTATTTTTTTCACATTACACGAAGTTGTAGTTTCCGACTGCCGTAATACCTTTCGATGCGTCTGTATCCTTAGCAATGTGGACCTGGGTGGTTGTTAGACATTGGAATCGTTGCTCACGCCTCTTTTTTTCAGTTGGATCACGGCGCCCGAATTCTGTTGATTGAATGAGTGTCATTTTTTTATTCGTTTTTTGTTTTAGTATCATCAGTTGAAATATATCCCCTGCTGACTGAACATGTTCCTACATTGCATGAGAATGCTCATACATTCCATCCCTTGTCACGATTATCTCGTCATATGAATTCTAAATAAGTCACAATATTACTAATTCTTGGTTGAAATACATACATAATACGTTGGTTTAGAGCAAATTTTATTTTCAACATCCTTATATATTATTTGCTGGATGATGTCCCATGATCCATGAGTCTTTAAGTTTCATCTTTGGTCATATTTTTGCGCTGGCCTTAAAATGTGGCCACATGGGTTCCTTTATTCCCCTTCGCGTCGTTTGTAGTTTTTTTGAGCGATGTGGCTTGCCGTTGCCACTTAACATGCTTTTAGCTAGATTTTAGTTGAGACGTTTGTAATTCCATTAAACTGTTTTCTTCGATTGGCAGCGGGTAATTGGGGCGGCAACTCGAGCGGTCAGTCGAATAACGGCACGAACAATACTCAACAATGGAACAACACGGCCCAGCGCCCGCCTACTTCTCAAGCCGACAGTACGTACTTCCTTATATTTTGTTTTTACTTGGTTAGCGTAAAACCGAAATGGAAAGCTCACGATGTCTGCTCTCGACTTCTATATACACATTATGTATACGATATCAATGTTTTTCTTGTAGCTGTACTTCTTTCTATGATTATAAGGTATCAATGCTTTATAGTCAAGGGAGTTGTATTACGCTTCAATTGGTGCTCGAGACTTCTGTCTCGAGTGCCAGTGTTCATAAGACTTTCTAGATAAATACCTGTAAAGTATTTTTCTAACAACGATTTAAGTAGTTTAGAAATATTTCTAATGTAACGGTTTACATTTACGATGTATTTATGTTGACTCGACACAAGCAAGTTTCGGAACAGTCGGTGTCCCGTCATCAGTGGAACGTAAGTTGTTCAGTTTTTTTGTTCATTTACCTAGGTTCTGGTTGGTGTAATATTTATTATGTTTGGATAGAGTACCGATTTAAATGGCTCGTCGAAAGTAGGTCTAAGAGGCATTACCGATTAGATATTATGTTTATTAATTTGTTCTTGATGGTAAAAATCGTTGAGTTTCACTTGAAATGATTATGCCAGAAGTAACATTGTTATTCTCAAAATAAGAAGTAGGTAAATTTGAAATAATTAACATCGTTTGACCTTATTGTTTCATATTTCCGCTATCTAATTTGAGAAATAAACTTTGTATAAAAACCTGCTTGAAAATGTATATTTTGTTGTGAATAAACTATGTGCTTGTTTGTACAACCCAGTAAATTGACCAGTTAGGTAAAAATATACAACGAATAATGACATAAAAGATAACACTAGCATAATGTAATAATAAAGTGATAATGTCCAAATGCTTGCTTATAACTCGCAAAATAGACAGATGAAACATAACGAAACGCATAAGGGAATGAAAATATCGTACCTCAGTAAGTGCAGACTAACATACAACGCGCAAAATTTTAAAATTAATAAACAAAATTCAACATTTTTCTAAAGCTCAACCTTAAAAACTAACAAAATAATCTACAATATCAAAGCATAGTTTCAATTTCGAAAGACCCCTTCTATCGCTAAGTTAGGGTTATTGCTTGCAGTGAACAGCAATAAAGCGAGCTCCAATCAACTGCCCCCGTCGAGTGCGGCCTCTCAGAATTGGCAGAGTACCCCACCTAACATGCCAAATACGCAGCCGAACAATAACGGTGCACCTTCAACTAATGGTCAGTATTACGGGTACTATTTTTGGAAAGGGGTTAGCGAAACATAGTCACGTTTTTGTATACGTAGAAACTTACATTCGGAAAATTAAAAATTTTGCGCACCAGCTTTGAAATAACACTTAGATTTTACAGAGTTATTTGTTAGTCTGTTCTAAAATCATGGAAGACCATACATGGTGCTATGTTCCGATTATAGGCATTTAATATATATCACGGAAATAGGTAGCGAGCGTTAGTCAATAAAATTGAAAACAACAAGGTTATACGAGCCAGATTTCAATATGTCATTCCATTGTACTATACCTAAATCAAATTTTAATGGTGTAATGTATAAGCCATTCCTTCTCCAGGTACGAACAATGGAGGAAACGGCACCGGCGGTAACCCCGTGAACCCAGCGACGAATGGCAACGGGAACTCTCCCAATGGAGGGAATGGCAGCTCGAACAACAACTCGTCGGCCAAGATCGAACAACTCAGCTCAATGCGGGAGGCTCTCTATAGTCAGGATGGTTGGGGCGGCGTAAGTGTATAGACTCGCATATATTTTTGTTTTTTTGGGTATCTTTTGTTTACGTGATGATTTAAAGCGAAAATGTTTAAGTTTCGCAGAGGTCAAAGTAAATTGTGGTGTAAAAAATCATCTCGTCTATTTTTGCATCTTTTTTCATGAGTCTCAGTGAATTGAAGGGCTGATTGATTTAAAAGAGGTATTTGTTTTTATTTCAAATGTTGTTAACATTTTCTCACCGTTAAGTGATGATGTGGTCGAGAAGGGTATAGCATTTTAGACCTCGAATAGGTGTAGGCTCAAAGATTTTCGAACTGCAAAAGTTTGAAGTGTTGCTTTATTTGATATTTTGTTAAATATATCTTTCTATTCTTTTTTCACATTGAGGTTAAATAAAATAATTTGAAGTGTAATTTTATCTTACAATGGACTGTTGCATTTTTTAACCATATTTTATGTTACAGCAACACGTGAACCAAGATACAAACTGGGAAGTGCCAGGGTCGCCGGAACCGGGATCCAAAGTGGAGCCAACCGCCGCCGGCGGTGCCGGCCCGCCCCCTTGGAAGCCGAACGTGAACAACGGAGCTTTCCTCGGCACCGACTTGTGGGAAGCGAACCTGAGGAACGGGGGCCAACCGCCGCCGCAGCCCGCTTCGAAGACTCCCTGGGGTCACACGCCGACGACTAACATCGGCGGGACGTGGGGCGAAGATGACGACGTGGCCGAGTCCGGGAACGTCTGGACCGGTCCGCCTCCGCCTCAGCAGTGGGGCGGAGCGCCGCCTCCTCACGCGCAGCAGTGGAGCGTTCCGAAGAAGGACGATTGGAACGCGTGGGGCGAGCCGCACCGCTCTGATCCTCGCATGGAACCGCACCGGGCGGCCGACCCCCGAGCGCCTCCCCCCGACCCCCGCTCGCTTGACCTCCGCGGGGGCATTTCTGGCAGGTTGAACGGCGAGATGTGGACGCAGCACCACCCGCATTCGCAGCCGCCCAATAAGATGATGCCGTCTGGCGGCGCTGGTGTTAACCAGTGGGGCGCACAGGTATGATTTATGTTTCTAGAAGGTTAAACATAAACGGTTTCACACTCACAGCCCCACAATAAGTTCGATGACTTGTGTCATGGGTGCTGGCAACATTCACAATCACAACCTCTTACCAAGGAAAATTTGTGTTTCTGGTTCTGATTGTGATTGTGTGTCTGATGTAAACGTTTCCGGCACCCACGACACAAATTTTCCGTGGAGAGAAAACTTGTGTTCCCACCGGGAATCGAACTCGATTCCCCTGCTCAGAAAGCGAACGCTCACCCAACTAAGCCAACGGGCAGTTCAAAGGTGAATTCGCTTTGATTATCAATGTGTCAGTTTCCTAGCTTGGACCGCTACATTGACGTATGACATTTGCAGCAATTATTTAATGTATGGCAATTGAGTAAATAATTGCTAATAACAAATGTTATACATACCCCTCTATTGCAAATATGAAGGAAATGTCCCTCCAAGAAAGAAAAAATGTACAAATAAACCTACAGATTCATAAATGATCTTTATAATAATGGGGCATGCTAAGGTTGCTCACTCTTGCACTTTTTTGTTACCTCTAGATAACAACTTGAGCTGTTTTGACAACATACATCTACCTATCAATGGCAACAAATTGCCTCAATAGTCGAGGAATTTCCTACAAAAACTTACATTAATATTATGTTCAACAGGGCCCCAAAGATACAATGAAGGGTTCGGGGTGGGACGAGCCATCTCCGCCCGCGGCCCGTCGCACGGCCGGCTTCGACGACGGCACCTCGCTGTGGGCCCAACGCGGCGGCGGCATGGGCATGGGCCGCGGGCCGCAAGGCCCCCCGACCCAGCAGAGGATCCCGCCGACCCCTACCAAACCCGATGCGGTGTGGGGATCGCACGGCCAACGCAACGGCTCCTGGGAAGAGCCTCATACTCCCAACTGGCAGGTAAATAACATTTGAACTCTGTGTGCTATATCATTCTGATGATAAATAACCAAAAGTTTACGTCAAATATTACCATTCTGTGCGAATTTTTTCAACCGCCAAGAAATAAAGACATAAAAGACATAAAGACATATATTTATTAGTAAAAATAAATAAATAGTAATTATAAATAGTCTGTCGGTAATGCCAAAAGATAGTTTTTATATTGTAACCGATTATCATTTATTGCTTAACTGAGTTAATTCGATGTGGCTCTGACCTATCTATCTTTTTCTATACTTAAGTGTAAACAGCACATTTTTTCTACCTCTGGCTGAGATAATAAAGTAAATTATCGTAAGGCACTGGAGATAAGAGTTATGGGGTCAATTATCATACTGAACATTAATTTTGCTCGGCATGGCTACTTTATTAACTGACTTTTTTTTATGTGTTACCTCAGATCTTTTTTCTATGTGAACCGATTTTGATGATTATTATTTTTATTTGAAAGCTGGTGCTTCCCATGTCCCATTTAAATTTGATCCAGATCTAACCAGTGGTTTTTGAGTTAACCTGAATAATGCGTATTTAATTAATTTAATCTTATCAAAGTTTCGAAAGATAAAACGGTGAAGTCGGATTTTTAAGCTTTGCTTGTATTTAAATTAATAAAAAATATATATATCTCAAGGAGCGCGAAGCCGGCTGGCCGGAAGCATCTGGACCCGGGTTGTGGCCCGGACAAAAGCCTAAGCCAGCGGGACCGGGCGGCTGGCCCGACGACATCGGCGAGTGGGGCGGGCCCAAGCCTCCTCAGGGTGGCCCGCTGGGCAAACAATTGCCCAAGGAGTTTGTGTGGAACAGCAAGCAATTCAGGTAATTGTACGGCATTGTACGCCTATTCCACTTGTACACTAGAAGTTTAGAGTTAAAGAAGCCATTTATTGAGACTGTGGGCCAATTTGGACTGGAAAATCAAGAAACATAAAAATGCAACGCATAGTGCCACACTCAAAACGAGTTCATTTTCAATTGTAAATATGTATGAGATTTTAATATAGCATTATTACATTACACCTATAACATTGATATCTAAATGCTTCACCTATAACATTGATATCTAAATGCTTTTTAGAAATTTTAATGAATAAAAAGAATAAAAGTGCATGGCAATTTCAAAATAGCAAAATGCATGCTACTGGATACACTGCTTCGTGAATTCAGTTTACACATTTTTGATGTCAATGATTGGTCAACTTTTGTTTACGACAGCCGTGATTAGATTGTAGACGTTACAGAAAGAACGTCAAAATGGCCGTGTTTAAAATTGGGGATATGGTCGCATTATCAAATATACATTTTAAAATGAAATTTAATGTTTTTATGATTGTAATTTTATTTTCGGCAATGTATTAAGTTAAACAATCGATTAAAAGCACATAAAAAATGCATGTCCTTATTGTCTATAACTCGAGTAATATAAAAAATTTCAAGTGAATAATGAACATAGATAGATAAATGTTTCTTATATGTTTTACATTAAAATGTGTGACTAAATAAGTAAATAGAAACATTATGATGGATCCCACAGGCACATTGTGGACGAGTGCATGAGTCCATCTCGAGTCCTTTGATGCTTCTTCAAAGTGTTCACTAATTAATTTATTTCAGATTCCTCGTTGAGTTGGGTTTCAAGAAGGAAGAGGCGGAAGCAGCGCTCCGTCGCAGTGATATGAACGCAGAAGAAGCTTTAGAGATGCTCGCTGGACGAGGTGACTCGTGGCGTGGAAGAGATGACTTCCACCCGGGAGGTCCCTTCCAGCCTCCTCCGGCCGTTCCGACGGTGTCCCCTGCGGTAGTACAGAAGCTGTTGAACCAACCACCTCCTCAGCCGCACCAGCATCATCAGTACAACCAGAACAGGTAAGTTGTCTGATGGCGAACACACAGCTTTATGCACACAACTTCAGTGTGGATAGATTCTGCTGTGACTTTATGTGAATGAATACTAGATATTACTTATTATTGATAGGCTTGTGTTTAAACACCGCCTAAAAAAGTACCTTTTTACTACAAAAAATTCCAAATAGTTACAAAAAATGAATAAATGGTCACCAAATTACGTTGGATAAATGGTCACCAAATTACGTTTCCTTAAAATCACAAAATAATTTTTTTTTTTCGTATAATAAATATTTTTGTGTTAATTACAAAAAAACATAACCTTAACCTACTGTTAGCCGATTCGGTTCTGTCACAGGAAATTTTTTTAGGAAATGTAATTTGGTGACCATTTATCCATTTTGGTAACCGTTTAGAATTTTGTGTTGCTGTCTAAATTAAACCCTTATTGATATATATAATATATATAAGTTTATTAAATGAGCATCAATTGTAGAGTGACAAATTCGAAATTTAAATTAATTACTAAAGTTCTGAACAGTTTAAATATTTGCATGCCTTCAGCAAAATACGGACAAAAACCGTTTTTATCTTATTACATTGTTAGTTTTTATACTTGCATTTTATGCTAATAAATTATCTGAATCTTAAGTACAGTAATTACAGTAATTCGGAATATGCATGAGATTTAAGTATAGCTCAAGTTTTATTTTTTTATCTTGATAACTATAATGCTTTTTAATTAATAAAAAAATATAAGTGTTGTAAATTCAAATAGTAAAACGCACGCTATTGGCCAAACTGATTTATGATGGCAGTTCACACATTTTTGATGTCTATGAAAGTTGTACTTGCATTTACGGCAGCATAATTCATAAAAAAAAAAAAAATTATGATTGGATCGTGAATGTCTCAGAAAAAAATTCAAAATGGCTGTGTTTAATATTTTTCAAAACTGATTGCATTTACAATTTTTATGAAAAATTAAGCAATTATAACCAATATTGTAATAAAAAAAGTCAACAAAACCAAATAATCAATAGCTTCATGATGATGATCACACTTGCTTATCAGAGTTGGTCAACTCTGATAAGCATGTGTGTTGTTAACTAGGCCAGAGTACACATTTTTTATCAGGTAATGTTTCTTTATTCTAATAGAATTGACGACCCAGTTGACGCAGTGGACAGGTGTCTGCCCTCTGCGCCGTGGGTCCTGGGTTCGATTCCCGGCAGGAGCACAAATTCCTTCCTAAGGGATATTTGTTCTTCTGGTTCTGGGTGTAATGTGTGTGTGATGTGAATGTTTCCGGCACCCACGATACAAGTCTTTGAACTTAGTGTGGGGCTGTGAGTGTGAATGTGTTTGTTTAGTTTAGAATAAAAAAACATTACCCTAACACAAGGTTTTCAATTGCAGCGGTGCTGGTAACAGCAGTCAGCCTAGTGCAGCACAGCTCCGCACCCTGGTGGTGCAGATCCAGATGGCAGTGTCTGCCGGCTACCTCAACCACCAGATCCTCAACCAACCACTAGCACCTCAGACGCTAGTGCTACTCAACCAGCTGCTTCAACAGGTAAGCTCATTATATAATGTATTTATGGTTTGTTATTGTATTTTGTTTACATTGTTATGTTTTGTCTAGTTTTGTGTAAATAATGTAACATTGCATGTTGTCATGACAAAGAAGAAATGGATCACTTTTTTCTATCTCTGATAGGTTTATTTGCCTTAAAAATATCTCGAAATTACTGTCAATAAAGACATTGCAAGTAATTAGTAATAAAAACGATTTAATAAACGATGTCACACTCACAGCACACTACGTTCAATCACTTGTGTTGTGGATGCTGGAAACATTCACATCACACACACAAATAAGTACAAAATATTCATAGCATTGGAACACAGCAATGTTCTTGGTGGTACCATACACTGTCAAATAAAGCCACCAATATTGTCATGTATCTTTTTCCTCTGTTTAATAACTTGTTTAGATTATATCTACATAATCACATATATGCAAATTTCAATAAAATCATACAAAACTGTTATGCCACACAAACAAATAATTAATAAGTAACCAACAATTTTGTTTCAGATCAAAGTACTCCAACAACTGATGCAGCAGAACTCTGTGGCCATGACAAAGGGACACTCTTCACTCACTCTTCAATACACCATGCAGATTACCAAATCCAAGCAGCAGATTACAGCACTACAGGTAAGATGGATACTTAATATTGGTACAAACATATTGCTAAATATGAATGACGAAAAAAACTGACCCCTTTTTTGACCTTAAACCATCAAAAACGATTATGTAGCCGAAAATGGAGCATGCTTGCCTAATATAACTAATAAGTTACCTCATCACTCTCGACTTGAAGACACCCAGGTTATTCCTATTGGGAAACAAAGATGTGGGCAAGGAGTTCCACTCCTTCGCAGTAGGTTCTGATGAGAAATATAGAAGGTATAGACGAACTATAGGTATTTCCTCTTCGGGTCTCTCAAGTTCACTTCTAATTTTTATTGTTTTCAATAGAACCAAATCGCAGCACAGCAAGCTCTATACATGAAGCAGCAAGCTGGCGGAGCTGACTTATTCAAGCCAGGCCCCGACCCGCTCGCTCAACTGCAGAACAATTTCAGCGATATGGGCATCGCTAAGGATTCCCAGCCGGTAAGAATTTACTGATAAATGTTTTAGAAGTAGAATTTGTACTTTTCTGTTTAACATATTATGTTTATACATACATATAGTCATAAAATGTATATAGTCAAAAGGGGGCTTAAGACTATGTCTGTAGTAGTAGTAAGGATCTACTAATTTTTGCTGACTTACTACGGTAGAAATTAACCTTCTCACAGATCTAAGTCTCTTGTCATGTTTTTGATATTTATTTACTGGGAACAGCTTTTGTGGTACAAATTAAAAATCCTCCAAATAAACAGTTATGAAATTTGATATGCGGAAGATCACAAACTCTTTTTTTTTTAACTTCCATCTGGCATCTTCGGTAACTCGAGGCGCGTTGAGAATGCAACTCGAAACGAGTTTACAGTGGTCTATAAATAAATAAAATATTATAAAAAACTGTTTTCATTCAGTGTTATAAGACCCAAAAGGCTGAAATTCGGTCTGGTTGCTGACAATAGCCCTCACATCATGTAACAAAATGTAGGGGCAAAGTTACCTCTTTAACATGCTGCTATAGTTAATTGTTGGTTTTTCTCCAAGGCGTATGGTGGCAGTGGCAACCAGCAGTCCCGCCTGAACCAGTGGAAGCTGCCGTCTCTGGACAAGGACGGCGAGGGTTCGGAGTTCAGTCGAGCACCTGGAACTGCCAAGTCTACAACCAGTCCTCAGCTCAACCAGCTAGGGCTGCAGCCTGACTCGTGAGTACTCTTCCAAGAAAAAAAGTGACGAGTCATCATTTCAAGATGGTGGATGAACAACTAGTATCCACCGCTATATTTTACAATTTATAATTAAATGAAAGCAATAGTATACAAAACTATCTAAAATAGTAGTGTTTAAAGTTTTCACGCATGACCAGTTTTTTTCATTCATTGCTTAGCTGGGGTAATGACACAGATTCCTTTGCGGTTCGCACAATCAATGTGGAATCAAAACTCTTCCACATTAATTATTGCGGTGACGCTGCCCTATCGGGTGTAGCCCCCACCTAGACAGATTTTCGTTTGATCTACGAAGCTGGGTAGCTTATGGAGCGCCATTAACCATGTTATTAAGAGTTTTGTTTATTCAACAGTACTTGGGCGGTGGGTCGCGGAAGTGAAGGCTGGGGCGACAGCGGCGCTGATGTCGCGGACGCCAAAGACTGGCCTTCCTCGCACTCACACCAGCCCGTCTACGATCTCGTGCCAGAATTCGAGCCGGGCAAGCCCTGGAAGGTAAAGTACTAAATTTAGTTCGCAAAAATATCGCTTAATGCCGGACGTGAACCCGCGCCCATAGGGTGTCATGCCCTACCAGTTTGCCTACTGAGCTATCCAAACTGATATGAAATAGTTTTTATGGGTAATCTTGCTTTTTACCACTAACTCGCCTAGTGGAATCGATATATCTGGGGCCAAGGATGTAACATGTTTTTATATCTGATAAGCATCAACCCCATTTTTTCAATTCATATCATTGTTCCACCATATCACCCTACAATTGAAGAATTGTTATCATTGTTGTGTGTTCACATTGGTATCGTTGCTATTCTTATATCAGAAGGCCTAATCTTTGGAGCCTATTTAGTAAAAACAATTCTTCAATTGTAGGGTCCAACCCTACGAGTTTAAATTCCCATCACTTATAAGTTTATTTTATCTTATATGCAAGTGATTACTTCATCTGATTGTAAGTGATGATGTGGTCGAGAGTGGTAAGTGCGCTAGGCCTAGAATAACAGGCTCTCAAGGATAGCGGCATCACATATGCAATATCTATTTTAGTGATTTAGGCTACAGATTTTTAGACCTGACTTGTGCTAAATTACGACTGTATTTCAGTATATGGTAGCTATCTTCATCAAAGCTTAAGTCCGTCATAGTATTCGAAGCCGTCTCTTCCACGGCTTCATATGTGTTTTACTTTCAGGGCAACCAGATGAAGACCGTCGAAGACGATCCAGCAATGACTCCAGGCTCCGTGGTCCGCTCGCCACTTTCCCTGGCCACTATCAAGGACAGCGAAATGCTCGGCGGGAAGACTTCGCCCCCGGGAGGAGAGAGATCACTGTCCTCTTCTACTTGGAGCTACGCCCCCGCTGGTGGTAAGTTCTTGTGCTATGCTGACTGATATTTGTACAGGTACAGACAAACAATTCTTCGGGCTTGTGTTCCCTGTGAACAGAAGTAGCACTCAAACAAGTATGGCGCAAAGGGCGCGCAAAGGGTTTTGCCCTGAATGTGGCCATAATTCTAGCATCTTCAGCATGAGAGTGAAACTAGTGTGCCGTCCTGGTCCGATGGCACCGAACTGCTTAGGACAAACCATAAGATTCAGATGATAATATTTTCCTGTTACTTATGGCTGTTACATATTTGTAGGCTTAATTTAATTGTTACCGACTTCAAAAAAGGGGGAGGTACAATGTTCGACTCTATGTATTTTTTTATGTATGTTCACCGATTTCTCCCCTATTTGTGAACTGATTCTCAAAATTCTTTTTTTAGTAGATTATACTTTAGAGGTGGTCCCATATAAATTTTATTGAAATCGATCAAGCCAAAATCAAAATATTAGCAGTGAAGTTTTTTTAAGCTTTGCTTACATTTAAATTGTTTTATATTGTAAGTGCCAACTATATTGCTAACTTTTAACTTAATATGTAGTTAATAACTACATATAAAGACAAATGACTTTATATATAACTACTAGTTATATATAAAGTCATCATTTGTATTCTGTATATAAATAGATACAATTGATCGCAATAACGCTACGGAGTTGGCGACTAGTTGTTATTTTTTATTACACACAAATTATCTTTAACTGTTGGCTCGTTAAATTGATGTGTGATTGAACGCCTCTCCCCTATCCCTCTCAGTATAAAAGCTTAACGAGCTAATGGCATCAATTGAGTATGAATAAAGAACGTTATACTTTCATAGTGGCAGAACATTATCTAATTCTTAGTAGTTGTCTTTATTCTGTATTCGAGCCTTTAGTCCATCTAATAACGTGAATTTAGAAGGCTGGGAAAACCATCGAATGAAATACTCAACTTGCTCAAATTACTGTTTCTAATATATATATTTTTTATAGTTGTTTTTGGTTTTTGTTTAATAGGTGTTTAATCAGTTAACTTACTAATCATTCGATTATTATCATTTGTTAATCGAGATATCTTGAGACATCTAATAGAATGATTTTATTGGTGTATCTCCTAATCGCCGACGACTACCATTTATATTGCAAAGAATTCACTCAAATATGTATGTTTTTAGTGTCAGTGTGTTAGTGTTATTTAGTTTTTTATAAGTACTGCTCATAAGGAACACATAAACAAAGTGTCCTTGCTTTAATATAGACAATGAGAAAAGTGATAATGGACACATTCTTGGACAGAATAAGTTAAGTTTAGGTTACTTATTAGCCTAACCTTGGTAAGATGGTAATAAAAATAGAGAACTCTCTATCGTGACCTTTAATAGTGAAAAAAATATGTGATTCAGAAAGATAGCCACAGATAATTACTGTAGTTAACAAATACATAGGGGCGAAGTGTCTCTTGAGCTGCAGCTCACGCTTTTTCTAGAGACAGGGCTTCAGTAAAATTGTTATAATTTATATGGTTCGATAAACAATTAAGCTAAACGATTGAATGATGAGAATGTTCTCACAACCCCACAATAAGTTCAAAGATTGACGGAGGTATTTGTTTGTGTGCAGGCGGTAATGGCGTGAAGAGTGGCGGAGACGCGTGGGCCGCCAAACCGCGTGCGGCTCCACCCGGCATCAACAAGCCGTGGCCGCAGCATCACAACCCGCAGCGCGCGCTGCCCTCTTGGCAGGCATCCACTTGGCTTCTGCTCAAGAACCTCACTGCTCAGGTCAGTACCCGCTACATCACAACCCTAGTACTTCACTGCTCGGGTCAGTACCTGCTACATCACGACCCTAGTACTTCACTGCTCGGGTCAGTACCTGCTACATCACGATCCTAGTATGTCACTGCTCAGGTCAGTAACTGCTTCATTACAATCCTAGTACCTCACCATGGATAATATGTATGGCTCGGTTCTCTAAAACTGTAATGTTTGGTTAGGTCACGCCAGGCAGTTCAAAAATTGTTCAAATGTAAAATAAAACAGTTCAAACTTGTTGATTTGACATTTAAACGAGTTCAAACTGCTTGGTGAAACCTTGCCAAAAGCTTAAAAGTTTAAGAGAAACCGCCTGTTCGTCTGGCATTTGCTCTCATAATAACTCACCGTTTAGTGCCCCTCTCATACCTGGCCTAATAATACCTCACTGCGTGGGTCACTGCTCCTAGCAGTTAGCTAGTCATTTTCGTATGAATTCTATCGTTTCCGTAGTTTTAATTCCATTGGTTTCCCCAGATCGACGGTTCTACGCTGAAGACGCTGTGCCTGCAGCACGGGCCGCTGCAGAACTTCCACTTGTACCTCAACCAGGGCCTCGCCCTCGCGCGGTACTCCACGCGCGAGGAGGCTGCTAAGGTAACACTCATATACATTATACGATTTCTATAAGTAACTACAACCCTACAGGCCCAAATGGCTCTAAACTTATATGAATTCTACAAGTAACTCCAACCTAACTGGCTCAAATGGCTCCAAACTTTACGAATTCTACAAATAACTTCCACCCTACAGGCTCAAATGGCTCTAAACTTATAAGAATTCAACTAGTAACTCCAACCTAACAGATCTAAATGGCTCCTAACTTATACAAACTCTACAAGTAACTCTAACCATACAGACCCAAATGTGTCAAAATGTATACGAATTGAAACTTACTAATACATAACTCCAACCCAAACAAATTCTACAAGTAACTCCAACCCCCCAGGCCCAAATGGCTCTAAACAACTGCGTGCTGAGCAACACGACGATATTCGCGGAGTCCCCCGCCGAGTCGGAGGTGCAGATGATACTCCAGCACCTGGGCTCGGGCGGCGGCGGCGCGTGGCGCGGCGGCGGCGCCAAGGAGGCGGCGTGGGGCGGCTTCCCCACCATGTGGCCCGACTCGCACGACGCACGGGCCACCCCCTCCTCCCTCAACTCGTTCCTGCCCCCCGACCTGCTCGGCGGCGAGTCCATCTAACTAGTCCCAGCGCACCCGTGAGTCTAGCTTTACGACAGCTCCGCTAGGGGCTTCCGACCTGGCGTGGAAGGAGTTTGCGTTCGCTTGTTTTGTTTTGGGCTCGAGCTGCCGGTTGATTTGATGTGGGGGAGATAGAGCATTGTCCGTTATAGAAAAATCCGTTTGGCACCTGATGCTTTTTCGTCTGATCTAGCCCCCGATCGCGGTTTTGAATCTCGCGGATTTGAGCTTTTGTTTAATGTGATATCGTGGAGAAAACCACGATCGGAGGGCATTTTCTGATGCTCGCCCGGCTAACGCTGTGAAGTCGTAGTTTACTACCCTCAAATAGAAAAATCTGTCGCCGAGCACCTAATGGTGTCCGACGTCCTTGAGATTTTAGGCTTGCTCTATCCTCCTCGACCCCATCGCTTGCCGGCAGGCGACGTAGTCAAATGCTATGAGACATAAAAAAGTAAAAAAAATATAAAACGCTCTTTGCACGCCAAGTTCATTGAAGTCCCTGCGGAATAAACGACCTCGCGAGCGGTTCGCTTTCTGCGCGAGCGGATTCGAGCGAGTGTTGTCAACGAAAATGACCGAATTTGCGATCTGTATGTGGGGTAATGTGTAGATTGTGTGTACCCTCGTTTTGATTTGTACTAGTCTAGATGTCGGTTTGTACTCGGTTGGCGCTCGCTTCACCGACCGCGCGGAAGACTTCGCCGCGAGCGCTACGTCGTATCTATTTTGTTGCGCCCGCGCGGCTGTTGCTGTTTCGCCGCGAGGGTAGTTGAGTTTCGTGCTAGTTTTATTTTTATTTGTCGTTGTAGCGTACCGTTTTGATTATTTATTCTGTTTTTAATTCGCGCGAGCCTCCCGTGTTCCACTAGTGATATTTTAACGAACGATGCGAGCATTTGATCGCCGGCGGGCCGAGCCGCTCGGCTCGCCGGCGTTTTTATAATTAGTTGTATTGTATTTTTATAAAGGTAACAAAATTTGAAATTATGAGATTTGAAGTGCATTCTTCTAGTGGTAAATTCCTTTAAGCAGCGTTTATAGTCTGAGATATACAAATATTGGGTAGGCGGCCGCTCGCGGCCCTGTGATGTAAAGTATCTTGCCTAATTAAGGATAATAATCTATTTTGTTGAGGTATCAAGTAGAGGCGCAGGCGTTTGGCGCTAGGCGTGCGCCGACGCCGATTTCCCCAAATTTTTTCCAGTATTTGTGATTCAAGTGCCACTTTAAGTTATATTGAAACGATTATCTAGATTATACGATTAATGTAAGGATAACTTAATGAAGATTGTTTTATCATTTTATATATTATTACATTTGTGAAAAATGTTACTGAAGTACTATAATTAACCGTAATTTAAATATTACACTTTTGTGTATAGTTAACTTAAAATTAGCCATATCAATAACTTATAGAAAAGATATGTGGTATTTTATATAGGCTCAATTTCAACGTTATTTAAAGTGAAATAATGCTTTAGACATTGTATTCTGTTAATGATATACTTGTAGCGGTAGTCTGGTCGGTATTATATAGTAGTTGTAAGCGAATAAGTACTTTAGTCCTCGTAAGTACTCGATATTGACGGCAACGATAGCGGGAGTAAGTGTTTGTTCGATATGAGATAGTTTATTTACAATTTTATTTACTTTTTAATTTATCGATGGTGTGCCACAGAGTGACTGCCAAACTATATCATTACCAATATTGACGGGATTAGTTCTCGAGGCACCGCGCGTCTGTATTCGATATCTTCCAGTGATCTTTGGTAACGTAATGTAACGTAACGATGTATGTAGGTAAGCCGTACCTTCACAAATTATTATAAGTAGTATGTACGACGTTGACTTCGTAAATGTGCGTCTATAAATTCTAATCGCTTTGGACCTGTTTAGTCTAGTGATAAATGTTTCTATGTGTGATGTGTTCATCTAGTGACAAAATTAGTATTTGTCATCGTGTTACTACCTAATTATCTCATAGGGACCGACGGTATTTTTAATAATAAATAACATGAGAGTCGCATATTCTTTGTTGCCTTTATTTGCATATCGATGGATTGCAGATTTAGTTTTAAATGCGGATATAATATTTTCTTATCGTCTGTAAATTAATTATACAATTTGTGTACATTTGAATACAATTCGCTCGTGGTAACTAAGGGCACGACGGATGCCGCCGAACAAATTGATTCGCCGAAGGGACGTCGACATCGCCGCGATGTCGCGTGTTAGGTGCCAAAGAATTAATATCAAAGATATCCAGGCATAATTTGCATTTCTCTTGGCAATTGTTCTTCCAAATTGAAGCAATGTTGCTGTACGGGTTAACGATCAGAATGTTCCTATGCCACTTGTGTTGCGTCTCGTCACTACTACAGCGTTATGAAAACAGGCTGATGTCAATTCTAATATTTGTCTTAAAGCTCAATATACGTGAGGGTCTTTATTTTTTAACGACTCCATAGAGTAAAAGAAGATATTTATTATTTTAAAAATCGATATTGTTCTGTCCACATTAATTATATCGGATTACGCCTAATCTCAGTCGTTTACTGGTGCAAATCACAGCAATAAAATAATTTATTATAATTTTTATAAAGTTAGCGTTTTTATAATTAGACGTGCCGAATAAACGGAGAGTATAACGTTCCAGTGCCCTTTAGAATACGTTGTCCATAGTTTAAAATGATAAGACGAACGTGTCATGCCTTCAAATTTTAGTCAGTTAAAGTTATCAGTACTTAAATAAATGGGTATATTTAATATATTTATATGGTCATAAAGTAACGTATAGGCGTCGTGGTGTAGCGGTAATTAGGTCGTCTGCTTGCGCGTGCGCGTTTTCATCGCGCGTTTGAGACGCGGCGGGAGACACGCGCGCTCGCACGGCTAGGTTGTGAGAATAACTGAATCTCCTTTCGGTTCAATGACTGTATCATTATTTCCTGCACACAATTAATGCGCCATGTGCAATTTAGTCTGTGTTATTATGTTGTTATGTATTTATAAAACTTACATTATATTCTGTAATATGTATATTGTGAATTATATTCGTAAAGAAAAAAAATATACGCTTTCACGCTTTCATTTTTAACATTTTTCGTGACTTGTTTTTGTTATTTAGGATAAATTTTCGTACCTAATAGTAATTATAGTAATTATATTATCGTACGTGTACTATTTAAGTAAAAAAAATAAAAATAAAAAACAAAAAAAAAAGTTATAAATAAAAAAATAAAAAGCAATTAAAGCAACCAATGATTGTGCCTCAATGAACTGTGGTACGTTACCGTAACCGATGGCAGGTTAAATCGTTTCCTTGGAATTATAATAATATTGTAATGAATTGTGCGCTAGATGGCGGTAGCGCAGGCGGTTCCGATGGGACGGTCCCGACGGTAGACAATACGAGGAGCGCCCGCGCCGCGACCCAAGCCTTTTGTAATCATTAATGAGCTTAGCTGTTTTACTTTTATTGTAAGTGTTACTTCATCGATCATTTTATATATATTTACGTGTAAATATTTTTATCTAACTATTTAATTTTTGGTTTTCATGAAGTTTACCCGAATTTAAAAGCGATACTTGTAAGTTGCACTACGAATCCGTCTACAGTTTACGCGGGTAGTTCGATCCTGCGTCTAATCCGTAACATTTTATATGCCAAAGTCGATGTCAGAATGCCATTATAACGACCACAGATGTTCTTTCTCTGCGTAGATATATAACATCACAAATATTCGTACAAATGGGAGCCATTTACTGTAACATCCGCCGACGCGTTGCTACGTTCAATCCAAGCTGCTCTGGTGTTAATTTAGCTCAACTATTATAATAGTTTGCTCATATTGTTGTTAATTTTAATATTTTTTATCGACTTATTATTTTTAAACTCCTTCCTCTCGAGTGGAATTAAATTTTATTTGTAATCTCCAAATTAGTTGTAATCTAGACCGTTATTGCCGCGGCAACTATTAAATACCGCCTAACATGCGATTGATTCGCATACTTATCTGTATTGTTTACGCTTGTAATGTTCTCTCTTAATAATTAAACCGCCCAATGACCTCGACTATCAAAGCATTTTCCAACACTGCCTTAGTACGACTTGGATCAAGTAGCTCGAATAATATCGGTCAGACCGAACGTTCCAATGCATGTCGTACGCTCTACAATCGAATGTTCAATTTCGAATAGCAACGTCGACAGGTAACGGGCTGGCAGTTGGAGTATCGATCGGAATGCTCTTTAGCTTGACATAATTTAGCCGGTACTGTACGCTATCGAGCACTACTCATTTCTGCGGTTACTCAGATGTAGGGACCAAGTTATATCGATATTTGAACGTTGACGTCCGTCGCGCGTCGACCAAAAGACATTTCCCATAAGGAGATCTAGCGTCGCTCCAACCGACGTATTTCTAGTGATAACGATATGATATTCAGAATGGCCTTTTTAATTTTAAAGTAATATAAATCGCTTGTTGTATATTTATTTATATGATATATATTTTTGTAGGTACGTTAGGTGAGTCGTGACCGACACAATAGCACACTAGGTGATATTCTACAAAGAAACTAGTCTTCCTTATTTATGTGGAGTTAGGGCTGCGTAGTGCGTAGTGGAGCGGAGGAGTCGCGTCGGCACGAGAGGCAATCATTCCTCTAGTCTTGTTATGTGGTGCGATAACTGAATACCAAATATATAATAACGAAGGCTTATGTGTTAGTGTAGGATACCTCAGCAGCTTGGAGCGGCCGCGTCGCCAACGGTACGACGAAGGGTGGCTAGTATTATTGTAATGCATTTATTTCTCTTTGTCATAGTCACTCAATCATATTATATTATTAATTATGCTAATGCCTAAAATTGGAATATCAGATTTTATTTAGGAGGTTTAATATTTTACATTTTAGCGTTTAAATATCTAAAATTTACCTTAATTATAGTAAATGGATTTTGTATTATTATTGGTATATAGCTGTAAGACAAAGGTGTTCTCTATAGAAACACAACTGATAAATACAAAATAAAAAAATAAAAAAAATAAACTAATGTACTGAGTGACTTACGCGTAAACAGAGAGGGCCATTGAAAAATGTTGAGCTAAGAAAATTTCTCTATGTGGTAATATAACTATATGTGATCGCTGGGAATATTTAAACCGCTATAATGTTAGTTTTAATAGATCGGTAAGTGGCCATTATCCGAGCTCCAGGCGGGCTAATACAAACGTATGCACACCGGTAGTCAGTACGCACGTACCTCCTGTATAGTAGTTATTCAGTAACATATTGCATTTTATTCGTTGTATCGGTATAGAGTCTATATATTGTATATATGTACGTGTATGGAGCCAACCCCCACCACAGTTAATTGATGCAGTAGACTGCTCGCTAACTCGCACAACACCCTCTAGTCTCTCGCGCTCCCTGAGCGGTATAATCGAGCATAATTTACTATCATATCCTATATAAACTAGCTTGTATTATTCTTTCATTAGATCTCTGTTGTACCTGTGTCAAATTGTTATATTCGTTCATCGTACTGTAAGTGAACTTAACCAGTCTCGAAGACTCTGTGCTTTATACGTAATGTGTAGTTCGACCAAATTCTCTAATGTTCCACTTGTAACCTCTCGATTTGTCGATATTCCTATTGGCCTCAAAATACAATACTCTGCGGTCTTATTAGTCACTTTTGTACCTTGATTGTACTTGAATAATGTCCTATGTAAGTGAGGAATGAATAATCCAATTCTGAAATATACTTAATTTAAATTTTGACAGACTGATATCTGTGATTAAGAAAATATTTTTAATATTATCCAGTGAGTCGGATGAAAATATTTATTTTGTTAGAGGTATCCTACTGCTTGCGGCACGCGTTGCTACGACGCGACGGGACATTGTTAGTTGAGCGATGTCGCGTGACTCGTGAGATACGTTTCGCGGAGCAATTAATATATACGAGTCGACTGCTACAGACCTCGGCTTAAGTTGTACAAACGAACAATTCTTATTTAGTTTTAAACCCCACCATGTAACACCTAGGTACATAATGCATACCGATCCCAATGAAACAAGTGAATTATAATTATTAATAACGACTTAACGAGCCGATCATCACACGACACCATCATAGTCTGTTCGGACAGAGACTGATTTTAACGGATTATTCTCAAATACCACCGATACGTCACTTGAAATTAATTTCCCTTGACTTATTCATTGATCTTGAACGTTGCATATCGATTACATTTCTAATTCGAAATATTTTGTTGTATTCATATCCGTATTTCCATAGTGTGCATTAAGTTTTTAACTTTAAGTTAAATTAATAATAATTAAAAAAAACACTTACGATCGCCTTTTAGTGTAATGGATGAGTGACAGCCTCTAATTGTAAAATTGACGATTGGCGTTTTATAGGGAAAATTTATATATTTGGTACCACCTTTGAGTTAAAAGTACAACGTAGTTTTTAAAACATGTTTCATTCACGTGTTTATCGTAAAATAGCAATTTATCAGAGAGGAGTAATCGACTAGAGTAAGAGTAGACTTAAGCTGTCTCGTCTCCTATTATAATACACCAATTAATAAATATTAATATCTCATCGTATTTCTATTCGGACACTCTTAATAAATAGGCGGATACTAAATTATGTCATAATTATATCAATAGGCTATATAAATGTTTCTCTGTGCAAATCTCTGTGATGGGAAAATTATTCTAAAGATCTAGTATTAACTGAATATGAAACCTAGGTCGTATACTATGGAGCTGGACTTGCGTTTGAGAAAATGCGGCCAACAGCTCTCGGGCTACATTATCTCGAAAGCGAGCCAAACTAGTCAGTAAGGCTCCCACGTTAAGGCCCAAGTTTCTCTGTGACTTTAAAAGTTGAACTTTTCAGTCTTTTTCGCGCAAAGGGTTGTGTATTATTTTTTATGTAGTACAAAATGTGTTCGCAATTTGATTGCTGCTGTAGTGTTCCTTGTGTTCTTCAAATTTGTTGGGTATTTATTTGAAACGTATTCACTGTCTGACTATTTAATAAAAATTAAAATTATAAAAAAAATATATTAATAATTATCGTGGTAATTGGCACGCCTATAAATTTTCTTAGTAAGTGTATATCCGGCTGCCTTAATAGCAAAGTAATAATAAAATGTATTAGTATCTGTACACCATCCTTGTAAGTATGTTCCGTCACGATTCTGTATTTTGAATCGTTTAGTTCCGTCACGTACCAAATAATAGCGTAGCAGGTGTCGGGGACGCTTGCAATTCCCGCGCTCTCGTTTCCTTACTAAGCCGCTATTGGTGTGTAGTGTATAGTAGTATTGTACTCACTAGATGCATCCCACACGAGTTGGCAACTCAAAGCGAGCGCGCGGGCCCGGTCGCAGCGTGCCGTCGGCAGCGGGTCCAATAACTTCGTATATCTGTTCCAAATACCTCATTAACTAACCTCACGTTGTCCTATAGCAGTCTATAAATCGCATAACCGCACTTATCGCGAACTGCACTGTTATTTGGTACACACTTCTTCCTTTTAAGTTACTCTAAGATCTTTATCTCTTGAATTTTATCTGTGTATCAAATAGTCGATATATTTTAATGTTATTTTTCTGAATACTATCTAAAAGCAATTGTATTATACAAACAAAACAGAAGAACAATAATTATTATGTAAGTGTAACAGTTAGTGAATTTAAGTGTGCTATTTTCCATTCCATAACTCAACGATAACATTGTCCTTGTAAATTAATACTTATGTTCGGGTTTTAAAAGATGTTATTATTGTATAATTAAAACTAAACCTTATGTGATTAAAATGCAATGTTTAGAAGTATTTTTATTCTTTATTTTTTACCATTAATTAATAATAATATATGTAGTTAGTAGAGATCTATTTGAGAGTCTAATGTATCAATTATTTGTAAAGTTGGCTGTAACTTAGAAGTTACAATAAGTAGAAATATTTTAAATATAACATTTGGAGCAAATTTTATGTAGATGACATAGTTGTTTTGATGATTATGTGAAGTGTTGTATCGTATCGTATTGTATCGTACTGTATGATATCGTTAGCGCAATGTGTACGCAACGCACAAGGCCGACGGGCGCTGCGCGTGCGCACGTACCGTCGAGTAACCGATTACTTCGTACGCTCGCACGCGGCTTCTCCCGTCGCCCCCGCTGCACAGCACTAGACTAATTCAGTTATTGCGTAAGGATATTTTTCTTACAAGTCGGATAAGAATAATGTTATAGTTTGTAGGCAATACATAATTATTAACAAAAAGTCCCTATATATTTGAACTGATGACAGAAACGCATGTTATATTTGTGGCCTCTTTATGAATAAGATCTAAGTTACATTTAAAGAAAATTAATTTTGCTATGCAGTATGAACAGAGATGATACTCAATAAATTGCCAAAAAGTAAAATACTATAATATGCATAGATAACGATAATTTCTTTTGGGCATATTATTTTGAATTTATGCAAACTTAGATTATGAATAAGTAGGAAGTAGATTATATTTAGTGTGAATGCATAAATATTATTCTATATTATATAACTAAGTGATTTTGGAAATTATCAATTCTTGTATTGTTCGTAAGTTTAGATATTAAATGGGTTTAGCCATACTCTGGCTGGTTTGATATGTATGTTAACTTAATTGTAAAAAAAATAAATAAAAATCAATATATCTGTAGTTTTATTTATCTCCAAATTATCATTTAATTTCCTATTAGGTAAGATAATAATAAGCTGCAGTTCGTCAAATCTCTTTGAGAGACGCATTGTATTTTGGCTATACATATTTTTATCAGATTCTACCCTTTTTAATAAAAAAATATAAAATTCTACAAAATAATTTTAATTTAAATCACATAAGTTAATTTATACAAAAATAATTAAAACCCAAGTACTGATTCTACAATAAAAAAACAATTACAACAACAATTATTAATATGCAACGAAAATACGAGAGGTGTTGTCGGTCTGACGACCAACGGCGAAATAAGAGGGCGGCGCCACTGCGCGCTTGCTTTTATAGGCTCGAACGTCAAGATGGCGGTATCACGCTAATACGGCCTCTCCTGACGTGTGGTCGTCCTCGGCCACATGCTCCAGGACAGGGGGACACGGCTGGATTTCAGAAGCAACGTCATTGCTAGTGACAATGGCCTCATTGAGTGGACCCTCACGGCTGTCTTCAGGTAAGTGCGACGTGCTTGGTGCTACGTTGTCAGCGCCAGCGACGGGAAGCTCGTTACATGTTTCATTTTCAGCTGCAAGGAGCAAAACGAGAAAAATATAAATCAGTCACACCACAAGAAGCTGCACAACGAAAAACCAAAAAGGCATATCTCAGTATAACTCGTCAGCCATAATGAGATATGTACTAATCGTTTAAGCAGAGCGTAACAGCTCCATGCTTACACACACACAGACAGAGGCAACCCAGTTAGCATGTCTAAGCAGAGCAGAGCTCGATGCTTATAGGGAACTGACAGACAGAGGCAACCCAGTTAGCATGTCTAAGCAGAGCGGCGCGGCGCGCTCGATGCTTATAGGGAACCGACAGACAGAGGCATCCCAGTTAGCATGTCTAAGCAGAGCAGCGCGGCGCGCTCGATGCTTGTAGGGAACCGACAGACAGAGGCATCCCAGTTAGCATGTCTAAGCAGAGCAGCGCGGCGCGCTCGATGCTTGTAGGGAACCGACAGACAGAGGCATCCCAGTTAGCATGTCTCGAGACACATACATGGACATTAGTCGAGAGTAAAAGAAGAAAATAATGGCAACTTACTCTCAAAAAATGAAGCACACGTCTCGGGGGTCCACTCACCACGCCAAGCAACCATATGCTCGGCGGCTGCCTGAGTGGTCTTACCATAAGAACCACCTAGTAGTCGTAGCGTGTACCGACCGTGAGGCAGCACCTGTGTCACGCAGTAGGGTCCTCGCATGCCCGAATCCAGCTTGCCTGTAACTTGAGCTGATTTAGATACAAAGACCTTGTCATTCAGTTTATATGTTCGAGCTACTTTTCGACCTTTGTTTACGTATGCGTCCTGCTTGAGCCTGTTTGCGTTAAGTAGTTCGTTTGCACGTTGCCGCTGTAGTTCGCGCAAACCATCGCGATTCGGCCGCGTGTCGTCAATCGCAACATCACGAATCAGCGATCTTATTATCGGTGTTGTAGCCTCAACACCAATCAGTAAATGCAGAGGCGATGTTTGCGTCGTTTTATGTTTAGTGCAGTTAAGAACAAGTTGCATTTTCCACAGACGGTCGGACCAATTACTGTCGTGGTTTGTAGCCTCAATACGCAACATATTAAGCAGGGTACGACAATACCGCTCCACTTGCCCATTCTCATTATGCATCTCGGGTGTTATAAAATGAATTTGACTACCTATCTCGCTTATCCACCCCTGAAAGTTCGTACTCTCAAACATTCGCGCCCTGTCACATACGAAGAGTTTTGGGGTTCCGAATAATGACACAGCATTAGAAACAGCCATTTTTAGTTCGACAGAGTCTTGCTTTTTCAAAGCATAAAAAAGGCAAAACTTGGAGAAGGCATCGACCATGAGAAGCACGTACTTGTACTCGTTCGAAGCAGGTAAGGGACCAAGTACATCTACATGTACCGTACTGAAAGGAGTGTCTGGTTTAACCCAAGATGAAATCGGTTGATGAGTGGCTCTAGGGACGCGTTTAGCAGAGAGACAAATCAGACAATGGCAAATGTACTTTTTTACAAAGGCATGCAGACCAGGGAACCAAAAGTGGCGCAAAATCAGGTCTACGGTTTTGTCTGCATTTATATGCTCATGTTGGTCATGAAAAATTCTGAGGAGGCTCAGACGGTGACCCTTGGGGATAAAACAGAGCAACCTAGGCTCTTCACCGGTAGGTGTGTACCTATAATAGAGCAGGTCGTTACAAACGACATAACGGGAAGGGTCTAGTTCGTTATTATTAACTTTGTCAATCAGCGCACGTGTTTCCTCATCCGCTGATTGAGCAATCTGTGCCCAGTTTTTAGGCCGGGTGATTTGGCGGATATCAACAGGATTCCGACTCAGATAGTCGGCATGTTGCATCATGACCCCCTTTCGGTATTCTATCGTGAAGTTGAAATCCTGCATGTATATCCACCAACGTGCGACACGTGGCAAAAGGTCCTTCTTTCGTTCCGTCAATTTGAGAGCATTACAATCAGTAATAATTTTGAATGCAATGCCCAGCAAATAGTGACGGAAGTGCTGCAAGGCCTTAATAACAGAAAGTGTCTCGAGTTCGTACGAGTGGTACCGCGGCTCAGCCCCTTGTGTAGTCTTACTGTAATAGGCCACAACTCGCCTTTTGTTATTTTCATGCACTTGAATAAGAATTGCACCGTAACCAATGGAGCTCGCATCAGTGTGCAATTCTGTCGGTAAGGAGGGATCAAAAATGGCTAGCACGGGCTCACTCGTAAGACACTCGATCAAGTAGTTACGAGCACTTTCTTGTTCCGTACCCCAAGTAAATGTGATACCATTCCGCGTCAGTCCCGCTATACATGCAGTTTTAGATGCATAGCCGGGTATATATCGGCGGAAGTATCCTGCTAACCCTAACAGTTGTCGGACTTGCTTGACATTTGTGGGTACAGGTGAGTCAATCAACGCCTTGATTTTTCGTTCGCTCGGCTTAACCTGACCTTGAGAAATTATTCGGCCTAGGTACTCAACCTCTGTAGCCACAAATGTACTCTTTTTCATATTTATAGAGAACCCCGCTGACGTAAGAGTTAGCAAGACTTCGCGAACGTTTTCAAGAGCTTCATTTACCGACGACGCCAGAATCAACACATCATCTACATATACAAGAACCTTGCCCGATTCAATCAGTGATTTTAGCGTTTTGGTAATGATTCTTTGGTAGACAACCGGTGCGTTGGATAAGCCAAAGGGCATTTTCAAAAATTCAAAATGCCCCTCTGGCGTTACGAATGCCGTTTTTGGTATAGAATCGTTATCCAATTTGATTTGGTAAAAGCCTGTTGCCATATCCAGACAAGTAAAGAATTTGGCCTTTCCAAGTCGGTCTATATGGTCTTCTATCAAAGGCATTGGATAACGATCCTTCACCGTAATTGCATTCAATGCGCGGTAGTCCACACACATACGGTCATTACCATCGCGCTTTTTCACTAAAATAATCGGGCTAGCGTAAGGTGAGTCAGATTCGCGGATAATGCCCTTCTCCAATAAATCTTTGATGATCTCACGCACCTTGGATTTTTCTTCAATAGAAAGTCTATACGGCCTATAGTTCACTGGCGTATCACTCGTCAACTCAATGTGCATGTTGTCTGTTGTCACTGTACTAAGAGCTGTACCCACAATGAAGTGCTCTTGAAACTCATTTACAATAGATGAAAGCTTTTTTAAATCACTACCAACAAGTGGCGTGTTGACAGACAACTGCTCACCGGAATTGACCAGTAACACGTCGGCAGATGTACCAGGAATGCGAGTCAGTTTTTGTGAATTATTCACGCGAATGTAGGCTACCCCCTCACGGTTCAATACATCCGTACCAATAAGCACGGGTACGTTAATGCATTTTTGTGGCACAACGAATAAGTCTACTTCTAATGAAATATCACTAAATTCAATTACAAGAGTGACGTAGCTATTGCACTCAACATGTTGGTCACCTATGCCACGTAATGCCTGATACGTGGGTAGTCGCGCGCAGTCGAAATGTTTCACAACCGATTCCGAAATAAGCGAGACGCGGGATCCACTATCTATCAGAACGTCCGTAGGAACGCCCTGTATAACCGCGGTCGTGATATCACTGTCTGTTTTCATGCCTTGTAACTCGCGACAAAAGTTAACATTTTTCGTATTACGGGCCTCGGACCTTTGCTTGGCGAAACAGACTGTGACGTCATGACCCGGCTTCTTACAAAACGAGCAAGAAGTAACTTCCTCCGGTACATTGGACTTTGGACGTTTCGGACACAAGCGCTGTATATGACCGTTAGCTCCACAAGTAAAACATTTTAATTCGCGGGTAGGTTGTTTGAAGTTATGAACACGTTTTCGCGAATTTCTATCAAAACTCTTGTCGTGGTGAGATTTCACTATACTAGCTGACATACGCGCCTTTGGTTTTGAGTAAATAGACAAAAACTCGACAAGATCTTTTGTTGTCAACTTTGCATTCGTCGCGGTAGCACGAATTTGAGCATCGTTTATACCGCGTATGACAATAGCCGTCGTTAATTCATCACTCAGCCCTTTTACTATATTTAAGCGCAACAACGAACGCCTAGCATATTCCGCATACGTGTTATAGCTATCCGAGTTCGTGCTCATAACCTCATACAAAATATTAGCGATATCAATTCGTTTTGAACACAACGGCTTAAATTCAACTTTAAAATTCGTCCAGGTGCGGTCGTTAGTAACCCAGTCATTAAGCCAACTACGAGCGTCACCTTTTAGACAATTTGCGATTCTAGCTAAGCACTCGTTGTCATCCCATCTGTTAATATCGCGAGCCCTTTCTACTTCTTCACACCAAGAATCAATATCGTGTAAACTAGGGTCGAAATTAGAAATATAATAATGGGTAGATCTAACCTTAGTCAGCGCATTAAGCGCACCGATGAGCCGATCAGTAGGATCCGATGCAGACGAAGTACTTGCGAGAGAATCACCGATGCTGCCAGCACGAGACTCAGGTGGCGCAGGCGGTAGCGGTGTGGAAGCCTCGCCTGACGCCACGAGGGCACCGGCCTCAGGCGTCGGCAAGTCGCTACTCGTCGAGGATCTGCCGGTGCTTTCCAGCGCGTTGAGACGCGCTAGAATGGCTCCGAGCTGTTCTTGGAGTATATTAGTATCTATGTTTTGGCTACGCCTTGTCCTACCTCTATTACTAGAGGCGGATCCATCAGCCATGCCTGAATTATTTTTTTGTACACCCTTGCGTCCAGAATGATGTGATAGGCTATGGAGCCTATCCCACTTCTGATTTTATCAGATTCTACCCTTTTTAATAAAAAAATATAAAATTCTACAAAATAATTTTAATTTAAATCACATAAGTTAATTTATACAAAAATAATTAAAACCCAAGTACTGATTCTACAATAAAAAAACAATTACAACAACAATTATTAATATGCAACGAAAATACGAGAGGTGTTGTCGGTCTGACGACCAACGGCGAAATAAGAGGGCGGCGCCACTGCGCGCTTGCTTTTATAGGCTCGAACGTCAAGATGGCGGTATCACGCTAATAATATATATCATCTTCGGCCGCATCATCGCCTACCATCAGGTGAGCTAGTGGTCAAATGCTTGCTTATCGAACATAAAAAAATATAGGTACAATGTTTTTATTATGACGGAACGTTTCTGTAGTAAGATTCCTAGGAACGCAATTTGAAATCTTTGTTTCAAACAAATAGTGTGATATAATATTGTTTACGTTTTTAAGGCCTCTGCAACAATAGAAAATATAATAATGAAAAAGTAATGAAAATTAAAGAGAGTAATCAAAGATTGCCGTGTTGGAACTTCTTTCCTAGGTCATACTTTACCCAGGTAAATTTAACTTTGATTTACCCCGACGCATCGCAATTCTATGCAGGAAGCAAGATGGCTTCCACCTTTGAGATTACTTGGTTATGGTATTACAATGCAATGTAATCTCTCTCTAGAAACATTCTTGAGTGGACTTGGCTGACGTTAACAAGGATAATAAACAAATGTTTGTATGGGTAGCTACTTATGTATGTACTGGATAGCAGTGGTAGCAATTGTATAATGAAGAGTCGAAAATGAGGGGCATGCATTAGAAGTCCAGTCTAGCCACAACTCTACTAGACAAGTAAAATGTCCACCATTTCCCGTAAGTACCTCCATTGCTAATAAAAAACATGAGCGCCGAGGATAAGGAGACAGCGTTGAACGCTTTAAATATGCAGGACCGTCTCAGCTTGAATAATGCAGCAGTCAGCACTTTCACCCTCCGTTTCCATGAAACAAATCAAATGTGCCTTTTGTACAAGAGGTCCTTGGAGGCGTTTATATTCATGACAAGTTTTGACTTAGGTCTATATTTGTGAAGGTAAGCAGCAGCGTAGACGAAAGATAATCCGTGTTGCACTTTTTAGTATGTAAATTAGAAACCTTCCTACATAAGCAATTATATGCAGTAACACTACGATTTTTTTGCGTCGCAGACTCGATCGCACAAAAAGTGTCGTCTGCGCTGCATCTAAGGTGGAAATGTGTGTAGTTTTTAACCGACTTCGAATAAAGTAGGTTCTCAATTCGACTTTTTTTTTGTGTGTTACCTCAGAACTTTATTCTAGGTGAACCGATTTTTATGATTATTTTTTTATTTGAAACTGCCTCCAATCAAATTAAATTATCAATCCAAAGGATTTGATTGGGGGCAGTGGGAGTTTTTGAAGTGATGAAGTTTAAGTTTGAACTCTCTCGTGGTCTCATTGTTCCTGATTATCAGGGTGAAACCCAAAATAATATTATTTTAGGGTTTGTAAATAGAACTATATTTAGCTAAGCCTCGCCGCGCCGGCTGTCTGTCTATTTTTTGTGTATCTGTTACATACCTAATGTCTCGTAATAAACTGTATTTTATACAAAGACTAGCGACCCGCCTCGGCTTTGCATGGGTGTAATTCCTTACATTATTTATCAGATCGAATTTTGAATCTAAACTATGCTAGTATCCACCTGAATACACACAATTGTTTTCATCCAGCCGTTTAGGAGTTCAGTCACACATTGAAATTTGTGTTTCTGGTTCTGGGTGTGATCACGGCACAAGTCGTTGAACTTAATGCGGAGCTTTGAGTGTGAAAGCGTTTAGGTATGTTATAGCAGAACTTCAATAACCTTACTTACAGTCTTACGAAATAAAAAATAAGTAATATTTTCTTTATAAAATGTAATTATCCATAATATTCGTCGACATAATGTAGAATAACTACTTAATTAAACGTAATTAATATATTTGGTTTCATAAAAATTGTACAACTTGTAAAAATTAGCATTATTAACTATTTACAAATTTCGCTTGAATTATAAAAATCTTTGCTATTTACAGAGATTATGCCATAAAATAATATTATGCAGATAAATATGTTTGTCCTTTATATAGAACTACTAGCTGGAGCATAATTTAAGGCGGTTCCATAAGTGAAACAGAAAAGCATAAAAAAAGAAGACGCCGTATTCTAACGCCGCTAATAATAGCATTAGAATACAAACGAGCGAAAAACCAACTTATTTCGATTTAGGCAAACTACTGTTTATTTTTAAAATTAGGGGAGAGTCGGGTAGCCCCGGCCGGTGGGTACCCTCGGCCAGTGGTAGTTACAGGAAAGTTCGCACACATATGTACAAGTGTCACATCAACACGATCGCAGCGCCATTTAGCCATATATTCATATCAAACGGGCTGCACAAATCCTATACAAACAAACATACGCACTAGGTCAACAGGGATTGTACCTACGTAGATTTCCAATACTTTTTTTAGGTACTTAAGTTTTTTAATATTTTACGTTGTTTACCATTCGACTAGTAAAACAAGTCGTTGAGATTATGATTTCTATTTCATTTCTTGAAATTCACTAGAAGATAACTATAACAGCTGAAGATAACTTTCGCTGTTTCACAAATGGATTGGCCTTAATTTTGATGGCACGATTTAAGTAGCCTCCTATGTTATAACTTATAAGATATATATTGTAATTATAGTATAACTAAGTTCTGTGGATTAAAAAGTATAACCAAGCCGATGTTATCTTGCGTCTCAAATAGTTACAAATTATGTACGTCTTTTGAACATATTTCTTTGACTTTTACTTTTTTTTGACCGTTACTACCTTGCACACTAATTTTACATTCATGGTTTAACTACTTATAAGTAGATTAAATAAATTGCCTGATACTGAGCCTGTCAGAATGATTTGGGCCTAAAAATCCTAACCATACTGGGCGTCTCAAGAAACATATACAGAGATAACAATAGTTATTTCGTTAAAACCTCATCAGTACCTACACGAGTTTTTTATAGTTACCAAATAAAATCCAGTCCAGGCATAGTCCTATTATAGGAAGTAGTCATTTTCGTCTATGAACATCAATGTTTATCTTCATAAATGCACTACGCTCGTCACATTGAGATATATTAAATCTTTTAAGGCTCTGTAATTTCGCTGGAAATATTGCCCTTCAATCCGTAATACGGTAATGTTTGCACACATTTTTGAGAAGGTGGAGTGGCAAAAATGTCGTAAATATTGCCACAGAAGGAATGTAGAGCCCTGCCACTAAAATCACATTTCATTGTTACTGCGTTCTGGGAAAACAGCAGAAATAAGATCTATCCTTATGAACAATTCTGTTCAGATTTTTAGGGATGACTATCTAAACGTTTGGTGATAAAGTCGAACAGTGCCGCCCAAAAAAATTCTTACTCTTGACTATTGTTTCTAAGACCTACCTTTGCAAAACAACAGCGTTTACTTATCATTTCATTGGACACTACTTAAAAGGCATCGGCATTGGATACGGATATTAGAAGTATCTTACGTACTCGTATGTATATATAGGTACGTACCTATAGCTAAAACATCTGAATAGGCCATTCAAATGAGTCGTGATTCTATATCAATTCTAACTACAATAAAACTTAAATTGTCCAACAAAGGCGTTATCCTGTTATCTGGTATCGGTATTGTTGAGTGTTTCGAATATGTGCTTGTACCAGAAGTCTACTGTCTTGCCCCATGCTCCAAGAGTGGCTGCATCGAGATTCAGAACCTCTATGAACATTTTCACGATCACTTCTTTTAGTTCCTGGAATGAGAAAAGTTTAAATCTGTTAAATATATTAATAATGTAGCGGTTTTTATGACATTTCCTATAATTTATGATAGGCTAGCGTGCTGACCACTGTCTCTACTACCTTTTGGTAAGATGATGTTATTAAGGTTAAACACGCTGGACAAGGATATGACTTTCCAGAAAAGTGGTCAGAACACCGTTTAGGGCTTGGAAAACATTTATCTTCTTGAGTACGAGTGTACGGTATAAAATATATTATTGTGCATAAACTGTATACAATATAAATTTAAGGCTTTTATTTCAATTAATTAATTTTTTTATAAAAACAAATTGGAAAATAATCACATTAAGCACCCACTTTCACCTTCGAATATACCTACAAAATCTTATAAAGTGAAACATATACATTTTCTATTAGCTTAGTTATCATCGATTCCAAAAATGTATAATTTTAAATAGTCTCAATATATCATTCTAAAGAGATCGTCATTTTACTGTCCCGCGTCGTTTTCGCAATAATTCACCTGTGGAGGCTTGACAGATGCGCCAAAACGGCCATTTTGGCCGCGACATCTGAGGGGATATGGTGGTTAGCCAGGCGAACACGAGAATGCCATGGCACCACGGATTTCATCACAATAATATGTTATCTTCATCAGAAGCTCATACTCCTGATTAAGCGGCCAATCATAGAAGCGCGTTAACTACCAAGCAACCATCGCTTAATTTTTTTAATGATGTTCCTATTACGCTTGTTACCGTTGGAATTACGATCTCGCCTTAAGATATCATAAGTAATTTATTTTTGATCTAAACTGCGAAATAAAGTATTGTACTAAGAATATATCTAACACTTTTCGTACTATTGGACACACAGCTTCAATTGGCTCAAAATTCTTTGCACCTCTGAACTTAGTGCATGTGGTTGGGCTATTGCTTTTGGGTCTCACATTAATACGTCGTAAGCGGTGGAAGGAGGGAAGGTATTGCGGATAAATGCCTTACTTCAGAGGAGTAAAAGTTGTGCCTATATGAAATCGTCTTTCTACGTAGTTATTTTATGACTCTACCAAATTCTTCAAACTATTAATAAATAATTTTAAGGCACTGGTGTACAGTTTAAGTTTGCAAAATTCTACTCAAGTCAAAAGATTTCGCCAGGTGTCTCGTTCATACTACTGGAAGTAACAAAATCCATCATTCATTTCTTGACAATTTAACATTAACGTCACGTTGGAAGTGTTAGAGCAACTGGGACCGATTAAAAAACCTTTTAGTTTAGTTAAAATTAAATTAAAATGTAGTAATTGGCTGTTGTACGGTGTAAGGCGGGTTTTATTATTAGTCTGCTACGCCGCGATATTCGATTTTATTCCTGCAAATATCGGCTATGATAAAAAATGAGATAAGTACCTACAAATTATTTTTATTTTCAGTCTCTTAAGCACCCGATTTTTTAAAATCTCATATGATATCCATTCACAATCGGTTCATTTCAAATAATCGACGTGAGTGTCCGAAAAGCAATGATAGTTATGTTTTTGTTTATCTAACTAGATTTTCATCAACATCACTAATTCCACAGCACCTCGGTTTTAGTACAAATGATAAAATAAATAACAAAGAGACTGACAACTATACTGGCAACTCGCCCAAAGTAAATATATTCAGGTATGTATAGTTTCATTTCAGTTTCGCTCATTTTACGTAATTTTTATACAGTGCCAGTATTCGTGGCTGTAGGTAGGAAAGCAAAGGTTTAGGCAAGTAACCAAATAAAAAATCTCTCGTATTTTGATGAAATCCACTCATGTTTATTTTATAACCACTCCAAGCTTGGAGAGGAAAACGAATTATTTGGAAAAGCACTTCCGCGAGTAGACTCCAATTAAATACCGAACTTTTTAACCAGTTTCTTCACTTCATTTCAGAAAAATAAAAATTTTACGTTGATTTATAAACACGACTTTTGTTTTTTTACAAGATTTTATTTAGTTTCAACTTTATCTGTCGGTCTGTAATCAAATTTTGCAAGCGAAATTAAACTCACTTCCCGATGTCCACACCATTGAGTTTGGGCTCGTTTGATTCGGCTAGACAAGTTCTATGGTTGTATAACTGTTTATTGCGTTTTTGTTTCATTGTTTGATTTAAAAAAAAAAAACAAAATAATCTTTATTTTAAGGTAATTACTTGAGTAAGGTATGAAATATCAGCTATTGCATAATTTTAATGCTTATAAAACTTATTATATAAGTTTTCCATTAAATAAATTACGTATACAAAAAGATAGATGATTCAAGAGGACGTTAAGGGAATCCAGCTCCTCGACGACACAGACAGGAGCATAAAAGGACAAAACCTTTTGTGAGCGTCTATCGATTGGTTAGCGCCATCAAGAAAGAACAATTAAATTATACTCGTGATTCGTAGTTCCCAGATAAGCGTTAGAATTAATATAGGTATCACTATGTAGTAACGCATTAGTTCCATTCAACCGCTAATCTGGTTGTACGAAGCAATTTGTATAATCATGATAGAACTTCACAAGGCGAGTTCATTTTAATCAATATTTTATATTAATTATTCTTGTGCTTCGTACTTCCCAGATTAGCGTTAGAATGAATATAGGTATCACTATGTAGTAACGCATAAGTTCCATTCAACCGCTAATCTGGGAAGTACGAAGCATTTTGTATAATCATGATTGAACTTCACAAGGCGAGTTTATTTTAAACAATATTTTATATTAATTATACTTGTGCTTCGTACTTCCCAGATAAGCGTTGAGTAGTGTCACTTCACTTGTGCGTTTACACCACTTAGCAGTTCGAAATAACCAAATCGTAATTAGTATTGAGGTATAGGTATCGTTTTCAATACAACATGAAAAAAGAACGTGTAACGAAAAAACGTACTGTGTGTGGAACTTACGTAGAAGTGTTTCTCCTTGATCTGTCGCCTCCCATGTGATTCTCCTAGTTTGTTCATCATAGCAGCCACGATCTCTGGTTGGTGAAGGTTGTTGACCGCCAAATCCAGTGACGTCATCAAGTTGATGACGTGTCCTTTGAACTGAGGGTTGTTGACATATTCCTCTTCGGGAAGCTTGCGAACCATTTTGAAGAACTCTTTTGTTTCGGGAAAAGTTGCGTATAACCTATTAACATAGAGATTCATGTTAGTTGTAATCTTTTGCCATTCTCTTTTACATTATCACTTACCATCGGGTGAGATAGAGGTTAAAGGCTAGCTTATCAGAGATACAAAAAAAAACTAGTTGCAGAGTGCATACATCGAAAAAAAAGAGGGCGCTGTATTAATAAAAATGAAAAACAGAAAAGCATTTGACCACCATCTTACCGTATGGAAAGTTACGATGCAGCCGAGGGTAAACATGCTGGAAGAAAGCTTTCCCTTTAAGACTTGGCGCGGGCAATGAGTCTCACTCCATCTCTGTTCGGTTGATGAAAGTAGTAGCGAATCGCTTCAAGCACAACATAGCATCTATAATAACAGGGTTTGGCCAAACGATTTTCAGTCTGAATAGAAAGGTCAATTTAATGTTCTCATGCACAATTTAGTCCAAAATCTGATCTAAATGGACAATTGACTCCATTGAACTATCCAATTGTAGTTGATGTGCTTCTTTTATTAAGTATATACCTACATCTACATACAACATGAATTGGAATTTACATGCTTTGGTAACTATATGTTATAGCAGAGCTGCTTAAATATATCCTACTAATATTATTAATCCGAAAGGTGCCCCGCGGCTTCGCCCGCAATTATCAAGTTAAAAAGTAGCCTAGGTATGTGTTAATCCTAGGTATAATCTATGTACATTCCAAATTTCAGCCAAATCCGTTCAGCCGTTAAAGCGTGAAGAGGGAACAAACATACTTACACACAAACTTTCAGATTTATGATATTAGTAGGATAGGATAATATTAGTAAGATTAAACACGCATTATTGATGATAACTCAAAAACTACTAATCAGATCTGGATCAATTTAATAATAATAAAGCTAGAAATATTTTAACCAGCTCTGGCTGCCAAGAAACAGGCTCTGTTTGGGGCCCACAGTTGGAAATTGTAGTCTTTTACATGTCTGAATAAATAAACAAATTTTCATTTTAGACACTCTTTTTCACCGCGTCAGCCGTACTAGCCCAGCATGCTGGTTTTATCCACCAGCATGCTTTACGAAAATGGAATACCTAGTAGGTACGTGTACGAGTACCGCCACATTTGCGATGACGTCTCATTATAAATCAGTGACTCAATTGCAGGCATTGCGACAATTAAAACGAATTCCCACTGCGTAGGTATATTTATTGGGGGAACGAGTATGTTCGTATGACCAATTAATCATAGCATAGTTCTGTACAGCATGGAGAGATAAATAAAATAATTGCTATTATTTTATCTGGCGCTGCATTTGTTATGCAGAATTGGATCACTTTTATTACCTGATGAAGAGTGACGATGCCGTTACAAAATGAAGCATTCTTGCTTAGCAGATATCTTTAATTCACTATAGACTAAAAGTTACAAGTTGTACCGTTCTGGGAACAATGACAGACGTAAAGGTATATTTTTTATCTTTGATAGGCAAACTTTTGACCACTATCTCCCTTTATATCTTCTAGGCAGGCATGTTATATCTTCGGCCTCATCTTCACTTTCCATCAGGTCAGATAGTGGTCAAATGCTTGCGTATCTAACATAAAAAACAACTTAGAAGCATAAAGCTTCTAGCGAACAGGCGGACTAAGTCAACTATAAATGAATGAAGTTTGACAGTTTGTAAAGTATAATGCTTATTTGGAAAGCCACTGTAGTTCAGTACTGTGCCATGTAGTTCAGTACAGTCGTAGTTTAAATTTTTTTATGCTCTATAGGCAAGCATTCAACCACTATCTCACCTGATGGAAAGTGATGATGCGACCGAAGATGTAGCATGTTAGCCTAAAAGACACCTGTTTTCGGTTCGCCTAGAAAAAAAATTAAAATAAACACACACAAAAAAAACGGTCAAATTGAGAAACTCCTCCTTATTTTTATTAGTTAAATAATTGAACACAAGCAAAGCTTAAAAAAACCGACTTCACCGCTTTATCTTAGGAACATTGATCAGATTTAATGTATTAAACATGCATTATTGACTATAACTCAAAAACTAGAAATCAGATCTTGATCAAATTTCAATGGGACTACAAGAAAAGCCCCAGCTTTCAAATAAAAAATAATCATCAAAATCGGCTCACAACGAAAGAAGCTATGAGGTAACTTTTGAAGTCGGGTAAACGAGAACATCGTCAAAGTAGTCCTCAAAATAGGCATTATTGACGATATTTCAAGAACTACTGATCAGATCTTGATCAAATTTAAACGAGAGAATTATAAAGCATCATCTTTGAAACTAAAAAAAAGAAGTTATGAGGTAACAAACATAAAAAAAAAGAAAAAAAAATACGCCACATACAGTCGCCTTGTGGTACCTCCTCCTTTTTTGGGAAGTCGGTAAAAAAATGTACAACATCTACCCTAGCGACAGTGTCCAATACTACACATAATTTTATTATCACATCAATAATAACTTTGTATAGAGCTATAACATTCCAAGGAACAACTCTACATCTGTTCTCGGTGAAAAGCTATAAACTTGATAGTTTATTATGATTCAGAGAGCTGTTACCGTTTTACTACTACGGTTTCATTTTACTGGGCGTTCTGGTAATAGTTTATAGTGGTAAATAATTTATGGATTATTAATGACAGCAAGGTATAGTAGGTACAAGTTAAACCGTATTTATAGCCCAGAAAAACTACGAATTTTCAAGAACAAAAATAATAACAGAAGAAGAAGAGTACGATACGGATTAGTCCGCCAAAGTACGCGTGTATTTGTTCACTCCTAAAATAAATTCGAAATATATGTTAAAACAAGTATATGACAATTTCCAAGTGAATATTTCTCTATACCGAAGTGCCATTGACTAAGTGACAACATAAGTTCAATCCAAATGCATCGATTATAACTTATTTTTGCAAAACATTTCTACTTTGGATGGTGATTTGCATAAATTTACAGACACAGTTGAACACAGTGTCGCTGTTGGAAAGTCATCGGTATTTGTGTCGCTCTGTGTCGCTGCCGCGGAACGCGTTCGCCTGCATTACTGTGGTGTAATCTGTGACTGTTTGCTTACGTCGATAAATCAAGTGGTTTAAGTAACTTTAAATCGCTTTGTTTAGTTTGAATGATGGCTTCGAAGATGCCTACCTGTTCAGGATGCTGCGGGGTTATCAAGAGTAAACAGTATTTGACTTGTAGCAGTTGTGCACTTGTATACGACCTGGAGTGCGCAAATGTTTCCGAGGCACGCTTTTTGAATACTCTGACCAATGAAAAAAGAAGCGCATGGGTTTGTCCGGGATGCCTGAGTAGGCAGCCAAAAACTGGAAACACCAACACGCCAGTGGGTGCCGCCCATAATTCAGGAATGAGGCATTTAGAAAGTATGCAGCAGATTAGCCCCGTGTCGGGGTCGGGGTCAGACAATAGTGATACTGACAATGTGAATACGCGACTACCACCCGCAACAGGCACCACTCGACCGCTCGACCATTCCTATGCTGAAGATACCTTTTATTTGGATAACATGAGAACAGTTGTGCGAGACGAATTTGAGCGTATTGTTGATGAGCGCCTGGCAGTATTGATCAGCAAGATAGTCACGGAGCAAGTAGCAACACCGATCTACAAGGTAATATCTGATCTTACAAACAGAGTGGTGGTGCTTGAAAATCAATTGACGGCATTTAAGATCGCCCAACCGATAACAAACCAACCAGGAGATCGACCAATGAAGCAAGCCCAGAACGTTCATATACCTCCAACTACAAACCAAGCTCCTATTATTGTTGGACCGATACATAATAATAATAGTGCCCCTTCTGTGACTAGTGAAACAATCATGACCAATACCGTCATCGACATCGGTAATGACACATGCCTCAATAGCTCACAGTGGAGGAATGTCACCAAAAGACGTCCCCGTAATAATGGTGGTTCTATAGTACTGGGAGCGGCGGAGCCAGGCTCCACGAAGCTAGAAGCTGCTGAACGTCGTCAAAAAATACATTTGTTTTATGTGAAGGTTGGGACCACTGAGGACCAGGTCCGGGAGCACTTAAATTCTATTTATCCCGACCATACTTATTCAGTGGAAGCCCTCAAAGCGAGAGGTAGCTATGCCTCCTTTAAGCTGGATGTTCCTTCTAGGCTGGCGGACAACATAATGTCTCCCAAACACTGGCCTAAGGATATTTGTGTGAAGCCCTGGAGGCAGTCCTTTCGTCGCAAGAACATTGAAGAGCAGAAATCCTAAAAATCCGATAAAAGATGTCAAGATATTTTACCAGAACGTCAGGGGGTTGAGAAGTAAAACTGCAATGTTCTACAATAATGTATGCCCTACTTTCTACGATGTGATTGCCCTTACTGAGACTTTTCTAAATACCTCTGTATCTGATGGGGAATTGTTCCCGCCTGGATATGTGGTAATACGGAAGGATCGTGTGGGTAATGTCGGATGGGGAGGTGTGCTGCTTGCTGTACGGGACGTGTATTCGGTTTCGAAGTTAATTGATGTGGAAGGCCTTACAGATGACAAAGAGATTTTATTTGCTAAAATACTGTGGAAAAATATAAAATTTTTAATCTGCGTTGTGTATATTCCGCCTAATTATAGCGACAAGCAGTATTTAGATGTTCTAACCTGTATTGAGAACGCAGTCTGTAAATATTCGTTGGTCATGGATATTGTAATAATCGGAGATTTTAATTTAAATTCTTGTAGTGTTAATGTTAAAACACAATTTGATTATTTTCTGCAATTCTGTAAATTAAGTCAAAATAACAATGTTATGAACTCTTATGGCGGCATGTTGGATCTGGTGTTGACGAATTTAAACGGAGGTAGTGTGTTGGTATCGGGTAGTGTAGATCCATTGGTGCCACCGGACGGTTATCATCCACCGTGTGAAGTGACACTATCTTTACTGCGCGGTATAGACCATCCATCTCTTACCACTAGTTCGCCAAGCCAGTCTTATGCCCCAAATTGGAATTTTCGCAAAGCTGACTATTGTTCCATGTACACCAGTATATCAGCTATAGATTGGACTGACATACTTGCGGCGAAGGATGTTGACGCGGCGGTAGATCTGTTTTATAATACGCTGAATAATGTGATAAGTAAATATGTTCCGCTAAGGAAAATTCCTACTTCTCGGCGACAATATCCTCCTTGGTATACGCCGGAAATTATTACCAAATTAAGAACAAAATACTTTCATTTTTGCAAATATAAAGAATTAGGCTTAGAATTCAACCATGAAGTATTTAAATATTACAGAACGCACGTTAAGGAGCTAATAAATATTGCGTATCATAATTACATAACGGTGGTTGGAACTAACATAAATCGAAATCCTTCTGAATACTGGAAGCATGTTAGAGAGCGGCGGAAAGACAGATCTCAGTCAAGTGATTACACATATGACGGGCAAACCGTGGTAAGCCAAGAAGCTGCTGGTGCGTTTGCTGAATATTTCAGCTCTGTGTTCCTTAGCAACACCCCAGCGTTGGATGCTGAGGAAGCAGAAAGTGCAGCCAGCGGCTGTGATTCGCGTCTTGTCACCATAGATCAGATCACTATGACAGATTTACGCCGCGCTGCTCGGCGGTTAAAACCATGTTCAGCAGCTGGTCCTGACGCTATACCTCCCTTTATTATCAAAGACTGTCTGTCCTATCTGGAAGCACCTCTTCTTCATGTCTTTAATCTTTCACTGAATTTGTGCAAATATCCTACCAGGTGGAAAACGTCCAGAGTGACGCCTGTACCCAAGATAAATTCCTCGAGAGATATCAAGACATTTAGGCCGATTGCTGTGTTATCTGCCCTCAGCAAACTATTTGAATCTGTTGTAAATTCGCATCTGACTCGTCAAATTGCATGTGGCATCGACAATTCGCAGCATGGCTTTCGAGCGTCCCGCTCAACAACTACAAACCTTACTACGTTTGTAGATTATGTAGCGGCACACATGGATGCTGGTGGTCAAGTTGATGCTGTGTTCCTCGATTTTAGGCGTGCGTTTGATGTGGTAGATAACGACATACTGTTGGTGAAACTTTCATTATTGGGTGTATGTCCTAAGCTTTTAAGGTTCTTTGCTGATTATCTGAAAGATCGTAGACAATACGTACAGATAGGTATCTATAAATCTGACGAGTTTTTTACTAGATCTGGTGTCAGTCAAGGTAGTACCCTTGGGCCTACACTTTTCTTAGTTATGGTCAATGACCTGCCGAAGGTACTTAGCACGGCACAATGTTTGATGTTTGCAGATGATTTGAAAGTATTCCAATCTGTTGTCCAAAAATCCGATAGTGATAAATTGCAGCATAATATTGACGCGATTAATGATTGGAGTCAGTCAAATATGCTTACGTTTAATACCAACAAATGCAAGGTAATGACATTCACCAGAACTAAAACGCCTGTAACGCAAACATATTTTATCGATGGCTTAGCTCTGGAAAGGACCAAAACAATTCGTGACTTAGGAATCCTTTTGGATACTAGACTTGATTTCCGTGAACACGTTATATCTATATGTAAGATCGCAAACAGGAACTTGGGGTTTATAATGAGAATGGCGTCGCAATTTCACGATGTCAGTGTGGCTGCCAAGCTTTACAATGCTTTCGTTCGTAGTAGACTTGAATTCGGTGCAACGATCTGGGACCCGCGCGAAGCAAAGTATACTTTAATTATTGAGAGACTGCAGCGTAAATTTGCTAGATATGTATATAAACGACAGTATGGCTATTATCCGTATCTTTTTCCATCTTTGTTTGTATCAGGTATGATAGGACTGGATACATTGAAGCTACGGCGCAAGTTGCTACTGGTTGTGCACTACGTACTCATACTGCGTGGTAAAATTGATAATCCCAATGTGTTAGCGAGTCTAAAAATCTTTGTTCCGGACCACTATATACGCACGGGCCGCCGTCGGCATAGGTTATTCGCAAGTTCAGATTTGAATACCCTCCACGCCAGGCATGCACCCACGCTGCGGGCGATGTCAGTTACAAATGAATTCGTACATCAGTTCCAACATGTGGACATATTTACTGATAATTTGAGTACTATTACTAGTAACTTAAGAATATTTTTAAGTTTTTATATTTAGTTAGACATAGTTTCATATAGTAAGCGCCTTGGCAATCGCTGTAAGCTTATTATATTTTGTGAAATAAATAAATAAATAAATAAATAAACAGGTAAATTTTCTGGAATAACCATAACGAGGTAATTTCATGGGACTATGTTTTGGAATCCACCAAAATTTTGCAGAGGAAGGTAGAAAAATTATATCCCCCGTTCAAATCTATTACCAGAGAGAAAGAGACTTCTCACAACGTTTCGATACGAAGTAAGTAGATTCTCTCTGTGATAACAAACGTTGCAAAGTATATAGGTTCATAGTAAGTTTCGAAGTGTTTTGCTTCTACATTCATTATGCGCATCGCATAGGAATGAAAGTCCTTTCGTGAATCTGTGTTCTATTAATAAGTCCTCTACGAAAATGTTGAAGCTGCGAATGAATGGGCATCTTTTAGACATACATGCTCCATCTTCGACCTCATCGTTGCCTCTATCAAAGTTAGATAGTGGTCAAACGTTTGCCTAACTTTAATAAAAAAAAGTATATACTTATTTCTATTATTAGCTTTCCCCCCGACACATAGGAGACATGTCTGAAGCGCAGCGTGCTTTCTAAATAAACGCTTTTAACGTTTTCACACTCATAGCCTCACACTAAGTTGTGTCGTGGGTGCCGGAAACATTCACATCACACACACAATCACAACCAGAACCAGAAACACATATTTTCCTTGAATAAACTTTAGTTACTAACGAAAAGTAAGGAAAACGAATGTAGAAAAAAAAATTATGAAAATGTATTACAGCCCAACATTTTCTTAGGGTAGCTAAAGTATAATTTTCAGACTTGTCAATCGTGTAGAAAATATCCACTTAGAGAGCATTGTAGCGAAATAATTCCCTTATTTGCTTTTTAACTGATCCACGGAGCTTTTGTCTTCCTGGATCAAGCCCTACCTCCAAATTAGCTTATGTCCTACTAGCCGTGCCCCGCAGCTTCGCCCGCTATTATCAAGTTAAAAAGTAGCCTATGTGTTAATCCTAGGTATAATCTATGTACATTCCAAATTTCATCCAGATCCGTTCAGCCGTTAAAGCGTGAAGAGGGAACAAACATACTTACACACTTACTCACAAACTTTCGGATTTATAACATTAGTAGGAAGTAGGATTCCAGTGTTTGGACTGAATCATGTCTGTTATCTTAAGCTTGTCTTAACATTAGATCTATGCCACATTCTGTTCAAATCTCTACGTGCATACTGCAAAGTTCTATATGTACTACACACAAGTCTAGGTATTTGTCCAGAGCAAGTTTGCCAAGTTTCATTTTGCCATTGTTTTCATTCTGTGGACATTTCTGCTGTGCAAACGCTGACGCAATATGAGTAGATGTACCTATATCAAAGTGTACAGGAATATGTAAGTGTTTGAGAAAGGATTTATGGAAATTAAGTCCATATTTGGTTTGCGTGGTAATGTGGCTGTAATTTATCTGTAGCTCTCTTCGTTGAGGATGTATTTTCAAGAAATATTTTTAAAATATCCTTTAGAAGGAAGTTGTTAAAGTAGTAAATACATATACCTACAATCCTCTGAAAAGCAGGTATCGGCGAGTTGGATTCCCTGTGGTTTTTTTTTAACCAAGTGAAAATTGTGCTTATCGTTCAGGTTGTTATTGTACGTGAGATGTTAATGTTTTTGCGTTTCAAATATTTTAACGTAGTGCTGGGCAGTGTAGTCAAAATTTGTTATAATACTACGACAAAATCGATTAGTCGGTAATACTACACTATAGGTACCAACACTATAACAAGTATGACCTTTATTTCATATATTCTTCTAGTAGTAAACAAACAAACGCATTCACACTCACAGCCCCACACTAAGTTCAAAAACTTGTATCGTGCCGGAAACTTTCACATCACACACACATTACACCCAGAACCAGAAGCACAAATATCCCTTGCGAAGGATTTTGTGCTCCTGCCGGGAATCGAACCCAGGATCCACGGAGCAGAGGGCGGGCACCTGTCCATTGCGCCAGCTGGGTCGTCACATTAATAAACAGCTGTTAGTGGAAAAAATAAACATGAGAATTAATGAGGGCTAATGGACTAGATGTCTTCGTACATTTGCTTCCAATTTTGTCTCTAATTTAGTGGCGACTGAACAAATGGCTTTGCTTATGGCAGGGCGCGGTACCAATATGGTTTAAGTACCTACCTAGCTCTTGTTTGAAATAAGGTCACAAATTACAGCCTACATAGCTAATAACGACGTAGAAAGCAAGAACTTGCCTACTGTACTAATTAGTCGAAGCGTTCTGCAAATAAATACAGTAGGTATGATAAACCCACGTGAAATTATTTATTCGTTGCTTTAAATTATTGACGTCTTTTCACCCGTAACAGATATATACCGCGTTTTAAACATACCTTACATAATCACTTGCTATACCCGGCATGCGTTGCAATGCCACGTAAAGAAAAAAAGTATTTTACCTCTTTCACGTTTATGTTATTATTTTATTATAATACTATCTTATAAATTCGAAAGTTTTGTGTGTATCTCCGTAACGAATAAACCGATTTTGAATTTAGATAGTTTAGGTTCCGGAATTACACATAGGCAACTTTTTTAAATTTACCTCCTTCATATGTTTGCCTAGTACTTTACCAAATCCGAGTGACGTATTCCCGTCAATGAGAAAAAAAAATTTTTTTTCGTGAATTAATATTTATTCTGCTTGAATCTAAAACATTATTTAATACACCTGAACACACAAAAAATTCATAAAAATTGGTCCAGGCGTTTAGGAGTTCAGTCACATACATCTATGGAAGTACCAACAGAAGAAATACATATAAAGATAAACAATTAAATTTATAATTTATAATATTACGGTATTTACCTGCGACATTATTGTGTATTGTTCAGATAGTGTTTAAAGTTGATATAAAATATTGGTAATAAAATAGTTACTTAAGTGAAACCAATCAGTTTTCTGTAAATAGTTTTATTGTTATTACGAATTGTAATATAAATATAATACATATATATATCCAATTTATGCATAATAAAATACGAGTAGTGGCCCGCCTTTGTATTGTAAAGACAAATCAAAGACAAACAAAATAATTAAACGCAAGCAAAGCTTTAAAAAAACCGACTTCACCGCTTTTTAAGTGAAGCTAATAAAAGCGTGTTAATTAATATCAAATTGTTAAGTCATACTAGTCATAGATCCCGATAGGCAACAAAATTTAAAAGTACAGCTATTTATGTAACACTAGCCGTGCCCCGCGGCTTCGCCCGCTATTATAAAGTTAAAAAGTAGCCTATGTGTTAATCCTAGGTATAATCTATGTATATTCAAAATTTCATCCAAATCCGTTCAGCCGTTAAAGCGTGAAGAGGGAACAAACATACTTACACACTTACACACAAACTTTCGGATTTATAATATAAGTAGGATTATACGGCACTGCCCGTAGGCTTAGATAGGTGCGCGCTCGCTTTCTAAGCAGGGGTATCGGGTACGATTCCCGGCGGGAACACTAGTTTTCTCCTTGAAGAAAATTTGTGTTTCTGGTGTCGTGATTGTGTGTGTGATGTAAATGTTTTCGGCACCCACAACACAATCTATCGAACTTAGTTTAAAGCTTTTATTTAAAATATGTACATACTAGCCATGCCCCGCGGCTTCGCCCGCTATTATCAAGTTAAAAAGTAGCCTATGTGTTAATCCTAGGTATAATCCATGTACATTCCAAATTTCATCCAAATCCGTTAAGCCGTTAAAGCGTGAAGAGGGAACAAACATACTTACTCACTTACAAACAAACTTTCGGATTTATAATATTAGTAGGATTATTGTGATACTCTTCTATGAAGGACTATATACTCGTATATGTAGCTATATAACTTTAGTTTGGTTTTAGAGAATATAGGCAATAGCTATATGGTACTTCACATAGACCACACTCTCAATAAAACGGCTTTTATCGCTAATACAGTTTGTCCGGTGCTATTTGCAGGTTTATTGCCAGTCACATGTTTAAAACCTATTAAAATACCTATAAAACCTGCGTAACTATCAAAGAACTATAATGCTCCAATCAAAACCGTGACAAGTTCTCAGTTTACGATTTATCGCACAATAGAACTGAAATAAACTGAAAAAATGGGACACGACAGTGCACGCCACGTATGTTGATTAAAACTTTCTAAATTAAGTAATAACTTAAAGTTTTGATCACAATTTTTTAATCACCTTTATATATAAAGGGTGCTTCCATACTACTAAGTGGGGTACTAAATATTTGTTATTGTTTTTCTGTTTAAGGTATTTTTGGATAATTAAACGCAAGCAAAGCTTTAAAAAAATTGACTGCAACGCTTTATCTTCGGAACTTTGATCAGATTAGATGTATTACACACGCATTATTGACGATATTTCAAGAACTACTGATCAGATCTTGATCAAATTTAAATGAGACCAATTGAAAAGCAACATCTTTCAAACAAAAAAAATATTTCAAAATTGGTTCACGTGGAACGTATTTATGAGGTAACAAACATAAGAAAGATATAGTCGACTTGAAATGAGTACCTCCTCCTTTTTGTGAAGTCGGTAGAAAAAGCGCTGCAAGTAGAGTACGTAACCGTTTTAATAAATATATATTTAGGAAAATAACTAAGTATTTCGTAGGCGACCGAAGTGGCAGTTTTTAGACCTATTTTGTCCCGCGTCTATCTCAAAAGCGGCTAAACATTTTAAGCTGAAACTAACGTATAATATCCGTTGTATCCTGTACTTCAACAACAAATACAAAAATCATACAATTAACATTAAGAAAAAAGTTATAAGCACTTAAAACTTTTAAAGTTTTTCTCTATTAGGCAAAATGTAGTCGAAAGGTTCAGCTCGGGGCGAACGCCTAGACAAATTGCCAATTGTTTAAATTTAGCGATATTTTATCAGTGAAGGTATTACAATTTTCTGCAATAAATCAAATAATCTCTCAAGACTTATGCTGGACGCAGACGAATGATGAAGGAATAATAGACGCTTGCACATTCTAAATAAAAAACATCCTAAGAAACAAATCCTCGCTGGTATATATTGTAAGCCTATGGCATACCTTCTTAATAACTCTGTTCCATTAGCTACAGGGTTGGCGTTAACAGGCGCCCAAGATCTCTGGACGGCGTAGATATCCCTCCGAGTGAGGCCGGAGACAGGGTTCACGGCGTCGGGGTCTCCGCCCCACCAGATGTAGCTGAACCAGCCGCCCATTGTTAACTGGAACAAAGAGGAAAGCTTTATAAACTTTATAAGAAATTTTACTAAAATCCGAATAAATCCTCATAATAATTTAATTGGGGATCAATCACCATACACTTTGTTTATTGTTTATTGAACTGGCTTAGTTGGGTTCGTGTTCGCGTTATAAGCAGGGGTATCATAGGGTTCGATTACCGGCGGGTACATAAGTTTTCTCCCTAAGGAAAATTTGTGTTTCTGGTTCTGGTTGTAATTGTGTGTGTGATAAGAATGTTTCCAGCACCCACGACACAAATCGTCGGTGGGCTGTGAGAGTGAAATCGTTTATAAAAATATGGCCTACTGACTAAACCCTAGACTTCTTCAAACAATAAATAAAACTGGATAAGGAAGTGCGACTCGCACACAAGAAAGTTCCGTACAAATTTAAATGTAGATAGTTCGTCCATCACAGATTCTCGCAGGTTTTTGCCTATCTTATCCTCTACTATTTTTACACGCTTTTTATTAGCTTCACTTGTAGGTATGTATGTTTGTAGCTGACTCCTTAGGACTTGACTTTGACCCACTTCAAACCGTCAGATTTCATTTAAACTTCGTAGATTATCGAGGACCGATGACAATACAAAAATATGTGTTTTTTTTATCCTACTAATATTATAAATTCGAAAGTTTGTGTGTAAGTGTGTAAGTATGTATGTTCCCTCTTCACGCTTTAACGGCTGAACGGTTTTGGATGAAATTTGGAATGTACATAGATTATACCTAGGATTAACACATAGGCTATTTTTTAACTTGATAATAGCGGGCGAAGCCGCGGGGCACGGCTAGTTATTTATAAAGCGTGTTTTTAAGTTTCTTTAAACTATTATAATTATTATTTTTCCTACTTTTAACTACAAATGAAAGCGGCCTGATATCTCATTTTCAACCAAAACAATGGCAAGTTACTACTATACAACTAAGAACTGTATTCACTTTGTCAAAGTAAGAACTGTGTTCACTTTGTTCACAGTCCAACAACTCCAACACAAATAGCGTATATTCCCAAAGATTACGCGTACAGCTTGCCTATACTTGCTATTAAAAATTACAAAATATACCTAATATTAAGTAAATACGTGCTTCCAGCCACAAGCAGAAATAAATTAATATACCTGATCTAGTGAGTACGTGCTTATAATGGTTAGAAATCATAAATAGATGTAAGTAATTAATCTAGTACGTGACATATAAACATTAACAACTTACTCGTTTAGAAAACAAGCAACTTGAACTGCGTTATTGGCACTTGGTGTATGTAAAATTGAGTTTCTACTGCACTAAATACACTCAATTATTTTAGTATAGATTTTCTCTCTCGGCTAGCACCTAATTATATTGCACCAGTGTTGGAAAACACGGTTTAAAATTCCGCCCTATAAGATTTCCAAAAACACCATGTACTTATTATCTACTCTGTTTAGGCACACTTCATAAATAAGATCATTTCATCAATAAGTAATCGTAAGAAGAAGAAGAAGTTTTTATTATCTGTAGTGCGAACAGATTTTTTATTTAGTAACACTTTATAATAATATACATAAAAAAACAACAAAACAGAAGCCGCTATTTTATTAGATTTTTAACAAAGAAAAGTATTTTTTCTGATCGAAAGATACATGTTAGATTTCTGATACGTATGTCTTACTGTTTAGACAGCGTACATCGATAAAGCGGCCAGTTAGCAAATTTTTCGCCGACTTGTTTTACGATTATTATTATTTCGAACTGAAAACTAACATTCATCCTAACAAAACGTAGCCTATGACATTTAGCGATAGTGTAGCTATCTGTTAGTGAAAGATTTTTAGAACCGGATCAGTTGTTTCAGAGATTACCTTCTACAAACAAACAAACTTTACTTGATTATAATATTAGTATAGATTTGATCAAGATCTGATGAAGAATTTCGGAGATATTTGCGATTGAAGTAAGTTAAGAGTTTTTTAAAGTCATATATATTATTAACAATCTATTAACGGGCCTTAGTACGGAGATTTTTTTTTTTAAAAACAAGACTAAATAAGTTTGTATTCAATAGCAGTTATAAAGGAACGTAATATTAAACTAACACACAGCACATAATTACGCGAGCTTTAACCGCAAACGTAAACAATGTGCAAAAAAAGGTTCGTTAGAAGAAAACTATGTACTACCTTGTTAGGACCGAAAAGGTCAGTTTTTGCGATATGTTTTATTTTTTTAGGTTTTTGTTCTTGATTTCCGCGTTGGGGGTACCTACCTACAGGTCATTCACACGGTCATGAATGCGATAGCAAAGGCGGAATTTTATATTTTACCTAACATTTTATAAGTCTAAGTCAACATTTTCTTTAATGATTATGGAATAATAATATTCAGACTAAGTGCTTTTATGCTATATTTAAATGGGAAGCACCAGCTTTCAAATAAAAAACGAATAATAAAAATTGGTTCACCGATTTTGCAAAAAATGTGAGACATAACAAAAAAAAAAGCACCGGGAAGAGTTATAAATATAAAAAATGTTTAGAATTTTAACCAAATTAAAAAACCTTCCTTTCGTTACATAAGGGAAAAACAAAAAAAAAAAAAAAACATAAAAACCAAAAAAAAAAAAAAAAATTTACTATCTTACTTAATTTCATCAAACTGTCTTCCTTTTGTAAACATGATGCCACAAAAATACACCTACAGACAGAGAGAAAAGTTCTTATTACTAGAATACATTTTTAAAAATAATAAGCAGAAAAAAAAACATTTTTTTAACTAATCGTATATATATGATCTTATCGGAGATGATGGTTTTATCATAAATGGTATTAAGAACGTTTATGCAAAACTTATTAAATAATAGACTTTTTTTTGCACGTGGCGTGCAAAATAATTTATAGATTTTCTTTGCAATTAACGAGCAAACACATCATAACACAACATATATGTACCTCCTGAGATTTCGATCCGAACTTTACCCGTTTCAACACCAGCACCGAGAGCAACAAAAAAATTGAGGATAAATAGAAAAACAGCATATTCCACCTCTAGCAACGGAGCTCGGAAACTGAGTAATGTTTTAGTAAATTAATGTAACATTGGTACTTAACAAACATCGAGAGAAATTATCTCAGTCACAAGACAAAAGCAAATTTGGCGGGACAAGTTAGTGACATCAGCAAATATGTAGACGACGCCATTTTGATGTTGACAGGTGAAACATCAAATAGCGCCGCCTGTACTTATGTAATAGGGTCTGCCCTATGCGTGATATGCCTGGGTTTTTATTCAGCGATTGCAATTTTGAAACCCCTAAACCAAAAATATTTTTTTTATAAAATAATTAAAATTATAATTATTGAACATTCATATGATAATAAATGTTTATATTGGTACCTGTTTCTCAGCTATGTTTGGTGAAAATCGGTGCCGTTTACATTGTTTGATTTCTGTATTTGCTGTTTAATAAAAGGACGGATATTATATGTAAGTTTTAGCGTTACATATATAGCCGTTTTTTGAAATAGCAAAATTGGTCTAATACAGAGACTTTGATGTCCAACCAAATTGTACTTACAATTTGGTTGGACATCAAAGTCTCTGTACAAAATGGTTTAAAATGTTAGACAATTACTTAATTGTCTAACATTTTCAACGATTTTGTGCTTTACTTGCAAAGCTCTTCTCAAGGATACCCCAAACAGGCAGAAAAAAAATTGCCTCTCAATTACATGTACGAGTGCCCTCTTAATATTTTTATTTATATAATTTTAGTTGGGTTGCTTTGGGCTATAGCTTTACATATTCTTTAAGATTTTGAAGTCATTCGCTTGTATGGTTTAGACGCTAGACGCCTCTGACGGACAAACGGACGGACGTACGGCCAAATTGCTGAAACTACCCAAGTCAACTTAGCGATCTCGCTTCGCTCGATCAATAATATTACATAACTGTCGAGGTAAGTATTATATACTTTATCGAGATTAAGTTGCGCAAATGCATTGTTTTTTCTAATTAATGAGAATTATTTAGGTACCTAAACATTTACTCCATGGGAATGCCAATTTTAAATTTAAAGAATATTATCATCATATGTATATAAAAATTAAGTGGAATTTATTCCACTTCTTTTTATTTTTGTTTTAACTAATAGCACTCAACATTTTTGTAGTCAACTTGCCGAAGGAAAACTTCCCAAAATACTGGTTGGTTTTCCGCCATGAGTTGCAATATTTTTTTTGTTGCTACAAAAGAGCCAGCATTATGATCACTTGTGGCCTCGACAAAGATCAGTAGAAAAGTTAAAATGCTAAAGTTTTTGAGAAATCTTTCAGGAAATCTCATTTCCTTCTTATTCAGAAGCATACGGTCGTTAAAGATATTCCTCTCCTATTCAAACGCTCAGATGAATAAAAAAACTCAATTTTATTATCCTACTACATAAAAGAGTGACACTAATACTTAATATACAGACAAGTGACTGGCGTTTACACATGGTGTAAATAGCGTTAGCAAATATGTGCCGAAGGGCCGCTGGGACATGTCCTATTTGACTCTATTACAGCCCTAGAGCCGATGTTAATTAAGTTGATTCCCAGTACGGGAAACATGTCGCTTACCCTAGAATAAACCTACTTATGTTTTATAGGTAAGTGATGTAATGGTGCCCGTTAATGAGGTAGCTTTGTGGCCTCGGATCTGGTGGTAGCGATTTTGAACTCTACGTCGGGTTTGAGCTTTTGGTGATAACTTGATAAAATCTTTTGTGGCTTTTTCTATTGGTCTCTATCGAAATACAGCCGTAAAATTGTGTTCCGGTAGCTTTCCTCTAGAATCAGCCGCATTCTAGGCCCGATCACATTATCACTTGCCAAATGTTAGTGTCAAATATATATTTAAAAAAAATCGAAGTCAAGCTCAGGTAGTAGTCTGTATTACGAAAAAAACATTTTCACATTTTTACATTTTGTAACAAAATTGGGGTATTGATGATATTTAGAAAATTAACGCGGGCGAAGCCGCGAGGAACATCTAGTTTTAAATAAAAAAAGTGTGTCGTAAAGACATACGATAGAAGTGAAACTTTTGTATTACAGGGAAACATTTTAATTATTATTCACAGAACCCCCACCACTTTTCGTCACGTAAAGAGGTTGCGGAATGCAGAATTTTAAAGCCTAAAAAAGTTTCTCTTCAAAAAGAAGGCAGTGGCTTATACTTTTTAATCAGAAAGGTTCCACTATATACCATGGCTTTTAAAACATAGAGGTTCGTTACTTGTAGGGAGAGTTTGTAATAGAAATGGAAATAGAAGTATCTGTATTGCTAGTAGTAGTAATGGAGGAGCTTCGGAATCTTGGTAGCAAGCTGATATGCCCTTTCTACCCATCTCTAAAGAGATTTAGATAATTAAACGCTTGTTAAATTGGAAAGTCTTTTATCGGTTGTACACGATGTACGATTTAAATATGAATCTGTGCGAATGACTGTACCAACACAAACCTCTTTTGGTTAAATGTTACTGTACCTACTATAAACTGTATGTAATTTTTTTATTAAATAAATAATTAAAAAAAGAACTATCCAATATCCAGTCATCTGTCCTGTCACTATTAACTCTCCAATCACTTTCAACTATCCAAGATCCATCTCTACATTATTTTGAAAAACAAATGAAAATGGGAGAAAAAAGTTAAATGCTTGAAAAATATGTAATAGTCAGACAAATGGATGGAAGTCAGTAAACGTTTCACTAAAAGTAAACTAAATTCGTTTTCATATACATAAAACTCTGTGAAGCGTTAAACTCGACTTTGTACATCTTTTGTTATGGCCTAATAGTGCAAATCTATATATATATATATATATATAAACCTATGCTACTTTTCGTTGTAATTTTATAACTCAAGAACAGGCTCACCTATCCAAACCAAATGGGGAGGCTTTGTTCGGACTATTTAGTAGATGGTTTATGTGAAGTTTGCACAAAATCGGTCGAGCGGTTCTTCATTTATCACACCCGGGCGAAGCCGGGGCGGATCGCTAGTTATCTATAAATAAGTGTAGGAGAAAGACATATAAAATAATTGAACTGCCCGTTGCATTGGCTAAGTAAGGTGACCGTTCGCCTTCTAAGCAGGGGTATCGGGTTCGATTCCCGGCAGGAACACAAGTTTTCTTCCCATGGATAATTTGTATTTCTTGTTCTGGTTGTGATGTGAATGTTTCCGGTACGACACAAGTCATCGAACTTAATGTGGGGCTGTGCGTGAGAAAGCGTTTAGCATGATATGATTGTAAATTACTATTTTATAGACATCATATTATTTGTACATCGGAAGCGACGAGTTAGGTAGAAAAAAAATACTAAAATTTGTACCATAGGCTGACAAATAAAATATTTTAATATAATTAAAGCAAAATGAGAAGTAAGTTAGTTACATTGTGTGTAAGTGGCATACTTACAAGTAAATCTACATAGCATGCCAAACAAAACTTTATCTAATCAACCCTCTAAAATCTACTTGTCATGCTGAAATCTGTAAAAAAATCACGCTGTAAATATATTCCAGGAAGTTGTTATATGGCCTGCATACACATCTAATACCTTTAAACGAGCAATATATATATATATATATATATAATCAGGATCTCGGAAACGGCTCCAACGATTTTCATGAAATTTTGTATGCAGGGGGTTTCGGGGGCGATAAATCGATCTAGCTAGGTTTCATTTTTAGGAAACGTCGTTTTATCTGTGTTTTCAGCCAAGCAAAGCTCGGTCATCTGGGTACTTATATTAATATCGAAAACGCTCAGAATTAACAAAAACATGCCCGTAAACCTTGCCTATGATTTTCTCGTTTATTGGCTTCGGCAGTGGTCTGTATTCAGCCAGAGCTCGATGCGGGCATTAATCGAAGTTTGATGGCTCTCGACGTCGACCAACTGAACTTTTATAATTGATTTAACCCTGCCACGTTCGCTTTACGATCGCCAGTGGAATCAATTGCCTACCATTAGAAAGGCAATCATTTAATTATCTTGTTAGTGCCAATCTCTAGCAATTAATCAATCTTAAAGTGGGTAGGGAAGAGTAGGTATGGTTTAGTAACACCTACACAACAACTAAAGGCATTTTAAAGAAGTCGAAGGTGTAAAAACTAAAACCCGAATACCTACTTGTAGACACCATGTAGTTTTTTTATAAAACCTAGCTTATGATTCCGTAGAGTTGAGACAAATTCAAAGATATCCTACACTTATCAAACAAACAAACGTATTCAAACTCAAAGCCTCACACTAAGTTCAAAGATTTGTATCGTGGGTGCCGGAAACATTCACATCACACGCACATTACACCCAGAACCAGAAGAACAAATATCCCTTGAAAAGGAATTTGTGCTCCTGCAGGGAACCGAACCCAGGGCCCAAAGCGCAGAGGGCGGTGACCTGTCCACTGCGCCAACTGGGTCGTCGTTTTATTTACTATTTTTTACTTACTTACTTGTTTTTTTTTGTTTTACTGATTACCATTTCTTAGCAGGTCAAAAATTTACATAGCGTCTTAATTGAGTGCTCATCGTATCATTTATCACATGATTTAATAATAATAATTGTTTAGTCAGTTATATAAACGTTTGTGTGGCCGATGATAACATCACTCACATAGGTCACTTCACTGATAACGTTAAACGGAACTAGTCACATGACATAAAAGTAACATACAAACACATTTATGATTTAACAAGCCTATTATCCACTTAACTATTTCATTCAGATATATACCTATTAAGATATTGATCGAGCAAAGCGAGATCTCTAAGTTAACTTGGGTGGTTTAGAACTTTGTCCGTCCGTCTGTCCGTCTGTTATAGGCATATATCGTCTGAACAATACACGTGAATAACTTCGAATTCTCAGAGAATATGTAAAGCTATGGCCCAAAAAAAATGGCATATAGAATACCTTTGTGGGGTATTCTTGCAAAATCTGCAAGTAGAGTACAGAACCGGTTTAAAAAAATATATGTTGGAAAATAACAATTTGGTAGGCCGCCAAATTCACTGTTTTTAAACCTATTTTGCCCCGGGGTTATCTCAAAAACCGCTTCATGTTTAAAGCTGAAACTTACGTACTATATCCGATATATCCTGTACTAGAACAACAAATACAGAAATGAAACAATCATTTTAAAGAAAAAAAGTTTAAAGCAATTAACCTCAAAAGTTTTTCTCTATTAGGCGAGAACGACAAATTTATTTAGTTCCTAAGATTCGTATTGGTTTTCAATAAAGAGTATTGTATTGTATACTAGCCGTGCCCCGCGGCTTCGCCCGCTATTATCAAGTTAAAAAGTAGCCTTTGTGTTAATTCTAGGTATTTCGTTCAAATCCGTTCAGCCGTTGAAGCGTGGAGAGAGAACAAACATACTTACACACACACAAACTTTCGGATTTCGTATATTTATCGTGTAATCCATGTAAATAATAATATCATTCATCCAGAAAACCTTACAACAAGTTTGTTTGGTTGTAACTGGAAGAATTATAATTATTATTCCACACGCAGCCATTTTTTGTATTAAGCATTCCATTTCGAGCAACAACAGATTGGATGGGCATTACCATGACCACCTAAATACAGAACTGCTAATTCTATTTGTTTTTAACAATATTTCAAGCCTGTCCCGTTGTCTATCTGTCGATCTGTAATCCAATCTTGCAAGCTCAATGCGTTTTATATAATTAGGTCTATTGTAAGAATTTAATATTTTAATTTAATAAGGCAAAAATTTTATTAGTAATTTTATCTAATTATTGTGTCCCTAAAATATTGTATGTTCGAAATGAACAGAACTGTTGAAACATATAAATGTTAATAATTAAGAACTTTGTACACAGTTGAACTATAAATACGATTCTATTCTATTCTATTAAACCAACTCGATGATTCGACCTAAAATTGTTGTACTTATGTATCTTCGTTGACAATGATATGGTACCATGGAGCTGGTCTGATGATGGAGTCGGAGGATAGCCAAAGGAACTTCTAAACAAAACAAGATAAACCCATCGAGTTTGGCTCGTTTGATTCGAGTTGACAAGTTCTCTGGTTATATAACTTTTTTGTCTTCTTTTATTTAATGATAAAAGCTTGATAAAAGCTTGATATAATAAACAATAAGAATAAGGTACTTTTGGTAACGTTTATAACAAGTATAATATATTATTTTTGGGGCTATCAGTAATTAAGCGGATCATCAAACACTAATTACTTTATGCAAGTCTACTCTACTGTTTTTTTTTTATATATTTGTATCACTGTTACCCATTAGTTTATTCGACGGACTTAATAATATTTCTATTTACAGAACCGTTAGTTAATATTATTTTTACAAATTAATTATTAAAATATAAGTAAATAAATAATAAATAACGCTTGCACACTCATAGCCCTCCTCTAACTTTGATGATTTGTGTCGTGGGTGCCGGAAATCACATCACGCATACAATCACAACCAAAAAGCTATATATCTACGGGCTAGTGGCCTATATTTCCTAAAATAAATAAATCTATACATAAATCACCTAAGTCGCCTATAAGGCACCGAGTTTATAACTCAGTGCTCATGCCCTCTTCCAATGGGTAAAGTTCCCAAACCTTACTTATGCGGGAACACAAGTTTTCTTTCCAAGGAAATTTGTGTTGGTTTGCTATTAGTATTTGATCACGATATATTACATAAAATATATTTTTGACGGCGCAATATTCATTATTGTCCATACCTTTTATTATCAATAAATTAAAATGAAATCCATCTAAATATATATAACTCAAAGGTGACTGACTGACTGACATAGTGATCTATCAACGCACAGCCCAAACCACTGAACGGATCGAGCTGAAATTTGGCATGCAGGTACATGTTATGACGTAAGCATCCGCTAAGAAATGATTTTGATTAATTCTACCCCCAAGGGGAAAAAATAGGGGATGAAAGTTTGTATCAAACTTTGTCGATTTTAAAATAATACTTCTTAACGCGAGCGAAGCCGCGGGCAAAAGCTAGTATAATATAAGAATTAATGAGCTCACTACACGTGCTACAAGACATCATGTGTAAATTTTAAGTTGTTTGTTTGGTATCTTGTGCTATCCATACCTATTTTGTATGCTGTAAAGAGGGGTTTTTTTTTTTTTATTATTTAGTACAGTTAGATAGTTAATTTTGTGTATTTTGTTTAACATATTTTTGATTATATCAAATTAAATTTCAATTACAATCATCTTACAACTAAGGAATAATAATAATATGCTAAACATAATTACAGGGTTCATATTATAACATTAAGAAGCTTTGTCAGTAGGCACGCTAGTTTACCATGTTTACACTAGGATACCCTGTGTTGAGTGATTTATAACATTTACTTGTTTTTCCAGTTTCTATTATTTACGACATATATTTGTTAGGGTTTTTTTTCAATACATTTATAAGTTCAATATATTGTCTTATAGTGATTGCAACACTGTGTTTAAACCATAATTTCTTATAAATTTTGCAGTAATTAATTTAATTGCTATTTGTAGTAAAGTAGATAATATTGCGTCATTACTCTTCGCACTATCACTCATGCTGTAAATGTAATGTTATTTATACCAAGTACTTACCAAAGAATAATCTTCAATATTATAAATATTTACTTATTTACATTGTGTTTGGAATTGTTTTTCTTTATGGCTTTTTTATTTATTTAAAAAAATGTATCTTAAAATGAAAGGTAGAACGCGAATTTTATATATAAACTAGCTTTTGCCCGCGGCTTCGCTCGCGTTAAGAAGTATTATTTTAAAATTGACAAACTTTCATCCCCTATTTTATACCCCTTGGGGGTAGAATTAATCAAAATCATTTCTTAGCGGATGCCTACGTCATAACATCTACCTGCATGCCAAATTTCAGCCCGATCCGTCCAGTGGTTTGGGCTGTGCGTTGATAGATCACTATGTCAGTCAGTCAGTCAGTCACCTTTGAGCTATATATATTTAGATGACAATTTTGGCATGCCTATTATTTTCCAAAATATTAATGTTGAGTACGTTACAAAACATTACATACAAAAGCAAGATAAAATTAGTAAAAAGGGAAGGCATACGTGGTTAGATCCTGTGGTCGTCAATATATATTATTTTTATAAAAGTGTAAAAACAAGTTGACTAATTTTTATGATCTTCTACCGAATTCACATAAAAGGAGGAGGTAGTCTATTCGAATGTATTTTTATTTTATGTGTGCTACCTCTTAACTTCTTTCCACATGAACCGATTTTGAATTGTTTCTTATATGATATCTGTTGCTTTCCGATTGGTCCCATTTAAATTTGATCAAGATCTGATCAGTCGTTTTTGAGTTATCGTCAATTTTAATCTTATCAAGGTTCCGAAGATAAAACGGTAAAGTTGTGTTTTTTAATCTTTGCTTGCGTTTAACTATATAAACTACTAGTGCTGCATCTGTTTCCAGAATCAATCACGATGAAAAATACAATTTAAGAAGATAAGTATTTTAGTTGAATACAAATACAATACAATACAAATAACTTTATTGACATGTAAGTACATCGTTAATGTTGAATCCATAGGCTCCTGAACTAGTTAAAAACTGTGTTTCTGGAGCCAGTGGCTTCTCCCATAATTATGTTTTAAATTAGATTATGTCTAAAATATATTTTTTACTATATTTTACAATTATATTATCACATTTTTCTACATTTTCTACGTTGTGATCCTTATTTACTTGATGCGCGTATATATTGTTAAAGTTTGGCTCCTGATCAGGTATACGGTTCCTTTATAGGGAAGGAACGATGAAGGGCGCTCTATGAATACTAAGTAGGGTCTGAGAAGAAAAGTATGTTCGAATATAATATACTGTATTTGAATTGAACGTAAAGGTTTTACACTATAGGTAGGTATTGATATTGGATTCACTCAGTTCGGATCAGTTTTTAGAATCACCATACAAAAATAAAAATTGTCCCTTAGAATATATTTTTCTCTTGGCCCCGTTTGAATGATTTCAAATGTTGTATAATATAATTCAAACGCAAGGAAAGCTTAAGAAAATAATAATAATGGTTTATTGGACATAAAAACTTAATGCTAGTCTATGATTTACACAATATCTTAAGCTATTTTTATTTATATATTTATTTACATTTTTCTCATAGACATAGGTAGATGATCCCTGAATGCCACACTCCCTAGTGTGGCAGAAGTTTTAGTATGCAGGGGGTTTTAGGGGCGATAAATTGATATAGCTAGGTTTCATTTTTAGAATTCATTATTTACCAAAAATATCATCCAGGTACTAGAACATTAATCCTAATAACTTAATTAAATTCTTTATACAATATTAACTATTATTAATTTTAATTAATCTTTTCAAAATATATAAACTTTTACTTTTACTTATATACTTTTAAAATATTCAATGACGTGTCCTTTAAATATTGAAATCATATTTTAGCACAGATTTTTATTGATATTTTGCACTACTACATAAAAAGTACCTACTTTTCAAACAGGAGCTTAAAACCTGTACCTGCAAAAAATCCTGTGATTTATTTATTCCATTTAACATAGCCACAATAAACATTCTTATTGTGGTTATATCGAATTAGTAATGGTTCAAAAATCGTAAAATAGATTTCCCTTATCTCATGGGAGCCCGAAGAATTCAACTGTCTACCTGATTCTACAACCTGACACAGACAAATCCCTCAAGTAATTAACATGAGTGAAATTTGAAAATATCTACCTTTTTTTATGCCCGATAGGCAAGCATTTGACCACAATCTCACAATCTTACAGCCTACCTACTATGGAATTGCTGCGTAGAAGTGACTCTGTCTTTCTATCTTTGTTAATTATCTTTTCATGGCTTAATCGCTATACATGACTTTAATGAAACTTGACAGATAGCTTGGATCCTGAGGAAAATAACATGCATTAATGATTGCAAGGTGCTGATGTTGGTTTTTACCGACTTCCCAAAAAAGGAGGAGGTACTCAAGTCGACTGTATTTTTTTTTTTATAGTTAGATAGGTACGCCTGTGCAGCAGAAGCCCTAGGTCGCGGGCGATACGAAGGTGTGATTCACCAGATTTCTTGTACCTTTTATAACTTTGGGCTCTTTGCTAATCTTCCCTAACAACTTCCTATTTTCATTGCTTCTATCTCATCCCTATTTCCATAAATCGTAAATTCGTTCAAAAAAAATCTGTTTAATTTTACACATTGACTTAACTCTTGGTTGAGTAAAGGAAAACTTCGTAAAATTTATACGAGAAGGTAAGTTTTGGAAGGATTTAATTTTTTGACACAAATTTATCAAGCAAAAGAAATGTGGAACCCTTGCGATCGCATCAGGTATAAAATTTGCTGGGTATAAATAAACAAACGCTTTCATATTCACAGCCCCACACTAAGTTCGATGACTTTTGCCGTGGGTGCCGGAAACATTCACATCACACACACAACTAGAACCAGTAACACTAATTTTTTTAGGGAGAGAACTTGTGTTCCTGGAATCGAACCCAATAACGGGCTTATAAGGCCAAAAACCAACTGAGCCAACGGGCAGTTCATTTATATTTTGTTAATCTGTTTTACAACTGAGAGTTTTAGTTTAGATTTAAGTAAAAATAGGCAACTTATGACAAATACTCGCAGGCCACATTAATACCACATCCTGCTACCTCTTCTCGACTACAGAATAACGACCGAGTGGTCAACCGCTGAGCGAGAACACATAAAAAGGTATGCGCATATTTGTGGTCACCTTCGAAATGGTAAAACATTATGAGACAACCACAAAATTCGAAGACGACTAAGCCCCACTGGGACCACATGGTGGATTGGGTAGGTAAGAACTACTCACCCTCTGAAAAAGACCGGTACCAGTGATATAACATCTATACATATATATATATATACATATCCCTACTTATATTACAAATGCGAAAGTTACTCTGTATACGCTTTCAAGCCTAAACCACTGAATCGCATTTGATGAAATTTGGTATAGAGAAAAACTACTTAAAAAAACTAAAAAATGAAAAGTTACATAATGTCCTTTACATTATGTAACTTTTTATTTTTTAGTTTTTTTTAGGGGTTAGTTACAGTTTTTAGGGGTTAGTTACACTGTTTATAATTCAAGAACGACTAGATGATTTTTATAATCTTTGATTTGTTGGATTTGTCTCCAACCCGAATAGCAGAATAACATCGAAAAATTATTCATACGGCTTACTTATAATTTGAAACAGGATTACGTCTGTCGGACTTGGTAAAGTAGGTACTACGCAAAAATGAACATGAAATTAGTGATAATTAAATATTAAGTTTTAGGATGATATTAAGAACTAGGCATTGATAAACATGAAAGAGGTAAAACGCTTTAGGACGTAACTGATATTTTTGTCAAAATTGGGTTATACATATACATCAGAAATGTCTTTACTATTTAGTATATGTTATGACTTGTAGTAGATGCGTCTAAATTAAAGGTAAGATTAAGTAGGTTGCGTTTGAATATTTTAACACAAAAAAACCGGCCAAGTGCGAGTTGAACTCGCGCACGAAGGGTTCCGTACCAGTATATAGACTGGTACGGAACCCTTCGTGCGCGAGTTCAAAAAAGAAAAATAGCAAAAAAAACACGTTTGTTGCATGGGAGCCCCCCTTAAATATTTGTTTTATTTTATTGAATTATTTATTTTTAAAGTGATTATATTTTTAAGTGATATAACTAAATATTCTGTGGATATTTCAAGCGTCTACCTGCTGCCGTTATCATTATCGAGCAAAAACGGGCAAAAAAATCACGTTTGTTGTATAGGAGCCCCCTTTAATATTTATTTTATTCTGTTTTTTAGTATTTGTTGTTATAGCGGCAACAGAAATACATAATCTGTGAAAATTTCAACTGTCTAACTATCACGGTTCATGAGATACAGCCTGGTGACAAACGGACAGCGGAGTCTTAGTAATAGGGTCCCGTTTTACTCTTTGGGTACGGAACCCTAAAAATACGAGTCGATGAGACTATTTTTCCTGATTCCGAATATGTATATAACTCAATTTAAACAAAAATGAAGATCTTTTTCCTTATGATGGCAGAGCTGGTAATAACATAGAGAAAATGTACCTACCTTTAAATAGAAAATCGACCTGTAGTTATCAATATCACGCAATAAGCGTTTTAACCGAGATAATGATATAAAAAAAAACAATTTCAAATAGCAAAGCACTGATTATAAATTATAGACTAATAGTGTAAATCTATTAAATACACATTAGTTGATAGTAATCTTCGCATGTTGACATAACGCTAACACTTATGATGCTGACTTAGTTGATTATGTTTATTTATGCTTAGTCACATTAACTTGTTTATTTAAGTTTTTACTACAATGTGAATGCTATATTGCACACATTATTAAATTATTATTTGAGCAGATTTTAAAATTTTTTTTACTCGATCTTTTCGCTTCTACGTTCGTCATCCGTACAGCGAAGGAGTGGAACTTATTGCCTGCGTCATTGTTCCCCGAACTGTATAATCTGGGAGTCGTCAAGTCAAGAGTGAATAGGTACCTTCTAGGCAGGCATGTTACATTTTTGGCTGCACCTTCACTTTACATCTGGTAAGATAGTGGTCAAATTCTTGCTTGTCCAGCATAAAAAAAGTACGTAGACGAGTTCTGGAGCGGTAAATCGGTAAGCCTAAGCCTATGCCTTCTTATTTTTACCGACTTCCCAAAAAAAAGAGGAGGTACTCAAGTCGACTGTATATTTTTTTATGTGTTATCTCATAACTTTTCTCCACGTGAGACGATTTCGAATTTTTTTTTAGTTTGAAAGATGTTGCTTTTTAATTGGTCCCATTTAAATTTGATCAAGATCTGATCAGTAGTTCTTGAAATATCGTCAATAATGCCTATTTTGTGGACTACTTTGACGATATTCTCGTTTAACCGACTTCAAAAGTTACCTCATAACTTCTTTCGTTGTGAGCCGATTTTGATGATTATTTTTTTATTTGAAAGCTGGTGCTTTTCAATGTTTTCCCATTGAATTTGGTCAAGATTTGATCAGTAGTTTTCGAGTTATGATCAATAATGCGTGTTTAATACATTAAATCTGATCAAAGTTCCGAAGATAAAGCGGTGAAGTCAACATATAGGTACTTACGTAAGAGACAACATATAGGTACTTACTAAAAGACAATTATAGCAATCTGATCAAAGTTCCGCAGAAATAAATAAATAAATAAGATAAAGCGGTGAAGTCGGTTTTTTAAGCTTTGCTTGCGTTTAAATATGTTTTATACTAACAAAAATGTACTTGAGACGAAATAATCCTTACTTGGTTTACGAAAAGGCAAAAAACAAGTTTTAGTAGTTTAATATATAGATATATTATGCAAGGTCAGTAGGTTAAATAATTCGAACATATTTAGCATATCATGCAAATATTTCAAGCCTTAAAACGTCGCGTCGGTGTTTGAATAAAACCTGGCACTAGTTTGTTTTGCAGTTTTATGTTTGCTCATCAAATATAATAATATTTGATTGCGAAAGTAGGCAAGGTTATATTTATTTTGAGTTGTTATCGATATAAGTTGGTATAACATGCGATAATAATAAAATAGTACAATGCTTGGTGCGATATGGTGATAATTTGTTACTACGGCTGTTATGATATCGCAAAACTGTTCTACCACCTTCACAAAAAAGGAGGAGGTACTAAATTCGACCGTATTACTGTATATGTTTTGTGTTTATAACTTCTTTCCACGTGAAACGATTTTTTTTATTGAAAGCTGTTGCTTTCCCCCGGTCCCGTTTCAATTTGATCAAGATTTGATCAGAATTTTTTGAGTTATTGTCAATTATGCGTGCTTAATGTGATTTAAATCAGAGTTCCTTTCATGACTGCACTAACTAAGTATTTTTGTATGGTCTAGGATACCTGTGTATTTACTATGTTTGTTCGTTTTCAAGGAAATGTATACTCTACCAGTGAGGTATCGTTAGTTTCGTATTATTAAGATCGTAACATTTATTTTTGATCGTAATAATAATTTATTGGAACTGCTTGTTGATTTAGTTGGGTGCGTGTTTGCCTTCTAAGCACCTCTGCTTATATCGGGTTCGATCCCCGGCGGGAACACAAGTTTTCTCCCCAAGGAAAAATTATGTTTCTGTTTCTGATTTTGATTGTGTGTGTAATGTGAATGTTTCCGGCACCCACGACACAAGTCATCGAACTTAGTGTGGGGCTATAAAATATCTAGCTAAAAATAAATACTTTTTCTCTGTAAGTAACAATAATTATCATAGATCATATTTAAGCCCCAGCGTGCTTACCACCCTCGACATTCACTCATAATTTCCTACCAACATGTCAGATAGTAGTCAAACGCTATAAGATATAAACAAATTGATGGATTCAGAGGTCTAATTATAGTTACTTAATAGAAATAGGATTTATATGTATATAGATGGGAACGCTAACAACAGGTAGTGGGCTTGAGCACTTGAGTCACCTATAAGATCGGTGTTTTGTAAAATTAATGGCCCGTAGATAGTTCGGCTCTATTCTCGTAGGCTGAATAAGAAGACATACCTACTAGCTTGAAAAACAAATGTGATAATTCATTTGTAGCAATTTGAACACTACAAACAAATAACAATTTCATTTCACTACACCATCACGATGTTGATAACAACTGACAAACATTTTCTTTTACCACATTTCCGCATTTCGCCGGCGCAGTCAACGTTCAAAACATAACCACAAAACTCTACCTAAGTTACGTTAGAGCACTTACCAGAAATTCCCGCTGGCAAATTCACTTAAACATAACTTAGTCACTTTATTTCCGCAACTTTACGAGTTATTCCAATTTCAACGTGTCTGGAACGTGCGCTGCGGTCGATTTGTGAGCCAATACTGAGATACATTTGTTTACTATGAGTACGTGGCGCCTCCCGCCCGCCCTACTACGCCGCCCTAGGCGCCGTACGTAATTAAACACAGTAGGAGCTCTTGCAAAGTTGCAACCAATGGAGGAAATTTTACCCGTGTTAATAAACATGTACATTCATTACTGACAAGCTAGGTAAAAAATTAAAAAGTCGGATGACTTGCTATACAATACAATTCTATATTTTACGAATGTAATTTATTCGTAAGTACTTTTATTTAAAGCTACTGTTCTATTGTATGCTAGTTAAAGATGTCAATGCGTTTAAAAATAAGAACGTATTCACAATCAATGTGTATGGATTTCTAATCAGAGATGTTATAATTTATCTACTTTAGTGCCTATCTTATACTTACCATACCGATAAGTAATTTGCAGTAGCTGTGTACATATTTAATGTAGATTAGATTCTAAATAATATTTATTATACGAGAAGATTACGAAGATAGTGTAAAATACCTATAAATAAAACTCAGGCACATAATAGTTTAATATTTTTAGTACAATTATTAATGTTTAATAAATAATTAATCCTTTGTAAAGTATTCAAATTCAAGAGTATTCATTTAACATTTAAGTATTTTTATCATTAAGTTGCGGCCCTAGCTCAAACTAGGCATTTCCACACCTGTGTCTTTAGTCCTTCTCGTAGGTTGTTTTACTTATACTTTCTCATATATATCTCATATAATATCTCAGACAAATATTGGTGATAGGCAAACATGAAATAAGTAAGCAATTATAAGTAGGTATTAAATTTTAGAAAGTAAATATATAGCTTGAGACGTTAAAATAATAAAAGGATAATAGATTCAGGCAGGGCTTGGGTAGCTCAATGGTTAGTTTTATGTATGTTTTTTTTTTATTGTTTGCACTAAATTCGTATAAAATTAAATTAAGATACAGTTGCTCTAAAACATTCAATACGAAAAAAGACCCTGTTAGGGTATGGCAAAGATAACAAAGGAGAGGGAACATTACACGTGAATCATATTAGTTCTCATCTTCATATATTAGCTAATTAAACTATCTATCTAACTTAACATAACAAAGTTAATCTTCATTAGTGTATTTACATAATGGTACAAGATGGAATCTTAAACTTTAAACATTCTCGTATAGTAATTACAATATTATTTGAGTTAAAATTAATGTATAGCATAAGAATACAATAATGGCCACATGAGTAACAGGTTCATAGTCTAAAAGTGAGCACTTTATGTAGCCAACAAAAAAAACATTTACTGTGTAATACGCTTTTTTAGCTAATTCATCTTTTAGTTTATTAGAAAATGTAGTGCCTTTATCAATATTCTTTAGGTTATCAGGTAATTAATTGTATACTTGAATACAATCAAAATCAAAAATCAAAATCGTTTATTCACATGGGCCCCAAAGAGGCACTCATGAAAGTTAATGAATCTATTGCCAGATTCGCAAAATTACAGCCATCTCGAGAAGAACCTGGCAAGAAACTCGGCGGCGCATATTTTTTTCAATCATTTTTTTTTTTTAAACATTCTTAATCTCTAATACATAAGTTTCTTAACCTAGGTGTTATTATGGTAGTCGCTAGAAAGAGCCTGTGCAGTTTGCCTCCATGCATCCTTGTCATTAATATAGTCTGTGGTTTTATAGTAGGCTTTCTTAATTAATGCCCGTTTTATTACAGATTTGAACTTTCCCAGTGGTAATTCAGTTACGATTTTAGGAATTCTATTGTAAAATCTAACACCATTTGCCATAAAAGATTTATTCGTTTTGCTTAATCTAAATGCGCGCACTGTAATTTTATGCTTATATCTAGTATTAAGATTATGTGCGTCGCTTCTTAATTTATATTTACTAATATTTTTGCGAACATGCATTATATTTTCAAAGATGTAAAGCGAAGGCATGGTAAGTATGCCTGTTTCTTTAAAGAATTCCCTGAGCGATTCGCGTGGACCCATATCATATATTGCACGAACTGCTCTCTTTTGGAGAATAAAAATAGTTTCAACATCGGCAGCAGATCCCCATAGCAAGATTCCGTAACTCATCAAACTATGAAAATATGCAAAGTAAACCAGCCTTGCCGTCGCTACATCAGTCAGCTGTCTAATTTTACGGACCGCAAAAGCAGCGGAACTCAAGCGACCTGCAAGCACATCAATATGAGGACCCCACTGCAGTTTTGAGTCCATAGTCAGACCTAAGAAAACAGTTTTCTTTACAAGATCTAATTTTTTGTTTTCAAGTGTAACATTTGCATCTACCAAAGGAACATTAGGAAGGGAAAACTTGATACATTTGGTTTTGCTAGCATTTAACAATAAGTTATTAGCAGCAAACCATTTCGATACTAGATCTAATTCATAATTTACTTCATTTAATTCTACGTCTTTCCTATTTGTTTTAAAAATAAGTGACGTGTCATCAGCAAACAAGACAATATCTAATGCTAGCGAAGTTGTCATATAAGGTAAATCATTAATATACACTAAAAATAGGAAGGGTCCCAATATTGAACCTTGAGGTACGCCAATTTTAACTGTAGACCCGTCAGATGTCACACCATTAACGCCTACTTTTTGTTGCCTACCCGATAAATATGAATCTAACAAATCAAGAGCAGTCCCACGTATACCGTAATGGTTTAATTTGCTAATAAGCGTTTTATGGTCCACGCAGTCGAACGCTTTGGAGAGGTCACAAAATACCCCAATTGCATCCTGCGATCCCTCCCAAGCCCCGAGAATGTGTGACACTAACTTAGCACCGGCATCTATTGTAGATCGACATTTAGTAAATCCGAATTGGTGATCATGTAATATTTTATGTTCATTAAAGTGGGAGAGTAGCTGTTCTAGGATAATTTTTTCAAATATTTTACTGAGGGCAGGTAATACAGAAACTGGTCTATAGTTAGAGGGAGTATGTTTACAACCCGATTTGAAAATTGGAGTAATTTTGCTGTGTTTCATGAGATCAGGAAATACTCCTTGATCGACCGAGAGATTGAATACAACGACAAGGTAAGGCGTAATAGTATCTAGTATGGAACCAATAACTTTAACTGAAATACCCCACAAATCTTCAGTGTTTTTTATAGTTATCCTTTTGAATGCCTTTTTTATGGTATTAGCCGTTATGTGACGGAAACAAAAATTTGGAATTTCTTGTGTGAAGTTTTGTTGCAACAGTTTTGCAGCTAATTCGGGAGATGAGTCTAGGGATTTTGTTGCTTCAAGGGGAATTTTTGTAAAAAAAGTATTAAATTCATTGGCTACGTCAGTTTTGTTAGAAATTAATCTATTTCCAATTTTTAGACTGTAATCACAATCTCTATTTTTATTTTTACCAGTTTCTGTGTTAATAATATTCCAGACCGTTTTTATTTTATTATTAGATTTTGAGACTTTATCACTTATGAATTTGGATTTGGCCTGGATGCAAACGCGTTTAAAAATTTTCGAATAATTAGTAACATACTTGTGAAAATGTTCATTAGATGTAAGAGATTTTTTATAGTAAAGCTCGTACATGAAATCTCTACTTTTCCGTATACCATTAGTGGCCCAATCATTAAATTGTAATTTAGTGTTCACTTTTATTAATTTTTTGGGGCATATTTTATTGAATTCATTACAAATGATCGAGTTCAGCATTTGGTGGACATTATTTGGGTCATCAAGTGGAAAACTGGTAAGGGATAGTTTTAAATTGATATTTTCGTTAAGTTTACTCAACTTGTTCTCAGTAAGTGGTCGTATTTCTATATTAGAGTCAAAAGATTGTTTTTTTCTTGATATTGTTACCTTTTGTCCCATGTGGTCTGATCGTATACCACTGATTTGACATTTATTTTTAATTTCAAAATTTACAATAATATTATCGATGCAGGTTGCTGAAGAGTTGGTTATTCTAGTCGGTTCCTTAAATAAAAAAATTAAATTAAAAGATGCAAATAGCGACACAAGTTTTTGTTGATCTGCCGAGTCCTCTAAAATATTTACATTAAGGTCAGCACACACTACTATGCGTTTATTACATTTAAATAGTTTTCTTAAAATTTCTTCCATGACTACAAGAAATTGGGATAAATTGGAAGCAGGTGGCCTATAAATACACAAAATTATATAACCAGCGATTTCTGCACAAGCTACTTCACAGACCCGCTCCACAGAGCAAGTAGCCACGTCATTTCTTTCTTTAAACTTAAGGTTGTTTTTAACAAATATTATTGTACCACCGCCTTCAGCAGACACTCTGTTGAACGTACTAGCGACCACATAATTGTTAACATTGAATGACATTTTATGAGGCTTTAGCCACGTTTCAGAAAAACATAGAACATCTAGGTGATACTTATCTGTAAGCAACTCTACATCTAAAATTTTGCCAGAGAAGCGATTAATATTTTGATGATAAATACATAATTCATTACTTCTAATTTTACAAGTCTTATTCATTGGTTTCGTAGCGGTAGTACACATTGTATTATTTTTTAGACATATATTTATAGCACTGCTGGAAGAACTCTGTATATTTTGATGGAAGGCAGAGAGCTCAACCGTTGTCGGTGCAGTCAGTTTAAACTAATGTTTGCTGACTGATGCAGATTCATCTTATTAGTAATACTACTAACCTGAGAGTCGTCATGTGACTGTGTTATATTATCTATAACGGGGTCATATATATTATATGCTAATAATTTAGCAAGTGTAGTCTTACCTCTATTGGACAGGTACAAAGTATCCTGAGTCAGTATAAACTTACTAATAAATATATTAGTGTCAAAATAAAGTATGTCTTTATGACGACATGTCAAATTGTATATTTGCATATTTAAATTATATATGTCATTATTTTTACCTAAACTTAGCATATGAGAATAAGGTAATGCACATAATATTACCTTTTTTAAGCCTAGCTCAATTTTACAATTTAAAACATCTATTAACCTACTTATATTTCTCTTATCCACTGAACAGCTGTTACCTATTTGAATTATGAGAGAGGTACTCTCGTCAAACTTTCCTGCTTCAATCAAGCTTATTATTTGGTCTATTGATGCATTTGGTAAGCAATTATTAATAACATTTTGCTGTAAACAATTTGCTAGCAATTTTCCCATTCCTACACCTATCTTGTCTGAGTACATAACAGTTCTCTCAGTTTGTGACTTGTTATCAAGAGACTTGGTTATTGGTTGTTTAGATAAAACAACCTGCTGGTCCTCTCCACTCACCTGATTGTTAAAAGCAGATGCAAAACATGTATCAAGCTCAGAAGGGGCTGTGTAACAACAATGCTTGGATGGTTCGAGCACAGGTGTGGCGTCCTGGGGGTGTGCTTTAAGTAAACAATCAATAGCCATTACAAGTTCTTTACTTTCATTTAATGACTGCTCATATTTATGGGTTATGTCTGTGAGACTCTTCTTAAGTTTGTCTATTTTTGCTGACTGGTAGTCAAGTTCTCTGTTGTTGCGTCCTAGTAGATTATAACAAGATTGTAGTTCCACATTTAAATCTAATTTGTCCTGAATTAATTGTGTTGATTTTTTAAATTGTCTATGACACTTTAACAATTTCCGAGTCTTTTTAATGAATCTGCTCAATTTCAGATACTTTTTTATCTTGTTGGAACCCTTAATGGGCGGTGAGGTCATACGTGTTGTGATTGGTGAAGTTAAATCGATCATTGGTATACTAGGCTTATGCTCTTCTACAAGTTCATTATATAAACAAAGGGTATTTTTAGTGTCATTTTCTTGTATGATTCTTTGAAGTTCAGTTATCTTATTTTTGGCCATTATCAGCTCGAGATCCTGGTCCCTGACATGTAGCAGTAACTTTTCATAAGTATCTTGGTCGTTGTTTCTAGAGTCCAATGCCAGTTGTAACTGATGACGTTGGTCTCTCATATCTTCTAGCTGAATATCCATTTCTGATAGTTCATTTTTCAAATCGCAATTTTTGTTGTTAATGCGTTCTATTTCTGCTTCGCTATCGTCCCGTTCTTGTAGTAGTTGGTCTCGCACCCTGTTGCTCTCTTTGAGTTCGAGGAGAGCATTCTTGAGCTGTGTTTCTAAGTTGCAGGCTCGGCGTGTCATCATGTTTAGGTTCGGTGCCTGAAACCCAACGTAGAATCTCTAAGAAGTCTAATAGTTAAGTAAGTGTTATGTGAAGGTCCTATGTGTTAGTATGAGAATCTATTTTTAAAGTATATTTATTTGTAAAACAGATAAAATAGGAAAATAAAAGAATAAAAACAAAATTATTGCAATATAAAGAAAATAAGTACTATGGAAAGTTTGAGAAACAGTTTAGATTAAATACAAAAGTTTGAGATAGAAAAATAAGGCACATACAGTCAAAAGATCAGAATTTTATCTGCCCTCATACAATGATACTTTTCTTATTGAATTTCACAAGTTTTGTGGGATGACTTCTTACATACTAAATGCTACTACAATAAGCAAAGTTTACAATTAGAATAGAATAGAATAGAATAGAATAGAAAATTCTTTATTGTACACCAAATACAGTTAGTTACAGGGGTAATTAGCAATATATTAAATTATTATCTGATAATTCTCTGGGTATTTTGGTCTAGATTGTGTAGATGTTATGAGTTATTTGAAGTGTTTTGTTTGTGTGAGGTTTCTGTTAAATCATTCAACTTTATTTCCACAAATTTGTCAAATAAAGAGAGATAAAATCAGACCTGCTGTATTTTTCTGACGTTGCTCACAAAAGTGAAGGCTGTGTGGTGTATGTTACTGTGTGGAAGTGTCTTGTTGATGTTAAATGAACACAAATACTCCCAGGCTTTTGTAGCAGGTCATCCAGCTATATGTCCTCAATGTAACGGTTACGCCAGTGAGGTTAGGAACCGCCGGTGGAGAATGTATTACGGCCCCGTTGACAGCTGTAGTCCGGTAGTTTTGGGTCTTCTTGTTTACGATTTGAAGGGAACCTCAAGCAGACAGATCACTTCCCTTTAAATTTTATATACGGTACCGGGCGGCGCGACAAACCGTTTCACAACGCTGAATTTACACAAGTATTTTGACACAGATCTGATTGGTTTCGAGTTACACTAAAAGTTATTTATGAAAATTAGGACTATAAACGTTATAATTAATCACGAATTATATAATACTAACACTTAAAAACTAATTTAAATTATTTCTAAAATACGAGAGTTATTTTTGACAACCTAACTCCGATGTTGCCACACGGCAAAAAAAAAAAAAAAAAAAAAAAATACATCGGTAATATGGGCGATTTCTATACATTTCTATTCGAGGAGTAGGCAAATTTATGTTTGCGGCGTATATTTGTGTCGATATTAAAGAGGTGGATATGTTTTCTAAGAAACAAGGCCATTTCAAGTATTGTATATTGATGGTAGAGTAAGTACTTTACTCTACCATCAATATACGTAAGTGAGGTTTGCAAGTATCTTTAGGGTGTAGATTGGTAATAATATGAAGATTGGTAATAATATGAAGACATTTTTTTTGGGCGATGAACAAATCGTTTGCGTCGGTACTGTGCCCCACATAATTATGCCATACCGGAGCCACGCAAAGGCGTATGATCAATAAACAAATAGAGCACATTCTGTATTTGTGATGATTTTTAGTAAACTAAGACCGTATAAGAACTGTGCTATATTTGATTTGACTTTTTTAATGTGAGTTTTCCAATCCAAACGAGTGTCTAATGTTAATACTAATACAGTACAATAAAGAGTTTTGTATTGTATTGTACCATATTAGCATTTAATGTCGCATTCACAATAATCACGCACGATAGTTACATAATTTAAACGCAAGCAAAGCTTAAAAATACCGAATTCACCGCTTTATCTTCGGAACCCTTGACAGATTAAATAAATTAAATAAGCTTTATTGAAGATAACTCAGAAACTACTAGTCAGATCTAGATTAAATATAAATGGGCCCACATGGGAAGCACCAGCATTCCAATTATCACAATCGGGTCATCTAGTTTTTTTTTAAGTCGTTTAAAAAAGTAGCTACAAAGGGAAAATGTCTGTTTTAGTTTTAAATCCCACTAATAATGAGACGATTAATCTTATATATATATGTTCCCGAATCCCTTACTGCTTGTCCTCCGTACTGTGCTCTAGGTAAGAAGCCCTAGAGGTATGCGCAGGGTGATAGATGGAGGTGATCAGACCGCCTGTGATTCCATTTGGCTTAGCTTTTATACCGCTGTGGTAACTTTTGATCTTGCATGTAGTTTTTAGGGTTGTTTGTTCTTGAGCTTGGTTTACTTCACTTTAACTCAAAAATGTTAGTTTATTTTCTGTAGATTTCGCCTGGGGCCACACCAAGCGCTAGTATACAAATAAATGTGTATGAAGGATTGAAGGGCAATGTTTTCGGTAAAATTACAAAGCTTATTAGAGTTGTAACTTCTAATATCTCTTGCAGGCGAGCGCAGTGCCTTGCCGGATTTGTAACTGTTGAATTTGAAGAAAGAAAGAAAAGAAAGAAAGAAAATAATTTATTTGTGACTTATCTAACAATAAAAATACTATTATAAAATATACATATAAATTAAAGTCACAAATCGGCCCCAACTCAGCATAATGCTGGCAGATGACCAGCGCTGATCTTCCGTTGGAGCCGTTCGGTGGAATCACGGCATAAGCATACACACAATACGCGAACACAACAATAAACAACTAAACTAAACTAAACACATTTTACAAATAATACAAAAATAATATTGCACTCGTATCATGTATCAATAATCTACCAATCTATATTGCACTCGTATCATGTTTTAGTGTTTCCTCATGTTTCTGATGTGCAATTATAAATGTTTTCAGTTTAAGTCTAAAACTGTTGACATTATGCAGGTTCCTCACCGGCAATTTAACTGTTGGGGCCAGCATGAGGCTCATCATCAGGCAAGCGATTTCCTTGTGTTGTTTCTTAGTAGCAGTGTCACTCCTAAAACATTTTCGTTAAACGAAATTCTTAGACAGCGAGTGCTAGAACAGATTCAGACGGAACTCCTCTTATAAGTTTCATCAAGTATCCAATATTTTCCCTCTATATTCTGGCCATAAAATTAGTAAAATCATAGAATTTCTTAACATAGTCTGTGTTTCCCAATTCCCATTAAGTATAATCCGGGCCTTTAAGTCACGTTTGGTATCTACTAGGCAAACATACTTCGACTGTCTACTATGCAATGTCGATCACATCGTCACTTACCACCAGGTGAGATAGTAGTTGTAGTATTTGGGAAATTACGTCGAGTATTCTCGTCGTCTATTCCACAGAGCATAAAGACGAAAGTCTTCAATCAGTGCGTCCTGCCTGTCATGACATACGGTGCCGAAACGTGGACACTCACGGTTGGGCTGGTCCACAAATTTAAAGTCGCTCAGCGAGCTATGGAAAGAACTATGCTTGGAGTTTCTCTCTAGGATCGAATCCGAAACGAGGTTATCCGACAGAGAACCAAAGCAGTCGACATAGCACAGTAAATTACTAAGCTGAAGCGGCAATGGGCTGGCCATATTAGCCGGATAAACGATAACCGTTGGGGTAAACGTGTTCTTGAGTGGAGACAACGAATTGGCAAACGTAGCACAGGACGCCCTCAGACTCGGTGGAGCGACGATCTTCGTAAGGTGGCTGGCAGGAGCTGGATGAGAGAAGCAGAGGATCGTGTTCAGTGGCGTGCAATTGGAGAGGCCTTTGTCCAGCAGTGGACCTCCATAGGCTGATGATGATGATGAGATAGTAGTCAAATGATTGCCTAACATTATGGACTAACTGAAAATATATCTAAAAATACATGAATATACGTGCAAAGTACTAAAAACAAAGTAAACATTATCGGCTGAACGTGACTTCGGCGACCGTCGTTGGTGTTTAGCCAAAACTATTTTATTCGGTTATTGTTTGTTTAACTGTTCCCGATCTGGATGATATATCGGTCAAACGTGATTATCGATCGTGTTCCTAGCCGAGATGGGGAAATTATGTTTGAAATAGGAATAATTTGCATTCCATGAAGAGAATTATTGAAGAGTCGAGTCGTGTACACGAATCAACTGTTCTATTATTCTCTTCATAGATATTAATGTATGATGTATGTATATACGCATATGTCCTACTAATATTATAAATCCGAAAGTTTGTGTGTTAGTGTGTAAGTTTTGTTCCCTCTTCACAAAAATTATCGACAAGCGCTGTATTTGGTGTAGGTATTTTTTTTATATAGTCCATGACACAACCCTTTAAGTACAACCGTTGTTTAGTATTAGGGATTTTTGTTTTCCATTGTTTAATGTAATAATACTGACAATAGCAACATAAATCCACACATTTACCGTGAACTCTCTTATTACCCATGACTCTACTAGGTCTAATTTTAGATATGAACACTGGTAATTATGAAACTGTCACCTATAGGAAAAGCCGTTTGCTTGTAGGTAAATATACCTACGTAATGGTAGTGCATCATATTTGACATAACCACATTGGTGTGGTAAACCGAAGACCATAAAAAGGGATAAAAAAAAACAAACCAAAAAAAGGTCTACGTTACACGTTACTCTTCATGGCTCTTCGTTTCTAATTCAATTGACTTTTTATGTGTATCTTTTATTGCTATCATTACTTCATCACATCATATAATAATAGTATTACACGTGACACTCCCTGGGTCTAAAGGAGACCCCTGACCCTCGGCGTGCCTTAATTGGCCGGCCTAGGGTGTAGACGCAAGAGTTAAGTACCTATGCTCCAAGGGTGAAAGTTTTTTTTTAGAATTACAATCTAGCCTTAAGACTAATAATTTATTTAATTTTGACCTGCTAAGTAGAGTAGTATACTAAGAATGTGTCCAATAACACTTTTCTTACTGTCTCTATTATCGGGAAGACACTGTGTTCTTGTATTCTTTGTTAATAGCACTTACTATATTACACTGTCATGTCAATACACCAACTCAAAAGGTTTAGTTCTTTTGAGTCTTCTCACTAAGTAGGTGAGAGAAATGTGGAAGTGATAAAGGGCATAACGTCGGGAGTAGCATTTAGTGTAACTGCAGCAACACCACTCGGCAACCTTTAGACATCCACGTCAACGTTGCTCCGTCTGTCGCCAATAAAGGCGGCCCTTATGGGGAGCCCGTTCAGTGGGTGGAAAGTCACCACTTGCCTAGACATGAGACGGAATTGCGAGGTGCCGGAGTCTCACTCCATAGTCCAGAATTGAGCCACATAACATCAAAAGCAATAGCCCAAATGTTTACTCTCCAATGTATTCCAATAATCAACCAACACTCAGCGATCCCCTATTCTGTAATTATAATTATTGTAAAGGCGTGTCCAAACTACTCCAAACGTAGGGTGGTGTCATACTTTATACGTGGAAAACTAAATCGTCCTATGTTTGGACATGCCTGATGATATTTTATAAATGTAAAAATATTAAACGTCCTCGTAGCGTTGGTTACGGCTCCGCCAATGCCTAATAGGTTCCGGACATAGACCTACATAACGCTTTCATTATTTTTAAACAGTTTTAAATAAAAAAATATACATGAGTGAATGTGTTAATTAAGGGTTCCCGATTCCTTCTCTATTGAGACATGTGTAGTGGGATTCAGTTTACCGTCCATAGGCTAAACACTAATAAAAAATATGGTAAAGTTATACCAACAAAACAAAACTTTAACTTAAAAAATCATATTTGACATAACATTAAAAAAAAATCCTATGAAAATATTATAAATCCGATTGTTTGTAAGTCACTAAGTGTTTTCTTCATAGTTCCCAGTGAAACCACGAATTTTCACGTAAAGGTTAGGGCTTGGGTATCTCAGTATGTAAGTAGTATTCTAAACGAACCTCTCCTGTAGCCACAATGTTCAAGGTACTGTAACAAGGTACAGTACTATAAGGTACTGTTCCCGCAATGAAAGTAATTCTAGATGGGGGCGATGAGGCCTGCACTGACGTCCCGCTTGGAAACTTTTTTTTGTCATAGAGACGAGACGAGCAAGTCGTTCGCCTGATAGTAAGCGTCACATTGCCCATTACAGTTTAGTGCCCTGTGCCACCCAGAGTTTTGAACTGATGTAATACGAACTCCTACGCGCCAAAGCAGTGCGCTCGTCACCTTGGGATATTAAATGTTAAAACTCTTTAAGAGGCCTGCGGAGGTTGATTTGCCCATACAATTGTAATACCGAAATAATTTATAATTCAAGCATGCAACCACCATACTGTGCCGTTATTAAGATTAAAAACGTATTAATCTAGGTTCCTGGATAGTTTTTATTCCAAAATAATTACCTCAAACGAAATATAAACCAATTGATTTTCACACATTATTACGACGTAAATGTCGCATCTTTAACTTATTCGTTTTGTATTAAAAACTTACACGTTATTATTTCAAGGTACTATAAATGCAAAAAACAATGGCTAAACATTACATTTTCATTCATAATTTTTGGTATTACGGCAACTATCATAATTTGTTCGGTCGGTAGTGCTATCGCATCAAGCATGGGCACAGTTTGCCAGTTAAACAGAGACAGCCTATAGATCGTTTCACAGATTCCTTGGCCTCTTAAGCTCTGTAATTTCACTGGAAACATATGCACGCTACTGCTTGGCGGTTGAATGTCTGGCAATGGTTTGATACTGCCTCTGCCGGACTCTGCAAAAGAGTACCATTACAATCTCACCTTGTATACCGTATATAAGGGTATGCAATTACATAGTTATGAAGATTCAACGTATTCGCTGCAACGAGGTGACAATACTCCATAAATTACGATGCACCAATGGCATGACCACTTGTGATGCGTGCCGCGGCACTGCCGGTGCTAATCGATGATAACTGAGTCTAATGAGCCATTGTTTGGTGTTGATGCGACGTGTGGACGGAAGGGAACAATATCGAATACTGATGCACAAAGGAATATTTTACGCTTAATAGCGATGTCGAGTTAAAGCGGTTCACGTTTCGCTATAATACTTAATGCTTGTTTCTAACCATTGTTATAGGAAATATTCTAACCATTATTTGAGCTATTTTGCAACGTTTGTTCAGTAAACGCCTCGTCTCAGGTTTTTATTTTATTTTTATATTCCTCCCCAGCGTATTTTGCTTTAGTTGTTCTAGAACCATATAATAATAATACCTTGTTGGGAGGTAGTATTGTGGTGTAGATATCGCCAGTAAAATTTGATTCAAGATTAATAATCAATTTAAGTTTATATTATAATAGTAAGAATTATAAATATTTTTTTTAAATATGGATATTTTTTTTAGCTTTCACACTCACCGCCCTACACTAAATTCGGTGAATTGTGTCGTGGGTGCCGGAAACACTCACATCACATACACAATCACCACCAGAACCAGAAACACAAATTTTCTTTGGCGAGAAAACTTATGTTGCCGCCGGGAAACGAACCCGATGCCCCCGCTTAGAAGGCGAACGTTCACCCAACTAAGCCAACAGGCAGATCGATATATCAATGAAAAGTATAAAAAACTGCATTATTATTTATATTGAGTACTACCTATATGAAATAACTGGTTATCCCGGCTACATCATCAGACCAGTAATAATAAAATGGATTTTTTTATTATTTTGTAACCAAGTAGTCTGTTGCGAAATAAATCAAGTTAAATATTTTTTTTATTGAAAAGACATGACATACAAAGTGACCGAGACGCGCGTCCCGGGCGCTGTGAATGTATGGCGCGTAAGGGACCTTGAATAAAAAGCTGGCCTTGAATAAAATTGATGTTGCAAATGCAAGAGTAATAGCAAGCCATGGCCAAGTTAAGCGCCCTATACTTGTAAGATCGATGAAATAGACAAATGGACAACTCCTTCAACAAGCCACGCGCTTGTGATGTCCTTGGTGGAAGTTATTAGTCCAACTCATAGGATGTAAACCTACATTATGATTTAGGAAAAAAACCAGTTTACCTGAGCAGTTGGATATAGAAAAAGATTCAGCGTCCGTCTAATAACCTCAGAAGTATAAAAAGGAACGTTTCCAACCCGAACTCTTCCTTTTTCGCGTAGTAACAACGTGTTAAAATATTCAAGTGTCGTATTGCTGATTATGAAGGTGTGTCGCCGCGCCCCGAATATAGAACACGTAGAGGATTGAAGCTGGGGCGACTTTCACAACTTCGAACGTGTCGAAATTCTACAGCCAGCATTTTTTATCTCTGATAGGCTACTGTTCGACTACTCATTGGCTTAGTTGAATGAGCGTTCGCCTTCTAAGCAGGGGTATCGGGTTCGATTCCCGCCGGGAACACAAGTTTTCTTCCCAAGGACAACTTATGCTTCTGGTTCTGGGTGTGATTGTGTGCGTTATGTGAATGTTTCCAGCACTCACGAAACAAGTCATTGAACTTAGTGTGGGGCTGCGAGTGTGGAAGCGTTTATGTTTTTCTGTTTTTTGGTTAGGACTAATATCTCAGCTCAATTCTAATCTGTGACAGGGCGATAAAGCCTGCACTGACGTCCTGAGGGAAATGCAAAATACACCCCGTATTGTGCATTTCTCCCTGGCGGCAACTACTCATGCCATTCCAGCGCCTTTATGTAGCGGAGGATGGCGCTGACTTAGTTGTACCAAAGTAAGTGCTTTAGATGTCTCACCTCTTGTTAAGTTATCGTGTGGACGAGGATGTTAAACATGGTAGGCCTAGAATTCGAATGGCTCTTTAAAATAGCTGCCGAATCTTAACAAACTGAGAAATGTACCAGTATAAAATGACCACAGAGACTTCTTTAATATTAATAATTAAACGCAAGCAAAGCTTAAAAAAACCGACTTCACCGCTTTATCATCGGAACCTTGATCAGATTTAATGTATAAACACGCATTATTGACTATAACTCAAAAACTAGAGATCAGACCTTGATCAAATTTTAATGGGACTACATAAAAAGCACCGGCTTTCAAATAAAAAAAGAATCATCGGCTCACAACGAAAGAAGTTATGAGGTAACTTTCGAAGTCGGGTAAACGAGAACATCGTCAAAGTAAGCATTATTCGTCACAAAATAGACATTATTGACGATATTTCAAGAACCGATCAGATCTTGATCAAATTAAAATGGGACCAATAAGAAAGCAACATCTTTCAAACTAAAAAAAATTTCGAAATCAGCTTACGTGGAGAAAAATTATGAGGTAACACATAAAAAAAAAAGTACTGTCGACTTGAGTACCTCCTCCTTTTTTGGGAAGTCGGTAAAAATATAACGAACACGCAAGTGAAGTTCAATTTCTAATTATGCAACCTACCGAACATTTGCCGAGCATATCATCATTACAACGAGTACACTTGCATTCATCCTTATAGTTATTACATGGAGTTTTGCCGCGAAAGTGAAAAAAAATCGTTGTTGATTTTGTATAATTTTGCAAAAACTGTGATTCTTGGAGTGTTATGTGTAATAGTGGTAGACTATTAACTGTTAATACTTAGTAAACATATACAATGTGTAACAGAAAAGTATAGTAATACTCAAGTCACACATCAGGCTAAATGTATGGAGTCTTACAGGAACTTCTGCATTCGCGGCAGCACCATTAATATTGAGTTATGATGAATTAAAGTGCCTAAAAAATTATGTCATTTGCAACACTATTTCATCAGCTACCGTTCTAAACCACATAGCCTTTGGACCTAGACATCTGACAGTAGTGGCCATAACAAAGGTTAAGGTCACGCGCCACAGATGTAATCGTAGGGTTGGCAAAAAAATATTTTTAATTTTTTGTACAAAAAAAATATCTCCGATTGCCGCACATGTAACTGTAGGGTTGTCAAAAGTATTTTAAAAATATAATTTTTGTATGGAAATTTTTTGTTGGTTGGGAAGGTTTTGACTTTCGTTTTCTGGCAGACGATTCCTGGCACGATACACATACACACCACCAAGTATTAATTACTACACCTTTTTGTTACAGGTTGTATAAGTGTAGGCAAATCATACAAAGTTTAAAAACGTGCTTTTCGCCTTCGCTCCAAAGCTCAAATGAAAGTTCTGGTAAAGGTTCTACCACTTTACTGGGGCATGACTTGATTATGACTGGTAAATTTTTCTCGTAATTCAGTGTATTTGCGAACATGTTTGACTGTCAGTTCATGAACCATTTTTGTATGGCTCGTCTACTGACCATAATATTATAAACGATCCTTGGTTAAAATAAATGAAATAATTACTTAATTTTACAGGACTTGTGAATTGTGATTGAGTGAAACAGGCCCTCGCTCGTGACCACCAAACGTAAATCAATAGTAATTTATTGGGACAACGATGACAGGACTAATTGATATTCGTAATGAATTTGTGGACTATCTAATGCATAATTTATCTTTAACAACCGCTAAATATGCGTTTAAAATTGCATTCCAGTTTTGAAAGATAGAACAATATTTTACACTGGGAATCGCTCCCTAAATGCAAGCAAAGCTTAAAAACCGACTTCATCGCTTATATTTTAGTTTTGCCTTGATCGATTTCGATAAAAAAAATATTTATTTATTGAAATAAAAACGATATTCACCAGCTACATTTACCTATATATACCAAATATAATATACATATATAATAAGTTACATATATAGTATAATCTAACAAACAAAAAAAAACATCAGAATCGATTCACAATAGGCGGAATTATCGCGTAACATACATACAAGAAACATACAGTCGAATTGAGAACCTCCTTTTTTGAAGTCGGTTAAAATATAACAAGAGAGTGAAAATATAACGTAAGTTTTAATGTTTGATTGTTGCCTTGATTTTATTGTGTATCTTTACTTCATAAATATCATATAGACGTTTCAGTCTAGGATTATTTTATAATCGATATAATCATCAACATATTTTTATAAATTGATTGCATTATTGATTTTGTTTATATAGCACTAGCGATCCGCCCCGGCTTCGTCCGGGTGTGATAAATGAAGAACCGCTCGACCGATTTTGTGCAAACTTCACATAAACCATCTACTAAATAGTCCGAACAAAGCCTAAACATTTGGTTTGGATAGGTGAGCCCGTTCTTGAGTTATAAAATTACAACGAATAGTGGCATTGATTTTTTTAATATATATAGATAGATAGATTAGCCATGCTAGGCAGAACAATATCGATAAATTTTAGAAAAGAAAAATTATCGGTTGAGGCCGAGTTTGATTGTATTATTATCGAATTGTAGTTCCAAAAAATATCTTAAATCCTAAGAAAATGTTTTTCATTAGGATATAAGATATGTTGAGCTGATTATTCAGAGCAGTAGAATAATTTAACTATTTATAATCTACATCACTTGAGAAGAGAAAGGAAAGAGGCAAAAGAAAGGCCGTGATTTTGCTAAGAAAGTCCATTTAGCTACATGTGTTGCAAACGTATCATATTTTTATTAACTACGTGATAATCTCAACTATTAGCAATAAACCTAAATTGTTATAAGGTTTTAATTAATTATCTTTGTTATATTAGAGGTTGTGCAAAATATAACAAGTTACGAAATCAACATTTTGAACATAGGTACAGCCGTTCACCTACGAGTCCTTACTTTACCTCGTACTTACCTGGACAAAATCAACCATTTGATCATACTCCTCACCTGTAAAACGGCTGCACCGGTTTTCATAAATATAGCTAAGAACACTCTTAAGTCACCTTTCAAACAGACTACATCAAATTTGGTTCAGTCGTTTGGTAGCTACAATGCGATAGCTATCTATCGTAATACATAGATAGGTATACACGCTCTATGATTGCGTCTCGGGCGGGATATAAAAACAAAATGGGAGATGAAATAAAAGTATGTTAATTTTAGATTCTTTATAATAAAAGTTAGAGCCATTAATTAGTATTTAATGTTTTTGTAGCAAAGACCCAAGTTACCTACAAGTCATCGAGCTTATAGGTAACTCAAGTGATCAAGCCCACTACCAGTAGGTAGCGTTCCCATCATGATGGCGGCATTGCCTCTCTGAATTGCAATGTTAATACGTTGAGCCAAATAAGTACCAGCATTTTGATCACGCGTCGCCTCAAGCAGGCACTCTGATAAATTTTTGAAAATAGAATGAGCTCCCAGTCCCCACGGACCCAGTGTCTCCACACTAAACGGCTCAAATAAGTAACCACTGCCGAGGTTTCCATATTTTCACCGTTTGCGGTGCTCTGCCGAAATTGCCAACCCCATTCTGTGTTTCAGGAAGATGACGGAGCTAAAGTGTCGAAACAAGTTGCATCCCACACTAAAGGCCGTCCTATTAACTTGGGTCTTTGCTGTATAGATGTATATAATTTTAGTTTAGATTTAGGAAATATAGGCAATTGGCCCGTAGGCTACATTTGAAGCAGTATTATGTTTTTGTAAATATGATTTCATAAGTAAATGTTACAAATCTATGCCAGGATATCATTTCACATTCGCCCAACTTCATATCATTTTTTAGAAAGTCCAAAAGCACGTCGTTGAATTCCTGTAATTTAAAAATACTTCGCATTAAAACTGAAAATAAACAAAGGAATTAAATATTTGAAATATTAATTCCAAAGTTTGTTTACAAAAAAGTAGAAACCATAAGTCCTTTATCGAGGTGGATACTTTTTTCCACCGATTTCACAAAAAAGGAGGAGGTACTTTATTTGACAGCATTTTTTAATTTTTTATGTGTGTTATTCTATATATCTCATAACTTCATTCTACGTAAACCAATATTGAAATTTTTATATTTGAAAGCTGTAGCTTTCCCATTGGTCCCATTTAAATTTGATCAAGATCTGATCAGTAGTTTTTGAGTTATCGTCAATAATACGTGTTTAATACATTTAATTTGATCAAGATAAAGTGGTGAGGTCGGTTTTTTAAGCTTTGCTTGCGTTTAATTATTTATCGTTGATTCTTATACCTTTTTTAGTATTACTTACTATAAGTATATTAACTATGTAGGTATTCTTATATTTCTTTCTAAGCACCGACTTCATTATTTCTGGGATCAATCTACTATAGATCGTCAATCTACTAAAGATACAGCGATCTGACGACCCAGTTGGCGTAGGTCTCTATTCTCTGAACCTTTTTTTTAAACTTTTATAGCTTTAGAATAACACCTGACATTAGTTTCTTATTTAAATGCTTTTTATGATATTTTCATAAATGAAAATTAATGAAATTTCGCGGGAAATTCAAATTAGCAAGACACATGCTGTTGGTAAGATTGATCCGTGACGTCAGTTCACACATTTTTGATGTCTATGATTGATTAACTCTACTTAACAACTATATATTTAGATACTAGCCGTGCCCAGCGGCTTCGCCCGCTATTATCAAGTTAAAAAGTAGCCTATGTGTTAATCCTAGGTATAATCTATGTAGGTACATTCCAAATTTCAAACAAATCCGTTCAGCCGTTAAAGCGTGAAGAGGGAACAAACATACTTACACACTTACAAACACACTTACAAACAAACTTTCGGATTTATAATATTAGTGGAATTAATGTAATGTTTTTATAAATTAAATTTTATTTTCGAACACGTATTAATGGATTAAAAGCATAAAATGAGGTATTTTGCCTATTTATTTATTTATTTTTAAACTGCCCGTTGACTCAGTTGGGTGAGCATTCGCCATCATCAGCAGGGGCAAATTCTTAGTTACCTGCACAAATCAGTGTCTGTTTTAGCAGTAGTAGTAGGGGTATCGGGTTCGATTCCTGGCGGGAACACAAGTTTTCTCCCCAAGAAAAAATTGTGTTTCTGGTTCGGGTTGTGATTGTGTGTGTTATGTGAATGTTTCCGACATCCACGACACAATTCATCGAAATTAGTGTGGGGCTGTGAGTGAGAACGCGTTATTTATTCTAATTCTAACCGTTTTTTTATTGTTTTAATAAATGTATAATCTCACCTTGAAATGCTTTTGTTCTGTATGATGTTTAGTGGTATGCCGGGTTCCAAGTTTGTTCATCAAGGCTACAACCACTTCTGGCTGGTCCAAGTTGACCACCGCGATATTAAACGAAGACATGAAGATCTGGGCATGGGCTTTAAACATAACTGATTCGCCTAAATTATTTTCAGACAAGCCCTCAAAGCTTTTAAACAAGTTTTGTGCATCTGGATGTTTCCGGAAGAACCTGTTAAATGAATAACATTTGAATATAATTTAAACGCAAGTAAAGCTTAAATAATTTAACGCAAGCAAAGCTTAAATAAACCGACTTCGAACCGAGCCCACAACGAAAGAAGTTATGAGGTAACTTTTGAAGTCGAGTAAACGAGGACATCGTCAAAGTAGTCCACAAAATAGGCATTATTGACGATTGATCAAATCTTGATCAAATTTTAATGGGACCAATTAGAAAGCAACATATTTCAAACTAAAAAATAATTTCGAAATCGGCTCACGTGGAGAGAAGTTTTGAGGTAACACACATTTTTTCTCAAAAAATGCTAAATCAATTTCAATAAATATACCACCACTGAAGTAAGATCTACCAAACAAAAAAGAATCATCAAAATCGATTCATAATTTGCGGAATGATCGCGTGAAATACATACAAAAAATAAACATACAATCTATTTGAGTACCACCTCCTTTTTTGAAGTCGGTTAAAAATATCAGTACCTACGAAGTGAGTGAATACTAATTAATCAACGATTTCAAACTGACACCCCAACACTAAGTTCGAAGACTTGTGTCGTAGGTGTCGGAAACAATGAGTGTGAAAGCGTTTATGTTAGTAATACCTGAAAAATAGCTCCCTCCCATAAACAGCTGATTTACAATTTACCGCGACCCATGTTTTCTGAATGATATAAATATCACGGCGAGACATTCCTGAGTTGGGATCAGGAATATCTGGGTCTCCGCCCCACCACAGGGTGGTTATCCAGCTGACCATACCTAGAAATGAATTATTTATTTATTTATTTAGCAAACAGAAACTGATTTGTATAGGTAGCTAAGAATTTTAACCAAACATTTACCAAGTTTACACATACTTCATCTCAATGTAGAGATTGTCTAAGCTGAAATGACGCGCCCCACCTTCGCATTTACGCACACTTTTTACTTCGGATTTATCACCCGACTAGTCGACCGTCTTGTACACGTGCAGATCCATTGTTCACTGAACAATCGACGCTCCCATACAGATGAAGTGTCGTCATTAATATTTGCACTCACACATCTACATAAACTAATTAAGTAGTGGGGCGCGTCATTTCAGCTTGGACGAGCTCTACCTACATCTTTAAGCGAACTCATTAATTAGATAGATAGATAAATTATTTATTTGCACACAAAAAAAAGAACACTTACAAAGAAATCTTGAATATAACATAGGAGAAAAAAGGGCGGTCTTATTGCTCTAAGCGATTTCTTCCAGACAATCAAAGGGAGATGATAAAAAAATTTCAAACAGGGATGGTGGTGTACCTCAACACTTATTTAAATAAATAAATGTACTTACACATACTTATTAATATAAGATACATAATACCTACCTACTTATAACTACAAAAACCTACATAAATAATAATGATATATTATAATCATACACAAACTAAAACATATTATATATATGACTAATAAAGGACATTCATAGCTTTAACTTAATTGAGAGTGATATATATATTTATTTATAGCCTCAAAAGTCATTCCGAAAAAAATACATACCTACCTACGCTACAATAACCCTCTAGGCAAAAAAATAGGCAAATACACTTAACACGAACTATACTTGTTTAAGAAATAGACGCCTCAGGCATTTTTCTTTCACTGATAAGATCCATAGTATGATGAAACTAAACAAAATACATTACCTTTATTAATATACCGCTATAAAAACAAAACCAATGCAAAAAATAATGTTTCATTTGTATCGGAAACAAATAATTGCGAATGGTTTACAATGGTGTTCATTGTTAGGTTAAGTAAAAACGTCATCGTCATTTTATGTTGAAAATATCCATATCTTGAGGTTATTGAATTTATTATAGAGTTCAATCAGTTTCTATACCCTCCACTTGACACATAAACAGGTTTTGTTATAGTTCTGTATCTCAAGAAAAAAAAGGGACCTTTCGTTATCCGACAGTCTGTCTGTCAGTCTTTCAAACCCGTTTTTCAGTGACGTAAGGTTTAGCTTTTTTTTTATTTGTGACAGGCTAGTGTTTGACCACTATCTCACCTACGCAGGCTCTCAAAGATAACTGCCGGAACACCGTATTTGGCTTGGCGGCAGACTTTCAACTTGATGGTGGTAAGCTACTTTGGTAGCAAGCCAGGCGAGCAACTCACAAAATGCTCTACCACCTCTCAAATGTCACCTGATTAGCACCACCCGGGCTTCCAAGTCAATGCATTAAAAAAAATACGGCCATTTAACCAATAATTATGTTGCATATTTTGTACCTACTAGCCGTATCCAGCGGCATCGCCCGCGTTTATCAAATTTTCTAGACATGATTCTCGTGACATGGAAAATTATCGTCAGGTTCAAAATATAAAGGGTCCTAATCCTACACCAGGTATTACATACATACAAACATTGATATTTTTTCTCCATTTTTAATTCAGAGAAACAGTGTTATTAGCATGGTGGGAACGCTGCCACTGTGGACATAAGCAATTGAGTTAAGTTGAAGGATATCGTATTTATAAAAAAAAAGTTTAATAATAACAAGAGGACCAAAGAGGCACTCATGAAAATGAATATTTTAATTTTTCAGATTAATAAAATAACAGCCATCTCGAAAAGATCCTTTACAAACTCCGTTTTCGTAAATGAAAATAATCTCGTAATATCTATATGATGTTCCTGATGTTCCTATGTAGAAAAAAAGCATTTTACCTCTTTCACGTTTATAGTTGCCTAGTTCTTTACGATGTCGTACATTTCTTTTTTTCGTGAAATAATATTTATTCTACTTGAAACTAAACCGTTCACATACACACGTATAGAAGAATCCTATCCTACTAATATTATAAATCCGAAAGTTCGTGTGTAAGTATGTTTGTTCCCTCTTCACGCTTTAACGGCTGAACGGATTTGGATGAAATTTTGAATGTACATAGATTATACCTAGGATTAACGCATAGGCTACTTTTTGACTTGATAATAGCGGGCGAAGCCGCGGGACACGGCTAGTTATAGATATATTAATCAATATAAATATATAATTATAGTGTTACAATTATATGTGATTGTACAAAATGATGACCTGACACATTTGTACCAAATTGTCTGTGCGATTTGTCTAAAAATTGCTACTTAGACTCACCGATTTTAAAACATCCCGGATCTGATCCATAAATAGCTCACCCATCTATTCGATGTCGTACAAATTTGCCCATACCCGATCTTGCTAAACGATGTTTGCTTACACATCGTTAACAATAACTGTTAAGGAAGGTGCTAACTACTATGGGATGTTTATCGTTACTTAACTGTTAAGTACACGCCCACTCATTATTAGTGGGTTGGTGTGGATATTATCGTTACACGTTACATAGATGAACGTAAACAGCATTTTGGCGTGCGAAATTTTCCAATTATGGTACATTAAAAATAAAAAAATATAATTGTGTTATTTTATTCAGATAGATTTTGATCTATCAAAGCTCATATTGATAAATGATGACCTGTAAAGGCTAGTGAACATGCTAGACATAAAATGAAAATAAATGTTAAGGATAGCTACAGCTGGGAGCTACGATGGTACCGTCGATGTACTTTTTTTTTGAAGAAGACGGGTAGCATACGACTTGGTATTCACTTAGTTAAATTAGCAGTAACATCGCTTAATGGATAGCAACACACCAGCCTATAGACAATAGACATCTGCCCCCCTATTACGTATCTTTGTTGCACGCGTTTTCTATTTGAATTAAGCTAAATTGAGCCTTATTTTTTAGGAGTTTTGTCAATTTCGTATTGAAATCGTTTGCAACAGAGATGAGGTAATAAGGGGTTTGCAGTGTCAGAGTGTTGCCAGTTCCAGTTAATCAAGAACGGAGCGGAGGTAAATAAAATCGGGATTTGGGTTTTAAAATCGGTACAACTAAAATAACTGGTTTTTGTAATTACACGTTTATTAATTTTATATCTATATAAAAACTCCAGACAAAATACAATCACAAAAGTTCAATTTTAATCTGTGGCTCCATAAACCTTATTTTTTATTAATATTAACTTCGCGCGTGTTAATATTAATTATGGCGTGTAGTTTAAATTGAAGGTTCAATTAAATTGGGACATTTGGCGTCCCGATCAAGGGTTAATAAGGACGTGTCCCCAGTCCCCTGAAAATCGGGAAATCCCGCGTAAATCGGGTCTGGCAACGCTTAGTGTCACCCAGAGTTTTGAATAACAGAGATTCGTATGAGACTAGAATGAGCGAAGCTCCTCTCAAAAGTCTGATATGCCCAGTTTGTGTCCAGTATTACACTGACCACTTCTTCTTTCAGCTGGAGCTAGTCCTGCTATTTGGCTGTTTGGCAAAAGAGTGGTACCGCCCTAGGCGAAAAAAAAAGAAAAAAACTAGGTGAGATAGTGGTCAAATGCTTGCCATAAACAATAAAAAAAAAAAGTCCTGCCCTTTGTTTGACGGAGTTCCAATCTTTCCGGCTGTTAAAGATGATGCCATAGTAGAAATATATAAGTAAGTTCTCCTCATAGAGCGGTACCAAACTCGGCTTGTATGTGTGCACGGCCGTACGCACGTGCCTCAGCACGCACACGATGATAATTTGCAGACCGGCGAAGCCAACACGAGCCGGGGCCGCCCCCGCGCTTAACATCGACGTTTGGTCGTGTTCGCGCCATTCGCCACGGGCCTTTCCGCGCAGACAGATATCGCGTGCCGCGCGAAGCGTTTCCCTCGAATTATGTTTATATATCAAATAATCGGACCTATTGTTGTATTACGCTACGTGTTTTTATTTAATTTAATAGCTACGTGTTTTTATTTAATTTAATAGCTATATGTAGGTTTGAAGTGAAAACTACTTTAGGCGCGTTGAGCACTTTTTGGGTGAACAAAAATCATGGAACTCGCATCATCGTCACCAACGGTCAATATTTGTTGAGCTCTACGCGCTATACATATTGCTCACGATCGGGGATCAACTTATAATGGTTATTTATGTATAATATGTATATATACATTAGTTTTTACTTCAATCGGCAGTCCCCAAAGATTGCCCCGCATGTTTTTTTTCTAATTTAAGTAAAAGATTGATCTTTTACCGGGTCGTAGTCAAGTACATGCTTCGAACATTGATTTATTGAAGCCTACTTAGCTATGATAGTTTTCCTTTTAACTTCGTTACATATACTACTACCGAGATTTCTTTTCACATATGCAAACAATTTTTCTTTTCAAGATTTTGTTTTGACTCTGTCGGCGTGGCTAATATGTATATTCATGCCAAATTACAGCCTTCATGCAAATGAAATCGTATCTATTTTACCACCACATTGTATACTCTTTTATTGTAACTACTTATTGGTGTGTTATAATATACATTGTACATATAGTTACCTTAAGTCGGAGATAGTGACAACCCTGCGTATTCGGCTAGAGTAGGCATTTGAATCTCCTACGGGCCTCGAGCTATCTTACTGATATATTTCTACTATGATGATGCTTAGGGATTTTTTGTCAGGTGTTCAGAATTTGTGGTTCGAAGAACGATATAGAAGACGAAGACTTTGATGAGTTATCGAATTTAATATTTGATAAGGTATAAGTATATATATAAAGGTTAACATCAAATAATTAAACGCAAGCAAAGCTTACAAAAAACTCGGTTCAAAATTCAGAACCTTGATCAGATTAAAGGTATTAAACACGTATTATTGACGATAACTAAAAAACTACTGATCAGATCTTGATCAAATTTATATGGGAGCAATGAGAATGCACCAGCTTTCAAAAAAGAAACCATCAAAATCGGTTCACGTGGAATGAAGTTATGAGGTAACACATAAAAAAATACATTCGAATTGAGTACCTCCTCCTTTTTCACGGTCTTCACCGTTTGTATATTTTTTTTTATACCGTTTTTATCCATTTTGATAAAATGTATATGGGACCACCTCTGAAGTACGATCTACCAAACAAAAAATATCATCGAGCGGTGTGATCGCGTAACATACAGTCGAATTGAGAACCTCCTACGTTTTTGAAGTCGGTTAAAAGTTTTTAACATCTCTTTTGCAATATATAACTAGTGGTTCGTGCCGAACTGAGATCTCGCGCCTACATTTTGCCTCTTAGATAAAACCGTTTGAGGTTACTAGCTTATAATTTTTTTTCTACATGATAATTGTTTGATTTCTGAATTTGTTGAAGTCCAGAACATAACGGATATTATACGTAAGTTTTAGCGTTCAGTGTGAAGCCGTTTTTGAGATAGACCCCAGAACAAAATAGGTCTAAAAACAGCGACTTTGATGGTCTACCAAATCCTTATTTTCCAACATAGTTTTTTATTTAAACCGGTTTCGTACTCGAGACCCCACAAGAGTAGACAAAAAAATTAATAATATTTTGCTCCCCACTTACGTGTATGGGAGACCCCTTAATATTTTCATTTATATAATTTTACATGTCATTTTTAGCTTTGGGCCGTAGTTTTACATATTCTATGAGAATTTGAAGTCATTTAAGCAAATGACTTCAACTTCTTCAAATTTATATGGTTTAGACGCTAGATGCCTCTGATAGACAGACGGACGGACAAAGTGCTGGACGATTCAAGTAAACTTAAAGATCTCGCTTCGCTCGATCAATTAACTATTAATTAGTACTTAGTTATCTACGCGCTTTGTAAGACATTACTTTAAGAAACCTATTAGTAGAAACTTTTAAGTGACTTCTGTATTAATCGATTTAGTAACTAACTTGTTGTAAGTTTTCCTAAAATTTAAAAACAAATGTAATAAAATAAATAAATAAAGGTTGAATAAAACCATCAAGTATTTAATCTTTCATAAATGTGATTATAAATAAATGTAACAAATCTATTCCAAGATGTCATTTCAGGTACGCCCAACTTTAAGTCACTTCTGAGAAAGTCCACAATCACTTCTTTGAGTTCCTGTAATTATTAATAAGAAATAAAATGTTATATGTTTCTAAATAAATACCTACATAAAACAAACACAGTTTAATATGTACGAGTCTAAAAATTCAAAACCAACTTCAATCGCTAACATCTCCGAAACTCTTTATCAAATCTTAATCAAATTATGATGGGAACAACTAGAACTTAAATCCTTTAGAACAAAACAAAAATGTTCTAAATCGGTCAATAAATGACGGAGTTCTGAGGTAATAAAAAAAAGATTCGGACCAATTGAGAACCGCCTCCTTTTTTTGAAAGTCGGTTAAAATTCGCTGGGGAAGTAAGTGTTTATATTCTTTGTTTTTTTGTTTACTACGTCTTAAATAAATCACATTGAAAACCCTGATGGCGCAGTGGCAAGTGTTTGCTTTCTACGCCACGTATTCTTAGCCAAAGTCAATATACAGTCATAAAATTGGTTGAGTAGAGATTATAACCTAGCAGTGGATACCTGCTAGATACATCAAATAATTGTATACATGTTTTAAGAAATATATACCAATATAAAAAAAGTCTAATGTAAATAAAAAAGTCTTTATGACATATAAAAAAATGAATTTTAATAATACAGGATTCTGAGTTGAGTCCGTCAAAAGAATGGCTATAGTTCAATTTTACCATTAAGCTTAGGTACCTATCAATAGTAAAACTGGTACTAGTCGAGGGCCAGTTTTCTGTCCCATTTTTATAATTGAGCCACTTAAGTAAAATGCGGCAAAACAATTAAAGACACAATACACAAACTGAACCTCAAAACTTCTAAGATAAAGTTTACCTCAAAATGACTTTGTTTTATTTGTTTACTCTTATGCTGATTTCCAAGTTTGTTCATCAGGGCTACCACCACGCTTGGATGGTACAAGTTGCCCACCGCGGTGTTAATCGAAGACATGAAGGTTTGAACATGAGCTTGAAATATAACTGAAGCGCCTACTTCATATTCAGACAAGCCCCTGAAACTTTTGAAGAAATTCTGCGTATCTGGATCTTTTCGGAACAGCCTGTTAGACAAAAATTGTGTAAATAATACATTAATACGTACTGCTAAATCAAAGTTAAAATATGTATTCAGGGATTATGAAATGTCATTTTTCATAATTGACAAGTCAAACAGCGTGACAGAAGCGTCTTAATCTTAGCTTGGACAAAAATTCTATTGTATATCCGGCGGATATCTGTCTGTTCTCCTCCACTGGTCGCATTTCTAACCGATTCTCGTGAAATTTATGTTGGATACGGCTTGAAACACGTAGAAAATGTCTACTTAATTTGTAGTCGTCTACGTAATTTGTAGTCGACTAGTTTAAGTCACGCGCCGAGGCCCGAGCCGCTCGCCTCTGCGTATCGCGCTTCTGACTCATCTGATGAAGGACAATAAATTTGTCCGAAACTAGTCGACTAAAAAGTAAGTCGACATTTTCTACGTGTTTCCGTATACAACATAAATTATGTATAATACTCACGATAGTTTTAATTTTCGTATCGATTCTCGTGCAATTTGTTGAGCACGTACGCTAACTAAACGGATTCTTTATCGTCGAATCAGATTTTGGAATTTTGGCAAAATGGCGGAGATATGGGGGTCGAAACCGTAAAAATCTAATATTTAAGCCATTTCAATAAACTTGCAAAGATTTCAGTTCATCGAACCACCAGTAAATAATGTTTTACCAAGACAGAATCTCCAAAGCTGAATGCCATGCTCAGCTGACCCAGGGTCTTCATTCAGGGTCAGCATCAATTAGGACTTCAGGATATATTATACTGATTGTTAATGCTCCTGAATCATTATTTGGCGTAAGGATATACAGGTATTAGTGTAGTCGTTATGGTAAATGAAGTTGTTCGTAATTATATTGATATTAACATTAAGTGATCAGGGCTCTTTTTTTATTTACGATTGTAACCTACAACTGAAATGCCCGTTGGCTTAGACGAGTGCCCGTCCGCCTTCTAATCATCGGGTATCGGGTTCGATTACCGGATAGGAACACAAGTTTTATCTCCGAGGGAAATTTGTGTTTCTGGTTCAGGAGTGTGTATATGTTATGAGAATGTTTCCGGCTTCCACTATACAAGTCATCAAACGTAGTGTGAGTGTGAAAGCGTTTATATGTTTATATGTATATTGTACCTATCGACAACCAACATATTATTTAAAAACATATTTTTTGTTGTATCCCCGGATTTTTGGCTTGTAATAATAATTAAAACAACTTATTTACAACGAGTTTATATACTTATATAATAGAGTCCTGGAACTAGTCAGCTACAGTTCCAATTATTACCTTTGAGGCCGTGATAGCTTACGGATGTGTTAAATAGAGTATGATGTAGAGTATGAAAAACTGAAATCATACTGAACTGTATGAACTCATTCTATAAAAAAAAAATCAGAGCGCCTGGTTGAGGCAACTCGTGTTCAAAATGCTGGTACTTATTTGGCTCAACGTATAAGCATTGCAATTCAGAGAGGCAATGCCGCCAGCATGATGGTAACGCTACCCACTGGTAATGGGCTTGAGCATTTGAGTTACCTATAAGCTCGATGACTTGTAGGTAATTTAGATCTTTGCTGTATAGATGTATATAATTTTAGTTTAGTTTTAGGAAATATTGGTTGAAACATTAAAAAAAAGAGTATGATGATACTACCTGAAAAATAACTCCTTCCCATAATCAGCCGATTTATAATTAATCGTGGCCCATGTTTTCTGAACATTATAAATATCACGCCTAGACATGCCTGAGGTAGAATCGAGAATGTCAGGGTCTCCGCCCCACCACAGGGCAGTTAACCAGCTGCCCATACCTGGAAAATAGATTATTTAAAATAGGTGCATTGTCTAGACATAAAGAATTCAATTTTTCTATTTTCCTTTGACATTTATATTCATAATTCATTTTAATATAAATTATGCTGTACGTTTATATTATGAGAAATAATTATAACCAATTCATAAAAGATAACTAAGCGTAAGCAAAGCTTAAAAAACCGACTTCACCGCTTTATCTTCGAAACCTTGATCAAATTTAATGTATCAAACACGCATTATTGACGATAACTCAAAAACTACTGATCAGATCTTGACCAAATTTAAATGAGAACAATGGGGAAGCACCAGCTTTCAAACACAAAAATCTTCAAAATCGTTTCACGTGAAAATAAGATATGAGGTAACACGCAAAAAAAAGAAATACAGTCGAATTGAGTACCTCCTCCTTTTTGTGATGTCGTTAGAAAATTACGAATGAAGTTAAAAACAGAAGCAGTACAAAAAAATATCTTTCATTGTGCGATTTGTATCGGAAACGCACGATTGCAAATGGTACGGCATTGTTCACTGTTGGTTAAGTAAGTGCCTATAAAATATCGACATTTCGGAACAAACAATGACATTTTGATTTGATTAGAGTGTTCTAATATCTTGATTGAAAATTCTTTATTGCAAAAATATGCTTTTTGCAATTTGTATTCCTTCAATTACCACTCAAATATGGAGCGATGTTTTGGGAAAACACGGCGAGGCACTTGCAGTCTCGCTAGACAATTCCAAGGCTTTTGACAGGGTATGGCATGACAGCCTTATTGGCAAGCTTCCAGCCTATAGATTGCTTCCCATTTTATGTATTTGGATATCTGACTTCTTGAGGTAGCAATCGATTCGAATGGTTGTTGACAGCTGTTCGTCCGATTTAATGGCTATTAATGCCGGGGTACCTCAAGAATCGGTTCTTTCTGCTCCGCATCATCGATCTGCCAAAGCCCCGAATTTTTGGGTGCGCAGACGATAGCTCTATTGTCGAAAGATACATAGCCAATGCACGAGCTGGCGAGGTACAAGTCCAGTCACTAAGAGAGGAAATGATTGGTCGATTGAACATGAGCTTGTTGGCCGTGGCCGATTGGGGCCACGAATATGCCAACTTGGTTCAATTTAATGCGACCAAAACTCAGGCGTGTCTTTTCTCCGCCAAACGGAGACCCTTCCATCTGTCTCCGACCTTCCGAGATGTTCCAATACCGATGACATAAACTAGAGCTTCTTGGCGTTTCCTTGTCGTCGAATCTAAACTTTGAAGTTTTCGAAGCGGGAGACGCTTCGCTCGCGCTACGCGATCGCTCTATATTATAAAAATATAAATAATAAGTATATAAAATAACTGAAATTAACAATGGATGAACTTATCTAACATTCAACTTACCGTCTAGCTATGAAATATTAGATAAAGTTCAACAAGAATCTCTTGGCCATCGAGATGGGAAACAAACCTACAATTACTTTGGCTTCAAAATCCTTGCTCTTGGTACTCGGTGACAGTCGGAACCAACGCCGCCATCTTGTAAATTGTCACACACACTATTACTACTACACTACGCTCAATAGAGACGTAAAAGTATAATTATAATAGCGCCATCTATTGATAAATAATTATTAGGACAAAGCGAGATCTCTAAGTTGACTTGGGTTGTTCAGCACTTTGTCCGTCCGTCCGTCTGTCTGTCTGTCAGAGCCAATTAGCGTCTAAACCATAAAAGTGAATAACTTCAAATTCTCAGAGAATGATAACGATCCATTGAAGCCAAGTTTCACCTGCAGTCTACACATAGTTGCTGTACATATTTTAAAAGCTATAAAATACTAACCCTCCTTATATATTGTAGAGACGGCTACATTAGTATAAACAAATCCAACATTGTTTCCCCGCCCTTATGACGTTGTAGTACGCAATAGACGAAATAATTCAAAATTGTGTCTGCATACAGCTAAAATAATAATCTTGCTAAAAAACATATTTATCATGGCTCCAGTAATCCTACTCCTACTTAATATTATAAATCCGAAAGTTTGTGTGTAAGTATGTTTGTTCCATCTTCACGCTTTAACCGCTGAACGTATTTGGATGAAATTTGGAAAGTACATAGCTTATACCTAGGATTAACACATAGGCTACCTTTTAATTTGCCAAAAACCAAAAACAGTGAAAGAACTTCCCTCAGCATTCTTCAAAACGAAACTAAAAAAATTACTAGCATACAAGTGTTATTGTAATGTAACAGAATCTCTAACTGATAAAATAATATGACATAATATGGATGAAGAATTGAACGAATGAATTTTAATTTAACTATGACATTAATATAACGATATGTAACACGATTGTATGTAATCTATAAATGTTTACGCTAACATATGCAAAACATGACATAATATGTGTATGCTCATATAAAAAATTGTGTGTATATATTACTCATGTTTCACAAATAAAATATATTTATCTTTAGTCCTGTATTATTATTTCATATTGCGAATTCGTATACTCTAAAAAATATATATATGTATATTTATTCCTTTTAATATTTTTTTTATTCTTTTATGTAATGGACAGCTGATTGAAAGATACTGCATCCCACGATGCAGCATTTTTCCTAGTGTGGGTTCCTGGGTTCCCCTACACATAAAGAACATTTTTGTTATTGTATGTAGATATAAGTTACACGAAATAAAATAAATTCTATTCTATTACATTCTAAAAAAGATATGATACATAAATAAAATGATTTAATGTACTTACTGTACTTTTTTGTTAGGTACACGACTCACGCGACTTGTAATCGAATTGTGTGCTTGAGAAGTACTAAATGCAATAGTTATAAACTGATGAATCACATCAACTTCAACAATAGGTATTTGTAGAGGAACCTAGACATACGTATATGTACCTAGTTAATATTTAATAATAATCGATATTTAACTTAGATGTTTGTTTAAACACTTGAACACTTGACATGAATATATTGAGAAGACATGTCATTATTCTATTTTATAATATCAAGGTCTCTTTTGATTTTTTTGTACCATATCACAACGGTGGCGTTATTAAATAGATTGATGCTATCGAAACTCAAGTCCCTACTTATGTTTGTCTGCGGACTCGACATTTATATTTTATTTTTGATTGAGCGAAGCGTGGTCTACATTGACTTTGATGGTTCTGCACTATGCAATACTATCTCGATGGCACTATGTCCGTCCGTCGTCGGTTTCCTAGAGGCATTTAGCGTCTAAACCACACAAGCAAATACCTTAAAATTTTCAGAGATTATGATTGTAAAGCTATAACCTAAAGCCAAGTGAGGCAATTTAAATTATTGTAGTTGTTCGCGCCAAACTAAGATCTCGCGCCTACATTTTGTCTAATAGAGAAAACTTTTGAGGTTAATTGCTTATAACTTTTTTTCTCACGAACAATCCTATGACTTCTGTATTTTTGTTCAAGTACAGGATAGAACAAATATTATACGTAAGTTTCAGGTTTAAATGAGTAGCCGTTTTTGATATAGATGAAAACAGTAAATTTGATGGCATACCAAATTGTTATTTTCCAACATAGATTTTTTTTTAATCCGGTGTCGTACTCTACTTGCTGAGCTCTTTTCAACGATATACCACAAGGTTAGGAAAAACAATAAAAAGTATTTTGCTTCCCGCTTACGTTTTTGGTTACCCTCTTTAAATTTTCATTTATATCATTTTAATTGCCATTTATGGCTTTGGGCCATAACTTTACATATTCTCTGAGAATTTGAAGTTTTTCGCTTGTATGGTTTAGACGCTAGATGCCTCTGACAGACGGATGGACGGACAAAGTGTTCTGCCATCCAAGTCAAATTAGAGATCTCAATTCGCTTGATCAATAAATACAAATATGATGATGTTACTCATATACGAAAGAGGGAACTAAAATATTTTTTTCGTTTTCTTGCAGTCTAGAAATCAAGTAATAAGCCAATAAAAAAATCTTTTAAAAAACAACATTTTGGTTTCCCACTTACAATTAATTCCTTAACACCTTCACCGAAATGTAGGTATAGGATACTTGATAGAGGTGCTCTACTATATATACTTGTTTGTATTAAAGTAGAGATATAACAAATTCCCTGAAAATTCTCACGTTTTACCTGATCCTACTAATAATATAAATCGGCAAGTTTGTGTGTAAGTATATTTGTTCCCTCTTCACGCTTTAACGGTTGAACGGATTTGGATGAAATTTGGAATGTACATAGCTTATACCTAAGATTAACACATAGGCTGCTTTTTAACTTGATAATAATGGGCGAAGCCGCAGGGCATGGCTAGTTTCTCAATAAAACATAGAAATAGAAAAAAAGAAATAGAAATTAAATATGAGTTTGGTCGATAATATATAAATCTCTTACACCTGTTATGCTTAACTCGCTGTTCTATTTGAATTCCAGTAAATCCTTATAATTCCACAACAGTTCAGTTCCTCAAAGCAATAAAATAACGAATGGGTCATTGTTCGTTAACTGTAAACATTTCTGCTACTTTCGAGCTCAGTTAGTTATCTATAGGACACCATTCGTGTTCCACCATTAGTAAAACCTAGTACCTACACTACACTCTTTATATATAAAGTGAAATTATAGGCATTGTTACAAAGTGGGTATTAATTTTGTAAAAATATCTAAGTAGGTAAGTCAGAGATAAATAAGATATATACCCAAGGAGGTAAGTCGAGAATTAATATATTTTTCAGCACGTAAACCTACCAAGCTTTGAAAGTTTTAACCCAAAGAGTTTTTATTTTCTACCTGATGGCAAAATACGACGAAAAGTAGGTTTTTTTTAAAAATAGAAGTTAGTTTTCGAGATAGCGATACCCGAAAATAGTTTTTTTTTTAATTAAAATAAAAAGACTTCGGTTTATTTCCTTTGTAATTTAAGCTACGGCAAAGCCATGAAAAGATACGACGACGAGCGAAGCTAGGAGGAGTGTTAGGTTTCTTGTGCCCACAACGAGCGAGGCGAGCGAGTGAAGGGAGCGTGCCTTGGCAGCGGCCGGCGAAGCGCCAGAAAAACTTTTAGTATTTATTATTTAGTATGCTTATACATATTACTGATGCAGTGATTTTTAGCAGTTCACAAAAAATCTTTGATTATATATTGCGGGGCTGTATGTTTTCTAAGACAGATGTGGTTCTAACTAAAGAAGATTGTCTTGGATAGTTCTATCGAATTCCGAAACAAAATTAATATGCTTAAATAGTACTCGTATTCATTAAGATCTTCAAATATCGATATCTCGAAAAATAATTGAGATGTAAAAAATGTTGCTCATGGTTTCGTTTTCTTTTTCGAAAATCTATCACATTTTTTTGATTATCGTGTATCGATATTTCGAAAACTCTATTTAAAAAAAGACATCGAGATCTATAAGAATACGCCCTCTAATCGCGGCACCGCCCGCCGCGCCGCGGAAGGACCGTAGTCGTGCCCATGCATTTTTTAAACCTTCCTCCTTGTATGAATAAATTACCGTAAATAAATAATATAAGATTACATAATATTTATATTTAAGTGGATCCTTGTAATGAACTGCCCGCTGGCGCTGTTGACAGTAGGGTATCCTTATAAGCAGCGGGTATCGCGGGTATTCTAATTCACATTTTCGGTTCATGGTTTGATTGTGAATGTTGGAGGCACTCGTGATGCAATTTTTTACCTCCATGGTTAATTAAAACTTAAGTCTCCCGCAAAAACAATTTCAAATTATCCGAACAAAAATATGACGATTTATGACAGTGACGGCTGATCTGACATTCCGAATCTGACATTGACGTTGTTCGGCCGATCTCTCATCACAACAACGTGCGGCATTTATTTCACGTGTTTTCTATTGTATTTCATTATTTCCAAATAGATAAAAATGTCTAGCGTTAGCAAAGACGCCGTCACTAACATCGGAAAGATATTGAACGACCCTATTCGCCCGATGAAAGAGCGATTTCGTGCGTTATTCACGTTGCGGAACTTGGGTGGACAAACGTCGATCGACTGCATCAGCCAGTGCTTCGTAGATGAATCAGTACTTTTAAAACATGAACTGGCTTATTGCCTAGGACAAATGCAAGATCCTCGGGCTATTCCCATACTCAGAAGTGTATTGGAAGACAAAGACCAAGACCCCATAGTGAGGCATGAAGCAGGCAAGTTGTCATCTTGTTTACTTTCAATTTTGCACGTCCATATGCGATCTAAGGAAACGTGAGAGTTAATTGTTGATTTATCAGTAATTGTATTATTATTATAGTATCAGATACTGTTCTACGTAATGTAAATAATGTAATCAAAATAAAAAGTAGTAAACATTATCTTCCAGAGCACATCCTATTTACATAGGTACATACTTAGCAATTTTCATACTAAGATTGTGTAAAATACAATAAGATAACTTAGATTTTCATAATTATGACCATTATAAAGTCCATTGCTGGACATTTCAATATTGATATTATAACATACAGACAATACTGCATTAAATGACTATCTACGGGCCAATTGCCTATATTTCCTAAAAATATATACAGTAAACTAACCATATACAGCAGAGACCTAAGTTACTTACAAGGCAGCAAGCTTATAGGTAACTCAAGTGCTCAAGCCAGGCACTTGTCTAATACATTGAGCCAAATAAGGACCATCATTTTGATCAGGTGTAAGTATTCAGTAGTTGATTTTAATTATGGTTTGAGTTTAGGTATATTGTCGGGGTTCGACTTGAAGCTAATTTTGGCTTTAGAAATATATTTTGAATTAAGTAAGATAAACATATGAAACTGTTTTCCCCCTCTTGGGCAGAGTCCATGTGTAGGTGAGGTTAGGTTGATATTTGATAGTGACAACCACAAAGCACGAGGCAAAGAGTAAAACAGTATGCTCAACAAAAACAATCAATTAACATATCAACATATAATTGATACGCAAGCAAAGCTTTAAAAAACTGACTTCATCGTTTATATCAAGCCAAAACCGAATTTTGGCTTGATTGATTTTGATAATATTTATATGGGACCACCTCTGAAGTATACTCACGAAAACAAAAGAAAAACATCAAACTCGATTCATGGTTGGCCGAGATATCGCGTAACATACAAACAAAATAAAAAAAATACAGTCAAAATGAGAACCTTGAACCTATTTTATCCGAAATATAAAGGTGTTGCTTTGTACTTTTGAAGTTTGTAATAGAATTCAGCATCTTCCATTTAGTACTAAGGCTTATAATGGGAACTGGTCAGCTGGCTCGCCAGCGATCCAAAGCTGCACTCCGATATATAAAGGTGTTGGGGTGACTGGGCTAACTGCTGGCAGGGGGACACAATACACCCTCAGCAGAAAGTCAGTGCAGGCCTTATCTAATGGCCAATAATACCATAATTTCTCGTGTCCATTCTGTTCATTTGTTTTTCTCTAATTGACGTCTCTTTTGTTGATCCTGACCTGTCAGTTCCGCCAGTATATATTCCAATACCCACAGTCCGTCTAATGTACTAACACTTTGAGGACAGATCACTAAAAAATTTAATTATAATAGACTGCTTTAAATTCCAGGCGAAGCCCTTGGAGCTATCGGGGATCCAAACCTCCGTGAGCTACTTGAAAAGTACAAGGATGACCCAGCGGTAGAAGTAGCGGAGACCTGCCAGATAGCGATACAAAGGCTAGACTGGGTAGCAAATAATACAAATGACAACTTGTCAAAGAGTCTGTATACGTCCGTAGATCCAGCACCGCCGAGTTCTGATAGTGATGTGGACACCTTGAAAGCTTCTCTGATGGACGAGTCTATACCGTTGTTTGAGAGGTACCGAGCAATGTTCAGTTTAAGGAATCTAGGAACTACGGACAGTATTAATGCTTTGGGTGAAGGTTAGTATCAAGAGTTCTTTGAATTACTATACATTTGTTATAATTTCTGTAAGAGATTAACTCCGTCCATCCGTCCGTCTGTCAGAGGCATCTAGCTTCTATATCATATAAGCAAATGACTTCAAATCTCATACAATATGTAAAACAAGTGCCCAAAGCGGGAAATGACATTTAAAATGATATATATGAAAATATTAAATGGGGCATACATACCATACATGTAAGTGGGGAGCAAAATATTTTTTATTTTTTTATCTACCCTTGTTTGGTATCGTTGAAAAGGCCCTGAAAAGTAGAGTATGAAACCGGCTTAAAAAAAAAAACTATGTTGAAAATAACGATTTTATATGCCACCAAAGTCACTCTGAACACTGAAACTAACGTATAATATCCGTTATATCCTGTACTTGAACAACAAATACAGAAATTAAACAATTATTACATGAAATAAAAGTTATAACCAAGTAACCTTAAAAGTTTTTCTAAATGAGGCAAAATGTATGTGCGAGATCTCAGTTCGGCGCGAACGACTAGTTACAATGCCACTGTAAGGGTTTAACCTACCGCCTGCCTGATCAACTGACCCTACTATCGCTGTGTCTCATTTACAATTCCAGGCTTTAAAGCATCCAGCGCCTTATTCCGTCACGAAGTTGCCTTCATATTCGGCCAGATGCAAGACGAGCGAAGCGTGCCTTTCTTGAAGAATACTCTAGAAGACACGTCGGAACATGAGATGGTGAGGCATGAGGCGGCTGAAGCACTCGGATCTATAGCCACGGATGAGTGTACTGAGGTGTTGAAAAAGTGAGTGTTATAAATTGTATTAGCCCCTATGCAGCAATTTTTTACCGACTTCACAAAAAATTAGGAGGTACTCAAGTTGACTGTATTTTTTTATTTGTATTACCTCATAACTTTGTTCCATGTGAACCGAGGTAATTTTTTTTTTGTTTAATAGTTGTTGCATGTGGACCCATTTAAAGAACAATGGCGAACTCCCATACATCATTTTAGTTGAAGTAAAATAGCATCGTATATAGATAAAAAATATCTTACGTAAGGCCGGTTGCCTTCTGAGCTTAATTTTAAAAGAATTGTCGTTTTAGAAGGCCTAGTTATTAAGATATTAAACGAAACATATTTGTAGGTTATGGCTGAGCACACTTTGCCGATCTCTTTTTGAATACGCCAACAGTTCTGACAGTCGTGAATTCGTGATAAAAGCCCATTCCAAAGAGCCACCACTACGTTTAAACTTGAAATATATTATTACTTGACACTGGCTAAATGCACAAGATTGCGAAGCTAATATTAAAAGAAAAAAGAAAAAAAAAACAAACGTCAAAAGTGAAAACGTCATTCATACGACAGTTTGGTATTGCCATGACATTTGCTTTTTCCCCTTAAATGTCGATGACTGCAATAGCAACCGCAGCTATTTTTAGAAAACCTGTGAATGACAGACGGATTCTAGACAGCTGATGGTTCATACATAAGTTACCATAGTATTTTTTGTTTTATGGATACATCATAAGCATTAGCATTACGGCTTAGGAATATAGAGATGCACTAGGGTAAGGCAATGGACATGGTAACATTTTATTATATAACCACAGTATAGACAAAATCAGAAAAATGAAAAATGGTTGTAAGTAATCGTTTTGTTTCTTTTAATGTGTATTTTTTTACCTGGCTTCGTCTGCCTTTTCTGTTGTTTTAGTAAATCTTTGTAATTTATTTGAGTGAATTTCGTTAATTTCACATTTAAATACGATCAAACATAGGCCAACTAAAATTTCGCCATTGTTCTTTGGTCAAGATCTTATCACTAGTTTTTGAGTTATTGTCAACCGTTGACTGCATGTTTAATACGTTAAATCTGATCAAGGTTCCGAAGATAAAGCGATGAAGTTAGTTTTTTTAAAAAAGCTTAGCTTGCGTTTAATTATTTCAGCATAATGGTAGATCTCGTTTGCAGAGTCCACCTGAGAAAGTACCTTATATATGCCAATTATTTTTAGGCCTAGAATATGTAATTTTAGATAAATAAATAAAACATAAACGCTTTCACACTCACAGCCCCACACTAAGTTCGATGACTTGTGTCGTGGGTGCCGGAAACATTCACATCTTACACACAATCACAACCAGAACCAGAAACACAAGTTTTCCTTGAGGAGAAAACTTTGTTCCCGCCGCGAATCTAACCCGATACCCCTGCTTAGAAGGCGAACGCTCGCCCAACTTAGCCAACGGGCAGTATATAACCACCTACAATCCCGTAGTTGTTGTTAATACATCCATTTTGAAAGGAGCGACGAAAGGAAAAATGGATGACATTTGACAGATTGCCTGGTTGTTAGATGGTAAAATGGGCATGGTGGAATTAACTCATGTAATTCCTGCGCACACTCTCCAAAATGCAAACGATAGAATATCGATAGACTTGCGACCATACGTCTGTGATCGAGGCTCTGCAATCTGGACTCAATTAGCTCACTATCACCAATAAGTCTTTTCGCTCGTCGGTCAATAACAAAATAAATATTTATTGCAGATACCTGTTCGATCCGCGCCCAGTGGTCCGTGAAAGCTGCGAAGTAGCCCTCGATATGTCCGAGTACGAGAATAGTCCGGAATTCCAATATGCCAACACTTTACTCACTGTTGAGGGGTGAAATGAGATGTTATATGAGCTGCATTTGCAATTCTAGTCGGTTAACTGATTTATGGATCATCGCAAAAAGTGATGTATTGCAAGTAGATAAGAGTCAAAATTATGCAGTCAATGAAATCGAATGTATTTACGATAAATACTATTACTAGGGTATACTACCTACACTAAAACTCTACAGCTTACAAGTATACTGCGAGGGAGTGGAACTCATTTGCCGCGTCTTTGATTCCAGAAACCGTTCTGGAAGTCTTTAAGAGTGAATAGGTATCTTCTATAAAAAAATGTGGTAAACTACGACTGCACTGAACTACATGGCACAGCACTGAACTACAGTGGCTTTCCAGATAAGCATTATCTATATATATAAAAATCAATGCCACTTTTCCTCTAACAAAACCAACAAAACCAAATGTTTAGGCTTTGTTTGGACTATTTAGTAGATGGTTTATGTGAAGTTTGCACAAAATCGGTCGAGCGGTTCTTCATTTATCACACCCGTCGAAGCCGGGGCGGATCGCTAGTACTTTATAATACAAACTGTCAAACTTCATTCATTTATAGTTGACTTAGTCCGCCTGTTCGCTCGGAGCTTTACGCTTCTAAGTTGTTTTTTTATGCTATATACGCAAGCATTTGACCACTATCTCACCTGATGGAAAGTGAAGATGAGGCCGAAGATACAACATGCCTGCCTAGAAGATATAAGGTGAGATAGTGGTCAAAATTTTGCCTGTAACAGACAAAAAAACGATACCTATACGTTCGTCATTGTTCCCAGAATGGTACAACCTGTGACTCTTCAAGTCTATAGTGAATTCAAGGTATCCGCTAGGCAAGTTCGATAGAACATAAAAAAAGTAAAAGCGTTAATCTATGGCGGGTAATTATTTTTTTCTCTTAAATTGTTACCATATTGTAATTGATCATGTGATTCGCGGCGTATGTTTTACAATTTTTAGTTAAAGTCTAACAATACTGCTTCTAATCCTACTTATATTATAAATCCGAAAGTTTGTGTGTGTGTGTGTGTGTAAGTGTGTAAGTTTCATATATAATTACTAGCCATGCCCCGCGGCTTCGCCCGCTATTATCAAATTAAAAAGTAGCCTATGTGTTAATCCTAGGTATAATCTATGTCCATTCCAAATTTCATCCAAATCCGTTCAGCCGTTAAAGCGTGAAGAGGGAACAAACATACTTACACACTTACACACACACACTTACAAACAAACTTTTGGATTTATAATATTAGTAGGATTCATTACTAGCTGTGCCCTGGCTTCGCCTGCTATTATCAAGTTAAAAGTAGCCTATGTGTTAATCCTAGGTAAATATATGTTCATTCTGAATTTCATCCAAATCCATTCAGCCGTTAAAGCGTGAAGAGGGAACAAACATACTTACACACAAACTTTTTGATTTATAAAATTAGTAGGATTTGGTTTGTTTCTTAATGGCAATGTCTTTAAATGAATACATTGAATATATAGAAATAAATAGATTGCACCAATCTTTTAAAGATTGAATCACATCGACTATATTGAATATCGTAATTATATTGAATTTGAATTGTGAATGCAGCTAAAACGCAATTATTATAACAAAACAAAAATATTATCGATTAACTAGGGTACTATCTATATTTTTAAATACTTTATTCGTGGAGTAAATGATAATGCAAAACCCACCCTGGGTGAGAGTCGTTACGAATTATTATTGTATTTTGGTTTTGTATTCTAGTTATTTACCTTTGATTACAAAGAAACTATTCATGTGGATGTTTCAATTGGAGTCCCTCAAGGTTCGATTCTGGGCCCTTTCCTGTTTTTAGTCTACATAAATGACTTACCCTCTCTGGCTAGCAAATATTGCAAATCAATTTTATTCGCAGATGACACCTCGTTATTATTTAATTTTGACAGAAAAAACATTAATACAATTGATGACACCATAAATAATTCACTAAGCGCTATCCAATATTGGTTTGATGCCAACAATCTGATGTTAAACGCTAGTAAGACGAAATGTGTTAAATTTACTCTAACTAATAACGCAACAACTAACAACATTAACATAGATGATAAGCGACTTCCTTTGACTAACAACACTAAATTCTTAGGGCTTACACTTGACTCGAAGTTAAGTTGGGGAACACATATTGCAGAGCTCAGTGGAAAACTTAGCTCTGCTGCATATGCCGTACGCACAATCCGAGAACTGTCAGACATAAAAACTGCTAGAATTGTTTACTTTAGTTACTTTCACTCGGTGATGTCGTATGGTATTTTACTGTGGGGTAATGCTGCAGATCGTGATAGTATTTTTGTTCTTCAAAAGAGAGCGGTGAGGGCTATTTATGGACTAGGGCCCAGAGACTCTCTGAGAGAACGTTTTCAAAATATTGGAATTTTAACCATGCCTTGTTTATACATATATGTGAATGTGTTATATGCACGCACACACTTAAGGAAATTTAAGTTAAATAGTGATTGCCATAAATATGATACGCGAAATAAATACAAGCTTTTAATACCATTCTCCAGACTCACTAAAGTAACAAAATCATTTGTATGCAACTGTGTAAGATTTTATAACTATATGCCTAAAGTTTTAACCCAGCTCAAGGAAAAACCTTTCAAGATTAATTTGAAAAAACTTTTAATTCAGAAATCATACTATAATGTCAAAGATTTTTTGGATGACAAACACTTTTGGCTGTCTATTGACACAAATTATTTAGATACCTGACATGTACCTGCTATAGGTAATTATTATTTTTGTCTCTTTAATGTTTATTGTATTTGTGTATGTTCTTTGACCTAATAATATCCCTGACTTAATAATATTTATGATAACTTGACATTTTAAACTGGATAATAGGTACCTAAATGTTTTATGTTGTTTTTGTATTTGTTTGTTGTTTTATAATTATGAATCTTGACATGTGTTATATTATACAAAACATATATTGATATTTTAATTTATTTGAAATGTATATAATAATATGTTATTTTTGTGTATTTCTAAATGTATTGACATTCATAAGTGTACCAATTTGTACCAAAGTGGAAATAAAATTGAATTGAAAAAAAAAAAAAAAAAAAAAAAACTAAATACTTTGTTAAAACTTCAAATTGTATTGAAGTGCCTTATCGATTTAATATTTCTTTGTAATTTGTAGCTTTAGAGGATTTTGTTTCAAGTTATGTACTTATTTATTGCGATCGCATACTTGTCTAATGCTACTGATATTTTGTGATACAGTATTTTTGTAAATAAATTGCAAGTTATTTATTATATAATAATTTGTTTTTGTTATAAAATTTGCCCTTTAAGATAAACATCAGATGTTTTATGTCGCATAGATTATTTGGCAAGACTTGTGCCAGGATTTCTCAGGCCACCGACATGGCTTAACGACTGCTGTCTTACGACTACATTCGTGCCTCACATTCGTGGTAGGATTCGCGATCTGGTGCAGGTACTTTCCGAAACATCCGTGTTTGGAAAGCACCAGTCGGAAGGTCAGCGCCCCAAAGCGCTTCACCTACTTCCAAAGGACCTGGCTGATGACCTTCACCGTCCACTGCCCGGGGACCGGTGGAGCCAGTAGAAATTGAAACGTAGAAAATGAGCTTAAGGAGTTTCTTGCCAGGTTCTTCTCGAGATGGCTGTAATTTTGCGAATTTGGCAGTAAAATCATTAACTTTCATGAGTGCCTCTTTGGGGCCCATGTAAATAAACGATTTTGATTTGATTTGAAGGTAATTTCAAAGTCTGATGTTGTTGGTTTTGGTTCGTTTTCCGGCCAGCAATGGCTCTCGATGTTTGCAACCAAAATAGCTACGCAATGTCATGTTTTATACGTTGTTTTGCTATATATAATAAATAAAATGTTTCACGGTTTTGACATTTTTTATGGCCAGGAGACTAATAAAATCATGGTAGTAAAACGCCGATACCGTCAAACAATATATTTGCTGGTTATAGTTTTGCCTCAACTGCAAAATTATGTAGTTAATCTACTGTGAAATGATAACGTTATCGAAGAAATGTGTCGTTTTAGTTATTTACTTCTTATTTACTATAGTGGTGAGTATATTTGTATGTATCACTTGAGTAGGTAATTTTAACATTGACGTAGAACTTTGAACACATACATCACTTCTTATGTTATATATCTTATGTTATTGTTTTATTATGTTCTTATGTCTGCGTATTCCAGGTCTAGTGTGTTTACCAGCTTCGATCACATCGTCACTTACCATCAGGTGAGATAGTGGTCAAACACTAGCCTGTCACAAATATAAAAAAAAATGTTTGTGTCGAAATTACACATACCTATATAAAAACCGGCGAATTGCGAGTCGGACTCGCGCACGCAGGGTCATTACCATTATTTATAAAAATCAGGTCTGTTGTATAGGAGCCCCCCTTAAATATTTGTTTTATTTTAATTAATTAATTTATTTTTAAAGTGAATGTATAACTAAATATAATGTGAATATTTCGAGCGTCTACCTGTTGCCGTTATAAATATCGAGCAAAAAAATACATACATACAAAAATACAGAAATACATCATCTGTAAAAATTTCATTTACGCAGCAATCACACTATAGCTTAAGTATAGTTAATCAATCCAATTTATAGGTAAGTACCTAGTAGCTTAAAAACACGCTCTCCTATAGTTTTAAAACCTAACTTAAGTTCATGTTTCTCTCAAGAATTCAAACGTGCTTGAAGAGGAGAGATCTTCATTCTTCGGGTTCTCCCATGAGGTCACGATCAGCATCAGTACGTATAACCACGTAGAGCAGCTGGCTAACGCTGTGCTGGCTAAGAATGTGGGCGACCGCGAAGTGCGCAGGTACTTCCAAAAGTACGAAACTCCCTTCGTCGGGGCTGCAATGAAGACCGGATGATTATTTTTTTTTAAGCTGTATATTATTTTATCCTTCATGGCCCTCTTTAATTTTAAGAGCAGGATCCTTAAAAATATACAATGATATTCTCGAAATAATAATGAGTTGTCTCTTAGCCTATCAATGTGTTACTACTTAAATGTATTTTTTTTTAGATTATTCTCTATAGTCCATTAAGCCAGTTTTACGATTGAACAAGTATCACTGAATAGAACGAAAAAATCGTCGTATATTATCGCTTCTCAACCAACTTCAAAAAAGGAGGTTTTCAATTCGACTGTACTTTTTTTTTATTTGTATGTTACGCGATATCTCCTCCGATTATGGATCGATTTTGGTGGTTTTTTGGTTTGGTAGAGGTTATACTTCAGAGGTGGTCCCATATAAATTTTATCGTTATACCTAGTTAGTAGTGAGTCGGTTTTTAAGCTTTGTTTGCGTTTCAATTATAAAGTATATTTTGGATTTTACGTCCTAAAAAAAGCTAATCTTTTTAGCTATAACTATTCTCCTTTCGGCTATTATAACCTGCCCCGCTATTTTAGTAACAAGCTGGCTATAAAGATACCCATTTTTCTTTACCTTATGCCTCCTTACCTAACAAGTAACTATACATAAGTTAGGAAAATTGCGGCGCCCGCGGCTGCCAGTCTGCGAGCCGCCTGTCTAATAAACATGTTCGCTTTCGTCGGTTCGTTACAGCCTGGTGATTTAGCTAGGGGACACAGGGCTCGGTTTTCAAACGCGCAAAAGTTGGGCTTAAAGGGATTTTATTATATTTCGTATTTAGCGCGTTATTGCCGGTTCTAAATTGGCTGTCGCATGGTGCTGACAGTGCCGACAGCGTTTTAAAAGTCGTGTTATAAGTCTATTCGAAACGCAGGGTACGATGAACTCGTGTGTCAAGTAGTAAGGGTGATATATTTTTTTGAGAGTTTCTAGGCAGTTTTAGCTCAACTCTCTCAAACACAGATTTTCCTTGGGGAGAAAACTTGTGTTCCCGCCTGGAATCCCGATACCCCTGCTTAGAAGGCAAACGCTCACCCAACTGAGCCAACGGGCAGTTCCTTAATTTAAAAAGTAAATATCTATCCTATGATTAAACCTGCCTACTTACATAAAATGTACGTTTGGGAACCATATTGTTCTTCATACATTGATTCGCGTTCGACATCATTTTGCATAGTTTCACAGTTTATACCCATTTAGTAACTTTTCTGTATGTTGTAGCTGGTACAGACAGGATAAAGTAGTTAATGGTAGTGACAAAATTCAACTGATAACATTTTTGTAAGAAATAATGTAGTGTGTATGGACAGCCATAACCAGTCATAATAATATGGCATGGGTCTTGGTATCGAACGGATAGGTTTGATTGATTGATCTTCAGTTTTTCTCTTACTCGCCTTCGTCACTAAAATGAGGTTTGTAGGTATTATACATACCGCATTACTGACAGCGACATAATAGAGGTCGAATCGTCTTACCTAAAACTGAATTCCCAATGACAAAATGTTTTAGACGATTGAGTATCAAAAAGGTGAATAATGTGTAGTACTTTTCGCTTCAATTATCCCTAACAAGATGCCTACTTAATAAGTTCATCTACAAAACCTAAGTGTAGTGCCACCCAAAATGGGCAAAGGATTTTATGGCGAGACAGAGATTCTATGGGAGAATTAAGTGTTTATTTCAAGCTTGTAATCGGCGCGTTTTTCAACACAATACAACCTCGAGTGTTTTCAAAATGCGCGTCTGCGTTTCCGAGCCGCTGCACCGTCGCGTCTGCTCACCCTTATTGGTTTAACACGTTATACAGGGCACATGCGGCACAGTTATCTTATATTAAATTGCGTAGTACCTACGTTATTATTACTCTATTATAAATGGAGCAAACTATAGAGCGTCAGTACAAAGGCCTGTCCGTCTCTCGGTCTATTGGTAATGAGCGCCTATTTAATTTACCAACATATGTTTTAATACCATTTTTGGTTTTGGTTTTACATATTAATGTACTTTAATAACATAAAGCAGTAATTAATAAAGGTAATCTTTGGAAGTAGGTACTTATTTGATTCTGAATATTTTTTTCACTAAGACTTAATTGGTTAGATTGTCCCTGAGTGTTATAAACATATTCCATGATATGTTTATTGGTATAAACGTTAATTTAAATACAAATAGACGGTCACCATGCAATCATGCCCACCATTCACAAGCGTCAATACATACATTAATGTTCTCGATCTCCAAAGAGTATTTTACTATTAAAGTTTTCGTGAGAATTAGACATTATAATTATGCCGCGAGATCGCGACGAAGACAGTCGCGATCTCGCAGCGTAAACTCATCCCGAAGAAGAGCATCGTACATCCTCGAAACATAGGTTGACAATATAGATCAAATGACGAGAGTGATAGCCGTATTTTAATAATATTATAATCTCCAAAGAGTAGTTATTCCATGTATGATAGTGGGGTACTAAAAGTGGGTTTCAAGCGAGCCCAATATCCTTTGTGTGTTTATACGATACCTCACCTGTGCCCGCACCTTCCATCATGTTAACTTGCCAAAAAACTCCCGAACAAGATTGATGAGGCACTCAACACGTGAAATCCTACCTTTGACAACATGACTCTTTAATAAGCTGCAAGTAGGGTAGACCGAGGCGATTCGGATCACAGGGCGAATCGGATCAAAATAAGGAATTTGAAAATATTTCAAATTACGCGCGTTGCTGAACGCAACCATAGCTGCACATCTCTTCCTACTTCCCCCTAGCATCTCCTCCTATCGGAAATATTTCATTCGCTTTAGTAGTTTAGTGCCAGCGACGCTCGCCAGGGAAGTGGACGTGAGGCGATATCGGTTTTGGTGCCAAAATCTAAGGTACGTAATTATGTTTCCTTGTAATTTTGTTTCAAGCTTTCTTTGAATTGTTTTGGTTTTTGTTTTATTATATTAGGTATGAATGTAATAATCTAAATTCAATTGATTTTTAATGATTATGTAGCAGATATTTTGAAATAACGTAATTTTTAACGGCTAGTGATATGGGGCGAATCGGTTCATGTCTTTCGGGGCGATTCGGATCAGTACGTATTTGCTAATTTGCTTAAAGTTCATTGTTTTTATTGTTTTAGATGGTTGTTAGAAAAACTGACCAAGGTCAGTGGTCTTAGGAAGATATAAGAAAAGCTGCAGAAAAAGTTCTGAATAAACACCTGACTATACGAAAGGCAGCTGAGAAGTATAATGTGTGATTATTGAAGTTATAGATACACGATAGAAGTGAACATTTTGAATAACAGGGAAACATTTTAATACCCACCACTTTTCGTTACACAAATTGTTAAATTATTGTTAAAGGTTTTGAGAAGACAAGAATATTTCCTCTTAATACCAATGTAATCCTAGAACATAAGTTCATTGGGGATACTGTGGACCATCTTGACTCTCAGCTTATAGTCTAGTTCCTTTCACGAGTGCTCAACCAGCTCCTTCCACGAGTACTCAACAAGCTACCGTTCAACAAGAGGCAGAACAACAGCAAAACCAGATCGAGAATGCCATGAAAGAAATAATTCCTTCTCCACTCCACTCCACATTTTGTACACCCGCCAACAGAAGACTGGATTCAGTGCAGTGCATGTGAAGAATGGTGCCATGAGAACATGAGAGGTGATGCCAAAGGACCATACACTTGTGATTTATGTGCCAATAATGATAACTGATCTCAGAATTCAGATACTCATTGTTTTTATGTAGATTATTTCGTAATTGTTTGGTTTTATTTGATTTTATGGTACATATCTGTTTGATCCGATTAGCCCCCGAATTTGGGGCGAATCGGATATTTCTCAAGTTTTTATTTTTTGTTTGTGAAAGGAAAGATTTAAGTTTTTTTATAAAAGATTATTACGTGTAGGTATCTACAATAAATACTGATTGTTGTCTAATGAATAAATGTAACGAACTTTAAACAGAAGTTGCTTTTTTTTAACCTTAAAGTCAAAATGATCCGATTCGCCTCGGTCTACCCTACCTGTCCCCTAAACACACGCACATAAGCGGTTTATATAGTGTAAATATTAATAAGGCTAGGGTCGCATCTGTCGAGATCCCTTTCCCAGGAAATGAGAAGAGCATAATATTAAGCAAATCATATTATGCGGGTGATATCTATGTGGGGCATAGGCATCTAATTTTGGCTTTAGGGTCGCCACTTTGTTGTTAGTGCTTGGTGTAAACTGGATCGGTGTAATCGGCTTGATTGAACGTCTGGTTAATTTGACTATACCATACGGTCCTGCCACATCGCCCAAAAACTGTGGATGGAAAATGCAAAGATTTGAATTGAACAGAAAATTTAAAATTACACTACGTATGTATATCTGTGTAACCTGTAGAATAACAGCCGGACATCCACCGGATATCTAGACATACGAAAGCATTTTTGCGCCAGTTGAGGTGACGGAGACGCTACGCTCACGCTGCTCGGTTTGACGATTAAGGTTCGTACTTATATTAGTTTTATAATCCTACTTAATATTATAAATCCGTAAGCTTGTGTGTAAGTGTGTAAGTATGTTTGTTCCCTCTTTACGCTTTAACGGCTAAACGGATTTGGATAAAATTTGGAATTTACATAACTTATACCTAGGATTAATACATAGGCTAGTTTTCAACTTGATAATAGCGGGCGAAGCCGCGGGGCACGGCTAGTTATCTATGTATTTTTGACTTGTTGATACTAATTTCCCATGATAAGTCTTTAAAGCCATTGACATATTTGTATATGGTTGCTATACTATTTACGCTTTTAACCCCCGACAAAAAAGAGGGGTGTTATAAGTTTGTAGTGAGTATCTGTATGTCTCGCGACTTGAAGACTCTTGTATTGCACTCGTCAGAAAACACCGACTCAGGCAAGGAGTTCCAATAATTTGCCGTAGCACAATGAATGTGGAAGCAAAACGCTTCGTTCTGTTAGTAGAATATAGTAACACATAAATAAGATATGAGCTGGTCTTATATAAAAGTTGTAAGTCTAAATTCAGACTTATACAACTTTATCTAAGACCAGTCATAAGCTTCTTATTGATAGATGGTAAAAGGGTCTACGTAGAGTACGTAGAATAAATAATTGAAACGCAAGCAAAGCTTAAAAAAACCGACTGCATCGCTTATATTTTTGTTTTACTTGACCGATTTCGACAATTTTTTTATGGGACCACCTCTGAAGTATACTATAATATACCAATCAAAGAAAAAAACATCAAAATCGATTCATAATTGGCGGTGACATCGCGTAACATACAAATAAAAAAAACATACAGTCGAAATGAGAACTTCCTTTTTTGAAGTCGGTTGAAGCAAATCTGTGTATTTTGTTAGGTCTTGCTACATGTTTATGTTATCTTTGACAACCCTAAACTTATCATATCATATTGTGGGTAAGTTCCGGGGATAAAGAGCAATAGCTATAGATACGAAGGTCGTCCTTGGATCAAAATGGACGCTTCCGATTTTGGCTACTGTCGTCGAAATAACGGCGATAGTGGGCTTATAGTGTATTACTAAATAGGTACATTTTATTTGGAATAATATGTATTCATTGTTTTAAATATACATGCTTTTAACACTCACAGCCCAACACTAAGTTTGATGACGTGTGTCGTGGGTGGAAACGTTCATATCACACCACAATCACACCCAGTATCAGAAACACATTTTTTTCTTGGTGCTCTAACTGTCTACGCGCGTACTCGACTGATGAAGGAGCACCGACTGTTCCGAAACTAGTCTCGCAACAATGCGATAAAACAACTGCGAGTAAAATCGTATATCCTATATATGAGTATATATTTGTAGATACTCCTGCTTCTACAAATTGGTATGTTACGCCAGTGTTACCATATAATCTTGATTGTAATGGTCCAGTCTAAAATCTACCTTAACACTTTACCTTTGTACCAGTTTTAATCTTAAGCTTTCTGGGATATAATAAATATACAAAATTCTAATTAATCCGCCAAATAGATATAAAAAAAAATTTGACTCTTTTTATTTTTGTTATGTGAACAAAAAAAAAGTTAATTAAAGACTCTTAAGATAGACCTTATTACCTTATTCATGAATAGATAGACGTTGTACAGTCAAATTTAATATGTTGTCTTATTTGATTGATATGAAATATCAAGCGTCAAGTAAAGACAAAACCTATATAACTATAGAAGGGTTAAGGTTAATCAATTTCTAATGTTAGTAATATACAATGTGTAACAGAAAGGTGGAGTAATACTCAAGTCACACATCTATCTACATGTATGGAGTCTAACAGGATCTTCTGCATTCGCGGCAGCACCACGAATATTGAGTTATAATGAATTAAAGTTTCTAAAAAATTATGTCATTTGCAACCCTATTTCATCAGCTATCGTTCTACTCCACATAGCCTTTGGACCTAGAAGTCTGACAGTGGGGGCCATAATAAAGGTCAAGGTCAGGCGCCAAAGAGGCAATCGTAGGGTTGGCAAAAAAAATTTTTTTAATTTTTGTACGGAACAAATGTATCCGATTGCCGCACATGTAACTGTAGTGTTGTCAAAAGTATTTGAAAAACATAATTTTTAATTTTTGTACGGAAAAAATTATATCCGATTTCGACTTTCGTTTTCTGGCAGACAATTCCTGACACGATACACATACACACCACGAAGTATTACTACACCTTCCTGTTACACCTTGTCTAACTATATTATATTACAAACATGAACACGATTGCACTATAATAGGGAATGGAAACCTCTTTGTTTTGTTTAATCTACTTATAGCATAACATGTTTCTATTTTTAGCTCAATACTGTATTGGCTATTTAATGAAACATGTTTTATTAGTGAATTACAATAACGATGTTGAATATAAATTGCAACTTATTACTGCCGAGCCTACATTTATCTTACATACAATATTCATTGTATCGTTATCAGAACGAAGCTAACTAACAGAATATATCAAAATGTTTATTATAATGTATTTTGTTAGTCAGTCAGATTAATTTTGATCATGTATACGTCATTGTTCATATGTCAAATTATTACAAAATTAAAAATAAATCACGGCATAATTCATAGCAACGTCCGCGCGTCCGTTCAAAGCTCTCAAGTCCCCAGGCATTTTAATATGAAAGGTATTTGAAAATCTGTTAACAAAAGAACTTATTTCGGCAAAGGAACTTATGTATTTTAATATTACTTGCTTGCTTGCTTGTCGTATAGGCTAGTGGGCAGTTCTAATGTTAGGATTTTTCAGGCCGCCTTAAAGCATCCGACATGGCTTAAAAACTGTTAAACTAACAACCGGGACCGACAGCTTAGCGTGCTCTCCATAGCACGGTGACGCTCATCCCTCTTTTACCATCGGACAACCAGACAATCAACAACGAGACATCGGTTTATGGTTGATATTCCAAGGGTGCGTACGAAGCGTTTTGCTTCCACATTTATTATGCGTACTGCTCAATCAGTTACGATCAACCAGGCAGACAGGCTACGAGTGTCACATTAATATTACTGTTAATCCACGAGGGGAAATGAAAAACTTTGTTGTTGCAATTTTGTTGTATAAGTGTCGAGAGAGATTAGCCGGCGTTAGCGCGAATTATTAAATTAGCTAGGTACTTAGCTAAGCTCTTGCGGTTGCTGAGCAATTTTAAATTATTTTTGCTACGAAACAAGATATTTTCCGCACATGCCTACTAATTTTGTGTTAGGATAGGTTCTAGAGGATTAGTTGCTGTAAATTATTCTGGTTTGTATTTATTTAAGTGAATTAGTGTTAATAGTTTTTGTAGAATTGATTTTGATTTTATAAGAATAACAACAATTTTTTTTTTTTATATAATTATTTCATGACCATGGATGCATAGTCCTGCAGTCGAAATATTAAACAAATATTAACAATTCCTATTTTTCATAATAAATGTCTCATTCACAAGTCACAGTCAAAGTCAAGTAGTCAGTCATAGTCAAGTCATGCCCTAGTTAAGTGGTAGAAACTTTACTAGAACTTCTATTGGAGTTTTAGAGCGAATGCGAAAATCACGTTTTTCAACTTTGTATGACTTGCCTACACTTATGCACATTTACTAAGTATCAACGGTTAATAATCCACCATTATTACACATTAACACTCGAAGAATCACAGGTTTTGGAAAATTATACAAAATCAACAACGCCATATTTTCACTTTCGCGGCAAAAAAAAAACAACAAATTTTTTATCTTTATTAATGTTACCGTACGTATCTAATATTTGCCCCTCTAATGTGGTACTAAGTTCCATACTATGTACAAAAAACACCAAAATAAACTCCATTCTCAATCTAATGTGACGTCACATATTCTATAACCAAGCGGACGATCAACACGCATTATTCATTTTGTGATAAGTAGTTTTGATAGAACAGATGAACATACTTACTGGTCAAAATTATATATTTTTCCTGCAGTCAGGAAAAAATACAATCCATTTTTACCGACTTCCCAAAAAAGGAGGAGGTACTCAGGTCGACTGTATTTTTTTTATGTTTGTTTCCTCATAACTTCTTTCCACGTGAGCCGATTACGAAAATTTTTTTTTAGTTTGAATGATGTTGCTTTCTATTTGGTCCCATTCAAATTTGATCAAGATCTGATCAGTAGTTCTTGAAATATCGTCAATAATGCATATTTTGAGACGAATAATGCGTACTTTGACGATGTTCTCGTTTACCCGACTTCAAAAGTTACCTCATAACTTCTTTCGTTGTGCACCGATTTAGATGATTCTTTTTTATTTGAAAGCTGGTGCTTTTCATGTGGTCCCATTGAAAAGTCGATCAAGATCTGATTAGTAGTTTTTGAGTTATAGTCAATAATGCGTGTTTTATACATTAACTCCGATCAAGGTTCCAAAGATAAAGCGGTGAAGTCGGTTTTTTTAAGCTTTGCTTGCGTTTAATTATATTATTCCAAACTAATTTTATGATCACGTGGGTCGCAGTCGTAGTCAAGTATCTCTATGAAACGAATTAATCAAAGTCATCCATATTGGTTTATTTTAAAAGAAAATTATTTAATCGGTATTATATAAAGTGCTTCATCATAAAGTAACTTTTCAGTCAGGCTTAACATAAATTAAAATTCCCACAAAAACATTTATCGTGTTTTGACGCGATTTAAAAATAAATCCAATTTCCATGTTTGCTTTCCCCGAATTTTAGCTAAACAAAAACATGTTCACGCTCGTTTTAAAATTCTATCAATACAGGGGTTTTTGTACCGCACGCACGCTGAATATTGTTAAAAATTAATACGACTATAGACAATCACAACGGTAGGTGGATATTTAATTCATTGGCTTTTCGAATTCACAATCAAAACAAACAAACATCGATTTTATGGCTCGTATTCGGGTAGTGCCCGGCTGTTTAGAATGCAGTACCTACTTTGGATAATACAACGTTATATGTAGGTACCTATTTATTTATACATTCCTTGGAGCTGTGGATTGTTCTGTGGGATCCTGTTACACCGGTGTCCTTTTCAGTCTTTGTTGTTTAATTAAAGCAGTATCGTAGTAACTGTGAAGCAATCTGTGGCAGAATGACAATGGGGATACTTACAAGTCGGGAGCTTCGAACAAACACTGATGAAATTAAATACCACAGAGCCAGTTTTACAACCTGACCCGGGCTGTTAGGATGTAATTTTTATAGGTATTTTATTTACTTGCCCTTATTAAAGATATATTATGAGAGGATGAGAGTGATATAACACATTGGTGCCCAAGCTGTCATTTAGAACGTGGTGCGCCTGTCAATCAAACGAGGCTCCGGTAACACACAACAAGCAATATATCATATCAAGGACGAGGATAGGCGAATATTTATAAAATTTCATGTTATATCTTAAGGCGCCGGGTAGTGGTTGATTTGCCCATACAATCGTAATACCGAAATTATTTATAATTCAAGCATATAACCACCATACTGTGCTGTTATTCAGATGAAAAACGTATTAATCTAGGTTCCTGGATAGTTTTTATTCCAAAATAATTACCTAAAACGAAATATAAACCAATTGATTTTCACACATTATTACGACGTAAATGTCGCATCTTTAACTTATTCGTTTTGTATTAAAAACGAACACATTTCTTTTGTCATTACAACAGGAACATAGACTATCATTTCAAGGTACTATTAATACAAAAAACAATGGCTAAACATTACATTTTCATTCATAATTTTTGGTATTACGGCACCTATTATAATTGTTCGTTCGGTAGTGCTATCGCATCAAGCATGGGCACAGTTTGCAAGTTAAACAGAGACAGCCTATAGACTCGTTCAAAGCCACCCCGGCCTCTTAACATATCATGACTTCACGAGTGAGTAGAGAATCTATTATTTTGTCTTATATTTATATAGCTTTCAGGAAGAGTTCTTTCACTTTGGAGAAGGGACACCGAAACTATTTAATACCAGTGCTATTGAATACCACATAACATCCATTTATGGATGCCATAACTCCAGTTCGCTTGAAGCGATTTTTCTACGTTTATCGTTTGTACAGCGAAGGAGTAGAACTCATTGCCTACGTCTTTGTTCCCCGAACGGTACAATCTGGGTGTCTTTAAGTGTACAGCAAATTTTCTTTGCATGTTATATCTTCGGCTGCATCTTCACTTTCCATCAGGTGAGATAGAGATAAAATGATTGCCTATAAAAACCTATTCAAATGGTTCTTTAGACATTATTAATACTATTTACATATTCATTACCACACGTAAGTATTGATATCGAATTGACGATTTTAATCCGTCTTAAATTTTTTTTTGCCCGTTGGCTTAGTTGTGAGTCCGTCCGCCTTCTAAGCGAAGGGTTCGATTCCCGGCGGGAAGACAAGTTTTCTCCCCAAAGAAAATTAGTGTTTCTGGTTATGGGTGTTTTTGATGTGAATGTTTCCAGCACCCGCGACACAAGTCATTGAACTTAGTGTGGGGCTGCGAGTGTGAAAACTTATAGTGTTTTACCGTTTATGTACATTATATTGACTTATTGTTTGGAGCAGAACACTCGACCAGTGTTCGGGTAATGCGTACTTCAATTGTCGGGAGTATGCTTTGCATATTCATTAGGTACTTCTGTTCGCAATAAAGGCAAAACACAATTTGCACGAGTTTTCCTCGATTCGTTGAACTGTCAACGTTCACTGGTTCTTTTCCTTCGTCTACGATAACTAAGATTTCATAACTGGTTATGTTTCAGGTTCTTTTTAAAAATGTTCATAATCAGTTGTTAAACAAAACTTTTTTCTATTTTCAAAACGAAGACCTCTTAGTCTTGAATGGTTTCCTTTTTACAGACTTTAATTTAACTTGCAATGTATGTATGTTTGTCTGGGTGGAATCTTGCAACTCAATTTTGGAGCAGATAGATATCTTCAACGAATTGAGCTGAAATTTTGTATTCACGTTTAGTTTGGATGACAATGCATGGTTAGTGACTGTGTGACGTCATTCTAAATTCAACATGGTGGAACACCCAAAATGGCGGACAAGTAATTTTTAATGCACTCCTACAATACGGGTATCAAATGTAAGGCCTTGCTGAGAATAACTCGATAAATACAGTGGCGACACTTTAAATTCAATATGGCGGATTTCTAAAAGCTTGTCTTTAAAAAAGTTTTTAATAAGTAACTTATTTCTTCCACAGATTAAACATCTTAGGTTTTAGTGTCTCAATATAACATTTTCTTATATATTTCGTTGCTGTTCCACACACTTTTATTTTTTTTAATCTAGTCAAAATTACCTTCTCATTAGTTAGCTGTTTTTACGGAGAAATACCTCATAATTGTTGAAAAATTTCTTCCTTCCTTGAGCTCATTAAACGTCTACGTTGAAAAAACAACCTTGGATTCAGAGATTTTCCTTATTTTATAGAGAACTTGTTGTGTTTCTGCAGCTTACAAGTAATTATAGGAGAAGAAAGGTTAGAATAAAACGGAAAAGGAATGTAAAAAAATAAAATAATTAAGAATATCGCAGAAATTTTAACATTTTCTAACGTAATTTGATGTTGTTTCGTAGAGCGGTCGTAGTACTCGTAACTCGTAGCACAGATAGTCGTGTATAGGTCTACGTTTTTTTTCTTTGGTTTTATCTTCGTATGACACGTGAATTTACAAAATGTGCAGTGTCAAGCTATGCTATGCTTTAGTTACCTATAAGCTCGATGTCTTGTAGGTAACTTAGTACTTTGCTGTACATAGTTTTAGGAAATATAGGCAATTGGCCCGTACTTTTAGAAGGATATGAAAAAAAAAACTATGCATATTTATTTTTGAATAACAATAAACTCGTTGAAAACATGTCCATCCAGAGCGATAGTCAAGTAAAAGAATCGCAGTCCAATCATGGTTTATTAACTAATTCAAAGATAGTAAATTAGTGGATTTTTTACTCGAAAAATTCTATCTAGTTTTAGGAGCCAAATCAAAGATCACGTTTTTAACTGTGTTGACTATGCTTATGCTCGTTCACGAATTATGAACGGTTCATATCTAATAACGCAACAACACTAAAAAAAACATTAAAATTACCATTTTTGACGTGATAACGTTTTATAAATCGATGAACGCCGGCTGCACGCACGAAAAAGCGTGACTCATTGTCACATTCCGCCTGATCCGAGCGTGCAAGCGAGAGCGCGGAACAAGCGGTAGAATGGCACGATCCGAGCGTGCAAGCGAGAGCGCGGAACAAGCGGTAGAAAGGCACGATCCGAGCGTGCAAGCGAGAGCGCGGAACAAGCGGTAGAAAGGCACGATCCGAGCGTGCAAGCGAAAGCGCGGAACAAGCGGTAGAAAGGCACGATCTGCCTAAGCGTTCGTCTTATGACGTTATCACGTAAAATTATCGTCTGTAAACCGACTTTACAGACAACCAATTTTTTCATTTTCACGGCGAAACTCTTTAAAAGTTTATTCGGTGTGATACGCGAACCACACGTGGAAAATATACAATAAGCTTCAATAACCAGCACGATAGAATTGGTTTCAGATATAAAATGCAATGCCAATAGCCATTATTTGTTTAAGGATATCTGTGGGTGGCGAGTTGGTATACCCCTTATAAGCAGCAACTTTTGAGAAAGTTACTAGGCAACTTCCTGTAAACTTGGAGATATAGGTTCAAGAAGACGAAAAATGTGCCTAGTGCTTCATTCCTGCTGATCGTGTTAGAATGGTCAAACTACCACCCACGTCCGTAGGAGGATACCCCTTAAGTCTGACTCCCTAAGTCTGGTCCCCGGGTGGTGCTAATCAGGTGACATTTGAGAGGTGGTAGAGCATTTTGTGAGTTGCTCGCCTGGCTTGCTACCAAAGTAGCTTACCACCATCAAGTTGAAAGTCTGCCGCCAAGCCAAATACGGTGTTCCGGCAGTTATCCTTGAGAGCCTGCGTATTCCAGGTCTAGTGTGTTTACCAGCTTCGATCACATCGTCACTTACCATCAGGTGAGATAGTGGTCAAACACTAGCCTGTCACAAAAAAAAAAAACTATCCCAAGAGGCGATGAATCTGACATGTCATTGTGTCATTGTGTCTTATCTTGATTGAGGCGACGCGTGATCAAAATGTTGGTAATTCATTGGCTCGACGTATTATTGCAATTCAGAGGCAATGCCGCCAACATGATGGGAACGCTACCTACTGGAAGTGGGCTTGAGCACTTGAGTTACCTATATATAAGCTCGATGCCTTGTAGGTAACTTAGGTGTTAGCTGTATAGATATATATAGTAGCTGCATGGTAATATATAGTATTTAGTTTAGTTTTAGGAAATGTAGGCAATTGGCCCGTAGATAGCAGCATCAAAAAAACTTTTAAAATAATTGAACGCAAGCAAAGCTTAAAAAAACCGACTTCACCGCTTTATCATCGGAACCTTGATCCAACAGCTTTCAAATATAAAAAGAATCATCAAAATCGGCTCACAACAAAAGAAGTTGTGAGGTAACTTTTGAAGTCGGGTAAACCAGAACATCGTCAAAATACGCATTATTCGTCACAAAATACATATTATTGACGATATTTTAAAAACAACTGATCAGATCTTGATCAAATTTAAATGGGGCCAATAAGAAAGCAACATTTTTCAAACTAAAAAAAAATTTTCGAAATCGGCTCACATCGAGAGAAGTCATGAGGTAACACACATAAAAAAAAAAAGAAGTCGGTAAAACATACATATACATATACAACATATAGATATTATTATTATACTTAAGCACAATGGAAACAGGACGCATGATAGACATCGCAAGTTGCAACTCTTATTCTGAAAGATGTTCGTTGTAGCCGCGTCTGAAAAGTTGCCGCGTGTAACGATTTTTCATATAATATAGTCTGGATGCAAACGAAATATTTAAATAATATATGTTGTTATGAGTACTGCCAGTTTGTGTCGTATTATGTGTAAGTAAACTAGATATTTTGTGATAGTTCTTTATTTGATATGATTGAAATAAGTAGGTTTTTTTATCTTCAGGTAATTATCAACACGTTTTTATCTTCAAGCATTTTCTAGTTTTGACGTCTTGATGGTTTGGCTCTCAAATATCTTTAGAACAAATTAGTGTACCTATCAATGTCTATAGATTGGGAGTACTTAATTTATTTTAAAGCAAATTAATAAATTACGAGGATATCCAATGTCATCATAAATCGAATTTAAGTGAACATTTTATCTTTGCCGTTTTACTTTTAGTAGTCCATTAGGTTCAATTCTTCCCAGGTGACGTCAGCCCATAGAGATAGGAGAAAAACCTACAGTTTGTATAGCTGCAAAATCCTTGCGTCGGCGTACATACAATTTGTTAAAATACTAAAAAAATATGATCCCTCATGCTCTGTTGGATGTATAATGTACAGGTGGATACTAAGTACCAGCACACCAATCCTTACACCCATACAAGCGCACATGAGTGTTATAATATCATTTAGCAAGATTACTGCAGTTAGGCTATGTTAGACACTTAATTATAGAAATTATTGCTATCCCTTCACCCGAAGGACGCCGTACGCAGTTATGATAGCTTGTTTGAGGGTTTAATTTCATAACGTCAACCTTTGTAGACTAGGAGTTGGCTGCAAAATTACTAACCTAGTTAAATCCATCGTCGACCGCATCGTCGCTTAACATCTTATGAGATACTGGTCAAAGGTTTGCCTATCATGTATTAAAAAAACATTGTCTTTTTATCTGTGATAACTAATAAGATATCGATTGCCTATATCGCCTCTTGGTATGTTTGTAAGTGAACCCTCATATTTTTTCCATAGTTATTGTATCAGTCCAATAGCATAGGATGGTTTTTGGAATTTAACAGAAATTATGGTATCTGAACGAATGAGTTAGTTTCTACCTACAGTTTTACAGTTTTCCAATGAATTTGTGAATTAAACTAAACATTAAAAGCAAAACTATGAATCTTATTAATACCCATGTTATGCAATGTCTAAAACTAGTGTCATTATATTTTATTTTACTAACAAAGCCCCTATATAGCTACTACGATATTTTGTTCAGATTATTATGTAATTATTTTATTATTGCCCTTTTCTTGACAACGCTTCTGTACAACCGCTTCTTCAAATAATCTAAAATTGTATGTTAATTATGTGGAAATTTTAAGACATGACCAAGTGTTCCATAATTGTTCCTACGATAAAAAAAAAAAATTTAGTTTTCATAATTCGTAAAAAGTATCCCATTTCTAAATATTATAATTAATAAAATATCAAAGTAAAATAAATTATTAAAACATTTCTAGAATTTGGCAGTTTATTCTAATTATATTTAGTCTACCTTTTAAGAACAGTGACTATTTCTACTAAGAAAAAAGTAAGAATTCGCTATTTGGGATAAACGTCAACATAAACGAATCTGATGAGATTGAATAGGGTAAGATCCTGGTCTAAATACAGGTATGACATATTAAAATTGGTCATAAGTGTATCTTGTGCGCAACTCACGGCTCATATAATTTTATGCTGGGATGGTATAGCCTATGAATATATTTGGTTAAATGCTGTATAGCATTCGATCTAGTTAGTTTTTACTACTGAGCTTATTTTACGGTTGTTTAAATAAGTTATTATTACTAATATTTAAGCAACTCTCGAATTGTATTAGAATAAAAAATATTTGATTTAATCTTCTGAATTTATACCTATATGATTAAGAGGATTGCGTTTTCACAGAGCTAGTCTAACCTTATTTTAGTAGAAAAAAAAACATAAACGCTTTAACACTCACAGCCCCACACTAACTTGAATGACTTGTGTCATGGGTGGGCGAAACATTCACATAACACACACAATCACAACCTGAACCAGAAACATACATTTTCCTTAGGGAGTAAACTAGTGCTTCCACTGGGAATCGAACCAGATACCCCTATATAGAAAGCGGTCGCACGCCCAACTAAGCAAACGGGCAGTTAAACCAAGATTAACATTTAATCTCAACTATTCTAGAAGCCACCTGAACACATATAAAAATGTCATCAAAATCGGTCTAGCTATATAGGAGGAGTTCAATCACATATACACGTACGGAAGAAGTATCCTACTAATATTATAAATCCAAAAGTTTGTGTGTGGGTGTGTGTGCAAGTGTGTAGGTATGTTTGTTCCCTCTTCATGCTTCTACGGCTGAAGGGATTTGGATGAAATTTGGAATGTACATAGCTTATACCTAGGCTACTTTTTAACTTGATAATAGCGGGCGAAGCCGCGGGGCACGGCTAGTATGTATATATAAATATGTGATGTTTTTTGTTCTGATCTAAAGGGTGACTGGGACCGCCGAAACAGGGTCTACGGTCACTGTGGTGTGATTAAAAAATTCTGGTTATTTCATGCGTAAGACAGCAGATATAGCGCTGTGTGTTATACACAGCTACAGCGATGTCTCTTTTGTCTCGAAAATCTTTTTTCGAGTACGACATCTTTTGTTTTGACCGCCGAAACAGGGTCCACGGTCACTGTGGTGTGATTAAAAAATTCTGGTTTATTTCATGCGTAAGACAGCAGATATAGCGCTGTGTGTTATACACATAGGTACAGCGATATCTCTTTTGTCTCGAAAATCTCTTTTCGAGTAAGACATCTTTTCTCTTGAAGATTTAGATATGAAAAGTACAACAAACCTAATGAGCCAAAATAAACCAAATTTTGCATTTTTGCAAGATGTTGAGGTCGGATTCACAGGCTCCAGTATCTTCTAAATTCACTATTAAAATTTATTCTCAAAATGCTCGGCGGCATCTTATCTAGTTGTGTGCAGTCGTAGAGATATTTATTGTTGAATTTGTACAGTTTAGTCTAACTTGCTTGCAAGATTCTTGGAAAATAGAGAAAAAATAAGTTGTTCTGTCGGCGAATTTAGATTTGTAGTGAAGATTTTCTACTATAGCATTTTGTATCACCGTACGAATAAACAAAATGGTTTATGTGAATTTCTCTTTGAAATGTTTCTTTTTATGCTCAATTGGTAAGCATTTTACCATCTTCTATCTATCTATATAGGTATATAATAAAGAAATCAATTGACGTTTGTTAATTTTTAATCTCACAAAAACTCGAAAACGGCTGAATCAATTTGCCTAATTTTGGTTTTGAAATATTTAGGAAGGTTTAAAGGTGAGAAAATACAAAAAAATTGCAAGGAAAGTAGTAAAAACAAGGATTTTGTGGCTAAAAAACCATAGGTTTGTTTCCTATCTCGATGAGTAAAAATTACTATTTCGTTTTTCGATACATACTGTTCGTACCTGTCAAAGATTAGACACAACATTAATTTCTGAACGCACTATAAATATTTGACCACAGACAAATGTGACATATATAATGTGAAGTACGCGGAAACTATTTTACTATGCTAAGGAGAAGATGACATTTAAAGCTTTCTTCCCAATTTGTTTTTCTTTTATTTTTTGTAGATAAGTTCAGACAACTTTTATTGGCGGTACGAAGGTCACCGGATCAGCTAGTTGTGAATATAACCTTATTCTCAAACTTTTCCTTTGATTTCTAGTTACATATATATACGTTTGAAAATTAGTTGCGGTTTACATTGCAGCTGACTGTACGTTCAAATCAAATCAAATTAAAATCGTTTATTCACATGGGCCCCAATAAGGCACTCATAAAAGTTAATGACTCTACTGCTAGATTCGCAAAATTACAGCCATCTCGAGAAGAACCTGGCAAGAAACTTGGCGGCGCATATTTTTAACTTTTTTTTAAATCATTCTTAATCTCTAATACATAATTATATGGACTTAGGTGTATCTATATTATGTAGTCGATAGAAAGCGCTTGTGCAGTTTGCCTTCATGAATCCTTGTCATTAATGTAGTCAATCGTTTTATAGTAAGCTTCCTTTATTAATGCCTGTTTTATTACTGATTTGAACTTTCCCAGTGGTAAGTCAGTTACAATTTTAGGAACTTTATTGTAAAATATTACAAATTCAATTTTACAAATACACAAACTTTGGATCAATATTAGAGTTAATGCACTTCCAGATAAGAAACTCAGGGAAAGTTATATGCTATAGGCGTCTAGTTGAAATCAGATTAAAGTTACGAGCATAGTTCTGTCGAAGTTGGTGCTGTCGAAATACTTGGGAGTAAACTTTTCACATCGAAACTGTCACTTCAAGAGACAGGTCGCAAGTTCTAACGACGGTTGGTTCTAATAATAGATTAACGAGATTAGGAGAGTGATATTCATAATGGCTCATTTCTATTTGCGATGCATCTAACAAGGCAAGAGCAGCATTCACAAGTCTGTAGATAGCCTTGGTAAGCAAGGTGGCTAAGGCGCAGTGGTCCGATTTGCATTCGGGCCTACCGCTGCGGCAAGATACTGCCAGCGCGATCCTATGTTGGTCCAACTCGGCGAAGGATTGCTTACGAAGGAGTTTTTAGTTGGTTCTTTCACTCCGGGAAGGAAAAGATTTGTCAGGCATTTTGGCTGGTTTGGATGAAGAATATTCAGTCTCGCAACACTCGTAGCACTACCTTACTCATTATTTCCATCCCGAAGCACAATACGGCTATAAAGGTTGTTTTAAATATATTACCTTAAAGATTTGGAACAACCTTTCACCTCCAATGAAGAAACAAATGACATTGTGCTTCTCCTTTTTTATACACACTAACAAAATATAATTATAAAATTTATTTCTGTATAGTTAATATATGCAAATAACAACAATATTGTTAAAGGACTACGATGAAATTATTTTCGAGTAACACCTGAGTACGATGAATTTGTGTAGTCTTAGCGCTGAACATATTCCAATTGCCAAATATTTCTTGCAAAATACATGCAAGAAATATTTGGCAGCTTTGTGTACCATATGATTGGTTTGAATATTTAGTAATAAATGATTTTTCTATTATATTTTCCTCCCACAGAATAAATGGGTCCAAGCATATCACAGGGGATTATAATAGAGCACGTTCTTTAGCACATAACCGCATGTTTAGCGGTGTAAAAATATATCGGAAAAGCAAGGTCGAGAAATCTTTTTTTATTTTTTATTTGAACGGCTTTGTCGCTTAGCGACCACATCGCCCTGTGAGAAAATTCAACATAATAATATTATATAATAAATCTTAAAAATTAAGTGAGGCACGTAATAACTAAATCTTAAAATGGTGATTTAAAAATATAAAAGTAAACAAGAAGATTGACTCAGGATTTATTTAATAATTATTGCTTCATCAAGTAATTTATAAAATATAAATATGAAAACAAGAATATGGACTCAGGATTTAATAAATAATTATTGATTCATCCCATAATATTTGTTATATCATTATAATTTAACATTTTAAAACAAATCATTAATTGGCAACAATAACAATTAGAAATAATAACTAAGAGTTGAAATAACAAGAAGTTTTTATTTAGTAAAACATATATTTTCAAAAACATAGTTTTTGAAAATATGCTAACAGTGGTTTCACTACTTATAATTGAATAAGAAGAATCCAAATAACTAAACTTTGAGCATTATAGCTTGTTAATTACATTTATTCCATTATCTTTCTTAACAAAGCTAATTCTGTAATTTATGGATGTAAAGTTATAAACAGGAATACTTAACTTAACCAAATCTTGATCGGACAGCACTTCGTCATTAATAACTTATATTTCAACGCTTCAAGAGGTCCGCTCGGCACAGCGGTTGGCGATCAAGCGAGTCTCGCCACCCAAAATGGCAGCTCTTGTCAATGACGAGCCGACGACAAAATGCAAGATGGCGGAATTACCATGTGTTTCTTTAAATTACAATTAAACGATTACATCGATTAATTGTGTTGGAATTTGTAAGATAAATTCTTTAACCAATTAACAAGTGTAATTAAAGCATATTATACACACTATTATAAATAAGTAACTTTTCAAACATGTAATCAGTCACACTACTTATAAATATTATTATGATAAGAGTATCACTAAATAAAGAGTAATTATATCGCTTGTGATTCTTTCAAATCACAATTTAACTATAGAATAGTTAAATTGTGTTGGAATTCGGATAATACATTCTTAAACCAATTACCAAATATAAATAAAGCATGTTATACAAACTATAATAAATAACCTTTTCAAACATATAATCAGTCACATTACTTCTAAATATTATTCAGATAAAAGTATCACTAAATAACGAATATTATAACCTTAATGTAATTATAATTATTCATTTGACAATTAACGTAGTTGACCCATTCAGTACTTTAAATGAAATGAAAATATGTCACTGAAAGTAATCTCTTGTGAGCATGATTAAAAATTAGGAACTTACAAATGGCATTGAAGAAGCCAGGCAAATCTCATCTTACTATTGTTATAAAACTATACTAACATTATTCAATGTTAGTATTACAAACAGACGTAAAAGTTATTTCCGTACTCAACATTTAAATTTGTTTGACGTAACAATAAGTTCTTAAAGTAAACCACTATAATAATTAACCATTAAATAGCAAATAATGTAAAATTACCAAATGTTTCAATAAATAGCAAGTCAAATTTTAAAATAATCTATCACGGCCATACTGACCAGTACTTCGCTCTCGAAGTACAATCACAATTTTGCTTTATTACTCCCTTTATCCATTTTTTTTTATAGCCTCTGGCCTTGACATACTCAACCTATCACCTGCTGCACATGACTTCCAGTAGAGTATCAGGGCAGTGACCGACCAGCAGTTCTACACATTATTTATTCTTAATAGCCTCTGGCCTTGACATACTCAACCTATCACCTGCTGCACATGACTTCCAGTAGAGTATCAGGGCAGTGACCGACCAGCAGTTCTACACATTATTTATTCTTAATAGCCTCTGGCCTTGACATACTCAACCTATCACCTGCTGCACATGACTTCCAGTAGAGTATCAGGGCAGTGACCGACCAGCAGTTCTAACCATTTTTTTTTTCTATTTGCCTCTGGCCTTGACGGCCTAGCGTGTGCTAGGACATGTTAGTCTTATCACACGCTGCCATTGAATTCCAGACTAATAGCAGGGCAGTGACTGGGCAGACCAGCGCACTACCCACTTTTTATAACTTTGAATTTACTGAATATTGAAACATTTCGCGTTAAATTAATTTACTTAATAATTTTCACATGAAAAGATAAATTTTACAAACAATCATTACATCATTGTAAACGAATTGTAAACGAAGTCATTTACAATAATCTTATTTAATAACAGTTTTTTTTTTTTTAATCACTTGAATAACTATCATGCACATAATCTATCACGGTCTATTAACGTATAACGTATTTTTTTTTTCATTATATTCTTTTTTTATCTTGCCATTCACTAGACCAAATAGTCTATCTTTTCAATATATATATCTATATAATAATAAATTTAAATTGTTGTAGACATATAAGGAAAAATATAATTCATAATTAATATTTCATAAGAGCCCTAAGCATCTAGGAGTCAAACTTATTATCTATCTTTACCATTTCACTTACATTTCATTAGTTCTTCACAGATATATTTTAATTCCTTCAGACAGGTACATTCATTTCAGATTCTACTGATTAATCTCGTTGTATTAGGGACAGCCAAGCTTGTATGGGTGGTACCATCCATTTCCTTCCATTGAATGTATCTATTAATAATATTTAAAATGTGGATTTGTAGATAGATAGATAATACTTATTGATCCACTTTATAAGATGAGATAAAACAAAGGTAACAAACAAGCTTATACGTAAAGTTTCACAACAGGCTGCCTTATCACTAAAAGCGATATCTACTAGGCAACCTTTGGATGGAGAGAACTATAGAATGTAATAGACGGGGTATAATAAATGGGTGTATGGAACACCTAATTAACTTAATAAATACCATGTCTAATACTATGGCATAAAAACAGTATGAAAATACATAAACAAGTAATATATTAGTTTATAATACATAAAATATTTATATAAAATTGTAGTTATTGAACAATCCAGATTCGCTGGATCTTTCATACACCGTTTGGCCATTCTGATGAATTTATATAGAAGTTAACATATTTGCTAAAACTCGCACACAAACGCATTACACACACACATTTTAACTGTCACCGAAAGTAGTTGAATATATATATAAATATTTATACAAATTTTATTTATTGCTATTAAACAATTATATGTATCTGTAATGGCTGCTACATAAGCATATACTGGTGTGGTAACACCAGTATATGTCATAGCTGGTAAGTTATGAATATATATTTGGTTACCTCCCTTAAAATCTTTCAATATGTGTATTTGATGTGCTTCTTATTAATAATCGACTGTTGTGGACAAAATTGCTACCTGTGCGCTGATTTGATAGCTTTGCCAACCCTCTAGAGCATCCAAAACAAACCCTTACGAAAAGCCGTATTTTGTTTTAGAAACTGCAAAGAGTCTGCAAAACATCAAATAATTAACGAAGAACTAATGTAATTAGCTAACAATAATGGTATTTGTTCATATGTAGGTATAAATACATTTTTTTTTGATAAACCGTAATCTCATGATTAAGGAGGAGACTAGTTACCCACTACTCAGGATATCCTAACTATAGAGTTTGTTTTGTTTAACAAGTTATCATACATTTTCATGATTAACCATACTAACATAATTTGAACTCGACTTGAATACATTTGCTATTGAAACCACATCCAAACTGACTTAACATAATCCTGACGGAACATAATAACATTATTACGAGGATTACCTGTATATATCTTAAAACAACGACTAAACTTGGCAGAAAGGTTTGTATCGGTAATTACATATTAAGGGTATGTACCGAATTATATAATTTCCTGATAATTGAAGCTTCTACACATATATTATCAATTATTGGCTCGCTTTAGTAATGCAGTAGGTAATATATAGTCACGTATATGAATAGTATATATTTTGCCTAATGTAAATCAACATTGGTTACGAGAGTTTATTTGTCAAAGGTGGAATGAGCCTATGACTATAAGGAGGCTATCTAGGCGAATCAAGTTATAGAATCCACTTAAAAAAAAATACCAGCTTATCTCATAAATTTGCAAACCTTACAGTAAAATTACATTTGTTAACATTTCATTTCTATATTGTATTACTGGGAGCTTTTAAAATCAAAATTAGACTGATCAAGGAGAGATTCAATTATGCAACCGAGGCCTTAGATCTAAATAGATTTAATTCAGTTCTAGGAAATATAGGCAATTGGCTGCTAAATTTATCTAAAGAGTCCTAGACATTGCTGCATATTATTCTTCTGACCCAATTATGAATGAAATTAAACACTAGACAGGGCCAGCAAACAAATAGAATGAGTTATTTTTACATGTTCTTTACCTGATCATCAACCATACGGGTTTCACCAAATAGCCCAGAGAAATTATAAATGAGCGAGACTTTCTATGGCGAAATCGCATATACTCATAACAAAGAGTTTTTTTTTTTTTTGTGTATAGTTTCTCATATGTGTAATTTTAGTAGAGGAATCCAACCAAATTATGACCAACCATATTATTTCATTAAATAAGCCAAAATAACACCATTTTTTTTTAGTATCATGATCTACCAATAAATGTATATTTTTTTAATATTCTTAATATGATATAAAATCCACCTTATTTTATTCTCCAGAACAGAGTATTTCGTAAAGATAGTAAGCCCAAATATTAAAAATTAAAACAATTAGTGTGTAGGCAATCATGATAACGACATAGTTTGTATTGTATGCGTTTTCTTTTCTAGTTGTATAAAACAATAAGAATCCTGCAAAAACTTTCATAATATATTTCTATATTTATTTGATTATATTTTTGCCAATTGCGTCAGAGCATAGTCAAATTGGGGTAAGCTTCATACAAGTGTTGAAAATTATGTTTATTTTTTTTTTCTCAGTCTATGTAACGATGCGATTAGTAGGTATATTGGCTTTAGTTAGCATTTCTTAATATACAAAAATAATTAAAAATAAAATACCATTATTATTTTGGTGGATTGGCGTTACACTAACGAATAATAAGAGGTGTTATTTTCGGCTATTAACAACATTTGATTAATATTGTAGGTCGAGATTTAGCATAGAATGGTTCTTGTTTTTTTTACCTTCCTCTGTAAATGTATTGTAAAAGAATGAAGCAACATATTCAAAAGTTTTTTTTTTTTTTCAGATTACCTTAACGCAAATACTTTCTAACATACTAAGGACTGATTTTTTCAAATATATGAAGCTCTCAAATTAGCCATTAAATTGCATCTTAACCGTTTTGCTATCGACTTTTTGATTACACTACAACATAATGAAATTAAGTCTCAGTGTCAATAAAAAGGTTCCCTATTGACCCGCACAGTATCGCCAGCCTCAACCCTTATAGCCCCAGCCCCCTCGCGCCACAATCTACCTATTTATTCACCTGCACAGCTCGGCCGTACACGAAAAACCATGAAATAATATATATGCAGAATAACTCCTGACATGACATGTAAAATTATGCTAATAAATAGAACTGTCAATAAGTACCTTAATAATGATTTTGAACTAGTCCCAATTTATTCCATCGTTGTCCCGTCATCGTAGACCCCCAAGTTTCAAACCATAATAAAGTCTTTGAGAGCTACCTGCTTTTGTAAAAGTGTTCCAGCCGAAATCCGCTGCAATAGCACCAACTATCGGCACCTCAGTTTTTCTTTGAAAAGATCGGGGCCAAGCGCCACATCACCAAGCTGTGCGCTGACCACTGCGTCACGGTTAGCCTTTAGTAGGCTCTCCATGATGGGGAGTCCAAGAGAAGCCACGTCCACACGTGCTGAAAATATTTAAAACAAGAATCAGTACACGTTAAAGGGTCGTTCGAATCCCACTTCTGATAATAACTAAATCTTAAAATGGTGATTTAAAAATATAAAAGTAAACAAGAAGATTGACTCAGGATTTATTTAATAATTATTGCTTCATCAAGTAATTTATAAAATATAAATATGAAAACAAGAATATGGACTCAGGATTTAATAAATAATTATTGATTCATCCCATAATATTTGTTATATCATTATAATTTAACATTTTAAAACAAATCATTAATTGGCAACAATAACAATTAGAAATAATAACTAAGAGTTGAAATAACAAGAAGTTTTTATTTAGTAAAACATATATTTTCAAAAACATAGTTTTTGAAAATATGCTAACAGTGGTTTCACTACTTATAATTGAATAAGAAGAATCCAAATAACTAAACTTTGAGCATTATAGCTTGTTAATTACATTTATTCCATTATCTTTCTTAACAAAGCTAATTCTGTAATTTATGGATGTAAAGTTATAAACAGGAATACTTAACTTAACCAAATCTTGATCGGACAGCACTTCGTCATTAATAACTTATATTTCAACGCTTCAAGAGGTCCGCTCGGCACAGCGGTTGGCGATCAAGCGAGTCTCGCCACCCAAAATGGCAGCTCTTGTCAATGACGAGCCGACGACAAAATGCAAGATGGCGGAATTACCATGTGTTTCTTTAAATTACAATTAAACGATTACATCGATTAATTGTGTTGGAATTTGTAAGATAAATTCTTTAACCAATTAACAAGTGTAATTAAAGCATATTATACACACTATTATAAATAAGTAACTTTTCAAACATGTAATCAGTCACACTACTTATAAATATTATTATGATAAGAGTATCACTAAATAAAGAGTAATTATATCGCTTGTGATTCTTTCAAATCACAATTTAACTATAGAATAGTTAAATTGTGTTGGAATTCGGATAATACATTCTTAAACCAATTACCAAATATAAATAAAGCATGTTATACAAACTATAATAAATAACCTTTTCAAACATATAATCAGTCACATTACTTCTAAATATTATTCAGATAAAAGTATCACTAAATAACGAATATTATAACCTTAATGTAATTATAATTATTCATTTGACAATTAACGTAGTTGACCCATTCAGTACTTTAAATGAAATGAAAATATGTCACTGAAAGTAATCTCTTGTGAGCATGATTAAAAATTAGGAACTTACAAATGGCATTGAAGAAGCCAGGCAAATCTCATCTTACTATTGTTATAAAACTATACTAACATTATTCAATGTTAGTATTACAAACAGACGTAAAAGTTATTTCCGTACTCAACATTTAAATTTGTTTGACGTAACAATAAGTTCTTAAAGTAAACCACTATAATAATTAACCATTAAATAGCAAATAATGTAAAATTACCAAATGTTTCAATAAATAGCAAGTCAAATTTTAAAATAATCTATCACACGCTATTAAATTTTTTAAGGATTTTCGTAAAGTGGTTGAAAAGTAATAATTACATGAAAATTAACGGAAAGTAAACTATGTTTTCTAATTGTTAGTACCTAACTACATTAATGAAAAAAATTAATTTATAAAAATAAAAACTTATGCACAAAAAAATATCTATATTTTTATATTAGTTTTGCGTGATGTGTTAAGATTAGCAAATTATATATGTAGCAATTAAATGAATTTGAATTCGAAATAATTATTACACACAGACTGTCACAGAACAGTAACTAGGTAGGTACTCACAAAATTACAAATATCACCTTAGTTGAGTGTCAAGGGCGTGACTAAAATATTAAAGTATTAGGGTATAAAGCAAAACTTTCTCCGCCACGGCCTCTCTGATCTCTACAGGCGAAGTTTTAATGATATGATAGAAGTATAATTTTATTAGGTAGGCCCTTTAGGTTGTTTTTTGTCCTTGGACTTCTTTGAATACGATTAGCCTCTTGTTTGTACCTTGGCGGTCTTTGCTTCTATCTTAAGAACCCGTTTACATTTTTATGTCTTTCTCGCTCGCACGATTCACTGATTTTGAGATATAAAACTGACGGTGTGAGTTATTGTAAATGTTGTCAATATAATCCCTAAATAATAATATCACGGATCTTATAAACTGATATTCGTTTTCTTAGCTTTTGGATTGGCGGAGAAAATCGATGTCAAATTGATTTTATATTTTTTTCACTCTTTCTTTGTCTAATTAATAGGTATTTAAACGAAAATTAATTTAAAGTATCCGTTACATAATTATTTAGTAAAGTTATTGACAACATTTTCCATATTAACTCGCTCCATAATTTTTATTTCTCAAAATGAATGAATTGTGCGAGCGAGACAGACATAAAAATGTATACGGGTTCTTAACAGGTTCCCTGTCCCATGAATAATATCTGATTCATGGGACAAATTTTGTAATCAAATGTGATAAAACGTTAATGAATCAAATGTGATAAAATGTATAGGTCAGTTTGCAACCAATTTGTTTAAGGACGTAGCAAGACAAACTGATTTTTTAGTATGGGAACCTTTTTTTTTTTTTTTTTTTTTTTTTTTTTATTTGTGACAGGCTAGTGTTTGACCACTATCTCACCTGATGGTAAGTGAAGATGTCATCGAAGCTGGTAAACACACTAGACCTGGAATACGCAGGCTCTCAAGGATAACTGCCGGAACACCGTATTTGGCTTGGCGGCAGACTTTCAACTTGATGGTGGTAAGCTACTTTGGTAGCAAGCCAGGCGAGCAACTCACAAAATGCTCTACCACCTCTCAAAAATGTGGGGAATATCATCTAGAATAGGAAAGCAAAAAAAACTGCAGTGATTTGTCAAAAAATATATATGTTTGGGTAGATAAATAAATGAAAAAAAAAATGCATATAATCAAGATTTATTTAGAACAGTCTAAGAATACAATTGGACATAAAAAACTAGGTTAGTAATCGAACAAAGGCTATAATTGAAAATAAAAATGAAAATTTGAAAAAGACAAACAATTTCTTGTTATCATTTATCGCTACTAATATTAATGCGACACCATGTTTGTTTGGTTGTTCTTCTATCATGTAGCAATAGAGAAGACTTAATTGACCAAGCGAGCGCGGACCGCGAAGCGTTTCAGCTTGGGCAAAATAGCTTTCGTATGTCCGGATTTCCGGTTGTTCTCATCTACAGGTCGCATTTCTTAACCGATTCTTATGAAATTTTGTGAACAGGTTTGATAATTATATAGTTTTTTTTTCGATTCATTTATTGTTTTTTTATTTGCAAAATTTCGGAGATTTGGATGTCGATAACATAAAAAAATACATATTTCATCCAATGCAATAAATACGCGAGGTCTTCAACTCACACGGCCACTAGTTTATATATATATATATACACGAATCGTTCTATACAGTTTTGGTTTCGTATTTTGTGTCCGAAATATTTGAGTGTTCGTATATGCACAGTTGACTATATTTTTTGGTTTTGAGCATCAGCTTGAACCAGTTGCTCTTTCCAGTGTGCTTTGTTCTTCCCCGCAGCATTCAAGGTTCGATTCCCGACAGGAGCACATTTTTCCTTCCCAAGGACCTTTATACTCCTGGTTCTGAGTGTCATTGTGTGTGTAATGTAAACGTTCACATCTCTACGATACAAGACTTTGATCTAACTAATAGGGCTGTAAGTGTGTACTTGTGTTTAATGTGGTTTTATAGGATCATTTCATGCCTTCAACTGTCGTGTGCTCTGTTTGTGTCATATCGGAGTAGGTAGCATCTAGCTTGTTCCCGTCACCCACGATACAAGTCTTTGATCTTATTATGGGGCTGTATGTGTGTAAATGTGTTTTATGTGTTTCGATAGGATCGTTTCGTTCCGTCAACTGCCGTGTACTCCGTGTGTCGTTTCGGTGTAACATCTAGTCTGTTCGCGTTCTATAGTACCTATACGGAACATCAAGTTTGTTCGCGTTGTATAATATACGTAATATCAAGTTTGTTCGCGTCGTATAGTATACGTAACATTAACTTTGTTCTCGTGTTATTCAAGGGATATTTGTGCTTCTGGTTCTGGGTGTAATGTGTGTGTGATGTGAATGTTTCCGGCAACCACGATACAAGTATTTGAACTTAGTGTGGGGCTGTGAGTAAATGCGTTTGTTTATTTGTTTGTATAGTTTACGTTACATCTAGTTTGTTTGCATTGTATAGTATACGTAAAATCAAGTTCGTTCGCGTTGTACAGTATACGTAACATCAAGTTTGTTCGCGTTGTACAGTAGGTATACGTAACATCTAGTATGTTCGCGTTGTAAATAGGCCGAAATATATAAAATATAGTCCGCTGTCGTTAAGCAGGTAGACGCAAGATTTTGCCTTTTTAATGGAAACCAAATTAACGGCCGTTTAATTTCCTTCCTGAAAACCTTCAATCGAGTTTTCGTACGCTGTTCTTTTTGTCTCGGTTAATTGAAATTTTACGTAGCCCTATTGATTGATTGCGGAGTAATGACTTTCCATTTATTGCGTTGAGAACAAAAATCCTTGTTAAATTCTTAGAGGGCTTCTGGATGAAACGATAGGTACATGTCCACCTAAAAAGTTGTTATTTGTGTCGACACTTTAGCTCTGTCACATCTTCCTGAAACACAGAATGGGGTTGGCGTCGCGGCAACTTCGGCAGAGCAGCGCAAACTTCGAAAATATGGAAACCTGGGCAGTGGTTACATTTTTGAGCTGTATGGTGTTGAGACACAGGTCCGACCGGGAGCTCATTCTATTTTCAAAAATCTATCTGAGCGCCTGGTTGAGGCGACGCATGATCAAAATGCTGGCACTTATTTTGCTCAACGTATTAGCATTGCAATTCAGTGAAGCAATGCCGCCAGCATGATGGGATGCGCTACCCACTGGTAGTGGGCTTGAGCATTTGAGCTACCTTTTAGCTCGATGTCTTGTAGGTAACTTAGGTCTTGTAAGAATAAATTCTAATGACTAATGACTAAGTTAAGTAATTATTTTATGACTACCCAGAAACTGAGCTCAGGAATGTGTCTAACAAATGTCCAAGCGAAATATAATCGTACATCTATTACACTTCTAGATAAATTGAGTATGAGTAGAAACGATAATGACATCACAATCAGTATCGACTTTGTGTCAAATTTTGGTCTAACTATATATAGACCAAAATTAGGTACAAAAATATTATAAAATTTGCGGTCGTGTAAGTATTCTCTTTAAATAGGAACCTCTAGCCAACTTCCCAGTCTTAAGCCATGTCTTTGAATCTCACCCACTTTTAGGTTAGTAACTTTTTTCTCGGATCTTATCATCTACTTATACAAAGCCTTCTTAACTCCCCCGAAAGTTATCAGGAAGTTGTGTGTTGTTTTCGCAAGTGATTTGTGCGATATCGAGCTGAGATCGCGATGAAAGGGGTCGGCTCTGAAGAAAGTTCGAATTTGTGAGTTACAATGAGAGCCTTAAGAAATCAATTAGCGTAGGCTTTGCTAATTAGTACCTATCGTTCTAACTAGTTTCTAGTTATAGAAGTATTCGAACTGGCGTGGTTTTTGTCTCTGAAAAGCGATATCAATTAGAAATCAGGATCTGATAAAGAAACAAGGATACCACACTGAGAAAATGTCTAGTTAAGTTCTAACATTCGAGTGCTTTATGTGACAACTATGTTATACCCTGCAATTTTTTTCCCCCACTGGTAGTGGGCTTGAGCACTTGATTTATCTATAAGCTCGATGTCTTAGGTCTTTGCTGTATATAAGTGGTTTTAGTTTAGTTTTAGGAAATATTGGCAATTGGTCCGTAGATATTAGTATCAGGGTAGATTTTTTTGAACCTACTCCTGCTGGGAAAATCTGTTCTTGTAGATGAACGTATTTTGATTGTTGATTGTTAATATTAAAATAGTCCTCCTAACAGTGACAATTTCCTATAACTTTCCATTTCTTAAAAAAAGCATAGAACGAACGGAACGCGTAATAAGCAGCCGAAGATGCTTGCTTAGAAAATACCTATCCACTTTTGACTTAAGAAACCTAGATTTTGCCGTTCAGGGAACAAAGATGCAAGCAATGAATTTCTCTACTTCCCCGTATACAGACGATGAATACTCAGCCGATTTTTCAAATCAGCTAATCTATATTTTTTTAATCAGCTCCAAACTAAGTTCAATTACTTGTGTCGTGGATGCCGAAACATTCTAATCACTCACACAATCACGGCCAGAACCAGAAACACAAATTTCCCTTGGGGAGAAAATTTGTGATCCCGCCGAGAATCGAACTTGTTACCCCCTGCTTAAAAGGTAGACACGCACCTAAGTTAACGGGCAGTACAAATCTATTAGAACATTGAATATCTCTATGCGACCTTCTTTTATTAATGAGTAACCATCAGTTACGCTTATAGATAAATTGTTACAAGTAACTTTCAACCAAGGGGAGCCTTTTGATCAAATGTAGGTGTGACAAAGAGCATCGAAGGAAGTTGGCAGGTTGCTAGCGAAAATACATTGACACATTAATTGATACCTTGTGCCTCCATCATGCCAGTCTCAATAACGTCATCGACGGCCTTTTTTGTTTTGCATGTAATTGCAAATAATGATTTACAGCAGTTTGTAAATTTTTGGTTCTAGCTATGAAGTTGCTTGTGAGGAGTGTAATCTAGGGTTATCTATCTATTAAAAAAAAATCTCTCAATTTGAATGTGCTTTTTTTTGTATGTATGTTACGCGATATCTCCGCCAATAATAATTATGAATCGCTTTTAATGATTGGTTTTCTGTTTGGTAGAGTATACTTTAGAGGTGGTCCCATATAAATTTTATCGTAATCGGTCAAGCCAAAACGAAATATAAGCGATGAAGTCTGTTTTTTTAAGCTTTGCTTGCATTTCAATTATGTTTATCTATTAACATAGTGCATTTATATTTTGCAAAGGGTTCACTGAGTCCACTCTCACTAAAATTTCCAAGGAAATAAGAACAGAAATTAGTCGATACACGAGGGTTTCCATATTTCTTTTTTATAGCACCTACCAAGAAGTATACCTATCAGGTACCCCAGGTCCAAGCGCATCCAGCAATCAGTCCTTTCACCAAGTAAGTCTAGGTTTAGTATGAGTCACATCATATTTTCCATCAGGAGATATTGTGGTTAAATGCTTGCCCATCTAGCATAAAAAAGTATATTTTTTATGAACATAAGTGACCCGTAAATGAAAATAATGGTGTTAAAAGCCCATTTTTCATTCACCATATTGATTGAGAGGCCGGTCATTGTATCCACATTCTATAGAATTGATTGACAATAAATTACAGCTCAATACACGGATTGAGTAGATGGGTTTCCGCCCATTCTGTAAATAGCCATTAGATCGGTAATTTTGATGACAAAATTTAATATTTATTTGGTATGGCGTAGGAGCATTTGGCCTATCTTACCTATTGGTACCTACCTGATGATGAGGTTTCAATAATAGCGGCCTGTTATCAGTTACAGTAAATATATATATATTTATATACAGAGTATATACAGCTTTAAGCAAGCAATAGTAAAAGTCCCATCATCATTAGAATATAGGTAAAACGTAACTATTTATGGCTCTTAGTGTATCGCTTACTTATATCAAAAATCGATATAGCGGCAAAGATTTCGTGTCAGAACTTCATCCTTTGTTAGATGATCAATTTAAAAACTTTTTTTTAAATAACAAATTAATACCTAACACCTATCTATATCTTTAAGGTGATCGTAACATAACACTATTATTAGTTCTGTCGAATATTCTTCTCTAGCTTTCCCAAAATGTGCACAATAGAAAAGCAGTAGAACTTTTAAATTGACAGTTGCAAAGGTTTTCTAGAAGTCACACTCAGAAGTACAAAAAGGAAAAAATATCGCCGCCCCCAAGTTTCTTAACGAGGTATTACATTATATTTGTACATTTTGCAGCTATCTCATATCTTCTATATGTATAATATTAGCTATGAAATCTTGCGATACATTTTATTTTAATATTAATATTCCAACGAAAGCAATCAAGCTTCGCAATCTCTTTAACATGCCCAAAGCTTACAATGCAAATCTTGATTTAAGCTCTAACGTCTCCCTAATTCAGGACTACGTTTAATCAAGACTAATGCGTCGCACTATCAATTTATCTTTGCTAAGTGAAAATGCCACAAAAATAACGAAAAAATATCCAAGTCTGCACCAAGAAAACATAAATAACACTAACAAAATTACCTTGGGCGTCCTGCCGCACCCAAGTTTGATCACTAAGCATTATTTCTAGCGGACCCACGCCAGACAGAAATAAAAAGGACCATCCCCTCGTATTAAATGGGGTCTGCCACGTAATTACGCTGTAATCATGTAATAAACCAGTTCGCAATTTCGCCTTCTGTCCCACACTGATAAACGTTCGCGGCTGGGCTTACACGGTCCTGAATAAGGTTTTTAGTAAGACAACTTAGGTTACTTAAGAATGTTAAAATAAAAATTCGCCATTTTTAAGATGAAACGAGCTACCATTTAGTTGAGACGGAATTATCCAGGGTCTGTGGGTATAAAATTGCTCAGAGTAGGTTTTCCAACTATTGGCAGAGGTCGTTCCAGAATTGTCAGGATCTGCGAACAAGATTCATGATTAAGTACCAATAGGAAAGTTTTAATCAATAGTAAAAAGTGTGTTCATAAAGGAAGCTTATTATAAAATCAATGCCTATGTTGATAAGGGAGCATGGCATATTGCATAAGCACTTTCTTGCGACGGCAAAATATAGAGAAACCTAGTTAATTATAACTTATCTCTAAGAAAATAAGGATGTTATTAGTAAAAAGGAAGGAAAAAATGCGCCGCCAAGTTTCTTGCTACGTTCTTCTCTAGATGGCTCTAAATTTGTAGATCAACTTTCATGAGTGCCTCTATATATAGGACCCATGTGAATAACCATTTTTGATTTTCTTTTATGTAAATAATGATAACGTGGATGCAAAACGGTATAAGTCACTATAGGTGAATCGTCGAATAACAATAATATTGGCACTAGCTGTGCGAAATGCCTTCGTCCGCTTTTATGACGATGGCGATAAATTGAATTATTTTATTTGCAAAAAACACGTAGATTCTGTATTAAGAAATAAAAAAAAAATACCCTTTATCTAAACAAACTGTTAATGTTAATAATAGCGGGTGAAAAGTATTTAAATTAGGTACTCTTAAAAGTTGGTAGTGTGTGATAACATAAAGGTTCATATTAATTTTATTCTTTTTTATTCATTCACACTCACAACCCCACACTAAGTTCAAAGACTTGTATCGTGGGTGCATCACACACACATTACGGCCAGAACCACAAGCACAAATATCTCTTGGGAAGGAATTTGTGCTCCTGTCGGGAATCGAACAGAGAGCGGAGACCTTTACACTGCGCCAACTGGGTCGTCAATTAAATTTTCTTCAGGATCTTCCTCAGTATCAGGTTTTTCAGATTTCTATCCTTCAACAAGTTAGATTTAGCGCGCGACATTGTCTGTTAGAAAAGGTAACTAATTACAAGGATATAGGAATAATCATTATTTACCCTCTATTCTAATTAAATTTTAAAAAATCTCCACGCACATCAAGGTAGTTCCAAAGAGTTAACCGTTAAAAGATCATGCACAACAAGACATAAACATAAAACATAAACGCTTTCTCACTCACGGCTTCACACTAAGTTCGATGACTTATGTCGTAGGTGCCAGAAACATTCACATCTCACCCACAATTACAACAAGAACTAGAAACACAAATTCTCCTCGAAGAGAAAACTTGTGTCCTCGCCGGGAATCTAACCCGATACCCCTGTCTAGAAGGCGAATGCGCACCCAACTAAAAGGCAGACATGTATATAGAGTTTTTTTTCAGTCGGATTTATTATATGAGTGTAAGTATGGATATGGATGTAAATATAATAGCTAAAGTGTGAAACCAGCCTTAGGACCATTTATGAAAATAAATGCAGCGGGGCGTATCTATTTAGTCACGTTTACCTTGCCGTTGCTTTTGAGGCAGGTACGGTCTTGTACTGTTAAATATTTTATGGTACGGTCAAACATTTTCGAACTGCCCGTTGGCTTAGTTGGGTCAACGTTTGCCTTCTAAGCAGAGGTATCGGGTTCAATTCCCGGCAGAAAGATAAATTTTCTCTTCATGGATAATTTGTGTTTCTGTTTGTGTCGTGTGTGTAATGTGAATGTTTACGGCACCCACGACACAAGTCGAACTTAGTGTGGGGCTGTGTTTATGTTTAAACATGCCTTCGTGGCGATCAAGTGTAGGAATAGGTATTAAAATACAAAATATCAAATTCTTTATTGCCACATTTTCATTAACAAAGATTTGTAGAATTAATAGCTTTATTTGCTGCTTTCACTTGGAAAAATGCTCTGAATCACCGCTATTTGATTCACGAGCTATATGATGAATACTTACAGAAATAATGATGCTACTTTTAGATGTCCAATATCATATAGGCATGTCGTCATTAAAGTTGTCATAGTGGTGTGCTCGTACAGTATATCATTATATTCTTTTCTATGGCGATCGCGGTATGGTAGAACTAGTCTTACATTAACATTGTAAATTGTATGCCTCTGTGTGTATGTTTGAAAGTAGATAGAGTTTTGCCGCGCAAGTGTAAATAGCGTTGTCTATTTTGTAAAATTTTCCAAAAGTTCCATGGGGGTTTTAGAGTGTTAATATAGACAAAATCTAACTAGCATGAAAGATTTATATACAATTGAACCACAAATGGGAGATGACCTTGGGCCCTGAAACACAGTTTTCAACACATCAGGGGTCACAAGCTTCATAAACATGAATTTTAAAAGTCTTGTGTCAGTAAATAAATGAATTGTTGTTGTTGTAATAATGGTAATTTTTACCGTAATAAACGGACCTAGAACCCACGGCGCAGAGGGCTGAGACTTGCCCACCGCACCAACTGGGTCGTCAGTGTACTATTTAATAGCGGAAGGAGATTATTACAAAAAAATCTAAATTGCTCTTACCATCATTACAAAACCAAAAATACTGCAATATTGTTTAACGTGCTTAGTTCAAATTTCTGTCAAGAGATGGCGCTTACAAACAAACGGCAGTGTTCTAGATCGCGGTAGCGCGTTTCGTTCACCGAATTTCTAATGTTAATAATAATTGTGAGTATATAATTATACTAGCTTTTGCCCGCGGCTTCGCTCGCGTTAAGAAGTATTATTTTAAAATTGACAAACTTTCATCCCCTATTTTATCCCCTTGGGGGTAGAATTAATCAAAATCCTTTCTTAGCGGATGCCTACGTCATAACATCTACCTGCATGTCAAATTTCAGCCCGATCCGTCCAGTGGTTTGGGCTGTGCGTTGATAGATCACTATGTCAGTCAGTCAGTCAGTCACCTTTGAGTTATATATATTTAGATTTAGGGAGAGTAAATAAGTGTTATATTAGTCTATATATAAGTGTTAAGATCAAATACAGTCTTTACAAACGAATTTGGGCTCTTTTGTGTTGTTACAGTTGGTTTACGTAGAATTAAAGTAGATATACATACAACTATCGACAATATCCATCAGTTGATATAACTGTAATGACAAAGCGTACCGCCTGTTTGATTAAAATTGTTTCACTCAAACGATTCGAAAACTTATCTCTTCACTCTACATACACAATCACTGTATCGACCTACATTTCGAACTGCGTTTCCAAAGCTTTTAGATCCATTATTACAAAGTTCTGTTTCTGAATAGAGAACTCGGATATAAAGCTTTGTATGACGTCAACAAAATACCGACTGTATTGAGATAGGGACAGTCGATGCACAAATCTAAAGGACGTACCTTTGGGATATTGGCAATAAACAAAATTAGAGTGTCTGGGGCTCTAAGGCCAGGCATGTTAAATATTCTGTGACTGTAGTTACGATCTGAATTCAACGTATGTACGTATGTATAACAATGACAAATTTAAACCAAACAACTTACTAACAATCACGTGTTGGTTTGTAATCATTTCGATGTGTATGTGATGTGAATGTTTCCGGCACCCACGACACAAGTCATCGAACTTAATCTGTGAGTGTGAAAGCTTTTATGTTTATGTTTGAAATTGCGTGCTTTTATGTTTAAGTTTGATTGCGCGCGCTTTCGTTTTTTGAGGTTTGATTCAATTTCGTTTATTGGAGTAGCGAGTTATTGCTCAGAATATGAAAATGTTTTTTTGTTGAAGAATTATTTTTTGGTAAACATATAGCAAAATGTGACTAAAATGTTATTCATCTATATATATAAAAGAAAGTCGTATTAGTTACACAATTTATAACTCAAGAACGGCTGAACCGATTTGGCTGAAAATTGGTGGGGAGCTAGCTTAGAACCAGGAGACGGACATAGGACTTTAGGAACGTCACATTTTTTTATAGGTGTATTAAAATCATTTTCTCATACGTCACTCGGATTTGGTAAAGTACTAGGCAAACATAAACATAAAGGAGGTAATAATATAGTCCCGTGGCATTGTTACGCATGTCGGTTCCTAAACATGCACATTCATTGACTGTTAGGCGGAACGAAGGCCGCCGGGACAGCTAGTATTATATTAAATGGTGATAAAACATTAAAATGTATTTTTTCTGGTGGTATTTTTAAATACATTATAGACGAAGTAATATTAATTTATAATTATAATATAAATATTACCTCGTCTATAAAACTTTAGACTACGAATCTGACGCAAACGTATCCATTCGCTTTTAATCTGGGAGTCTTAAAATCAAGAGTGAATATATAATATATAAAAGTAAAATATCTTCTAGGCAAGCATGTCACATCTTCGGCCGCATCATCACTTTCCATCAGGTGAGATAGTAATCAAATGCCTATTTAGCATAAAAATAAGAAAAATAAAATCACTCTTCCAAAATGTTAAAGTTTCATAGATATTCTGCTGAAACATAAAGACCTTATACTCATTATCTTTTTAACATCGCAATTGCTATGCATATAAATCAAATCCTTCACTTGCAAAGCATGACAGATAAGTGCTCCTATCTTAGTTTGGATAGAACCAAACTATCTCACAACTCCACGAATACAAACTAGTCATTCATCCAGCGGCAGCGCTACGGTGCCTTTGTCTTCTCTCGTCACCCAATTAAACTTCAGATAGGTTTACCTGGAAATGGATCTCAAGAGATATATTTTCATTTGAGTGAGTAGGTATCAAAGTTAGTTTGGAATCTTTTAGTAGGATTCAGCTCTAGCTGGTTTTAGTTCGCATAACCTACAGTCGGGTGAAAAAAGTCATAATTACCTTGTTTTAACACTTTGCGGATACTTTGCAGGATTAAATAAAAATATATACGGTGGTATTTCAATATTTAGGTGAAATGGTGGTAGCATGTTTGTCGATCAAGAATTAAAAAAAATTTTTTTTTTGATAAACTGCACGTAGGTTTCGTTGACATCTGGGGCAAGTCTCTGCCCTCTGCATCGTGGGTCCTGGGTTCGATTCCCGGCAGAAGCACAATTTTCCTCTCCAAGGGAGATTTGTGCTTCTGGTTCTGGGTGTGATTGTGTGTGTAATGTGAATGTTTCCGGCACCCATACAAGTCTTTGAACTTAGTGTGGGGCTGTAAGTGTGATGCGTTAACTAGATTATAATGAAGGAAGATTTGATGTCAAAATATATTCAAGTCAGAATGTTCCAACGCCTCCATCCAATGGGTATCTCCATATGGAAAATGGAACCCGGGCGTTACGAGTAGTTTGATTGCTAACATTTTGTGTAAATATACCTACGAGTGCGCAAATCTAACGTTTAGTTTACACCGCCTTACGTATGGGCCCTTTTGCAGATGTGCAAATAAGGAAATTGGGGAATTCAGAAACTGTCTAATGAGTAAACTGGTGAATTAGTGAAGTTGACGAGTAAGGAAACTGTCCAGCGGTACGCTAACTCGATAGAAACAAGACAAAAATTAAAAACTTAAACCCGACCTAGAGGTTAGGACAATTAAATTATAGGAAGTCATTTAGTAATAGATTACTAAATGACTTCCTATAATTTAATTGTAATAAACAGAAAAAATGCTCCCCATACAAAATGTTTTGATTTCCTCGTAAGTTCCGCATATTACTTCAATCTATTCAACCTGTAACAGAAAAGTATAGTAATACTTGGTGATGTGTATCGTTCCAGGAATCGTCTGTAGAGAACAAAAGTCGAAATCAGAGAGTAATTTTTTCATAAAAAAAATTTTAAACCCTACGGTTACATCTGGTGCGTGACCTTGACCTTTGATATGGCCACCACTGTCAGACGTCTAAGACCGAAGACTATGTGGTGTAGAACGTTAGCTGATGAAAAAGAGTTGCAGGTGACATATTTTTTTAGAAACTTTAATGCATCATAACTCAATATTCATGCTGCTGCCGCGAATTCAGAAATTTCTGTCAGACTCCATACATGTAGTTGATGCGTGGCTTGGGTATTACTATCTATACCTTTCTGGTACACATTGTGTACGTCTTGTTGAACACGTTAATAATAACAATAGCTAGTCTGTTTAGGTCTTTAAAAGACCTATTAAATACAATAGGAAGTAAATCATATCTCTTATGATAGTATGAAATATGATTTACTTCTCGATTTGATTTGATTTTTATTTTTTGAGAGACTCTCAAGAGCCGTACTAAGAACTAACCTAAATCTAACCTGAACCTACACGCATAACGTTAAAATAAGAAAAACCTTATTCAAGTTGATTGTAGCATCCTAAATAAAAGCCGTGGAAGTAGTGGTTATAAATTAGAGATGTATGGTAACAAGCCGCAATGAGTTCTTTTCTAAATAATTGAAACCGTAATTACTTTCCTCTTTAGATTTGGGTAAAATATTAACTTAAGTACTCCATAACAAATATTGCTGTCCTTAATGTAGGCTACATAAATGTCTACCTAATTCGGTCAAATCAAAGTAGGCTGACGCTAAGCTTTTATTTTTTTCCTTGCAACATTATACCAACACTGTACTTTAACACTTTGACAGGCCAAAGTGAAAAGTTGGCTTTGTTGATTTTGTATAATTATCCAAACCTTGTGATTCTTCGAGTGTTAATGTTAAATAATGGTGGATTGTTAATACTTAGTAAACATGCATAAGTGTATGCAAATCATACAAAGTTGAAAAACGTGACTTTTGCCTTCGCTCCAAAATGCCAATAGAAGTTCTAGTAAAGTTTCTACCATTTTACTAGGGCATGACTTGACTATGACTGGACCTTGACCTTTTACTTGACTTTGACTGTTAATGGTGATTAGGACTTTTATTATGAAATACACTTGAAATAATATATTGTTACTTGACACTGGCTAAATGTACAAGATTGCGAAGCCAAAATTAAAATAAAAAAAAAGACTTTGACAGCGGCGCGTATTATTGCCCCGCTGCACTGCTAGCCCTGGCTCGCGAGCTCGGCATATCTGTACCGACTATAGAAAAATAAATAATTATTTTTGTTTGTATTTTACCTGTACTTGTATAATTAGAAAATTAAAAATAACCAACACTCGCAACTTACATTTCAGTATTCCTTTAGAGAGTCAAAGGTCGTAACAAAAATCGTAGTAAACCAGCTCTGCTGTATCTAACTTTATTTTTTCAATTTATTTTGTGTGTGTTTTTATACTACAATACAATAAAATGGTATTCAATTCCATTCTGTTTTCCCAAAACATACGAGTTTTAGGCACGTTTTCGGCATAAAGTGCACTTTTATGTCACAGACTGTCACTTTGCACCTTCAATTTGTGTGGTAAAAAGTATGTTCTCTATTCCAATACTTTAGCTGTAACGGTAGCTTTGAATTCGATATCGGTAAATCGAGAGATTTTACCCTTTAAGCTCTTCTATATTAGGATGGAACAACGATTACATGTAACTATGGGTTCGGTAATGCGCTTCAATAACTTTTATGATCCTTAAAACTTTATACTCTTTATATGAAGCGTGTTGCCGTATAAGGTGTGGTATACAACTTTTACGTTTACTTTATACATACTAAGAAGTCGATCGATGTCCAAAATCAATTTTCATTTGTATTGATTATGAGGACAATTGACACATGTGCAAACAAACGCATTCACACTCACAGCCCAACACTAAGTTCAAAGATTTGTGTCGTGGGAGCCAGAAACAGTCACATCACACACACAATCACAACCAGAACCAGAAACACTAGTTTTTCATGAAAGAAAATCTGTGTTCCCGTCGGGAATCGAACCCGATACTCTTACTTAGAAAGCAAACGTCCACCCAACTCAGCGAACGGGCAGTTCCATAAACAGATACATGATTTTTTATATTAATTAATTAACTTTAATAATTCATTATAGCGCACTCGAAGAGTCACCGCTAAAGGACTCTTGCCAGTAACCATATCTCCATATTATTTATGAAACGCCCTGCTTCAATATTTGCTTAGCATTTTTAACGACGCAGTTGGCGCGGTGGACGGTCCTGGGTTCGAGCATAGCAGAGTCCTGGCCCGACAGGAGCACAATTTGCCTTTCCAAGGCATATGTGTGCTTCTGGTTCTGGGTGTGATTGTGTGTTATATAAATGTTTCCAACACGCACGATACAAGTCTTTGAGCTAAGTGTGGGGCTGAGTGTGAATGCGTTTGTTAGTTTTTGAATTTTACTTTTAGTTGGGTATATTGTTTAATTGTCTGCTTATAGTTAGAGGCTCAACTAGAACAACTTAACACGTAATTTTAAATGTATGCCTTATTTATTTACTATTAGGCGATCCCAATCCCATAGAACGGGTGTTTGGTTAGTGGAACGAAAATAGGTGCCAGTGGGCACATCGGCTGTTATGGGCATACCTAGTACATAAACTGGCTATTAGAGACCACAAGCGGGCTCAGATCAATTGGTCGTTTACAATTGTTAGGACCAATAAGGTTTGTTAACAGTACACTTATCATGAGACTGTTTCCTTCCATAGCCCTGTTATTTTTACACGAATGCGCGACGCAAAGGGTGTTTTTCAGCGTCAGTGTGTTTGTTCCTTTGTGGCTTTCTAGAGACCAAACGCGTGGATTTGATGATTCTTACGTTAATAGATTTATCTTAATCGTACAAATGTCAAAGCAAAGCCTAAAAAAACGTCACCGCTTAGATTTATATATTTTTTTGGTTTTTGCTGGATTTCGATAAAATTTAGATGGGACCACCTATAAATCTACCAAACAAAAAAAACATCAAAATCGAATCATAATTGGCGGAGATATCGCGTAAATTATACAAAAAAAACATACAGTCGAATTGAGAACCTCCTTTATTGAAGTCGGTTTAAAATTTAATATGTTGATTGCCAGACGCCTAGTCAATCGTAACTGATTGACAAAGTTTAGCAATGTTCAGAAACATAGACTCGGGTAAGGAATTCTATTCTTTAGGGTTGTGCAAAATAAATGTGGAAGCAAATCGCTTCGTGCGTATTTGTGCATCAACTACAGAACGATGTCGCAATGCAGTTCGTCTGGATGTCCGATGATAGAATGGGGATGGCGGAATTAGATACGTCACATGTCGTGTGTGCTGGAAACATTTACATATCACACACACACAATCACACCAGAACCACAAATGTCCCTTGTGAAGGAAAAGTGTGCTCCTGCCGGGAATCTAACCAGGACCCACGGCGCAGACACTTGCCCACCGCGCCAAATGGGTCATCAAATGAAAATAACCTTATCCCAGAATATTTGCAGATGGTTTTAAAACAGATAATAAACAGATGCTGTATTTTATGATCCTAGTTGGAGTTAAATATAGTGTTTAACCATACCACCATCAAGCAGGTATAAATCTCTATGTCTCGATGTCAATTGCGATATCGTATGAAGTGACTTTAAGAAAATTGATAATTCTGGCAGACTGTCGAAGTGCTTTCCAGTATATTATCGAGCAATATGGAAATTGAGGTCCTTTGATGAAATTTAACAGAAATTATTATAATTATTTAGGAACATTGGCGTTGATCTCAAATAAAAATTCTCGGTATTTCGGTACAAAATGTTTAAGATGAAGAAAACTTATAGAAATTTCCTATGTATTGTTTATCATGGAAAGCAAAGGTCTGTAGGGCACTTTATAGTTAAAAATAAGAGAACATTGAAAACCGTATTTTGGCTTATTTAATATAATTAACTACATAATACAATAGAATATATAATCTTCTAATATATAAAATTCTCGTGTCACAGTTTTCGTTGCTATACTCCTCCGAAACGGCTTGACCGATTTTGATGAAATTTTTTGTGCTTATCCGGTATCTATGAGAATCGGCCAACATCTATTTTTCATCATCATCACTTTTCATCATTATCAACGCGGGTGAAACCGCGGGGCGCAGCTAGTATACATATAGTTTTTCCCATTAGAACTGTATTTGATCCCAGCGGCTTCACCCGCGTAAATTAAAAAAAAAACATAAATTTTCGGATCGAATTATGAACCTAAATTATTGTTGAATCCACCTAAACATAAGTACAAAAAAAAATCATCAAAGCCTGTCCAGCCGTTTCGGAGGAGCTGGACCGCTGGACCACTAACACCGTAGATAATAAAAAAATAATTTGGATTTGTTGGTACGATTGTAATCTGCCGGAACTGCATGACCACCGGAAATAAGTATCTCCCAAAAATACCACAACGACAGAAGTGACGTATTGAATCCATAGCATGGACTAGCTAAGAGCTTGTTGTTTCGTCCAACTCAATGTTTGAAATTGAGGCACTGCGAAAAAAGGGAGACAATATAAGGGTCCTCGTTGGCATTCTAAAATTCCGGGATATAGTGTATGGCATGCGGAAAATTCGGAAATTCGTGTGCGGAAATTTTATAAAACTTGTACCAGGAAAGAGGTGTTACTAACTCTTTCAAAGTACAAGTTTGTGAAAAAATTTATTAGACAGAATCTCCATTATAGTTGTGAGCCGTGGAAGTGGTGGTAGCCGTGCCCCGCGGCTTCGCTCGCTATTATCAAATTAAAAAGTAGCCTATGTGTTAATCTTAAGTATAATCTATGTACATTCCAAATTTCATCCAAATCCGTTCAGCCGTTAAAGCGTGAAGAGGGAACAAACATATAAACACTTACACACAAACTTTCGGATTTATAATATTAGTAGGATTATTTTTACAATTCATGAGTAGCTAGGTATATTATGAAAGGCCATAAAAATGTGTCATGTGCAAGTAGTAAAGTATTTCAAGTTAAACATATTTTATAAAATCAAATCCTGTCATAGTCAAGTCATGCCCTAGTAAAGTGGTAGAAACTTTATATAACTTGTATTGGAGTTTTGGAGCAAAAAAGAAAATCATGTTATTTAATTTGCATGACTTGTATGATTTGTAAACAAAATCAACAACGCCATATTTTCACTTTCACGCACATTTCAGATTTTAATATGTTTTAACATTTTCAGTATTAGTTTCTTCAAATTTTAAAAATGATTTAATTGTTTTTTTTTATTTTTATTTATTTGGAAAACCAAACAGCCTTCTTACAAAATAAGTCAAAAACGAGATAATGAGAGCACCTAGGCCAATATAGGTTATCGCGTATATTAACACCTCGGTAAAGGTACACGAAAAATATTTAAAAAATAATAATTATCTATATATAACTAAATAATTAATGATTGCTAAAATTAACAATATGTCCATTTAAACTTCACAATAAGATGACATGTCGTTTATATTATTGTGTTGTTTATAGTCAAATACGAGTATGACCGTAGGTCTATCTCGTATACCGATGTGTGCGATTGTATGTACCACAGACCAGTATTATATAAAACATTTAGATAGCAGAAGCTGATAAAATTTACCACATGGACGTCAATCCATCAATTAAAGTAGCTACAATCTCACTCGTGCACAGACTTAAATTTTAACATTTCTAAAGCGTGGTTTTTTACCTTAGAATTGATGGCACTGGTGGACTACAAACGGATTATTAAAACATAAACATAAACGCTTTCACAATCACAGCCCCACACTAAGTTCTAAGACTTGTATCGTGGGTGCCGGAAATATTCACATCACACACACATTACACCCAGAACCAGAAGCACAAATATCCTTTGGGAAGGAATTTGTGCTTCTGCCGGGAATCGAACCCAGGACCCACGGCGCAAAGGGCGGGCACCTGACCACCGCGCCAACTGGGTCGTATTATAAGAGATTTCTTTAATGGCGAGGCAAATACCCTTAAAATGTATATAAATAACATTTTTTTTTCAATCTTGTACTATCTACGGGCCAATTGCCTATATTTCCTAAGACTAAACCAAAACTATATACAGCAAAGAACTAAGTTACCTACAAGACATCGAGCTTATATTTAACTCAAGTGCTCAAGCCCACTACTAGTGGGTAGCGTTCCCATCAAGCTGGCGGCATTGCCTCTCTGAATTGCAATGCTAATACATAACTGTCCGAATAAAAAGCCATCATCTAGTTCATTGCATAATCATAAAACCAAAAGCATTAGCGCATATTCAACAGTCTAAAATAAAATATTATCACGAATGCAGTCTGGTGGCAAATAATTTGCGCAACGGAATGAATCTCGCTCTCTCGAGGCTTGAGAGGTCTAAGAAACCTCGCAAATTAGTTAATCTCAAATAGAATTGTGCAGATAATAATGTGAAGACCTGGAGGAAGTGCAATCTCGGTGTAGTGCTGTCTTTGAGGAGAAATCGGAGTGCTGAGAGTTGCTATCCTTATTATGCTGTTATACGTGGCCTGAATTTGTTTTATTATTTTATAGAGATTTTGTTAGTATTTTAACCGACTACGTGACGAAAATAAAGTTAGTGAACATATTATGTTTCTAGCGTCTAGTGTCACAAAATAAGGCTGATAAATCAGCTTTTGTTTGTTCTTTTGTGACACTCTAGAGACCAAACGACTGGGCCGCTTTTGATGATTTTTACGACAATCAATCTGTCTTTATTATGCAAGTGTCATATGACAGTTATAATTCAATATGGTTAACGCTAAAAGCAATATAGAGAAAAAAAAAATTAAAAAAGATGTGTGGTACTCGGGGACTGCCGCGGTAAAGCTATTGCATATATAGCATTTTTATCAACTTATGCAATTATAATTATTTACTTATTTTATTTATGCAGTATTTTTTTTCCTGCCACCTAGAGGCGAGTTGCTGAACTAAAGAGACAAGCGTGATATTTAAAAAAAGTCATTAAAAGTTCTGCTATTCATCGATAGATGGCAAAACTAAAAAGTATCACCGCTGTGCCGGTCGGGGGTGTTAGGTTATTTTCGTTACGGAATTTCTGGATTCGGTCTCCACGCTCAAGGCCCGCGATAGAAGCTATGCAATAGCTTAAAAAAGGAATTTAACAAATTGTGTCAAGTGGGTATCATTCAATAGGTATTTGAAAATTATCTTTAGGTTTCTTAAACCATTTTTAATTTTAGATGACCTAAGAGGATTAAGGATTTAAATTTGGTTTGCAACTATTCGTACTTAAATTTTCAATACTTATAATAAAGCTGTGATAAAGTTCCTACACAATCGCGATAATAGCTCTTATTAACGAAGAGTGTACTAAAGAAAGCAAGTTTAATTTTTACGATGATTTAATTTTTAAATGAATTTTTAGTCTATCAACTTGTTTTTATAAAGTTTTCGTGATAATGAGATGTATACATATACCTACATGCCAGACGCCCCTTTATGAATCAGATTGTTTGAATCAGATTGTTGATTAGTATGTTATTTTGGTATAGTTTTCCAAATGACCTCAAATCATCAGTAGTGAATAGGCAATACCACTGATTGCTGGTTTCTTTGTTTGGTTAAAAAGTCTACTGACCATTTTTTAGCTTAGTCAATTAATATTTATATCAGTTTGTGTTAGATAATTGAAAACTCGAATGTCAATAGTCTTTTTAATATAAAATATAACATTAAAATGAAGATAGAAATACCAGAGTTTCAGCGTTGCTGTTGTTGTTTGCCTTTAAGATATGGGATTTTAACTTGGACCTTTATTAACTTGGTAAGTTTAGAAGATATTTGTTACAAATTATAACTTATCATAAACAAACATTAATATGAATACAATTAAAAACCAAGCAAAAATGCCTCACCGCAATGTCGCGAGCCTAACACAATTTTCTGATTTTGTTATATATGTTATACCTTAGAAACACAGTGCCTATAAGTACAGCGAAGAGCTACAAACATGATATCGTGTCTCAAATATCATCCCTATGAATACAGGCTTCAGCAATTGCGTTTAACTACAATAGAACAACGCAGGCAAAGAGGTGACCTAATAAAGACATAAGATTTTGACTGATCACTACAACAAATACCTCGAAATAATCTCTTCAAGTCAGACACGAACGAAGCATTGGGAGGGCATTGCAAGAAACTGGTCAAGCACTCAAGCGCAAACAATCCCCAAAAACACTTCCTGCCGATACGCATATTAAAAGATATTACCAGAGACAGTGATTAGTACTCACTCAGTGAACACATTTAAAAACAAACTTGATAAGCATTTTAAAAGTGCACAAAAGTGATATACACGCATCGGATTAAAGCTGCTTGTGTATAAACAATAATAATAATAATAAGAAACACTACAAATTTGCAATTCAGATATGAAATGCCACCAACATGATGGGAACGCTACCCTCTGGGCTTGAGCATATATATCTACAGAACTGAATTTGTTTTACTGTATGTTTTTTATATTATTTATAGGGTTACCAATCAAGTTTTCACATGATTATTTAAAAAAAAATCCACTTAATGCCGTCCAGAAGACAGAACCCTTTGAGAGTTGGACGGACAAAGAGATATTCCTTGGGCATCCTTTGGTTACTGAGCCCTAAAATGTACTAAAACAAAACAAAAATTACAAGTTCAATCGCTGTGTTCATTTTGTGTGTGTGTGTGTGTATCTATGTTGTTTGTATGTAAATGAGAGGATACCATCTAGGTAATTTTAGTTACGAGATTTTTCTTTTTGATATAGTTTTCAAATGAATTTTTGGTTAGGTGGAATATTATTGTCTAGTGGAATATGTCTATTTTATGATGATCTCACATTATTATTTTTATATACTTGCTTTGATCTTAAACCCACGAGGCATACAGAGGGGTTTTTCATGTGACTTAGTTAATTAGACCACCAACGTAGCATAAGTACCTAGACACCTAAGTCACTCATAATGTAGCCTCCACGTGATAAACACATATCCATCAATATATCTCTTCGTTAATGCCTACCAGCAATACCACCTCACCTTGGATACCAACTCTCAGTATAGGATGGCATCCCTTGGGCTCATCCTATTACTCTTGTTACCAAGTCTGACTACCATTATAAGAACGGTAAAATTCTTTATCCGTTTTACTACCATTTTAGCCGGTTAAGTGCTTGTGTATAGCTGTGTATTTGACTTTTGCATCGTAGCTCCCAAACATTAAAGCAAAATAAAACATTATTTTTTATCTAATCTAGACATACTTCATGATTAATAAATGGACTTACGTAGTTTTCACTTCCATGTACACTGAAAATGATAGCATTGCTCCTTCAAACCTTAGTGGTTTCTAAATGATATTACCATAGTAGTAACAGTGCTACCTACCGATTGTTTGTGCCTACTTGTAAAATATTTTAACTTGATCAATAAAGGGAAAAAAACAGCTGAACGGATTTTGATTATTTGGAAAGATCTTAAGTAGGTACTCTTAGCTATGCTTAGCGAAAATCGGAGCACAAGACGGTGAAAAAACAATTTCAAATAATACATTTTGTTAATAATTTTATCTACAACCATATGTTAAATTTAAGAAAAAAAAATTGTATTCAATTTTGTGCAATATATGTTATTTTATTTTCAGGTATTAATACTCAGTACAAATATTCCCATGATATACTATACAGCACAGCATCTACAGGATCTAGAAAAAATTGATGATTTGTCACCTATAGTAATATTATTTATGATAATTTTCATACTGGAGTTTACGGACATACCTTTTATTATTGTATTTTTGTTCAGTGGACAACAGGTATTTATCAAACTTTTATACGTCGAAAAAAAGGATAGGTAGTTTATATCAATTTATTTTTAAAAATTCATTACTCTGCCCATTATTTTATAGTTCTTTATAAACAACTTGCAAAGTATGTATGTTTGTCTGGGTGGAATCTTTTTTTTTTTTTAATCAATATTATGGGCTTTTTCGTTTCAACGAATATGCCGCCCTGGTAGCATTTACAATTTGAGATTTAACACAAGCAACTAACTTACCTCTTAACTAATTTATAAAGCATTCTGACGGAGTCCGATAAAGGCTCGGCCAGAATGCTGTTACAGCCACCCATTTGCATTAAAGGGTGGAATCTTGCAACTTAATTTAAAATCAGTTATCTTTAACCGATTGAGCTGAAATTTGGTATACGCTTATTATATTGAAAATGCATGCTTAGCTATGTGACGTCATTCTAAATCCAACATGGCGGACCAACCAAAATGGCGGAGAAGTTATTTTTGATGCACTCTTTTATATGGGTACTTATGAAATGAAAGGACTTGCTGAGTATAACTCGATAAATTAAGTGACGTCACTCTAAATTCAATATAGCAGACTTCTAAAAACTTGTTCTTAATTTTTTTTTAACAAATAGCTTATTATTGACTACTGGTAAAAGCTTAATTTTAAAACTAAAGTATGACTTGTTTCAGAAAAATGCTGCTCTTATGCGTTTATTCTACAAATATATAATATTTACAACTTGTATAACGTCATTTATATTTGTCGTCGCTTCCATAATTGACATGTATATGCAGCTGTCCCCAAGTGACGGTGATAATGTATACCTTGTAGACTTTTTCCACTTGTTGCGCTGGAGAACTGTTTCATTAATTTCTAATATAGGTAAATACTGAATTTTATATCTTTATATATATAATATTTCTGTATGTACGTGTATATGTGACTGAAAACTTCTTACGGTCTTCTTTCTTACGGTTTGATGAAAATTTTTTGCTTGTGTTTAAGAAGGGTTTAGATTCACATTTTTTTTTTATTTAAGACTTTTAAACATGTCTTTCTGGTCTGCTAGTTTATTATATGAATGCAAAAGATTATAAGTTTGGTGTGTTACATAATATAAGGTATCTTAAAAAAACCCCTTTCACCTGTATAAAAGAAGACAAGCAAGACGTTCGACTGATGGTAAGCGATTCACCCGCCTATATAGGGTAATTTGTAAAATACTAGAAACTTCTATACAATCTAAGTATCTATAATTAGGTTTTAACTACACTGTCCTGCAAAGAACAAGTTGACACTTTTTTTTAATTCAACAACTTTTGTTTGATATATCGATCACAAACACTATTTTATGAGTAACAAAAAAAGAGGTTATGTTTATACCGTTCGGTGTAGAAACTTTGGGTCCGTGGGGACCGGGTGCACACGAAATTTTAAAATTTTTATCCATACGTTTAGTCGAAGCGACAAGTGACCAGAATGCTGGCTCTTATTTAGCACAAAAAAGTAGCATCGCTATTCAACGTGGAAACGTAACCAGTATTCTAGGCACTTTTCCTTTAGCAAGCGGTTTACAAAATTTTTGAGTACTATTTGTTTTAATCCCCTTTTGTAATCTTATCTGAAATTATTTGGGAATAACTAGCTTGTTTTGTAAAGAGAACTTTATAAAGTAACAAAATCAGTAAAGGTATATATAACAAACCAGGGGTATCGGGTTCGATTCCCGACGGGATATTTGTGTTTCTTGTTGTGATTGTGTGTGTGATGTAAATGTTTCCAGCACCCACGACACAAGTCATCGAACTTAATGTGAGGCTGTGAGTGTGAAAGCGTTTACGTTTATGTTTTTAATTTTAAATGGGACTTTAATGGGACACTTGAAAAGCATCAGCTCTAAAAAAACATCAAAATCAGTTCACATATAGAAAGAAGTTACGGGGTAGCACATAAAAAAAATACAGCCAAATTGAGAACATCCTGCTTTTTTCTAAGTCAGTCAAAAATTTCCAATCTGTTGTTGTGTACCGTTCTTAATTGGTTCTGTTGTTGATTCTAATGTCATTCAAATTGTCCTTTCAGGAATGAAGATATATTTTATTCTATTGATAAGAAGCGAAATAACAAAATTGGCAAGCAATTGCAACTTCAGGTTTGACAACAAAATCTGCAAAGTTGAGAGTGCGACGGAACTAGATATAAAGGGAAATGAATTTGAAACAATTGAAATTGGAAATGGTGATCAAGCTAATGAAGAAGTCAAATAAATGAAACTGAGAAACACACAAACACAAAGGAGTACTCAAGACCAATCTGTGGCAGACGTGTCTAAAATATAGATTGTCTCCAACAGGCAGGTAGTTAAAAACTTTGCGCTTAATTTATAAAATACCTAATAATATTTCTATGCCCGCCAAATATTTTTTTTATATTCCACCATTGGTATTCTTTTAACACAAGCTTTTTAAAGTTGGTTTAAATCTGTAAAATCTGTCTGGTGTCTGGTTTGATGCAATACGTCTCACTGACAGACATGCATTTATAATTTATAATAGCTTTTTTATTTTATCGTGTGATCGTGTTGTAGTTATTTTTTTCGATAATGTAAGTTTTTTCATTTAAAGTTTTTTTTGATAAATTAATAAATTCTGGATAGTCATTTCATACATTAAAAGACCAACAAAGATTTTATGAAATAAAATATTAATTTCTGTGAATACATGTATTTTATTCAATAAGTGTTGTTTCCTGTGTTGGCCACGATTATATATTCGTGATTCGGAATTGATTCAATCACACTTACATTATAAATCTGAAAGTTTGTGTGTAAGTATGTTTGTTTTCTTATGGCCATTACTACAATAGTTAATACTTCGATTACCACGTCTACCTTTCCAAATATCTGGAAAACGGCTATCGTTAGGCCCTTACCTAAAAATAATAGTCCTACTGATATTAAGGATCTAAGGCCTATAAGTATCTTGCCGCGCATATCGAAGATATTGGAAAAAGTGGTCTCCAAACAACTAACAAGTTTCCTGGAAAAACACAAAATACTCCCAGATGCTCAATCAGGTTTTAGGAAAAGTAGAAGCACAGCTACTGCATTGGTAGATGTCACGGATAATATCCTAGCATCTCAGGATGTAGGCATGTGCACTTTGCTAGTTTTACTGGATTCTTCACGTGCCTTCGATGCAATTAACATACCACTACTGCTTTCTAAACTTAGCTTCAACGGGTTCAATATAGCCACTGTAAACTGGTTTCACAATTATCTAAGTAACCGCTATCAATATATGGAAATGCGTCAGCCAGGTGGTGTTCCACTTGTGTCAACCCTCGCGGAAGTCACAAGAGGCGTACCACAGGGCTCAATTCTTGGTCCTATTATGTTTATTCTGTATAGTGCTGATATAATTAAATGTATACACAATTCAAAATATCATATATATGCTGATGATTTACAGATTTACATTTCACTTAAGCCTAATGATCTACACCAAGCAATTAGAGACATAGAGGAAGATTTGCAAAGAATATCATTCTGGTCTGATAGAAACTGTATTTTACTAAACCCATCTAAGACCAAATATTTGGTATTAGGCAGTAAACGGCAACTTACTTTACTACCAAACACTATAAATATTTCACTATTGGGGGAACCAATTGAGCGAGTTTTCGAAGTTCGAAATCTTGGCTTGGTTGTTGACGCTGAATTGAGACATGAAAAGCATGTTGCTGAGTCAGTTAGAAACTGTTTTTACAGACTTAGAACGCTCTATAAGTTAAGGCCATTCTTGAGTGAGGATTTGAGGATACAGCTTGTCGAGACCCTTGTTCTATCAAAATTAATCTATGTCGATACCGTCTATGGCCCTCGTCTGCTGTCCAAGACTCAGCGCTTAATCCAACGGGTGCAAAATGCTTGTGCGAGATTTTGTTTTGTAATACCAGCTAAAAGTCATGTTACACCTTTCTTAAACAAACACTTCGCCCTTAAAATGAAATCTCGACGTAAACTTCACCTGGCGTGTCTACTTTTTGGTGTGGTCAATTATAGAGAACCCTTATATCTGTACAATAAGATGAAATGGGTTTGTGAATACAAAAAATGCTCCAATAGACACGGTTCCCAGCAGATGTCGATACCGCGACATCATACCACCAGTTTTCGAGGCGGGTTTCGTTACGCGGCATCCAAATGCTGGAACAACATACCACCACCACTAAAACGGTTAAAAAGTGTACACTCTTTTCGCGTAAATTAAAAAAAATCCTCATTGACGAACAGAGAAAACATGCAAATATCAACATTGATCAATCGTTTATATAAACATACTTAAAATGGTCATTAATTTACTTAATTTAATTATATTATTAATGCTAAAATTGTATTATTGCTATACTTTTGAATAATGGATCTATATTGTTTCAAGGACATAAGGTATGTGTGTTTGCCCACTGGTTACAAATCGCAAATGTTGGACGGACGGACGGGGTTGGCGCTCAATAAATTGATTCCCTATTTAGTTGGCTGTCTACAACTGGCTGTTTTACTTTTGTTTTTAAAAATTAGTAAATATAAGTTATTTATTTTTGTTCTCATTATTTACTTCTACCTGCATTATATAATTATAAAATATATTATTTTGGTTTATTGTTTTTATTTTAGTTTTTTTGTTTGTTATAAATATTTTTATACATGTGTATATAATAAGGATTCCTGTATGTATTATAGTATTTTTTTATGTAAGTATATTATATGTTGTAGGTATTATCGTTTTTGTTTTATTTATTTAGATCTATTATTGGATAAATATTTGTTTAATAAGTTTACTAACATTTACATATCACCCGCAGGTTTGCCTGAAAATCAGTGTCGAGTTTTGTGCTTGACTTTTGTGCTGAGGCAAACCCATTTCGGCATGCATAATATATGTATAATATATAAATATTATATAATTAATTATAAGTTCATAAGAGTTTCACTGTTATTGATATTTTTTTTGCTACGTGTCGAAATAAATTATTTTTCTTTCTTTCTTTCTTTTCTCTTCACGCTGTATCGGTTGAACAGATTTAGATGGAATTTAGAATGTACATAACGTATACTTAGGATTAACACATAATTATGCCACTTTTTAACTTGATATACGCGAGTGATGCCGCGGTGCACGGCTAATCTAATATATAAACATCAATGTTTGTTTGTTTGTATTTCATACGCTGCCATACCGATCATCCGATTTTGATCAAAAAATAAATTAAAATGGTTTATTTATAACTTTGACAGGACTACTATTATCAGAGTTATCGTAAGTTATTTTGGCAAAGTACTAGGCAGTCATAAACGTGAAAGAGGTAAAACACTTTTTGTCTTTACGTGGCATTACAACGCATGCCGGGTACAGCCAGTGCACGATAAAAATAATATGGAGGGTAATAATAGTTTTATTTATCAGTAATACAGAGCTGTCCAAGTTTATATAAAAGGTGTTAGAAAAAATAAGAAATCATACACTTAAATATGTACATTGTATTACATCCATACAATTTATTTTGTTTTCATTAATATTTATTGTAATTCAGATTTTGATTTTGAAGCCAAAGCTGAGCTGGCCGCTAAAAAACTGGGTATCCTCGCAATGGTTAGGCAGTAGGTACTTCACACCGGAGCAGCTTCTCAATTTATATCAAGCTCAAGTCCGATCGTGTATGGAGTACTGCGGCCACCTTTGGGATGGATCAGCGAAGTACCAGCTTGAAGCTCTTGAGTCAATCGACCGACGAGCAAAAAGACTCATTGGCGATGATAAGCTTATTGAGTCCAAATTGCAAAGTCTCGGTCACCGACGTAAGGGTTACATTTTGGCGAATGTGCGCAGGAGTTACACGAATTAATTCCCCCATGCCTGTATTACCATCTAACAACAAAACTGGCAAACGTCATCCATTTATGGTTGACATACCTCATATTTATTGGTTTGTTCGAAGCGTTTTGCTTCTACATTTGTCATCCGTACTGCAAAGGAGTGGAATTCATTGCCCGCGTCTATGTTCCCTGAACGGTATATCTGAGAGTCTTCAAGTCAAGAGTGAATAGGTATCTTCTAGGCAAGCAAGCTACATCTTCGGCCGCATCATCGCTTTCCATCAGGTGAGATAGTGGTCAAATGATTGCCTATCGAGTATAAACAAAAAAAAAAGATTTACCAAAATGTTTACTTCTGCGTTGGGGGCTTGCAGTAATCACTTTTGGGAGGAGTGAAAAATTTAGGAATTAGAGGGAGAGATTTAAAAAAAAAATTGACCGAGACGAGCGTGGTGACTTGAAGCAGGATTCAAAACTCTGGGAAGCACTGAACTGTAATGAGCAAGCGTAACGCTTACCGTAAGGCGAGTTACTTCATACTAACAAACAAAAACAAACAATTGATTAGATTAGATGTACAAAACACGCATTATTGACGATATTTCAAGAACTATGATCATTTCTTGATCAAATTTAAATGGGACCAATTAATAAGCGGCATCTTTAAAAAAAAAATATCGTTTAAAGTGGAACGAAGTTATGGGGTAACAAACATTAAAAAAAAATACAGTTGACTTGAGTACCTCGTCCTTTTTTGTGAAGTCGGTAGAACTTACTGTTTTTATTTCATTCTTTTTCGTTAGTTAAGCTATTATGTGAAGATAAGAACTTTATTATCAGTATTAAACATTTTAGTGAGAAGGGTTGCTAAATAACTAGATCCTATATGGTCATCCTAAATAAAAAATGATAAGACGTTTTCTAAAGATGATTTTCAAGTACCTATTCAAATATACCCCACTTGACGCAGTTCGTCGTCATTCACTTTTTTATTTGTCACAATATGGCGCTTGTTTGTCGCCATATTTAATTTTGATTGTGACACTCGCAAAATTAAGACAAATCGATTTACGTAAGAATCATCAAAATTGGCCCATGCGTTTGGTCTCTAGAGCGCCACAGAGGAACAAACATAAATTCATAAATAGGCTGATAAACACATGACTCTGTTGCGTCGCGCATTCGGGTAAAAAGTAAATACACGTTTTTATGTATATCCTACTAATATTATAAATGCTAAAGTTTATGTGTGTGAATGTTTGTTACCATGTCTCTCCGTAACAAATAACCCGATTTTGATAAAATTTTGAATGTAGATAGTTTAGGTTCCGGAATAACATATACACATCTAGACAGACGACAATTCGGCATCCGCTAATGGTAGAAATACCGACCATTCGCACGAAGCGTTTCGCTTCCACTTTCATTATGACAACTGCCAAGGAGTCTGCCGTCCCTGCCGTCAACTGTTTCCCGAAAAGTATAATATGGGGTTGTTTAAGAAAAGAGTGAATAGGTATTTACTGAGCAAGCGTGTTCTATCTTCGACCGCATCGTCGCTTTCCATCACGTGAGATTGTGGTCAAACGCTAGCTTAGACACAAATAAAAAATAAAAAAAATGCAAAGCAGCAAATCAACTATTAAATTTAGTTAAAAGATCCCACTGTGTATTTGTCGGGGACATCCTGCAATACGCTATCTGAAATTAGTTACATATGTCATTAAATACATCTCTCAAGGTTCAATCAGTTCATATTGTTAGTTCACAGTGTTCACACTAATATTATTCGCAAATTACAATACGTTTGTTATCAGCTTATTTTACTCTTAGTTTTAGCAGACCGGATATTTTTATAATTATATTCTGATCTATTTAAAACATTAATTCGAAATGAAAGTAGAAATACCAGAGTTTAAGAGATGCTGTTGTTGCTTACCTCTTCGATATGGCCTATTGGTGACGGCCTACGTAAAAATGGTAAGTGTTATATATAATGGTAAGTTTTATGTTATTACACTCCTGATGACGGTAGCTTATTCGATATTTTTTAACTGACTTAAAAAAATGGAGGAGGTTCTCAATTCGACTATATTTTTTTTACACACCACAGAACTTCTTTCTAGGTAAACGGATTAAGATGATTCTTTTTTTATTTAAAAGCTGATGCTTTCCGTGTGGTCCCATTTAAATTTGATCAAGATCTGACTATACTAGTAGTTTTTGAGTTATGTCCATTTAATCTGATCAAGGGTTCCGAAAATAAAGCGGTGCAATCGGGTTTTTTTACGTTTGAATTATTCATTATGATGTCTATTATTTTATGTTTTGATCCAACTTGCAATTCCTTAAAATCTTTTATTTAATCCATTATATTATATCTATATGATTTTATATATCTATTATAGCTTAAATAATGAACTGCCCTTTGCCTTAGTTGGGCAAAGGTTCGCCTTCTAAGCAGGGGTATCAGGTTCGATTCCCGACGGGTACACAAGTTTTCTCTCCAATTAAAATTTGTGTTTCTGGTTCTGGTTGTAATTGTATTGTGATGTGAATGTTTCCGGCACCCACGACACAATAATCGAACTTAGTGTGGGGCTTTAAGTGTGAAAGCGTTTATATTTATAATTTCGTCATATGTTATAATTATATTTTTTTTCAAAAATGCTACATTTATTATTATTTTATACGTAACAGTGAAATTAATTGTAGGTACCTAACCTATTACGTAGCAGTATTTTGTAAATGAATCAACAACATATAATCCTATATTTATAAACATAAACACGTTCACAGCCCCACACTAATTACGATTACTTGTATCGTGGGTGCCGGAAACATTCACATCACACACTCAATAACAAACCAGAACCAGAAACACAAATTTTCCTTGGGGAGAAAACTTGTTTTCCCGCCGGCAATCGAACTCGATAGGATTTCCTTAGAAGGCGAACGCTCACTCACCCAACTAAGCCAACAGGCAGTTTGTTTATTTAAGTATAATTTTACATACAATTTTATTGTGGGTACGAGTTAGTTGTTATCTCGACCGACTAGAATTCAACCTCGCGGTCGAGTTACCCTTTAATTTTTATTTTTGTTAACTCGACCATGAGTGGTCAAAGTACAGTCGGAGGAAAAAGTGGTGTAAACCAAAATATTATAATTTCTATGATATACAGGACCATTAAAACAAAAGAAGTTTGTGTAGGTACAGTCATTCACACTGTTAGGGAATTACTACTCGTAGTTTACTAGATTTTAATCATTAGTCCTTTTTAAATAAAATAGAGAACATAACCAGTTAAATATAACAGAAAAGTTCTTTTAGCACTCATTTAAAAAATTCACTGTATTTTTTTGTTACAGGGATTAATGATACTGTTAAGTATACCTATAACATACTCATTGATAGCATATTGTTATCTATACCCTCAAGAACGTGGCGAAATGTGGATTCCAATCCTTATCTCTAGTATTTTTCTCTTTTTTATATTTATGGACACAGTGTTCACCATAGTATTTTTGGTTGGAGGACATAAGGTAAGTTAAATAATAAAAAAGACGTGTGGCACTCGGGGATAACTTCGAAATAAGCATATATATCTTGACGTTTACTTTAAAAACGTAAACGTCAAAACCTATAGGCTTATTTAGAAGTAATAGTTAGAAGACTCAGTAGCCGATTGGTATTGGATACTGAATCGAATGCATCTGTACGGAGTTCGCAACTCAACGTAACCGAAAACTTTTTGTGAAGTCGTGGGGGGCGTTAGGTTTTTTCGTTACGGAATTTCTGGATTAGGTCTCCACGCCCGCTTCTATCGCAAGGCCCGCGATAGAAGCTATGCAATAGCTTAATTTTCATCTTAAATTTGAATTACTTAAAAGGTTTAGCATTTACGGAGTTTCATACCAAAAGCATTGCCAGTTGCTTAATCCTTCCCTTGAATCAGCATACATTAAAGTACTGAGAAAAGATGGAAATTAAACCTGGAACTCTGAACTATCTGTTTAATAAAACCATATTATAACTGTATAAGATAGTTCGACACTATTTTGACTATTTTTGCATATAGTTTACTTTCATCATTGTACATATAAATAGCTGATCCCAAAGATAATATAACCATGCTGTCCAATCCACGAGCATCTTCTACTGAGTTTTTTGTTTCCGTCGGATGTTACCTGTATTTTTCTTAATCTTCGATTGGCAAGCGTTTGACCCCTATCTCACCTGATGGAAAGCGATGATGCGGCCGAAGATTAAGTATGCTTGCCTAGAAGATATCTATTCACTATTGACTTGAAGACTTCCAGATTGTACAGTTCGGGGAACAAAGAAGCGGGCAATGAGCTGCACTTTTTCGCAGTGTGAATGTCAAACGTAGAAGCGAAACGCTTCGAGCGAATGAGAGGTACGTCAAATGGATGACTTTTGCCAGTTTTTCTTTTAATTTTAATTCTTGTATGACTACAATCTCTCCTGATGTTAAGTGATGAACTGTTCGAAGATAGTAAACACACAGGGTTTTGAACGACTTGCTCTCAAATATATATCTGGCCAGAAAATATGTTTTAGTGATTACGGTGACAAAGCATTTTAGTGACGATTGGTTTTTAAATTTTCCACCACTTGATTAAGCTCAATGAAGCATGTTAATTGGTAGCAAATCACATACGCTTTAAAAAAAGTCCCCTACTTATGTCGGAGAAGTAAAGTTGTGCAGAAATAAATATTATAAAACCGACTTCGCCGCTTTATCTTCGGAACTTTTGATCAGATGAAAGGAATAAAAAAAGACGAAGTATTGAGGATAACACAAAAACTACTGGTCAGGTCTTTATCAAATTTCAATATAACAATATGGGAAGCAACAGCTTTAACATTAAAAAATAATTATCGAAATCGGTTCAGCTAGAAAAACGTTCAGCATTTGCGTGTACTTCACGAAAATAAAAAAATACAGTCGAATTGACAACTTCCTCCTTTTTTGAATTTGGTTAAAAACCAATTATATTTTAATAGAAATTTACTTTCAGAAAAATGTCAAGCTTATAAATATCTTCTATATTTACAACATCGCAGTACTCTGTGTATTTACGTTCATATTTGTAACCGCAACTTTGTTTGAACTGTATGGATTTGGAGAACGGCATTATTTTGACACCTACATAATCATTTGGGCTGAAGGAAAAATAGTTGGAATAGCAAACATTGGTAAGTTTATTTCATTACTTAATAGACGTGCCCCGCGGCTTCGCCCGCGTTAATTAAGTTATCAAGTAGCCTAAGTAATTGTGAGTATAAGCTATGTGCATTTCAAATTCTTCACCATAATTTAAACTTTACTTTACGATTTTTTTGACGACCCAGTTGGCGCAGTGGACAGTGTCCGCCCTCTGCGCCGTGGGTCCTGGGTTCGATTCCCGGCAGGAGCACAAATTCCTTCACAAGGGATATGTGCTTCTGGTTCTGGGTGTAATGTGTGTGTGATGTGAATGTTTCCGGCAACCACGATACAAGTATTTGAACTTAGTGTGGGGCTGTGGGTGTGAAAGATTCATGTTTATTTAATGTATCAACCATTTAACAAAAATATTTTTTTTTTGTTTCAGGATGTGACTTATATTTTATTCTTCTCATTAAAAGTGAGATCAAGAAGCTGTCAAACAATTGTCAATTTAGGTTTGAGAACACAGCGGCTGAAGCACAGTGTTCGATGGAAGTAGAAAAACTTGAAATTGATGTATTTGAAACTAACAAGGATGGAACCGACGAGTAAATCATTGAAAATAATTATCTGACTTAAACAAGCATGAACTGTAATATATGTTACAATCGACTAATATTATTATATTTAATCAAGTATAGGTTATATAATTTTTTTCTTAAGCATGGTCTATACACTCGAGATGTACAAAGAAGTAGGTCACGAGTTAACAAAATAATAAATGTTCTAGTTTCACTTAGGTACTATATAGACACTAGATAAATAAGTTAGCAAGGTTTTTCTTTCTTAATTCTTTGTCTCACACACAACCTATTATTATTTGGCTCAACGTATTAGCATTGCAATTCAGAGAGGCAATGCCGTCAGCATGATGGGAACGCTACCCACTGGTAGTGGGCTTGAGCACTTGAGTTACCTATAAGCTCGATGTCTTGTAGGTAACTTTAGTTCGTTGCTGTACATAGTTTTAGTTTAGTTTTAGGAAATATAGGCAATTGGCCCGTAGTTAGTACAGGATAATGAAAAAAAAAAAAACCTATTATACCTATATAAGTATTGTAACATTTAAGCAAAAATCATGTCATTAAAGGTTTTTTCGAACGGACTAAATGCTGCTGGCTGTGTGTAGCCTTTGCAGCTTCACCGGACGGGAGGGCGAGTGCGTAAGGCGCTTAGTCGCAGAAAAGAGGTGTAGGTAACTCGCGCAAGGGCCACCTTGGAGGTGCGAGCTTCGGCTTGGACCGTTGCTCAGACAGAGGAAACAGGAAAGCCCCGTTAGATGAGATTATCATCTATATTGAGCGCTATGAATACGAAAGATCAAGATCAAGAAGATTAGATCGATTTTGAACTGATTTGGGAGAGACATAGGGACTAAATATTCTACGTCCTCGTCAATAAAGAAAGGGAATAGGACTAATAATGTCAGCAGAGGCAATAGTAGAAGTGAAACACCATGTCATCTGTTATCAATCCTACTTTTTTTTATTGACGCGGGTTATGTATAATACTCACGTATGCGCATTTTTTTACAGACCAAAAGTTAAAAACCCAATTTGATGTTTTTCCGGAAAATCTTTACTAAATTTAAAACTCTACAAAACTTTTGTAATATCTACGTAACTACTTGCCTCTCTATAAGATAACACATACTTGTTTGGTAGGGTCCTGTGGTTTAAAACATATCTACGATTTACTGAATTTAAACCATTTGTTTATTCAGAGGTATTGATTAAATTGGTATTAGTCGGCTTGAGCACTTGAGTTACCTATAATCTCAATGACTTGTAGGTAACTTGGGCCTTTGCTGTATAGATGTATATATAATTTTTGTTTTGTTTTAGGAAATAATAGGAAATTTGCCTGTAAAATATAATAATATAAAATAGGTATAATGTTAATCTGAAAGTTTATTTAGGCAAAATTAATACTTTACAGCCAGTAGAAATTTTACATTAACTATGGTTTTAAAATCTACTCCTTAACCATAAAAAATCACCTGAAATAGAAATTCTACATGTAGTGGACTTTTTACTTGACACATGTTGTACTAACAATTTCAATAGCTTTTTCAAATACACATATTTCCAGAACCTAATTTTATAAATTCTTCGCACTATATCCAAATTTTCAGCGTTTCACGCACTTGGTTTTAGGTTTTTTCCAAATATCTTGTACTAGCTGTGACCCGCGGTTTCAATAACGTTAATCAGGATAAAAAGCTACCCACCTCCTAATTCTGGGTCTACGCATCTACATATACCGAATTATACCCTACACCTTGATTTCATTTAAAATCTTACACACACATACAAGGGTATCTACGGGCCAATTGCCTATATTTCCTAAAACTAAACTATGTACAGCAAAGAACTAAGTTACCTACAAGACATCGACCTTATAGGGACACATACATTGGGTTTTATATTATTGCATTATTTATATATTAGTGTGATAGTTTTATTATTTATTACTCAGTGTAAAAAATAATGAATCAAACTTTATAGTAATCGTCGATAACGCTTTTTCCTGTTAAGCCATCCTGTTATGGCCCTTATCAGTAGCAACTCTTGAAACTTTATTCATTGAGCGTCATACATTTTAGTTATATAAAATGCGAGTGTGGTAGAGACAGAGCAAGTCAGTTACTATTTGGTCGCACTTCCTGACTCAAGCCGAGATCCTCCAAGATAGGCTGCAGCGTCATCAACATCTTTGAAATCTAGGTCGCAATAGTTGACCTTGAATCGTGAGTTGAGCCGTCTCAACAAACTCACGAAAACTTTAATAATACAATCAGAAAAATCTGTTGCCAAGTTCTTTTTTTTATTCAAAGATTTGGCAAGGCTACTGAGAGAGGGTTGACTACTTGCTGACTAGCTCAGATCAGAATACTAACGCAGGCAGTATCACTGGTTCACTGTTAACCAATTAAACATAACATAACATTAACGCAATTCACACTCATAGCCCCACACTTAGTTGGATGACTTGTGTCGTGGGTGCTGGAAACGGTTCACACACAATCACAACTAGAACAATAAACACAAATTATCCATGGGGAGAAAACTTGTGTTCCCGCCGGGAATCGAACCTGAATGCTTAGAAGGCGAACGCTTATTCAATCTAGCCAACTGGCAGTTCAAATTGCATTTTTTTATATTTCATTGAATTCGTAAGTGAGATAAACAGCTTCTTGAAAGAGATGAACAATATGGGCCACAAGTCAAGTCCAAAATCAAATGATATGTGGTTCATATAGAGTTAAAAATATACACATATATTTTGAAAGTCATGCATTTAACTAACGTAAATTCCTATGCTTTGCTGCTCAGTCCTAGATTTCGTACTCGGTGTATGACTTGAAACGAGATCTTAACCTCAATGACCGTTTAGGTAAACATAAACGAGTGGATGTAGAATCTTTAAATGGCGTAGCAATCGCCGTAATGCACTGACTGGCGCTGCAACCGCAACGTGCTCTGTGGGACTTTCATCGTCTATATTTTAAGTATAGCTATATTATGTTTAGTTTAATTTATTTATTGATTTCTACTTTCTACCGACTTCACAAAAAAGGAGGAAGTACTCAAGTCGACTGTTTTTTATGTCTCTTACCTCATAACTTCGTTCCACGTGAACCAATTATGAAATTTTATTTTGTTTGCAATATGTTGCTTTCTTATTAGTCCTATTTAAGATTGATCAAGATCTGATCAGTAGTTCTTGAAATATCGTCAATAATCGTGTTTAGTACATCTAATCTGATCAAAGTTCCAAAGATAAAGCGGTGAAGTCGGTTTTTTTGCTTTACATGCGTTTAATTTTTTATCTACATACGCTACATTTTAAACGTGGTAAGTTCAAATTTTGGTACAAAACTTGGCAGGCTTAAAAAGTTCATGGTAGGCCTGCAGGATAGCTAGCCATGTGCACACGGGTAAGTGCACTATCATAATTGATATTGAATATAATTTTACTATCTGTGGTCCATAGCTGCATTGAACTATTTCAAGGCTAAGAGAAACATATCAAACTTCAATTAAATTCCGCCATTTTAGAGATTTTTTACGCTAAATAGACTAGTAGTATTTGACGACTATCTCACCTGATGGAAAGTGATGATGCAGCCGTAGATGTGTCATGCTTGTCTAGAAGTTAAATAAATAAAAATTGGTAAATTAAAGTAACAATATAATACTACTAATGCGTTTTATTTAAGCAACGCAGTCACACGTTTTAATAAATAGAAGTTAAATGAAAATAAAAAAAGGGAAATTAATGTCAGTAATGTATTTTGCTTCTTAACAATATAATATTACCAACGCTGTCTTACATTTAGTTTGGGTTTATTTGGTTTTTATAATCTTTACGAAAAATAAGAAAAGGAACTCGAAAAGTTATGTATGTCAAAAATTCTTCAGGCATTATTTCAATGTAACTTTCGAAAAGTTTAATAAGTATGACCGCCTGTAGCAAATCATTCTATAAAGGAAAATGGAAATATAACTGGATCATGTCGTGTTTTTCTTATTTAACAATTCTTGTTACAAAATAATAATAATCATAACGATCAAAGCAAGTAGAAATTATAGCTGATTCAAAATACACTGCATTGCTCTCGTTTATATCTAATACTAGCGACCTGCTCCGCTTTCGCTTGCATGCAATTTTAGGGAGAAAATACAAAAAAAATATATCATACAAACCTTATATTGCCAATTACGAACACAAAAAAACAGCCAAATCAGTCGAACCGGTCTCAAGTGATGGTCTTTCATACGTTGAAATTGATTTTTATATAGATATATAGAGTTTTGGTAAACCGTAAAACATTAGTTGTTAGTTTTGTAATATTTTCCAAAACTTTTGATTCTTCAAGCGTTAATATGTAGTAATGGTGGATTATTTACCGTTAATACTTAGAGAACGTGCATGAATGTCGTCAAATCATACAAAGTTGAATAACGTGATTTTTGCTTTCGCTCCAAAACATCAATAGAAGTTTTAGTAAAGTTTCTAAATTATACACTTCATTAGGACATGTCTTGACTATGCCTGGACCTGGACTCTCTTACTTGACTTTGATTTTGACTTGTGACTAGGACTTCCATTATAAAATATTGTACCTGATATATTTTATTACCTGCCAATAGCTAATTGCACAAGATTGCGGAGCCAAAATTAGAAAAAAATATCGATAGATCAATTATATTGAAATACGGAAAACGTTAACAGACGCAATAAAATATTCTAATTGTATCCTAATAGAAGCACAATGGCGGCGATTTCAGCACTCCCCATTTTGTGAAAGGACGAACAAATCACGTAATTGAAAAATCGCCGCGCCCTTCGAATATTAATCTTGTCTAATGTTTTGATGTCTGACATAGATATAGTGCTGCTGGCTTAAGGAATTACAGATTGAATAGCAACTAGCAGTGTTCTACAGCTGCTGCTTTTACCCGACGATCGATACTGTTATCGAGACTCAACTAATGTATTGTTATTGATGAGTCTCTTAACTTGTAGTTCAGATTGATTCTAAAGCCTCCAGTTTATACCTGGCTGATCAGTCCCAAAGGTGGCTACAGACCATAAACGGACTTGTGCTTGGTACAAGCTAAGCAGTAGACAAGATAGTTTTTTGTTTTTACTTTGGATTGCAATGCTAATCCGTTGTGAAAATTATTATGTGCCAGCATTTTAGGTATTTCTACCAGAGGTCCCGAAAACTCTTAATAATATTCTGTGGTACTCGATCCTCACTATCCTAGGTTTCAAGCACAAAGGGTGTATTTATATGTAATTGCTTTAGGAATGAAGTAGTCTACAATTGAAGTGAAAAATTTCGCATAGCCTATTTACTTAAGAAACCCATCAAGTCATTTCGGTCTTTATTCGTCTGGTTAATTAATGATTACAGTTGACAAAGTCAACGATTGCGTTTTTGATCGTATGTAGTTAACATATTTTTTACTAGGACCATTCGTTACCAACAAAGGCAGTAGCTTCTATACTAATTCATCTATTCTGAGTTTATTCCCCTCGACTAGCGGTTTGAATGCTTCCACGATGACTTGATATAAATTAGTTCTGTCAAATGAATTAATATTAAGCCTTTATGATAAGGCGTCGACAGGAGTTAAGTCACTGACTTTGGAGAAAAACTGTTAATATTATTGCTATCTGCCAATCCGATCTTTTATTAAGGTTAAAGATGTCAAATTTTTGGAAAATTAATTTAGGACTATTTCTATTATTTTTATATGATTGTACTAAAAATGACTACTGATAAATGACAAGCTGTTTGTCTCTTTCTTGTAAATTTTACGCAAAAATATGTTTTATTTATTTTGTTTATTTAATAGTTTAGCACAAAACAGTGTACAAGGAATAGCTTAATACTATGAAGCTTTCCTGGGCGTGTAAGAAAAGGGTTTTTTTTTATTTCTGTAATGCTTTTCTATCTATAGGTCATTAATCTTAATCCCCTGTATACTACTATGGGGCTGAGCAAAAACTCTCACTCAATGTTAATAAACAACGTAGGCGTTTTCACACTTAGTCACGAACTGTGATAACTCTGGCCAAGTTATCTGTATCAAGCACAAGTCCGATGCAAGCCTGGACATGTTATCTGTATCAAGCACAAGTCCGATGCAAGCCTGGACATGTTATCTGTATCAAGCACAAGTCCGATGCAGTGAGGCTCCGCCAAAAACTAGCTCAAAGCGTAAAAGAAAGAACAAAACTACAAACTAGAAACTCTAAAGCAAAGCGAGCAATAAATTAGTCATACAAAATTTGTTGAGAAAAGGCTTTATAAAACTCGAAAATGGAAGCTTATCTATGCTCTACCGGATTCATTGAGATGGAGCTGCACAACGTGACCGTATTGAGTATGTGAACTGCAAATAATGAAACAAATTACATTGGTTTCATCTTTTGGAAAACAAGCACGAAGCTTGTTTCGCAATAAATACAACTTAGGTGCATGTTAATCAAGTTAGGTTGAAATGGTATCTTTTAGGTACTCGTAACTAGTCTATATAATATATAGACTAGTTACGAGAATAGTTTACTTTTTACGTAGTCGGGCTTAGATTTTTTAATATATAGTAGGTATATATAAAAAAATCTAAGCCCGTACTACACGTAAAAAGTAAACTAATTTTTCATTTTACACTTTTTCATTAATAAAAGCTATTATGCGATGATAAAAGAACTATTATTACAATTTATTAAAGTAAATACTTCAATAAATAAATGAAGTAAATAACCTTCAATGACGTAAATACTTCATTAAATTCACAACAATATCAAATGTAGATTTATAGAAAATGTAGACAGTCTTTATAGTGAAATAAGGAGCCGCTACGAAGCTTATTGGTTATATCAGACATTTCGGCTGAAGTGTAGCGCATGTCACTTGTCTCTTGAGGCACGTGTCAGCAAGCCTCTTGTAGCTAAAAATAGTTTGTAAATGTTGTAGTTTTTATTGTTCTATAAGTATAGTTTTAAGAAGCTTCAATAGTTAAACAAGTAATACCTTAAAAACGATTCTATAATCAAGCTTTTACCAGTTGTAAATAAAAAGTACTAGAAAGTTATACAATACAATACAATACAATAATTCTTTATTGCACACCAAATAAAAGTAAAATTGTAGAACTTAAAATAATACAGTTATAAAAGGTAGTACAATGGGCGGTCTTATCGCTTTAAGCGATTTCTGCCAGACAACCTTTGGAAGGACAGAAAATGTGCAGGATGATTTGGGTTGGTGTGGCGTTCTATACTAATATAATATATCCAAATAAATAAAAATAAATAAAATAAAAACATACATAATACACATATACACATTATATATATGATACACATATACAGTTATGTAACCAGAGAACTTGTCAAGACGCATCAAACAAGCCCAAACTCGATGGGTTTATCTTGTTTAGTTCGTATGGCAATCTTCCGTCTTCATCATCAAAACAGCTCCATCATTGTATTTTCTATCACCAACATGCATAAGTGCACCAAATGTGAGTCCAATCGGACATCGGAAAGTGGGTCTAATTTAACTTGCAAGATTTGATAACAGACCGACTAATAGCGGGACAGGTGAAACTAAAAACTAAAAACATCGATGATTCTAGGCCCGCCAAAAAACGCACATCGGATTTCAGTGTATCCTTATGTACCTCTTGTACATATCTATTTACCTCGTATGTACTCGTATATGATAAAATGTGATGTTTGATTATATATCAAGACTATGTTCTTATTCTGCTTCGTTGTGGGGTTTGTCGGCGCTACATCTCTTCTCAATGTATTCTGTAGTGTAGAGTCCATGCGTACGAAGTTGCGAGCAAAACTCTAACTATAATTTCTATGTATGATAGGCCTAGGCGTTTTGCCGAATAAATACTAATATGATTATTATTTTTGTATTTGTAGTTTTGCATTTGACCACTGCAAAAACTGAAAAGTTGCAACTTTCCTGTCTTATGGGAACAAAAACGTCGGGACAGAACTCGTTTCGTAATCAAACTAAATATAATGGTTCAATTGACGCTTGGGTGTATAATTTAAATTAGACTGCATCATTTGCACTCATTAGGCAGCATAAAAAATAATTAAATAAGTCTTAAATAATAAAAATGGTTTGTTACTTTATTGCAAACCGACGATAAAGGCTTATGCTAAATGTTATTCTTAGATCAAACCGGTATCGAACCATTTTGAGCTAGCATCCTTTGTCCTCAGGTAGAGCGCCCCCGCTTCCATCCAAAGCTTGCTTGGGGATATGACCTGCCACCCTCTACACAGTGCGTGTCCTATCCGATTTTATTTCGGGCGTTTGATCGGAGTTGCATGGTATTCCTCATAAATAAATATTTTAAGATATTACTGGTCATAAGTCTTTCAGCGATTAACAAAGACTTTACAGCAATACGTTTAAACTATGGAACATGTTAAGTCTGATATTTTTGGTTTAAAGTAATAAAAGAAGAATGCTATCTACGGGCCAATTGCCTATATTTCCTAAAAATAAACTAAAACTATGTACAGAAAAGAACTAAGTTACCTACAAGACATCGAGCTTATAGGTAACTCAAGTGCTCAAGCCCACTACCAGTGGGTAGCGTTCCTATCATGCTGGCGGCATTGCCTCTCTGAATTGCAATGCTAATTAATACGTTGAGCCAAATAAGTGCCAGCATTTTGATCACGCGTCGCCTCAACCAGGCGCTCTGATAGATATTTGAAAATAGAATAATCTCTCAGCTCTCTCCTTTTTGGTTAATTTTCATATCGCCTAGGCCTGGATGCGCAGTGAAAAAGGTATTCCGCTGATGGGAACCCCCCCATTAAAATTGGACAAACGTAACAAAGATAACAACTGCAAGCCCCAGGCGATGTATTTTTGCCGAATACACGTTTTTACTGTAAATAAACGTGAATCATTTATGCAAATATCACAGACAGAAGCATCAATAAAACATATCCACTGCATCCATTGCAGCAATCTCTTCAATACTTAATAATCTACGACTATTTGTCGTGTCCCGGCTTTCAGGATTCATAACTTTAGAAAACAGTATTTTCAATTCAAACACAATGCACAAAGGTTTAAAATTGTTTGTGTTTATATTATAGAGATGCCATGAATTGATATTTTCTGTGGACGCTATTATTTAAATATAACTAACTATATTTTATATATAACTATTATTATAGCACTGATAAATGTTATTTTTGAGCAATGGGTACTATAAACTATGGTACAGTTTGAATCCTCTAGATAGATTTGCATACTAGCAGTTTTCTTACTCGATTATATGGGATCGACTCAGATAGTTATTCAAATTAAACCTTAAGACGCTATACAAATTATAGCTGCTAAAATTTTTTCGTATTCAGTAATGACAAAAAGTAAAGCTTTCATATTTGGACAATGTATGATAGAGGATATAATCTATAAAGAGGAGAGGATAATTGGAATATCTAAATAAAAGGAAACCATTTTTATTTTCAATGCTTTAGTTTTTTTTTCTCTAAATTTTGGCTTCGCAATCTTGTGTATTTAGCCAGTGTCAAGTAATAATATAATATTTCAAGTGTATTTCATATTAAAAGTCCTAGTCACAAGTCACAGTCAAAGTCAAGTAAAAGACTCAAGGTCTAGTTATAGTCAAGTCATGCCCTAGTAAAGTGGTAGAAACTTTACTAGAACTTCTACTGCAGCGAAAGCGAAAATCACGTTTTTTAACATTGTATGATTTACCTACACTTATGCACGTTCACTAAGTATTAACAGTTAATAATCCACCATTAATACAAATATCCTCATATTAACATGTGACTCGAAGAATCACATGTTTTGGAAAATTACTCAAAATCAACAACGCCATTTTTTAACTTTTGCGGCAAAACTCAAGTGGTTTAGTTCTCACGAAAACGAGTTTTAAGATTTATCGCTTAACAGAGATATTGAGACATGGCGTTGTTCTATATGTTTATCTCTTTTTAATGTATGGTGAGTAAATAGCTTGTCCAATTTTTTACACCTGCGGCTTAAATAAATTAGTGTATCGTTTTAATACAAGAGAATTACGGTCTATTGGGTAACCGATTGAGGTGACCGCTAAATGGAGATTATTTTGTAACAAAAACTATCAATTTAGGTAATAGCTCGGCGTGTAACAATAAATCTTGAATGTAGCATTATAAAGCTAACGGAGCGATACGAACAAAGCTATTATCAATTTCCGAATGCAATTGCTTGTTGATTTATAATTGTTCTGTTTTGTGATAGGATTAGGTTGCGGTGCTGACTTAGCTACAGCGATAAAAAAAACAACGGGTTGCACTCTGGGAGTGCCGGTAGAAGTGAAAGCTTGAACATTAACGTTGTAAACAGCAGGAGCAGACATACATTTTCGCCGCGTGGAGAGAGAGAGAGAGGGGGATATTACTTCTTCTACTACGTCGCGCCGCGCCGGCGGCCTATCCTCCCTCCGTCTTACGAATTTTCAATCAGGTCAGGTTTCCTGACGTGAGTTTAACATTTTTTACCCATCCCAAAAAGTGCACTCAAACACTTCAATAAAAACTTTTTTGAACAAAAGTGTATAAAAGTTATCAAATGTTTTTTTTGTTATTCTCAATAGGCAAGCATATGACCGCTATCTCATTTGATGAAAAGTGAGAATGCAGCTGAATATGTAGCATGCTTGCCTAGAAGATATCTATCTACTCTATACTTGAAAATTCCAACATTATACCGTTCGGGGAACAATGACGCGGGTAATGAGTTCCATTCCTTTGCAGTTCGGATGATAAATGTAGAAGCGAAACGCTTCGAGCGAACTGGAGGTATGTCAATAATAATGTTTAACCATTTGTGAGAAGATCTTTATTATAAATCTGGAATAAAATGTACCTGTTATTCTATAAATACCCAACGTTAATGTGATCCCCACAGGATATAAAATCAAATCACGCCCGCGCAATTGCTATCAATTGTTCTCGTAATACAAAATCCGAATAGGCTAGAAGCTTTATGACTACATCTCGATTTGACTACATAGTAGGTATGCACAAAGGTGTTGAGGTGTTTTATGAAAAATTAAAAAATGATTTATTTCTGTAACCAAGTTTTGCTTAACTTAAGAACCCGTATACATTTTTATGTCTTTCTCGCTCGCACGATTCACTGATTTTGAGATATAAACTGACGGTGTGAGTTATTGTAAATATTGTCAATATAATGCCTAAATAATAATATCACGGATCTTATAAAATGATATTCGTTTTCTTAGCTTTTGGATTGGCGGAGAAAATCGATGTCAAATTGATTTTATAGTTTTTTACTCTTTCTTCGTCTAATTAATAGGTATTTAAACGAAAATTAATTTAAAGTATCCGTTACATAATTATTTAGTAAAGTTATTGACAACATTTTCCACAACTCGCTCATTAATTTTTATTTCTCAAAATGAATGAATTGTGCGAGCGAGACAGACATAAAAATGTATACGGGTTCTTAAGGTAGGTTGGAACCTTCTATTAAGTATAAAAATACCTGTGTGAGAAGACCCCGCTCTTCCATATCCATTCCATAAAATATATGTAGGTTTCAGATAAGTAGATGATTATTATACATAGTTAAGTTTTTTAAGTTATTATAATAATATTTAGTTCTTATACAAGTAATTATTACAAACACACGTTTGTGGTGTGTAAGTGTATGTATGTGTGTGTGTGTGTGTGTGTTTGTGTGCCGTGTGTGAGTGTAAGGGTCTGTGTAATGTTCATGTGAAGAAATATATTATATTCAGTATATTTAAGTTAAATGGTATTTAAATAGCGTGTACGTTTTTATTTATATCTAAGTTATTTACTTTAGTATTTATTTATACATTCGAAAATATTTTTTGCGACATATTAATAACATATTTTTTTGTTCCAATCATACGACGGTGTATGATTTTATCTGTCACGGCTTGATGGACTAATTTCATACTTACGTTAGATTTAGATTAAGATCATGAAGTCAAATATTAAATTAACTTTTTGCCCGACTGCAGCGAATCAAAAGGGGGTTATCTTTTTGACCGGTATGTATGTATATATGTTTCCTCTAATTCTAAACTACTTATCATAATTTAACAAATACATGCTATGTCACATTAAATTGAATAATTGGCGCCCTCTAAGGGAAACAAATTCAAAACAAAGCATTTTTTTCACCCCATCCCATCATGTGTACCTGTTCCAAAAGTACCAAACTCATTGAAATGAAGGTAGGATTTGGTACTTTATCATTTTGTCAAGCGTACCGTTTGCGAGATATATCCCGTCAAAGTCATGAATACTATTTTTTTTTAATTATCGGAAGCCATTTTTGGCTACTGTAGGCGCGTTTTAGTTTTAAAAACTTTGTTTCTTGTTAGCGTGAGTGAAGATATTATTGGACTCTGCTTTGGCATTTTTAAATCGTAGATAGCAGTTTTATTTACACATCCCATAGATTTATACATAAAAGTCAAGTGTGCTTCCTGACAATGACAGAAACGACGACCCAGTTGGCGCAGTGGACAGGTGTCCGCTCTCTGCGCCCTGGGTCCTGGGTTCGATTCTCCGCAGGCGCACAAATTCCTTCCCAAGGGATATTTGTGCTTCTGGTTCTGGGTGTAATGTGTGTGTGATGTGAATGTTTCCGGCGCCCACGACACAAGTCTTTGAACTTAGTGTGGGGCTGTGAGTGTGAATGCGTTTGTTTTTGTTTTGTTATACTGAAAGTTTTTAAGTCATGCATCTTCCGGGTAAGCGTGTAATGTTTTTGATCTCATCGTCACTTACCTCATATCAAGTGAGAAGAATGGTAAAAGAAACCTAAAACTGATTGAACATTAGACTCACATCTTGACATCTTGATAACTTGTGTAAAATGCTTTGCTAGACCGCTTTCACTCTTCAGTAGCGTGTCTCAAGTTATTTTCGTTTCTCATGGAGTCACTATAACCGGTTTCCATTCCGACCACGTATGAAGGGTAACCTGCGGATGGTTGCAATGGATAACCTTGATCTTAACGGGCTCTGCTTGATATGTGAGGAACCGTGGTGAATGGCAATGTTCTGAGGATCTTTTTCTAATTCATTGTGAACTCTTCTTAATTCTTCAATGAATTCATAGGGTTGTGTGTGCTTAGTATATTGTTAAAGTTAAATAATTAATGTACCTTGTCCGAACAAGAACTTGTTGTTACGTCAACTCAGTTGTAGCCTCGCAAATCTGTAAAAAACTAAGGGAAGTATTATGTATAATACTAACCATGCCCCGCGGCTTTGTCCGCGTTTTTAACTTAATAAGTAGCCTATGTTATTCTGGGACCTAAACTATCTTCATTCCAAATTTCATCAAAATCGGTTAATTCGTTACGCAGATACATGGCAACAAACATTCACACACACACACACGCACAAACTTTAGAATTTATAATACTAAGTTGAGCCCCGCGGCTTCGTCCGCTGATGATGATGATGATTAAATATATAGCCTATGACCTAATTCAAAGTATAAGCTACTTACATTCCAAATTTCATTAAAATCGGTTAAGTAGTTACGGAGATACGTGGTAACAAACATTCACACACATACACACATACTTTCGCATTTATAATATTATAGTAGGATTATTTCTAAGTCAATAATTATTCCATAGCGAGAACCATTTAGGTTATAACGATAACTTATTAAGTCGTGTATTCACATCTTCCTGAAACATGGAATAGGGTTGGCGCCGCGGCATTTTCGGCAGAGCAGCGCAAACGGCGAAAATATGAAGACCTCGGCAGTGGTTACATATTTGAGCCGTTTGGTGTTGAGACACTGGACCCGTGGGGACTAAAAGCTCATTCTATTTTCAAAAATTTATCAGAGTGCCTGGTCAAGGCGACGCGTGATCAAAGTGCTGGTACTTATTTGGCTCAACGTATTAGCATTGCAATTCAAAGAGGCAATGCCGCCAGCAAGATGGGAACGCTACCCACTGGTAGTGGGCTTGAGCACTTGAGTTACCTATAAGCTCGATATCTTGTAGGTAACTTAGGTCTTTGCTGTATATAGTTTTAGTTTAGTTTTAGGAAATATAGGCAATTGGCCCGTAGTTAGGATAAAGTATGGGAATCCAATTAGTGATATGACGGCAAAGGGTTTATGGAACGATAGAGAATTGTGAAATAATTTATAAATTGTTGTTAAGGTTGCTCTAAAAGTTCACACGGTGACGATTTCACTAAAATTGGTCCAGCCTTTTAGGAGTTCAGTCACATACCACATACACACGTACAGAAGAATTATATACAAAAAGATATGCCTCACTTTAAGTTCTGTAAGTTCCTACGAAGGTAGCAAGCTTATCGGTATTCAATCACTGACATTTTGGAGAGTGTGCACAGGAATTACATGACTTAATTCCCCCATGCCCTTTTTACCATCTAACAACAAGACAAACTATCAAACGTCATCCATTTATCCGACATACCTCCAATTCGCTCGAAGCGTTTCGCTTCTACGTTCATTATCCGTACAGCATAGGAGTGGAACACATTGCCTGCGTCTTTGTTCCCCGAACGGTATAATCTGGGAGTCTTCAAGTCTCGAGTGAATAGGTATCTTCTAGGCAAGCATGTCACATCTTCAGCTGCATCATCACTTTCCATCAGATGAGATAGTGGTCAAATGCTTGCCTATTATGCACAAAAAAAAAGGTTGCGATAGTACCAGGCTTACGTTTGCGTCAGTTTATTTGTCAACTGGCTAGCGTCTACGTGACACGCTTACACTACAATGGAGTGAACACTGTAACCTCCTGTAACAAGATATAAACATTGTATTGTTACACTCAATTCTAAAGGCGAATGTTCAGTGGCAGCCCACTGTGATACTTACATTAATCAAAATGGTAATCAGATTTCATAATAAGTAGGTTCTCCGTTTGCAGTGAACGTTGCGTTTTTGCTACTTCTATCATTATATAATGAGTTCTTTATAATTATGCATGCCAAATCAAACTTAATCATTATAAATGCAAAAGTTTGTGTGTAATAAGCGTGTAGGTATATGTTTTTCTTTTCACGCCGTAACTAGACACAAAATCTTTTAACTTAAGAAACGCGGGTGAAACCACAGCGCGCAGCTAGTATATCGTACCTAAAATTTGTATATTCAAGAACTTATTGAGGTCTTTAAGACCAAATAGGGTGACCCTTTACAAAAAATCATACCTTTAATTGACACTTTAGTTCGGTAAATTCGTTAAATTAATTTAAGATGAAACGATCCCTACTTTCAATCTAATATATAAAATTCTCGTGTCACAGTTTTCGTTGCCATACTCCTCCGAAACGGCTTGACCGATTTTGATGAAATTTTTTGTGCTTATCCGGTATCTATGAGAATCGGCCAACATCTATTTTTCATCATCATCATCATCATCACTTTTCATCATTATCAACGCGGGTGAAACCGCGGGGCGCAGCTAGTAGATATTATAATAATAACATTGATTTTGCATACAAAATATGACAGTACATACCTATATATTTTATAGACACTCTTATATATGGTTAAAACTATCGTGAGTGTTACACATTATGTTTCAATGTTATATCCGGCTTAAAACACGAAAATTTCGACTTACTGTGTAGTCGACTAGTTTCGGACAAATTAGTTGTCCTTCATCAGGATGAGTAAGACGCGCGATACGCGGAGACGAGCGGCTCGAGCTTCGGCGCGTGACATCACGAAGCGACGTCTAATTTATCTGAAACTATTCGACTACAAAGTAAGTCGAAATGTTTGTGTTTTAGAATACAATGAATAGAAAATTCTTTATTGTTCACCAAAAACAGTATGGGCGGACTTATCGCTAAAAGCGATCTCTTCCATGCAACCTTTGGATGGAGAGGGATATTTTTTTATAATTAGGTCGGTGGTGTAAAATCATAATAATGACATAAATACAACTTACTTAGATACCTATCTATATACATTAATACATACATACATATAAACTTACATAAACAATATTTTATATAAACCTACGTTTTAAGCCGGATATAACATTGAAACATAACTCTTAATTAATTATGATCCCTATCTCTGTATTAATTAATCACGTATAAATGTAAAAATTGTATTATGGATTATAACTTTAGCTTACACACTCGTGTTACAAAATACAAGGGCACATACTGTCTTAAAAAAACGACGGGTACGGATCCATAAGAGAAAACATAAAATTCCATTACTTTATCATATTTAAAATTTTCCAAGTCTCCTAGTCAAACTGTCTGAATGCTCGGTACCTAGTACTTGGAACTGGGTAAAATTCTCTTTTAACTTATTTCCTGTCAGGCTAAGAGGGACGTCTCGGCTCAAATAAAATATTTCGTTGAGTACTAACCTCGGTGTCTTGCAGTTGTCCTTAGGGTTGACCGTAATGCTAAATCATTTATCTTTTATTAGGTGCGCATTGTAGTCTCTCACAAATACAAAGTTCAGATATTTAGTATATTGATACCTGGAACTGCCCGTTGGCTAAGTTGAGCGAGCGTTAGCCTTCTAAGCAGGGGTATGGGTTCGATTCCCGGCGAGAATACAAGTTTTCTCCTCAAGGAAAACTTGTCAGGAAAACTCTTCTATTAGAAGTATTATTATGAAAATTATTAAGTACTAGCTGCGCCCCGCGGCTTTGCCCGCGTAAGTCCCGGACCATCCAGAATTCGGGGTTAAAAAGTAACCTATGTCCTTTCTCAGGCTCTAGACTATCTGTGTACCAAATTTCGTTTAAATCGGTTCGGTAGTTTTAGCGTGAAAGCGTAACAGACAGACAGACAGAGTTACATTCGCATTTATAATATTATAATATAGTAAGGATAATGTATACAATTTTCTTTTAATTATTGATAACCAGTAAAGATGAATATATCAATTTTCGTAGCTGGTTACAAAAATCGATCATACGAACAACAGTTTAATTCTGCTTTCGTAGCTGGTTATCAAACGATGAAAAAATTCCACGTTGGTTGCTGGTTATGAAGGTTCAGTTCCGAACGTAGACGAAAGGTATGTAACTTAAGGTATACCTCGCTTTTCCTATATTCTAGGTTATTTATAAAACTCCGGAATATGATAAAAAGTGCGATCTAGTTGCCACTAGTAGATAGGTACGTTAAAATTTCCACTAGAACGTTTAATGGCAGACATTTCAAAACTAATAAAACCCCAATGTTTTTGGAAGACTATGCTGATTTTGTTATTAATATATTTTTTTAAATGCTGCGCCTTTCACTTAATCGTTTTCCATTACGAACACAACAAAAAAAAACAGTCGAACGGCACGACCACGTGCCGTTTTCAAGTGATGATTTTTTAGTACATGTTGGAAATTTATTTTTATTTGTATAGAATAAAGGCTAACCTATAATTTTTTTGGCAAAATGTTTTATAGTTAAAAAACGAATAAACGTATCTGTCCAATGTAGGTACGAATAAACTTATTTAACTTATCAATGGTCTGGTATTGACCTGCTATTTATATGCAATACAAAAATACGGAAGTGTATGCTTTACATTTCTTTAAGATAAATGTAGACTGCTTGCCTTCGTGTTCCACCTCCCAATTTGAGATTTAATTTTAATTTAGTAGCTTAATTTTGTCATATCTGCTTCTTCGTTTCGTTCATCAGAAGGCAGAAAAAAACTGTATGTCAATAATTTTTTACTAAAAATTTGCTTTCTGTGTGACAACCCTGTTTAGAATTAAAGGCAGAATGGAGTGCAGGTGGTCTGTCCGCCGCCCGGGAAGGTAAGCGACAATCCAATTTTGCCAACTCTCCCCTCGGTGGCGGCGGGTAAAACCGACTACAATTTGTAGCAAATATTGAAGAAACATGCCGGAAGAGTATTTCAACTCAGAAATTTTAATAAATACCTGCTCATATGTTTTTTTTATATTAAGAGAGGTTTCAGTTTAGCTGGTTTACTATTAATGATATTAGACGCTGGTTATTTAATGATTATATGATAATAACAATAGATCGTACGCTACGCTCATGAAATCTAAATTATCAAAAGCTCTGATTGTTGATATTTTTCACATTATTGTGAATCCATTTCTTTTAAACTCACCTATCTTTAACTTTTCACATTTTCGATGTTCGATTAATCCGTCAGAAATCATACTATTAAGAGCAACTATGTCCAGATCTATAAAAGTTTTGGATTTCTTAAATTTAATAACTTTAAACGTTACACAACTTAAAATATCTGGGAGTTGCATTTTAATGTTGAATTGCCCGCAGGCGAGGATTGGTGCGCGTTCGCGTTTTATGCAGCGGGTTTTGTTCCCGGTGGGAACCACAATATTTCTCCCCAAGGAAAATTTGTGTTTCTGATTCAGGGCGTGAATGTGTGTATGAAGTGAATGTTACTGGTACCTACGAAACAAATCATAGAACTTATGAGGACCTATGATTGTGAAAGTAAAAATGGTTTTTTATGTTTATGCTACTTTAGACGATATGCATCGATTACCAACTTTACTTAAATCGGCATATTTGTAGATGAAAACCATGTATTCAAAACACACTCACTGTTAGTATTGGCTATTATTTGTGAATACAGGCACAACACAATTGCGGAATCGTGTTATGAGCTGCGCATACATAGCAAATTATCTGGGCTTCTACATTATACTGCACAGTAATTGTTAGAATAACGTGCGAGCAGTGCCACATCTCTGTTTGAAAAGCAGAGCAGTCAGCCAAATTACTGAGCTAATGCGCAATAGGATCCAATGTATCTAGTCAACGATACTGTCAACGAGTACGTGGTAGTATAGCTATGCGATCGAAAATTCTAGATGGTACTTTAATGCTTTCATATATTATGATGATATGACATAACTCATTTGAGTTTGGAGACATGACGCGAACGTTATGATTGGTCACCTCCCAGATGATAGGCATCTTACTTTTTTTATGCTAGATAGGCAAGCATTTGACCGCCATCTCACCTGATGGAAAGTGACGACGCGGCCGAAGATGGAGCATGCTTGCCTAGAAGGTACCTATTCACTCTAGACTTTAAGACGCCCAGATCGTACCGTTCAGGGAACAAAGACGCAGGCAATGAGTTCCAATCCCTCGCTGTACGGATGATAAACGTAGAAGCAAAACGGTTCGAGCGAACTGGAGGTATGTCAACCATAAATGGATGACGTTTGACAGTTTGTCTTGTTGTTTGATGGTAAAAAGGGCATGGAGGAATTATATCATGTAATTCCTGAGCGCAATCTCCAAAATGTAAGCGATAGAAATCCCCGAAACTAATCGGAAAATCCGACAAAAATCGCAATGAGTCCGAATCGGCTAGTTATCAAATAATAACAACCCATAATCTCATATGTGAGTGTTAAAGCAAAGGTAGTTTTTGTTTGATCCATCCATCTAAAACGGTTATAATTAAGCACAGTAACGAATACAGTGCGATCTAAATAAGTCTAAACTCCAGGCGTACAGGCGTTATTTTAATAACCATAGTTTAGGTAGATACCTATGTATAGTAGATTTAGTTAGATAGATAGATAGAGCCAGGATATATATATGTAGCAAATAAAGGTTCGGTAAATCCACAGTTTCAACTTTTAAAATAATGTACCTCGAGGAAATTGAAAAATCTTTACGAGTAGTCTTTTCGATTCATAAATAATAAACGCAAGCAAAGCTTAAAAAAACCGACTTCACTGCTTTATAATCGGAACCTTGATCACATTTTATGTATAAACACGCATTATTGACTATAACTAAAAAACTAGAGATCAGATCTTGATCAAATTTAAATGGAACTACATAAAAAGCACCACCTTTCAAATAAAACAAGAATCATCAAAATCGGTTCACAACGAAAGAAGTTATGAGGTAACTTTTGAAGTCGGGTAAACGAGAACATCGTCAAAGTACGCACTATTCGTCACAAAATAGACATTATTGACGATATTTCAAGAACTGCTGATCAGATCTTGATCAAATTTAAATGGGACCAATTAGAAAGCAAGATCTTTCAAACTAAAAAAAAATTCAAACTCGGCTCACGTGGAGAGAAGTTATGAGGTAACACATAAAAAAAAATTAAAAAAATATAGTCGACTTGAGTACCTCCTCCTTTTTTGGGAAGTCGGTAAAAATGAGCGTAAACTCAACCTACGATCCAAATAAAAAGCATTGACACATCACAGAAGTTAATGCACACTTTTCTCATACCCAAATAACCTCCTAGCTTATTTAAACACACTCACTGCACTTACAATAAGTAGTGCAAAGGAATGTGGCAATGTATACAAGAACCAATCCAATTATTGAAATTAAATTGTGTCTTTTCCTTGAACTCTTCCAAACGGGTTCCAATTCCAATTTAAATGTAAACTAAAGTAAACAGGAAACTAAGACACACTTAGCTTTAACAGTTGTGGCGGAAATCCACGTTCTCGTTGACTTTCTGAGCTGAAATACCCGCAATTAGTTTCTGTTTCTGTTTCTATTTAGTTTCTATACTTTAAGAGATAAATAGTGCTGATTGACTTGGTACTTTTAATTTGAAAAAACTATGCGAGTGTTTTTTTAATGGAAAACACTAGGTCACTGAGTGGTACTTGAGTCAACGTTAGTAATTATATTTAACTTTTAAGTTAATCGACTTCCTCTATAAAACATGGTAGGACTTAGATGAGAGATGATTTTATACTATTTTCTAATTAAATGAAAAAAACATACAAATTAAATATATCACAATGTGAAAATTTCCATTATCGTAAAAAAAATATTAAAATGTCACACCTTCGGCCGCATCATCACTTTCCATCAGGTGAGATAGTGGTCAAATGTTTGCCTATTAAACATAAAAAAAAAAAAAAATTTTTTTTTTAAATGAATCTCTAAAAAAAAATTATGTAAATATAAGCGAATGAAATTATAAACAACAGTGTTAAAACCGCAATGAGTGCGCTAATAAATCATATAAAACAAGCTGCAACGTAGATAACAAGCCTGTTTTACTAAAAAAATTAACATAAAGTGTTGCCAGAACTCACCCCACTTTCCATCAAGCGAGACGGTGCTCAAATGCACGTCTATTAATCATAAAAAGTACTAACAATAAAGGCACCGGCACCAGTTCTGGTAAATTTCGACATAACTCGACTTGCAGGTAGACTCGGCTGTAACTCAGCCCAATTCCTTAACGTAAGTGCCACTGAAAGGAGCCAGATGCTGAGATGTTTAATTTATCATTTTTCTGAAGATTTAATAACAGTGTGCTAGCGTCAGGTATATACGGCCTAATGGTGGCTTTTATACAGCTTTTTGTATCGGATAGGTATGTAGAACTGACAAGACCATATATAATATATTCTCTTCTAATATGAACTGCCCGTTGGCTTAGTTGATTGAGCATTCGCCTTCTAAGCAGGGGTATCGGGTTCGATTCCCGGCGGAAACACAAGTTATCTCCCCATGGAAAATTTGTGTTTCTGGCCCTGGTTGTGATTGTGTGTGTGATGTGAATGTTTCCGGCACCCACGACATAAGTCATCGAACTTAGTTTGGGGCTGTGAGTGTGAAAGCGTTTATGTTTATGTTTAAGTTATATAAATATCTCGTGTCACGGTGTTTGTGGTCGCACTCCTCCGAAATAGTAGGGGAGCCCAAGCGGGGATTTTGCGTTTACTCAAGCGCGTCAGTAAACCATATAGGGACCTTGCACCCTGTAATGTACCCCCACCATAGATGAAACCTTAATATAGGGCAAGCGTTGATGGCAACCGATCAGATTAGTAAAAAAAACGATCTTTAAAAAAACACGAACGCGTCAGATTAAGACAAGGTATGTGTAGAGTAAGTGTAGAAAAGTGTACATTTCAATAATTGACGATTTCAGCGTGATATAAGAAAATGGGCGTGTCACAAAAATGTAAAAAGAACTTCACCTCGAAATATTCAAGCGCGAATAATGTTTTTTCATTTTGAAGAAATCCTATTCTTAAGGATTACGGATAAAATATAATCTGAAGATTTTCACACGGGTGGTCCCGAAATCAGAAGACCCCGGTTCGAGCCCAGATGATTAATATTTTCATATTATTTATTTACCAAAAAAAAAACCTCGGTCATCCAAGTAAGCATGAAAGAGGTAAAACACTTTTTCCTTTTCGTGGCATTGCAACGCTTGCTAGCTACACAGCTAGTATATAAAAAAATATAACTATTACTAAGTGTATATTATTGATGACTATAAGTGTAATATTTAGGTAATTCAAGCTTATTAACATCTTAATTATATTCTGTTTGTCAGATAAGATTACAAAAGGGAAATAAAACAAATAGCACTCAAACATTTTGTAAACCGCTTGCCGAAGGAAAAGTGCCCAGAATAATGGCTACGTTTCCACGTTGAATAGCGATGCAATTTTTTTTGTGCTAAATAAGAGCCAGCATTCTGGTCACTGGTTGCCGCGACCAAACGTTTGGATACATATTTAAAAATTTCGTGTGCACCCGGTCCCCACTGACCCAAAGTTTCTACCCCAAATGGTACAAACATATAACTTCTATCAAGGTTGGAATATTTACGCCGTTTGAGGTTTTCTGCTTTGTTTGCAGCCACACCAGCTTGAACACTAGTCTCTGGAAGATGAGACCTGGAAGTGTATCGACACAAGTTGCATCCCACACTAATGATCGTCCCATCTTCCAAAGAGTTCTGTTTGTTAAGACAGTAGTAGGTACACCACATAGCTAAATTATTTTACTATTTTTTCTATCTAAAAGTTATATCAAAGAGATTGCTCTATACTATTCCTCAATATAAATTTAATTCAATTAATTTTACTATAAAACCAACTGTTAATACCTACTTATGAAATAACCCGAACAAAACCTCAAAAGTTATCAGAGTTCGTAAATACTTCTTACCAAATCTTTAGTTGGCACGCATCCAGACCACAGCCTTTATTATCACCCAGCTCATTCGTGCCTCGTTCTAGAACAAGGCTCGTTCGGATTTCGATCGATCAGAGTTGCGTTAAAGGGTAGTTTGGAAAAGTTCTAAACTTCCTAATGCATTGGGAGGGATAAGGGTTAACTTCATCGTTTGATGCAAAATTATTGAATTCAGCATGAATTAGATGATTTTTGAATATGATTAATGTTTTATTATGAAAACTATGTATACCTTAAAAAATATGAAATTTAGCATAAATATCCTGAGTCCATCACTTATATTTATCAATTTAAAATAAACCCAACGGTATGACTTTAATTCCATGGAAGATGGGACGGCCTTTAGTGTGGGATGCAACTTGTGTCGACACTTTAGCTCCGTCACATCGTCCTGAAACACAGAATGGGGCTGTCAAACATATCAGTGCGCTTGGTTGAGGCGACGCGTGATCAAAATGCTGGCACTTATTTGGTTCAACGTATTAGCATTGCAATTCAGAGAGGCAATGCCGCCAGCAAGGTGGAAACGTAGTGCCACTGGTAGTGGGCTTGAGCACTTGAGTTACCTATAAGCTCGATGTCTCGTAGGTAACTTAGGTCTTTGCTGTATGTAGTATTAGGAAATATAGGCATTGGCTCCTAGATATTAGATATTACTACAAGTTATGTAAAACATTACACAGCTGAATGAGTTGCTCGAAAGATTTTTTGGTTCATAATTATTATTATGCCTCTTTAAGAACTAAGATATGCTTTTTTCTTTTTTTTCTATTTATTCTTGGTTGTCCTAACTACGGGCCAATTGCCTATAAAATATATCGCTATGCTTGTGTAGTAAAAATACTTAAAGATAGGAAATATAGTCTACTACCTATATTATCCAAGCAGCTTGGCTCTTGTTGATCATGATAAAAAATAGCCTGTGTGTGCCTTATAAGTTATGCATGTTCGTAGTAAATTTCATCTAACTCCGTACAGCCATTATAACGTGAAGACAAAACTGACATACTAACAAATTAACACACAATCGTTCTCATTTAAAATATCAGTGGTTGTTAAGCCAATAATAGGATGTGTATAATTAAACTTGACAAATTACTTTTAAAACGGAAGCATACTTTTATTAAAGGACCTTTATGTGCTACATACTATGATCAACTACGATAACAAACTTTCTCGCATTGAAGTGTGATCGGCACTTGCACTCTTTTGGAAGTAATGTTTCAGCCAGGATACGGATAAATACGATATCCTTCCTGTAGGAACTACGTTTAGAGGTTATGATATAATATAGTATACAAAAATATTTAATTTATTTTAACTGTTTTATTCATAATGCAAATAGACTCTATACAAATCGTTTCCTCGTTTTGAAATTCCTTGTACATTTCTTAAAGACATTTCCTCGACGTTTTTATTAAGTTTTTAAAATTTGAGCCGTACTTCGCCTTTTCATACTTTAGAATTTCTTTGCGTACATTACTTTTGCATGTTCTTGATACTTATTAATTTAGTATAATATAATATGCGATAAAAAGAATATATGATATATTTCTTAATTTTATGTATAGTTTATCAGTGGGTGTCAAATCAAATGAAATCAAATCAAAATCGTTTATGCACATGGGCCCCAAAGAGGCACTCATGAAAGTTAATGATTCTATTGCCAGATTCGCAAAATTACAGCCATCTCGAGAAGAACCTGGCAAGAAACTCGGCTCGGATGACTGGTGTGTGTGTGAATAAACGACATCTAAAAATCATCTTCGCCATTAATAAGTCTAAACCCTTCACCAATTTCTTTTTCTACCGACTTCACAAAAAAGGAGGCGGTGCTCAAGTCGACTGTATTTTTTATATGTTTTCTCTCATATCTTCTTTCCACTTGAACCGATTTTGAATTTTTTTTGTTTGAAAGATGTTGCTTTCCAATTGGTCCCATTTAAATTTGATCAAGATCTGATCAGTAGTTCTTGAAATATCGTCAATAATGCGTGTTTAGTACATCTAATATGATCAAAGTTCCGAACATAAAGCGGTGAAGTCAGTTTTTTAAGCTTTGCTTGCGTTTAATTATCAATGAATTAAGTGATGATATATAAGTTTTATAATTTAATAATTATTAACTTAAGCACCAGCTAGACTGTATACCCTCTAAAACAAAAAGAAGTCATCTAAATCGGTTAAAGTCTTAGGATAACCGATGAACGTTATTTAATAAGAAAATTCGGTACAAATAAATATCTCCACCATTGTTATCAATGGAATAAATTGATATATGATAGGAACAAAAATAAAATTAAAAACTTAAACTTTATCTTAATAATGACCTAAGAATAATTAAGCGCAAAACCGACTTCACCGCTTATTTTCGGAACCTTGATCAGATAAAAATTATTAATAATAATTTAAATGTATTGAACACGCATTATTGACGATAACTGAAAAACTACTGATCAGATCTTGATTAAATTTATATGGGACCACCAGCTTTAAAACAAAAAAAGAACGTAAATAAAGACAGTCGATTGAGTAAGTCCTCCTTTTTTGTGAAGTCGGTAAAAAAATAAACTTTGGCCATGTGGCAAAGTTCCTCTTTGTGCAATGTCGTTTCAAAATAGGTATTACATAATGTGGATAGTGATTATTTTACAATCTTCTCTAATTTGTTGTTAAACCAAATGTTTAATATGATACTTATCTATTTATTAGAAACAGTCATAAAGGTTTTCCTTCAACACAAGCACATTTTAATCAGATATAAAGTTTTTTTTTTAATCAATTTTATTTTAAGGACCTTTATTTTGACAATACGACGGTCCTATTGTATGTTCTTACGTTAGGGCAAATAAAGTAATTCTTGGAGATATCAAGTTGCAATGGGCTTTACTGAACATCATGCATGATTACTACGGAGGTTTACTAACAGGGATAAAGTAAACCCAAAATTGCTTTTGTAAATTTTAGCGTAACAGTCAGGGCCAGTTTTATGGCACAAAAGGTAGTTTATACCTGTAACAGACAAGCATTTCGTTTTTCATTTTCCGTACTGTTACTGTAAAACTTGCCACTGATAGACTTATAAAAGATTGTTGATGTAGAACCTCTACGAATTCTCGTAGGATATAATAGCTACGCAGAAGTTCTACGTTTCGTAGAGTTTTGTAGCTGCTTGTGCTACACACGAAATGAGTACTCGTTGTAGGAAGTATTTATTCTTTAAGGTGTGGTACCCATAGCTATATTTTTTTATATTTTATATTTTATTTTGCTATATTTTATATGATAGTTGTGTATACGTAGTTCGTTGTTTACACGTTTACGAATTAACAGGTGAGTTATCTAGGTACATACACAATCGCCATGATATATATGGAGACATGCTTAAGTGAGAAAGAAGAAAACAAGTGAGAAACATGACAAGTGCCGTTTTTAACCTAACATTTGATTCTCTATTTGTCTTGATGAACGCTACACAAATGCGTATGTTAAATGACATCAATTTATGAATTAATTTGTAAATCATGCTGTAGTCAATTTATTTCAATGAATATGTGGGTTTATTTTTTTTAATTTATCATAAAAATGTTACAGGTATTTTATTGGATTTACCAATTACGATGTTAAGTAATAGAAGCGGATTATAACTCAATGAAAATTCATGTATCATACAACAAATTGAATGACTACAGATTTTTGCGACTATTGAAAAAGTGGATTGGCACAATGCCGATAACAATCAGATTGATATTGTAAACACAAAACCTTGTCTGTATGTCAGTATGGCTGTATATAGTTGATCAAGCGAAGCGAGATCTCTAAGTTGCCTTGGGTCGTTCAGCACTTCGTCCGTCCGTCCGTCTGTCAGAGGCATCTAGGCGTCTAAACCATATAAGCGAATGACTTCAAATTTTCATAGAATATGTAACACTACGGTCCAAAGCCAGTTTTAGACCTATTTTGTCATTTCGGCGCTTTACTTAGTGTGGGGCTGTGAGCGTGAAAGCGTTTTAACTTGTTTGTAATGAGTAAAGGCTGGATGAAATTATAACAATAGTATAAAGCCACGGATAGATCAAAGGTTCAATTTTATATCCTCTGTTACGTTGACAAAACTAAGTGATACAGCTCATATTGAAACGATTATGAGTCTTCTATAAGTGCCTGGTACGTAACTTGATTTTGGCAGTAGTCGATTGTTTACAACTTTGTATCGTACATCGTTCTGCGCACTGAAGGTCAAAGCTCAACTTGAGTTCCGGGTCCTTACCAAAATTTTAACAAAAGTCCAGTGGATAGGTCGTTATGCATTTATGTCGATCCGACTTTAATTTTGACAAACTCTACAATTTAACAAAGGTTGAGAAGTTTTGTATACTTTTATTAGAATTAAAAAGGGCATAGAATAGGTCAGTGTTTTTTTTTTAAAATTTTAAAGATTTATTAGATAAAAGCCACATACATACTTAACTTTACCCAAGTTATAAAGCTTAAAGTAAACTTATTATAAACAATCTTAGTTCAAGTAAGGTACATATTGCCTCTAACAATGCGATATGATTACTTATATATGTTACAATTTGCAATAAACCGTCAAAATTATTACTGAATAAATAGGTCGTTCAAGAACAGAAAAAGTTAAAAGGTGTGAAGACGAGCAAAACGAGGAGGAACAGCGCTCGAGCCAAGAGAGAGCGAAGCGTGCTTATCATGGAAGCGATCATGGAACCGGCGAATACTAATACTTATTAGTTTCATAGTAAAGACAGCTAATGGGATAAAGATTACGGTATACGATCAACTATTTTTCTTTTACAAACTATTCAAAGTCATTAGTTCTACGTACTGGCGCCCACGTGAACCTATTTCACTAAAGAGGTCATAAATCCCCTTTCTTTTGCGGCCTCAAACATGAATTAGGCATATTATATTCATGAATGGGCGCATACAGGTCTATGAATATAAATGAGATTAAAAAACTTTTTATATTATGTTGAACATAATGCGAAAGTTATTACTGCTGGGTCGAAACTCTGAAAGGGCATTCTATATGTATGACCGTTTAAAACGAAAGCTTGACTCAATTATGGTAACATGGCTACAGCTTATCTGTAGAATCAGACACAGATGAATTGCGTGGATATATAATAATTATTAAAAAAACTATCTAGTTATATTAAAAAAAAAAACAAAAAAAATGTTTTTAATAATTTGGCGTTCCAGCAAATTGTTGTTTAAACAAATTAAAAAAAATAAAAAGAAAATGAAAAAGGGCATAACGAGATGTACATCTGATATTTCGGTGTGATCAGCGCATTGCATTGCCGCGGATTCTAGATTCTGGGTGGCACTGAATGTAATGGGTAAGCGTGAAGCTTACCATCAGGAGAGCAACTTGCTCGTCTAGTCCCTAAGTTGTACGTGTTTTTTCAGTCATATATTTTAAAGACAGATAGTTATCGATTGTAGCGAAACATTTGTATTTATTTACTTTTTTTTTTTAAACTGTGATAGGCAAAATTAGACCACTATCTCACCTTATGTTAAGAGGCCTGCGGAGGTTGATTTGTCCATACAATCGTAATACCGAAATTATTTATAATTCAAGCATATTACCACCATACTGTTATTCAGATTAAAAACATAATAATCTAGGTTCCTGGATAGTTTTTATTCCAAAATAATTACCTAAAACGAAATATAAACCAATTGATTTTTACACATTATTACGACATAAATGTCGCATATTTAACTTATTCGTTTTGTAATAAAAACTAATACATTTCTTCTGTCATTACAACAGGAACATAGATTATCGTTTTAAGGTACTATTAATGCAAAAAATAATGGCTAAACATTACATTTTCATTCATAATTTTTGGTATTACGGCACCTATCATAACTTGTTCGGTCGTTAGTGCTATCGCATCAAGCATGGGCACAGTTTGCCAGTTAAACAGAGACAGCCTATTGACTCGTTCAAAGCCTCCCCGGCCTCTTAAGTGACGATGCGGTCGACGATGGAGCACGCTTGCCTAGAAAATACCTATTCACTCTCGACTTGAAGACTCCAAGATTGTACTTATCTGGGAACACAGACTCTGGCAAGGAGTTCCACTCCTACTATGTATTAATTTGTTAATTATACGTGATGACAGGATACCTATATACTTTCATTTGCATGAATCAGACATGATAACCATACATTTCTAAGTGCACTTATTTTTAACAGCATTTTAAATCACATCTTAATTTAAATTATCTTTTGTAACCACAGAGTGATAAAATACAAAATTAAATTAATAATCCTATCCAAGATTAGTTATCTACCTTCCACAGAGCTTGCTAAAGAAATTAATGAATGAAGAACCGCATCGTCACCGAAACTTAATATCTCAGTGACAAAGATAAACCATTTGATATTTAATTAAATTTCGAGTTTAAAATACTTCATTGTAATTATTTTGAAGTTGCAAATATTCTTTATCATTGCAAATGACTCATTGGAAACTAAAATATTTCATTAGATACATAAGTTCTAAGATGTGTGTGCGAAAATCAAGATCAATTAATGTAAATAAAATATCAAATAATCAATGTCCAAATCCAGAACTTTTATTGTTCAAGCCTGTCAGTTCCATTTAGTATATTAAATTAAACCCATGATATAAATGATTGTTGATACAACAATATTAAAGCTAAATTGCGCTAGGTAACTTAAGCTGACACATTAAATAATAGCGCTTGAGCCGCCTGAGCTAATGAATCGGTCATAGGTGGAACGGTTATAATAGAAAAATATTAAGAACATAATACATAATAAGTACGACTTAAGATAATTTAATGTTATTTTTGAACTGCTAATAAAACTGCTGTAAGCTTAGTTGGGTTAGGCGCGTTTGGGGGTTAACCAGGGGTAACGGGTTCGATTCCCGGCTGCAACTGAAATTTGGGTTTTTAAGGCGAATATAACAATACCTTAAATGTCGAAATCCATCCAGCCGTTTGGAAGATACGAGGTAAGTATGAAAATTACAAATTAGTATACATAAGTATATACATACAATATACGCGCGAGTACAATATTCGTTCTATATAACAGCTATCATCACGAGAAACGATTTGAATATTCTTGTGATTACATACATATACTAGCGGGCCCGGCAGACGTTCGTCCCGCCTAGAAAAGCACACATTGACATCGATAGCAGCGCCACCTACCGGGTACAATTGTGTTTTCAAACCATCCAGAAACCTATAGAAATATACACACAAAATGTCATCCAAATCGGTCTTGCCATTTAGGAGGAGTTAGGTAACAAACACACACACAGAAGAATTTTATATATTTTAAACCTCCAAAAACGGGCCAATTTCCTAAAACTAAATAAAACTATATACTGCAAAGACCGAAGTTATCTACAAGGCACAGAGCTTATAGGTAACTCAAGTTACATATTTAGGATTTAATATTATTTGATGCAAAAAATGCAAAAAATCTCTCATATTATTTCAAGATTTTCCTAAATATCAAAGAGGTCAACTTTATTGGGTACCTATATTTCGTTATTATATTTAAAAAACATGAAGGTTACAGCGAGATAAGCTAACATTTAGCCATCAGTGATTATCTAAACTCTGATGTGAATTCATAGTAAGACCCAGATTGTGATCCCTAACATTTACTTGTTAAATTTTGTCGTGAAAACGACAATTCTGTCACTCGTAACATACCTATTCTTTATGTATAAGCCGTGTTCGCTTACTTTACGACCCCGCTTTAGCACCAACCTCTCGTCTAGAGTAAATTCAATTAAGAAACTGTATCAAGCCAGAGCTCTGGATGTGCCAGAGAGGAATGCTGTGATTCCACAGTTTTTCCTTCGTCTGGCTTTTTCTAATGAACGTTCTGCTAAAGTTACGGTTAACCGAGGCTGACGCCGTTTTTGTGCAATTTTGCAAAGTATCACTTAGGTGTAGGCTATCTTTTAAAATTACTTGAAGCGGGTAAATATACCAGCTTCAAGTAATTTTAAAAGATAGCTTGCTAGCATCTGCCCTCCCATTACGTATCTATGTTGCACGCGGTTTCTATTTCAATTAAGCAAAAATGAACCTAATTTCTTAGGAGTTTTGTCAATTTCGTATTGAAATCTATTTAAATTTAGCAAAAATTTACCTTATTTCTTAGGAGTTTTGTCAATTTCGTATTGAAATCTATTTGAATTTAGCAAAAATGAACCTTATTTCTTAGGAGTTTTGTCAATTTCGTATTGAAATCTATTTGAATTTAGCAAAAATGAACCTAATTTCTTAGGAGTTTTGTCAATTTCGTATTGAAATCGTTTGCAACAGAGATAGGTAATAGGGGGTCTGTTGTAAGGATGCATAGCTACATTACTTCATCAATATGTATCTACGGGCCAATTGCCTATATTTACTAAAACTAAACTAAAACTATATACAGCAAAGACCTAAGTTACCTACAAGACATCGAGCTTATAGGTAACCCAAGTTCCAAAGCCCACTACCAGTGGGTAGCATTCCCATCATGCTGGCGGCATAGCCTCTCTGAATTGCAATGCTAATACGTTCAGCCAAATAAGTGGCAGCAATTGAATCTTATATGACGTACATAACTATAAAAATATTTGAATTGCAAAAATTACCAATTGTCTCTGAAAAAGGTAAGAAATTCATGGAGAACTGAAAGTGTTGTTACGGCAACTATGCTAGAAATACAGTAATTTTAAGCCTTAGCGTGTTTACCATCCTAAACCACATCATGCGTTACTAACTAGATATTGCGTTCAACTCTTATTGGCTAGCAATAAGAGACAAAAACAAATTGTGTGTGGTGTACATATACATGTTTCGTCTGTGGTAAAAGTATTAGTCAACTTAGTGCGGGGCTTATTTCTAAAAGTTTCTACACTTCTTCAATTCATACAAGCAGAACCTTCGCCGTACTGCATGTTTTGTTTTTACTCTTCATTCAATTTATAACTTGTCTCATAAATTGGATAAGAGCTTAAAGCGTACTCATCTAAAAATAACTTATAATTTTGTTTGCGTGCTAAGCTTTTAATTCCTTATTTTATCCGCTTAGCTCTTTGTCCGTTCTCTACCTGCCCTGATTAATTTAATCTAGTATGTCGTTAAATGGATGACTAAAAACTACTTTGTGGCAAAAAAAAGCGAACTAGGGACGGGCGGGACCATGGGTAATTTAGGACGGATAGAAAACAAAGTGGGAGGAAACGTTTGTTGATAACTTATTTTGTGAAAGATTTTGTTACGTCAGTCTTGGAGAATCTGCAGAAGAAGAATCTGAAGAATCTGAATCTGAATCTAAAGAAGAATGAGTCTGCAAAAGAATGTTATTCCTTACCCGAGTCTGTGTTCCCTGATAAATACATAATGGGAGTCTTTAAGTCACGAGTGAATAGGCATCTTCTAGGCAAACGTGCTCCATCGTCGACCGCATCGTCACTTACCATCAGGTGAGATGGCGGTCAAACGTTTGCCTATTTTGAATAAAAAAGAAAAAAAGAAATGCATGTCAAGATACATTCGAGTTCAGTAGTTTTAATAGTAGTAGGACTCATTTTGCAAAGTCTGCCACACCATTCAACCGCCGCAACTTCGGATTTAAGTGTTATGTTTCTAGTGAAATTACAGGGCTTAAACAGATTTAACACCTAATATCTTAAGGAGACGAACGTAGTGCTTTGCCGACCAGGATTGTCATCTCAAAATACTGGGCGGCACTAAACTGTAATGGACAAACGTGACACTTATCATCAGGCGAGCAACTTGATCGTTTCGTCACTCAATAATCATTAAAAGTGTATTCTTCATTTGTGTGTTGCTTCATTTGCTTAGATTTAATTAATTAATTAATACTTTATATTTTATCAGTTTTTAGATTTTTCTGTACTTGCGGCCACTTTAGTTGTCATAAATTAGGTTAAGTGCACTGTATGCAGCCCGTGATTTCACTAGAATGGTTCCAACAGAATACCAGCGTCGGAGATAGATGGGTGACTACCTTCTTCAATATTATGCTGAGCACTCACACAAAATGGTCCCACATCTTGTGAGAGTGCACATTAATTATGAGGGTTGTTTTAATTCTTTTAATTTCATATTCATTACTAATTATTGATGTGACTTATACAAATAAATTCATATTCTATTCTATTCCATTCGGTTAAAGGATTTAACCGGGAGATGGACAGCTACCCACAAAGGTAATCGCTTGCAAAGACAATAAAGACTTAACTGGAGAATTAACCGAATGAAAGTTAATTTATCTTTAAAAACTCCACCATTAAAGGATTTTCTTGACCAGCGCAATATTTTTTGATAAGAAAAGTCATCAAATAAATAAAGGTATTACAAAAGAAAACTGAGATTAACGTTTGATTTCAATTTAAGATATCAACGCAATTGCAAGAGCCAATCCAAAATTTTAAGGGGTGCCTGGGTTGATGTTTAGAGTTCCGTACACTATGGATGCAAATGGGACCCATTAAGGATGTGGCCTGTATAAAAAAAATCAAAATTATAATTCCGTCAGTCAGCTTATCAAAAAATATTGAACATGTATTTTTTCTTTTGCCAATTAAACATAAAAAAAAGTTTTAACAGGTTCTACTTGCTACTTGCCCATAAGCATTATGGAGAACATAAATGACTTCAAGCAAATTCTTGACTATCTATAAAATTGCCGAATACTTCACTACCTATACTTGGTTAAATGATACCTATACCTCGATTATGAATTTAGCGAACTCAAATATATTCGAAAAGTATTTACCACGTGGATTTCAACTAATTGACACCACGTATTTGGTTTTCGTTGCAGTTTGAGCGTCAAAAGTACAGTTTGGAACAAATTGAATACACTTATCTCGTGTGATATTTAAAATGGGGTACTAAAAAAAGGTTTACATGTAACAAACTTTTTGTTACATCTCATTAAACGTACCTAATTTATTTAGAATGTCGACTATTAAGCAGTATATTTTCTTATCTCTACATACTTAGTCCTAATTGGGTCTATTAAAAATATAATGACTAGAGTAAAGGTACGTTTTGGATAAAAAGGGACTCCATTGCAATCTGTAGCTGAATTGTATGTTTTTTAATAATGTCAGTAACCTGTGTAGTTATTTACAGAAGTTGTTTGAATTATTTGTATTAGAAATTAAGAACGAATGATATACAAAGTATATTATTTATTAAAATTAATACTTTAAAATCAAAATATAAATTAAACCAAATCAAAATCGCTCATTAACATGGGCTCGAAAGAGGCACTAATGAAAGTTAATGATTACTTGAACTACTACCACATTCGCAAAATGACAGCCATCTCGAGAAGAAACTGGCAAGAAACTCGGTAAGAAAATTAAAAATATATGAACGATTCAGATACACAATTCAACTATTTAGATCTTATTTTCGATCATAGTTCTCACTAGTCGTGCAAAGCGGCTACGCCTACGTTATTAAAATTAAAAAATGTGGTAATCTTGTGAATAAGCTATGTAAATTCAAAATATCATCCAAATCCGTTAAACCATTAGAGCGTGACTCTTCACGAAACAAACACATGAAAACAAACACATTTACACACCATTTACATTTACACACAAACTCTTGCATTTATATTATTAGTGTGATAACCAATACGACCAATGATATCGTGAACACAGTATATGCATTCATCAGAAAAAAATTAACACCTTCACAGTCATATACCTAGTTCAAAGACTTGTGTCGTGCATGCTGGAAACATTCACAGCATACGCGCAATCACACTCAGAGGAAATCAGGAAAATTGTGCTCATACTAGATTTTTCGACTCATGGAGTCGAAGGATTTGTGTCATAGAAATAAAAGATTTGCTCACTGCGTCAAGGATGTGTTCTACCATAAAAACGTCATTCATTAAAATGTCTTCTGGGAAAAAGAAATATTAAATAGTATTGACAGAAAAGCTGTCGGTTTTTTTGACGTGAAAGTGAAAAAATGGCGTTGTTGATTTTGTAAAATTTTCCAAAACCTGTGATTCTTCGAGTGTTAATGTGTAATAATGGTGGATTATTAACCATTGATACTTAGTGAACGTGCATAAGTGTAGGCAAATCATACAAAGTTGAAAAACGTGATTTTCGCCTTCGCTCCAAAACTCCAATAGAAGTTCTAGTAGAGTTTCTACCACTTTACTAGGGCATGACTTTACTATGACTAGACCTTGACTCTTTTACTTGAATTTGACTGTGACTTGTAACTAGGACTTATAATATGAAATACACTTGAAATATTTTATTATCACTTGACACTGGCTAAATGCACAAGATTGCGAAGTCATAACTAAGAAGAAGAAGAATAGTATTGACAGAAAAGCTGTCAGAAACCGCGCCTAAGATTAGATATTATGGTAGGAAAAAAGAAATGAAATATCTATCGATTTTATCTAAGCTTGGCTTTACGTTATCTACGTTTTATATCGTTAATTTCGTTTTATTCTTCGTATAATATCGCTGGATTAATTGGATGCGCATCCGCATTCTAAGTAGCAGGTTTCGGGTTCGATTCCCGGTCGGAACACAACTTTTCTCCACAACAGAAATTTGTGTTTATGGTTCTGGTTGTGATTGTGAGTAATGTGAATATTTCCCGTACCCACGAAACAATTTATAGAGTTTAGTGTGGGGCTGTAAGTGGGAAAGCGTTTATGTTAATGTCTTATAATAACAGATTTGCATAAAAACGCTAAACAAATATTAATCATTGATTTTAGCAAGTATTATTCGAATTTATTTTTTTCTATTGGTCTTAAATGTGAGCGATTCTTTAGAGTACTATTAATTTTTTTGAACTACTACAAGTTATGAATTAATTAACTTAATGTTGATTGTATTTTGTAGTGATGGTTGTTGTCTAAAATAGACACTACATTAGAAATGCATGTTTATATATTTTATGTAATTTTGCCTTTTATTATTAATTTATTTAAATTATATTCCTGAAAAAGTCATATTAATTATTATTATTATCTTAATGTATTTTTATTCTTAGGTGGAAGTGTTATTAACAATATATTTAAAAAATAATAAATATACAATGCTACAAAAAAAATATACCTAAATCTAGTTACATATTATCATTACTTTAAAGTAATTGTTATAATAACATCGATTTTATTAAGGTACAAAGTATAATCGATTATTTTCATCATCCCTATTTTACGATAAACTCGGACCATAAAAGAAGCCTATGTAAATGTGTAGTCCTTATTTGACAGGGCGTAAATCTTATTATACTATGGTACGGACGAGGGTATATTTTTTCTTCTTTCTACATGAATAGGACATGTTGAATACTACTTCTATACAACAGTAATACAATTACGTGCGATTTTATACATATTAATTTATAAATAACTAGTTATTGTATATAGTAATAGTTAATTAAGTTTTGTTATTTAAGTTCACTATGGTGGCTATATACATAGCCAAGGAACTTAACACAAACCAAGAAACTTTTAGACAGCTCAAGAGCTTACGCCTATTACTAGTAGGAAGAATGCCTATTTCTATTGCGGCATTGGCACCTAGGAATTGGCAATTGGAATTGGCTTACTTAAAGTGGCGATTCCAGAATTTCATATTAATTTTTTTTTGCTTTTTTTACCTTACCGTTTTTATAACTTGAATATTTTTATTGTAAAACTAGGTTTTGGAATTAATAATTATTAATTATTCTTCTTATTACTTTAACCATACCGAAATGGGTTTGCCTCAGCACAAAAGTCAAGCACAAAAGTGGACGCTGATTTTCATTTCTATTGTATTTGTTCTCTACAAAACTGTACATATGTACCGTTTTCTAGAAAATACATAATAAGCAATAAAATCTATTTCAGGTAATACATATATAACCTGAAATAAATGTTTTTTATCTCGTATGTAGTCGTGTCTGAGTATTCGACAATCCGACACAACTCTCATTCACCCCACATTCCTTCATCCGTTCATCAAATAACGCATCACTTAGCCCCAAGTAATTCATCTTGAATGGCTTTCCATCATCATATTAATTCAATACAACAGAAACACAATACAAAATAAAACCTTAATGTACGTTACCTTTTCCCAAGATATAATTTATCGCAGGGTTTCGCCGTTTGACCTGATACGGGGTCCGATAGCGAAGGTATATCATTATAGGGTTCTTTTATTTGTTCTGATGGTATTCTTTACATGTCTTGTGTAGGAAGGCTGGTTGGATATGGGTATTTTACGTTTATAAGTCGGACGCTGAAATCAATATACGATTGCAAATACGTAACTAACTAACCCTTAGTTACACGCGCCTAAAAACTTACATAAGCTCTCGCATGGGGTGCCCCGCACCGATTTCTGTATTTTCATAAACACCAATAACATACAAAATCAGACTTTAATTGTTGGTAACCTTTAGAGTTACTTACTAATTAACATTTGATAAAAACTAACGCACATTTTGAACTTTTAAATTTAAATTAAAACGGGAATTAGCGTGACTTACGCGTTGTCGATGTATAAATCGACAATTGTTTCGGCTTCATTCGGAAGCCTTCTTCAGGATGAGTGCGGAGCGCTCGCCGTCGCGTCCCACCTCGCACTGATTAACAATACTACTAATTAACAATTAAACTATTTTAAAGGCCCAGTAAAAATCAATACAATGTAAACATTTCTTAGGAACTAGATTTTTGACAGGTCACAGAAATGTGATCATTACACACATGCTGACAACATAAATATGTTTCATAGAACATACGTCCTAACGCGTGGGGCGTTATACATCCCAAACGCTCTGTCCAGACACAACCGCACATAACCGAGCGTTGTTCGTCACTAAAAAACTTAGCATACCCTTTTTTAGGGAAGCTAGCGGAATAATCAGCGTGATTGATAATTTTTTTTTAAAGATACAAGCGCTCAAACCCAAACTGCTTTGTGACCCCTTCGCGAGCAATTAAGGGTTAAATAGATATGATTATCTCATGTATATTATATAATATCGTATACATCTATAATTATTAAAATGATTCGCCACAGACGCACCTAGCTCGAACAGATAGCGTGCGGAGACGCGGGCGTAGACGTCTCCCGTACAGCGATGCTCGCGCCCGCGTCCCCGCAGGCCGATCTGTTCGGATCTTATGCGTTCTTTGAGTAACCAAAAAAGAGCGACATTTTGACAACAACTAAACATCTCAAATTTAAACATTTAATCATAATTAATACCCGAGCTTTATAGGTATGTTGAAGTTAATGACGGCTAATTTCAAAGTTCCAAGTTTAATTCAAAGATATAAATATAGAGACGTTTTCGTTGAACAAGAGTAGCAAGGAAGGATGGTTGGCAATTGAATACGAAGTTAGGACATGTAATGTTTATTGTTCTGTACTAATTTATGTGCCGGGAGGTAATTTATGTTCCCAGTATATGAATTTGAAATAAGACAGTACAGAAACCTTTCGTCGTGAAGCTGGCTGCTTTGCTTTTATATTTAAATAATTTAAAGGTTTTTAGAAATAATATGATTTGTAATACATGCTTGATAAATACATATATTTTCGTTTGTCTATCTGTTTTTAAGTAATTCTTTTGATGATATCATACTTCACACTAATCTATACATAATAAAACTTTAGACGAGCTAAATTTGGACATTGAATATTTTTTTAAAGTTTTGATGGTAGGGAACTCTATTACCGACGTAGACCCAAATCAGTGATTTTTTAATTTTTGTCTGTATGTCTTTCCTTTTGTTACCACATCACGCTAAAACTACTGAACCGATTATGATGAGACTCGGTGCTATGATTACGGATCAAGATATAGAATACTTTTTATCCCAAATTTTACCCCCTGAAGGGTTTTTGAAGTTTGTATCAAGAGATTTTTTTTTTGAGCTATAGATATAAAATATTGCTAATATATTAAGCAACAGAAAATTTTTAACACGTGTTTCACCGTTTTTGAAAAATCATCCAATAAATGGAAGAAATAGGGTTGTGAAATGTGTATGAAAATTCTACTTTCTTAAAGCGAGAAGATATACTAAAATATGTAGTATTTTTTGCGGCAGTCTATTGTTAACAATAATAAAAACTGACAGGAGTGAACTAAGGGGGGCTTTAGAGGTCGTAAAATAAAATTAAGTCGTTAAAGACGTTGATCGTTAGAAACGGTTACAACTCAGCGGTCGCGCACTCGACTGCTGATTAGGTGGTCAATACAATTACAATACAATTACTCTTTATTGACACCTTAAAAGAATTGGTACATAAAAATACAAATTTGCATGAAAGCTTGCTTGCTTTAACTTCCGATCAAGGCAACTTCGTGATGAAGTCCATGGTGGTAGGGCTTTCTTTGTCCATATGACCAGCTACCAAAACACAGTAATAGCTTACCACCATCAAATATTAAAATCTGTCGCCAAGCATGCAATTTTGTTCTAGCAGCTATCCTTGAAAACCAGTCACCTTTTAGACTTAGCGTGTGTATCTATAAACCACTTTTTATGGCCATCCAAGACACAGCCTTATCAATAGGTGGTAATTCTCTATCGAGCTATGGTTTGCCTGAGCTCGCGCCAATTTGTCCACATGATCAGCCGGGTGGCAACAGAGAGTATGCAGCTGAAATGAATCATGACGACAATGATGGGAAAATTACGTGAATTTATACCAAGCTTGACACAAGAGCAATATAAGGAGTTTTGCCGCGAAAGTGAAAAAATGGCGTTGTTGATTTTGTAAAATTTTCCAAAACCTGTGATTCTTCGAGTGTTAATGTGTAATAATGGTGGATTATTAACCGTTAATACTAAGTGAACGTGCATAAGTGTAGGCAAATCATACAAAGTTGAAAAACGTGATTTTCACCTTCGCTCCAAAACCCCAATAGAAGTTCTAGTAAAGTTTCTACCACTTTACTAGGGCATGACTTGACTACGACTGGACCTTGACTCTTTTACTTGACTTTGACTGTGACTTGTGACTAGGACCTATAATATGAAATACACTTGAAATATATTATCACTTGACACTGGCCAAATGCATAAGATTGCGAAGCCAAAACTAAGGAAAAAAAAATAAAGAGCAATATAACGCTTTTCATCGTGTTTGCGAAAGTTTTGTTTGTTTATTAATATCTTTATTCTTTATTGGTTGTGTTTGTGTGTGTGATGTGAATGTTTCCGGCACCCACGACACAAGTCATCGAACTTAGTGTGGGGCTGTGAGTGTGAAAGCGTTTTTTTTTTTTTTTAAACTATCATAATACTAAAATTAATTTTATACAGACTATGGCGTCTTTTTAAAATTCTTATGCATATTTTTTTTTTGTGACAGGCTAGTGTTTGACCACTATCTCACCTGATGGTAAGTGACGATGTGATCGAAGCTGGTAAACACACTAGACCTGGAATACGCAGGCTCGCATATATATTTAAATGTTGTTTGCGAAAGTGCGATTAACAATATGGGGAAACTGTTTTTCTTAGATGCACCAGCCGGACGGGAATAAAATGTTTAACCAAAGTTCTCGCGCATATACGAAGCTACCTCAGCATTGGCATCGTCCGGAATAGCGGCTTCTCTACTACCTGGCATTAAAACTGCGCACGCCATGTTCAAAATACCTGTACAATTAGAGACTTGATAAACAAAGCGCCCCAGGCGCGCGCCCTTCGCGCACCCTGTACACGCGCCCTGTCCGCTTAGTATATTTTACATTTTATTTTCACAGTGCCCAGGGCGTTTTGTATATAAAGTCCCTTAGACACGTTCAAACGGTTGGTACAATTTTGATGAAATTTGGTATGAAGGTAGCTGACACCCTGGATTCACACATAGGATACTTTTTATCCCGGAATTCTTCCGGATTTAAAACCGCGGGGCGCAGCTAGTTTATCATAAGTTATAAGTTATATCATAAGTTTGAAAATAAACGTGTTTTTAGGGTTCCGTACCCAAAGGGTCCAAACGGGACCCTATTACTGAGACCTAGCTGTCCGTCCGTCCGTCCGTTCGTCTGTCACCAGGCTGTATCTCAAGAGTGGTGATAGCTAGACAGTTGAAATTTTTACAGATGATATATTTATATTGCCGCTATAACAACAAATGCTAAAAATAAAATAAATATTTAAGGGGGTTCCCATACAACAAACTTGATTTTTGTACCGTTTTTTGCTCGATACTAATAACGGTGACAGGTAGACTCTAACTATTCACAGAATATTAATTTTATGTTATCTTAAAATATAATTAATTAAAATAAAATAATAATGATTCATGACCCACTCGCACTTGGCCGGTTTTATTTGTAAATTGCAAACACTACCCTAAAACGGAAATTTCAAATGATATCTAAAATGACTCATGAATTGAATTTAAAATTGAAATTTTATCAATTTTAATATTTGCACGCCTACATAGGCAAAATACGGACAAGGACTGTTTTTTATCTTATTGTATTGTTAGCTTTATACCTGTATTATATGCAAACAAATTATCTGAATTATCTGATTCTAGCAGAGATGGGATCACAATTCTGTCTACAAAACGAATTTACTGTATAGGATTCAAATTCCAATGTTTACACACTTTACTTCTTTTCTATAATAAGATCTGTCTGCAGGGCCTCAATTCATTGCGTGGGTTTAAATGTTAAGTATATCATTGAAATAATAGAAATGGTGTTCAACCCACGTCTGTTTATGTTTCATTACCACTTGAATAATTTAATATAACGCTGTGTTATCATGTTATTATAAGCCTAAAGCGATGTTCATTAGGTGATCCAGTAACACGATACTCATTGCTGTTGCTAGTAGCCCAGAATAACCCTCTAGTCCGCGCTAGAGGGTTATTTCTGGTGGCAGAATAATTCAAACAAGAAACGGCTTGACGACTGTTCTTTTCATATTGATACCATATTATATACCCACTCATAAACAAAGAATATCGAGTTCATATAATTTTTTGCTTTATCTATTTGGCAATATAATAAAATAAACACTATATATAAGTTTACAGCAAAAATAACTAGCCAAATTAATATTAGTAATTAAACAACAAAAAAGTGCCAAAAGGGTCGAGACTCAGTATTTTTGACATACTACTTTTTGACACTGATTTGAGTCACGACTAAAAAATTAAAAACATATTTGTATAATATCATTTATTGAGATAAATATGTAAATAAATACAATAAATAAATACATACAACATGTATCCTATCCTACTATAATATTATAAATGCGAAAGTTTATGTGCGTGTGTGTGAATGTTTGTTACCACGTATATCCGTAACGAATAAACCGATTTTGATGAAATTTAGAATGTAGATAGATTAGGTTCCGGAATAACGCATAGGCTTATTTTTAACTTAAATAACGCGGGCGAAGCCGCGGGGCACGGCTAGTAAATAATATGATATATATTTATAAATATTTACATTTATATTTACATATGTATAAATACATGTTGTATAATAAAATGAACAAAAACAAACAAAGCTAAAAAGTAACAGTGAAATAAAAATCATAAACTTGCATATTAAACATCCCGCAAAGATATAAATATTTAAGAAACCCCAAATATAGTGTAATAAGTAATTTGTCACTTATTGTTATTTATACTCCTCACAACTTTTGTTCATTTTGATTGAAATAGACACGTTTATTTGTTCGTTAAAATTTATGACGGTTTAAAAATACACAACTCATGTAAAGAAAATATGATGTGATTGTAAACTTAAGCTGTTAAAGCTTAACTCAAACGTATACCCACTTTAAACATTAAACATAATCTGAAGAACCTGCATTTTTGTACGAAGATGAAATGATCTTACAAAGTGAATGCGCCATTCAAATAAGGTTCTTATAAAGAGTAGAGACTTATATGGGTACGTTTTAAGCGTACTTATGTGTGTTTGTACCCAAACCTTCCTGTAATTGCGTCTGAGGGTTAGGTATACAGATTTGAGTAGGCTGTCTAGTTACTTCTAATTGGATTACGACGATCTGGCTTACGAAATAAATTAAACTAATAATAAATTTAAGATTAAAAAAATATTTATTTCATAAATTTGTACACGACATACATATTACATAAGTACGAGATTTCTAGTGGTCCCCACAATAGGGCAAGCCTGTCTCGTGGAGGCCTCAGCACCACGTTAACAAATATATTGTATCTATATTTATGACAAGAGCCAATACAATAAATAAATTTTACATACAAATAAAGATTAATATTAGTTGACTGTCTCAATTCTGAAATTATTAAACTCATTTAATTTCTCGCAGCATTATGCATTGATTAATGAAATTGTTTTGAATATATTTGATATCTATGGTATATTGTTAATTTCAGTGATATTTAAAAATCTTAATGAATGAATTAATACCAATGAATTTAACATTTAATCAATGTAAAAATAAACATGTAATAATAAATATATACAAATGATCTTAGAAATGTGACTTAGGTAGACTGTGAAGTGTACCCTAAAATTGAGCTGCGGAACTTATTTCATTTTCATCTAATTAAATTGTTATAATATGTTCCTTTAATTTTAAAATAACGCTTAATATACATTTTGTTTGTTAATCAATTTTTTTATTCAATGTTTTAACGACCTAGATAAGAAGTACTAAATATAATGTTCACTTTAGGAAGAAGCTATGTACCAAGATACGGGTACTCACACCCAGTTTCGTAACTAGGGCCGCAATTTGTAAAATGTACAATAATTAATGAAAAAATGTTTACTTTTACTTTTAAACTAATTGAAACATTAAAAATAAATGCTAGAACTTAAATGAGTTAAACAGTACACAACCATATATGAACCGTTAATGGTATTTATTTAAGGAAGGAGTATATAGGTATCACTAACTGATTGATCATTTGCAAGGGTTAGATTACAAATTATTGTAAAATTTTAATGAAGCTCTTTGTTATTAATAAAGTTATTAGGTAAAGTATATCAAATTTGTTAAAGCTTTTAACACTAATAATAATTACATTAATAAAAATATTTTGTGACGTAATCTGTGAAATTGTAGTCATAATGTATGGTATCATCAACACAAGTCATAAAACTTAGTGTGGGGCTGCCATTGTTAAAGCGTTTATTAATGTTTACATAACAGTTGCCCACTAGCTTGATTGATTGCGCGTCTGTCTAAAAGACAGCAGGCAGTACCGGGTTTGATTCTCGGGAACACAATTTTTTCCCCAATTAAAATTTGTGTTTCTGGTTCTGGGTGTAATGTGAATGTTTCGAGCACTCACGACACTTTACATTGAACTTTGTGTGTGGTTGTAAATTTGAAACTGTATATGTATGCTTATGTATTAACAGCGGTTACATATTGGTGAATTCGAACCTTATTCTTGCTTGCACCGCCCAAAAGCAGTAACCTTCACAAAATATATTCCAACAGTAATCATAAGATCCACGATTTAAGGTTTCCACTCTATTACTCCTATCTTTTATTAAGTATTACTGTCACAGGGTCTCCTTTTGTGACGTTATCCAAATTGTCTGTCTCCGATTTCCTTTTATTGAGTAATCACAATATTTTGTGATTGTAATCTTGATCGGCATCCACATTTACTTTGTGAAGATTCTTATTCGAAGATAGGATGATAATCGAGTTTGGACGAAATCAATGGGTCTGAATTATGGAGCTATAGGGGCGAGATTTACGCTAATGATCACTGAAAATACAGGTGATTAAATAATGGTTAGCATCATTAATGAGGCGGTGGTATAGGTTTTTGTTTATAAAGTACTGACAATGCTCCGTCGCTTGCACGCGTTTATGATAATAATGTACCGAATTAATCAGAGTAAAAATTAGTACCTAAGTATCTGTCTTGATTATAAGCTATGTTCATTCCGAATTTCATCTTAAACCAACGTAGGATGAAGAAAAGATACATTTTTGAGACACTGGGTCCTTGAGGACCGGGAGCTCATTCTTTTTTCAAAAATCAATCAGAGCGCCTAGTTGAGGCGACACCTATTTGGCTCAACGTATTAGCATTGCAATTCATAGAGGCAATGCCGTCAGCATAATGGGAACGCTACCCACTGTTAGTGGGCTTGAACACTTGAGTTACCTATAAGCTCGATGTCTTGAAGTTAACTTAGTTCTTTGCTGTATATAGTTTTAGTTTAAGCTATCTACGGGCCAATTGACAATATTTCCTAAAAGTATACTTAGTTTTGGCTTAGTTTTAGGAAATATTGGCAATTGGCCCGTAGATATTATTGATTGATTATTGTGTGATAATCCTTGATATTTATAAGATTAAGAATAAGAATGATAAGAATATTGTTCCAGAAGTAATGTTGTAACTTGTCAGCTATAACTCCACCCATTGTACTCGTACTTCAATATAACTTATAATATATGTTTTTACTTTAGTTTCATTTGAGAAAGGAATAATCGCTTGAAACGAGATGTAATCCCAGAGCTATAAGTATGTGTAGCATAGTGGTTAAAGTAGAGCCCAAGTTCATATTTCGCACATAGACACAGAGTTACAACACTTCTAATTGTATTCAAGAAATTAATATGTTTACCAAAATTGTGATACTGGAGCCAGCAGCTGGAATCGCTTAGTCGTCTCTTTCATGCAGGAAAATAGATCATGTGCAAAGTTAATACTAGATTATTTATTGGAATGCTAATTAAATGTTCGGTTATTCGTAGAATCGGACCTCAGAACTATCATTAAGCTGTAAATCCACATTCGCCCGTCCTACCATCGGGTAACAAAAGTGCTAAATCTACTTAGCGCAGGTAACTTTGTACTTTTCTACTGCGGCGTCACGTAAAGCCTGCAGTGTACGGCATCCATCCTAATGGGGCCTAGGGCTTTTAAAGATTTTAAAAGTTTAAAATCGACTTTGAAATATACAGCCTTTAAAAGGTGACGAAAATCATTTTTTATTGCAAGCTAGTCTTTCATGTTTATTATCAATTCTATTACAAATTTTTTCGACAGTAGTGTTATGTAGAATTTTTTAAACTTTCGCGAACTTCAATAATGTTTATGTGAGAAAACCTTTCACATAAACAGTAGTGTTATGTCCCTGAAATATTCCAGATTTAATCGAGACACCAAGCAACATAGGTTCAATTCCATGGTGTCGGATTAATTCCAGACTGTCAGCATACCAAATCCATCTGGAGATAACTACGAGAATTTCAAACATGCACATACTTGCACACTAACTTTGAGTAGTACCTATATATGATTTGATTATGATTAACAAAGCCATATTTGTAATTATTTATCACTTTTAGTCATTTTTAAATTTCATTGTAGATGGAATACAATTTGAATTTGGATGGCTTCCTTTGAATGGATAAAAAATGTATTAAAATATCAAGCATCTTTTTTACAAGCTTTTATTTAGTTTCACCTGTCCCGATGTTTGTCATAAAATTTTGCAAATTTAATTTGATCCACTCCGGTTACCGATTGAGCTGATATTTTGCATACATGTGTAAATCGCGTGACAATGCAATATTATGACGACATGGTGCTGATCTGATCATGGAGCGGGAATGTGGCCAAAGGAACTTCGCAATGAAACGACACAACCTCATCGAGTTTGGGCTCATTTGAATCGTCTTGGCGACTTGTTTGTCTTTCAATGGTAACCAGGGTCTGATAATTGAGCTGGAAGGTGGTCATAGGAACTATGTAATGAAACAACGCAACCCCGTCGAGTTTCAGGTCGTTTGATTCGTCTTGACAAGTTCTCTGGTTATATAATTTTGAGGCCTCTTTATTTACAACTTGTAAAAGCTTGATTTAAAAAAACTTTTAAAAGTATGACTTGTTTATTGATATTATTATGTACTTTATTACATTTCTTTATTGCATACAAATTTTTAGCTCTAATCAGTAATGTTAATTACTTAACAGAATACTAAAATGCATTTTCTTAATAGTTTCTACTGTCATGTAAAGAGTATGGGTAGTACGTTAGTTGTTTTTGTCTGAAAAAGTTTGTTATCTATTTTTTCTTTAATAGTGACTTTAAACAAACTTAATTGTAATACTTGCTAGGTGTCAATCCAACAACCTATATACTAGAAATAAGCTAATAAATACACGTGAAAAAACTCTATTTTAAACCATATGAAACAGTTCATAAAAGCCCAAAATTCACTAGCACCCTAAAATAAGCGAAAATAACGTACAGTCATGCCCATAAAACACCCAAAACTGTAGGAGGACATTAGTGAAAGATAGCATGTTCGAGTAATAAAAAAGGCCTTGTCCTTTCGTGAAAATAATGTTGTAGGTGGCCTAGTATGTCACTAACAGACAGTCTTGGTTCTAACTTTACTTTATCTATTTGCCGAGTGAGATCGAAAAAAGGTTTTGTTATTTTATCCATAAACATGTGCCTCTCGATATGACATACAGACTAGTTGTATAAATCAAACCGGCCAAGTGCGGGTCGGACTCGCGCACGAAGGGTTCCGTACCATTATCAATAAAAAATCAAGTTTGTTGTATGGGAGCCCCCCTTAAATATTTAAATTATTTTATTTTTAGTATTTTTTGTTATAGCGGCAATAGAAATACATCATCTGTGAAAATTTCAACTGTCTAGCTATCACCGTTCTTGAGATACAGCCTGGTGACAGACGGACGCACGGACGAACGGACAGCGAAGTCACAGTAATAGGGTCCCGTTTTTGCCCTTCGGGTACGGAACCCTAAAAATGCTTTCTGCGATTGAAAAACAATTTCTTTTTTATAAAACTGACAGAAACTCATCAGATGCTTTCAAAAGCAACACATCAATTTGTAGATTTTCTGAAACAACTGTTTCATATGATTTCATTGAAATAAATATCTTGGAATTATTAATTTAGGCACGTTACCAATAATGTCAATACGATCAGCAGGTTTCCATTATTTAAATTGAAAAAACAGATGCCAAATTGAATTGGTCTACGCGAAATGTAGAACTTATGGGTGACAAAGGTAGTGACTGCGCTGAAAAACGGTTGAATCAAGTGTCTATACAAGTTTTACTCCATACTCAAAAGGTATAAAACTAGAAATCCTATTTGCTTTATATATTATGTTTTCTTATATTAATTACTTTCGACCTAGCGTTCGGTGAGTCCACAGCTTCTGAGGATGCTTCGAGCAGAAACAAAAAACGTGTCGACGAAGGTTCGGGAAGTCTTCGGCGGTGTTTGCACTAATACAAAACACCTCAATAATAATAATAATAAATATTATTGTATATACCATATACACTATAAAATCCAATACTCTAAAGTTTTTACTCGTATAAGTCACAGTTATTGTCAACCCAATATAATCAAGTTAATAATATATAATTATTTACTTTAATATTGTGACGACCCAGTTGGCGCAGTGGACAGGTGTCCGCCCTCTGCGCCGTGGGTCCTGGGTTCGATGCCCGGCAGGAGCACAAATTCCTTCCCAAGGGATATTTGTGCTTCTGGTTCTGGGTGCAATGTGTGTGTGATGTGAATGTTTCCGGCACCCACGATACAAGTCTTTGAACTTAGTGTGGGGCTGTGAGTGTGAATGCGTTTGTTTTGTTTATTGTTAAGGCGTGTGCAAGCATAAACGTTGTTAACTTCTAACATATGAGATGTCCGTCGTATATTTGTACACGCCTTATATGTTATTAATATAATGTAATTATACCAAAGGGTCTCTTAGCGTTGGCTACGGCTCCGCTAATGCGTTGAGTGAGATGCAATAAATACTTGTATAATAATAAAATCATAAAACAATATTTTTACCTCGGAGTGGCCTTATTCCTGATAGCTCTCCAGGGTTCTCTTAGAATTAAATTAAACCACAAAGCTGGAGAAAAGATACTATCAATAAACGATGTGGTAGGGATTGCGAGTCCGCCTGGGGTAGTACCACACACATCAATAATCCGAGTGGCATTGAAGATAGGTATACTTAGGGAGGCAAGTGGTCGACGAGAAGATTGCTAGAGCGAGGAAGTTCACTCAAAAAATAAAAAAAGATAAATAACAGACCCAGAAAAAACACATAAAAAATACAAAATGGATGATTATCACCATTTATGTGAAGACAGAAAATCACCTTTCGTAATAGCTTCCTTTCGAATTCACTGAACCCAAAATACGGAAGCGCTGAAAATTCGAGACTAGTGTAGTCTCGAATTTTAACCCTAATCAGCAACTTCCTGGTCACTATACAGCTTCTAAGAAGATAAGAATGAAGAACCGGAAGCATTAGCCACTATTTGCAGTGAGTATTGTTAGAAAACGTGCACTGTCACGTGTCTTGCATTTTGCGCGGTTAATACAATTTAAACTCTATACCATTGGCTTAAAATTAAGTATAAAAGCTAATAAAATTTTGTACTTTCAATACGTTACTAATATATTGCTACAAAAGCAAAAGAGTAAACAGAATTTTCGAGAAATATGTTCATTATCTTGTATGTACGTACCCTATATGTAAATGTATAATTGATATGTTTATACATATATATTTATATATTCGTTCCGCCAGCACTGTTCTGAACGTAGAACAACGATGTCCTATTACTTTGCGTTCCTCTCCATCCAAAGGTTCTCTGGAAGAGATCGCATTTAACGATAAGATGGCATATTGTCACACTTTTATGAAAACTGTTATTCATTGTACTATTTGTGTTCTTTGTTATTTAAGGTGTACAGTAAAAAGAGTATCTATCTATCTATGTAACTGTTGTAAAAAAGAAACGAAAAAATAACAATGCGATTGTGTTGTATCCATTTTCCACCCATTACTTCTTAAGTTTATTAATAGAATAAACGAGCAAAAATTCGTTTATTTATGCCGAAGATAATTATGTGGCAATCAAAACAATATTTATCATGCATTTCAAATCGTTTTTTATTTCTACCAATAAGTTAGCGTTTGTTCACTTTCCCACTTGTTGGTAAGTGATTATATGGTCGAGGGTGGTAAGCACGCTAGGTCTAGAATCTTTCAGTTTTTAAGTAAGATAATAAGTGACACAGTTTTTGTTCTAAAAAACTACGCTTATAATTGTATCAATGAATTATATTGCAACATATATAAAACATAAACATAAACGCTTTCACACTCACAGCCATTCACTAATTTCGATGACTATACATTGAGATACATCCATTATACATCAATTCAGATGAGGATACATCCGGGGTGCCGAAAAAAATCACATCACACACACAATCACAACCAGAACCATAAAACACAAATTTTCCATGGGGAAAAAACTTGTGTTCCTGCCGGGAATTGAATCCGATACCCTTGTTCAGAAGGCGAACGTTTACCCAGTAAGCCAATGTGCTGTTCAAACATAGAAAAGAAACAAGAGTCAATGCTCTATATCCCAATATTTTGATTTAGCTCACGATGTGGCCAATAAAACGTGGTGTAACATAATAGCGATGAAAGAAAGCTATTCACGTGAAAAATTATGTTATTCTTTATTGTTAAGATCAAATAAAGTAGTATTGTTGTTTTGTACACTCGGACAAAACAAAATGTGGATTAAAAGACTTTGTAAACTATTGCAGAAACAGTGCGATGCAGGGTTATAGCGTTTACGATGGCATTCATCAAGTTAGAACTTGGATTTTGTTTACATTTTTGTACTGTTCCTTTTTTTTTTGTACGATACCTCATAAACGTTTTACGTTTTAAGCTTCTACGTTTATTAACCACAGTGCAAAGAAACTCATTGCCCGCGTCTTTATTTCCCAAAAAAATATCAGATTAAATGAATTAAATTCGCATTATTGAGGATAACTCAAAATTTACTGATCAGATCTTGGTCAAATTTAATAATCATAAAAATTGGTTCACGTATAAACAAAAAAAGGTAACAAAAAAATAAGGTAACAAAAAAAATACAGTCGAATTGAGAACACCCCCTTTTTTTGTAGTCGGTTAAATACTTTTGTCGCAAAAGGTGATACTGGTATAGGAAAATTTTAAATACACACATAGGAGAAATGCACGATGTATCCTAAACGCCACGTAAATGGGGCCTTACTGCCACCTATGGAATAATAATGGAACAATATTGCTAATGCACACGTTATGCAAGAACTTCCTATAGGACAAACATCTACATTTTCTACGTCTGAGTGTACCAAAATAAAATATTTATCGGCACTAAGTCCTCCATTTGTTGGATTGGAGGTTTATGACGTTTTTGTTATTCTTTTGTTTTATTTAGGTACACCTATCAAAGTAAAATTGTTGTATCTCCTGAGATACGTCATCAAATTTATTGCTCACAATTTATGTGTGATGCAAATGCAAGATTACAGTTATTTTATTAGAAACTGCTTTACTTAAAAAATAAATTGTAGCTATAATTTACGGTTGAATGATTGATGAGCATTTTCAACATTCATTTTAATGTTATTCGTGTATGTAGCACATGTCCATTTAAAAAAAAAAAATTTAGTGTTCAGAGTAGCACAGCGTATGTACTATGCAGCGGGAGGCACTTACCACATGACAAAACAAGCACGGCGCTAGGTATTTCTGTTTTTTCTTACTATTTAAAAAATAGGCTCGTTTACTGTTTTTTGCCTAAAGTGACTTAAGCCGATGTATAAAAACAATTTATTAAAATCGCCTAAAAAAGAAAAATAAAATCAATTTAATTTCATACTAAATAAAGATCGTGCTATAGCATATAAATAGTTAATCTATTATAGCGCCTGGTTGAGGCGACGCGTGATCAAAATGCTGGCACTTATTTGGCTCAACGTATTAGTATTGCAATTCAGAGAGGCAATGCCGCCAGCATGATAGGAATGCTACCCACTGGTAGTGGGCTTGAGCACTTGAGTTACCTATAAGCTCGATGTCTTATACCTATAGCTTAGTTCTTTGCTGTATATAGTTTTAGTTTAGTTTTAGGAAATATAGGCAATTGGCCCGAGGATTGAAGGAAACTATTTTCAGTCTTTTTCTAAAAGTAATAATTAGTCTTTTTCTTAAACTAATAAAAGAATTACGGTAATATTTCGATATAACTATACAAACAGGGTAATTTGTAATAACTTACTAGTTAAAAACTTTTTAACAAGCTTTTAGAAGTCCGCCATATTGGATTTAAAATGACGTCTCTTTTTATTTTTCGAGTTTTTCTCAGCAAGCCCTTTAATTTGATACCCATATTGTAGGAATGCATTAAAAATTACATGTCCGCCATTTTGGGTGTTCCGCTATGTTGGATTTAGAATGACGTCACACAGCTTACCATGCATTGTCATCCAAACTAAACAAAACAAAATACTGTGAATACAAAATTTTAGCTCAATTGGTTGAAGATGTCTGCCTCAAAATTTAGTTGCAAGATTCCACCCGGACAAACATACATACATTGCAAGTTAAATAAAAGCTTGGAAAATACAAGAAACCTCTTGACCCTATTACCTAGACACCGTTCCAACAATTGAGACCAAAATCTTTTTAATGGTATGGCTATTGCAAATTCTATGTTACGATTTTTCAAATATATTATTTAACTTCATTGACAACTTTTTAAATGTATTTGTATCTATATCTATTGGGCGTTACATACAAATACACCAAAAAAGTTGTCGGCCGATAAATTTATTCTATTCGAAAACTTTTTACGACTTTGCGACAAGGATAATAGAAAAATAACGACTTTATCTCGAAAAATATTTTCATAGATCATCGAACTCATCAATTGTTAAGGAAAGCTGTCATGTTCTAGAAAATTCGATATATCGATGAATAAAATTGATAAGCTACGTGCCTATTCTCAAAGTAGGCTTCTAGACTGGGAAAGTATGACTCAATTCTACAACTGAACGTTTTATTGCTCTGTTATAGTGTTCTTGTTATCTTTCCAAAGCTATTATATAGGTATGATTTCAACCTATGTAAGCAAATATGGCGGAATCGCATATTTGGTTAGTTATAATACAATTCAATTTATTAACATAATATGCCTTGTTTCAGGGGAACGTTGACCGAACCTCTCCATCGGCTGGCACGGCCCTCACACGTCTGGGGGGCCTACCGCCGGGGCAAGATAGTGATTGCTACCGCGACCCTATCTTGCCCCACCTCGGCGAGGGACTGCTCACGGGGGGGGGGTTTTAGTGAGTTCGAGCACCACAAACCCCCTTCCTTTACCCTGGGAGGGAAGGGAAGTGGTAGGCATTTCCCCTCACAAAAAAAAAGAAGGGGGAACGTAGACCTCGATTACAAATTTCATACCAAATCAGTATTTAGTACAGGTTTTTATGTAATTACTAAAGTAATTACAATAATATCACTTTTTTAACATAGGTACTCATATACTCAAATACACGGACACATATAGATTAATAAAGCAACTTTAAAAATATTCTCTGCTGACTCAGCCGCAATACCAGCCTTATTTTTAGTTCCAGAAAGATGAGACGGTGCCAGAGTGTCTGCGCAAATATAGTAATCTAAAAAGTGGTCATATATTTGTGCCTTTTGGCGTTGAGACGTTGGGACCGTGGGGACCGGGAGCAATACAATCTTCAAAAAATTATCAGGGCGTTTGGTCGAAGCAACTCGTGACCAAAATGCTGGTAAATATTTTGGACAGAGATTGAGCATTCCCATCTAACGTGGCAATGCTGCCAGCATTTTTGAAACTTTGCCAACTGGCAGCGATCTATTAGATTAGGTTTTGTACATATTTATGTTTATGTTTGGTTTAGTTAGTTTAGTTTCGTTTAGTTTATAGTTTAATTTTTTATTATTATGAAAGTAAAAGCTAGTTTTAATGTCAATAAATAACTTTAAAAAATATCAGCTTTTGAATCTGTGTTAGTAACGGGATATTTACCTTTTTTTTATTGTTTTAACTAAAAGAATTATAGACCATAGATGCTTAAAAATTCATATATCTATCTTATATTTAATTTTTATCCTTATTGGATTTAGGTCTAAATTACATGAATCGTTGCAATTTTCTGGTGATCAATAAAAGAAAAAATACATGTACAAACATTTATAGGAATAAGTCTATGGAATAAACGTATCGATAAATTTCACGTACCCACCCCTATAATCACGAAGGGGAGTAAACCGAAGTGACTTTTAATTTCGCTCCTGCCGTTTAGACCCATAGCAAGTTCCGCAGATCGTTAAAACCATCGTTAAAACTTTTCTGTCTACAATTTTTACAATCCTTTTATTATAAGAGAATCGTTTTTATCAGTAGTTTCACATTTTTTATCTATCAAGATAATATACTTGTTCATGTCGTCCTACTAAAAGTTTGGATAGTAATTTATACGGCTCAATTTTGTGGTTCTGGGCTAAGTGAGAACAAAATTATATTTAGCAATAATAAATGTCAGTAAAAAGTTTGATTCAATGCCAACAAAGCTACTCCCAGTTTATTTGGTTCACACAGTTCAAATGGAAATTAAATGGTAATAATTAAATGGATTAAGAATTTATTCGTTAGCTGTGAAAGAAACCGTTATTAATCCATTTTAATTCATTATTATATCTAATACCTTTAAACGAGCAATTCTTGTATATATGTATATACTAGCCGCGCCCCGCGGCTTCGCCCGCTATTATCAAGTTAAAAAGTAGCCTATGTGTCAATGTTCAAAAATTCTATGTTAGAAAATAACGATTTAGTAGGCCACCAAAGTCACTGTTTTTAGACCTATTTTGTCCAGGGATTTATCTCAAAGCGGCTTTACACTGAACGTTGAAACTTCCATATATATCCGTTATATCCCGTACTTACACTTCAAAACAAATTCAGAAATTAAACAATTATTATATAGAAAAATAATTATAAGCAACTAACCTCAACAGTTTTACTCTAAAAATGTAGGCGCGAGATCTCAGTTCGGCGCGAACGACTAGTTTATGTATTATATGTATATATTATATGTATATACAAAATTTCGATAATTATACCACTGTTTCCAAGTGAAAGCTTATGATTATTACCCAATAGCAGGAGACTGATGTGAAATGAAAGTATTATCATTGCTTTAGTTATTATGTTCTATGGCAAAATTTCCTTACAAAATTATTTGTATAGAATGTCCATTCCAAACCGCATCTAAATCAAACTGTTATACAAAATTTAAACAGATAATAGGCGTGATTAATGTCCTGATACATTAAATTGTTACCACAATGTTATTGTGCTCGCATTTGTAGAAAATCATACAATATTAATAACAACATAATATTTGTACAATTGTTATGTTATAACCGACTCTTCCGCCAATATTTTCGTAATCCGTCAGCCAATCTTGATAAAGGGAATTATTTTGTACTAGGGTTGCCCCGCGGCTTATCTCACGTTGATCAAGTTAAAAATAAATAAGCCTGTATTAATCCTATATGTATAAGCTATGCACATTCTAAATCCATTCAGCTGTTGCATCTTTAACTAATATCATAAATGCGAATGTTTGTATGTATGGATGTATAGTGATTCGTTTCTTTTTCACACAAAAACTACTGAGTGGAGTTTAGTGAAACTTTACAATAATATAGCTTATACATCAGAATAACACAGACTATAATTTATAAATATATTGTATGAATTGTCCAAAATGTAACGATAAGTGTCAAGTAGGAAAAAAATCTGTTACTTGCGAGCTATTCTGGCGTGCGCTGCAAAAAACGTTAGAGTTACACGTAAGTATATAATGTATAAAGGAAATGTTTATCTTAAAAATACCTACATAAAAGCCCGCGACAGCATATTATCTATCTTTTATATGTAAGCCATTATCGCCAAAATAGTGAACCATAAATACAATAAAAATATCTTCATAAATTACAGCCTATGTGTTATTTTGCTGTACATAAGTAATATTATTGTCAAGTTTCATTAAAAACAATTCTGTGGTTTTTGCGTCAAAGAGTAACGAACCACCATACATACAAACTGTCGCGTTTATAATATAAGTAAGAATTAGAGCAACTAGCTAATATAGTTTTCCTCTTATACATAATAGGAGAAATGATGACAAAAAACCAATATATAGACAAATTACAAATCTTTTCATAATTATATACATACATTTTTACTTATCCCCTTAACATAATGATTTATTTCATTTTTATTGCCAGTTTTGGCTTTGAGACATAGCTTTATATTTTCTATGAGAAATTTAAGCTCGGCTTCATCATCGATTTTAGATCGGCGATTTTTTTTAACGTTCTATAGGCAAGAATAATCGTTTGTATGGTTTGGACGCTAAATGCTACTAACATATGGACGGACAGACAAAGTTCTGAACCACTCAAGTCAAGTAAAGGACCTCGTTTTGCTCGGTCAATTATTATGAAGCGTGACTAGTCTTTATTCGAAGCCTTCTCTCAACTTAGATTTTTATAAGTTTGCAACAATTTTGTAAATGGATTTGTAATTTATTAGTTACTAGCTGCGCCCCGTGGTTTTACCCGCGTAAGTCCAGGATCCGTGGGAATTCCGGAACAAAAAGTAGCCTATGTGTTAATCCAGGGAGTTAGTTACCAATTACTATAAAACCACAGACTATATTAATGACAAGGATGCATGGAGGCAAACTGCTCAGGCTCTTTCTAGCGACTACCATAATAACACCTAGGTTAAGAAAATTATGTATTATTATTATTATTATTATTTTATTTGTGACAGGCTAGTGTTTGACCACTATCTCACCTGATGGTAAGTGACGATGTGATCGAAGGTGGTAAACACACTAGACCTGGAATACGCAGGCTAGAAATTAAGAATGTTTTTTAAAAAAATGAATGAAAAGAAATGCGCCGCCGAGTTTCTTGCCAGGTTCTTCTCGAGATGGCTGTAATTTTGGCATCTGGCAATAGATTCATTAACTTTCATGAGTGCCTCTTTTGGGCCCATGTGAATAAACGATTTTGAATTAGTCCAGCCGTTTTAGCATGAAGAAGTAACGAACATTCAAACACATTCACAAACTATCACATTTATATTATTAGTGCGTTATGATGATAACGTGAATTACATCAGTATAATTTTCAGTTATTTGTATGATCAAAATCAAAATTAAAATCGTTCATTCACATGGGCCCCAAAGAGGCACTCATGAAAGTTAATGTTAGTTAGTTCTATTGCCAGATTCGCAAAATTACAGCCATCTCGAGAAGAACCTGCCAAGAAACTCGGCGGCGCATTTTTTCATTATTTTTTTTAATTTATATCAAATCTCAAATCTTTCCTAATTACATTTTGGCTTAATCGTTCACTCTTCTAAAACTTGAAATGATAATCCGTTTCCGTTCCAAGCGCATGAACTCGCAATCGACGTTAACTTTGTTATTGATAACGGTAATTAAGTTTTGTAGCGCCACAGAATAACTGAACTTACAAGTGCAGAAAGTGTTATGTACACTACCACCTACCACTACCAATAAAATATTTCAATTTATATTTCTTTAATGTTTTTACATTTTCTTCAAAAAGTTTTCATTACTATTCTCTTTATTTATTATTTTTTCTTAAGCTAAGGTTTTTTTTTTACAATATTTTTATAAAAATAATAAACAATACAATATTACAAAATAAAGAAAACTGTAAAAAAAAAAATCTAAACCTATTATGCCACCAGCAACGGGGCAGGGCCCAAGCTACCGGTAGGTCAGTGCAGAGTGAGGAACCTCCTGACAATACGTGCCGTGTCCAAGAGTACTGCCTTCTGAATCTGACCCTTGATCCAACCATTTAGCGAAAGCGTCTTGAGGTGTTGATCGAGACTTTTCGCTATTAGCCCATTCGCCGAGACAACTATCGGGACAATGATCGTCGAATCTACATCCCACATGGCGGTTACCTCGGTTACCTCATTACTATAATTATTATACAAGCACGCCGAGTCCTTCAGATATTAACTTCTTTCTTGATTATATACACGTGTAGTATCAAAATCAAAATCGTTTATTCATACAGAGGACTCATACCCCAAAGAGGGACTCATGAAAGTTAATGACTCTACATTCAGATTCAGAAAATTACAGCCATCTTGAAGCCTCTAAGAACCTGGCAAGAATATCAGTGGCGCATTTTTAATTCCTTTTTTAAATCATTCTTAAAATGTAATACATGAATTATATTAACCTAGGTATATACAATGATTATACTCGTGATGTGAGAGCCTGATGCATGATGCAGGTTTTTTCAAAAACCTGTATTACTGGTCACTAGGTCTTCACTCCCCGGGAGCATTTCTTACTTACTCACGTTATTTTACTGTGTAAAAGATTACTAGGTACTTACTATGTTCTTAAAAGTAGGGTTACATTTATTTTAGAATAATTTATTTTGTAAAGTAGGAATTCAATCTAAATAACTAAATTATTATAACTAGGTATTTTAAGATAAAATGTATTTCACTTCTGCTCCTAGCTGTCAGTCGCACGTCATATAGTGTAGAACTTATATACTTAAACAAATAAAACAAACACATTCACACTCACAGCCCCACACTAAGTTCAAATACTTGTATCGTGGGTGCCGGAAACATTCACATTATACACACACACTACACCCAGAACCAGAAGCAGACCTGGTAGAGATCGCTATTAGTGATAAGGCCGCCTGTTGTGATACTTTACGTATAAGCTTGTTTGTTACCTTTGTTTTATCTCATCTTATAAAGTGGTTCAATAAAGTATTATCTATCTATCTATCTATCTATCCCTTAACTTAAGTTCATTCATCATTATGATAGAACTTAACGTACAGGTTAGTTCGTTTTATCGTTTAAGAAATGGTTAACCCCGTTTCTTAAACATTGTTTACTTGCTCTTTTCAAGTAAACATAATGTATGGCAAAATCAAGGCAATAAAGGCTTCATACATGTCAAAAATTTTTTTTTTTTTTATTTGTCACCGCAGAACATATGCAATCAGCTAATATAGCCAGTAATATAAAATCTTATATTTCAACGCAGCTTTCTATACGCCAGTATTATTCAAAGTCAAGTGAAAGAGTCAAAGTCCAGTAACTTGTATAAAGAATACGCTAACTTCATACTAATGTAGTTTTTTGTCATCAGTCTTTAAAAGAAAAACGTTTTTAGCGTGTACTTAACAACGTTATTATGATAAAAAGGAATTTCACAGCCTGCCTAACAAAATTATTGAGTGACAACCCTGATTTAGCAGCAAAATTGATATTACAATGTTGAGTTGATGGTTCCTGTTAACTGTTTAATCTGGAAGCTCTTTCAAGTTTTAGCACTTCTTAAAATGCACTTTATCATAAAAAGGTAGTATCCCGAGGAAGATTTTGCATTCTCATTGCACTTCCGTGAAAAAGAATACAACGTAGTATACATTAACGTTGTAGTCTTTTGTCGGACTGGATTCGGATAAGAACTATTAATTTATTACCCTAGGTTTTATTGTTTTCGGTTACCTACCTATTATGTACCTAACTAACTTAAGGTAGCGAGCCTATCGGTATTTTTACCGACTTTCCAAAAAAGGAGGAGGTACTCAAGTCAACTGTATTTTTTTTTTTTGTGTTACCTCATAACTTCTCTCCACGTGAGCCGATTTCGAAAAAAATTTGTTTTTGATTGAAATTCCCATTTAAATTTGATCAAGATCTGATCAGTAGTTCTTGAAATATCGTCAATAATACCTATTTTGTAACGAATAATGCGTACTTTGACGATGTTCTCATTTACCTGACTTCAAAAGTTACCTCATAACTTCTTACGTTGTGAGCCGATTTTGATGTTTTTTATTTGAATGCTGGTGCTTCTCATGTGGTCCCATTGAAATTTGATCAAGATCTGATCTCTAGTTTTTGAGTTATAGTCAATAATGCGTATTTAATACATATCTGATCAAGGTTCCGAAGATAAAACGGTGAAGTCGGTTTTTTTAAGCTTTGCTTGCGTTTAATTATTTAAGCTTTGCTGGCGTTTAATTATTTATTTATGAAGTTAAAGTGACAAAAATTATATCTGATTATTAATATAAAAATTTATTTAATTAAAAAGTCATTACAGTAAATTAGAAATCACAAAGCTGAAAGTTGTGATGTGGCTATGATTGTGTGCGTGATGTATGTAATGTTTCTGGTAACTTAGTGTGGCGCTGTGAGAATGAATGTGTTTTTTGTGTTTTTCATTTTATTAATATGCCTAGTCACTTAGATGGATGTAATAAATATATATATAATTATGAGTTTTCTGTCTCTGACAGGCTACCTCATCTGATGATAATAATAATAAACACTTAAACACTCACAGCCCCACACTAAGTTTGATGACTTGTGCTTGAAACATTCACATCACGCACACAATCACAACCAGAACCATAAATTTTCCTTGAGGAGAAAACTTGTGTTCCCGCCGGGAATCGAACCCGATACTTAGAAGGTGAACGCCACCCAACTCAGCTAAGCAGTTCATATTTGTACGTTATAAGTGATAACATTTCTAAAAGCTTCTTAATGGACTACAATTCACAATCGACTTAAAGCTACGCCTACGGTGGCTGATTCCGTTTTCGTTTTACTCTATCAATCTCATCGAATTTTGTGAAGATATCGTAAATTTCAAGCGGTGTCTAGAAATTTACGTAACCCGTACGAAATTCCTCGAAGCCCGATTCCAGCTAACTCCATCGAATCACGGCGGTCTAGTGGCGGAGCAAATTAAGTTTGTTGAACACTCGAGCAAAGCACTCATTTAAGAGCTTAAAGAAATGCAGGTCACACGGTTACTTAGTCTGAACTATTTTATTTTGTTGTCAACTGTGTTGTGATTTCAACAGTAACAAGATGACAAGCAGCCCCTTGTCCTATCCCTGGGACATACCAAATATTCAAATCCGTTTAGTCGTGACAGTGAACCTTGGATGAAAAGACAAATGCACCCACACAGACACAGTGTTGTTTAGTTTCTTGATTTTTTCATAAGTAACAACAAAACAAACAACAAACGCATTCACACTCACAGCCCCACACTAAGACTTGTATCGTGGGTGCCGGAAACATTCACATCACACACACACACTACACCCAGAACCAGAAGCACAAATATCCCTTGGGAAGGAATTTGTCTCCTGCCGGGAATCGAACCCGGGACCCACGGCGCAGAGGGCGGACACAAGCCAGTTTTGAACTTAAATAGTTCAAAATTCTGCACGGCAAAGCACTGCGCTTGTCACTCTTAGATATTATAATAGATGTTAAATCTATTTATGTCTATTTCACTGAAAACACTGCCCTTCAATCCAAAATACAGTAATATTTGAACAATACTGCTAGCGGTTGAATATCTGGCAATTGTGTGGACCCAGGCGGACTCTGCAAGTACAGACCCTATAACAGGTGTTCTTGTATGCTAAAGATTAACTTTACCAAGCTAATAATTAAAAGATCATGTATGTGTGCATGCTTGGAATACGATATCCTTTTAGAGTAGAACCATTCTAAATGTGCACGCCCCTCCATATAAAAATTATACATTTGACACCCGATCATTTGACAAATTTGGTGGAGGGGCGTGCACATTTAAAATGGTTATTCTCTACCAACTTAAATTCACACATATTTTGTATTCTAAATCAAAATATACCAAACACTGTTCTGTTCCTGAAATAATAACTTTTATCTTATCTTATTTAATTTGATAACTTATTACCTAGGTATATTTCCTCTATTATAATTAATCCGGAAGGAGCCGTAGAGTACCGCTAATAAATGAAAATTAAGAAATTATGTTTAAGTAAAATAATTTAATTTAAATATTCCAGAGGATACGGTGTTTTGTTATTTTGCCTCGCAGTGCCTACGTCTACAATACATTGCAGGGTTTTCACAGACGTAGTTTATTCAAGAGAGAGTACCACTGGTCAGTTCCTTATTCGGCGAGAATTAGTGGAGAGAATTTATGAGGCAAAAAATATATAAATATACAGTCGACTTGGGTACCTCCTCCTTTTTTGGGAAGTCGGTAAAAATTGTTTCTATCTTTGTTTTTCATTTCAAAGTGCAACCTCTGTACCAATTCATTCAATTTACTAGAAAACATTTCTGTCAAGAAAAACAGACGTTGTCTTAACAGACTTATCCATCTCAATTATTTCCTAGGTCCAAAGCGTGGCGTAGTTTTTCTTTTGTAGCGATTATTTTGCACTTTCAAAGTTTGCGTTTGAGGTCGTTGCAAAGAAGTCAAAGCCGTTTTTAATTAATGTTGTAAGTGTCTTGGCTTCTTTAAGTTTTAGTATTTGTTTTTTTCAATTAGTTTATGTCTAAAACAAAGGAATATGGATGAAACAGAAATAATTGCTATTAATTACTGTTTTTGTCAAGCTCTTGATCATCATTTCGTTACATCATCTGCAAAAATAAGAACACACAGTATAGATGTAAGTGTATATTAAATAAAACTGTGCTCTGTGTCTATGTGTGCATATTAGTATTCCGTCTAGACAAAACTACTTTTCCTTATAGATAACTTATTGTAACACTTCAAGTATAACACTTAACAAACATAATTATCAGCGTAAATTTAAATATACCTGGATCTTAACACTCATTCCATAAAATTTTTTTTAGTTTATGTGAGACTAACAAACGTCAATTGATTTATATATATATACTAAATATATTCTGTTTGATAAGTCTAAGTTTTACACAGAGAGAGATAAATGGCCTCGATTCTGATGTAGGTACACTCACTAAATTAAATTTAAACTATCCCTGTCTCTTATAAAATAGAACACAAGACAGAGATAGCTAGCATACATTTTAGTGCTGTCACGCTAGTTTATCAATTAAAATATGAACAGCAGAAGCAGAAAGGCGCGTGTTTTTAGTCAACACCAAGAACATACTCGACTAAGCTTGCATAGACATCTAAGTTCTGACTAACTTGACAGCACAGCAGTATGCTATCTCTGTCTTGTGTTCCTATTTTGTAAAAGACAGGAATAGTTTAAATTTAATTTAGTGTGTGACATCAGAATCGAGGCCATTGTCGATTGGGGATATGTATTGTGGACTGTTACAAATACACTGATTCAAAAGAAATTGAAGGGTAATGTTTCCATTTCTTTCCTATCAGTGATACACGTGCACGCGCGATAGGGACAACCTCTACGAACAAACATTTAAAAGAGGGTGTAGACATGCTTAGATACTGTTCTTGCGTGAAGATGCTATGCAAAATTTGTATGGAGTATTCGTAGTGTGCTAACTTAATAGATAAGTAAACGCTAATAAAACTCACTGTCATTCAGAAGCTAATTTACATTTAACTTTTTTTAATTAAAGATTGACAAACTTTTGACCGCTATTTCACCTGATGGTTAGCGATGATGGGGTCGACGATAGAGCACGTTTGCCTAGAAGATGCCTATTCACTCACGACTTAATGACTCCTATATTTTATTTATCAGGAAATACAGACTAAGGTGTATGCGGTTCGCACAATAAATGTGGAAGCGAAACGTTTCGTCCGCATTTGTGGAATGTCTACTACATAGTGGTGTCACTGAGGAGTCTGTCTTGGTGTCCGATAATAAAATAGGGGAATTAGATTGTGTAATTCCGTTGCACTTATGGTACATTGTCATACATCATTGTAATTGGTGTCATGAATGTAAACACGATAAGACCTAAAATATAGTCTGTATGCAAATGTTCACATAAAAACTGATTTTCACTTACATACTACGAATTTTGAATACGTTATATTATATTACTAGCGATACTATACCCGCCCCGGCTTCGCACGGGTGTAATTTAGACAAAAAATAAAAGAACATACATATAAACTTAATTAGGTTTTATTATATATTTTAATATCTATCTGATGATGAAAACCACATCAAAATCCGTTGTATGGTTAAGGTGGAGTTAGCAGATAAACAGACAGACGGACAGACGCAAAAAGCGACTTTGTTTTATACTATATATGTAGAGGTATTTTAATACACTAAGCTTAAATTAAACTGCCCATTGGCTTAGTTGGGTGCGCGTTTGCCTTCTAAGCTGGGGTATCGAGTTCGATTCCCGGCGGGAGCACAAGTGTTCTCCCCAAGGAAAATTTGTGTTTCCGGTTCTGGTTATGATTGTATGTGATGTGAATGTTTCCGGCACCTACAACACAAGTCAGTGAACTTAGTGTGGGGCTGTGAGTGCAAGAGTTTATGTTTTTTATGTTTATAAATTATATTATTACTGAATCCCTAAAAACCAAATAACCTAAGTAGCTTACATTACCTAATACATATTTCTAAGGTTAGTCAAAACATTACTTATTTTCACAATGAATCCAGACTCTAGAATATAATGTCGGGCAATCAAATATTGTGTCAGACACCCCGCGATAAATATCTGAAGGTTGGACGAATGACGCTGGGGGTTTGAAATAATTTGATTATTCAAGGATCTTGCACTTAATATTTTCGTCTGCAGTATCAAATTACATGACAGAGTAAGGTTGTAGACATTTTTAAAATATGCTGAATATAGAATTGCTCAAAAAATTAGTGTTGAGTGTTTTTTAAGTAGAATAAAAGTTGTGCTATTTGCTCATACTTATACATGGTAGGTATGAGAGTATAGAGCATTTTTTTTTCGTGCTACTACTAGCCGATATTTTTTTTTATTTTATTTTATGCTAGATAGGCAATCATTTGACCACTATCTCATTTGGATTTGACCACTATCTCCCTTGGAAAGTGAAGATACGGCCGAAGATGTAAAATACTTGCCTAGAAGATACCTATTCACTCTAGACTTTAAGATACACGTATTGTATATCATATAAGATGATATTACTTGTTTTTGTATATTAATATTGTATTTACGCCCCAAAGTATAAGTAATGGTATTTATCAAGTTAGTAAGGTATTCCATACACCCATTTATTAAAGCCCGTCTATTACAATCTATAGTTCTATCCATCCGAAGGTTGCCTGGTAGAGATTGCTATTAGTGATAAGGCTGCCTGTTGTGACACTTTACATATAAGCTTGTTTGTTACCATTGTTTTATCTTATCTTATGAAGTGGATCAATAAAGTATTATCTATCTATCAAAAAAAAATGATGAACGCTACCCACTGGTTAGTTACCTATAAGCTCGATGTCTTGTAGGTAACTTAGTTCTTTGCTGTACATAGTTTTAGTTTAGTTTTAGGAAATATAGGCAATTGGCCCGTAGTTCTATCTATCTATTGTACCGTTCGGGAAACAAATATGCAGGCAATGAGTTTTACTCTCTCGCTTTACGGATGATAAACGTAGAAGCGAAACGCTTCGAGCGAATTGGAGATATGACAACCATATCAGGACAGTTTGTGTTGTTAGGTGGTAAAAAGGGTATGGGGGAATTAAATCATGTAATTCCTTCGCACATTCTCCAAAGTGAATATAATATAGCAAAAACACGAGATCTATTCTACTACTGGTAGTAAAACTTGGTGGTAGCGCAGAAAATTAATGTAGGATTTAATTCAAAACTAATCAAACTTTACAGAAACTTTTTTAAAACATTCACACTAGAGTAAACATCATTTTTAACCATTATAAAAAAAATAAGAGTAGGATTTCAATTCGGTGTATACTTTTTAAATGGTTGTTATCTTACAATCCCGTCATTTATAAACAAACTAGCTGACCCAGCAAACTCTGTACCGCAAATGAAAGTTGTCTGAATTTATCTAATACCTATAAACGAGCAATTCTTGTATATATGTGTAATCAGGATCTCGGAAACGGCTCCAACGGTTTTCATGAAAGTTACAGATAAGGGGTTTTTCGGCCCAATGAATCGATTTATTAACGTTCCAGGTCCGAGAAATGCTCGGTTCCCAAACTGCATTTTTTTTTTTTTTATTTGTGACTTGCTAGTGTTTGACCACTATCTCACCTGATGGTAAGTGACGATGTGATCGAAGCTGGTAAACACACTAGACCTGGAATACGCATTTGCATTTGAAAAAACCGGGTTTAAGAAACTACCAGCGTCATCTATTACGCCATGACCGATTTAAAAAACTGTTTCTACTCGACACTAGATGGAGCTTTCTGAGGCTTCAAATTCAAACACATTCTAAACAAAAAACCGAGCTAAGTTCGGTCATCCGGATATTCTATATAATTAAAACAAATTCGGAAGAAAGCTTCTCTGTTCTTGACATAGTAAAAAAGTTTCACATATATGTCTCATTTGTCTGTGGTCAAATATTTATAGTGCGTTCAGAAATTAATTTTGTATCTAATCTTTTACAGGTAAGAACAGTTTGTATGATAAAATAAAATAGTTGTTTTTACTAGTTTCCTTGCAATTTCTTTATATTTTCGCACCTTTTAAACGTTATTTAGACTTCTACAAATATTTAAAAACCAAAATTAGGCAAATTGGTTCAGCCGTTTTTTGAGTTTTTGTCAGTTAGCAAACGTCAATCCATTTTTGTATATATAGAAACAAATTCTAAACGCACCTATAAATATTTGACAACCAAGTGACACTTTTTTCCGGATAGGAACAGATAGATAGATAGATAATACTTTATTGATCCACTTTACAAAATGAGATAATACAAAGGTAACAAACAAGCTTATACGTTAAGTATCACAACAGGCGGCTTTATCACTAATAGCGATCTCTACCAGGCAATGTTGTCAAGAGAGCAATGTGAGACCAAAATTTGCTTGGAAATTGTTGCACGACAGACACTAATAAATCTTGTTGGCTATCTAGCCAAGGCAAGGAAACGAAAGGTATATATTCACTATACTCGTAATATATATTTCGAGTATTGTGAATAAAGACGTGAATAATACGTAATGGTATTTAAATAATTCTAAAAGTATCGTCAGCATCTGTATCATTTATTTAAATTTAGATACAAAACAACAAACATACGCATTCACACTCACAGCGCAAACTTAGCTCAAAGACTTGTATGGTGGGTGTCGGAAACATTCACATTTCAGACGCACAATTACACCAAGCACCTAAAACAAAAATTTTATATCTCTTGCAGTGGAAAATGTGATCCTACCGGGAATCGAACCCAAGACCCACGCTAAGGGCAGAGACCTGCCTACCGCGCCAACTGGGACTTATTATAAAAAACCACTGTCTAATTATAAAAGACTAAGTTATAGTTTGTTCTATGTAAATTTGAATGACAAAATATATACTCGTCCACTTTTCGTCCACAGGTAAATAACCTTCACAATACCAACAAGTATACCCTGTAGGGATTTGTCCAAAAAGATGATAATCAAACTCGTGCAACCAGAACGAGAATATTAAAATATTGTAATTCCAGTTCATTATCATTTGGCGCAGGTGCATCTGCATTTAAATGGAGCTATTGTGGAACCTTGATGGACTCAAATACCCTACCACGAGAAAATCATGAGTCTGTGTTTCCCGATTAGTATAATACGGGAGTCTTTAGAACCGGCAATATGCTAAGTTGGGGTCGGTTTTTGGGGAAATTAAAAAAAAGACCCATTTAATTTGTGCCATTTTTTAGTAGTAATGTTTTTTTTTTGCCACAAATAAAAAGTATATCTATGTCATTAAGTCACGAGTGGACATCTTAGCAAACATGCTCTATCGTCGATCACATCATCAGTTACTATAGGGTGAGAAAGTGGTAAGTCACCTTCAAATTAAGTCAAGCCACTAGTACACATGACAAGTAAACACGAAGAGACAAAAACATCTTGATACAAAAGGAAAAAAATATTTAAACTAAAACAGAAATCTTAGTATTATTTTATGACATAAAAAGAATGTAAATGTTTGTACCCAACCTAAATTACAAACTAAATATCAAATTTACCTATAAAAATAGTGAAAAGCAAGCAAAGCTTAAAAAAATCGACTTCACCGCTTTATCTTCGGAACTATGCTCAGATTATATTATGTACTAAACTCGCACTATTTAAAAAAAAATCTGGAACTACTGGTCAGATCTTGATCAGTAGTTCTTGAAATATTTAAATGATACCAATTGGAAAGCAACATCTTTTAAACAAAATAAAAATTCAAAATCACTTCAAGTGGAACGAAATTATGAGGTTAAATAATTAAAAGAAATACAGTCAACTTGAGTACCTCCTCCTTTTTTATAAAGTTGGTAGATAAATTCCTTTTTAGTTGAATATCATCATTAATCTTGTTTCGATTATTGTTTGTCTGAAACAAATAGTAGAGGCTCGGTCTGCTACCGTTAAGCGGAAAAAGCGAAATTCACATTTCATCACTCAACGCAGTACCTGCATTTCAAATGCTTTTTATGCTCTTTTTAATATTGAGCCAAAATGTTTCGTATACTTTTGTTGGGTATAAGTAGACAAATAAACGTTGCAGTCATTTTTTATTTAACTTGCAATGAATGGATGTAACAATGTTTGTTCGAGTGGAATCTTGCAACTTAATTTTGAAGCAACATCTTCGATTGAGCTGAAATTATGTATTTTTTTTAATTTTGGCTACGCATTTTGTGCACTTAGCCAGTATCAAGTTATAATATATTTCAAGTATAAATTTAATATTAAAAGTCATAGTCACAAGTCAAAGTCAAGTAAAAGAGTCAAGGTCCAGTCGTAATCAAATCTTGTTCTAGTAAAGTAAAAAGAACTTTACTAGAACTTCTATTGGTGTTTTGGAGCGAATGCAAAAATCACGTTTTTCAATTTTGTATAATTTGCACGTTTACCAAGTATTAACGGTTAATAATCCACCATTATTACATATTAACACTCGAAGAATCACAGGTTTTGGAAAATTATACAAAATCAAAAACATCAGTTTAGGTTCCGAAATAACATATAGGCTACTTTTTAACTTAATAAACGCGGGCGAAGCCGCGGGGCACGGCTTGTTTAGAAAATAATAGTGGGATAATACCCAATTTTCTCATTAACGAAACAGGGATTGTGGTCATACAAGCAAATATAAAGTCGCAGCATCTACATAAGATAAGATAATTCTTTAATGGCAAAAACTGTAGTGTTAGTATTTGCGAGTTCTTATTGCAGGTAATGTTATTACAGTTGACCCATCTCGGGTGTCCAATGTCATAAAATATGATATACAGATCATACATATTTTTCAATATTTACTGATATTTAGAATGTATGATAATTAAGTTACAATAATTAAGTAATATAGAGAGGAAAGGAAAAATATTTCTATACTTGTACATTCGCGGGACGACTCTTTTACCGCTATCTCTCTTGGCAACTCATGTAAGGTAATTATGCAACATCCGGCCAATGGAAATAAAAACAACACGGTCCACTTACAACCTTTTTGTAATCCTTATTAATTACACTTATTAATATGTATTACGATTTCCGGAAATATTGCTATTGCGGTAATGGATTTACGCCTACTAGGATTTTTCCTATTACGATAGCTATTATGATATTATTCCAGTTACTTATATATAAAAAAAAATTATGCCGTCATAAGGAAAAAAGACGTATCTGCGTTTTTGTCAAAATTAAAAATTTTATAATCATAAAATTACTCTTACAGAAAAATTTACGCATCTACATGTTTTTTTTAGCAAAAATATTCAAACGCAACCTACTAAATCTTTTTTATGCTAGATAGCCAATCGTTTCACCGCCATCTCAACTGATTAAATGTTAAGATGCGGCCGAAGATGGAACATACTTGCCTAGAAGGGAAGAAACCTATTTACGCGTAAAAGGCAAATGAAAAACAAATAAAATATTTAAAACATACTTTCAAACCCTGATTTCAATCATTCACTTTTCCGATTAAAACGTATCCCTTCCTCGGAAAAACGATGGATCCAAACTATCTAAGGGACTAGATATACAAAGCGAGGCGCGCGCCCCGCACTGTCTTCATAAGGTAAAAAGACGTAACCAACATTTTTGTCAAAATTGAGTTATACATATCAGAATTGTCTTTAGAAGCGAGGCGCGCGCCCCGCACTGTCTTCATAAGGTAAAAAGACGTAACCTAAATTTTTGTCAAAATTGAGTTATACATATCAGAATTGTCTTTACTATTTAGTATATGTTATGACTTGTAGCAGATGCGTCTTAATTAATTAAATTAAAAGTAAGATTCTATCGCTTACTTATTTCTTAATTCCTCCATGCCCTTCTTACCATCAAAAAACAAGACAAACTGTCATACATTCATGGTTGACATACCTCCAGTTCGCTCGAAGCATTTTGCTTCTACGTTAATCATCCGTAGAGCTTAGAAGTGGAATTCATTGCTTGCATCTTTGTTCCCTAAACGGTACAATCTGGGTGACAAGAGAAGTCTAAAAAGTAGTAGTATTTTTTTTTACAAGTCTAGAGTGAATAGGTACCTTCTGGGCAAGCAAGTTTCATCTTCAGTTTATCTCACCCGATGGAAAGTGACGATGCCACTTTCCATCGGGTGAGATAGCGGTCAAATGCTTGCCTATCTAGCTTAAAAAATAAAGTCGGTTAAAAATGGTTTGCTCACTGCGCCAATGTAATATGCCGGCAACATGATTCTTCAATGAAGTAGCATTCTTTTACCATATCAAAACAAACAAACGCATTCACACTCACAGCCCTACACTAAGTTCAAGGACTTATATCGTTACGACATTAAGTTTAATAGTAACTGTGAAGTTCTAAAACCGTGTATTTCCCTCTGTACATGTCCAAAAATAGAACACAGGCCAATTAGAATCACATTGTATTATGTAGATGGACCACTCGGCGCCGCTTTGTAAAAATTTCTACCATTATGCAATCTCACGCAGATTCCAGAGCTATTTTCTCAATGTTCCATTTCCTTTGGGTTTCTTTGCAAGAGCAAATGTGAAACGAAAAATACGCATTTCTCTGCTATTATGTTATGTCTAGGGGCGTTTGGATTATTAACACAGCTCCACACTCATTTAACCGGAAACATTTACAAATGTTTCCGGCATCCACGATACAAATCTTTGAACTTAGTGTGAGGCTGTCAGTGTGAATGCGTTTAAAAAAAATGCGTTTATTAATTATTATAATATATATTATAAACATCATTCCGGACGTTCGGCTAATTAAATTTATCACAAGATTGTGTGTAAAATGCACGAGTATTTGGTATGTTTGTTTTCTCTTTACGCTCTAACGGCAGAATGAAATTTTGAATATACATAGCTTATAGCCAAGATTAACATATTGACCAATTTTGAAATATACATCGCGGGCGAAGCCGTGGGGCACGGCTAGTTATTTTATACAGAGAAAATTTACAGAGGAAAAATATCGCTTCTAGCCGCTTGTAGCTGCTCCTGTTATTAGATACTCTAACCGCTCAGCAACCCAAGCCCTTCTTCAAGTGACGAATGTATCCTTTTCTGTTATTATTAACTTCATAAGGCCAGGTTCAAATCCCGATCTAAACGATATTTTTCCTTTTTAAATTTACTTTTGTTTCTATAGCATGACGAATGCTATAGAAACAAAAATGGATATCTATTCTATACTTAAACTATTTTTATAAATAGAGGTTCTACTTCAGAGTAATCTTCTTTAGAAACCCCAAATTTTATGTACCGAAGCTGTGTATGTAGCTTGTTCTAATTTCAAAGATTATACAAAGTCGTTTTTGCGTTGATAACTCTGAATATTGTCCGTCACATAGCTAGAATCAAAAGCAAATTGTAAAAACAATCTTCCTAATTACATCTCGAAAATAGCCAAACAAAACCCGACAACAAAAGGACTAGCGGGATTCGCAATTTGTGGGCAAACAATAACATAATGCGGGAACACTCGACCGCGCGGTATTATAACTAATTCCCACGGTTTTGGGTTACACATTTCGGAATATTGTGTAATGGGGAAGATACGTTATAATATTTTTACTGGTTTTTGACCTTTTTTATGTCATAGGCAGTAACACAATTCGACAGCCCGCCTCGTGGAAAGTGGCTACTGTCGTCTATGGACATCTCTCGGGGTAATAAAATCGAAATAGGTTTGGATGGAAAAAGGGATTTTGACCCTTTTTGAATTATTTCACCAGTACGTTATAGTGCTGCGAAAAGTCAACACATTTCAAATTGAATGCGTCAAAATATTATAATGCATTCATTTATCACATTTCCACGAATCTACACTAACATTATAAAGAAAAAAAATTTAATTTATCTACCGACTTAACAAAAAAGGAGGAGGTAGGTACTCAAGTCGACTGCATTTTTTTTTTATGTTTGTTACTTCATTACTTCGCTGCACGTGAACCGATTTTGAAAATATTTGTTTGTTTGAATGGTGTTGCTTTCCAATTGCTCTCATTTAGATTTGATCAAGATCTGATCAGTAGTTCTTTTAATATCGTCAATAATACGTGTTTAGTACATCTAACCTGATCAAAGTTTCGAAGATAAAGTGGTGAAGTTGGTTTTTTAAGCTTTGAATAATATGAAGTAATGCCCAAAGTTACAAATTTTGACTAATATATTTTTTAGGTAAGTTATTCTAATTTTCATTTAACCAAACCGACGGAGTACAGAAGCAAGCAAAACAATAAAAAATAGGTCGAACTATTTTTGAGTTTATGCGAAACTAACGTACGTCAAAGAGAGCAACAAAGAAACAAACTTACATACATAGGCTAATAAACACATTAACCTCCTCTGCGTCACGCAGTCGGGTAAAAACCAGGGTCTTTACAAACCCACAAGTTACAAATGATCTAAATATTATAGTGGTTTTTATTTCATTGTCAAGGCTGTTTCGACCTAGTTACACAAAAAGTTATACATAAGTCAATTTGTATTGTAGCCTACTAAAATTGGGTGCCTCGGCTTTTGATGTGTATCTTGCCGCAACTTCGCCAAACCAAGTTCCGGTTAAGAAGTTCTTATAAGGTCAACAGGGCTCGTAAACAAGCCTTTGCTTTTACAGTGATATCACAATGCTAACAGCATAGAGTAAGTACCTACATGTGAAGTTTACAAAGACTTCATTCGGAGTTTATGCTCAAACTTGGCGCATAACTTCAAAAGGTTTCACGCGTGGTTAGACAGATTGTCTGCATGCAGACGCCGAGCCGAAGCCTGAGGCCAAACCTGTCGGTTTTTGAATAAAGTTTACGGTAGTTAACTACTTGATGGTATGTCTGATTTGTGGAATATAAGGAAGTTGGTAAAGTATAAGTTGGAGTCTTCAAGCGAGTGAATAGATATCTTCTAGGCAAGCTTGCTCCATCGTCGACCACATCGTTGCTTACCAATTACGTAATTTTAAAGAAGTTATGAGGTTACTTTTGAAGTCGGTTAAAAACGAGAACATTATCAATGTAGTCCACAGAATACGCATTATCGAGGATAACTCAAAAATTACTAGTCAGATCTTGATCAAATTTAAATGTGACCACATGGAAAGCACCAGCTTTTAAATAAAAAAAAATCATCAAAATCGTCTCACAACGAAAGAAGATATGAGGAAGCACGCATAAAAAAAAACATACAGTTGAATTGAGAACCTTCTCCTTTTTTTTGAAGTTAAAACAAAGTGGTTAAAAATAAATTGATAATATGTAAGTAAACAAATCTTAGAAATAATTTTTCACGATAAATTTACAAATAGATTTTGGTATTATAGTTTTACATACAACTCTCCATAAACATAACATTTTCAATCGACTTCAAAAAAGGAAATTCTCAATTTGACTGTTTTTTTTTGTATGTATGTAACGCGATTAATTCGCCAATCATGAATCGATTTTGATGTTTTTTTTTGTTTCGTAGACTTCAGAAGTGGTCCCATATAAATTACTCGAAATCGATCAAGCCAAAACGTGAAGTCGGTTTTTGTAATTGCGTTTAATTATTTCTTGCAAAGTCAGGTGATAATGATGATGGGGATCGGACATCCCCGAAACCTTGGCCGCAAGAGTCAACCCTGAATCGTGACTCTAACCGTATCATTTATGAATTATGTGTTAAACTCACGAAAAATTTTATAATAAAAGTCGAGAATAGTTCGAGATTTTGTGATTAGTCAGTAAATCAGTGAATGTCGTTTTCATATACGTAGAATATTTCAAAAGTGTCAAACAGAACCCTGTACACGGGCCCTAGCTCTACACAAACACATGAGAGATTTACGACCCGTCAAGGTTCGAACTTTTGGTAACCCAAACTCGGAGAAGGTGGTTACAGTCGAATAAAAAACCTATGGCTGTCGGTTGTTTTGGTAAAGTTTCGGAAAATTTCCTTTTCGTCCTTATTCTAAGTGGATTTAAAATGTTTTCATAATTTTGAACTCAATGATAATATGATGTCTAACAACCTATTTATTTCGATAATTTCAATAAAGTATTTTTACTTGCTGAGTGGTAATTTTTACTAGACCAGGCGGCTTTGTTCGCGTAAATGGAATAAAAAGTAGGCAACTAATGTCCTACTATTTACTTTAACAAACATCCAAATCTGTCAATGCTACTACACAGAGATACCTATTTTTTTTTAAATTTAATGAATTAATTAATTTAATTATATCATACACACTCAAACACAAATTTTCGGATTTATAATATTGTCATTATCATTAATTAATACATGATAACAGAGAAATAATCTATCTTACATACTAAATATAACGAAAATCCGTCCAGCCGTTTCATACAAACCACCTTCAGCTAGCTGGTGATATACCTATTATTATCAAATTTTTTTCTTTTTATCTAAATATATATCTTTTAATCGGAAAGAAAAATAATCGACGTCGTCGACGATGGAGCAAGCTTGCGTAGAAGATAGGTACCTATACACCCGAGACTAGAAAACTCCCATATTACGCTCAGCAGGAAACACTGACTCAGGCAAGGAGTTTCATTCCTTCCGGTTCTTACAATGAATGTGGAAGCAAAACGCTTCGTCCGTGGAATGTCTACGATATAGCAGTGCCGCTTAGCAGTTTCTCTGCTTGTCCGATAATAGAACGGTGATAAGGGAACTAGATCGTGTAGTTCCTTGGCACACTCTCCGAAATGTATACTTACTATTAATCACTCTGTAACCATAATCATGATACATGCATAGACATAACATGTCATATGCCATAAAGCCTTTATATATGCAATACTTTGTAGTGCCCATTGACTGATGTGAAATGTCAGGCCCGTTGATTACAAGTTTGATGATTCGGTAGATAAACATAGCCGATAAAATAAAAAATCAAAACTGATATTCGTTTTGCACTTGCTATTGCACAAGATGATTTGATAAGTTTGTTATCATGCGATAGCATGATTTCGTAAGATGAAGTACATATCTATCTAAATTTATTGTGCTATTGCTATTTGCCATAGATAGCGCAATCTAATTCTCATTAACATCATTACTTTATAGTTTAAAACATTAGTAAAAGTGCCTAATATACTTCTACTATTAAATATTATTTAAATATTATAATATCTGACGTACGAGGGAATTAGTTTTGTAGTGAAGATTTGACGGTATATATTCAAATACATTACGTTTGTGAAATTTATTGAAAATGGAAAAAAAGTGGAAAGTGCAGTATTGGGTTTCATTTGCAGGTGAGTTTATTTCTAAGGATAGGTAAATTTTCAAAGTCGTTTTTTGACTCCGGGGGGTATTAGTCCAAACGTCAGAACGTCCAAGGTATTAAAATGTCCAGATGCCACAAAGACAACAAGTATAAACGCCGAAATGTCCAAGGTATTATAATGTCCAATGTATGACAACGTTCGTCAAAAATATATTACAAAGAAAATTAAAATAGCTTAGTATAATGTCCAGTGTAAATGTTATTTTTATGCTCGATAGAAGAGCATTTGACCACCACCACACCTGATAAAAAGCCATGATGCGATAGAAGATGTAGCATGATTGCCTAGACGATACCTATTAACTTTTGAAACACTGGGTCCGTGGGGACCGGGAGCTCATTCTATCAGAGCGCCTGGTTGAAGCGACGCGTGATCTAAATGCTGGCACTTATTTGGCTCAACGTATTAGCATTGCAATTCAGAGAGGCAATGCCGCCAGCATGATGGGAACGCTACCCACTGGTAGTGGGCTTGAGCACTTGAGTTACCTATAAGCTCGATGTCTTGTAGGTAACTTAGTACTTTGCTGTACCTACATAGTTTTAGTTTAGTTTTAGGAAATATAGGCAATTGGCCCGTACATTTACTATAAACATTATGATTTTTTAAACTTTTGACTTGAAGAATCCCACAACAAACTAAAGGCGCGGTCTATGAATTCAGCTCCTTCAAAGGACGGATTATATCGTAGAAGCAAAACGCTTCGAGTGAACTGGAGGTATGACAACCGTAAATCTATGACGTTTGACAGTTTGTCTTGTTGTTAGACGATACAACGGGCATGTGGGAATTAGCTCGGGTTATTCCTGCGCACACTCTCCAAATAGTATATGGTCAAATACCGATAGGCTTGAGACCTTACGTCGTGACCCAGATTTTACGTATAATAATTAGTAGAAAAGCAGTTTTAAAAAGTCTATTACTATATTTTGTGGTACTTAAATGGTGATAATTATACAACACAATACAATATTGAAAATGTCTTCAAATGTATGTATGAAGCCAAATTGCAATTGTAAAGATATCTCCAGTTTATGTATATTGTAAATATACATTTTTTCACTTTCGTCGTAAAATGAAAAAATATATAAATTTACAATTTTAAATGAAGTGTTTTTTTTTTCAGTGGCGTTAGCTGCTATGACCTCCAGTGTATCATTTTCATGGTCTACTCCAGTGATACCCAAAATTCATAACAATGAAACCGAAATTCATTTAACAGATGTAAGTATAAGTGAGTACCTCGTTAGCCTCGCCTTAAATAATACACATAAAAGTTTGTAGTAATGCCTTAAGCCTGTTTGTGAGTTTGTACATTTGGTTTCTTTAAAACATCTGATTAACACAAGAAAATCCATAGATAATAATTATTTTTTAAGCTATTGCATAGCTTCTATCGCGGGCCTTGAGCGTGGAGACCGAATCCAGAAATTCCGTAACGAAAATAACCTAACACCCCCCACTCCGACCAGCACAGCGGTGATACTTTTTAGTTTTGCCATCTATCGATGAATAGCAGAACTTTTAATGACTTTTTTGAAATATTAGGCTTGTCTCTTTAGTTCAGCAACTCGCATCTAGGTGGCAGGAAAAAAATACTGCATAAATAAAATAAATAAATAATTATAATTGCATAAGTTGATAAAAAATGCTATGCAATAGTCCCCAAGTCCCCAAGTGCCACACGTCTTTTTTTTTAACACTAGGTATACAGGTAAAATTATAAAGTTTGTATTATTGTTCTCTTTAACTATTTAAAAGGTTTTGAACCTAATTAATACAGACGAACCCGCAATAGTGCCGCATAAACCTTTATTCTGCTATAGTAAGTAGTAATAAAAATAACCGCCAAGTGGGATGTAGATTCGACGATCATTGTCCCGATAGTCGTCTCGACGAATGGGGTAATAGCGAAAAGCCCCGATCAACAACCTCAAGAGGCTTTCGCTAAGAGATTGGATCAAGGGACAGATTCAGAAGGCAGTGCTCCTGGACACTGGCATTGTCAGGTTCCTTAATCTGTAGCACTGACCTACCGGTAGCTTAGGCCCTGCCCCGCTGCTGGTGGCATACTAAGTTTAGATTTTTTTTATAGTTTTCTTTATTTTGCAATTTTATATTGTTTAATTAATACTTTTATAAAAATGTTGTGAAAAAAACTTCTGCTTTAGAAAAAAATATTAATAAAGAAAATAATAATAACATTCTCGAAGGCTGAGAAAGACAAGCTAATCAAGTATCTTGACTTGGCCTTCGCCATGTGGGATGTAGATTCTTTGATCATTGTCCCGATAGTCGTCTCGGAATTTTCTACTGATATCAGGTTATCTACTGTCATTTTCTATTTACAGACGGAAATATCTTGGTTGGTGTCGGCTCCATCTCCAGGCACTTTGGTAGGTTGTTTGGTCTCCGGGTATCTAACAGACAAATTTGGAAGACGGGCTACTTTGCTGGGCAGTGCTTTTCCTTTTGTAATTGGAACGGTAAGTTTTAAGGTGTAAAGTTACCAATAAAAATTAGTAATATGACTAGAATGTATGTAGAAGCGAAGAAGTCAATCCAGTAGACTGGGTTTGATTTTAATAGGTAGCGTATTATAATAGTTTTGTTTTGTTTTATCAACCGACTTCAAAAAAGGAGGTTAATTGGCGGAGATATCGCGTAACATACATACAAAAAAAAGAGTTCAAGTGTAAGATTTTATTTTGTATGTATGTTACGCGATATCTCCGCCAATTACGAATCGATGTTAATTTTTTTTTGTTTGGTATAGTATACTTCAGAAGTGGAGGTCCCATATAAATTTTATCGAAATCGGTCAAGCCAAAACCGAAATAGAAGCGATTCGGTTTTTTTAAGCATTGCTTGCGTTTCATTTATTTAGGTATGTATGTAATTATTGTAATTAAAATTATTTAAAGAAGTGATTACGGGGGCCGACCGCTCTTCCCATGCAATTTTTATTAAGTATGTAAGTTTGTCGGTTTTTATTTTACATACTTATCCGGGAGCCTGAGACTAGGTTTAATATAGCCTAATAAAATGTTGGTAATCCTTCAAATTGTAGGTCAACAGAATGATGAGTGATGGTATTATATTGTTTGTGCGAATCGCTATTTTACACACTTTTTTATGTTTACTTGTGACCCACAAATTAAATTTTGTTTATTCATTATTTTGTTGACCTACAATTAAAAACCTTTGAAGGCCTTATAACAGATATAAAAAGTTATCAATTAAATTCCAAAATATTAAAGACGTGATAAATAAGTGACTATAAATAATATTTTAATTTAAAATATTGAGAAGCTGATTCTAGGTAAAAAAAAATAAACACAAGTATCATATTATAAGCTTGAAAATGTATATATTTTTTGGTCTTGCAGCTATTTGTCATCACTTCATCTAAAGCATGGATGTTGTGTATAGGAAGAATTTGCTGGGGTGTTGGAGCTGGAGTTATACAACCGGTATTACATACTTTTATTTTAAAACATTAAATATAACTTTATTTGAGACATGAGTACTTTTTAACTACCTATATAGCTTGTGCCGAGAGACTACATAAACATAAACGCTTTCACATTCACAGCTCTACACTAAGTTCGATGACTTCAGTCGTAGGTTTCAGAAACATTCACATCACACACGCAATCACAACCAGATCCATAAACACAAATTTTCCTTGCGGAAAAAACTTGTGTTCCCGCCGGGCATCGAACCCGATTGCTTAGAATGCGAACGCTCACCCAACTAGGCCATCGGGGAATTAAAAAATTGAAGTAGTGTGCGCGCATGCGAGATGTCGGTTTGCTGCAACTGATGTCAGGGTGATAATTATGTGTGCGCAACCCGAAATTACCTCTTAGGTTACATTTCGGCGAGTGTGCCACTGAATTGCATTCCTGATTCCTTCATCCTATTTCTACCATCGGACAACTAGACGTACAGCCATGTGACATTGAGTTATGGTAGATATTCCAACAGTGCGCACGAAGCGTTTTGCATCCACATTCATCATGCGTACCGCAAAATAGTACAATTCCTTGCCCGACTCTGTGTTTCCCGATAGGTATAATCTGGGAGTCTTGAAGTCACGAGTAAACAGGTATCTTCTACAGAAACGAGCCCCATCGTCGAACGCAATTTCCATCAGGTGAGATATTGGTCAAACGTTTGCTTATCATGGACAAAAAAAAGATACGATGGATATTCGGAGATATAACAAAATTTTAAAAACTCCTGTTTACCATTGCCGGTAAAAGCTCAACCACATCGTTTCTCAAAGGTCGCACGTTCAAGCTTTGGTGACACACTTTCTCTACACCTTTTTGGTCTTACGCATACCAAATCATCGCTAATTTTGTTTCCATTTGCAGGTATCCATGATATACATAACCGAAATAGCTGCAAAAGAGATTAGAGGAACATTATCCGTTGTCACTCGCTTTATGTTTACTCTAGGAGCATTCTTAGTAGTTGCTGCAGGGTCAGTGGTTTCCTACCAGACTTTGAGCTATATGCTGATTGCTCTACCGATTTGCTACTTTGGAACTTGCTGGTGGATTCCAGAAACACCCTACTATCTTCTCAAGGAAGGGAAGATAGGTGCTGCTCAGAAATCATTGATGCAGTTGAATCAATATAATGACGAAAAGGTACTACAGTTTATAAATATATGGCCATAAATGAAACTTGACGAATCTTTCGATAAGTTCCTGACAATTATTAGCTTTAGATAAATTTAATAGTCTATCTCTCGTGTTCTGGTTTCCCAAAATATTTATCAAATTGTTAGATATGATAGCAACCAAGCCGAAAATATGCGCGACCGTACATCTTCGGCCGCATCATCACTTTCCATCAGGTGAGATTGTGGTCAAATGCGTGCTTATTGGGTATTAAATATTTTTTACGAAAAATTTACTAGAAATGACCTCCTAATTTCGTGTTAGCAATTTTAATACCATGGTAATTTTGGATCACAGTTTTTGGAAGATAAATTGACACAAATGCGATATCATGTCAAAGAAGAAATGCAGCGTTCTGGAACCGTTAGAGAACTTTTTACAGGAAAACAATATCGAAAAGCCGTAATCATTTCAATAGGTACGTAAATGTAGCTGTACTTAGTAATTTTTTATGTTATTGATTGACGAGACTAGCCAGACGCTCGTCTGATGGTATGCGTCACGTTTGGCCATTAAAGTTTAGTGCTACCTAGATTTTCGAACTCATATATAGGTCAAACACCTATGCGGCAAAGCACAGCGATCACCCTGATATATTAGATGTTAAATCTCTTGAAGCCCTGTAATTCCACTGGAAACATTGCTCTTCAATCCGAAATATATTGATGTTTGCACACTACTACTTGGCGGTTGAATATCTTCCCCAGGCGGACAATGCAAAATAAACCACTTCAAAATTCAACGACTCAAAAGAACAAAACCATTTAAACTTGTTTAGTGTTAGTGTATTCGTATAATGTAGTGTTTTATAAGTGCTGTTCAAAAAGAACACACGATCCAAGTGTCTTCGACTGAAGATAAGAAAAGAGTTAATGGACACATTCTTCGATATTTTAAATCTAGCAGAATAAATTAAATTTAAGTTACTTATTAGCCTAATCTTGGCTAGATTATAACAAAAATAGGGAACACGCTATCGTGACATATAAAAGTAAAAAAAAAAAAACTTCAAAACTATTACTTTAAACCTATTTTCATAGTCTTATCGCTATATTTTTCAGGTTTGAGAACGACGCAGATTATGTCAGGATCAATTCCGATCCAGCAGTATCTCGGAAGGATATTACAGGAAACTAATTCAGAAATATCAGTATCAACAGGATTGATTGTATTTAGTGCTGTAAGATTTATATCCAGTAAGTTGTAAGGGTCAATGACTAGAGATAACAGTGTTTTTAATAATTATAATTTAGCCTTAAATCTTACAGTCCGTTAGTTTAGTTGGGTTCGCCTTCTAAGCAGTGGTATCGGATTCGATTACCAGCGGAAACAAAAGTTTTCTCCCCAAAAAATTGTGTTTATGGTTCTGGTTGTTGGATCTGAATATTTCCGGCACCTACTACACAAGTAATCGAATGTAGGACTGTGAGTTTGGAACGTTCATTTATAAGTTATCAAAGGATATATAGTTATTAAAGGACGTACATTTATACATATTATTTTATCTGTTATACTGATAAGGTTCAAAGTTATACAATTAAGTAAAAAAGTTGTATCCGAATTGATTTATTGATAACGTGTAAGTAATATAGTTTTTTTTTACATTTTAGGTATACTGGCAACTCTTATAGTGGATAAAGTAGGGCGTCGTCCACTACTAATATACTCCTATGTATTGTCTTCCGCAATACTAATTTCTCTTGGAGTATTATTCTTCTGCAACGAAGTCATGCAAAAGACTCCTAGTCACTTCAGCTACATTACTTTAGCCGGATTGATATTGTTCAGTACCATTTCTACTTTAGGCTTTGATACTCTGAATTTCGTGGTCCCTGCAGAGATATTTCCTCTTAATGTCAAATCTATTGCTATGACATGTATGAATCTCTACGTTTCTGTCATAACATTTACCATGGTCAGAGGATATCAAATTTTGAAGGACTTCAGTGGAATCTATGGAGTATTTTGGTTTTTTGGCACTTTTGCTCTGGCGGGAGCAATATTTTCCTACGTAGTTGTGCCTGAAACTAAAGGAAAAAGCCTGAGGGAGATACAAATTGAACTCCAAGGTGACTCTTACAATGACACAATTGAAAAGCTTGACAAGGACATAGAGAATGAAGTTGGAGCTCAAGAGATGCCCAAAGTTGAAAAAAGTGAAGAATTAACGCGTCTGAAAGCTTAAAAATAGAAAGAAATACATGCGAAATGGCAGCTATTTGAATGTTGTTCTCAAAACATATCTTGCTGTTATGCAAGCCAATAAAAGTGACATCGGTTATCTTGCTTACTCGAGATGTTTCATTGAGAAATTCTGACATCACAAAAATGTCTTCGATGGGTATTATTTGAATGTATTATTTCTGTTTTGAATTTGGAGTGAGAGTAGGGGCGTGATTATCATTTTGATAAATGTTCTTTCCTGTTATAAATATAATATTATGTTATAAATATATTAATTCGTTAAAGTAATTCAGTATAACACACAAATAATTGACAATGAATTAAATCTTAATCTGTGATACATTAAATCTAATTCTTTATGCACATTAGCCCTATCCCATTTCATCAAAGAAAATAATAGTGATATATATCAGTAGTGGTCATACAAAGAATCCAATAACGTTTGTTCTACAAAGCAATACATTACGAAGGGTCTACTATAATCCCTCGAGTTTACGTGCCCGTGAATACTGTAGCCATAACCGGGATTCCACTAATGTACAATAATGTACATGAGGAATTATTATTGGACCTCGATTCTCAGCTGAAGTTATGGTCAATACGGACGTTTATTTTAGTATATTAAAGATTTTGTCTAAATTATATACTTATATGTTTCTTGTCTACTTTTGTGTTATTGATATTTGACGTTCCTGATTTTAAAACAATTTGATTAGCGCAGTCAGTATAGTAAGGCTGCCCGTCCACTGGAGCAGAGTGGAGCGGAGAGAAGCGATATTGACTAATGCGCTCTGCTTCAGTGAAAATGATACATTTAGAAGAGTGTGCAACAGAACTGCATGATTTAATTCCTCCAAAACTAAAACAAGACATCCTTTTATGGTTTATATTCCTCAGATTAGAAGCAAGCGTTATGCCTCAACTTTTATAATGCAAACTGCAAAGGAACGGAATACCGTGCCTTCGTTCTTGTTTCTCCCCGATAAGCAAGGCCTCTTTAAGTCAAGAGTGAACAGGTACCTTCAAGGCAAGCATGTCCCACCGTTGACCGCATCGTCGCTTTCCATCAGGTGAGATAGCGGTCAAATACTAGCCTAGGTTATAAAAATATGGATTTGCAAGTTTAATTAAAAATTCATAATATATTTTCGAGTATAAATATAAGTCGAGCGGGGAACCCGGAAGGAGAAGTGGAGCGGGACTCATTGTCGCTCGTCAGTGCGCACGTCCTAGCTCCGCACAGTATCCAACACGCACCGAATACTCTCTCACTCCGCTCCGCTTCCTCGCTCCCTCCACTTCCTCGCTCCGCATCAATGGACAAATTCAGTTCGCAATTCCGCTCCGCATTACTCGCCCCGCTCAAGTGAACGAGCTTATACTCAACCACATCAACACGCACCATCTCAAGATAGTGGTCACTTATCAGCGACATTTTTATTTAAAAAACAGCTACGATGTCATATACTAACATAGAAATTCGTAAAGCGTCGTAACATTTCTATGCCAACCATGCTGCTTTTTCGGGTCTATCACCTAACAGTCATATCGTAGCAAAAAGAATCGATTCTCTCATTATTTGAACACAGTTCAAGGACAACCTTTCCTCAAAAATAAAATAGGACCACAAAGGTAACCTCGCAATAGTTCGTAATCAGTTTGTAATGCCACTTCAGCCAAAAGGGCCACGTTTTAAAGAGCCCTTTACAAAAAGAGGTGTATTCCCTAGGGCAGGACGTCAGTACCCTATCTTCAGTTCTATGTCGAAATTGCCCGAATAAAAGGGTTTGGGAATAGAATGAGCTTGAGTAAAACAGCTGCGTTTTCTTTATTAACAAGTTTTATGTAATAGCTCTTATCTTTTCCAATTAGTATGTTTTAATGTAGTGCTTCCATTAAACGTGGACTGGGATTTGTTTCTTTTTTATTTCGGTCTATATAGATGCTGCCTTGGACTTTTTTTTAATTTGAATCGTCTTAGATTTTTATCAATAAAATAATAGCATCCAACGTTGAATTATTGTTTTTATTTTATTTTATTTTTTGTATGTAATAAAAAACATTAGTATAGTGATATCACTATGTTTAAAAAAACAAAATATCGATAATTTTTATGTTTACACTAGCTGCGCCCCGCGGTTTTACCTGCGTTAGTCCCGGACCCGCGGGAATTCCGGGATAAAAAGAAGCCTATGAATGTGTTAATCTAGGGTGTTAGCTACCTCCATACCAAATTACATCAAAATTGGTCTAGCCGTTTGAGCGTGAAGAAGTAACAAACATACGAACATACTCACAAACTTTCGCCTTTGTAATATTAGTTATGTGATACTGTGATTTTTAGTACAAAACAGACTATTTTTATTGCTGTTGTGTAACTACGGAGCACAGCGTGTGTGTATATGTGTTTGTGTGTGTCTGTATTTGTTCTTTCTTTACTCATAACGACTGAAAAGTCACAAATAGAATAAGACAGTTTTGAATTTATATTACCCAGGATTATAGTCTTCAAGTTAAAACCAAAATAAGCTTGTTTGTATTAAACCATTAACTACAAAAACTCTGACGTCCAAATCATTGGCAATAATTGATGAGTTATTCTTCAGAGTGTTTACCACCTTCGACCACACACTATCACTTAACTTCAGATGAGATAATGGTCAAACACTAGCCTATCAAAGACAAACAAACTCATTAAAGTAGTCAACACAGTATATCGTGTGAACCAAAAAAATGTTTGCTCGGAAAGTTATTTGCAAACCGGTAAATATCCGGCATGAAAACCTAATCAAGAAAACATAAATTATTCCATGATTTGATGAGTGAAAGTTTGTTGGTTTTAGAAAGCTCGGAACGTCGCTAATTCTGAGCGAATTTAATAATGTCGAAAACGAATCAAAATCGCACTCGCAGACTTGGGGGAACAGAGTTTGTACATTATTTAACAAGAAATTAGCTTTGTCCGTGATGGCAGGCCCGCGATCGTGATTCTACTGAAATACGTTTCATATTTCATTTTATTCTACGACTTTTGTTATTTTACCTGACCGTACAATAAATCGTCCAAAAACGTGATTAAAATATACTATATCGCCAAATTCATACCTATACCTTCTATAAGGAAATGACGGCATGTCAGTCAAACAGTCAAAAATACAACGTAAATCACACTAGTATAATAAATTAGAAAGTATATAAGTATGTTAGTGTCTGTTAAATGTAATTAAAAGTATTGATGCGGCCTAAGATGTAGCATGCTTGCCTAGAGGATACCTATTCACTCTTGACGAGAAGACTCCCAGATAATACCTACAGCTCCGGGAACAAAGATGCGAGCAATAAGTTCCTCTCTATGGTCATGGGGGAATTAACTCATGATTTAGGCTTACATGTCGATCCATTGACGATTATACATTTTATGTCAGATTGTCTATCATAAAATCTCAATCATCTGTCTCAGGTGCCTATCATGCGTGAAATATTTAATGTAAAGCATTTGATGTGTCTCATATGACAATTCAATAATGGTTCACAAAAAGGAAAGCACCGATTAAATAGCTTTTAAGAAACGCGTCATAGCTTTGGATAATGGACCCATTTCGGAACATCGACATTTGCTATTCATAAATTCATGAACGCCGATGTAATGGACGATTTTTGGAGATCGGTAGAACAAATGCTTTAAGAACGATTTTAAGATACTTTTAGATTTGTATCGGTTGCTAAAATCGAACGTAGGACCTTGATGTACAAAGCACCCATGCCCGCGGCTCGGGCGCTGTGAAGATAAAATGTACGGCGCCTCACGAACCAACTACTTGGCGTCGCGCGTCGCAGGCGCGCGGCCGAGCGGTGGGCGCGCATCTGCGACGCTTCCCCCCGCGCTGCCGACTTTTTAGTATAGGCTCTAGTGTAAAAAAAATATATACAAAGCGGTCAGGGCGCGCGTATTTATACAGTGCAGTTTATACAGTGACCGAGGCGCGCGTAAAGGGCGAGCGTCGGCCCTGGCCGCTTTGTATATCAAGTCCCTTAGATTCAATTAAATTATAAGTATGACAGTAGCAGCGTAATAATTTCTCAGATCCTCTTCAATCTTTGATAAACTCGATCTACGAAAAGCACCGATAGATATTTGATCAAACAATAATTTCTTATTTATTTAATTATGATTCACCAACAATACGAATCGTGCATATTTTTACTAAAAATATATAATCAGTTACAGGTGAAAACCGCATGCAAAAGATAATAATATAATTAGTATACAAACAACACTGAATCTATAATCTGATGTGCTGGTGTATTTTTGGAGTTGTTGAAAAAATCTGAAGATTTTCTTCAAAACTTGCAATGAGTCTACAAATACATCAAACGAATGATTAATTGTATTATATAGCTTGCTGAACCTCAATATCAAGGAGTTTCCTACAGTAATAATGCTAATGTATTATTACACTCTCCTGTATAGTTTCCCGCTTGTCAAAGTTCTCTGGCATGCAGCTTTTCAGTCAACATTTTGCCATTAATATAATATGTACAGAACTCTTCACTTGCTCTTCACTACTTGCATTTTTCCAGTTATCTTACAAAGTCTCTATAGAGACCACACTAACGGCAAAAATTGAAATGCAAATGCGTCACTCTATCTTTCGGGTTGAAATAAAAACCCCCTGTAGTTTTTTACATTGCAATTGTCTGACTGAGGTAAAGAATCTAACAGCTTTTTGAAAAAACAGGTAAAATGTTTGAATTTTGTATTTTATATTCGTAGAAAATAACAATGTATTTTCTCTTCCAAACTTTGCTACCATTTTACACCGAAAAAAAAACATACAAATATAAATAAGCAAATAATTTCTATTATTTTTTATGACTGATGAGAGTAGAAACAAATTTTGAATGGTTTCCAAAAAAATTTTTATTGCAATAAATCTAACGTAACCAAAAGCTTTAATAATATTTTTATCAATCCAAAAGTATAATGTAGGCTAGAAGTCAATAACACCCCGAAGCGAAACAAAGCACTCGCCTTGATATTTGTGGATTTTTTCTTAGTACATAAAACGACTCACTTTCCGTTTCTCACTTAATATATTTTATGCTAGCGAGAATGGAGAAAAAAGCAAAATGCTTTATGTGCCTAAGCGTTACACTCGCCTACATACTTTTACCTACGTTTACGCGTCTGCAGTGGCATCCAAACATTGAAAAACAAAGATCTGCTTGGGACTGTAATGCGTGTAATAACTTATGGTGTTATATGCCCAGTTTTACACTAGCAACTTGTTTTTCAGTCTATATTTGTCCTGCTATTCGGCTGTATGGCAAAACGGTAATCCCCTCAGACAGCCTCGCAAAAAAATAATCTATTTCTTTAAAGGTAATAAAGTGATAATATAAATACAGGCATTCTCAAATTCCGCATAATTATTTGAAACAAACAGAAATGCTAACAAAAAAATTTAATTAATCATTCGACAAATCAGTAGGTATCCATGATTTGTATGAACATTAAACAATTCAACAAACTATGAAAATATATAACTATAATAACATATTTTGAACTAGTAAGCAAATTGTGTAAGTTTATGTAAATTGAACTAATCCGGGTCAGTTTTATCACATCACGTCCTGTTTTCACAACTGTTACCGTTTTCTAAATTAACAATAATTTAATAGCTCAAAATGTTGCTTCTTTTATAACTAACTAACATTGACCGCGATAATTTACCGTCGACATAGATACAAATTAGATAAGATAAAACATCAAAAGTAAATTAGAGCATACGTTTAAGTCAATAATGTCAAGTAATTTAGTAAATGTTTAATTTAATAATGTTTTTATTTTCCCGTCCTTTTTATGATTTGTTTACTTGCAACGTTTGTCCGGATGGAATCTTGCAACTCAATTTTGAAGCAGATATCTTCAACCGATTGAGCTGACATTTTGTAATATATACGTTTAGTTTGGATGACAACGCATGGTTAGCTGTGTGACGTCATTCTAAATCTAACAAGGCGGAACACCCAAACTGGCGGACCAGTAATTTTAAATGCACTCCTACAATATGGATGAAATGAAAGGGCTTGCGGAGAATAACTCAAAAAACTCTCTACGTCATTTTAAACCAATATGGCAGAATTCTAAAAGTTTGTCTTTAAAAAGGTTTTTGACAAGTAACTTATATTCAAGTTTGCTAATGCTGTCAAAAATCTTTATTTCATATACAATAGCAAATGATTCTGTAACATAGACTTGCCTTGTGTAACAGGTTGTAATGGTCAATATATGCAATTAATTTAATTTCATATTTTAACACAAATTAATGTTCTATTCATACACACATCAATAAATGGACTAAAACTTTACATAGATTCGCTAAACTTTTTAAACTTATATGACATTCTACACACTTAGCCTATGATGATGTCGTCGATCTGAATGTCTTCCTTCTGAGATCATAGTATTATAATACGAACCAAGCTATCATGTTTTACAACCAGTAAAACACATCAATGTGTCTACTGAAACTTCACATCTAGTCAATAAAGCTGATGACGTCGACCTGAATTTAGTCCTCTTGAGATCTTTGTTTATAAGGACCAAACTATTTTGCTTTACGCCAGAATAGTTCTACTGCATAGTTAATTCATATTTTAGGTCTCGAGGACAGAAAGGTCTTTGTAATACTTTGTTTGCTTTATGTATTCTATTATTACAAGCAAACGTATTCAGCCCCACATTTAGTTCAAAGACTTGTATCGTGGGTGCCGGAAACATTTACATATCACACACACAATCACACCCAGAACCAGAAGCACAATCTCTCTTGGGGAGGAAAATTGTGGAAAATATTAAAAGCCTAATTGAATAATATTAGGGACCTGAAGTTTATTTATTTAACTGTAAGTTACTTTTTAGTTTCTCATTTTTAATTATGTTTAGATTAAACCCATTAATAACTCGCTGCTTTAAGTTTGGACACACTTTGTCTGCTACAAATAAACGTGGCACAAAATAGTTTCAACAAAGCGTTTAAGCTAAGCTGATTTGTTTAAATCCATTGTTTAGTTAGGCGCACAATAGATGAATGAGGGTCGCACTGACCCTTGGTTAAGTTGGTATTGAAGTCAACGACACTCCCTTCCTTATCAGAGCCTGAATCAGAAGCTGACATGACTCCGTGATCATGGTGCTTGCAACAGCGCCGAAATATCGGAAACTCAAAACAAACGAAATACATGGTAATGGCTCGCTATTGATACAAACATATATAGAAGCTGACATGTTGGGATTAACTCTCCTAGTTATTTTGATAATAATTTTCGTTGACCTACTCCAGTTAAATGGCAAAATGCTTGATTGTAGCGTTAAAATCGCCTATTTACATCTGCAGGGACATCCAAAGCTGTTTGGCAAAATGATGGTACCACTTCAGGCGGCCTCGCAAATAAAGGAGAAACAAGACATAGCCTGATGATGATGGGGATCGGACATCCCCGAAACCTAGCTCGCAAGAGTCGACCTTAAATCGTTAGTCAAGCCGTTTCATTTATATAAAGTATAAGACATAGCAATTACTAAATCTCTAATAAATAAAAATATAGAATTTAGATTCTTCCACATTTGTATATCAATAAAGCTCTTATGATCCGGCTCGTGCAAACTTTATTTTCCCTAATCATATATGCTGCAGAGACGTAGGCGACGCGTGAAATTGAGAAGGAAAAATTAAATGCTCCCAAGATATGGTGCTAGAAGAAAATGCTCGAATAATCGTGGACCTAGTTTAACACGAACATACTCTATACTATAGAGAGATCTTAGAAAACTCAGTGTAGAGTCGAATTCCTATTGGGCTGAGTTCCTAGAGTCAATATTGCTACTTATCGGTGTATCGCCTGACTCTAAGTCTCTCCTACGTGGCGGATTGGGGTACGCCCGTCGGAAGGTATACAAATTGTATAGGTTGTCATTAAAGTTAGATTGTGTTTAAATATTGTCATTAGCTTAGGTGTAATTTAGTCGCTGTGACTTCGTTATCGGCTACGCAATGTGGCTTTGATACCTTAGATCAAAATAGATCGAGCCAAACTACGGCTCTGAAAGTTGTCTGGGGTGGTTCTTCACTATTTGATTACGTTTGTAGCTTCTAAGCCCAACAATACATTAAACGATGACCACACTTACAACCCCGCTCTGTTTTAGACAGACTTTGTAGATGAACATCCAACTCTACAAAAACATAAAACTTCTGCGAAGTTGAGTAAAAACTCTTCACCATAAAAGTAAACTAATTTCAAATTATTGCACAGTTTTCTTATTTTTAATATGTATGAAAAATAGCGGCTCAAAGCTGAAAAATACATTGTGAATTTTTCAAGTTTGCGTGCGACCAAATCCTCTGAGGAACAGTGAAATATACTCAAAAGAGTCCCGGGGCTGATTTTCGTTAAAACTAAAAGCGCATCGTTAGGTTTTGAAATAAAATAATTTCTCTAGTCTTAAAATGGATATATAACTTGTTGCACCATGGTGATAGGAACTATTATATGTTGGGATATAATATAACGACAGCTATAGATAAAGGTCTCATTTTTTATTTTGTTTACATTACGACTTGCAGAAAATGCTGTATTAGCATTGAGTTCTTTGAGTACAACTAGATTGTGCAAAACAAAAATAAATAAATTACAACATCTTTAACATTTGTTTCACAAGTTTGGCATAATATTCAACAGCCAAAACTTATAACAATAATTTTTGTATTAGATAATTAAACGCAAGCAAAGCTTAAAAAAACCGACTTCACCGCTTTATCTTCGGAACCTTGATCAGATTTAATGTATTATACACGCATATTACTATATATATACTATAACTCAAAAATTACTGATCAGATCTTGGAAACACACACCACATGGAAAGCACCAGCTTTTAAATAAAAAAAAATCATCAAAATCGGCTCACAATGAAAGAAGTTACTCATAACGTCTTTCGTTGTGAGCCGATTTTGATCACACCTCAGTAACACACATAGAAAAAAAACCAGTCGAATTGAAAACCTTTGAAGTCGGTTAAAAATAATCTAGATCGGAAGAGATCTGGATACAGTAGCTGTGAAGTCTTGTTTATTCGATCGAGAGCATTCTAATGATAATTACAATGTATCCACAATATAATTTTTAAGTATAATTACAATGTATCCACAATATAATTTTCAATGGGACCACATGAAAAGCACCAGCATTCAAATAAAAAAATAATCATCAAAATCGGCTCACAACGAAAGAAGTGATGAGGTAACTTTTGAAGTCGGGTAAACGAGAACATCGTCAAAGTAGTTCAAAAAATAGACATTATTGACGATATTTCAAGAACTACTGATCAGATCTTGATCAAATTTAAATGGGACCAATTAGAAAACAACATCTTTCAAACTAAAAAAAAAATTTTTGAGATCGGCTCACGTTGAGAATTTATGAGGTACATACACATAAAAAAAAATACAGTCGACTTGAGTACCTCCTCTTTTTTTGGGCAGTCAGTAAAAAGTTAAGCGCATTGTACCAATATAAATGTTGGACAAGAAGTTCTCGGAAGAATGCAGCTCCAGGCAAATAACTAGAGCTTTAGATAATAATTCCTTATATAACGGAATCAGCCACATTTAATTCCGAGAACCAAGGAAATTTCAATGAAAAAAGTTTCAGATAAATACGCAAGTGCGGTGCAAACCCAAGATAAAAATTACCATAAAATTATATTTTAGAACTCAAGCTTTATGAATAAAGCGGAAGGAACAGATGAAAGCGCGCCATCTATCCGTCACATAAAGAATTGCCATATAAGCAATGAATACGCAAAAACACCAGGCGCCCGCTGTTAAGAATGACAAATGACGATCTTTTACTTTTTATTCGATTGCACAGCGCCGAGAAAAATTGGAAAAAAGCCGGTAGAAGCAAAAACCGCGCCTGAGAAATACTATCACTTTCAGCAATGGATTGAAAATACTAAGAATTTGATATTTTATGTAGTGCGGTGGCAACTGAGAATTTGAGATTTTAAGTTCTGTATTGAATATAGCTGGTAATTCATAATTTTGCTGACTGATTCTAGGCCTCAGAGCTTGGGACATTGGCGCAAGGTCCTCTCGGTTATTTCTCGGATACACTTTGGAGAGTGTGCCAAGGAACTACACGATATAGTTCCCGCATCCCCGTTCTATATTCGGACAAGCAGACAAACTGATAAGCGTCACCGCTATATGGTAGACATACCACAAATGCGGACAAAGCGTTTTGCTTCCACCTTCATTCTGCGAACCGAAAAGGAATGGTCGGTGTTTCCTGAGGAGTACAATATGGGAGTCTTCAAGTCACGAGTGAATAGGTATCTTCTAGGTGAGCTTGCTCCATCATCGTTTACCATCAGGTGAGTTAGTGGTCAAAAGATCACGAATAAAAAAAATATAAATGCATAACTAGTCGTTCCCTCCGAACTAAAATCTGTCGCCTAAATTTTGCCTTTAGAAAATTTTTTTTTGTTCAAAACAGGACATAACGGATATTATAAGTAAGTTTCAGCGTTAAATGTGATTTATAAGAAAGAACCCGCGACAAAATAGGTCTAAAAAGCAGTGACTTTGGTAGCCTACAAAATTTTTATTTACCTATATATAATTTATTTAACAATGTACGTTTCATACTCTACTTGCAATGTTTTTCTAAACGATATCACACAAGGCCAGAAAAAATAATAAAATTGTCCACCATTTACATCTATATATAAATGAAATACATGAAAATATGAATGAGGCAAATTCCTATTTTTTATTTATTTATTAATTAATTGTAGCACTGCCACATCATACATATTAAAATTAAACTTGAAATTAAAAGTACAACAAGGAAATTTTCCGATATGCATGACAATTTCGGCGTGCCTATCATTTGCCAAATGTTGAGTACATTAAAAGCAAGAAATAATAAAATAATGAAAATAAAAATAGAAGGAATACTTAAAATTACTAACAATACAATAACTTTGCAAATTTCCTTAGGGTCAAATATACTTTGTGATTACGACATATGTCTCAAAATGAGCTTAAATAATGCAATATAATTTCTAAAAATATCAACGCCACAGATTTGATTGTTGAAACTATTATATTCATTTACGATACCTGAAGAGGGATTTTGTAAACCCATATTAGTACGGTAAGCTGGGGTATGGAAAATATTATTTATCGGATGTTGAGGATATAAGTAGGGAACCGAAAGATGAAACTTTTCTATAGTAACTAGCTGCACTGTATTTTGGAATTAATAATTTTGTGTGAATGTCATTTATATTATTCATATTTTCAATTACCATTTTTGGAATTGGGCCACAGCTTTACATATTCTTGGACAAAGTGCTGAACCACTTAAGTCAACTAAGAGATCTCGCTTTGCTCGATCAATAACATGTACTCTAACTTTTGTGAATTATGTTAAAATTAGGTTTATATCTACTTGCAGGTGCGATACCATCTTCAAATTTAATTCAAATCAGTTTATTGACATCTTATAACATATAACTTACAGATTGTACCTAATATTGCATTCTATATTCATTTCATTATATTTTTTATTACAATTATATCTATCTATTATATTAATTTAAATTCATTATTTCAAGGTCTTATAATTATTAATGTACATATTGTGGTAAGGTGAGACTTTTGACGCCCGAACTAGTAATAAAACTGTGTTTCGGGTGCCGTAGCCCTCCGTTTATTAGATGACATTAAGAGATACATTTTGTTTAGATTGTTTAAATTATGAAATGACATTTTATATAATATAGTAACATGGAATCTAATTGCCGATAGGCTGCACATCAGCACTCTGCAAGAAGACGTTACAATTAACCGGATTACTTAATAATGTAATCATCGATCTCAGTTATATTTTCAATAATATCGGAAAAGCAACACTGTAAAAGAAGTTTACTCATATCATATCCCATCCCATCTCCATCTTTATTAATAAAATTCTTCTGAACTTGTGTATGTGACTGTACTCCTCACAAACGGCTGGACTTTTAACGATTTTGTTTTTAAGGTGGATTCAAGAATAAACTGCCCGTTGGCTTAGTTGGGCGAGCGTTCGCCTTCTAAGCAGGGGGTTCGATTCCCGGCGGGAACACAAGTTTTCTCCCCAAGGAAATTTATATTTCTGGTTCTGGTTGTGATTGTGTGTGTGATGTGAATGTTTCCGGCACCTACGATACAAGTCTTAGAATTTAGTGTGGTGCTGTGAGTGTGAAAGCGTTTATGTTTATCTTTTAATTGTTTAGATTCATAATTCGATCCGATATATATAATGTGTTTTTTTAATTTACGCGGGTCAAGCCGCGGGGAACAACTAGTGATTTATTAAATTCATTAGTAGTACAATATCTAAATAATAAATAATAAATAAATAATAATTTATTCATTGACACTTAAAAATCATAACACAAGAACATTACAATTACTTATAATGTCTGGTGAGCCCTGAATCCCACACTAGGATGAGTCCTGTGTCGTGGGATTCAGTCTCTTTCAATATTGTTCATGCAAATTTTACAGTTAAATACATTAATAATTGATTACATTAGACTATAATAATAATATAAGGCGCGTCTGTACGATAGAAATTAAAAAAGAAACGTATTATGTATAAACACAAAAGAGTTTAAATAGTTCGTTATATTCGATTTTACAATAGAATTCCTAAAATCGTAACTGAATGACCACTGGGAAAGTTCAAATCTGTAATAAAACGGACATTAATTATAAAAGCTTACTACAAAACCACAGACTATATTAATGACAAGGATGTATGGAGGAAAACTGCACAGGCTCTTTCTAGCGACTACCATAATAACACCTAGGTTAAGAAAATTATGGATTAGAATTAAGAATGTTTTTTTAAAAAATGAATAAAAAAAAATGCGCCGCCGAGTTTCTTGCCAGGTTCTTCTCGAGATGGCTGTAATTTTGCGAATCTGGCAATAGATTCATTAACTTTCATGAGTGCCTCTTTGGGGCCCACGTGAATAAACGATTTTGATTTTGATAAAATTAAGTGTAAACATAAGTAAATAATATATAATATAAGAAAATACACCTTATAAAGTTTAACGTAAAAGCTGATTATAATTCTGGATTCGCTAAAGTTCGCCAAAGCTCTTTGTGTATTGGGTTTCCTTTTTTGCAGCACCCTAGAGCCTTGTCGCGCACACCTGTCACAACACTACATCGGAGTATTTTCACCGAAACCACCTTTTAGTCACCACTAAAAAGAGACTTAAAATGAATTTATAGGTAAGGTGAAGTTATTAATTCAGACCTACAAAATAAGTAGTAGAGCCATGTTCAAAGTAAAAATTTTCATTTTGTATACATAATTACCATTATATATAGGTATACGACTTCATAAGCATCCGAACTTTTTAGACTGTCACATTATTTTTCAATACCTACGCATAAAATATGTATTTAAATAGTAAGTATATAGTTACATAGTATAGCTTGTTCTAAATGTTCTAAAATTGTATAATATCAATTCCTCACGTCTTTTACGCATATATTCAATATTAAATGAGGATTTCGTGCTCAAAAGGGTACCTTTATTAAATACCCTATTAAATTCAAACATAATTTAGTTCCATATTTTAGAGGCTTTTATTTATCTTGCAATGTATGTATAATTTGTCCGGGTGGAATCTTGCAACTCAATTTTGAAGCCGATTGAGCTAACATTTTGTATTCACGTTTAGTTTGGATGACAATGAATGGTTAGGTTAGGTTAGTGTGACATCATTCTAAATCCAAAATGGCTGATCATCCAAAATGGCGGACAAGTATTTTTTTATGCAATCCTACAATATGGGTATCAAAAGAAAGGGCTTGCTGAAAGTAACTCGAAAAATAAACTGACGTAACTTTAAATCCAATATGGCGGACTTCTAAAACCTAGTCTTTAAAAAAGTTTTTAACACGTACCTTTTTTAATATCAGTTTAATTATAAAACGCATAAGTCATTAATAATATAACCTTAAGTTGTGTTTACCAATTTACCAATTTAATGTGAAGCTTAGATCACAATACCCAAAGTCAAAGTCTATCCAAGCTGGCGTAATTGAACAAGTTAGTCTCGGGCTCCATATAATTCCACTTTAGCTCCCTTTGTGTACTGATTGAGGACTAGCGTAATTTAAATTTCAATCGCAGGATTACCATTAGTTTTATCAGTTTATTATCATGAACTCACCTCTAGGTTTAACCTTTAAGCTTCGATTATGATGATAAAGAAAGTAGAGACAGGCGGATGAATTTTAAATAGGCAGTCGTACGTGAGAAGTCGGTTTAAACGTGTTACGAGTACCTATATAGCAAAAATAAATATTTTGTAAAATCTAATATGAATTATGATGAACTTTAACTAAAATACAAATTGCTACGCTCATAGTGTGGGGCTGTGAGAGTGAAAACATTTATGTATATGTTTTTTACTCGGACGACGCCGGGCGGGTCAGCTAGTAGGTTAATATAGTCTGAAGAAATCAATTAGTGTATTAAGGAATGTTTTAATTTTTTTATTGTTGTTACCTAAAAACATAGAGTGATTATATGTAAGTGTTTAAATTACGCTCGAAATGGGCTCGTTTTAGCATATTTATACAATAAAGACCATTCTGACTATGATTCTGATTTTCGACAATGTTTTGAATGCCAGACCCATTTATGTTCTAGTAGTACCAACTAGGACCTAAAAATATGAACTTAAAATCATTAAATGAATAAAATTAAGTCGCACAATAATGCTTTTCAATTTATATCTTAACTTAACAAACTCATTACCATTTCAACAAAATTATTTGTCCACTCCAAGGTTTTCTGACGCCTTTTCCGATGTACTACGTCTATAACATTCTAACTAAGTAAGTACAATGCCAACCCTGTCTGTAAACACGCACGCACACATATATACTTCTTACATAGACTTGTTTGCACAGCGCTCTATCATTGGCGTTTTACGACGCACATCCGTAGGGTTGCCAAACGAGGTCATGAAAAAAATTGGCGCTTCGATTGGAGGGATATGCAAATTATTTAAGAACATGTGTCCTGACAACATGTGCATGTTGATGTAAAAGCTACGTTACTGCTAAATAATGTATGTAGCTGATATACAGCCTCTTTTCTTCTCGTGTCTTTGGAACCATTGTTGTGAGAGTAACTTATTTTATTGGGTTCGGGAATGAAAATAGAGAGCTAGTAGCGCAGATGGGCCTCTGGAAAAATGTACAAACATTTCGTTTGATGGAGACTTTTAAAACATTTTAAGAACATGACATGAAGATTACGAGAACAGCTATGTAGCTAAACAAATCTAATATAATTGGTGTACAAAATACAAACCAAGGCAAAGAACGTGCCAATGTCATCATATCATTTTGCTAATATCATCGAGATAGGATACAAACCTACGGATTATTTTAGCTACAAAATCCTTGGATAATATATTCTTAATCAAATTTGACTACTGCTGTCATGAACTCATATAATTTGTGTGCTTTTATTTCATAATCAGTGGTCGGTGTCAACGTTATTTTTATAAGCTTTTTTCAAATCGTGCGCCTATTGAGCAATAAATATTACTTTAAATTGAATAGTGACATGCTGTTAGTCCTCAAGTTTGTTATAAATCGGGTTCCGTATCTCAAAATGAAAAACGGAGCTCTCATAGGATCACTTTGTTGTCCGTCTGTCTGTCTGTCAAGACCCTTTTTCTCAGGAACGCGTGGAGGTATCAAGCTGAAATTCATATCACATACTCAAGTCTACTGTCTCTTAGAGCTGTAAAAAAATCAAACTTTTAAGCCAACGCAATCAAAAGATACAGCCGTTAATGCTTCAAATTTTCGACACTCGCAAGGGAATCAAAGCCTACAAGGTACTTCCCGTGAACTCAGAATCTTGAAATTTGGTGCGAAGCAACGTCTTATAGCTCAGATAAAGAAATAATTGCAAAAAGTATACATTTTTAGTTACATAATATAATAATTTCATTTAGCAATAAAAATACCATAACTTTGACTTATATACCTACAGGTTTGTACGGAACCCTCGGTGCGCGAGTCTGACTCGCACTTGGCCGATTTTTTTATTGTAAGTTTATTTTTTGGAGAGCGTGTCAGAACTACACGATCTAGTTAACCCATCCCCGTTCTGTCATCGGTTAAGCAGCCAAACTACTGAGCGACACCGCTATAAGGATCACAAATACGGACAAAGCGTTTTGCTTCCACATTCATTGTGCGAACCGCAACGGTGAGTCAAAAAAACCTGAGTCGGTGTTTCCTGATAAGTACAATATGAGAATCATCAAAGGTGTTCACACTCACAGCCCCACACTAAGTTCGATGATTGTGTCGTGGGTGCCGGAAACATTCACATCACATACACAATCAAACCAGAACCAGAAACTCAAATTTTCCTTGGTGAGAAAACTTGTTGTTCAGTCGGGAATCGAACCCGGTACTCCTGCTTAGAAGGCAAAAGTCACCCAACTAAGCCAACGAGCAGTTCATCGTACCGAAATATAAGTTTAGATCACCAGTAGTTCGGCAGTTATCGCTGACATCCTACTACTTGAGAGTGAGATCTAAGCCTAGCGTTTAGCATCATCGACCACATCATCACTTACCATCAGTTGTGATATATGTCAAACGCTAAACCATTAGTGATAGAATAATTGAAACGCAAGCAAAGCTTAAAAAAACCGACTTCATCGCTTATATTTCGGTTTTTGCTGAACCGGCTTCGATAAAATGTATATGGGACCACCTCTGAAGTATATTCTACAAAACAAAAAAAAAAAAAACAAAATCGATTCAGAGTTGTCGGAGATATCGCGTTACATACAACAAAAAAAAAGTACAGTCGAATGTAGAACCTCCTTTTTTGAATTCAGTTGATAAACATATTTCTGATAGTTAATAAATTATATGATTATGGTAAATATATGTAATTAATTAATTCCATTACCAAGAAGTAGGAATGTCAAGTCGTTACCAATATTCGACATTTAGCTCACCCGTCTTCTTACTAGAACTACTTACGTTATCTTCCGATTCGGCAACACCATGTTTACTGACATCGGAGTAGAGGCTTGTTTACACTCTGTCAGACGTAGGACTTAAATGTTTACATCAGCATGAGTTCTTATCAGGAAAATTAAAATTTAATAGTTTGGATTGATTTAGTTTAATTCGTTCTTTTTTTGAAAATGTATGAATAAATTTAATAACTAGTGCTTTCTGTTAAAATTAAATGCATTGAAATAATAATGACGTGACTTAAGTACATGATTTAGTAAAAATACAAATTTTAAGGAGGAAGTAAATTATAATATACCTTAAAATATACACAGTTTCTTCCTTAATCAATGTTTTTGATAGAGTGCATTTAGTTTTTATACATACATTTTGTCTGTTTTTTTTACTATCACACTATTACACCTGATAAAAAGTGACGATGCGGCCGAAAATGGAACATGCTTAGAAGGTACCTATTCAGTTGACATCTCCTGTTTCCCGATATAGAGTACAAACCTTTGCCTATCGCAAAAAAAAATGTTAAAGGTATTTATGAAGTAATGTACTGTACATAATTAATATGTGTATATTATATAAATGTGTTTTCTAATTTTAAACGTAATAGATTTTTTTTAAAGGTAATCTCATTATCGTCAAGCCATCGCGGTGACTTGTCATTCTGATTCCAACATTATATGAACGAGCTCTTAGAAGATTTTTATTGGATTACCGGAGCACACCTCCGCTCGAAATAACGAAATTCGAAATCTCGTGCCACAGTTTGCGACGTGAAACATGATTAAATTCCGAAAACGTTGGTATGCAAATATTTTGTGCTCCCGCATGGTTCGTAATCTTTTAAAAGAACTTCAGTGCTGCCAGTTTTCGTTTCCCAGCGAGCGCAGCGGGTTGCTTTATCGTCAGTTCATGACACGTGTACTGTTGTGTTAGTTTCATATTTTCAGTATGAAACTGACTATTACCAGCGCATTTAATCGAGCCTACCTTTAAAGGCTTCTCGTGGGGTAAACGTAGCGAGAAACGAGTGAACAATTTCAATCACAAACTAAAATGCCATGTAAAGGTTTCCTAATTTTAAGAAAGGATCCAGAATATTCCATAAGTTTCTCGTCGCTTGCAATAAAACTGCTATACTGTAGTAACTAGTTATATATATATATATATACACATATATATATATATAAATGGCTTTGGGTGATAAACAGCGCTAGTTTTTTGTTCATGTAATTTCAAAAGCAAAAATATCGCTTGAGGCGAGTTTTGAACCCGCGGCTATGGAGGTTTCATGCTCCATTACTCTAACCGGGAACAAAATCAAGTGCGGTAAGGAATTATATATATATATATGGGTGTGTGAGGAATTAATCAATTAACCACAGTATCAATAGATTTCTAACCAGTTAATCTCTAAGCGCACACCACCCAGTCATTGGTGGCCAAGAAATTATCGGTTTTATAGAAAATGTTTTGGAGAGTTTCAAATGTTTCTATTGTACGATCTCTTTAGAATCCAGTCTGTGCGTGTATTGCTCTAAGCCCATCGCATCATTTGTTTAGAAGGGTTTTTGCCGCAAAAGTAAAAAAAATTCCAAAACCTGTGATTTTTAGTGTTTATGTGAAATAATGGTGGATTCTTAACCGTCAATACTACTAAACGTGCATAAATGTAGACAAATCATGCAAAGTTAATAAACGTGTTTTCGCCTTGGCTTCAAAACTACAATAGAAGTTCTAGTAAAGTTTCTACCTCTTTACTAGGGCATAACTTGACTATGACTGACTACTTGACTTTGACTTTGACTGTGACTTGTGACTTAGACTTCTATTATGAAATATAGAATTTGTTATTTTTTGTTTAATATTTCGACGGAAGGACTATGCATCCATGGTCATGAATTTATTTTTAAAAAATGTTTAGAATGAAATGTTTGATATGAATATTATTATGTAATGCCAAGTCGATAAACGTTAGTTTATCTGACAAAACGTGCTAAAATAGCAATCACCAAAAATGTGCTCGATAATGCATGACTAAGCCAAGTTAATGTCAATAGAAACAGTGATTGACGCAGGTTTAGCCTGAATATAGGTAAATTATGCTATTTGGTTCTCAAAGCTAAAAAATGCTGAGTTACGACCATTTTGGCACTTTTTTTACTTATGCTTAATTACCTTTGTAAGCTGTTTTTGTTGTCTATTTTATGTTTTTGTTGTTTGTTTATCTTGTCCTTAGCGCAAATAAATGTATTTAATTCATTAATTCATTTAAAGCGGAAAGCTTTGTCGTTTAGGTAATATTCAGCATCTGCCAATTGTTTAATCATGCGAGTCACGTTACGCGTGCGTTGCTTCGAAACTGTTATGTAAAAGGACCCCTACACTATTTAGTATTTTACTAAATTCGTTTTTATTTCGTTAAAAACCGTTTTTCTCAGCGTTCATAACAAAATTTGATATGTGAAAATATTCTTTGGGATCGGTATAGCATTAGAAATGATACATAACAGTTAAAAATATTATAAGGCAATGATATAAAAATCACATTCATTTTTTCTTTTTGAAACCATTGTTTGTAGCATGTTTCGTCAATTTATCACGATCTAGACGACGAATAGATCACTGTGTAAGTTAGAGTTTGAAAACTATCGTGAGTGTTATTCATTATCAACTGGTCCTGGTGACCCATAATACAGGTTTCTAACGAAACCTACATCAAGCACCAGCTATCACAAAGAGGTATCAATGTCTTACACAACTTAAACATGCCTTGATTGCCTAGTCTTACTATTTGTACTTTTGTGAAGATAAATAAACAGATTTTTAATTTTATTTGTTTACAACTGTGTAAGTAACAATACTGTGTAAGTTTTAAATATGTATATTTATTTCAACGACTTCAGCTTCTTTTATTTTGAGGCACGTAGTTTGTAAAAATCCATAAAACTATCCAATTGTATTACATGCCATCATCTAAGATATGCAATATGCATCAATATTTATATGCTACAGAGTAAAAAAAGATGCTCACATTGATATATCTAGAATTTTTTTTGTGTGGGGGGGAAAATGCCTGGCATTTCCTTTCCTTCCCGGGGTGAAGGAAAGGGGTATGTGGGGCTCGAACCCACTAAAACCCCCCCGTGAGCGATCCCTCGCCGAAGTGGGGCAAGATAGGGTCGCGCTAGCAGTCACTATCTTGCCCGGCGGTAGGCCCGGATGCAAACTGCTCCGGGCCACTGCGCCCATGGAGGGGTGACCTTGCTCACCGAGGCTACCCCCCAGACGTGTGGGGACGTTACATTTAAGGTCTTTAAACAATGTTTGTCAGCATTGCAACAAGAAATAAATTCATTTATCCAGTAGATCTTAATTTCTCAAAAAGCTATCTATAATCTGGAGAAACCAACCCTAAATAATAGCCTTGAAAAACTTTTTTAAAATAAGCCTTTAGAAGTCCGCGATATTTGATTTAAAGTGACGTCACTTTAGTTTTGAGTTATTCTCACCAAGCCCTTTCATTTGATACCCATATTGCTTGGTGTAATTTGGGTGTTCCACCATGTTGGATTGAGAATGACGTCACGCAGCTAGCCATGCATAGTCATCCAAAATAAACGTGAATACATAATTTCAGCTCAATCGGTTTAAGATATCTGCTTCAATATTGAGTTGCAAAATTCCACTGAACAAGCATAGTAGTTGAATATATTGCAAGTTAAATAAAAGCTTGTAGAAATCAAGCAAACCAAAGCAAAAGGCTCGAAGCATATAAATTGCCAAAAGTTTCAATTTTACTGGTAAACTAGCTACAGTAGCAACACTGTTTTCATCAATATTTGTACGTCATTCCATTCAAATTAACGGCGAAGTTCCAAACGCAAACTTTATCAATATTGCTGCCAGACAATATAAGGGAACAATTTTAATAATTTGCGAGTGACGCGATCGGACGGCGCGTTTGCCTTTTCCAGTCACTGCTTGCGACTTGGTATTATGGTTTTTAATTATGTATGTACAAACACATTAATACAAATGTAAATGTTCCTTTATGTTGTGTGATGTGAATGTTTCCGGCACCCACGATACAATATTTTGAACTTAGTGTGGGGTGTGACACACTCACACTCACAGTGTGAATGCGTTTGTTTGTTTTGTTTGTTATAGTTTATTATCTTTTAGACTTTAGCACTTCTGATCCTGATTAAATTTGACATGGTTGTGGTAAGTTATAATTGTAATGCCTTCACACTCACAGCCACACTAAGCTCTAAGATTTGTGTCGTGGTTGCCGGAAACACTCACACAGACTCAAAACCGGAAACATAAATTTCCCTTGGGGAGAACATGATGTCCGCTGCTTAGACGGCGACCGCGCACCTAACTGAGCCAAAGAGCAGTTTAATTTATATATTTAGGTACTATATCATATATTTACTTTCCATCAGGTGAGACAGTTAGTTTTGATTATTTTGTATGTATGTTTATGTGTATTTTATTTATTTTGCTGTTTGTTTCTTGTGTGAATGTTGTGTGTGTCATAAATCATTTATTTATCTTCTCTCTTTATTTCTTTAACCCACTTGTTACTATCGTCCTTTTAAAAGGTCTGCATTTAAACAAAAATATTGTGATGGATTTGGATAGTGTAAACAATTTTTGTTAATGGCATATGGAAGTTGAGATGTAGGGCAGTACAATACAAGTATTGTGATTGTGCTGACATAATATAATTATAAAGTTATGGACGAGTAATTTTGCGTGTCATTTATCATGAGTGATGTGAGGTAAGTTACTTTATTATTATTATATTCCCAACTTATCCAACAACAAATAATATAAGTTCCAATTATCATTTATGCAATGTGAATAAAATTTTGTTGACAATTGATGTTATTGCGGTATTTATGAGCCGATATTTATGGTGTTCTTTATAACGCCCAGTAGTAAAATCAACTACTACATCTCAAAATATTTTTTTTTGTTATTGTATGATTTGTTGTGGAAGAGGATGAGAATATCAACTTCATGATATCATTGAGAAGCTGGAAATTGGTGAAACTGTACCTATTCCTGACAGCTTTGCAGTATTTCCACCAGAAAATTATAATGCTGACGTCACCGAAGAGGATTCAGGGGATGAAAATCAAGTCCAAATTCATAATTTACCAGGTTTCAATTGAGGACTCTAGCACAAGTGCATTATGATAATATGTCAGATGATAACTAATAGTGATGACGAAATAACTTTAACAGAAGCCACTAAACAAAAACGTACCAGTGGGTGAAGTGCTTCCAGTGAAAACCAGTTAACAGTAACATACATCATCCCAACCCTCGACCAACAAAAAAAATGGAATTTACCTTTGATTTGTCACTGTCTAGATATGGCCTTCTACAATGCTTTGCAGTTGTATCACATTGATGGAGGGAAATTGGACCAATTGCAATTCCGGAGGAATATTGCAACTGGCCTTCAAGAAACATATCGCAAAACAAAAGTAGAAAGCCAGGTCGCACATCGAAGTATTTTTACCAAAGCTCTCGATATGACAACAACAGGCATCTAATAAAATAGCAAAAAAGACTGTTGAGATGTGTTATGTGCTATAAAAAGGCTATTTTTGCTATAAAAAGGCTATTTTTCCTGTGTAACTTGTGATGTGACGTTGCACCTAAAATAATTTTTCGAACTTTACCACACAAGATATAATGTTTGCTTATGTTGCTATAAATTGTAATGTTTAATGTTTTTTTTCCATGCATTAGTAATGAAAAAGAATAAAGAAGCTTTGTGTTTTTTTTTTCTCATACCCAAGCAAATTAGGTAATGTATTTTACTACCGTCCTTTTAAAAGAACATCATTTTTCCGGTTTTCCAAAAACATTATTTTTTTTATATTATTTTTCCTAGCTTTTAGACCATTTGAGGAAATATATATCTTAATTTCAGTGTAATCAGACATAAAAACGCTTTTCAGTAACAAGTGGGTTAATAAATCGTGTCGGGAACCCACATCGTACACAGTACGTGCAAATCTTTTATTTCATGGCTTCGTCGAGCTTTCCGTACAAAACTTGGGTGACTCGCAATTTTTGTAAGAAACCGGACTGAATTTTGCCTAATCAGCATTTTTGCTTTCAAACGCTGGAAACTAACATTGATCTGTTTATCACAAGTTAAATATTGCTGCAGAGGTTATACATAATACTTTTTTAGTACAAACGCAACTTTTTTTCTATGAGGTATATAGCAATAACTAAATATAAGTACCTAATGGAAAATGTAAAATCGGAGTTTTGCCGCGAAATTGAAAAAATGGCGTTGTTGATTTTGTATAATTTTCTAAAACTTGTTCTTCGAGTCTTCTTCGAGTGTTAATGTGTAATAATGGTGGATATCAACCGTTAATACTTAGTAAATGTGCATAAGTGTAGGCTATTCATACAAAGTTAAATAAACGTAATTCTCGCCTTCGCTCCAAAACTCTTAAAATCTAGTAACTTAATAAAAAATCTAGTAAAGGTTCTACCACTTTACTAGGTCATGACTTGACTCTTTCACTTGACTTTGACTGTGACTTGTGACTAGGACTTTTAATATGAAATAAACTTGAAATATTACTTGCCACAAGCAAACTGCACAATATTGTGAAGCCAAAATTAAAAGAAAAGAAATTAACATCGAATGATTTGTTGTAAGTAAACATTGATTTCAACCCCGATCTCACCAGCTAGTTTATTTCGACGCATAGTATATATATAAGTATAGTCATGCATATTACTATGATATTTCATACATTTCGAGGTGTAATAGTCGTTATTTTTTAAGATTTTGAATTCAAAGACACCGGTTATATTCATAGATCCAATAATTGCTGGAATAGTTAGTCTTAAACTCAAAAGATTGAGTAAGACATTGGTTTAAGACCAAAAAGCGTAAGAGCTTTGTGGAGATGATATTATTAGAAGTCGATTCCAATTTAAATGGGTTCTGCTCAGCAATTAATACTCACTTGGATAATCAATGATGGGTATTGACCAGATTGTTATTTTTATTTTCATCCTGAAATATCGGAGATAGGCTGAAGTTTCATACACGTTTGATCCAAGCTTTTTTTGGTTTACTAGTCTTAACGGGATTTATATGCGCCACCAACTCACGAATCAGATAAGTACATCAGACAGGCTGCCTCTGCGCCGTGGGTTTTGGGTTCGATTCCCGGCAGGAGCACAAATTCCTTCCCAAGGGATATTTGTGCTTCTGGTTCTGGGTGTATTTGTGTGTGATATGTAAATGTTTCCGGCGTGTAATGTTTGTGAGTGTGAATGCGTTTGTTTTGTTTGTTCGTTTGTTGTTGACTTCTTCGAATCGTAAACACCTAACCATGCCAGGCTTTTATTTAGGAACAAAAGAAAAAAAGTGTAGAAGAGTTAATTGACCCCTGAGGTACCCCGGCAGAAATTGTTACTTGAACAGATGAGCAAGCTCAAGGGTAAGGCATTCATATCGTATTTTTTTTGCTTACGTCAGTTTTTGTTGTCAATTGATGATCTTGAGGACTACCTCAAGACATACACACATTGACTACAATGTGTGTATGTCTGGAGTATGTATTAACAATTTCGTAAGCTATGCGGAAAATACCGAATATACTCGCAAAATACTTATATGAAACCTAAATATATTTTCTGGAATTAATATGGAAGAGCGGGGTCTTCTGATACAGGTATTTTATACTAACTAAAAAAGTCCCAACCTACCTTAAGTTAAACAAATCTTGGTTACAGAAATAAATCATATTGCTTTTATTCTTTCAAATGCGTAAAAGCGCAAATAATTGAGCATCCTTAACAAAGCAAGCGACTCATTTGCCAACGGTACTACCGATTTGCTGGTGACAATAGAAAGGACAAAGGATCAAACACGTTTTGTATGCAAGTTGAGTAGAGCTTTCCATTATGCAACACTTGCAGCCTGCCTTCCCAAGTTTAGCTATGTAAACCTTTCTTATATAAGCCGTATGAACACTAAACATGGCTTTTGCTATGAGAAGTGAAATAATAGGGCTTAAAGAGATTTAACATCTAATATCTCGCGTAATATGTGACGAGCACAGTGGTTTGCCGCAGGGGATTTTGCCTTAAATATGTTCAAAAATCTCTGGGTGACACTGAACTAAAATGGGCAAGCCTGACGCTTACCATTAGGCGAGAGACTTGCGCGTCTCGTCTCTAAATAAAAAAATGCATATTATTTTTTACCTATTGTCTGTTAACAATATCGATTACCTCTTTTTTGATCTCAAAATGATTACGAATTATTTGTCTATCTCCATACCAAATGCTATCCAAATCAAGAGAGCCAGTTGTCGGAAAACCTATCTCATGGAATACCAAGAGACCGATATAGTTGTGTGGGTAAATTCAAATATAAATTCCATTTATTTCAGATAATATAAATCCATTTCGTTAGTTTTATTACTCAAAATTAATATTAACACTTATTTATAAAAAAAATAAAAAAAGTAAGATAACCGTAAAAGATATGCCAAAAAATGTAGAGTTGCCTGATCCTAGCCTGGAGCATTTTTTGCAGACGTTAAATAAACTGAACAATTTGAAATTTTGGTGAATTACCACATTGATTACTAATTAGAGACGAAGTGTAAGTAAAAAAACCGCCTTCACCGTTTTATCTTCGGGACTCTTGATCAGATTAAATACGCATTCTTGAGAATAACTCAAAAAAGACTTATCTTAATTAAATTTGTATGGGGCCACATGGGAAGCACCAGCTTTAAAATAAAATCGGTTCACCTAGAAAAATATTCTGAAGTAGCACACATAAAAAATAGTTGAATTGAGAACATGCTTCCTTCTTTTTTTGAAGTGAAATAAAATGAAGAGTTTATGGCCGTGGTTACTCATAGTAAGGGATGATGTGGTCAATGGTTGTTATTTACACTCTATACAACATATATTTCTACTATGCAACAACGCTGTGCAACCAGCTTCAGGTACTAGAAGACACACAAACTATAAGCTAGTTTTTGTGTTTATTTATACTAGTTAAGTTCAACATTGAGCCAAACAAAACCAAGCTGTAAAATATTTCTATTATATATTCTATTTGTTATATATCCCTACTAGCCGTGCCCCGCGGCTTCGCCCGCTATTATCAAGTTAAAAAGTAGCCTATGTGTTAATCCTAGGTATAATCTATGTACATTCCAAATTTCATCCATATCCGTTCAGCCGTTAAAGCGTGAAGAGGGAACAAACATACTTACACACTTACACACAAACTTTCGGATTTATAATATTAGTAGGATTATATATTTCACTTGTAATATAATATATCATATCCTACTATATAATAAATCTGCAAGTTTGTGTGTAAGTCTGTAAATGTGTTAGTGTGTTCCCTCTTCACACTTTAACGGCCGAACGGATTTTGATGAAATTTGGAATGTATATAGATTATACTTAGGATAAACACATAGGCAACTTGTTAACTTGATTATAGCGGGCGTAGCCGCAGGGCACGGCTAGTATATACTAATACTTAGATTTGGGTCACGGTTAAATCAGTCAGTATGTCAAATGTGGTATTTTGGCAGGCGCCCTTAAGTCTGTTGGTTTTGTAACATGATACAAACAAGGACATCTAACTCGGTAAATTTTAAATTACACTAATATCCTACTTCCTATCCTACTTACGATATTATAAATGCGAAAGTTTGTGTGTGAGTGAATGTTTATTACCAGTTATCTCCGTAACGAATAAAGATGAAATTTAGAAGGTATATATTTTAGGTTTCAGAATAACACATAGGCTTTTTGTCACACATTCTCGGGGCTTGCAGGGATCGCAGGATGCAATTGGGGTATTTTGTGACCTTTCCAAAGCGTTCGACTGCGTGGACCATAAAACGCTTAGTAGCAAATCAAACCATTACGGTATACGTGGGACTGCTCTTGATTTGTTAGATTCATATTTATCGGGTAGGCAACATAAAGTAGGCGTTAATGGTGTGACATCTGACGGGTCTACAGTTAAAATTGGCGTGCCTCAAGGTTCAATATTTGGAACCTTCCTATTTTTAGTGTATATTAATGATTTACCTTATATGACAACTTCGCTAGCATTAGATATTGTCTTGTTTGCTGATGACACGTCACTTATTTTTAAAACAAATAGGAAAGACGTAGAATTAAATTATGAATTAGATCGATATGAGAGAGATAGTCTCGAAATGGTTTGCTGCTAATAACCTATTTTTATATGCTAGCAAAACCAAGTGTATCAAGTTTTCCCTTCCTAATGTTCCTTTGGTAGATGCAAATGTAACACTTGGAAACAACAAATTCCTAAAATCGTAACTGAATTACCACTGGGAAAGTTAAAATCTGTAATAAAACGGGCATTAATTAAGAAAGCTTATTATAAGACCACAGACTATATTAATGACAAGGATGCATGGAGGCAAACTGCACAGGCACTTTCTAGCTACTACCATAACAACACCTAGGTTAAGAAAATTATATATTAGAAATTAAGAATGTTTTTTAAAAAAAATTAATGAAAAAAAATGCGCCGCCGAGTTTCTTGCCAGGTTCTTCTCGAGATGGCAGTAATTTTGCGAATCTGGCAATAGATTCATTAACTTTCATGAGTGCCTCTTAGGGGCCCATGTGAATAAACGATTTTGATTTTGATTTTGTATGTTTTTTACTTCTTCACGCTCAAACGGCTGGACCAATTTTAATGAAAAGCCAATGACCAAAATTGGCGCAAAATGACATGACCTAATTTTTTTTATTATCACGGCCATCCTCAAAACCTAGGTGACTACAAAATAATAAAAGAAGCTAAAGTTATTATATGATCATATAATCTAACACCAGTCTGAACTGAGTTACATAGATTTGAACAATAATAATATAAATTGCTTTTGAATTTGACGACCCAGTTGGCACAGTGGACAGGTGCCCGCCCTCTGCGACGTGGGTCCTGGGTTCGATTCCCAGCAGGAGCACACATTTCTTCCCAAGGGATATTTGTGCTTCTGGATCTGGGTGTAACGTGTGTGTGATGTAAATGTTTCCGGCACCCACGATACAAGTCTTTGAACTTAGTGTGGGGCTGTGAGAGTGAATGCGTTTTTTTTTTAATATATATGAAGATTATAGCAGTTATAACTCAATTTTCAATATAATGTCTATGTCTGTTGCATCGCCGCGCCGCGTAGCCTTTTTTATTTGAAAGTATTTAAAAATTAACGCCTGACTTTCTATGTACGAGATATACTAGCTGACCAAGTGACGGGACTTAGGCGGGCAAAACCGCGGGGCTCAGCTAGTATGAGAATAGTTCTAGAATTTTCGCACTGGGCGTTATCGTTCTAATAATTGTGCAAATATGTAGTACATTCAGATATGTAATCATTAATTGTCATGATGGTACTTCCTAGTTTGAAAAACATGAACCTGACCTTGCAGACCGCTGCCGCAGCGGTTTCTTCATCCAGAGCTTCTCTCTCTCATGCAGAGATCTTGAACTTGATATTTCTTATAAGCGTCAGCATCGTTACAAATTTGCTAAAAATACTTTGTCATCATGTAATTTTATTATCAATCCTACTAATATTATAAATCCGCAAGTTTGTATGTAAGTGTGTAAGTATGTTTGTTCCCTCTTCACGCTTTAACGGCTGAACAGATTTGGATGAAATTTGGAATGTATATAGATTATACCAAGGATTAACACATAGGCTACTTTTTAACTTGATAATAGCGGGCGAAGCCGCGGGGCACGGCTAGTTGTATATAATTCTTCTATTATAGATATAAAGGCGGGAGGTTAAAGATAATAAATTGTGACGCTGAAAGCGAACGTAGTAATGAATATCAGACATATGAGAAAATAAAAACGTAAATCAAACCAAACCTAGGTATAGAAAATGCGTTCTCCAAAGAAAATGTAAATGTATTCCCGTGGCCCGCCATCATGAGTATTTCCCGCCTTGTCGAATTACTAGTGGCTCTGTGATCTGAAAAACACGTTTAAAAGATTTTTTTCAGTTACTAGACTCATAAATACACGACACAATATTTAACACACATATAAATATTAAAAGGACATAGACATAGACATAGACATAGATTTATTTGTGGAAAAAATTTGAATTTACAAAACGGTACAAATAGTTTTTTTTTTTTTACATTTTTACCACAAACCGACCTCGACTCAGCATAATGCTGGTGTAAAAAACCAGCGCTGGTCTTCCGTTGAGAACGGCAGGTGACGTCGCACACGAAAAAACAACATTGTTATTAAGTTAAAGTGTAGCGCAGTGAAGTGGGTAGTGTGGCAACATTGTCTTCACACTACCAGTAACAAATAAATTTATTTTAACAATGTATCCCGTGGAGTTTAAAGGCCGAAAGAAAAAGAAATTATATTTTAGATATTAAGGAGTTGACAAGTTTTACACAATTTGTTTATTTATAAATCAAACCATAATATGGAAAATAAAATGGAAAATAAAAGTAGGTAAGTATAAGTCTGTCATATAGCACTTGTGTCATTAATCAGAACTTCCTCGCGTTTTTGATGCGCGCAAATAAATCTCTTTAGCTTTAGTCTAAATACATATTATATACTTTGCAGGTTCCTTATTGGCGGTGGGATGTTGTTCCAACACTTGGTTGCAGCATATCGGAAACTTCCACGAAATGCAGCTGATCTGTGCTGCTCCGTAATAAGCTGCGTCGAGCACTGGCGAGGCATAAGGGACTTGCGACTAGCTTTCCAAGACAACTTATTATATAGATAAGTCGGTTCTTTGTGTTTAATAACACCGAACAAAAGACACGCTAAGTGAAGCTTACGGCGATGCAATATTTTTAGAAGTAGGTGTTTGTTCAAAAAAGGTGTCACGTGTGACCTGAACGGAATGTTAAAGCAAAAGCGGGCACAAGCATTTTGGACTCTTTGCATAAACTTTTGTGTTTTGACCAGTAGCCGTGGACCAAAAACAGTGTCCATATAGTTCAATTTTGACAAAACTAATGATTCAACTAATTTGATACGCAATTCTTCTTTAAGATAGGGTCTCATTTGGTACAGTACTTTCAGTTTGTAAAAACAATTCTTTATACAATTACTAATGTGTTTTTTGAATCGCAGTTCACAGTCCATTAGTAACCCCAAATTTCGTGCTTCGTATATACGCTCAATGGGTTTGCCATCTAAAATGACGGTCGCAGAAGACGGAATACGATCAATTTGATGTTAGCTGCCGAATATTAAATATTTTGTTTTATTTGGATTAAGTAGCAGACAGTTATTGGTAGACCACGCAGCTATTCTCTCCAGATCTTCATTGAGTTTAGCAATAGCCAAGTCAATATCAAGTGGCTTGCAGGATATGTACACCTGTATATCGTCCGCATATATATGAAACTTGCAGTTCTTAATGTGAGTTACAATGTCAGCAGAGTACAATATGAAGAGAATAGGTCCCAAAATAGAACCCTGAGGAACTCCTCTATTCACAGCTAGCTTTTCTGATATTAATGAGGAACCATCAGCACGATCAATTCTCACATACTGGTGACGATTACTTAAGTAACTGTTAAACCACTGCACCGCTTCAGAATCAAATCCGTAATAATTTAATTTAGACAAAAGGAGATTTATATCTAAACAATCAAATGCTCTGGAAAAATCTAATAGTACCAAAAGTGTACACATTCCTTTATCTTGAGCGCTAAGTATATTATCCGTCACATCAAGCAATGCAGTAGTAGTACTACGCCCTTTCCTAAACCCAGACTGCATTACAGGCAATATATTATTAGTTTCAAGAAACAGGACATAATAACAAAATTAAATTAAATTGAAATAAAGTCATAATAAAATAATCTTGACATTAATATAACAGATACAATTAAATTAAATTAAATTAGGTTATATAAAATAAAATAACATTATAATGAAACACGTACAACTTTTTAACCCCTATATGAAAATTTTCCAAAAAACTGAATCGACAAAGAAAACTACAACATTTTATTTAAGCTGCTCACAAAATTTCATGAAAATTGGTTGAGAAATGCGACCTGTAGAGGAGAACAACCGGACATCCGGACATACGAAAGTAATTTTGCCCAAGCTGAAACGGAGACGCTTCGCTCGCACTTTTCATTCGCTTGGTTAATATGACTACTTGAATTTATGATGTACAAATGTAGACCACAGAGCACAGAAACGTAAACGCTTTCACACTCACAACCCCACACTAAGTTTGATGACTTGTGTCCTGGGTGCCGGAAATATTCACATCACACACAATCACAAACAGAACCAGAAACACAAATTTCCCTTGGGGAGAAAACTTGTGTTCCCGCCGGGAATCGAACCCGATATCCCTGCTTAGAAGGTGAACGCCAGCCAACTAAGCCAACGAGCAGTTCATTCGTACGAAATAACTTGTATTTTATATGTATGGTTAAACCTCGAGTAGTTACCACACTCAATTGCTGTATTCAAAATCAAAATCAAAATAGTTTATTCACATGGGCCCCAAAGAGGTATTCATTAAAATTATCGGCATTATCTACTTACCAACTATAGAGATAGCTCCTCTAACGACCGCAGATAATTTTAATGAACTTCATCACTATATGAGATACCTAATGAAGTTCATTAAAATGTCGACCATTCAAATGCGTCTCTTTTATTCCTTACACATTAATCATCAAAGGTCGGCATGTATTCATGCCCGACAATTCATAACACCGACACAATACCATCTGGCTTATGGCAAGCTTAATAGTAATTAGTATTGGAGTCGGACTGGCAATAAAGACACAATCTCTGTAGCCCCTTGATATCCGCGGCTCCCTACGTGACCGCCTGGAGCTGTCGAACAATGCTTGGGCCAAGGTTTGGACAAATGTATAGAGCCAAAATTCGTATATATTTTAATGCAAACTATACAAGTTATATTTTAAGTGAAACTTCTTATGGGAGGGCATTGCAATTCTGATCTGCGATTGAATTTTGTGGAGGTATTTCCCTGTATTTTTTTTTTATGCTTTATAGACAAACATTTGACTACTATCTCACCTGATGGAAAGTGATGATGCGGCCGATGATGTGACATGTTTATCTAGAAGCTACCTATTCACTCTTGACTTGAAGACTCCCAAATTATACCTCTCGGGGAACAAAGACACAGGTAATGAGTTCCACTCCTTCGCCGTACGAAAAAAAAACAAACTAACTGAAAACAAGTTTCACTTCTATTGTGTATTTTTTTATGCTTGTCCCACATTAAATTCGATGACTTGTGTCTTGTGAGTGCCGGAAACATTCACATCACACACAATCACAAGCAGAATCAGAAACACAAATTTAACCTAATCATTTTGAAACTAACAGTTGTATTTTTATCTCAGATAGGCTAGCCATAAGACATGGCTATAATTCTTATATGAATACAGTGATATAGCAACCATTGACGTGAAAGAACAGTAAATCATATAAATAAAAGTAGCTATATGTAAGTAATGTAATTTCAGATTATGTTTGGTATAATTTTTGAAACATAACATTTCGCAGAATCTTTTTCCGATTTTGCTTCGTAAAAGTGCGTTTAGTCAGTTGTTAGTCAAGCCATATCCAAATAAAGAGGTGAAACTGAAAACGTAACTTAGTAATAATAAATATAATTAGCTTCCCATCTGGTGAAATTACGGGAAAGTACTTAATAATGTGGCATAAAAAAATAAACAATGAACATATTTGATGTTTTGAATGTCTTTTCATTTTAAAATTCACCTTATCATAATAAAACTCTTTCCTACTCTCCTTTGTTTCATTAAAACGACAGAGCGTGTTTCATTTTTTTCTCTAGCAAAATAATCTAATATATAAAATTCTCGTGTCACAGTTTTCGTTGCCATACTCCTCCGAAACGGCTTGACCGATTTTGATGATTTTTTTTGTGCTTATCCGGTATCTATGAGAATCGGCCAACATCTATTTTTCATCATCATCATCACTTTTCATCATTATCAACGCGGGTGAAACCGCGGGGCGCAGCTAGTATTACTATGAAACTTGGATACACAAGCAAGGTTTACGTATAAAAATAATTAGGTACAGTGATTGCATTACATTTTGATACACTCTTGAAAGAATCACTATAAGTAATGTTTTTCCTATGCATTTAAGAAGCCATGTACATTATTCGAGCTGATTACAGAAAAGTTAAGTTTAACGATTCGGACAAAATATACTTAAATATATTAATAACATAAATTAATGATAACAAGAAACATAATTAGTCAACATTTTCTCTTTAGAATTATTATATTCCTCGAAATTAGGTACCTATTTTAAAACACTGATATTGTTAATTATCAAATCTAGAATAGATATAAAAGTATTTTTAACTAATTCCTTCAGATCTCATGAAAGTACCTACCTAAATATAATAAAAGAATCTATTTTATTTTTTTTAAAGTATAGCTCTCACGCCAAACGAGATTTTGTACTTAATCGTATTCCAGAAACAGAGCGACGTAGGATCATATACTTATCCCATCTATACGTAGGGTATTGATATTTGTACATTTTTTACAAAAAAAAAAATTTGATTGTAATCATATGCGGCTACCAGTTTCAGAAGGCGGTTTGGCGGCGAAGGTGGATATTGAAAAATTGGTGGACAATATCCATAAAAATAAAATACCATCTTTTATAAGATATGGAGATATGTAAAAATGGTTTAACTGCTCGATGGATTAGTTAACTGCGCGTCAGCTTTCTAAACAGGATTAGGTTCCCGGCGGCAACACAAGTTTCTCTCCAAGGAAAATTTGTGTTTCTGGTTCTGGGTATGATTGTGTATGTGATGTGAATGTTTCCAGCACCCAAGACACCATTGAATTTGTATCTGCTTGTAGGGAGCCTTATGGGCTTTGATGCACGGAAGATGATGATCCCGGTGCCGGGAATGAAACTAGCCTTGAATCGTTAATAAGCAGGCGTTTATTTGAAAATTACCACGTACAAGTCGATTCATCACAATTATTATTTTATTGGACAAAGGTACAAAAGATTTGCACTAGCTCAAAAAAGCACAATGGCCCTTGGCAATGTCAAAAATTCGCTCCACAATCTGATGGGCACATGTGTAAATTCCCGCGGCCGTATCTGTCGGTAATAAATGAAAGTTGATAGGCGCGACCTCGCCTTCATACGTGATATAAATGTTAAATGGGCATTAAATTCGAGTATTCTTTGCTTTGCTCCGAATTTTTCGCGAGTTATGTGAAACTGGAAATGAAATAAAGCTGCTTGATGAGTGCTACTGAAATTGAATTTGAGTTAGTGTGGGGAAAGTATACGAATTCCACTTAGAAATCCGGTGAAATAATCCGTATATATTCCGAAACCGGATGAAAACTTAATTCTAGATATCGACAATTTTTGATCAAGTAATCAAGTATGTCTTTAAATAATTACTTGATGTTTTGCACTAAAAAACTTGTTGAAAAATTGCCAAGAAATACTTTATCCGGATTTGGTTAAATACATTTTTTATTTCTATGTTTAATAAGACATTTCACTTTTAGCAACTGATGAAGACATGCCTACTGCATCTCTTTGACAGTTTTTCTTTTAGTTTCTTGGGATAAAAGGTTGTCGATGAATTATATTGTAATCCTTATGATTATATTATCGTTAAATCTCCAAAAATATCCTCTAAATGTACATTTTAGTAAATTTTGTCGTACAGAAAAACTTAAAAAACCGAACGCACTTATAAAATATAGGCAATTGGCCCGTAGTCTGGGCCAATTGCCTATATTTTATAAGTCTAAATTAAAACTTTAAATGTAACTCAAGCGCTTAAGTAACTCAAGTGTTCAAACTGAGAAATTAGAATATTATAAAAAAAAAACATAAAATCTGAAATAATTATTAAGTTTAAATAGTTATAGTATAATAGCAGACTGGTACCAAAATAGCTTTTTATAGTCAACATTTTTTTTTCCCATGTTTCACATAAACAATGAAACATCATCATCATCATCAGCCTATTTTTGTCCACTGCTGGACATAGGCCTCTCCTAATGAACGCCACTGAACCCGATCTTCGGCTCTTCTCATCCAGTTTCTGCCGGCCTCCTTTCGCAGGTCGTCGCTCCACCTGGCCGACGGGCGTCCTGTGCTACGTTTGCCGAGTCGCGGTCTCCACTCAAGTATTTGTCTACTCCAGCGGTTATCCACCCTTCTAGAGACGTGACCAGCCCACTGCCATTTCAGCTTGCTAATTCTTTGAGCTATGTCGGCGACTTTAGTTCTCTGTCGGATCACCTCGTTCCGGACTCGATCCTTCAGAGAAATGCCGAGCATAGCTCTCTCCATAGCTCGCTGAGCAACCTTAAATTTGTGGACTAGTCCTACTGTCAGTGTCCACGTTTCGGCTCCGTAGGTCATAACTGGCAGAATGCACGCATTAAAGACTTTGGTCTTTAAGCACTGTGGGATAGACGAAGAGAAGACTTGACGCAGCTTGCCGAAAGCCGCCCATCCCAGCCGGATCCTTCTATCAGCCTCCCGCTCGAAGTTGTTTCTACCTAGCTGCAAAGTTTGACCGAGGTAGACATACTCCTGAACAACTTCGAGGGGTATACCATTGACGACCAACGGCCTCGGGTTTGAGATGTTGTTGAACATTGCCTTGGTTTTGTCCAAGTTCATCCCGAGACCAATACGTCTAGAAGCGTCGGCTAGATTGTTCAGCATTTCTTCAAGCTCCTCCAGCGATTCTGCTATTAGGACTATGTCATCTGCAAATCGTAAGTGTGAGATGTATTCGCGGTTTATATTAATGCCCTTGCCTTTCCAGTCCAGCGTCTTAAATATATCTTCCAGGACATTGGTAAACAGTTTCGGGGATATAACATCCCCCTGTCTTACTCCCCTGCGTAGCTGGATATGTTTAGACTGCTGGTTTTGTACTTGGACACTCATAGTCGCGGCATCATACAAACATCTCAACACCTCGATGTATCGCCAGTCCACTTGGCATCTTTGTAGTGACTCCAGAACAGCCCAGGTCTCTACGGAGTCAAAGGCCTTCTCATAGTCCACAAAAGCAAGACACAGGGGCTGGTTATACTCCTTAGATTTCTGTATAACCTGCCTCACTGTGTGTATGTGGTCTATGATGCCAAATCCTCCACGAAACCCAGCCTGCTCCGGAGGCTGAAACTCGTCAAGTCTTCTAGCCAGACGGTTTGTGATAACCCTCGAGAACAGCTTATAGACGTGACTCAGAAGTGAGATAGGGCGGTAGTTTTTCAGGAGAGTTTTATCTCCCTTCTTGAAAAATAGAACTACAATACTCCTGTTCCACACCTTCGGAGTTCTCCCAGTGCTGAGAACAGAGTTAAATAGTTTCTGGAGCTCATGAAGAGCAGGTTTTCCTCCTGCCTTAAGCAGCTCTGAAGTAACTCCATCCTCACCTGGGGCTTTTCCGTTTTTAAGCTGTCCGAGGGCCAACGCAATTTCGTCAAGGCTAATATCTGGCAGGTCTTCAGTATAGTGGCGAATTAGAGTGGCTCTGGTATCCTCTGAAAGAGAATCGGGTCGTAAAGAATGCGTATCGTACAACCGACCATAAAAGTCCTCTATCTATTCTATGATCTCGGGCTTTGAAGCGACGGTTTTACCACTGGATGTTTGAAGTTTTGTCATATGCGAGCGCTTTAAATTTTGGGCGAAAACTTTGGACCCTCGATTTTGCTCAATAGCTTTTTCAATCTGGCGTGTGTTATAGCTTCGGAGGTCACGACGCACTAGTTTGCTAATTTTGCAATTAAGCGCTCGCATATCTGACGGTGTGGCTTGTATGTCCTCTCGTCTCTCATCCATAAGCCGGATCGTTTCCATCGATAGTTTGGACTTCGTGCCTGTAAGTACGCTGTGACTGGCAAAACTTTACGCCTTCTTCTCTAAGGGATCCCACCACTTGTTGGAGAGCCTCGTCCACATCTTCTGTAGTTTCCAAGGCAGCGAATCGATTTTGTAGCTTTAGCTGGAAATCTTCAGAATCCAATATGGTTTGAGGTATGCTTGGACGGAGCGTAGACTTCATCATTCGACACCTTTCAAGCTTGTGATTGATATTTAGAGAGCCTCGGACGAGTCGGTGATCGCTTCCGGTATTGAACCTGCTAATCACTGAGACATCTCTAAATATGTATTTCTTGTCTGTCAGGATGAAGTCAATCTCATTTTTTGTCACAGTGTCTGGGCTTTGCCACGTCCACTTTCGTTTAGGTTGCTTTTTGAAGAACGAATTCATCAAAAACAACCCTTCTTTCTCTAGAAAGTTGACAAGCATTTGCCCTCTGTGATTCCTAGTTCCATAACCATAAGGACCTAGTCTCGATTCACTGCAATTCTGTACTCCAACTCTGGCGTTGAAGTCCCCCATGACAATGTTGTAGTGCGCTTTAGTAGTATTATGAAGCGCTGAAGATATGTCTTCATACATATTTTCTACTTCGTCATCCGTGTGTGCCGAGGTCGGTGCGTACACCTGCACAACCTTGAGACTATACCTCTCGGTTAGTTTCAATACTAGGTACGCCACCCTTATCGACACACTGGAGATTTCTATTACATTGTCAGCGAGGACTTTGTGAACAAGGAATCCAACACCACCCTGGGACAGCTGGTCTCCTTCTCTGAAATACATTAAATGGCCTGATCGCAGGGTCACGGTGTCCTCTCCCTGTCTTCGAACTTCACATAGACCCAAAATCCTCCACCGTATGTTTTCCAATTCTGATTCCAGCTGTTCCATATGTTCATCAAGCCTGAGCGTTCGTCCATTATACGTAGCCAAGTCAATTTGTTTTTGTTTTCGGTAGCCTGCCATCACCCGGAGATTCTTCGCACCCCCTGCCCCGCCGTTACCATAACCGCCACCTTGGTCAGGAATAGCGGGGTGACCGGGAACTGGGGGCCATTTTTTACTTTCGTTCATCATGAGGTTTTGCCTATAATCGCCACGCTGGGCATGCGGGTTGGCGATCGCAGGGCGTAACTCTTCGTTCCAGGACGCTGCTGCCCGTCACTGGTCAATGTAATTTGGGCTACGCATTTTGGATGGTTATACCGCCATCAGTCGGTTGCCAGGGCCTCGTTCGTTATTTAGCAGGATGACCACGAGCAGGTGAGGTTGGCTTGGAGCAGGAAGATGTTATTTTGCTCCCATACATCCCCCATGAAACATGAAAAACCCAAACCCAATGAAACATTGTAGGGGAATGTGCCATACCCCAGCGTGACGAACAACCAGTAGACAGGGTCGTCGTAAGTAACTCTAGTGGTCAAGCCCGTCATAGGCCTGTAGGTATTAGATTGGTGACTTGTGGAAAGTAGTTTAGTTTATGGGCACAGTTATTGCATTGAAAAATGTATAAGTATTATGTGTGATTAGGTATGACAAACTTTATTTCAGACCTCGACAGTAATGTGCAATTAATTGTCTTGTTTGCTAAACCTTTCAACAAACTGATTTTTCGAAAAGTGAATATTCACTTATTTTTATGTCGGACGAATATCTTTGTGTGGAAAATTATTACTACTATATATAAAGTCATATTATTTTTAAGTTTGTTATGCAATTCAAATATGAAGTTGACTGTGCTTGTCGAATTTAACCAAAATATTAAGATACATATTTTCATACCAACAGAAATAAACTGAAAATCTCTAATGTCCATAAAATGTTTCAATTTTGTAAATAGGGTTGTTAAAAAAATTGCGCGCGGTTATATTTTTACGACATCGTAAAGTTTATTCAATTTGGATTAGCTGTTTGTCAAATGTTTGTGACAAATCTTTCACTGGTTGTCGGTTGAATTTTATACTAAAGGTACATAGGTACAAAAGAGATTCCTACTGCGGTTATTTAAGAGCTCAAGCCCAACCAGTCGGACCAGTAAGTAGCGTCCCCATTGCTTCTCTGAATTACAATGCGTTGAGCTAAATAAGTACCAACCATTTATAGACATCACCTCGCCTCAACCAGGCGCTTTTGTCACAGTTAGCGCTGTGCTGCCAAAGTTGCCGCGCGCCAGTTCCATTATGTGTTCCAGAAAGATAGACAGATCTTTTTGATTGGAATCCACAACATATATAATTTATAACATTCCATAAAAGCATGTATGCGCGATAATAACTTTGGTCACAACCCATATCCTAGCACTTACTGACCAAGTGCCCATTGCACTAACGGATATTTAATACTATGGCATACTTAAGCGAAGTTTATAGATCTATTTGGTCGCTTTTCATTAAAAATTGCTTAGAGCTTGACACAGCATTTATGCAGTTATATACTTTTAAAATAATAAACATATGTCAAGGACATAGAAAACTTAGTATAAGCTACCTATAGTATAGCATAATTTACGTAAGTTAGCATTTATTATAAAATTAAAGCGAAGGTTGCCTGGTAGAGATCGCTATTGGAAATAAGGCCGCCTGTTGTGACTCGTTACGTATTTAAGCTTTTTTGTTACTTTTGTTTTATCTCATCTTATGAAGTGGATCAATAAATTATTATCAACTAAATTAAGGGAAGAACCAAGAAAAAACGAGAAGAGTTTTATCTATCTACAATCATTTACTTTGCTTAATTAATTATTATAACTACTATACGAAATAGTGCTTTTGAGACCAGTTGAAACTAAAAATTCTAGAAACAATCTTAAGTTTCATCATTTATCACTACAACTAAACTTAGTATTCTAATTTGTTAAGTCTAGGTTTTAGACTTTTGACATTAATAGGCTACCCTTGGACGCCTCTTTGCATACTAATTTGGTTTAATTTTAAATTGTAAAAATAAACATTATTTGGCTGTCAGATAAATAATTTGATAGCTTAAATTATCTGTCCCTTAAAGCTTGGGTAAAGACGTGCTCAGATTAGAAAAATAAAATGCTAAGAGTACCTCAAAGTTTTATTACAATATTTAATGTAATCTTTGAATCTAAATTTGTTCCTTACTAAAAAAGCGTCAATAGATCATGTTCTAAATCACAATCTCTTCTCAAAGTAAATAACTTTAACCTTGATCTAAGGCTGTAAAATACACAAAGCTGAATATTCAATAAAATTTCAATCACGACAACTTTCATCGCCGGAAATTTACCAAAGCCTTATAAAATTACATTGAAAGTATTTCTTCCTGTATGTCAGTCATTCCAGCGTATCGGAATTATGATGTAAAAACTAAAAAAAAAGTATGTCGCTGGTAAAGTTTCGCCACGTGGAAATTTTGAGCAAGCCGAAATTAAAGCATGGATAACTTTGACGGAAACGACAAGAACTTGGTTATTAATAAAATACTAGTAAATACAAAACACGGTTTTTTTATGCTAGATAGGCAAGCATTTGACCGTTATCTCACCTGATGGAAAGTGATGATGCGGCCGAAGATGGAACATGCTTGCCTAGAAAGTACCTAGAAACCTATTCACACTAGACTTGAATACGCCCTGATTGTACCGCTCAGGGAACAAAGACGCAGTCAATGAGTTCCACTCCTTCGCTGTACCGATGTTAAACGTAGAAGCGATACGCTTCGAGCGAACTGGAGGTATGTCGACCATAAATGGATGATGTTTGACAGTTTGTCTTGAAGAGAGACATTGAAGTGTCAAATTGATAATATTTCTGTACAAATTTAAACGTATGATATTATTATTAGCAAAAAGTGCCTGTTGATGGTCTTAGAGGTCGCAGAACAAAAATAAGTTTTTGAATGAAAAGTACCCTACACGGGATTCGTAAACCTCAGCAAGTTTTGTGCATAATTTCATATGTGGGGTTGGCTCATGATAGCGCTAATATTTGAATCCATTATAAGTTCTATAATTCGAAAATATCTTGCGACTTATTTACATTCTATGTTTCTAATCCATTGCGACGAAAAAAATTCCAAGCTATCGCAATGCATTATAGTTAGATATAGAATACAATTTCTGGCAAATGTATCCCAAATCCTTAGTTTTATTGACCGCGTTACTTAAATCATCTTTACGAAATGAGCACTACTGTTTTTAGGGTTCCGTACCCAAAAGGTTAAAACGAGACCCTATTACTGAGACTTCGCTGTCCATCCGTCCGTCCGTCCGTCTGTCACCAGGCTGTATCTCAAGAACGGTGATAGCTAGACAGTTGATATTTTCACAGATGATGTATTTCTATTGCCGCTATAACAACAAATAATAAAAATATAATAAATATTTAAGGAGGGCCCTTCGTGCGCGAGTCCGACTCGCACTTGGCCGGTTTTATTTATTTAATAATGCAATCTCATATATTCCAATCTGTTACGATATTCATTTCAACTGGGAGTCCAGTGACTATGTCATCCGCGGCAATCACGTGGCGGAGGAACTTTTTCAAGTTCATGAGACAATTCTGTAAATATGAGCAGCAAGAATGTGTTATTGAGTCCAGGACTTTGACGTTCAAGGTATTTCTTTTGAAGGCAACTGGAATTCTCGTCTTTCTTTCATCTCAAGCCGGAAAATAATAGCACACAGAAATGTGATCCTTTTTGTTCTCTTGGAAATCGGAAATTCTGTGTATTTGAATAGATATGATCTTACTCTACTCAAAGCACTCATTATGAATAAATATGAAGAAAATCAGAATTGTTATTAAATGACGAAAATTTTAAATAAACAATTAGCAGGCAGGTAGGTATTCGGGTATTCGAGTATTTTATTTAAATAATTGAAACGCAAGCAAAGCTTAAAAAAACCGACTTCATCGCTTATATTTCGGTTTTTGATTGACCGGTTTCGATAAAAAAATTATGGGACCACCTCTGAAGTATACTCTACCAAACCAAAGAAATCATCAAAATCGATTCATAATTGGCGAATATATCGAATTGAACCTCCTTTTTTGAAGTCGGTTGAAACCTGATGCCTGGCGGTGAAACGTTTTTTAATTTTTTTACCGATATACTCTTTTTTGCTTCTAACTATCTCTATGTATCGATTTTAACAAGGAACAGTATCTTAACAGCAACTTTGCAAACTTTAAATCAACACAGTTTTCCTTCTCTCTTGAACAAATCACAGTTAGATAAAGGAATATGTATGTACAATCCAGAACTCTATATTGCCATGACCAGCGAAGTATTGGAACTCATTTTCCGAGTCTTTGTTCTACGGACGGTATAATCTGATAGTCTTCTATGCAAGCATATTACACTTTTAGCCGTGCCATCACTTTTCATCAGATGAGATAAAGATCAACTACAAGCGAAAACTATAAACAGCAAAGAATTAAGTTATACCTACAAGACATTGAGCTTAAAGGTAACTCAGGTTAGTTTAGTTTTAGGAAATATAGGCAATTGGGCCGTAGATTCTCACTTTGACAAAAAAAAAAAACTCTAAGCTTAAAAAATACATTGATTTTCTCTCCTTGGCTTAGTTGGGTGGAGTTCGCCTTCTAAGCTGGGGATATATATCGGGTTCAATTCCCGGCGGTAACACAAGTTTTCTCTCCAAGGAAAATTTGTGTTTCTGGTTCTGGTTGTGATTGTGCGTATGATGTGAATGTTTCCGGCACCCACGACACAAGTCATCGAACTTAGTGTAGGGCTGTGAATATGAAATCGTTTATGATTAAATGTCGGTTACACAAAACATAATACTGGGAAACATTGTAAGCAATTGGTCCCCACGGACCCCATGATTGTAAATAGAGTAACCCAAAGTTGGTTTTGAATTCCATTTATAATAAATAGTGTAATATTGTTTAATTGTATATTAAATTATTATGTCTGTATATTATGGAATGTTATATTTGGTATAGAAATCGCTTCTAAAGATCGGCCTATTATGACATTTTAGATATTTACTTGTTATGTTACTTGGACATGATATACAAAGCAACAGGGGTGCGAGCCTCGAGGGCTTGTTGTTCATGTCCTACTTATTATGCCAATAATTATAACGTTTTTAAAATTCAGTTCACAAGTTATTTCACTTAAAACTTGTCTACTTTTTTACCGACTTCTCAAAAAAGGACGAGGTACTCAAGTCGACTGTATTTTTTTTTTTGTGTCCTACCTCATATCTTCTCTCCACGTGAGCCGATATTTTTAGATTGAAAGATGTTGCTTTCTTATTGGTCCTATTTAAATTTGATCAAGATCTGATCAGTAGTTCTTGAAATATCGTCAATAATGCCTATTTTATGGACTACTCTGACGATTTTCTCGTTTACCTGACTTCAAAAGTTACCTAATAACTTTGAAAGCTGGTGCTGTGAAGTCGGTTTTTTTAAGCTTTGCTTGCGTTTAATTATTAGCATGTCGATTACTTGTTTGTATATTGATATTACAAAGTGTTAAAACAATAACGCTATCTATGTTGACAATTACATCATTTCCAAAATTCAGAACTCCCTTAAAATTTGTAAGTTACCTACTTCAATCGATTCCGGCCTCGTACCCAGCTGAGAACAGTTTAAAGTTGTCTCAAAGGTGTTTAAAACAAGGCAGAACCAAGACAAGGCGCTCGTTAGCAAGGAAATAACTAAGAGAACTGCTACAGAGCTTTTATTATTTTTGTAATCTCTCTGAGAACTAGATTGTAAGGAAATAATGATTTGCGGGCATTGGGTTAGAAAAGAAGAATTGTCTATTTATACCTGTTGAAGACTTTTTGTAAAGTTAACGATATCATTCGGATTTTAGTCGAGCTTCTTAGACTTTTTTGCGTAACAAGCAGGTACAACAGGGGTAGGTACATACGTAACTACTTCTGTTATACGAAAATCAGTCTTATGTATTGAGACAAGTGTATCAATACTCTAATTTGTGAATTGAAATCTATCTGTCTAAATGTGTGGGTCCAGAATCCAATGATTTACAATGTTATAATTGTAGGGATTGTTATATGCTCCCTTTACGTACACTATCAACTCGCTGGCTCGGCCATGCCCACTTGTTCGATTCTAACGCTTTAAAATACGTTCACACTCGCCCGCGTTGGTTAGCTAAACGTGACTCTTGTGACAGTCACGTTTAGCTAACCAACATATGGACACACAAAACAGCGTATGTATGCTCTATCACATACATTAAAATAAATATTAAATTGTGCAACAAAACAGTAAAATATAAATAGGTAGAGGTAGGATACAGATTTTAAAAGTATGGATCCACCGGCATACCCTCATACAACAAGTCATGCAAACAATTAAATGCCGTGCCCCTCGGCTTCGCCCGCTATTATCAAGTTAAAAAGTAGCTTGTGTGTTAATCCTAGGTATAAGCTATGTACATACCAAATTTCATCCAAATCCGTGCAGCCGAGGGAACAAAATATACATACACATTTACACACTTGCACACTTACAAACTTTCGGATTTATAATATTAGTAGGATACACCATAAGTCAACAAAATTTTTCAATTTTCTTAACTGATGATAAATATATGTGATGATGCGGCCCAAAATGGACCACTCTTGCCTAGTATATAACACCAAATTGTAACTTATAAGGAAAAAGTTTAACTCAGTAAAAAGCAAAATATTTACTTGAAGCAAAAATCTGAAAAGTATGATCTCTACCGATTCTGTAATGGATCAAATTATGTCAAGAATTTTCCTTCCAATCCGGGTTATCGGAAATACGTAAAGTTTCTAAAGGATTTCCATAGATTGTATGTGTGAACTATTGTTTGCTCAAATCCGAGGATTCGGGGCAACAATGCCTTGGAGACGTTTCCTAAGACCCTGGCTTACGTTGTTCTACAGTTAAGGTTAAGATATTTGACGTAGTTTTTATGCAAATTGATGAAATCATATTTTACAAATAAGCAATTTTTTTAAAACGCTTTCACGCTCCTATGCTCCACACAAGCCCTCACTAAGTTCAGTGACTTGTGTCGTGGGAGCCGGAAACATTAACATGACAATCACACAATCACACCTAGAACCAGAAACACAAATTTCCCTTGGGGAGAAAACGTTTGTTCCCCGGTACCGGAAATCGAACCCGCTATCCCTGCTTAGAAGGCGAACGTGCACCCAAGTAATCTAACGGGCAGTTCGTATTATTCTAATGAATCATTAAAATTACTAACTACTCACTGTTTTGTCGAAATCTGGTCTGGGTGATATTTTTTAACTGCGATAATCTTTTTTTCAGCTTTTGTAAGAGATTATGTAACTAAGGAAAGATATTTTTCGAGAAGTGCTGGTTTGTAATTGGATAAAATAAACAAATACCTAAGGATTCGCAGTTGAATACATAAAATAATGCATTTATAGAACTTATTTGTAGTAGTTCGCTCGAAGCGCTTCGCTACTACGTTTCTCATCCATACGGCAAAGGAGTGGAACTCATTGCCTGCGTCTTTGTTTCCTGAACGGTATAAAGCTAGTGTATAAATCTGAGTCTTCAAGTCAAGAATTAATAGGTATCTTCGGCTACATCTTCGGCCACATCTTCACTTTCCATCAGGGGAAGTGGTCAAATGCTTGTCTCAAAAGTTGTAGAAGCTATTATATTACTATTATATTATATTTACTACAGAAACTGTTTATAAACATTACCAATGTATTTTTTTTATATTATAACGAATAAAAACTATTCGTTCCTACCTTCTACATTGAAAGGAATTTATATTTCTAAAGCATATAAGGAAAATAGCGCAAATTAAAGGTACCTTCAGACATAAACTTTTATGTCTCATGCACAATTGCTATCCAATTTTCAAATAGAATATGATTTTCAACCACCATTTCAACCAAGTATGTTTTCGTTTCTATAGGAATGCTATCTCTTACTTATTTTATAACCATCGTTCAAAAACTAACTTGGTTATTATTTGAAAATCATGTAGCTTTATGTTGGTTTTATAAATAATTAAACGCAAGTAAATCTTAAAAAACCAACTTCACCGCTTTATCTTCGGAATCTTGATCAGATTTAATGTATTGAACACGTATTATTGACGATAACTTAAAAGCTAATGATCAGAACTTGATTAAATGGGACCACATGAAGCACCAGCTTTAAAATAAAAAAATAATCATCAAAATTGGCTCACAACGAAAGAAGTTACTCATAACGTCTTTCGTTGTGAGCCGATTTTGATCACACCACAGTAACACACATAGAAAAAAATCCAGTCGAATTGAAAACCTTTGAAGTCGGTTAAAAATAATCTAGATCGGATGAAGAGATCTGGATACAGTAGCTGTGAAGTCTTGTTTATTCGATCGAGAGTATTCGAATGATAAGTACAATGTATCCACAATATACATTTTTAAGGTCAAAATGTATGTAGTATCTTATCAAAATGTAACTAGCTAAGTATATCCGGAATGCGTTACAATCAAAATCAAAATCGTTTATTCACATGGGCCCCAAAGAGGCACTCATGAAAGTTAATGAATCTATTGCCAGATTCGCAAAATTACAGCCATCTCGAGAAGAACCTGGCAAGCAACTCAGCGGCGCATTTTTTTTTCATTCATTTTTTTTTTTAAAACATTTTTAACTTCTTTTATGAAAACATTTTTAAATTTTAATATTTTTTTAAAAACCTTTTTAAATTTTAATTTTTCTTAACCTAGGTGTTATTATGGTAGTCGCTAGAAAGAGCCTGTGCAGTTTGCCTCCAATGCCACGCAAAGAAAGAAAAAAAAAATCCTTGAATTGTTTTGAAGAACTATATAGGCAACCAAGAACGGGTTGCCTAGTTCTTTAATACCATACTAAAAACTTATTGACTGAACCTTTACCTCCCTCGTGTTTATGTTGGCCATTACTTTACCGAATCCAAGTGACGCAATCCTGTCCATGAAAACTTTTTTTACGGATTTGGATTTTTACGGATCGTGAATTTATAATTTATTCTGCTTAGATCAAAACTAAGTATTTTGAAATCCACGTGAACACACACAAAAAATACTCATCAAAATTGGTCCAGCCGTTGAGGAGGACTTCAGCCACTTACACACGTGACTTCAACCACATACAAAATCATTATGTATATACATTATATTAAATGAACGCTTTCACACTCACAGCTCCACACTAAGTTCGATGAGTTGTGTCGTGGGTGCCGGAAACATTCACATCACACGCACTATCACAAACAGAACCAGAAACACAAATCTTCCTTGGAGATAATTTTTTTTTCCCGCCGGTAATCGAACCCGATACCCCTGCTTAGAAGGCGAACGCTCAACCAGCTAAGCCAACGGGTAGTTCAATATAGAAATTATTAAAATTAAAAGAAAAATGTTCGATGTTGACAGCAGGTAAAACGAAAAGACCGTAACAGGAGTGCGTATAAATTCTATATCCAAAACACCGGGTTCTATTGACCTCGTATCCTGCCGCTTACATAACCAATGAGGTTCTATTTATCAAATTACATGGCTTGAAGGTATACAAAATGTGTTATTGTTTGTATTAAGGAAATAGATTGTATGCTATTATACATTTAAGTTAGTGTAAACGTGATAGAGGCAAATAGGCTTGAGTGTCACTTAGTTGCTATATAAGTAGTGAGTACCTACATGACCGAGCATTGCTCGTTATTTTTTTGGTAAATGACGTTTTATAAAAATAGATTAAACCTAGCTAGATCGATGTTTTTTTTTATGTTGAATAGGCAAGCATTTGACCACTATCTCACCTAATGGAAAGTGACCGAAGGTGTGACATGCTTGCCTAGAAGATACCTATTCACTCGAGACTTGAAGACTCCCAGATTATACCGTTCAGGGAACAAAGACGCAGGCAATGAGTTCGACTCCTTTGCTGTACGGATGATGAATGTAGAAGCAAAACGCTTTGAGCTTTATCGCCCCCGAAACCCCCTGCATACTAAATTTCATGAAAATCGTTGAAGCCGTTTTCGAGATTCAGATTATATATATATACACAAGCTGACCCGGCAAACGTTGTTTTGCTATATACATATTTTTTTAATTAAAAAAATACGGGTTGATCGGTTGTATGTATTTTTCAATGCTGAATCATAAAAATATATAAAAAATTAGTCCCATAAAAAAATTGGGTACGACCACCCATTTAGGGGTATGAAAAATAGATGTTGACAGATTCTCAGACCTACCCGATAAGCACACAAAATTTCATAAAAATCGGTCTAACCGTTTCGGAGGAGTTTGGTAACAAACACCGCGACACGAGAATTTTATGTATTAGATATATAAAAGAATAGCTCGTTTAAAGGTATTAGATTAGATTCGTAGGTTCATGGTTGCAACTTGCAAGTTATTTTTATCTCTCTCTTCCTTTGTATCTCTTACTTTTTATGTTTGTACTTTTATAATGTTGATAATCCTTCTTATATATATAATAAAAAATCATTGATACTTAGGTATTTAAAACACAGCAATTTTTTTTTAACTTAGCGTTTATTTAGTATGGCTTCTGTAGGTCGCCATATTGAGTTTGGATTACTGCCTTATCTTTAGTGACACTTGCACAATTAAGGCAAATCGATTGGCAGAAGAATCAACAAAATTAGCCCATGCGTTTGGTCTCTAGTAAGCCAAACGCACATATATATATATATATATATATATATATATATATATATATATATATATATTTATTCACGCTGAGAAACATAACCTTCCAATGCGTCGCGCAGACGGAACGATTTCGTTTTAAGAGGCAGGTATACGTCGATGCGAGTACCTTTTTAACCACAGCCAATTATCCCCCTTACACTTTTACACATAATGGTGTATATTGCGTGAATTATATCGTGGCGGTTACGCAAGGTTACGTGACAAATTTTAGTTTTTTACGGTTTTATTCAAATTTCGTGAAAGCACACCTCAACAAAAATTTAAAAAGATGAAGAAATTATTCGTCTAGTAAATATAAATACATGAAATAATATAATAAATGAAATAACTTTCATTATTTTGATAGAGAATAGCAGAACGAAATGATTACAATAATACAAATTGATATTATTTGCATGAGATTGGATATTTTTTCTTCTATATATTTAAATGTTATGAATATTCTAAGAAGAAGGCATCATTTACCATATCACACAGATACCAACATTCGATTTATCTGGTTTTATTATGAATGCCGACTAAAACGGTAACAAAGTCACACGTTTTAGGTGACATTTTGGTATCACTTCCCTGAATTCGGGCTTCACGAACTTTATAAATAATTATCGGTATCCAAATGTAACGTAATACTTATTCACAATTAAATCGGTCCAAGAGTTCATAAAATTAAAATGATGTAATAATTAATCAAATCAACATCGCTTTAGTTCACACCTGCCATTGTAAGTAGCTTTTTTACCTATTGTGTCATTGCTGGGCAAAGGTCTTTCCCATAACATTCCAAACATCCATGTCCAGTGTTTGTACATAGAAGCTTATAGTCATCCTTTTATCTTTGAAAGGCTAGTTTTTATATTACGGATAGGTAAGAATTTGGACGTTATCTCACCTGATGGAAAGTGACGATGCGGCCGAAGATGTAGCATGCTTAGCACCAAGAAGATAACTTTTCTCACTAGAATTGATGACTCCCAAATTATACTGTCGGGGAACAAGTGGGCAGAGAGCTACTCCTTCGCTAGTGTTTACAATTATCTCATCTGGTGGTTAGTAATGATGTGGTCGATGATGGTAAACACGCTAAGGCTAGAACAAAAATAGTTAAGAACACACGAATAAATAAAATACTTTAATGATGAAATAATGAAAATCGTTTATTTTTTAGGATAGAAACTAGGTTGTACAGACAAAAATTTTGGTAAAACGATGACACCTGCAGTAGTGTAAAACTGTTTCGCAGCTGCCAACGCCCTCCTCCGAAAAATTTTGATACAATATTCTCAATTTCAAACAATTATACTGTTTCAGACAAAGATAGATAATTTAAGTTACGAATCTATCTAGAAAAGAACTATACATAATATCAAACTTAATTAGGTTACATAGCTAAAACTGTTTTTTTTAACTGTATATGAGTGTGTGAGTGTGAATGTGTGTGTGCGTGTGTGTGTGTCTCTGTGTGTGCGTGTGTGTTTATTTAGTAATTGTTATAAGGTTTTCTGTGTCTTGATATGACAAGGATTGTAGCCATTCTTTACATTTTATTTTGCATTTATATGATGGAAGTGAATATATATATTGAGTTTTTTGTTAAGCATATTGTTCAGCATCGAGCTGATATAATGATAATGTCGACTTGCAGTCGCCGTACGCCGGTATTCTATGTTGCAGACTTTGTCAGTTCTACGCTTAGTGTTCATTGTGTTTGGATCATAATAAATTTGAGAATGCTTTCTTAGGACAGTTTGAAGGATAAAAGTTGTCTTATTGAAGGAACATGGCAAAGCGAATATAAATCTGTGGTGGGAAAACGTAACGGTTTATTCACAATGACTTTTAGAACTGCTCTCTGGGCTCTTTCCAAACGTATCATAGATGATTTTACAGACCCTCCCCAAGACGTTATACAATATGATAATACTGATTGGGCAAGAGCAGAATATACTATTTTCAGACTTTGGAAATCTAGAGCTGATCTCAGGCTTTTAAACACAAAAATTAGTTTTCTGACACGAGAAACTGTTGAATGGATATGTTGCTTCCAGGATAGAGCGCTGTCCAGAGTAACCCCTAAATATTTCAAAGATGTTGTACATTCCATTATTTGACAGTCACATCTACCGGGACTAATGTCTTGAGGGCATACATGAGCGCGAATGCAAAATGAGAAGGATGGCTGAGATGAAACATTGGAAGCAAAGGCAATATATTTTGTTTTATTTAAATTTAAAGTTAGAAGATTAATACATAGCCACTTCATGACAACTCGCAAATAACATTCTGACAAATCAAAAGCCTCTTTCCAATTTCGCCCATGAACAAGTATCGCTGTATCATCAGCGTATGTAATTATTTTACAATTTGGGAGTGATATTTTACATAATTCATTTATATATATTAGGAATAGGGTTGGACCGAGGACGCTTCCCTGTGGAACACCATTACAGAGCGTTTCTTCATCACTTTTGAAACCATCTATCAGAACTCGTTGTGTACGATTGCTAAGATAACTTTGAAACAAGTCCAGAGCAACGCCTCTTATGCCTATGTCCTCCAGCTTGGAAATAAGGATTGGGATGGAGACAGTGTCGAAAGCTTTAGATAAGTCCAGGAAAATGCCGATTGTTCTAAAGCGTTTGTCGAAGTTTTTGATAACAGTATCAGAAAGTTCTAATACAGCATCTTCCGTGGATCTACCGCGTCTAAAACCAAATTGCTTTTTAGAGAGAACATTATTTTGGTTTAAAAAATTCAATAATCTTTTATTGATAATCTTCTCAAAAATTTTTGAAATAAACCTTGTACTATATCAGTTAAAAAGTAGCCTATGGTTTAATCCTAGGTATTAGCATATATTTCTACTATGGTATATAAGCTACATTACACATTCCAAATTTCATCCAAATCCGTTTAGCAGTTAAAACGTGAAGAGGGAACAAACATACTTACACACTTACATAATTGCATGTCACACACAAACTTTTGGATTTATAATATTAGTAGAATTAAGTGTCTGAACGTCGACAGTATTTAAGTACAGGGTAGCTCGTCCGGAAAATATAGGATAATTAGTATGGAAGAAAAAAGTAAAAAACTATATAAACAACATAGTACCAGCTATTTGCCTGGTAGAGATCGCTACTAGTGATAAGGCCGCCTGTTGTGACACTTTACGTATAAGCTTGTTTGTTACTTTTGTTTTATCTCATCTTATAAAGTGGATCAAGAAAGTATTATCTATCTAGCATAGGGTTTTCAATGGTTATTCCATTAAAATTTATTCTAAGTTTCCTATTTGATAAGCTAACGAGCTCAATTCAACTTGTTTACGATATCGTAACGAGTTCAATTTTAAAATATTGTGCTACCTATATATAGGTAACTACACAATAATAGATGACGTTACTTATACATGTACCATGGAGGTTGGAATACAAATGATCCTAATCCTAATCCTTAGTTTGTGTGTAAGTGTGTAAATGTGTTTTTTTTTTCTCTTCACGCTGTAACGACTGAACCGATTAGGATAAAATTTGGAATGTACCTACCTACATAGATATATCCGGAATTAACACATAAACATATAAGCGCTCTTTAAGCATAATTAACGCGGGTGAAGCCGCGGGGCACGCCAAGTACTATAGAAATGTGAGAGCTTGGGTGATTGTTACTCTTTCATGTCAAACCTACTGAACCGATTTGGCTGACATTTATTATGTTGGTAGATAGTTAGGTATTTAGAATAACACATAGGTTACATTTTAATAGCGCAGCCGCAGGTACAGCTAGTTATTCATATATTACAAGCTTTTATTTAATGTGCAATGTATGTATGTTTGTCCGGGTGGAATCTTGCAATTCAATTTTGAAGCAGACATCTTCAACCGATTGAGCTGAAATGTTGTATTCACGTTTAGTTTGGATGACAATGCATGGTTAGCTGTGTGACGTCATTCTAAATCCAACATGGCGGAACACCCAAACTGGCGGACATTTTTAATGCTCTCCTACAATATGGATATCAAATGAAAGGACTTGCTGAGAATAACTCGAAAAATAAAGTGACGTCATTTTAAATCCAATATGGCGGATTTCTAAAAGCTTGTCTCTAAAAAAGTTTTTAACACTAACTTTTATTGTAAATGACTAAATGAAAGTTTTATTTTACATCCAATTAGACCGTGTTGGTCTCTTCAAAATCGAATAAAAAGTACCTATCTAACTCTATATCGGCTAAGCTAACAGATTGATCGATCTCCGTTCCGGAGTGATTATGTTTACTTTACGACCAAAATTGAGGCCAGTAATCTAACTTGCGTAGGCTGTATCCAGAGTAAACAGCGAATAAACACGTGGGCGTGTGTGTAGAATTAATAACAATCGTGAACAACGGTATGATTTTCAATTAACAGTCAAATTGTCTTTTGGGAGCTTCTATTTACGGACCAATTGCCTAATTTCCTAACTAATAACTAATTGCTCGACCTGTACCAAGCGCAGGTGCGTTCATGTATGGAGTATTGTTCTTATCTTTGGGACGGTTCACCTAAATACCAACTTGAGGATCTTGAAATCATTGAACGAAGAGCCGAGAGACTTATTAACAGCGAACAGTTGACTAATACAAAACTTCAGAGCTTAGGGCATCGTTGCATGGTGGCGAGTCTCTCGGTATTTTATCGGATACATTTCGGAGAGTAAGCAACGGAATTACACATTCTACTCCCCCCATCCCCATTCTGTTCATATATCGGACATCGAGGCAGATTCTTAAGCGACACCGCTAAATAGTAGACATTCCACAAATGCGGACGAAGCGTTATCTAATTTAGCGAATATTACTCGAAGTATAACACTCGCCAAGTTTGATAACGTTGCTTCAGGATACAAATGAAGATAAGATTAAGATTGACTACAAAGAATAATTAATTTTCTTTTTGTCTTTTATAAATACTAATTTATAAATTAAAACATCATGCGGCTCTCGTAAAATCTTTATTACCCTCAACGAAAACTTAAACTAAACTAAAGTTTTACAATTAGGAACATAACTAACAAACTAAATTAAATGACGTCATTGTAAGCCCAGTTACAATGTGCTCTTTTTACAATGAAACCAAACAAATCGATCTATAGCCACATCATTAGTAGGATCCTGCCGACATTAATCTGAGATCGGAGTCGAGTCAATAGCCCAAGAGCTCTCACCGGCACACAATGGGGAGGCAATCATCTTCGCAGCCATGTTGTGACGTCTGAGGCTGCGGTCCCTTTGAACTAGTACTTAGGACAGGCGCTAGCTTGTTATTATTTAGGACATATGTGAAATGTCAATAAATTTTAGACATTCATTATTGTATTAGCTCATGAAAATAGGTTCAAATATACGTTAATAAAGTTTAAAGCTATTTGAATATTTCGTAAGCGTTGAAAGTAGGGCTGATTTTCAACCGACTTCAAAAAAAGAGGTTCTTAATTCGACTGTATTTTTTATATATGCCATAATTCCGCCAATGATGAATCAATTTTGATGTTTTTTTTTGTTTACTACTAATACTTTAGAGGTAACCTATTTAAGTTTAATCGAAATCGACCACGCAAAAACCAAAATATAAGCGTTGAAATCGGTTTTTAAAGCTTTGCTTGCGTTTAAATTATCTAGTAGGTACATAATTCAAATTCCTCTGGGACTGAAAGACTTAGTTAATATTAAAATTCTTAATCCATTAAAAATTCAATAAAACTGGCAACATCACAACACTAAGCGCCAACATAATAATAAAATCTTACGCGCCATTAAGGGGAGACCACTAACATTTTTAATTTCACGCAATACAACTATTTTCCTACGACGCCGCCTGAGTGCGTCACAAAATGCAATTTTTGTAAAATTTTATTTCACTTAATTATTATTATAACTGCTCATCGGCTTATTAGATAACGCGGTCACCTTTTAAGCAGTAGTGTCGGGATCTATTCCCGGCGGGAAGGAAAAAAAATGTGTTTCTGGTTCTAGTTGTGATTGTGATGTAAATGTTTTCGGCACCCACGACACAAATCTTCGAACTCAGAGTGGGGATGAAAATGTTTATTTATTTGTTAATTATCTATCTAAAATTAGCACCAAAAAATGCCAAGAGATGTAAAATATTAAAATACGGCAAAAATGCCCATCAAATCGATGGAAATATAAACGATAACCACGTTTATATTTCCATCGATTTGATGGGCATTTTTGCCGTATTTTTATATACGCGTCCCCGAACGTTGTTAATATAAACATTGCCTATAATTTATTTTATTATTTATTTATTGATTATCCGGATATTATCATACAAAATTTCGTTGAAATCAGCCGTTGCATATTACGTAATGTTTTATGCTTTCTGTTATTGGATATTTTATACACGCGGTAAAATACCTTTTGTTGTATTTTTATAGTATATCCAACAGTATGTTCAAAGTGAAGTTATAGTGTATCCAATGTGAAGTTTGTTCCCTCTTAATTTATATTTATATATACACCTACGTACATATGTTAAAACTTGACGATGTTATAAAAACATTTTGTAGAAGGTTAATCAAGTTTTTTAGAGAAGACATCATGCTAGCCCTAATGATAAACATACATACAGGTACATAGAAGTCCTATAAGAACACTGAAACAGTTTCTTCAATGTGGATGGCTTGCAATTAGTTTTAACGGTATCGCGCTGTAGGACGACGCTCAACTTCAATTAGTGTGGAACGAAGGATGGCGATTAAAGGCGCGGTTATACGGGATATCTTGCCAGGATTCGTCAATGTATGTGACGTCGAAAATTTACATTCCTATGTATTTTTAATACACACATTTTACACATTTTATTCCTTAATTAAATTCACTTTTATATAACGGGGAAAATGATTTTCTCACTCACATCCCTCACGTTGGGTTCAATTACTTGTGTTGTGGGTGTAAAAAATATTCATATCGCATACTCATCACACCTCTCGCACACTCAATCACATCTAAAAAGGAGCATCCTACATTGGCAGGCGCAATACTCAACTAACCACTTTTTCTTTACCTTTTCTGTTAGATGAGATAAGATATCATTATCGTCAGATTAATTTTCTTGATAATCTCGAGAATCAACTGTCTCGACAAACCTATAATATAAATTATATACATTTTTCAATAAAAAATTAGAAAAAAACAGCATTGAGTTTGTGTTTATAAGCTAACTTATTATAATATCAAAATTTGTGAATTACCGTTGCAAAATAACCGCTGCTATTACTGATACGATTTTCGTTCGTATTTAATGTTTGCTATCATTCTAAAAACTGTGTTAGTGATAAGTTATTCATTTCTACCGCTTAGAAAAACAGAGGGAAACTTACGGGGTATAGTGAAATGTAGCTTTAAGCGCAATATTTAATTCTAATACTTAAACTACGCAACACGTTTGCGTTTAATTACTATTTTACCTGTTGGTAAGTCATAATGTGGTCGAGGAACCTAAGTAAGCTAGGCTAATGGTTTTCAAGAATTGGTGCCAGGACTGAGGTTATATAATGCTATACGAGAACATCATAAGTATCCATGATTTACATTAGTCACTGATATAAAACGATAAAAATATACAAAATACGCTCATGACACTGTAACTAGATATATACATACGAGTCGCACACACATCGTATCAATCGTAATGATACGTATTAATGTGTCACCGATACGCCCGTGTAACAGCGACATTAGCTAGCACCTCGACTCGAGCATTTCCCAGTACAAATGTTACCATTAGCACCTGTGAAGGTAACAGTAATGCCTCTATAATTACTGAAAGATTTCAACGAGGTTTTTCAGTACATTTGGGTTATGTTCTTACGGAACCACCTAAGAGTGCCATTTAGTTAAATAACTTGCAAAGCAAAGTGTATAATTCTCTATGAAATAATAGTATTTCAACAGTTTTCAAGTAAAAACAAAATGTAATGTATGTGTATAATGACTGTATGCAACGGAATTCTTTGTTTTAAATTACTGCTATTTTAAGCAACAATTTATAACCAAACATTTAAATAAGTAGGTAAATTAGCTTTTTATTCATAAATTATAAATCTAAAGTTATGATCTCAATAACTGCTTGTAATTCTATTTATTACAGTTTCACAAATTATTGCCTTGCATACAAATGTCAAGCTCGTTTACTTCTCTTTTAATAATTTTTTGGTAAAAAAAATTACTAAAAAAAATAATTTGAAAAAAAATATCATCTGAACTCAAACCGGGATCTTCTAGTTTCGGGACCGCCCGATTGCCAAACTGAGCTATTAATACCTTGTAGAAAGAGGCGAAATTTACCTTCGTAATTTAATGATTTTGTAGCAGTTTTTATTGCTTAAAAACACGGATAAAACGACGTTTTCTAAAATGAGTCCTAGCTAGATCAATTTATCGCCCCCGTAACCAGTATCATACAAAATTTCATGAAAATCGTTGGAGCCGTTTCCGAGATTCAGATTATATTTATATACATATATATGCAAGATGTTCTTGTTAGAAGGTATTAGATAGATTAGATTATTGATAATCGGGTTTTTATGAATCAATATTTTTACTATTATTTTCAAAAAATATTGAAAAAACATGAACTGGATAGCGAATCTATGTTGTAAATATAAATGGCATAAGTTTTTATGAGCGGCCGCCTGACTGACGTTAATCTTCTTTGGGTGGCCTTTCACCGGAGCCTCGTTTGTTGATCGGCGCATTGGCCTACGATACCACCTTCACCACCACCCTCACCTCCCTATTCTTATAATATTCGAATCGATTCGCTTCTAAGTTTATCATCCGTACGGCAAAGGAGTGGAACTCATTGGCCGCATCTCTATTTCCTGAACGGTATAATCTGGGAGTCTTCAAGTCTGGAGTGAATATTTATCTTCTAGGCAAACATGCTACATCTTCGGCCGCATTTTCACTTTCCATCATCATGTTAATAGTGGTTAAATGCTCGACTATCTACCATAAAAAACTTTAGGTATCTATGATACGTGATACGTTATGCGAATAATGTATAAATGACACGGTATTTATGCCAAGAAAGTATCAATCAAATCATCATCAAATCGAAAGTAATTTTAAGTAAAAGTCTGATAACTGACTAATATCTTTCTTAAGTGAAACAACTCAAATAAACATTAAACACTTGAAAATGAATAAAGATATTGCTTTTCTTAACACTATATGCACATCCGAACGCAAAACTTTATTATTTTCCAATAAACGATAAAAAGAGCTCGCAGGTTAGTTTGAATAAGGTTCATTCTAATTTTAAGAAGAAAATTTAAGTTTACATTGGTTTTGTTACCCTATTAGTACAATACGGCAATACATTAACTGAAACGCAAGCAAAGCTTATAAAAACCGTCTTCATCACTTTTATTTCGGTTTTGGCTTGACCGATTTCGATAAACTTTATATGGGACCACCTCTGAAGTATACTGGCGGAGATATAACAGAAACATACAGTCGAATTGAGAACCTCCTTTTTTGAAGTTGGTTGAATATTAGGGAGTGTGATGTGATAATGAAAGGGCTTATTGATCGAGCAAAGCGAGATCTCTAAGTTGATTTGGGTCGTTCAGCACTTTGTCCGTCCGTCCTTCCATCCGCCCGTATGTCAGAGGCATCTAGCGTCAATACCGTATAAGCGAATCGTCTATCTCATCTATATATATAAAAATCAATGCCACTTTTCGTTGTTATTTTACAGATAGAAAATTCTTTATTGCACAAACAGTATTGTAGGTACATAGGCGAACTTAATGCTACAAAGCATTTTCTTCCAGTTAACCTGGGTGTATCGAGGATATTTTGATATGGTAGTGCACATCTTCTGTAAAAAGTTATTTTTTATAACTCAAGAACGGGCTCACTTATCCAAACCAAATGTTTAGGCTTTGTTCGGACTATTGAGTAGATGGTTTATGTGAAGTTTGCACAAAATCGGTCTAGCGGTTCTTCATTTATCACATCCGGGCGAAGCCCGGGCGGATCGCTAGTAGAATATATAAAACTACGGCCCAAAGTCAGAAATGAAGTTTAAAATTATATAAATGAAAATATTATGGGGGTTCCAATACATGGAAGTGGGAAGCATATATTTTATTTTAATCCACTCATGTAGGTTTCGTTGAAAAGGGCTTGATAATTAAATTAAAAGAAATAGGTTTAAAAAAATATGTATGTTAGAAAATAAGGATTTGGTAGGCCACCGAAATCATTGTCTTAAACCAATTTTGTCCCGGGGTCTATCTCAAAAACGGTTTGATCGAAAAAGTTAAACAAAAAATACAGAAATCAAACAATTATTAGATAGAAAAAAAGTTATTAATAAGTAACCTCAAAAATTTTTCTCTATGAGGCAAATTGTAGGCGCGAGATCTCAGTTCGGAGCGAATGACTAGTTATTTTAGCACAAGTTTGCATGTTAGTATAATACAATCATAATATAATTAATAATAGGTATGTGCGTCTGTTTCCGGACTGAGCACTAAAACACGGAAACTGAATACAACATCATATTATAAGGTATCATTAAATAGTGGACTGAAAAATATGATACTTAGTATTTAAAAAAAATATATTCTGCCACCTAGAACAAATTTAATTGTCTCTCAATTGGTTTACTCAACTTTGTTCTATGCATCATACGAAACAAGTTGTATAATTAAATAATTACAAAACAGTCTGTAAAAGTTGTGCGTTTGAATTGACTCAAAGAAATGATTTCTGTAAAACCTATTATACATATATTATACTATACTTCACGTCACTACGTCTAAAAATTTGAGATCAAGTGTTTTTCCGTATAAAAACGCTGAACAAGCCTTGCTAGCATTTTCATAGGTACTGGTTTTAGTTGAAAAGGTAAAATCGTCAATTTACTAGATATATAACTTAAGTTTTAGCAAACCCATAGCTCCTATACTATCTTTTTGCAAGTTATTGAAGTTTAAACTAAAGCCGGCAAAGCGAACTCGATCGGTGTTTGTCATTTAAATAAGTTTTAACAATAAACAAGTTAAGGCTCAATACATTTGTGAATCAGTAAGGTGCAAACATTTTGATTTTTCTACTAATATTATACATGCGAAAGTGCGTAAGTATGTTTGTTCCCTCTTTTCTTTAAATGCGAAAGTGTGTAAGTATGTTTATTCGCTTTAACGGCTGAGTGGATTTGGATGAAATTTGGTATATAAACGTAGCTTGTACTTAGTTCAGGCTACTTTTTAACTTGATAATAGCCGACAAAGCCGCGGGGCACGGCTAGTATTACATAAAAAATCTATGCATTTTATAGAAAAAATTTAGAACAAATAAATATTAGCATTATAGTTACAAACGTGATACCTAATTATCATACATTTATGATTTTATGAGGATTTGAAATCGACATCGTTACAATGTCTTGATATCGAGATTGAAAGTATTTGCGGATAGGTGTTGTTTAATTTTTTTATGCTCTAGGCAACCATTTGACCACTATCTCACCTGATGGAAAACGATGATGCGGCCGAAGATGTAGCATGCTTGCCTAGAAAATACCTATTCGCTCATGACTTAAAGACTCCCAGATTATACCGTTCGGGGAACAAAGACCCGGGCAATGAGTTACACTCCTTCGCAGTACGGATGACAATTAATATAGAAGGTAAGGAAGGAAAGGTATTACGAGTAGTCATATCAGTATACTTGTTATAATAATATCGACTAGATAATGTACCTGTTATAAATGTTATCCTCATGAGTGATGGAAAAGATTTATTACCTTTCTTAGATTTACTATGGCAAATATACCAATAATTCTATGCATAGCTAGACCAGTCAATTGTTGTAATAAGCTCTGCGTTAGTGTGCGTGAGCTGTAAGCAGCTTGTGAAACCAGCTACTGGCTCAAATATAGGAAACTCATTAGCACGGAGGAAATCAGGAAGTGGAAGGAAACTTGTAAATAATCGCTGATAAACTGAAAATTATTCTGAAACTCTCATCTAAAGTGTACTATCTACTCGGTATAATCTATTATTTCTTCCGTGGTGAAACACATTTCACGCTAAGGAAAAAAGTTTTTATAAATATTGTAAATTAGCTACACTATACACGTCTACGACCTAGTTGGCGCAGTGGACAGGTGCCCGCCCTCTGCGCCGCGGGTCCTGGGTTCGATTTCCGGCAGGAGCACAAATTCCTTCCCAAGGGATATTTGTGCTTCTGGTTCTGGGTGTAATGTGTGTGTGATGTGAATGTTTCCGGCACCTACGAAACAAGTCTTTGAACTTAGTGTGGGGCTGTGAGTGTGAATGCGTTTGTTTGTTTGTTTTATCTACGAACTTAGTGTGGGGGGCTGTGAGTGTGCAACCATTATTACCATTATTATTTCGGTTACAATAGTTTAGGAGGAATAACATTTTCGAGTAAATAAAAAAATGCACTTTGGAATTTATTATATTTATTTTGTTGCATTATTTACTACCGTTGAATGTCAATAATGGTATTGTTGTGTTTGAATTTATTTTGTTTTGTTGTTTGTTATTTACTTTATCGCAAATAATTTTAGTTTCGAATTCTATTTGATAATCCTTGTACAAATTCCATTTGTTATTCGTCATTACATTTAATTTGTACATAAAAATATTTTTTATACCTACTCTACACTCGTCATCTACGTAAAGTGATTCCGTAGACCACTTAGACTATGCTACACAAAGGTTATCTGGAAAAAAGGCTAATTAGCGTTGTGTTCGCCTATGTTCGTGTATTCTTGTGAAATAAGGTATTTGCATATGGAATAAATTTATATCGACCTACATTTATTTTAATTTATCTGTTACATACCTAATGAATAAAATTGTTACAATGACTACTTACCTACATAACCAAGGACGTGTGATATACTACTAATATTATAAATCCGAAAGTTTGTATGTGTGTGTGTAATGTTTGTTCCCACTTTAAGCTGTAACGGCTGAACTGAACGGATGTTGGATGATGTGTTGGATTATATTTGGAAGATACATAGCTTTACTGTATTTTTCACACTCACAGCCCCACACTAAGTTCGATGACTTGTGTCGAGGGCACCGGAAACATTCACATCACACACACAATCACAACCAGAAACAAATTTTCCTTGTTGAAAAAACCTGTGTTCCCGCCGGGAATCGAACCCGATACCTCTGCTTAGGAGGCAAACGTTCACCCAACTAAGCCCACGGACAGCTTATACCTAGGATTAACACATAGGCTACTTTTTAAATTGATTAACGCGTGCGAAGCTCGGCTAGTTTTCAATAAATAGTTTAAAAACATGTAATAACGCCAGACGTTGTGCTGAAACTGTTTTCAGAATACTTTTATAACCAAGTAAAATACACTATATGGTAGATATTCCACAAATGCGGACGAAACGTTTTGCCTCCACATTCATTATGCGAACTGCAAAAGAATGGAGTTCCTTACCTGAGTCTGTGTTCCCTGATAAATACAATGTGGGAGTCTTTAAGTCACGAGTGAATAGGCATCTTCTGGGTAAACGTGCCCCATAGTCGACCGCATCGTCACTTACCATCAGGTGAGATGGCGGTCAAACGTTTGCTCATCTTAAATAATAAAAAAAAAATACACGACGAAAGAAATATTATGACAAGCGTTTAAAAAACTCGTAAAATATGTCACTTACTCATTCTTGAAGTAGAAAATGTACTTAAACTCATGTATTATTCATGAATGTTCATAAAATTATGCGCTATGTCGTTTCATTGGGATTATCATAGGAAACGCCTGGTTTTTTTTAAATTAGTTTACATTACAGACTTCACAAAAAAGGAGGAGGTACTCAAGTCGACTGTATTTTTTTTATGTGTGGCGTTCGGCTTCTAAGCAGGTTCGTTCAGGTATCGGGTTCGATTCCCGGCGGGAACACAAGTTTTCTCCCCATGGAAAATTTGTGTTTTTTGGTTCTGATTGAGGCTGTGTCTGTGATGTTTCCGACACCCACGACACAAGTCATCGAACTTGGTGTGGTGCTGTGAGTGTGAAAGCGTTTTATGTGTAAAGAAAAAAAAATGGATTATTTATCGGAATTCACTGGAATTAAGGTGTGAAGTTTGAGATAAAAGAAAACCAGGCGGTCAAGGATATTCTACCTGATATAAAAGAATTGTGAAAGATTAAAATTAAGATTAAAGTATGAGACTTAGATATCTATATAGAAGAACAAATTGTTGACTTTTAGAAAGGATCTAAACGGGGGAAGTAAAATACCAACAAAATAAAACGAATCTCAAAACTCTAATAATTAAAAGCAAGCAAAAAACTGACTTCACCACTTTATCTTCGAAACCTTGATCAGATTCAACGTATTAAACACGCATTATTGACAATAACTCAAAAACTAGTAATCAAATCTTGACACCAGCTTTTAAATAAAAAAATAATCATCAAAATCGGCGCACAAAGAAAGAAGTTGTGAGGTAACTTTTGAAGTCGGTTGAAAACGAGAACATCGTCCACAGAATACTCATTATTGAGGATAACTCAAAAACTACTCGTCAGATCTTGATCAAATTTAAATGGGACCAATAAGAAAACAACATCTATAAAATAAAAAAAAAAAATTCATAATCGGTTCACGTGGAATGAAGTTATATGAGGTGCTTAGAAGCCGAACGCCACCCAGCTAAGCCAACGGGCAGTTCAAACGGGGTTTTGTTACATCAAGCTTAAATATATATTCAAACGGGGTGTTTATGTAGTACAATTTCCATTTATATGTTAAAAGTTACGTAGTTTTGTAATAATGTTGTTTTTGTAAATCAAAGCCCATGTCCTGCGACCCAGTTGGGTGTGTTTGTATGTTTGTTACTTTTTCACGCTCAAACAGCTGGATACATTTTGATGATATTTGGTAAGGATGTATCTGACACCCTGAATAAACACATATCCTACTTCTTATTCTAGAATTTCTTCTGGTCTGTGACTAACGCGGGTAAAACCGTAAGGCGCAGCTAGCATAATCCTACTAATATTTTAAAACTGAAAGTTTGTGCATAAGTGTATGTGTAAGTGTGTAAGTATATTTGTCCCCTCTTCACGCTTTAACGGCTGAACGGATTGAGATGAAATTTGGAATGTACATAGATTATACCTAGGATTAACACATAGGCTACTTTTTAACTTGATAATAGCGGGCGAAGCCGCGTGGCACGGCTAGTATAAAATAAAGCAGTTACTAAAGTGACTAGCCTAAGGGTTAAGCTAAGACAATTTTGCTTTCCCATATATAACATTTCAGTCTTCTGGAAGAAAATACCCAACACTTTACGTTTTTTGGATACGGGATTATACGATAAATAGCTTGCTCTTTAACTAATTATTTTATAATAAAGATGACAAAAGAAATTGTAAACATGTTCTCATTAGCTTTGTACCTATACACATATAGGTACCTACATGTACAATCATCTCACCAGCATAAGAAACGAAAGGAAAATACGGAAAACAATTCACTCAATGATACTTGAATACCTCTTATAGAGAAAATAAAAATATTTTATGAGAAAGAGACTCAAGAGAAAATTATCTGCGATCATTTCCGGTTTGTCAAGTAGGTTAGGTACCTTGATCGCCCCAAACTAGGTACTTTCTTTCCAATAAAAGTATTTCACCTGTATCTTATGGGCTATTAAGAGCAAATTATTTATGAAGGTAGGGTAGATTGTTATGAGGTATAGAATCGGCTTTAACCCTAGATCACTAAATTTATCGAGTTACACAGTCACTAAATATTACTCGTACAGACTAACGACCCAGTTGGCGCAGTGGACAGGTCTCCGCCCTCTGCGCCGTGGGTCGTGGGTTCGATTCCCGGCAGGAGCACCAATTCCTCCCCAAGGGATATTTGTGTTTCTGGTTCTGGGTGTATTTGCGTGTGTGATGTAAATGTTTCCCGCGCCCACGATACAAGTTATTGTAGTATTTATGTTTAGAGAAGTAAATCATAATGAAGTAGGTATGTATATAACATTTATGTATAATTTGAACGTAAGCAAAGATTTAAAAAACTGACTTCACCGTTTATATTTTGGTTTTAGCTTGATTGATTTCGATAAAATTTATATGGGACCACCTCTGAAGTATAATTTACCAAACAATAAAATGATTTTGAGAATCGTTCTACAAATAGGGGAGAAAACGGTGAATATATTTAAAAAAAAATACAGTCAAACATAGAACCTCCACCTTTTTTGAAGTCGGTTAAAAAACGAACACAATCCTGCAATAAGTCAATCTACACATTATTCAAACTTTAACTGTGTGCTCGCCACAAATGGCTTTTCTGCATTTTGGTCATTCTAAGCTTCTGTTAAGGAAATCTACAGAAGTTTTACTTCTGGATTGCTGCTGTTGTGTGTACAGCAGTATCAATTTGTGAAAAATATTAAAGACGCATATGTCGCAAAATCTCTGTAAATAAGTCGCATGTGAAAGCGACGCATGTGGACGGGTCTTCGATGAGCTGCATCAGGAAGGTACTGAGCTGGGCGTACCGGGGAGTACCAGTAACATACTTAAACAGCGACTGCGTGATGATCATGTAACCCGTGAGACTAATATTAAGTGATCTAGGGTTAACATTGTATTAATATGTGACACTTTTTGAACAGACAAAACACAACTCAAAGTTCAGATTAGATAGGTCAATAAATAAATAGATAAATTGGTTTTGAATGATGCTTTTCTGTCATATCCTGTATTTGTAAGTAAATCAATAATTGATTCTAATGTTTATTTCTTTACTGTTTAGCCTTTTAATTTGATTAATTATATAGACTTGGGAGATAGCAGCGATTGAAAACAATCTTAGCTAGATGATATGCGTGGAATTAAGGTTTTGAGGTATATATTACCTCTTTTCTTTCTGCAAGTACCATCAGAACAGACTTCGTTATGAAACCAGGGTATCAGTATCAGAAGGTCAAGGTTTTTGTATATACTTTAAAGATAATAATATGTTTCATAGAATCTGTAGCCGATCTATCATAGACTGTCGCGTCATTATACGTACATTTTATCTACTAATTTTATTTTATTGTATTTGGTTAGCTATTAACAAGCCTCCACTGGTAGCAAAAAAACACATTTATTCAATCTAAATAGGTATTTCTTTTTAAGTAGATAATAATAATGTTAGTGTATATATTTCATATAAAATAGTAAGGACTTAGTTAAATTGTATATATTTCATAATAGATATTATATAAACTCATGTTTAATGTTCAGATATAAATAATAGTTTAAACATATATTATGATAAATAAATAATTATTAGTTAAACAAATAGTTATAGTTATCTTTAGTTGTACTTTACTGTTAATAATTAACGCTATATACATAACCAGTAAGACTGTCTTACAGGTTACTGTAAGAAACGAGTTTTTGACTAATTTGTCTAATGTAATTTGTTATTCGTATTGGGTCTTCACGATACAGGCTTGCCTAGTGTGAAGGCCATAGATATATCCTTTCACCTGTAAGCTATCATCAGTGATTAGCAAAATGTGTAATTATTGTGTATAAACTAATTAAATTCTTTGTAAACTTTAACTACTAACCGCTGCAAAATAAACATATTTCATTTTCATTTTTTTCAAATTACGGGATGATTAAGGTAAGTATTACGCGTGAATAGCGTTACTATACGATACTCATAATACGGTAGGTTTACATTAAGGATTATCAAATTATTATTAATAAATGCTTGGTTAATCATTAAAAAATCACCATACATATTCATCTATATATCGTTGAACATAATATAAAGTTATCTATACAAAAATATAACTTCAGTTTGTCGCAGTTGAGACAATACATTATAACCTACATAACATCCGCAATTGTTATCAACCTATACATAACATTATGATACCTTCTATAAAATATTTTATGAGAAACTAAAAGTCCTGATCATTGCCCCACAAGTACAAAATCAATACCATAAACGTTTTATCGGGACCATTTATTAGCAGTAAAATCGGTTAATTTGTTTGTGGTAACCGGCAAAGCGTTTTATGGGTCCTAACACGGTTACACCATGCTTTAATAGTACCTTAGGGAGGGTGTAGAGAGCTTATTTATATCAGCCTTTGACCGGCCCCCTTATTTACGACTTTGAAAATCGGTTACTTGCAAAAGCGGTTACGTAATCTGAGAATCGGTTTAAGTTAGATAATACACAATATTATATAAATTTTGAAAAAAAAAACTGGTTTCCTCCTCGTTTTTAGGTGAAGTTGTTAAATAGATCTTAGAAAAGAAGACATAGGTAAGAAAATTTTGGTATGTATAATACTCATTGTAGTATAAATTATTTACATATTAGTGTCCAATCAAGGGTCCCGTTACCCATATATCAAACCATCGTTACTTACACTGAGAAAAATGCTTCTGAGAAGTTTATTAGTCCAGTTGTGTCAAATTATTTTCTTTGTAAAGGGTCTCATTATCCTACTAATATTATAATTCCGAAAGCTTTTGTGTAAATGTGTAAGTATGTTTGTCCCACTTCACGCTTTAACGGCTGAACGGATTTGAATGAAATTTGGAATGTACATAGATTATACCTAGGATTAACACATAGGCTACTTTTTAACTTGTCCTACTAATATTATAAATCTGAAAGTTTGTGTGTAAGTGTGTAAGTAAGTTTGTTCCCTCTTCACGCTTTAACGGCTGAATAGATTTTGATGAAATTTGGAATTTACATAGATTATACCTAGGATTAACACATAGGATAGCGGGCGAAGCCGCGGGGTACGGCTTGTTTGGAATGAATGATAGATGTTTTAGAATATGTACCGACTTTACTTACAACTTTTTACTCGTGTGCACATTTTGAGTATCCATAATATTATATGGATCCTCATTTTGTCTAATAAAAGTATGTCACGCTGAGATTCCGGACGGCCTAGTTATATAATGTACTCGACTGATCAGGTAGTACGATTGCTACGAAACTAACAACGTTGCAAGTTACAAATTGTTAGTGAACCCGGTATTATATATAAATTATATAACGAATAAACCGATTTTTATGAAATTTACTAAATAGATAGTTTAGGTGCCGGAATATCACATTGGCTACTTTTTAACATAATTAACGCGGGCGAAGTCGCGGGGCAGGGCATATGTAATATATACGAAACGTTTAATCAAGTAAGGTTTATAGTAACCCCTAAGTAACAAGGCTGCAAAGAACCGCATTTCAACAGTATTGCTTGACTTCTGTTCTTGTCTGCAACGAGCTGCTACACTACCTTGTCTCAAGTCTAAGGACATGACAGCGCCCGAGGCGCGCACCCCGGGCGCTGTGAAGGTAAAATTTATGGTGCCTAAGGGAACTTGATATACAAAGCGCCCAAGGCGTACGGCCGAGAGGCGGGCGCTCTTTTTGGAAGTGCGCCCGCTACTTCTCCCCCCGCGCTACCGTTTTGTATACTGCCTTCGTAAGAAAAAAATACGCAACTGCATTTTTGAAAAAAATTAGTTATATACATCATCGGAATTAGGAAAAATAGATGCATGATTATTTTTTTTTATTTTAAAATATTCAAACGCACTACAATATCTTACTTTAATATAAACGCATCTGCTACACACAAATCATAACATAGACTAAAACACACACAAGTACACAACACATATACAATTCATAACATATACTAAATAGTAAAGACATTTCTGATGTATAATATAACTCAATGTGGACAAAAATGACAGTTACGTCTTTTTTCCTTAAGTCGGCAATTAAATAAAGGGCGTGCGGCCGCGCGCCTCAGGCGCTTTGTAGATCATGTCCCTTATAGTGTACCTCTTGCTTAAATTGAGTTGCAGTTGTTTTTTTAATTTTTAATTCTAAATCTGCGTGTGTGGCTTAGCGGACTACTGAGCGACTTTAAATGCACACCCCCTGGTTCGAATCCAAGTCGGTCTTCATGATGTTCATCTATGTACGACATTCGCGTACTAATTATTGCGAAGAAAATGTATAGAAGCCACAAATTTCGTGGACTGTCATCTTTTTAGCTGGCGTGGTAGATTATGGCAGGCTTTCTTCATATGAGAGAAGTTCCTGAGCCAAGGCACTGAAAATATATAATGTTGTAATGTTCAGGATGAAGACGGATACGTTACGAATTGATAAAATAAATATTGCTTGAATTGAATAATTCATGATAATGGCTGTAAACGTTGTGAGGGCGTGGAGTGGTCTTCGATTAGGAAAAGTAATTAGTTAAAAACACCGTTTTGCCAGAAGATTTTTATGTCGACTACTTTTAGAAAATTACAATACATTTTTTTAAACCATAGATTAAATAAAGAACATGAAATATTTGACATACAGTTTTGACATTTGACTTTGACGGCTCTGCTAGGCACATCCTCTACATTCTCCGCCCAGTGTCACATCAGTGACAATCGTCTGCCATCGGAACAAGTGCCAAGCGAGTAACTGGTCTGGTAAGTCTTCCATTCTTTGTTTTCAGGTCAACCATACGTACGCGTCCATCATTTCCAGGGTACACTTTCTGTACTATGCCCTTCGGCCAGGTATTTCTTGGTAAGTTCGGATCCACTATTATCACCACATCTCCTTGTTTCAGATTGTTTGCTTCTTGGTACCACTTTTGCCTGGGAATGAGTTCCGGCAGGTATTCTTTCACCCAGCGCTGCCAAAACATATCGGTGAGCCTTTGAGCAGTTCTCCACATCTTCCGTAGGTACAGGTCTCCTTCATCAAATACTCCAGGAACAGGTAAGTTTGAGCTTGAGCCAATCAAAAAATGATTAGGTGTCAACGCTTCCATATGTCTAGGGTCAACGGACACATGTGTCAGCGGTCTACTGTTTACAATGTTCTCTACTTCTAGAAGCAAGGTTAGCAAGGTTTCTTCTCGAGGTGCTCGTTCATTCAACACAACTTTCAGTGAGTTTTTTACACTTCTAATTAAGCGTTCCCAAGCTCCTCCTTTGTGTGGACTTATAGGACTTATAAATTTCCAGGAAACTCCTCTTTTTGTCATCTCGTTTTGTATCAAGTCCTGATCGAGCTCCTGCATCGATTTTCTTAATTCAGCTTCAGTACCTCGCAGATTTGTACCATTGTCTGAGTACATGACTTTCGGCCAGATTCTTCTACAAGCCATTCTCCTCAGAGCCATTATGAAACTGTCAGTTTTCAGTGAATTTATCAACTCAATGTGTATACAGCGAACTGTGAGGCAGGTAAATAAGACTCCATACCTTTTTTCTCTGCGACGGCCAACCGTTACTTCTAGGGGTCCAAAGAGATCGACACCGCAGTGGGTAAATGGGTGCTGGTGGTGTGCTAACCGTCCGGGTGGTAAATCTGCCATTCGTGGTGTCGTCGGGGCAGCTCTTCTTATACGGCAGAACTGGCATTTGGCAGCGACTGTCCTCACTGTAGGTCTAAGGCTTAGAAGCCAGTATTTTTGCCTGAGTTCATTAACTACTGTTTCATTGTTTCCATGTGCAAATTTCTCGTGATAGTGTTTCACTATTAGCCTGGCTGTTGGATGAGCTCCATCCAGTATGACTGGTTCTTTTGTTTCTGAGCGTACATCAAGTGCGGCTTCTACGCGGCCTCCCGCCCGGAGTATGTTCCACTTGTCAAGGTATGGTGTTAGTGTACGCAGTCGGCTGTTAGGCTGTATTTGTTTTCCATTTTTCAACATATGTATTTCTGAAAAGAAGGATTGCATCTGAGCATGATGTATTAGAAGTTTCTCCGCCCGTTCTAACAACTCTGGATTTATTTGAGCTTCACAATTCTTCTTGCATTTTTCCACAAATAATAATACATTTGCAGTACACCTCAATAAGCGAAGCCACGATGAGAAATTAATAGGGTTGGGCACAGGTAAGCTATCACTTTCATTTGTATTTATATAGTGTACCATTTCCAGTACTTCATTATTAATTTCTTTCTTTTCTTTTTCAGGTATGAACTTTGACCACTCTGTGTCCTTCTCGTAGAGGAAGCTGGGGCCATGGAACCATTCACAATCATTGTGTAGTTCATATGTGTTACTTTTGGTGGCAACATCTGCAATATTATGTCTTGTAGGTAAGTAATGCCATTGTTGAGATTGGCTTAGTTCATCTATTTCACCGAGGCGATTAGCTACAAATGTCTTATAGCTCCTCGTATCATTCTTTATCCAGTGTAGTACTGTCATAGAATCAGTCCAGTAGTATGTCTTTTCCGGTTTTATTCTTGTCTCTGTTCGGATCGTCTCAGCTAGACGACAAGCTAATACTCCAGCTTGTAACTCCAGTCTAGGTATAGATGTACTTTTGATTGGTGCGAGACGGCTTTTACTAGCGATGAATGACACACACACATTGTTGTTATTGTTGTGTGCACGCCAGAATGCAACAGTAGCGTAAGCGGTGGGTGAGGCATCACAAAAAATATGCAGATCTATTGTCTCTATCTCACCATCCTTATCAGTCCGTGAATGAAAATACCATCTTGGTATGCGTAATTCTTTTAATTTCTCTAGTTGGGTTATCCAATTCTTGAACAAAATAAATTGTTTGTTATTTATTTCTTCGTCCCAATCTATTTTTGACTTCCAGGTATTTTGGATAATGATTCGTGCCTGGATAGTAAAGGGAGAGAGCAAGCCATATACATCGAAGATGGACATTACTATCCTGAGTAATTCTCTCTTAGTAGGCCTTTGTTCACATGTTAAAATTTTGTCAGGAATGCGGCTGAGCGACAGGTTGAATCCAAATGTGTCTGTTCTTGGGTACCATAGCAGACCAAGTGTTCGTTCGCTGTAGGTATCATTATCCATATCAGTTTTAAATTGAACAGTAGCTTCACTCAGTGAGCTTTCAGGCATGCTCTGACACACGGTCGGCTCGTTTGATGTCCAGTTTCTTATCTCGAAGTCACCTTGTTTGTGTATATAGAAGACTTCTTGCATAATTTTCTGAGCAGTTTCAATGTTATCAAAACAGTCAATGTAATCATCCATATAGTGATTTTTCAATATTGCATTCACTGCTTCGGGCATCTCATCAATAAAGCGGTTTGCATTTTTATTTTTTATGTGCTGTGCAATAAACGGAGAGCAGTTGGCACCAAAAATTAGTGAAGTCATCACATACTTCTGGATTGGCTGATCTGGATTTTCACGCCACAGGAATCTAAGTGCATGTTGATCTTTTGGATCTATCTTCACCCTCAGGAACATATCTTTTATATCTCCAGTAAGGCCAATAGGTTTCTCTCTAAATCTCAGCATAACTCCAAGTAGTGACTCGAGCAGGTCCGGTCCTTGTAGCAGGTAATCATTCAGAGAATGCTCGTTCGACACTGCTTTCCCATCGAAGACTAACCGTAGTTTTCTTTTATTTGGGTTATCTACTCCAAAGTGCGGCAAGTACCATAGCTTCAATAAATTTTCATCATCTGAAGAGTCAACTTTGCGGGCATACTCGTTTTCAAGCAAGTGATTAACTCTCTCTTTATATCTTGAAGCAAACCCGGCATCACTTGACATTTTCTTTTCTACTGTTTTCAGTCGGCGGTAGGCGTTGCAGTAAGAATCGGCCATATGACCATTGACGTCCTTCCATGGTAGACTAACTTCCCATTTTCCATTTTTCATTGTGGCAGAATTATCTACAATTTCATGGGCCCTTAATTCTTCTTTGTTTGTCCTGGGTTTTTTGCAGACACCGATGCTCTCAAACTCGAATGATTTTTGTACTAGTTCATGAAGTTCTTCATCTTTACTGTCCGTGGGTAGCGATTGGTTGTCTAAGCAGGTATGTATGGGCCCACCGCTTATCTCACATAATGCGCTTGTGTGTAGAGCCTCCGGGATTATCTTGTTATCAGTGAAGGCTGCCACAGTGCAGGCATGGTGAGGGTCACAGTTTGCCGGTTCGTTTCCTGTAGGTGCATGGCGCTTTAGAGGACAGATTCCATGTACACACCAACCTAATGGTGTTAATGTCGCACACGGTTCATTTTTACTGCGTGAAATTGTCTTTATGGGCTTAATTAAGTGGAAATTGTCCTGCCCAATTAAAATTTTAGGTTTTACACTTTCATCGTACAATAAGTAATTGTCCAAATGCTTCAAATGTTCATATTTTTGAAAATTGATTTGTGAGTATTTTTGTGCAGGTAGGTTTAATTCACTTATTTTTCGCGCACATAGATCAAAGGATTTATTATTAATATTTATCAATTTAAAGTTCACTGTTTCACTCTCACAAGTAAGTTCAGAGTTCCAAGCACCGCGTACACTGAGTTCATGTTTTTGACCATGTATGTTCACTCGATCAGCAATATCAGCTGATATTAAACTTATGGTAGCTCCATCGTCTAGGAGAGCGTAGGTGCACAGCTTACCACTAGGTCCTTCTATAGTCACAGGCACAACTTTCAGGAAAACACATGACCTTTTATTTGATATAGCATGAGCTACAGTTTCATTATTAATTGAATAGTCATTGTTTATAATATCACAAGCACTCACTTTATTTTCACTGATTAGTACATTTTCATTGTCACTGTTTTTTGTGTCACTGGACTGTTTGCAGGTTTCATCAGTGGTTTTTAAGGTCCAGTGTAATAATCGATGATGTGGTAGACCACACCCATCTGTATCGCAGGCAGCCGAGGAACAAGTGTCACGATTATGTGGTGCCAGTAGACATTTATGACACAACTTGTTGACTCTCACAAAGCGCCATCGATCCTTTCTCATTGCACGCTTAAATCGGGCACAGTCAGGTAGTTGGTGCGTATTTACATGGCAAAATTTGCAGTTTTTTGAAGTGGAATCAGATGAGCCACCTCCCAGGAGCACTGCATGGGATTTCCGAGCTTCTGGCTTTCCTCTGTATTCATACTGGCCATGTATGTGGCTCAAACCAGCGGCTGCAATCTTACTTGCTTCACTGTATAGGAAATCTGCGAGTATTTCTAATTTTGCTTGTGGTTTATCACAGTTTAGGTTGTAGTAATCAGCCCATTTATTGATAAGTGTACTCGGGAACTTAGATAACACTGATGTAACTAATTCAGGACTTCTAAGATAATCTTCTTGCTTGATAGCTTGTGTCGCTGCTACAAAATTCTTAATTTTTATTGAAAAGGCTACAATTTCATGGTGGTAGTTCTGTGATAATGGAGTGATTTTCTTCAGCTGTGTGCTAATCTTGTTTATTATTATTTCAGGCCTGCCGTAGCGGAGTGCTAGTGCTTCAATGATGGTATGAGGAGCCGTGTTCCCGATGAGAAGTGAAGAGACAGTTTCTTTAGCTTCTCCCCGGAGTGACTTGCGTAGTCTCCACATATTCTCGGCATCACTGAAGTTACAAATCTTTGTAGACTCATCATAGGCCTGTTTGAATGCCAGCCACTCTATAGAATCACCAAAAAAGTGCGGTAGGTCCTTGGATGCAGCGAATCGCGAGAGCATTTTTTTATTATGATTGTTAGTTTCGCAAATTGCGCTCATAAGTTGTCGCAGGTCAAGGCCGGCAGGGCCGACCGCATCGTCGCCGCAAGCACGCTGGCTTGGGTGTTCTGATAAATGGCTGCGTTCTAGCCATTGTTCAACCTTTTCCACCGAGTCTACTTCGGTTCTGTTTGAGCTCCGGCTTTTGGCAGATTTACTTTCAAGGGCGGCGAGGTCTGCTGCTAACTTTTTATTTATCAAATTTTTTTCAATTTCTGCTTCTTTTTTGGCAATGACAGCTTGAGCTTCAGCGGCTTCGAATTCCAGTTGCCTTTTACGCGCTTCTAGGGATTTAACGCTTACCGAATTTACGCTATTTTTCTCGATGATGGCTATCTGGGCCATGTGCTTTTCGCTACGTTGGATTACGGCGGCGTCGGATTTCGGTCGCTCCGGCTGGGCGAGCTTCATAATATTGCTTTTACTTGGCAATATTATTTCGGACATAACTTTATGTATCTGTTCTTCTTCCTTCATTGTAGATTGTTCGGCTTTCCAAGCGCTGCGTGTGCGAATATTGCTTGTAAGATGGCCGCTCTTGCGCGGCGCCGGCGGCGGCGTATTGAACATTGAATCGGCCTAATACGAAAACTGTTCCACGTATATGGTTCCACAAGGATGCGGCTCGGAGGACAACATGTAAACGTTGTGAGGGCGTGGAGTGGTCTTCGATTAGGAAAAGTAATTAGTTAAAAACACCGTTTTGCCAGAAGATTTTTATGTCGACTACTTTTAGAAAATTACAATACATTTTTTTAAACCATAGATTAAATAAAGAACATGAAATATTTGACATACAGTTTTGACATTTGACTTTGACGGCTCTGCTAGGCACATCCTCTACAATGGCCTTATGTGTTTTTATCACAAAAAGCACTTATTTCCAGACACCTGTCTTGGTATATAATGGGCTATACTTGTATGTTCATTCGTAGCTAATTTTAGATGACGGATGATATATGAAATATGATAAATGTGAAAAGAGATGTGCTTTTTACTTACACATAAAAACATCAAAGAAGTTCTTGTGAACTAATTTTCATTCGTTTTTATTTATCCAAAATCTTTTCTATCTATATAAATCTATTGACGACCCAGTTGGCGCAGTGGACAGGTGTCCGCCCGATGCGCCGTGGGTCCTGGGTTCGATTCCTGGCAGGAGCACAAATTCCTTCTCAAGGGATATTTGTGCTTTTGGTCTACATTGCCGTTTCAATGTTCATGAAATAAAATTTTAGTAGCACATTTTATTTCTATATAGAGATGGTGATAGGAAGTTAAGGTGGATAGTGATAAAAAGAAAGCTGTGTTGGAAATATATTGCCACTATGAAATGTTATAATACCAGAAAAAAAAAATACATCAAAAAGGTATTAAAATGCTGGATTGTATTATGATTAGCAATTAAGTCTTGCTTTACAACCCGACCAGCATTTTGGGCACAGTTCCGAACAACGGCTTTGTGCATTTGGTAAGTTTGTATGTAGATAGTATATTAAGTATTTTGTTTCTCCTTTTTGATACAATTTTTAGTTGTAGAAATACACGCATAATCACACTAGAGTTCAAATAATACGAGCAAATTGCCTTTAACATCCAAAACTATACTAGAATTACCTACTTAGTATTTCTTTACGATTAAGCCATAACATCACAGACATAACATTATATTTAGCATAACATACATTTACGAACGTGAGTGCAGTTTTTCTTTAGATTATTATATGTACCTACCTAGAAAAATCAAGGAAGAACGTAAAAGGAATATCAACCCGGTATAAAACCTTTCATAGAACAAATAGTTAAGTCCATTTATCCTTACTATCCTTACTAATATTATAAATGCGAAAGTAACTCTGTCTGTCTGTCTGTTACGCTTTCACACCAAAACTACTGAACCGATTTGAATGAAATTTGGTACACAGATAATCCAGAGCTTGGGAAAGAACATAGGCTTCTTTTTATCCCGGAATTCCCGCGGGTCCGGAACTTACGCGGGTGAAACCGCGGGGCGCAGCTAGTTTTTTTATATATTTGACAACTATTTGTTAGTGATAATTAACGTAATCGAGGGTCGTAATAACGCTAGCCTAAAATGGAACAAATTGTTACGGCTTAAATATTAGGCTTTAACTTAGGGCAATGTGTGTGTGATGTGAATGTTCCGGCACCCACGATACAAGTCTTTGAACTTAGAGTCGGGCTGTGAGTGTGAATGCGTTTGTTTTGTTTTGTTTTGTTATTCGGACTTTATTTATAACTGCACGTCTTTTTGTGCAAAGGACCCTACACACCATCTACTATGACTGCTCAGTCCAGGACCAACATAATGTGTATCATAAAAATATATACGTACCTATACACAAGCCATGGTAGACACGATCACTGTGAAACCATATAAGTACGAATATAATATAGACGTCCACCCCTTGATATCCTCCTTCCCAGTGAGGTTATCCTCACAGAGACTGTGGGATCGGCCGCTCTGTGAACTAGCACGGAAACATCTTTTAGATACGTGTCCTAGCGTCACAGAGCGTGCTCGACTTCTAGCAGTTTCTGTATGGGAGTCAGGGCTTTGGTTGCAGGCCATTCCCTCTTTTAATACTGGTACACTTATAGATCCATCTGCTTTCCGTCTCGCTATATGCTTACATTTGGGTGCAAGGTGCTATGTTGCCCATAGCTGTCAGTGTGGTACTGCTGTTGACCAGCTCGGTCACCACGGCCTCTCGTGCCAGAAAAGTGCTGGCCGAATTTCCCGCCACGCCAGCCTCAACGATATCATCTGCCGGGCTTTTACCAGTGCCAACGTTCCAGCCGTTCTCGAACCGAATGGTTTGATGCGTGACGATGGTAAAAGACCCGACGGCATGACTTTAATTCCATGGAAGATGGGACGGCCTTTAGTATGGGATGCAACTTGTGTCGATACTTAAGCTCCGTCACATCTTCCTGAAACACAGAATGGGGTTGGCGTCGCGGCAACTTCGGCAGAGCAGCGCAAACGGCGCAAATATGGAAACCTTGGCAGTGGTTACATATTTGAGCCGTTTGGTGTTAAGACACTGGGTCCGTGGGGACCGGGAGCTTATTCTATTTTCAAAATTCTATCAGAGCGCCTGGTTGAAGCGACGCGTGATCAAAATGCTGGCACTTATTTGGCTCACCGTATTAGCATTGCAATTCAGAGAGGCAATGCCGCCAGCATGATGGGAACGCTACCCACTGGTAGTGGGCTTGAGCACTTGAGTTACCTATAAGATTGATGTCTTGTAGGTAACTTAGTTCTTTGCTGTACATAGTTTTAGTTTAGTTTTAGGAAATATAGGCAATTGGCCCGTAGTTAGGCACCCCTTGATTATTTGCCTAAAATTATCTTAAATTTTTGAATTGGATTTTGCACACGTTTGGAAAAAGCGATACAAGAAGTCAAACTCAGTGCAGGGCTGTGAGCGTTAAAGCATTTTATAATAAGTACTCTGCGTCAAACAATTACAAATTTTATTATCAAGAGCTACTTATACATAATATATCACAACTATTAGGGCCTATAATACCTAATGAAAATCAAAATATTTATTGACGATTGAAGAGAGAAAAACTGCTATTATGTAAAATGCTTAGTTCTTATTCACCAAAAACATTAACATTTTGTAGGTAGATTCATATAATTGTTTTATATTTTATTATATTGTATTTGAAGGTAGGAGAAATATATTCAGTCTTTGCATGGTACTCGGTGTTATCTGTTTGTCTCCCCGTCTCCCTTACCAATAATTCTTTTACATGGCGCAGTCGGTATAAATTATGGATAATATATATAAATAGTGGCGCAAATTTACGATAAAAAGTGTAGTAATGTGCAGAACTTTATAAATGGTGGTGAAATAACGAGTGAAAAATGGAGTCAATTGGTAAGTACCCACAAAATCATTATAGTTTCTCTCCACCACTCGCTTAACAAACCATGAAAAAATCAAGCAGAATTTGTAGAAGCACAGTGTAATGACGCAGTAACTGAATTTGCAAGTTTATTGAATAATATCGGTGTCACAATTGCCGTTGTTAAATGCAACTACAGAACGACGGTAATTAAATTCAATGAGATTAATATCATTCATATCAGCCGATTCAGTTGGCTCCCGCGCAAAATCACTAATTGATGAACATGATAACTTTGTTACGGTAATTACGCCGAGGTTTCAATGTGATGATAATAAACATACGTGTTAAAAAGATACGATTAATTATTATGGGTAATTGAAGTATTTTGGTAATATCTGCTAATTGGTAAAACAGAAGAATGCGGTTAAGTTTAAATTGAAAAGGGCTGTTTTCGATTACAGATGTTGGGCAATAATGAGAGATCACATTGTGTTATAAGCTTTAGCTATGGAGCATAAAAAAAACAAAAATAAACTAAATTCGTCTGTGGAATTCTGATAGAATCAAGTGGCGTTATCCGGGTACATTATTATTAAAAAATAAGTATAATAAGTACATAGGACCACTAAATATAAATGTGTATCTAGAGTCGGAGAAATAAAGAATAGACCATGGCAGATGTCTTGAGCCAACTTAGTTGCTCCATGTCTAGAGCAACGAACTACGTATAAACGCAATTTCAATATGAGAGAATTATGAACTCCATTAACAAGAGTAAATTATAATTTCATTTTAATACTAAAATTTTTTCCGATGTTTTCAATTTTGCACCTAAAACAACAATACTAGTGGTATCTCATGTTTTAGCAATAGATGCTGTATTATTTTGTCCAAAGCCCATTTTAATACCTATCATTATCAGCATTCAATCAATCCAGTGCAGGATATAAGGTAAGTACCTTATGTCACTCATTCTGGTCGATCTGATCAATTTTATAATGACTCTATTACTAATAATGTGAGTGTAGGGTATAACGGTTACTGTACATGACTGAGATACAGCTACATAATCTAAGGCACGTTACATTATGACAACATGATATATATAAGCTAAGTTAGTGACTATGTGATAATGATTATTAATATAGAGTTGTTCTAGAGTAAACACTCTGTCTGGTGTTTCCCTTTATCATGGACATCCCCCCAGCACCAAGGGAATAGTACATGAGTACCATAACTTAATAATAATGAAATGTTTAGATTCCGTTTCCACAGTGAGCACAAATTACTGTCTATTTGGATCAAATGCAACTAATTGATAATAATTAATTTAATTATATTGGTACTTGATTGTCACCACTCCGCCCTGGCTCTCCAGAAACACATTAATACTACTAAAGCTTCCAAACGTTATTTCCCAGAATGTAGATGAACAACTGTTTGTTTATAAAACATACTCAACTAAACAAACACAGTGTTCACGCGATGTGTTTGCCGTCCCCCAGAGACGGCCAAGGGAAACATTTTTATAGTAAGTACATACAATAATGTAGCAACTCGACACTTTGTTGAGTAGTTGGCAGAGATTAGAGACTAGAGACTGCCCGTTGGCTTAGTTGGGTGGCGTTCGCCTTCTAAGCGGGGGTATCGGGTTCGATTCCCGGCGGGAACACAAGTTTTCTCCCCAAGGAAAATGTGTGTTTCTGGTTCTGGTTGTGATTGTGTGTGTGATGTTAATGTTTCCGGCACCCACGACACAAGTAATCGAACTTAATGTGGGGGTGTGAGTGTGAAAGCGTTTATGTTTATGTTTATAATTATTAAACTACACAGCTATTAGAATTAACAATTTGATGTCATCGTAGATATGTTAAGTGTTTTTGTTCGGGTTTGTATGAGTTGGGCAACAGCCATGGAAGAATTTTCATTTCATTGAAAAATGTTCATGGTTGCCGACGCGATAAAGTAAACTTGACGGTACCCTGTACTAAAAATACTCAGTAGATTAAAGATATAAAATATATACCTAATTATATTAATAATTGGAAACCTTACTAAGGTATTAATCTAACCAAATACATGTAAAAAATGGCTGTGGTCTGCTTAATCAAGCGGTCTAACAACGGATACCTTTTGACTGTATTGTCCCTGTTTAGGATAGGTTACGACTTCACCTGCACTTGGTGCCCTTGTTGATCAACAAACGAGGCTCTGGTGAATTACAAATGCATTTGCTGAGAAGGAAAAAAGGCGGCCGATCATAAAAGTATAGTCTAAATCGTTTTACAACATAATATTGACGACCCAGTTGGCGCAGTGGACAGGTGTCCGCCCTCTGTACCGTGGGTCCTGGGTTCGATTCCCGGCAGAAGTACAAATTCCTTCCCAAGAGATAATTGTGCTTCTGGTTCTGGCTGTAATGTGTGTGTGATGTGAATGATTCCGGCACCCACGATACAAGTCTTTGAACTTAGTGAGGGGCTGTGAGTGTGAATGCGTTTGTTTATTTGTTTTGTTAATATATATCTATAGATAATATCTCTTACTATTTTTACTATTAAAGTTTTCGTGAGTTTGACACATTATATAAATGAAACGGCTTGACTCACGATTTAAGGTCGACTCTTGCGACCTAGGTTTCGGGGATGTCCGATCCCCATCATCAGGCGAGTTCACGACGGAAGGTCACGGCGCTCACCTTAAAGTCGACCTTAAATCGTGACCTAAGAGTCGTAGTCACCTAAGAGTCAACCTTAAATCGTGAGTCAAGCCGTTTCATTTATATAAAATATAATATCTCTTACTATCTCATCATTATATGAGAAATCCTACCTTCGGTTTCTATAGAACAATCTTCAAAAGTCGCTATCATATTCCACTCGGCACTACCTTACAAAACATTAATCAGTAGATGAATTTAATCACGGAATATGAATAGTGAGCGCGGGTTGAATAGGCAATGGCAAGCATATGAAATGTGTCCTTAATTTTGATCATTTTTAGCGAACCGAGTGCTGTTGACAGGTTATGAAGTCTAAAATTCAAGGCAACTTAGTATATGATACTTTATAACGAATATTGTGTTTGTATCACCATTATCGTTTTTCGGGTTTTCCAGTAATGGAGCTTATCAAGACAAATTAACGCTTAATTGCTTTACTTGTGTTGCCCTGAATAAATATATTTTCTTTCTTTCTTTCTAACTCTCCCGTAGTCTTACAGCCGTCATAATATACAGTTGCATGTAATGACGTATTTTGACAGTTATTAAACACTAGCTACGGCTATTACCAAAATTAAAAAGAAACCTATGTAACTAGGGATTAACATCCTAGGTATAATCTATGTTTTCAAAATTTCATCCAAATCCATTCAGCCGTTAAAGCGTGAAGAGTAAAGAAACATACTTACACACAAATTTTCAGATTTATAATATTAGTAGGAATTCATCGCCTGGTTTAATGAATGTCCGAATATGGTCACAGAATAAACATCTTGAATTAAGAGTTACTTATTTAGATAGATAGATAACGCTTTATTGTCACACCTTACATAAATCACTCAAAATAACAAAACTTAAATTATAGTGTACAATCGGCGGTCTTATCGCTAAAAGCAATCTCTTCCGGACAACCTTTAATTTATTTTCTGAAAAGGAATCCGTATTTAATAATAATAATAAATGTATTTAATTGAAACTTAAATATTTACACAAGTGACATTACATTACTTCAGGTGAGCTCTAAATCCCACACCAGGGTAAGTCCTGTGTCGTGGGATTCAGTCTCTTTTAATATTTTATATACAATAATTGTTTCAGCCGGTATAACATTGCAATAAATTAATTATAAGTTGACTCCGGTGATGCAGCACTTTGGCCGTCCATCCGTCCGTTCGTCTGTCAGAGGCATCTAGCGTCTAAACAGTGCAACTAAATAACTTCAAATACTCAGATAATATGTAAAACTATGGCCCAAAGCTAGAAATTACAATTAAATTGATATAATTGAAAATATGAAGGGGGCACTCATACACATAAGTGAGGAGCAAAATGTTTTTTATTTTTTTACCGACTTCCCAAAAAGGAGGAGGTACTCAAGTCGACTGTTTTTTTTATGGGGGTTACCTCATAACTTCTCTCCACGTGTGCCGATTTCGAAATTTTCTTTTAGTTTGAAAGATGTTGCTTTCTTATTAGTCCCATTTAAATTTGATCAAGATCTGATCAGTAGTTCTTGAAATATCGTCAATAATGCCTATTTTGTGGACTACTTTGACGATGTTCTGGTTGACCCGACCTCAAAAGTTACCTCATAACTTCTTTCGTTGTGAGCCTAGTAGATTTAGATGATTTTTTATTTGAAAGCTGGTGCTTTTCATGTGGTCCCATTGAAATTTGATCAAGATCTCTTGTTTTTGAGTTATTGTCAATAAAGCGTGTTTAATACATTAAATCTGATCAAGGTTCCGAAGATAAAGTGGTGAAGTCGGTTTTTTAAGCTTTGCTTGCGTTTAAGTATCAAAATAGCTTTGTGGTGTATAGTTGAGCTGTTTAAGTAGAGGGCAAAACCGATTTTAGTAAAAAATCTATGTCGGAAAATCTATTTTGTCTAATCTATAATATTTTGTTCCGGGGTTGCTGACATAGATCTCAAAAACGGCTTCACGTTTAAAGCTGAAACGTACGTATATTATCCATTATATCCTGTATTTGAACAACACATACAGAAATCAAACAATTATTATTTAAAAAATATTTAAGCAATTAACCTCAAAAGTTTTCCTCTATTAGGTAAATAGGGTAATGTAGGCGCGAGATCTCAGTTCGGCGCGAACGCCTGGACATGTTATTAAACGAGTACTCTGAAACTGCGTCAGGTGAGATAACAATCGTAAATGAACGACGGCCGAATTAATTGACTGGAAACTGTTGATAGCATCTATTAACAATAAGCCAATTATTCCGGTTTTGAACTGGTTTGCGCACTTAGGGGTTTTCAGCAATGCTTGCCAACTTTGTGGTCGGTGTTGTGCTTCTCAGGTCACGTGCTACTCATTCTGGTTTAGCTGAGTTCCAAATCCAGTTTTCCTAGTAATATTAAATTTAGATTAAAAAACCATACGTTCAAAAGTGTTTTTATAACTTTTACGAAGTTATATTGAACTGCTCGTTGGCTTAGTTAGTGAGCCTTCTTAGCAGGGGTATCGGGTTCGATACCCGACTGGAACACAAGTATCTCACCATGAAAAATATGTGTTTCTGATTGTGATTGTGTGCGTGTTATGAACGTTTCGGCACCCACGACACAAGTCATCGAACTTAGTGTGGGGTTGTGAGCGTGAAAACGTTTATTTTTATGTTATATATAACCCTTGAAATATTGTTTCGATGTGTATAACATGTTATTGAAATAATAATTAATTGTCGTGTTTGCATATATTCGTAAGGGTGGAGTTCATCGAGAAAAATAGACGCTCAGCTATTTCTTGTCCGATTTAGTCGTAATTATCTTTTACCCTGCTTTTGACATTGTTTAATTATATACAAGTGTGTCAAATCTAATTAACATATCCTTGGTTCTCCGTTCTTCGACGGAGTTTAGTTCAAACCTGAGATCAATGCCCCGTAAGTTTATTAAGTGTATATTATTATTTGCAAGAATTCATTATTTCTAGGCATAAATGGTAAGGTTTTATTATTCAAAACTGATAATAATCATAGTGTATGCCGCCCCCAGAGACGTCCAAGAGAAATATTTTTACAGTAAGTACATATTATAATGTAGTACATATTATAATGTAATACATAATATAAACTCGACACTTTGTGGGGTCGTTGGCAGAGATTTACCTACACAGCAATTGCAATTTGATGTCATCGTAGATGGATTCAGTGATTTTGATATTTTACACCTATAAATCAATATTGTCACACTTTCACACTAATATAATAAAGGCGAAAGTTTGCGAGTGTTTTTGTATGTTTGCTTCTTCTTCATGCTCAAACGGTTGGGCCAATTTAGATGAAATTTGGAATGGAGGAAGCTGAAATTCTTGATAAACACATAGGCTCTTACTTATCCGGAATTCCCGCGGGTCCGGGTCTAATGTGGGTAAAACCGCGGCGGTAATCTATAAATTTGTTAAACTACAGCTATGTAGTTATATAAATAATGCACGACATATTTATTTTAAAATAAACATGTCTGTTATGTTTTTTTTAATTATTTAGTTTTTCTCTTGTTTTCGAAATGAATTTGAATGTGCATCTTTTCACTAGTAAATTTAAAACTTTCGCGATTTTAACACATAGGTAAGGTCGATCTTCTCGAGACCATGGCCAATGCAAATTGGCCGAAACGTCGAGGTATATAATAATTAAGCGCAAGCGAAGCTTAAAAAACCGACTTCAACGCTTATATTTTGGTTTTGGCTGGATCGATTTTAAATTAAATTTAAATAGGACCACCAAAAAACAAACAAAACGAACAAAGCGGAGATAGAACATACATACAAAAAGTATTCATATTTAATGTTTTTTATTTTGTTTTGTAACCAATCTTAAAATCATGATGAAGGTACATTGATAAAATATGTATGAGTAATTATCTTAACCATATCGGAATTGTTCTAGTATTAGTTTGTTTATTAGTTTTATGTCTAACACAAGAAACAATGTTCAATTTCAACCCAAAAATATAATACGCAACGGATTTTACCGTCCATCAGTTGTATAGACACCAATAAATACATAACGATAAAGTAAAGGAGAGATTATCTTATAAAACTAAACGCCCTTCCGTTTGTCAAACTATTGAGTGTCACATATATGTAAAGCTAGCTGTCCCGGCGGCCTTCGTTCCGCCTAACAGTAAATGAATGTGCATGTTTAGGAAGCCATACCCGGCATGCGTTACAATGCCACGTGACTATATTATTTACCTCCTTCATGTTTGTGTTTGCCTAGTACTTTACCAAATCCGAGTGACATATGAGAAAATGATTTGTATACAACAATTAAAAAAAAGTGACATTCCTAAAAAGTAGCCTATGTCCGTCTCCTGGTTCTAAGCTACATCCCCACCCACATGTTTCATTTTGGGCCAGCACTATGTACTATACATACAAAAATAGGGAAAAAATATTGCATTTTCTTAAAAATACAAATAAATTAATCTGCAGAAGATTACAGCTGTACCCTCAAATTTATGTTTTTAAATATGTAACCCTATTTTTGGGGCAGTCATGACAAGAAGATGCTGAATGTAACTCTGTTCCCAGTTTCATTCGAGTAACATATTCTATAGTCCTATTATAATTATAACAGAACCCAAATATTTTAGAATTGATATGTTGTTTACAATAAAAGATCAATGACACGTCAAAATGACAGTTCAATGTTGTCGCAATCCGCCATTTTTTTTATTTTTTTTTATTATTTCATGACCATGAAGTCAAAACTGTGTTGTGTTGCTATCAATGTACCAAGATATTTTAAATGTACATTAAAACGAAATAAAAGTAAAGGAAATTAACATTAAAAAACGGTAACTATATTGTATAGCTATATATATGTATATGGTACATGGTGCTGGCCCAGGCTCCTTCAATTTTGAAACATCTTCTTTCCTCTAATATCTCGATCATCGATTGGTTAGTTAGTTTCATGTTGTAGTTATTTCATTCCCAACACAAAGCAGCCGGCTAGATTGATTGGCGTAATTCGTCTCCATATCGGGTCGTTTTCTTAATTTTGTCCCAAGACTCTTGGTGCCGCTAACCAGCTTACTAGGCCAATACAGTAGCGGACAACTAATTTGGCACAGAAACCTGGAACATTAAATGCCTAGTTTTTACCATAAAGAGATTTTGCTACAGTAGCTAAACATTGGTATATAATAAAATATAAATAAACCAATTGGTAGTCGCTTTCAGGTAGCAAGGGTTTCGTCCAACCACATGTGTACATAATGACGTAATCGAGAACGATAATAATTAAACGCAAGTAATACTTAAAAAAAACGAATTCACCGCTTATATTTTGGTTTTGGCTAGATCGATTTCGATAAAATTTATATGGGAATACCTCTGAAGTATAATCCAATACCAAACAAAAAAAACATCAAAATCTATTCATAAGTGGCGGAGATATCGCGTAACATACATACAAAAAAAAGGTACAGTCGAATTAAGAACCTCTTATTTGAAGTCAGTCGAAAACAAACAGGAAAATGGGTATATGGAAGAAGTAATTTATATATTTCCAACAGTTTATAATTTTGTAAAATTTAAAGACTTTTTAAATTTAATATCCTTGATCATTAAATATTTAAGATTCTACAGCTTGTGACTCATGAATACCAATAAAAAATAAAATGGATTAAATTAAAAACATATTGTTTGTTCTATCTATCTAAATTATTAGAGAAATAGGGCATGACACCTTTACACCTATGACCTCGTTTTCAAACCCCGTTCGAAGATTTATTTCTCAAAATGTATAACTAGTCGTTCAATAACTGATATCTGCTTCCCATTTGCTTCCCACGATCCCACACCCTTGATCATTTTTTTTTTTTTTATTTGTGACAGGCTAGTGTTTGACCACTATCTCACCTGATGGTAAGTGACGATGTGATCGAAGCTGGTTAACACACTAGACCTTATATATTAGTGCCTCCTAAATATTTTCACTTATATTATTTTAATTGCCATTTTGGGCTATTAGGCTATTTAGGCTTTACATATTCTTTGAATTTGAAGTTATTCGCTTGAATGATTTAGAAGCTACACGCCTCTGACAGACAAGACGGACAGAGTGCTAAACCACCCAAGTCAACTTAAGCATCTTGTTTTACTTGATAAACAAAAGTTAAAGTTATCAATCTATACAATCAAAGCAATTTAGGAACAGAAGGTGCGCATAAAGTATCGAAAGAAATACTCCATTGTCCAGATTTGCTCACGTATCGTCTTACAAAATGGCAGATCATGAGCGAACCTTTAGGATGGCACATTTATTCGCAAGCTCATGTATCTCCTAACTACGGGGTATTTCTATTTTCTTACTTTATCAATGTCAGACGTTACGCTGAATGGTATGAGGCTGCTTTTCGGAGCTCTTTTCTGAGAAAAAGCGTTTCATGTAATTCCTGGATTATGTGGAAATAGGAATGACTTAACTTCTACATTATGATTTTGTGGAAGACCTATAAATAATAATTGGTATGTTACGTATTATAACTATATTTAGCCAGAAATAAGTCAGATATGACCCTATAATAGAGTTTAGTAAGAATTATACTTGTCATTGGCTTAGTTAGGTGGCGTTCGCCTTCTAAGCAAGGGTATCTGGTTCGATTCCCGACAGGAACACAAGTTTTCTCCTCAAGGAAAATTTGTGTTTCTGGTTCTGGATGTGATTGTGTGTGTGTGATGTGAATGTTTCCGGCGCCCACGACTCAAGTCATCGAACTTAGTGTGGGGCTGTGAGTGTGAAAGCGTTTATGTTATGTTATGTTAGTATAAACCGACTAACGATGATGGTGTGGATGTTTCTCTCTGAACGCATAATATTGATCTTTTTTTATTGAGTCTACAATGTGGGTTATGAAAATGGTGTGACTTTGTAGTAACACCCTAGTTTTGTACTCTTCGTTTCATATTTATCGCAATTATTGGCGCTGTTGGCAAGCCTGAACTCTTTGTGCCGCGGATCCTGTGTTCGATACACAGCAGAGGAGCACCCAAGAGTAATTTGTACTTCTGGTTCTGGGTGTGATTAAGTGTGTGATTCTAACTCACTCGAAAGTGGCAAATGACGAGACTTGAAGTCTTTTGAGACAACAAAATTGACCGAGCTGAATGCTAATTCACTTTATATATACATATTGAAAGTTTACTCTTACTATCTATACTCGCATTTTTGTATCCTTTAACTATTATGAACAAAAAACTCACACTAAGTTCAAAGACTTGGGTGCCGGAAACATTTACATCACACCCACAATCCCAGAACAAGAAACACAAGTGTTAAGAAAACTTGTGTTCCCACTGGGAACAAACCCGATATACGAGTAGGACGGCTGACGCGCCGCTTTCTACCACATACATTTTTTTTTAATTCAAGATTAACACTATCTTACCTGATGTTGAGCGGTCGTCACCACGTTTGCCTAGAAGATGCCTACAAAGCGAGAAATGTCTCGTTGCTGTTACTAACATTCTAGTGCTATATGTGACAACTAAAAGTAACTAGTCGTTCGCGCCGAACTGAAATCTCGCGCCTACATTTTGCCTCACAAAGAAAATCTTTTGAGGTTACTTGCTTATAACTTTCTATATAATAATAGTTTGATTTCTGTATTTGTTGTTCAAGCATGGGATGTAACAAATATTATAGTTAAGTATCAAATCGTTATTTTTCAACATAGATTTTTTTAACCTGTTTTTACTTTACTTTTAACAAGGGCTTGACTTTTCAACAATAGTAGATAAAAAAACAAAAAAAAATATTTTGCTCCCCAATTACATGTATGGGAGCCCCCTTAATATTTTCATTTATATAATTTTAAATGTCATTTTTGGCTTTTGGCAGTAGTTTTACATAATCTATGAGAATTTGAAGTCATTCGCTCATATGGTTTAGACGCTAGATGTCTCAGACAGACGGACGGACGGACAAAGTGCTGAACGACGCAAGTCAACTTATAGATGTCGCTTCGCTCGATCAATTATTTTGTAAAAAAAAAACGTAGTAACTGTAATTTTGACTAGTAAATATGTTTTTGAGAACTTTAGTAGTCTAGTTGTCCCAAATATTTTCTCCATGTATTCACTTGCGACTTTAAGATTTCCATATTGTATCTATCAGGAAACACAAACTCAGGCAAAGAGTTTCTTTCCTTTTCGGTTTCTTCATATCTCTATTTTATATAGTTCCAGTGTTGGTTTAAGTAGTTAACTAAACTTCAACATACTTGGCCCGACTTGTTTCATTGGATTGCGGCGTAGCCTCATATATCAAGGGTGTAATAACTGTTTCATAGCTTTATTATTGTCTAGATGACTTGAAACTTATGGGTCTGGATACCTATTAATTGAAGTTGAGTAATTGGAAGATATTAGTAATTGATTGTTTGATAGTTATTTTATCAGATTGTTACTATTTGCTTTACCTTAAGAATTTATGTACTGATATAACCGTAGTTCAAAGTCGTTGGTAAATGTTCTTATAAAATATTATTTTTGGCACAAAAGATGAATAACGGTTTTTATTTTAATAATAAAATTTATATATTACCTACTTACTCATCGAGTTTTTTAATCTCTCACTTTTTCAACTGATGAAAAGTAATGATGCAGCGGAAGATGGATGTTTGCATAAAATATATCAATTATTAACTTGAAGAATCCCAAATTGTATCGTTTAGTGAACAAATATGCGGATAGTGAGTTCCACTTCTTCGCCGTAGGGATGATAAAGGTAGCAGCGAAACGCCTTGAGTGAACTGGACGTATGTCAACCATATAATATTATTATACATTTAACCAAAATTAAACGCATTCACACTTACTGCCCCACACTACGTTTAAAGGCTTGTATCTTGGGTCCCAAACATCGCATTTTTTTTACCCTGCAATGTTTTAATATATCGCTTAGAAATAGCGTTATGTCGAGGGATAGTCTAAATATGTTGAGTTAATAAGTAAATGGATTCGCAATAAATATGCCTGTAGATAGAATTTTAAGATTAAAGATAGATAGGTAGAGGTCGTAGCGAAAACATGAGGTAGGTATTCCAATCAAAACTATGCTGGCACAAATGCATTGATATTCATGGATGGGTTTGGATTCGACAGTTGCAGACGTTATTTATAGCTTTGGCGGATGCTGCCAATTCTTCATTTTGTTCATGCCGATGGGTGCCTCGCCGTGATTACTCTTTCATAAAATACGTACATATTTTTAAAAATAAAGTTATACTAGTGGCTCTGTGAGTGGAAGACTTCTCGCGTATTTTTCGAAATGGCTAAAATATGATATTTACCCCCTTTTGAAACATTTCCCAAAACGTGAGGGACCTCAGGGGCTGTTATCACGTGCTACCTAAGAGAACCCTTCGTTGGGAGAGCCGGTTGTGAGTTGTGCCTTTTCATGCATAGTTCAAGGCTATCAGATAGCAGGCTGTTCATAAGAAATCATGTAAAATCATTGATACAACAATAGATTCACAAATAAGTATTATAAAAAAAATATTCTTCACCCCGACCCTTTGTCCAAGAGTTTATCATATTAGGAAATGGGAAAGAAAATCATGAATTGATTTAATTTAAATTAAAAATCGCAACAACTCTGCTCACAATTACGACATAAAATACGGCATATTTCTGAGAATTTCTCTTAACCTTATCAAAACTCTTCGACTTTGCTTTTAGGCTCTGACACAGAATACTTTCGCATAAGTAGAGTAGAGTAGCTTTGTGTAGACTATAGTACAGCTGCTCCATGCCCCTGTAAAATGTTACCGTTGATACTTAAGCACTATTTATTATTCTTTAACCTTGCCAAATAATTTCAGACAAAAAGATATGTAAATATTTTCAGTTCCGACAGACTTTACTTTGCGTCATGATTTATTTACCTATGAACACAAAGCGTGGATGTTAATCTGGGAATAAACGAATAGTCGAACAATCGTCCAGCCTTTCAATATTCATTTTATCGGCGAAAACATAGTAATCAATTCAACCTTTGCGAGAAACCATCGAACTATCCAGAAGGCGGTTTCAGTATCCACAATCACTTAGGAGCACATTATTGCGCGTATCGCCAGAGACCGCTGTTATCTTAATAGCAATGCTTAGGACTGTAGCCTCCCAGACCGTTTGGTACACACGGGTTAAAATGTTGGTGAACTTTGGTAGGTATTTGTTGTTTTGAACTGCTCGTTGACTTAGCTGGATGGCGCTCGCCTTCCAAGCACGGGTGTCGGGTTCGATGCCCGATTGAAACCCAAGTTTTCTCTCCAAGGAAAATGTATATTTCAGGTTGTGATTGTGTTTGTGATGTGATTTTTTTTTTTTTTTTTTTTTATTCAGTATAGACAAGCGTTTGACCACTATCTCACCTGATGGTAAGTGATGATGTGGTCGACGATGGAGCAAACTTGCCTAGAAGATACCTATTCACTCGCGATTTGAAGACTCCCATATTGTACTCATCAGGAAACACCGACTCAGGCAAAGAGTTCCACTCCTTTGCGGTTCGCATAATAAATGTTATGAATGTTTCCGGGACCCACGACACGAGTCATAGAACTTAGTGTGGGGCTGTGAGTGTGAAAGCGTAAATTTTTATTGTGTTTTATATTATTAAAGTGCACGCAGAGATAGCATTTAAATAGCCTTTTTTTGTTGGGGGGAAAATGCCTATTAATTCCTTTCCTTCCCAGGGGTGCGGGGCTTGAACCCATTAAAATCCTCGGAGTGGGGCAAGACAGAGTCGCGCTAGCAGTCACTACCTTGCCCCGACGGTAAGCCCGTAAACAAATCGGGCCATTGCACCTATGGAGGTATAGGAAGAGGACTCACCAAGGTACAGAGAAGGAGAGAGGAGGCGGGTGAACCGCTTCTTCCTACCCACCGCCCGTCTGCGCCGGAGCGGGTCAAATTGGACATCGTCCTCTCTCGCCCGCTCTGCGGTTTCCTTCTGCTTCATCACCGCTTCGCAGAGGAAGTAGCATTCAGTCTAAGCTAAGCATGTTTATCAACTTTGACCACGTCACTTACAAACTGTTTATATAGTACCTGTCAGTTATATTGTAGTGATAAGATCGTACACAACGAACTCGTGCGTCCATGAGTACTTAAATTAAAGGTAGGTACCGCTGAAATAAGAATCGGCTATTATATTCTCTGATGCATACAGTAAGAGATATATTCTTATAAGATTATAGACTAGTCGTTTGCTCCTACATTTTGCCAAATAAAGAAATAGTTTTGAGGTTATTATTACTAATTAGAATAATAGTTGTTGCTTACAACTATTTTCCAAATTTGTAATTATTTGATTTTTTTATTTGTTGTTTAAGTACCTAGACGTAAAAAAAAACATATTTCAGTCGTTTTGAAAAAATTGTGAGGTCTTCAGCTCATACACTTGTATTAGTTTATATTCTATATGTATACAATACCTACAAATACTACTCTTCTTCTTCTTCGTGTCGATGACAGGTACAGGTAGTAAATACAGGTAGCTTAGATTTTTTTATTTGTCCAGAAGGTGGCTACTTTCACTGCATTTTCGGAGCATTGGAATAGCTCCTCCAACGTACATGTGTAGGGACACGACGGACATTCCAGCAAGTGTGACATGGTCTGCACTGGGTTGCCGCAGTCGCATTGCGTCTGGTACAAATACTACTGAATTGAATACAACAAATGTTGAATTGAACAAATTTCTAAAATTAGCATAAACTTCATCCAAACATTTTATTTTTACTATGTTCTTCTCAATTCTGTTTTTAAAGTACATATTCTTAAATAACGACGAAGCAAATATTATTTTAAGCATTACTAATTATTTTATGTTATATTCGGCTTAAAACAGTGACAGTCACGCGCCGAGGCCCGAGCCGCACGCCTCTGCGTATCGCGCGTCTGACTCATCCTGATGAAGGACAACTAATTTGTCCGAAACTAGTTGACTACAAAGTAAGTCAAAATTTTCGTGTTTTAAACCGAATATAACATAACATAATGTGTTATACTCACGATAGTTTTAACATTAACATTACTAATTAATTACAAGTCTTTATTCGTTGGTTCAGCATCTAATAATTTAGACCGCTAGCCCGTGAAGTGATAATTACGTACTTACATGGTACCTATTACAAAGCAAATGATAGTACAGTATCACAAGAGCCCGCATTTCTGCCAGGTAATGTTTTAAAATAATATTATTATTGTATGACGAACATTACAGCAGTGTGTTTCAAGGGACACATGTAATCCAAGTTTTAACCTTATTCAATTACGAGATAGTAGAGAAAAGTTTGTGCGATATTCCAGCGGGTAGTGTCGAGGTGTAACCCTAAAATTAATATTTTATAGACGACTAGGTGACCCGCTCGGCGTCACCCGGGTAAATAAAAGCATACACAAACGCTTCACACTCACAGCCCCACACTAAAAGTTCTATGACTTGTATTGTTGGGCCGTAAACATCCAAGATTCACATAACATTCACAACATACTCAAAACCAGGAACACAAATTTCCCGTGGAGAGAAATCTTCTATTACCACCGGGAATTGAACTCGCTGCAAACTGGGCTACGCCAGGGAGCAGTTCAAAGTTCAAAAACGACCCGCCCGGCGTCGTCCGGATAGAAAATAATAAAAAACTTATAGAAAATAATAAAAAACTTATCTGTACAAACGTTTTCACATTCACAACCCCACACTAAGTTAAATGACGCCGTAAACATCCTTGATCGTTCCTCGAATGTTGTGTAAACAACATTATTACACAAGCTGTCTGGTTTCACTCCCAGTCTTTTAATTTTTTTCTCTGACTATATGAGAGACCGGCGGCAATATGTAAAGTATAGTGCTCATGTTTCTGAACCTTATAATATTAAATCTGGTGTAAGTCAGGGTTCTATTACCGGCCCACTGCTGTTTCAAATAATGATGTATGACTTACCTAAGATATTGACTACTGCGAAATGTCTTTTGTACGCAGACGATTTTAAGCTCTTTCTTGAGATAAAATCTTCGAATGACTGCCTTGACTTACAAAATGGCATTAATCAAATTTATGAATGGAGTGTGAAAAATAAAATGCAAATTAATGTGAATAAATGTAATGTATATAACCTATGACAGTAAAAGAAAACAAATTTCCTATAATTATCAATTAATGTTTAAATTAATTTTAATTAAAAATTAAATTAAATTTAATTTAAAATTAATTTTTGGGGGCTGAGTCACCCACGTCCGTAGGAGGACCCCTTAAGTCTGACTCCCTACACGTGGTCCCCGGGTGGTGCTAATCAGGTGACATTTGAGAGGTGGTAGAGCATTTTGTGAGTTGCTCGCCTGGCTTGCTGCCAAAGTAGCTTACCACCATCAAGTTGAAAGTCTGCCGCCAAGCCAAATACGGTGTTCCGGCAGTTATCCTTGAGAGCCTGCGTATTCCAGGTCTAGTGTGTTTACCAGCTTCGATCACATCGTCACTTACCATCGGGTGAGAAAGTGGTCAAACACTAGCCTGTCACAAAAAAAAAAATAAAAAAATGAAACCATACATGAATTAATAAAATGATATAATTAAAGGGGTAAATATTTGATTGCGGCTTCACTTTCCACAGTCATATGACTGATCTCACCAAAGAGGCTTATCGACGTCTTGGTTTTGTGTTACGCAACGTGTTTATTTTGACAAGGATTAATATTGAATGTTTAAAAAAGCCAACAAAACTAAAGCTGCTGTTTTTTCTGATTTTTAACAAAGAAAAATATTTTTTTAAAGCTACATATAAATGTTAGATATGTTGTCGCGGAATTTTTTTTCACCTGTTGGAAACTGACGATACGGCCGAAGATGGAACATGATTGTCTAGAAGGTATCTATTCACTCTACATCATCATGTATGCATCATATTTTACCAACAAGTAAAATGTAAGACAAAAACTGGCCTAAAATGAACTGTTTGTTAGCTTACTTGTAAGCGTGTTCGCCTTCTTAGCAGGGTATGGGGTTCGATTCCCGTCGGGAAAACAAAATTTCTCCCGCAAGGAAAAATTGTGTCTGTTCTGGTTGTAATTGAGAGTCTGTTGTGAATGTTTCACGACACAAGTCATCGAACTTAATGTGGGGCTGTGAGTGTAAATTGGTTAAGGTTAATGTTTAAAATTGACTGTATTTCAACAAAACCATTAAATAATTCAATTGCACTAACACAACACAACACAACAGTCTTAGTCTTAACTGTAACGTGAACCTTCATAATGGCCTTAATAACGTAGACGCGGTGCTCCATTATCATTTAAAATTCGTTATATATCATATTACTCCAGAGTAGTCCCGAGATACCGAGTTGATCATTATCATTATCTCTCGCCGGCAAATTTTAATGATTCGTTTTTTCGCTGTTGAATATGCAGTGGATAGGGGGTGTTCCACACGCCGCAGTTTTTGTTACAACGCTTTATGTTGATTAATTGATATATATACATTTTAATAGCCTCAACTTTAAATTATAGACGCACCTTTATTAATCTTTTTTTTTTTCATTTTAGATAAGCGTTTGACCACTATCTCACTTGATGGTGATGAATTAAAAGTTAGTTCAAGTTATTATATAATTATATTTTTCTAATATAGGTATACATTTCTCGTGTCACGGTGATTGCGGTCGAACTCGAACTCTTTCGAATCGGCTCCACCGATTTTAATGATTTTATTTAACTTTTTTGTTTTTTAATCGTGATTTTAGTATTATTTTATGAACAATATCCAAAAAGTTTTATTGTATTGTTTTAAAGTACAAGACAGCCTTAAACGTGAAAGAGGTGAAACACTTTTTCTTTACGTGGCATTGCCACACATGCCGGGTATAGCTAGTATATGTATGCATACATTGGTAAGTAGTGCACAATCCGGCAGGGGCAACTGGGTAGAACAAAAATAGAAAAAAATCGGAAAAAAATATTTATAATCCCGAAAAAATTTGTTGAGTAAATTTTGGCGCAGATAGTTCAATAGTAAATGTCAATTAAACTATAGCAACTCATAGGTAGCTGCTAAAATAATAGCTTAAAGTCGAAGAGTGAGGTATTCCAATCAAACTGTTTATGATACTAAATAAAAATTACATTAGTAAATAATAATTAATTAAAATAAATATTACGAGTAAGTTAGTTTTTATTTATTAAAAGAACAAAAATGTTTATTTCGTCCAGTTGTCGACTCTAAACCACCCCGTGCCCCTTTTTTAATCCAACCGGCAACACTATGGTACGCCACTAAGTACTTTTAAAACACTTCTGAAAATAATATTGTAGTGGGCCGTGTCTGTGGACGACACTTTACTTTTTTTTACCAGTGAGTTTGTACCAGGCAAGAGTGGATGGAAATGGAATAACAGTTTTTAACAACGTAAAAATGGTTTGAATAATATCGTTTAACTTAGGATTAAATATTACCTATCCCTTTAGCTAAAGTACCGTGAATGAGATATCGATATTTTTATAAACAATCCATTTTATTGATTTTCAATTTTTTTCTCCAATTTGTATGCATTTGTTTTAACTTGAATGTGTCTCCCGAAACAGAAGTAAACAGCAATTTTCCCCCTCAACCCACTGGTGGTTGTAGCCGGTGGGTCACAGGGTACGCCCCATTTTATCTAGTTATCTCACTGTTACAATTAGATTACTAAAAAAAATATATCGTAGGCCCATGAAATTTCATCCAAATTCATTAAGCCGATACAGCGTGAAGAGAAAACAAACATAGTACACAATTGCATACAAATATTCTGATTTATAATATTAGTGTGACACCCAAACAAATTATTGACTCGGTCAATCAATAATACTTACTTTTTTTTATGATAGGTAGGCAAGCATTTGACCACTATCTCACTTGATGGAAAGTGAAGATGCGGCCGAAGATGTGACATGCTTGCCATTATAGTTTTCATGTGATACTAGAAAAGGTAAGGTAGTATATCTTTCTCAAGAAACTTCTTCTTGTTCTTAAGTTAATTTTTAATTTTCCAATACTTTAAACAAGTCATTATTTTGGTATTAAAATACTTATAATTGAAACGCAAGCAAAGTTTGAAAAAACCGACTTCATCGCTTATATTTCGGTTTTGGCTTGACCGATTTCGATACAAAATTTATGGGACCACCGCTGAAGTATACTCTACCAAACAAAAAATCATCAAATCGATTCATAATCGGCGGAGATATCGCGTAACATACATACAAAAAAAACATACAGTCGAATTGAGAACCTCCTTTTTTGAAGTCGATTGAAAAGTCGCCTAAACTTTTTGAACTCTATTTCCCGTAAAATACAATTTTAAAATGTTGGTCGGCTCTCTTTCCACACAATAATCGCGAAGGCAACCGAGAGATTGCATCGATACAGCGATATGAAACCAGCTGAATGGACGTGCTGTTGACTGTTTGCAGAATTGGACATTTCACGAAACGGTTAAATATTCATACCCGGGTTTTTCATGAACTGCCATTTTATTAATCCAAAATTGGAAAATCGAGTGAAAACACGCAACGAGTAATAAAAAAGTCCATTCAATTGAGTTAACCGATTTTTTTGTACAAAATTTACAGTTATAGTTATGCCACCAACTATAGCCATCTATATATATAAAAGAAAGTCGTGTTAGTTACTCCACTTATAACTCAAGAACGGCTGAACCGATTTAGCTGAAAATTGGCAGGGAGGTAGTTTAGAGCCAGGAGAAGGACAAAGGATTTTTAGGAACGTCACATTTTTTTTTAATTTTTGTATACAATTCATTTTCTCATACGTTATTTGGATTTGGTAAAGTACTAGGCAAACATAAACATGAAGGAGGTAATAATATAGTCACGTGGCATTGTAACGCATGCCGGGTATGGCTTCCTAAACATGTACATTCATTGACTGTTAGGCGGACCGAAGGTCGCCGGGAAACCTAGTATTAAATAAAATAGAGTACCACAAATTGGTCGCTTCTTATACATTCATGCGCGTTATACCACCATTGACCCTTGGTATGCGATAATGTGGTCGAGGGTGGTAAACATGCTTAATTTAGACTGTGACTGGCTCTGATGGATAGCTACCGGAACACTACGTATAATATTTTTTTTCAACACCACGTCTAACTACCGGCCAATTGCCTATATTTCCTAAAACTATATACAGCAAAGAACTAAGTTACCTACAAGATACCGAGCTTATAGATAACTCAAGTGCTCAAGCCCACTACCAGCGTTCCTATTATGCTGGCGGCATTGCCTCTCTGAATTGCAATGCTAATACGTTAAGCCAAATAAGTGCCAGCATATACATATATAGCTTTACTTTTTTACTAATTAAATGTAGGTGCTACATTTAATATAGAAAGTAGGTAGAAAACAATAAAAATATGGATTAGTCATCGATTTTTTTACTATAAGATTGACGGGCGTTCGTCCGCTGTCTCACATTCTTAAATTATGGTACAGTCGAGGGTGGTATCACGTGGTACGGTAGATCTAGCAATACTAAAATCAATACCTACTAAAATTTGGCCGATTTGAGGAACATTTTTCTATTTGATTTATGGACGTAAAGGGTCTAGATCTAATGACAAAGTGCAGAGATATTGGCGAATGCAATAAAGGATTAATAATATTGTTGTTCTAGGTGAAAATAGACATTTTATCACCTGTCCAATCTTACGCTTGAGCGACAACTGGCACACAATACTAGTCTAAAAGCTTGAATACAACGATTTTTGATACTATTGTTATCTTGTGCTGCATTTATAACTTCCAAAGTGAAGGAGGTATTTGAGTACCTAGTGAATATTGATTTTTAATCGACTTCAAAATGTGATTAAGTTCTATATTATACGACTATATATATATTTATGTATGTTCACCGATTTCTCCCCCATTTGTGGACCGACTCTCAAAAACTTTTTTGTTAAGTAGATTCTACTTCAGAGGTGGTCTCATATTAATTTTATCGAAATCGATTAAGCCAAACCAAAATATAAGCGGTGAAGTCGGTTTTTTTAGCTTTGCTTACGTTTGAATTATGTGGTTAGACTATACTTGAAATTTGTTACCTCATACTAAATATATTGTGTGAAAATATCTTATATATAATACTTGCTGAATTAAGGAGTCATTTTACTTACATTAATGTGATTGTCGGTATTTTCGCGAGTTTTTCCAAAGTTTTAAAATTTATTCTGCTATTCGAGCCTAACACAAATCCAACTAATCAAAGTTATTAAAAATCAGTCCAGACAATCATGAGTTATAAATGATAAAATTGGGCTAATTTCATCATTTATATCTTTTTGACTTTATTTCATTAATTGTATCAATTATTTAAACAAATTACATTGAGAAATTATTTCTACCTTGTATGCCAAGTAGATTAAATTCTTCTTTAGCTGAAATCCGCTTTGTCTCTATTATTCTTCAACAAACGTTTCTTGGAAATATTCGCCATTTCAAATCCAATTTACGTAAAGGTAAACAAAACCTTTTTAATCAATGTTAGCCTTGGATAAAAACTTTTGAAAACAACTTGTCGAGCTATTTACTCCATCCAACATATGTTTTATGTATTTGAATACATAAAATGGGGTCAGTAACCCCGTTTAAACTTTTGGGTGAAGATTATTTATTGATCAGGCCTGTCGTAATATAACTATAGATCGGAGTGTTGGGTTACTAAAGGTGATGAGAGGAGTACTTACCTACATGTAGCGTTGTGTGAACTCACAAAAATGTACAAAGTAAAGAATGAACACATCAGTAAGATACAATGTTTCAGCAGGGAGTTAAAAGTTGAGGAGCTAATTTATGTCAATATGTGAACTCCATAAGTAAGGACTGCTTATTGTCTACATGCCGTGCACCACGGCTTTGCCCGCATTTTTCAAGTTAAAAAGCATGTGTTAATCCTAGGTATAAGCTATAATACATTCAAAATTTCATCCAAATTCGTTCAGCCGTTACAGCGTGAAAAGAAAACGAACATACTTACATAAAAACTTTCGGATTTATAATATTAGAGTGTTATGTCTATAATACTGAGTTATTATTACATATTTAAAGTAAAGATACCTATTTTGCAGTTTTATCCGTTTTTAACCATTACACATGAGGAAGGATGGTCTTTTAGTGGTCTCATCAAACTATCTGTCTTCATTTGTATGGTTACATCCAGTACCTACTTATCACTTTTTTTTTAATGAGTGGTTTTTACCTGACTGCCAAGGATGGGTTATGTTTTTTGCGCGTATCTTGTATGTAACTATGTAATATTTGTAAATTTCTTTGTTACCTGGTATCTTCCATACGGCTGGATGGATTTCGACAGTCAATGTATCGTTACATTTGCCTTAAAAATCTAAGTACATTAGATAGGTGTTTAAAAAAAAAGCATATTGGCGGATTTTTAGCGCGAAATTATAATAGGTACGTTAATAAAAAAAATTACCGAACCTTTCGAGTACGTTAAAATGAAGGAAATTAAAAGAAGATTACATAAAAAGTTGGTTTACATATATCGAAGTCGGGTATTTTTTAAAATTATAATCATAATCATATTTATTGCAGATATAATAATACATTTTTTTTTTAATTGTGACAGGCTAGTGTTTGACCACTATCTCACCTGATGGTAAGTGACGATGTGATCGAAGCTGGTAAACACACTAGACCTGGAATACGCAGGCTCTCAAGGATAACTGCCGGAACACCGTATTTGGCTTGGCGGCAGACTTTCAACTTGATGGTGGTAAGCTACTTTGGTAGCAAGCCAGGCGAGCAACTCACAAAATGCTATGTTGTAATCTACTATGTTGTTAGTATTATAGTACAAAAATTTATAATTCTCAATAGGTCCCAAACTACATAGACTGTATCTTGGGCGCCCGAAATACATTGACTTGTTTAACAGGCTAAAGTACCAAAAAGGTACAACAGCTCGATGTAATATAAGTGGCATTAGGTGTGGTTTGACGGGAACGAATAAAAAATTGTTGTAACACGATATTGCTTCTAGGCCTGACCCTCGAGTGACTTGTCACTCCACTCATTTGTCACTCGGCGTCATGATACAAAGAAAAAAGACGTTGTTTGTGGTACAAAGTTCTTCTAGCCAAAAGCTAAAAGGGTGTTATTTCACGATACTCCTTTCATACATACTTGATATCAATACAGTATTGTGTACATTGTATTAAAATTAATTTCATTTACGATATACATATAGTTAACTCGTGCTCTTATTATTCGGTCAGTTCGAGTTAAAAACGCCAAATAATATATGCATATATTTTATGCTTGATAGGCAAGCATTTAGCCACTACCTCACCAATTGAAAGTGCATTACAAGTTTTTATTAAGTTTCACCTGTCTCGGTATCTGTCTGTAATTAAATTTAGTTTGTAATTAAACTAGTCTGTAATTAAATTTAGTTTGTAATTAAACTAGTCTATAATTAAATTTAGTTTGTAATTAAACTAGTCTATAATTAAATTTAGTTTGTAATTAAACTAGTCTGTAATTAAATTTAGTTTGTAATTAAATAAGTCTGTAATTAGATTTAGTTTGTAATTAAACTAGTCTGTAATTAAATTTAGTTTGTAATCAAACAAGTTTATAATTAAATTTAGTTTGTAATTAAACTAGTCTGTAATTAAATTTAGTTTGTAATTAAACTAGTTTATAATTAAATTTAGTTTGTAATTAAACTAGTCTGTAATTAAATTTAATTTGTAATTAAACGAGTCTGTAATTAGATTTAGTTTGTAATTAAACTAGTTTATAATTAAATTTAGTTTGTAATTAAACTAGTCTATAATTAAATTTAGTTTGTAATTAAACTAGTCTGTAATTAAATTTAGTTTGTAATTAAACTAGTCTGTAATTAAATTAAGTCCACTTTAAGGTTCACGATTGAGCTAAAATTTTTCACGCATTTGTAAATCGAAAAACAATGCAATTAAATTAAATGTTATTATAAATCTAAGTATCCAAGATTCATCTGCTTTCCGTCTCGCTATATTAGCATTACAATTGAGAGAGGCAATGCCGCCAATATGATGGGAACGCTACCTACTGGTAGGGGGCTTGAGCACTTGAACTAAACTCAAGCCCATTACCAGTACCAGTAGTAACTTATAGGTTCGTTGCCATGCTTATAGGTAACTTAAGTCTTTACTGTATAGATGTTTATAGTTTTTCATTAAAAAAAAAAAAAGAACATAAAATAATAGTATCCAATGAAAGTTTACAACGAATGTCTATCTTGGACTCAAAAAGACATCCTGATTTCGTGAAATTTACATGATTCTACCAAGAAAATGTCACAAGAAATCGTTAAATCGTAGAAAGGTAATTTTATAATCCTTTTAAATATCTAATTTTCTTATTCATACGAGAGCTAATTGTGCATTTGTAAGTGAGTGAGGATAGTTTTTTTTCAACTTACGTATAATTGTAACTGCAAATAGGTAATAATATAATTATTGACACATTCAAAGCTCCGCAATTAGGTATATAGATAAAAAAACTAACTTCGTAGGCAGCGTAAAACAATCACATTTATACTTTTCCTCTAACAAGGAAACTATCCTGGCAGGAAGCCATACGGCATACCTACGTGGCATAAAGCGTCAACGCCTTTAATTTGTGCAGTCATACCATACAACTATAATTCTACTAAATAATCTTATAACAAATACATAAATATGATTTTAAACAGGCATAATAAGATTAACAGCAATTTTAGTGTATCGTGCGCACGTTCGCAACGTCATGTTTTTTTGTCACGTTTGTCAATATAGATTATGGTTATTTTAATGGTCATAAACTAACGTCACTAACAGAAATACTTATTTATTTTTGATATCAATCCATTGTTCAAAGCTAGTTTAATTCTGAAGGTTTTTGTTAAAATACTTTATGCCACACTTAAGTGTAGCATAAAGTACCCATCCTAAACAAACATTTTCTTTAGAAAAATTTTTTTTACTGTAAATAGAACCTGGTACCGGAAGCGCAGCAGCTAAAGGATTACTTATATAATAAACTACACCATATTGATAAATTTTGAAAGGAAAAATTATTGCTTGAGGTGGGGTTTGAACCCGCGGCCATAGGGTGTCATTCCCTATTACACTAACCGCTGAGCTACTCAAGCTCTGCCTCAAGCGGCAAAATTTTCATTTCCTTATTATTATCGTCTAATGGGGACGTGTGACATCATCTACCGAAACAGTTTTTAGAGACTACTACGGCCAACGAGTCTAAAATTTCAGTTAGCTACACGTTGTGTTAATAACGTCCACGCAAATGAATTGATTTTGTTTATATAGCATTAGCCATGCTAGGCAGAACTGTATTGAAAAATTTAGAAAGGCAAAATTATCGTTTGAGGAGGGGTTCGAACCCGCGACCATAGGGTGTCATGCTAGGGTGTTACTATTGCTGTCATTGCTGAGCTGCCTGAAGCGACTAAAATATCCTTTCCTTATTATTAACGTCTTAGCGGGGACGTGTGACTACACCGCGTGCGCTGTTCTGCTGGTGTACTTTAACTACACCATCAAAACAACGCACGGGTAGAGTCGACTGACTATTTATGTTTGTAAGCGTAGCCTCTTGACATACACAACTTGATTTGTTGTACCTACCCCCTTTAACTTCCATTGATGCCTGTATTCAATACCTTGTTCTCACGTTCTCCAGATAAGCCACGAGTCAGTATAAATTATATTAAGCCCGGTTTTATCTTGTTTTCCTGTCTTACCCATCTTTGTTTGGTGTCTTCCTTTCTGTTGGAACCTCAGTACATTACAGCGTTAGTAAGGACGATTAACTTTTAAAGCACTTTAAAGGTCGGTCGATTGCACAAATGGTTTTTCTTCATCTCTGCAAAATAACTTTATTTACAATGTTTACCAGTAAGAGATTTTAGCTATGTCTTAGAATAATAGTAATATTACGTTACTGTCGCCGATTTTTTTATTAATTTTAGGTGTATTGTAGCCTGCACTTAGTTGCCAGCAGTTAGCCCAGCCACCACGAATCCTTTACATGTCGCAGTGTGTATTTGGGTCGCTGGCACTATTGTTACAGTAGTGAAACTGTAGGTGAACTGATGTCAATTTAACTTACTTTGTTATGTTGGAATGTTCGAATATCTGGAATTAGGCTCGTATTTCTTCTGTGTGCTCAAAATGCAAATTCATGTGATCTACAGTTTCACAGACAAACATGACACATGGGGCTGTCCATGGCGCCAGTCTTATACATATGGTACAGGTTACTGCGACCTTAAAATAAGGCCTATAACGAAAGTTCTGTCGCTGTAGTCGAAAAAAAAGATATAAGTAAGGATTTTGTTCTGGAAATTCTCCGCATTCTCCAGTCCTCTCGAGACCATGGCCAAAGCAACTCGGCCGAAACGTCGAAGTAAATAAAAATAGTTTTTTAGCGCGATTAGGTTCCGAGATATTACCAAAACTATGTGTTTGAATCGCGAAACTTTAAAAGTTGCGATTTTGTGTACCTAAGTTCGAAAAACAGGTTGCAAAAACTGTTTGCGGTCCGTTTTCTTGTACCACAGATTCTGTTGATCTCATTCATTTTCACGACCTAAGAGGTCTTTTACTTCCATTACTGACGGGAGCAGAGGCCCCTTAGGTAGGCCATCATTGACCTGTTTTTTCGTGTATACTTTGGGGAGTTTGTCTCCCGTTGTATTACCTGATCACCCATGACTTTTTATGCATTTTATTATTATATCGTACTTGTTTGACATATTTTGCACATGTGTTATCTGCCGTTGTTTAGAATATTAACTTACCAATTCCATCCTAAATTGTCAAGTAACAAAGGTACTCCGTTTCCAATGACATTATCTTCTAAAATTTTTCAAAACATCTCTCAGATTTATAATGTTTATTTGGGTTATATGTACAATTATGTGAATAAATTCGTTTATAACAAGAATTTTGCCAGAGTAGAATAGACTCTCGCGCCGCGCCGAGCTTGCTCGCGTCCGCAGTGAGCGTCGTCACCTTCCGTCGTGAACTCGCCTGATAATGGGTATCGGACATCCCCGAAACATACGTCACAAGAGACGGCCTTAAATCGTGAGTCAAGCCGTATCATTTATATATTTTATTATAGAGTAGAATAAATTATTATAAAGTAGATATTTTAAGCGCCTGGTTCGATAACACTTTCTAGAAGTCTTTCAAGGTTAAATCGTTACACTAAAAACTGTTATGAACATCTAATTTATAGGTACTGTTACTCTTTTATATTTAATTTATATAGAATATTATATACATACAAATAATATTGGAATGTGTGTATCATATGATCTGTTGTATGTATGTTTATGTATTAAATTCTAAAAGATATTGCATAATAATATACATGTTTTATATTAAGTTTATTTATTATATTTTTATATACACATATACAATGTGTAACAGAAAGGTGTAGTCATACTCAAGTCACACATCTAGCTACATGTATGGAGTCTAACAGGAACTTCTGCATTCACGGCAGCACCATTAATATTGAGTTATGATGAATTAAAGTTTCTAAAAAATGATGTCATAAGCAAACCCTATTTCATCAGCTACTGTTCTACACCATATAGCTTTTGGACCTAGACGTCTGACGGTGGTGGCCATAGCAAAGGTCCAGGTCACGCGCCACTGATGTAATCGTAGGGTTGGCAAAAAAATATTTTTTAATTTTTGTACGGAACAAATATCTCCGATTGCCGCACTTGTAACTGTAGGGTTGTCAAAAGTATTTCAAAAAAATATTTTTTAATTTTGGTACTGAAAAAAATATGTCCGATTTCGACTTTCGTTCTCTGGCAGATGATTCCTGGCACGATATACATACACACCACCAATTATTATTACAGGTTGTTTATATTTTTAAAATAAATTTTAGGTTTATGAACCTTTTCTTTATTGTATAGCTTCATTTATTGCACGCCGGTAATTCTTCTGAAATAGCAGGATGACTAGCAGAAAATGCTGTAGCATTAAGTCCTCGTATATACATAGTATTTGTGCATGAAGTTTTTAAATAAATAAATAGAATAGAAGTGAGATATTTACTATTATCAATAGCAATATAAACGATTCTAAATGTCATAGTCGGGCGTTTAACAAACATAATATATGTTTGTTAAACGTCCTTCCTCAATTCTATAGCATGGCGTGTGCCACAAGGCAGGATAACTTTATACCTTACACTGCTTGTTCGGGTTTGATTAATTTTGCCAAGTTCAGAATGTTCTAATTAACATTCGTAGAGTCGGAACATTTGTGGATATCCAAATTTAAAATTGAATTATTAGCAACAGGAGCAAAGTTCCGACTCGCAATCTTTGGTAGCTACGGAGTCGACTTCGCTAAATAATTACTGTTAAAAAATTACTTGGTTGCTTCTTATTGGAACATTAAATTTATGAAAAATAACGTTACGAGATTTAATTGAACATCCTTAAATTTTCTACCGACTTCACAATAAGGGAGGGTACCTCCTCCCTTATTCAAGTCGACTTTTTTTTTGTGTTACCTCATAACTACTTACCACGTAAAACGATTTTTTTTTTGTTTGACAGATGTTGCTTTTCAATAGGTCCCATTGAAATTTGATCAAGATTTTTTCTAGCGCTTAATTATGAATTATTGACTATGAGTCAAGTCATGCATCACCAATTCATGCATTTAGGTTTATTATAGTTATCTTTATTATATATCGATCGTTTACGGAGTCCTGCGGCCACCTCTGGGATGATTCTGTCAATCACTAGCTTGCAGTTCATGCAGTTTTTAAATTTATTGACCGACATGTCACCTGGCAATTAAATAGGAAGTAAGTCGAGTCTAAACTACAGTCCCGGTAATCGACGTAAGGTTGCTAGTATATCTATGTTCTATCGTCGTATTCTTCAATGTCCTGTTTATATTTTACTTACAAAAAAAACTGATCAAGGTCAATCTGATTAAGGTCCATCAAGCATTTATGGTTGACCTTGATCATCAGTTTTTTCAGACCTTGATAGAAGTGTTTTGTTCTAAATTTTTCATAATAAAATCACATACAATACAGAAAAAGAATGGAACTATTGCCTGCTTTTTTGTTATTGATTAAATGTTACGATAGTCTTCATAAGTATAAATTGAAGAGTTATTTTCTAGGCAAGCATAATATATCTTTGGCTTCAGTACTTAACACCCAGGTAAGATGCAAAAAAATATTTTCAATTGAAATAACATTTGAAAGCCAACGTAGATTTGTTCTTCAAGAATTCTAATGACATCTACATATCCTTTCATTCTGTTTCTGGGGGCACAGCATTGCCCCACCATGTTAAGCAAGCGCACTACTGTTATAGCACACAAATAAACAAATGATTTGATTGTCCGAGCAAAGTGAGGTCTTGACTACGATTATTGAAGGTATACCTAGAAATCATGTACAAATGTATGACTTGATACTGGCTAAATGCACATATGTGTTAAATGTGAAGCTAGTTACCTCATACAATTAGTGTATAAAGTGCTAAAACAGAACCGGTAAGTTTGCTACTCAATCAGAGCAACGGTATTATGCGGGTAGCTCAACATTTCATGCCATGTAACTCAGTGACTAACATTAGCACAACTGATTCTTGTCTTTCATTTTATTCCTCTTTTGGGAGCCTACGTATTTTTATTGAAGTGTTACTGCGTGATGACAAAAATTTACAGATACAGACGAGTTAGTGAATAGTGACATCGACGTTTCTGAGCTCTGAAGTGGAGTGAAGAAGTCTGAATCTTAAATTTTAATGGAATGAAACTAGTTTTAATGTAATTATTATTATTATTTCAGAAATTGACACCTTACCTTCAAAACACTATACAAATGCTGTACTATGCTAAACCCATCGTCTGCTTTTTGATATATTCATAGAACAATGCTGGAACCTTCTCTTTGCATTTCAGTACTCAGGTGGAAATAATTTATTTTATTTGACTGCTGAGGCAAATGATGGTTCAAGATGTGTTTCATAAGGTCACAGACAAAATGAAGGAATGTCAAGAATGGTTAACGTTTAGTATAACAGCAAACGGAGAAGCCTGTCCCTAGAGTAATAATCTCGGGTCTCAAAGCCTCGGTTGGTAGATTCTTGACTCGATTATAATCATATTTTTTTACAAATGAAACATTTTTTATGCATTTATCGACGGTCCGGATATCTAAGTTTGAAACTCTTTAACTTTTGCTTGGGTATTGGGTTAAATTTCCGGCGACACACTTTTTCTTCTCAAACTTCTCTATGCTCGCCGATGCCGATTTTATCTACTATCAACCATTCACATCACATACGTACCACAAAACCAGATATAAAAGACAAATTCTCTACAGCCGCTAATCAACGGTAAAGATTTTCAGAGGACTAACAAATCTATCAATAACAATTACACGAGTCAAAGAATTAGCTTCAATTGAATATTACAGTTGCTATAATGTAATCAAATTTCAATATTATTTTCTAACAATCCGTTTTTTAAACTGGCCTCTTTCTGGCCTATTACCGACCTCAGAGCCACTGGTCTTTTTAATTTAATCACATCACAATATACGAGTTAATTCCCTTCCCCGTTTTACTATCAAACAACAAGACAAACTGTTAAACGTCTTCCATTCGCCCGCTATTATCAAGTTAAAAATAAGTAGCAACTATGTGTTAATCCTAGATATAATCTATGTACATTTCAAATTTCATCTAAATCCGTTTACCCTTTAAAGCGTGAATAAAGACATTTACACACAAACTTTCGGAGTTGTAATATCAGTAGGAAGTAGTATATATCTCCTTCGCTTGAAGCATTTTGCTTCTACGTTTATCATCCGTACTGCGGAGGAGTAGAACTCACTGCCCTCGTCTTTGTTTCCCAAACGGTATAATCTGGGCGTCTTCATGTCAATAATGAATAATTATCTTTCACGAAAGCATGCAACATCTTCGGCTGCATCATCGCTTTCCTTAAGGTGACATTGTCGTTAAATGCTGGCCTATCAGGCATAGAAAAAAATACACCTTCCATTTAAGCCCTGTCTACATTTTCTAATAAACAAACGTATCATCAAAGCTCATCAAACAGCAATTATTCCGAATTTCTCACCGTTCGCAAATTCTCTCAACTGCTACTAAGTACACTCCCAGTTCTGACAAACTACCGACTGATTCATTGGGATGTCGACTCGGCAGGGGCATTAGACCTTTAAAATATTACCTCCGAATGCGAAGTTAGAAGGAACCATTGTGATAAAATTACAACTATAATGTAGATTTGAAAGTCCACGAGTTTTATGCCGTCGTTTTCTGGAGCTTATGATAATGAGCTGATGGTTTATTTTTAGAAAGGGGGTACTTTACTTTGCTGGTTGGAGATTGTTAATATTTTAGGAAAAAATTTAGGGTAGATGTGAGTTTTATAAGAATTTGGTGAACCGCAAACAAACATGAAATGAATGTACTTTAATATAACGTTGTTATGGCATACAAGAATTGAGCGTTAACCTTTTAAAATAATGTAATAACCAGCTAAAAAGAAATTATTTATGTATTACATATTATATTTGTTTTTAGTTTGAAAGCTAAATCGTTCAAACTAAAAAAAAAAACGAAATCGGCTTACGTGAAGAGAAGATATGAGGTTACACACATAAAAAAAAATACAGTCGACTTGAGTACCTCCTCCTTTTTTGGGAAGTCGGTAAAAAATGATATATATTGTTTGTATGCTGTATATATAGACATTTGGCCGCTATCTCACCTCACGCAGGTAATGAGTTTCACTCCTTTTCTGTACGGATGATGAACAATAATAGAGACGAATATTTATTTTTTACGATCTTCTACAAACTGCATTTCATGCTGAATAGGGAAGTATTCAACAAATTTTTTTCCTGATTAAAAGTGATGTTGTGTCTTTTTTCTTTTGTATTCTATGTGAAAGTTTAGTGTGACCTACAAATACATTGCAATAGTAATTTTATCTATTCGAAGCCATACTTTGAGGAGCTATTCCATTCTATTCCACAAACCCAGACAGAACTAAAACGTAGTTTCTCAAAATTAATGCGAACGAGTAAAATCTCGGATAAGATTGTAGATAACCATTAATTATAAGTAATCTCACGTAATAGTCGAATCCTGTTTCAAAGTTTCGATGGATAAAATACGTCGCTTAGAGGAGGTACACCATGGAATGTAGGGATTTTGAACGTTATTACAAGGCAGTAACGACGTTTCGACGTAAAATTCTCATTTTGTTGACTGTACGCAATTGTACTAGTTTAAGGAATGTTTTCATTGAGGATTACACAAACATTTTAATTTTTGTGGCACATTCCAACTTTTCTTTCAGACTTGTATCATCAATTGAAAAAGAACCATTAGAGCCATTAAGCGCAGTTAAAAGTAGGATTACGCTAAAACGAGTTGTTCCCCCGAGTTCCTGCCCTTTTTATTTTGAGGTAAAGGTGAACTTTTTTCAGCTACAATTTACTAATAAATAAAATCCTCGTTTTAACCTACTTTTATCTCAATCTAAAAAAGATATCAATTTGACTAAATATTGCTTTTCATTTTCAACCGACTTCTATGTGGAGGTTCTTAATTCTACAGTACGTTTTTTTGTATGTATATTACGCGATAGGTATCACCGCCAATTATGAATTGTTTTTTTTTTTGTTTGGTAGATTATACTTCACAGGTGGTCCCATATACATATTATCGAAATCGATCAAGCCAAAATCAAAATATAAGCGATGAAGTCGGTTTTTTAAGCTTTAATTGTGATTTTTTTTTGTGCTGAATAGGCAAGCATTTGATTTTATTGTTAATTATTGTCACTTCATATCTTCAGTGATCTTTTGTCGAATTCAGATAGTTTTTTGTTATCGTTTGTTTGTATTCAATGAAGTTTAGATTAGAAGTAGATACTTATTGATTGGTATTGGAATCTTTTCAACGCGTAGTCGGTTCTCGGTTTTTAAATACATATTATAAACGATAGTAACTTTTAAGATAGCAAAAACATACAAAATAGTTTGCGAGTTACCACAAAATAAATTAGATCATTTAATTATATCTCTATGTCTACTATCTAGAACTAAACCAAAACTACATACTTCTACAGCAAAAACCTAAATTATATACCTACTAGGCAAGCTTATACATAACTCAAGCACTCAAGCCAGCGTTACCATCATGCTGGCGGCATTGCCTCTGGATAGCAATACTTATACGGTGAGCCAAATAAGTATCATCTCATTATTTCAAACTAGCAGTGCCCCGCGGCTTCGCCCGCTAGTATCACGTTAAAAAGTAGCCTATAATCCTAGGTATAATCTATGTAGACTCCAAATTTCATCCAAATCCGTTCAGCCGTTAAAGCGTGAAGAGGGAACAAACATTCTTACACACACACAAACAAAATTTCGGATTTATAATATTAGTAGGATAGTAATTATTTAATTTATCTCAAATACAAATTATTTCAAACAGTAATAATTTAATTATCGGCTGGCATACACACTACCGCAAAATGTATATGACGATAAAAAAGATTGATCTTAAGTTAAGTCGCTTCTTTTAGATTAATATTACACTGAACAAAAACCCACCTTAGCTAAAATCTATTCGAATGAGCGACTGTGATCTTCGGTGCGCTTAGTTTTGAGATTAACTGGGTTTACAGTGTAATGGATCAGTGAAGCAACATGGCGGCGCTGGTCCACATTAATGAGTAAATGGTTTAATTAGTGTTTCTAATTGAAATATTAGAGTACTTTGGTCCATTTTAAGTCTATGAACTATCTTTTGAGTGGTAATTATAAGACTCTACAAGGTCACCAACTCATTTAGTTAATGAGTTTGAATTTCTTTGTTATAAGGTTCTAGAAAAAAATACATTTAGGCACACGAACAAAGAAGTTTAACTCAGTTCACGAGGTATTTAATTTTTAAAGGTCCTTTATTTTATTTTATTTATTAATTGTAGGGAAACCTACAGCTAGTTACAAAATATAGATACACTGATACGTCATGAAAGCCATTTCAAAATTTACACTTTTCTTTAAAAGAAGATATTATGCATACCTTGTGCATTTCAATTAAATAACTATACATGACTCTTGTGTCTTTTTTACGTTATATTCATTGGTTCTTCAGACATTTCTGGGCGCACATAATTTTTTTTTTGTATTTGATAGAGAAAACAAGGAAATCATTGGAGACCCCATCAACTTATAGGCTGTTTCAACTGGTTTTGAGCTAAGAATAAATATTTCTACTGTGCTATAATAATAATAATAATAAATTTATTTCATTTACAAAAAATATTATCACAGACTAACATTATATGTACACATAATGTTATAGTTAGTGAGCCCTGTATCTCACACTAGGATAAGTCCTGTGTCGTGGGATTCGGTCTCTCTCAGTATTGTTTGTCTATCTGTTATAACTAAGCTAAAAATGTTTAGTTTTCAAAATAGCTTAAGTATTTTAAACACATTACACACATGAAGACAGTCATTATAGACGTAGCGTGTGACCATCCTTGACTATATCATACATTACCATCACGTGAGATATTGGTCTAACTCTAGTCCAGTAGTTAAAAATATAATGTATTTAGAAATAGAAATAGAAAAATCATTTATTGCTAAATATTCAATATGGTACACATAACAAAAACAGTCACCTGAGATAAAATAAATTATCATTACAATACAAAAAACAGTACGTTAAGCGTGAAATTAAACATCTTCTCGTTTTTTTTCCTTCGAAAGCTAAGCACCAATGTTGTTAGTGCAGTGTCTTAAGGGGCCTGCGGAAGTTGATTTGCCCATACAATCGTAATACCGAAATTATCTATATATATAAAAGAAAGTCGTGTTAGTTACTCTATTTATAACTCAAGAACGGCTGAACCGATTTGGCTGAAAATTTGTGGTGAGGTAGCTTAGAACCAGGAGACGGACATAGGATACTTTTTAGGAACGTCAAATTTTTTTTATTTTATTGATGTAATACAAATCATTTTCTCATACGTCACCCGGATTTGGTAAAGTACTAGGCAAACATAAACATGAAGGAGGTAATAATACAGTCACGTGGCATTGTAACGCTTGCCGGGTATGACTTCCTAAACATGCACATTAATTGACTGTTAGGCAGAACGAAGGTCGCCGGGACAGCTAGTTTTTAATAAAAATAATTATTGTTATAATTATTTGTATTAAAAACTAACACATTTCTTTTGTCATAACAACAGGTACATAGATTATCATTTTAAGGTACTATTAACAATGGCTGAACATTACATTTTCATTCATAATTTTTGGTTTTACGGCACCTATCATAATTTGTTCGGTCGGTAGTGATATCGCATCAAGCATGGGCACAGTTTGCCAGTTAAACAGAGACAGCCTATATATCGTTTCACAGACTCCCCAACTTCTTAAGATACAGAAAGGCATTCTATTATTATTTTTGCTATAATAAACACACGATTAGCGGTTACGTATTAGTTTTAAACCGATCGGCTGAGACTTTGCATGCATAAAGCTACTATGACGTAGGCATCCCCTAAGAAAGGATTTTGAGATGCAGGCATTTATAAGATTAGTAACTTTTCAGTTTAAAATATACGAATTTCTGTATGCTAGCGCCATCTACGTTGAGTTATTTTGGAGAGAACTTTGAATTAACCATTTTTGTGCATAGTGCATAGATAATATATCTAGCGGATTATATTTGACGACTAGCTTTTGTCAGTCAGTCAGAGTCACCTTTGAGTTATATATATTTACATTTTAGCTGTTCTTTTCTTAGCATTTGTTTTGTTTCGGTTTAGTAGTTTTGGTTATAGACTCTGCTTCGTATGTGGTTATATAATAAATAATATATATAAAATAATAATATTATAAATAATAAATAAATATATATATTATTATATATAATATATATAAATATATATCTATATCTAATTAATAATAATACTTCTTAACGTGAGCGAAGCCGCGGGCAAAAGTTATTACAATATATAATAGGAAATGGCCGAGCACCTAAACTAGGTTCCACCAGACGCTGTGTACACGAGGGCCTGCTTGGCGTTGGTGTTATACTTTTCCTGAGTATATTTTGTGGAACAGCTTTCATTAAAATTTTCACTGGGTGAAATACTCGTAGGTAACTTGAAATTCCCACTTCGTCATTCGTCGATATTGGCTGGCGAAGAGCCCTGATTTTGCGACATATTCAGGCTGCCAGATCAGGACAGCTAGTTTTTGGAGAAAATAACAAAGACTACTCCTATTTGTTTGTCTGTTTGTACTCGACGATTATGTCAGTTGTCATAAAAATATATTTGTTATTTTCGAAAGTTTTATTAAAATAAATGATTCTCTTTCATAAAAGCATGTTTGTTCAACAACCACATATATAAACCATCGAGCTTTTGTTTCCACATCAAAGATTAACCCACAGAAGGAAAAAGCGTTAAAAAATACGATGTTATACAAATAAGGATGGTTTGTTATAATTGATTTTTATGCGTGTTTTGTACCAGTTTCACGTTTAATACGAGAATTATAATAAAAATACACCTCTGGGACGGCGTCGTTTATCGTACTGAATATTCGAGTAGGATTTAATCTCGGCGATTATATGAATACGCGGCACCCCTAACGGAGAGGTCAACGCTTGGACCCTTTACCCTAATTTATTCAGGGTTGTGCTAACAATATTTTCATTGTAATGGGAAATGTTGGACGTATTGTTAATTTTGTTGAAGTGTTCGCGGTCGGAGAGCACAAAGGGCTAAAATTCATGTCAGATTTTTAGGCGGCAATTAGGAAAGTTTGCGTCTGTGGGAGGACTAGTTATTTAGGCACTAGACCTTATTACTCAAAGTTACTATTGTGGGAAACTTTTCGAATGTCGAACAGTTTAGGGTTAGCCAGTTACTTGGAATGAAAGCCATTATTATTTAAAAGTTTTGAAGGGTTGTTATTTCACTAACTTAATTACATAAGCAGTGGTGTCCGAGTAGATTAAGAAACCAGCTTTGTAAGCAGGTTTGTTAACCTTGAGAAATATACTATACAAACTGATAAAATAAGACTTGGGAGCAGTGACCGGAAGGTCCCGAGGTCAATGTACGGCACAGCTATTGATATGCTATGTACCTAACAATTAGAATTTTTTACACGTCTGTCTTCTAAGTAGTGGGCATCGGGTTCGATTCCCGGTGGGAACACAAGTTTCCGGTTCAAGGGAAAATCGTGCTAGTTCTGAGTTTGATTTTGTGTGTTCTGTGAATGTTTTCGGCACCCATGATACACGTCTTCGAAAATAGTGTAAGGCGATGAGTAACAAAGCGTAAAGTACTTTATTAGTTACTAGCTGCGCCTCGTGTTTTACCCGCGTAAATCCCGGACCTGCGGAAATTCCGGGATAAAAAGTAGCCTATGTCCTTTCCCAAGCTCTAGTCTATCCCTACATCAAGTTTCATCAAAATCTGTCCAGTGGTTTAGGCGTGACAGCGTAACAGATAGATATAGTTATTTTTGCATTTATAATATTATGTAGGGATTTTCGATAGTAATGGGACTATAATATAAACACTTTTTGTTTCTAGATGGGCAAGTTAGACTGATTAAGTTTAACGGTCAAACTACCGTTACACTTAATCCGTTCAGACTACTATTATATTATGTACTAGGCGAGCCCCGCGGCTTCGCCCGCTATTAAAAAGTAGCCTATGTGTTAATCCTAGGTATAATCTATGTACATTTCAAATTTCATCCAAATCCGTTCAACCGTTAAAGCGTGTAGAGGGAACAAACATACTTAGGCACAAACTTTCGGATTTATAATTTTAGTAGGATTTATTTACTAGTTAAGCTCCGCGGCTTCGCCCGCTGATGATGATAATGATTAAAGTAGCCTATGTCCTAATTCAAAGTATAAGCTACCTACATTCCAAATTTCATTAAAATCGGTTAAGTAGTTACGGATATACGTGGTAACAAACATTCATACACACACACAAACTTTCGCATTTATAATATTAAATAGGATAGGATATCTCTAATAGGCAAGCGTTTGACCATTATCTCAGTTGATGGTAAGTAATGATGTCGCATGTATTTTAATTTATATTCATATTGTAAGCACACTAATTAGTAAAATTTAGTCAGTAATAGTTATGCAAAAACATCCTGAAATCAATATTGACTACAATCAAGAAACTCCTTGTTTTCGAGATGTTACAAAGTTCATGAATAATCATGATACTGGGTACTTCAGATGTGTTATTAGCATTATCACTGAATTCTGGGTTCTATCAAATCAAAATTATCTGTTGGGAACACTAGTTTTAAATAATAATAGAAAATCAATTTATTGCCAAAACAAAACACATTATAACATACATAGTAGACAGACCGCTTCAGTCTGAGGGACAAGGCCTATAAGTCTATTGTGAAAACGAATGTTACCAAAGCCAAGACTGAAACGGTCGCATCTATCAGTGCAGTTTAAGGCAATATGAGTAGATTCTGCATGTTTTCAGGATGTGATTGTGATGTGTATGTTTTCGGCAGCCACGATGAAAGTACGAAAATTAAAACTATCGTGAGTATTACACATAATTGATGTTGTGTACGGCTTGAAACACGTCTAAATTTCGACTTACTTTGTAGTCGACTAGTTTCGGACAAATTTGTTGTCCTTCATCAGGATGAGTCAGACGCGCGATACGCAGAGGCTGCGCGCGTCTGACTCATCCTGATGAAGGACAACAAATTTGTCCGAAACTAGTCGACTACAAAGTAAGTCGAAATTTAAACGTGTTTCAAGCCGTACACAACATCAATCACGATGAAAGTCTTCGAATTTAGTGTAGAGCTGTGAAGTGGAAGAATTGGTATATTCCTTAGAAAGCTACGTTACCACGTAAAGACCGACATACAGATACAAATACATACCTACATACAAAGGCTTTACTAGCCGAGTAACACTCTTTTTAGTTCAGCGGTTTGAAAATTTATACCTACCCTTCACTTAGTAAAGAGTCATTCTAAAAATGACAGTTAGTCATATATCACACTTCATACTATTAATCACGCTAACACTATAAATACGAAAGTATGTAAATGTGTTTGTTACTCCTTGACGCTCAAACGGCTAGACCGATTCTGATGAAATTTGATATGGAGATAGCCTACACCCTGGATTAACACATAGACTTTTTATCCCGAAATTCTTATTCACTGGTCCGGGACTTACGCGGGTAAAGCCGCGGGGCGCAGCTAGTAAATTTATAAAACTGTCAAGACGTTTATACGCTAATTGACTGACAATAAACACACAGCTAAAGAAAAGGGAATTTCAACTCGGACAAAGTTGCGGGCAAAAACTAATGAAATGTTATTTTTTAACTATCTCAACTGATGGAAAGTGAACATGCTTGCCAAGAAGATATCTATTCATTCTAGAGTTGAAGACTTCCGAATCCTTCAATCAGATTTTTGAGGAAGTAAATCGCTGGTTAATTAGGTCTACTCCTTAGCTGTACGGATTAAAAATTACTCACTTATTTTAGTAGAAATATAAAGATCCGTGCGCAATTCAATAAATATGACCAATAAACTATAGAATTGGACATTCGTGGTCACGCACCGCTAACTTTTTTGTATATTATACATTTCGAGGCGAATGAAAATAATATAATATATGTATTCTGATGACGAGGTTTGTTGTCTTATAAAAGGAATGAATATTAAGTTCTATCAAGGCTTTTTTTCAAATGCGGAAGTTCTTTTGTGTTCTGTAATAAATTACCAGCCAGTTATTTTAGTGACATTATTGCCAATTAGGCAAACTTGCAAAGCGTTTCATAGACAAATAAGTATTTGTTTATTCCAAGACCTAGTTATACAATATAAATATTCAAGTTATAAGAAAGGACAAAGATGGTTTAGACGATCTTTAATGTTCGGCAAAGTTCCCAAAATGCTTGCTGCATTACCACGCTGTAAAGCAAGGCTTTTCCTATGCCCCAAATACAATCCAGCATTTTGATCATGTGCTGAATCAAAAATATAATATAATATAGACAAATTTAATTCCTAACCAGGCAATATATTTTTCTAACATAATTTTATATACATAATAATATAATAATTGTGTAAGTAAAGGAAACCATTTAATCCATTTATTATAACTGGATAAATAACAACAGTATATTTTATATTATAACTAGCTGTCCCGGCGACCTTCGTTCCGCCTAACAGTCAATGAATGTGCATATTTAGGAAGCCATACCCGGCATGCGTTACAATGTCACGTGACTATATTATTACAACCTTCATGTTTATGTTTGCCTAGTACTTTACCAAATCCGAGTGACGTATGAGAAAATGGAAAGCATGTCGAAATGTAAAAAAAATAATTTAAGAAATGTACGTTCTAAAAAGTATCCTATGTCCTTCTCCTGGCTCTAAACTACCTCCCTGCCAATTTTCAGCTAAATCGGTTCAGCCGTTCTTGAGTTATAAGTGGAGTAACTAACACGACTTTCTTTTATATATATAGATAATAATATTGTTTTACTCAAGTTCTTTCTTTGATGTAATAATAAAATCCACTTTTTTATTATTATTACACGAACATCTAAATTATATGAAGAGAATAGATACTTATTTGGCTCAACGTATTAGCATTGCAATTCAGAGATGCAATGCCGCCAGCATGATGGGAACGCTACCCACTGGTAGTGGCTTGAGCACTTGAGTTACCTATAAGCTCTATGACTTGTTGGTAACTTGGGTCTTAGCTGTGTAGATGTATATAATTTTAGTTTAGTTTTAGGAAATATAGGCAATTGGACCGTACTGAAGAGAATGTGCAAAATATTTGAAAAATATATATTTTGAAAGCTAAATTTATAAAAATTCAGACTAAGTTTTGTTTACATGTTTTCTTTATTGTATATAACAATGAGGTCCTACTGAAAGTGACTTCAAGAACTCGAGTAAAGTTGTAGTCTTTAACTTCACTAGCTGTTGCCCGCGACTTTGTCCGCGTTGGTATTTCTATCTTAGTGCTCCCCAACACTACCAAAGGATGCTATCCTGAAAATTGAATCTCGATCACCTGCTGTTTAGGCTATGTGTTGATTGACAGTCACTTAATCAGTGACATGACGGTTTTATATGTTTAAATTTAATGCGTACAACATCAGCGGTCGGTCTATGTAGTAGCAGGAAACATTTTCATATCACACATATATAATCATACCCAGAACCAGAAGCACAAATGTCCCTTGAGATGGAAAATCACCCCACTGACAGACCATAACTAAAGCTTTTTTTATTAATATAAAATTTAGTGCACCTAAATATAACATTTGTAAAAATATAGCAGATTAAATTCTTTGATACGCTCTCTGACTTTAATTGAAACAAATTGTATCTAATAATTGAATGTAATACGTATCCATTTATGGTTGACATGCCTCCGGTTCGCTCGAAGCGTTTTGCTTCTACGTTTGTTATCCGTACTGCGAATGAGTGAAATTTATTGCCCGCGCCTTTGTTCCCTGAACCGTATAATCTGAGAGTCTTCAAGTCAAGAGTGAATAGGTATCTTCTAGGCAAGCATGCTACATCTTCGGCCACATCATCACTTTCCATCAGGTGTTCATCAGGTGATATTGATCAAATGCTTGCCTATCAAGTATAAAAAAAACATTACTTATTTTTTAAATCGATATTTCGAAGCCATAAAATATTATCACAACAATAAAGTATTAGTGCTTGTCCCTTAATATTTAGTATAAGCAAATAAATTATCCCTATGGTCATTTAGAAGTCGAATATTCCTCGCCCTTGTCTGATACCAACTTAATTGATGGTTATAGCCAAATAGCCATTAAATGAATATAGAAATGATCATTAAGTTCATTGAAAATAAGAATTATTGGCCCATGAAAAACGCGATGACCTTTTTGTCCGACAAATTTTATATAGTTAGGAATAAAATAATCAGGATGATAAATTTGACAACTTCTATTTCAGAGTTATTATGACATGCTACGTTAGTGAGAGCATCAATGTGATAAACATAAATATGAACACTATTATTATACGTAGGTACATGTTTTCCTGATATTTCAGTACAATTTGTTAATAGTGAATCCACACAGTAGGTACCACACATTAGGTAGTTTTAATTGATGCACTCTATGGTTCTTTTAATTTGGTTTGAACATACCAGATTTTTCCCGACTCGTCAGGCACGATTCAGTTTTAACATAGCTTGCTTATATTATTATTTTTATTTAGTTCATATTTCACATCTGGCACAAAGCTTACCTACGTCTATCATTAAAATTGAAAATTAATATCGCTGTCAATAAATTAATGATACTTGAATGTGGTTTTCATTTTTCACTTTTCACCAGAATGCATCTTATTCTATGTTTGATGGACATATTTATGCAATCGTTCTCTATAAAATATATTATTATTACATTACATATCACATTATAGTTTAAACAAACAAAGGAAAGGAATGTCTTAAAGACGCACGGTAGAAATGAAAGTTTTGTATTACAGGGAAACATTTAAATTATTCATAACAGGGTTTATCAGTTTTTATCAATTAAAACCGCGGAAGATCAAAAAGTTTACGGATAAGAATTTTAATGCCCTCCTATAAAATGATTTACTTCTTCTATTTAGTTGTTTTAACATTTACTATATAGGTATTCAATTTATATATATGTTTTTCTATTGTGATCCTGTTTAACTAAGTCCGCAGCTCGTTCAGCTAGCATAATAGTTGGACCATTCGTATTTCCACTGACAATATATGGCATTACACTCGCGTCAATAACACGAAGATTCAAAACTCCGTGCACCCTGAGACGACTGTCCACAACCGAAGTTTTAGATGTAAGACCCATTGTACAGGTACCAACAGGATGATACACTGTAAGCACCATATATATGCAGATGCACTTCCAATAATCATCACTATTAAGTTCAAAAAAATCGCAATCTGGCCATTTCATTCTACCCAAAAATGCACCTTTGGATCTAAAGTATGAGGTTTTCACTATTTTGGTTAGTATTTTTAATCCTGCAACTGCTGCATCTAAATCTTTACAATTGCTAAAATAGTTCGTGTAAATTTTGGGATGGTCTTTTGGATTATTTGAGTTAAGCAATATACACCCTCTTGATTCTGGGTGTAAAAGTGTAAACAAAAAATAAAACAAGGTGTAGTTTTTGTTAAGTTCAGTGATATGGTCTGGAATAGGAGATTTTAATCTGAATCTATTTGCGAAAACGTTGTACGTGTTTGATGAATTTTTCCATAATATAGAAAGATGTGCTTGATAATCAGGATATGGCGCATTTTTTCTTGCAGAAAAGAAAGCTAATATATCGCTTAAGCTACTTTGTGCAAGATATCCAGTACTGTTAAAAAGATATTTAATAGCATCAAGATTTTGCTCTGCCGGAGTTGGTCCATCGGGACCTTTGCCATAAATTGTTACTGGTACTACGAGATGGTCTTGAAGGTTTTTTCCTACCATTGGTAAATCAACTAAACATGAAATATTTTTAGATTCTAAATGTTGTTTTGGTCCTATTCCCGAGAGCATTAACAATTGTGGTGAATTTACGGTGCCTGCGCTTACAATTATTTCTAAACTTGCATATATAATTTGCATTTTTCCATTACGTTCTACTAATACACCATATGCTTTATGATATTTATCTACTAAAATTTTTAAAACAAATGTATTTTTCATAACTTTGATACATCGATTTTCCTTTATAGCAGGCCTTAAGTAAACTCTGTCGGTACTTTGTCTAATACCATTAGCCGCTGTTGCAACTAATATACCTGAACCCATAACGTTAGCTGCATTAAGATCAGAAACTTTTTTTATATTCATTTCATCGTAAGCATCTAATACACAATCAGTCACGTCTCGGTATGTACTATTAAATATATTAAGTGGCAATATCCCATTATGACCATATTCTTCAAAAATTTTAGGATCATTTAAAAGTTTCCTGTATTGATACGATTCTGCTTTATGGAAATATTTTTCTACAATGTCTGGATGCCAATCTTTATTGCCGGCATCAAACCATTTTTGATAATCGTTGGTGTTGCCTTTGATATAGATCATGGCGTTTATGTTACTGCAGCCGCCAATCATCTTGCCTCGTGGCCACCTAATTGATCCATTAATGTTTGCTTGATTTATTCTTCCGTCATTGGTGCTTAGATATTGCCAGTCATACTGGGTTGCAAATACGCCTTTATCGAGTCCAGGTACCTTAAAAGGTAAATAATTATATTTGCATTAATCGAAACCTTAATTGAAGATTTATATTTGCATTATATCCGTGGATTGACACAACTATGATATCTCGGACTGGGCGTCGTATCGGACAAATTTATTGAATTTGTAAAGTATATTCGTGACAAGAGAGTCGCAACTGCAAAAAACTGCTCATCCCTATTCACTTTATAAATCTAAAGTATGTAAAGTTGTTTTCATTCACACTTTCTACACCGTAGCTGCTATGGACATAAATTGGTAATCAGAGTCTTTAACTTTCGTAATTGCGTTTTCTTGAGGCTTATATGAACGCACACTCTGGCATTTTAGAATAACATTAGTTATTTGAACTGCCCGTTGGTTTAGTAAGTGAGCGATCGCCTTCTAAGCAGGGGTCGACACCCCTGCTTAGAAGGCGATCGCTCCCGATGGTTCAATTCCCGGCGGGAACACAAGTGCTACATCTTCCACCGCATCATCACTTTCCATCAGGTGAGATAGTGGTCAAATGCTTACCTATCGAGTATAAATCAAATCAAATCAAATCAAAAATATATTTATTGCCCATAAGTACAAAACTACAAATAAAAGAAGAAACAAAGAAGAAAACATTTTCAAAATTCATGTGCATACATGGGGTCATATTCAAAAATAGGGCAATAGGGGTAGATTCAGCATAATAATATGCTGTGCGTACATTTTCATGTGCTCACAGCGCTGATTTACAATCTACCCCTTATATCGGACAAAAATGGTAGCCGATGTATTTATGTGGAAGTATAAAAAAGTTTTCTCCCCAAGGTAAATTTGTGTTTCTGGTTCTGGGTGTGATTGTGTGTGTGATGCGAATGTTTCCGGCTCCCACTACACAAATCTTATTGTGGAGCTGTGAGTGTGAAAGCGTTTACGGTAATGGTATGTTTTAAGGGTTTCGCAGCTTCGCCTGCGTTTATTAAAACAAAAAACATGATTTAGATAAATTGTGAATCTAAATCATTCCTTAATCCACCTGAATGCATAAAAAACATTACATCAAAATGTATCTGAGTTTAGTCAAATACACACGTACAGAAGAATTATATATAAAAAAGATAGGCTTTACTTTAAATCCAAATTAATTGCATTCAACACGCTGCGTGCAGTTAGTACTACTTAGTACTATATTTAAATTCCAAATTATAATTACCTTGCTTTCTACTGGCGGATCATCGCCAGCTTCTATAACTAATATACACCAGTCATATTCTTCACTCAGTCTATTGGCTAGAACGCAGCCTGCCGATCCAGCACCAATAATTATAATATCAAAAGTCTCAAAATCTGTAATTTACACATATTTGATTTTAAGCAACTTGTCATTTTGTGTTAATCAAATCATGTTGACTAAAATATCACTTGAACTACGAAATATATTTTTTTAGACGCATAGAAATCCAGAGTTTTGGAATAATATTGTAGACTTGTGATCATTAACTATAGTCTAGAGCAAACATTAAAAAACTGTGAGTTTTAAATTTATTATATGTGTATATAATTAGTAGTTCGCCTTAAATTCATACTTCACTACAATGAATTGGCAACCCGACAAAATTTTTGGAATATATTGACCATTGTCCCCGATAAACCACGATTGAAACGCTAATTTTACATGTGATACTATCTATGGTTCCCACTAAAGATTGTGTCCACTAGTTGACCGAACGAGCTAAGCGAGGGAAGGGCCTCCGTTTCAGCTTGGGCTAAATTCCTTTCGTTTGTCTGGCGGATTTCCAGTTGTTCTCCTTCATATGTTGCATGAAAAATTTTGTGAGCAGTCCCCTGATCCAGAACCATACGATAACTCAGATACCGTACGATTCGGTTAGTTTTCGTACATTAAAATGTATTTTTAAAGAGGAAGTTATCCAATCGTATAGATTTGGTAAGTTACCGAAACGTTCTGGGTTAGGGCAGGTTCGATAAAATTATATAGAAATTTTTGGTCGAATCAGTTGTTAGAAATTTTTTAAACTGAAAGATATTTGGGAGTTATGGTGGCATAAAACTTAAAAAAAATTCAGCCATTTCGAAAAACACGTGAGGTCTTTAGTTTACAGAGCCACTAGAAATAAGATTTATTTATACTTATAATAACTGTGAAGTAAGTAAAAACTGGTATAAAAATGTACTCACTAGGAACATTACAGTCAGGTATAGGTTCATCACTAATCAAACATTGCATTGCTGCAAAGTACTGCAATGCTGTTGTGAAAATCTGAGGGGCTGTCCCGGTTGTGGGCGAGATGCAAGTAGAGTTTGCGTAACTGAAAATTATACAAAAATATTCTTCAAACCCCTCTTAAACCAATAATATTGTAAAATTTTAAAGTTAAAACTATCGTGAGTATTGCATATTATGTTTCAATGTTAAAACACGAAAATTTCGACTTACTTTGTAGTCGAAAGTTTCGGACAAATTAGTTGTCCATCATCAGGATGAATCAGACGCGCGATATGCGGAGCTCGGGCCTCGGCGCGTGACTCTAATCGACTACAAAATAAGTCGAAATTTTTGAGTTTTAAGCCGGATATAACATTGAAACATTATATTGTAAAAGCCAAGATTGAAACGGCGTGTGACGCTTATGTTCAGCAGTACATAGTTATAAATAATTATTACTTAGATAAGGAGTTGTTCTTTATCGCAACGTTGTATCTACTTGGTGAAACTAGAATTTTATTTAGTTTGTTAAATTTTCCGTCAACTGACCAAGATTTTTGAGCGCATCCAGATAGTGAAACTTCAATAATTACATTTTTTATTTCAATTTTAATTTGTTTATTTATTCATATACATTGCATGTACGGTCATAAGACTAAACTCAGAAACTTAGAAAACGCAAAATTAAGGATTTTATATTATGTTTAACGTGTGTGTCTATTGTGTCTGTCTGTGTCTCGTTTCAGTCTGTGGTATCATAGATTTCAAAGAGCCTATTTCGTTTTAGTTTTTGTTTTTGTTTTGAATTTGACTTGATCGAAAATATTCTAAGCTACGAATCAGTGCAGCCTTTTTCCATTTTATGATATTTATTATGTTAAAATATATGTTTTACCACATTTTAGTATTACATTTCAGATTTGATCATATAAATTTTTAATGTTGGAAACAATAATTAAAAGTTCTGTTTATAAATTTTGTGCTGCTTTTGTGATAGTCAAGATACTAAAAATTGATTGACCTATAATTTTTTAAATATATTATTATTGGTAGGTACTGATCGGTTTGAGGTCGGTGCCAAAGCAAGACATACTCGCTCACGTGCTGTGCCGAGAGAGTTACATTGCGGCGCTAGGCTTCGATTTACCTTAGTAGCTATAAAAATATTTAATAATTTAAAAAAGCAAAGCTTAAAAAACCGACTTCACCGCTTATATTTTGGTTTCGGCTTGACCTGATTTCGATGTAATTTATATGGGATCACATTGGAAGTATAATCTACCAAAGAAAAAAAAACATCAGAATCGGTTCATTATTTGCGGAGATATCGCGTAACATACATACAAAAAAAAATCATACAGTCGAATTGACTCCTTTGATGACCTCCTTTTTTGAAGTCGGTTGAAAAATAAAAAACAGCTTTCACTCACTTTATTTGATAAATGTGTTATAATAATATGAACAAAAACAATAATTAATCGGTTTATATTGTGAAGCTATGTAAACATAAACGCTTTCACACTCACCACCTCACACTAAGTTCAATGACCTGTGTCCTGGGTGCCGGAAACATTTACATCACACCCAGAACCATAAACACAAATTTCCCTTGGGGAGAAAACTTGTGTTCTCAACGGGAATCGTACTACTGCTTGGAAGGCGGACGCCCACATAACTAAGCCAACGGGCAGTTCAATGTATCTAAATTGTAAATATTATTATTTGTTATAAAACAATTTTAATGTTCTAGACTTAGAGAAGAAAAACACCAGTTATACATCTATCTTCAAAAAAATATATTGTATGATAGTAAAAGTTCAATGAGGATTATAAATATTAATAATAATATAAAATTCTTACCAAGACATTATACCGAGGCAATATATAACTAAACCGTTATAAACTTAGAATCAATTTTATCCTCTTGCTCCGGAGTACGAACTGACAATACAATTTTATCAGTAGTGTTAAAGTGAGTTTATGAAATAATTTATCACGTTTTATTACATTTTTGTGAAGTGAACATGCCACTATGCAATTAACACTTGGATAAACTTAATACCTACATTTCATTTTAAATTAATAAAAACCAATTAGCATAACAGGTGATACGTTAATGAGGTCACATGTTGACTTTAGACAGAAAGGAATGTATAGATAATTCATACAAATTTATCGTTTTACAATTCGAATTCCAGTAATAAATTTACTAAACCCGTTCCGTAATCAGAGTACATTGTAAAACCTAAACGACAATATGATAGTGACATTAAACCTACATTATTTCTATATAATACTAGCTGCGCCCCGCGGTTTCACCCGCGTTGATAATGATGAAAAGTGATGATGATGATGATGATGAAAAATAGATGTTGGCCGATTCTCATAGATACCGGATAAGCACAAAAAATTTCATCAAAATCGGTCAAGCCGTTTCGGAGGAGTATGGCAACGAAAACTGTGACACGAGAATTTTATATATTAGATAGCATAGTATACAACCTGTAACAAAAAGGTGAAGTAATTCTTGGTGGAGTGTATGTGAATCGTCTGCCAGAGAACGAAACTCGAAATCGGACATCATTTTTTCCGTACAAAATTTTATACTATATTTTTCAAAAACTTTTGACATATAGTGTGCGGCAATCGGAGATATTTGTTCCGTACAAAAATTTAAAAATATTTTTTTTGCTAACCCTACGATTACCTCTTTGGCGCGTGACCTTGACCTTTGTTATGGCCACCACTGTCAGACGTCTAGGTCCAAAGGCTACAACGATCTGGCAACGCTTTTTTGTTTTGTGGTATCTCAGAGACTAACACCTCAGTCGCAGAAGGATAACGTTACATAGTTTACGACGAGGTTTACGAACATTTATGATTCAGAAATATCTGCAGGCATTTCGGACTCATCTCCATAATGGGGTATAATCATATATTACACTTTTATACTAAGATTCAAACAGTTTACAGGTTTATGTTTAAAGTAGACCCGCAGTGAAGCTTTATAGCTTCTATTCCTACCAAATCATTCCTAGCAGCATTTTATAGCCAACTGCAAGGTAGTATAAACCGATTTATCGGTGTTTTTCTGTGCACAGTTTTGAAGTTTTTCGAATAAATACATTTTTGGTGTGCGGCGTCCGCAGCGGGTTGTTGTTCTGGATTCGACATTCGCGCCCAATCAGAAAAAATCTGGATTCGATATTCGAATTATGAATCATTATTTTTAATTATTAGTTATTTGTGTAAATTCTTTGGTTGTTGTTTTTGTTCGCTTTCCGGTTGATACAAATACAAATAAGGATTTTTATCGCAAAAGTGAAAAACATGACGTTGTTATAATTGTACAAAACCTGTCATTCTGCGAGTGCTAATGTGTGATAATGGTGGATTATTAACCATTAATACTTAGTAAACGTGCATAAGTGTAGACGAATATCAATCATACAAAGTGGAAAAACGTGATTTTACTAGACTTTGACTGTGACTTGTGACTAGGGCTTTTAATATGAAATAGATACACTAGATTAGGATACACTTGAAATATTATTATTACTTGTCACTGGCTAAATGCACAACATTGCGAAGCCAAAAATAATAAATAAAAAAATACAAATAGGTACAAATTATTTATTGATAACATCGTTAGTAATATATATAGGCAAAGACTAAAGTCTATATAGTACCTACATGTCAAATGACGTACTTTAAAAAATAACGGACAATGTGCATTTTGTTTTGATATTTATCTACATGTAGATATATAATACATTTCTGAATTCAATAAAATAAAGATTTCTACGGGCGTCTTGTTAGGCGTTATAAAAATGATATCTACATCAGTTTCAGTTTACATCTTACAAATAAATTCGTTCGTTTCATCATGCAATGTAAAATTAGAATGGAACACAGTACGATGTTTTTTTTCCCTATATAGATGTTGAACTACGACTCTACTTTCAAAGTAACTATTATATAAATAATCTGTGTCTTCAATTTAAAGTATTGTAAACGTTCTACTACCAAAATAAATCAAGTGGGGGGTAACTATTTATTACGCAGAGGACGCTCAGCGCCTGAAACGCCTGGACGCTTATCGATCTGATGCCGATACCATTGCTCGATTTTTTCGATTCGATTCGATTAAATTAAAATTTTATAAGCACAAAAGATCTAATGGACTATATCTGCTAATAAACATAATGGCCTCGATTCTGATGTACACTCACTAAATTAAATTTAAACTATCCCTGTCTCTTACAAAATAAAACACAAGACAGAGATAGCATGCATTTTAGTGCTGTCATGCTAGTTTATCAATTAAAATATGAACAGCAGAAGCAGAAAGCTTGTTTTTAGTTAACACCAATACAACACATACTCGACTAAGCTTGCATAGACATCTAAGTTCTGACTAACTTGACACCACAGCAGCATGCTATCTCTGTCTTGTGTTCCTATTTTGTAAAAGACAGGAATAGTTTAAATTTAATTTAGTGTGTGAAATCAGAATCGAGGCCAATATACAGGTGTTGAGAATTGCTGCAAACGGTACTGAAGTTCGAATGTAAATTACACCCATTCACCTCTCCCGACATTTCCAACACATGCTTACCAATGAGGCAATAGAAGAAAAACAAACGTTTTATTTTACCCACATAAACATTCTAATGTCAGCGAAAACGCCGAGAATAGCTTTATTAGGTTTACTTACGAAGTAAACGTGTCCGCTGAATTTTGTTCCCGGAAAAGCCTAAATAGAATTCGGGACAAGAATCGATTTCATGCGAGAAAATAGGGCTACATACTCATTGCACTTGCCTGGTATAAGTGATTGAAGCATAGCCCTAAAACGTGTCGCTTTTTGGAAATATTCTAGTAATAATCACCTTTTCAATAAACGCCTTCACACTCACAACCCCACACTTAGTTGCGTGACACAATATCACACACACAATCAAACTCAGAACCAGAAACACAAGTTGTCCTTGGGATGAAAACTTGTGTTCCCGCCGGGTATCGAAACAGAGTCTCTCGGGAAACCCGCAAAAATAAAATATATTTACCTCACTTTCGAACAATATTATTTTTATAAAACAAACATTAACGCTTTAACTGATAATAGATGAACTCTTTATTGTTCACCAGTTCAAAAAGAAATAGCAGAATAATTTTGGGACTGTAGACTGGACTGTTCTTAACAAATTATATACATAAAAATAAAGTTGTAAATACCAAATATGTAACAAATATACTAAAGTAATCGCCGTCTGTAAGGATACATAATAAGCTACCAGCAGACCTTACAAATGAAATAAATATCACGAAATTCCTGAAAAACCTAAAACTATTATAAATAATGAAAGCACACTACTCAATACATTACTATTTAAAAGATAATAATAATATTTAAATTTTATAATTAAGATTTTTTTTTTTTTTTTTTGACGTATCATAATAAATTAATTTTGGTAACGATATACATACATAAAAATAAAGCTAAATTAAGTGAAGTAAGATACAAATTATAAAAAGAAATGTTAAAGATGGTTTAGACGATCTTTAATGTTCGGCAAAGTTCCCAAAATGCTTGCTGCATTACCACGCTGTATAGCAAGGCTTATCCTCTGCCCCAAATACAAACCAGCATTTTGGTCATGTGCCGAATCAATCAGTCTCTTAGACAAATCTTTGAAAATTTCTAAAGCACCCGGTCCCCATGGGCCTAGCGTTTCAACCCCAAACGGCACAAATATAAAACCTTTGTCAAGTTTGGAATACTTGCGCCGTTTGAGAGATTCAGCTGCCATAGCTGCGCCACTAGCTTGTAGCGTGGTTTCAGGAAGATGGGATGGCGCCGAAGTGTCAACACACGTGGCATCCCACACTAAAGGCCGACCCATCTTCCAAGGAATGAGTGTCATACCATCGGGTCTTTTGCCGTCGTCACGCATCAAGCCAGTTGGCTCTAAAACAAGATTGCGTCCTCTTCTATTTTAAGTTGCTGTGCCCTACAGGGTTCATATGAGACATTGTATCTACCTTTTGGAATGTAACACCTTGTATTGTATATATGAAGGCAATTAACAATCTTAATCTGAATCTGTTTCAGTTTGAATACATACTACCCACTAAAAGTAAAAAAGTATGTAATTTATGGACGAGTGAATATGTGGGTATCCGCCACGCCAGCGCCATATTCCCTCGTTTCATCGCTGTTATTTGTCTCACATATCTAAATGTAAATTCAATGCGGAAAGAGATCTCGATATTTAGCTTTCGAATTAAATCCATTTGGGGTATGCACCGAAGGGGCAGCCCCATCGGGGCTTTACGATCGAATGCCGCCATAAAAACCGAAGGAGATAGCCCTTGCCCGCCTCCTTTTAATGAAGTAAATACCCTCGCGAAATATAAAAACGTTCCGTTTACTTTGCTATCAACTTAATAACATTTTCGACTGTAGACTGTAGACTTAGGTTAGGTTAGGCTATTAGTTCTATACTAGCTATACCAGGCATGCGTTGCAATTGCCACATAGAGAAAAAAATATTTACCTTTTTAATTTTTATGGGTAGAAGGTACTTTTTTTTTTCTTGGCTTCGCAATCTTGTGCATTTAGCCAGTGTCAAAAAACAATACATTTCAAGTGAATTTTATATTAAAATTCCTAGTCACAAGTCACAGTCATAGTCAAGTCATGCCCATAAATGGTAGAAACTTTACTAGAACTCCTAATGGAGTTTTGGAGAGAAGGCGAACATCAAGTTTTTCAACTTAGTATATTTTGCCTACACTTATGCACGTTTACTAAGTATTAAGGGTTAATAATCAACCATTATTACACATTAACACTCGAAGAATCACAGGTTTTGGAAAATTATACAAAATCAACAAGGCCATTTTTTCACTTTTGCGACAAAAGTCCCTGGTAGGTACTTTAATGCCATACTAAATACTTGTTGGCTAAATTATTAACTTCTTCATGTTCATGCTTGCCTTGTACTTTACCAAATCTGAGTGACGTACTCCTGTACCGACACGAGTTTCTTGTTTTTTTTTTTTGTCAGAATCCGACTTGTCCACGTCTTGATATCACGTTGTCTTGTCTTAATTATATATGATTAGAAATATATATCAAACTAAAATTTACAATTAAAATCGATAAACCTACGTTGGAAATATGACGTAAGCAACAAGCCCCAGAATTCAGCCGAACAGCGTCTTTTTTAATAGTCGGTAAGAATCGTCTCCAATTTTCAGTCAGTTAATGTAAACCGTTAGTAAGTTGCGTTTGAATAAATATTTTAAAATAAAAAATAATAGTAGAGTAAGTTGCGGAGAACATCTAGCCAAACAGTCAAATCTAGTCAAAAAATAATATTCTAGGAAAAAAAATCCATTTATATGTAACTTACTATATTATGATGTAGTTTATATATTATGCTATTTTTCTGTATTATTTTGTACACTTAACCCTTTTCTTTATTTTTTTAAACGTAAATGGTTGGCTGAAAAAAAATCTCGTACCATCACAACACAACGTAAACCTGTTTTTTCTTTACAACGATTACACATAACGTGATTAAAAAAAAAAGCACATTGAATTTCTATAGAAACATTATCTTTTTCATTAGACATGCGATTGTTTTTGTAACATAATAATATAGCCCTTTTATATTTGAACAAAGTTTTTTAATCAAGTAATAACTTTCTTACTTAATTCCACGTATTTTGGCTTCAAAGTTTCACGAATTGACATTTTTATTACTTTTGCGAGATAATTCGTTCGTGTAACTTAACATGTGCGAAGAAATTTGTTTTACTTGAATTAAGTTAGAGATTTAACTTAATTTTCTTTGATGAATATTAAAACGCTTTTAGCAGATATTAATTTAAATTTTTGTGTTTTTTCATAACAAGTTAAATATGCAACCAACATTAAAGTAATAATCATCTTTTATCTATATCTATATAATAACACCAGCCGTGCCCCGCGACTTCGCCCATGTGTCAATCCTAGGTAAAAGCTATATACATTCCAAATTTCATCCAAATCCGTTAAACCATTAAAGCGTGAAAAGGGAACAAACATATTAACATACAAACTTTCGGATTTATAACATTAGTATTATGTATAAAAATCTATTGTCATTTGTAAGTCTCATAAAACTCGAGAACGGCTCGACCGATTTGGCTGATTATTTTTTTATTGTGATTGTCAGGGCAAGGTATGTATTTTTTTTTAATCCACTTGAAATTGCACGTAGGCGAAGCCGGGGCTAATTACTAGTATCTGATAGAAACAAAATGCAACGTAGAGATTGGTAAAAAAATAATAATTATGTATAACAAAAAAATAAAGTGCGCATTGTCTTAGTTAGGTGCGCGTTTGCTTTCTAAGTAGCAGTTGTCGCGTTCGATTCCCGGTGGCGACAAAGTTTTCTATCCAAGGAAAATTATTTACTGGTTCTGGGTGTGATTGTGTTTTCGAACTTAGTGCGGGACTGAGAACGTGAAAGCGTTTATGTTATTACTTATGTTGCGTTCGTTTTAATAAGTTACTTGTTAAAAACTTTTTTAAAGACAAGCTTTTAGAAGTCCGCCATATTGGATTTAAAGTAACGTCACTTTATTTTTCGAGTTATTCTCATGAAGCTCCTTCATTTGATACCCATATTGTAGAAGTGCATTAAAAATTACTTGTCCGCCATTTTGGGTGTTCTGCCATGTTGGATTTAGAATGACGTCACACAGCTAACCATGCATTGTCATCCAAACTAAACGTGAATACAATATTTCAGCTCAATCGGTTGAAGATATCTGCTTCAAAATTGAGTTGCAAGATTCCACCGAACAAACATACATACAGTGCAAGTTAAACAAAAGCTTGTAAAAAATATGGCAATTATCGAATTAAATAAGACTTTATAAGCAACCCATTACCTTGTTCTGTATTATATTTTACAATTGCGAGTTGTTTTATGGAATATAAGCTTCCAAACTAGTCACAAACTATATTGCAGGAATCAGTCTGGTTTATTTACTTTTACTTTTTCCACAGAGGAATGTACTCTGTACTACTCCTTTGGGATTGGAGTAACCCTTTTCTAGCGCCAGTAGTACACAACTACAAGCCACGCCAACTATGGTGTTGTTTATTATATGTTTTCACTATTAAGCTACGCCGAATACTTTTCTTCATATAAAAATATATTTTTTAAGTGCCTCTACTAAAGAGCAAGCTCCCTAAAATTATTATATTTTGCAATATCATGAGTCAATCAAATTCATGCTATCAAAAGTATAATTTTCCTAACTTTTCCAGTTTCACATTTGGATGAGTATCTAGATTTTTCGTCGGATATTACTAATGTGTTTTAGGTTATTTTGGATTTTTCGTTGATATTACAAGAAGAGTTGAAGTTAAATAACATTATCTGTTATATAACCATCATTTTGATATATTTCTTCAATTTCTAGAATATTACGAAAAGCCTTAAAAAATATGTATGGCAAGCAACCTTGTATAACCACCATAGTTTGACTACATTAAACGCGCCCCTATGTGCTATGGAATATGCTCGCCACACATACAACGCTATATAATCGCCTGTGATAACAATCGTGCTCTGACCGAAGCCAAGCCGGCTCATAACCGTCAGTTGAATAATTTTGAAATAAGAAAATCAATCTAAAGCACTCAGCAGGTATATAAATCACTGGAAGGCTAAGTCCTTTATCAGCCGCGAAGGTGTTATAGTCAACATTAGTTGAAAAGCATATTTAAACGGGTACTTACATAAATACAGAAAGACTTACAAAATCTTTGTAAATAGCAGCTAAAAGTAAATTTTAATCACAAAAACATATATTTCAAATGTCGTAAAATATATTTACATTAAATATACCATTTCTTTACCTCGCTTTTCAACCGTAAAAATAATCAAATCATGAAGAACCCTTTCCATGAATCGTTTTTTTTTTCTAATTTTATATCAGATCTGAAGAGGTAGAAAAATCCATTAACTGGAATGCTTTAAGCACCCAACGGATTAGACCGTTGTTATATCGAGGTTTCTTGTTGTTATTTGTAGGAACGAAAAGGATTAACGTTTTTCCCTCTTGGGAATAATTTGCTAACAATATTGTTCACAATTTAAATAATGTTAGTATATATTCTTTTGTTTTTAGTGTTTACGACTCAGAAGAGCTACGACTAGGTGAAGATCTTAATTTAATGCTATATATTTACTATACCCATAGAAATTAAAATGATGGTGAAATATATTATGTAAAGAGGTTTTGCACAGTATACTTTAAATCAGGTAAAAAGATAGCGCCAGCACGAAACAAATGAAGACGACTTCTGCTTTTTCTAAATTATAAGAAGCATAACTTTTATGGTGCAAGGCGTGACGAGAAAAAAATCTATGTTCTTATATCTTAATCTGGTGATGAAAAATACTCTTTGGTACAATATTGACTAGTCAAGACCTACAACTAACTATGGGTCTCATTACGAGACACTGCAACTTAAATCTCCTGCATGTAATTGGAGGCAAGTCTTTTATGTAGGGGCTGTTTGTAGTAAGTCGAAACAATTTATAGGCAGGCGCGGGGGGAAGAAGAGAACGGGGACCATGCGAGGTGCTGATCTCATGTAACCGGTCTGCCTATAGCACTTAATAATTCTTTCCTATTTAAGGCAGAAACTCGAACGAAGACTAGACTGTACGATGGAAGGCTGGAGTTGAAAACCGAGAACAGACTTAGTATTATCATTTTCGTTTTGCCTTTCACTTTCTTTAGCATCTGCACGACAATACACGAGTATGTGTCTTCAAGTCTCTTCTGTTTCGTCTTCAGGTATCTTCTAAGCAAGCTTTATCTACTCTCAACCATATTGTCACTATATAACTATATCTGTAAACGAGCAATTCTTGTATATATATTATTATGTATATATTATATATATTGTATATATATTGTATTATGTATATATATTGTATATATATATCTTGTATATATATTATTATATATTATTTATATGTGTGTAATCAGGATCTCTGATAAAGCTTCAACGATTTTCATGAAAGTTACAGATTAGGGGTTTTTCGGCCCAAGGAATCGATTTATCAACGTTCCAGGTCCGAGAAATGCTCGGTTCCCAAACTGCATTTAAAAAACTGGGTTTAAGAAACTATCAGCGCCATCTATTACGCCATGACCGATGTAAAAAACTGTTTCTACTCGACACTAGATGGAGCTTTCTGAGGCTACAAATTCAAACACATTCTACCAAAAACAAAAAACCGAGTAGAGCATGGTTATCCGGATATTAACTATTTATTTAAAGAGGGTGATATAGTGGTGCCTATTTTGGATAAAAAAACCTAAAATTGAATATGTAGCGGTGACAGGAATTTATAATAAAACACATTATCATAATTTTATCCTACACCGAGAAAAATTTCTTGTTGTTGTCACTAACACTCTAGTGCTATATTATGTGGCAACTATAAATATTTCGTAACATTCACATAATTATTTGTAACATTCACATAATTATTTGGTAATAACTAGCGTATGTTGTAAAAAGAACGTTGCAAGGGTAATTTTGACTAGAAAATATGTTTCTGAGAACTTTAGCAGTCAGTTGTCTCATTTTTTTTTCTTCGTGTAGGTATAGGTATAGCTTAACGTATTTGCTATAAATGAAGTTGTATTTGTATGACCGAGATTGGTCGGTATTTATTTTTGATATATTAAGTTTTCTAAAAATGAAACCTAGCTAGATCGATTTATCGCCCCCGAAACCCCCTGCATACTAAATTTCATGAAGATCGTTGGAGCAGTTTCCGAGATCCAGATTATATATACATATATATATATACAAGAAATGCTCGTTCTTCTTATTCTTATTCTTCTTTGATTCTAACAGAATACAACTAAATGTTATTATCCTACGTATTTCTTTAGTTTCCTACTTTCCAAGGTAAATAATGTTTATACCACCCAATGCTAAACTTTATTTCCTTAAACGATTTGGAAGCTTCCTCCCGGTGTGTGCACGACATCAGAATACGGGGCTATAAGGCCTTATTGTGTATTTATGCGAAGAGGTGTAAATAAGCCTACGAGGAAAGTTTTGTCAGGAAGCACCTCTAATGTGAGTTTTTGTAGGCGTAACGACTTCGCCGATTTCTAAGTACCGGCGGCGGCGGGTGGTTAAGATGCCTTGCTAATTGATGTGTAGAAATTGTAGCACATTTTCAGTTAATTAAAAATGTTTTTAGTGTATGTTGGTTGTATGTATGACACAAAACTATTTAACACAATACCTTAAAAGTACATATAATTGAGATTATTCGAATTTCATTAAAAACGCAAACTAGAAAAGGTTTATCAAGTAAACAATATTTCAGCCCGTTATTAAAAATTGTTAACAACACATTCAATATTTTTGGTCTGAGCCCAAGCTCTGAAAATCAACAAACTATGATATTTCACCATTATTTCGATGATTTCAACTAAATAAAACATATACTTACATATTCGGTCTGTTTAATATTTCAAATGATCGTTTTGACAACTTTTTAGACATTAAAGCTGTAACAAATATTGATTTTTAAATCAATACATATTAAAACTTAGAATGCAGATAATGCGAGCGGCTCCCGTCGCTCGGTTGTATTTAGTAGGCAACCTCCATACAAATCCAGACCGCAGCCACGCGCGAATTAACTCAACTCTACGGAAGCCCATAAGCTTTATATTTTTAAGTTTACACTTCGTACTTTTCACCACCAAAACTCCGATCCCAAGAGTTCCTATTTCGTACCAACTCCAAATATTTCCAGCCTGCCATTAACATTCTAAAACAAACAAAATAACTTTTAATAGGCAATACAAGTCCAAACTATCTAAAGTCGGGCAATTGAGGATCATGTTAATGATCGTCTACCACACTTGATACCGTACGATTTATTTTACTACTTTTGAAACGTTCATGGCTATTCTTGCTTAGGCTAATTAAAATCGGTTAGGCGTCGAGATGCTGCTATTTTGGGAATCGAAAAAGTGGGAATGTGCTGTGATTTGAAGCATATCATGTTTTGTTTTCCCGCTTCATGGTTTTTTGACAATTATAAAAACTTAGATTAAAATTGTGTGTTAAACAATTGCAAATTATTTATACTTACTTATGAAAACTTTTTAAAAATCTTCCCTTTTTTTCGCCTTTGAATTTAAAACAGATTTCATCTCTACGTTTTACATTTTCATCGATACTTCCTCTAACTTTTAAGCCATAAATTTTGGAAACAAAAAAGTTTTAAACTTTCCGCAAAGTGGGAGCTGGGATACGACAAGTAAGTTAGCAGTTTCATTTTGAAATTCCAGCTAGAAAAAAATAGTTTTAGTGTTTAAATTACTAGTTTCGTTGTTAGTTTTTTACTGCCATTTTGTTTAATTAAATATTCTCAGCACACTCTAATATAATAAATGTGAAACATTGTATATACATATATAAACGCGTAAACGTTTTCACACTCACCGCCCCATACTAAGTTCTACGACTTGTGTCGTGGTGTTTAAAGATATTGAAAATTTCTACATAGGGTCAGCACATATTCTTTTTTGTAGAAGGAATAGAGATGGAAGGAATGGATTATGAATGAGCATCAAAAAGATAGCATTCGCGCTTAACATATCTAATATTCTTATTACAAGCCCCTATCTCTTCATATCCGACCTTATTAGTTTGATGTTCCGCCTTCTCTTCTTATTTTAATTACACAACTGATTCATCAGATTTATTTTCGCAAAGGTGTCAAGGGTGACGTTTATTTGGAAATAATTTCCTCCAAGGCGTTGTCATTAAAATTTGGCAACGCGCCGAAGAATTCTGAGCTTTGAGTGTTTTCTTCGTGTCAATGGATTACGGGCCATAACTTTTTTCGTATACGTGACTTCGGTCGGAATTGTTCGAAGCACCGCGGTCTGGCCTAATCACCTGTGTTCAATTGATGTTGCCAACTTATTGCTTTATTACTTCTTCGGGATTTATGTGTGAGGGGAAAAGTTTCCAAGACTATACCTACTTGGTGTTGTTGAGTCTGTGAAAGAATGTTTGAAATCCGAACTCATGAACAGAATTACAGGGATCACTACACTGCTATTTATATTTCTAGACATCTTAGAATTCGAGTTGGTAGTCATCCCGACCTTGAAAAATTCAACCACGTGGTCGAGTTGCCTGCCACATTTTATTTTTATTCCATGGATTCATCGTGCGGGTGGGTGGTAATGGTCCATCAAGTCGTAGAGTGAGAGGAAATCAAGCATATTTGCGTTGCTAAGAACTTCGAATAACAAAGTTCTGCGTGGGACTGTAATGCCCTCCTTTCCTTATGGAGCAACGTTATTATATGCTCAGTAATTACGTGATTTTGTGGATCTTTGGTTACAATGACATCTAAAGGATTTTAGATTCAGATTCAGATTGTTTATTGCCTGCATAATTATAAGCAGTACAAGGTGTTACATTACAAAAGGTAGGAAAAAAGTTTAATATGGACTCTGTAGGGCGCAGCAACTTGGAAGAGAAGCCACAACAACATGCTTTGTCAAAGATGGTAAACATTTAACACATTATTAAACACATTATTAAAAAATATATGAATTATTTGATCTTGTATTTTTTCGGTGACCAACTAGCTTGTATTTTGGTGGTGGCAGTCAAGAGTTGTAGGAACGATAGACTTAACGGTAAATTGGTTTATAATTTTTCACTGTTTTGAAGATCAGTTGAATAATCTTTAAAGTGGCAGGTCGGTTCAGACGTCAAGGGACATGATACAGGGCGCTATGAATGTAAAATTATGGCGCGTAAGTAAGGGACTGTGATATTCAAAGCGCACGAGGCGCACGGCAGCGTCGGGCACGCAGCTACTCCTCTCGCGCTGCCGTTTTGTTTACTGTCGTCATAAGGAAAAAAGATGTATCTGAATTTTTGACAAAATTTTGTTATATTACATCATCGGATTCAGGAAAAATAGACGCGTCTACTATTATTTTTTTATTTTAAAATATTCAGACGTAGCCTACTTAATCTTACTTTTAATTTAGACGCATTTGCTACAAGTCATAACATTGTATACTAAATAGTAAAGACATTTCTTATGTTTATAACTAAATTTTGACAAAAAAATCAGTTACGTCTCGGCGGACGCGTGCTCTGTACGCGCGTTTTGTACGCGCGCCCTGTACGCGCGCCTGGGGCGCTATGTATATGAAGTCCTTTAGACTATAAAATGTATCTTCAAACATTTTGATGATTCCTTCCAGCAAAGTTGTCAGTGTAACATGATTAATCGTGTGTTATGTTTAAACATGCGAGACGGCAACTCCTAACTGCTCGTTCATTGCACCGGAGAATTTGATCGATTACTGTTGACTCATTTTATTGTAAGCAACTTTATTTAAAAAAAAATTAAGACTTCTCAGAAAAAAACTAAAGTCTTACCATCAAATGAGAGTGACGTGAGAATACTTTTGGGGATAAAGTATTTTTTATGGAAAATTATTTATTCACACAAATTAATAATTAATTCGTTTAAAGTATAGCTGCTATAATTATACTTGCCACAATGGGCTCAAATACTATCATAACTGTAATTTGTATGGTCACCTTCCTTGTTGTACAAATTTTAAGCTGGCAATAAAGTACTTATACACGAATGTATCAAAATACATATGTACACCTTGTCTTTCTCTTTTATAGATTACTTTATTTCAAATTTCTAAAAATGCTAAATTCCAAAGCTTATAGTTTTACTTTTATTGTATCCTTTTCCAAAAGGAAGAGATTTGATTTCAATTACCACGCAAGCCTATTTGATTTGATTATATACATTGGATAACACGCCCTGAAAATTCAAACTCGTAGAAATACTTAACAAAATGTTGTGGAAACTTAAACAAAAAGACATGAAACACGACTAGAACATTAGCATTACTTCTCCTAATCTTGGCATTTTACATACGTGAATATTTTATTGCAATTCTCTACCTAAAGAAACGCATTTTGTAGCACCACTAATTCAATTGCAGTTGTTTGTTTTTATTTATTTTAACTTTTTATGTGAAAATGCGTTTTAAAATTTGTTCTGAGTCATTCTAGCAAAAATCATTCTTGGTAGGCATTGTACATCTTTGGCCCCGACATTACTTTCAACATCACAGGTAATATGCTGTTTTTTATATTTTATATTGATAAGGCTATAGCAGTTAACCACTATCTCACATTGAGAGGTAATAGAGCATTTTGTGAGTTGCTCGCCTGGCTTGCTACCAAAGTAGCTTACCACCATCAAGTTGAAAGTCTGCCGCCAAGCCAAATATGGTGTTCCGGCAGTTATCCTTGAGAGCCTGCGTATTCCAGGTCTAGTGTGTTTACCAGCTTCGATCACATCGTCACTTACCATCAGGTGAGATAGTGGTCAAACACTGGCCTATCACAAATAAAAAAAAAAAAAAACATAATTGTTTGAGATAATGTGTTCTAGGATGGTGAACATGCTAGTAATAGAACGTCTGTCTCTTAAGGATGGAACAGACGGAACATCATTTTTAGGCATTTCAGCGACAGATTTTTCTACTATATAGAAAATAATATACTCTGTGGTGAATAAATAGTAGAAGAGAACTTAGTCTACATTTTAACCTTGTTATCTCGGGCAAGAAGTTTTATTACAAAGTACATAACTTTATTATCTGCGGTGGAGCACTAGCTGCCAAGCGTGATTCTGTTAGCAGGTTACTACGAGTGAGATTAGTGGACATCAACTCTACAACGACAAGAAGGTAATAAATACATAGTGACTACGTTACTGTATGTATTTTTAAGCTATTGCATAGCTTCTATCGCGGGCCTTGAGCGTGGAGACCGAATCCAGAAATTCCGTAACGAAAATAACCTAACACCCCCCCCCCCCCCCCACTCCGACCGGCACAGCGGTGATACTTTTTAGTTTTGCCATCTATCGATGAATAGCAGAACTTTTAATGACTTTTTTGAAATATCACGCTTGTCTCTTTAATTCAGCAACTCGCCTCTAGGCGGCAGGAAAAAAATACTCCATAAATAAAATAAATAAATAATTATAATTGCATAAGTTGATAAAAAATGCTATGCAATAGCTTTACCGCGGCAGTCCCCGAGTGCCACACGTCTTTTTTATTTAATGTTTTTGTTACTGAACTGACGTTGTACTACGAACTTGGCATACTTTTACATGTAGCAAGACCAGATGGTCTACATGAGTGAAATGTGCTTTCTTCCTTCGTATTATTTTCTTTCGTATATCTACGAGTATATATTAGTTAAAAGTATGTTTACAGTACATCATTGTAATACAAACAAACTAACTGAAGGAGATTAGTATTTTATTATTTTATTGTTATGCTACTCAAAATAAAAAATTGAGAACAATATGCTTGCTTGGGTTAACTGAGATACTTGTTGTTTGTGCATGTGATGTGCTGTCAGCGTTTACTATTTGTATTATTTATTGGATTTCAGAATACAAAGTGTTTTTTTTGTGACCGATGCTTTAAAGTCAGATTAATATTTTAACTGTTGTGGCTGAAAATGTTTTTTGAAAACTGTCTTTAACTTTCAGAGATATTTTCGACCACTCTACCTGGAAAATGGCTGAATATATTTTTACCAACCATACATAAGAACACGTTAGCTCAAAATACGTTTCAAACAAAAACAAATGTCGGTCCAGAAGTTTGGGAGCAACATCGACGTACGTCATCAGAGCTGGAAACATTTACATCAAACCCAGAACTAGAAGCACAATTAATGTCCCTTGGGTGGAAAAGTTGTGCTCCTGCCGAGTAACGACTCCAGACGAAGAAATTCTGATCTGCAAGCTTTTTGTGTGTTGAATAGTGGTAAACACTATGATTAGTAATTAAATGTTTTCCTATTATACAAAAGTTTCACTTCTATCGTGCCTCTTTACAACACACCATTTTCAACCGACTTCAAAAAGGAGGTTCTCAATTCGTCTGTATGTTTTTTTTGTATCTATGTTACGCGATATTTCAGTCAATTTATGTACCTATACTAAAAAGTCATATTATTTAAGTTGTCTACGTTGTTGTAAGTGCCCACTTGTTATTTTGAATAAATTGAATTTGAATTTGAATTTGAAATTTGAATTATGAATCAATTTTGATGTTTTTTTTTTGTTTGGTAGAGTATACTTCAGGGGTGGTCCCATATTTTTTTTATCGAAATTGGTCAAGTAAAAACTGAAATATAAGCGATGAAGTCGGTTTTTTAAGCTTTGCTTGCCTTTCAATTATTTATATTAGATAGGCAAGCGACTAAACCATAAAAAATTGGACATGAAATAAGTTAATGTTAAAACAAATTTGGATAGGTACATAACAAAAGCAAACAGAAATTCTGAATTATCCAAATTAATACACGAATTTTTGAGTTTATTCCCTCAGGTTTGTCCCCGGGTTCGGAAACAAGGTCAGTTGAACGGAGCACTGAAAAAATATTAATTGTAAGTTGGGCTTGCCAGTGTAAAAAATGTTTTAGTAGGTATAAACCTACCTACATATTTGGAGATCTACTCAGAATATACAGATTTAAATTTTATAATCGAAGAGCGAAAAGAACAAGTGCGTGAATATTAAAATTTCACTAAATCCCCCAACGTTATATCTGGAATACGAATACAAAAATTTTTAAACATTTCTATAAACAAGCTATAATACAAGAAACTGTATTTTGATTTTGACGACCCAGTTGGCGCAGTGGACAGGTGTCCGCCCTCTGCGCCGTGGGTCCTGGGTGCGATTCCCGGCAGGAGCACAAATTCCTTCCCAAGGGATATTTGTGCTTCTGGTTCTGGGTGTAATGTGTGTGTGATGTGAATGTTTCCGGCACCCACGATACAAGTATTTGAACTTAGTGTGGGGCTGTGAGTGTGAATGCGTTTGTTTGTTTTGTTTTGATATAAGTCCATCAGTCTGTTTGAAAGCTATAAAACAGTAGATAGACATACACTTAAGATATCAACCGAAGATACACAGAACATCTCTCTTTTTGGACAATGAATCAAACAAAATGGTTTTCTCTTCTATCACGCTTAAATAAAGTATTTTAGCAGCGAGTATATTCGTTTATTTCCTCATACAGGATCATTTTTAAGACATTAAGAAGTATAAATTGACCAAGGTGGATAGATATTGTTGAATTTCTCTAAATTATCCAGATTTCACTTACTTTTACTTAAAATGAAATGGAGTTCATTCTACTCAATAAAGTAGAAAAAAAAAACATTCAATTATTCATATAAATAATTCACCTCAAAACACTTTCATGCTACTTCAATAATTTTAACAGAATACAACTTTCTACAATATCTAACTAGAAATTTAAATAATATTCATAACTAACCATAACATTGCGTAAATCCGAAAGTTTGTGTGTAAGTATCGTTGTTCCCTCTTCACGCTTTAACGCCTTAACGGACTTGGATGAAATTGGGACAATTGATTGAAATGTACATAGCTTATACCTAGGATTAACACATAGGCTACTTTTTAACTTGATAATAGCGGGTGAAGACGGGAGGTACAAAATAAATTCGTTAAAATAAGTATGTATTCGTCAATATACCTAATATAATGATTATAAAATTTAGATTTATTTTTATGTAAATTTTTTAATGTTTCGAAAAAGAAGGCAACTAAGCTTTTAAGGCGCTGTCTTATAGTTAGCAATATCTGCAATGCCACCCGAAGTTTATATGAATATAATATTAAGTACTACTAGTAATAAATTTAATAACCGACTTAAATAGCAAACATTTAAGAAACTTTTCATCAGATCTTGATCACTTTTTTTTTTTTTTGGGGGTCCGAGTCACCCACGTCCGTAGGAGGATACCCCTTAATTTTGATTCCCTACACGTGGTCCCTGGGTGGTGCTAAGAAGGTGACAGGTGGGAGGCTTACGCCGAGGCTTGCGACCACCCACTGGCGTAAGTCGCGCCGCCATAGTGGACTAGCCATGTTCCGGCGCGTTAGCCGGTGAAGCCATTCCTGGGGAGTCGGGTCGGAATTGCTGCGACATTGCTGAGTGACCGGTAATGCATGTCACTTGTATTACTACACCGGGAGACTAGTTACGGAGGGTAGCGGGATCCGAGGCACGGTGCACCGCTGGCCGACCGCAGGCAGTAGGGGGCCCAAGTATCGAGCTAGCCACTTGCAAAAGGCTGCCCCGCCACCTCGCGAAAAATCCCGGGATGCGCCATAGTGCCGGTTGGCGACCGGAAGAGAGGGCCCTATGGACACTCCCGGGGGGGCTCGGGCGTTCCCGCAGTCTCCGAGCTAGTCCCCCGAAGGTGTAGTTAAGTACTAGTGTGAGACTGAGGGTTAGCAGCGTGTCGCCTTATTCCACTTCCGATTTTTCCCCCCACTTCACTCACATCAATAAAAATGAAAAGAAGCAGATATGTTAAAAAGGTTAAACAGCGGCTGCACTCCCTCTCTCTTAAAGTGCACCTCTCAAACATCCGAGGTCTGCACTCCAATCTCAATGCAGTCCACCACCACCTAGAGACCGATAAACCATCACTTTTGTTTCTCACGGAGACGCAGATACGATGTCCGTCTGACGTGGCGTACCTCTCCTACCCAGGGTTTACCCTGGAGCACAATTTCAAACCCCGAGCGGGAGTGTGCGTGTACGCCCGAGACGACATCTGCTGTCGACGTCTCCGTAACCTTGAGGACTCCCATTTTCTGTACTTTGGGTTCTGGTGGACACAGGAATAGAGAAAATTCTTTACGCCTGTGTCTACCGGTCGCACAGCGGAGACCAGGAGATGACCAGGCTCACTGAATATCTTAGTGAGGCGGCGGACACCGCTCAGCAAAGATACCCGTCTGCCCAATTAGTGATACTGGGGGATTTTAATGCCCATCATCAGGAGTGGCTTTTCCCACACCAGTACACTGACCATGCTGGGAGAGAGACGCGAAAGCTCGCTTTAGCGTTAGACCTCACCCAGCTGGTCCAAGGGGCAACACGGGTTCCCGATGTTGACGGTCAAACGGCTAATTGCTTGGACCTTCTGCTGACTACTGATCCAGAACGCTACTCAGTGTCGATATCATCTCCACTGGGTAGCTCCGACCACTGTCTTGTGAAATCTGTATCCGTATACTCACCGCCCGATCTCAGCCCTAGAGGCACCCGGCGTGTGTGGAGATACAAGTCAGCAGACTGGGATGAGATGCGCTCGTTCTTTGCGTCTTACCCTTGGCGGCCTGTTTGCTTTTCTTCGGATGATCCTTCTGTTTGCGCGGATGCTGTGACGGATGTGTTGCGTCAAGGGATGGAGTATTTTATTCCTTACTCTGACGTACCAATGTCAGGCAAAGCTCAACCTTGGTTCAGGACAGAGTGCCGACGCGCAGAAGCGCTTAAGCACGAGGCATACCTGTCCTGGGTTGATGCTCGAAACCGCAAAGCCAAGGATATTTCAGACAAGAAGAAAGCCTTTAATAAGGCCGCCAAGTCTTGCAAGATAGCTTTACGGAAAGCTCGATTTGACCACATTAGCCGAATAGGGAACAAACTAGCTTCATACCCAGCTGGGAGCAAAGCGTTCTGGTCCCTGGCTAAGTCGGTTGAATCGAACTTCTGCCGCCCCTCACTACCTCCACTGCTAAAACCTGACGGTGCACTGGCCCATACTGCCAAAGAGAAACCTCCGAGTGCGTCAGCATGCGAAATATTTATGTCGGAAATTTGCATTCGACAAACCGAGGTTCGAAAAACGCTGCTAAATCTAGACGTGAACAAAGCCAGTGGTCCTGACGGTATTCCAGCCATAGTGCTGAAGACATGTGGTCCTGAGCTTGCCCCTATATTAACACGTCTGTTCCGCCTCTCTTTTAAAACTGGAAAAGTGCCAAAATGTTGGAAGCAAGATAACGTGCAACCCGTGCCTAAAAAAGGCAGTCGTACCGACCCTGCCAACTACAGGCCAATATCAGTCACGTCCATCCTTTGCAAGAGTATGGAGCGTGTTCTGAACAACAGGCTCCTGGCATACCTAGAAGCGAACGACCTCCTTAGCGACCGACAATACGGATTCCGTCAAAACCGGTCAACAGGAGATCTTCTAGCGTATGCCACACACATCTGGAGTGAAGCCATCGAGAAACATGGAGAAGCGCTAGCCGTTTCTCTTGACATCTCGAAGGCTATTGACAGGGTTTGGCATGATAGCCTTATAAGTAAGCTTCCGTCATACGGCCTGCCTACTAGTCTCTCTGTGTGGATTTCGGACTTCTTGAGGGATCGATCTATTCGTGTGGTCATTGATGGCTGCGCGTCAGATCAATTGGCTATAAATGCCGGGGTTCCTCAAGGTTCGGTTCTCTCCGCAACGCTATTCCTGCTGCATATTAACGATCTGCTGAAACCCGGTGTTTTTGGGTATGCAGATGACAGCACGGTTGTGGAGAGTTACGTTTCCGACGGACGAGCTAGTGGAGCACAAATCCAGTCCAAAAGAGAGTCAATGGTTGAGCGTCTAAACTTGTCCTTAAAGGCAGTCTCCGATTGGGGCGACGCCAACCTGGTCAAGTTTAACGCCACTAAGACACAGGCGTGTTTATTCTCTGCTAAACGGAGTCAATTTGAACTTACTCCAACTTTCCGAAATGTATCCCTACCAGTAACTGACCATCTCGAGTTACTCGGTATGACTCTAACTTCAAAGCTTAATTTTGGTACTTTCATCGAGTCAAAAGCCCAACTAGCTGCAAAAAAGCTGGGAATCCTTGCAAAGGTGAGACGATACTTCACACCGGGACAGTTGCTCAATTTGTATCAAGCACAAGTCCGATCATGTATGGAGTACTGTTCTCATCTTTGGGACGGTTCAGCTAAGTACCAGCTTGAGGCTCTTGACACCATTGAGCGTAGAGCCAAGAGACTTATTGGTAGCGAGCAGCTGACTAATTCAAAGCTTCAGAGCTTGGGTCATCGCCGCATGGTAGCCAGTCTCTCGGTTTTTTATCGGATACATTTCGGAGAGTGTGCTAAGGAACTGTACGATCTAGCTCCCCCATCCCCGTTCTATCATCGGACAAGCAGACAAACTGCTAAGCGACACCGCTATATGGTGGACATTCCACAAATGCGCACTAAGCGTTTTGCCTCCACATTCATTGTGCGAACCGCAAAGGAATGGAACTCCTTACCCGAGTCGGTGTTTCCTGATGAGTACAATATGGGAGTCTTCAAGTCACGAGTGAATAGGTATCTTCTAGGCAAGCTTGCTCCATCGTCGACCACATCGTCGCTTACCATCAAGTGAGATAGTGGTCAAAAGTTTGCCTATCACGAATAAAAAAAAAAAAAATCAAATTATAATAGGACCAACTACAATGATAAATTCTCTCACTAAAATGTTCCGTGTGCCAAAAATAATGGTATTTTTTTTTCTTAAAGTTTCAGATCTTTGTTATGACGACCCAGTTTGGCGCAGTGGACAGGTGCCCGCCCTCTGCGCCGTGGGTCCTGGGTTCGATTCCCGGTAGGAGCACAAATTCTTTCCCAAGGGATATTTGTGCTTCTGGTTCAGGATGTAATGTGTGTGCGATGTGAATGTTTCCGTCAGCCACGATACAAGTCTTTGAACTTAGTGTGGGGCTGTGAGTGTGATTGCGTTTGTTTGTTTGTTCGTTGTTTGTTTGGATAATATAAATTGTATGGTCAGTGATATTTTATTAAGGATCTTCGTCGTATGTGACGCCATTTAAAAGGATGATACATATTCACGAATTTGCAAGCTACCCTCCCGGTCACAAGCTGTAATCATTGCAGACATCAGCATATTGCTATGTCCGTACTGCTTCATATTGCAACACCCGAGATTTCATGGTACCACCTAGTTACGTACCATATTTCCCCAGACGGTATACCGCATTTAGTTACCGTCCGTCTGTCTGTACTAGCTTACTGTACATGTATGTGGCGACGTATTGTAGTACAATGTCTGTAATCGTAGTACAGAATTTGGAATGTTCAGTTCCCAATTTATGAACATGATTTTCAGTGACAGTTGTTGTATTGTGAATATATAGGTAGAGATTGTCTAAGCTGAAATGACGCGCCCCACCTTCGCATTTACGCACATTTTCGTGGTCGGATTTATCACCCGACTAGTCGACCGTCTTGTACACGTGCAGATCCATTGTTCACTGAACAATCGACGCTCCCATACAGTTGAAGAGTCGTCATTAATATTTGCCCTCACACATCTAAATAAACTAATTAAGTATTGGGGCGCATCATTTCAGCTTGGACGAACTCTAACGATACCGGGACAATAACGGTTGTTGATGGAAATTGAAAGTAAAGTTATTGTGGTGCAAGTGTCACTGTATGACTGTATTCCGTGATATTTGTAAACAAGATATATAGATAGATAAATTCTTTATTTGCATACCAAAAAAGAACACTAAGAAATCTTAAATTTAACATAGGAGCACAAAGGGCGGTCTTATCGCACAAACCGATTTCTTCCAGACAACCAAAGGCATATAATAAAAATATTACAAACAGGGACTGTGGTGTACCTCAACACTTATTTAAATTAATAAATGTACTTACCCATACTTATTAATATAAGATACATAATATATCTAAAAAAACCTACATAAATAATAATAATACATTATAAACACACACAAGGCCACATTTTGACAACTTAAACCCGATTACTAGAACCAACTAAAAAAATGTTGTATTAACAATTTTTATAGGTATCTGATAGGCTAGCCTTTCACCACCATATCACCTGAAGGAAAGTGATGATGTGATCGACGTGACAATTACGATGTGACAGTTATAATATAACTAGCCGTCGGCCGCGGCTGCGCTCGCGTTTGTTAAAAAACGCTTTCACACACACAGCCCCACACTAAGTTTGATGACTTGTGTCGTGGGTGCCGGAAACATTCACATCACAAACACAATGACAACCACAACCAGAAACACAAGTTTTCCTTGAGGAGAAAGCTTGGGAACACAAGATTTCTCTGCCGGGAATCGAACTCGATAGCTCTGCTTAGAAGGTGAAAGCTTACCCAACTTAGCCAACGGGCAGTTCAAAGTTAATTTGTTAGCTATTTCTAATTTATTCTAAGAACTTATTAATAAAAAAGCCTTCATTTTACTGCTCAGATACAATTAACTTCATTCGTTTAGGATGTGCGTTGTCTCTAAGTCAGTCTCTCTCTCAGTCAGTCAATCAGTATGTCAAGACAAAGATTCTTTCTTATATTAATAGATTATTTAGTTAGAGACAATCACAAAATTATTTGGTAATAACTAGCTTATTCTGTACAAAGAACGCAATAACTGTATCTGACTAGAAAATATTATGTTTCTAAGGACTTTGGTAGTCAAGTTGTCCCAAATTTTTTCACCGTGTGGTACTCATACAAAATGAGCAGCGGTAAAAAAATACGGAATCTTCGTGGAAAAGCTTTCACCATTTCAACGATGTTTATTCTGCGAACTGTGATCCAAGCCGACGACACTACGGATGTAATTAAAATAGAGGTCGGTGAATAAAAAGTTACGCAGTACCGCATTAAAAGAAACTAGGAAAAATAACCCAGATTTCTTTTAGGTTGTTACAGAAAAGAGTTTCTTCAAAGAAAATTAACGTTTTATAGAAAATGATTTCTCTTCACGCTGTAACGGCTAAACAGAATTGGATAATAAGTTACTATTTAAAAACTTTTTTTAAGACAATCTTTTAGATGTCCGCCATGGATTTAAAGTGACGTCACTTTATTTTTGAGTTATTCTCAGCAAGCCCTTTCATTTGATACCCATATTGTAGGAGTGCATTAAAAATTACTGTCCGCCATTTTGTGTGTTCCGCTACGTTGGACTTAGAATGACGTTACAAAGCTAACCATGCATTGTCATCCAAACTAAACATAAATAAAAAATTTGAGCTCAATCGGTTGAAGATATCTGCTTCAAAATTGAGTTGCAAGATTCAACCCGAACAAACATACATACAGTGATAGCTAAATAAAAGCTTGTAAAATTTGGAACGTTTATGACTTCCGATTCAGATTGTTTATTGCCTCCATATATACAGTACCGTGTTATATTACAGTTAGGTACAATCTCTCATAATAATATGGGGTATCCTGTTGATAACGACAATTTTGCTGTAATATTTTAGTTTGATTTTCCATAATTATATAATATTCATTTAATTGTCCGGTATTCATCTAATTCGATTGGTTTTCTCTTGTATAGCCCATTGTAATTGTGATTGATTTTTTTAGCTCTTTTTATGCTTAAAGATTAGTTACATAGATAAAAAACATTTTCAATTACTACATACCACTAGAGGTGCTGGCAGTAACACAGGTAGATAATTTTCCCGTTCTTCTACTGGTTACAAGACCCTTGGTAGCAAGGAAAATAAACATTAAAATGTAGACTACGTCTCTATAAGCCCATAAACTATTGCGTCTATCCTTTGCTCCAGGGCAGCGTAAAAGAAAGAAGAACGAACGATAGCAAAAACCCATTACATTTAATTGATTTTTTAAGTCAGTTTAAAAGGAGACGCAAGATTGTGTTATGCAAACATACATTAAAATTGATAATTTACCCAATCTGCTATTATTATAGAAATTCAAAGCGACGCCGCACGGCTTATAATTTTATTATGTTTCAGTAATGGAGCAATCTCTTCAAAAAACATTGCTGTTTCAAAAGAAATAGTTATAATAGCTTCGCAATTGTAACAATAGATTTTTATTATGGAGTACGCCCAATTTATTTTCATTTTAATAACGTTTAAACGAATTCGTGCACTTTATTTCTTGTACGCGTGTAAAGTTTCCCAATTCGAGAGGCATAATATATAATTGTAGTGTATGGCAGTGTATAAATATTTAGCAAAACTGTGTTACTTACTTAGTGAGTTTTTTAAAAAAAAATGTTGTTAAATATTATCCATACTGTCTTTTTATTATAATTGGAACTCGATTTGTTATATATAGACTATACCAACATAGATACATATAGATAGACCATAACGAAATAGAGACCGAGAGAGAAAATATAAAATATCGAAATTCAAGTAAATATTTTTTTTAATATAATTTTGAACTGCCAGTTAGCTTTCGCGCACGTTTGACGACCCAGTTGGCGTAGTGGACAGGTTTCCGCTTTCTACGCCGTGGGTCCTGGGTTCGATTCCCGGCAGGAGCACAGTTCTGGGTGTAATATGTGTGTGATGTGAATGTTTCCGGCACCCACGATACAAGTCTTTGAACTTAGTGTGGGGCTGTGAGTTTGAATGCATATTTTTTTTTTTTGTTTTTTTGCCTTTTTAGAAGGTTATCGGGTTCGATTCCCGACGGGAACACAAGTTTTCTCCCCAAGGAAGTCATCGAACTTAATGTGAGGCTGCAAGTGTGAAAGCGTTAAAAAAACTGTATGGCGTAGTAAGGATATAGAAGTGAGGATTAAATAGGTTTTCTCTTACCTGATGACTATAATTGGGATTTCAAAGGATGTATCTACTTAACATTATTTAGCTTATGAGCAATTTGGATATGCAAAGCTTTTTCATAAATATATATTCTTTTATATTATGCGTGGAAATTTTCATACCAAAATTATTTTGCACAGACTCTAGTCAAAATAATTTATTTATTTAATAGTTTAGCACAAAACAGTGTACCTACAAGGAATACCCTAATGCTATGAAGCATTATCTACCTGATAATAATTATATAAAAAAATATTCAGCTTATTTTTGTACTTCTTATATAAAATAATAATCCATCCCAGTTCCTGTTACATTTAATTCCGTTGAAACAGTAATCTTTTGAGAGAATCGGTGTTAATTATTGAATAAACCAAATCTCTCTTAATTCTGAAAGAAGTGGTATAAAGTTCTTAATAAGTATTTATTCGTTACAATTTCCCTTGTGGCGAACTTTCCGGCGTTGAAAGGAATAATTCATTTTCTTTTCGACTGGTAAAATTGAAGTTCTTGGTAAATAAATTCGTAATTGATGTGAAAATGGTGGTAATTAAAATATTTAATGTTTATCTTAGAGCTTTGAATGGTACAAAGGAATGAGCAGCGTGATTTACAAAGAAATATGATCCATCAGGATTTCTCGATACGATAGGTTTTGCCTAGTGAGGAAACTGATGAATATGGACATTTAGGAAAATATGTTTGCCTGCAATGTATAGTACGTGCTTAATATAGTACTATAGTACTATTTATATTCCTAATACAATTCTAATATTTGGGCATATATAATGCAATGTAATAATTAATGCTTCTGCAGTAATAAAAACCATTTTCATTTCATTTTCATTAGACAAACAATTGAAACATATCTATCAATTCGTCTTTAGATTAGTACATTTCGATTAGTAGTTTCGAGTATGTCTAATCAAGCTTCTTTCATCGTCGACCAATCGTCGCTTACCATCAGGTGAGATAGTGGTCAAGCATTGGCGAATATTACATTTAAAAATATGGCTGGGGCCCGTGTTGGTCAGCAGCTGTTTAGCAATGACTTTAGTCAGCTGCTGACCAACCGGCTTTCAAAGTATGTGCAAGTAGACGAGACGTTCTATACACATTCCATCAAAACAGCGCTGCAGTAGCTGTAAATTGATGTCACCAAACACTTAGCGGTGTGCTAGCAGCTGTCTTTGAAATCCAATTCACATTTGATCCAAACAAGAGAGCGCTCACCAAACTCAAGTAAAATATGAATTTACTCACAAGTAAGATCGTACAAATGCTCCTCCTTACTGATGGAAAATATAAAATTATAATTGGAAGTTATATTCTGATGTCCTCATAATCATTGCGCTATTTAAGTAATTTATGTCAAACTCAAAAAATCTGTATTAAATTTAAACTAAGTAGTAAATTCTTGTCGGAGTTGCATATCGCACTCGCATTCCACACACACACCTATGTTTAAGCCCTATTATGTCTAAGGAACAACTATTTTAGTTTCGCAGTTTCTCGCATCTGAAGCAGCTGTTCCCCCTGCATACTCCAGCAAGTCAGGGAGAGACTGTCGGTTTTATTTACGAATAAATAAGAGAAACCTAAAATTAATAATCTAAAGACGGTCTGATCTCGACACTCACACAGAGTAAAATAGTTAACACTTAGCCAGGGCGGATGCTGAATCGTAACTTACCCCATCAAATAAAAGATGATTTTACATCAGAGATAGACAGTATGAACCAAAAAAGTTTTGTATGTGACATATCTATTAAATAATATATATTTATGTTTATTTACACTTATTTCTCTCAATGACGAATGACGCCTGAAAGTTTTTTATTGATTGATAGGCAAGCAATATAATTATAAGGCAAAGTTAGGTAGGTTCATAGTAGATAGATAAGGTCAGGATCTCTTCAGAACACTTTCCGTCGTAGTATTCACGGTAGGTAGGTAGCTCATCTATACCTATCATGGATACTACCAAAAGTTACCACATATGTAAAGTCCAAGTTGCGTGTTATCATTAGGCATGTGATGTATATGAGCTTATGTATCAGTCGGTTATCTCTCATACATGCATAACTTGAACATAAACGCTTTAATACTTATGAGCCTAACACTAAGTTCGATGACATAGGTCATGAGTGCCAAAAACGTTCACATCACACATTCAATCAAAGCAAAATCCGAATTTTCTTTGGGATGAAAACTTGGAATGCCACCGATCGAACCCGATGCCTGCTCCTTAGAATGCAAACATGCATCCAATCACCAAGCCAATTACAACAATCACCAAACCATTGCATCGCATAAATTGCGTCCTTCTTAAAATACTGCATAGTAATGACATAATAAAATAAACATAAACGCTTTCACACTCACAGCCCCACACTAAGTTCATAACTTGTGTCGTGGGTGCTGGAAACATTCACATCACACACACACAATCACAACCAGAACCAGAAACACAAATTTTCCCTGGGAAGAAAAATTGTGTTCCCGCCGGGAATCGAACCCGATACCCTTGCTTAGAAGGCGAACGCTCACCCAACTTGGCCAACGGGCCTAGTTGTATAATATGTTCACTCTGATATAATCTGGTCAATTGCACGCTTAGTGAAACTGGGTTGTAACTCCCTACCTAACTTGTAAGCAAATGTGCAACGAACCCAATTTTGCACAAGACGCATTTAGCTGAGGTTGAGTTAAATGCACACTGTCACTCGCACTTATAAATGCGAGTCATTTATTCTACAACTACTAATGTTTGTTTAGAATGAGAACTGGGAATAGGAACAAACAATTTATGCAGAATTATAACTAAGACTCACTCATCTTTGTTCCCCGAATGGTATTATTCTGGAGTCCATATTACTAGAGTAATTAGGTGTTTAATTGACTCTTGGATATGCATTTAATAGAAAAAACTTAATTAACGTTAAGTATGCAATATTCTCATCTAGATTGTTCGCAATTTTCTATGAATAGGGAAAAATGTTTGCCAATTTTATGTTAGACTAGCTTTTGCCCGCGGCTTCGCTCGCGTTAAGAAGTACAACAAACTTTCATCCCCTATTTTATCCCCTTGGGGGTAGAATTAATCAAAATCCTTTCTTAGCGGATGCCTACGTCATAACATCTACCTGCATGCCAAATTTCAGCCCGATCCGTCCAGTGGTTTGGGCTGTGCGGTGATAGATCACTATGTCAGTCAGTCAGTCAGTCAGTCACCTTTGAGTTATATATATTTAGATTAAATGGTGATAACCGATCGCGTTAGTTAAAATTCTACAAAACGGGACGGTTACATTACTTAGTGTTATTATTGAACTGTCCGCTGGCGTAGTTCGGTGCTCGTTTGCCTTCTAAACAGCAAGTATCGGTTCGATTCTATGTGAAAATATAAGCTTTCACCCCGAGGGAAATTTATGTTTCTTGAAGTGTGTGTGCTGTGTATGTTTCCGGTACCCATGCCACAAGTCTTTGAACTGAGTGCGAGGTTATAAGTGTAAGAACGTTGATGTTTATATTTTTACCAGCGAGCAGCCTGATAAATAGCTTAATAAACTAAAAATGTATAAGCATTTATTCAAAAAGCACTGCCATCGCAAACTTCTCGACTGCACTTACCTTATAGTGCTTGCATGCGTGGCATGTTGGGAATGCTAAGCAGCATTCCGTTTTATTTCAGCACATGCACACATTTGGACATAAATAATTTCCTGCACTGGACTACATAGTCTGAGAGCAGGCGTCCAATATTGCAAGTATCTGAAATAGAAAGCGCAAAGAACGTGCCTAAAATAGAAGTACGAACGACTGTGGGAGACAATCTGTCTAGATTAGTGAATCAATGATGTCAAGGCAAATGTATAACTTAAAATCAACTTACGCATACGAGTATACACCATCTTTCACTATTTGCTTGCAGGTAAGATGATAAGTTTTTTATTTTTTATTATTATTGTTTAACCCTACCCCCAACATGATCGTAGCCTTTTCATAGCAGTGCATCTATTTCTGTCACGCTTTTACTCAGTTTATCCATGCTTCATACTATTCTTCTATTTCTTTTAAATGTTTTACTAGTTATAACATTTTATACATTGGTACATTTTATAAATGTTTACTCCATTTTTATCTTCTTATGATCTATGCTGTTATGATTATATTGACAATATAATATTCAACATAATAATCTATATATTTCTTATTAATACTTTTGTTGCTTTTTGCACACAATATTTTAAAAAAGATTATACGATTACATGGTGCTAGCTTATCTAAAGGATGAAATTGAAATCAATAAAAATATTTCAAGCTTAGCGTTTAAGTGCGAATGAATAATTGACTTCGCCAGATATTTTTAAGTAGATAATGATGAATTCTTTTATTTCTGTCGCAATGTTACTTGTCGCAAGAGGTTTTTTCACAAGAACCTCGCATATTATTAAATTAAAAAAAAAACTATTGCGTCGAGAGGAAACATCAAACACAATCAACCACTGAAACTTTCTGATTTGTAATATTAATAAAAACTTATACGTAAACGTTTTTACACTCACAGCCCCACACTAAGCTCGATGACTTGTGTCGTGGGTGCCGGGGAAACATTCACATCATTTATATTACCTATCAAATAATTTGAAAACAAACGAATAACTTTTGTTTATCAAAATGCATGATATTTTACAATAACTATTGCTTTATTTCTAATAGCAAGAAATTTAAATACGAGATTATGAAGCAACAGATACCTAATAAAGTTAAAAAATATACAAAATTGCATTGCAGAGACTTACAAAACTATGAAAGGAAAAGCAACAGTTTCCCGCATTTTTATAAAAACTATCCTCTGATGCAAACACTTTAATGGCGGGTTGCAGGAATGTAGCCATGTTTTTTGTTGTAAATTGCAAACGGCTATTTATTTCAACAAACCATGTTTTGGAAATATTATGCAAAATTAAAGAGGAAAACCAGATCTCAATGAAGTCAGATATAGTTTTTGTCCCTTTAATTTTAACAGGGTGATGCCGAAAGATATTCATAATCATATTTATTGCAGATATCAGGTAAAACAAATATTAGCTCTGATATAAAACATGTTATTAGTATTATAGTACAAAATGTAGTATTTCTCTATGGGCCCCAAACTAGGCATAGCCTGTATCTTGGGCGCCCGTTGCTCGAAAGAATTATCACATGAGCTTGTACGTGATCCGCATCAGTGACTGATTAGTTTTTTTGAATATGTAATAATTAATACTTTATCTATTAATAATTCAGCGCCAAAAATCTCGACAATTCCTCAAAATAACATGTCATATAAGAAAATATGGTCTTGATTTTTGGAAGTGACCATAGTCAGACATCATTAAGATGAAACATAATTAAACGCAAGCAAAGCTTAAAAAACCGACTTCACCGCTCAATCTTCGGAACCTTGATCAGATTAAATGTATTAAAACGCATTATTGACGATAACTCAAATACTACTGATCAGATCTTGATCAAATTTTAATGCAATCAAAGGAAAAGCAAAAGCTTTCAAACAAAAAAAAAATTGAAATTGGTTAAAAAGATGAGGTAACTTTTGAGTCGGTTAAAAACGAGAACATCGTCAATGTAGTCCACAGAATACGGATTATTGAGGATAACTCAAAAACTACTAGTCAGATCTTGATCAAATTTAAATGGGACAAATTGGAAAGCAACATCAATAATACAAAAAAAAAAAAAACAAATCGGTTTACGTGGAAAGAAGTTATGAGGAAACACACATAAAAAAAAATAGGAAAGATTTAACATTTGTTTTTATTACCTGCCTGACTCATATACTTGAAAAATAAACATAAGTTTTATTAGATATTGATTTCCTTAGCTCCTCGTAAATACAATCTTAAGTATCTTACGGAGGACGTCAAGAAAGAAAATCCTTTCTCCAATTCATCGTATTCAGGCAAGATTATTCGTGTCTTGTTCTGAGTCGGAAGCATTTGCAATGCACTTTCGTACTGAGATTTAGGAATGCAAAGCTGCTATTTATATTAAGTACAAAGAAACTGTGATTCAGACGGTTTAACTTGAACGGAGAGATAAAACGTGCAATGCGCTAAGAATAAATGTAATAAAACGTACCAAAACGGACAACAAGCATGAGAGTCATATTAAACTGACATAAACATATTTTTGAACAAAACTAAGGCTTTATTATGATTTAATGAAGGCTGCATTAATATTTAAAATATCATACGTTCGAAAGGGAGTCACCGTTTGTAAGTAGGAGGATAGAAATAAGAGACTGCTTTAATTAATAATTTTAATGAAATAATGAATATAATATAATTAAACCTACTAATATTATAAACCCGAAAGTTTGTGTATGTTTGTTCCCTCTTCACGCTTTAACGGCTGAACGGATTTGGATAAAATTTGAAATGTACATAGCTTAACCCTAGGATTAACACATTGGCTACTTTTTAACTTGATAATAGTGGGCGTAGCCGCGGGGCTCGGCTAGTGTGTAATAAATGGTAATAAATGAGTATGAGCACATTTTCCACTTCGAAAGTGAGTAGTGTGAAATATTTTTATGAATTTTCAGCGCTTGTCATATTTTTTCTTTTGATGTGTGTTTTTACTTGATGTTAAAGAACTTTGAAAACAGTTTGAGCACAAAATCTGGAGTTTTAAATATAACAAACATCTACATGCTTTCACACTCACAGCGTCACACTAAGTTGGATAACTATAGTCATCACACTCATGACCAGAATCATAAATTGCCTTGAAGAGAAAACTTGTTTTGCTACCAGGAATCGAACCCGATACCCTTTACTTAGTAGGTGGAATACGCAAGCGGGCAGTACAATCTTTAATTTAAAATAGGTATTGTGTGAAAAAACAAATATGAACATAACTATTTGTTTCAAACTTGTTTTGCGTTTTGTTTTTTTTTTTGTTGAGGGTTATTAAACAATAGATAATAGACAAACAAGTTTTAATTACAAAACATAAAATCAAGTTACGTAATATTCTAATTATATTCTATAACAATAAATATTTAAATTTGCTCAAAACGAGAGGATTAAAGTAACCAATTATAGAAAACGTGGGAATAATAAAAATAAACTGAATGAAAGCCATTTAGCGTACATTATTTAGAATAGATATCGTATGTTATAACGATTATAATTAATGGTGCTAATTCTGTTGAGCACCGAACTAACCTAAACTAAACTAAAAATAATCTAATTTTAGTCAAAGAATACCTATACGCTTTTCTGATTTTACGTCGAACTTAATTTAAAAGTTGAAATGAGAGGACTAAAATTGATTTTGACAGCAACCAAATTGAATTGTATTCACAAGAGCCGCAATCACATATTCCTCCATTATAGACTTTGTAGGTCAGTATTTGCTTCATTAATTGCACGTGTTATTCTTTCAAGTATAAGATCACAATAAAAATAATCCAGACCTTTTTCATATTTGAGTTTAAAATTTCTATTTTTAGTCTTAATTTGACGTAAATCATGTACATCAGAATAAGAATTTGGTCATTTTCACTAAATAGAGTAACTAAACTAACTTAGTCCTGTCAAACTTAATTTTAGTCTAATCTTGCATTTTCTGAATAGGTTTTGGACTAAAGCAGGACTAAAACTAATTTTAGGCTAGTTTTGTCTAATTCTGGATAACAGAATCGGCACCAATATCTACCTAAATAAGTTTACGATTGAAAATATAAATCACAAATTGATCAACCTACAAAAAAAAGCAAACTACGTCAACAATAATTAAGAGTCCACGATTATTGTAGAAGTTAAAAATGCACATTTAAAAAAGGATGCTTTTATCATTCTTCTTATCATGGTTCTGTTTAAAAGTAGCCAATGTGCTAATCATCGATGTCAGCTACCTCCATAACACATTTCATCAAAATTATTCCAGCCGTTTAAGCGTGTAGAAGTAACAAACATACAAACACATTTGCAAACTTTCGCGTTTAGAATATGAGCAGGTAGTAGGATAAGACTAGTAGTGCCACACATTAAATGTGCTATCTGCTTAGAACTTAGGTATACACATTCTATCCATATAGTCCACTAGCTGCGCCCCGCGGTTTTACCTGTGGAAGTCTTGTACCTACGGGAATTCTGAGATAAAAAGCATCCTATGTATTAATCCAAGGAGTCCACTACCTCCATACCAAATTTTATCAAAATTGGTCCATGCCCTTTCTACCACTGACCACAAGATGAACTGACAAACATCATCCATTTTTGGTTGATCTACCTCATTTCCGCTCGAAGCGTTTTGCTTCCCCTTTCATCATCCATACAGCAAAGGTGTGGAACTCACTGCCCCCGTTTTTGTTTCTCAAACAATATAATAACTATAGAGTCTTTGAGTCTAGAGTGAATAGCTATATTCTAAGTAAACATGTTACATCTTTGGCCGCATCATCACTTTTCATCAGATGAGATAGCTAATGCTTACCTATATGGCATAAAATAATTAAACGCAATAAAAGCTTAAAAAACCGACTTCTACGCTCATATTTTGGTTTTGGCTAGATCGATTTCGATAAAATTTCTATGGGACCACCTCTGAAGTATAATCTACCAAACAAAAAAAAAGTGTCGGAGATATCTACATACTTGTATGTATATACATACATACAAAAAAACACACATTCAAAATGAGAACCTCCTTTTGTGAAGTCGGTTGAAAATAAAGATAAACTTAGTGTGGGACTGTGCGAGAATATGAAAGCGTTTATATTTAAATGGCTGTGTGGTAAGTTGATAAGCAAATTGGCTTTGTAGTTTATTTAAAATTAATGTTTGGTGAAAAGTGTAATTAATTAATAATTACACTTTGCACCGTTACTGTTTTAAACATTTATTTAAAGCTAGATTTAAAAATGCAGCGTTATATTATTTAAATAATTTAAAATTATGAGTACCATCAAATAAACAGAGAGCGTTTATGACTATTATTTTCAACCTACAAAAAAGGAGGAGAGACTTGAGAGGTCACTCTCTCAATTCGCCTGTATGTTTTCAACCGACTTCAAAAAAGGAGGTTCTCAATTTGACTGTATGTTTTTTTTGTATGTATGTTACGTGATATTTCGTCAATTATGAATCGGTATTGATGTTTTTTTTTTGTTAAGTAGATAGACTTCAGAGGTGGTCTCATATTTTTTTTATCGAAATCGATTAAGTCAAAACCAAAATATAAGCGGTGAAGTCAGTTTTTTTAGCTTTGCTTGCGTTTAATTATTGCGTTTAATATACCTATAATATAATAAACCTACATACGCAGAACAGATTAAATACAATTAGGTATATTATGTTTGAGCTCACTAAAATTATTTGAGATTATGAGCTGAACGTGCGTTACTTTATAGTAAACGAACAAATAACTAAATAACCTCAGGCACTTTGCGTTTATTGGATTGAATGAAATATAATTAACATATCTTTAGTGTAAGATTTATTTATTTATTAGTACATTCATGATTATTCAAAATACAGATTTAACTGAACTACTTACCTAATACAAAAAGTCATTGGTCGGCAGTGTGCCCAAAATGCTGGCTGCATTACCTCGTTGCACAGCGTGACTTAATTGCTGTGCAAAATACAAACCGGCATTATGGTCACGTGTCGACTCTTTCAGTCTCCCAGCCAAATCTTTATAAATATCAAGTAACGTATTATATTATGATACAATTTATAAGTATTTGCCATCTAAAAGGGTTCTGATTTAACCCATTATATTTTTATTTTCAATGTGTTCGAATCTACAAAATTATTGCGCATATATACACATATAGAGGAGTAAAGTAGTATTGTTTTACTGCAACACAAGTTGGAGAACTTTTTAAAACGGGTTTTGATCTGGTTTTAAGAAGCAATAGGCCTCACTGAGCGACATGCATTAATAGTAAATTGGTATGTTAATGTTTTGTTTTGTATTGTATGATCGTTTGTAATTTTGTTCTCCTTTTTTTTTAATTTTCAGTTTTTTTGTATTTTTTTTTGTATTATTCTTGATAACATATAACATTATGCTTCGAAACAAGGTTAAGGCTAAGGTTACATATAACAATTATATTTGCGTTTTTTTTGTGGAATCGACTTTTTATTTGCCTGTTATTCAACATAGCGGTTATTTAATAGGGAAATAGTCTTTATTAAAATTATCGTATCTAAGCTTTTAAGAATAAACTACACATCATACGTCTTAACCGATAATTATTAATTCTTTGATTATTTTTGTTGATAGTTTCGGTTATTTTTCTCGTAGATACTAAATTTATGTGTGCAAAAACATTTTATTGAACGAAAATTGATTTAATTATTTAGCTAATTACACTTTAATAATTGGTTATGTAAGAATGAAAAGTTTCCTTATTTCTAAAGTACCTATCATTAAAATAAACTATACTTACAATACATAGTAGTAATGACTGCGTTTTTTACGAGCACAGGGATTTCTTTAGCTTAAGTCTGTTTGTCAAGGACTATCGTTAAGAGACCGCTTTCCCTAAACTGTTCGGGACATAAATAGTTTCGAACATGTCTTTCTCCGTACATAATATAAACATTTGTATGTAAAAAAGAGCGAAATCTCCAATGCTCTCTATCTGACTACATTAAGGATAAATAAACAAGTCAAGCCCAAAGCGAAAGGCCTTGACAAAAATATTCAAATTTCAGAGAATCGTTTCCAAACCATATTTTTATTTCTAGTCCGACAAAGCCTGCGAGGGCTGCGTCTCACATGAATACTGTTTAACCCACACCCTTTATATCCAAGCTTCTATCAGTTTATATCTGGAACCTTACACTTTATTGAGAAATGTGTTTTGTGATAACCCTACATGATGTATTATAAGTTTTTTTGTGATGTGCGGTCAAACGGTGGAACTGAACTTTTATGTTGATCTGGAATTTATTAGGTGAGTAGTACAGTTGACTGGTTTTTAGCGCCAGTTTTTACCCGACTAAACCGGAGAAAAAAGTAGGGCTATATTTTATATGCATATATTTTCGGTGACCCTTAGGGACATGATAATATACAAAGCGCCCGCGTATCTGCATTTTTGTCAACATTGAGTGATATACATTATCGGAACCTGGAAAAATTGTCTAATCTACTTTTTTTTTAGTTTTTTATACATTCAAACGCAACCTACTTAATCTTACTTTTAATTAAGACGTATCTACTACAAGTCATAACATATACTGAATAGTGAAGACATTTCTGATGCCTAACTCTATTTTGTCAAAAATGACATTTACGTCTTTTTTCCTTATGACGTCATTTTTCATTCCTTATGATTATGTGTGTGATGTGAATTTGTGAAGTGAAGTTTCCGGCACCCACGATACAAGTCTTCGTCGAACTTGCGTGTGAAAGCGTTTGTTTATATGCGATTTTATAAGAACTTTATCACAGCTTTACTTATAAAAATACTGAAAATGTATGTGAGACATGTCAACTTTAAATTTTAGTTGCTAAATAGTAAAAAAAAAATGGTAAAAGAAACCTAAAGATGATTTTATAATATCTATTACTATACGGGCATACTTACCATGCCTTTGTTTTATATCTTTGAAAATATTATACATGATCGTAAAAATATAAATAAATATAAATTAAGAAGCGACGCACACAATCTTAATACTAGATATAAGCATAATATTACAGTGCGCAAATTTAGATTAAGCAAAACGAATAAATATTTTATGGCAAAAGGGGTTAGATATTACAATAAAATTCCTAAGTTTATAACTGAGTTACCACAGGGAAAGCTCAAAATCAGTAATAAAACGGGTATTAATTAAGAAAGTCTATTATAAAACTATTGACTACATTAATGACAAGGATGCATGTGAGCAAACTGCACAGGCGCTTTCTAGCGACATCAAGATATAGATATACCTAGGTTAATATACTTATTAATAAGAGTTAAGGAATGATTTCAAAAAATTAATGAAAAAATGCGTCGCCGTGTTTCTTGCCAGATTATACCGTTTTTGGGGAACAAAGACGCAGGCAATGAGTTCCACTATTTTGCTGTACGGCTGATGAACGAAGAAGCAAAACGTTTTGAGCGAACTGGAGGTATGTCGACCATAAATAGATGACGTTTGATAGTTTGTCTTGTTGTTAGATGGTAAAAAGGGCATAGGGGAATTCCTGTGCACACTCTCCAAAATGTAAGCGATAGAATACCGATGAGCTTGCCACCTTACGATGCACTTTTTGATGAGTTTTTTTTATGTGCATAGGCACATTTTCATAGGAAAATCCAGCGATTGACGTCTATCTCAAATGATCATGAGGTAGTAGATAAGCACGCACGATTAAGATTGAAAGTATTAAAACTAGTACTCAAGAATAGCTTAAGTAACATAATTTTGTCATGAAACTTAGTACGTGTACATGGCAGTAGTTCTGCAAATATTCAGTCATGATGTACCTATAATATATCGGCGACACTTTAAGTATGTGCTTAATAGGTCTCATCTCAGATACCTCCGCGTCATTATGAACATCAGGTGGTTAAATCGCGTTAGGAATACTAATGTACTAAATCAGGCGAATATCACCTGATGTGCCACCAGCTTCGGTGGTGTAAACACTTTTCACGATATCCCAACAAGAGAGTACCAAACCGCATTTTATTTACAAACTTCCACAACGGTCGGTAGACGTAAGAACGACCAAGTCCTTATATTCTAGTACGTTCAGAAAGTGCATGCTAAAAAATGCAAGACTGAGCCCTCTCGTTAGAAGTCATTGGCTTTAAATGGTCCCGAATCCCGTATAGAACGGTCTAAGCACGCGTTTGAAAATGATCGGCAAAGCAAATTAGAAGCCATGCGCCAAGAAATTAAGAGCAGACCACCAACTAGCAACGTTTATAACTTTGTAAAAGACATACATGTGAGCGCTATGCGCGTATTAATACTGCCAAAATTGGCTATATCAGTCACATCAGAGCTTGTCATCGAAGCTTTAATGAATGACAAGCAGAAGTCAGTCACCGTAACCGAAATCAGCATGAATTATGATTGATGCTTAGCGACAAACTTTCTGCTTGAATACTCTGATGGTGAACCGCAACTGCACTACGGTTTATCGTAAGTAAGTATAACTTAAAATTAGAAATTTTTAAATCACAAGAACTATAATTATAATAGTTTAGGTAATATCTCGGGACTTAATCGCGCTAAAAAACTATTTTTATTTGCCTTTCGGCCAAGTTGCATTGGCCATGGGCTCAAGAAGACCAATGCAACTTGGCCGAAACGTCGAGGTAAATAAAAATAGTTTTTAGCGCGATTAAGTTTTTTTTTTATGCATAATAGTCAAGCATTTGACCACTATCTCACCTGATGGAAAGTGACGATGCGGCCGAAGATGTAACATGCTTGCCTAGAAGATACCTATTCACTCTTGACTTGAAGACTCCCAGATTATACCCCTCGGGGAACAATGACGCAGGCAATGAATTCCATTCCTTCGCTGTACGGATGATATACGTAGAAGCAAAACGCTTCGAGCGAACTGGAAGTATGTCAACCATAAATGGATGACGTTTGACAGCTTGTCTGTTTGTCTCAGTCCCGAGATATTACCTAAACTATGTGTACGAATCGCGAAAGTTTAAAAGTTTTAATTATAATAATATCAAATATACAATAAATGTTAAAACAATGACCAATCATCGCTTCAAGATGATCGTAGTACAAACTCGGCTTCCGATTTGGCAGTCACGGTTTCAAATCCAATTCCACCCATATCTTCATACATAGAAAATTATTTCGAAGACGTGAATACGACGCGATTCCAGGACAAGTGTAGTCTTGCTACCTCGCTACGATAGAAGAGCCCTTGGCCTCAAATTAAGACTTACCAAGTTACCATTTTTCCCTATTCTCCTCACGTAAAATGAACTCTATATCGGGAAGTCGAGGCATGTATTACTTGACCTTAATGTCACTCGAAAGTAAGACAAAGTTTGATTTTATAAACTTCGAGGATACGACCTCCGCTCTCATATTGATTTAGCTCAATGTTTTAAACTTTTATTCTCGAGTTGCGTGTTCTACTTAAAGTCTTGAAAGAACCCATTTAAGCTGCTGGGTTAAACAGGGTACGAAGCTATTTAGATACAAAAGGTCAAAGTTAGATGCCGAAATAGGAACAAAATTTACATGATCCGGGTCAGCATGAAGTTGTTTTAGTTTTGCCAAAATGTCAGCAGCTAAAGTTCTACAAAAGGCGAATAAATGAATAGATTTCATATATTGGATTTGTCAGGAAAACGCTATTTGAAAGGTTTGAATACTAATCAGTCTGATATTAATATTATTCAAGTAGACAAATCAAAATTTTGGAAATACCCCTTGTGACCTATATGGAAAACTGTTGCACCAATCTTCACCAAATGTAACTAAGAACACTTTCGGTCAAATTATAACATTTTGTGACATCGTAGCGCGGTCCGCCTTGTCGATAGTAACTGATTGACAAGGTTAAGCAACGTTCAGTCAGACTAGTGCTTGGATGGCTGACAGCTTAGTGGGAATTTTAACCGAGTGTCACCGTGCTTCGGAGTACACGCTAAGCTGTCGGTCCCGGTTGTTAGTTCTAAGACAACAGTCGTTAAGCTAAGTCGGATGCCTTCAGACGTCCTGAAAAATCCTGACACTAGGACTGCCACTAGTCTATACAACTAGCAAGCAAGCAATAACTGTCAAAATAGAAAAACCGTATCTAAATGGGCAAATCATTTTGCACACATAAAACTCCTGTTCCGTCATAGGGAGAACAAATTAACGAATTACTACATTTTTTGTCTTAAAAATTTGTTAAAATTATGCATTATCCAATGAAAAATTATGCCAAAGCAATTTTGATTTTCCTCTGAATTCTGTTTACTGCTGTACATAACAGCCGTTAAAAACTGTAAACACTAATAAAAAATTCTAAGGTATCTTATTTTAAAAAGGAAATAGAAACCCTTATAGAATTATTTGTCGTCCATTGGTCTGTCTGTCAATATATTTGTTTGTAGGTACGTTTGAATCTACCTGTCAGTAACCTTTTCCACGCAGAAAGAACGGGTGGAAGTATCAAGTTGAAATCTGCATATTAAGTTCATTATCATTAAGACAGTGGACAAATTCTTGCTTATCCAACATAAAAAAAAAAACAAATTGGTCTACGGTTAATCATACAACCCTGAGGCAAAAGTATGGTATTATAAACATACGGGCTATCATAACTTATTTGTAAAATTTAACATTATGGACAGAAGCTTATAACATCTTTGCGTAAATGAGTGGATAGACTAATGGAATTATAGCAATGAAAACATCAAAGGGTTCCGTAGAGGATTTAAGTTTGTAACGAGATTAAAATACCTACCTTAATTAAAGGTATACATGAAAGGTTTAACGAGGGACCTCCGATAGTTAAATGTATCATTCCGTTGATATCCAATATGTATAGACAGCAAGCTGGTTTTTATTATTCTCTTTGTTTATATTTTTTTAGTAATAGTCGTGTTAAAAATTACAGTCACAATATATCTAAATAAAGTTAAATTTTGAATTTTTGGATGTATTTATTCTTTATAGACAAGCGTTTGACTACTATCTCACCTAATGGTAAGCGATGATGAGGTCGACGATGGATCACGCTTGCCTAGAAGATACCTATTCACTCGCGACTTGAAGACTCACCGACAAGAAACACCGACTCGATAATAATTTTTTTATCTTTTATTTTTGTATATTTGAGTATAATTTATATTTTTTTAAGGAATTGGGTACTCTATGGTTCAATTCCCTATATTTTATATAACTATAGTAGGTACAATTAAAGGTATATCATAGAGATAGGAGACAAACCTACAGGCTATTTAGCTGCAAAATCATTGAGGTATATACGACTTTGCAGCAAATAAGCTCACTACATTAAGCTATAGCTCAATATAGTACATACATAATATATTGTTATTAGACAGACTTATTCTGTCACGTGTACTTGTAACTAAACTTATGTAATGAATAGAAAACGAACGTAATAAATTTGGTCCAACACATTATGTGCGTTAAATTAGTCTACATTTTAATTGATTTAAGCTTGTTTTACTGTTTCACTGGTATCTACAAATCTTTTCACAAACTTTAATCAGAAACGCAAGAAAAATTCGAGTGATTTGTTCACGTCATACTCATAGCAACTTGCACGACAAACTTTGAAGTTTTTGCGTATAAATGTCTGAAAATACAGGTAGCCCGTTCAGCGAAACTCAAATTATGTCCGAAGTTTTGCAAATTTGCTTACAATGTGAATAAATTAAGAATTTATATAGGGACAAATGCGTAACACGTAAGGGATTATTACCATGGGTCTTTATCAAATATTATATATGAACCGTGCTCCGTGGCTTTGTCAGTGTTAATATTAGTTTTAGTATCACAGTTATTAACCAGGGTTAAGGCTATAAATATTATAACGTTTACATACCGATTTTGTTAAGTTCATTAAAACAAATATTTAGAGTATTTGTGAGCAAACTATCTCAAATAGATCTTGAATAACCTTGAAAATAGTTTCTTCAAACTAAAATCAAAATGTATTAAATTGTCACTGACAATTTGTCAGATAATGGTAATAATCTATACTAATCTATACTATATATACTATATACTATATTACTATATTACTATATACTATATATAATATATAATAATATAATATATAATATAATAATAATAATAATAATAATAATCTATACTAATATTATAAAGAGGTAAAGTTTGTTTGTTTGTTTGTTTGTTTGTTTGTATGTAAAAGGTAATCTCTGAAACTACTGATCCGATTATAAAAATTCTTTCACCAATAGATAGCTACACTATCACTGAGTGTCATAGGCTATGTTTTGTCGGGATAGAAGTTAGTTATCAGTTCGAAATAATAATATTCGTAAGACAAGTCGGAGAAAAATTTGCTAACTTTCCGCTTTATCGGCGTACGCTGACTAAACGGTAAGACATAGTTGAATACAATGTATGGCAAAAATGTTGGCCTTCATGAGTTTTACAAAAAAGTCCGCGACAGCATATATCTAACATGTATGTATAGCTCAGAAAAAATACTTTTCTTTGTTAAAAATCTGAAAAAAAAGCGGCCTATGTTTAGTTGGCTTTTTGAGACATTCAGTATTAATCCTTATCAAAATAAACTATTTCATCGTCTTACATAGTTCATGTGGATACAATTGGCTTTTTACTGCATGTAATTTGGATAAATAGTCTATGAGAAATCGTGAAATTAGTTTCACGGGAGCCCGCCCGTGAACGGGACGGGTCAGAAATGTACCGCCACGTACTACGAATTCCTGCACATTAAAAAATAGCGGCTTCTATTTCGTTGGCTTTTTTTAAGTATTTAATATTAATCCTTATCAAAAAAACCTATTTCATCGGCTTACGTAGTTCAGGTAGATGTAATTTGCTCTTTACTGCACATAATTTGGACCTATAGTCTAGGAGAAATCGTTAAGTTTATTTGAGGGTGAAAACGGTGGATCACAGAATGGAACAGTTACTGCGTAATCCGGCATACGTCTATGTTTTGAACCGACTAACATAACTTTTTTTTTGTTTAGTCTTATCATTAAACTTTGAACTGCCCGCTAGCGTAGTTAGGTGGGCGTTTGCCTTTAAAGCACCGGGTTTGATGCCCGGTGGGAACACAGGTGTTTTCCCACGGGAATTTGTGTTTCTGGTTTTGAGTATGTTGTGAATGTTGTGTGAATCTTGGATGTTTACTGCCCCTTGATACAAGTCATTGAACTTAGTGTGGGGTTGTGAATGTGAAAGCGTTTATGGGTATGTTTTTTAATATTTACTACCCGGCCGACGCCGGGAAGGACGTTCCTGAACTTTGAATTGCTCGCTGGCGTAGATGGGTGCGCGTTCGCCTTCAAAGCAGCGGGTTCGATTACCGGTGGTAATTTACCTAGAAAATTTATCTCCACGAGAAATTTGTGTTCCTGGTTTTGAGTATGTTGTGAATACTTTGTTAATCTTGGATGTTTACGGCCTCCGATACAAGTCATTGAACTTAGGGTGGGGCTGTGAATGTGGAAGTGTGTTTCTTTGCATATTTTTTAACCGGGCGACGCCGGGCGGGTCATCTTTTGAACTATCTACTCGCGTAAATGGGTACGCGTTTGCCTTCAAAGCAGCGGGATCGATTCGCGGTGGTAACAGAAGTTTTCTCCCTACGGGAAATTTGTGTTCCTGGTTTTTAATATGTTGTGAATCTTGGATGTTTACGGCCCCGCGTTACAAGTCACTGAACTTAGTGTGGGGCTGTGAATGTGGAAGTGTTTATGTGTAGATTTTTTAACCGGGCGACGCAGAGTGGGGAATCTTTGAACTTTGAACTACCCACTGGCGTAGATGAGTGCGCGTTCGTCTTTAAAGCAGCGGGTTCGAATCTCGGTGGGAACACAATAACAAAAGTTTATTCCCCACGGGCAGTTTATATTTCTGGTTCTGGGTATGACATGAATGTTGTGTGTGTGGTGTTAATTGTTTACGGCCCCACGACACAACTTATAGTACTTTTACAGTGAGGCTGTGAGTGAGAAAGCGTTTATATGTAAGCTTTTGTTTACCCGGGCAACGCCGGGCGGGTCAGCTAGTTAGTAATAAAATGGCAATGGTAGTATAAATTTTGGATATGAAAATCTGTACAATTAATAAGTCAAAATATCATGTTATTTCTTCAACCCTTACAGTTCCTTTTTAATAGGCTAGTGTGACTATATATAATCACAGTGTTTCATTTGCCATAATTATGTAATAATTTGTTCGCTAATTGTCTCGAATCTAAAGGTATGTAATGCCCGTAGTAGTACCACGAGTAAACTGATATAGACGTCATTTAGATAGAAGTAGATTGTATCTATTTGAGATATAAAAGTGTTTATATAAAACCTATTCAGTACATTATTATTGCGATTGCTTTTATAGGAAAATCCTCGTTATCTAATAGATTAGCTGGAACGCAGCCAACAATTACTGTCCTTGGATAATCGGTGACCCATTTGTCTTTCTGAGAGGACAATCATACATTTTCCTAACACAAGTAAAACCGGACACAGGACACATTCTCATCTCAACTACTATTTTATGACGAGTCGACTTCATTACATTCTAGGAGTATTTCGGTTTAGCGTGAATATTTATTTTACAGACCAGCCTGCTGAATCTGCAGCCGCATCGTCACTTTACACCGCTTGGACCCAGTAGTTCCATTCGATAGTTCTATGATGGGACTAGGAAGATAAGGGCTGCTCTCTGTTAAAAAATATAAAGGTACCCTTGGCATATTCTAAACTCAAAATCATATGTTCACAAGGGCCCCAAAGAGGCATTCATGAAGACTCTGCTACTAGATTCGCAAAATTACAGCTATCTCGAGAAGAACAAAAACATAAAAAAGGACTAAGCTATTTTTTTGTCGGCTCCGCAGAATATGCATATGTAGCCACTGTCAAGTAATTAGCAGTCATATTATAGAATTTTGACGAAGTACTACTTATTACCATGTGTCTTATTCACTGGTCAGAGTTAAATTCAAGTATAAGAGTCAAAGTCAGGTCATGGTCAAGTCATACCCTATAGTAATTTGGAAACTTTACTAGAACTTCTGTTGGAGTTTTGAAGTCTAAACAGCTGCTATAGCTGCGCCTCATTATTTTGCTAAATTCATAATAATAATTATGTCACGACATATTAATAAAATTTTGAAGAAAGTCAGGCATGACATTTAAAATAAAAGAAGTTCAGGTAGGTACAAATAAACATGAATTTACTAGTGATAGTTACCATTCTTTTTTCAAACGTTTTCACACTCACATCCCCACACTAAGTTCGATGAATCGTGTCGGTGCCGGAAACAATCAAATCGCATCACACCCAGAACCAGAAACACAAATTTCCCATGGGGATAAAACTTGTGTTTCAACCGGGAATCAAACCCAACACTCTGCTTAAAAGGCGGACCCGCACCCAACTAAGCCAACAAGCAGTTCTTATTTATTATTTTTATTGATGCTCTTTTACGACAGACCCTTACAATAAACATAGTTGCGATTGACGAGTGATGGGGTTGGATTTAAGAAATAAAGATACAGTTTCGAGTCCACTCCATGAATTTTTATTTCCATTATTCTAAAATAATAATCCTTGTTCCTTTTATAAAACAATAAAATAAAATGAGTTTTCTAAAAACATTTTAAGCATTTATATCTTCAACATGCGGCACAGTTACAGTATTATAATAGGAAATTTCTAACAAAATCTAGACTTGCGGTTTGGGTATCCTTTTATGCGGAGTAAACCCAAAACTGCTGAATAATATTAGCGAAACTGCCAACGGTTGTGCCATCCCAGTCCCTCCTTCGCATTTGATGTTAGGCCTATTTTATTAGGCCTTCAAGTTCCAACAAAATATGTTTATGTCGTATTTGTGGACACATTTATTTTAGATACAACATTTGTATAATTTTGCTGTACCGACGTATTTATTGTTAGTTTAACTATACATATAATGGTGCTAATTCTGTTGAGCACCGAACTAACCTAAACTAAACTAAAAATAAACTATTTTTAGTCAAAGGTACATATTCTTTTGAGCACCGAACTAACCTAAACTAAACTAAAAATAAACTAATTTTAGTCAAAGAATACCTAAACGCTATTCTGATTTTACGTTGAACTTAATTTAAATCACATATTCCTCCATTATAGACTTTGTAGGTCAGTATTTGCTTCATTAATTGCACGTGTTATTCTTTCAAGTATATGATCACATTTAAAATAATCCAGACCTTTTTCATACAGACTAATTTGAGTTTAAAATTTCTATTTTTAGTCTTAATTTGACGTAAAACATGTACATCTGAATAAGAATTTGGTCATTTTCACTAAATAGAGTAACTAAACTAACTTAGTCCTGTCAAACTTAATTTTAGTCTAATCTTGCATTTTCTGAATAGGTTTTGGACTAAAGCAGGACTAAAACTAATTTGAGGCTAGTTTAGTCTAATTCTGGACAACAGAATCGGCACCAGTATACATTTTATAGTCAACACTACAAAGTAAGTCGAAATTTTTACGTGTGACTATAATAACTTAAAATATGTATACCTACGTTTTGTTAGTTATACAAAACTATTGATGTCACGTTTTTCTATAATATGATTAATAAAAAGTTAGAGGTTAATTCCACAAATTGTAATAGTAACAAAAGTAGCAAAATAAATTAAGTTTGATTTATGCTATTTTAGAAAAATAAACAGGATTTAATTTTATCATTAATGTCTACGGAATGTTTTTAGTCGTTGAATGTTGTCAGTAAAACGTCAATTATTTATTTTATCATGCTTCTACTATATTGTCGGCTGGTAGCAGCACAGTTGAGTTCAGTAGGTACTACTTTAAAAAAAGAACAAAAAAGCAACGGGAAAAAATAAATGAAATCGGAATAAAATGACTACCGAAAAAAATATTTTCATGTGACCGATGATAAGATAAGCAGCTTTTAACAGTTTATTCTTTTTTTAAACTAAACAGCATAAGATAATCAAATTTAAGTGTATACTTTTTAAAATAAAAGTGAAGTACAAGCAAAATATAACATAATTTTCATATTATGATCATAAAAAGATGATAATATAAGTTTACATTAAAATAAATAATATCGGTAAGTTCACAAAAAAAAATCTTACTGGAACATAAGCAATGACACAACAAAAATTATGAAAAAAACTCTACAATTAACGTGATTTACATCATCTATAAAAAATATATTTTTTTACATGGTAAAATATTAATTAATTATATACAAGCCGTGCCCTGCGGCTTCGCCCGCTATTATCAAGTTAAAAAGTAGCTTATGTGTTAATCCTAGGTATGTACATTCCAAATTTCATCCAAATCCCATCAGCCGTTAATGCGTGAAGAGGGAACATATATACTTACACACTTACACCCAATGTAATTATAGAGCATATCTACATCCTTCAAATCTGATGATTTAGAACTTGATACTTCCAATCTATAAAAAATCTATTGTTTTTAAAATAGAACAGCGATCCGTTGGTTTCATAAAAGTGACTTGCATAGTTTGTGTTCTTCGACGACCGTGTGTCACTAGATATTCAGATAGAAGCTACGCAGATACCCCATGATTTATTGTCACTTTTTCTCGTATAATAAACAACAATAGCCCTGTCATTTGCGTGATAAATATCGGTACATTCTGAATCCTGAAACGTGGGCAGCATTAGCAATGAACGAAATGACTGGTTTCGGTGATTGGAATTGTTTGTCTCCTTAGTGGCTATTAAGTCTTTTGAATGTTGATTTGTGTAGTGTGAAATAAAAAAAGTATTAAGCAAAAATTTAATTTAATTTCGGTTATGTCTTTGTGCGCACAGGCATAGAATTACTGAATTTTCACAGTTTTCTTGACATACAAAAAACATAAATGATTAGTAATTAAACACTTAATTAAAAAACTGAGAAAATTGGTACGTGGCCTAAATGCTGGTTTATATTTAACTCAGCGTATAAGTATCGCTACATAGTGGGACATCGCAATCATTAGATCAGATAAGTGCAGTATTGTGGGAACAATGCCGATCAGATAAGATTTATACCTATTAACACAAAATAATTACGTCGTATTAATCATTCTAAAGCCGCTTATAGTAAGATGTATTATATGTTTAGAGATTTTGTAGAGTCTTAATCTTAGAAAAGTCAATAGCTTTATTTATATTATTATTTTGTGCTGATAGGTATACACATACAGTAGCTTTCTATGCTCCAGTTTTGCTCGCGTTAATCAGCATAATAATATGTCGTATTTATAATTCAGAAGTCGGTAATAGTAAGATGTATTATATGTTATGAATTTTGGTAGAGTTTTAATCCTAGAACAGTAAATTGCTTTCTTTATACGCCGATTGAAGCGGGCAAAGCCGGAGCATAGAAAGCTACAGAGTGTGTATGTTTCTGTGTTATTTACCAAAAGTACCTAATTGTTTTTACCAATCCATCTCTCGACGGTAATTCTGACAGTAATATCATTGACTGCGTATTTAGGGAGAATACGCAACCTTGTCAAATGTTGAAAACAACTCCTTGGCCTGCAAGGTAGGGGTTGTTTGCTATTAATATATTTTAATGTAATATATACCGTCATTGGTAAGTAGTGTACAATCCTGCAGGGGCTGGATTACTATTGACAACTGAGCAAAAATATTTAAAAAAGAAATCCTTTACTTACTGATAAATATATTGTGGCGCAGAAGTAAACGACGGCAACTTTTTCACAGCTGCTAAAATAATAACACTTAGCACTCGTAGCAGTCAATAACTGTTACAATTGCTAAGTGCATAGTTTAGTTGACAGTTACAATAAAGCTGTCTGCGCCACAATTTACTTACAAGGTAATAAAACAATATTTTTTCATTAAATAAATTATTTATTTACAAATTATTCTGTTTTTAGGAAGAATTGTGCACTACTTACCAATGACGGTATATTATTTTTCGGATGGTGGTTCATCTGAAAGTACAATGGAACGGGTAACGAAGTATATGATACTAGCCGTGCCCCGAGGCTTCGCCCGCTATTGTCAAGTTAAAAAGTAGCCGATGTGTTAATCCTAGGTGTAATCTATGTACATTCCAAATTTCATCCCAATCCGTTTAGCCGTTAAAGCGTGAAGAGGGAACAAACATACTTAAACACTTGCACACTTACACACAAACTTTCGGATTTATAATATTAGTAGGGTAATATAGTGAAGATTTTTAAGCTTCTGTCAAATGTATACTGCATACTGTAAAGTTGCAACTAGCAAAATATTCTATATCCATCTCGTAATATATAATTGTTTATCTACTTTTATAAATTATAAACACTTATAGAACAGTTAATTTTCTTGCATCCGTAATGGAAATAGCTGTTGCTACTATCTATTTTTAGGTAGATAGACTTCAAAAAATGAGGAGGTTCTCAATTCGACTGCATTTTTTTTGTATGTAGGTATGTTACGCGATCATGCCGCCAATTATGAATCGATTTTGATGTTTTGTTTTTGTTTGGTAGATTTACTTCAGAAGTGGTCCCATATAAATGTTATCGAAATTGATTTAGCGCTTTTTGAGATAATCAACAGAAACAAAATATAAGCGGTAAAGTTGGATTTTTTTAAGCTTTGTTTGCGTTTAAATTATTTAATATTGTTTATAGAAAAATAATATTTATTTCGATCTTTAAATAAATTTTATATAAATCATGAATTGTCAATTTCAATATCATTTTGTTTGTCAGCTATATTAGTTTAAGGTTTGAGCTAAATGACTCTATTATGTAACCTAAGCGCTACTACGTTGTAGTCAAACAATGGAGTAGTGAGAAAATGTAGTACCTACAGATTAACATTCAAAATAGACCAACGTATACACTGCTCACTAGTCTACAACATTAAAAGGCTCATATTTCAAGGTTTATTCGAAACAAAAGTGAGAAAGATAATGGACAAGAATTAAATACATACTGCAAGTAGTCTTTTTTTTATTTAAAATAGGCAAACATTTGACTGCAATCTCACCTAATGGTAAACGACGATGTGATCGAGGATGGAGCAAGCTTGCCTAGAAGATACTTATTCACTCACAACTTGAAGACTCCCATATTGTACTCATCAGGAAACACCGACTCAGGCAAGGAGTTCCATCCCTTTGCAGTTCGCACAATGAATGTAGAAGCAAAGCGCTTCGTGCGCATTTATGGAATGTCTACCATATAGCGGTGTATAGTATCAGATAAGTTTGCTGGTTAAGAGGCCTGCGGAGGTTGATTTGCCCATACAATCGTAATACCGAAATTATTTATAATTCAAGCATATTACCACCATATTGTGTTGTTACTCAGATTAAAAACATATTATTCTAGGTTCCTGGGTAGTTTTTATTCCAAAATAATTACCTAAAACGAAATATACACCAATTGATTTTTACACATTATTACGACATAAATTTTGCATCTTTAACTTATTCGTTTTGTATTAAAAACTAACACATTTCTTTTGTCATTACAACAGGAACATAGATTATCATTTCAAGGTACTATTAATGCAAAAAACAATGGCTAAGCATTACATTTTCATTCATAATTTTTGGTATTACGGCACCTATCATAATTTGTTCGGTCGGTAGTGTTATCGCATCAAGCATGGGCATAGTGTGCCAGTTAAACAGAGACAGCCTATAGACTCGTTCAAAGCCTCCCCGGCCTCTTAAGCAATGTAAATAATAGGAAATCCGATTTCTTTGAAACATTTACTGACATTTGTACCCCATTGTTCCAAAAACACTCAACCGTACTCTCACAAACATTCTCTGCTGCAATGTTTCTATCTATAAAAGAGCATTCTTAGAGGGCAAAGACGTAAGCACTCGCGTATACCTACGGATTTAAATTCAAACACAGAAACTCGCTCCACGTGATACCTAGTGTTTCCTCTTGGCCTAGATGTTGTTGAACAAATGTTTTCTTTAGATTTATCAGGTGATTATTTTACTGCTTTTGCTTAATTTACTTGCCAAAATTGAAAGGTTTTAGATTGTGAAAAGTTATATATAAGAACACTTATACAAAAAAATTAAATAATACAGTAAAGTTTATAACGTAAATTATAGTTATAGGTTTACCTACACCTAAAACATTAAGTATTTTTATCTTTAAATGTTTTTTTTAAATGCCCGATCGGCAAGCATTTGACCACAATCTAACCTGATGGAAAGTGATCATGTGGCCGCAGATGTAGAATGCTTGCCTAGAAGATACATATTCACTCTTGACTTGAAGACTCCCAGATTATAGACTTCCGGAACAAAGTATATAATTAATAAGATATTTCAATAAATTAAAAGTAAAAAAGCATGGTAAAACGCACGCTTTTGGCTAGACTGATTCATGACGTCAGATTACACAGATTCCGCGTTTACAATGTATTTTCATCAATATTTACCTATAAATCATGATTCCTTAGCACAACTTCTCTAATATTATTTTTGTATCAAATATCAGTATTTTCACACTGAGCACTACAATGACGTAAGTGCACGGAGAAAAAAAAAGAGACTACTAAAAGTTCTCAAAAACATATTTTCTAGTCAAAATTACAGTTACGTTCTTTTTACAAAATAAGTTATTACCAAATAATTTTGTGATTGTCACTGAATAATTATAGTTGTCACATAGAACTAGAATGTTAGTAACAACAGCGATATATTTTTCTCAGTGCGGGTTTGCAAAAACGCATTTGGTTCCGTAAATATTATATTAACATGACATGTAATATTATATGCATTTTACATGACTACGTGTTTCGCATCAAATCCGAAGTTTACGTGTGCTGAAGTCAGATGAGTGAAAGCTGCAAGTTAAAATGTAAATGATTACGTATTTCACGGATTTTAGGGTTCCGTACCCAAAGGGTAAAAACGGGACCCTATTACTGAGACTTCACTGTCCGCCCGTCCGTCCGTCCGTCTGTCACCAGGCTGTATCTCAAGATCGGTGATAGCTAGACAGTTGAAATTTTCACAGATGATGTATTTCTATTGCCGCTATAACATCAAATACCAAAATTAAAATAAAATAAATATTTAAGGGGGGCTCCCATACAACAAACTTGATTGTTACTTATGGTACGGAACCCTTCGTGCGCGATAGTATAAAGTAAAGTAAAAAGTAAAAATTGTTTATTTCATAAATTATTGTACATTTTACAAATTGCGGCCCTAGTTACCAAACTGGGTGTGAGTAACACCCGTATCTTGGTAATTAGTTCCTTCCTAAAGTGAACATTTTATTAAGTACTTCTTATCTAGGTCGTTAAAACATTGCAAAATTAGATTAAGAAACAAGACAAAATAAAATTTAAATCAAGCGTTATTTTAAAATTATAAGAACATTTTTTACAGTTTATATAAGTAAAATAAGTTCCGCAGCTAATTTTAGGGTAAACTACCTAAGTCTACATAAGTCACGTTTCTAAGATAATTTGTATATATATTTATTCTTACAAGTTTATTTTTACATTTATTAAATATTGAATTCATTGAAATTAATTGATTCATTAAGATTTTTAAATGTCACTGTAATTAACAATATACCATAGATATCAGATGTATTCAAAACAATTTCATTAATCAATGCATAATGCTGCGAGAAATTAAATGAGTTAAAAGAGTTTAAGAATTTCAGTTTTTTTTTTTACATTCATTTTTATTTTTTTTGAACATTTTATTTGAACATTTATTTTAATTTAATTTATTTTAATTTGTATATGTCAATTAGAAATGTTCATGTGTGTATGTGAGTGTGTGTGTGTTTGTGTGTGAAATGTGTGTGTGTGTGTGTGTGTGTGTGTGTTTGAGCGATTGCATGTAAATTTAAGATAGTCTAATTTAAAGCTTTCAGTAAATTTTCAGTCTCATTGTAAGATAATCCTTTCAGCCATGACAATAGAGCATTTTTGCATTCCGCCGAAGACATGGGGTAAATGTGTAGACACTTATTTATTTTATTGTACAGCCGTGTGCTGAGTGCCTCAAAGTGTCGTCCAGCTAGAGCAGTTCTGTAAGACCTCACCTTACATACAACATGTTTCCGACGTTTGCCGTTGAGCTCATTAGGGACATAAGTGAGTTGAGAGTGCCTTCTTAATATCAACTGATGTACAAAAAGTTGTCTAATTGTGAGGAGTGAACACTCTTTGTAAAGTTTAGTTGTAGGGTATCTAAAAGGTTTTCCTAACATAACCTTTATTACAGCCCTTTGAGCTCTTTCTAAACGCAACATGTTTGTAGGATATGATACCTCCCCATGCTGTGATACAATATGACATGACCGATTGTGCTAAAGAGTAATACACCGTCTTTAAAAGTTCTGTGGAGGCAATCGGTCTGAGTTTCTTGAAAACAAACATAAGCTTCCTAATACGAGGGATGAGCGCCTGTAGCTGTCCATTCCAGTTTAGCGTGCTATCAATAACTACACCCAAATATCTAATATTTTCACTGCGTGTTAGTTTTAAGCAAGTACAAGAACTAATTAACGAATCACTGCAAAAGTGAGCTCTAATATTGATAGAATCCAGAGAAGGTTTAAGTTGTGGGTTTGACGAGAATGCAATATAACTGGTTTTTTTGACATTCAGGGTTAACATATTGTCACTTAACCACTCCATCACCTTTTTAAGGGCAGCTTCAGCAAGATTTTGGGCCATCTTCCAACTCTCCCCATAAACTAGTAATGCTGTATCGTCGGCATATGTGAAAATTTTGCAATTTGATAGTGACATTTTGCAGAGATCATTTATGTAGATGATAAAAAGGGTCGGCCCCAAAACGCTCCCTTGAGGAACACCATATGATATGTTTCTCTCAGCACTGATATAGTTTCCTATTTTAACACTCTGTTTTCTGTCTGTTAAATAATCTTTGAAAATTTGCAACGAAACTCCACGGATTCCTATATTCTCTAACTTTTCCAGCAAAAGGGGGACAGAAACAGTGTCAAAAGCTTTGGATAAATCTAGAAATATACACAAAGGTTTAAGTTTTTTATCAAGGAGACGTACAATGTTATTTGATAAATCTAAAACTGCATCTTCTGTGGATTTTGCTTTCCTAAAACCGTATTGATTTTCTGCTAATATTTTAAAAGTTTCTAAATAGTTAACCAGTCTCGCATTTAATAGTTTTTCTAAAATTTTTGAAAGGATTGAAAGGACCGAAATGGGTCTATAATTGTTAACACTATTTCTATCACCACCTTTGAAGATGGGATGTATGAGAGCTTTTTTGAACCCAGCAGGAAAAACTCCAGTGGATAGGCAAAGGTTGCAAATATGGGTTATTGGTGGGACTAAGTGTAATCGCGCGTATTTTAGCACCCTGGCTGATATCTTGTCCCATCCTGTAGCGCAATCGATTTTAAGACCATTAACTAGAGAGTCCACCTCTTTACAGTCAGTAGGTAGCATGACAAATGAGTTGCTCACATAACTACTAGAAGCATTAGCATTATTAGTGGTAAAATTATTTTTGGATGCCAAAATTTTACTTGCTAGTTCTTCACCAATTCCGGCAAAAAAGGCATTTACCTGGTTTGTTGATTCGATAGGATTTTTGTTTAACTGCAATAAGTCGGTTGAAGGTGAATTTTGCGTTGTAATTCCTGTGATTTTCTTTAACACTGACCAAGTGCCCTTAGGGTTGTTTTTGACCTTCAATAGCTCATTCCTTTCATAATTATTTTTTAGCTTTCGTAACCGATTTGTACAAAAATTGCGATATCTGCAGTATGAAATTTGTAAGATCATATTATCTGGATTTTGTTTCACTTTTTTATGTAATTTATCGCGATGTCTGATACATTTTAAAATACCTGGAGTTATCCAAGGTTTTAATATCTTATTTTTCCTTGAAAAATTAATAGCTCTAGTGTGATTTTGAATAATTATAGATACTATAGATATAAGATTATCGGCGGCAAGATTAGCATTGGTAGAGGAAAAAATACCAACAAAATCAGTGTTTGCAAGATCCATGATAGCATGAAGGTCAAGACGAGTCTTTTCAGTAAAGTTTTTTTTTGATTTGCTTAGACAAGCAAAATTTAAATGAAATATTACAGGCGCGTGATCCGTTATGCACGTGTCGAGAACCAGTGTAGTTGCATTTTTAAGGTAAGTTTTTAGTAAAATATGATCCAGACAATTTTTGTCTCGAGTTGGAATAGTGTGTGTAGGCAGAAGTCCGTGCATAGCGGTTATGTTTAAATATTCATCAGCCAAAATATCACTGGTCTCCGGGTTTATGTTAATATTAATGTCACCAACAATAAGTATCGTTCGATATGATGATAGTGAAATGAGTAGATCATTAAGGCTATTTAAAAAGCTACTTAAATTTTTATAAGACGGTGATCTGTAGATTGCTATAAGCGCAGTATCAGGATCACACTTGACCAGTAAGCTATTACAGTCTTTTAGATTTGGTTCCGACACTGAATATTGAAAGTGCGACCTTATATAAACAGCCACACCATCATTCTGTGTTATAAATTTAGATTTATGTCCAGTATAATTGTCGATTGTAGGTAGCTCATAAATTTTGCTCAACCATACCTCCGTCAATACAATCATATCGCATCTCAATTTTATTCTGTCCAATAACATAATGGTTTCGTCTAGGTTACGATTTATACTGCGAATATTAAAATTAAAAACTGTCAACGATCCTCTGGTTTGCGTAATATACTGATCACAGTCATCTGGTGAGCATTTAAATGAGTTTGCTACACAAAAAGATTCAATATCATCGTTTATAAAATTAATATCATCCATTATTTGGTTTAGTTAAACATGGGTGCTGTTTTGATGTCCAAACATTGAAAACAATGCTTCTATCCAGATTATAGTAAGAAGTTATTTTAAAAGTTAGATTAAGTAATAAAATGTCAAAAACGTAGTAACCACAGCAAGAGTGCTCTGTGCTTTCCCCTTCGTATGTGCTTAGTGTCATTTTAGACTGCGTAGGTAGTAGTGTAGTGTAAGTGTTAATTGTGAGTGTAAGTGAGTGTGTATGATTAGTTGCCTTGTACATTTTTTGGTTCATTAAAATTGTGAATAAATAAAATTTAAATTCTAAACATGAAATAATATGATTGACAGATTGCATGCTAATTAAAAATATTATTAATATTAACCTAATAAATAGTCAATTTCCTTCTTTAAGTTTTGATAGATCCACTTCCGAGTTGATCCTGATTAGAGTTCCGCCATCAGATTTCCTTATATAAATTTTTGAGTGAGCACTCCAACAATATTTAAAATTATTTTCCTTGGCGAACTCACGAGCCATGTGAAAGAGTTTTCTCATTTTGTACGTGAGGTTTTCCGAGATAAATACTGGCTTGGATGGTCCTTCTATTCTAAGGTGAATTGTGTTCAGCTTGTCATTTCTATACGCCATGTTGTAGGTTTTCACAGATTGTAAAAACTTTTCCTTGTAGATAACACTGGTAAAGTCCACAATGATAGATTTGCTGCTCGGGTTGCTGCCGGAACGGAAAACATCTCTTATATCTAGTGACTTCAGAGGAAGATTTATCACTTTACTTATCTTTAATACTAACTCTGATAGCTCATCTTTAGTTTCCGCTTTTTTGGAAGGAATATTCCTGATTTCGATACTAGTTGCCCTCTGGTATCTTTCAAGGTTCTCTATTTTTTCTTCTAGAGACTGTATAGCTGCCAAATTATTTTTTCGTTCTTGTTCTAAGTTGCAAATTTTTTCCATCACTGCTTCGTACTGCTTGGCCATGAAGTCGACAGTTTCTCGTATAGCGGTGACGGACAGTATGACTCGCACTTGGCCGGTTTTATTGTTCAATTATTCACATTAGACAAAATATTAGGTACTTACCTACATTGTGTAAAATAACATGAATATAAGTAACCTAAAAATAAAACCTATTAGACGGCTTATGCCTATTAGCATTTATGTACTCATGTGGAAGCTACTTTCGCAACAAGACAATTTATGATATAATATGTAATTTAATTCTTCGCATAACTTTGCAACATTTTCGAAGCGGTTTGCTTCTACGTTCATCATCCGTACAGCAAAGGAGTGGAACTCATTGCCTGCGTCATTGTTCCCTGAGGGGTATAATCTGGGAGTCTTCAAATCAAGAGTGAATAGGTATCTTCTAGGCAAGCATGTCACATCTTCGACCGCATCATCACTTTCCATTAGGTGAGATAGTAGTCAAATGCTTGCCTATTCTGCATAAAATAGGCAAGCATTCCTTATTTTAACATCCTGCGGGTCATAGACATAAACCTTATCAAGTGCATTTTTTACCGTTTTACATTGCACATAGGTACAATGCAGTTCGTAAAATGGCTTTTTGATCCTGCGATGTTTTTATAATACATAGAGACTATGAATTATTTAAAAATAATGCTACTTACTTCTTCATAATTTTTGTGGCAGATATAGAATGTACCGATGTCACAAAAAAAAATGCAGCATAAACATTTTTCCGCACCTGATTGTATTTTCAAATATTTATCTATACTAATGATATAAAGAGGTAAAGTTTGTGAGTTTGTGAGGTTGTAGGGGGTAATTTCTGGATCTACTGAACCGATTTTGAAAATTCTTTTACCCTTAGAAAGCCACGTTATTTGTGAGTTTCATAGGCTATGTTTTTTACCCGGGACGTCGGGCAGGTCAGCTAGTTTTGATATAAAATCAATAAAATTTTTGTACCGGTACTATAAACAATCGACTAAAAGCATAAAATTGTATATTCTCTATTGTCTTTATTCGTGATTTTACATTCGGTGATTTTTCAGTCGTTATTCTTAGATAAGACTTAGATCTTAATGAGCCCACAATTTAACATCTTTTTGTGTATTTTGTACAGAGAACAAACAGCAATATCCACTAGGTCCACATAAAGCTGAAACGGCTGCCCAAAAATTCGTGCAAAATAGAGTCATAAATATTTCGCGCTTTTGCGGTCAAAAGGGTGTTTAAACCAGAATTGCTCAGCAGGTAGCTACTTTTAACAAGCGCCTGTTTAAAAATGTTGACATTGCTAATAAAAAAGGTTCTGTACACTTTGTGAAAGGGGCCGTTGAAATTATTCGGTCCATTTAAACATCGTTTGTTTAATCCGTTCGTTTATGAACTTAGGCTTGTTTTTAAAATGTCGTTTCTACTTGACTGCCGACGCTTGTGTACAATAATGAGCGATAAAAGTAAATGGTATTATCACAATTGTTTTTGGAAGTCATATTATTATAATATATTTTTTTTTCTTTGACAATTATATTCACAGTTGATCAAAATACGCTGCCAACTTTAAAAAATACATAAAATTAGCTTGTTTATTTTTTTCTGTACAATCACATTTATTTTGTAGTTAAAAATGGTCTACAATAGTAATTCACACGACAACTCTTGTGAATTTATGAAGCACGATCACTATAGGGCTTAGCTTAGATTATTAGTTACATTATTTTCCATAAATGTTTAATAGAAATATAGCCACGTGCTAATAATATACCTCGCTTGGTTTTTTTAATGACATTCCTGTTTCTTTAGGTACACCATTGGAATAACAATCTAGCCTTATCTAAGACTAATAAGTAATTTAATTTTGACCTAAACTGCTAAGTAGATTAGTATACTATGAATGTGTCCTTTAATACTTTTCTTACTGTCTCTATTAAAGGGAAGACACCTAGTTCTTGTGTTCTTTGTTAATAGCATTTACTACAATGCACATCACTACACTAACTCAAAAGGTTTAGTTCTCTTGAGTTTCCTCACTAAGTCCGTGTTGTCGAAGAGCTGCATTGCCTCAACGTTCACATGGTGATGAAGTCTTTGTTCATGAGCTTCGGCGATAGTCTTTTTATAACACTAGCGAAGAGTTCCACTTTTAGATCCCGATGAATATATTTGTGCTGAACACATATAAATGTGTACAGATAAATGCTAAACTTACCACGTACAAAACAATATATTTAGTAAAACTGAAGAACCTACCGGTAGGCAATGATAGCGAATGTTTAAATGTTTGCTTATCTTTTGGATCATTCAAGTTAAGTCATATACCAAATAGTCGGCAGACCTGGTTGGGTGGGTTTTGAGCCCGCCTGAAGGTCTTCAACGTGGCTTAACGATTGTTATCATACAACTAACAGTCGGGATATAAGGCTCGACGTGAACCTCTAGTGGTTCACCTTGGCTAGAAGTACGGTAATGCTAAGTTGAAGATGCCGTATAATTGTAACATTAGTCTATAAACCTAAGTTATCTGTATATTCTCAGTACAACGACAGAAAAATCTCATTGACAACATTTGTGCAACAACGAATTTGCAATATAAAAATACCACCAATTTTAAAGGTTTAAAATTGGTAGTATTTTTATGTACGTGTATTTCATTAAAAAAATTAATATCTTCTGAAAACTATTGAAATGTTAACAGAGTATTTCATATTTATTAATGCTGCTACGTATTAAAAATTCCGGATACCTTTATCAGAAGCAATAACTTTTAGTAATTTTTTTTTCAGTGGGACACCGGTAGTTTTTTTTTTCTTATGAACTGAGATGAGGACTAAACCTTAAATACATTAAGCCTCTAGGGAAAGAAGTTTTAACTTTTTATGCCGACTGGCATACAACAAAAGTGGTATATAGTCATACTTACAAGCATAGTCCCGTTTTGTATTGAAAATAATTGAAATATTTTATAAAATAATTACAAGCTTTAAGCGTTTACTACTAATAAGCGAGCGGCAAATGCGGTTGCGGTGAAGGCGGAACTAACTTCTTCGCACTGTAGCTTGTAGGTATTCGCCACCGCCCGCGCCGAACTTTGTACAGTTTTTTGGGGGCTGAGTCACCCACGTCCGTAGGAGGATACCCCTTAAGTCTGACTCCCTACACGTGGTCCCCGGGTGGTGCTAATCAGGTGACATTTGAGAGGTGGTAGAGCATTTTGTGAGTTGCTCGCCTGGCTTGCTACCAAAGTAGCTTACCACCATCAAGTTGAAAGTCTGCCGCCAAGCCAAATACGGTGTTCCGGCAGTTATCCTTGAGAGCCTGCGTATTCCAGGTCTAGTGTGTTACCAGCTTCGATCACATCGTCACTTAGCATCAGGTGAGATAGTGGTCAAACACTAGCCTGTCACAAATAAAAAAAAAAGGTCCGGCGGCAAACACGGCAGAGCGTCGATTGGGAAATACGCAATAATATTCGCGGCGGTTTCGTCGACGTCGCCGCGTCGCGTAGCTTTGCACACTCACACTGCATCTTTTTTATTCGATAAGCAATTATTTGATCTCTATCTCACCTGATGGAAATGAAATGAAATGCATTTATTTGCTTCAAGTGTAGATATAAACAGGTGTAGGTTTTATTGGATCAATAGTTCACAAACTTGGTCATCATAGTGACATGCAAATGTCAATGTGATGCGGCCAAATATGCAGCATGATTGCTTAGAAGTTACTTATTCACTTTTGACTTGAAGACTCCCAGATTTTACGGTTTAGTGGATGCTGGACAGACGGACGCGGGCAATGAGTTTCTTCACAGTACGGATGATAAACGTATAAGCGAACCCAGTTACAAGTCTTTGAACTTAGTGTGGGGCTGTGAGTGTGAATGCGTTTGTTTGTTTGTCGGATTAAAGAGTATTCTTTGGTTACTCCTAATAATGTGGCAAAAGTAAATACGCGTTTTTGTTAATATTTTAACTTGTATTTTTTTAATAATATAATGTCACAATTTATTATTAATACTTGTTTATTTGATCACATAATATTATTGTTTTTTTTTAAGTATACATGCCATATATTATTATAATCTCCCATTGTTTTAAAACACATTATAAATAATTTACCTGTTACGTTCAAGCAAGAATTAATCATATCGGACAGTAATGAAGATTTATTTTCAGATTTGGCAATGGATACTCTGTTTGGTTCATGGAAATGTTAATTAACATAATATTATCTACTGTTAAAATACGCTGCATTAGTGTAACGCTAACGTCTAGACTCGGCACAAGCTGGTAAAATTACACGCACGCAAGCGTGGCGATGTTCATCCGGTGCTAGGATATATGTATGTGTGTTAGCCAAAAAATAATAAATAATGACATCATCGTTGGTCCTTCAGTCATCACTCCTTCGCTGTTCAGATGATAAATGTCGGTTTGTCAACCATAAATAAATGAAATACGCTTGACAGTTTGCCTTGTTATTAGCTGGTTAAACAAGCATGGGAGAATTAACTCACGTAAGTTCTGCGCATAATCATCAAAATTTAAACAAAATAATACCAATAACCTGCTTCTTTAGGTCGGTGACCAAGATTTTGGATTTTGCACTCAACTAGATAGATAGATAGATAGATAGATAATACTTTATTGATCCACTTTACAAGATGAGATAAAACAAAGGCAACAAACAAGCTTATACGTAAAGTATCACAACAGGCGGCCTTATCACTAATAGCGATCTCTACCAGGCAACCTTCGGATGGAGAGAACTATAGAATGTAATAGACGGGGTATAACAAATGGCTGTATGGAATACTTAATTAACTTAAAAATATCATTACTTATACTATGGCATAAATACAGTATGAATATACATAAACAAGTAATATATTATTATATAATACATAAAATAATAATATAAAATAAATAAATAACATATGTATTTATATATATATATATATATATATATATAAAGGGACATTCAATATGACACATTTGAGATGTTTTCCTAGACACACTTTAGTGAAAAACGCAAATCTCTTGAGCGAAAGACGAGAGAAATAAAAATAAAAAAAATAATAATAATACATTACCTATGTTTCGGAGAGGTATAATTTTCTGACCCGATCTTTGAAAGTGTTCAAAGTAGGAGATCGTCTTATAGGAACAGGTAAGGAATTCCACAGCTAGCTTACCAATGAGTCTTTTGACTCGCCTGAAAATTCCATCCTAAAGTTAGCTGCAGTACTCCTTACGCGGCCCTCTAATACACGATTGGACTTGAGCTAATTACAAATTGAAAAGATGTTCCGGTGTAAAGTAATGCCCGATTTTAATAAAGATACCTAGTTTCTTAGCGGCCAATCGAACTCTGATATTATTATTTCATTGTTTCTTTTATGACTGCTAACATTAATTAGAATTTAAAAGGTTTATGTGTTAAATAAGGTACAACAAATATATAACAATATGGTTGAAAATGTTACGTTGCATACATTATCTTCATTTAATGCGCGTAAACAGGGTAACATAGAATTTTCGTCCTGAAAGTAATGAGTGGACTCGGGCTAATAAAATTCCCCTCGTGTTGTTGTTTCAAATAGTTGAAATTTTGAGCCAGCGAGTTAACGAGGATTGAAACCCACTTTCCTTATTAAATTCATGCAAAAGAGCTCTCTGCCTTTACATACCGTCGCATACTACTCGTATTAGTTACACTGAGAGTCCACGCTTTGATGAAGTTATTACTTTGGTTTTTGGTATCTATGTCTATCCAACTTATAGTCTGTCTGCAGTCGGATACGTCTTATCACCATTTATTTGATGACTGGCTGTGGTGTTCGTACTAAGTAGAGTACTAAGAGAGTACTAAGAGTACTAAGAGTGAGTACTAAGAGAGTAGAAAGCATAGAAGCCTATATCCTAATTTAGACGATATTTTTTCTTTTTTTTTTTTATATGAAGGATAGCCAAGCATTTGACGAGGCGGGCAATGAGTTTCACTCCCTCGCAGTTTTCACTCTTATTCTTTTTCCGGGAACACTTAATTTAATGCAATTACTTTATTTCGCTCATTGGCTGAGCGAAGCTAGGTCTCTTAGTTGACTTGGGTGGTTCGGCAGTCTGTCCATCTATCTGTCCGTCCGTCTGTCTTCTGACATTAAGCGTCATTCAGCGTCTAAAGGATACAGATAGAGTATGTAAAGCTGTAAATATATATAAATATGTAGAGTCCAATGCCAAAAATTAAATTAATTAATTAACATATACAAACTTCATATTAATGTAAAACTCATTTTAATTTGAGTGATGATACCTTTGATCTTTTTTTTTTCAAGGCTGTGTATTGTCATTGTCGATTATATAATATTTATCGCATAATGCGCGATAGCGACACCCTTTTGATAACACTAGCTTATCAACTAGTACTGTTTAATGTACTATTTTATTTTTAATTTTTACATACCTAATAATACTTCTTCTTCTTATCGAGTCAATTAGTCAAACAAAAAATAATAATAATCGCAACGACGGGCAGTGCTCATTGACGTCACTATCCCGCATGATGAAAACCTCGTGAAGGCTGAGAAGGATAAGCTAAGCAAGTATCTTGACATGGCCTTCGAGGTAACCGCCATGTGAGATGTAGATTCGACGATCATTGTCCCGATAGTTGTCTCGGCGAATGGGCTAATAGCGAAAAGTCTCGATCAACACCTCAAGAGGCTTTCGCTAAATGGTTGGATCAAGGGTCAGATTCAGAAGGCAGTACTCTTCCTGCGGAGGTTCCTCACTCTGCAGCACTGACCTACCGGTAGCTTGGGCCCTGCCCCGTTACTGGTGGCATACTAGGTTTAGGTTTTTTTTTACAGTTTTCTTTATTTTGTAATATTGTATTGTTTATTACTTTTATAAAAATATTGTAAAAAAAACCTTAGCTTAAGAAAAAATAATAAATAATAATAAAAAAAGGGAATAATAATATAAACTATATAGTTTTTGCTAAATGCGTCGCCAGTGTTACAACTTCGCTGAAGGCATTTGTTACGTGTGTTTGGGCATGAAGAACAAGACAATAGATGGGGCATTGGTCCTGCGCTCCACAGATGCAACTATTTCGGGAATGGTCTATGTCACTTAGCCAAGTTGTGTTTACAGCGGCTAACCTAATAATACTAACCCAATATAATTATATTGTTATTAATATCGATTTATGTTTGTAATATGTTTTAAATGCAAATAAAAATCACGTATGACTCCGTTGTTGTGAAAGAAATATAAAATCTGGGTGGGATTACAGCCTTATGATTAAATTGTGTTAAGTGTGCTCAGGCTTTACTATGACTAAGCTAGGTAAATTTGAAATACGTGCTCTATTCACCCGTTGTGTTTCATCGTGTAAACCTTTCATGCACATACAAGGTATGCTTGTTTACTTATTAAAAGCATGTTTAGTAATCGTAAGTTGTGGGTAGAAAATCTGTTCTTCGTTCTCGGAATAAATTGCTTTCAAAAATGATATTCCGGCAGTAATCTTTGAGAGCCATTTAAGGCCAGCTTGTCGTGTTGACCATTTTTAAACACATGATAACTTACTATAAGATAAGATAGGTACCTAGTGATCGAAGACTAGCCTATCTAAACTAATATTATAAAGATGTAAAGTTTGTTTGTTTGTAAAAGGTAATCTCTAAAACCACTTATCCGATTCTAAATTTAAGATATACTTTTCTACCTTTGTATTCCGCGAATGCCAAGGCATACTACCACTACTATTAGTTATTTTTAGTCCAATTTTTGGTATAGCTTTTCCACTTTGGTTTTTTTTTTGTACATATTTGTATTCAACTTATAACTATTACAACTCCGTCTGCATCCGAGTATACCTACCCTTTATTTGATTACTGGCTGTGGTTTTGTCTAAGTGCAAAAGGATAAATATGTGTATCTATTAAAGTAGAGGATGGTTATTAAAGATACAATTTTAAACAAGACAGATGCTGCACCAATCAGTGTGCTGTTTTTTATCCTAATTTGAAAATAGACACTCACATCAAAACTTCATTAAACAACTGGTATTAAACAATGACTATTTTCAAAATTAAAAAGAAATCCAAACTATTTGAAGAGCTTCAATAATTAATTCAAATAACAAACATTTTTATATTTATGGTGTAAGGCGTTTAATATTTTTTGAGACACAACAGTACCAATAACAAGTATTACTTTATTTTTTTTTTTAATTCTAGCTTTTACCAGTTGTAAAAAAAACCTAGTAACCATCTAAAAATAAAGTACTCACCAAGACGAATCAAACGAGCCGAAACTCGATGGGGTTGCGCCGTTTCATTACAGAGTTCCTTTGACCACCTTCCAGCTCCATCATCAGACACTGGTTATTATTGAAAGACAAACTACTCGTCAAGATGATTCAATTGAGCCCAAGCTGAGGTTGTGTCGTTTTATTGCGAAGTTCCTTTGGCCACCTTCCAGTTACAACATCAGATCAGCACTATGTCATCATTATATTGCATTATCACGGGCTTTATATATGTATGCAAAATTTCAGCTCAATCGGTGACCGGGAAGTGGACCAAATTTAATTTGACAAAGATCGGGACAGGTGAAACTAAATAAAAGCTTGTAAAAACATCTTTTGCATCATATCAAAAAGTGTGTTTCTTTCGCAATTCTTGAAAGACAGTGCTTTTCTAGATGAAAAAACAAGATAAGATAAAACAAAGTTCAGAAAAAGCAATAAGTCCCAACAGAATTGCCGCCACAATAATAATTATAAACTGCATTACGAGTATTCGTTCAACAAACTACAAAGAGCACAATCCATTACTCAAATATTTCACTGATAGGAACATAACATTCACAAAAGAAACAGTAAATAAAGCACACTCTATGTGTCACAAAGTCATAAGCTCCGCGTTAGTCACAAGAACAAGTCAGAACAGAGTTATGTGCAACAAAAGTTAGCGTGACTCGTAACCTACACTAATGTGAGCCCAGGAAAGCTTGCACTGACATTACTTCTCACTGAGCGTGCCAGATATTTATGAAGGTGATTAAACTTCTATTGTTTCACTTTGTTATTGAGCAAATCTATGTGAGGGTGACAGTAGATACTATGTTAATTATTCATCAATAGTAGTTCAACCCGACCTGAGCCTACTGAGAAAAAAATTTATAACAACACCACAACTAAAGTTCACGGAAACATATTTTATAGTTAATATTACAATAATTACTTTTTTCTGAATAAGCTAGTTATTAAGAACTAAATTTTTTTTTTCATTATAGACAAGGTTTGACCACTATTTCACGTGATGGTAACCGATTATGTGGTCGACGATGCACGCTTGTCTAGAAGATACCTATTCACTCGCGACTTGAAGACTCCTATATTGTAACTATTAGGAAACACCGACTCAGGTTAGAGCCGTTAGAGCAATAGTTAGAGTATCACAGCAAACCTCAGTGAGACCTCATTTCAAAAAACTCGGGATCTTAACTCTGCCAGCCATTGTTATATTTCAGGTAGCTGTTTATGTGAGGGCGAATCCCGAAATATACAAAAAACACAGTGACATCCACAATTTTAATACGCGTCGTGCTAATAAACTAGTAGGAATATCGCGCACTCTTGCCAAATCCACTAAGCTAACTCACGTGATGGGCCCAACCGTATACAATAAGCTGCCCGATACAATTGTATCCGCTACGAGCATGGCATGCTTTATAGTGAGACTAAAGCGCTGGCTAATCGAGCAAACGTTCTACTCTTATGATGAATTCATATCTAGTGTTTAAGTGACCATAATTCATTATTAGTTGATAATTGTTAATATAAAGCACACTGTGGTATGACATATTTTTTATTTTTATATAGTTTTTTATTTTATTTTTATTGTTCTGACATTAATTTTAATATTTTAATGATTTATACAAATCCTACTCATATTACAATTGTAAAAATATGACTATAAGACGTGTAAACAATGTTTATCAATAAATGAGTATTTGAGTATTTGAGTATTTGGGTTAGGTGTTCCATTCCTTTGCGATTCGCAAAATTACTGTAGAAGCAAACTAATTACATTACAAAATAATTATAGTTGTCACATATAGCACTAAAATGTTAGTAACAAGCAATGAGACTTCATCAGTGAATATTTAGCCCAATAGAAAAAATCTTTTGAGTTTAAATACTTTGCGTTTTTTACTAATAATTGTTTAATTTTTATTTCAGCTTTAAGCAGCTACGTTTTTGAGATTGACCTGGCACAAAATAAGTCTAATATAATCAGTGACTTTTGTGTCCTACAAAATGTATGTTTCCAGCACACCTTTTTACCGACTTCCCAAAAAAGGATGAGGTACTCAAGTTGACTTTTTATGTGTGTTACCTCATAAATTCTCTCCACGGGAGCTGATATTGAAATTTTTTTTTTAGTTTGAAAGATGTTGCTTTCTAATTGGTCCCATTTAAATTTAATCAAGATCTGATCAGTAGTTCTTGAAATATCGTCAATAATGTCTATTATGTGACGATTAATGCATACTTTGACGATGTTCTCGTTTACCCGACTTCATGAGTTACCTCATAACTTCTTTCGTTGTGAGCCGATTTTGATGATTCTTTTTTTATTTGAAAGCTGGTGCTTTTTATGTGGTCCCATTAAAATTTTATCAAGGTCTGATCCCTAGTTTTTGAGTTAAAGTCAATAATGCGTGTTTATACATTAAATCTGATCAAGGTTCCGATGATTACGCGGGGAAGTCGGTTTTTTTAAGCTTTGCTTGTGTTTAATTATTTTGAACAGTTTTTTTCAGTATTCGTAAAGCTCTTCTCAACGATACCTTGTACGGACATGACGTAGAAAGCGCCGGAGGCACGCGCGCCCTAACGCAACCGATACAAAATGGCAGCGCGGGGGGAGGAGTCTCGGGCGCACGCCTAAGGCACGCGCCCGCCGCACCCGCCGCGCCGATCGGCCGCACGCCTCGGGCGCTTTGTATATCAAGGTCCCTAACGGACAGGAAAACAACATTATAAATTGACTTGCTAAGGTTGTCAGTTATATATTACAATAATTTTATTTTATTTAGAAAACAAGGCATCTATATCTGGTACTTTATCGATATGCGCTAACACGAGTAAATAAAATGTTTGCAGCAACATATAGCATAATCCGCGACACATATATCTGGATTTTCTGGCTCTTAACATTTTGTGGCCACGCCTTCTTCATTAGCGTATGCAGTGTAATGCAGACCTTTGAATAACAATAGAACCTCCTCTAAGATTTGTCTCACATGTCTAATAAATTCACTGCAAGGTCTTTCTAACGGAACCAAACTTGTATAATAAATTGCCGCTTTGCGGTTGTTTGGCTAAGACGTGACACGCTTCAGCAGACGCAAAATATCATACCTAAATGGTAGTACATACATTTAGCTTCTAAATAATCGTACTTTAATTATGGCAAAAGGGCCAGGCGACGGCAATCTTATTACAGCTGTATTATATCTAATTTGGGTCTGGGTTCAAAAACGTAGGTGTCTACTCTACCTGACCGTTTCTAAATAATATTAGGGAGCAAAATGGGTCAAAAAGCTGTCTTGCTCACCCGCCACCTCATAGCAGACGCGATATCAAAGGCTGTGTTAGCCTAAATAGTAGTACTTAATTAGAATCTTAATATTTTTGTAATGTAAGAGCTTGCGTATGAGATGCGAATGTTTTCGGCACCCACGAAACAAGTTATCGAATTTAGTGTGCTGTTGTAGGTGTGAGGGCGTTTCTGTTGATGATGTCTAAAATATACTTAACAAACCGTTAAGTATAATTTTTTTATTACATTTTACCTACATGATAGAAAAACACTATATATGAAATGATTTTAGATAATAATGTAACACTTTTTTTTCCGCCAAAACCTTATAATGATAAAATATATTAAATGGGCAAATTTCAAATATTTTGATAGTATTTTTAATTATTTTGCTCGCAATCTTTTTTACTTAGCTAAAGTAATAAAATTTTATTTTAAGTTCATTTGATTATACAAATATAGCCATATTTGTATAATATACAAATACATTTTCAAATGAAAATAAAAATGTTCATTGAAAATTAATAGATTAGTGAATTTCGCACTGAAAGTATTGCAAGTAGTCACATGCAGCTGTTATCAAACCACCTTACAAGGTAATATAACTTTCTCTACAGCGCTGTGACTGTTATATGATGTTTAAAGAGACATCACATTCGACGTTCATGTGTAATAAGATATTGATGATAAAAGAGAAATAAAGGTATACCTTTAATATATTAAATGAAGGAAAAATTACATAGTATGACTGTCTATTAGCAATGAGTCCGTTGCTGCTTATGATTTGGGAGATAATAGGCAGGTGCATTTACATATTTTACCCGACCGACTGTAAGACACGACTACAAAATGAGTATTATGATTTTAGCACCATAATTATGCGTATGTATCTACGTATGTTCATAGTGTCCCTCACAGAGTCCAAACTTATTTACAACGTATGTCCAGTACCGTTGAATTAGTCTCAATTTAGTCAAAATTTCTCTTTATTTTTACAGAAGTCTAGAGTGAATAGATATCTTCTAGGTAAGCATGCTTCACCTTCGGCCGCATCGTCACTTTCCATCAGGTTAGATAGCGGCCAAATGCTATCTGTCATAAAAAATTAGGAATAAAACAAGACATTTCTATTATTTAACAATAGGTTAAAGTAGTTACAACTTAATAAAATAAGTCGATTTAATATTAGTATGTAGTCGATAGCTTAATTTTATATAGTCCCATAATCCAACATTATAAAACTATCAGAACTAGTACATAATAACACGAAAAATCTGATAACATACCTTATTTTTAGGTTAGATTTACAAAACCGCCTCATTACTAAAAAAGACGTGTGGCACTCGGGGACTGCCGCGGTGCATTTATTTCACCTTATGCAAATATAATTATTTATTTATTTTATTTATGGTGTTTTTTTTTCTGCCACCTAGAGGCGAGTTGCTGAACTAAAGAGACAAGCGTGATATTTCAAAAAGTCATTAAAAGTTCTGCTATTCATCGATAGATGGCAAAACTAAAAAGTATCACCGCTGTGCCGGTCGGAGTGGGGGGTGTTAGGTTATTTTCGTTACGGAATTTCTGGATTCGGTCTCCGCGCTCAAGGCCCGCGATAGAAGCTATGCAATAGCTTAATAATTTTAATGAATGGGGTATCGGGTTCGATTCCCGGCGGGAACATAAATTTTCTCCCCAAAGAAATTCTGTGTTTCAAGTTCTATTTCCGATTGTGTGTGTATGATGTTAATGTTTCAGCACCCACGACACAAGTCATCGATCTTAGTGTGAGGCTGTGGGTGTGAAAGCGTTTATGTTATGTTATGTTAATAAAATTATAGTTGTCACAAATAGCAATAGAATTTTAGTAAAGAGATGTTTTTCAGTGTTGTTGTTGATATTGCAGACTATAGATATCTCGTCAAACCCCATATCCTCTAGCTTTGACACTCGAGCTCCAATCAATACAAAGTTCATTATGACGTCACGGCTTGACTTTCAATAATCCGGTCTGCATCGCCACATCTATGGCATCCGGCCAAATGTGGCCAATCCCGCCAGTGTGATACTTACCCCATGATCAATGTAATTATTGGGAAATGTGTAGATTAAATTGTATGAAATTTCTAGTGTGTTTACAATTTGGTGGAGTTGTGACGCTTAGCTGCGTGCTTGGACTGGTACTTAGTCATCAATGTGTTTTGGAGAGGAAAGTCCAATTGCTTAACATACCTCATAATATTTTTTTAGTTTTGCCTCTCCACACTGATTCAAGTAATAAATGTTTTTAAGATTATAAAAGGTTCATAAAACTAGTACTTGGGCATCGTAAAAGAGTCATGATTCAGTTTTAGTAAAAATAAAGCTTTGTAAAGTGGTAGAAATTTTACTACAACTTCTTTAGTAGTTTTAGAGCAAAAACGAAAATTTTATGATATTATATTATGTATTTGATTTGCTTCTCTCTTGAATCTTGTATAATTAATCATTGTGTACCTATTACACATTAATTGTACACTCGATAAAACACAAGCTTTGTAAATAATACAAAATCGTATTTTTTTTCACTTTGGTGGCAAAAAACAAACCTCATTATTTTTAAGTATCGTAATACAACTAAAAACTACACTATTGAGTGTTTTTTTTTTTAAATCGAATGTAAGTATAACTTTGATTTTATACTATCGAACATAGTAGTTACATGGCTTTACAGCATCCTAAATAACTTTTTCTTCAATCAGCTGGGAAAATTTACTTATTATTAAAGAAAGTATTTGTTCATAAGTATGAGTGAACCTCTAATTTATTATTGAATTTATATAAGCAAAGCTGTCACTTAAATAATATGGATAATAATATACCTACTTCCAAATGAGGTCATACATACAAAAAGAAAGTGAAAGTTCCCACTATCAGTGGGAACGCTACCCACTGGTAGTGGGCTTGAGCATTTGAGTTACCTATAAGCTCGATGTCTTGTATGTAACTTAGTTCTTTGCTGTATAAAGTTTTAGTTTAGTTTTAGGAAATATAGGGAATTGACCCGTAGATAGTTCCAAAAAGAAACAATGATATTATTACCAACCAGATGGCGCAGTGAGCAAGTCCCGGGTTCGATTCCCAGAAGGAATATTTTTTTTTATGCTCGATAGGCAAGCATTTGACAACTATCTCACCTGATGGAGAGTGATGATGCGGCCGAAGATGTAGCATGCTTGCCTAGAAGATACCTATTCACTCTTGACTTGAAGACTCCTAGATTATACCGATCGGGGAACAAATACGCGGCTAATGATTTTACTCATTCGCAGTACGGATGACAAACGTAGAAACGAAACGCTTCGAGCGAACTAGAGGCATGTCAACCATGAATGACGTTTGCCACTTTGTCTTGTTTTTAGATGGTAAAACTGGGCATGGAGGAATTAACTCGTGTAATTCATGTGCACATTCGTAAAAACGTAACCGATAGAATACCGATAGGCTTGCAACCTAACGTCAGTGACAGAGACTCTGCAATTTGGACTAAATTAGCTTATCATTGCCAGTGAGTATTTTTGCTCGTCGGTCGATGGACTCAATAGCTTCAAGCTGGTACATGGCAAATCCATCACAAAGGTGGCTGCAGTACTCCATACACGATCAGCCTAGGCCCTAGAGGTTGATATTAATTGAGAAGCCGCCCTGGTGTGAAGTACTGCCTAACCTTTGCAAGAAAAACCCAGTTTCTTAGCGGCCAGTCGAGCTTCGGCTTCAATGAAGGTGCCGAAGCTCAGATTAGATGACAAGGAAACGCCAAGAAGCTCGAGTTTATTCCCCTACCGGTATTGGCACATCTCGAAAGGTCGGAGATAGGAGGAAAGGTCACCGTTTTGCGGAAAAAAGACACGCCTGTTTCATTCCCATGGGACATAAAATGTTTCCAACACCCACAATACAAGTTTTTGAACTTAGTGTGGGATTGAGAGTGTGATTGCGTTTATTTGTTGATTAGTATCAATTAAATTTCACCAAAGATAGAAAGTTTTCATTATTGAAAGCCTCAAACCAAAAGGCTGAGATCGCTAACCCAAACTATCCCCAGAGTACCGTGTTTGTGAATGTCAAACGACGCGGTTACTACGTGAGGTTTCCTTAGGATACCCAATTTCCTAAGGTACTTTACGACTCCAACGTGATTCTTGTAAGGCTTAAAGGGCCTAGCACCTTTGCAAGCCTTTGGAATTTATACGGACCACGTTCGAACAGATAAACAGAACGATTCAAGTTGTATAAATAAACGTTGCCTGGATGGAAAGTATGGTTAACCGAGATTTAAGATTCAAGTCTTTAAGATCTTGAGCAGAATGTCTTTCCACAATTTTGTAATTCAAGAGATTTTAGTTAACAATGAGTCAAAATAAATGTGTTATAGATTTTTTGTGAATCGTCGAAGCCTTGTTTATTAGTCGGCATCATTGTAGTGGATTATATTGAAGAAATTCTTTTTCCTTTATGTCAATCAATCAAATCAAATCAAAATCCTTTATTCACATGGGCCCTAAAGAGGCACTCATGAAAGTTAATGAATCTATTGCCAGATTCGCAAAATTACAGCCATCCCGAGAAGAACCTGGCAAGAAACTCGGCGGTGCATTTTTTTTTTCATTCATTTTTTTTTTAAACATTCTTAATCTCTAATACATAATTTTCTTAACCTAGATGTTATTATGGTAGTCGCTAGAAAGAGCCTGTGCAGTTTGCCTCCATGCATCCTTGTGTATTTGCTGTTTTGGCTGTACGGTTGTGGAATAAGTTACCAGAACATTTAAGGAAGGCTCAAAGTAAATTGATCTTTAAAAGACTTATTCATCGACATAACATAAAGAATATTTATCCTGAACAAGTTCAAGAATAGCAATTTCTATTTATTTGTATCTTATATAAGTATTCTGATTATGTGTTAGTTATACATATATGTATGTAAGTAGTATATTGTATTTGTTTAAATATATATTTTTTTTATTAATTATTCATTTTTCAAATTATTTGATCTAGTTTATTTATTCTAAAATCTCATTTTTTTATTTATTTTATGTGCGCGTATCTTTTAGCTGCACGCCCAGGAAAGCTGGTAGATAATGCTTCATAGCATTAAGCTATTCCTTGTACACTGTTTTGTGCTAAACTATTAAATAAATAAATATTATCTCATGTCACTGAGAGATGAGACGAGCAAGTCGCTCGCCTGAAAGTAAACGACATCTTTGCCCATGACAGTTCCGTGCCACTCAGAGTTTTGAACTTACATATTTCGAACTCCTGCGCGGCAAAGCACTGCGTTCGTCACCCTGATATATTAGGTGTTAAATCTCTTTAAGCCTAGTAATTTTACTGGAAACATTGCCCTTCAGTTCAAAGTACTGCAATGTTTGAATACTACGACATAACGACAGATAGACTTGGTGGCAGCCAGTCTGAGAATGGCAATAGTTAATTTTAATTCTCGATGTGTGTGTGTAAATACAAATGCCACGCTATGTGTTCGAAACGCGGTTCTGGCGTCGCTGTTTCTAAGAAGCATACTGTTCCTTATGATATGTATACTGCCCTAAAGTTGATAAAATGCTAAAAGGATTAAACGAAAAATAACCACCTCCACATGCCCATGTGTTTGTGATCAAATTGGAAGTAATTTGACGTACGATCAATTATGTTTGGTTCTTGGCCGATTTGTAATTTTTTGTTCCAAAATGGTAAAAATATTTAAAAGCCCCGCTGGTTATCTGGTTATGAAAAAAAATAAGAAATACCTACTGGAAGTTACATCCAGGTCAGGCATTTTGCCAAATGCCACAGCGTAGCTTTCCCAGTGTGTGGACTCATGTAGACACATATATGTATAGAAAGAAAGTGGACTAGTTCAACGACCGTAAAATGAAAAGGGTAGAGTTATTAAATAGGTGCAATCACTTACACAGTTTAATAAATAGTTCCTGGAGTCCGAGAATTGCTCGTTAAAACGAAGTTTTTATAAATCAAACCTAAATAGATCGATTTATCACCCTCGAAAAGCCTTGCATACAAAATTTCATGAAAATCATTGGCGCCGTTTCTGTGATTCTGATTATATGTAAATAAACAAGAATTGCTCGTTTACAAATCCTCAAATTACAAATACCTGAAGCATTAATACAAAATAAGCTCCAGTAATATTCACAACTTAAGGTCTCACTTGTTATCATTTGCTCAAATTCACAATTTCGATTGATGAGCAAAAACACTAATACCAACTCAAATAATGGATGTTCGCGGACATAATCAAGCAATCCATAAAAAAAAAAATATAAAAAGTAGACACAATTACATGCAGTAGTAGTAGTAGTAGATCTAGAGTAGTACATTTAATGAGGACAATAATATAGAAATAAAAATAAATCATTGAAAAAATAACTTAAAAAAAGCTAACTGCAATGTTAGACTAGTTGGCCGTAATAGTTTCAAACTGTTACATTAAATGGCGTTACTCGTCCCCTTAATAGTTTATTATGTTTCGTATGATACACATATAGAATATTTAAATCATTTGAATCTGTTCTTAGTTAAGTTGGGTGCGCTTCCTTCTAAGTGGAAACTTCTATCGCGTTCGATTTCCAGTTGGGTGTACAATTTCTCTCCAGCGGAAATAAGTGATATTGGTACTGGGTGTCATTGTATTAATGAATATGAATATTTCCGGTATCCACGATACAAGTCTTGGCGAGTCAAGAAGAACGTAGTCAAGCGAACTAAGTGTGGAACTATGAGTGTGAATTCGTTTATATCACATTACATGAATAATGAATCAAAATACGATGTCATAAAAAGCCCCAAACACTAATAACAATTGTTCACGAATACATTGGCACAGTATTTAAAAGTTTTAACTAGATCCACGCTATGTCACGTACTGCAGACCCGATTTAACCCAACCAGCTTAAAATATACAAAAAACGTATCCACTTTATGCGTACAAAATGACTCGCGTCCTGAGCAATAAACATTTAAATTGTGCTAGACCCTTACAGCCAAATCTTGCCACTGAGGTCACCGGAATGACATCTCATGAATACATACCATTGACTCTCAAGACACGTTCAAGAAGGGTTTACTTACAGGGAATTAAAAAAACGCTGGCTGAATGTGGTATTTTCGGCGGCAGTTCGATTGTGGAATTCAAGTGTTTTGAATTATTGCCAAGTTGGCATAGGAAACCAATTAAACAGTAATGCATTTCTTCATAGACACTAATAAATGTAATTACAAGAACCGCGTTAAATAAAAACGCTAACGTTATAGTTTTGATCAGTTTTATATTTCTACCGACTTCACAAATCGACTGTTATTTTTTATGTGTTTTTGTTATGTGTGTTGACTGTTTTACCTTTCCTAGTAAACCTATTTTGTTTTTTTTTTGTTTGAAAGTTGTTGCTTTCCTTTTGGTCCCATTTAAATTTGATCAAGCTCTGATCGGCACTTTTTTAGTTATCGTCAATAATGCGTGTTTCATACATTAAATCTGATCAAGGTTCCGAAGATAGAGCTGTGAAGTCATTTTTTTTTAAGCTTTGCTTGTGTTTAATTATTAGCAGGCATCTGCTATGTATACAATCGGCCCGTCCCACGATATGTGATTCGTATCCACGATGAAACTCGTAAACATCGGTTAAAAATAATAATATAATAATCGGTAAAAATTTCAATATCGGTCCACGTGGAAAAACAAAATGAGGGAACACACATAAAAAATACTGTCGAATTGAGTACCACCTCCTTTTTGTGAAAAAGAAAAGTTAGAAAAGTTGTTCTATCTTCTTTTTTTGATATTTAGGAACCGTGAAAACGATGTTGTTTTAATCCCACCTTCAATCAGTTGATCGCGGTTACGATATACTTACCACGGATTTAAGGTTATAAGACATTTGCGTAACATCATGTGCCGTCCACGAAAAGTGCTATTAATTATAGCTTTCGTCATAGATTCTAACTCTTTACAAGAAATAATAAAGCTTAGCTCATTATATATTTAAATGATGTCATTTATTTAAAAGTAATTTTACAACTTGTGTTACAATATTAAAAAACTACGTTAAGGATTTATACGGATTCAATCCGGCGTCTTAGCGTGTACGGTCTACGTGCGTACTCGACAGATGAAGGAGCACCGACTATTCCGAAACTAGTCTTGCAACAATGCCAGACAACAACCGTGAGTGAAATCATATACATTCTCAATATGTGTAATACTTACTAATCCTTCAATAAAAAAAAAACTAACACAGGCTTTAATATGTAATTCCGAAAGAGCCAGTCTATTATATATATCTGTTCTTTTGAGATTATTCTTTATCTGTTTTTTTGAGATTATTTTAATATTAGCCCTAATAAAGTCCGTAGCTTCGAGACCTTATTGTACAAAGGCTACCAGCCATTTCCATCAAAAAAGAAGCTCATAACGAGAGAAAAATGTGCCGCCCACTGTGTGATATCAACATTATGGATTTGGGTCCTCCGGCATATTGCCTCACCTGGGTCGGTCAAGCGAAGGGTTTCAAGAGTCGCCTTCAGGTATTCGATATCTAATTGATATTTGGTATTCAGTGTTTGGTACCTACCAGCAAATTTTAGATTATTTTTTGTTTTTATTCCTAGCTTGTTTTGCGGAGACTGCTCCACAATAGAAAAAGTCTGAGTATCTACTGAAATACTCCTGGTATCACGACTGTTTTATTATGGCTATCAAAAAGGAACTGTGGTTAAGTATTTAACCAAACCTATATCACGACTGTTTTATTATGGCTATCAAAAAGGAACTGTGGTTAAGTATTTAACCAAACCTAACTTCAAAACCTTGTTTAAAACATCAGACTCGATACTTATATTAGATATTTTTACCGACTTCCCAAAAAAGGAGGAGGTACTCAAGTCGACTGTACTTTTTTTTTTATCTGTGTTATATCTTCTCTCCACGTGAGCCGATTTCGAATTTTTTTTTAGTTTGAAAGATGTTGCTTTCTAATTGCTCCCATTTAAATTTGATCAAGATCTGATCAGTAGTTCTTGAAATATCGTCAATAATGTCTATTTTGTGACGAATAATGCGTACTTTGACGATGTTCTGGTTTACCCGTCTTCAAAAGTTACCTCCCAACTTTTTTCGTTGTGAGCCGATTTTGATGATTCTTTTTTTATTTGAAAGCTGGTGGATCAAGGTTCCGATGATAAAGTGGTAAAGTCGGTTTTTTTAAGCTTTGCTTGCGTTTAATTATTTTAGTTTACTTTATATATAATTTAAAATTATCAAGGCTAGTTAAAATTAGTTACAGTGCCGACTGATCTGTTGTTGTTATAGACACTCTTTTTTGCAAGTTTAAAAAGCGTTTATGATAATGTTATGTTAAAACATAACAAAATGCTGTACGATAAAATGTAGGTATTTTTGAACTGATTTGCGGTGGTGCCACAAACGTTAATGCACAGGACACTTCGTTTAAACTACTATCACAAGCAAAAAAGTTTAGTATGTGACGATTCAGATTCATTACTATACATACAGATAGCGGTAGTCTATAAACTTAGAAAATATCATTCAATTACAATATTTGAGGTAGCAACTAGCCAATTACCTACATTTCCTAAAACTATACTATACTACTATATAAGCAATTGGTGCCTATATTTCTTAAAACTAAACTAAACTATATACAACAAAGAACTCAAGTGCTCAAGCCTACTACCAGTAGGTAGCGTTTCCATCATGCTGGCGGCATTGCCTCTCTGAATTGCAATGCTAATACGTTGAGCCAAATAAGTGCCAGCATTTTGATCACGTGTCGCCTCAACCAGGCGCTCTGATAGATTTTTGAAAATAGAACGAGCTCCCGGTCCCCACGGACCCAGTGTCTCAACACCAAACGGCTCAAATATGTAACCACTGCCGAGGTTTCTATTTCCATTTCCTAAAACTAAACTAAAACTAGATATAGGTATACATAATGTATATACATTAGCAAAAACCTAAGTTACAAGGCATCCATCGTCCAGTCCATAGGTAAGTCAAGCGCTCATAGGCCACCTGGTATCAAACATACGCACACTGACATACTTATGCAATTATCTAGTGCTAAAAGAAGAATGTAAGTAAATAAATGCAAAACAACTGCTTAACTATTCAATAAATATAACAACCACCTAATGCCATATATGCGATACCAACTAGCATCAAAAGTACCTGTCAGATTCATCATACATACTCAATACTTACTAATATATTATTACTATATCGATACCATTTTTTATTAAAAATACTATTCAACCCTAGCGTGGTCGACAATTTAATGATTTTTATTGGTAAGCCCTTCCTGTAAGGTGGGACGGAAAATTTACCTGCGCATAGAAGCCGCATAGAATTTCTATAGTTGACGGTTATTATTATGGGACATTGAAAGTTACGGTATAAGGGAGGGTTTAATTTTATTTGCTTGACCGTGCGTTGTAGCCGTTAGGTTGAAGGGTTATTTCATTTTACCTTACCAATGTGAAATTTGCTGTATGATGCCATTGTTGAAACTCACATCCACGTTAAATGATATGCGTTGACGGTTTCAGCTTCTTGAATATTTTTTAGACTATGTACTTCATTATTTATCTTGTTGCCTGTCTTCATTATTGAGGATAGTTTCTCTTAAAATGTTCAGTTCCCCAAATTTGACGTAGTTTTTCTTCGAGTTTAAATATACTATTCATTATTATTATAGGCTCTATATCAAATTTAATTATAGGTCTGGCGTGTTAATATCCGCAACCACATCATCACTTACCATCAAGTTAGACAGTAGTTAAAAGCTGCCTTGAGAAAAGATATTAACAATAACGCAATAGATATTAACAAGTGGCAAAATGAAAATTTAGAATCGTCACTCCCAACGTTCTATCTTAAAAGCGGCTGCACCGGTTTACACCAAACATAGATAAGAACACTCTCGATGAATAGCATCCAAATAGGTTCACCAGTTTCAGACCTAGTGCCACAGAGACACACACACAGATTGCAGTCAAACTTATAACACCCCTCTTTTTGCATCGGGGGTTAATAAAATATAATTCTTCACCCTGTAATTCATTGGATTATGCGTAGTAAAAACTCGTCTAGTAGAAAAAAAAGGTACACGGTTTTATTTAAGTACCTTTCTCACCAAATTGCTTTGTTTTACGACAATTAAACGACTTCAAAGAAAATCTTACCAGAGGACACGGCAACAATAAGCTTCATTCCTCATATTTGATCTACTTGAAACGACAACAGACAAGGTAATACAATTAAAAAATTAATGATGATACGAACGCGCGACAGACTGGAACAATAAAATTTGTTTGGTGGCACTCGGAAATGCCAGGAATCATCTTGATAATATTCAGAGTTCCTTATTTTTCCGCGCATATATTTAAAACAATCGAATAGTAAATGGAAATGATAATATGATATTTAAAATTGAAACAAACCAGGTGCGCCCCGCGGTTTTACCCGCGTAAATCTCGGACCAGCGGGATTTTCGGGATATAAAGTAGCCTATGTCTTAATCCAGCTACTTCCATGCCAAATTTCATCAAAATTGATCCAGCCGTTTGAGCGCGAAGAAGTAACAAACATACAAATATACACGTACAAACATACAAATATATACTAGAACTTTATAATACCTACTTTATAATACTTTTATAATATTAGTGTGATATGAGACGTTGTTCATCCCGTTCAAATACAAAAGAGTATCTTGTTATTATTTAAGTGGAGCATCATTTTAAAAATCATGATGCCGTGATATTATGGTTGAGCTTAACACGTTACCGGATCCACATCAACGTGGAAATACTCTAGGGTATGCGAGCTCTTCCATAAATTTTAATCTCGTACCCATGTGTTTACATTCTCTTGGTATCAGCCAGATGCTTCTATAGTCTATATGACGATATATTTTAAAGAATGGTATTTCTTGTGGTTATTTGTTACTATTATTTGTCATCTAGAGATTTAACACGTTAGCTGCTGTAATGTTATACATAATTATGTATATGTTTATAATTTCCAACGAGAAAGTAACTACTGTAAATAATAATTGAAACGCAAGCTAAGCTTAAACTTCATCGAATATATTTCGGTTTTGATAAAATGTATATGGGACCACCTCTGAAGTATACTCTACCAAATAAAATAAAAAAATAAAACCGTTTAATTATTGACGAAGATATCGCATAATATACAACATAAAAAAACATACAGTCGAATTAAGAACCTCCTTTTTTGAAGTCGATTGAAAAACCACTGCCTCAAGAACATGTTTACACCCTTTTTGTCACGTTTAGTTAACGTGGCTTGAGATATTTTGAGTATTTGGATTATAATCATTATTAATAACAACAAAGAGTGTTTATTACAATAATAACAGACGACGTGATTGTAGGTTTCATCATTATACTCACTAGCAATCATTTATACCTTCTATTCAGGCTGCAATTACTATGACTAGTTACGTAGCATGTTTACCTACTTAGAAAACACTTATTTGCTCTACCCTTGACGGCTCTTTGTTTATACCTCTATTCCTATCAGGTAACAATGGGAATGGTAAACAGTTCATCGCATGCTTTGCGTCTATATATTGGGTTAGTCATTATTATTGGTACCATTATTTACCTTTAATCTAATGAAAATACAATTATTGAGATTATTAAGAAATGACAAGTGGTGTACATAATCAAAATATAACATTTCAAAAGTATATGAAAAAACTCTACAAAAAAACACTCACACTTATATCCTAACAATAAGTTCAAATACTTATGTCGTGTGTACTGAAGACATTCAAATCAAACACATACAAACACACCTAGACCTAGAAAAACAAATTTCGTTTCGGGCTGCTTAGAAGGCAGACAACAAAGACTCTAACAATAAAGCTAATGTAGCAATTAATTTTAATTACTTTATATAAATTTACACAGAGTACATGGAAAATCTTAATTCTAAGAAGCACTACCTATCAGCCTTCTTTATTTTTTCAGCCGTCGTATAATAACGTGGGACTTGGAGCTCAATGTAATTGTAAACAACAGGCAAACCTTATTTAAATTCTTGATACCATATAGATTTTGAAAAAAAATATTATAATAATATACCTCAAGTCAAATATACCAATAACACTTTATACTTACCTATATAAGTAAACATATTTAGTAATGATATAAAAAGTTGTAAACTGTGAAGGTTTGTAGTGATAGGTTATTGATCTTCATCAAGAATTTTATTTTTTAGGTAATGTCGATGGACAAGGCACACATATTCCAGACTCGTACATCTACAACAACGAATGAATTATAGGCGAGTGCAGTCGTATGTCTGGGGTTAGCTTGTTAGCTTGTATTAAGGTGTGATATACCGGAGCCTGATTTGTTGCCTCTACTAGCAACATTTAATTATTTTGGCTTGACTTGTCTATGAAACTCCTTGCCTGAGTCGATGTTTCCTGATGAGTACAAAATGGGAATTTTCAATTCGCGAGTGAATATGTATATTCTAGGCAAGCTTACTCCATCGTCGAGCATATCGTCACTTACCATTAGGTGAGATGGTGTTCAAATATTGCCTATCTTGAATAAAAAAAATACCCATGTCAGTTTTTAAAAGTATCCTTTTAAGAGTATTTCTATTTCACATTCAGCTTAGCCTTTTTTTATCATGATTCCTTGTTTTTACATGATTATGTGTTCAAGAATGGCAAAAACGCTTGGTCCTGAATCACTGCATAATAACTGCTGCCGAAAGACCATTAAGAGACTGTTTTTTTTTAACTTGAGGCAAAACTAGTTCATTTATTTATTACATAGTAGCTAGCCTGGCGACTACGAGATAATTGAAACTGCTTGCGTTTCATATCTCGCGTAGCTTAAAAAAACCGACTTCATCGCTTATATTTCGGTGTTGGCTTAAACGATTTCGATAAAATTTATATGAGACCTCTGAAGTAAAATCTACCAAACAAAAAAATAAACATTAAAATCGATTCATACTTGGCGGAGATATCCCGTAACATAATATACATACAAAAAAAACGTACAGTCGAATTGAGAACCACATTGGATTTCACCACGGTGATAGCGTCACTAGAAGCATATATGCTCATGGTAGGATTCGAAGCAGCAACTACACGATTGAGAGGCGTGCTTATACTAACGACGTATTGCCGCTTTTTCTACCGACTTTACAAAAATGGTATTCGACAAGTTCTTCAAGTCGACTGTTTTTTTTTTATTTGTGCTATCTCTTAAATTCTTATCACATGAACCGATTTAGATTTTTTTTTTTATCTGTTGCTTTCCTATTGGTCCTATTTCAATTTGATCAAGATCTGATCGGTAGTTCTTGAAATATCGTCAATAATGCGTGTTAAGTACATCTAATATAATCAAAATTCCGAAGTGAGATTTTTTTAAGCTTTGCTTGCGTTTAATTATATTATATTGAGATCTTCTAATTTGATTAATGCTTCGAAAAAATACAATCTTCAATACAATTTGGTAGATAGAGAAAATAAGTAACAGATTACTGTCCAAGTTATGTTAAAAAAGTAAGAGCAATTATAAACTGTATACTTATAATTTACAATCGTCGAGTTTTGACCTAAAACAGCATACCTGTAAAGATAAAAAATAAGGCAGTAAAATGAGCAATCCACTTTCCCTATTTTACAAAAGTCACATAATGGAAGCATTCTTATTCTCACATCTGCATAAATTTAATTTTCCTTGTTTTTGCATTATTCAAAACATTGCCAGCGCGGGACGTAGCTTAATGAAATATAAACACTTTTTGCTTCTAAAATTGCTCGTGCACGATTGTGTTTCATCCAATTTACACTTTTATTTTTGGCTCCTCATTATTTTCCTGCATTAATATATTAAACGGATTAGATGAGATAGTGATCAAATGCTTGCCTATTCAATATAAAAAAATAAATATGGATGACATGTGATATCTGGCTCTCGATTAACTGAATATCAATATTTTTAGTATAGTAGGTATAATAATAGTATTAAATTTACTATCTGCAAAGTAATCGGGACATGAATCTCTTTTATACGCATGGTCACACTGAAAAGTTCCATCATTTCCTACCCACATGTGTACAGAGACAGAGAGAGTTAGGGATGATCAAGTTAATAAGAACCAACAGTAATAATATAATAACGGTGTCACTTTCCATTGCTTGATAGGTGATTTTATGTAAAAGGCAATTCGTCACCAAATAGGTTTAACGGCTGACTGGACAACCTAAATTAACATTTACTATTATAAACTATTCCAGGCCCTATTATCTTGAAGTGAATGGAGAAGGCATATGTTGATAGACGAGCAGTGCACTGAGTTGATTGATTAAATTGAAATTCAATGAACAGAGAATATATTTATTTATGCAAGTGATTTGTTAAAACTCGTGCGTATTACCGAAATGTTTCTATGTCATAATATATGGCTTTCGCTCTGCCGCATGCTCGCTTAATATTACCCGAAAACTAAAACACATAAAAATCTACTTACTTTGTTGTCAACTAGTTTCGGACAAATTAATTGTCCTTCATCAAGATGAGTCAGACGCGAGATACGCGGAGGCGAGCCGCTCTCCATTAAATACTATTATATAATAATAGTTGTTTCGTAATTACTAGTTATTTCTAAAAACTATTGTGCAGCGGGTTCCGTAAATATTCATATAACAAGCAACATACTGAAAACACAGCTTCAAGCCAGACCAGACTGAATTTCACATAGAAGAGGGGGAAAATCGTTGCTCTCTTTTCTGTTTCATAACGATTTTCAGTACTTTTTTCGTGTATGGGTATTTTAGTACTAAAATAAAAAACTAGCGCCATTTTACTATAATAATTACACTAATAATTATATATTATTTATTGTAATAATTATACATATTTTATAAAAAAACATTAAAATTTTGCTTATTTTCCACAACTCTTGCAGTTTGGATTTCCTCGACGAAGTATAGCTTCAAGCAAAACACACTGTAATACGATCGTGGACAGATGAATAATCCGAGTGACAAAACAAGCCTCAATTTATATTCTACATACATAACACATTAAAAGAAAATAATGAGGGGGAAAAAAATATTGTACGTTTTTCGAAATATTTCTTCACTAAAACAAACTTATTCCAGTCAAACTTTACTCACCTTTCCGACGGAGGCGAGATAACCTGCCGTCATACTCGAAGTTAAACGAAATTTTTCACTACATTGAATTTTTCCCAAGAGTTCTAGAACAATAAATCAAGATAGGGTACTTTTTCTACTGATTTATGGGTGTAAACTGAGCTTAAAATTCTGAAATGTTTTACTTCCGGTCTCCGCTCTTGTGTCAAGAACAAAGCACTCTATGTGGTTTATTTTTGCAGTTTTGTATAAATTTGTCTTCCGCTTCTATTCTTTTAATGCTATTCTATTTATGTTTCATAAACTTTGGATTCGTGTAATAAGTGTACAATTTTAGTAATTAATAAATAATGAAAAAAAGGACAAAAATTATTTTATAGATCTTATGTCTAGAGAAAAATGAAACAGGGTTCCTGTGCAATTACTTTATTATTAAATCGATGTACGACATAAAAAAATTCTTTGTACACAGTTATTTTTTACAATTACAGTATCAACTAACATGTTCTGACCTCCAATTACCTATCTCCTATGGGAAATAAATATATTCATCACAATCTATTTACATTAAAAAACGTATGTTTTTATATTTTAAAAAGATTGTGATGAATAGAATGTTTTGTCGATTTCAATTTAAAACAAAGATATTGGAAAGATAAATAGATAATAAAAGGTCAGGATAGGTTTAAGTCAGTCGTATTGAAAATATAAACTTAGTCGATCAGATTTATTCTAGGCGTTAGGCACTACAGTCGACTTTACACTGGAAATTTTAGAGCGGACTTTAAAAAAATAATATATTACTTAAAATTATAAAAATACCTATTGAACGTAAGTACTAGTGCGTACCTACTCATTAGCAAAATATTTTCACTTTCTAGTGTCTGTTTTATTTTAAATATACCACAATGCGTGTTATATTGTCTTTTTTTGGTAAATATATATCTTTATATACTTTTATTTTTCACGTGCATCTTTTGGCTGCAGCATCTTTTTTAAAGAACGAAATAAAAGAAGTAAGTAAAGCCTATGTTTATATTTGTAGAATGGGTTACTTAGTTACTAAAAATTAAAAGACCGCTCCACAATTTCGCTTATTAGATTGTATTGCATTCGCACGTTTTGAATATAATAATAAATATATAACTGTTTATTCTAGCTGTCAATTAAATAAACAAGAACGTAACAAGTTACATTATTAATCAATGAAAAATATTTTCAATAAATGCTAAAGTATTTATTTAATTTCAGTTTTGAATAAGTACATACATAGTACAATAGTAAGAAGTTGCTTAGCAAGAGCCTCGTTATGGCAAATATATATAAAAATTACTTTTATATTCTCAGAAACATAATAAACAAAACAAAAGCATAATTGTTTCACTACGTTGTGATTGTGAGATGACTCTCAAATAACAATAATAGATTTTGTATGTTTCGTAGCAGGCTACGAACTAGTAGCAATCATCTACGAAGTAGAATTTTGTGCTTGTAGCCAATGGTTAATTTTTTTGTTAAATCTTTGCTTCTTTTCTATTTACTTCATAAAATTAACATCTCAATAATTAACTTCACATCGTACTTAAAGATTACAACAGTTAAAGTCCTTACACGGTATTTACAATGTTAAATATTTTTTACAAAAACAAATACTTATTCAATAGTAAAATTCTGATGTTAAACTAAATCAAACTGTAACTTTCATATTTTAAACAATTTTATATATTTTACAATTTACTATATTTTATTTTCCAGACTTCTAGACACAAAAACTTACAACAACATTATTCTAGCTAACATTCCACAAATCTGAGGATATAATATTGTTCTCATTACAATATAAATAATATAGTAAACTGCGGAGGGAAACATAATCATAATAAATGTTAAAAAAAATACTGCCAAATACATTTCCTCTAGAAATTTTTTATAATCTTTTGGTAGTATTTTGATTACGAGCAATACTCGGTCAGTGGGAAATTATGTTTTATACATATACACTTTTATAAGTATGTTTTTTTTACATTATAGGTTTTGTTGGAAAATTCACTTCGTAACTTATCTAAATTGATTGATCGATTCAGTTTAATTTGATTTTAGTTTATTTTGGGTCTATGATGTTTTCATAAATACGTCATATTATCACCATCTCCTGAGTATTCGTAAGAATAAGACACTTCGTATACAACAGCGTAATTTTGTCAAAAGCAATAAATTTGAATGTCGTTTGGATTAATTCACAAAAGTTTTATATTCTAGAGCTGGAGCCTTTTGTCATAGTCAAGAAAATTTACTTATTCACAAATCCCCATTAGTTTGCATAGTTGTTTCTTCAGTAAAGTTTAAACAAATGAGATTTTTGACGTCTTACTTCAAAATGTTTAATCTTATTTTAAGACCCCACTAGATTCAAGCAACATTTTGTTCCTTCGAAATTAATGTCGTGTCTAGTTTCAGCTAATTTTTAAACTATAATAAGAAATACGTTTAGTCAGATAGTATCGTTTATTACATTATATTACTTTTAGCTTAATCAATATTTAAATTTCAGTTGAACGTAAGCAAATGAAGTTACAATTTACAAAGTTAATATAAGCATAATAAATGATCGCAAGTAGCAATTGTATTTTACGAAAAACAAATTCATAAATATATTATGAATTAGTTGATACACTCATGATAATACAAGAACGGGCATGCCACTTTAATTAGAACGCAGCAAAATTGTATTTGTATGGTAGGAAATATAAATGAATTGTACCTTTTAATGAAATAGTTTTCTACATAAATAATGTACTGGCTACACTAGATACCATTTATTAAGTAAAATAACTCACATTGTGACAACATAACAAACAAGCAAAGTTCTAGGTAACTTCCGTCTTTCGATTCGCACCAACAACAGTTTCTGTGTCTACAGTTGGAAAGTCGCAGTACAATAGGAAAGTTTTCAATTAATATCACAGTTTCCTTATTTAAAAGTAGAACATTACAAACTTTAACCGCACTCATACAAGTAGTATCTAATGTTTATCATTCACTGACTAAGATGTTCCAAAGTTCATAGCGCCTTCAAAGTGTCTTGTTGTTTGAAAAAACTTCGCTGAGCACTGTTAAGTCAGAGTTAAGATACTGCTGGTAGTTTATTCACGGGTAATTACACCAAACTATTTATACACTTCACTACACAAACTAGAAACAGTAAGTTCTGGACACGTCCGGACACTCACTATCTTGGTGTCACCCAAAGTAGTACTGGGCATTAGAATATCGATACATACTCCTGGTGTTAGGGTCCGTTTCTGTTTGCATTTGTACTCGTGGGAGGGTTTTGACTGCGACGCCGCGGCCTAACGTGCCGTGTGGCATAGTTCGTAGAGGCATCTCTATGGGGAATTCGGCCACCTGTCCGTACATATTGGTGCTCACGTGAGGGTATGTGTTCGGGACGGGTCTGCCAACGTATCTATTGATTTTGGGACTTAGCGCTACGTTTGTGAACTGCATGTCTGGTTTCATTCCCGAGTCAACCGTATCGACAGGTCCGGAGAGGCTGGTTATGTTGATATCGTTGTCGACTTCTGATATGCTGTCATTGAATCCGTTGGGAATTTCCGTCGTGGCGGAAACGTCTGGGCCTTTTGGTTGATCTGAGTGGTTTTTGTTGAGAACGCATCGGACTATCGTAACGATTATGCAGAGGAGTAAAATTGCGGAGACGCCGGCGATAATATAAACGTACAGCATGTCAAATGATTCTGTGGACAAAATTAATTGATTATTATGAGCAAGTACGCTTGTAGAGACAAAACTCCCCAGAATAGAAGCGAGATAAGACTTGTTTGATCAGTCTATTTGTGGCAATACGATATGAAATTTGACATAAATGTATATATATATACAAACAAATATCTGCGTAGATAGCTCAAGCATCTTAGCTTAAATTACAATATCAAGTGATATTAAACAATAAGATTACCTATAAGAGGATTGCTAATTTGCCACCCACACACATAGAAGCACCAATCCTAAGTCGTCTACTAAACCACATAACATCTTAAACAAATTCACCCTCTCGAATCTAACACCAGATCCACATGATTTGTCTTTGTGTAAACAGAGATAAGTAATTACCAATGTTACGTTGTTTACGCACCAAAGGTAATTTACCTTTGATAGAAGAGCAAGGGTTATTAGTTTTCTTGAAATACTAATTATATTAGCAGATAATAAAAGACGTCTGTATGTAATTGTAACGAATGGTGACGCCTGTATTTGTTATTTCGAATCAAACTTTAAAATAATTATTATTGTAGGTATGGTCCTATTACAAAAAAATATACACTGTATCGCCAACATAACGCATTTTCTAAATTTATGAATTTCATTAAAAGTGTCATGTTATCTTGTATTAGTAAAGTACATTATTACTGTTAATTTATCGGTTTTCTAGATTTTTTTAAATTAAAAAATGATCAGCATATCGAAATTCAATCAATTAATTATTTATTCGCACCTTATAAATGATCACGAATTTACTGAAGCCCTGTCTCTTGAAAAAGCGTGAGCTGTGGCCCAAGAGACAGTACTCTATTTGTTAACAATATATGAATTATTATTAACAAATAGAGTTAACAATATATGAATTTTTATTAATATATATGGCTATCTTAATTAAATTTAAATTAATAGTAGCTGGATAACCGAACTTTATAAGGATAAAACGACGTTTTCTAAAAATGAATCCTAGCTAGATCGATTTATCGCCCCCAAAACATACTAAATTTCTGCATACTAAATTTCTTGAAAATTGATGGAGCCATTTTCGATATTCAGATTATATATACATAGGTATACACAAAAATTCCTCATTTAAAGGTATTAGATTTATTAAAAAAAATATTGTGGACCTTTTGTGTATATGGTTGTGTGTGAATGTATGTGTTCCTATAATTATGTATGCAAATTATATATTACTGGTATAAGCAGATTAGAACATTTATGTAATAGTATAATTTATTCTTCGTATAAACCGATTGTTTTATTCCTTGTTCCATATTTACCTATTTAGTTATATAACATACAACTACATTCTGAACCTACTTGAAATTGGTAATTGTATTCACAAGAGCAATAAATTACAATACGCCAGGATGGTACTTACGGGGCGTTAAAGTTATTGGGTGATATATTGGTTTAGGTGGCCACCGTTCGCCATACGTGGTCTGATTCAAATATATGTAGGTGCTTGAACATGATATGGGTAACCTTGGAAAGCCTTGTGATTTATCTATTTCAATTCATGTTGTAGAAATAATTAAACATACACACGTTTTTTACAAATAATTTTTACAAATACGTGCAATTTTAAACGCCTTTGAAACAGGCGATCATGATATATAAGATTTAATATTTTAAGTTTATAATCCAAGTAACTTCTGATTCTATTATAGTAATATTTTTTTAAACAAAAAACTATTCCTGCCTTAAAATAATCTTGATATATTCAAATTTAATATTTCTTTTTACTCTGATAGTGCGTTTGACCATTACCTCATTTGATGGCAAGGTATAATGTATTCAAAGGTTGTAAACTCGCTAGATTAGAATAACTGCCTCCTAAGTATTGCTGCCGGATCATCATATTTAGTAATTGTAGCGACTACTAGTAAGTGATAGGGAGTTATGACCTACAACTGTACGGTACGTACAGGGTAATAAGGCAGGCGTGCACGTGAAAATGCCCTACCATCATGGTTTTAATAATATTTAATATTATGAATCGATTTTTGCCGAAATGAGCCGTTTTGTTAAGTACATCCCTAATTAAAAATTGTCATTATATCCTACTACAATATCATAAATGCCAAAGTTTGTGTGTGTGTGTGTGTGAATGTTTGTTACCACGTATCTCCGTAACGAAAAAAACGATTTTGATGAAATTTAGAATGCAGATGTTTGTGTTATTCCGGAACCTAAACTATGCTAAACACATAGGCTTTTTTTTTAACTTAAGCGGGCTTCGGGCAAAGTCGCAGGGAACGACTAGTTCTTCATAAATGACAAGATTTTATTTGCATATATTTTTCAACTATTATAAATCAGTATTGTTCAACAACATATATTACATTAAACTAAAAACTAAATTAAAATTAACAAAAAAAAAAAGATTTTATTTATATTTTATACATTTCTGTATTATCATGAATATACACATTTTAAACTTAACTTACCATTACTACTGTTATGTACATACCATAACATTTCAAAGTTTGCTACAAAGTCTTCATTTTGGGTAGGTATGGAATGTAGGTACTATTAGGTGAAAACTCTGGCAAAACGCTATAAAAGCAAGCGAAAACTGTGAGAGAGGCCATCGAGTCGATTAGCCCACGCAGGGAAAGCCCTCCGAGGGGTAGTTGCTCCTTGAGTCTCAGCAGGTGTAATGAGCACTGTCTCGAACACCAACCAGCGCAACGAGGACTGAAGAAACAACGACACAAGAGCGGCCATTTGCTTGTTGGCGTTCGACGTAGAAACACATTCAGGGCTCTGTCATTTGTAATAGGACACGTGAGTTATTTTTCTTGTGATTTGTGAGTAATTTTGTTTAATAATTGCGTTAAGTCGGTTTGTTTTGTTTTGGTTACTTCTTTTTTTAATGTTGTTGAAGTTAAATAAATTTAAGTTATCGATTCTTTTTTTTATATATTCGATCCATTTTGGTTAATTAGAGTACAATAATCTTTGGTTATTGTGCTTAGTGAAACTTCAGCTAACCAAGCTACGAGTATCAAGCTCGTAGTTTCAAGTGCATGCATTAATAAAGCTGCACTGCATACGCTCTATTTTTGACGCAGATAGTAGACGCGAACCATTAATCATCGTAGGACATAGTAGGAGCATTAACAAATGAAAAACAGTAATTGCATACCTTCTTGAGGATAAAAATGCCTTGGTGGTATAGCAGAAGGGTCGTCCCTATTAACATTAGTGATGTTGAGGATAGAAGACATTGAAGGCCGCTGCGGAGGAACGGCTGCCACGGCTGGCGCGGGTGGCACCGCTGACTCTCCCCACCATCGATCGTTGGTCTCATCTGAAAGAATTGGACGGGTTTAGAGCATGATAGTTACCTCTTGGAAAAAAGCCTCTTGTCAAGTTATCAATCCTGTGCTATTTCTATCCTATTATCTGATATTGAAGCCCCTAAGTTAAAGCCTAATATTTAAGCCGTAACAATTTGTTCCTTTTTAGCCTAGCGTTATTACGACCCTCGATTACGTTAATTATCACTAACAAATAGTAGTCAAATATATAAATAACTAGCTGCGCCCCGCGGTTTTACCCGCGTAAGTTCCGGACCCGCGGGAATTCCGGGAGAAAAAGAAGCCTATGTTCTTTCCCAAGCTCTGGACTATCTGTGTACCAAATTTCATTCAAATCGGTTCAGTAGTTTTGGCGTGAAAGCGTAACAGACAGACAGAGAGTTACTTTCGCATTTATAATATTAGTAAGGATAAATGGACTTAACTATTTGTTCTATGAAAGGTTTTATTCCGGGTCGATATTCCTTTTACGTTCTTCCTTGATTTTTCTAGGTAGGTACATATAAAAACCTGAAGAAGAACTCCACTCACGTTCGTAAATGTATGTTATGCTAAATATAATGTTATGTCTGTGATGTTATGGCTTAATCGTAAAGAAATACTAAGTAGGTAATTCTAGTATAGTTTTGGATGTTAAAGGCAATTTGCTCGTATTATTTTAACTCTAGTGTGATTATGCGTGTATTTCTACAACAAAAAATTGTATCAAAAAGGAGAAACAAAATACTTAATATACTATCTTTTTTTTTGTGACAGGCTATTGTTTGACCACTATCTCACCTGATGGTAAGTGACGATGTGATCGAAGCTGGTAAACACAAATATATACATATATATCTACATACAAACTTACCAAATGCAAAAGGTCGTAGTTCGGAACTGTGCCAAAATGCTGGTCGGGTTGTAAAGCAAGACTTAATTGCTAATCATAATACAATCCAGCATTTTAATCCCTTTTTATGTATATTTATTTTCATCTTGTATTATAACATTTCATAGTGGAAATATATTTCCAACACAGCTTTCTTTTTATCACTATCCACCTTAACTTCCTATCCCCATCTCTATATAGAAATAAAATGTGATACTAAAATTTTATTTCATGAACATTGGAACGGCAATGTATGAACTTGGTGCCTAGGTTGCCCTAAAAAGCACTTTACGAGCAGACAGGCGTATATTTCAAAGTAATGCGTATAATATAAAATCAAACAGGTCTGAATATTTCCGAGATAACACGTCTGGATTGTCTGCCAAAGATAGATTGAGACCATCACAATACTTCAGAAAAAATAGGCACTACGGTTTTTGTTATGAAATTGGTTACGCTAGAGATGTACGTCTCTGGAAACATTCCGGTATATTTTTAAAGAATGAAACTAAATTTACTAACAATATGAGATAGATAAGTCTTTATTGACACAATTTACAAAAAAAACACGTAAAAATAAATAAAAATAACTAAATTAAAGTATACAATCAGCGGTCTTAATAGTCTCGCTAATAGTGATCTCTTCCAGACAACCTTTGGATTGTCAACAATGTTGTGGCTACCAATAATTTGGCGTAGTCATACAGCCGCTGTCTTAATTTTGTTTCAATTCAGCGGTGCAGAATAAATCCTTTGTATTTGGATTGAGTACACAAAATACAAACATAAAAAGTATGAAATAAGAGGAAATACTGTTTACTAATGTGTCAAGTTACTAATATATCTTCATCTAAGACAACTAATATTGGAAAATAAAAATTATTTTAAACATTTAAAATGTTTTCAAGTATTAAATTAAACATAAAATCAGTAATAATAGTTCCGCATAATTCAATTAATTTATTTACTCCAAAAAAACAATGTTAACAAAGCGTTTTGGAAAATATGTGTGAAATTTAAGCACGCATCGTCGCGCACCGTATGGCTCTGGCGCACGCGCTGCCGGTCGCCCGCATGCGCATATGCAAATGTTTGAGATATTGAATAGAAATATGAACAAAATCAGAAGGGGGCAAGCAGCGAACAGATCGTTCGTACGGACTACGAGTGGCTTGCGCCCGTAGTATTGTTTACCGAAATGAAGGTGCCTACCTATAACTATCCTCTACCACATAACCAGATATAAACTGGTTTTTAATTCAATCAATCAATCAATCAATAAGCCCTCTATTCTGAACTTCCGTCTGCTTTGATGTGTTTTTTTTCCTCATTTAGAGGATATCTCTAAGTTCAGTGTGCCTTTTGGCAAAGGCCTCCTCTAACATTTTCCATTGTGTTCTATCCCTGGCAACCCTTCTCCAGTAAGGGCCCGCTGTAAGCTTAAACTCATCTTCCCATCTCTTAAGTTGTCTTCCTCGCTTTTTAATTAATAGCTGCTAAATCTCCGTTTGGTGATTGAACAATAACATAATTTTTACAATGAAATTCCTTTTAGCTGGTAACAGTTCAATATAATAATATTGTAATGTGTGTGTGTGATGTGAATGTTTCCGGCACCCACGATACAAGTCTTTGAACTTAGTGTGGGGCTGTGAGTGTGAATAAAAAAAAAATATTTTAAAAGAAAATATGTTAGGATACATTATCCATAGCATCCGGCCTAACTGTTATACCTTTATCTCTACAAAAGATTTACGACAAAAGTAAAGACGCCTTTGATATTGGAAACAGGGGTTGAGAACTTGAGATTGATCCAGGTTTAAGAAAAATATATAGCTTAAAGCAGGAATACCTTCTCAGCTGCTTATATGATTATTATTGGTTGGATAATCGAGGTAATAGCTTCTCGCGCGTTTGTTGAGGAAGGTTCCAACAATTTGACAAAAATTTTAATAGCAGGACTGTGCCAGATTTACTTTTTTCTTCTTTTTATGCTGGACAGGCCAGCATTTGACCAATATCGCATCTGATACAAAGTGACGATGCGCTCGAAGATGGGACATGCTTGCCTAGAAGGTCACTCAAGACTTGAAAACACCCAGATTCTACTGTTCAGGGAACAAAGACGCAGGCAATGAGTTCCACTCCTTTAATGTACGATTTAATCTTCACTGTTTCAGGCTTAAAAAGGCAAAACTTAAAGCTCAGAAAGCAGAGCGCATTGCAGTTCTACGCGGGAATTCGATATCCAAAGTTTCGGGTGGCACTGCAAATAGGCGTGTAGGCGAGCGTATACTAGAAAACTAACAGAAACTATTAGAAAACGACCAAAAAATTATGAATACTATGAATACATTATGTCTTTCAAGTCTACATTACTAACTTCCAACTTATATAGAATGACATACATGTAAATTTTTTGGCTCTGTAATTGAAGGGACACAAATTGCAAAGAAAACGTATAAGGGACTTGATATACATAACGCTTGAGGTGCGCAACCCGGACGCTGTGAAGATATAATGTATGGTGCCTAAGGGACCTTGATTTACAAAGCAGACAAACGCGCGGCGGGCACGCGCCCGCGACGTTTTCCCCCGCGCTGTCAACGTTTTGTATAGGCTTTAGTGTAGCGCGCCCTGTACGCGGGCTCTATAGGCGCGCCTCGGCCGTTTTGTATATCAAGTCCCTAATATGTATATTTGAAGTAGTGTTGGAGATTTTTCTATAAAGTGCGCGATCAAAGACGACAGCGAGCGCTCCGCACTCATCCTAAAAAAGGCTTCCGAATGAAGCCGAAACAATTGTCGATCATCGAAAACGCGTAAGTCTCGCTAATTGCCATTTAAATGTTGTTTCACTTTCGCGGAAAAATCAACATAAATATTCGGGTAATATTAAAATTAAATATATCTACGATATACATACATTGAACGATGCTCAATTTATAGTAAATTTCATACAAGTTTAATGATATCTCATATGACGTTGGTGTAAGTAGAAGGAATGAACAAGTATAAGATTGAGTGTACCTACTACGACAACCTTAAACGCAAGCAAAGCTTAAAAAAATAGACTTCACCGCTTTATCATCGGAACCTTGATCCACCAGCTTTCAAATTAAAAAAGAATCATCAAAATCGGCTCACAACGAAAGAAGTTGTAAGGTAAATTTTGAAGTCGGGTAAACCAGAACATCGTCAAAGTACGCATTATTCATCACAAAATATACATTATTGACGATATTTCAAGAACTACTGATCAGATCTTGATCAAATTTAAATGGGACCAATTAGAAAGCAATATCTTTTAAACTAAAAAAACATTTCGAAATCGCCTCATGTGGAGAGAAGTAATGAGGTAACACACATAAAAAAAATTAAAAAAAATTAAAAAATACAGTCGACTTGAGTACCTCCTCCTTTTTTGGGAAGTCGGTAAAAATGCAATGTTAACGAAAACAACGGTTATTTACTGCTGAGCATTATAATAACACTACTAAATTGGTACACCAACATTAAACATTCTAGACCTAGCGTGTTAACATCCTCAACATCATCATTTAACATCAGGTGAGATAGTGGTCAAACTCTAGCCAATCTGAGACAATAAGGGTCCCAAATTGTAAAAAACGTAATATACACCTTAAAGTTAAAGCTTGGGAACAAGAATACAAAACTGAAGAAAACTAAGATGGAAGCGGAAACTTCTACAGCATGCATCTTTAGTTATGACTTTCAAAGTGTTAAGACTGTTGCAATATAACGTAAGATCTTAATATGCGTAAGTCCCCGGAGTAGCCTGAGCTTTCAAAGCGTTGGCGTCCCCAGGTGGAGGATAAAAGAGCTCTTAGGAGGTAAAACTACCCGGGGTAGGATGGACTAAGGCCCCGAGCAAACAGGACGCGTTCTGCTTTCGACGGTTAACCCACGGTTGGCTAAACGCTTTTTAAATACAACCCCGCGCACAGATTGCCATACAAAAACTTAAAGTTTGTGAATCCAAAGATTATATACCTAAATAAAAAAATAACAAAAATATATGACCCTTTATAAGTGTTGCATCTCCTATATCTCTTAACTGTCCAAATTCTGAATTTAGACCAGAAAGTTGCCAAATCTATTGGTGCATCAGTGCATCGGAACAGCATGAATTCCCATTATTATTCACAGACAACTATAGACAAAAAAATCTTTATGGACGCTTTTTTCTCATTAAAATAGTGAAATGACGCACTCTTAAGCTCCGATATTTGTTGATATCGATTTAAAAAAATGGTTGGAAAAAGTAAAGTCAATTGTAGATAAGAAAAAATCTAAATACAGTCGATTAAATGATATTGACTTTCGTCTATTTTTAAATTCATGTCATGTTCTCGTTTTCCACTGATTGTTCTTAAAGTTCTCTAGTAAATTAATCTTCTTGAACTGTCTACTCCGTCTAAGCCGCACTAAAACTATTGTAAAACCATTATTCTTTGCAAATTAATCCTCAGTAAGAGGACGTCGAGTAAAAACACTTATAATTGAGTTAGAACGTGAGCCGTCAAGGCGTCGTCCTCCCAATGGAAACCTTTTATCCTATAATCCGTTTTTACACTGACAAAGCAAGAGAGGGCTGACATAGACAAACAAATCCTATAGATTGCGAGTTCAAATTAAGATAGGATTAAGCAAATTTCTTCGCTTGTGTCTCTCTTGCTTGTAGTATGAAATATGGTTGCGAAATTTCTTTATACATTTTGAACCCAAACGTTTTGTGCAATGCCGTGTCTGTAAATAATGTAGGAAAGTTACTGTCACTTATGAATCATGTTATAATTTCATTCAAGTATTGGTCAATCTGTTTGCATATTCGTAATATACCAATCTAATCTAGTTTTAGAGATTCCTTGTGCAACACATACACAATCATACTAATATTATAAATCCGAAAGATTGTGTGTAAATATGTGAGTTTGTTTGTTTTCTCTTGACGCTTTAATGGTTGAACAGATTTGGATGAAATTTTGAATATATTTTTAGCTTATACATGGGCTACTTTTTAACTTGATATCCACGAGTGAAGCTGCGGGGCACGGCTTGTAAAATATAACACACTCTTAACATTTTACTTTGAAAACAGGAGAGGATTTTTAATAAACACAATTTTTATTTTTATTTTACGTAGACAGGAATATATAAGTTATCTCTATTTTTTGTCTTACATTTAAAAGATAAAATTTAATACATTCCTTTATAACATGAGAACATGACATGTGCGACATGTAATGATATTTTTCTCGTAACGCACATGTATTGCTGTCTATTTGATATTACATTTCTGAAATATTAGTAGTCTAAGCAAAACATTTTAATTTAGGATATAATCATAAAATATGCGACGTTTCATTTTGCACCGTTTTAGAGGTTTTTATTCATCCAAAGAGAGGATTCAACTTAAAAGAGCTGATTTCCTAATAATTTAAACGCAAGTGAAGCTTTAAAAAACCGACTTCATCGCTTATATTTTGGTTTAGCTTGATCGATTTCGATAAAATTTATATGAGGATTATATTACAGACTAGAATATTATTATGGACGGGATTATAATATAAAATAAGATTTATATATATAATCTACCAAACAAAAAAAAACATAATTAATTCACAATAATTGGCGATATTATCGCGTAATATACGTACAAAAAAAGCATACAGTCGAATTGAGATCCTTTTTTGAAGTCGGTTAAATACTTTCATATTGGTCACATAGATTCACATAGAAATTTTAACAAGATCGGTTTTGTGGTTTGGTAATTAACAGTTAAAATTAAAAAAGTAAAAAAAAATGTGTACGACATTTTACGCTTTGTGTGTTTTATGTCAATAATTATAAATTGAAGTTGTATTCATCATATTTAGGTAACTTAATAATCTCTGTAGCAAACCATAAAAGGTGATGGACATTAAAGTGGCGATTGAAGACGGTTTTTAACTTAGATAAAACATATTAGGTACCTCATATTTGCAGCGTTTGTACACCGATACAGATTAAAAATTTTTGTTTGGTTTAAAAGGCTAGATTATGATGTATAATTTGACCTATACAACAATATTAAGAAACAAAGAACAAAACAAACACTTTCACTCCCACAGCTCGACACTTAATTCACATATTGTAACGCAACACCCGAAACATTCACACACAATACACCTACATCCAGAAGCTCTTTCTTTTGGAGAGGAAGTTCGCGATCATCCCGGTTATTGAACCTAGGGCCATCGTTGCAGAAAGCAAAGACTTACCGACTGTGCCAACAAGGACGTCAAATTAAGATTGTATGAAGCGTTGAAGTTGGGTTAAAATATTTAGTAATTTAATATATTATGAAGCGGATTAAAGCCACGAAATAATATTGTGAGTAAGATGTTATAATATATTCTTCAATATATAAACGCTTAAAACACTTTCACGCTCACATTCACAGCCCCACACTAAAATTGATGACTTGTGTCGTGGGTGCTGGAAACATTCACATCATACTCACAATCACAACCAGAACCAGAAACACAAATTTTCCTCGGAGAGAAAACTTATGCTTTCGCCGAGAATTCAACCCGATACCCCTGCTTAGAAGCTAAGAGGTAGTTCAAAAGAGCTATATGTTCTGTTTAAGTATAAAAGCATTTGTTTTAAAAAATCTTAACAAAATTCTGCTTCAGCTTTCCCAAGTGGATATTTAGCACCTATTCTCTGCCGTTGCATCCGAACTCGCTACTCTCTGTGGAGTAAAGTTTACAATAGATATTTCATTTCAACAGTGTATGCTTGGAACATAGGAGTAGAAATTCGTTTAGAAGTGGCAAATTAACTTAATAAGAAGTGAAATGTGTGAGACCAACTTTACATTGTTTTCAAAATTATCAAACGTATTTTGCTCGAAATAAATGTAGTAAACAATAGAAATTCAATTATAACCAAACACGTGACGCAGCAATAAATTATGTATGCCCACTGATGAACATAAATCTGCAGCTCGAGCAACAAATTATTCACAATCGATTTCATTTTGTTTTATTGATGATTGACACGTGACACGGATGATAAAAAGTATGTTTTGGGATTAGAGACAAAAAAGAGGAATGATTACCGACAATCGAAAAAATCTTTTGACGCAAGCGATGAATTAAAATAACTTAATTTTAATTAATGCGGGCTAACATCAATCAATAATAATTTAAACGTAAGTTTAAAAAATCCGACTTCACCGCTTATATTTAGGTTTGGTAAAATTATATGGGACTACCTCTGAAGTATAATCTACAAAACCAAAAATAATTTTGAGAATCGGTCAATAAATGGGGGAGAAATTGGTGAACATACATTAAAAAAAATACATACAGTTGAATATAGTACCTCCTCCTTTTTTTAGTCGGTAAAAAGGTAAAATTTACCTAGTGATTCATAAAATTATTTATTAAATGGTCCTTTTACTGTGGTCATGCCTTCTACCTGTCTGTTCTAACTTTAGGGACTTGATACACAAAGCGCCCGAGGCGCGCGAACAGAGTACGCACCCGCCGCGCGCCACAGTCGCTTTGTATATTTGGTTACACTAGAGCCTATACAAAACGTCGTCATATTACAACCATATCTGACAAAAACTTTAACAGAATTATAATATTTGTTTATATTCTTTATTTCGGAGCTTTTTCGCTGAGCGATTAAGCCGCTATTTGTTTATATAGTATACTAAACAAAAAAAATTGCGGATCTCCCCATAATAAGTGTTTTTATTATGGTTAGTTTTTTAAATATATCTTTCTAATACCCATATGAAATAAATAAAGATCTCTTATAGATAATATCAAAATCAATATCGGTTATTCACATGAGCCCCAAAGTGGCACTCATGAAAGTTAATAACTCTAATAATATATCTAATAATAGCCAGTTATTTTCTACGCCAAGACCTGCATATTCTGAAAGTACCTCCTTCATTGTTACAGTCAACAATTTGTCACGTCTTTTCCACACGTAGTTGGAAGTTGGAAGGTTTTTTAATAACATAATTTTCTCGAAAGTTGTGTTTTATGTGTCGTTTAGTTATTTACAAGGCGCTTTTATACCGATTCGACCGACTTCAAAAAAGGAAGAGGTTTTCAATTATTTTCTTTTATAATATGTGTTACCTCATTACTTCTTTATAGGTGAACCGATTTTTTTTATTCGAGAGCTAGTATTTCTATCTATTAGAAGATTATATTTATTAGAAGCTTCTTATGTGGTCCTATTTAAATTTGATTTAGAATTGATCAGTAGTTTTTTAGTTATCCTCAATAATGCGTATTTAATACAATTAATCTGATCAAGGGTTCCAAAGATAAAGCGGTGAAGCTTTGCTTGCGTTTAAATTATTTTATTATTTTCTGAGCCAATAAAAGAATAAATTAGCTTTTTAGTTACTTCTTTACTAATAACATTTTATAGTTCTCTGTCTTAGGTTCATTAGAGATCTGAATTGTAAAAATAAGACCACATTTGGGAAGAAGCTGTTTCTTGTAACACAGTTTTTTAAACTAAAACAAGAGGTTGAGTAACAAATAGATCACCTTTTTATAATAAAGATATTTGATATGAAAAAAGTTAAAATACGTTTTCATTGGTATGCACTCTATTTGTAAAACATTTTTCTCGTTCTCTCACCGTTTTGCCGTTTTACTCTTTTCCATTATCACTCAATAAAATATGTGCATATTTCCGTGGTTGTAATTTTTAAATTTCTACAGAGAAAATTTGTCATGCCCACAAATTTTATGGCGGGAACTTACAGCATTTTGTTACTTTTACAGTGGTATTGTGGAAAATGTGTAGGTTGAAAATTGCATACGTTCATTTACATGTAGTCGCTTTAAACTGGAGAAATGTTTAGTGAGCTCTAACCCAAAGTTGCGCAGAGATAGTAAATGTAGGGAAAACGATTACCCAGAGATGGGAGAGTATAGACAAAATTAAATATGTTAATAATTTGCCACGACGGCGAAAATATGGTAACCTCGGCAGTGGTTACATATTTGAGCCTTTTGGTGTTGAAACACTGGACCCGTGGGGACCGGCAGCTACAAAAATCTTTACAAAAATCTATCAAAGCGCCTGGATGAAGCGACGCGTGATCAAAATGCTGGCACTTATTTGGCTCAACGTATTGCAATACAGAGAGGCAATGCCGCCAGCATGATGGGATCGAGCACTTGTGTTACCTATATGCTTGTTGTCTTGTAGGTAACTTAGGGCTTTGCTCTATATAGTTTTAGTCTAGTTCTAGGAAATATAGGCAATTGACCCGTAGATATTAGTATCAGGGGATAATTATATATATTATGAATTGTCTTACATGTGAGTTAAATTGAGCTTCTATAAAACTAAGAAAAAATATATAATTAGAAGCTGCTTCTTAGAGTATCCAATTAGTATCCAATTCTGATTGTAAATTTTATCGTTATATATTAAAGGTATCTCCAAACCCTAAATCCCAGAATCAACAAACTTTGAACCTCTAGGCGATAGGTACAAATTACATTACTGATTTTATAAACGGTTTAAAACAGAGACGATCTGCAACCGTCTACAAAACAAAAGAGTTCAAGCCAATGGCGTGTTGCAACACCTTTTTTTCGCTCGTAGAAACAAAACTTGTGAGTGATCGGAGCCCGGTTCCCGCTTAGGTGTTCCTAGATAAAACTGAATGTGTGTATTGTCTTTTTATTCGTGCTGTGAGTTGGAGTACACTGGGTATCTAGCCCATAAAACAGGAATATTTACTGTGCATGGGCATAAATTGCTAGGAAAGTCTAAATAAAAAGTAACATATGTGGTAAGCGGATATTTTTGGGACTTAAATGTGCACAGCATTTTAATTGTTAAATTAAAGGAAAAACATTTCTTTATTAAAAAAAATTACCGATTTCAATGAAATAAAATATACATTTTATTTACTCTACCTCCACAATTTAATTAGAATGGTTGCACTAACGTAACAGTTTTACATGAAACATGACTTTCTTGATTAAAAAACTAACCCAATTAAAATTACTACTTATGTTGAGTACACAAATTTTAAACATGATTATGTTTATCTTCTGCATGAAAACCAAAAAAAACCTGTCATTTTTTTATAGTTTTTCTCTATTTAATAAGTATTTACTGTTACGTCAATGTAAATAGATCAAACTAAACCAAAATTAAATTTTAGTTTCATAGTATATTTTTATGGGCAATGAACCTGCAGACTCGTTTGCAAATCGTAATCAATTACGTGACGATGTGGTTTTGAAAATTATATGATTGCATTTTAGTTCCTTGTTTGGCTACGCATACAAGGCGTTTGTATGATTTAAGCCGCTTTAAAACGTCCAGCATACAATTGTGTTGAGAATAAACCAGAAGAGACTTACAAATCCATATTACAAGGACTTGTAATATAGACTTGTAAGTATAACTGTACGGTATATGCAAACCGTACAATAACATCATTCAGTAGAATATTTTAGAAATGTCGCACCTTAAACTGGTATAACATTGAAATACGCATATCATTGCCAAAATCTGCACTGAATAAACTACGCTCATCATGTCCGCTGAGATTTGGTTAGCCATAGAAATTCGTAGAACATTTTCAAACTTTGCAATCTTGTTCAACTGCATTAAGTTGTTCTCTATTTAAATTAGGACAATAGTGCACCTAGAATAGCAATGAAACTTGCATAAAGACTTAGATAAAAACTTGTTAATTTATCCCATGTCGTGTGGCTATCTGGAGGGAAACAGTCTGTTAAGACTTAATTTGTTAGTTGAATTTTAAGTAGTCTGTTTCTGTTGTCGTAGCATGGGTTCAACTTGTTTCCTTTTATGTCTTTTCTAATAGTAGATAAGAATGGTTACTGGAGACGGAAACATTTTTATGTAGACAACATCACCTATAACGCTCGATGCCTAGTAGGTAACTTACGCCCGTAGATATTCGTAGCATATATGAAAAAAGGCATCATGAAAACCAAAACAAGCCCAAAATCAATCCAATATGCTCTGCTACCTGTTTTTTTTCTTATAGCAATCCACGGCTTTGACAATTTACTTCAAAATATATTTATTATTCTTTTTCGGCCAGTCGTTTAGGAGTAATGTTAGAGTTAGACTTGTTAATATGATGAGGTAGTGATAACAATTTTTAGTCTAGCTTTTTTTATTGACTTTGATTATTTATCTACGGGCCAATTGCCTATATTTCCTAAAACTAAACTAAAACTATATACAGCAAAGAACTAAGTTACCTACTAGAAATCGAGCTTATAGGTAACTCAAGTGCTCAAGCCCACTACCAGTGAGTAGCGTCCCCATCATGCTGGCGGCATTGCCTCTCTGAATTGCAATGCTAATACGTTGAAACAAATAAGCCAGTATTTGATCACGCGCCGCCCCAACCTGGCGCTCTTTTCTAGTTTTAGTGGGATTATAAATGTATTACTTATTAGTCAAAATGTTACACTGTCCAGCCACGGTTGACAAAAAATACTATTAAAATTTTATAAAAGCATCACTTGACGGGCAATACAATATACAAATGAATTAGGAAAGAAAATGCCCATCAGCCCAGAACTTTTATAGAAATACTAGTCGCATAGATCTATTACTTATATCTATTACTTGATAATCTCTTATTTTTTGCATTAATTTTTTGCTCTTATTTTCAACCGACTTCAAAAAAAGAAGGTTCTCAATTCGACTGTATGCTTTTTTTATTTGTATGTATGTTACGCGATACTCGTATCTCCGTCAATTGTGAATCGATTTTGATGATTCTTTTTTTGTTTGGTAGAGTATACTTCAGAAGTGGTCCCATATAAAGTTTATCGAAATGGGCCCCGACAAAACCGAAATATAAGCGATGAGGTCTGTTTTTTAAGCTTTGCTTGCGTTTTAATTATTTATTCTACATGAACCCGTGGTCGACCTTTATAATATTTCGGAAACATTGACAGTCTGTCCAAGTCGTTTGAAACGCAGGACTACGTCTTGCCTATAAACCTCGGAAGCTTCCGGCATCGCCAATTATTTATTCTGTAGCGTCGCTAAATTTAACGCTCTTGCCACTTTAGCAGAAAGCAGCTATAAATAAAATAACTACATGAAATCGCTAACACTCTTCAGTTAGCAATATTATATCTGTAATCAAAACCAAGCGAAAATAGCTAGTGTACTCTTTGTTAAAATTGAGTAACAAAATTACGCAATGAGGAAAAAAAATTGGTCTGTTACTGGCAGCCAGCGTTTCAGTACAATAGTGATATCTCTGTAAGCATTTTAATTTGTTTCAACGATGGCCTATTTACCATTCAGTGGGAAAATAACGTTAAATCAGCGCCAATGTGAATACAATTGTCTGTCAATGAATAATAACGTTTATTTAACCAAACCTGACTTAGAATTAATGTACTTCAATAGCTATATGTAAACGTATGAAAACATTTCTAGAAGAAGGTAGCGAATTAGCACGATGCAGATAAAGGTCTTATTTCATAAAAATGTTGTTGTAACACCATTAATCTAATACCCTTAAACGAGCAATTCTTGTATAAATATATATATATATATATATTATATACAGTTAACTTTATTGACATAATTAGTATACATCGTTAATGTTGAATCCATAGGCTCCTGAACTAGTTAAAAACTGTGTTTCTGGAGCCAGAATATAATCTGAATCTCGAAAACAACTCGAACGATTTTCATGAAATTTGGTATGCAGGTGGTTTCTGAGCGGTTTATCGATCTAGCTAGGTTTCATTTTTAGAAAACGACGATTAAAATTAAAATAAACCGAGAAAAGCTCCGTCATCCAGGTACTAATCATTGACACTACTCATCTTTTAAATTGTTTCTTTGTTGGTATGAGTACATTTTGAATATGTCTGTAAGTTTCTATGTCATAAATCCTAAACCTGAATAGATAATGTGAGACAAAGTTTCATTCTATATCTTATTTTAAATTTGCTTTTCTATCTTTTCTTACAAAAAATAGTATCACAAGAATATACTTAGTTTGGTTTCACCTTGTTAATACGATGCTATCAACTGAAAACGGTAGTACCTATTGTCAGAACAAGCTTCAAAGTAGAAGAGAAAAGTACACTAAATACTCAATGATTTTAGTAAGTCTTACAGAATTTAAATTGCTTTTATTTTTTAATTTTGCGGAGAAACCGCATTGCGAAGCCAATTTATTTAAACGCACAAAAAAATCTTAGCCAAGTAGAATTGCGTTTCAAGTCGCATAGCTTATACAGTCTTGATGAAATTCTGCGAATTGCACTGCCTAACGATGCGTATTTTGATGAAGCACTTTTTTGAATTGCCCGTTGGATTAGTTGGGTGCCTTTCCGCCTCCGGGGTTTCAGGTTCAATTACCGGCGGAAACACAAGTTTTTCTTCACAGATACATTTGTGTTTCTAGTTCTGGGTGTGTTTGTATGTGTTATGTGAATGTTCCCGGCACCCACGACACAAGTCATTTAATGTGAGTGTGGAAGCGTCTTTATAGCAGTATATTCAGGTATATTCATTTCTAAATACTAATCAATGACGGTAATACTATCATGGAGCTCGAAATAAATTTATATCTATGTATTTTGAAATATAAGAAGGTCAAAAGTACAAAAACCATGCCATTGAATATTTACTGCACGTTCTTGATTACAGCTTAGTAACGAAAGTCTCAGGTATTAAGGTCCGCTGGGTGCAATTTTTTCCCTGTTACAAGTTTGCAGCAGCAAATAAGCTGACGTCAGCAATTCCTACAAAGTGGTTAGATAGCTACAAACCGAGTTTTAAACTAGACGCTACAGACCATGTTGTGAACAGCTTTACGAGATTCTTGTCTAGTTTATAGCAACACTGTAAAGGGAAGAGGAGATGAACCAGAAAATTATTTATGTGCACTTTTGGACGTTTCGACACCTCCAAGATGCAATAAAGTGGGCACTCATTCAGAAGTTAGAGTTTTTACAACCAACTCTCTCTTGACTATTGGAACTTCATTGGTGCAACAAAATAGTTAGCTAAGCCAGCGATCAAAAGCTGGTTTGTTTTTTTCATACATTTTGTACGGGCATTGTTGCACTGCTAATTTTCATCTGTCATTTTAAACTGTCGGTTTACTTTCTTTTGATGTTGGCAAATACCATAGTGTAACTAACTACATAGAATAGAATGAAATAGAAGAGAAAATTATTTATTGTACACCAAATAAAGTTAAGTTACAGGGGTAAAAAAAAACTAAACTTATCGTTTAGAGCGATCCAGTCAACCTTTGAACGGAGAGAGGGATAATTTTAAATATGATTTCGGTGGTGATAAAACACAATTATACTAACACATAAATACAACTTACATACATACCTATTTACATACATCCATAGGTACATATAAACTTTCAGAAACATAATATTTAGCTATATATCTCAAAAACATTTGTAATTCACGGAGCATTGGCAAAGACAAAAAAAACAACGTTTTCACTTGCATTGCCCCACAGTAAGTCCATCGAGTTATTTGGTGGGTGCCGGAAACATTCACATCAGGGACACAATCATAACCAGAACCAGAAACACAAATTTCCCTTGGGGAGAAAACTTGTGCTTCCAAGGGGAATCCAACGAAACTTCTCTAATAATGATATGTAATTTTTGTTAAGAAAATGCATGAATTTAGTTTTCTTTGATCTATCTCTCGCACTCCATGACTTTCAACAACCAGAAAACTAATTTATCTTGGTGCTAGCATCAATACCTAGTTTTACAAAGTCAATGGCAAAATGAGCCAACAGACTGCTGTTGCAGAACACGGTGAATGTACACAAATTGGGAAAATAGCGCCCTAGGCTAGTTTTCAAGTTTGATAACTAGATTGTAAAGCCAATCGACTCGGTTCTTAGTGTTCATGTTGGAGATGGAACGTCGTTAGTCTCTCAAGTAACTCAACTTGAAATGTAATAAATACTTATTTTAATGCTGTAAGCATGTATCTGCTACAAAAGATCAACAGCTATTGTAGATGTCTAAAGAGTTTAAAGTATTTTTGTGCAGTATATATATATATACATACATATATATATATATATATATATATATATATATATGTATGTTTGTGCAGTATATATATATATATATCTATCTAAATATATATAACTCAAAGGTGACTGACTGACTGACTGACTGACTGACATAATGATCTATCAACGCACAGCCCAAACCACCTGGACGGATCGGGCTGAAATTTGGCATGCAGGTAGATGTTATGACGTAGGGATCCGCTAAGAAATGATTTTGATTAATTCTACCCCCAAGGGGATAAAATAGGGGATGAAAGTTTGTATGAAACTTTGTCAATTTAAAAATAATACTTCTTAACGCGAGCGAAGCCGCGGGCAAAAGCTAGTATATATATATAACACTAATATTATCAAGGGCAAGGATTGTGAGTGTGTTTGCATGTTTGTTACTTCTTCACGCTCAAACAGCTGGAATAATTTTGATGAAATTTGGTATGGTATATATTGAAACCCTGTATAAAAGTAACCTATGTGTTAGGTTACTTTTTATCCCGATATCCGACAAAGGGTAACGCCGCAGGGCGTATCTAGTAATTAATAAATTAAGCAGCGGAAAGCCGAAAACTTTCCGTGATTTTTAAAACGATAAAACGAATTGTCATATGACTTTCTTATTATGCAAAATAGGCAAGCATTTGACTAATATCTCACCTGATAGAAAGTGACGATGCGGCCGAAGATGTGACATGCTTGCCTAGAAGATACCTATTCACTCTTGACTTGAAGACTCCCAGATTATACCCCTCGGGGAACAAAGACGCAGGCAATAAATTCCACTCCTTCGCTGTACGGATGATGAACGTAGAAGCAAAACGCTTCGAGCAAACTGGAGGTATGTTAACCATAAATGTATGACGTTTGACAGTCAGTTGTTTTCTTATTTTGTTTACTTTGACATACTTCAAGATTAAAGAAAGTGGCTTGAATGTCACTGGTTTGTGTAATGATAAAGTAAACCATTAAATCCAACAAAATTTTATGTAATGATTGTCATTTAGCACAATTGTACATGTTTTTTAACATTACCAAAAAAAGAACATTGCATAACACAAATATAAGATATAAAGTAATTATGTTTTACTTAAACTAATATTATAGTTACATTTTTAGATCGAGCGTTCCATATTTGGTAGAGACCAAATAACGAACATTTTAAACATAAAAAGCATTTTCGACAACCCTTATAAGTGCTTAGTAAGCAATTTTACGTGAGCCGTTACTGAGTTACTGAGCTTATATTACATGTTTATACATACTTTAAGTGCGTGTTCTATTTTTTAATAGCTCCTTTTATTATGACTTGCCACTTTTTAATATTAAAAATCTATTTATACGATTATTAATAGCGATATGTATACACAAGCTACCAAAGCCATCTCACCTGCACTAGGTGCCCCTGCCAAGCTATGTATGAGTCCTAACATCAATTTCTAAGCAGTTTTTACTTCAGGCCGATGCGGCGGTTGTTCTTGTAAAGTTGTACCAAATCGAATGCAAAACATGGATTTACGAGGAGGAACATGATCATGAGTCTGTCGTGCCGACTCCATTTTGTTGAAAAACTACTTGTATAAATTTTATATCTTCTCTAGTTCTACTTCTTATAAAAAAATATAGTTTATTCTTAAACTAGCCATGCCCCGCGGCTTCGCCTGTGCTTATCAACTTAAAAAGTAGCCTATGTGTTAATCCTATAGTATACCAGCTAGTTAGGCCACATTTATTCATATTCTGAAATGTTTAGATCACTAAAAACAAGTATTCAACTCTCATAAAAGTATTCCCAAAAAGATTTGAGAGTGAGGCAGACAACAATAAAGGTCATAAAACTCTGGTTAAATCTTTTTACATAGATTCACAATTGAGTTCGTGTTGTGCTGACCCTACTCGATAGAAGACATACAAGGATTATATAGATATATTTTAAATGTAAACATATAATGCATAAATCCCTTTAATAAAGTAAATTTGAATTGAATTTCAAAAATACTAATGAACTCAAGAGGGCTTTGACCAGTAAATACTATTCATCCAATTTTAGAAACGAATTTACAAATGGAAGGTACAAATGGTTTAGAGATCTAATAAATTTTACCGTTTCAAAACTGCAACCTACCCCCGGCGGTATTTAGAGGGTGAAATTTAATTACTCTGATCGCTGCCTGTGGCCGCGAAACTTTTTGCAGAATGTTTTGCCATCGTATTAAATGTTTATTTCAATCCAGATTTTTAATAGCTCTATTTCAAGAACCAATAATTAATTATTTATAGTAAACAGAAATATTAAGAGCTACGAGTTGCTAATTTATCTTTGTTGTACAGTTAAGAACATATTGAACAATCTTGCCCTTAGCTTTGTCCGCGTGCATTGAGAAAAAGTGTGATATTTGAGATAATAATACTTACTAAATTATAAATTAGTTACTTCAGCATATTATTTTATTCAAAGTAACTTTCTAGTTCACTTAGTCATATCTTGACCAGTTACCATTTTATAACAGTTTAGTTCCCCCCCCACAATTGGATTCACACTCACAGCCCCACACTAAGTACAAAGATTGTATCTTGGGTGCTGGAAACATTGACATATCACACACACTCACACCCAGAACCAAAAACAAAAATATACCTTGGGTAGGAAAATTGTGCTGCTGCTGGGAATCGAACCCAGGATTCCGGCGCAGAGGGCAGAGACTCGCTCACTGCGCCAACTGGGTCAGTCTTAGTTGACCACCTTAGTATTAGAAAATTTTCCACTAATTACCAAACGGTGTTTTAGCACTCAAACATGGCTTAACTCTGGACTATATCATTACTAACAATTAAGATAGTGCATGATTAATCGTTAGCTCATTAGATATTAAATAAACCTTTAGTGACAGACTGTATAAGTTTTCTTCAAGCTTGCACATTGATATTCTATAAAAAGGCGGAGGTACTCAAGTCGACTGTATTTTTTTTATGTGTACCGCATAACTTGGTTCCATGTAAACTGATTTAGTTTTTTTTTGTTTGACCTTTTTTGCTTTCTAATTGGTCCAGTTATAAATTTGATCAAGATCTGATCAGTAGTTCTTGAAATATCTTAAATAATGCGTGTTCAGTACCTCTAATCTGATCAAAGTTCCAAGGTAAAGCGGTGAAGTCGGTTTTTCAAGCTTTGCTTGCGTTTAATTATTAAATATATAATAGCCGTGCCTCGCGGCTTCACCCGCTATTATCAAGCTAAAAAGTAGCCTATGTGTTAATCCTAGGTATAATCTATATACATTCCAAATTTCATCTAAATCCGTTCAGCCGTTAAAGCGTGAAGAGGGAACAAACATACTTAAACACTTACGCACAAACTTTCGGATTTGTAATATTAGTAGGAATTAGTAGGATTATTTTAATGTGATGTAAATTAAAAAAAATAATTATTCCAAATCAATTATAAGCAATTTGATTTTTATTGAGATACTTAGAACGTACGGCTTAAAGTTTAAATAGTTTGAACTGGGTGGTGTCTGAAGGAAACATTAATTTGAAAAGTCCTGAAAGATCTTTCTAGTATTATTTATTATTCATATTTAGTAGTAAAAAACAACTTTTAAAACAATAAGAAACACTTACCAACATCTTCGTGCTCAAGATCTGTTGCATCGTGAGCGACTTCGTCTTCCTCAGGGGCACTCTCGTACCTCTCTTTGAGAACCGTCCGTGGAACTGCAACGAAAATAACACTATAATACAACTAGGATTAAGTAAAATATCGCTTGGCAGCTGAAATGGTTCGTTAAGAGCATCTTAATTTAAAACTTTTAGGGTGTATTTTCAAGTACCTATTTTTACATTGAAGTGCTGTTAAAACGGTAACGGACGTGACTTTCAAGCAGCTTACGTAGTTTTAACGGAGCGCAAATACGGCTTCGGCATGGGATTTTATTTTGAAGTCTTTTATTGAGTTTATTAGACATGGGTTGACAGTTTTGGTTACCAAGAAATCCACATGATGAACTATCTTTGATACACCGATAGATAATCTTTGTACCGTCATCGTGTGTATATTCCTTGCTATGCAAATAGGACAAACATTCACCTGAAAATCGTTCAAAGGTTATTTAAATGTCATGTTGGTTTTAATTGTGTAAGGATTAGTTATACATTATTTAAAATTAATAGTATAATGTAATTGCCGTATAAACGAGTAAACTAGAGTGACAATATTTATTTCCTTAATTTTTCCAACCAAAATATCGACTTCAACCAAGTCTCCAGAGATCACCTCTATCAGATCACGATGAATTTATTACGAGATCAACATAATACGCACCATCAAAACATATTTTTTTCTGCTTATTTGCATTAAAATTGGGTCACGAACGCTGCAGGAATGCGCAAACATTGCAGAAAAATCAACATAATATGCTTACATTAGCACAAATCGAGCAGATTTATTATCATGTTTCAATTATAATCTAAAATATAGTATTAGTATTATTTATAAACTTTCTTAAGTTTACGTCATATATAAGTTCTATAAAATATAACATGGCTGTATTCATATTTACATCCATTGTATCTACTACCATCGTAAATTCTCTATAGAGGTTGTATATGCATCACCTTGTTAAATATGTAGATATAAAAATTCTCATGTGATACAAAATATATGCAAAGCGCCTTCTTACGGATTGTCACTAAAATCCATTCTCGTATTGTGATTATTCTGCTTATTATGAATAGTTACATTCCTCATTGCAACATAAATAACTAGTCGTTCGCGCCGAACTGAGATCTCGCGCTTTCATTTTGCTTCATACAGAAAAACTTTTAAGATTAGTTGTTTATAACTTTTTTTCTATATGATCATTGTTAGGTTTCTGTATTTGTTGTTCAAGTACAGGATATAACGGATATTATACGTAAGTTTCAGCGTTCAGTGTGAAGCCGTTTTTGAGCTGGGTCAGAATAGGTATAAAAACAGGTAATTTGGTGGCCTATCTAATCTTTATATTCCAACATATTTTTTTTTTAAACCGGTTTCTTACTCTTCCTTTCAAGCCCTTTTCAACGATACTATACAAGGGTAGATAAAAAAATAAAAAATCTTTTGCTCCCCACTTACATTTAGAAGCCCCCTTAATATTTTCATTTATATAAATTTGAATGTAATTTCTGGCTTAAGGCCGTAGTTTTACATATTCTTTGAGAATTTGAAGTCATTCGCTTATATGGTTTAGACGCTAAATGCCTCTGACAGACAGACGGACGGACGGACAAAGTGCTGAATGACCCAAATCAACTAAGAGATCTCGCTTCGCTCGATAAACTATTATCTAGAATAGACAATTTTATTATCCTCGAAGTACAGTAAGCCAATCAACTAGATAAAGTACCCATTTGTTTTCAAAATCTGTTATTTTGTACTTTCAACTTTACAAGTAATTTATTCACAATCGCCTACGGAACGATTTAAAGCTGAGTAAAACTCACATGAAATTCGGAATAACAACTAATTGGCAATCAAAGTGTATTGTGGGGGTTCTGTCAAACGGCCTTTCAGGGATCTGACGTTAAATGCTTTTGAACAGGGTTTAGGGTCACGGCGTCGATTCAACAAAGCAGATACCGAGATGCGTTTCAATCAATGTTTGACATGTATGGATATGAAGGTGTAGAATATTAATTATTCAGTTGATTATACACTTTACCTTACTTATTATAGGCATAATTTTAATTTGCTGGTGAGTTTTGTTTTTTATTTTTTGGTAAATTTAACACGGCGGCAATTTAAAGTGGCGATGCGGTCGAAGGTCGGTAGCAGAACGGTGATGCGGGAATAAGATCATACAATTCCTTTTTGCAAAAATTGTTATTAAAGTTGTTCAAAAAGAACATAAATTTGTTTTACTGTTGCATAAATGTATCATTCATGCCGATTAGGAACCAACATTACGATAATTGTTTATCGAAGACAAGTAAATTCACTCGCAATACGCATCGCTACACATTTTGTATTACAATATCCAATATACTGACTGCCCCATCCCTTAGCACTCAAACGTTTAACGTTACTAACAGTCCAAGTAACAGTTAGAATGGGATTGTTAATAGAGATATCGGAATATCGAATGCAAATTATTTCGGTTAGAACGGCGCGCCTCTAAAGAGAGAATTGGGAGCATTTTGGGTCCACTGCGTTTCGCAAAATAAGCATTCAAATGTTAGAGAAACATTTTTGTTTTGCGTCGCTACTCTGATGATGGGCTTTTTATTAAACGAGGAGGTTGAAAATATTCTTAAACCTGTCGAGATCTCTCTTGCGTTTGATTTTACTGTGTATATAACATTACACATAAACACTTTCACAATCACAGCTCCACAATAAGTTAGATGTCTTGTCGCATTCGTGCCAGAAACATTCATATCACACACACAATCACAACCAGAACCAGATAAACTAATTTTCTTTGGGGAAAAAACTTGTGTTCTCGCCGGGAATCATACCCAATACCCATGTTTAGAAGGCGCACGCTCCTCAACTAAGCCAACGGTCAATACAAAAGTACCACTTGGAAATTAGTTTGTTTAAAAGGCATAGCCAGATACGATTATATAGTGGACTGGATGGAGTTTCGCCACTAGAAAGGCACATAGGTTGTTAGTGAAGCCGAACAAACCCGTCAGTGCTTAGTCTAATTTCGTCCAAAGAGATTGGAAATTTAACTTCTTTTTAGCTACTATAAAACGACGATAATGTATGTTGATGTTGTAGTAATTTCATACTATCTACGTTTATTTAGTTAAACACATGTTTTAAAATTGCTATAATTGGAATTTTGTCTAAAGCCTCTAGTAGGTTTAATTCGTATCATAGTTTGATAATGGCAAAATTATGTTTTACTTATATAATATTTACTCCTTTATTCTGCTGTGTCCGTCAGGGTCCATAATTGTAACATAATTTGAAGTTTACCATCTAAGATAATTTGTAGAATGATTATTTGTTAAATAATTATTTATGTAATTAATGCATAATTGTTTTTCGAAATTCCAATCATGTTTTTAAAAAAAATACGTTGAAAACATAAAATAATAATAGTAACATATCAAGTTCCAAAAATAATTAGACCGACCGCACGCCTATTAAAAATAATGAGTTGAGTAAAATTCGTTATGAACCAGCCTTTCATAAGTCACGTTAACTTAGTTGCCGACTATTGCAATAAAACTGAAACGTCACGGCCAGAAGATTTTAATTCTACTAAATGTATATATTATGCCACCATATCATATTTTTTTTAAATGACAGATAGGTAAGCACTTAATCTTTTTTCTACAAAGTGGGGTTGTACATTTCCTATAAAAAATAAAGGAAAAGATAAAATTAAAAATGTATTCTTCATTTACTCGTTAATGTTGAGAATATGAGTAACTAAAGTGGTTCAAAAATCACGTATCAATATAACATAAAAGCTTTCACACTCACAGCTCCATACTATTCGATGACTGGTGCTGTGGGTACCAAAAACATTCACATTGCACACACAATCACAACCAGAACCAGAAACATCGCCAGGAATCGAACCTATTTTGAAGCCCTGTTTTGAAGGCAGGCGCACACCTAACTTAGCCATCGGGCAGTTCTAGCAGTGTGTCTAGATTTTTATCGGCTGCCTGCCTGACGTCAACCCCTTTCGGAAACTAGTAGGATAAAATAATAGCATTGTAAATTTTGTAACATTATTATCATTGTGTTATTTTAAAGAAAATCATTATAAAGAGTCGATATTGCCATAGATAAGAAAAGCGACACGGAAACTGTTGTTCCTTGAGAGAACGGTAGTAAAACATAAATGAGACCAAAGAATGGAACTATTTAGTTAAGCTCATCTATTCGGACGCCAAAAAGTAGTCATATTCCTCATCCAAGACAGCCACTATTCTGGTTAAGATAAGACCACTTCCGTCAGTTTACGACCCAAAATAGAAAAAGCCCATAGCCTTAGAGAATAAAGTAAGTATCATGAAAGCGTTAGGTGCTATTACAAGGAAGTTCAACGTCATGATATAAAGGGCCGTGGAGCTGGCCACTATTCTGCAAGATAATAAAACAAAGATGGCCGCAGTTTGGACTGTCCGGACCTCGTCCCGCATTTTTATATCGCTCGGATTTATTGCAGACGCCAGCCAGACTAGAAATGGCACGGCATTGGGTGTAGCTAGAACTGCCACGTTGAAGTATAGCAGGTACGCTTTATTGCTACTAACTGCGTTCACATGATGAATTGTTCACTTGGTCACAGATGAAAGTATACCTAGTTACTTATTTCTGGGTTTAGAATTTGTATGCTTTTAATTTTAATTCTTAAATTTTGGTCTATCAGCAGCATTGCTATACGCCTTTTTATCCAAAAATGTAAATTTCAAATAAATGTTTTTAATTGCCCGTTGGTTTATTTGGGTGCACGTTCGCATTCCAATCAGGGGGAATCGGGTTCAATTTTCGCCTGGAACACAAGTTTTCTCACCAAGAAAATGTGTGTTTCTGGTTTTGGTTGTGATTGCGTGTGTGATGCGAGTGTTTTCAGTACACACGACACAAGTATTTGAACATAGTGTAGGGCTGTGAGTGTAAAAACGTTTATGTTTTATTTACATATACTCGTATTTCAGAAGCGGGTTTTATTTAATTGTGTAATAAATTAATATATATAAAAGAAGACTAAAACTAGCTTACTATCGCCAAAAGACTCATTGGCGATGATAAGCCAGTTGAGTCAAAACTGCAAAGTATTGGTCACCGACGTAAGGTAGCAAGCCTATCGGTATTCTATCGCTTACATTTTGGAGAGTGTGCTCAGGAATTACATGATATAATTCCTCCATGCCCTTTTTACAATCAAACAACAAGACAAACTGTCAAACGTCATCCATTTATGCTTGACATACCTCCAGTTCGCTCGAAGCGTTTTGCTTCTACGTTCATCATCCGTACAGCGAAGGAGTGGAACTCATTGCCTGCGTCTTTGTACCCTCAACAGTAATATCTGGGTGTCTTCAAGTCTAGAGTGAATAGGTACCTTCTAGGTAAGCATGTTCCATCTTTGGCCGAATCGTCACTTTCCGTCAGGTGATATAGCGGTCAAATGCTTGCCTATCTAGTATTTAAAAAAAAATTCGACCGTTCTACTTTGATCCAATTCCATGGAAAATAATAATATAAATTTTGTTAGCAACGATATCAAGATAGTCTGACTGAACCCGATTGACAGTAATCAACGATAACTTTGCTTTGACGAAATTCGATAAAACGAACGGTCTAAATTCCGAACGAAATATCTGTCCGTCATTTCGAAAGTTATCGAACTGATGAAGATTTCGAGTTTTAGAGGGAAGTCTCCATTTTGATTACAGCACTTCATTTGTTTTGACATTGAAGAAGTTTAAGTGTTGTTTCGGGATCGATTGTCTTTTTGTTGTCAGTAAAGATTATACGTTTCATCTTTACTTGGACGATTATGTAGGTAAATGAAACTTGAACTTAGGATATAGTTTGAAACTGAACAATAAGATTAATACTTCTAATATTATAATAGCTTCTATCAGTGTCCCGCGGTTTCGTTACATCATATTTTTTTTATTATAATTTGTTTGGCTTCTAAGAGGAGGGAATCAGGTTCAATTCTCGATGGGAACACAAGTTTTCTTCCCAAAGGAAATTTGGGTTTCTGCGTGTGCGTTAGGCATGTGATGTGATTGTTTCTGGCACCCACGACACATCTCATCGAGCTTAGTGTGGGGCTGTGATTGTGAAAGCGTTTGTCATTATGTTATTATTATACAACCCATGTATGCGTACTTACTTGATAGTTGTGTGAGTAGGTATATACATACCCACCTACGCGATTTTATGTGTCTACGCATATACAGTACACCATACAGCTAAAACACATAACACACCTAACAAACACTCCACTGGCACTCTCACAAACTAATTAACCTACACAAACAAAAAACAATATGTATGTATAAGTAGTTTACAATATTCCGAATGCATAACAACAATGTAAAAGTAATGAGTCGTTATCGCGCTCGTGACACATCCAGCTTAGTAACAGAGTCTCTGGGTCACCAAGATGGTCAACAGGCCTAGCCTAGTTTTGGGCCCGCAGTAGCATAACTAAATGACTGTAACTATGTTTATACAGAATTTATGACAAATTCTAATGTAATATTTATGTATAATGTGTTACATAATGTGTTTTTTTGGTTAATAAAAAAAAATTAGATAAATAAAACATACCGGGGGGTCGTAGTATGCATATATTTAATACGTACCGTAAGTACGTATTATATGATGTGGAATGAAATAGCAGAGTTACCCAATTTTGAGAAACTATTAATTTGTTAAGTTTAACATTTTTATTTAATACTAAGAACTTAGTTTTCAAGCATGCTATTTAAAAATCCATCATCGAAGGTTAACTAATAATGTACCCAATTCTACAATACTCAACCAAATACTTACAATGCTCAGCCCCGGCAAGTATTGGCTACTTACAGAGCTAAGGCCATTTACGAAAAGCGCACAACTTTGTTTCATAAACTTTCTTAGTGTTATGTAAGTCTCATGTGTAAGCAGCTTATAATAATCTTCCTAGTTTTCTAAGTAAACTAATGAGGTAGAGCCGGCGTTGCGGCGAAACTCTCAATAAAAATGTGATTTAGAACAGAATAGAAATAGAATAGAAAAATATGTATTATATAACTCTGTATATAAAGATCTTTAAGTAGGTTATCATAAGCGTTACAACAGCCCATTCGATCGTACAATATATAATTTATTGAGAAAGTAAAGTAAAAGGTAGTTAAGTATTTTATTATTAAAAAATAATGGTACTTAACTATTTGTACATTCTCTTTACATTATCAATAAAGATAATTTATATATACTTTTTGCTGTAGGTACATTGAATAATTTAGAGTTATAATTATGTGCCTATCCGTATAAACTACTAAGAACTTTCTCATTTAAGAGATAATGTTCTTTTTAAAATATCAGCCACGTAATTATCTTTGCATTAAATTTGTTTCTTCGATGTTGGCATGCAGCATGCGAGGATGCGTGCGTCCGTTAGAACCAAATGCATCTAGTATGAGCTATTAATATTTTCTCCACATCTTATTGCTGAACGGCTGACAATTAATTTGCCCCCTCTCGGCCACCACTCTTACTTCACTTACCATTATTTGGTGGGCATATTATTATATCGTGCCCAGCTACAACTTCAATTTAGGAGAGTAGAACCATTCTAAATGTGCACGCTCCTCCACAATAATTTTCATACATTTGACACTCGATCGTTTGGCAAATTTGGTGGAGGGGCGTGCACATATAAAATGGTTCTACTCTTACTGTGGTATCGATATTTATTAAAGATTATGTTATGTGCCTTGACTCGCGGCTTCGCCCGCTATTATCAAGTTAAATAGTAGCCTATGTGTTAATCCTAGGTATAATCTATGTACATTCCAAATTTCAACCAAATCCGTTCAGCCGTTAAAGCGTGATGAGGGAGGATGACAAACATACTTACACACTTTTACACACACAAACTTTCGGATTTATAATATTATTATTGGGATTGGGATTCAATGAAAAACGTTCCATTGCATACCAAAACCTAATATTTTAAACCTTTGCATTGAAATAATACTCGTAGTTTCAATGAGAAATATTCTGTAACTTGGAAAATATGACTAGGTACATTCTACGTGGGAAGTTATGGCTCTATAATTATCTAAACATAAAAGCGATTCCCATGATGTTTTTATGTCGCTATTGACATAAACAAAACATCGTCCAGTTTCTTCACAAAGTTTTACGGCTGCGTACTTCACGTGCTCACTTAACCATACTAATATCAGAACCAACGTCCTACATCAGTAAGGTACGGAAATATTTTTATGTATTTAGGAAAATATGTGGAAATATTTTCAAAATAGACGCTAATTCCAGAAAAGGTTTCCTTACCTGTCTTCTAAGTGGGTTTTGGGTATGCCTTTTGACGAGTATTGTATAATAATATGTTATATGTTTATTTTTCTTAGAAGGTAGAGTCAGTAGAGCGATTTTAATCTCAGGACAGTTGATGTATGATACTCCGAATATATGATATTCTTGACTAAACCGCATACCTATTACTTCAAGCATGGATCAACTACTTATTCTTATCTATATTGTAGAGAGATATTTAAATTATTACGTATACTTACTTCACTGATTTGTAAAAATCTCGATAAGATCACACAATATATGTCACACTCAAACCAAACAACAACCATAATTGAAACCATTTTCATGTAAGATTTTTTGGAACCTGCCATACTGTTAATTCCTTGGTCTTAGGTAGCGTCTGCCATTTTGAATTTTTCCATAAATTCGATCAATCCATGTTAATCGACGACAAATTTCGATTAAAATTTGATGAATAGATGAAAACATTGTGTTTAAATAAAGCCTCATATTCCTAGAGATATTGAACAGAGTGCATATTATACAGTGTAGTTCTGAAAATTACTTATAATATTAGAACATCATATAATTAGTAGCTATCAAACCAAACACTGAATTTATATATGCAGTATTTTTATGTAGCACAGCATCTTATTAAAATAAAATCATTGATTTGAATGATATCACTTCCGGATAGACAAGAGTGCTCCGTTGCTGCATACCGTGCTGAAAAGTGTGTTTAACTCTAACAGCATTACCTCAGTCAATAATTTACAATTTTCTAACATTACTAAATACAATTTTCGTACCCGTAAATAAGCAAAGCTATAAGCTAAGGTCAAACTTGAGGTTCGCCAAGTTCTTACATTATTCCAAAAACTTGAAAGAAAGACTTTAAACTTTGCCCGGCAAGCGTTCAGCATTCTGCCTTCCTTGGCAGATACCTAATGTAAACTATGACCGGTACTTTGGTGGACCAGGTCAAAGTTTTTGTCTTAAAGTGTTTTGTTTTGCTCCGGAACTAGTCTATTGTTTAGATATTATATTGAGAGAGCTTTCTATTTAACTTTTCTTTCCCAAGATCTAACTTTTTGAATAGGTAAAGTAAGCTATAAATTTTGTAAAAATAAAATAAACGCAGATTCAAAACCGTCCAAGTTCTATATACGACCAAGTTTATCAAGCATTTCAATAGTACCAATTAACATTTTATTAGAATTTTCTAAATTTTTTATTTTTTTGATAAAATAGTTATGGGTAAGTACTACCTACAAATGCATATATACCTTAGAGATCTTGTTAACCTGCTTTGCCATGCTTAATGTATGAGTACACAATTGAGCAATTTTTAAAGTCGTATTAACTTGAACTAATAAATTAATGTATGTATCTTAGATTTGTAATAATTATTTATTTAGATAACGTCGATCCTTAATTAAGTGGCGCAATGCTAAGACTAGTAAAAAACAGTCATGAGTAATTAGTGCAATCAGTGGTACGAACACATTAATGGGAAAACTCAAAAGTTAAACTGGTATATCGCAGAATAACATTAACACTCAAACTAAGTTCGATGACTTGTATCGTGGGTGCCGAAAACATTCACATCACACATACACACAATGGGAAAGAAAAACTTGTGTTCTCGTCGAGAATCGAACCCGATACCCCTGCTTAGAAGGCGACCGCTCATCTTACTAAGCCACCGGACAGTTCAATAATTGTCTCTATTCAGATATAACATTTTCAAATTACTAAAAAATTTGAATTGCAGTTCTACACGCACCAAGTAGGCCATTACCATCTCAGCCATAAAAAGTCCACTGCTGGATATAGGGCTCCACCAAGTAGGCCATAAACAACATAAATCGAAAGCAAACTAAATGCAAAGGGTAACTCGCCGAACGCGACTTCCATAAATAAATATTTGACAAGGAAAAAACTGTTCAGAAACGAAACATTGAAAAAACACCGAGAGAAATATCAAACAACTTTTTGACTGATCGAACGGAAAGCAACTTTTTAATGGAAAACGTAAATCCAACATCTCGTCGAGTTTCCTCGCGATAAAAGTTGATTGTTTTATAATTAGATTCAAATCTGTACGCTTATACACTTACAAATCATTTAATATCTTTCAAGAGCAATATCAATGTACGAAATGGAGATTTCCAAAATGAAGTTGTCGAGGGATTTACATTAATATTAATATTTAATAGATCGCTTTCCGTCAGTCCGTATTGCGCGCAATATCTCTTCAGCTGTATAAGTAACGTTGAGATATTATAATTGCCTAAATTATCTTTCGTTGTAAAATATTATGATCTCTTTGAAAAATTGTTTAATCTGGTATTGTTTTTCTTTTAATTTGGGCTTCGCAATTTTGTGCATTTAGGCTGTGTCAAGTAATAATATATTTCAAGTGTATTTCACATTACATGTACTAGTCATAAGTCACAGTCAAATTCAAGTAAAAGAGTCAAGGTTCAGTCATAGTCAATAAATGCCTTAGTAAAGTGGTAGAAACATAACTAGAACTTCTATTGGAGTTTTGGCGCGAAGGCGAAAATAACGTTTTTACTTTGTATGATTTTCCTACACTTATGCACGTATACTAAGTATTAACGGTTAATAATCCACCATTATTACACATTCACCCTCGAAAAATTATAGGTTTTGGAAAATTATACACAATCAACAACGCCATTTTTTCACTTTCGCGGCAAAACCCCTTATCCACCGACTTCAAAAAGGAGGTTCTGAATTTCACTGTATGCTTTTTTTAAATGTATGTTTCACGATATCTCCGCCAATTTTAAATCGATTTTAATGATTTTTTGTTTGGTAGAGTATACTTCAGAACCGAAATATAAGCGGTTGTATTGAGTACTAGGAATGAAGTCGGTAAAAAAACGACTTCATTCCTAGTACTCAAGTCGACTGTAATTTTTTTTTTTATGCGTGTTACCTCATAACTTCTGTCCACGTGAGCCGATTTCGAAAATTTTTTTTTAGTTTAAAGATGTTACTTTGTAATTGGTCCCATTTAAATTTGATCAAGATCTGATAAGTAGTTCTTGAATAATGTCTATTTGGTGACGAATAATGCGTACTTTGACGATGTTCAGGTTTACCCGACTTCAAAAGTTACCTCACAACTTCTTTCGTTGTGATCCGATTTTGATGATTCTTTTTTTATTTGAAAGCTGGTGGATCAAAGTTTTGATGATATAAAGTGGAACACATGGCTCTCGTCTTTGTTTGCCGAACGGTATAATCTGGGAGTCAAGTCGAGAGTCAATAGGTATCCTCTAGGCAAGCATGCTACATCTTCGTGCCATCAGGTGCGATTGTGGTTAAATGCTTGCTTACAGGGCATAAAAAAATATAACGACCAAAATTGGTTTGATATTTTTGACCAAAAACGAGCTTCAAAATATGTTAGTGTCGACAATCCATCAGTCTCTGTACATTTTTGCACCAAGTGTGGCCGAACCGCTCCCGCACTGGACTTATTAGCCATCAATGCAAGTGCTTATCGTAACTGATTCAAACATTGTTTAATTACCCGTCTGAAATAGACGAATAAGGCCAACGAGGTATATGATATGTCCCTATTTTATGAAATACTAGCAGTGCTTCGCGGCTTCGCCCGCTATTACAAATTTAAAAAGTAGCCTATGTGTCAATCCTAGGTATAAGCTATGTACTTTCCAAATTTCATCCAAATCCGTTCAGCGGTTAAAGCGTGAAGAGGGAACCAACATATTTACATACTTACACACTTACACACAGACTTTCGGATTTTTAATATTAGTAGGATAGCCTTCCTCGATAAATGTACTATCTAACACTGAAAGAATTTTTCAAATCGGACCAGCGGTCCTTGAGATTAGCGCGTTCAAACAAACAAACAAACTCTTCAGCTTTATAATATTAGTATATAGTTGATAATATGTCTATGGTCTACTTCAAAATGGGATTGGACGTGTGACATTTATATGTCAGATTATTTCAATATTTGATTGTATTTCATTAATTTTGAATTGCATTCAATTTTGTTTCCGAAATCCAAACTAGTTCGTTGATTCAAACACGGCCAAATTTAATTTACTAACATATTATATACGTCTCTTTGTTAATGAACCTAATTCATTTTGTGCAATCAATTTATAATTTATCTGAAAAATCCCACGCACACGATTATATTTAAATTTTAACGTCGAAACCAAAATGTAAACACTTTTATTCAATACATCATTTTACAGCGTAATAAAACATAACGATTCTTCTACTTAGTAAATAAACAAATACATATTACGACTCTATTGACCGTCAAAAACTCACTTCATTTTAGAAAATAGTCCTTGTGCAACACGTATAGGGTTCAAATTGAGCGTGAAAGGATATTTACTATACTGAATAGAAAATTGGACTTAATTGCCAGTGCATAAGGACGGATTATAAGGATTATCAAAGATTGTGTATAATAATGGTATGATTTTCATGGAGTCTATTTACCGCAAATTAAATTAGGTTGATGTAGGTCGTCTACTGAGAAAAGGTCTGCTAGCCAGATGCAATAAACATTTCTGTGAGTTGTGGTGAGCACAGAGGTAATATAGGTAATAGCCCATTAAATTGATTGCAGAGAATAATGATGTTCAACTTTTATGCTGTATAGATGTAGGATACGTTATTTGTACTCCTACTCATATAGGTAAGTAACTATATACAGAGGTGGTAGAGCATTTTGTGAGTTGCTCGCCTGGCTTGCTACCAAAGTAGCTTACCACCATCAAGTTGAAAGTCTGCCGCTAAGCCAAATACGGTGTTCCGGCAGTTATCCTTGAGAGCCTGCGTATTCCAGGTCTAGTGTGTTTACCAGCTTCGATCACATCGTCACTTACCATCAGGTGAGATAGTGGTCAAAAATAAAAGCCTGTCTAGCCTGTCACAAATAAAAAAAAAAAAAAGGATAATAGGGAAAAGGCATAAGATTTAAATATATAATAAAGATTTATTTTTATATTTATAGCCATAGAATTACACCAATAACATTATTTACTTATTTATATATCCATTTTCTGGTTCTAGTTCTGGTTCTAGATATGTCCATGACAAAGCTTCAGAAAAAAAAATACACGACTGACGATAATAATTAATTAATTTCATTTAATGAGAATAAATATTTCCCTAAACGGTATAATATGGGAGTCTTCAAGAAAATTGGTAAATTCTAAGCAAGCATGCAACATCTTCGGCTGTCATCAGATTTCGTCATGTAAAATTAAATAATAGTCAAATGTTTGCCCATCGAATTTTTATTATATTCACGAAAATTATTGAATACGTTCACACAACAGTTATATTTTAGAAGAATATAACCAGATAATTAGGTACCATTGTAATAATGAATGATTATATATATATTATGTGTGTAGACTACATTATTTTAGCATTATCTTAATAGATGTATTATTTAATAAAAACATACAAAACCTTTGGACAGGAAGAATAATAAGCATGAATGTCTTCCATAAGTAACATACTGAACATATAATAATCTAAAGTATCTTAAAAAGAATTTTACTTACCACATGTATAAACAACTTTGAGATAGGTTCTGCTGCCCTGTCGACAGGGTTTGCCGAACATATTGCTGTCAGCGGAGAGGACGCAGCGCCGTTTGCCGTGGCACTCCCTCATCGACTTTTCAGTAGCGTAGGGCTCCAAGCAAGCTGAGACAAAAATACGATTATTAACATTGACCCGGGTCACTGATAAAACGTAATTGAACTGGCCGCTAACTAATTTGAGTGCGCGGTCGCCTTCGATATATCGGGTTCCACGGATTTTTACTTTCTGGTTCTGGTTGTAATTATGTATGTGTCGTGTTTTCGGCACCCGCAATGCAAGTCGTCGAACTTAGTGCTGGGCTGTGGAGCTGTGAGTGTTAAAGAGTTATTAAAAAATCTCTAAAATTATATCAGCATTGATAATTCTTTACTTTTACGCAAAGTATTTGAAGAGTTGAATTCGTGAATACCTGTTTTATACATCATTCTATGTACCATATAGTATTACAGCAGTATTATTTGTTATTTACCTATAAACTATTATGTACTGTTTGTTTTCACAAACAACTGTCGCCACAAAAAATATACCCAAACAAAAAAACAACCAAAAAATCCCCTACAAAAGTTGCCGACAAACGGTTCGTAGGTACTGAATAAATTACTCTTGAGCTCATCTGCCTACAACTTAGTTTCCGACAGCCCTCGTTCCAAAGTAACCCCACTTCACTCTAAGTGAAGGCTAAGCGCCAGAAAAAAGCTAACGAGCATCGTATACTCGAGACTTATCGCATCGGTGGAAACTTTGACAACGAGTGTGCAACTTTCAGTGGATTATTTTTTATTTGTGTCCTCAAATCAAGTAATTTATACATTCTTTGTAAACCGAGATACAAAGGATATGACTAAAGGTAGACGTCAAGGCTGCAGATAAAATAATAATATCTATTGAATCAAAGTACTCTTAAAGGATTTTATCGCGTATATATTAAGGGCGTGAACAAATTATTTCTTCAGCTTATTTTTCTTGAAGCGCGTTTTCACGTAATTTGAGTAAAACCATAAAAAAATAGGTTGCCGCGCGTGACCTTGTGTAACAGTCACGATATAATTTACGCAATATGGACCTTTATGTGCAAAAGTGTAAGTGGGATAATTGCTTATGGCTAAAAAGTTGCTCGCATTGACGTATCTGCTCTGTACTGAACTACACTGTACTCTTAAATTGTTTAATACACTCAAGCTCACTACTGGTGGTGAGCTTCAACCAGTACAAACCAGTACATATCAACCAGTACCCGAACCACACATTTTCCTTGAAGAAAAAACGTGTTTCCGATCGAGAATAGAACCCGATACCTACTGTTTAGAAGGTGAACGAGCGCCCATCGAAGCCAAAGAGCAATTCAGAATTTATCTTCCGTAACAACTGATCAGAAGTATGGTACCTACCAAAATCGTTACCAGTAATTACAGTAGTATAGTTACGCAGATCAGTCGGTAACAACAAGTTCTTGTTTAGGCACTGAATCCTCCATGAATCATGTTTTGCTACTGTAATGTTTAGTCACTGCAAAATTGCACGTTGTCTACAAGAAGTAAGAGCGTGATATATTAACGGAGTTTAAAGTTCAAAAGCTGCGATTTGCTGCAGAGCAACATAAGTCGCCTGTCAGTGATACTAAACATCTCAAGTGTGCGTAGCTCAAATGCCTGGATAAGAAAAAAACTAATCGATGACGAAGCTCATTATACTGTCTCCCAGCAATGAAAATACTTTTTTGTTGGATTGGCACGATGAGATTTAGGATTAGTGATTCAGCTGAAACGACTAAGGGAAATTGCTGATTCACGTTTTTTTTTTGGGTAAGAAAAGGTAAACAAGCTTATTTGATGTGATAAAATGTAGTTCTGTCTTTATTGACATTTTCTATGTTATTGATATAAAATAAACTGTGACGTTACTCTTTATATCTGTTTTTTTTCCTAAACCTATTCTGGTGGATTTATTCAAAAATATCTATAGGATAGTTTATGAGAAACAAACCCGGCTTACCAATATACAGAAATTTTATATAAATTTAAGAAATGAAAAAATAATTAAATTATTAATAGAAATTAATAATTATTACGTCGAAAATTTTTTTTTCGATAGCTTTATATTTTATCCCTATAAATATATTGTTTTCAAGCCGTATAAAAATCAAATCCAGCATCTAGTAAATAATGTAAACCATTTATATAAAACATCTGTCAAAAAAATTGTAGGCGTAACCGCGGGGCGCATCTAGCTTCCAATAACACAAATATTATCGCTTTCACACTCACAACCCACTCTAAGTACAATGATTTGTGTCGTGGGTGCTGGAAATATTAATGAAGTCAACGTGAATTAACTCCGTTATACGTATGAACTAAATTAGACTTCATGCAAAAATTAAGAATTAATAAAGGCCTGTAATAATTAATACTTTAATATTTAATATTAAGGTCAGACCAGAGGTGCTGGTACACCTAATAACAAATTAAATATGTACGAATAGCCCGGCCACGTTTGTTTTACATCGAAATCCTTGCTATTTAAGAATGTCTTATATCCTCTAGCATTGTGTAATAGGTACTTTTAGATAGTACATTTTTAAAGATTTGCTCCGGGATATTGATTCTAATTTACTTTTAATCTAGGTTAGTAAATATAATAAATAACTAGTGCATATTTTTTCTGCGGTAGAAAAGCTAGAAAGAAATCGGCAAGAGTCTCTCTATATTTATTGGATTTATTTCCAAATGTATATTAAAAGAATATATTTAAATAATATGTATTACATATGTATTAAAAATAGAAAAGGAATTGAACATCAAATACTATCTAAAAATATAAACGTAAAAATTGTAGACGCCTTGCTGAAGGAAATGTGCCCAGAAAACTAGTTGCCTTTCTAAGATTAAATAATTAAGCATATTGGTCACTAATTGTCTCTACCAAACATTTGTACCTACATGTCCCTTAAAATGTTGTGTGTACCACAGACCTAAAGTTTGCATCCGAGTATTTATATTTAGATACTGGGATGCAAACTTTGGGTCAGTGTCACACAACATTTTCAGCATTTAATTATGTAATAACATAATTTTGTAAATATATTATGTAGTCGACATAATACCATTCAATACTAAGTATTTACGGCAATTGACTTAAAAATTAACGTCACTCTGATTAACTAATGAACACTATGTTAAATAAAAATGTATAACTGAACAGTGGTGAAACACATAACCCTCCGGGTAAAAAAAGAATATAGCCTATCGGACAAAAACAAAGAAAATTATTAAATATCCCCATCATAGATGCAGGATCCGGGCATCCAGATCTATAGATGGATTTTATTAAGCGATAAATTCTATAAAAGATGAGATATCATACTCATAGATATTTTCCCCATTTTAACTTAAAACAGCCATATTTGATAATCGGCAGCCGATGATTGATTATATACGATAGCCACACTATGAGATTTTCTAACAATTTTAAAACTGCGGGTTAAATATCAAAAAAAGTAACTCGGGTAATTTTTGTTATGCCTTGTCTAGTAAACAAAACTATTTCCCCAAAAAATATGACTTTTTTGTCTGTCTGTCTATCGTCGGTCATAGCCTGTATTACTTTTGGCCTGTATAAACTAGTCTGAGGAGATGGTATCTATTTCTTGAGTGATACTTGATTCTAACAACTTGCTGACTATTGAGACATTTTCCAAACAGACATTTTTTTTGTGCTTCGTAGTCAGATGGTTCTACTTTTTTTTAAATTCAAGTTAGGCAATATCATGAATAAAAGTCTTGGCGGCAGGCAACTCACCTTTATTCGTATGTGATTAAGACAGTGAAGTATGAGTCGTATTTAATTGAGAACAATGTTTCGTTCAATTGGCGCCAATCTGTCTTTCTCGCGCATGGCATATTTATGTACAAATTGGGTTACGCTAATTTTAATTGTTATCAACTCTTGACAAAAAAATAGTATATTCTTTAAGCCATATTGGATGCTTTCAGGCGGCCTGAAAAATCCTAGCACTAGGACAGCTCTCTAGTCTATACGATAAGCAAGCAAGAAACAAATAATATTATATATGTTCTTTTATAAAAAAACATATGCTAGATAGGCAAGGATTTGACCACTATCTCAGCTGGCCGTACGGATGATAAACGTAGACGCGAAATGCTTCGAGCGAACAGGAAATATTAAAATTAAAAGGTACTTACTTTCCTCTTTCATTCCACGTGGCTGCGGACACTGTATTGAGTCGTACTCAGTCCTTCCGTACTGAGCTGAGTAGATAGCCACTCTAGAGTGCGGGTTACAGCTAAGATGAAGAACGTCGTTTTCACAGCCCACTTTACTTCGAAATTCGTCTGTTGGAAATAAAAACTCGTTTAAAAGCTTTAAGCGTTTGGGTTTCCGTTGAAGAGATAATTTCAAAGATTACTTTGCAATGGGGCCTTTTCTTTGTGGATAGTGTTTCGTTTTGAAAAAAAGATTGTGAAGATAGGTTATTGAAATTAAATTGGTTCTTTAGTTAACGTTGTATGAACAAAATCAATGTCGTATCTCGGTGAACATCTATTAATATTGAGATACAATATTGAGTTATCTTTAAAAAGTACAGATTTAAGAGAATCAGAGATCAAATAAATAAAAAGCTGAAATATAACTCTGTATAAAAATATACATTAGAACTTGTTCAAACTAAGTTTTTTTATTTGATGGTTACAACTTTATTATAAAAAGGACAGGTCAAAAGTAAATATTTATATCCGCAACCAATGAGCATACATGAAAAGACTCATAAATGTAGGAGAAGCAAAAGATGTGTGTCAGGATTGTAGCAGTTGGAGAGAAGTGGTCTCTGCCTAACCCAATGGGAAAGAGGCGTGCCTATATATGTATGTATCTTTGTACAACTTTAATTAATTTTTAAGTTTTAGGAATATACTAATAAAATAGTATTTAACCACAATAAATTTAACTACTTAATTCAATACAGTGTATAGACAAAGAAACTAGTTTTCAATAAAATAATTATTTGAAAATCCATTTCGCATACCCAAAATCACACAACCAGAACCAGAAACACAAATTTTCCTTGGTAAGAAAACTGGTGCTACCGCCGGAAATCGAACCCGAGAGAAAGCAAACGCATTATTAAAAGGTAAACCCTCACCCAACTAAGCTGAGCTGCAATTCAAATCTCTTACGGTTTATCTATCAAAGTTACAGTGCCTAAATAGCAAGATTTACAGAACACTTCAATGTACACCACAATATCTACACCTATTTTAGAGCGTGCATGCTCCAAGCGTCCTGCTCTAATTTGCAGCAGGTTTTGTTTACCACTAATAAGGCTTGTGCTTGCTACTCCATAAAGCCGGCTTGCGGAACACAAATTTGACACATTAATGCTATTTCAGCTAAACATGGAAACGAGAGTTGTGTAATAATTTTGGTCTAAATAAAGCGTAACATTCGTAATAATGATACTGCTCATAAATTTGTTTTGATAATAAATTGTTGCAATGTTTCGTTATATTTTTTTTATAGGATTAGCAGGTGCGTTTGATGTAATTTTTTTTTATATTGTTTTGGAGTAAAATTTTTTATGGAAGAGCTTTGAAATTCTGATCTGCAACCTTTTTATGAGACAGTAAGTGGTGAGGTAAACACCGAAAAATATTTCCATGTAATACAAAAGTTTCAATTCTATCTTAAGTCTTTACGGCACACTTTGTTTTTATTTTATAATAGTTATTAATCTACCTAGTGTATATATCTATTTTCATGATTGGTACGCAAGCATATGACCACCATCTCACTCGATGAAAAATGAAGATGCGGCTAAATCATTGCGCTAAATATTAACATACAGCGAAGGTGTTTCTGCTCTCTATATCTTGGTTCGATGCCCGGTCGTAGCAAAATTCCAATTTATCTTCCAAATATAATTTTTTATGCTTCTGGTTCTGGACGTGATGTGTGAGGTGTAAATATTGTCATATTAAAGTAAAAATTGTAATAGTTACCCTGCCGTAATGATTACAGTAAGTTCATCATGTTATAGTAATGCTTAAAGCTAGTGCCTGCATTATTTAGACCACCATAAGCAATTGAGCTTTACATAATATGTTAGAATATGTAGGTCGCAGTTAGAAAAGTTACGCACATTTTTACTATAGATAATTGAAATGAAAGCAAAGCTTCAAAAAGCCGACTTAATTTTTTACTTTTTAGTTTTGACTTATATTAGACCACCTCCGAAGTAAAATCTACCATACAAAAATAATCGACTCATAATAGGCGGAATTATCGCGTAACATACATACAAAACAAATACATACAGTCAAATTGAGAAACTTCTATTTTGAAGTCGGTTGAAAACATACATACAACTAACAATCTCCATTCACAGCATGCTTCATTTATTAAATTGAAAAGGACATAAGGTTCAATTACCGATAGCCCCAAGCAATGAAACCTCTTTCAGAGTATTTCCTCGGAATAAAGCCAACTTCCCTTCCTTAATTTTTCCTTATTACAAAGTTATAATATCTTACATGGGCGGCACTTATAGGCGACCTCCACGAACCTCCGGGAGCCAGGGCAAGGGTCGACGCCAAACGCCTTAGGGTTGGTGTGAAACTTACACTGACGCTTCTTCTGACAAGCTTCCACCACAGTCTGTAACAATGAATACTACGAAAATTAGTTAGTACGTCTATTCTGCTTTGATTATAACTTTGATTAAGGCTCGGGTGTAATACATTTTTGATGAGGTGAACACCCTGAACAAGTCTTAAGGTAAACGTTGGCTGTTTGAATTTTGAACTTGGATTTAATTAAAAATTTATTGGTAGATATTTTACGATCGCGTAAAATATAATATAAGAAATTAAATTTTTATTCTCTAGTACGGTACACAAGTGGAATATTTTAGTGTTATTGTTTATAAGCCTTTTGCCCTTACTGCCTAAAACCAACATATAATATTTATTTTATTACAATTAATTGCAGACTAAACGAAATGTTGACTGCAATCTCACCTGCGTATATAAGTAACATAAAACATAAACGCTTTCACACTAAGTTTGAAGACTTGTGGTTGCCGGAAACATTAACACACAATCACATCCAAAACCTGAAACACCAATTTCCTTTGGAGATAACTTGTGTTTCCATCAGGAATCGAACCCGATGCGCGTTGCCTGGAAAGCAAACGGACTACCAAGAACGCTATCGGGTCGTAAAACTAATGTGACCTCAAGGTGGTAGGAATGTATTTGAGTATATCAAGTGCTCCGTTGATATTGTAAATAGAAAAGTTGATAAGTGTGTTTAAAATAATTAAACGCAAGCAAAACTCAAAAAATCCGACCTCATCGCTTTATCTTCGGAATCTTGATCAGATTTAATGTATTAAACACGCATGATTGACGATAACTCAAAAACTGGTGATCAGATCTTGATCAAATTTAAATGGAACCACAAGAAAATCACCAGCTTTCAAATAAAAAAATATATAATTAAAATTGGCTCACAACGAAAGAAGTTAATATTATGAGGTAATTAATAAACATAAAAAAAATACAGTCGAATTGAGAACCTCCTCCTTTTTTTGAAGTTGGTTGAATAGGAATCACTCTGAATCTATGTACACAACGAATTTATATTGAAACTTGTAGCGCGGTCCGCCTGGTCGATTGTAACTGATTGACAGGATTAAGCGAAGTTAGACCATTGCAGTGACCGTCTTTAACTGTCTTCGGAGGACACGCAAAGCTGTTGGTTCCGGTTGATAGTCGTAAGACAATAGTCGTTAAGCCATGTCGGATGCATTCAGGCGGCCTAAAAAATCCTGACACTAGGACTGCCCACCAGCCTATACGACACGCAAGCATTTATATTAAACTAGCCGTGCCCCGCGGCTTCGCCCGCAATTATCAAGTTAAAAAGTAGCCTATGAGTTAATCCTAGGTATAATCTATGTACATTCCAAATTTCATCCAAACCCGTTCAGCAGTTAAAGCGTGAAGAGGGAACAAACATACTTACACACTTACAAACAAACTTTCGGATTTATAATATTAGTAGGATTAGGTACAGAATATATAGAAAGACTAAGATTCAGGTTTAGTGTATGGCCAAGCTATATACAAGTTATCCTAAATACGATTCGGAAGTCGCAGTTATTTAAACATAAATAAAAACGAATGCTTTTTTTTATATGGATGGAGGATCATTTAATTTGTAATTTCAGTTTAAATTTTAATACAGCCCCATAAAATTTTGTAATTAAAATCGTCTTATTATCGTAATTCGTCAATTAGTTTTCCAAATATGCGATTAACCTTTGTAAAAATTACTAAATAACAGTTAAGTATTACATAAATGTTACATACATTTTGGGTATTAATTTGCCTTTATTCTTTTCTATAAATTTCCCTTTAACATGCTGAAATCCCAATTTCGAATATTGTGTATTTTAACGATGCTGATTTACAACAGAGAGGCATATTAGGTTCTGTGATGTGTGTTCGAGTGGTATGCATGGGTGAATAATTTAAATCACCGATTCGCTTTGTGAAAAGAAATGTCTTTTTATCTGACACACATCAGTGAATCTCAAAGCTCAAGAGTTTTAAGGAGCCTTAGTGTCTAAACAGACTATGCCGAAGAAACGCGACCGAAGTTCCGCGGCTGATTATATGTTGCGACGTATTCGGCTGCGCACCGTTGTGTGAATTCAGTGTGCCCAGAGCTGTCGTGGTGTCGTTTTGTATTGTCTAAACAACGGATCATTTTACAGTAATAGCATATGATGTGTTGCTATACTTGCTATATATAGAATTCGTTCCCGCCGAACTTACGCCTGACTGAAGTTTGGTTGTACGCCAAAACGTGACGTAATTTCGGCAAATGTGTTGCTACTAATTGAAATAACATTGCAGGCGTAATCACGCCGAAGTTCGGTCGCGTAAATTCGGCATAGTCTGTTTAGACACAAACACGAAAAATCTATTATACTATAACGACTAAATCAGACAAGTATTTGTTTTTTTAATTAAACGCGCCCAATAAATTTTCAATTAAAAATCACTTTCATCTTAAACACAAAGAAAACCGCATTCAACATCAAAACCATACCGAGGGTCTTAACTAAATAATAAACTTACTCTTTAGATTTTTCGTGGCCTATTTACTCTGTTTTTTCAAGATTTTGGCAATTTATTTCCGCTTACGAAACGTTTAATGAATACAAACATTTGATCAAGAGATACTTGGATTATGAGGAAGATGGTGAATAGAGATCAGACGAAAAAAGTTTATTTGACTGACGCGAATTTAAAAAAAAATAAGGGTGGTTTCTCGGTGTAATGACTTTGACGAGAATATGATGGAGTTTTTATTCATACTTTTTATAATAAGTTTCCCTAAAAATATGAGAGCAGAGAGACGTGTTCAACATTTTTAGGAGGATAGGGCAACAAATTGTATGCAAATATATCTTTTTAGCCTTTTAACAAACAGGTTCGTTTATAAGTTTGATGTATGTATTTGTTTTTTGCATCTTAATAAAAAATACTTTGTAATCGTAGCATCTACGTGAATGTCACTGATTTAGATTTTTTTAGTTTAGGTAATATCTCAAGACTTAATCGCGCTAAAAAACTATTTTTATTTACCTCCACGTTTGAGATTTCTTTGTTTGAAAGGTCACATGACAGTTTTTCAAGTGTTTGTTTGGTAAAAATCTATGCAGCCCTTTTCGAAATAGAGGAGTCGAGGAGTTCTTCAAAATGTTGATTTTGTCAACGCGTAATAATTAAACGCAAGCAAAGCTTAATAAAACCGACTTCAACTTATATTTTGGTTTTGGCTAGATCTATTACGATAAAAATTATATCCATACATAGACCACCTCTGGAGAATCTACCAAACAAAAAAAAACATTAAAATCGATTCATAATTGGCGGAGATATCGCATAGCTTACATACAAAAAAAAAACATTCGAAATGAGAATTACCTTTTTTGAAGTCGGTTGAAAATTAATTTATTGGTTCAATACTAGAGTTACACCAGCATTTTCAATAGTTAAAAAAAGGTTTAATGGAGTACAAACAATACATTTTAAGAAAAAAATTTTTAACACCCTAAATCACACATAATCTGTAAGTTAATTTACCTTTTTGAGAAGATAGAGAGATTTAGTAGATATAAATTGTATGTAAAGTAGATATGCAAAGCTACAATATATAATAATATTTTTTTTAATTATACACTCCGTTCTAATTGTTCCTAATCAAACAACATTGAAATAGCAAGGAGCGTACAATACAATACAATAACTCTTTATTGACAAAAATATTTAAAAAGTACAGAAAATCAATAATTTAAGAAGTACAATAGGCGGTCTTATCGCTAAGAGCGATATCTTATAGACAACCTTATATATCAGGATAGATATGAATAATTTAGAGATAAGCAGGGAAAGCGGTGTGGTAAGACAAAAACTAGCGTATATTTCAACGGTAGTATTTCTAGTATAACGCTGGAGAGTCTGGACCTCCAAACTTCTTCGGCTCGCAGCAACGAGGGCTGGCAACCAGTTTAACGTCATAATTTACCAATGTTATCAAGTAAGTATAATTACATTTGCTCATTACTTAATCTTGGTCACCGACGTAATTTAGCAAGCCTATCGGTATCTTTTAGCTTACATTTTGGAGAGCGTGCTTAGGAATTACATGATATAATTCGTCCATGCCCTTATTACCATCAAACAACAAGAAAAACTGTCAAGCGTCATCCATTTATGGTTGACATACCTCTGGAGGTATGTCAACCTTAAATAGATGAACGTAGAGCGAGGGGGTGGAACTCATTACCTGCGTCTTTGTTCCCTGAATGGTACAATCTGGGTGTCTTCAAGTCTAGAGTGAATAGGTAGCATGTTCCATCAGGTGAGATAGCGGTCAAATGCATGCCTATCTAGCATAAAAAAACAGTTATTGATTTTTCATTTATTTCGTTTAATCAAAAGCAACTTATAGGCCACGAGTTAGCTATGAATTGAATGTTAACCCAATACTGGGCCCAATTCAAGAGTATGAAAATAAATTAGAAATCGTTTAATATATTAGTTTTGGAGTGATTTAAAATACCAAATTTTAGTAGTCACTAGACTTTTAACGAGTTTTAAAACTATAATTAAAACCTTAAAACGGGCCCAATGTGCCGTTATCTTTTGAACTTTTGGCGGACACAAAGCTGCATTATTGTTTATCTTGATGGGCACTAAAACTGGACATAAACATACCGTAGTATTGTTTGTTTTCATTGTATTGGTATGTTTCAATAGAAGTATAACTCCATCAACTTATACAATAAGAACCGTGTGATATAAAGTTTTATTTTTATTTTTAGGATATTTTTTTATATATTTCTGTACTATGTCGTAAAAAATAGACCCTATTCATTATAAGTTGTCTCGGAACTACATGGAAATAATATATTGATAATTATGATACCATTTCAGAATCACAAAACAAGTGGCCATTTTTTGTAAGACAGTCAGCCAAGGCAAGTCAGAAAAGTATTAAAATCAAATTTAGCAGGCTAGATCTTAATTCCAAAGGCTTAACCATCGTAATTGTAAGGTTATTAAGAAAAAAATATTTTCTTCAAAATAGCAGTACCTACTAAGTAGCACAAAAATGACACTCGTAGCGCGGTCCACCTGGTCGAACGTAATTGATTGACAAGGTTGAGCAATGTTTAGTCAGACCAGTGATTGGATGGGTGAACATTTAGTGGGAAGGGGAGGAAGGGGGGGGAACGTTAAGCTGTCGGTCTCGGTTGTTAGTCATAAGACAATAGTCGTTAAGCCATGTCGGATGCTTTCAGGCGGCTTGAAAAATCTTGACTCTAGCATTGCCCACTAGTTTATACGACAAGCAAGGAAGCCAGCATTAAAAAATAATTGCCCAAATTGATAGTACACCCAATATTATATAAATAAATTATTGATTTGTTATCACGACATCGAAAAGAGTGAGTTCAACACTCACGATCCCACTCTAAATTCATATACTTACATCTAATACATATTGTTATCTCGTATTTATCTTAAAGGCGAATGTTATTATTTTAGAGTAGTACATTTATTTAATCCTAACTACAACTACTACGGCAAAACATTGAATGAACTTGTTTTTGCAGCTGATGACTATTTGTCTATTTCGTCACCATCGAAGCAGAATAACTAGTCGTTTGATTGCTTATAACTTTTTTCTATATAATTTTTGTTTAATTTCTGTATTTGTTGTTCAGGTACAGGGTATAACGGATATGATACGAGATTTTAGCCTTCAGTGTGAAGTCGTTTTTGAGATAAACCCCGGGACAAAATAGGACTAAAACAATGCCTTTGGTGGCCTGCCAAATCGATATTTTCCAACATAGTTTTTTTTAAACCAGTTTCGTACTCTAATTGTCAAGCCCTTTTCAACGATCCCCACATGGGTAAATAATAATTAAACGCAAGCAAAGCTTAAAAAAACCGACTCCACCGCTTTATCTTCGGAACCTTGATTAGATTTAATGTATTAAACACGCATTATTGACTATAACTCAAAAACGAGAGATCAGATCTTGATCAAATATTCAAAGGGACAACATGAAAAGCACAAGCTTTATAAATAAATAAATAAACATCAAAATCGGCTTACAACGAAAGAAGTTATGAGGTAACTTTTGAAGTCGGGTAAACGAGAACATAGTCAAAGTAATCCACAAAATAGGCATTATTGACGATATTTCAAGCACTATTGATCAGATCTTGATCAAATTTAGATAGGACCAATTAGAAAGCAACATATTTCAAACTGAAAAAAAATTCGAAATCGGCTCACGTGGAGAGAAGTTAGGATACATAAAAAAAAAATACAGTCGACTTGAGTACCTCCTCCTTTTTAGGGAATCGGTAAAAAAAATAAACATTATTTTGCTCACCAATTACATCTATGGGAGCCCCCTTAATATTTTCGTTTATATAATTTTAAATGTCATTTCTGGCTTTGGGCCGTAGTTTTACATATTTTTTGTGAATTTGAAGTCATTCGCCTATAATATGGTTTAGACGCTAGATGCCTCTGACAGACGGATTGACGGCCGGACGGACGGACAAAGTGCTGAACGACCCAAATCAATTAAGAGATCTCGCTTCGCTCGATCGATTAGCTATAAAAAACCAAGTTTAGAGTTCCGGTGTTGAATAGTCTATTACATCATTTATGTTTAGGTTTTCTTTCTAATAAATCTTCATTCACACGTCCAAGAATCCGAAAACTCAACCAATAAAGCTTATCATAGATGGGACGTCTTAAAGCTCAAAATGTAAACAGACATAGATCTTAAAATAACATCACGTGCTTTTGCCACAGTCTTTTTTAGGATTATGCATTTCGAAGTATCGACATCTGTTCATAAAGATGCCATGTTGCGTAAACATATTGGTTAATGAGGCATAAATACTGACTTCGAGCGAACAGTGTTGTTTTCATCACTCATGTAGAAGAGGTGAGCTGTAATGAGACTCGATGTCATGACAAGTTAGTCTTTACAAAAAAACACAATGCTTTTCTATATATTTTGTGAGAGATTAACACTGTTTTGTGTTAGTATAAAGATAATTTGGTGCCCGCTGGTAAGCATGTGAGTGCAAATGCGAGAACTGATTCGCAAAAATAGCTACCGGAAAACAGTTTTGTTCAAAAAAATATTTTTATTTCAGACTAAGCAAACGTTTGACCGCAATCACATCTGATAGAGAGTGACGATGTAGTCTAAGGTGGATCATGCTTGCTTAGTAAATACCTATTCACTTTACTTTTGAACACATTCAAATTGTACCTTTCGGGAAACACAGACGACTACTCTATAAATGAACGAAGACGCGAAACGTTTCGTGCGAATGAACGGTATCTCAACCATAAATGGATGACGCGACGCCGTTCTTCTAGATGTAAGGTGAAAAAAGGTGAAGCGGGAACAAGGCTGTGTAGTTCCTGAGCACATTCAACGTAATGTATTTTATAGAATACCGACAGGCTTGCAACTTTACGCCGATGTTCAAGACTTTGCAATCTGGCTACAACTAAAGCTATAATATAATTACCTACATAAAGTAGTAGACTACAATTGTAGTTAAACGACAGTAATAGCTAGCCAGCTTCATTAACAAAAGAGGTCTCTCACAGAAGAAAGATTTTTTCTCTTCTGTGTTACCACCAAAGAAACATAAAAAGAGTTGGGTTTACGTAGCAATTGGCTACGTCACTACGGTTGAGAAGACAGTCAAAGGGTAGCAGCAGCCGACGCTGCTGTTATCTTCGTTCTTCTTTGGCTGTTTGCATGGCACCCTCAAGATGAGAACCTATTTTTTTAAGTGAAACTTTTTATGCTTTGAAATTCGTAAACTTTTTGTATGACAATAAGTGGCGCGGGTAAGCACTTTGATGAATACTATAAATGTTTCCCTGTAATACAAAAGTTTCACCGCTATCGTGTGTCTTCACGACACACCCTGTTTTTTATTTAGTAAAGCTTTCGTGATTTTGTGAAGTTCCTATCTCTTAATTTCATTAAAAAAATTACTGGATTTACATACATTTTGATATTGAGTAAACGACAAATGTCATATTTCATCTTACCTGTAGAGTGCTAGGCCATATACAAGATGTATCACCGACGACTTCCACCGCGACGGGCTGGTACTCTGTAAGGTCCGATGCACAGGACCCATGTGAAGCTGAAGCCCCATACTGTGCTACTTGTATGCTGATGGTAGTCCCTCGGGGACATATTAGCGTGACAGTTTCTTCGTCGCATGCTGCTTTCTGATGCGTTCGAAGAGTGCCCAGGAGAAGTTCTGAAAAGATAGAGATGATCGGTTAATCCCAGTATATTCGTTATAGAGAACATAAACAATTATAACGCCTGTTGCTTAGTGTCACGCAGTCATGACCTGTTCATTCGCATTATTTTACATGGTTTATTCCACAGCGCTCCATAAAATAGTGATCATCGCTCCACGAGTACTTTTTATTTTACATGTCGAGAAGTTATTCTGCATACATATTTTTGGCTTGGATCCTATTCGATTAGGCAAGGAAGGTTTTTTAAGATTAAAACAATATGTATTAAGTCTTATAAAAATCAGTAAACTGTGCAAATGAATGATTAAACGAAAGCAAAGCTTAAAAAAAACAACTTTACCGCTTTATCTTCGGAACTTTGATTAAATTCAGTGTATTTAACACGCATTATTGACGATAACTCAAAAACTACTGATCTTTGATCTGATTACTGATTCTTGACCAAATTTAAATGGGACCAATAGAAAAGCACAAGCTTTAAAACGAAAAACCTTTACAATCGGTTCACGTGGAAAGAAGATATGAGGGAGGTAACACACATAAAAAATATACAGTTAAATTTAGTACCTCCTCCTTTTTTCTGAAGTCGGTAGAAAAATAAATATGGTTATGGCGTGTAAAAATAAGGGCTTACAATACTATAGCATATATTGTAGCATGTTTCTATTTGACCGCAAGTTTATATAACAAAGTCACTCGTAAATGGTATACCTAAACAATTGTCTGATATAATTTACGAAACTCTCAGAGGCTAATTTGCCTGATGGATAGCTAGACGAAGATTGACCAACAATGTCAGATGAATATATCAACTCAATTTGTTATTTGTCTAGAACCTTACGTAACGTGTAAACTTGAGATTGCCAGATTAAGGGGCTTACTCCAGAATGTGCGGTGCTTATTTCAATACCGACGATGGAACGCAGACGTTTTGACTGATTTGGATACGTTTTTATTTTATTCGAAATTTTACTTGATTGAGAGTGTTTTAGCTATGTTTTGTGAAAATCGGTGCACCCGTGTCAACCATATATGGATGACGTTCAATAGTTTAATAAATTTCTGTAAAAGCCGTCATTACAGTATTCATTATGAAATAAGTAACATTATAATATTAGTATACGCATCACGTCGGTTTAATAAGCAGGCTATATTTCCTACAATATTTTTACATTACGTTGCTATTATTTTTCTACTTCGAATATTTCGAAATTATCTAGGCTACGAAAACATTTCGTGTTTATTTAAACCGACTGAAGGCCGTCATAATACTTGTTATTTAATTTTTTCACAATAATTGAAATTTATTTTTAAACGATTCGCAAAAAATATTTTAAAACTAACGCCATATTAAGAATGAATTTATTCTTGGCAAAAAATCCCGAACCTTTGTTACCATTAACAACGAAGTTTAACTTCGAATTCTTTTGTGTATTTTATAAAACAACTTTTTGTTTTTGTAATCCTAGGTAATCTTAAAGTGAAAAGAGAACAAAATTAGAACATTTTATATAAAAACATTTCAAACTTACATAGATATCCTTTTGAATCAAAGAGGTTTCAAATCTTTTGTGATGCTGCTCTGCTAGACTGATTGATATTGAGAACTAATGTTGCAGTTTTAAGATTTTTACAGATGGCTTTTACAACCCTATTTATTTTGTTAGCAATAAGTGAAAGAAAGAAGAATTTAAGAAGAAGTATTAATTATTATTTATTAAAGAAGTATTTATTTTAGATATTACAGATTAATTTATTTTAGGGAAACTTACAGCTAGTTACAGAGTATTTATACATATTGAATGCCATTTAAAATGTTTTTCCACCTTCTTCACCGATATAGTACAGAACAGTGCCATATTTAAATATAGAGATTACATCATAATGTGAGTTCGTAAGGAACTTGATAAACAAAGCGACCCAGGCGCGCGGCCCGGGCGCTGGGAATATAAAATGTATAGCGCCTAAAGGACCTTGATATACAAAGCGACCGAGGCGCGCATTCATGTCATATTATTCTTGCTTGTTTTTTTTTCTACCAATATTACATAAAAAATGTATTTATTTTTTGTGTTGGCAAGATTTCCAAGTGTAAAACTGTATGCTCTCTTTGTTCGGCTTAATTCAAACAAAACGGCAAGTTGTAGATACAGATCATACCGATGGCAAGTTGCAACTATTACAGTAAATTCTTAGACCTAACAGTCGTAAAGTAATTCTACTAAGTTCTAGTCTAGTACTAAGCTCCTGAACACCATTATCTTGTACATAAACGCAGATTGCCCTAATAACAATTGAATTGTGGTTTGTTGTACAGTAATTCTAAATAGCCAGTCTCCGTACTAATTGAATGGTTGCATGTTACGCAGACCTTTGTAATATTATTCAAATAATTAGGTACATAGTACGTTGAATATCAAGGTGAGGTGTTAACAAAAGCCGGGAGCTCATTCTATTTTCTAAAATCTATCAGAGCGGCGGGTTGAGGTGACGCGAGATCAAAATGCTGGCACTTATTTGGCTCTTCGTATTAGCATTGCAATTCAGAGAGGCAATGCCGCCAGCATGATGGGAACGCTACCCACTGGTAGTGGGCTTGAGCACCTGAGTTACCTATAAGCTCGATGTCTTGTAGGTAACTTAGGTCTTTGCTGTACATAGTTTGAGTTTAGTTTTAGGATACATAGGGAATTGGCCCCTTAAAAAGTGGTGTAGATATGTAGTAACAAGCAAAAATAAATTGAACTTTATTAACGGTGGACACGTAATGGTAGGTGACGGGTAGATCTGTAGTAAAACAAAAACATAAACCCTTTCACACTCACAGCCCCACACTAAGTTCGATGAATTGTGTTGTTGATGCCGGAAATATTGACATCGCACACAATCACAACCAGAACCAGAAACACAAATTTTCCTTTGTGAGAAAACTTGTGTTTTTGCTGGTAATCGAACCCGATACACTTGCTTAAAAGTCAAACGCTCACCTTACTAAGCCCATGGACAGTTGCAGTAAAAATCATACTGAAAGTAAAGTTGACGGTGGACAAGTTATGTCAAGAAGCGTTATATAAGACCATTTAAAAAGAGGCAAAACTGAAGAATAAAACTAATAAACCAAAACTGTAATTAGACAGTTGGTTGAAGACTAAGTGAACTTATCTCCTTTCCTTGGTACTTCAAAACATTTTGATTAAACAACCAATGTCTCATATGAACTTCCTACAATGCCTTACTTATAAAATTGATTCTTTATCATATACCAAAATTGCAGAATCCAGTTGTGCTTAGCAATACCTAAGCGTAATTTGCTTTAAAAGCTGCTTCGATTGTTATGAAAAAAAGTTTAGAATAAATAACAACGCGATACAAGCAAAGACTCAAATATCAAGAAATGATAATTCGACTTATAGTTAACAAGCAGCCAAAATATATATACTTTTAATATTCCCGACGACCTATTTTGAATACAGATACAACAATCTTCACCAAACATATAATAAAAACTCTTATTTATGTTACCATTTAAATAATAAATATATCTAAATGGGTCAAACAGTTTTAGAGATAAATGTGAGCATACTGTCTTTCTTCCTTTCGTCATGTATGAAAAGCGTATTATAGTTATTGCATTCATAGTTTGGTTCCGGTTTTAAAAAGCTGTGATTAAAATAGGACGAATAATTACTGAAGTTAAGACAATACATGAGTAAAAAAAAACTAGAAAAAATACAACTGAGATGGAAATATGAAAGCAGAAGGCAGCAAAAAATATTGCCAAAATATTGTATTGAAGAAGTTGAAGCGCCTTCGCCACCTGGTCAAAAGGGATAAATAAGATAAGATATAACATAAATATTAAATTAAGTTGTTATGCAATAAAAATAAGAGCTCAAACTTCGCTTCTTAAAATAAACATTGTACTTATAGATGGTTTATAAAGAAACCATTCATATTATTTTCCATTTTAATGCAATAGAGACTTTTTTTTATTTAAGAGCAAATAAAGCCTTTAATTTTAATAAAAATCCAAAATGTTATACCCTCGTCGTTCACTAACCTAATATTTTTTTTTTTACAAAACATTAAAGACCAGGCAAAAAAAATACACGTAAAACGTAAAATAATGATATGTCGCCAAATAAGTGCTATTGCGTAGCATTTTTCATAAGCCCTCAACCTCGTAACAAAGGTATAAGAATAGAAATTGCTTTTCCAATGTTTTCCTGTAAACCAATACGTTCTTAATGACTCCGAACAAAGGAACTCCGGTTATCGAAACAGATAAGTCGCCTTTGAAATCCCAATGAAAGGAACGGGGGATAAGTTGAAACCCGATATGAATTTAATGGCTACAAATGAGAAAACTCTGAGAAAAGGTTTACGGGTGTGTTCGGTGAAGTAAACAAATTATGAAACTGCGCAGAAATAATTGCTATAAATTATATTTTTTACAAGTTTTGTTTTAAACTACGTTGTTTTATATTTCACAGATCTTGGTAATTAAATCCTACTAATATTATATATCCGAAAGTTTGTGTGTAAGTTTTTTTTTTTTTTCATTTATTTACCATTTAAAAAGTATACAAAAATGTAATAGTATAGCATTTAAAAAACCACTAAGGTTTGTAATATAATACTACAACTAGTCTACATTATACCTAAATAATAAGAAGTTGGTAAGTGCACATGTACGTCATCATCAGCATTCAAGTTGTTGCAAATAATATGACTTCAGTTTGAATTTAATGTTACGTGGTGTGATTTGTTTACACAATTCCGGTGGTAAGTCGTTAATTAGTCGAGGAACCAAATACAATGACGTTCGCTCGCCGTAGGCATTGTTTGCGCCAACCGTACGTAGCCGGTTCTGAGCGATGGCCCGAGTGTATACAGGATGCTTGATTTCTTTATTTAAGTCATCGTTAAAAAATGTGTCTTTAAGCAATGCATATTTAAATTGTGTATGGATGGGTAATATTTTACAATGTTTAAAAAGCTGATCTTCTTTATTTTTAAATTGTTCTTTAATTTTCGAGGATACAATATTTTTAAGAATTTTTATTTGGAGTTTATAAATTTGATTAAGATAAGATTTATATGTACGACCGTAGCTACTGAGTCCATATTGTATATATGATTCAGCAAGTGAGTTGTACAGCATCAGTTTAATTTTGAACGGTATGCGGTCCCTTAGAATTATAATATTAGCTAAAAACTGTCTTAATTTATTACAAAGGCTTTCAATGTGACTACACCAGTTCAATTTACTGTCAATTTGTAATCCTAGGTATTTTTGTGATTCTACTACTTCTATATGCGGGCAGCTACATGTTCCAATAAAAAAGTTATGCAAGCAGCTGTGGTTATGGGCTACGATATTTGTAATTGGAGATCTTTTTAGGTATGGAGATTTTATAACTAGGAGTTTGGTTTTATTGGAATTGAGCACCAACCCAGCATCATGACACCATCTTAATAGCAGGTTAAAGTCCGATTGCAAGAGATCGCAGGCTTTTTGTGGGTCTTTATTTGCCACTACCAAGCACGTATCGTCTGCAAATTGATAACATGTACAGTGGCTGATAGAGCTGTTCATATTATTAACATATGATAGGAAATGGAGGGGCCCCAACACTGACCCTTGAGCAGTACCCTCAGTTACTTTAATAGGTTCACTTACTGAGTTATCGATTTTTACAACAAATTTACGATTTTGCAGATAATTTTTGCACCAGCTTAGTAACGGGCCACGTATCCCACTATGGTCTAATTTATTGATTAGCTGCTTGTGATCCAACGTATCAAACGCACGTGAAAAATCTATAAATAGGGCAAGAACAAGGTCTTTCCGGTTTAAGTGTTCGTTAACCTCATCAGTGAACTTTGATAATAGGTCAGATGTACCTTTCCCCGATTGAAAACCAAATTGGTTAGGGTAAATTACGTTGTGTTTCCTATAAAAAGAATGAATCTGTTGACATACATATTTTTCTACTATTTTATCAATAGAGGAAAGCAATGTGATAGGACGATAATTGGAATATTCATTCCGTTTACCCTTTTTGTAAACTGGTCTAACACAACCCATTTTTAAATCGTCGGGATACAAGCCTGATTTTACACTGCAGTTGACTAAGTGGGCTATGGCCTCTGATATATCAGTACCTATCATTTTAATGTCGGATATTTTTATATTATCCGGCCCCGGTGCCTTATTAGAGTTAAGTTTACTTATGATATTATTTATTTTGTCACCAGTAGCTTTTTGAAAAAGTAAACTAGAGTCTATTGGCTGACAAATAGGGTCTTGTAGTTTCACGCTGCAGCTTGGTATTATATCTTTAACTGATCTATCAAATCCGGTAGCAAAGTTATTGGCAAGTTCTTTAGGTGTGAGGCCCTGTGCATCGAACGCCTTAAGAATCACTGTATCGATCGATGACGTCACTCGGCCCAGCATTTGGTTAACAATTTGATAAACTTTTTTGGTATTTTTAAAATTATTATTGATTTGGTGCATATAATATGAGTTTCTTCTGGTTTCTAAAATTTTGTGAACTTTGTTGCGGGTTTTATTGTATTCTAATCTTAGCTGTGGATCGTTAGAGCTCTGTTTCCATGACTTGAATAATGCATCACGCTTACTACAAAGACGGTTAACATTTTCATCGATCCAAGGTAATTTAGTTCTATTTATAAAACTATGTTTATTATATTTAACTGTTTTACTAGAAGTGGCACTATTAGTTGCATATTGAAATGAGTTCCGAATAAAGCTATAGATGTCAATCGCGGAATTAATGTTTTTTGTCGACAGCCAGTTTACTTTTTTCAATTCACGGTTAAGTATCTCATAATTAATTGTGTATTTTGTCGTAACAGCCTGTATACGCTTGGATGCCGTGTCGTCAACGCAGGTAAATATGATGGCTCGGTGATCTGCCAGTACAACGTCTAGTACCGCCGAGTACGGAACATGTGTGGGGAACCGTGCAAAAATGTGGTCTATACATGATTTAGTGATAGCGTTTAATTTTGGTTCAATTCTAGTAAAATCCGAAACTCCACACATTAGTCCGTGCTCGCTGAGTGTTTCTAGATAAAAATCTTTGTATGATGCTATGGATTTTAGGTCTACATTCACATCACCGACAAAGAGCATATTTTGTTTTGAGTCAAACTTCGATATGTAGTTACCAAGTTCTCTAACAAAAATATGTTTATTTGAAGATGGTGGCCTGTATATGGAACACACAACTACGTCCTGATCTGAGTTTAGTTTTAAAGTGCCGGTTAAACTTTCAAATGTCAATGTTTTTTGTGATTGAATTACAGTGAATTTAATATGATTTTTAACGTAAACAATAATGCCACCGCCCCTTCTGTTAGTGCGTAGTTGTGAGTACATATTATAGCCAGGTATGTTGTAAAGGTGGACTATCATTTCTGAGATACCAACTTCAGTAAGCACAATAATATCTAACGGGAAAACACAGTTGTGAATTATTTGACATAATTTAGTAAAGTTTTTTATAAGCGATCTGATGTTAATATGAATGCAAGATATATTTACATGACTTTTTGGAGGTAGTTGCTGGAAAAAATTATTAGTATTAGTACAATTAAATATTTCTTTAATTTGTGAATCCATAATAACATTTCACCTGGTCGACAGACAAAAAATATTATATCTACCTACAATTTTTGTATCGGAGTTGATCCTTTCTCTTGATTTTGAAGGACGGTGATATCTTCCATCGAGCGAACATAATATATTTTGCTGTTACTGCTTTTCCTCACACAAACTTTTCCTTCTTTACACCAGATGTATTGATATGATTTACCGAGCTTGAGTTTTGCATTATACAATATGGTTTTTAGGTACTTGGTTAAGGCCTCTCTAACGTAGACACGAGTGTGCAAGTGTGCAAGTATGTTTATTTCCTCTTCACGCTTTAACGGCTGAACGGATTTGGATGAAATTTGGAATGTACATAGATTATACCTAGGATTAACACATAGGCTACGTTTTAACTTGATAATAGCGGGCGAAGCCACGGGGCACGGCTAGTATGTGTATAAATTATGAATGCTTAGACATTAATTCATTACTATCGGCTATGTACTGACATAATCACATGACTGTGTTATATACATTGTAAATAGAATGTATTTAGTATGAAGATACCAAATACACAGTTAGACACGTTGTGATATTTTATCACAACGTGTCTAGATGTGACTGAACTCTTCCGAAACGGATGGACCGATTTGGATAAAAAAAAATGTGTGTGTTTAGGTGAATTGAAGACTATTTTAGATTCAGAATTTGATCCGATAATTAATTTGTTTTTAATATAGTCAAATGTAAATATGAAAGAGGTAATAATTAAGTTTTAAATATTAAGTACTGGGCATCCATAATGTGGAAGAGGTAAAACATTTTTTTACCTTACTTGGCATATCAACGAATGCCAGGTACAGCTAGTACAAATAAAATAAAAGCAAGATAAAAAAAAATGTTTATGTGTTATGTTAGTCTAACAATAAATTACAAAGTTTTCAAGTTTAACTAATGTACTTATCTCTTTGTATTAGAATGGTTGTTTAAAACGGGATATCAACCATGTATTTTTGATTTTACATCGACACCCACCCCGCAAACGTCGTGATCATGGCGTTAGTAATGGTGCAGAAATAACGAGCTTTCAATGAAAAACGGTAAAAATTCCATTTCTAAAAAAAAATTTTATGAGTGGCCATGTCAAAATTTAAGTCTTAGATATTTCTTTATAGTTATTTATCGTATAATATATTATTGATGATCTTCAAATATGTATCTTATTGTTTATGTATCTGCAATCAGGTGAGATAGTGGTCAAATGCTTGCCTATCGTGAATAAAAAAAACCGTTATCTGCATACTAAAATTACATGTCTACTATTATATATTAGACATTTTTACAAATAATTAATAGCGCATGAAGATCATTTTCATGAAGAAGAGGGCGAAATATATGTTAGAGATTGGCCGATGCGTCTTTGAAATTGGCCAATCCATGTTTGTGATTGGCTGATGTGACAGTTGTCTGCGTCACTTGTGGAACGACCAATCATAACTTCTGAATTGATGCTACAAAAGGCATGTTGTTTACGTGAAGAAGGAAATGATACTAGCAGTCAACTGGTTATTATGTCTGACATAATAAACGGACACTTTTATAGGTATTCATGTGTCTGTTGTCCTTTTATTGTTGTATATAGATAATAAAATTACATTACCAACTACCGAGAAACGCAGCAACTTTTTTGTCATTAAAACATCAGTAATTCAGTACCTAGATTTGATAAATATTAACACTTTTAAACGTTTTTAATCAACTATCAAATATAAATTTAACTGCTTTTATAAATCATAACGGAGGATATCACGTATAAATAATTAAATTTTATAATAGACGGTAATAAAACCGATCCGATTGTTGAATGTTTACATTATTTTATGGACGTGCTTTATGTTCGGACCACACACTTTAAACTGTTTGGATTATTCCAATGCATTTTATTGGAATCTTTTGTCTATAATCTAAACAAGGAAGTGAATGACTATAAAATGTTTGCTAAAGCTGTTACTGAGGTGGAATAAGTTCTATTTATTTTTATTCAGATTTTATTGAGTGGTCAGTCTTGATTTTAAATATTGAAGCCTTATTTCTGTAAATAGTCTTCACTTTGGTGGTTATACAAACAATATTTGAGTAAATATTAAGTACTCAAAAGATTGGCAATATAATTACAACCGAAAGTTATAATAACTTACTTATAATTCTTACTAATAAAATATGTGACCCTCAATGTTATTACATGTATAATATAATGAATATTAATTGGTTAAATCCTATTCCAGGGTCTAAACTATCTTAGCAGGACTTCATGTTTCATCACTAATATTTATTTATTTTTAGGTTATTTTAAGTATGTGTATTATAATATTTATATAATATGTATTGTATATTATTTATATCATTTGGAATTTATCTTTAATTTATTTATGTATGTAACTATATGTATATGATTTGTTTAATTACATTACTAATTATATGTATGTTTAAAATATTGCATGTATGTATAATGATCATTGCCGCACCACCAATCACTTTCGTTCAACTTTTTTATCCTCTCCATCCTAAGGTTGCCTGGAAGAGATCGCTGCTTAGCGATAAGGCCGCCGATTGTACTGCTATATTGTTATTTTTTCTATTGTTAATTAATATTTTTCTTGGTGTGCAATAAAGAGTATTTGTATTGTATTGTATTAAATTTCCACTTAAAATTCTTCTCGTTTTAATTGTTTGAAACATTAATTTCTATACACGTCCTATAAGTACAATTTCATCTCAATCTATCCCCTTAATTCGTAATATCATAATGTTGTTCTAGATGCCACTGTTAGCTATCTATATTATATACAAATGTAGTAGATTTCTATAATCACTGCTGATCCTTTTCAGCTCTGCCATAGTCATGAAATTAGTCCAATAATTCTGTGTTTGGACTAGTTTGGACGCTCCATCAAATCCGGATAACGCAAGCTCCACAAACTCCGGCAACTGTTAGCCATTGAGGGTATAATCACGTCAGCTAACAACGGGTCATTAAGGGGATGCTATCTATAAATAGAGCCAGAGTATAAGCTCGTATTTCATACTTGAAGAGAGGCGTAATAGGCCGCACGTGGTGCGTCTGACGTGTCATAGCTTTTTTTGGTAGTTGAAGCGGAAGCCAAAGCCAATTTTAGTTTTACAATGCAGTTTTTGAGATGTATTTAAATAAGCAAATACATATTTTTAACTAAATTCTATAAATGCTAGGTTTTATTTGGGGCAGAGAATAAGCCTAACTATACAGCGTGTTAAGGCAGCAAGCATTTTGAGCACTTTCCCGAACATTAAAGATCGTCTAAATCATCTTTAACCTTTCTATAACTTAAATGTTTATAATTAAATTAAATTAATATATAAAAATCAATTGACGTTTGTTAGTCTTACAAAAACTTGAGAACGGCTCGACCTCATAATTGCTTTAAACATGGTCAAATGCTTGCTATCATAAAAAAAAAAGTGCATATATATTTTTTTATCCATCCACCGGAAATTGCACTTAGGCGGAGCTGGGACGGTACGCTAATATTAAATAAAAGTTTCAGTAATTATTTTTACAATCTAATTGTTTAATTTATTGCCATTGTTTTGCTGCCAGCCAACGAATAAATTATGATTTTATAGACTAAATGTACTTTTATAATTTATTTGAACTATTGGGTTATGAAGTCAGTTTTCAAAGATAACTACTAAAAATTATTTCTCTAGTCAGAAGAGCATTAGAAAATACCTTTTAAAATCGCTTTGAGCGATAAGACCGCCCTTCGTGCTCCTTTGTTATAATTTAGATTCCTTTGTTGTCAACATTGAAAATGTACTACTGCAGATAATAAATAATGATGACCAAATTCTACATTCTAATTATGCACTATCAAGTGAAGTAGAAGAAGTCAAACGCAAGCGTATCAAAGGTAAATTTTAAAAATAATGTCCCAGTAAAATTACTGAATTTAATTTAATTTTAGGAGACAAACTTTAAAAAATCTCATAAATAGAATTCAGTTAATTTTATATTGCACATTTTTAAATAGTTCCCAACTCTAAATCCAATTAACACTCCAAAAATACCCTGTGTATACAAGAACAAAACGACCCACGTACAAGAAACATCTGTATGGTGCGTGCTTGACGTTTCTCTTTAACCGCAACGAAACACGTGGCCATCAATCTTTGTCACTTAGAAGACAATGACGAGATAATACGAGAGCTGAACCAACACAATATTGTAAGGATGTAGTGGTAACACTGAAATTGACCAAGGTAACTTTGGAGTCTATAGAACGAAACTCAGGATTGTAAAAATTGCCATGCCTTTAAACAAACTAGAATAGAATAAAATACTAATAAAATAACTTTATTAATAAAATCACAGATGAGGGAAAATGTTTACGTACTACTCTACAGTGAATAAAATAATGTGTTACAATTTACTATACAGCTAGGATGAAACCATTTCATGGAAAATTACAAACTAACTAATTACTAATATTTCTCTAGTTATAATAAATAATAGCATATAAATTTTAACACAATCAGTGAGTCGGTTTATTTTAGTGGGCTCCAGCATGTATTATTATTTAGTTATGTAAAATTTAAGCATTATAACATTAAATGCAGGTAACAACATAATGGTTTTACTAGATGGGCTAAACTATTACAAATACGATTCATCATCATCATCATCATAATCAGCCTATCTCAGTCCACTGTTGGACATAGGCCTCTCCCAAGGCGCGCCACTGAGCCCTATCAAATACGATTATGAGCAAATATTTCATTATCTTTTGTGAATTGTTTTTATTGTGATACTGATTACATCTGGGCCTATAATAAGAATCTGTTATATCTTGTGAATGGGGTCTGATCTAAATTTACTTAATTTCCTAGAAGAAGTATTGGACAAAATTATATAAGCATTTAACGCAGAGGAGTATAAATAGGACGATAACCAGGCGTAACGCTAACAATGTGGCAAAAATTTGTCGTCTAATTTTAAGATATATTTAGTAGGGGTTAAACATTGTAATAACAACATTTAAGCTGTATGGAATTATATCATAAGAAAATTTTTCCTCTATTTAAATCCCACACACTTCACGAGCTCAATACAATGCCCACAAACTATGTTGAAAAATGTATGAGAAACGTGACCACATCGGAACAAGTAACGTGTATGAAAAAATCAAGAAATTATTAGTGTAACTAAATGCATTTTTAGCCAACCTCACGTAGTTTTATTGATCGAGGGAAGCGAGATATTTTAATTGACTTGGATGGTTAAGACATTTGTCACACACTGTAATATGTAAAGCTATGACCCAAAGCCAGAAATAGCATTTTAATTGATATAAATGAAAATGTTAAATTTTTACCTAACATTGTGGAAAATCGTTGAAAAGAGCTTAAGGGCAAGTAGAGTACGAAGCCTGTTAAAATAAATCTATATTGGGAAATAACAATTTGGTAGGCCACTAAAGTAACTGTTTATAGAGCTATTTTGTCCCGGCGTTTATCTCAGAAACGGTAACTTACTTAAATTTGAAATTTACGATCCTATAATATCCGTTACATCCTGTTCTTGAACAACAAACACAGAAATCAAACAATCATTATAAAGAAAAAAAGTTATAAGCAATTTACCTCAAAGATTTTTCAATTAAACAACATGTAGGCGCGAGAACTCAGTTCGGGGCGAACGACTAGTTTATTAGGCAATTATATTATCAAACATAAAAGAAGCATCCCATAAGTATGTATTATGAATAATAAAGTTCTTATTAAGACCAAAATATACATTATATCCATAAGCGCACAGTAACGAACACACGTAGCTTTTGCTTAGTCAGGCATACATGCATCGGATTTCTTTCCTACGTGGTGGCGAATGTGGTAATCAATCTTTGCCACTCATGAAGCTATCAGACGACAAGAAATTGGGGAAGGATGATATGCAACGGAAAATAGATCCGATTGAATTTCTAAGACACGAGAGAAAAGTGTAGGGAAAAAAGCTGCTAGCTAGTATTATTACAAAATATGTATTATCATAGCAGACATCGAGACAAAAAAAAATATAATATGTAGGGGTGCTCAATTAATTCTAAAAATGTGTGTTACGTTTTTTTTCAATAGTTTTATTGACGTAACCGTACGTATATAATACATACGTAATTATACAAATTCCATGCTTTTTTGTGAATAATCTGTATAAAAATAGATATGTTTTTTTCTGAAGTTAAGTCATATTCTAGGGATTTATAATTAAACTTGTGACTTTTAAACTTTCGCGATCCGAACACTTAGTTGACTTAACGTTGTTTGATTTTGTTTCGTTGTTCTGAGCAGAGCCTTTTCAATCTAGGATGGACAAGAAAAATTATTTTCTTACCTGATGGTTAGTGTTAGATTTAGAAGAAGCGACGTCGTAAAATAATGGATGGCTTTGAAAGTACGATAACATCAAAACTTTTTTGTATCGCTAGAGAACTCTGTAGGAAAGTTCAAACGCTGGCCAAGATTTTTTCTTCTTGTAGAAAAGTAGGTATAATGTAGGTTTTAAAAGTTATACGCAATTCAATGTTCCTGTCATTCTAGATATCAACAACAGTCTTACTTATAAGAATGTCGCTTAGAAATGATTAGCCACCTCTTAGTTAAGCAGCTCCTGAGCCCATATTCAATGATAACTTTTTTTCACTCATAAACATTAGTTAGGCGCTGCTTAGTTTAGAAACGCACAGAGAATCGAAAATTATCGAAATTTACACGATCGCCACAGAAAATGTGGTTTTATTAATCTGTTGAAATGGAAATGAAAGAAAGGTGACATTCAACGTTTGTCGAAGTAAACAATTTGGCGCCTTACGTAAAAAGTTCAGCCACATTTATTATTGAAAGATGTAAGTCCCGCCATCTTGCCTCTTAGCAATTTTTAAACTAGGCAATGATGGTGTTTAATTTTGACTTCAATTTAAGCATTACTTAACGCTAAATCGCGTTTATGAGTGAAATGTTTGCTAAATAGTATTTTTTTTTTTTTTTATTTGTGACAGGCTAGTGTTTGACCACTATCTCACCTGATGGTAAGTGACGATGTGATCGAAGCTGGTAAACACACTAGACCTGGAATACGCAGGCTCTCAAGGATGACTGCCGAAACACCGTAAGCAATTAATTAAAAATTAAGAGAAGTTTATAAGTAAGACTGCAAGTATTTAATATTAAATATTAGACGGGTCATGTTTGATTGAAGTTGATAGCCACCTCATAAAAAAATTCAAAGGTTGGTCCCTTTTTTTGACTCAAACATGTTTTACAAAAATAGGCAATCTTAAAATCCAGAGAAATCTTGAACAAAATTTACCTACACCTCCGTTCCACCTACACAGTATTAGATATAAATAATTTAAGGGTTCATTTACACGTGTATACTTGAGTTTCAGTTAAGTAAATACTTTTTCAATAATCATTGAGTAATAAGGGATCGAGACCATACGTTATTCGTTAACGATCTATCTCTACCGTATTACTTACCTACACCACTCAAGAGTCTCGAACATTAAGAGGTTTTATTTTTACCCTCCTCACTTAAACAGAACGCTTTGTGGTATTTTTATCCAACAATGAGCGTCTGTGTAAGTATAGTTGGGTGGTATTGCTTTTAATTCAAAGATGTTCTTTGAAGATTTCTCGACTTTATCTTGGAATCAAATGTGTGATTTTATCTCACCAATAATTTAAAACTTCAATGGGCTAAATCTTGACAAAGAAAAGTTTTGATTTTTTTATATTTTAAATATGTAATTTAGTGTATATTTTTAGGGTATACATTCGTATACCTAAATAATACATTCTCAATACGTACGTATTGAGTGTTGAGCTCAATACGTACGTACGATAACGACGTATCTCGTTTGAGTTTTATTTACTTTTGATATCGAGGTATTGTTAGAAAGTATCACACTAATATTATAAAGGCGAAAGTGTGAGAGTGATCGAATTTGATAATATTAATGTGGAGGTAGCTGACATGCTGGAATAACACATAGGCCACTTTTTATCTCGGAATTCCCGTGAGTCTAGGACTTAGCCGGGTAAAACCGCGGGTCGCAGCTAGTATTTACATAAAAAATATTTAAAATTTTAAAAAGTACATTATAAATTTAAAAAAAAACATCATATAAAATTATTAGATTTTTATTAAAATTAGCTCTTTTATATTGGATTAAATTTTTCTTCTATGCTATCGTATGAATGACTTTGACGGCACACTGTTTAGTTAGACTATCTTCCGAGGAATGCCAGCGTTAACTTGATGAGTTATAAACTTCAAAGTCAGTTATTAAGAAAACGATATCTTTGGTTAAACAATTATTCGTCCCTTTGAAGTCACTTCAAGAGTAAATTATATTCTTAGAAATCATTCAAAGAGGTTCTTTCATGAGGAAGTTAGAAAAAATAGGTTTTATAAATACTATTTGCTGACGGTTCCGTAGATAACATGTTTTCTAAGTATTATGTGTAAATGTTTTCTGAATACGAGAAACTATTACGGTAATAATGTTTATATATATTTATTAAATTGATAAGTATTTCTTTAATTGGCGCTATATAAAAAAAAACTTTTGCAACATAGTTTTGTTATGGATATTATGGAATCCGCCACTTTTGATTTAATACAAATAAAAACGGGTCTAATTTACGATCTGCCTAGTGTTTTTTTTTCTTAGTTTTTTTTATCGTGATTTGTGTGATATATGTCCACTTTAAAAACAAATTGTTATTCTCATATCGGATCAAAATAATAAAATCGAAAGTTTTTGGTAAGTGCTTATGGCGTCGCTTACCACCGCGCCACAATACAATAGCAAAGGAATCTTGGAACATACATAACTTATACCTAGAAAAATAGTGTAGGTAATCTTACTACAATATTACTACAAGTCATTATCATCATCATCATCATCATCATGAATACGAACGAAGATATAATGCAAAGCTTCTTATAAAATGAATCGCAATCGTTAAATTAGAGTCCAGATATAGATATAACCAGCGCTATAGTTAATTGTGGTTCTGTTTACTGCTACAAATTAGTATAAGGCTTCTATTATGCACTTCACACAATTGCTGACGTTTTGTTTGGAATTGATTTTAAACTTTAGTAATATTTAAAACCTACTGTGTATCAAATTATACCCCTCAGCTATAGTGCAAGCACAAGGTGGAAAGCTACCGCACTTTGAAGTTACAGTACAATGATGCGTTCCGTATAATGTTCCGCCTGCCGCGGTACTGCAGCGCATCTGCGATGTTCGCCGATGTTGTGCCGGCTCTTGTTGCACTGACCCCTAAAACCTATCTCTGTTGCAAACGGTTTCAAATTTAAATTGACAAAACTCCTAAGAAATAAGGTTAATATTTGCTTAAGTCAAATAGAAACCGCGTGCAACAATGATACGTAATAGATCAGACACCGTATTGCTAGATTTAGAGACCCGCTCCTTAAATCTGAAAATGCGATCATTAAAGTATTCAATGCTCGATGCTTTGATTAACTTAAGTTTTGTTCCAATTTATTGTTATTTAAAGTGTATTTATTATGTGCAACTATATTCAATTTATACTTATGAAATTTTAATTTGACATGCTTAAAGTTAGTTCACAAAAAACTTGTATTAGAATGAAGTCTGAAATAAATGATTTAATATAATCATTATTATTTATTAATTTTAGCTTTCATATTCCATTTGACCTCATTACGGAACGCTGAAACTGTCAAATAGATAGACGAGCCATAAAAGTCTAGAGAGCGCGGCGCGGACCATGCGCACCATCAAAACGCTTTTACGACAAACTTGGTCAGATCCGAAACGACTGATTTAAGCCCTTTCCGTTGAAAAACATAAAGAATACAGCTGCAGACATATTTAGCTGCTAATGGCACGTTTTGGGTTTAATGACGGGTCGAACACAGTTAAATGTTGTTGGTTGGGGCTGTTAAAGTTGTTTTCGGTTTTTGTAGCGATAAAATTGCTTTACTGCACAGATGAAGTGCATGAGTGACAAAGGTCGAGGGTTGAGCAAAAAGTTAATGTGACCACATGCCTTTCTATGAACTTTTATCACAAACAGTTCGACCTTTTTTTTAGAATAAAAACTAGTACGTTATCTTTTAAAACACGAACAGTTAAGTGGGTTTTCATTATAGTCTATATAAATATTTAATTAAAATGCAAGATAATTCTTAAGATATTGACAATGAAGTCGTCTTAAATAAAAATAATTTATACTATCTACCGACATATATGACAGTGTGGAGTACATCTAGTTAGTTAATTACCTACATATAACAATAAATAATATAGTCTTGTAAACTGGTAATTTCACCTATATAAATAGAGTTCGTTACTAAAATACCTGGAACATTAATCTACTTCAGAACTCTAACTTCAGACCACTATAGTACCCGCCTACGGAATAAGTTATCTCCAAGGGATGTTATGGCCGCCTCAAAACATTTCTCAAATGAATATTGATGCAAAGGTTGATCATAAATTTTGGGCCTAATCTTAGCTCTACCTTTGTTTTGGCCAACAACTCTGGGAGTTCCATCAAGCTTGGCGTATTAGTGAAAGACACTTGTTTCTATATTTATACCCGACTACGGCGAAGACTAGAAGGATTATGATTTTAGCGCCGTATGTATGTATGTTTCTTTGTGAAGAATACACACAGCGTCCTAACTACTAAACCTATTCGTCCTATCCTTGAATTAATCTCTATTCTACGCGTGTCATAAGCTATTTTCTACCGACTTCATAAAAAAGAAGAAGGTCTTTAAGTCGACTGTATATTTTTTTTTAATCTTTGTTACCTCATAACTTCATTCCACGTGAACCGATTTTGAAAGATTTTTTTTTTTTGTTTGAAAGATGTTGCTTTCCAATTGGTCCTATTGAAATTTGATCAAGATCTGATGAGTAGTAGTTCTTGAAATATCTTCAATAATGCATGTTTAGTACATCTAATCTGATCAAAATCGGTTTTTTTAAGCTTCGCTTGCGTTTAATTATTTACATAATACATGTGGGACTAAAGTGTTGTGTTAACATTGTGTTATGTATATTAACAACATGAGTTTTCATCAACGTCAAACCAAACAAATACAAAGGCATCCTCTAGGAAACCGGTGTGAAGTTGGCAGCCAAAATTTATCTGCCTATAATCCGACCAAATTAAGAAGTTTTTTTCAACAGATTGTTTCATGCTCTAGGAAGTTAATTTTAATATTAAAAAGCGCATACATAGTGTATATGAACAAAAATAATCTAAATTATCATTCATTTTATACCATTTCACTTTATAATTTCCAATAGATATCATTTTATAAATTAGCATTTTAAAATATCAAGTCCCCTAAACTGAGACATAAATGGAGCATAAATAAAAAGAACAACATCCAAGCTATCATTCAAACAAAACGAGAAGGTGGCTAAAGCACCAATAAACCCTTTAATAATTATCTGAAAATCGCAACTTTTTTTTCCAACTCTAACTTAGGCATATGCTGCTATGGATCAATCAAATCCCATTGCCTGGGCCATGATTGTAGCTAAAATAGATAGAAAATGGTCTAAGCTTTCAAATGAGTATACTGAAAAAGTGGCCAAAAGCCAAATTAGCTCTCTACTAGTCATCTAAGCACCAAAACTTTTTATTTTATATATATTTACGCTGACGCCATTTTCCACCATCAAATCCCCTAATCTGGGTCATAATTGGCACAAAATAAGAAACACGATTAAAAATACTTTCAAACAAGTATAATAAGAAGGGCGCAAAAGGTCGGCTTAACTCTCTACTGGTCATCTGAAAAAGTCTTTTTTTATTTATTCCTACGATAATTTAGGCAGATGGTGATTTAAACTATCGTATCCCCTAAGCTGGCCCTTGATTGTAACTAAAATGGATAGAACATGGTCTAAGCTTTCAAATGAGTATACTCACAAAGTGGCTAAAAGCCAACTTAACCCTCTACTGGTCATCTGAAAATCTCATTTTTATTTTATTCACACGATAATTTAGGCAGATGGTGATTTAAACTATCGTATCCCCTAAGCTGGCCCATGATTGTAACCAAAATAGATAGAACATGGTCTAAGCTTTCAAATGAGTATACTCACAAAGTGGCTAAAAGCCAACTTAACCCTCTACTGGTCATCTGAAAATGACAATTTTATTAAATTCACACGATTATTTAGGCAGATGGTGATTTAAACTATCGTATCCCCTAAGCTGGCCCTTGATTGTAACTAAAATGGATAGAACATGGTCTAAGCTTTCAAATGAGTATACTCACAAAATGGCTAAAAGCCAACTTAACCCTCTACTGGTCATCTGAAAATCACATTTTTATTTTATTCACACGAAAATTTATGCAGATGGTGATTTAAACTATCGTATCCCCTAAGCTGGCCCATGATTGTAACTAAAATGGATAGAACATGGTCTAAGCTTTCAAATGAGTATACTCACAAAGTGGCTAAAAGCCAACTTAACCCTCTACTGGTCATCTGAAAATGACAATTTTATTAAATTCACACGATTATTTAGGCAGATGGTGATTAAAACTATCGTATCCCCTAAGCTGGCCCTTGATTGTAACCAAAATAGATAGAATATGGTCTAAGCTTTCAAATGAGTATACTCACAAAGTGGCTAAAAGCCAACTTAACCCTCTACTGGTCATCTGAAAATTTCAATTTTATTAAATTCACACGAAAATTTAGGCAGATGGTGATTTAAACTATCGTATCCCCTAAACTGGCCCTTGATTGTAACTAAAATGGATAGAACATGGTCTAAGCTTTCAAATGAGTATACTCACAAAGTGGCTAAAAGCCAACTTAACCCTCTACTGGTCATCTGAAAATCTCATTTTTATTTTATTCACACGATAATTTAGGCAGATGGTGATTTAAACTATCGTATCCCCTAAGCTGGCCCTTGATTGTAACCAAAATAGATAGAATATAGTCTAAGCTTTCAAATGAGTATACTCACAAAGTGGCTAAAAGCCAACTTAACCCTCTACTGGTCATCTGAAAATCACATTTTTATTTTATTCACACGAAAATTTATGCAGATGGTGATTTAAACTATCGTATCCCCTAAGCTGGCCCATGATTGTAACCAAAATAGATAGAACATGGTCTAAGCTTTCAAATGAGTATACTCACAAAGTGGCTAAAAGCCAACTTAACCCTCTACTGGTCATCTGAAAATGACAATTTTATTAAATTCACACGATTATTTAGGCAGATGGTGATTAAAACTATCGTATCCCCTAAGCTGGCCCTTGATTGTAACCAAAATAGATAGAATATGGTCTAAACTTTCAAATGAGTATACTCACAAAGTGGCTAAAAGCCAACTTAACCCTCTACTGGTCATCTGAAAATGTCAATTTTATTAAATTCACACGAAAATTCAGGCAGATGGTGATTTAAACTATCGTATCCCCTAAACTGGCCCTTGATTGTAACTAAAATGGATAGAACATGGTCTAAGCTTTCAAATGAGTATACTCGCAAAGTGGCTAAAAGCCAACTTAACCCTCTACTGGTCATCTGAAAATCTCATTTTTATTTTATTCACACGATAATTTAGGCAGATGGTGATTTAAACTATCGTATCCCCTAAGCTGGCCCTTGATTGTAACCAAAATAGATAGAATATAGTCTAAGCTTTCAAATGAGTATACTCACAAAGTGGCTAAAAGCCAACTTAACCCTCTACTGGTCATCTGAAAATCACATTTTTATTTTATTCTCACGAAAATTTATGCAGATGGTGATTTAAACTATCGTATACCCTAAGCTGGCCCTTGATTGTAACTAAAATGGATAGAACATGGTCTAAGCTTTCAAATGAGTATACTCACAAAGTGGCTAAAGGCCAACTTAACCCTCTACTGGTCATCTGAAAATCTCATTTTTATTTTATTCACACGATAATTTAGGCAGATGGTGATTTAAACTATCGTATCCCCTAAGCTGGCCCTTTATTGTAACTAAAATGGATAGAACATGGTCTAAGCTTTCAAATGAGTATACTCACAAAGTGGCTAAGTTGACCTTTTAGCCACTACTACTGGATACGATAGTTTAAATCACCATCTGCCTAAATAATCGTTTGAATTTAATGAAATTGTCATTTTCAGATGACCAGTAGAGGGTTAAGTTGGCTTTTAGCCACTTTGTGAGTATACTCATTTGAAAGCTTAGACCATGTTCTATCTATTGTGGTTACAATCATGGGCCAGCTTAGGGGATACGATAGTTTAAATCACCATCTGCCTAAATAATCGTGTGAATTTAATAAAATTGTCATTTTCAGATGACCAGTAGAGGGTTAAGTTGGCTTTTAGCCACTTTGTGAGTATACTCATTTGAAAGCTTAGACCATGTTCTATCTATTGTGGTTACAATCATGGGCCAGCTTAGGGGATACGATAGTTTAAATCACCATCTGCCTAAATTATCGTGTGAATAAAATAAAAATGAGATTTTCAGATGACCAGTAGAGGGTTAAGTTGGCTTTTAGCCACTTTGTGAGTATACTCATTTGAAAGCTTAGACCATGTTCTATCTATTTTGGTTACAATCAAGGGCCAGCTTAAGGGATACGATAGTTTAAATCACCATCTGCATACATTTTCGTGTGAATAAAATAAAAATTTGATTTTCAGATGACCAGTAGAGGGTTAAGTTGGCTTTTAGCCACTTTGTGAGTATACTCATTTGAAAGCTTAGACCATGTTCTATCTATTTTGGTTACAATCATGGGCCAGCTTAGGGGATACGATAGTTTAAATCACCATCTGCATAAATTTTCGTGTGAATAAAATAAAAATGTGATTTTCAGATGACCAGTAGAGGGTTAAGTTGGCTTTTAGCCACTTTGTGAGTATACTCATTCGAAAGCTTAGACCATGTTCTATCCATTTTGGTTACAATCAAGGGCCAGCTTAGGGGATACGATAGTTGAAATCACCATCTGCCTAAATAATCGTGTGAATTTAATAAAATTGTCATTTTCAGATGACCAGTAGAGGGTTAAGTTGGCTTTTAGCCACTTTGTGAGCAAACTCATTTGAAAGCTTAGACCATGTTCTATCTATTTTGGTTACAATCATGGGCCAGCTTAGGGGATACGATAGTTTAAATCACCATCTGCATAAATTTTCGTGTGAATAAAATAAAAATGTGATTTTCAGATGACCAGTAGAGGGTTAAGTTGGCTTTTAGCCACTTTGTGAGTATACTCATTTGAAAGCTTAGACCATGTTCTATCCATTTTAGTTACAATCAAGGGCCAGCTTAGGGGATACGATAGTTTAAATCACCATCTGCCTAAATAATCGTGTGAATTTAATAAAATTGTCATTTTCAGATGACCAGTAGAGGGTTAAGTTGGCTTTTAGCCACTTTGTGAGTATACTCATTCGAAAGCTTAGACCATGTTCTATCCATTTTGGTTACAATCAAGGGCCAGCTTAGGGGATACGATAGTTTAAATCACCATCTGCCTAAATAATCGTGTGAATAAAATAAAATTGTCATTTTCAGATGACCAGTAGAGGGTTAAGTTGGCTTTTAGCCACTTTGTGAGTATACTCATTTGAAAGCTTAGACCATGTTCTATCCATTTTAGTTACAATCAAGGGCCAGTTTAGGGGATACGATAGTTTAAATCACCATCTGCCTAAATAATCGTGTGAATTTAATAAAATTGACATTTTCAGATGACCAGTAGAGGGTTAAGTTGGCTTTTAGCCACTTTGTGAGTATACTCATTTAAAAGCTTAGACCATGTTCTATCCATTTCGTTTACAATCATGGGCCAGCTTAGGGGATACGATAGTTTAAATCACCATCTGCCTAAATTATCGTGTGAATAAAATAAAAATGTGATTTTCAGATGACCAGTAGAGGGTTAAGTTGGCTTTTAGCCACTTTGTGAGTATATTCATTTGAAAGCTTAGACCATGTTCTATCCATTTTAGTTACAATCATGGGCCAGCTTAGGGGATACGATAGTTTAAATCACCATCTGCCTAAATTATCGTGTGAATAAAATAAAAATGAGATTTTCAGATGACCAGTAGAGGGTTAAGTTGGCCTTTAGCCACTTTGTGAGTATACTCATTTGAAAGCTTAGACCATGTTCTATCCATTTTAGTTACAATCAAGGGCCAGCTTAGGGTATACGATAGTTTAAATCACCATCTGCCTAAATAATCGTGTGAATTTAATAAAATTGACATTTTCAGATGACCAGTAGAGGGTTAAGTTGGCTTTTAGCCACTTTGTGAGTATACTCATTTGAAAGCTTAGACCATGTTCTATCCATTTTAGTTACAATCAAGGGCCAGTTTAGGGGATACGATAGTTTAAGTCACCATCTGCCTAAATAATCGTGTGAATTTAATAAAATTGACATTTTCAGATGACCAGTAGAGGGTTAAGTTGGCTTTTAGCCACTTTGTGACTATACTCATTTGAAAGCTTAGACCATGTTCTAACCATTTCGTTTACAATCATGGGCCAGCTTAGGGGATACGATAGTTTAAATCACCATCTGCCTAAATTATCGTGTGAATAAAATAAAAATGTGATTTTCAGATGACCAGTAGAGGGTTAAGTTGGCTTTTAGCCACTTTGTGAGTATACTCATTTGAAAGCTTAGACCATGTTCTATCTATTTTGGTTACAATCAAGGGCCAGCTTAGGGGATACGATAGTTTAAATCACCATCTGCATACATTTTCGTGTGAATAAAATAAAAATTTGATTTTCAGATGACCAGTAGAGGGTTAAGTTGGCTTTTAGCCACTTTGTGAGTATACTCATTTGAAAGCTTAGACCATGTTCTATCTATTTTGGTTACAATCATGGGCCAGCTTAGGGGATACGATAGTTTAAATCACCATCTGCATAAATTTTCGTGTGAATAAAATAAAAATGTGATTTTCAGATGACCAGTAGAGGGTTAAGTTGGCTTTTAGCCACTTTGTGAGTATACTCATTTGAAAGCTTAGACTATATTCTATCTATTTTGGTTACAATCAAGGGCCAGCTTAGGGGATACGATAGTTTAAATCACCATCTGCCTAAATAATCGTGTGAATTTAATAAAATTGTCATTTTCAGATGACCAGTAGAGGGTTAAGTTGGCTTTTAGCCACTTTGTGAGCAAACTCATTTGAAAGCTTAGACCATGTTCTATCCATTTTAGTTACAATCAAGGGCCAGTTTAGGGGATACGATAGTTTAAATCACCATCTGCCTGAATTTTCGTGTGAATTTAATAAAATTGACATTTTCAGATGACCAGTAGAGGGTTAAGTTGGCTTTTAGCCACTTTGTGAGTATACTCATTTGAAAGCTTAGACCATATTCTATCTATTTTGGTTACAATCAAGGGCCAGCTTAGGGGATACGATAGTTTAAATCACCATCTGCCTAAATAATCGTGTGAATTTAATAAAATTGTCATTTTCAGATGACCAGTAGAGGGTTAAGTTGGCTTTTAGCCACTTTGTGACTATACTCATTTGAAAGCTTCGACTATTTTCTATCTATTTTGGTTACAATCAAGGGCCAGCTTAGGGGATACGATAGTTTAAATCACCATCTGCCTAAATAATCGTGTGAATAAAATAAAATTGTCTTTGATATATTCCTTGCCCTCCTTCGCTCTATGAACATATCTCCATCGGTAATTGACTGGTTTCACAGTTATCTGTACGGGCGCCGGCAGCGTATTCGCATTGAAGATAATTTCTCTTCCTGGTGCGATACAAGTGCTGGTGTCCCACAAGGTGGTGTGCTTTCTCCTCTTCTGTTTGCTGTATTTATTAATTCAATTTCCTACTTTCTATCTTCTTTCTATCATCTCTATGCAGACGATCTGCAAATATATACTCAGGCTTCACTTGTGAATATAAATGATGCTGTCAAAACTACTAATGATGATCTGGGTCGTATAGCAAGCTGGAGTAAGTCTTACGGACTCACGGTCAATCCCACAAAAACTCAGACCATCATTGTAGGTAGCTCTAGACTGTTGGCTAAACTTGACTTTAACCGACTGCCAAAAGTTATATTTGATAATGTTACAATACCATACAGTAAGCAAGTCAAAAATCTTGGTATTATCTTCGACAGCAATTTTACATGGGGCCCGCAGCTGCAGTCTGTGAGTCGCAAAATGTTTGCATCTGCTGCCTCACTTAACAGGCTACGTAACTTTTTACCCACTGCTACTAAAGCTGCGCTTGCTCAATCTCTTTTGCTCCCTATTCTTGATTATGCCGACGCCTGCTACCTAGATCTCACTCAAGAACAGCTAAATAAACTAGAGCGATTACAAAATTTTTGTATTCGGTTTATTTACGGCCTCCGGAAATATGACCATGTCTCCGAGTTTCGCTCAAAGCTCAAGTGGCTCCCTATACGGCAACGTCGGAATACTCATTTACTCTCTCTTCTTTATAACATTCTTTTTAATCCCTTCACTCCTTCATATCTGAAAGAAAACTTCAAGTTCTTCGACTCCTCCAATTCCCTGTTGCTAAGGTCATCGGAAAACTTGCGTCTCAAAATGCCAGCGCACAGCACGAGCTTCTTTGATTCTTCTTTTACCATAGAAGCCGTGCGGCTTTGGAATGCTCTGCCTGTGAATGTCAAACGCGCGCAAACTCAAGAGTCATTTAAATCTCAAGTCAAAAACTTTTATTTATCCAATCTGTAAAAGCTACTATAATATGTGTGTTAATTATATATGTTAAATAATATGTATTATAGGTACTTACTTATATGTAAATATTTATTTATTATATGTAAGTATACTCTGATATTATTATTGGTATGTATTGTTTATGTAGTTTAAACAATGTATTTCTATTATTTTTAAATCTATTTCATTCATTTTATCGCACCACCATCCCTACATTGTCTTTTCGTTTATATTTCCATCCAAAGGTTGTCTGGAAGAGATCGCTCTTAGCGATAAGACCGCCCATTGTACCTATCTTTATAAGTTTCTCTGTAAGTTTTGTTTATCTTTTGGTGTCAATAAAGAGTTTTGTATTGTATTGTATTATTGTATTGTCATTTTCAGATGACCAGTAGAGGGTTAAGTTGGCTTTTAGCCACTTTGTGAGTATACTCATTTGAAAGCTTAGACCATGTTCTATCCATTTTAGTTACAATCAAGGGCCAGTTTAGGGGATACGATAGTTTAAATCACCATCTGCCTAAATAATCGTGTGAATTTAATAAAATTGTCATTTTCAGATGACCAGTAGAGGGTTAAGTTGGCTTTAAGCCACTTTGTGACAATACTCATTTGAAAGCTTAGACCATGTTCTATCCATTTTAGTTACAATCAAGGGCCAGCTTAGGGGATACGATAGTTTAAATCACCATCTGCCTAAATAATCGTGTGAATTTAATAAAATTGTCATTTTCAGATGACCAGTAGAGGGTTAAGTTGGCTGTTAGCCACTTTGTGAGTATACTCATTTGAAAGCGTAGACCATGTTCTATCCATTTCGTTTACAATCATGGGCCAGCTTAGGGGATACGATAGTTTAAATCACCATCTGCCTAAATAATCGTGTGAATTTAATAAAATTGTCATTTTCAGATGACCAGTAGAGGGTTAAGTTGGCTGTTAGCCACTTTGTGAGTATACTCATTTGAAAGCGTAGACCATGTTCTATCCATTTCGTTTACAATCATGGGCCAGCTTAGGGGATACGATAGTTTAAATCACCATCTGCCTAAATAATCGTGTGAATTTAATAAAATTGTCATTTTCAGATGACCAGTAGAGGGTTAAGTTGGCTTTTAGCCGCTTTGTGAGTATACTCATTCGAAAGCTTAGACCATGTTCTATCCATTTTAGTTACAATCATGGGCCAGCTTAGGGGATACGATTGTTTAAATCACCATCTGCCTAAATTGTCGTGTGAATAAAATAAAAATGTGAGTTTCAGATGACCAGTAGAGGGTTAAGTTGGCTTTTAGCCACTTTGTGAGTATACTCATTTGAAAGCTTAGACCATGTTCTATCTATTTTGGTTACAATAATGGGCCAGCTTAGGGGATACGATAGTTTAAATCACCATCTGCCTAAATAATCGTGTGAATTTAATAAAATTGTCATTTTCAGATGACCAGTAGAGGGTTAAGTTGGCTGTTAGCCACTTTGTGAGTATACTCATTTGAAAGCGTAGACCATGTTCTATCCATTTCGTTTACAATCATGGGCCAGCTTAGGGGATACGATAGTTCAAATCACCATCTGCCTAAATTTTGGTGTGGATTTAATAAAATTTTCATTTTCAGATGACCAGTAGAGGGTTAAGTTGGCTTTTAGCCACTTTGTGAGTATACTCATTTGAAAGCTTAGACCATATTCTATCTATTGTGGTTACAATCAAGGGCCAGCTTAGGGGATACGATAGTTTTAATCACCATCTGCCTAAATAATCGTGTGAATTTAATAAAATTGTCATTTTCAGATGACCAGTAGAGGGTTAAGTTGGCTTTTAGCCACTTTGTGAGTATACTCATTTGAAAGCTTAGACCATGTTCTATCTATTTTGGTTACAATCATGGGCCAGCTTAGGGGATACGATAGTTTAAATCACCATCTGCATAAATTTTCGTGTGAATAAAATAAAAATGTGATTTTCAGATGACCAGTAGAGGGTTAAGTTGGCTTTTAGCCACTTTGTGAGTATACTCATTTGAAAGCTTAGACCATGTTCTATCCATTTTAGTTACAATCAAGGGCCAGTTTAGGGGATACGATAGTTTAAATCACCATCTGCCTAAATAATCGTGTGAATTTAATAAAATTGTCATTTTCAGATGACCAGTAGAGGGTTAAGTTGGCTTTTAGCCACTTTGTGAGTATACTCATTTGAAAGCTTAGACCATGTTCTATCTATTTTGGTTACAATCATGGGCCAGCTTAGGGGATACGATAGTTTAAATCACCATCTGCCTAAATTATCGTGTGAATAAAATAAAAATGAGATTTTCAGATGACCAGTAGAGGGTTAAGTTGGCTTTTAGCCACTTTGTGAGTATACTCATTTAAAAGCTTAGACCATGTTCTATCCATTTTAGTTACAATCAAGGGCCAGCTTAGGGGATACGATAGTTTAAATCACCATCTGCCTAAATAATCGTGTGAATTTAATAAAATTGTCATTTTCAGTTGACCAGTAGAGGGTTAAGTTGGCTTTTAGCCACTTTGTGAGTATACTCATTCGAAAGCTTAGACCATGTTCTATCCATTTTAGTTACAATCATGGGCCAGCTTAGGGGATACGATTGTTTAAATCACCATCTGCCTAAATTGTAGTGTGAATAAAATAAAAATGTGAGTTTCAGATGACCAGTAGAGGGTTAAGTTGGCTTTTAGCCACTTTGTGAGTATACTCATTTGAAAGCTTAGACCATGTTCTATCTATTTTGGTTACAATAATGGGCCAGCTTAGGGGATACGATAGTTTAAATATCCATCTGCCTAAATAATCGTGTGAATTTAATAAAATTGTCATTTTCAGATGACCAGTAGAGGGTTAAGTTGGCTTTTAGCCACTTTGTGAGTATACTCATTCGAAAACTTAGACTATGTTTTATCCATTTTAGTTACAATCATGGGCCAGCTTAGGGGATACGATAGTTCAAATCACCATCTGCCTAAATTTTGGTGTGGATTTAATAAAATTTTCATTTTCAGATGACCAGTAGAGGGTTAAGTTGGCTTTTAGCCACTTTGTGACTATACTCATTTGAAAGCTTAGACCATGTTTTATCTATTTTGGTTACAACCGTGGGCCAGCTTAGGGGATACGATAGTTTAAATCACCATCTGCCTAAATTATCGTAGGAATAAATAAAAAAAGACTTTTTCAGATGACCAGTAGAGAGTTAAGCCGACCTTTTGCGCCCTTCTTATTATACTTGTTTGAAAGTATTTTTAATCGTGTTTCTTATTTTGTGCCAATTATGACCCAGATTAGGGGATTTGATGGTGGAAAATGGCGTCAGCGTAAATATATATAAAATAAAAAGTTTTGGTGCTTAGATGACTAGTAGAGAGCTAATTTGGCTTTTGGCCACTTTTTCAGTATACTCATTTGAAAGCTTAGACCATTTTCTATCTATTTTAGCTACAATCATGGCCCAGGCAATGGGATTTGATTGATCCATAGCAGCATATGCCTAAATTAGAGTTGGAAAAAAAAGTTGCGATTTTCAGATAATTATTAAAGGGTTTATTGGTGCTTTAGCCACCTTCTCGTTTTGTTTGAATGATAGCTTGGATGTTGTTCTTTTTATTTATGCTCCATTTATGTCTCAGTTTAGGGGACTTGATATTTTAAAATGCTAATTTATAAAATGATATCTATTGGAAATTATAAAGTGAAATGGTATAAATTAATGATAATTTAGATTATTTTTGTTCATATACACTATGTATGCGCTTTTTAATATTAAAATTAACTTCCTAGAGCATGAAACAATCTGTTGAAAAAAACTTCTTAATTTGGTCGGATTATAGGCAGATAAATTTTGGCTGCCAACTTCACACCGGTCTCTAGGAACCCTTATTGTACTAAAGTAGTTGGGTTTTAAACTATCGTCTTCTTAAGATAGAAATCTAATCTCGTACCTTAGTAAAAGTGGATTATCCTAAGCATGATTCTAAGAAAACATGTTACGTTGTTTACTATAGTTGCTGATGCATATAATTGTAATTTTCATTTCATTGATGATAAAAAAACTAAATTAAATTAATAAATAAAAACTGAAAGGTAGAGATACATACGCATTATAACAAAAAATATTTTGAAATCAAATTAGGCATAAAGACTAAAAAAAAATGATAGAGAGAATAAAAAAAGTAAAAGAGGTACTACAAAATCAAATTGAGAACCTAGGAACCTAATTTACGTCGTAAAGTCGCACTAATTTTAGCTAATATTATTATACTATACGTAACTTAATACTTAAAAAAACACCAAAGAATTAAAACTAGGTTGAGGTAAATTCAAGTAACTTTTGCTGCAATAATACAATACTATAAAAAAATATATGAATATTTGTATCGACATTCATTTGTCACACAGAAAAACAAACTTGAAAGATAGATATAATCAGTGCTCCTACCGGGAATCGAATCTTACACAGTAGCTTAGAAAACAGACGCGTAACTAACTATGCCACTTTTTATATTTTTATACATAAACATAAATGCTTTCATATTGAAAGCCCCACACTAAGTTCGATGACTTGGGTCGTGGGTGCCGGAAACATTCAAATCACACACACAATCTCAACCAGAACCAGAAACCCTGCTTAGATGGCGAACGCTCACCCAACTAAGCTAACGAGCAGTTCAATGCGCAAGAAAAAACTAAGCAAACAATAAGTTGGAAAATTTGAATTGAAAAAAGTCAAAGAGAATCTCTGAAAGGCGAATGAACGATGTTGAATCAGAAGCCTGACGTTTGCCGTTCAACTTTTTTAGCTTCGAATAAATAATAAAAAATATTTATGCCTTCAGAATATACTTCAAAGAAAATGTATTTATTCAAATCGTAAATCTAGATTGTTTTGTACATTCATGTTTTGTTTGCAGTCTCATGATTATATTCGTATATATTACGTGTGAAAATTTATTCGACACATAAAAATAAACATTGTCTTAAAACGTAAATATGAGTAAAAGTGGCGAAGTCGACAGTTATTTTACACATAAAAATATAAGTTCAGTATATTTGAGGCAGATGAAAAGGTCAAAATAAGAAAACATAGAATCTCTGGAATACGTTTGTTCAATAATTTGCTGCTTTTGTGGGTTGATCATTAATAAACGAATATGAATGGAAAGCCACTTTCTAAACTTCAAACATGTATGTTAGCTGTTTATGAAGGTATATATTATATGTATTATGTATATATTGTGTATATGTGTATTATGTATGTTTTTTATTTATATTATATTATTATATTAGTATAGAACGCCACACCAACCCAAATCACCTTGCAAATTTTCTGTCCATCCAAAGGTTGTCTGACAGAAATCGCTTTACGCGATAAGACCGCCCATTGTACTGCCTCATATAACTGTATTATTTTAAGTTTTACAATTTTACTCTTATTTGGTGTTCAATAAAGAATTATTGTATTGTATTGTATGTTTAGAGGCAATTTAGAGAGAGCAAAACCCTGTTTTTTTGTTGATTTATCTTATATTTTACTCAATGTGCGCTCTAAGTAAGCTTTAATGTGTATTACCTTTTAAGTGGACAATTAAAAAAATATACGCCTTTTACAGAACACTATAACCTTTAGCTGAAAATATGTTCTTTAGTTGAAAAATGCATGAATGCAAACTGCACAAGCGCTTTCTGGCGACTAAATAATGTAGATATACCTAGGTCGATATAATTATGTATTAGTGTTAAGAAATAATAAAAAAAATTGATGAAAAAAATGCGCCGCCAAGTTTTTTGCCGGGTTCTTCTCGAGATAGCTGGAATTTTGCAAATCTGGCAGTTGAGTCATTAACTTTCATGAGTGCCTCTTTAGGGCTTATGTGAATAAACGATGATTTGATTTGAAAGGTTTAATAAAATAAATAGACATGCTGACCATAAGGTAATAAGGCATACTAATATGTATACGTTTGCACCATGAAGGCAAAGAACTCTAATCACCCACGCAAACGAGCCTCCTTGCAACAGTGATACACAGAATGGCAACATTACAACTTAAGATGTAAATTACAAAAAGCACTGCGAGGAACTTTACGAAGAATACTTATCGTGAACTTCGTTACCGACACAATGTTTGGCAAAACCAAGAGCACATGGGTATTGTTTGTAAGTAAAATCGAGTTAGTAAGAAACTTGGGCTCAATCACAAACTTTTGGTTCGTTAGGATCGAAGTGGTTGATTGCAGGACATTAGACGGAGCAATAATACGAAGATATATGTACCAATTGTACCTATGTTTTAAGCACATTGGGCCTCCAATGCTTTTGTTACAGATTTTCCACTGTAATTATAAACTTTTTGGGTTGTTTATAAATCTTATAAATATTGTATTGGTATTAAATTAACAATCACTTTAAAATTCAAAATTCGAAAGTTTATGTGTATGTGTGTGTGTGTGTGAATGTGTAAGTATGTTTACTTTCTCTTCACAATATAACAGCTGTACGGATTTGGATAAAATTTGGAGTGTACATAGCTTATACCTAGGATTAATACAAAGGCTATTTTTTAACTTGATAAACGCGGACAAAGCCGCGCGGCATGGCTAGTATTTCTATAAAAATCTACTCCTAGGTAATGGGTATACAACCATACATCGCTGGCCAAAACAACATACAACATATGGCAAAAGAAGTAGAAATAAGGCAGAGAAATTATATAACTAAAAATACTACCATAATATAATATGTACCTACGTGTTTTTGCTACTGTTTTTTTTCTGCTTTCCCTCTTTACGTGTGTTATCTAATTTCTCAGAAATACATTTGTAAACCGATTTAGTTGAATCTTTTTGGTTTGAATTTTTTTTTTTAAAGCAACAGTTTTTCAGAAATCCTAACATGAAAAACTCTTGGATATGTCAATTCACTGTTTAACCGACTTCAAAAATAGGAGTAGGTTCTCAATTCGAAATTTTTTTTTGTGTTTTCGCTCAGAACTTTTTTCTAGGTAAACCGTTTTTGATAATTCTTTTTTATTTGAAAGTTATATTAAAATTTGTGGGCCCATTTAAATTTGTTCAAGATTTGGCCAGTAGTATTTCAGTTCTCGTCATTTAATGTGTATTTAATTAATTTAATCTGATGAAGGCTTCCGAAGATAAAACAGTGAAGTCGGTTGTTTAAGCTTTGCTAAATTGCTTAATGTGTTAAGACTGCCCATTGTACAACAATAATTATTTTTAGTTTTTTATTGTCATATCACTTAACTATCTTATTGGTTTTTAATAAAGATATATTGTAAATTATTTTATATTCATTTAGCAGCTACTTACATAATACTTAGGTACAGTATAAAAAAAATACAAAGTCACTAATGAGAAAAAACGTTAACAATACGAAAATAGTACAAATGCCGCAAGAACTTGCGAAAACCTACGCAAATTGCCAACGAGTTTTTTCCTTAAAAGTTATTTTACAAATGTTGGGTTGCCAGCTACCAAGTCCTGTCAAACTTTGCCGGCCGAGTTCGAAACTGCTCATACGGTTTTAAAATAAATTGCTGATTTGTTGGTAATAAAGCAAAATAAGCACATGAGAAATGTCGGCGATTAATGTCACTGAAAAAAATACCCATCGGGATAGGAAACAAACCTACGGTTTAAATACCACCCCAAGTTAATCAAAGACTATTGATTACATTGAAATCTCTACATTGGGTGATTTTCACTTTTTCTGTCTATGAATTACTATCAGTTTCAGTAATTGCCTAATTATGACGCACTGTTTTTTCAATCACATTTCCTTCACAAAGGTGCTACCTTTGCCGGGCGTTAATTTTTAGAATGTTTTATATTTCTTTTGAACAAATTTCAATGTTTATAATAAAAATTAATAAGTGGCAAAAGCTATTTCATGTAATGCCATCATGGATCAAAAGGCACGATGATGATAAGAGAAGAGCTTATAATATATATAATAATAAGTCATTTATTTCGGACAAAAACCCGTATCCAGTACACAATTAACAAAAAATACACTGCTAAAACACTGAAAATAATAGAACTTAAAAAAAGAAATTCATACACAGCTAAAAAAAACAATAGTACTTAAAAATAATACAATTAAACATCGCAAGAAATGCTAAGTCGTCATTTAGTAAAATTTTCTTATTTAACAATTGTAAGCTTGGCCCGCCCGTTACATCAATATTCAATTTTCTATTGCAAATTATTATTTTATTCATATTTTTGGTATTGTGTAAATTGTACTATAAAATAGTTTAAATTAATTAAAAAAAAAATCTTTTAAACACTACGTATATTCCGTGAGAAAGTTATTAGACACCAAGGAACAATATTAAGTTTCGTTTAAGGAAATATATGTAATTGGCATGTTGATAGTACCTATATGTCATGAAAAAGGGGAAAATCAGTAGTATTTCATTAGTTGACGAAAATTATTTCTTCTTTTTTTTTTAATAAGAGATATGTCAAGGCCTAATGTAATGTGTAATATGTATCGTGGGATGTTATTTTGGATATATTGCAAAATATTATTTTGTATCAATTTTCATTATTGAAACAACTTTGCAGCTTATATTTAAACAATAGCTTACATAGACCTGAAAAACATCGCTTCAAAAGGCTTCGCACACAGAGAGAGGCATTCCGCATGCATACAACAGCGTACAAAACTAGTACAAAGGGCAACATAACCATATTATTCTATGTGTACTACATACACAATATAAACCGGACAAGCAATTCTGACACCTATTTCCGGAAAGATAAAGACTCGAGTATTCTTCAACAACGCATTGGCACAGGTTCAAAAAATGCGGACGTCCGCATTGTTCAGAAAACATCTCGGCATATTAGGATTTTTTAGTGGGAGCGTGAGTAGGGTGGCCATAGTTATAATGATTATAGAAAATGCTAAATTTTGAAATAACTATCGATAACTTGGTGCAAGTTTTTTATTCAATGAAGTCATATTTTACTCCAGTATGTCAAGTTATGAACTGATTGATTACAAAGCAAATTTGATTTAAATTTTCAGTATGTACAACTACGAATGGACTCGACAGCAAATATTTTTTTTGTCTAACTAAACTAAACTGTATTTGTTACAAGTTTCCAAGTAATCAAATATTTTTAATTTTGTTAAAATGTTATCAAATTTATCTTTTCTTTTTTATAGGCAAGCATTCGACCACAACCTCACCTGATGGAAACTGATGATGCGGCCGAAGATGTAACATGCTTGCCTAGAAGGTACCTATTCACTCTTGACTTGAAGAATCATCGAGTAAATCAGCAGTTATTAGTTATTTTTTGTCAGTGTTAGTTTGACGACCCAGTTGGCGCAGTGGACAGGTTTCCGCCCTCTGCGCCGTGGGTCCTGGGTTCGATTCCCGGCAGGAGCAAATTCCTTCCCAAGGGATATTTGTGTTTCTGGTTCTGGGGCACCCACGATACAAGTCTTTGAACTTAGTGTGGGACTGTGAGTGTGAATCGTTTTTTTGTTATTTTAGTAACAGTGAAAAATAATTGTTATTTATGCAAGCAATATTATGTATAAATGGTATGTAGATAATGTTTACTACCAATTAATAATCAATGATTCACAATATTCAAGGTCAATGAATAACACAATAAATATAGTTGTTATAATAAGTATAATAACACTAAAGAGGATGGCACAAAAGCCTTTAATAATTTATCATATAAATTATTATTGTCCAATCACCATACACAAAAATGTCGTCACGTCGCTGCCGATAGAGCTCTTTTTTCAACAGCTGGAATTGGGTGGGATTTGTCGGATTCGGCCAGTTGCCTTTGTCAAGCTTTTGACAAAGTGATGACTAAATAAACAAAAGGATTTCAGTTGTGGACAAGTGAGTTATTATTTTGAAATACCAAGTGACAGAGGACTGTAGTCCCCCAGGAACGTGCCACAGGAGTTTATTCCAGTGGGACGTTCCACAGCCCAATATAATGATCTTTAGTAAAATTAGTAATTAATTAATAATTAAATTGCAATAAAGATAATATTTTGAACTTGCAGCACGGATTAACTGCTCTTTAAAATGATGATCGCTCAAATATAAGAAATAATAATATCTTGTAGGTAACTAAGTTCTTTGTTGTATATAGTTTTAGTTTAGTTTTAGGAAATTTATGCAATTGGCCCGTAGGCACTAGAAATGATCTATAATATGCTCAATTATACAAACAGACAAGGTGAAAAAGAAAATGCTTATCATTGTTTTAGGTGCTTTATGTATCTGAAGAAGTTACTTTAAATGTATATGAAATTCACTTAAAAATAAAATACTTTAAACTTTTTGTAGAGTCATAAAATAGTCTTTCAAAACACCTAATTATTAAAATTAAATTACATCGTGAACATTTTTTATCAATCATGTTTGGTATTTAATTTACTTAGATTTATGTACAATTATACTGACTAAATATGAAAACTTTATCTTTCGTCACTACTGAAAGAAGGAAAATACATTATTAATGACACACACACACACACAACGTTACACTAGAACAAACATATATTTATCCTAGTCACTAAAGATATATATGAACATATTTTATACTAAGTAACTTTTTTACGCACTAAGGGTAAAAAGGTACATCTTAGTATAAAATATGCAAGTTAAAAGCAGCCTGGTTACCCGGACGCCCCAGTTGAAAATTACGGATGACCTGCAAGTTTCATGACCTGTCTCCCTACTGAAACCCAGGCTTTGTCGCTGAGGCGTCGAGTCGTAATTTAACAGCCCAGATATTAAAATTGATAGCTTAAGGAAATGTTTACAATACAATCACAATATAAACAATATAAAAAAACATTCTATGAAATCTCGACTATTTGACTATATATTTCGTTGAAAATCCCTAAAAACATATATTTGAGGTTAAATTTTTAGTGGATTCGGTGGATTGGCTATTCCATTACGTTTTAGTTATAAAAATGATTGTCAGTTTTTAGCAAAGAGTTTTAAATAAAATATACTCAATAATGGAATCTTATCTTTAAGACTCAGGTATGCTGAAACACCGATGACGAACCTAGTTCGGCAACAGATACTCTAGAACGATAGTGCTAACTTTAAATACACTATCGTAAAATATTGTACATACTTTGGAAATAAATATTTATTATTATCTACAGGACTCAGAGTTGCCACGACCCCAAATCTATATTTGGATATTACATTTATAATGGATTTTACAGCTATAGGGATGAAAACTGTAAATTTTGATACATAACAAGCTTCAGGTGTTAATTAACTTTGACTAATTTTCATTAGACTTTGTGATTGGCAGCCCCAATCTATTTGTTACCACATACATTTAATATTGGAACTGATTAGAATATGTTTGATAAAATTATTAATATTGAAACCATATTTATTCTATAAAAGATTGGTCCTTGTTATCTACAACATGGATCCACGCGAACCCAACAGAGAAATAGGTATTTTTACCTTGCCATCGCTGTACTTCTTAGAAAATATAATGCATGTTCGGAAACATATAAATAAATAGGTATATATTGAGGAGCGATGTTACATAATTTTAATACCAGACATAAATATAAAATAGTTATTTAAAGTTTTATTCAATAAAACTTGACTGTTGAGAGAGCTTTGTGTAACAGTCACACGTTTTAAAATGAACAGCGTTCTAGATTCCAATACGGAGACGGCTTGAGAAGAAGTTTATTGGATTAAAATACTTTGCTGCAAACCGAGGCACTAAAAAATAAAAGTTGTTGCAAATTGCATTGAGAAAAAGAAACGAGAGTAAGAAATGTTTTTGTATTAAGTAGGTATCGACTATCGAATGGAGCAGCTGCAGAGTATTAACTTTACTTAATTTTGTTGATTATTATAATTAAAATCACCCAACAATACGATTTGAAATGGAATGATTTTCAATTTAATCAAATCATAATGTACTAGTTGACCGGCCCGGGCGTTGCACGGGTAAAAAAAAACATACATTAAAATGCTTTCACACTCACAGCCCCACACTAAAAGTTACTGATGCCAGCGAGCAGTTCAAAGTACAAAAATTACCCGCCCGGCTTCGCCCAGGTAGAATATAATAAAAACATACACATAAACGCTTTCGCATTCACAGCCTAACACTAAATTCAGTGATTTGCGTCGTGGGTCCGTAAACAATTACATCACACACACACACAACATTCACACCAAACCCAGAAACACAAATTTCCCGTGGGGAAAACCTGTGCTCCACCGGGAATCGAACTCGGTGCTTTAAAAGTGCAAATACATTTATTGATTTCTCCTAGACTATTTGTCCAAATTAATATTGAATGTCTCAAAAAGCGCTATATTTTCAGATTAAAAACAAATAAAAGTATTTTTTCTGAGCTACATATACATATTAGACTCATAAAGGCCAACATGTTTGTCATACATTGTATTCATCTATGTCTAACTGTTTAGTCAGCATACGCTGATAAAGCGACCAGTTAGCAAATTTTTCTCTGACTTGTCTTACGAATATTGTTATTTCGAACTGAAAACTAACTATCATCCCAATAAGACATACCCTATGGCACTCAGCAATTAGTAAAAGAATTTTCAGAATCGGATCAGCAGTTTCAGAGATAACCTTTTAAAAACAAATAAACAAACTTTAGTAATATTAGTAAAGATAATGTATTATATGAGAAAGATTGGGTGTGTTTGCTTATTATCACGCTGTAACGGCTAAACGAAAATGAAATTTTTAATGAACAAAGCTTATACGGAATCCTCTTAATAAATTGAACACGGGCAAAGCCGTGAGGCACGTACCCATAATTTGTTTTTAAACATTTTTGTATATCATATTTCTAAACATAAGTATGTTCTGTTATACTCCTGTATTTGTGAAAGTGTGTCTTTATCCTCTGCGCCTGGGTTCCTGGGTTCGATTCCCGGCAAGAGCACAAATTGTCCTTTCCAAAGGGCATTTGTGATTTTGATCTGTGTGTGGTTGTGTGTGTGATGTTAATGTTCCCGGCACCCACGATACAATTTTTTGAACTTAGTGTGGATCTGTGAGTGTGCATATGTTTGTCTATTGTAGATAGTGGGAGATATGTGAAAGTTTCACATATCCTTATCTTTTTACAGTCTTAATAAAAAACTTCACTACACAGCCTAGATATTAGATGTATATAGATTTCTTTATAAAAAACTTTTTTTTTTTTATTATTTGTGACAGGCTAGTGTTTGACCACTATCTCACCTGATGGTAAGTGACGATGTGATCGAAGCTGGTAAACACACTAGACCTGGAATACGCAGGCTCTCAAGGATAACTGCCGGAACACCGTATTTGGCTTGGCGGCAGACTTTCAACTTGATGGTGGTAAGCTACTTTGGTAGCAAGCCAGGCGAGCAACTCACAAAATGCTCTACCACCTCTCAAATGTCACCTGATTAGCACCACCCAGGGACCACGTGTAGGGAGTCAGACTTAAAGGGTATCCTCCTACGGACGTGGGTGACTCAGCCCCCAAATAATTACTTAATAATTACAATCGCGCCCCATGCAATGGTTCATATTATAAAATGTAATTGACCTCGCACTTTACAATTACACAGCCATTCCCAACCAACGTCATCGCCAGCGGCCGTATCAAATTTGCACACTTTGAAATCCTACACATTTTAAAAGTTATAGTCATTATAGAAAGCCAGCACTAAAACCTGTGCTAAGGTGAAATTGATTTTTATACGTTTAACAATTTCTAACTCCGGAAAGAGCAGTATTTGCAGAAAAACTGGTTATGCTATCGTAGAGGTACAGTCAATAGCACGTTTCTAATAAAAACGAAGTCTGGTGAAATCAATCGTCGGTCTTTCTATCTGTCAGAGTCGATCTTTTGAAATAGATAAAGGTACAAGGGTAAAAGAGGGCAACCGGATCGGACGAAAGACAAACACATATTTGACAGAGGTTTTTGATACTCTTGATCTTATAAAGTAAATACTTATTTTGAAATTATCTACGATGTGATATTAGTCATTCGTTTGTTACTTAAAAAGGAACAAACGTTCAAAGTTATTATTTAAGCGACATAAATAACTTTATTCTATGTATAAAATTAAACTAAGAAACACTACACAAATTCATGTAATGAAGAGGAAATACAAAATTAAATTAAATGTTACTAAATTAGGTTAAAAGTATAAATCTTGCTAAGCTTTGATATGCTAATTATTATATAAATTGTGTGTAAAAATTTGCATAATATGGGGTGCCCAATGTACAGTCGGCTACATTATTATGGGAACAACAATAGATTTGGAATTGAGAACTTTAGCTGATTCAAAAATATCATCTTGAATTCGATGGTATGCTCAAATCCTGTTTATATTAGTTGGTAGATACATTTTAAATGTTTGAATGTTTAAATTGCTGAATACGGCTGCATTAACATGTAAACATTTCCAATTTCCATCTTTTCTACCATGGTCATATTGTATAAGTAAACTATCGTGAAATATTGTACATTCTTTGGAAATTAAGATTTAATATTATATTATATTATATATTTTTGTTTTTTTGACGAACATACACAAAGAACCTATATAAGACATATTGTATGAGTATCTTTGTGATTACCCCTATAAGTACCTTCTATGAAAAATTAAACGTATATTCCTCATTACTCATAATTGTATTATTATAGACATTAATTAATGACCAATAAAGTTCAAAGAACTTAAACAAGTTAAGTAAAACCAAATCGAATATAGCTGAGTCAATTTAGTTTGGCTTAGAAATGCAACATGTTTGCGAACACGCGACTCAGTTCGATCACAAACCTTTTTAAATCTCTTGTCGTTGATGCTTTCTCGCCGCTGAAAATGGCGTCCGTTTTCGCCCAACTTTAGACTCGGAGCGTGATTTCGATTAAACTTTCAGAGCACTTTCCGATTCCCTACTAAAGAGATGAAACTATTACTTAACCAAGTCGTGATTGCATGTCGAGTTAAGCGTCTGATTTAACGACTCATTTGGAGTTTTGATGCGGTTCGGTTTGATTCAGTTTGAATTTAGTTTGTTTGGTGTGAGTTGTTGTTCGAATTGAATTTAAATGAAGACGAAACGTGACTTGCCACGGAATTGTGAAGTTGCAAGAGGGTACATTTATTATAAAAATCATGACCTACTTTGATTTTTCCTCGTTGAAGACCGAAAATATATTGCTCAACATATATTTTTATGGAATGTGCTCCGATTCCGTTCAGATACTAAAAGTTATGAGTTCTATAGAATTACATATGATAATTCCATCAATAAAATCAGAATTTAGTTAAACCTTGTATTATTCACTGGCCTATTCTCTACTCAATATTTAAACTAAAATGTCCTATACCGCAAAAAAGCTAATTAAACAAGTCACCGAGCTCACAGGTAACGCTCAAGAGGTTACTGTTGAGGCGAAAAAATGTTTTTCAATCCGAAATCAAGAAGTATTTAAGTTCAACAAGACATTAATTAGTCTTGTCTGACAAAAAAAGCTACTAAAGTAAAGTGTGGTCAATTTCATTAAAAGAAATAAATTGTTGCGTAGATGTATTTAGTTTTAGGATATATACGCAATTGGCACGTAGATAGGTATTTACTAGCTGTTGGTGTTGTGTTCATAAATAAGTGCATATTTAATAACAATCGAAACAAGCCACTAAATTTAGTCAATGCAATTTGAGTTTTAAGACATAAATACCAGCAGTGAAGAGAAGAATACGCTTAAAAATTGAGCATAAAATAAAGCCTATCTGAAGAACACGAACAAATGTTATTTTCTTGACATATTAGAGTCGGCATTTTGAGACGGGTTTGTAGAGGAAAAGTAAACGCCCTGTCGAATACGACAGTCCAATATAAAATAATCTGTCAACGGTAATGTTGTCTTTTTAGCGCCTTTGGTATTGAATTAATGTTGCGAGAAACCGTATTTTAACTGTATATTGTGGTTAGTATTCTAAAGAATTTGCAGCCAATAAATAATTTAAACACAAGCAAAGCTTAAAAACCGACTTGGCCGCTTTATCTTCGGAACCCTAGATCAGATTAAATGTACTATATATGCATTATGAGGATAACTCAAAAAACCACCGATCGGACCTTGATCAAATTTAAGTGGGACTACCACCAGCTTTCGAATTATAAAAGAAATCATCAAAATCAGTTCATATAGAAAGAAGTTATGAGTTAATACATTAAAAAATAAAGTCAAATTGAGAACCTCTTCCTTTTTTAAATCGGTTAAAAATAGAAATAGCTAAAAAAAAATAAGGTAAAGAATTACGAGACGTGACAGACTCTAGCGAAACAAAGCGTTGATCATATTATTATTAAGTGTTATAAAAAAAACAAACAACAAATAAACACATCCACACTCACAGCTTCTCACTAAGTTCAAAGTCTTGTGTCTTGGATACCGAATCATTTAAATTACATATACATTGACTCGCAGAACCAGAACTAGAAGCGCAAATGTTCTTTGAAAAGGAAAATTGTGCGTTCGCCAGGAATCACGGTGCAGAGGGCAAAGACTTGCTCATCTGGCTCACCTGGGCCATCAGGATCGTTATATATCTAAAAGCAATAACTGTAAAATGCAAGTGTAAGTATGACACAAAATGAAATTATTCTGGGTCTAATAAAGGGTTTAATAAAGTAGATAGCAAATGCCCTGGAAACAAAGACCCTCACTACCTGTCGGTGCCTGAAAATCATAGTACTGCCGATTATTTTCGTTTGGGTATTACAATAATACCCTAACATATTTCTATTACTTATCAAAAAAAAAATACAATAGCCATTAGTTTTAATTATTGATATTCAATCAAAGATAGTTTTAATAAATAGCTTCTATGTTTTCAGTAATCAACATAACATACACCTTTTCTTCTAACAGCGCCCACGCGTTATTGAAATTAAACATTTTCTAGGAATTATTACGTTTAAAATAAGTTTAACCAAACTCTAACTTATTCAATTTAGTACTGTCTAGATTGTTCAGTAGTTTATTTTTAGAATTTAATAATCAATGTTTGAATAAAACTAAACACGTATTTTTAAATAAAAGAACACATAAATTGAATGGAGTCCTCTTAGTGGAGTAGAGTCCAGTGACACATAACACTATCAGTAAATAATAGTACTTAAACTTATTTCTTTTATTTCAGTAGTAGTTTATTTATTTTTGAGGTCATTTGGAAAAGGTTTCACTTCGAGATTTTGTCGTTTTGAGAACATGTCGTATGGAACAGTTGGCATAGTGCGAAGTTGACATTATGCGAAGCTAGCATTATGAACATAAATTACGAAATGATTTCTTATAGCTTAAAATACAAAAAAAAATACAACAAGTACTACATATTTTATGTTAAAAACTGTATGAAGAGCTCTAAAGCCAATTCAAAAATATATAAACACATATAGTAATAAAGTGTGACGTAAAAATTTTATTTTATAGCGGACTTTAGAACTTGATTAAATCTACCAGGTAAATTTTACCCGATTGATATGTATGTTGCAATGAGCTACCTTTCTGTTGATAAATGTAGATTTTGAACACACATATTTTATGTACCATTGAAAATTACTGTTGAACAATAACATAAAAAAATCTAAAGTAGAATTTCATTAAACTAGTAATTTAAACGAGACAAATAATAAATACCAACACGTAACATTCACAGTGTAATATCAGACGTTCATAAGCATCTTACGTTAGCGACGAGAGATTTGAATCTCACGACATGACACAGTGCTAATAATCTCCTTTGAACTAGAGCTGCTCTTCGCAATGTTTGGAGAGTATCTGCTAACTACGGGCAAATTGCCTTTATTTCCTAAAACTATACACAGCAAAGACCTAAGTTACCTATAAGACATCAAGTTTATAAGTAACTCAAGTGCTCAAGCCCACTACCAGTGGTAAGCGTTCCCATCAAGCTGGTGGAATTGTCTCTCTGAATTGCAATGCCTTTGAGCCACATAAGTACCAGCATTTTGATCACGCGTCGTCTCAAACAGGCGCTCTGATAGACTTACGTATCTTAAAGATGTTTCCGTGATAGTTCACGTTCAGCGGCCGATCCTTCAGTCTCTGTGAGGATAACTTCACTGAGAGCCCGGTATTTGGGCATGCCATCTCCCGGGCGCTTTTGGCCTTAGTCAGGTTTGCTATTTCTAGAGAACCCAAACCATGTAAAAGTATTTTTTCGACTAATTTAGAAGTACCATGAACTGAGGACATGAAAGCTGGTAAAGCTAAACTAGAAATTTTACGTAACCTAAGCCTCCTAAGAAGCTTGCGACCAGGCCCTGTCGCCTATGTCAATATTCAAAACCTATTTAAATGTATTATTTACGGTATTGTCCATGATCTCAAGGAGCGCGCCATGTTTCTATAGCGAACAACATCTTAAAGAATACGTAAATTTTGGGACAAAAAGATGGAATCTAAAAATCGTAAAAGCCACATGAGTATTAATTTTGAGCAATCTACAAAAGGTGAAATTGATTTATCTAATATCGGTGTACCTAACACGTCTTGTCTTCTAGTTTTATATTATTAACCAATGAGTTAATTTTTTGTAAAACCGATAAGTATATATTACCATCTGAAACATGATTATTGTGTTTCATTAGACTATTTAACGAATATATCTAAGAGGAACTATATCTTATTACGAGCCTTCAGTGCGCGGTATAGCAAAGGCGTAGTACATAATAGCAACCATGTCTCTAGTAGTCTTTAGTATTGAGATATAAGGAATCGTATTGTATATTATGAGACTAGTATTTTTTAAATATATTTTAATAAATATTAACAGAAAAACATAATTATATAACTAAACTAGCTGACCCGGCAAACGTTGTTATGCCATATACATTATTAAAAAAAAATGAGTTGGACCATCCTTAACATTTAGGGATATGAAAAAAAGATGTTGAATTTTCAGACCTACCCGAAATGCACACATAATTTCATAAAAATCAGTCGAGCCGTTTCGGAGGAGTTTGGTAACAAATACCGCGACACGAGAATTTTATATGTTAGATCTTACAGCCACTATGTAGATTTGATCAATTTTTCTATAAAAATGTTTGCTTGTTCTTTTATATTATAAATTGTGATTTTAATGCTACTTCTGTATGTTTTAAACATGAGCATATGAGACCACTTTGAAACTGAAACCGCAGCCCCAGTCGTCTGACCTATTTAATACATTATTTTTCATCAGGTGACTGGAAGTAAAATCTACTATTTAATTAAACTTGTATTGGGTACAAGTACAAATAAAAGTATTTGAAATACTTATTTAAGTTAAAAATCTCCCTAGATTAATAGCTATTAAAATAAAATTAATGCTTAAATTAGTTATCATACTGCTCAAAAGTATTAAAAGTGTCACCTTGGATAAGCAGTAGCAATAATTTTGTAGAATATTTTTCCGAATATGAAACAGTCCATTCAAATACCCTCATATTTTAACAAGCGCAATTCTGCAGTGTTTTTTTTTTCACACGTTCCGTGCAGCAAATCAGCACATTCAATCACTCGTTTCCGGCCGCCACTGCGCTGAAAGTGACCAATAAATACTTGACCGGCCCATAATCTGGACGGATTTATTTCAATTAAAAATAAATGAAATTGATAAATGGCAAGGTTTATTTTACTGTACTAAAAAGTTCGTTTGTTATTATGGATTATACTGTATGGATATTGTTAGCTCCATAAATAATGTTTTATCATCTGCAATGACAAACGGCGAAAATATGGAAACCTTGGCAGTGGTTACATATTTGAGCCGTTTGGTGTTGAGACACTGGGTCCGTGGCGACCGGGAGCTCATTCTATTTTCAAAAATCTATCAGAGCGCCTGGTGGAGGCGACGCGTGATCAAAATGCTGGCACTTATTTGGCTCAACGTATTAGCAATTCAGAGAGGCAATGCCGCCAGCATGATAGGAACGCTACCCACTGGTAGTGGGCTTGAGCACTCGAGTAACCTAAACTTAGTTCTTTGCTGTATATAGTTTTAGTTTAGTTTTAGAAAATATAGGCAATTGGCCCGTAGATAGTTCTACAATGTACTGAAATGATATTGTTTGAATTATGACTTGTTTTACCTGCTGTAACATTTAGCTGAATTCAAAATGTTTTCACAATTTAAGTACCTACATTTATCAGTTTGTTAATATAAAAATCTTGTGCCTTTTTCCTATTTAAAGAAAAAATAGAGCAATTTAAAAAAATCCTTTGCAAGTTTTACCAATCTCTGTTCTCTATATAACAAAAAAAAACTTGCTATAAATTACTTAAAAGCAGCAAATTGTTAAGTGTCTATCAATTGAGCAACAAGTATCGGTTTCGATTCCTTGTAGAAACACAAGTTTGCTTACCGTGTAAAGTTTTGTGTTTCTGGTTCTGGCTGTAATTGTGTATGTCAAATTTTATGCATCTGGCAAATATTCGCTTGCAATAATGAGATGATCACAGACGTGACATTGCAAATAATAATACGACTAGACTATCTATTATAAATATATATAACTCAAAGGTGACTGACTGACTGACTGACATAGTGATCTATCAACGCACAGCCCAAACCACTGGACGGATCAGGCTGAAATTTGGCATGCAGGTAGATGTTATGACGTAGGCATCCGCTAAGAAAGGATTTTGATTAATTCTACCCCCAAGGGGATAAAATAGGGGATGAAAGTTTGTATGAAACTTTGTCAATTTTAAATTAATACTTCTTAACGCGAGCGAAGCCGCGGGCAAAAGCTAGTTTTATTATATAGTTATAACCACACTAATATTATAAATAAGTATGTTTGTTTTCTCTTCACCCCGTAACATTTAAACGGAGTTAGATGAAATTTTGAATGTTAAAAGATTGTACCCAGGATTAATTCTTATATGTTTTTTTTTTTTTTTTTTTTTTTCCACACTCACAGCCCCACACTAAGTTCAATGACTTGTGTCGTGGGTGCCAGAAACATTCACATCACACACACAATCACAACGTATGTGTTACATATAGACCTTTAAACTAAATATACGTGACCGAAGCTACGGGGCACTGCTAGTACAATCTAAATTGCGTGTACGCACACACATACATACATTACGGGTTCAAATTATTAGTATATCTTATGACAATATGATTAGTCAGAATAGGTATCTTCCAGGCAAACGTGTTACTTCTTCGGCCGCGTCAACACTTTCCATCAAATGGGATGGTGGTCAAATGCTTTCTAGCTGCCTATCTAGCATAACAACAGAATAACATTAGGCTTTCTGAGAACAAATTATATTGAAATTATGCGAAGTAACGAAGGAACAAATTACTCATATGCACACGACCCCACGCCTTTCTACTTTGTTCCTAGCAATTTATATATTTATGTACGTATGTGTATAGTAAAACGTGGTGTTCGTCAAAGAGCTAAGACCTACAAAAGACTGGCAATATTTTATCCCATACAAGTGATTCAGAGCCCCGTCAAGTGGGTCACTTCTTCCCATATCCTTTGCAAAACTCTCGATTCACATTTGCGTGCTCTTAACTTGAGAGTTTCAAAGATACTTATGAAAATATTTAAGAGTGCCTTTCTTGTAGCTGGTGGAAGTCTTTGTTTAAAAAGTTGAAGTTATTCAAGGTATAAATAAGTTATAAGTACAGCTTGAAAAATGTTCAACTTGTTTATGTGTTTCAGAAGGATAATAATTTGTATTTCTTAAGTTAAGTACAAAAAATGTTTTTTATATGTGACTAAGTTTTAGCCACGATCTCAGCAAATAGAATACGATGACGTAGTCGAAAGTGAAGCACAAAAGTGTTTAAACTTTACTATTCAAATTGTATTAGCCTTGCTGCGACTTTGCCCGCGTTTATCATGTTAAAGTAGGCTGTGTGTTAATCCTAGGTACTTATAAATCCTACTAATATTATAAATCCGAAAGTATGTGTGTAAGTATGTTTGTTTTCTCTTCACGCTTTAACAGCTGAACGGATTTGGATGAAATTTGGAATGTACATAGATTATACCTAGGATTAACACATAGGCTACTTTTTAACTTGATAATAGCGGGCGAAGCCAGAAGGGGCACGGCTAGTAGGATAGTAAGATGAACATTCCAAACATCCAAATCAAATTAAAAAATAAGAAGCATACTTACACACAAACTTTCGGATTTATAATATTAATGTGATAGTGACTACATATTATGATGTTATCAATCTTTTCTATTTGGTAAACTCAGACGGTACTGTGTTAGAGTCGCAACTAGCCAGGCAATCATTACATAATTAAACGCAAGCAAAGCTTAAAATAAACCGATTACACCGCTTATATTTGTTTTGGCTTGATCTATTTCGATAAAAATTTTATGGGACCACCTCTACAGTATAATCTACCAAACAAAAAAGAAATCAAAATCGATTCATAATTGGCGAAGATACCGCGTAACATACATACAAAAACAAACAAAGGCAAATTGAGAACCTCCTTTTGAAGTCGGTTGAAAATGTCTTGTTTTTTTTCTCGATAGGCAGGCTTTTGACCACTATCACACCTGATGGAAAGTGATAATGCGGCCGAAGATGTAGCATGCTTACCTAGAAGATACCTTTTCACTCTTGACTTGACCTGGTGATGTAAAAACTTGGAAAAAGTTAGGTCAGTTTTTAAACATCCTAGCAGATAAAGTTTAGATAATGTAAAGAACCAAATATATAGCGAAAATTCTTTATTACACAAACAAAATTGTAGTAATATAGGCAAACTTAAAGCTCTCAATAGCATTTAGGTTTATAGGGTAGCGTGGTTATAATTTTTATGGTAATGCGCGTGCATAATTTGATCAACAATATTGCATTTCCTTGAATGTAGTAATATTTATATTTATAATACAAAGTACCTATTTATATTCATTAATATATTTATTTGACACAGTTGTTTGTAAAATACCAGAAAGCTTTCAGACCCTGATTCTTGTTCTAACCCTCAGGTCATTGGTAATTCTATATTATATGTACTAATAAAGATAATGTATTCTTTACAATCTAATACCTTTTAACTTTATATATGTATACATATAATCTAAATCTCTGAAACGGCTCCACCGATTTTCATGAAATTTAGGATGCAGGGGGTTTCAAGGGCGATAAATCGATCTAGCTTGATTTAATTTTTAGAAAATGTAATTTACAAAAAAACACCGAGCAAATCTCGGTCATTCAGGTTTTATATATTATTATTTATTTATTTTTTTATTTATTTTTTAATTGTAGTTTGCTCAAAATATTGTCCTGTTTATATAATTTTGCTTGTTTGTTGTTCATTTTATACATATGTAAATTTATATGCTTGTGTATGTGTATGTGTATATTTTATATTATTTAGACTTATTTTATTTATTTATTATATATTTATTGTATTTTTATATATTTATAATAATGTAATATGATATTATATATATATATATATATATATATATGTATATATATTTATATTTTTACTGTTTTAGATCCGCCACCTCTGGGTTGTGACTGAAAATCAGCGCCTATTGGCAATAATGCTGAGTCACGACCCTTTTGGCACTTTTTTTTTTACTTATGCCTAATTACCTTTATAATCTGTTTTTTATTGTCTATTTCATGTTTTTGTTGTTTGTTTATCTTATACTTAGTGCCAAATAAATGTATTTCATTTCATTTCATATAATATTAGTTGAGCCCCGAAACTTCGCCCGCTGATGATGATGATGATTAAAGTAGCCAATTTAATCCAGAGTGTAAGCTACCTACACTCCAAATTCCATTTAAAATCTGTTATGTTGTTACGGAGATACGTGGTAACAAACATTCACACACACACACAAACTTTCTCATTTATAAAATTAGTAGGATATTTATGTATTAATAACGGCATTACTGCGCCGCGCCTCATAATATGCACGCCAGTGCCAGTTGACACTTGATATCTTAGACTTAACAGAAAAAAAAAATGAAACAGAATCTGAAATAGCCGTACCAAAAAAGACGAATGTCGTTAGAGTTGAAATAATGCCCCAAGAGGTTTCTGGAATTTTAATGTACCCTGTGTAAGTTTTAAATAATAGACCTACTTAAATTTGGTAGCTAAGAAAAACAGGGAACATTCAAAATAAGTAAAAATATATATGAATAAATCTAGTCTTCAATTCGCTGCGTCATTGTATGAATAAATAATACAAACAAACATTGAAACTGTTTGTAACAATAATATTTTAGCTTGGCTAAAGTTTGTAAAGGTGGCTCTAAAGTTTTCAACTTGAATGCTATTGTGTGAGGTTACACAAACTAAAACTTGATAAGCATAATCATTTTGTTCTACAATGCTTTCGCATATTCAAAATTGTTCATTCAAATACAATTAGCATTGAGTTGAATAAAAGATCAATGCATGAAATAGCTTTAACTGTAGCTACTCGTATTAGTTATACATTTTACCAATAATAACAAGATGTTGATGTACATAAAGAAAAAAAACGTTCGTTTTGTCAAATTTGCGTGTGACAAATTTGTTAAGCAAATTTATATATTTAACCGATCTCTAATATCAACTAGTTGCATATGCATGGCTTAGGAGTCAAGCCGATTATGCCCCGAGGAGCTAACACATAAGCGCTTGAGCGTGGTGCACAAGCTAATGCAACAGCTTTATCGCCAATTGGTTACAAATATTTGCAGCCTTCATTCCATTTGAGCGGCAAAACAGACACAAAGATATCCAAAGAGATAAGAGTAATAAGAGATGCAAAGTATGTGGAACTACCCGTTGGTTTTTTTGGGTGAGCATTCTATTCGGCCGGAACACAAGTTATCTCCCCAAGGAAAATTTGTGTTACTGGTTCTGGTTGTAATTGAGTGATGTAAATTGCCAGGTATTTATCTTTGTTTATTTACTAACTATTTGTAAACAAAAACTACGCAGACCTCTCTTCTAAGATTTTTGCGGTTCCCCACAGGGTCTATAAAGAACTATAAATAAATAAATCGAACCTACTTTAAAAAACATCTGTACGTTAGGTACTATTATAGATTGCAATAAATTAATATTAATATGAATGTCTCTGGCATCCACGACACCAGTCATCGAACTCAGTGTGGGGGGTGTAACTTAATGTTTACTTATGTAGTATGTGTGTGTGCGTGTGTGATGTAGGTGTAGTGTATGTGTGTGTGAGAGCGTAAAGATACCTTAACGCTACGTGTGCTATTCAGGATCTCCTATAAGTATCATCTGTATCTTGGTAAGTATAGTAACTTTTTGTCGCATTTTAATTAAAATGCAAGATCGAGAGCAAAATCTCCACAATTTCTTAAGAATCTGACCAATGGATCTAGTGACAATTACCTGTCTAAAGGGTTCCGTATCTAAATGGTGCAAACTAGCTACGCTGTCTGTCTGTTCTTACTTAAAATATAGCGTGGAGTATATTGTAATGCAATTACAATCTCCACTCACGCTTCCACACAAATACTTCCGTTATGCGGCCAACCGCTGATTTTACGTTATTGCGGTTTAGTAAACAGTTAATCAACGATCATTGTAAACGTAATTTAAAGCGAATTATTCACACATATTAGTTGTTACCAAGATAATAGTAGTCGTGTGCTCATGGATCTGACCACATTAACGCCGTTTATTGCGCACCTGAAAAAAATCCGACTTACCCGAAGAAGAGTTTAAAGACAGAAAAAAGTTTTACTTAAAGTAAGGCAACAACAGTCTACTTATCTATATCTTTGAACGAGCAATTCTTGGATATATATATATATATGTGTGTGTAATCAGGATCTCGGAAACGGCTCCAACGATTTTCATGAAAGTTACAAATTAGGGGTTATTCGGCCCAAGGAATCGATTTATCAACGTTCCAGGTCCGAAAAATGCTCGGTTCCCAAACTGCATTTGAAAAACCGGGTTTAAGAAACTGTCAGCGCCATCTATTACACCATGACCGATGTAAAAAACTGTTTCTACTCTACACTAGATGGAGCTTTCTGAGGCTACAAATTCAAACACATTCTACCAAAAACAAAAAACCGAGCAAAGCTCGGTCATCCGGATATTTAATTTTATGTGCAACACCCACAATAGCTGTACTGGTAAGTTTAAAATAAAAATAGTTATAATGCGGTTTATTTGCGTGACTTATTGAGACTACAACTTTAGACACTCATTATTAAAACACTTTTAGGTGTGAAGTATTCCTGATTTAGCGCCAAAATTTTTGACACCTCTGTGACCAGCATCTGAAATGTTTCGACTGCACAAGTTATAATTATAGTAACACTTAAAAAACATTTTCGAACAAGCTTATATTATATAGTTATTTATATTCGTATTCTTCTCAGCAAACCGTTTAATTTGTCATCCGTATACTATCTATACGTAGATAAAAAATTACAACAACAATTACTGTAAAGAATACCTAGCAATAAGCTATATTATGTGTTACCGGAGAGGGTCGCTGTAACCCAGCTATACAGGCTCTTAGGAGACCTAGTGCTGGCGACAGAGAATCACAAAGGTAAATAATATCGTAATTATTATTCACATAAATATTGTATCCTAAATCAAAATGTACCAAACACTGTTTTTCCTGAATAATAAATAACTTTTTATCTTTATCAATCTCATATCATGGGCGAGCATAAACAAATAACTAGTCCACCTTCTTGGACTGTTCCCCATATTGAATTTAGAATAACTTCTCTCTTAATTAACCTTACATTGTTATACGAAATGTGTATGCAAAATATTGTTATGCAAGTATGTACTTACAAACTTATATATGTATATATTCAGCACCAAGAGTATATAGTATCTTCTAATGATGCGGTGAACACGACTGCCTTAAAAGAAGAATGTTATGTTTTTAAAGTTCTTATGTAGCGTAGTAATAATGTATTACTTGACAGCATAACAGTTACCCATAACATACCTATATCTATAATGATATACTAACATAGGTAGGTACTCGTATTTATGTCAAATGTTAAAACTTTTGCAATAACCCAGTACTTGTATTAAAACAGTACATATATATATATATTTTTTCATTTATTTACCTTTTAAAAAGTATACAAAAATTTGATAGTATAACTTTTAAAAACCACTAAGGTTTGTTATATAATACTACAACTATATAGTATGGTATATCTTTGCTAGTGTATATAGGCAAACAATAAATATGAATCCCTTGATTAGTTATTCGAAAAACAACAATCTTTGCAGTTTTCTCGTTCATTGTAAAAATTAAGACCATATTTCAAAGCTTTTATCTCACCGACAGGTGATTATCGTTAATCCATCCCCTCATTACCATCTGTTATTGTCTAATGGCAACAAAAGCTTACGTCGTCAATAATCAGACAAATCACAGTAATTGCCCTCCCCTCTATTATGGTATGATAGAAGATCCCGTTAAAATAATGTCTTAACATTTCATAAGGTTGATTGTTCTAGTCATCATCAACACTTTAATCAAAGTGAAACGGTGATCGTGCTAAAATACATTTAAAATGTTTAATGTCACTAATTAATAGGTATCTCCTAGGCAAGCATGCTACATCTCCGGCTACATCATCGTTCTCCATTACGTGAGATTGTGGTCAAATGTTTGCCATTTGACCACAATCTCACGTAAGGGATTATCAAGCATAAAACAAAAATATTCATTCACTTGAAGTCCAGATAACAAAAAACTTTATTACTTGACCTATCCTCAGTTATAACATACTACCGGCCAACTGTCTATATTTCCTAAAACTAAAATAAAACTATATACATATTTACAGAAAAGACCTAATTTAAACTTCAAACTCAGACCTAATTTAAGTTACCTAAGTAACGAAAAACTGTGTATAATATCATAGAACTTCAACCTTTGGTTTGGTGGTCAAATATCCGATCACATCTGTTTATTTTTTAAATATTAACTGGCTTACTTCGTTACGCTCACATGGATAATTAAGCAGTTGCTATGGTGGTTGTAGTGCACTTGATATTTCTACCACACAATCGGTGCTGCAGCTTTTGAGCGTCGCGTTGCAGGTATTGTAAGCAGTTTTCCTCCTGACTTTCTCAAACTGTTCTCATTTTCTTTCTTTTGGCCATCAACCTCAAAGGGTTGTACACTTGGTTTTTATAAAAAAAATTTGAATGATTTATTCCTTACTAGCCGTGCCTCGCGGCTTCGCCCGCTATTATCAAGTTAAAAAGCCCATGTGTTAATCCTAGGTATAAGCTATGTACATTCCAAATTTCATCCAAATCTGTTCAGCCGTTAAAGCTTGAAGAGGGAACAAACATACTTACACACTTACACAAACTTTCGGATTTATAATATTAGTAGGATATATATTTTTTCATAACTCTTCTTTATATTTAGAATAACATAACATGTATTGCGATTTACTTAAGTGTCCCTTTTTTCCATTGATTTTGTGTTGATTCTAGAAATGGAACTATTTAAATGCGGAACCAGTGAATCACATCAGCTAATGTCTTGATCTGGGCTGCTTAAGTTCAATGGCTTGGAGGAAAGCTCACTGAATGTCTTTCTCACAGAGCATTATACTTGGAACTATCGTCAGTTTGATAAAATTGCCACGGATTCTGCATATATCGCTGTTTCGCGCAGTTGAAAGCGCTCTGAATGAACATGAATGTTTTGCTGCACATCTCTGAGCTTTGATAAAAATAAACACCTAGAAAACGGTGAAAAATAAAAACGCCGTTAAAAATTGCACATCAAGTTTTAACTAGGTATTATCGCGATTTTCAAATGATTGTTACCGTGCTTAGGAGGGCACATTGATCCATTGGACCCGGTTAATATAAGAATATAGATATATATAGAATATAGATGTAAGAATACAAACTTTAAGCCATTTCCTACGCGTTAAGTTGGCATGAACAAACTTGACTGGACCAGGACTGCCCACTAGTCCATACTACAAGCAAGTAAGGAAACCACATAATGTCGATAGCCTGACTGACACATAGATTTTAATAAATATATATTAAATAAATGATTATATTATAATAAATGAACTGCCCTTTGGCTTAGTTAGGTGGCGTTCGCATTCTAAGCATCACACCCAGGGTATCGGGTTCGATTCCCGGCGGGAACACAAGTTTTCTCCCCAAGGAAAGTTTGTGTTTCTGGTTCTGGTTCTGATTGTGTGTGTGATGTGAATGTTTCCGGCACCCACGATACAAGTCATTGAACTAAGTGTGGGGCTGTGAGTGTGAAAGCGTTTATGTTTTTATTTAATATTTTTGTTAAAATCAATTATTTTTATTCCATATTTTGAAACATGTATCTATTACGGTTTTGAAAAAAGAGCAAAAACAGTAAAATAATTAAGCTAGGAATATTTGGACTATTGACACCGTAACGTTGCAATTATTTTGTAACCGGACTAACAACCGAACTTCTGCTACGGAAGGTTTTTATCGTATATTTGTTTGGAATATTTCATTTGGCTACCTATTAATATGGTTAAATATTGCCTATAAAATGTAAGGATGAATATAATTAGACATACAGGCAGACGCGTCCCATTTGCACTCTTTTAGTAGGCATGTTTATAAGGTCAAAAGTTTATAGGCATGTGACATCTAAGCCGATAACTGAGCCTGCTTAGTGGATTTAAAGCCCTTCTATACCTTTACCCGTAAATACCTTCTATTGGGGTAATTTTAATGTAAATTTTTAGCGGAAAAAGAAAAAAATACGTGCTATATAGACCGGCTCCTCATTAGCTGTAGGGCTCGAACGCTATGATTGTCTTTCTGTCACTTAATTTTATATGCCTATCATGTTCTACAGACGTCAATCATAGATAATAGAAAAGAATAATCAGCAGTCTCATAAAATAAGTATCTCGTAAACAGCAATAAAGATCAAAGTATCGTAGTACTCAAAGCCATAACATTCCCTGATTTTCCAACCGGAAGCCACGCGCGTCAGAGTCTGAAAATATTAACGCGCTAAACAAAGTCGACAAAGTCCTTTTATCCCCGTCTGTGCCTACAAAATCTCGCGTATCTCGGGAAATCGCTCGTGCGTGAGTCGAAAGCAAACAAAATACAGAAACAAAGATGTATTCTTCGAACTTACCGAGATTATCGGCGCGATATAACGGGAATATAGCGACCCAAAGCACTACCAAGAGGCCCGTTTTCCTCTTCATCTTGTACACGTGTAGGAACTGTCAATACGACACGTACAGTTCAGTGAGCACTGTTTGGGCAAGCATTGTAGTGCTGCTGGTTCACTGCTGAAGGGGTTTAATCTGAAACAATAAAGGGAATCATTCAGTTCAATAAAATCATCGGAACTTTGAAATAAATTTGTACAGTAGGAAAGTGCACATTTGACTTGCTACTGTAATTCATTTGTTGTTTGTTTTTTTTTTATTCAGTACTAGATGACCTGCCCGGGTCGTTCGGTAAGAAAATATAAAGAAACTTTCCTTGCAATTTCTTTATATTTTCTCCCATTTTTAAACCTTTTTGGACTTTTACAAATATTTCAAAACTAAAATTAAGCAAATTGGTTCAGCCGTTCTCGAGTTTTTGTGAGACTAACAAATGTCAATTGATTTTTATATATATAAAAATAGGCAAACATCTGACCAATATCTTACTTAATGGTAAGTGATGATGCGATTGATGATGGAGCATGTTTGCCTAGAAGATACCTACTCACTCGTGACTTCACTCGTTACTTTTTAAGATTCCCGCATTATACTTTCGGGAAACATAGACTCAGGCAAAGGATTCTATTCTTTAGCGGTGCCCATAGTAAATTTACTATGTAATAAAATATTTTTTATTTTATTTTGGAAAGCCACTCTCTTTGTAGATGTAGAGTACTATAGTGATAAATTTAGAAAGGAAAAATTATCGCTTGAGGCGATATTTGAACCCGCGGCCATAGGGTCTCATGCCCTATTGCTCTAACCGCTGAGCTACTCAAGCCCCGCCTGAAGCGACGAAAATAACCTTTCCTTATTATTAACGTCTTACTGGGACGTGTGACGTCATCTACCGAAACAGTTTATAGAAATCAATTGATTTGGGTAGACGTTATCAACACAACGTGGAGCTAACTGCAATGTTAGACTCGTTGGCCGTAGTAGTTTCTACTTGTTATTTTCCTTCAGACATCGCTTCACCAGGTGACGACTAGAAGTACGCCCTACGCTAATAGGTGAAACTCGCCAGAGTAAGATAAAAATAAAATACTTCCTATGCATCACAAGGCCTGAGTGAAGTAGCTCTACATAGAAAATAAATCTTTTTATAACAAAAACTACCTCAAACACGACAGTAACATAATGCGTGTTGGTATGACTAATTTACCGTAAACTTAATAAAGCGTTGTAGGTATATTCATGTCTGTGATAAAACAGTAAGTTCTCGAAACTGCTCTATTTCAGATCGAGTTGCAATCTGATTTATTATGATGGATGCTTTTACTTTTGTTTACCTCCCTTGAGACAAAATGTGAAGTGGGTCATTCGAAGCTCTGTTTATATACCCGATACGTAAATAAACCCTGTTTTATTAATCAAACAAAACAATACTTATCAGCTCAATGAATTTCCTTACATTTGTTTGTTTTAAATTGACTTTCGAAAAGGAGGAGCATAATCAATTGGATCTGTGATCTCAATTGAACTGAACATTGTTTTACATTTCTGTCTTGGATCTATTTCCTCAATTATTTCTAACGTAAGTTGAATAATATAATTTTGTTTGAATAAGAAATTAATAATTGTTTTTGTACTAACTTAAAAGCTAGTATAAAAAAATGTTTATAGTGTTTGATGTCTAATGACATTTAATTTATAAAATAATAAAGACGAAAAAATTCTGCCAGGTAAGTAAATATTTAAAAAATATATAATAACAATGGAATAAGAAATATTATCTAGTTTGTGTTGATAAATAATTTATTTACTTCAACGAGATATCAGCATGTTCAGCATATTTTCTAAATGTCACGACGGAGAGCGACTCGATTGAGCTGTTTAACCTCATTACTGTTCGGTTCTACAGATTAACTATATAGATCCCTGGACATCACATAAAGCTGATTTCACATGATTATTTCTTCTCATCAATTAAACTGCCCCCTGATGTAGTTAGATGTGCGTGCGCCTTCTATTCAACGGGTATCGAGGTCAATTTCCTGGGGAAACACAAACGTTCTTTCCAAGGGACATTAAAATTTGTTTTTATAGTTTTAGGAGTAGTTGTGTGTGTAGGATCATCCAACTACTTCAACTGAGTGGTTGTGTGTGTGTGTATGTCTGTGGCATCGTTGCTGGACAACGACAAGCGGCTGGACTGATTTAGATTTGGTTTATGGTTTTAAAAAGGTTTATTTATCTAGGTTTGTTGAAAATTGGTGCAGCTGTTTCCAGATAGAGAGCGTCGGCGATATTTCTTAAATCTCGATTTTGCCACTTGAAAACCACTAAAGGCACTAAAAGCAAAACTCTATAGCAAAGTTTAGAGATAATGTTTGACAGCAGCAATTTGCACCATCCTGTAATCTGAGCATCACTGAACGAATACAAACAAGGTTTGTTTCGCATTTATATAGACCCTTCCTACTTAGTTGCCGCTATTTTAGTATGCAAATGAAGTTGAAGGCGAAGAACAAAGATTCATTGTTCATTAAAGGAGTTTTATATCTTTATACCTAAAATGTTTTTTAATTCGATAGTTTGAACATAGGTAGGAGATAGACCGACCTATATGTATAACTGTTTTTTTTACACATTTGTAAATTTGTACACGTTTTCTCCCCACAGAGAGGCATTCTTGTCATAAACTTTTTGCACCTAATCTTCAGAATGCAATTAATCCCCATCTCGTTATAGTAACAATTTTGCTAGGTTTCATTTTTAGAAAACGTCATTTTAAAGAGCAAAGCTCGTTAATCCAGGTACTACTACTTATCGGTATTGTCATATCAATTACATACATATAATCCAAATTTTCGATATATATGATTAAAAACTACTTCACTTAATAGACAAGTGAAGTTAATACCTATAAGGTGTATATAATAATAATAGAGTAAGGTTTAGATTCGTTTTTTTTAATAAAACTAAAGATTGTAGACCGTAAAGCTTATTATTATATACATTTATCATATCACACTAATATTATAAACTCGAAAGTTTTTGTGAGAAATTATGATTGTTTTCTCTTCACACTGTGTAGCAGCTAAAAGAATTTGAATGTAATTTGTAATGTACATAGCTTTTTAACTTAATTAACGCAAGTAAAAGTCGCAGAACACGGTTAATTAATATATACCTAGTTTAAAACCTAGTTTTTAATCTCGGTCACAATTGGCTGCTGATAGAGCGAAGTTTTAAAATGTTATAAATTGCTATCAGAAATTTTGTTACCCTCGCAGCAATATAGATAATGTTCTACTAAAGTACCATATTACTGGAACACATGTTTTATCGAGCCCAGCTTTAGTAGATCGCATACGTTTGCTTGGAAAAATTACTTGAAGTATTATAAATACTTGCATTCTTTTTAAAAGTGACACGACTTTTGAAGTAACGGGTACTTCAGAAGTTGTATCAGACATAAGTATATTTTTAACACGTTCACACTCTCAGCCTTACACTAATTTAGATGACTTGTGTCGTGGTTACCGGAAACATTCACATCACACACACAATCACATTCAGATCCAGACACACAAGTTTTCCTTGGGGAGAAAACTTGTGATGCCGCCTTGAATCAAACCCGGTACTTTGCTTAGAAGGCGAACGTGCACCAAACTTATTCTGTGCAGTCTAACTATTACAAATGTCGAGGTTATTTTAGTTCAGTGCTTAACTACCACACCTGCCAACAGCTAGGAGCTGTTAGCTGTAACATGCAATGTAATATGTATGTTGTTGCCGAATCGTTAGTATAATTTCGGAACTTTTTACCTACAGCTACTAAAGTTGCGCTCCACGGCCTCATTTCTTCCCATTCTCAAATATGCTCCTGTTATATAAACCTTAATGAAGACCAGTTTGATAAACATGATCGAATTCAAAACTTTTCAATCAGTTTTATATGGGGATTGCGTAAGTATGATCACGTATCTAAAATTGGTACAAAACCCAAGTGGCTTCCCATCTAAGCTTGCCTGATTTTCATATTATTCAGTATCTTCTCTACAATGTTTTTTTTTTATATATTCATGAGCGTTTTCAATTTTTCACCACATATAGCATTGAAGTCATTAGAAAATTTACGTTGATAATTCCCCTACGCAGTATTTTTTTTTAAACTATCCTTTACAGTAGAAGACTTTTGAAGGGTTCTTATCACTGAACAGTTCAGAGAGGAACCGTGTTAAGATGCTGTGTAATAATTTTGAGCAATAGTATTTATATTTCTATCCAGTAACACTAGATAAACCTTTATTATTTGGACTATGTACACTTGAAGATATTCTAAATAAATGAAAATCGGAAACATGATTGGTTAAACTTTTCTCAATTGAATCATTCACCGAAATTGGATTTTCTTTATTTTATTTTATTACAGACTAAGCAAACGTTTGACTACAATCACACCTGATGGAAAGTCACGACGTAGTCTAAGGTGGTGCTCCACCTTAGACTCAGTAAATACCTATTCACTTTACTTTTGAACGTAATCTTAGTGCATATTTCTATACCAAGGTTGTGGGTCATTCTGTATTCATTTTAGATGCCTCGTATGTGTGATGATATAATTTCACTTTGGGCGTAACCATCTATATTACACCCTAGAGTTATGACTCACGGCCATTTTTTTTAATGTTCTGAATGAATGATTAAATCTGAATTATGGAAATTAATCAATTATTAAGAACTTCTCAAAACTTATCATTATTAATACTACATCTAAGTTCATTGTTGCAAAAGGCCATATTATGCTACCTACTATTGCATACTCTATCATACTCAAATTTTACTAAACAATATCTATGATCGGCGGTACACAGATTAAAGCTTTGTTAACTTCATTCTGATAAATTACCCAATAAACAGTGGTGCCAAACATGCCAGCGACGGCAAGTCTGGCACCAGTGCAATATACCGGGTTCCAATTGGGTTATAGGTATCATAAACAAGGGATCTTTCAATTTTTTAATGAACCAGTTGGGTCAAATTTGTACATATTTGTATCTATAGTTACGATATGCTGTACGTTACGTATGTTCTTCATTAAAAACACAATTTTTCTATATTATAGCGAAAGTTTGTGTGTAAATGTGTTTGTTTTCTCTTCACGCTTTAACGGCTGAACGGATTTAGATGAAATTTGGAATATAAACGCTTAAACGCTTTCACACTCACAGTTCCGCACTAAGTTCGATGACTTGTGTCGTGGGTGCCGGAAACATTCACATCACACACACAATCACAACCAGAACTAGAAGCACAAATTTTCATTGGGGTGAAAACTTGTGATCCCGCCGGGAATCGAACCCGATACCCCTGCTTAGAAGGCGAACGCTCACCCAACTGAGCCAACGGGCAGTTCGAGCAATATACATAGCTTATAACTAGGATGAACACAAAATCAGGATAGATTTTTAACTAAATAAACGCGGGAGAAGCCGCGGGGCACAGCTAGTTATACATAAAAGTGAATGAACGTCGGTTACAAAGTTTGTATATTTTTATAAATTAATTACCTGAATTAGGTAATTACCTGACATGACAGATCATGGCGATGAATGTGAAGAAAAAAATAATATAGGGACCGCTTCGAAGCTGGAACTGTGGTCCCAGTCTCCTGGGACGTTTATTTTATATATAAATATAAAATAAACGTCCAATATAGGTCGTCCTATGTTTGGATATAATTAATGAAAATTTACTACTGAAAAAGCATTTTGATATCAATTAGAGAAAATCTTGTGGTGGAACATGTTAGAGAAAGATTATTGACAAAAAATTTTAAAAAATACAGTATTTCATCTCCCTAATTTGACTAGAAACTTTTATATCCCTAGAAACAATAAACTTTCTAGTCCTAAAATATCCACGACATTTTAATAATAATAACATTTTCTTCTATATTTTAAGACAAATTTTAAGTAAGTTTTTTTAAGAAAAGTGAAATAATAAACTGGGGTTCGTTGATTAAAATTTTATACCCATTTTGTAAGCGCTATAGCTCGAGCTAACACCCGCTCGTGAGAATTTTATGATAGACAGAAGAGAATTTTAGATCGAACTTTCACAAACTAGGAAAGAACGCTTAAAAATGGGCATTTTTATTTTGAACATGATTAATAGGGATAAATTCTTATTTTATATATAAATGAAATTTGGAATGTACACAGCTTATAACCGGGATTAATAATGTTTTACTTGTTTAACGCGGGCGAAGCCGCAGGGCACAGCTTTTAAAAAATTAATGATAAAATAACCAACAAAATATGTATTCGCAAAAACATCTGCATTCACATATAAACATCTCCACATGTTATGATGTGTCTGTCTACTAAATATCTAAGAGGAATTTGTGCATGAACTTAAAACATAAAAATGACGATGCTACTACTTCTATCACGTGAAATAGTGGTCAAATCTTAGGCTTATCTAGTATAAAAAATCCTAAATAGATTCCTGTTATATATGTTATATGTTATATATTTCCTTATATATGGAACGTTAAAATACTAATTCCTAGTTACTTCATCACAGTTTAGATAAGTACCCTTGTTTACTTATAGGACTTGTTCTTCTGGTCTATTTGTCACCATCAGTAACTCTTAAGGGTTATTTTGAAATAATCTTTCATTTTATATTACTTCCGCCACTAAACATTCCAATCATTTGATCAAAGTAGCATTATATCGTTTGAAAAACTAAGTGAAAATATAGAAATGGAGGTAGGAAACGACCCTTTGTACCACGCAGATTATTTTATACGCGTATGAACACGATAATCTCCTTTACCTAAAGATATATCGAAATCCAAAGTAGATACGACAAATATTAGGGACCAAAATAATTTCACAGAACATTAGTATTATTTTTCCTACATTCTCAAAAAAGAATGTATCTATATATACGAGTACGACACGTTAACATAAACAGGAAAAAATATTGGAATACTTCCCTTATAGAGGATTACTCAACATACAATCTTTTCAACTTAGACAAGATCTTACAAAACAATAGAGGATATATTTAGACAGTAAATCTTCCTTCCCCCATCCTCTTATAAGTACTCGATAGAAAAACATTAACGTGAATAATTTATACTGTTATTGAGTGTTTGTCTGCTGGAAAAACCAGACGCAATAATGATAAAGATTGAATGTCTGGTAATATTTTGTCACCAAGATATTTATGTTGTTTGGTCACTTCTTAGATGTTATTGATAGATCCAATAGCGATAGCATTAAATAAAGTTTGTGCTTATCATAAATAGTAACGCTTTCACACTCACAACAAATAACTCTTTAACCAACTTAGATACACTATGTTGGAAATCTAACAATGAGTGATTTTCTTTCTTTCCATTTAATACACTTTTTTTTATAAAACTTTCATATTTTAGGGATACTACAGTCTATCAGAAAAGTAAGTTTTTTACACTCCTTCATTCACTGTATACAGTTATAGGTAAGTGTAGTATACATAATACAGCACATAATACGTTACAGCATATCATTGTTATCTACACACACACACACATAATAATATATATATATGTGTGTGTGTGTGTGTGTGGATAACAATGCTGAATGACAAAAAAGCTAAAGTTAGTGTCGAATTTCAGTTAGGTACTCTTTTTCTGATTTTTTTATTGATCATATATAATTTTCTTCTTTTCTACTATATATACGTATATAAAAAGATAACATTTTTCAATAGCTCTTTTATTATTTCTTTGGTTTCTGATACTTAACCTCATAGTTAGTATAGTGCCTATGGGCTGAGATGAAATAACTAAAGATGGGATTATTTTATACATGGTTATATCTTACTTAAGTCCATGTGTCTTCAAGTCAAGAGTGAATAGGCAAGCAAGCTACATCTTCAGCCGTATCATCGCTTTCCATCAGGTGAGATTGTGGTTAAACACTTACCTACCTATCGGAGCTGTATCAGGTTCGATTGCCGATAGAAACACGAGTTTTCTCCTTAAGGGAAATTTGTGTTACTAGCCTGGGTGTAATTTATTGTGATGTAAATGTTTTTGGCATCCGCTTTACCCACGTGGGGCTGTGAGTTTGAAAGCGTTATCTTTTATGTATTAGGATGGTACTTCACTTATCTGGGTTTCATGCCTATTTTTAGCACGCAATCAATAATCAATACGTTGTCCAGAATTCTCCATAAATATATAGTGCTGATGTAAAAATAATAACAAAGCAGACAGGCTAAAATCAGACTTGATACCAGCTTAAACAAATCTTTATTTGATATTCTACATAGTGCTTCTATAGGTGCTTTAAATATTTTTTAGATGATTGATGTGGTGCGCTTCAGGTTGCTCGTTTGTTGATAATAATCAATCTTTATAGTTTAAAATCTGTCATCGAATGGAAAGTTTTTATCTTATCTAAAATGAATGATATGTCAAAATAATACTAAATTTTTTTATACAATAAATATGTGAAATATACTTTGCTGTTTAACCAACTTTGACACTAACGGGTTAGGTTGACGAACTCGACGAATTTAATTTATATTGTTTGTACCGTGTATATAAATCTAATATCTTAAAACGAGCAATTCTTGTATATATATATATATATATATATAGTATGGCACTTGTAACGGTGTTAAAATATCGCTACATTGTTTTTACCTAGTTTTAATACTAACAACGATAAATAAGTACAATACTAGTTTCTCCCTCCTCCTGTCTAGGAAGGCGATATTAGTGTTATGATTTATACAAGGTATAATAAAAAAAAATGTTACTAATGAAATAAGTTAGTTTTATATAATTCAGTTCATCCTACTAATATTATAAATCCGAAAGTTTGTGTGTATGTAAATGTGTGTGTAAGTATGTTTGTTCCCTCTTCACGCTTTAACGGCTGAACGGATTTGAATGAAATTTTGAATGTACGTAGCTTATACCTAGGATTAACATATAGGCTACTTTTTAATTTGATGGTAGCGGGCGAAGCCGCGGGGCACGGCTAGTTTTTAAATAAAACCTAGTAAAATAGAATTACAATTAGTTTTCACTTTCAAAACGGTAAATTTTATTAGTAGTTTGGTATTCATTAGGGAGGTTAGACAAGACCTACTTATAAGTCTTGTCTCCCTAATGACTTAGCTCAAGAGTTATATTTTTAACTAGCCGTGCCCCGCGACTTTGCCTGCTATTATCAAGTTAAAAAGTAGCCTATGTGGTAATCCTAGGTATAATCTATGTACATTCCAAATTTCATCCTAATCCGCTCAGCCATTAAAGCGTGAAGAGGGAACAAACATACTTACACACTTACACACAAACTTTCGGATTTATAAATTAGTAGGATTATGTATAAAATTAGTCCACTTTTACATATTTTTATTTTTGCTGAAAACTAAAAATATGTCAGTCTCTACGCTATGGGCATTGAAGTTGCATTAATATAATTTAATACCCTAACAAACAAGCATATTATATATTCAAAATCGATTCATGACGACAGGAAATATTGGCAAAACATACCAAAACAGACAACATTCGCTACGAAATGAGAGCCTCGTCCTTTCAGCATGTTAAAAGCAAGATTAATTCTAACAATATTCATAAACTCTCAAAAGATAAACAAAGATGGTTGCTACTCAGAAATAATGTTTCAACTTAATAACATTTCGAGGGTGTTGAATACAGTGACCCTTCCTAATGTTTCTTTAAACAAAGCAGGATATCCAACATAAATAAAACAATGGAAGCAGTTTAAATGAAATCCACAATTTCTGTGCCAAAGGAATCATTTATAAACGCCAAACATTTCAAAGCTTGTTATGAAAAACCTAGAGGTTTCTTTTTTTTTTAGAAAGTCCGAAGAAATAAAAGAGTCCTCCTTTCAGAGAAGAAAAGTTTTGAGAAGGTCAAATTATAAACGCTTTCACACTCACAGCCCCACATTAAGTTCGATGACTTGTGTCGTGGGTGCCGGAAACATTCACATCACACACAATCACAACCAGAACCAGAAACACAAATTTTCCTTGGGGAGAAAACTTGTGTTCCCGCCGGGAATCGAACCCGATACCCCTGCATAGAAGGCGAACGCCACCCCACCAAGCCAACGGGCAAATTAGTAGCTAAATAAAAAAATATAATTAATAAAAAGCGTATTAGCTTGAATATTAAAAAATAACTACAAAGTATCAGTGTCTGGATTCCCACCAGACAACGGATATGATACAAAAAACGTTTGATCTGCCTTAGTCGGATGCGTGTTCACCTTCTACGCAACGGGTATAGGGTTCGATTCTCGGTGGAAACTCAAGTACTGTGAAAGCGATTATGTTTTTTATATTTATTTAATACTAGCCTTGCCCGCTTTTATCAAGTTAAAAAGTAGCCTATGTGTTAATCCTAGGTATAATCTATGTACATTCCAAATTTCATCCAAATCCGTTCAGCCGTTAAAGCGTGAAGAAGGAACAAACATACTTACACACTTAAACACACACTTACACACAAACTTTCGTATTTATAATATTAGTAGGATTTTTAGTTATAAAGGAGATGTTTCATTTTGGGCCAGCACTATGTACCATACATAGAAAAATAGGGATAAAATATTGCATTTTCTTAAAAATAGAAATATATTAATCTGCAGAAGATTACAGCTGCACCCTCAAATTATTATTTTTAAATATGTAACCCTATTTTTGGGGCTGTCATGACAAGAAGATACTGAATGTCACTCTGTTCTGAGTTTCAATCGAGTAACATAATTATTTTATAGTCCTATTATAATTATAACGAAACGCAAATATTTTAGAATTGACATGTTGTTTACAATAAATTATCAATGACACGTCAAAATTACAGTTCAATATTGTCGCAATCCGCCATTTGTAACTGTGTTGTGTTGCTATCAATGTACCAAGATATTTTAAATGTACATTAAAACGAAATAAAAGTAAAGGATATAAACATTCAAAAACGGTAACTATATTCTGCCCTCCTAATTGAGACAACCGTAACTCGGTTTTTTGACCAAAATGACTTAATACTTGATTCGGAATCAGCGTGGCGAGATCTACAATGTTCTCTTTGACGGTTTTTTCGTAAAACCTACACAAACAAAGATAATATTAGCCATAACCACCGTAACTGGTTATTTTTGTGTTCGTTCCTAGGCATAAATACCGTACGATCCCTTACGGTTCTTACGCTTATCGTCTATGTACGCGCTTAATCATGCACCAAAATTTAATCCTATATATAAACACCGTAAGATGTTATACGGTGGATATGTTTTGTAAACGAAAAGTTGAAGAAACAATATTCCTAGGTAACCAACCGTAAGAGCAGACTTACGCCTGTTTTACCTAGTATCATTGTAGACGCGGGAGGTGAGGTATGTGCAAGCGGGGGTATTTTTTACCGAGTTTAAAAATATGAGGAGGTTCTCATTTCGACTGTTTGTTTCGACTTTCGTTTTACCTCATATGTAACTGGTTTCTCAGTGAACCGATTTTGAGGATTCTTTTTTTATTTGAAAGCTGGTGCTTTCTATGTGGTCCCATTTAAATTCGATTAGGCACTGACTAATAGTTTTTGAGTTATCCTCAATAACGTGTATTTAATTCATTTTAATCTGAACAAGGGTTCCTAAGATAAAGCGGTGAAGTCGATTTTTAAACTTCGTTTGCGCGTTGTCGATGTTTAGATCGACAATTTTTTCGGCCTCATTTGGAAGGAGTAATCTGTGTTCGGAAGCCATCTTTCAGATGAATGCGAGTCTTAACTAATAATAAAAATAAAAATACTCTTGGCATTTATTTATTGGTATAAATAAATGTAATTATCATTATGTATTAAATAATTTAATAGTTCATAATGTGCGTAAGTTTTTATCAAATTAACTTTGCTTGCGTTTAAATTATATCACATATATAATTATATGCATATTCTCTGAGAATTTTGAGTTATCGCTTGAATGGTTTAGAAGAATAGATATCCGAAAAGAGTTACAATAACGTCTTTAAATTTTTCGGGTTGTTGTTTTGAAAGATGATTTGATATTTCCAAAGCCGTAACGAATTCAGTGCATTATAATAATTAAGTAAAGTGCAGAGCCTAAGGTCCATTACAAAAGTATATCTAAATATCATATACTAACACAATAATAACTTCTAGCTGGTTATGAAAATATTCTGCAATTTCTATAAAATAAACGGAATAGCGATTTTTCACTTTAAAACAACTTTGTTAATGTAATGGATGTATCATATTTTAATTACTATCGAGATTATTCCTCACAACACAAACTCCATAAGAATGAACAGCGAACTTACTTAAAAAAATATTATGGCCATGAAAGTAGAACGGGAATCTTTTACGCTCAAGTATAAAACTTATCTCGGTGTTGATAATTTTGAAGATTCAATGGGTTTTCTTTAAACGAAAATTGCCAAAACGCGATCTTTTCCTGAAACTCCACATTATGTAGCATGAGTAGCTGTCGAAAGGAAAACAGATATTATAAACAAACTAGTACCACTAATGCCGGAAAATAGGAGGAGTTTCTGGTTTAGTTTACCAACTTATTCCTCCAACGCTCAAGGGGATTTAATAAATGAAAACTAAAAATTTTCATAAAATGTGATGTTAGAAATAGATATAAACAATAAATTTGCCGTTCCTATTAGTTATTTTTACAATTTTTCATAGTACCTACTTCACTAAACAAAATTTTAAAAATATAGAGACTGAATAATTATAAATATAACACCTTGTAAAGTGTGTTGACTGACTAAAGGTTGTTATAATTTTAGGTAAGATTTACTACTACTTTTAAAGTGCCATACAACTAAATTTATAAGTAGGTACTTATTTTGAAAAAGCATATTATGCAAAATATATTTTTTGATGAATAATTGTTAAAAACAATTAATTTCTTTCACAACATCTAAGTTAATTTCATTTAAATTGTTGTTTTACTTATATCTATTATATAGATCTTTCTATTTTCAATCGTAAATTACCACCTTGTCATGAAGCGTAAATTTCAGATTATAGTAATTTACCGTTCTAATGACTAGTAAATCTTGATTAATTTTAATTTATTGCACACCGTAAGAAAATTACTAGACATAAGAACGGTAACTATCTTACATATGGTGGTTATGCTTAGGATAAGGACATCATAAGGTTTTATTACACTAGGCATACAGATTATTTCCTCAATTAAAATAAACGTATTAAAGTTATCACAATATATTATACACTGTAAAAAAGGAAACCATTTATACTATACACCAAAATAGTTATACATCAACATTTTGTAAAACTGCGACGCTAATCACTAATTCAAGTTTAAAAACTTTAGGCGCGAATATCTCGAAACTATACTACACGGACTTACGGTTGACTCAATTAGGGGGGCAGTATTGTATAGCTGAATGTATATGGTACATGGTGCTGGCCCAGGCTCCTTCAATTTTGAAACATCTTCTTTCGCATTTTTATATAAACTTATACAGGAAATTACTTTACATAAATCCATGGTAAAAAGACACAACCTACATATAGTTTGGCGTTCAAGTTTCCTTGGCATAGTCGTAAAACTTGTTCATTTCGGTTTCCGAAGTTTTGATAAGCGCACGTGATAATCGGAGTTTTATACTGAAACCTGTGAAGCACTAGTGCCTTGGACTTTTAGTTTTCGGACGAAAGAAAAAGGTGGGTAGAAAGAAATAAAGAAAGCAATTTTTGCGGCGTATCTTACAGTGTCAATTAATCTCTAACTATTCTACATTCATGCCCTGAGCCCATTTACAGGCATTTAGGACATACATTCCATATGCCCGTCCCATAGCCAGTTCAACTTACACAGTGATGCTACGCTACAATACGAAAAATAAGTGACACCTTAAGTGCTCTCACAATAAATCCTACCATTGCTAAAGGGTATCTAGAAATATCGCTGGCCTTGTGGTCCGAAATACTTATTTTTCTTCCTCTTGTGAAAGTTTTCCGCCAAAAAAACTCGCATGGGAGAGAAATTAGAAAGTTAATTATTCCTTCTCTTTTTTGACAAAACTCTCAAAAATCTATCCCTTATCTGCCACCTGGGGACGCAGTTCCTGGGGAATCTAGCTAAGCCAAGGAAGGCTTAGGTAAGAAGTTAAAATAGCCTTTCGAGTATTTAGCATACAATAAAACTGGTCCAGTATGAGCTTTTTCAGTCATATTGTGTTAACAATAGTAACATAATATTGATATGATATCAAGTAATCAATGCTAACTTATCATCGACTTTCCAACGAGTCATACTCTATACGATTTGCAATTTTTGCATTCCCGTCGAGTCAAAAAACATAGTTTTCATAAGAGATTTTGTGTCTAAAATGATAACAACTATAAAATCGTTGTCCAAAAGAACGATAAAACTGTACGTAAGAACGTCTATTTCTTTTTCGTACAAGATAATACCATCTGCTGTCTGCATATTGCAGAAAGGATTTTCTTCCTAGGTTGAAAGTGCAGGCAAATCTTCCTAATAACATGTTGTATGCAAAAGCTCGTTGTGATATTGCAGCGAAGCGTTCTTCTTTTGTTTATGTCTCTAAAACGTGCATTTGAAATTCTGGAAAGTCTGGAAATTATACCCTCTTTGTTTTACATAAAGATGATATTTGATAGTACTCGTTATTTCCACGGAGTGGACACACGGAAGTCGTTTACACGTTATGCATTTCTGTTTATAAGAAAGTAAGCACGCACAGATTATTCAATCTCGTCCGCGAAATTATATCACAATACACATAGGCCTATACAATAGTATCTTATAGATACATATCATATTATAGTTTGCTTTTGAAGACCAGTCGTTCGCGCCGAACTGAAATCTCGCGCCTCATAGAGAAAATCTTGTCAGGTTAAACACTTATAACTTTTTTTCTTTAAAATATTTGTTTAATTTCTGTATTTGTTTTTCAAGGACTGGATATAACGGATATTATATCCAGTCCTTGAAAAATATTATATGAGAGACAGATGGAGATAGACCCCGGTACAAAATAGGTCTAAAAACAGTGGCTTTGGTGGCCTACCAAATCAATATCTTCCAACATAGTTTTTTTTTTACCGGTTTCGTACTCTACTTGTCAAGCCTTTTCAATGATACTTCACAAAGGCAGATAAAAAGTTTTGCTCCCTATTTACGTTAACATTTTCTTATTATTTTCCCCTTATATTTCCCTTAATATTTTAATTTATACTATTTTAAATGTCATTTCTGGCTTTGGGCCATATTTTTACATATTCTATAAGAATTTTAAGTAATTCGCTTGTATGTTTTAGACGCTAGATGCCTCTGTCAGACGGACGGACGGATGGACGGACGGAAAAAGTGCTGAACGACCCAAGTCAACTTAGAGATCTCTCTTCGCTCGATAAATAAATGCAATAATCACCTTAAATGTTGTGTTTGGAGAGAGTAATAACAAACGCACTGTCGATTTGAGTACAGTTTGTTTTCGTTGTAGGAATTTCAACTTACAATAAAAGCAACTAAAAAGGTGGAAATTAGTAGGAACTAAGCTCTATGATAGAAGCCGGTCTGTCTCAAAATACCAAGGAGTTAGCAGCATGGCAAACATGTATATGATGTGACGTCATAATTTCATTATACCCCTTTTTCATAATAAAACAAACTGGAACAATAGAAACCCCCCGCGTTGAAGTTTGACCTGTTTTGATAAATTGACCCAATAATAAAGGGATTTTAGACCACATTGTTATGTGTGATGAGAAATGGTATTTTTTTATGACGAACGCCTACTCATGACAAAATGCCGGAATCCGCGTAAGGCTCCAGTACAGTTCTCTAAAGAAAAGCTTACACGAAAGGGTAACTGTCAGGTAACTGATGGTGAATTTACTTAAGCTTCAAGATCTAGCAACAAAGACAGGTATTTTTTTAGTTAGGAATTCAGTCGAACTTCTCCACTACTGCTCAATAAGAACGGGTAAAATCCGAATACCTAACAAACGGTCAACAATAGAGAAGCTAAAAATTTTGCAAAATTCTTCGCACTCGGATGATGTTGGACTGTTTATAACTCCAAAAGGAGCTAGGTTCAAGGAGTTCTCCAAACCTAGCCCCATTTTCCAGCGACTTACATAGGGATATAATTTTGCTTTCGTACCTTCAAATATTTCTTATTTTTTTGGTGGCATGATTATCAGAATTCTTCTCAAGTGAGCCATTACTTGTGACATTTAACAAGCATTTACAATTAAAAAATTGCATTGACATTATCATATGATTTTATTTATTCTGCCTAGCATTAGCCATGCTAGGTAGAACTATACTGATAAATTTAGAAAGAAATAATTAAACGTAAGCAAAGCTTAAAAAACCGACTTCACCGCCTTTATCATCGGAACCTTGATCATATTTAATATATAAACACGCATTATTGACTATAACTCAAAAACTAGAGATCAGACCCTGATCAAATTTCAATGGGACCACATGAAAAGCACCATCTTTCAAATAAAAAAGAATCATCAAAATCGGCTCACAAAGCAGGAAGTTATGAGGTAACTTTTGAAGTCGGGTAAACGAGAACATCGTCAAAGTACGCTTTATTCGTCACAAAATAGACATTTATGACGATATTTCAAGAACTACTGATCAGATCTTGATCAAATTTAAATGGGATCTATTGGAAAGCAGCACCTATCAAACTAAAAAAAATTAAAATCGGCTCACGTGGAGAGAAGTTATGAGGTAACACACATACAAAAAAAAAAATACGGTCGACTTGAGTATCTCCTCCTTTTTTTGGAAATCGGTAAAAAAATAGTAGTAGCAGCAATAGAGAATAACATCTTATGGCCGCGGGTTCTATCCCCGCCACAAGCGATAATTTTTGTCTTATCAGTTGCGAAATGTGTCTGAAAGTAGACTTTCACGAGAATTTCACAAAAATTCGAATCCTATTAAAAAAAACATGGAGTAGGTATATTAGGTACATATAGATTAATTTATCTACTTACGCCAAAGATATGTGTTAACTTAGGAAAGATAGGATATGGATACAACTTACAACTGACTTGAGAATTTTCTTGATTTAAAATCAATCACAGCATTAGCTTCAATCGGTAATTAATTTTTCTCGTAAACAGCGAATAATCCGGCACGACTCATCATGCCTTAGCATAAATAAGCCTGCCTATCAGAGATAAAAAGACAAGAGCTTATATTCTGTAAAACCAAACATATACTTCCACTGTCGCTATCTCCGAACTCAATGACCATATCACATGCTTATTCGAGGCCTAAGTGTTAAAATTAGATCGATAATAAATTATAATAGTTTAACTTAAGTTTAGTATAATTCATGAAATTGAAATTATTAATTACTTAAAATAGCGATAAAAAATGGTCTTAATCAGTTAATGTAGCTTAAAAAAAAGTAATAATTAAATAATGTCAACATCAAAACCTGTCCTTTTTAAATCGATAAAAAACTCGACTAATCACGCTCTGTATTTTTTGATACTGAAATTCTTATTACGCTACAGAAAGCTCATACTGGAACTAGTAATAAACTATTAAAAAATTATTGTATACGAAATGTACACACTTTGGATAAATAAATATCACCACATTTTTATATTCATAAGATCACACACAAAAGGAAATAAGCAATATTAATTAATTTACCTTTGCAATCCAAACTTAAACACAAAAGTCCAAGTAAACTAATAAATCCATTATTAATGTTTCACAAATCATTAATCCTCCCCAGAAAACAACACACGATCACAGAACAAATTTAATAACACAAACATCGTGTCACTTTCAAAAAAGGAATTTTAATTTTTCTTATTACGAGTTTTCGGACAGCACGTTTTCGCGCGAAATTCATCGGTTAATGCGCGGTCTACACGTTCGAACAGAGCGGTGACGCGAACACGACTGCTTCCATTCAGATCACTCTTATTACAGATTCCCGCCCTGCGCACAGCCGCTACTAAGGTTTACGGCGTTTTAATATCGGTTTATTGGTTACTGATTATAAAACCTACCTTAATTTAATGAGCATCTGGTGACGGTGGGTACTAATACACGATTATTTAAGTAAATTCAAGTGGATAATTTTATCGTTAATTTTCTTTTTTGTTCGATTTATTTTGTGTTTCAAGAGAATCACTTGAAAATATTAAAAGTGCGTTACAGTCAAATAGAGCTATAATTTAGATATAATTTTACTAATTTAGCTTAGACTCTCTTTGTCTTATATTTTCCTCTTTAGACTCTTTTATGCTTATATATCTAAATTTAATCGAAATCCGTTTAGCTGTTGCAGAGTTAACAAACATTTACAAACAAACACACATTCAGATTCATGATATTAGAGTGATTTTTGGTAACAATATTCATAAAATTTTATATTTAAGTTTTATTTTATATATTTTTCATATATTTGTGAAACGATATTTCAATATATTATATTCCACGAATACATCAGAAAAAGTTCATTGCTTATGTCATTTTAATATAGCTTTATTATTAAATATAGCTGGAATAAGCACGTGTTATTATTATTAAAAACATGTGCTCATATAAACAATACGATGACAATAAAACAAAGTAAACGCCAACCACATATAAGAATAAATAAATAATTAAAAGAGAATAAAAAAACGTTCTAAGGCATATTACGTAATGGTTAATTAGGCGACAATATGAAATATAATATAAATATAATTTGGTCTTCTAAATAAACATCTTTTTAGTTTTACATACAAGTACTCTCGCTTGAGATCTCCCGCTCTTGTTAATAACTCACTTTGCTACTCTGTATCTCGCAAGAATTCCACGCGGTTTTCCTAGTAGGGGTTTGCGGTCGATCATCGCATCGACAATGCCTCCCCTGCGTGATTAATTTAAATGACTCCATCTACATAATCTCAAGAGACACGTGATCGGTAAGTACGTTATGAACGAATAATTAAAAAAGTTCGTGCAGTGGAAAATTTGTTGAAAGCCTTGCTATGGAGTTTCTACGTTTTTATATTTTTTTCTGTTGTAGAGTTCAGTCATATTTTGGGTATAAATATAATTATATTAAATGAAAATTATGAAAAAGTAAGTATACAAGTATAAAAGTAAAAAAACTTTATATTTTTTGACATTTGTCTCAAATTTTTTACATGAGAGGTTTGTCGTTAATCGTAACTATGTTCCTATTTCTCTATTTGTTTTTACGAAATAGGCATCACACTTATGCTAGTCGTTCGCCCCAAACTGAGATCTCATGACTATATTTTGCCTATAAGAGAAAACCATTTTAGGTTAATTTATTGTAGCTTTATTTCTTTATAATAATTAATTCTGTATTTTTTGTAAAATTCAGTATGTAGCGGATGCTATACATAAGTTTGAGCTTTAAATGTGAAGCCGTTTTAGAGATAGACCCTGGAACTAAATAAGTCTAAAAACAGTGACTTTGGTGGCCTACCAACGCTCTTCTCAGAGATGAAAGTTGAGAGTCTCATCATCTTTATCAATAGCTAGAAGAAATGAATTGCTGGACATAAGCCTATCAACTAGTCCTATTATTCAAACGAATTGTTGTTGATTACGTGTATCTATCCTGTGGACTCCAGCGGCTTTTTATCAGTCTTTGTGTGGATTTAATTCTATTCTGCCTACAAGGTCTTGACCTCAATCTTGAAATTATGTTCCATGTTGGTTTCCGATTCTTTGCAATATGTGGTTTATCTATTGCCGCTACAACTTGCTAATTCTGACTTTGTTTAATTAAAAACGGCTCTAACCATAAACGCTAACATAAAAAAGCGATTATACGCTTTCACACTCAAAGCCCCACACTAAGTTTTAAGACTCATATCATGGGTGCCGGAAACATTCACATCACCCACACATTACACCCAGAACCAGAAGCACAAATATCCCTTGGGAAGGAATTTGTGCTTCTGCCGGGAATCGAACCCAGGACCCACGGAGCAAAGGGCGGGCACCTGCCCTCTGCGCCAACTGGGTTTACAACCGTCTATAATGTTATGTTGTGCTTCTGGTTCTGTGTGTAATGTTAGTTAATTAAACCCGATTTTCTGTAAAGTACAATTTTTATTCTGTTTTAGATTACTTTATAGAATAATCGACTTGTCAAGCTCTTTATTCAGGGAATTAATTGTTATAAAGGCTTACTGGTCATAAATTACGTAGCGATAACTGACCATTAATCATATTATTCATACCGTTCTCGTGCATCCGACGTACTGTTAAACTGAAGGGCCACAAAGCATCCTGGATATCAATGGCCAATCTTCAATGATTAACTTTTGGTAAGGTGAACTAATACGGGGTAGAACATTTGTCATACTCTCTTAAGTTCCATGTATTTAAATACAGTTGTGATTAATCCTTAAATAGAAAAACCTAGCTTAAATTTAAATTTAATTTTGACATGTTCATAAGAATTTAAGGATCACCTGAGTTTAATGCATCAAAATATTGTATGTTTTAAATACAAGTATAATATTTAAAGAAATAAGATTAAGGCACGATGGTGCTGACATACCGGAATGTGGTAAAAGCTATTAAATGAAGTATGTGTTTTTTTAACCCACTAATTAGTATTTCAGCAGCCATCTTTAAGTGTCACTCTACTTCTAGGCCTAGCGTGTTTTCTAAAAGGACAGATAATAAGAAAGATACAAAAAGTGGTCCAGTGCAGCGCAGGGTTTGTATTAATACAATTAACATACAGGGTGGCAAAGATAATGACATAAGCTGGCGTAAAACTTTTCCATAAGCTCTAACATTACTGACACTATAAGTGGAACACAACTTTGCCTTGTTATATCATCGCTATTAAATTTATTACCACTTGATGAACAATTTTCTGTAGTATCGCAGAAATAACATACTTCAGGGTACTATTACGTCTTCCCCCTGAATATTACTCCATATCTAATCCTGCATTGTTCCATCTGTTGTTTCCTGAACATTGCATTCTGCACATACTGATTAGTTAGGTGGGGAGCCGGAGCTATCTCCGACATTCTAATTAGATGCCCAATGTTGCGCTTTACATTCAGAATAACAAGTCTTAAATGTAAATTATTATTGCAAAATAATGAAGATATCATGTGTGTTAAGAGCACTTCCGTTAAAACATGCTTTTGTTCGTTGAAACTTCAAGTTAAAAAAAAACGATGTTGGAAATAACGATTTGGTAGGACAGCAAAGTCACTGTTTTTAAGCTTATATGTTCTGTGGTCTATCTCAAAAACGGCGATCCATTAAAAGCTGAAACTTACGTATAATATCCGATATATAGTATTCTTGAACAACATCAAACAAATTATAAAGAAAAAGAGTTGTAAGCAACAAAACCCAAACATATTTTTAAAATAGTATAGATTATTAATTCTAAATTTGATTTGTAATATTTAACATTTAACTACTATGACATTTTAATTTGTGATCATTTAACCATCTAGGCATTTTGTTTTATACGCATCCATTTTAGGCAAATTGCTTCTGAGTCCATTTTGCGTTTCGGGCATATTGGTTCTTTGACATCTCACGTTTTGGACAAACAGTTTCCTAGTCAACTTTTTATTTAGGTATAATATTTTAATTGGAATTTCACCATCAAGTTGAAAGTCTGCCGCCAAGCCAAATACGGTGTTCCGGCAGTTATCCTTGAGATAAGATAAGATATTTTTTTTTTTTAAGATAAGATAATTTATTCATGAAAAATATAAACAATTTCAAAACTTAACTAAGTATATCTACATACCACACTATATAAATTTTCTGATTACAATTTAGGTAGGTAAAGTAGGTAGGTACACTAATCTGTGGCGGCCGTGCTAGGTCATACCTGTGTTACAGCCACCAAGCTCCTATTCCAGTGCACATATTTAAAGTTCAATAAGTATTATTATATAATATGAATACAATATATTGGTTCGAATTAAGAAGACATACTTCTAAATACTATGTTGTACCCAAATTAAACCATACCTATAATTATTACTGGAACCACATTAACAAATCCTATTTGTAAATAGTAAACAAAGCGAACAAGACACTCGTACTGTCAAGGTATATGAAACCATACACGCCAAAGGCTGAGAGCCTGCGTATTCCAGGTCTAGTGTGTTTACCAGCTTCGATCACATCGTCACTTACCATCAGGTGAGATAGTGGTCAAACACTAGCCTGTCACAAATAATAAAAAAAAAAACCTTTAAGGTAACTCGATCATAAAGGGAATACCCATCAACCATATTAGACAATGACTAATACTCACAAGCACCAGACGTTGTCCTCTCGGTGAACAAAACGTGTTTTGTTCCACTATTTAAATCTGTTTAAAATGAAACACACTACTTTTCCTAGAAATACCGAAAATCAGACGTTCGTGAACCTCTTGCTACCTTTGTTAAGTTCGCCGACACCACATGGTAATCACGTCTATGGCCTCGTTTTCCTAAGAGCTTACTTTAATCAGACACCTACATAAGTGCTTCTTTATCTTGGCGACACGACGATACGACTTTTAACTTAGTTAAAAGGCATACAAGGATTTATATCAACGTATGTGACACTAGACAATGGTCTCTGCTGTAGTGCTATAGGCCTGGTTTTAGTTACTGATCCTGTCAATTAAACTGATCGTTATTTTAATATGAATTCTATTCCATTTTTAAAGTTATCTAGTATCTCAGAAGGTTTATGCAGATTAGAATTGAGGTAATAGTAATAATTTTTTAAAGATGACATTATTTCACATTGTGGCTACGTTCACTTAAAGACTGGTAGGATAGTATTTAGTAGCTAATTTAATGTGCCTAATTGAGAATTGTTGATATGAAAACAAACAGCATGAAATATTATGTAGCACTTGAAGCCACTTAAAGTGCTACGATATCGTATCGTCACAGTCCTAGCGTCTCTACCCATGGGGTTTGGATTTGATCGCACTATTCCAAAGCAAACAGAGGCGGGTCGGGCATTCGATAGCTCTCTTGAACCTGACTGACACTCAATGGTGTAGATAAGGTCATACGTACATACAGAATCTATTTGCCGATGTCAAGAGTTATTTACACCTAGTCAGTAACCTCCTGATATCTATATCGTATTATGTTTTTGCTGAGAAAAAAATAATTGAAATATAAACGTATTCTTACTAAAGCCAGACACATAGTTAAAGTAGAAATTAGGTACTTAAACAAGTCAATATACTAAGAAATATTTAGCTTTATTACCAATGATCATGTAGTAAAGTGCCTAACAGTAAATATGAGTAGGTATAAATGTTGTAATTATTTTGTATTGTAAATTTCTGGAACATCAAGCAAATTGCTCATACTCAGAAGACACCTTTTGCTCTTTCCAAGACCTACTTACAAAGTGCCTGGATAATTTAATACTGTACGATACCTACGAACAAATTTATAAGACAAAATATGAATAATCTGACTTCGCAGGTTATGGTGTATAAAAATTAAAATTGGTATCAAAATCACTTCTACAACATAAACTCCAGATTCATACACTTCATTTCATAATATTATTATTATTTACAAAAAGTATTTATTGTAGATCTCACCAACTTCAACCTCAGCATAGATAATTTATTACGTACCACCAGAAAACCGACGCTATTTACAACAACTTTTTTACATTATTTATTGCGTATATATAAAATACTTTTTATTCCTAACGTCAGTCGGATACTGCATTGTTCGTAATCACAGGAAGACATTATTATAGACAAAGGGGAAATGAAAAATATACGCTAGTTGCGTAATCCGTTGAAAGTTTTTTTTTTATGCCAGATAGGCAAGCATTTGACCGCTATCTCACCGGATGAAAAGTGGAGTACAAAGGCCGGTCTTATCTCTTAAAGCGATTTCTGCCAGACAACCAAAGGGAGATGATAAAAATATTACAAACAGGGACAATGGTGTATCTCAATACATCTACTTACACATAATTATAAATATTAGATATATAATAATATACCTAGAAAAACCTACATAAATAATAATATATTATAAACCAATAAATATAGGTACTTATATATATGACTAGTAAAGGATATTCATTGCTTTAACTTGAGAGTGATATATTTTTTTTTATTTGTTCTTTTAAAGTGTGCAGTGATTGAGAACGACGCATAGAGACCGGTAAACTATATAAGTTAGATAATACTTTATTGATCCACTTCATCTGAGGAATGAAGGTTACAATCAAGCTTATACGAGTGCGTAAAGTTTCACAAACGGCGGCCTTATCACTAATAGCGATCTCTTCCAACCTTTCTAGGCCTAAAACATAGAGGGCATGTACGATATGCTCCAATCACACTAATATTATAAAAGCAAAAGATTGTGAGTGTGTTTGTATGTTTGTAGCTTCTTCACACTCAAACGGTAGAACCATTTTTGATGAAATTTGGTATGGTCGTGGTTGATACCCTGGATTAACACATAGGCTACATTTTATCCCAGAATTTCTGCAGATTCGGGACTTACGCAGGTAAAACCGCGAGGCGCAGCTAGTAATAATATAAGCAATAATACAAAAAAGCTCTGTATATTTTCCATAACCAGTATAAATTCTGCTTTACCTCCCAGGTGTACTTTCAGCCACTAATGAAAATAATTAAAGATGATTTAAAAAACAAACTGAAATGCGACGGTAAACGCAATCGACATCCCATTCATTAACATCATTCGGATGTTTTCAGTTCGCGCATTAACCCGGATAAATTAAAAAACCGTTTCGACGAACGGCCGGATATAAATTTTTAGCATCACAATTATAGTAATGGCATCATTTAACAAATTACTAGAGATGGAAGAGATCGAGCTGTGGCCGGTTGTTTTTTTCGAGATAGGCAAACTTTTGTCTACCATCTCAGATGGTCAGGTAAGCAATGATGTGGTTGAAGATGGAGCAAGCTTGTCAAGAAGATACTTTTTCCCTGTGACATTAATAATGGTGATAAATTTAGAAAGGAAAAATTATCGCTTGAGGCGGGATTTGAACCCGCGGCCATAGGGTCTCATGCCCTATTGCTCTAACCGCTGAGCTACTCAAGCCCCGCCTGAAGCGACGAAATTAACCTTTCCTTATTATTAACGTCTTACGGGGACGTGTGACGTCATCTACCGAAAGTTTATCGAAACTACTACGGCCAACGAGTCTAACATTGCAGTTAGCTACACGTTGTGTTGATAACGTCCACCCAAATCAATTGAGCAATTGGTTAGAGCAATAGGGCATGAGACCCTATGGCCGCGGGTTCAAATCCCGACTCAAGCGATAATTTTTCCTTTCTAAATTTATCACTATAGTTCTGCCTAGCATGGCTTATGCTATATAAATAAAATCAATTAATAATGGTGTCTCGATATTGGAGTAAAATCCGCATATTAAGGATGCAGCACGGTCGTAGTTCCAAATGCTCTAGTAAAATTAATTACATAATCTAATATCTTTAAACGAGCAATTCTTATATATATATATATATATATATAGATATCCCTTTACGGTAAATGTTGATCTGACGCGACTTCACGCGAGCACTTTGTTGATCCAAAAATTCATGTTGATCCGGCGCCTTTTGTTGATCCAATATGCATCTTTGGTTACTAATGTGGCTCCGACCGGATCAACATCTACACTCACGGGACTGCTTACTAGCGTTCGCCGAAGTTGATCCGATATACAAATCCACCTTGCGATAGTTACGGAAAACGTTGATCCGATTTAAATAAGCCAATCAGAACACAGCAAACGATAAGATTGGCTGAAAGCAGCCGCGACGTTGCCGTTTCGTATCTTTGTCCGTCACAAGCTACAGATTGAACGGATAACTTAACAATTCGACAACGCCACGACTTGTACCGAATTTATGGTGGTCCAATTGAATGCCAGCCCACATGAAAATAAATATGAACTAGAAATAACTACACATAAATTTAGTCGAGGAGCTTGGTACGATACCACCACCACCTCCGCTGCTTCCGCCCCCACCTCCATCATGCACAGACTCTGCTCTGCACCTCCACCACTGTCTTCACCAACGGAGACAGTGGTGGAGATGGTGGAGGTTGGAGGATGGTTGGTGATGGTGGAGGTGGAGGCAGCGGAGGTAGTGGTGGATGCACTGGAGTGCAGTGCAGTAGGGGGAACGCGTGAGGACAAGCGGGGCTGTTGTGAACTGCTCGTTGGCTTAGTTGGGTGGCGTTTGCCTTCTATGCAGGGGCTTAGAAGGCAAACGCCACCCAACTATCGGGTTCGATTCCCGGCGGGAACACAAGTTTTCTCCCCAAGGAAAATTTGTGTTTCTGGTTCTGGTTGTATTTGTGTGTGTGATGTGAATGTTGCCGGCACCCACGACACAAGTCATCGAACTTAGTGTGGGGCTGTGATTGTGAAAGCGTTTAAAGCGTTTTATTCGATGCGGTCTTAATCCTAATCTGGTCTCCCGGTCTAAATCACATTATCACGTATCGATTACAGCTACGAAACTTAGTGCAAGTGTTATATTATTTTGATTGATTGAGCTGGAATCTTAAATATTATTTTGATTGAAATGGAATCAAAACTTCTGAAATTTTGTAAATAGGTATGTAGGTATGTTTGGTCTTTTTAGGTACTTACTAAAATAAAATAAAATAAATAAATATCCTGGACATTTCACACTTATGTAGTCCCTGATCTCAAACTAGGCAAAGCCTACTGTACTAGGAATGGAGGCCTGAGAAATACATAGATAATTAGGTAGTTGTTTAAGACCAAGACACAAAGCAAATATTCGTGTTCGTCACACAAATGTTTGCCATGGTTAGAAATCGAACCCACGATCTCAGGATTCGCATTCAGAGCTACCATAGAGTGAGACTGACTACAGAGCCAAAGGGCCAATCAAATTGTTGGTTATCTATTTTTATTATTCTGATTCAGCTTCTGGCAGGCAGCACTGGTGAAATGATGGCGTTTTTCCTGGTCCTTTTGTTATTTGAAACGCATAGTAAGTAGGTACTACGTACACATACTTAAACACAATCACAACTCTTTTTTCGTCCGAGGTTAAAAACTTTTAGCTAGGTACTAGGTATTTAAGTAAGTCCTTATTAGGTATTATAAAGTGAAAATCTATTTATTACCATATGTATCGATTATGAATGAGGTAGCGCGTTTCCACTGAAGCGGTCTCTAATACGCCCCCTTCATGTGAGCCGATCACATCCGGCCGGATTAACTCATTAATACAATACCACATAATATCAAGTTTCTGAATAGTTAAATAATCAAATATGGATATGGTTAATAAAATACTCACCATCATCTTCTGATTTGTCAATGACAAATGAACCAAATAACACAAATTCGCTCGTAACTAACGCATCTTTCTTACCTTATTACTCTAACGAAGTAGTCTACTAGGTTCTCTATCACACGCAGAATGCGACGTTGCCGCTTTTTGTTCGAGTACCTATTAGTCAAATTTGGCTCCGGATCCACTTAGTCTAAGTAAATGTCGCATATAAGTTAAATATACACTGGATCTAAGAAATCATATTCAGTATGATTTTTTCGACCGTTGATGGATCAACAAATGTTGGTCGAATCGCTGACGAGCATGTTGAAAACCTGTTAGTGCAGATCCACCGACGTCACACGCGCATTAAGGACGGATCAAAGTATATCAGTTTGCGCGACGCGGAGCTGAGTAAACAAGTAAAATAGGCGGAGCAACAATTGTTCTAACTTCTCACTGGATCAGCATTTACCGTTAAAGGTTGATTATATATATATATATATATATATATATATATATATATATATATATATATATGTGTGTGTGTTTGTGTAATTAAGATCTCGGAAACGGCTCCAACGATTTTCATAAAAGTTACAGATTAGAGGTTTTTCGGCCCAAGGAATCGATTTATTAACGTTCCAGGTCCGAGAAATGCTCGGTTCACAAACTGCATTCGAAAAACCGGGTTTAAGAAACTATCAGCGCCATCTATTACGCCATGACCGATGTAAAAAACTGTTTCTACTCGATACTAGATGGAGCTTTCTGAGACTACAAATTCAAACACATTCTACCCAAAACAAAAAACCGAGCAAAGCAATCCATTTTGGGCATAACTTCTACAACGTGGAATTTCTATAGTTATCCATAAAATTATTAAGATTACTTTCTAAAATGAATAACTAATAATTAATTAAATAGTTATCTACATTTATTTGGTGACTTATGTATTGAAACCTTATTTACACTGCTGGTACTTATTTGGCTCAACGTATTAGCATTGCAATTTAGAGAGGCAATGCCGCTAGCATGATGGGAACGCGGAACGTAACTGGTAGTGAGCTTGTGCACTTGAGTTACCTATAAGCTTGATGCCTAGTAGGTAACTAAGGTCTTTGCTGAATAGATGTATATAGTTTTAGAAAATATAGGTAATTGCCCCGTAGATAGCAACAGTATCTACAAGAAAAAAAAATACTCTGATATAAATTGTTATAATGTGATTGACAATATTGCAATAGGTATTAATAAGTGTATTATTTGGTATGATGTATTATAAACATAAACATATCATAAACGCTTTCACACTCACAGACCCACACTTAGTTCGAAGACTTGTGTCGTGGGTGCCGGCAACATTTACATCACACACACAATCACAACCAGAACAAGAAAGACAAATTTTCTTTGGAGAGAAAACTTGTGTTCCCACCGGGAATCGAAACCGATACTCCTGCTTAGGAGGCGAATGTCCACCAACCAAGCCAATAGGCAGTTCAATTATAATTTGAGTACCTATAGTAGACATAGATCTTTAATCCGTTATAAGCAATCTCCGGCCAAATTATCTGGTTATGCCGATGCAATAATGTATCTCTACCATAACACCTCCATCCATTGTTTAATCAGGGCATGGTTTTACATTACCGATTGGTTTATGGATCGACTATTGGCTTATTTTAACACAATTAAAAGGCGTGAAAGGGAATGCAAATGTTTACTGGTTAGTGTTACAGCTGAATGGAATTAGCTCCTGGAACTGGATTAATGGAGTTAAGGAAATAAATTAATTTGGATTTGCAGAACACTAGTTATGCCATGCGGCTTGGTTTGCGTGAGGACAAAAAATATACTTTGCGTCTTTCACATGTTGATTTCACTTGAATACATTTAGAAAATAATTAAGCGCAAGCAAAGCTTAAAAAAAACCGACTTCACCGCTTTATCTTCGGAACTTTAATCAGACTAGATGTACTAAACACGCATTATTGACGATATTTCAAGAACTACTGATCAGGTCTTGATCAAATTTAAATGGGACCAATTGGAAAGCAACACCTATAAAACAAAAAAAACCTAAATCGGTTCACGTGGAAAGCAGTTATTAGGTAACAGACATAAAAAAATACTAATCAATTAATAATTTGGTGATAAAAGTTGTCGTGGGGACCACGAAACAAAAGAACAATTAAACGTCCGTAATGAAGGAACAAAACAACAATTTATTATTCTTTCCTTCCGTTGTTAGAACAGAAGAACAAGTTGTTCTTCTGTTCCGTGATTATGGCGTAGTTTCACATCTATATATACCTATGTATACTCCAACCGCCGAAACATGAACTGCCATCAATAACACTATAACCGTACCAATCAATCGACGTCGCGCGCGGTCTAGCGGTCGTTTACAAAACTAGCCTCTCAGATAAGCCAAGTTAGGACTGTAATGAAACCGATTCAACCGGAAGAGACAACGATAAGGTAATTTGGACCTTCACTGCAATGTTTAATCGAGCAGTATGGATGTTGCTGCAAGAGTTTGAACTCTTGTAGTTCGTTCGAAACGTTTCGCTTTTACGTATATCATCAATGAAGGAGTGGAACTCATTGCCCGCGTCTTTCTTTCCGTAACTGTACTATCTGGGACTCTTCAAGTTAAGAGTGAATAGGTATATTCTATTATTGATTTCCACCAGGTGAGATAGTATTCAAATGATTGCATATCGGCATAAAAAATGGCCCGCTGGCATAGGTGATACGCGTTTGTCTTCTTTCTCTGCTCTTTTCATAAGTTTTGATAATGCACGGATAATCAAACAAAATATGGATAGCCAATCGGACAAAAAAAATGGAGTATAATAATATGATTAAGAAAAATAGAGTAGGTAATATAATAAATATAATTTCGTCGTTTCAGGCAGAGCTTGAGTAGCTCAGCGGTTAGCATGACACCCTATGGCCTCGGGTTCAATACCCGCCTCAAGCGGTAATTTTTCCTTTCTAAATTGATCACCATAGTTTTGCCTAGCATGGCTAATGCTATATAAATAAAATCAGTTAAATATAATAAACCTATGGATATTTTTTATCATTAAATAAGTTATTACTATATATATATATATAGTAAGTGTCAAATAATTGTAAAACTAAGTTATATTTATTTTAGTACATTCATGATTAATCAAAATAAGTATAAAATAAAGAGACTATAGTAAGCTACTTTATCAAAGTTTCTATGATAGATAATAAGCCTATGTACCTATTTATATGTTTTTCAGTCATCTGCCTAAAATGTAGAATTATTTTTTTAATCTACGATAGTTTATAAAGGTAGGTATCGAGTTTGGCAAAATAATATGTACCTATATTCTGAAATAATATATCCATTTAATAATATATCATTAGATTTATATCATTAGAATAGAAATAATATATCATTCGATTTTTAAACTGGCTTCGATAATATATTACTATGTATGTCACTATTAAATTTAAAAACGCGATATTTCCTTCGATTTTTTAAATATTTGAGATGATTGCAGTGTAATATATGTAATTTGTTTTTAACAGCCATGCACAAATTGGCAATAGAAGTTGTACATGAAACTTAGTTCAGTTTCAGAATCGATACTCCTAAGGCTAAACACTAAACTCAGTTAGTAGAGCTGCAAGACTATCTTGAGAGACAGTATCCCATTTTCCCCAAAGGGGAGGACTAGTTGCGACAAGTAATAGTTTCTATCTTGAACTTTGAGAAAAATATTTGTGTATTGGTCCTTACTGTTATAACTATACACAGCGCGTATCTCGAAAACTCTGCGTGACCACACATATATATGTTAAGTGCGCAAAAGGGATGATTTTATTTAGTTTTTAGAGAACTTTGACTTTACAGTAACGCTTCTTATTGAAATGTGAATAAAAGATAAATTTTAAAAGTCTGTGTTAACTACCCGATTATATATCCGGTAAGTAGGTAAAATAAATCATACTTTTCTCTTAAACACTTTCACACTTGCCGCCCCCTCTAAGTTCATTGTCAAGTATCGTGAGTAAAATCACACAAACTATCACACCCAAAACCAGAATCATTAATTTACCTTGGGGAGAAAACTTGTGTTCCCACCGTGGATCGAACCCGATACCCCCCTGCTTAAAAGGCGCACCTATAACTAAGCTAACAGGCACAGTTCAAACGGGCACTTCAATTAGCCATGAATCATCGGTTTATGGTTGATATTCCAAAAGTGTTTTGCTTCTATACTATACGTACCTACTGCTAAGGAGTGAAACTTTTTGCCCGAGTATGTGTTTCCCGTTAAACACAATTTGGAAATCTTCTTTAAATCTTGGGTCGATAACTATACTAACAACTTTATTTGTTTCTTTGACGGCTGAATAGGCTAATATTAGACATATTTCTGGAAAGTAATGATCCAACCGAAAACGAAGCATGCTTTCATAGAAGATGTGGATCTTTTCCTGCATGATCAATTGAAAGAGTTCGTTTTTCTCGTTTTGCATGATAACCGAAGTACTGCAATTTCCGAACTTTAATCTAAATATATATAACTCAAAGGTGACTGACTGACTGACTGACATAGTGATCTATCAACGCACAGCCCAAACCACTGGACGGATCGGGCTGAAATTTGGCATGCAGGTAGATGTTATGACGTAGGCATCCGCTAATAAAGGATTTTGATTAATTCTACCCCCAAGGGGATAAAATAGGGGATAAAAGTTTGTTGTACTTCTTAACGCGAGCGAAGCCGCGGGCATAAGCTAGTTGTATATATGATCTCGACTTTTTTTTGATAATCTGTGACGACACTTTTTCATTGGACACTATCCGTCCACGATAACTTTAATACTTTTCTGTATGTCCATATTTCAAAAGCTTTCAAGCGTTATCCACCTATACTTCAAGTTTAAAGTTGTAAAAATCTTAGACCACGCCAAAGTACTATTATAATGTAGGCAAATTGCACTTGTGCAGTTCATAACAATTTCCTTTACGAGCATGACACCACGAGCTCAGCGAAAATTGAATATAGCAAAGGCGCAAGTCTGGCTTACAAGATCTCTCTTTTATAACTTGGAGATACAACTTGTTTTAACTAGCAGGTTTCTGGTTCTGGTTGTGATTATGTGTGAATGTTAGATAGAATGTTTCTGGTTCTGGTTGTGATTATGTGTGTGAACCCACGACACAAGTCATCGAACTTAGTCTGAGGCTGTAAGTGTGAAGTGCGTTTGTTCTATAATAATATTATGTACATAATTCCTACCTGAAAAGATTTATCTTTATAAACATTTATTCTTCTGTACGTGTATGTGACTGAACTCCTAAACGGCTGGGCCGATTTTGATTAAATATTTGATATAAAAAATGGCTATGATAGAAGAATAGATATTAATCATAAAAAAAAATATGCAACAAAAAATATTTTTTATCTTAGTTTCCGTTACGTGGCTAGTTTACAAATAAAATGACAAGTACAAGACATTCAAAATACATAATTTAAACGCAAGCAAAGCTCAAAAGTACCGACTTCATCGTTTTATCTTCGGAACCCTTAATAAATAAACATGGATTATTGAGGATATCTCAAAAACTACTAGTCAAATCTTGATCAAATTAAAAATGTAACCAAATGGAAAGCAACAACTTTCAATAAAAAAATCATCAAAATCGGTTCACAAAGGAAGAAATTATGTAGTAACACATATTTACATACGAATTGAGAACCTCCTCCTTTTATGTAAAGTCGTTTAAAAATTGAAGAATTCTCGATAGTGTATCTGATCTACAATAATGGACATACTACCTACCTAAAACATCACGTGAAAATTTACCACCCTTATATAACCATGCGCTCTTTACCACCCTTATATAACCATGCGCTCTCTACTTTAAGATACCCGTACCTTCAGATAAGGGTCGACTGCTGTCGCGAGTTAAAATTTATATTCGAACAAAAATGGTATAATACGAGTACCTATCCTTTCTACGGGTAGTATTAGTGAAGTGACGGCGGGTGAAATATCGTTTTAATTAATATCTGGTTGCTTACAGTCCTGAATTCTAAAGGTTGAAACGTCGAAGTTCCTTTACCCAGTTAATCCGTAAAATTGTGTGTATCTTATGTATGTCTATTTTAGGACTAAGGCAACATTTAGCGCATGACGACTGTTTGATAAAGTCTAGAAGAATATAATATTATTTATTTAACGACTAGTGTAATAATGATTCGCCCCGAACTTAGTACTTGATTGTAACTTTTAAAGACAGAAGATTTCGACAGAAGACTGTCTTCTCTATCATCTATATATCTTGTCTTATTTTATTTATTATATATTTATTGTTTTTTTTTATATATTTATAATAATGTAATATGATTTTATACATATATATATATATATATATATATATATATAAATTTACTGTTTTAGATCCGCCACCTCTGGGTTGTGACTGAAAATCAGCGCCTGTTGGCAATAATGCTGAGTCACGACCCTTTTGGCACCGAATCGGCTCCGATCATCGACGCAAACTTACCAGCACTGAGAAAAATGTATCGTTGCTGTTACTAGCATTCTAGTGCTGTATGTGATAATTATTAAGTAAGAGAAGAAGAATTATTTGGTAATTAGTAGCTTATTTTTTAAAGAACGTAGTAACTATAATTTTGACTAAAAACGATTTATGCCATATTCGTCCCGAGGAAGTTCGGCCCATATCTTAAACATGTTTCTGAGAACTTTATTAGTTTAATTTTTATTTACAATGACTAAATCAATTACATCATGCTGCCTTTTATTCATAAAGTAGGCCAAAGGTAAAAATATTTAGCGTATATATGGATTCATAGAGGATGACAACGTTCGTAACATGAGTAATGTTTTCGTCAAAAGCATTATTATATATCGTCAAAAGCAAATTACATTGTCCGCTTTCAGACTCACTGCCCCTCACCAAAATCGATTACTTGTGTCGTGGGTGCCGGAAACATCACACTACACACAATCACAATCAGAAATAAAACTTTTTAGAAAACTTGTATGCCCGCCAGGGATCCACCTGCTTAGAAGGCGAACACCCATTCAAATAAGCCATCTGGCAGTTCAAGTTGTCCTTCTTTATTGATGTTTAACATTGCACCAACAGCGGGTCAGTTTAGCAGCTCCTCATCTGAAAACTGGGACCATATTATATTACTCCAGTTAAGTGGCGGTACAAAAGTAACACTCTTGACTTGTTTCGCACAAAGCGGTGACCTGGTTATACAGCCTGTCTAGCAGGTTTTACACCTTGTTTACGGAGTAATTCTAGACTTAGCTCGTAAGTTCCTGTAGTCTATTGTGACTGGCAATTTTTTCTTTTAGTCGAATGGTCTAACTTAGTTAACTTTAATTTTAGAAATATCATCTAAAACGAATTCCAACGATAGAATTATTGTTAGACTTGTTGGTTTTTTGTTGAGGACTCGATATTTCACCACCGTTAAATGCACCTATCTTTCTAAATGACAACGCTAAACTGGATAATAAACGTAAGGACCAGCAGAGATCTATCTGACTTTTCATTCATGTATAACAAATACATGAATGAAAAGTCAGATAGATCTCTGACTTAAACTGTTCGAAATATATTGAAACTAAAGTACGTAATATATAATTGAAACGCAAGCAAAGCTTAAAAAAATCAACTTCATCGCTTATATTTCAGTTTGGGCTTAACCAATTTCGATAAAATTTATATGTGACCACCTCTGAAGTCTCTACTAAAAAAAAAACATCAAAATCGACCGTAATACATACACAAAAAATACCATACAGTCGAATTGAGAACCTCCTTTTTTGAAGTCGGTTAAAATATTAGATCAGTAGTAGTATTTCACCATAGACCCCAAACTAGGCGGAGCCGTATTTTGGATACCCAAGGGGGTCTTTGAACTTCGGGTGTTTGACTATAAAACAGTAAAAATTTCCATTCGAAGTAAATAAAAACGTTTGATACATTCATAAACTTATCGTGTCACGTAGCCTAAGTATTGATATTTCGACTTCAGAATTCAAAATAATAAATAAAGTTTTCACGAAAACATGTTTCATAAACTCATGAACCCTAAAAACAAAAACAAAATGTGAAACGTTTATATTAAAATTTTTAAAGCATCGTAAAACGCACGTAAGTTTTTTTATAACACAGATGTAAAAAAATTTATATATTGAAACCAGCATTCGGTGGCACACCTAAGCGAGCCAGATCATTATCTGTAATTTTTAGTACTACAGCATGAATTTTGTAAGTAAAATGTTATTTTGCTAATGTTTTAGTCTGCTTTGTGCGTCATCCATTTAACTTAATTTGAAAAGGTACGATTAACTATCTGAGCAGAATTACTAATAAAACAGACCATTGGTAACGGCGGGTCTTGAGATATAATATACTATGATGGGTTTGGTACTACATGATAATTCAAGTACCTACTCCCAAATACAACTTTCTTCCTCTTTATTAACTCCTAATCATTCATAATTGTTCCTTATAATTATTGTTTTGGGTAAAAATATAAAAATTTTGAAAACCAATAAATACGCAGTCATAGAGTGTCGATCGGTCGCAGTTTTGATTCTTACGATGCGCTTGAACATCCTGATATTTTGTAATAAAATACTTGGTAGTTGCATATTTTCTCAAGCTCTTGACAGAAAAAGCTTGTTTACTACCCTCACATCAACAATTACGAAACGAAAGTTGTAATTAGACGGTTAATGGGGCAAAAACATGATTTTCTTTTTCATTCTAAAACAACAATGGAAGATCTACTAAATTATCCAGTTTACTAGGGCTTGACTGTGATTGGATCATGACTCTCTTCCTTTTTCTCTCTGACTCTTTTCCTCTTCACATTGACTGTGACTTTTGATTAGGACTGATTTTATGAAATGCCTAACTAACTAAAAAAAAAACGTATTATTTGACACTGGCGAAATGCACATAGTTTGCGGAGCCATACTACAAAAAAAAAGTAACGAACGAGCTCCAGTTGCTTGTTGTGACAAACATTCCGAGGCAGTGAGCAGGAAGATTCACAACATAGGCTCACGAGTAAAAGCAAAATCAATTATTCACTATTACTCTTTTTCCAGGAAGCAATTTGTTTATACTTACCGACACCATTTTACTTAATTATTACAATAACCGATTGTTTTGCGTTTTAGATCCCGCTTATCGCTCTCATCGCTTCATATCTCATAAACCAGTCCAGCGGCGCTCGACTTCACAAGATCTTTCAATTTCTAGACGGATTTAGATCCGAACACAACCTTTTAGGTTTTCTCCACGTCGGCGTAGATTACGCTGTCTTCCTACGAGCACCTAGCTCACACGATAAATATCTAGTTTACGAGCTATACGAGGCAAAAAACGTTCCCGACGAAGGCAGTTATAAGCCTAGACTGCTTGCGATATCGAAAATACCCGTGGATTACATAAAGGAACAACTGAAGATATACAGGACCGAGTTGTATAGAGCTAAGTATGTAGACGATAATGTCGTTCCCGGAACACAGGTGAAAACTCTGAGGGAATGGCAGATAGAGAGGGCGTTGAACTTCCACGGAGGTAAAGGGGTGCTCAGGTCTAATGTACCCGTTTTAAGAAGTGTTCTCTGATCCAATTATAAATAAGACATCATAAATTATGGTAAAGTGTTTTCAATACCTTCCAAATCCTTGCATATGTACATATACGTATATCTGTATGTGTTAGGTAGAACAAACGTAGCAAATGTAAGTTAGGAAAAATATCGCCTGGGGCAGGGATTAAACCCGCTTTTTTTTAAACACGCATATTTAAGAATAACACTTAATTTCCGTTCCACAAAGAGGAGTATTATGATGAAGTTGGCTACTAGATATCATAATAATATTTTAACAACCAACAAAATGTTATATACAAATTTTATTCATAACGTTAAAAATTAAGAACAATGGAACAAGTTTCCGGGGGAGAGGTAAATGTTTTGGTGTCTATTTGTTGAGCGCATAAAACTTACCTGTCTACCTCTTTTTCATTAAATTTTGGTATTTTTATTATATATTTAAGCCAACTTCTATCGTTTACATACCTCACGCAATTTCATCAGGGTTGTGTACTTATACAGACAATTTTAAACTAAGTTTTTATATTTTTAAATCCTGTCCGTCTGTAGCATCGTAGGTCCCAAACGGCTGAACCAATTTTTATTTAATTTGTTTTTGTTGTTAGATTGAAAGAGTTTTAGCGATGTGAACATCATCGCCACTGATTTCCAGATCAGGGGTGTATGCAAATTTCTATTTTTCCACTTGTTAATTTATCTATAGGATACCGCCGTACACAAATAGATCACGGACAATTTACAAAGACAATACTCGTACCCTTACAAAAAAAAAACTAAATTTATTAGACCTTGTTTTGTTTTGGGTCATATTTTACTACCATTTCTTAAGAATATCAAATGGAGAGGGTGTTCCGTATCAGAGTTGGTATGATAAATAATTCTAAATATACATTAAAGCTCATTGAATGCCATCCATCATCCTTGTTACGTTTGTTGGAGTTGCTTTGTATGGACTTTAGTTCGTACTGCGATTCATCTTGCTGAAAGTTATTTTTTGCTGAAAAAGCACCATTGAATAACAAATTATTTATATATAACATAAACGCTTTCAAACTCACAGCCCCACACGAAGCTTAAAGACTTGTGTCGTAGGTGCCGGAAAAATTCACATAGCAAACACAATCACACCCAGAACGAGAGTCACAACTTTCCCTTGGTGAGAAAACTTGTTGTCAACGGGACTCGAACCCGATACCCTTGTTTAGAAGGCGGACACCCACCTAACTAGACAAACGTCAAATTATGATTCGTATAATCTCGAAATATAAATGAACGCGGCCCAAGGATAATTAGCACATAATAATGTTATAGAGTTTATTAGCACAACACCCCCTGTGTTGTGCTAATATAATAATAACCCTTTATTATGTTGAAAAATATATTCAAAGCATGGTTACTTTAAAATCTACCAAATTTTCCATAGTCAGAAAAAGCTTGCCACTCATAGTCATTATACGTATTTATTTTAGAGCACTCTTAAAACTAGGTGCAGTGTATGAAAACATAAGGACTTATAGCTTCCTGTAACCATTTTCTTGAGGGCTCCAAACTCGGCTAGGCCTGTGTCATGGAAGCCTTATGATATATCTTAGTGCATTGTTATTTTTTCAGAGGTTAGTATTTACTCGTACTGTCTTAGAAGCAGTAGAATCACACGTAGAAAAAAAATGGGGACAACTATACTACTAAATTTCTCTGAAACATGTTTTCTAGTCGAAAATTACAGTAACTACGTTCTTTTTTACAAAGTAAGCAAGTTATTACCAAATAATTTTGTGATTGTTACTAAATAATCATAGTTGTCTCACGAAGCACTAGAGTCCTCAGTGCAAGTCAGGACAGTTATAAATAGATTAAAAAAACATTTGGTGAAATGTTAAAAACAAACAAACCAAATAATAAGTGATAAAACCAAAAAGCAGTGCCTACTCTGAAATAAGAATCTACATTTTTCAGATGCATATTTGTTCAGGTAAAGTAGAATAGTGTATGCACCTTGGCCTCTATTTCCCTAACGTGTAAAAATACCCCTATTTTAATTTCCCTATAGGTTAAGTTAGTTCGTGTTCATTGTACCTATTCTTTACCTGTTGTTTTGCTACACAAGAAATAAATACATTTAGCAACCCAATTTTAATTCGGTGTACCAATGTTCGATCTATTTGTATTTGTTTTTCATCGTGTTGTAAATAATTAGGTGCGTTGTAGTCAAATGCTTGCCTATTCAGCATAAAAACTGCAAGCTATATAGCTTATTATATGGAATACAACATGTTCTTACTTTACTTTAGATTAGTTTGATCTTATAGACCACATTAATTGATGAACTAATTTCATATTCTAACTTCATTATCTAGCAGTAGAGTAATGAGTACCTATTCGGGGCCCACGTGAATAAACGATTTTGAATTTGAGTTAAATACAATTCATCCATAATTATAAAAATGTTGAACGAAATATCTATGTTTTAACTTCAAAGCATTGAAGGATGAAAGATCTATACTACTGACAAAGTTACTGGTGATCTTTCTATTGAAACTACTTTGTAAAACTATAGATATTTTAGCCATTGCAGTTTCTACTCAGCTTTAGTTCTAGTCATTGTTGTACCAATGTGAATGTAACAGCAGATGTTTCACCATCTATGATGAAATCCAAGTATTTCAGTACATATTGGACACAAATGTCGGTACTGAATATCCAATTTCGTAGATATCATGAATACAATGTAGGTAAGTTGATTTCATGGTTACATGGTCGCATGCTGAGGAAATTACTTTATGTTTCTACGAAAACTACCAATACTCGATTTTATCGCATGTAGAGCAATATAAAATTATTTATGTCCGATACATAGTAAAATGATTTATTATTATGCTATTGCAGCGCCGGACGACCAGCGCCAAGATGAGTCCACAAAATTGTTATGATTGCGAAAAACTGGACAAAACTAGAACTAGTCCGAAGTGAAAGTAGGTATATTTTGGTCTATTCCCATCAGTGGGATCAGCAGGGCTGTGAACGATGATGATAAATTGACGTGTTTGACGATTTCGTAAAAATAAACCGGTTACTTTTTAGATCATAGTATTTCTTAAAAGTGCCTACTTCTTGCTAGCGTAGTTGGCTACGAGTGTGCCTTCGAAGTCAGGGGTATCGGGTTCGATTCTCGGCGTAAAAACAAGTTTTCTCCCCATAGCAATTTGGGGTTCATATTTGGGTGTAATTGTGTGTGTGATGTGAATGTTTCCGGCACCCACGACACAAATCATCGAACTTAGTGTGAAGCTCTGAGTGTGAAAGCGGTTAAGCGTATTTATATTACAAAAAATTTAGACGACCAAATATACTATTATGAATAATGAATTATAAATAAATAAAAAAATAAATATATCAAGTTACTAGGACTCATAATTATACGACGATCAAAATTAAATTAAATTAAAAGAAAATAATAATAAAATAATCTAGACATTAATATTACGGAGACAATTAAATTAAATGATAATATAGAAAATAAAAAAAATATATCAAAAAAATGTAACACGTAAAACTTACACTTACATTAAACATGTAGTTGTAAACATTGCTTCATAAAAGGCCAGTATGCCTGGTCCCCGACCATTCGCCAGGACGAAGTCGGCATATGTTATATTAATCCAAACGGAAAAGAAAGAAGTTATTAACCACAGACAATCTGTCTACTTTATCGTCAAGCCTATGAGTTCCTTTTTTCTGTGTTCCCTGGTCAAAGCCGAGGCAGGAAGCTAGTGTATCATACGAGCAACAATGGAGTGACAATCAAGCCCAATTAGTATAATTATGAGGCTTTGAGTATACTCAAGTTGAACTCTAGTGAATATATAATAATATATTTAAATGTACATAATGAGTCATTACTATGAATAGATACGAACATACATCTATTCGCATGTAATGACTATTGCTTACACCTGTAGCTACCGGTTTATATTTGAATTTGACAAATTTTCTAAGAAATAAAGTTCATTTTTGCAGAACACAAACAGAAACCGCTCGCAACAGAAATAGGTAAGTATAACTAATCACTCGTTATCATATTAATATTGATAATATTAATAATTGTTATGCTGCTACGTCGTTTGCATCTATACTTTTTAACAGATGAAGTGAATTTCATAGAAAACATTTCAATGTACTAATAATTCAAATGAGGCTTCCGTCTACTGGGACCGCAATTAACTAGGACCGCGGTCCCAGTCGCCGGACCCGTAAATTTTTTTTTTCTTCCGGCGACTGGGATAGATAACTAAAAAAAAACTGTTATTCAAACCAAAATCAGTACAGTCAAACGAAAAAATATCTAAATTATTTATATAATTATCATTGACTTAATGCGACTGTGAAATATGTGAACTTACTTTTTAATTATCATGTAATTTAATGTAATCCTCTTTTAATTTTCTTCATTTGATACCCTAAATACTCGATAAGTTTGGTTATTTTTTATTATTAACGCATTACTATTTCACGTAAAAAATCCACCATTTTGTTGTTTTTTCAAACGCCTATCCAAGGCAGCTTGGTTTTTAAGACGAATATAACGATACCTTTAGTGTCAAAAACCATCCAGCCGTTTTGGAAGATATGAGGTAGTAAAGAAATTTACAAATATATTAACATAAAAAAAAACATAAACACTTTCACACTCACAGCCGCACACTAAGTTCGATGACTTGTGTCGTGGGTGCCGGAAACATTCACATCACACACACAATTACAACCAGAACCAGAAACACAAATTTTCCTTGGGGAGAAAACTTGTGTTCCCGCCGGGAATCGAACCCGATACCCCTGCTCAGAAGGCGAACATGCTCTCAACTAAGCCAATGGGCAGTTCAAAGTTTCAGTATTTACATACATGATAAGCGCGAAAATCATAACCCTTCGGGTATCGGTTAGCAGTCGGGTAAGAATATACGTAAAATTTTGAAGCATCAAATCGGAAGAAATAGTTTCAAACACGCTTCCGGAAATAACCTGCAAAAGAAAGTCTTATTTATAACCATTGCCCAATTCAATTAGTGTGAAAGTCTATCGAATTATGCTATTAAGCAGAAGACAAACTGCCACGCTTCACACAAAAACCCGGTAAATCCAAATGGATGCGTTTATATACGACTAGCTTTTGCCCGCGGCTTCGCTCGCGTTAAGAAGTACAACAAACTTTCATCCCCTATTTTATCCCCTTGGGGGTAGAATTAATCAAAATCCTTTCTCAGCGGATGCCTACGTCATAACATCTACCTGCATGCCAAATTTCAGCCTGATCCGTCCAGTGGTTTGGGCTGTGCGTTGATAGATCACTATGTCAGTCAGTCAGTCAGTCACCTTTGAGTTATATATATTTAGATAGCGTTTCCTTCAACTTCCCGTTATCATCCTATTATTTATTTATACCATGAGTTAATAATTGAACGCAAGCAAAGCTTAAAAAAGATATGAGGTAACAAACATAAAAAAATAAATTTAAAAAATACAGTCAACTTGATTACCTCCTCCGCCGGTAAAAAATACACCTAAAACAGGCGTTTAGTAATAATCAAAGAATTTGAATTAAAAAATAATGTTATGTTACTTACATTAATAATTTGAACTGCCCATTGGCTTAGATAGGTGAGCGTTAGCCTTCTAAGCCCCCCTGCGGTAATCGGGTTCGATTCCCGGCGGGAACACAAGTTTTCTCCCCAAGGAAAAATTGTGTTTCTTGTTTTGGTTGTGAGTGTGTGTGTGAATGTTTCCGGCACCCACAACACAAGTCACCGAAATTAGTGTGGGGCTGTGAGTGTGAAAGCGTTTATATGAATGATTTTTTTTTATTTAGTATAGGAAACGTTTGATCATTATCTCATCTGATGGTAAACGACGATGTGATCAACAATGGAGCACGCTTAAGTTCATTCGCGACTTCAAGACCCCATGTTGTATGTTATAATATCGTAGGTACTTAGCAGGTGATACCGACTCAGATAGGGAGTTCCATTCCTAATGAAAAAGTTATAAAAATTTATGAGAAATTCAAATAGCAAAACGCACGCTATTATGGCGACTGATTCCTGGAATCATTTTCTATATTTTCAACCGACTTCAGAAAAGAAGGTTCTCAATTCGACTGTATGTTTTTTAATTATTATTATTTGTATTAATGTTACGCGATAATTCCGCCAACTATGAATCGATTTTGATGATTTTTTTTGGGTTCCGCAACTCAAAAGGAAAAACGGAACCCTTCTGTTCTGTGTGATCACTTATATAATTAAAGGTTTGTACGGAACCCTCAGTGCGCGAGTCCGACTCGCACTTGGCCGGTTTTTGTTTTATATATTATACCTTAGATCAAACCAAAACCAAAATATAAGCGGTGAAGTCGGTTATTTTTAAGCTTTGCTTACTTATGTTTCAATTATTGATTGGTCAACTTTTCTTTGCAGCAGCCATGATAGGACGTCACGTAAAAATACTTGAAACGGTCGCGTTTTGTATTAATTTTGATTGCGACAAAATTGGAAAGTTGAATGAGTAAAATCATTTTTGTTTGATTTGATTGTATTGCATATTTTGTACATCAAAAAACTAAAATATTAAGCTGGCCACTTTTTATTTTACGCTGAACCTTTTATGGTTCAACCAGATGTTACAAACGATTGTATTTTTTGTTTGGAATAAATGGAGAATTAAATTCTGCTCGAGATATTTGTAAAAGGCGCCAAATGTAAGCGTTACAATATTTAAGCAACCTTTTCTATTCTTTTAAAATAATTTTTACAAATTTTAATATCTTTAAAATTGTTATAATTTGTAATTATAGTGGTCAAATCGACATTTGACCTTTTTCTATCACATGTCAACGCCTATGGTAGAAAAAGATTATTGCATTTTTCAATTTTATTACACTTAGTATTGTTACAAACTTAGACGGAAGATTTTATCACTTAAAACTTCATACAGAATTTAAAAGCTTATAAATAAGAAAACACTCAGCAATGATTTTGATCATTGCTGAGTGTTTTCTCTGAGTATACCATCTCAAGCATGTCCCATTTTTTTGTACAGGAATATAAATACAGGCATATTTGTCATAGTAAATAAAATTAAAATCCTTCCGCTAACTAGCTAGGTAGTCCTTATAGATATTACTACCGAGCTGAAGCTTCCTGTTACATATATGAAAGCTTAGAAGTCAGCCAACGTGCAGCCTGTGCCCAAAAAGGGAAGTCGTGCCGACCCTGCCAATTATAGGCCCATCTCAGGCACGTCCACAATGGAACGTGTACTCCTAATTTATGTATTTGGATATCTGATTTCTTGAGGAAACAGTCGATTGGAGTAGTTTTAGACAGGTGCTCGTCAGATCTAATGGCAATGAATGCCGGGGTAGGTACCTCAAGGGTCTTCTTTCGGCAATGCTCTTTTTGCTTCACATTAACGATCTGCTCAAGCCCGGTATCTCTGGGTATGCAGACGATAGCACTGTTGTCGAAAAAGGTATGTGTCCAATGCACAAGCTGGTGAGGTACAAGTCTAGTCTCTACGAGGGGAAATGAGAGATCAATTGAACTCGAGCTTGTTGGCCGTGGCTGATTGGGGCGATGCTAACTTGGTTCAATTTAATTAGTGTTGCCCAAATTCAGTCTTGGTCTTGCAGTCTTGGTCTTGTTCTTGCGTTTTTGCAAGACCAAGACCAAGAACAAGACCGCGTATTTTTAGCAAGACCAAGACCAAGACTGACCGTGCAAGACTTGAGCAAGAACAAGACATAGCCTGCAAGACTCTTGCGTCTTGCAGCTAGGACTTAGCGCTATTTCACTGAGTAGTTAGGTGTAACAGTTCGGTGTATAGGTAGGTACGCTTAGGAATTCTATGAGACGCAAAAAACTGTATCAAAGAATATGAAAAACTGGACCTATGCGCATTACGACTAATACCATAAACATAGCGAATAAAAAAATATTTATTAAAATCAAACTGAGTGCATGCATAGTTATGTTTTAAGATAAGTATTGTTCTTTAAAATACAGTCAAGTTATTGTAATTAATTTGTTTTTTTACATGTTTTAGCAAATGTAAGCTTATAAATCATAAATGTTTATTAAGAAACAGTTACTTCCATGGAAAACGACATATAGGTCAGTTGATTTTTCGAATTTCTTATCAAATCTTCAGTTATTTATTAATCTGCTTGATCTTTACTATGGCTATGTTAATTCAAGCTCACAATGTTCCAATTCTAATACGTTTTTCTAAGATTTAAAGTAAACTTTAATAAATAGTAATAGACTAATAGGTAATTGCAAGACTTGCAAGACTCTTGCTGCAAGACCAAGACCAAGACCAAGACTGGGAGCGCAAGACCAAGACCAAGACCAAGACCAGGTGTATTGGCGCAAGACCAAGACCAAGACTGGCTAAGTCTCGTCTTGTTCTTGCATTTGGGCAACACTAAATTTAATGCGTCCAAAACTCAGGCGTGTCTTTTCTCAGCTGAACGGAGACCTTTTCACCTGTCTCCAACGTTCCAAAGTATACCAATACCTATAAGCTCGAGTTTCTTGGCGTTTCCTTGTTGTCTAACCTTAAATTTGGTACCTACATCGAAACCAGAGCTCAGCTGGTCGCTAAGATACTGGGTATCCTTGCAAAGGTTAGGCAGTACTTCACACCGGAACAGTTTCTTAATTTATATCAATCTCAGGTCCAAGTATGATACGTGTATGGAGTACTGCGGCCACCTGTGGGATGGATCCGCTAAGTACCAGCTTGAAGCTCTTGAGTCCATCGACTGGCGAGCAAAAAGACTCATTGGCGATGATAAGCTAGTCGAGTCCAAATTGCAGAGTCTCGGTCACCGACGTAAGGTCGCAAGCCTATCGGCATTCTACCATTTACATTTTGGAGAGTGTGCGCAGGAATTACACGAATTATTTCCCCCATGTCCGTTTTACCATGTAACAACAAGACAAACTGGCAAACGTCATCCATATATGGACTTACCTCCAGTTCGCTCGAAGCGTTTCGCTTCTACGTTTATCATCCGTACTGCAAGGAGAGAAACTCATTGCCCTCGTCTTAGTTACCCGAAAGGTATAATCTGGATATCTTCAAGTCAAAAGTGAATAGGTACCTTCTAGGCAAGCATGCTACATCTTCGGCCGCATCGTCGCTTTCTATCAGGTGAAATTGTGGTCATGCTTGCCTATCACGCATAAAAAAAAATTGCGTTATTCCTCTCTACCCAAAGGTTTGTCTGGAATTGATCGCTAGATAGGTCAAATTTGTACCTTTTTACTTATTTTTAAATGACATCTCCAAAAATAAGTACGATTCGACGAGTTCGATTTATGAAATATCATCTTAAAAAATAAGTAAAATGGCACAAATTTGACCTACAAACCAAAAATAACATAAACCCACTCCTAGAACTACAGTATTACGTCCCGTTTCTTTATTCATCAATAGAGATATATTGTGTAGGGTACCTTTATTTTATTACGCAGCTGTGATCTCGGTTCGCTCATGAATCTAAATGTTCGTTTCCATTATTACCTTTACGGTACAAGAGTTATATAAAACAGTTATACAACTTATTACAAAATCAGTATCGACTAATTAAATCTTAGTTAATTAAGATTGATGGTTTTTAGCGCGAGCTGTTAGTCAGTTAAAAGTTTTGAAAAGTAGATACTTATGTTTATTTCTGTTAACGTAGTAAAAGTAGTTTCTGTTAAGGTATATAAAGCAAATAATTGTTTAAGTGATTAGTATTAAAGTTTGTGATTGCGTTGAGGTCATAATCAGATTATTTGTATAGGTATACGTATACGTGTTAATATCGGGTAATGAGAATATTTTAAGAAAAAGCAAATTATAGGAATACATTAAATCATAATTGCTTCGTGTAAAGGGCATAAATGGTATATAAAATGGCTAATAAATTTTTGTAATAATAAAATTAGTAACTACTCCTAAAATTTTAATCACTAAATAATATTGTATGTAAATAAACTGAATCTTGGCATACATCTAATAACAGCATACACTTGTATATTTACCGACGAACAATATAAAAAATCTGTCTGCAAAGAAAACAAGTTATAAATTTCTAATACGCAATGTATGTTCCGCATAAAAATTTAATTTACTTTTTTTTGCAGTCGATTTTTTTATTGATAAATTTATTTTTCACTTTTTGTTATAAGACTTTTAAGCAATTATATAAAAACTTTATTAGAGCTTTATCATACCTAAGTAATGAAAATTTTAGTGAGAATGGTCGCTAATATATAATTTTACCAAATTTTTAATCGTTATAGTTACAAAATGGTCATTCAATCCAAAATGATAAAAGATCTTAAAATGATTAGCATATACCTATTTAAAGATACCCCACTTGATACAATTTCTTGAATTTAATTTTTTTTTTTTCACAATATGGCGTCTGGCGGTCACCAATTAGACCTATGCCACATAGGAACAAACACATAATATACTTGATACACACGATCGTCGGGCAGTCGGGTAAAAAACGCAAACAGAAATTTGAGGTTAGCCCGTTGGCTTAGTTGGATGAGCGTTCGCCTTCTAAGCAGAGGAATCGGGTTCGATTTCCGGCGGGAACAGAAGTTTTCTACCTTGTGTGTTGTTTTAGTGATTATGTGTGTGATGTGAATGTTGCCGACATCCACAACACAAACCTTACCTTACCTTACCGTGTGGGGCTGTGAGTTTGAGAACGGTTATTTTATTTATTTATTTATACATCTAAGTATTTTTTTGTATGGACTTTAGGTTCTGCATTATATGCAATACTGTCCTAGTCTACTCTACAGCCTTGCGGTTTCGTCACCAGAGGATTCCTCGAATGCGGGTAAAATAAAAGGCACGCATTTTTTATTCAGTCTGTCTCTTACTCTTTAAAGACTGCTTGAATTATAGTGATACGGAGAGGGTTTTAGAAGGGTAGATAACGAGCTAAAAGGTTTTAAGAAATCACTTTGTAATTTTAAAATAGAGTTAAGTAAACGTAGGAAAATAGTTCAGGTATAGCATGGATGGATCTCTTTTACTTGTTTTGTATATTATTATGTAACTTTATTATGATTAAGATATAATAACAGCGTATATTTTTTTTATGCCTGATAGGCAAGCATTTGACCACAATCTCACCTGATGGAAAGTGATGATGCGGCCTAAGATGTAGCATGCTTGCCTAGAAAATAGCTATTCACTCTTGACTTAGTTATATATACTGATGTGAGTGCTAAAGGGTTAGTTTAAATTATGTTTGAGCCAAATGTATTATATACTTGCCCCGCGGCTTCACCCACTATAATCAAGTTAAAAAGAAGCCTATGAGTTAATCCTAGGTATAAGCTATGTAGATGTTCATCCGAATCCGTTTAGATATTAAAGCATGAAGAGGAAACAAATACCATTACACACAAACTTTTGGATTTATAATATTAGTAGGATACTGTATGTGCCAAAGGGTTTGTTTAAATTTTGTTTGAGCCAAATGTACACATAGGTACTACTAAAGTAATGATAAACGCGTCCCACCCTCCCCAAAGATCCTCAGATCTAAAATTGTAGAGTTTGTAGATTGAGAGAATTGTAGAGTGTTGGACATATAATTCGTATCATGGTCATTACGCATTCATAAAAAAAGGTTGCGTATCGAACATAAAAAAAAATATAAGCACAACCTTCACTTAGAATTAAACTAGACTAAACCAATCCAAATCAAAGCAAACCCATTAGTTTATTGATATAAAAAACTTATTTAACTACTTACATTTATCACAAAGAAAACCCACTATAACATTAAAATGAATCTTAAGCTGATCATCAGGAGGATACAAACAAATCAAACTGATTTTTTTTATAGCAATAATTTTTTTTAATAAATTGCCAATTACATTACAAGGTTTAGAATCGAATCAATTTAGAATTAAATTGAATGATTGGTTACTCGAACGCAGCTATTATAGCATAGATCATTTTTGGGGGCTGAGTCACCCACGTCCGTAGGAGGATACCCCTTAAGTCTGACTCCCTACACGTGGTCCCCGGGTGGTGCTAATCAGGTGACATTTGAGAGGTGGTAGAGCATTTTGTGAGTTGCTCGCCTGGCTTGCTACCAAAGTAGCTTACCACCATCAAGTTGAAAGTCTGCCGCCAAGCCAAATACGGTGTTCCGGCAGTTATCCTTGAGAGCCTGCGTATTCCAGGTCTAGTGTGTTTACCAGCTTCGATCACATCGCCACTTACCATCAGGTGAGATAGTGGTCAAACACTAGCCTGTCACAAATAAAAAAAAAAAAAAAGATCAATATTTAACATACAAAAATATTTGATATTTGCGATTGTGATGGAGTAGTATTCTGTGATTGTGATGCTTCTATTTTAGTTTTTTTGGTAAATTATATTTAGTGGAATGTATTAAGATTTTAGGACGTAGTAGATCAATTGAATGTTTAAAGATTTGCACGCCTGCAAAGGCAGAGTAAGAGGAAAATTAATAATTACGCTGTCATCATTTGTACAACCTTACTTTTGCAAATAAACAATTTTTTTTTTATTTGTGACAGGCTAGTGTTTGACCACTATCTCACCTGATGGTAAGTGACGATGTGATCGAAGCTGGTAAACACACTAGACCTGGAATACGCAGGCTACACGCTAGATTAATATTATTATTATTGAAGTGTTTATATCTAAACATTGTTCTTAAAACAGGCCTTGATTCCTAATCACCTCATCACTGCCCCAAATAACCCCTCAAATGTAACGCAATGATCTCAAACATTACCCTAATCTATGCTAATAAACTTAAAATATGAATACGCCAAATCACGGAGCAGCGTAAACCCGACGCGTAAAATTATATAGGGCGTAAATTAAATTTTATTTTCGTTATTTCACGTTTCATTTCGAAGGCAAGTAAAGAAATAGCTACGTGTGTGTAGACTGAAGAAGAATTGCGTATATGGGTAGCCTCTTAGTGCTATTTTTCACACACGATCTCACATTTATGTTGACGTAGTAGAACTGGTAAATATTTTGCCGTTTGAATTATTGTAACAATTGATCAACTACATGGCATCAACTACATGATTTACAGTTATGAGCTAATAACATCGGTGCTGTAACACGTACGAATTTTTTTGTATGGACTTTAGGTTCTGAATTATATCCAATACTGTCCTAGTCTACTCTACAGCCTTGCGGTTTCGTCACCAGAGGATTCCTCGAATGCGGGTAAAATAAAAGGCACGCATTTTTTATTCAGTCTGTCTCTTACTCTTTAAAGACTGCTTGAATTATAGTGATACGGAGAGGGTTTTAGAAGGGTAGATAACGAGCTAAAAGGTTTTAAGAAATCACTTTGTAATTTTAAAATAGAGTTAAGTAAACGTAGGAAAATAGTTCAGGCATAGCACGGATGGATCTCTTTTACTTGTTTTGTATATTATTATGTAACTTTATTATGATTAAGATATAATAACAGCGTATATTTTTTTTATGCCTGATAGGCAAGCATTTGACCACAATCTCACCTGATGGAAAGTGATGATGCGGCTGAAGATGTAGCATGCTTGCCTAGAAGGTACCTATTCACTCTTGACTTAGTTATATATACTGATGTGAGTGCTAAAGAGTTAGTTTAAATTATGTTTGAACCAAATGTATTATATACTTGCCCCGCGGCTTCACCCACTATAATCAAGTTAAAAAGAAGCCTATGAGTTAATCCTAGGTATAAGCTATGTAGATGTTCATCCAAATCCGTTTAGATATTAAAGCATGAAGAGGAAACCATTACACGCAAAATTTTGGATTTATAATATTAGTAGGATACTGTGAGTGCCAAAGGGTTTGTTTTAATTTTGTTTGAGCCAAATGTACACATAGGTACTAAAGTAATGATAAACGCGTTCCACCCTCCCCAAAGATCCTCAGATCTAAAATTGTAGAGTTGGTGTTGGACATGTAATTCGCATCATGCTCATTACGCATTAGTAAAAAAAGGTTGCGTATCGAACATAAAAAAAATATAAGCATAATCTTCACTTAGAATTAAACTAGACTAAACCAATCCAAATCAAAGCAAACCAATTAGTTTATTGATATAAAAACTTATTTAACTACTTACATTTATCACATAGAAAACCCGCTATAACATTAAAATGAATTCTAAGCTGATCATCAGGAGGATACAAACAAATCAAACTAATTTTTTTTATAGCAATTAAATTTTTTAATAAATTGCCAATTACATTACAAGGCTTAGAATCGAATCAATTTAGAATTAAATTGAATGATTGGTTACTCGAACGCAGCTATTATAGCATAGATCATTTTTGGGGGCTGAGTCACCCACGTCCGTAGGAGGATACCCTTTAAGTCTGACTCCCTACACGTGGTCCCCGGGTGGTGCTAATCAGGTGACATTTGAGAGGTGGTAGAGCATTTTGTGAGTTGCTCGCCTGGCTTGCTACCAAAGTAGCTTACCACCATCAAGTTGAAAGTCTGCCGCCAAGCCAAATACGGTGTTCCGGCAGTTATCCTTGAGAGCCTGCGTATTCCAGGTCTAGTGTGTTTACCAGCTTCGATCACATCGTCACTTACCATCAGGTGAGATAGTGGTCAAACACTAGCCTGTCACAAATAAAAAAAAAAAAACAATATTTGACATACAAAAACATTTGACATTATAAAATTTGATATTTGCGATTGTGATGGAGTAGTATTCTGTGATTGTGATGCTTCTATTTTAGTATTTTTGGTAAATTATATTTAGTGGAATGTATTAAGATTTTAGGACGTAGTAGATCAATTGAATGTTTAAAGATTTGCACGCCTACAAAGGCAGAGTAAGAGGAAAATTAATAATTACGCTGTCATTATTTGTACAACCTTACTTTTGCAAATAAACAATTATTATTATTATTATTGAAGTGTTTATATCTAAACATTGTTCTTAAAACAGGCCTTGATTACTAATCACCTCATCACTGCCCCAAATAACCCCTCAAATGTAACGCAATGATCTCAAACATTACCCTAATCTATGCTAATAAACTTAAAATATGAATACGCCAAATCACGGAGCAGCGTAAACCCGACGCGTAAAATTATATAGGGCGTAAATTAAATTTTATTTTCGTTATTTCACGTTTCATTTCGAAGGCAAGTAAAGAAATAGCTACGTGTGTGTAGACTGAAGAAGAATTGCGTATATGGCTAGCCTCTTAGTGCTATTTTTCACACACGATCTCACATTTATGTTGACGTAGTAGAACTGGTAAATGTTTTGCTGTTTGAATTATTGTTACAATTGATCAACTACATGGCACAACAAATATTTACAGTTATTGGCTGATATGCTGCGGTGCTGTATAGCACTGAAGGATATTTTTCATTTCCCCATTTATTTATTAATTTCATACTACCCGTGCGTACGTGGTACCGTGTACCGCAACATCGACCGCCTTTATCAAGTTAAAAAAAAATGCAGACGAATTTACAACCACTTTTTTTGAAGTCGGTTGAATATTGCCTATCTATTAATTCTACTTATATTATAAATCCGAATGTTTGTGTGTAAATGTGTAAGTATGTTTGTTCCCTCTTCACGCTTTAACGGCGGAACGGATTTGGATTAAATTTGAAATATACAGAGCTTATACCTAGGATTAACACATAGGCTACTTTTCAACTTGATAATAGCGGGCGAAGCCACGGGACACGGTTAGTCCTATATAGTTATGTACATTCCAAATTCCATCCTAAGCCGACACAGCTTTAAGAGAATACAAACATACTTAACAAAAACTTTCGGAATGTATAATATTAATGTGATAATTTACACAAGTAACTTACAAAATACTTGTGGTCAAATGCTTGCCAATCACGCATAAAAAAAAGACTAACCCAACTCGTCAAGAAGTTTTCTGTGTTGTAGATCACTTTTGGTTTTGATTGTTGTTCAAGCCACTTGCACTGTCGTTATTGCATACAACAGATAAATTATAATCTAGTGAAGTTAAAAACAACTATATCGTTAACATTCTTAGTTAATAATTATCACCGTAAGGACTAATAATATTAGGATACATTTAAAAAGAGATACTTAATCCCCTGAACTATAACTCAACATAAATAATAGTAACTTGTAAATGAAATAGATATATAGGTTATTGATATCATCATTTCATTAAAATATTCATATTAAACTATTCATGCAGTCTTCAAGTTATTATTATTATTTATAATATGTGAGTCTTCAAGTCGCGAGTGAATAGGTATCTTCTAGGCAAGCTTGCTCCATCGTCGACTACATCGTTGCGTAAAAAGTTTCCTTTCTTGATCAAAAAAATCATATTCATTATAATATCATTATTTCATTACATTAACAGACGAAAACGTAGTATTAGTACTGTATTTAAACGTAGTGTTTTTAAACATGAAAAATCAGAAATATTATCTACATACATACTTCCTCATTAAAAACATACGTTCAAAAGCCTATCACCATTAACAATTGGCTCTTGTATACAAGACAACATACGTTACATAACGTTCACCGTCATAAATAATCAGGTATATTGCTAAAAAAATACACAATTGCAATTTTATGTTTATTCTGTTTTAATATTACAGTATAATCAGTTCTTCGCTCAAATTTAAATTTAAATGCATGTAGTCTTCATCTTTAAAAATAGTGACATTTAGTTTAAAAATTTTAAGATAATGCTGTTGTGAATGTTATGATATACACTATGTTGGTGATCTTATAGATAAATAAATAAATGTCTGTTTTTAAACTAGTCCTACTTTTACCATAATGCCACTTTAAGGCGACTTGGTATCGAGTTGGCGGACTGGAGCCAAACTGTAGCCTTGTAGAATTGCCTGCATAGTCAGCGTGCGCGCTTTCATATATTTTTTGAAATTATTCTTACCCTTTTACGCAAAAATCGAGTTTACAACGAGGTTTGAATGTTTGTTGGGATTACACCCAATATTTTTTGTAAAAAATATCTTTTATAGAAACAGAATAAAGTTGATTCATTCCACTAACGGGAACGGGAAATTTGGTGTTTTTTAGTAAAGTTTAAATTATTTTTCTATAGAGCCAAATTTATTCAATCGTGTATCGCTGAACATATCTGAATAAAATGTTTGGTTAGCATTTTTTTAATGTGTAATAAACGTTCGTTTTTAAAGGTCAGATCTTTAATATTCGTGAGGATGAATCGTATAATTTGGAGCCTACTTCACCTTAAGTAACGATCGACACTACAAACCCAGGAAAACAAATGAAAATCGCGCTAGTACTCAGGAGCACTCAGGAATGCCCAAAGCTTTAAATTATTATCTCATTTAATTCCACCGCAATAAAACTCCAGTCACGAATCATGCCTTATTATTAAAGCCGCACCTTAGCAAAACACTCCAATATCACTGAAAGAATGCGCTACCATTATTTCTTTTTGCTTTATACCTACCCCAAATGTTATTTCCGGTCATGCCATCCTGAGTTATTATTATTTTTATCATGATAATAAAATTAATAGGAAACATTCTCATATTAGTTACGTTATGATTGTTATGTAATAAGCTTAGTTTTATTGTAGATGACCATTTACGAGAGAAATGAAAGGCCTGGTAACCGCTAATATTTATAGATTATGATTTGACCTAATTTCTGTACTTTTATCGGTTACGATTGGTGGTTATGGCGGCTGTGCCCAGCTGGCAAAAGATTAACATGGGTAATAAAACTCCATAGGTCATTATTAATATAAACTGACGCGCCTTCACTATACCTACTTATAAAATTTAATTTGGATGAGTCAAATGATTAAAGTGAATGCTAATAGTAACTATTTATGCAATGGGTAGACAAATACCGTAAGGTTTGAAATACGTTATTTTTGTGGGGGCGAAAATGCCTACCACTTCCCTTCCTTCCCAGGGAAAGGAAAAGGGTGTATATGGCTCGAGATAGGGTGCGCTAGCAGTCACTATCTTGCCCCGGCGGCGGTAGGTCCCGGATGCAAACTCCTCCGGGCCCTTGCGCCTATGGAGGGGTGACCTTGCTCACCAAGTCCACCCCCCAGACTTGTAGAGCCGTGTAAGCTGATCAAGAAGTAAGGCTTGAAATACCTCCATCAGGACATTTCAAGTATTTTTAACGTTATTAATCAAGCTAAAATAAAGACGTTATCTGTTGTATAATACCAATGTTGGCTTTATACGGGAATCACTGAATACAGTTCTACCCCTAATTTTAAAATTTTTTTGGCCTCTGATTAGTTTGATTTTACAACCAGACTGTCGATCCAGCCAGCTTAGACAATCACGTTGAACTCCCGCCGATTTTTTCAGCTTCATAGTGTATTGTTTTCTTTTACTACAAAACGTACCGCTTCTTGGCGAATACTTAATTCAAGATATCTGTTCATGAGCGTAAAAAGGCCTTTGATAAGGACACTCGCGAGTGCAGGTATTTTCACAGGAAGACTTATTTTAGTAGCAGTTAGGGCTTTGCCAGGTACGCCGGTGCAAACATCAGGTCAGCTCTTCCCCACATTATTATACTTATTCAGCATATTTAGTACCTATCAAAAACTTTTTGGCGCTCCGTCCCCACAGTTGATATGCGCTTTGTTGATGCTGATGTTTCGTAAACCTAGTAGACTTAAGATACAGCATTTTCGACATAAGTAATGACTCGAGTAAAATGCCCACTAAACAAAACTGTCTCCCCCCGCCTGTTCGTTTCATAAAATTACTTTAAACTGACATTATTTGCCAATCTCTGGGAAAACTGCATTAAGTCTTAAGAAATCAGTTTTTAAAGCACATAAATATTGTTGTACCCAGTAAATTGGGTGCGCAGCCAAGCGTTAAAGACACTGTAGTTGGGAAGTGAAAACGTTATTTGAAAATGGAATGGGTGTTATATATTTTTTAAATAACTTACAAACAATTTACGTGGTTATATAGCACCCTACTGGTAGTTTTTTAATCGGAATATCCAATAAGTATAATAATATATATATATATACTTCAATATGTTTTCCAAAGATGAAAGAATTATGTTGGTCCAACTTCGAGAAAGATATAAATCGAAGCAAATATCTTGATTGATCAGCATTGTAAGGGCTTTATATTTTCTTATTATAGTTAGGTAAAGGACTATTGAATGTTCTATATAGAAGATTCGAATGGCTTCTATTCATACAAATATTGTATTAATAACAAAGTGGAACGAAAAACTATTATTACTAATATACATTAAATATGAGATTTTTTTGAGAGGTGGTAGAGCATTTTGTGAGTTACTCGCCTGGCTTGCTACCAAAGTAGCTTACCACCATCAAGTTGAAAGTCTGCCGCCAAGCCAAATACGGTGTTCCGGCAGTTATCCTTGAGAGCCTGCGTATTCCAGGTCTAGTATGTTTGCCAGCTTCGATCTCATCGTCACTTACCATCAGGTGAGATAGTGGTCAAACACTAGCCTGTCACAAATAAAAAAAAAAAATAGGAGGCTAATAAGTATTCATCGTAGACATATGAAACGGTTCTAAAGGACAAGGTTTCCATTAAAATGTAACGGTGTCTTTTAGGAATATTGCCGAGAAATTAAAATAATAGCGTTGTCGTATTTTTATTTATATATTTGTACCTTTACCTCGTCTTAACCAATTTTGATGAAATTTTGCATGTAGATTGGAGAGGCTCAGAAGTCCCGTTAAAACTACGGCAAATTAGAGGTTTTCCGCCAGAATATGAAAAATGAAATCTTTGTTTAATCCTTTGCACCTCCATCAACAGTCACTTTTCTCAAACAAAATTATATCACACGGTTAAGGAAAAAACTTTACTGTTGTAATATGATAAAATGTATTAATTGGCTTAAAAATAATTACATTACGTCTTAATATGGTAAGGTAATTAATTGGCTGATAAAATATATTAATTGGCTTAAAAATAATTACATTACGTCTTAATATCGTAAGTAATTAATTACAATTATAAAAAGAAACCTTAAAATCTAAAGCTAGTTACCGGAGGAAACTATTGTATGTATCTTACTTTAATGATCAAACGTCTCTTGATATCTTATACCATCTAACAACAAGACAAACTGTCAAACGTAATCCATTTATGGTTGACATACCTCCAGTTCACTCGAAGCGTTTCGCTTCTACGTTCATCATCCGTACGGCGAAGCAGTATGAATTACCTGCGTCTATGTTCCCCAAGGGGAATAATTTGGGAGTCTTCAAGTCAAGAGTGAATAGATATCTTCAAGACAAACATGTCACATCTTCGGTCGCATCATCACCTTTCATCAGGTGAGATAGTGGTTAAATGTTTATCTATAACACATAAAAAAGAAACGATCAATAATATGTATTCATCGATTTAATATCTAGAGATGTTTAATAATATAAAAAAAGCATTACGTGGCATTATTACAAACTATGTGGTTCGATTCAACATGCATTATAAGCATACAACGGTCGAATTTCTATCACCTATGTTTCAGACCTAGACTGGCCGGAGAAAAGCAATAGCAGTAACTCAGTGGCCTATAATAACCGGGCATTCAGCAGTAACGACACCAAACCCGGATTATTGGTAGCCCAGGTGGCGATAACTGAGTCTAGCTAAAATATTTGAGATCATGTTGTGGAATACTTACAAGTACCAGCATTCATTTCAAGTGCGGTGTTAGTATATTTTTTGTTATTTGTAGACAGTATAATTTTTTCTCCTTGAAACCTAAATTGCTCCAACATCAACCAAACAGATTTACTATAATTGAAACGCAAGCAAAACTAAAAAAAAAGACTTCACCGCCTTTAATTGGTTTTGGCTTGATCGATTTCGATAAAATTTATATGACCACCTCTGAAGTATAATCTACCAAACAAAAAGAAATCATCAAAATCGATTCATAGTTGGCGGAATTATCGCGTAACATATACACAAAAAAATACAGTCGAATTTAGAACCTCCTTTTTTGAAGTCTGTTGAAAATGTCACCAATGTAACTTTTTCATAAATATGTCATTATTTATAATTTGTCGATATGCGAATTAGAAATAAATAATAATCCTTCCTATCTAGCATAATCTTATCCTAGTAAGCATTTGTGTTTCTTGATTTAATAAATAAGATTTATAAATGGGGAGATGACTTATTATTGGTACTTGTATTGCTGCCTGTCCAGGAGATGTCTCAGAACCTAAACAAAAAAAGTCAAGCCCGTTTAACCATCTAACAACAAGACAAACAGTCAAACGTCTTACATTTATAGTTGACATACCCACAATTCGCTCGAAGCGTTTCGCTTCTACGTTTATCATCCGTAATGCGAGGGAGTGGAACTCATTGCCCGCGTCTTTGTTTTCTGAACGGTATAATATGGGTGTCTTCAAGTCATTAGTGAATAGGTATCTTCTAGGCAAGCAAACTGCATCTTCAACTGCATTATTGCTTCCTATCAGGTGAGATAGTGGTCAAATGCTTGCTTATCAATCATAAAAAAAACATGAACTGCGGGTTATATGGATGAATGTGTAATCTTTTATAATATACTAGCCGTGCCCCGCGACTTCGCCCGCTATTATCAAGTTAAAAAGTAGCCTATGTGTTTATCCTAGGTATAATCTATATACATTCCAAATTTCATCCAAATCCGTTCAGCCGTTAAAGTGTGAAGAGGGAAGAAACATACTTACTTACATACACACTTACACGCAAACTTTCGGATTTATAATATTAGTAGGATTTATAATTATAATGTAAATGCGTGCTTGCGTTTCAATTATATTATGTCTATGTTAGTGCATTTATTTATTCATTATCATGCATTGTAGTATTTTATGAGAAAAAAAATCATTTTTATTCTCAAACATACGTATTTCAAACAATGTATATTAATTATTGTGTTAACATTTTAAGGTGATAGTCAGGATTTTTTCAGATCATAAAACTATCGAGCTTAACGACGTTAAAGTTTGCTGACTGTCTTACTTAGGTATAAGAACTGGCAAGTATGATGTAAGTCGACTGTATTTTTTTATGTGTGTTAACTCATAACTTCTCTCCACGTGAGCCGATTTCGTAATTTGTTTTTCAGTTTGAAAGATGTTGCTTTCTAATTGGTCCCATTTAAATTTGATCAAGATCTGATCAGTAGTTCTTGAAATATCGTGAATAATGTCTATTTTGTGACGAATAATGCGTACTTTGACGATGTTCTGGTTAACCCGACTTCAAAAGTTACCCCACAACTTTTTTCATTGTGAGCCGATTTTGATGATTCTTTTTTTATTTGTAAGCTGGTGGATCAAGGTTCCCATGATAAAGCGATGAAGACGGTTTTTTCAAGCTTTGCTTGCGTTTAATTATTATCTCTGATATGCTAGCGTTTGAGCACAAACAGACAGACTGGTATTACCTACCATTATTACTTTTGTAGAGTACGAAACCTTACGATTTTCTTTAGTTCTATATAGCTGTATCCGGTAGTTTCACCCGCGTTACTTAAGTTAATCCCGCATAATAAACTGTGGTGAAGCGTCTTTGCCTTTTATAATATAAAAAATAAATGTAAATTATACATCTGTGAATAAATACTTCACGTTATATACCTAATATTCATATTGGCAAGAATCTTTGGATGTTTGAATGCATTTACAGTGTATTGGGCTCTCTGCTGACCACTGTTAGAGATCGTTCAAGGACGATCCTAGAGATGGCGCTAGTTGTATCGAGTGACATTTTTTGCACTCGCGACTAACTTCACAGACTTAAAAAAGAGAAACTTCTGTCGTGTGTGTCACCTGATCCGTGTGGTTGACAAACCCTCCGCTATTGAATTTTGTGACGTAGAAAACTAATTAAATAATTATCATCTAATTAACCAGGACTTAAAATAAAAACTTCATCGTGTCTGTTGTGATCGACCGCGTGAACTGTGAGGTGATTGAGTGTTCCTTGCCTCATACACTCTCGGATTTCTTCGGATTCAAACTCGCCGGCCGGCGCGACGTGGAGTTGTGTGTGTGCGCTTAGGCATACATACAGTTTGCTGTAGTTCCTTTCTTGGGGAGCTCCAGAGGCGGTTTCGAAGCGGTCTAAGGTACGTGGGCTTAAATAAACACTGTAAATTGATTCGTGTATCCCTACTGATTTTTGCCAATATTTTAATCCGAAATAATTTACCGCTATCATTAAAAATATTAATACGTAAATGGTGGGCTATTTACACGCCAGCGATTTTACTCGCGCCACCAAACTGTATACTTACATTTCATCCGAATATGTTTAGCCGTTGTAGCGTAAAGAAACAAACACACGCACAAGCTTTCGAATTTATAAAATTAGTGTTAAAAGTAATGAAAATCACATGAAATCAAGGTAAGTTTTTGTTCCCCTTAATGGCAAATTTTCTCATCTGCTTGGTTAAACTTTAATGAAAAATAGTGCAATTGAATTTAACGACCAAACTTTTTCTTCATTGAACGAACACTTCCAGGACTTCCGTTCGCTATTATCATATGGTAGACATTATTCTCGCTCAAAGTTTAACATCCTCATTAATTATGCAAACGTCGTAACGAACTTCAGCTTCGTAGTCCCGTGATTGGTATAATTCGAGTATTTGAAAAGGCAATATCCACGAAGTTACAGACTGTCAAACTTGACATACTAAATGTACTCGCAACTCCGTATTTTTTTGTAACAATGAGTTGACAACGGACATTTTTATTAAAAGTTCAAATTTCAGGTAAATCTGTTCTCCCTGTACCAGTAGGTCAGAATGGTGCAATGTTTAGTGTGACAACCCTATAGTCGCCTAAAAGAAATTGAATTCAGTTCTTAGCAAAGTCGATCGACCAAGATTGTTTCAACGTATTATTGTCTCTATTATTGATGCACTTCATATAATTATGAGTCAAATAGTGAGGACTGTTACCTCATCACTAATTATTGCTTTTTTTATTAGTAGTGTTTTCTTTTGTCGTATACCTGCAGGTAAACACAACTCAATAACAATGTAGGTGCAGATGGCATAGTGCGGTAATAATATTATATAGAGTCTCTGAAATAGCATTATATAGAGCTGGTGAAGCGGCCAAATCAACCAAAACCTCAAAATATAGTGTACACTTATTAATTACTTATTTAGGGTTGATAATAACACTAGTGACTACTTTTTAGTGCCTTTTAGGATTGAAACGCTGCATTGGGATTGTAAGAAACGGAAACCCACTCTATTTAACAATATTTGTCAGGGCGTCTGGTTGAGGCAACGCCTGATGGTAAATGCTGATGCTTTATAACAACAACTACGAATTAGCATGGCCATCTAACAGGGTAGCATTTTAGACCGCTACCTCCTGGTCTTTTAGAATACGTTGTGTATTTTACATTTGAACCAATTATTTAAGAATTTACCAAGCGAGATAGAGTCTATGTACGGCAGTGCTATTAATATTACAATGAGCATATTCTATAATAGTGTTGTCCATTTTACTTGTTTTTCTACCTGTGCAACCTTGAACGTACAGTGTACCACAGAATATATTATTAGAAGCAATGTAACATAAGCGTTGCAGCTGGTTACTGCTCCCAAATGATGATAGATTTAGATTAGATGTACAAACATGGTTAAATCTTTTGATTCAATTGATATTTTTTCACCCCCGTGCAAATGAAAAAATAATGATTGTTTTTATTGCACAGCCGAAGCCAAAGTACTCTCTTTAGAGCTTACTGCACCTCCTTCTACACGTGCAGATTGTGGACTGACTACAAGCAAAAATCTTACAGCGCCCTTCGTGTCCAGTTTAATCGCGTTCAGGATGATCTTAGGTCTGCCCCGGCATTGCAGTGCCTCTACAATTTTAGCCGAAGCTCTTGTTGATTATTTCTACACAACAATGCGTAAGAGAGGCACATCACTAGTAAGGCGAATGAGGGGGAGCACTAACATCATGCTGGAGGTGCCGGCAGAAAGACTGGTTTGTTCCTATATCAATCATTGCTGCAGACTGCATGTTGCGCATATAGAAGCAAAGTAAAGGCAGTTTGATGAAACAATATCTTGACTATATTAGGTTTAAAGAAATTTATTCTCAAAACAGACAAAAAAGTCACTTACATGAGTACAATGCTAAACTTATTAGTATCAGGCTACATTCGTCATAAATTTTAACTATGTTTTTACATTATTGTAATTGTATTGATTTCATTCTAGTATTTAATTTTTAATTGTGATTTTGTTTTGAATATGATTTTAATTTGATATTATTGTAATGTGCCTAGTTAATAAATGAATTATTGTGTATGAAAAGTCTAAGTAACATGAAATAAAATATTAATATTAAAAATATTTTATTATAGTTTAAAAAATTCAGGGCCGCGTAAGTTTTTATCTATCTTTAGATTTTCGTTCCTATCACATTGTTATATCTTAGGTACCTTTAAGTTTAGTTTGAAGACATTTCTATTTGCGATGACGCGTCGGTTTCTATCAAGGAGATAATCAGTACATACCGACAACTACAAAGCAATCGTAGGCGTGACTTAAAAAGAAAATGATAAATTGCCACAGCTGTTTCCAACTGATCCAAAATAAATAGCCCGAGCCATCCTAAAATAGGCCTCTATTGACTCGTACTCTCATTTCACTAAAGAAATGCATCTTGTAAAAATAAAGACAGGGCCGTTAATTATAAACCAGTGTGAAAGTAAAAAAGATTTTTAGGGGGAGCTATATTTATCACAAAATCTGATGCTTAAACGCGTTGGAGGTATTTTTTTCTTAAGAAATAATTAAGACGAGAGACGGAGCGCGAGGTAATAAAATACTTTGTGTTGAGTGACGGGACTCTGAGACAGTCGGAGGGTATGTCTGAATACTTTTTGGAACATGTCTTCTAATGACTGAGACATGTTAGAGGATTATCACTTGGTCGAGTTCCATTGGGAGTTATTATTCATTCTCGGTAAACATTTTTGATAACGACTTGATAAGGTTATATTTTATGGGGCTCACTTCACTGCATACAATAGATTTGTGATTGACCGCAATGGGACTTCTTATTATTACTTATTTTTAATATTCGGTACCTATAGACAAATATTTAATTACTATTTTACTTGAGGGTTATTTATAGTAATTTATTATCGGCCAAGAAACGAAGCCGATACCCGATAGGTAGGTACTTAGAAGTAGATGCACGTCCAACTACGCTGGTGGGCAGTTCAAGTTATAACCTTTTTTAATATTATCGATTAGGAGTGGCTTAGACATGTCTTTAATGTTACTTGTACTATATATCACATTCAAATTATTTTTATTGTAAATGTAAAATTTGAGTGTAAGGGTGCAGGTAAATGTGTACTTAAATTTGTACGTGTGTTTGTTTTCTCTACACCGTAACGGCTGAACGGATTTAAATGAAATTAGGAATGTATATAGCTTATACTTAGGATTAGCACATATGCTACTTTTTAACTTGATAAATGCGGGCGAAGCCGCGGAGCACGACTAGTCCCAACCTACTTTTTAACTGACTTCCTAAAAAAATGAGGTTCTCAATTCGACTGTATTTTTTATGTGTGTAACCTCATAACTTCTTTCTAGGTGAACAGATTTAGAAGTTTTTTTTAAATATTAAAAAAATATATAAAAATACAAAACATATAATAGTTAGAATATTTTAAATATTTTAAACCTGATACTTTCCATGTGGTTCCACTTAAATTTGATCAAGATCTGAGTACCTAGTAGTTTTTAAGTTATCCTCAATAATGGATATTTAATACATTAATCTGATCCAAGGTTCAAATGATAGAATGGTGAAGTCGATTTTTAAGCTTTGCTTGCGCATAAATTCTTATTTTTTATAACATCTGCAAATACTTAATAGGTAAGTAATTTATTTAGCCCGGTGTTGCCAAGAACTCTATCCGTTAGATACATCAAACATGTAGTGGATTGACGTTCTGCCAAAACCATAATCATAACTATCGTTGAATTATTGCTTTGTCATGGGAATCTCGCTATTCGGTGAATATTCTGAAGAGTTGTTACATCGGAAATAATAAAGAGACGAAAACAAGCTCACACTAAGCCGTAGCTCGCAACTTATGTATGAATTAATATACTTTCTATACAAATTCTGACATTGCATATATAGCTGTATTTACTCGTTCTAACCGTGCGGCAGTGTTGTTTTGGCGCTGTCATCAAAAATAGCGCTGTCTAGTTCGTCTAGATATCAGCCCCCTATTACGTATCTTTGTTGCACGTTTCTATAAGAATTAAGCATAAATAAACCTTATTTCTTAGGATTTTTGTCAATTTAGTATTGAAACCTTTTTTTCACATCACTCCTGAACTTTAAAGTGTGATGCTTTTTAGCCTTTTTATATGAAAACTAGCTGCGCCCCGCGGTTTCACCCGCGTTGATAATGATGAAAAGTGATGATGATGATGATGATGAAAAATAGATGTTAGCCGATTCTCATAGATACCGGATAAGCACAATAAATTTCATCAAAATCGGTCAAGCCGTTTCGGAGGAGTATAGCAACGAAAACTGTGACACGAGAATTTTATACATTAGATGTAATAATAGATGGAGAATTGATAATCGTTGATAGTTTATCACACAGGTATCTTCTAGGCAAGAATGCTACATCTTCGGCTGCATCATCGCTTTTCATCAGGTGAGATTGTGGTCTAATGATTGCTTATCGATATACGGCGATGGAGTGGAAGTAGTTGCCCGCATCTTTATTTTCTGTACTGTATTATCTACGACTCTTCAAGTCTAGAGTGATTAGGTATTTTGCAAGCATGCTACATCTTCGGTTACATCATCGCTTTCCATCAGGTGAGATTGTGGTCAAATGCTTTCTTATCGAGCATTAAAAAAATCCGCACGGTGAAGGAGTGGGACTGTATGCCCGTATCTTTATTTCCTGTACTGTATAATCTGCGACTCTTCAAGTCTAGAGTGAACATAAACATAAAAACTTAAACGCTTTCTCACTCACAGCCCCACTACGTTCAATGACTTGTGTCTTGGGTGCCGGAAACATTCACATCACACACACAATAACAACCGGAACAAGAAACACACATTTTCCTTGGGAGAAAACTTGTGTTCCCGCCGGGAATCAAACCCGATACCTGTATAGAAAGTTAACGACAACTAAGAACAACCAACTTAGCCTATGGGCCGTTAATAGACATGAATAGGTATCTTCTAGGCAAGCTTGCTAAACATAAAATTTTTGCCCCATCCTTACTTGCCATCCGGTGAGATGGTTATTTTTTTTGCATGTAAAATAGTTAATTTATTGGAGTGTCAAACATATATAGGATTTAAGAAAGAAACAAACCTGTACAAAAATGCTTCATACAGGTTTTACAAAAAAAAAATACAGAACTTGTGAATAGTAGATACACACAACATTAAATTGTGTACGCCTTTTAGAAAGCTATCCGCAAATGGTAAAGGCGCTTGAAACCATTGAAACTTCAAAATAAATCGCCCATTCCTATGGAACAAAGGTGACTGAAGCTCGAACTTCCAAGACGAAACCACGGCCCTAATTTTACTTCACAGTTTAACGGCTAAAGTTAAATGACTGGTAATGGACGCACTTTGCGAATGAAATTTTCACCGCCTCCAGCACTTAGTAGCTGGCTAAAACACTTACGCACATGGCTGCGTTATTCGCCCTCAACCAGGCAATATCGTTTAGCAGTTTAACGTAACCGGCGTGGAGTATGTTACGGAACAGCAGTTACTTTGAATGTGGTGGAAAATAAACAACAAACAAACGCATTCACCCTCACAGCCCCACACTGTGCCGGAAACATTCACACCACACACACATTACACCCAGAACCAGAAGCACAAATATCCCTAGGGAAGGAATTTTTGCTCCTGCTGGGAATCGAACCTACGAAGCAGAGGGCGGAGACCTGTCCACTGCGCCAACTGGGTTGTCACTTAATCTTAAATAAAATTTAATCTTTGATTCTTGGTGAATATATATGCTACACCTTCGGCTGCATCGTCGCTTTCCGTCAGGTGAGATTGTAGTCAAACGCTTGCCTATCGTACATAAAAAAAAGATTTATTGCTTGTGTATTAAGGACAGTATATTCAAATCAATATAATTCCAAAAGTGGCACAAACGGGAAAAACTTTTCCTAGTAAAACCAATTGTGTGATTGCGTGTATGATGTGAATGTTTCCGGCACCCACGACACAAGTCATCCATCTTAGTGTGGGGCTGTAAATGTGAAAGTGTTTATGTTTATATTGGTGATAGCTGTATAGTGTAGCGCATTTCCAAGATCAAGTGTTAGCGTATTAAAATAATAATATGGTCAAATGAAGACCGTAGAAAGTAAAAGAAAATAGCGTTTACAAACGCGTATTATATGCAATAAATAAACTTATTAAACGGGCTGAATAACCAATTACTACAAGACATTTGACCTTGTACAATATTTAATGCTTATATTGAACGTTTGTTTACGCCATATTCTCGTAGCTACTTTCCACGGTTTTTTTAGATCGCGGTGTAATTCCCACTTACCCGGTAGATAATTTAATGCGTCTTCAAAGACGCATAGTTAGAAAAGCATTCATAAACTCAGTCTTACACTAAATTCAAAGCCAAATTGTATCGTGGATGCTGGAAAGATTTAAATCACACACAATACTCAAAACCTTAAACGCAAATGTCTCTTAGAAAGGAAAATTGTTCTCCTGCTGGGAATTGATACTTAGATCCGTGCCGTAGAAAGCAAACAGCACATGGTGCCAACTAAGTCATCATAGTAAAGGGAGGATACATTTCGTTCCAGGAAATGCGTGATTAGGGCAGAGATCCAAAGAATTGCGGTTCGATTCCCGCTCCACATGATTTTTTCTTTCCTTATTTGTAAACTTATTATACCTGAATGTGGTACTGATCGGCTTTTTGTACCTAGTATTATCTGAAATGATTTTGATTATTTATCAAAACTATAAGGGTAATATTTAAAAAGCGCTAACATTGCCCGATAAAGTGTCAATAAAAAGTTAAGTATAAATTCGTAAAAAAATTGCCATATCTTCAATGCATTCAATATTCTTCAATTTACATTTATGATATTATTTGACTATACAAAAATAAAATGCCATTATTAAGAGTACATTTTTTATATGATGTATCATGTGTATAATAAATAATAGCAATGTAGTAGTTTAAATTAAAGTTATATTACTGATTAGACTTAGTTTGGTTAGATTGTAATTAAAATATGGAACTTTTTAAGAGGTACACTAGAATTTAAGAAAAATTATATAATACTAGCTGTCCCGGCGATCTTCGTTCTGCCTAAAAGTCAATGAACGTGCATGTTTAGGAAGCCATACCCGGCATGCGTTACATTGCGTGACTATATTATTACCTTCACGTTTATGTTTGCCTGGTACTTTACCAAATCCGAGTGTAGTATGAGAAAATTATTTTATACAACAAAATTTTTTTTTTTAATCTTACGTTCCTAAAAAGTTTCCTATGTCCTTCTCCTGCTTCTAAGCTACCTCTCCACCTATCCAGCCAAATCGGTACAGCTGTTCTTAGGTTATAAATAGTGTAATTAACTCGACTTTCTTTTATATATATAGATATCAAATTATATATATCATATAATGTTTGGCGTTTGACCGCTATTTCATCATTCACTGTAGTTCACTTATATCTTGACCTTTCGTAATAAGTACGTCATTTGTTTATCATGTGATAATAACAACTGGATATGGCTTTAATTTACGCTAATTTTGTATACAACATTCAAGGTCTTTTTCTAGACAGTAAATAAGTAATTATTTTTGAAAGACATTTAATAAAATAACATTAAAATATAGAATACTTATTTTATATCACTTAAAACTATATGTATAATACATACAAATATTTCTATCAAGTTTAAAAAAATCAGTATATATGTTTGTCTTTTGGATTCAAATGCATTATAAGCTTCGGACCCATTAGTGCCCAAGAAATATGGTTTATTTCACATTGTTTATTAAACAAAAACATAACAACTCGATAAATTGCAGTTTGTTTCTACCGTTTAAAAAAAATACTTTAATAATTTAACATATTTCTGAGTATTTTAGTAATTGGTTTAAATACATATAAAACGTTTCTAATACATAATATTATAAACATATTATTTTTTGAAGTCCACTTGAAATTATTAGCGCTAAATATAATAATAAATGCAAATATGACGAATGAGGCACTTCTTCTTAGGTATAATTATATAAAGGTATTTGAATTTCAAGAGCACCGAATTATTTATAGATCTACTTATTCAAGAACAGTTGGCTGAGTGCCAAATTGATTAGAAAGACAATTTAACGAAGCAAAATATTAAACAACGTAATAAAACATGATGTTTGTTTTACCGCATACAAGACAAGACACATGTGCAAAGGAAGAAATAGCATAACAAATATTTCTAAACGCTCAGATTAAACAAAAATGGTCTACTGTAATTTGAATTTGTAGAAAAATCTGTTTTATCCTTATCAGTGATATATCCGAATTTTATAAAACTTTTTACTAACTTATTAAATAAGAATTGTGGCAGTGGAATGATGCAAATATTGATGCAAGTGTATAATCTCACATACTGAACACTAACGGTGATTTTTCACCCGTGTAAAATACACATTTCGTACACATTTATCATCTGAAAACATTTAGAAAAATTTATACTAATACTTCAATAAGTATACTGGTATAAGCATTTGTCAAATAAAATTAAAAAACAAAAATGTGTACGATCAATCTTTTTCATGAAAAATAACTTAGGCTATCATATTTTGTCACGTATCAAAACAGATCACACAGAGTTATACCTCACATTCTTAAAAATAACGAAAGCACTAAATTAGCTTTTATTGATAAACATAACCTAATTTTTGGTATAATAGCACCAACAATGATCGGCTGACTTACAAATACAACTACTACAATATTATAAAGAAGCAAACGCCGTAAAATTGTGAAACATACATTGACAAAAATTTCACAGTGTTAATACAATAAAAGAGTAACAGCTATGAGTACACTAGTCAAACAAGATTGTACCATAACACCTGAATTTGTTCGAAGTGATGATGCTGCGTATTCATGTAGCAAGCCGCATGGTACTGGCTTTTCGAAATGTGAAATAAGTGTTGTTCTTTTGACATAACAAATCATGTTAGGATTCACTTGCACCGGATTTCCTAACAATCTGGGATCATTCACTTCGGTTGTAGTCGTAGTTACTGTGTTTATTTGCTGAGTGTTAATTTGCCCATTGCTATTTAATAATTGCTGTGTATTAGGTACAACTACTCCATTGATTAAAGTGCCGTTAGAGGATAATGTCTGTGTCGTTATTGTTGTCTGCTTCACAACATTTGTCTGAGTTTGGGGCTGCATCTGAGGTACTTGTGTTGATTCATAAATAAAGTATGTGATAGCTGCACATTCAATCGCCATTTCTTCAACTGCTCCAGTATTGTAACGCACGCCGAATAGGCACCGCTCATTCGGTTGACGTTGATAATGTGTATGGTAGTAATTATAGTTTGAATTAGAAGACATTCTTCCAAGGTTATAAAGAGCCAGACCTGCTAATAAATAGCTATATTTGTTGCCAGAAGATCTGTATTCATATACGTATGTTGGTGGTATTCCTGTGTAGACGGGGTAGCTCATGGGGCTCACTCCATGAGATGTACGGTAGTGAATGACCGTAGGTGGACTATAGCTGTAGTGATTATGAACAACGGTATGGCTGTTCGTATTGTGATAGACATTTTGATTCGATCTCCAGCTTTGATATGTGTTGCTTGGGTGCGCAGATCCACTTGAGGAGTAACTATTTCCACTGGCTGCATTTCCGGGTAATCCATTTGACGGAGGATAATATGAACTTGGATGGTTATTACTTAACCGTCCACTGGGTGAGTTGTGGATTCCACTTGGCGTATTTCCGGACATTTGATTTGACCAAGGGTATGTCGGATTGTTACTGTGATGGTTTATTTTACCACTACTGCTTCCAGACAGACCCCCATGCTCCGGATAACTATGGTGTGACCCATGACTTCCACTGCTTCCAGATAAACCCTGATGAACCGGGTAACTATGATGAGATCCATGACTTACGCGGCTGCCAGATGAACTCGAATGCTTCGGATAACTATGATGCGACCCATGACTTGTATGGCGGTGGGACGAAGTACTGTATTTCGCGTTTACATCACTCACAAAAACGGATAAAACAAATAATATAGAACACAATAATGTACATAAATAAACACTTGATCTGCCCGCTTGCTTCATGGCTTCGTTCGACGCGTGCAAAAGCGTGCGAATATTACAAAACACTAAAGTTTATTTTCTCTTGTCAGTCGGGCATACCAACACTCATTAACAAAACGGGCGTTTTTTTGCGGCGCGTTGTCAACGTGGTTTCATGTTCACGTATAGTCTAACAAAATTTACTACTAAAATTGAAAAAAGTATGACGACTCCATACTAGTTAATCATACAACACGGAGAAAAAAAAAATGGTATGACTTGACTACTAAAGTTCTCAGTAACATATTTTCTAGCCAACATTACTACTACCTACTACGTTCTTTTTACAAAATAAGCTAGTAATTACCAAATAGTTTTGGAATTGCTACTAAATAATTATAGGTTTCACAAATAGCATGAGACATTTTTCTCAGTGTAATAATGTATATAAATTCAACTTTGTGTGCAAGTGTGTAAGTATATTTTTTCCATCTTCACGCTTGTAACGGCTGAACAGATTTGGATGAAATTTGGAATGTACATAGCTTATATCCAGGATTAACACATAAGCTACTCTTTGACTTGATCAACCCGAGCGAAGCCGCGGGGCACGGCTTGTTATAGATAAACGGCGGTAAAGCCCTAAAATCAGCAATGGTTTTATCAAAGTCACTTTTTACGCTTATATACTTAGTCTGTATTATTTATAAAGTGGATATCCAAAGTGTAAAGTTGCTCTTAGATCCTTATTTATTTTATTTCTTTTTCAATCGTTTAAAAACTTCTAAATATCGATATATACTGATGTTAAATTTATACCTGTGCATAACCTAATTATTCCAGAAGACCCACGAATTTATATTTCTCAAAGTTTTGTGGAAGTAGCAAGCTTTAAGTGAGGGTCTTAAAAATGGCTTAACATGTTATTATAAACATGTTTTATTTAGTAAATATAGATGTTATAATATTTTATTGTATCTTTTATATTTTTCTAGAACTTTGTATTCTATATTCTGGGTTCAAGAGACTACCATCCTCGTAAGAAACCGCGCATTCAAGCTAAAAAAATACAATTATATTATAAGCAAAAAAAAAATATTCTTAAAAAATAGTGGCGGTACATAGTTATTGTTCAATAAATAGTACTTAAAACGAGGACATAAAGTACCTTAGTGAACTTCTGTCCCCAACACTAGGTCTCGAGAGATCCATAGTGTTTTAGACGTCTTATCTGTTTATGAACTAAATTGTATGACGATGTGCGTGTAGACAGCTACAGGCTGGGCTATAATTGGCGCCACTGAAACAATCACCTTGAAACTAGTGCGCAAAGTATACGGACGTTATTGCGTCATGTATTCCCAAACATTGAATTAATTAAATTACAACGAACTACGTTAATGAAAGTGTACAAGTTAATTCTTGTAATATACGATATGTAATAGTGTCTCTGTGAGCTGAAAACCTCGCGTATTAAGAAATAGCTGTTGTTTTTTACCTTTTTAAAAATTCCGTATCTTCGCCATTTTTTAAATGTTCTTTAAACTGAACATTATCGGACATGCTCACAAAATTTAAAGAGAATTAGTTTGTCTTGTTAAATTGACGTTTTAACGCAGGGGCTTACAAAAGATTTTTGTGATATTATAATACATATCTTGTAATATTTTACCTTGTTATATATATCAGATATTGCAAAGCTCGCAGAAAGTTTTTATTTTTATAGAAAATATGAATGGGACTGGGAGGAAAAGTTCATTAAACATAGTAAATATCAAACTTCATTCAAACAAAATAGATTTTTATTAAAAAAACAACAATTTATGCATTCTAAATTTATTCATTAATAATTTCAATTACTCAAATATTCTAGAATTTAATACATAACTGGACTGCCCATTGGCTTAGTTAGGTGCGTGTTCGCCTTCTAAGCAGGGGTTCTAATAAGGGGTATCAGGTTCGATTCCCGGTGGAAGATTTGTTTCTGGTTCTGGATGTCATGTGTGTTATGTGAATGTTTCAGGCACTCACTACACAATTCATTGAACTAAGTATTGGTTATGTGTGAAAGCGTTTTTTTTATATATTATAATGAAAAGTATGCAAAAGTATACTTTTGAACTAGTCTCTCTGCGTTCAACATTTTGCTCTACACTATTGATGCTTATATTTATTTACAGCAATAAACATGGTATCTTGATTCCTTTATTTATTTATTTATGAACACCAACATAACATACACTATTACAATCAACATATTTAAAAGCATTTTTACAAGTTAAGTGTCATTATAATTATAGGTGAAGACTACATTCAATATTTTTTGCGAGATTACATATAAAATTTATAGATGATAACAAATCATTAGATTAACTCCTTTATTCATTAGACACATGCAGCGGCTTTACCAATAAATCCGAATATGAGGTTAAATCGATTTATTTCCTCATATTTTGACTCAAAGAGAAGGAGGTTCTGGAATATTATTTATGTTTGTAACCTCGGAGCTTTGTCATTTATAATACGAATTGGAAAATTTATTTTTTAATTAAAAGGATATACTATCAAATTGTTACTTTAAAAATACCTGGAAAAACAATTATATCATCCAAGTAAATTTTTTTTTTTTAAGTTTTGCCCATTTGTCTTTATTAAGCCAGTTGAATATTTTTTCTGAACTTTGATATATGTGTATTTTATTCCTCTGTAACTAGCTTGTAACACCAATGATTTTAACATTATAACTATTTATTATCAAAAATGTAATACAATATTAATAAAGTTATTTCAAAGTGCGTACAAAAATAATAAAAAATACATAAACACAATGTCAAAAACGTTAGTAAAATAAAATATATATTGCGATCATTATACCAGTCAAACAAGATTTCACGATGACTCCTGAATTTCTTCTTTGAGATCTTGTAAAAGAGTTAGTTGCGTATTGTTGTAACAAGCCGCATGGTATGGATTTTTCAATATGGGTCGTACGAATTATTTTGATATAGCAATCCATGTTAGGTTTCAGTTTCACTGGCTCCCCAGACATTTTAGTGTCATTGACGGTAGTTATGGTCGTTGTAGTTACTGTGTTTATTTGATTTATGGTTACTAACTGCCCATTGGTAGTTAAATTTTGCGGCGTATTAAGTGCATCTACTTTAGTGATAGTGCCATTAGATATAGTCTGAGTCGTTATTGTTGTCTGATTTACAATATGTGTCTGAGTTTGAGGCTGCACCGTAGGCTTCACTTGAGTTAATTCATAAATAAAAGATGTAATAGTTTTACATTCAATAACCACCTCTTCAACTGCACCAGTTTTGTAACGCACGCCAAATCGGCAGTTCTCATGTGGTTGATAATTTATATGGAATTTGTAATAGCTTGAATTAGAAGATATTCTTCCCAGGTTGTAAAGAGCTAAACCCGTCAGTAAAATGCTATATCTGTTGCTGGAAGATTTGTATTCATATACGTAAAATGGTAGTTTTTCCTTGTAGACGGGGTAGTTATCGAGAAGCACTCCATTAGATCGGTGGTATTGTATGGTACCAGGAGGACTGTATTCGTATTGAAAATGTATATTTGTTTGAATGTTATATTTATTCCCAGTTTTACTGCGCGTATTTCCGGATAATCCATCTACGGGAGGATATGCTACAGCACCAGGATTGTTATGCACTGGCAATCTACCGGTTGGGTTCTGAGTTTTACTGCGCGTATTTCCGGATAACCCATCTACGGGAGGATATGCTATAGCACCAGGATTCCTATGCACTGGCAATCTACCGGTTGGGTTCTGAGTTTTACTGCGCGTATTTCCGGATAATCCATCTACAGGAGGATATGCTACAGCACCAGGATTGTTATGCACTGGCAATCTACCGGTTGGGTTCTGAGTTTTACTGCGCGTATTTCCGGATAATCCATCTACAGGAGGATATGCTACAGCACCAGGATTGTTATGCACTGGCAATCTACCGGTTGGGTTCTGAGTTTTACTGCGCGTATTTCCGGATAACCCATCTACGGGAGGATATGCTATAGCACCAGGATTGTTATGCACTGGCAATCTACCGGTTGGGTTCTGAGTTTTACTGCGCGTATTTCCGGATAATCCATCTACAGGAGGATATGCTACAGCACCAGGATTGTTATGCACTGGCAATCTACGGGTTGGGTTCTGAGTTTTACTGCGCGTATTTCCGGATAATCCATCTACGGGAGGATATGCTACAGCACCAGGATTGTTATGCACTGGCAATCTACCGGTTGGGTTCTGAGTTTTACTGCGCGTATTTCCGGATAATCCATCTACAGGAGGATATGCTACAGCACCAGGATTGTTATGCACTGGCAATCTACGGGTTGGGTTCTGAGTATAACTGCGCGTATTTCCGGATAATCCATCTACGGGAGGATATGCTACAGCACCAGGATTGTTATGCACTGGCAATCTACCGGTTGGGTTCTGAGTTTTTCTGCGCGTATTTCCGGATAATCCACCTACGGGAGGATATGCTGCAGCACCAGGATTGCTATGCACTGGCAATCTACCGGTTGGGTTGTAAGTAGGTATATGTTTTGGTTTGTTTCTAAGAAACGTGTTTGATCTACCACTAGCTACCACTTTATTTGATTTTCCGTTTACATCACTGACAACAATTAAAGTGACAATCAATGAATAACACAATATTGAAAATAAGTTTGCACTTATTTTTCCCGGCAACGACATGTCTTTTCCGACGAGTGTAACTTATAATACTGAGGGTTTACTGTCCGGTATTATATATAATATACTGGTATAATTTATATATAAACATTCATGGAAATACCAGCACTAAGTTGTTGATTTTACAATAAGCAGCGCAGGTACGGCTCAGAGGAAATAATAATATCATAGATACATCGTTGTGTGCCTACGTGATTCTTTGACCAGCATGACGTAGGATTTGGGGAATTATCTTCATCATAATTCCCCAACACTGTCATATTAAAATTTACGTATAATTAAATAATTTATGGTTAAATTATTCATTATACGTTTGTGTGTCATTGTGTGTGTAAGTATGTTTGTTCACGCTATAACTGCTGAACGGATTTGGATGAAATTTGGAATGTACATAGATTATACCTAGGATTAGCACATAGGCTACTTTTTAACTTGATAATAGCGGGCAAAGCCGCGGGTCACGGCTAGTTATTTTATAATATTAGTAGGATTATTCATTATACACATATTTTTGTAATTTTGTGAATCTGCCAGTAGAGTCATTAGTCAGTTTGTTATTATTTTTGTGTAAGTAATGTTGTCATGAAAAGTATTTTCCTTCTTTCTTTCTTTCTAATGAATGTCAGTTTTTTTAATATATAACAAATAAGCATGCGGCCGCCTGATAGTAAGTGGTCACTGCCACTGAAATCATGCAACACTTAAGGGCAATGCTGGCGCATTGCCTACCTTTATTTGTAAGATGTAATTGATAAAATTTACAGAATTTCAATATAAAATAAAAATACAATACAATAGGGGGGCTGAGTCACCCACGTCCGAGGTGGTAGAGCATTTTGTGAGTTGCTCGCCTGGCTTGCTACCAAAGTAGCTTACCACCATCAAGTTGAAAGTCTGCCGCCAAGCCAAATACAGTGTTCCGGCAGTTATCCTTGAGAGCCTGCGTATTCCAGGTCTAGTGTGTTTACCAGCTTCGATCACATCGTCACTTACCATCAGGTGAGATAGTGGTCAAAAACGAGCATGCCACAAATAAAAATAAAAAAAAACAATAAATCTAAACTGACATTTATGAAATTGAAACGTCAAATTCAAATTTAAATTTGAAATCGTTTTTAAATTCACAAAAGGCACTCACGAACGTTATGTAGGTTACTATAGACATAGTCGAAATTTCTAATACTAATTTTAGTAGTTATATTACAATATTTACAATACACGTCTCAATGATACAAATATAAGACAGATATCTGTTCAGAAAATACCTATAAATTCAGAGCGACGTTTTCACAAAAGAGCCAGTGGGGACGCAATAGATGACCGAATATATTGCTCGTATTCTGGTCCAGTTGGTAAAAGCACGAATACGTTGCAAATTGAATCTCTCAATACACTGAGATGCGGTCACCGGGATCTCTAGGGATAAGAATTCTAAATATAAAACGGGCATACCTACTTAAACTGATATCGTGACTGCTAAGGGAAAATAATTAACAAAAATACGACCGGATAAATGTACTCTTTTTATACTTAGGTACCTATTTGTCTTAAAACTCGCAATTGATATTTAAAAAAATATGTTATTGAGAGACGAGACAACCAAATCAATCGAATGATGGTGAGCGTCACGCTTACACTTCAGCGCCATCCAGAGTTTTGAATTTATAATATTCAAACTTCTGTGCGGCAACTCTGAGCTCGCCACCCTGAGATATTAGATGTTAAATCTCTTAATGATGATAAATACTATCCTACTAATATTATAAATCCGAAAGTTTGTGTGTAAGTGTGTAAGTATGTTTGTTCCCTCTTCACGCTTTAACGGCTGAACGGATTTGGATGAAATTTGGAATTCACATAGATTATACCTAGGATTAACACATAGGCTACTTTTTAACTTGATAATAGCGGGCGAAGCCGCGGGGCACGGCTAGTAGGTTATATTTTGTTGTATAACAATTAAAATTTATGTAAAGATATAAATATAAAAGCATTGGACCACTATCTCATCTGATGGAAAGTGACTATGCGGCCAAAGATGTAACATGCTTTCGTAGAGGACACCTGTTCACTCTAGACTTAAAAACTCCTAGATCATACCGTTCGGGATACAAATAAATATATTTTTTTAATACCTGTTTCTTTTCGAACTGTTTGCTGAGGTGTTAAGTTTAAAATGAGGTTGCCGAGGAGGGTGGAAACCGATCGCTGCAAGGCTTGTATATATTCAAATTTATTTTTATTTATCGATATGAAACATTTATTTTATTTATCTGAACCATAGTACAATAATAAATAATAATATAATATTTTGTACAGAAATGGTCCCACACATTATATTTATTGTAATAAAAGGGATATTTACCATTTGTTTTTTGTTTGTTATTGAATACTCGATATTTTAGCATCTTTACAAGCGTCGTGATCACAAGAAATTATGTTCTAGAATACGGGCAAATCCTACTAATATTATAAATCCGAAAGTTTGTGTGTAAGTGTGTGTGTAGGTATGTTTGTTCCCTCTTCACGCTTTAACGGCTGAACGGATTTGGATGAAATTTGGAATGTACATAGATTATACCTAGGATTAACACATAGACTACTTTTAACTTGATAATCGCGGGTGAAGCCGCGAGGCACGGCTAGTTGCCTATGTTTCCTAAAACTAAATTAAAATTATATACATCTATACAGCCAAGACCCAAGTTACCTACAAACCATGAGTAGGTAATAATAATGTTCTAGAGTTGATATGTAAGTGCTTTAAACCATGTCTAAACAACATTAAATTTGCACGTATCGACTTAATTTTTGAGAAAAATTAAGCATACTCAGGTTTGATTTCGATCTTATGTTTACAAAATATAAGTGCCTATGTATATAAATATATATAAACAAACTATACGTAAACTGTCGATGATTTAATACATAGTAAAAATGTTATTTTACCGATATTTCTATGTCATAGTTTTACTTTTAAATAAATACAAAATGATATGGTAGAAAATGACCTGGACAAATAGGATATTTTTAATTATCATCACTTCTCATCAACATCAACGCTGGTGTAACTGCGGGACGCAGCTAATTTCCAATAGTTAATATCAAATGGACTTACTAGTCCATAGTCGAACTACTGTTCGACCCAGTTGGCGCAGTAGGCAAATCTTAGCCCTAAATAGTAGTAAGCACTTTAGGACATATATGATTTCCCAGTACTATTTAGAAACACTAAATAGTGTCCATTAAAAAGGACATTATTGTGTGCTTCTACTACTATTTGGGACTAAAATTTGCCTACTACGCCAACTGGGTCAAATTAATAAATAATTAAACGCAAGCAAAGCTTAAAAATACCAACTTCACCGCTTTATCTTTGGAACTTTGATCAGATTAGATGTACTTAACACGCATTATTGACGATATTTCAAGAACTACTGATCAGTTCATGATCAAATTTTAATGGGACCAATTGGAAAGCAAGATCATTCAAACAAAAAAAAAATATCGGTTCACGTGGAACGAAGTTATGAGGTTGTTAACATTTCCGTTACGCATAAAAAAATACTGTCGACTTGAGTACTTCCTCCTTATTTGTGGAGTCGGAAGAAAAGGTCGATTCTCGACAAGAGCACGATTTTCGTTCGGGACATTAACTAGTGCTTCTGGTTCTAGGTTTGATTGTTGTTTGATATGTATAAATGTTTCCGACATTCTTTGAACGTTCGAATGACATTCGACACACTTTCGCACGCCTACTCTGAAACAGCTTAGTCGGCAACCCAGCCATCCTACGCTGCACATAGGAGCTGGACTGACTTGAGTAGTTATCGTCAGGGGGAAATGCACATTAAATCCCTAGATGTCAATGCAGGCCTTATTGAGTTGCCCAACGACAAATTAGAATTTGAAGTCCTTGAACATGTGGAGCTGTGGGTGTGAACGCGTTTGTGTTTTTTCATCTCATTTGTGTATTTTATTTAATCACATTAAAACAACTAAACAACAAACAAACTCATTCACACTCACAGCCCCACACTAAGTTCAAAGACTTGTATCGTGGGTGCCGGAAACATTCACATTACACATACATTACACCCAGAACCAGAAGAACAAATATCCCTTGGGAAGGAATTTGTGCTCCTGCCGGGAATCGAACCAAGGACCCACGGCGCAGAGAGCGGGCACCTGTCCACTACGCCAACTAATAAACGGGTCGTCATTAACTAAAACATTTGTTTTTTTTTTTAATATAGAGATTACACCAAAATTAACATACTTTATTCTCTACACATCCTTATTTTTAGGGCACAAACACACGCCTTTTATAACGAAATTGCAGAAGATGTGGGTAGACAACAAAGTGTCGTATAAAATTATTCGTGACGCCGGTAAAGAGGGATAATCCCACAAACTTCTGTTTTTTTATAGAACATACAAAGCCTTTCTTTTAATACCATTAATACGAGGAGACAAAATGTGAATCATTAAAAAAAACAGTGTACTTTGGTTCAGCTCTGATATTAATGTTAGTAATATTATAAGAACTATGACTGTTAAAGCTATCAGAGATAAAAACAAATCACAACATTTATACTTTTAATATGCCATTTGCTAGGTATATTAGATTCCTACATATAAGAATTTAACAAATCTTCTGATTTGTCTAGTGTGATAGGACACCATCATATCAGGGTTTGTCGTCAGGAATCAAACAATAAACTTGCTTTTGAACACATCGATTCTTCTCTTAATTCGCACACCGTTTCGATTCGAGCTCCCGACCAACACTGACTAGCTTCTTACGGCTCCACCATCCGCTCGATGACATCAACCAATCACAACCCGGGTTCCTACCCGCTACATTTTAAATTCCGCTCTATGATTGGCAGGCATCATCGGCCGACAGTGGCGCCATGAGTGATCCAGACTTGCCCACAGACTTACACAAATAATATTTATCGATATAAAATACCAATTATGATTGCAAATTAACAAACCCTCACACTAGTATAAACGAATTGATTTTCATCTCAGAATAGACTTAAATTAAACGAAGGAAAATACATTGAACACTATATTAGTCGCTAGGCACAGGCTGGTTCCACCCATAGAAATTATAACCCGTGTGCTTACTACTAATAACTAGGCGTACCTATTTATTTTGCTGTCTTCTAATGTTATTGTAAATGTACACTGTTAGTGATTTGACGTCGTAGAATTTTACTAGGCATCGCAAAAAAAAATATTTAAAATTAACGAAACCCGACACATCGTCTCAGTCGATGAGAGGATATAAATATTATATACTAGATGTACCCGATATGCGTTGTAATACCACGTTTAGAAAGTGTTTTACCTATCGTTTAGTGTCGCCTAGTACTTCAATATCACACTAAAAACTTTTTGGATATTTTTCATACAAAAATACTAAAATCACGATTAAAAAATAGTAGGTAGGGGAAGGATAGTAAAAAATACTTTACTATTCTCATACCTACTAGATATACAAAAAAAAATAAAATCGGTCGAGCCGTTTCAGAGGAGTTCGACAGAGGCTAACTCACAAAATTTCGTATCGAAATTACAATTACAAGTAGGTTTAAATACATTTTCTATATTATGAATACTTACTTACTCGATGGCTCGTTAACCCCAAAGTGGATCTTGGCCTCCGACAGCAAATGCCGCCATTGTTCCCTGCACTTCGCCGCCGTGTGCCAGTCAGAGACCTTAAGCTCGCGCAGATCTTTTTCATCTTCTTCTTCCTAGCTGTATGTCGGACGTCCAACCGGGTAACGACCAGTTGGTTAGCAGCACGATCGTGTCCCTTTCACGTTAAAGCGTGAAGAGGGAACAAACATACATACACACAACCTTTCGGATGTATAATATTAGTAGGATTCTCAAACATATCCCCACCATAAATTTTAATGTCGGCCGTTACGTAGATATCGCGCTATATCAATCTGCGCCAACTTCTGTCAAGAGCTTTTAACATAATTTATAGTTCAATCCCTCAAGTTATATGACCGCTTTGGATCTGTTATAGTGAGAAGCCAGCTCTTTAATTCTGCACAAAAAACTTCTAACCTAAGATCGGAACTCTTCGCCACCTAACCCAAGCTTCTAACAATACTTTTTTGATGTCTGAAGTATCAAGAAGCAACTGTTTTGGTCTGAAGTAAAAGAAAATAGCAACAATTGTTATGGAAAATATCGTTTTGCAATTCAAACCTGGCTTTTTAACAGGGTTAAGGTGCAATTTTGTACAAAATAACAGAACAAAACAATAATTATAGTCCTGCGTCCGGGTTTGCCAACTACTTATTACAAGCAAATAATATGTAACTATTAATTCAGCTTTTTAGGAATGCTGTTCCAAAGTTGATTACATTCCTGTATGCAAATGAGCTTGAAAAACATCGTCAATCAATGTCTAGACATAAAACAAATAAGAAATAAAATACCTGCCACCATTGTCAGTCAGGATCCCAGCATTAGGAATGTATTAGAATTTATTATTAAAAATAAGCCAAGACTTTGTTGCTAGGCTTAAAATAACAAAATGTGTTATATTTTCACACGACTGAAGGATATTAGCTTTACTTGTAGGGATTTACGAAGTAGCTCTATTAACAAAATCTGAGAATTCAATTGACATCCACTTATAATAATTATCTTATCGATTTGATACCTTGTACATAATGTAATACGAATGCAATTTCAATACAATTATTTATTGCCCTCGAGCTGATCAAATGTGGAGCTTGTAGATGGATAAAAGAACTGTTATTTGAATATTGATATTGTATTGACCTAGAGAATTTAGTTTTGTTATAGATCTTGTGGCCCATTATCAACGGTACTCCCATATTCCAGGCCGTTTCTCTCTCGTTATCCCTGTCCTGGCAAACGGTCCAAGCTGAGACTCGCACCTCCTACGTGGCCTTTGCGCTAGTTACCTAGTCCTCTCTTCTGCGGCTGAACGCCTCCGCACTGGCCCGGTGACGCTGCAGTGGTTACACGCAGACAGAAGCACGAAATCCGTCAGAAAAAAAAAATCTATTGACTTCACATATAAAATACTAGCCGTGCCCCGCGGCTTCGCCCGCTATTATCAAGTTAAAAAGTAGCCTATGTGTTAATCCTAGGTATACGCTATGTATATTCAAAATTTTATCCAAATCCGTTGAGCTGTTTAAACGTGAAGAGGGAACAAACATACTTACACACTTACACACAAACTTTCGGATTAATAATATTAGTAGGATACTCGTTCAGTTTATTTTGATAAGTCAAAGTGACATTAGTTTTAGTTATAGGTGTCTTTTATCGGATGCCATCAAAAACCGCGACGATTCAATAGTCCATACGAAAAGAAGCAATTCTTTGTTCTATTGATAAAAAGTGTCAAATTTATTACAATACATAACTTTTATATATGATTAATTATATAATATGTGGTGTATGTAGAGGTTAACCTCTTCGTGCTGTTTTGAATCCAATTTTCAAAATAGCACGAATTTCTACACTGTTTCTGTTATAATTCAGTAATCGATAACTCTGGCATTAAACATCTATCAAAGGGAACACCTTGGTTAAGTTCATTAGGAAGTTTCAAGCGGTTAAAGGAAATACGAAATTACGTTATTTAATTATTTATATGTACCTAATGTTTTTTGTTACGTACAGTCTTTAATTATATTTAACTTGCTGATCCGCCTGGATTCGCCCGGGTTAAAAAATATAGAATACATACACATTAACGCTTTTACACTCACAGCCCCATACTAAGTTCAATGATTTGTATCGTGGGGCCTCAAACACTAACATCACACACAAAATTCAAATCACACCCAGAACCAGAAACACAAACTTTCCGTGGGTAGAAAAATTGTGTTCCCACCAGGAATTGAACCCAGAGCTTTGAAGGCGAACCCGCACCCAACTAAGCCAGCAGGTAGTTCAAAGATAATTATCGGCTAAACAAAAAAAAAAATTTAGATCCTCCTTCTTATGTAAGTGGGTTCAAAGCGTAGACGATCTTATACACACATGTTTATTATTCCAGCACACTATATAGTACAAATGTACAAAGTTTTAAATGGGACTTCATACCACACGCATATTTTATGTGCCTTGTAAATCTTTGTTGGCGCAATGACTCCGGGGTGTATTAGTCCAAATGTCAGAACGTCCAAGGTGTTAAAATGTCCAGATGCTACACAGACAACAAATAATTTCTTACAAAAACCAGTGTATTTACCGGTACAAAAACAGCTTAAGTGTGAATCCTGGGCATAAGCTATATCCATTTTAAATTTGATCCAAATTGGTTATGCCGTTGTAGCGTGAAGAAAAAACAAAGATCCTTACACACAAACTTTCGCTTTATAATAACAGTGTGATTATAGCTACCTACTAACTTATTCTTTCGAAATTTTTAAAGCTGTTTCAGAGAAATCTCATTTTAAACAACTCAACAAAGTAACCCTATCCTACAGGAGCTGGGCTAACATTCAGGATGAAAAGTAAATACTTTCCTATTCTAGGGTCGTAGCTATCACAAAATGTTTACGAAACATTTACCTTGTTAGAGAGACACCTCATTTCAAACAACTTAGCAAATTAACCCTATCCCACTGACACTGCACTTATTTTTGATATCAAAGTTACCCTTTGTCCTATTTCAGAATCATAGCTATCTATAATTACAAATTTTATCAAAATCCAACCAACAGTTGCAAAAAACTTAATTTCAATCAACTTAACAAACTTACCCTATCCCGGTATAAAAAGTTAGTTATGAATCACAGTTATCTACAAAATGCAAAAAAAATGATCGAAATTCGACCAACAGTTACGATGATAATACGTTTTAAACGACTTAATAAATTAATTAAAAAAAAAACTTTCGCGTTTATAATATTGTATTATTAGTAGGATTATTTTATTTTATAAATACGAGTATCAGTCAAAACAAATTGGTAAAAAAATAAACTTTGACAAGGTACCAATAACGATGACTGCATTCCCGCAGTTAATTATAAAAATAAAGTTAATTATAAAAAGAGTTAATTATTAAAATTTAATTAACAATTGAATTTAAATAAGTTGTTATAATAAAATTACTTAAATTGTTCATATTTTTTGTAATTACATAGTAGGTATAAATATTTTTAATAATATTTTAATAACGATATTTTACCAATAACACATAAATTCTCTGTCATTTTTGCATTTGTGTTTACAACTACAGCAAGATAAACTATAAGTTTTTTTTTATTTTCAGTCCATGTCTTAAGTGGTTACATACCTTATCTATTAAAGGTATTAGTTTTACTAATTTGATATGAAACAATACAAAAAAAAACTACGAAATTTAGCTGCAACCTTTATTATTATGTAAAATACTAGCCGTGCCCCGCGGCTTCGCCCGCTATTATCAAGTTAAAAAATAGCCTACCTATGTGTTAATCCTAGGTATAATCTATGTATATTCCAAATTTCATTCAAATCCGTTTAGCCATTAAAGCGTGAAGAGGGAACAAATATACATACACACTTACACACAAACTTTCGGATTTATAATATTAGTAGGAAGTAGGATTTACCGAAACTAGGTAATCGTACTAACCAAAAACTGTCTATAGAAATTTTATGGATCGATCCGTTATAAATACATTCAAAATCGATTAATAATCGGCGGAGATATCGCGTAACATCCATAAAAAACATACAGTCGAATTGATAACCTTATTTTTCGAAGTCGGTTGAAAAATACTACCTACCACCCTCCGTATGCGAGTTCAACTTGCACTTGGCCAGTTATATTGTATCTATTTGTCCTGTTGTTTAGCTAAAAAGTTTTTGAAATTATTTATGATTACTTTTATATTATTTCAGTCATATCCTGTACCTACATGATATAAAATGTATTTAGTTTAGGTAATATCTCGGGACTTAATCGCGCTAAAAACTATTTTTATTTACCTCGACGTTAAGTCCCGAGATATTACCTAAACTATGTGTTGAAATCGCGAAAGTTTAAAAATTACAATAAAATGTATTGTTATTGATAGCAAGTATTGTATTTTGTCTTATAATTAATACCAACAAAACTGCAGGGTACAACTAGTACAAATATAATGTATAAAATGATTACAAACTCATTTTTTTTTATGCAATATAGGCAAGCATTTGACTACTATCTCACCTAATGGAAAGTGACGATGCGGCCGCAGATGTGACATGCTTGCCTAGAAGATACCTATTCACTCTTGACTTGAAGACTCCCATATACCCCTCGGGGAACAATGACGCAGACAATGAATTCCACTACTTCGCTGTACGTATGATGAACGAAAAAAATATATATATCATGTGATATAATTAGAATAATAATATTTTTCTTTTCCTTATACTATATAGCTGAGCCAAACATGATTTACAAAATTGAAATTCCAGCAAATAATATATGCGAATATAAAATTTTGACTAAGAGGCACATTTCACCATTTTAATAACTCCGAAACTTAAGTCCGATGAATTCGGACAAAGCCACGTAAAACAGGTAGTGTAAATTATTCAGCTGATTCGATACACTGTTAGATCACGTACATAAAATGTATTGGATTATTATTATTATTACATCACAATAATTACACTTAAGTTAAACGTTACACATACAATTATTATTTATTTCACAACAGCTGCTTGTATTAAAGCATTACCGAGATGCACATCGAACTCTTTTACTTATAAAATATACACAGAAAGTACAATGTAATTATTATCTTTCTTTTTCATAATCACAACAAGTATTTCTAATATAGCAAACTTTGTATTTGTTCCTAAACATGAATCATAAAATGTTTAGAGGAATCAAAAATAGATTAAGTATTGATGTAACTCGCGTCACCAATAATTGGTATCACTGAACATTGTCATAACAACATTTAAATATTTTGATTTCGAAGCAGTACACTAATTCGTACGTTTCGCAGAGTAAAAATAAATCCTAACATATATTACACATAAATTATAAGTAACTAAATATAATACTGATACACTGAGTAAATACTTCTACGCAGTTTTATTGCTCGAGGTGATATTGTTATTCGATATTTTTACTTCATAGTATTTTCAAATTATTTATTTTAGTAGCATTTTACCTGTTTGTAAGAAAGATACTCATAAATAAAATACAAACAAAACACATAAAATTAACGAAATCCCCTTAAATGAGATGACCAATGGAGATTTCGGTAATTTTAATAAAAATATAGAATATAATAACAAATAAATGACATTAGTAAAACATAAAAGCGACGACTATCATAATTACCGTCAAGGATGAATGCAAAATTACTGCAGAACTTCTATGAATGGACAAAACAGCGTATTTTTGTAGCAAACCGCATGATACCGATTTTTTTATGAGCGTAATTGAAGTTATTCTTTCGACGTAGCATTTCATGTTATGATCGACAATAACCGATCTTCCTGTCAGTCTATAGTCGTTTACAGGCATGTCTCGAGTTAAGATCATTTCCATTGTGTTTTTCATTAATGTCCCATTGGATAGCAGTGTCTGAGTCATCAATGTTGTCTTATTTACGCTATCCTTACTCTCATAGATTTGTGTGTGAGGCCACATTGGAGGTTGCCCATTAGTCGTTATGTATATAATGTAAGTGATAGCTTTGCAAGTAATACTCATTTCTTCAACTTTTCCTGTATTATAATATTGTACACCAAACTTGCAATGCTCGTCTGGTTGAGGTTCGTAATGTTTGTCGTAGTAAATCATGTTGGGATCGGCGGAGATCATTCCCAAATTGTAAAGGGCCAGGCCCGCTAGTAAATAGCTATATCGGTTACCAGAAAATTGGTATTCGTATACGTAACTTGGGGGTATTCCATTGTAGACCTGGTAGCTGACGGAATTTCCGGATGTGGTGTAGATAATATCCTTGGGTGGCTTATAAATATACGAATGGTGATTGTGAGTGACGAATCGGCTGCTCGGGTAGGGCTTGTGATGGATATTTGTATGTGTTCCAGATATTTCATTTGATGGAAGATATGATCCAGGCCATGTACTTGATTTAGCCTGAGTGTTGTTTTTCGGAAGATTATACACTGATGATCCACTGGCTGTGTAGTTTGTTTTTTTGACTGTGTTACCAGATAATCCATCTGATGAAGGGTATGACCCAGATGCAGGTCCATTACTTAGTAAGACTTGAGTGTTGTTTCTTGTAGGATGTGCTTGTGATCCACTACCTGTGTAGTTCGATTTTCTGACTGTGTTACCAGATAATCCATCTGATGAAGGGTATGACCCAGATACAGGAAAAGTACCTGGTTTGGCTTGAGGGTTGTTGTTCGGAATATGTGGTGATGTTCCACTAGCTGTGTAGTTCGTTTTTCTAATTGTATTACCAGACAATCCATCTGAAGATGGGTATGACCCAAATACAGGCAATTTAATCGGCTTGGCCTGAGTGTTGTTTTTCGAACTAAGCGCTGATGATCCATTAACTGTGTAGTTCGCTTTTCTTACTGTGTTACCAGACAATCCATCTGAAGATGGGTATAACCCAGATACAGGCAAAGTACCTGGTTTGGCCTGAGGGTTGTTTTTCGGAATATGTGGTGATGTTCCACTAGCAGTGTAGTTCGTTTTTATAATTGTGTTACCAGACAATCCATCTGAAGATGGGTATGACCCAAATACAGGCAATTTAACCGGCTTGGCCTGAGTGTTGTTTTTCGAATTACGCGCTGATGATCCATTAACTGTGTAGTTTGCTTTTCTTACTGTGTTACCAGACAATCCATCTGAAGATGGGTATGACCCAGATACAGGCAATTTACCTGGTTTGGCCTGAGTGTTGTTTTTCAAATTACGGGCTGATGATCCACTAGCAGTGTAGTTCGTTTTTATAATTGTGTTACCAGACGATCCATCTGAAGATGGGTATGACCCAAATACAGGCAATTTTACCGGCTTGGCCTGAGTGTTGTTTTTCGAATTACGCGCTGATGATCCATTAACTGTGTAGTTCGCTTTTCTTACTGTGTTACCAGACAATCCATCTGAAGATGGGTATGGCCCAGATACAGGCAATTTACCTGGTTTGGCCTGAGTGTTGTTTTTCAAATTACGGGCTGATGATCCACTAACTGTGTAGTTTGTTTTTCTGACTGTGTTACCGGATAATCCAATTGATGAAGGGTATAACCCAGATGCCGACAAATTACCTGGTATGGCTTGAATGTTGCTTTTCGAAGTACGTGCTGTTGATCCACTAGCTGTGTAGTTAGTTTTTCTTACTGTGTTACTTAATGAAGGGCTTGGTATAAAACCAGGTCTTGTTTCTGAATTAGTATGATTGTACACTGGTAATCCACGCACACCTCTTTTACTGGATTTATCAACTAAAACAGTTGGTTTACTTATGTGAGACCGGTTGCTGTGCAACCCACTTTTTAATATTTTGTGATGTGCTATCAAATCACTTCCTTTGTGAGATAAACTTGTGTGAGTTTGATGGTGTTGATTCAAGGCATTAAACCCATGACTTGAATGATGGTGAACTGTAGAATTATGCAATTTTGCACTGACATCACTATTAAAAATGAACGTTACTATCAATATAGAGCACAATACTGAACACAAATTAGCACTTTTTTTATCTGCTTGCGTCATCGCTTACGAGCGACGCGTGTATTTGCATGCGAATATTAAAAAACACTAAAGATTCGGTTTCAAAATAGCAGCGTTCACCATCTGTGTGTGTGATAAGTCTAGACGCTACAAAGAATACCAATAAGATGGTTCACCTTGAAATTCGGTAAAGCAAGCGCCGCCGGCGCATGTTGGCGCTATTACGTCATTTCATTTCCAATTATGTTTAGAATATCGCCATAACTTTTTTTGTTATCAAATTTCAGTTTATAACGGAGAAAAAAAGAAGATCATTGCTACTATCTCTGAACTATAGAACCAGTTTTCTTCGCCTTCCTCATATGCATGTACATTGTAGTTTGCATAATATCTTAGTTATATTACAAGTATAAATGTTATTCCGACATTTCAGCGGAATCGATGATAAAAAACTGTCTCAAGGATTTAATTTCTCAAAGACATTGTCGCTTACTACAGGTGCGATGGTCGGCAAAAGTTTGCCTATCTAGAATAAAATAGTTCCTAGCCCTAAACGTTTTTACCACTTTGGACCACGTTACTTGCTTACAGATGAGATACACAGGTGAGATAGTACTAGTTTTTTACAAATCAATCATGTATTTATTGCGTTTACGATTTTACAGTCCCATATTTTTTAGAACTATATATTCATACAGGTGAGCTTGCTACAACTACTAAGCTTCTAGATTAATCATTGTGATAAAGTTAGACAGGATAATTAATCGCTTTAGACAGGGATTGAACCCGCGGCCATAGAGTGTCATGCCCTATTGCTCTAACCGCTGAGCTACTAAAGCTCTGCCTGAAGCCATGAAATTATCCTTTCCTTATTACTGACGTCTTACGTGGACGTGTGACGTCATATACCGAAACGGTTTTAGAAACTACTACAGCCAACGAGCCTAACATTGCAGTTAGCTGCACGTTGTATTGTTCTGCCTGCATGGCTAATGCTATATAAACAAAATCAGTAAATTAATCATGTACATACTCAATTAAGTAGCCAGCTTGTCCATCATGCTGAGAGCATTACCCCTTTAACCACAATAATGATAAATATTAATTCGTTTTGGTATATATAATGTATCTTTAAGCATTTTAATCACGCGTTTTCGTGACAAGCCCCTTTGAGTTTTTTTTTAATAATAATTATTGAACACACCACAGAACCAATGTTTCAAAAATAGATAATGGTTTCCTATATTTATTTTTTTAATATAAATACATAGGAGACCAGGTACGTTACGTATAAAAGAGATTACGTATATTTTTTCAAGAATTCCGTAAAATTGACAGACTGATGTATTTTTCTTAATAAAAATAAAGTTTTAATTATTAAAGCTTTTAGTCTATATAGGGCAAATAGATTCAAGTTTTGCTTGTTGTTGTTAATGTTTTAGCTATTTAAAAATAATATAAACAAAAACGCTTTCACACTCACAGGCCACACTAAGTTCGATGACTTGTGTGTCATGGGTGCCGGAAATATTCACGTCACACACACAATAACAACCAGAAACACAACACAAATTTTCCTTGGGAAGAAAATATGTGTTCCCGCCAGGAATCGAACCCGATACCCCTGCTTTTATAGCTCACATCCACCCAACAAAGCCAACGGGCAGTTAAATTATGTCAAAATCAAAATCGTTTATTTACATGGGCCCCAAAGAGGCACTCATGAAAGTTACTCTTCTGCCAGATTTGCAAAATTATAGCCATTTCGATAAGAATCTGGCAAGAATCTCAGCGGCGTATTTTTTTTCATTTATTTTTTTTAAATCATTCTTAAATAATAATACATATTTATATTAACCTAGTTGTATCTATATTATGTAGTCGCTAGGAAGCGCTTGTGAAGTTTGCCTCCATGCAACATAATATATTTGTTATATGTGACATAATAAAAGTTCAATGAATTTATATTTCTCAATTATTTTACTGTTGTTATTTATAACTAGCTGCGCTACGCTGTTACCCACAACATAACAAAAATACGGCTGTAAATTTTTATCTTTTTGGTATCTTTTTTTTTAACTAATTTGATTGTCATAGGAAAACAATACGTCTTTAGCAAATAGCTGTAAGTTTTTCTAGGCATATAAAAAAAACTCTTCTTTAGTATCCACTTAAACATTTTCAAAATATTATTATACATACTAAATATTCTATACAAAATACCACATAATAATTTAACGCAAGCAAAGCTTAAAAAAACCGACTTCACCGCTTTGTCTTCGGAACTTTGATCAGATTAGATGTACTAAACACGCATTATTGGCGATAACTCAAAAACTGATGATCAGATCAAATCAGATTGATCAAATTTAAATGGGACCAATTGGAAAGCAACATCTTTCAAACAAAAAAAAATCCAAATTGGTTTACGTGGAACGAAGATATGAGGTAACACACATAAAATAAAATAAAAAAATACAGTCGACTTGAGTACCTCCTCCATTTTTGTGAAGTCGGTAAAAAATGAAAGAAAAAGTATTGATAACTTTACATAGCAACGAAGTCTGGACACAAATTATCGCGCGCTCGGCCAACCTAACGTTCCTCAAGCGCCAAAGTTTGATTGAGATCTGCGTACTTTACCTGAAATTTAAACGAGAGACTTGGTAAGTTATTAGAAAACTTTGAACACCACGATTTTATAATACGGCAATGCGGTTATAAGAAAGCGAACTTCAAAGATTTGAGTCAAATAAACGGGATTGTGTTTTTAGGCTGAAGGAACAAGGTAATATATATAATCATGTAAGTAGAACATAATTTAAGCTCACAAATTTAGCTTTAAAATTAATTAAATCAATTATAAACAACGTAACTTTTACGAAATTAACCTCAAAGAAATACAATGAAGACATTTTCATGTCATTCAATTTTCGAATTTTAACTTTATGAGGAAAAAATGTAAAGGGTGTGTATGAAGACACATTAGTCATTTTTGATTCCAATTTTAAAATTAATAAGTAAGGCTATTCACTTGAAATTATGTATCGTATTCAGAAAAACATTATGCATTGTTTTTTTTTCTTAAAATTTTGGCTTCGCAATCTTGTGCATTTAGCCAGTGTCAAGTAAAAATATAATATTTCAAGTGTATTTCATATAAAAAAGTGCTAGTCACAAGTCACAGTCAAAGTCGAGTAAAAGAGTCATGGTCCAGTGTTAGTCACGTCAGGCCCTAGTTAAATAGTAGAAACTTTACTAGAGCTTCTATTGGAGTTTTGAAGCAAAGGCAAAAAACACGTTTTTCAACTTGTATCATTTGCCTACACTTATGAACGTTTACTTGGTATTAGCGGTTAATGATCCAACATTATTACACAGTAACACTCAAAGAATTACAGGTTTAGGATAATTATATAAAATCAATAACGCCATTTTTTCACTTCCGCGGCAAAACTCATGCATGTTGTTTTTAAAAAGAAGAAAAACCTTTTTTGGGTTAAACCTTGACCTTTTTAACCGACTTCAAAAAACAGGAGGTTCTCAAATTGACTGTATTTTTATATGTGTTACCTCATAACTTCTTTCGTGTTTTGTTTGAAAGCTGGTGCTTTCCATGTGGTCCCATTTAAATTTGATCAAGATCTGATTAGTAGTTTTTGAGTTATCCTCAATAATGCGTAATCTGTGGACTACATTGATGTTCTCGTTTTAACCTACTTCAAAAGTTACCTCATAACTTCTTTCTTTGTGAGGCGATTTTAATGATTAATATTACATTCTGCTATCTTTATATTTGATTGTATTTAAGTGTAGTTCAGTTCACACACTTATTTATAATGGTCTGAATGTAATTTTAAGTTATATTTTTATCCTGTTAACGTATGTAAAACCAAAGAGCCATAGCAGACCACATAGGTAAAAAGTTTTAATTCAATTCAAATTTCAAAGTCCTAAAAAATGTACCAACAGTTTTTAGACTTACCGGATTTTTATAAACCAAATATTTTCTTAGGAACCTTAATCACTTTTAAAAAATTAGAACAGCGAAATTTGATATTTAGTTTTCAAACTTTGTACAAAAAATGCTTTCATTAATTATTATGGAACAACAGCGTTATCTGTAATGGAGGTACGCTGCTGTCTAATTAATTCAAAGATTCCTAACGATCGCTCTTCTCATTAAAGGGAATAAATAATAATAATTCTTTATTAGGTATATCACGATTATTGGACTGTTTTATGAATAAAAATAATTTTAAAATTACAATTTGAATGTACTTGAGATGTATTTGAATTAGTGGGAATTTAAATTACAATATACGTTTAGAAAATATGAGTAACTTGCTCGTGATATGCTTAATGCAATATGGTTAATGCAAATTTTATATAGATTTATAAGACATCTTTTCCTCTCTATATATATTTTTATCTGTATACAAAGTTTGAGATGCTCAATTTGTTGTATAATTATTGCGAGTGGTTGCATCCACCCAATGAAAAATAAACTAAATCTCTCACCGATTATACTTTCAAGAATAAATTTTTAAATATTTTGATTTTACGTGATTTCATAAATCGATAAATTATGTTCCTACCGTGTATCAAATCCTAGAACCTGCGTAAAATGCCATCAGTTTCCCACTGCGCCAACTAGGTCATCATTATGCATATGTAAGTTTATTCATATGCTAATCAAAACGATAAATCTGTATAATTCAAGTTGATTTTCCTCACAGAGCAACGTAGCCTATACTTTCAACAGAATGAAGCTTGTCACAGATTCGTGTACGTCACATAATCCATTCTACATGAGATAGGCATGTTAAGCGCCAACTCCCAAAATCCGCAACATTAAACGAAGCTTCTAATTCTGTCACAGAATCTCTCACAGATTGTGTTCAGAAGGTAAAGACCAAGGAAGCGACCACCAAACTTGGCCTCTGTTTTGTTTTAGAAATAGGTACTAAGACAGCCCGTACTAGAGTGGCAAACAACGCGATGGTAAACATCGTCTAATAAATCCTGGGCTCCGATTTGTTTTACGAATGATGATGGATCAGAGCAATTTGGTGGTACAGAATACTTGGGAACACTAAATTCTTGGTAAATTGAATCGTAATATTGAATAGCTTTGTGAGGAGGTTAAATTATTTGCCACTCTTGCAAACGCAATCAATTAATTACTGCGCCCTTGTGAAGGATAAACGACTAGGCTGAGCGGTAATTGGTATAATATTGGGGCTGAAATAGAGTCAACGGTAGTTATACAGTCACGTAATTTCAGCGTACAAAAAACTATAATAAAAAAGGTTTTCTTAAAACGTTAGGTTGAATTAGCTTCGATTTCTAAACTAACTAACTATTAAAGATAGGTTAGTAAAATTTTTGTATTTTTAAGTTACAAAAACAGAAAGTAACTTTAGTTTTGTTAAATAACTATTTTATATTATACTAATAAACCTTGCACACTCACAATCCCCACAAAAGTCAAAGATTTGTAATGTGATTGCGAAAAAAATAATATCATACATAGCTTGTGTCAATTCTGAAACTCTAGCAGCATTAGATGCTGAAATACTTTTAGTTTTGTTCCTGTACGTTTAAAGTGGGATCAAGGACACGGCATACAAAATGATTTTGAACACAATTCCTCATCCAAGTCGCCGTCGATTACGGTATCGGGCAAAGTTAGCATTCAGTCGGAATCACCGGCCCTGCAAGTTTACCCATTGAGTTATGACTTGCTGAATTTGCATTCGCACTGCACAAGACTAGATGTCTGTTCAGCTACAATTATGCGGTATGAATAGTGGTTTAAGTAGATAACAGTCTTAGTTTTCAAGTGTCAGTGCTGTTTAACCTTTGTTATCCAGCTCTTTAACGTAACAAACTAATAGAGAAGTTTTAAAAGAACTAAACCATTTGCACTAGTGTAATGTTTGTTAGTATACAATGTGTAACAGAAAGGTGTAGTAATACTTAAGCCACGCATCTAGCTACATGTATGGAGTCTAACAAGAATTTCTAAATTCGCGGCAGCAGCATGAATATTAAGTTAAATAATGACTTAAAGTTTCTAAAAAAATATGTCACTTGCAACCCTGTTTCGTCAGCTACCGTTCTACACCACATAGTATTTTGACCTAGACGTCTGACAGTGGTGGCCATAGCAAAGGTAACAGCGCCACAGACGTAACCGTAGGGTTGTCAATAATATTTGAAAAATTTATTAAATTTTTTTGTATGGCAAAAATTATATTAGATTTCTACTTTCGTTCTCTGGCAGATGATTCCTGGCACGATACACACATATATCACAAAGTATTACTACGCATTCTTGTTACAGATTGTATATCAGTGTAATATAGAGAGATTGCAGCAAAAGACCATATGAACAAAGTGTCCTTAAATAGAGACAATAAGAAAAGTGTAATTGGGCATTTTCTTAGTAATAGCAATGTAGCAGTTTATGTTAAAGTAAAATGACTGATTAGCCATATTTTAGCTAGAGTGTAATTAAAATAGAGATGTAAAAAAAACTGCTTAAATATAGAAAAGACGATACTGACGACAGGTGTCATGATATCTCACACCCACAATAAAATTCCCGTAGTGAGATGCAGCTATCGTTAATATCAGGACTTTTCTGTATTAATTTGGTTGCTCTTTTTTATTCCATTTTAGGCGATTATAAATTATATATTACCCAATTACCAAATAGGAAAATCAAAATGTTCGTCTTATATTCAGTTTCATTGCTCCCTATCACAGTGTCATACTTTTTTTTACAATATTGTTATTATAAAAAGTGTATTATATACTGTTATAGGAACCTACAAACGCTTGATTGTACTGCACTGTATGCATCGTTTATATTGACCACCATTTGACCACTATCTCACCTGATGGAAAGTGATGATGCGGCCGAAGATGTGACATGTTTATCTAGAAGATACCTGTTCACTCTTGACTTGAAGACTCCCAAATTATACCCCTCGGGAAACAAAGACACAGGTAATGAGTTCCACTCCTTCGCCGTACGGATGATGTACGTAGAAGCGAAACGCTTCGAGCGAACTGGAGGTATGTCAACCATAAATGGATGACGTTTGATATATTATTTTTCCTTAAGGAAAAATATCGTTATATTAATGTGAATTAGAAATCATTTAAATACATACAAATCAAATGCATATTACTGAGTAATATAAATATCATATTTCCATGACTAATGAGGATAAAATCGGTTTCAAAATATACTAAGTGTGGTAAAATTTACTAAGCGATAATTAACAAAGTAAACATTTTACTCATCAATACAATAAAAAAAGAATTGTTAAATTACATTGTAATAATTAAAACTTATCGTCATTTAGTACATGACTTGGATAATAAAAGTGCACCACAAAAATCCGCTCCGCTGCTGGGCAAATCCTAATCTGAAACAAAGTTCAGAAAAAGAAAAATATATTCATATTATTAGTCAATAATATTGTTACTTATATCTTCTTTGCAGTGAACTATTTAACACGTCCTGTTTCTTACGAGAACTTTTTTTTTTTTTTTTTATTTGTGACAGGCTAGTGTTTGACCACTATCTCACCTGATGGTAAGTGACGATGTGATCGAAGCTGGTAAACACACTAGACCTGGAATACGCAGGCTCTCAAGGATAACTGCCGGAACACCGTATTTGGCTTGGCGGCAGACTTTCAACTTGATGGTGGTAAGCTACTTTGGTAGCAAGCCAGGCGAGCAACTCACAAAATGCTCTACCACCTCTCTAATGTCACCTGATTAGCACCACCCGGGGACCACGTGTAGGGAGTCAGACTTAAGGGGTATCCTCCTACGGACGTGGGTGACTCAGCCCCCAAAAACTTGGATAAAAGTGAAGTGTACTAGAGTTGAACTTTTATATTTTCACTATTATTTCGACCGGGTTTCTGGACTTTTGTTAGATAGTTAATATTGAGAATCAAATAACTTTAAAGCAAAGAAAGATTAAATTTGCGGCTTGAATAATTAATCGCATTTGTTCCTTTTATAGTACAGTTGAATTCGTTACAGTGTCTTGTTTTCTAAGATGTTTAAAATTTTTGCCAGTGGTCCCACCAGTTGGGTGACGCATTTGGACGAAGGGCAACAAATCCAATGAATTTATTCACCTTCTTATTTTATATGGAACTTGTACTAGTTACTCGAAGTTGCTGTTACGAGTCGGCCTTACCCTAAGAATGATATGTATAAATAAAAAATTACTGAAAATTTAAAAAATATTGCACCTTGAAGTCATTGATTATGTCAGAGACGCGACACGCTGGCCGAATCTCTACGCACGGAAAAAAAAGAAAGAAAAAATGTCCGTGCTTCATCATGATTGCTACTTTTGAGTTAGTAATTAATGTGATGACCGTGAATGCGGGTCGCTAGTCTAGAATAATCGAGACAAAGTGAGAAAACACTATTTTTATCTTTAATAGTCAAGCATTAGGCAACATGTTTGTCTCAGGTGAGATTGTGGTCAAATGCTTGCATATCGGGCATAAAAAAACTGCTATCTGACCTGATGGTAAGTAATTTTGTGGTTGAGGATAATTAACACGCTAGGCCTGATAATTACTGTCTCTCAAAGATAGCCATAAATAAAATAAATTATGGTGTATGATAAAGTCTATGGCGGAATAGAGCAGAAACTGTGATATTTAGAAGATGTTTTATAACCTTAATTAGAAAACAGCCGATAGTTTATTTTAGAAACTATATCCACATACCAAATTTCATCCAAAACCATACAGCATTTACAGAGATTTCAAGCATTACATATTTAATCATCATACACTCCTTATATAGCTAGATAGATGAACTCTTTATTGTACACCAATTAAAAAGAAAATAACAGCAAACAATTACATTTAAAATAACTTAGGCTAGAACAATGGGCGCTCTTATCGCTTAAAGCGATCTCTTCCAAACAACCTTTGGATGGAGAGGAGATAGCAAAATCATTTTGGGACTGTGGTGTACTACAGTTCTAAGCAAATTATATATAAAAAAAAGTTGTAAATACCAAATATGTAACGTATACATAAATATAATATATTATAGTTATACATATTATATTGTATACCTACTTAAGCAATTACATAAATATACACAAGTTTTATTATATTATATTTATTATTATTTATTATATATATATATATATATATATAAACAAATAAAACTTAAATATTAATAAGATATTATACCGATATTCACAACTTATCCTTCTACGACGACCGAACATAGCGACATACACAAATAATTCCCTGAAAAGCAACTCATTAATATTAATCATCTGACTTATATCATAAATGCATATGACTAATTAAGGTAATAAAATATTTAATAGTAATGAGGTAAATGTAACATTATTTGTGATACTATTTGACTGTACAATTGGAAAACACTTTATTCGTTTATAATACGTTTCCTCATTATTATGATGAGGTAATTGTAATATCGACCTAACCCACACGTTTCAGGCAAAATTATCAATATTTAAAAATGTACTTTCTTAAGAAATGATTGTGGTTCATTTAAATTTCGTCGTTAGAAAACGACCTAAACGACCGCAGTGCTCGCTAATAGTGGCGCCGTATGCCGGGGTCGTTAAAGTGAGGAATGAGCACTTAGTGTTTTATTAAACACCAAACAATGTTGAGAAAAGACAGATTATTTCAATTCGGTTATGTGCGCTGAGACAAAACAAATCACTGAATGTTTGTGTTGTTAAGTAGCATATAAGTTGATAGACTGAAAACGAGACAAGATTTTATAATTAACTAACGATCCGCCCCGGCTTCGCCCGGGTGCAATTTTCCGCTCGACCGATTTTGTGCAAACTTCACATAAACCATCTACTAAATAGTCCGAACAAAACATTTAGTTTGGATAGGTGAGCCCGTTCTTGAGTTATAAAATTACAACGAAAAATGGCATTGATTTTTATATATACAGATAGATGTTACAAAATAAACGTATGTTATTATAATTTATTCATTTAGATCTCTCTTAAAAACTAGGTACAGTGTGTGGAAGCATTAGCACTTTAGGTTCTTTTATACTTTAGGTTCATGTTACCATTTTCTTGAGGGCTCCAAAGTCGGCTAGGCCTGCATTTTGGAAGCCCGGATTTTTTTACATCTGGTAAGATTTAGCGTGGGATACCTTGCGGTTTGGTAGGTAACTAAATAGGTAGTAAAAGTAGGCTGCGATTTAACATAATTAATGTAAGCATTTTCTAACAAGGTTAGATGTTCCTTATTTAACCTGTTATTAGTTACCTTCAAATTATAAATTTATAAAACTTAAAATGTATGGACAATTAACACACGTAGATAAACAAAAAAAGAAAATTACGAAATGTGTGATATCTAAGATTAATCTATTTCTCAAATTATATTGCATTAAAGTTTAATATAGGAAAATTGATATCATTCTACATTATATAAAATAAATTTAATTTAGTTAATAGTTTATTCTTGGTCAAAACTACTTTATTAGTTTCAGTATAATAGTGAAAAAAAAGTGGTTGAATCTCTATGTACGTTTTGCTTAAGTTTAATAGGCAGCGCATCACTTAGTATTTATTACAGATTATAAGAGACTGGTGTTTGGCCTCTAGCATAATTCGAGAATAATTAGCTAACAAGTACAGTAACTGAAATTTACTTTTATAGGCGATGCGTAGTCTAAAATATGGACTGGTGCTGGCTTACACGATTTTTGGTAGAAATTGTTTGAATCGCTTTATCAAATGCCATATTTTGTCACAGTGCCTTAATTACTATAAAAATGTATAGTCTTGAGTTTCAGGAACGATCTGCTTCGTTTATCACACTCAAAGCCCCACATTAAGTTCCATGACTTGTGTCATATGTGCCGGAAATATTCACACCACACAACTACACCTAGAGCCGATATATTACCGATATATTCAAATTTAATAGTAAAGCATTCTTAGCCTACAAAGACATATAATTCTTCTACAAATTAAAAAGAATATAGATTGAATAATAAGCTGGTCTTCATTAAAAACACAATTTGAAAGAAAACGTGAATATCACATTCCTATAGATAAAGAAACTACGATAAGGTGGGTTATTAAAATGGTGTATAAACACTGAATTAATTACAAAGCGTAAAACACTTTAGTCAATGATTAAAACATAAATGGTCTTGATAAAGATAACGTATTTATAGTCACGTTCGTTATCTAGACAGATTTTTGATAAGAAAACTCAAACATGTATGGAGTACTGCGGCCACCTATGGGATGCTTCCGCTAAGTACCAGCTTGAAGCTCTTGAGTCCATCGACCGGCGAGCAAAAAGACTCATTGGCGATGATAAGCTAGTCTAGTCTAAATTGCGGAGTCTCAGTCACCGACGTAAGGTCGCTATTCTATCGGTATTCTATCGTCTACATTTTGGAGAGTGTGCGCAGGAATTACATGAGTTAATTCCACCATGCCCGCACTATCTAACAGCAAGACAAACTGTCAAACGTCATCCATTTATGGTTCACATACCTCCAGTTCGCTCGAAGCGTTTCGCTTCTACGTTCATCATCCGTACGGTGAAGGAGTTGAACTCATTACCTGTGTCTTTGTTTCCCGAGGGGTATGGTTTGGGAGTCTTCAAGTCAAAAGTGAACAGGTATCTTCTAGATAAACATGTCACATCTTCGGCTGCATCATCACTTTCCATCAGGTGAGGTAGTGGTCAAATGTTTGTCTATAACGCATAAAAAAAATACTCGTTATTTTGTTAAATTCCATTCCCCTATCCTATTAAACTATTCAACTTACCTTCTGTCAATTTCATCAAGAACTTTCCAAAGTTCAGCGACAAACATTAGAAATGGTTACCGGTTAGGTGTAGTCCGTAATCAACGCGAAGCCTTGAACAAGATTAATTAAGCCAATAGAGCATCAATCATTGGCCGGGATCCCGCACCAGACGTATTTCGGAGTTCACTTTGTAGGTTACTTATAGAACTGGGTCTATTCTACTCACTGAGTTTAGAAACGCGGCGTTATTTGGTACAAATATTGATAGAATGTTAAAAGTATAGTTGTAGACTTGACCAATGTCGTTCAACCCGTTAAATATATAATATATATATACATATATTATACCAATAATATTTTTTACGATCTCCCTTTAATTCCTAACCATGATACCAAAATCATACATTATTTTTCTATCTCGTCTCCATTCAAAGGTTGTCTGAAATAAATCACTTTAAGCAATACAACTGCCCATTAATCCAGCCTGTGTTTTTTTTAAGGTCTGCTTCTATTTATGGTGTATGAGTTATCTGTATATTATCTCATATCGCTTATAAAAATATCGAGTATGTATTTTCTTTTTTTTTTATGCAGTATGGGCAAGCATTTGACCACTATCTCACCTGATAGAAAGTGATGATGCAACCGAAGAAGTGATATGAAATTATATTTGAGCACAGTTTAAACTGTAGCTTTAGCTCAAAATGTGTTTTCAAATTAAAACAAACCTTATTACCATCATAAAAATAAACATGCTAATATTTGCAACAATTTAGCTCTTCTAAGCCCACTAAGGCTAACAATATAAGTCGTGAGAAAATTTATAAATGCTTGCTTTATTTCCTAAAAATTATAATTATATTCAACTGAAAGTAAATATCAGATAACTGCGTGACAGGTTGTTGAGTTAAACATCGTATATCATAAATCAGCAAAGATAAAAGATAACATCACAAATATAATTTTATAATCTCAAGGTCGTTTACCATTGCCATAATTACTACCTTTTAAAAATATTATCTTTAGACAGATTTTATCTGAAGCAAAATAATCCTTTCACCGATACAGAAGCCGTGGGACACATCTAGTGTTAATTTAAACTTTTGTAACATAATATTATTATGTGTAATATTGAGATGAAATACATATTAACACATAATTATATACGAAATAAATGTCACCTAACATATGCCGGAGATAGTGTAACTGACTATAAAAAGATACAGACGAAAAATAAATCAGAGAAAAATAAACAATTATCTATTTCCTTTTTTGAAATGTTTGCTTGCCAGAAAAATTTAACCTTTTTTGCAATAAAAACGCAGCATTTTTACACGAAGTGTGAAACTTAATCAAGAACGGAATTCGATTTCACGACAACCGCGAGCGTTGGCGCGACATTTATTAAGTCAAATAAACGACACTTTTCATTAAAAAACTTGATCAAAAAAGTTTATAGAATTATCCTTTGATATGATAATTCTGTGGTAAAAATAGTTTTATTTATAAGTCTAGATAAAGCACTTTCGGGTAGTCAGTGTTTAGTGATCAATCTAATTTGCACGCGTTTTTTATGTAAAGTTTAATGCTGCTTTTTTTTTTATTCCCGGCGCGGAGGCCCGCCAGCGTGTCGCGTCTCTGGAGATTTTTATTCAGGTGAATATTTTTTTTATTTCATTTTCATTTATTCAGGTAAATAATTCATCCGTATCATCTACACCGCAGTTGTAGAGCCGATAACAATGTACGCCGCAAGCGTTTGAGCGTCTGCGACCAAAAAACTGGGCGTTGAAAAACAACTGAATGATGTCCAAAGAGGATTCGCGCAAAAGCTTTGCAGGGCCTACAACACTGTCTCTCTCAATTCTGCACTAGTGCTGACCGGCTTGCACAAAACAGGCTTGTACTGTAATACAATCCATGTTGGTACGAAGTCATGACAAATAGTCAAGTATAGAGTGAATAGGTAACTGCAAGGCATAGGCAAGCATGTTCCATCTTCGACCGCATCGTCACATTCCATCAGGTGAGATACCAGTAAAATGCTTGCCTATCTAGCATAAAAAAAAAAAAATTAGTTGATAAATTAAAAAATATTTAACGTGTAAGTCCCAGACTCGCGAGAATGCCGAAAATAAAAGTGGCCTATGTCCTTCCTCAAGCTTTAGTCTATCATTAGGCCAAATTTTATTAAAATCGGTTTAGTGGTGTAGGCGTGAAAGCGTAACAGATGGACAGAGCTACTTTCGCATTTATAATATTAAGTAGCGATTTCAATTAAGGGCAATACTGTAATGGCACTCATTACACGCGTTATTATAGGTATCAGTAATCCACAAAGAAATACAAACTGATAATTATTTAGCATCAAATGACTCGACAATATCAAAAAAAAAAAAGAAAAATGAAGGCTGAAACGCTGCAAATTATATAACAACAAATTTTACTGTTAAAACACTATTTATATGAAACTGGTTTTGATAATAGAATGCGCGAAAATTGTGATCCAAGCGTTAAAAATACCGATTGTTTATATATAAAACTACAGAAGTCTCGTGTATGTTACCGCATCTATTGAAGATGCCAGATATTTTCGGTAACAGGCAGATATTGCTCGGTAACATTATCATAACAACACCGCTTAAACAAAGCTATGCTTAAAATTCAAAATCAAACCCTATTTGAAAGATTTAAGAGTAATAAAACCCGTTGCTTGTTTATGTCTGAGCAGCCTATTTAATTTTATTTAGTCTTTGCATTGAATAATAGCCACTAGAGGTGACACATAAGCCAATGTTTAATATTTTTTTGTTTTAGATACACAAACAAAAAAACAAAACGCATTCACACCCACAGCCCCACACTAAGTTCAAAGACTTGTATCGTGGGTGCCGGAAACATTTACATCACACCCACACATTACACCCGGAACCAGAAGCACAAATATCCCTTAGGAAGAATATCCCTTGGGAAGGAATTTGTGCTCCTGCCGGGAATCGAACCCAGGACCCACGGTGCAGAGGGCGGACACCTGTCCACTGCGCCAACTGGGTCGTCATACATAATCTCGATCATTAAAAGTAAAAAATGATAGATGTACAATTTAAATTGGGGTTTATTTATTGGTTTAGTTCGACTTAAAATAGAATAATAGTCTTATAATTCAGAAGTGGCCTAGACTACGCGCTATTTACTAATTGTGTTATTTCTTTTAATTATCAGTTTTATTTTTTGATAAAATATGTTGCTTATCGGATAAGTTTGTAGGTAACAAAGAATATGTTCTTAGTACCTAATACATTGTATAAGGAGAGTCCTAAGTGATACGTAAGATTACCGTTTAAGAGAACAATACCACTTGATTAACAGTTTATTACATAAACATTTTACAAAATCAAAAGTTAACATAGATCATTGTTTCAATATATCAACAACTTGTAAGATAAACAATTCCCTACATCATCAATTTAAAACTTTCAATTTAGTTATTACAGCAGCTAATTCAGTTTGCAGATAGAAAACTCAACTTTACATATTTGCTTTGCTCGTCCGCTGTCCGTCTGTCAAAGACTTATAACATGTAAATGAATCTGATTAGAACTTTCAGAAATTCTTATGAAATAAATAAAGCTCCGATACAAAGTCAGAAATGGCATTTTTTTTTCAAATTATATATTAAAAAAATTATGATTCCAAAGATATACTCATTGATCAAGCTAAGCAAAATCTCTAAGTAGACTTGGGTCATTCAGCATTTAAGCATTCATTTAAGGGGGCAAATTTTTTTTCTCTTTTCATCTACCCTTGTCCCCTTGGTCTCGTTGAAAAGGGCTTGACAATCAATGTAAATAACCGGTTTAAAAAAATCTATTATATCAAAGTCACTGTTTTTAGACTTATTTTGTTCCGGGGTCTATCTCAAAAACGGCTTCACGCTGAAACTTACGTATAATATCCGTTATTTCCTGCACTTAAACAGCAAATACAGAAATCATACAATTATTATATAGAAAAAAAGTTTTAAGCAAGTAACCTCAAAAGTTTTTCTCTATGAGGCAAGATGTAGGCGCGAGATCTCAGTTCGGCGCGAACGACTAGTATCGAGGACAATTCATTTATTCAATGCGTGTGCACAGGGTAATACTATGTTCAACGGAAAAGTATTTTGGAATACCAAAAAAATAGGAACCGTTTTTAGAAATGTTGATAACAATAATTTAATGGGACAGCAAAGTAGCCTTCTTTAGACCTATTTGACCCTATTTCATGATCTATCTTAAAACGTATTTTCATTCAAAGCTGTAACTTGTATGAATAATTTATGTCATGTGGGTATAATCAATTAAAAGTAGCATTCTTAAAACAAACAATATTGAATGATACACAATTTTTTACACTCGCAAAACCAATTTCATTATTTTTGATTCCGTTAAGGAATATGTGCACACTACTATCATATCCAAAGTCTATTTTTTTGTTTGTGTTTTATCTATTTCTAATGAATATTGTATACATCAATGAGGACAGTCTATTTAATTTAATTTAGTAATGAAAATCACGGTTCCTTGGTCCCGTTTGTATGGATCTTCTACTGGTGTCTTTTGTCTTTAATTAAATTGCTTATATTAAATTTTGTTTGAATCTATTCAGCTATTCAGCATTATTTATATGTTTGAAGCTTTTTATAGGTATAGCTCCGCTAAAATTTAATTACAGTCCACTGTTTTGAAGTTAACAATGTAAGAGAATCTTTCATTTGCATTGTTACCTTGTTATAATATATATTATATAAATATGTTTAAATTGATTTAGAATCTAACTAAATCAGAATCTATTAATATATTACGCAAATACTCTACTGTAACCTGCTAAAATATTTCTACAACAATGTGTTACAGAATCCCTTGTAAGTATTTAAATATGTAGTTTGAAGTTAGTACCCATTACGTTTTCTTTTCCACAGTCGAAGTTGATGTAAAAATACATAGAGTACCGTAAATTTGAAAGAAATAAAACAAATTCAACGCTACCATATGTTGCAAATCTCCATATTTCATTAAAATCCGTCCAATCGGTATAGTCATAGGTAATTTTACACACGCTGTATCGCACACACAAACACTATTATTTCACTTATCGTCTCTCCGATAAACGATGTATATATTAAACATCAGGAGAGCTAGTGGTCAAATGCTTTTATTAGTCTCATCAAAATATTATCTACTGATTTCGATACAATTTGGATTAAATATAGCATAGACTTTTATCTTATCTACTCAGGCACAGCGGGGAATTCTATAGCCACAACTAAATAATGATTTTGAATAAAATTCTATTTTTCTAACCAAAAACACTTGAAAGAAAAAAAATCAGTCGCGTATACAATATTTTCACTTACAAACTCAATCCCACCGAAATCCTGTGTGGATCTAATAATAATTCAACATCAAAAACGATAATGCCAACGCAAAAGCTCCGGGTCACAACCATTCTGAAAATATAAGAGGTAGTTTTATGGCAGTCATAAGTGCTCACTGGCCGTCGTTTTCTTTTTCAATCCTGCAGAATAGGACCCAAAGGTCGGCCACACCTGCTCCATACATCGGAGAATCACGGTTATCTGGCTCTACCAAACCTCTGCGATTATTGGTACCTAAGTATTGATGTTAAGGTTTGTGAAATGGTGTCACATCTGTGTTAGTGATTCCGATAAGTCTAGCTATCTCCGCTGTTTAGCTTACTCTAAAATCTTTTAATGTGGGTTTAAGTCAACCAACACCAATTGAACCGAACTGCCCATTGGGCTAGTTGGGTGGGTGTTAACCTTCTAAGCAGGTGTATCGGGTTCGATTCCCGGCGGGAACACAAATTTTCTCACCGAGGAAAATTTGTGTTTCTGGTTTTGGTTGTGATTTTGTGTGTGATGTGAATGTTTTCGGCACCCACGACACAAGTCATCGAACTTGGTGTGAAGTTGTGAATGTAAAAGCGTTTTAAAAAAACAAAATAATTTCATAACTTATTCAGACGTTACAAAGTTTAATCTCATTTCAAAATTGCGAATCATCATCTACTTGTTTTTCCCCCAAAATATGGGCACCCCGTGCAAGTGCCGGCCTGGGTTACTAATTTATACTACACTTATCTTCCCGATATTCAAGCACTTGTCCATTTAATTTTAAATTAAAAACGTAATTAAATATTTTTCTAGAGTTATCGATAAATTTGGTCTTGACCTTGGGATAAAACTATTGGAGTTATCTGTTCATTTTAATTTTTTAAATGTATACATTTGAACACGTGGAAACAGAATTTGTTTTTGTGACATACATATTATTGGCCCTTCCGAGCAGCAACATACACAAGCTAAAATATGTCTATGTGGAATTTCGGACCTGTTTTTTTTTTTTTTATTTGCGATAGGCAAACGTTTGACCACACTCTCAATTACAATATTGTAGTCACATCTAAGGACTTCAATATTTAAAGAAAGAAAAAAAAATTTATCGCCCCCGAAACCCCCTGCATACTAAATTTCATGAAAATCGTTGGAGCCGTTTTCGAGATTCAGATTATATATGTATACTAGCTGCGCCCCGCGGTTTCACCCGCGTTGATAATAATGCCGATGGCCGATTCTCATAGATACCGGATAAGCACAAAAAATTTCATCAAAATCGGTCAAGCCGTTTCGGAGGAGTATAGCAACGAAAACTGTGACACGAGAATTTTATATATTTGACTAGCTGCGCCCCGCGGTTTCACCCGCGTTGATAATGATGAAAAGTGATGATGATGATGATGATGAAAAATAGATGTTGGCCGATTCTCATAGATACCGGATAAGCACAAAAAATTTCATCAAAATCGGTCAAGCCGTTTCGGAGGAGTATGGCAACGAAAACTGTGACACGAGAATTTTATATATTAGATATACAAGAATTGCTCGAGTAAAGGTATTATGTACATGACATTTTTAAAACTCTGGTATAGACGACGTATGTCTGGTATAGTAGTCAATTACTATGTACAGTGTTGAATACTAGATGATTTAAAATTTTGGGATTGGCTATAAACCATCATAATACTTTATGTGCAAATACCTATATGCTACAATCAAATGAGTTTTCATTTCTCAACGTCTTCACTCTCATTATCGAAACAAGACGTCGAAAGCACGTGTAAAACCAAGAAGCTCCCGTATTGCTCCCGTAGTAATCAATCACGCGCGATGATCCAGCGTCACTCGCCTTGATACGCCGCGTCATCAATCAAACTGAAACTATTCCGTGATTTAAAGGTTCTAGATACGATACTCTTACATTTATTTTACGTACAGAGAAGGAGTGGAACTCAATGCCTGCGTCTTTGTTTCCCGAACGGTACAATCTGTGTTTCTTCAAGTTTACAGTGAATAGGTACAGAGTAAATAGGTACCTTCTAGACAAGCATATCATATTTCCGCATCGTCACTTTCCAGCAGGTGAGATAGTGGTCAAATGCTTGCTTATCCAACATAAAAATACTCTGGCATAGTAGTGAATTAAATGTATAAACACATTTTAATCAGTTTATTTAATTGGATGCTACCATACGCCAGAGCGAATAACAGTTTTTTTTTCGACCACCGACGCAATGATATGGATATTACAAGTTAATGTGTGTCTGTCTGTGGCATTGTTGCTCCCATGTGACTTAGTTTTTTTTTTTGTTAGAAAATGACTTAGTCGAGAGTGTACTTAGCTTTGTTTGGTGAAAATAAGTGCCGCAGTTTTCCAGATACAGCGTCAGAGCTATTTTTATAATTTTGATTTTGACAATTGTTCAGATTTCATTATGATGTTGTATACAAAACCGCACACATAGAAGCCTGTCGTAGGATTTAAAACCAAGGGGCAAACAATTTTTAATCCTACAACTATCTCTTTGTACTTAGACTTATAAATAATTATGTATTTATTTATACTTATGTTTAATCTAATAAGACGATGATCACAGCCTTTGGCGACCCATTTTTCTATATTAACGCCACATCCAGTGTTTCTAACTCTTCAAGCATATACAACTACAATCCCATGATACTACCGTTCAAAGTGCACACCAATTCACGTAAGCCCGTGTCGGTGTGACATACGTCATACAGAATTACACATTAATTAACGGAATAACATAGCAATGTTGAGGTGAACGATTCGAATATTTGAAAATAGTGTTTAAGATTGACATGAAAACAGTAAAGTGTTATTTATTAACATATTTTCTCGAATGTTAGTATGAATGTTTATTTGAATGCTAAAGCATAGGTTAAAAAGGCATTTGATGGACAAAATTGTGTTTGTGAATATAAATGTATATATAATATATTTCAGGATGCTGTTGGGGCTGCCACGTTTTTGTAGCGCATCAGGGATGTTTGCAGACGCACATGTGGATGACTTCTTTGCCATTATGCGAAAAAGAACAGCATCCCTGTTGAGCCGCATACGTGGGGGCACCAATAGTCTTCTGGCCATTGTAAATGGAGATGTGAGCTCCAACATTATCAGACACTGGTTGTGCAGGCTACAGCCGCATGTGCAACTAGTGTCCTAGTAAAAACTGTAATTTTTACGAATACTAACATAAGTTGCTTAAGATTGTATGTACTAACTATTTGTAATGGATCAATGGTCTGAATAAATAATTTTGAATTTGAATTTTGAATATATATTAAAAAAATGGTTGTCTGTAAAGTCCGTTTACGGACGATAATTTTACGTGATAACGACATACGACAACGCTTAGTTCGATCGTGCCTCTCTATCGCTTGTTCCACGCTCTCGCTTGCACGCTCAGGCTCAGGCGGAACGTGACACTTTTTCGTGCATGCAGCCGGTGTTCATCGATTTATAAAACGTTATCACTTCAAAAAAAAAAAAAACAAAAAAAGTAAAGTCTATTACAAAGTTTTTGTATATTCAAAACCTTTGGTCCATCAAAAGACAAAGGGTCTTTAAGAAAATGGAAAAACATAATCCCAATTCTAACATAACTGTTACTAATCAATTACATCGGCTTTTTAACTTATTAATAACAAAACCAAAATCAGTAGAATTATTTAACAAACCGCGACTGTTTCACCAAATATCATGTTTTTGATCGAATAGAATCAGGAGAATTCATCGAAAGGGGAGGCTAGGAGCTATAAAAAACTCGTCGCATACGATAAACCACTTTTTCTAACTACATAGTCTTGCAATCAATGCTAGGTATGCATGTCTTTATTATATGGTAAACAAATAATAAGCTGTCGGTTCCGGTTGTTAGTCGTAAGACAACAGTCGTTAAGCCATGTCGGATGCCTTCAGGGGGCCTGAAAAATCCTGACACTAGGACCACCCACTAGTCTATATGACAAGCAAGCATACAAGCATGGTATACATTTTGATGACTATGCTTGGGATCGAAAGTTGCATAAATCAATTCCCTTTTGATATATCTATTATTATCAGACACCAAGACAATTTGACTTCCATTATATGGTTGACATATCTCTCGCTCAAAGCTTTGTACATGATTTATGAGCAACCATAAAGTGGAACACATTGCGCATGTCCTTGTTCCCGAATGAAGATTATTAAGAAGTACTTAGGGCCGACTATATCTTTTATAAAAAAACCTGTTTGCACAAGGTTGTTAGGTTAAGGGTTAGTATCACGATAAGCGGACTCAAAGAAAGTCACACTACACACTAAAGACTAGGACCTGGCTAAGTCGGTTGAAGCAAACTCTTGCTGTCCCTCACTTGTTCCACTACTAAAGCCTGGGTCACTATCTTTTTCACACCGCTAAGAAGAAAGCAAACTGGTTTGCTTCACTTTTTGCGGAATCTTCACGTCTAGATGCTAGTAGTGCTGTACCTCCGAATTTATCTGTCTGCGAGTCGTCCCTGAAGGAAATCCGCAAAGCGTACGCAATCGTACGCAATCGGGCCGTGAACAAGGCCAGTGGCCAGCTTTAGTTCTGAAGACATGTGCGCCTGAGTTGACTCCGATATTGACATACCTTATCCACCTCTCTATGGACAATGGTCAAGTGCCGAAAGCTTGTAGGTCTACCAACGTGCAGCTTGTGCCCAAAATGGGAAGTCGTGCCGACCCTGCCAATTATAGGCCCATCTCAGTCACGTCCATTATCTGTAAGACAATGGAACGTGTATTGAACATTAAGCTCCTTGGTTATCTTGCAGCAAATGACCTTCTGAGTGACCGGTAATATGGGTTTTGCTAAAACCGGTAAATAGGAGACCATCTTGCATTTGCCACTCACATTTGGAGCGAGGCCTTGAAAAAACATGGCGAGCCACTTGCAGTCTCGCTAGACATTTCCAAAGCTTTTGACAGGGTATGACACGAAAGCCTTGTTGTCAAGCTTCCAACCTTTGGTTTACCTCCCAATTTATGTATTTGGATATCTAACTTCTTGAGGAAACGAGCGATCGATGGCAAATGATAGGTCAATTTAATTCGAGTCTGTTGGCCGTGGTTTTAATGTGTCGTAATTTACACGGGTATATTCCCCCATGCCGTTTTACCAACATGTGTGTAGAGGCTACGAATTTTCGTAGCACCGTAGCTTAGTAGCAGTCGACCGTCTCCGTTTCTTTTAAGGTCATATATAATGTCACTCATTATTTTTCCTTCACGAATAATAATTATTTCTTCCTCTTACATTCTGTTATGTAGGTAGTTTCAATTGTAAGTCATAATAATAATATTTTAGGTTATATCTATTTTCCTTCTAATAATATTCAGTAAACTTAACAACGCGTTTCCTTATTTGAAGAATATAATAATTGGCGTAATTTTACTTGCGAATTAATTTAAAACACTGTGCAAACACAATTTCTATGATAATCACCAGTTAACCGAGCTTGGGATTACAGTTTCAAATTTTCAATTTGATTCAAATAAACGGCCTGCTTGAATAAGAGATACCAACTTATATAACTTCTGTTGAATTTGAAATAGGTTATAGTTAATAAAGTCAAGTAATTTTTCGTGTTATATTCAGGGAATGAATCGTAAAATCGATATTTTTCTTTTTAAACGTTTAATCCATGTTCTACAACATTATAAATATTAGATTTCTATTAAATGCTGCGAAAGGAGGACTTCTTCACGATGAGAAAATAAAGCTGGGTATGTTCACGAATTCACACTCACAGTCCCACACTAAATTCTAAGATCGTCGGTGCAGGAAATATTTATGTCACACACAATCACACCTGGAACCAATAGCACAAATGTCCCACGGGATGGAAAATTGTACTCCTGCAAGGAATCGAATCCATGATTCACGGTAGAGGGCAGAGATGTAACCACTACGCCAATTGGGTTATCAATAAGACAAAAGAACATGTTTAAGTGGAATTTGTAGATTTAAGATGAGGTCCCCCGTAGATGGATTGTATGAAATAGGTATAGAATGCACCTGGGTTATTTTCAATGTCATATCTTTAGAATAATTATATTTTAACATTATAGATATTTTATACCTATTTTCAATTCTATAATCAAAATACATATTCCATCTGCCTCTTTCTGAGTCTAAATGCGGGGGATTGTACGATTTAGTAAGATAAAAACAACTTTTCTGACCAATTACAAGCGAGGTGCTGGTACACAAAAGGTCCCATAAAAGTTCGGCAATTCTCATGTCTACCGTACGTGATAGATTGCACAACGCTCTTTATTCCGTTTCCAGCAGCATATTTATTTTTAAAAGAGGTGCGTACGGGTATAAGGTTTTTTATGAAGAAAGTTTGTATTCTCATCAGTGTCATTCGTTTCGTCATATAAAACGAATGACTACATTAATGACAAGGATGCATGGAGGCAAACTACACAAGCGCTTTCTGGCGACTACATTATATAGAATTCCTGATTTAGTCATTTAAGAGTGATTAAAAAAATTATGATAGATTGCACCGCCGAGTTTCTTGCCAGGTTCTTCTCGAGAGGGCTGTAATTTTGTGGATCTGACAGTAGAGTCATTAACTTTCATGAGTGTCTCTTTAGAGTCCATGTGAAGAAATGTTTTTGAATCGTCATTGAGAGACGAGACCCTTTACAGTTCAGTGCCACCCGGAGTTTTAAATTTAATCTTTACTTGCCGTACCCCGCAGATTCGCCTGCAATTATCAAGTTAAAAAGTAGGATATGTGTTAATCCTACGTATAAGCTATGCACATTCCAAGTTTCATCTAAATCCATTCAACCGTTACATCATAAAGACAAGACACATGTACTTAACTTACACACAAACTTTCAGATTTAAAATATTAGTGTGATACAATATAGGCAAAAGTATTTATTTGTATTATTTATTTGCGTATAGTGTTATCTATCACTTGATACCACCACCCAGAGATACCTACACTAATACAAACATGCGGTCGGCTGTCCGACGACGTGGAACGTTCACCATAACGATAAGTAATGGTGGCAACCGACAAGCAAACGGATTTCAGCTTGTGACGGTAAGCTTAGCCAGCTCGGTGTTTACCGATGTGGGAATTGATTTGAATGTTGAATACCTACTAAGGTAAGGGAGACGAAAAGACGTTTGTTATTTGAGTTGTACTGTGATCTAGATTTATAAGGTGGGTCTCAAATTGTTTTTATATTTAATTAGATTATTTTAGAGGACTTATGATAATCAACGGTATTTTTCAAAGGTTTTAAAAACACCAAAACTTGAAGAACTATTGGTTAAAAGAGTTTGAAGCTATAAATTCTAGAACTAATTAATAATATTGTATAAAAGTTCTGGTACATTGTTTTATTATTAAAGACAACCTTTTTTATAAAACAATGTCACTAAAAATTTATGCTTATATTTCATTCAACTATTAGAAAACAGTACTAAAATGACAGATTTGCGAATGATGTCACCATCGAGATAGGAAACAAACCTACGGTTTTATTACTTTAGCTACAACATCCTTGGATGTCACTTATTTATTATCTACAACATATCAAAGTTCAACTGTCTAAGATTCCCAATATAGCTTGATTAATGTAAGTATTTGATGATTTATAGTTATGTACATAAACATCATCGTATGATATTAACGTCGGTGTAGCCCGCACGACATCTAGTACAAGCCTTGTGAACTAAACGTCCGTGACCAACAAACCTAGAAACCATGGTATAGTATACATTCGTCTTAACGAATGCAGTCCAACAGCATGTAGAATGTAAATATACCAGTGTATTGAATATGTTGGTGCAGATATAACTCGCCTTGACCTGCTAAATCATGATATATATTGTTCCCCTATACTCACTTGATAGGCGAGCCATGTAAATTCCGACGTTATTTAAATACATTGAATTTGACATGAAATGGAACTAGTTTCTCAAATGTGAAGCCACATAGACATGATAGTTCTACTTCTGCTATTTATGGAACATGTTCCAATAACATTCAGTATCAATTTATCTAATACCTTTAAACGAGAAATTCTTGTTTATTATATCATCCGAATCTCGAAAACGGGTCCAATGATTTTCATGACATTTGGTATGCAGGGGGTCTCGGGGGAGATAAATCAATCTAACTAGGTTGAATTTTTTGAAAAAGTAATTTACCAAAAAAAAAACCGAGAGTCATCTAGGTACTTAGAATAAATTGAAGAAAATATCTGCGCATCAATTTATGAGCCAATTGCCTATATTACCTAAAACGAAATTAAAATAATTCTATACAGCAAAAATCAATACAAATATTACTAGTTATTATTTACGGACTTTTACCGTGCACTTTCTTATTCTAATATTTTTAGAATGATTTGTCATTATCGATAGTTACTCTTACATTTTTTTTTAAATTATTTGAATAATTATGCTATGTAATGAGGTCTGACCTAGTAACATAAATTGTGAAAAAAAAATCTTCAATATAGACAGAGACAGGACGGACGACGCACCGCAGTCTTTGTATTTTGATATCCTATTATTAAAAATATAAAAAATAAATAAAAAGGAAGTAGGTATTACACAATTTGACTACCACTGAACTGCCCGTTGGCTTATTCGGGAGAGCGTTCGCCTTCTGAGCAGGGGTATTGGGTTTGATTCCCGGCGGCAACACAAGTTTTCTCTCCAAGGAAAGTTTGTGTTCCTAATTCTGTGTGTGATGTGAATGATTGAATGATTCCGGCAGCCACGACTCAAATCGTAGAAATTAGTGTGGGGCTGTGAGTGAGTTATTTGTTTAACTAACAACCATTTTAAAATACCTGTAGTAAGAAAGGACTGAAGGACTGGAAAGGACGCGGCATCAACATAAACGGCCAATATATCTCTCACTTGTGTTTTGCAGATGACATCGTCATTATGGCTGAGTCGTTGCAGGAACATCATGAAACTTGGATAAAACCAAGGTCATGATAAACGAGCACGTGGATCCGGGATACTGATAGCTGTTGATGTCATTGCTTCCGAAGTTGTTCATGAATATGTGTATCTAGGGCAGACGTTCCAACTAGGTAAGAACGACTTTTAGAAAGAGGCCAAAAGAAGAATACAGCTAGGCTAGGCAGCTTTTGGAAAACTTCGTCGCGTCTTCTCGTCGCTAATACCGCAAAGTCTTAAGACAAAAGTCTTAAATGAGTGTGTCCTACCAGTTATGATATACGGAGCCGAAACTTGGACACTAACGGCAGGACTGGAGAACGAAATTCATCGATATAGCTCAAAGGATTAGCAAGCCGTATTAGTACATATGCTGCAGAACTGACAACCGTTAGAGTAGACGAGTTCTGGAGTGGAAAACGCGAATTGGTAAGCTTAGCAAAGGACGCCCTGTGACTAGGTGGAGCAACGATATACGTAAAGCTGCTGGAAACGACTGGAAAAGAAGAGCTGAAGATCGGGCTCAGTGGCGCGCTTCGGGAGAGGCCTATGTCCAACAGTGGACTGAGATAGACTGAGTATGAAGATGATGATAGTCAGATAACCTATATTTACCAAACGTACGCGGATTTTACTTTTAAGTATACTTCTGCTACCATTTGACCACTATCTCTCCTATTAGTAAGTGATAACGTAGACGGGTGGTAAAAATACCCTGTAATTTACGATCTTCTTGTAGAAGTACGGTACATGATTTTATTCTTAGTAGAGCGTTCCCAATTAATAAACTGTAAGGCACAGTAAAATTCAATTTTATATTCACAATATACATTGTCAGTCAATAAATATTTGATGAATGAAGTCTTGGATATAATTTTCACAATAAATAAAGTTTGCGAGCATCCAAAAGGTCATGGATTTTCCAATAACGTCTGGCGATACCTATTTGCGACCTATAAACCGTAATATATGCATAATTTATTGTTATTGGCGTATTTTCATAAACTGTCTGATATATTTTATTTCTTGGATAGTAGAGACTTTACTTTAAAGTGTACGACCAACTAGTTTGTCTGTAACCTACGAACAAATAATATTTTTTTTCGTATTTTATATCAGTTATCAATAATGTGATTAAGAGAACGATATAAATAAATATTATTAGAATGTATTAATAACACGCGAACTCTAAAGTTTGTAAAAAGTTTAAACTTTTCTATAAGGACTTGCGTAAACGAGTGCTGACTAACTAGAAATGCTATTGCGCAGTCAAGCAGGTAATCAATGGATTGCTCGATTTAAAAACGATGCAAAGTTTCTTTACCTACACAAATAATTTTCATACATTGTTCTACAACTCTAGAAGTCCTACAGGAGTAAAATATCTAAGATAACCACTCAATTAGTAATCCACTATGTTTGGGTATAGGTCTGCGTAGTTATTTTAATTCTATTTCATTGGGCGAAACAGATACTACCGATTTCTGAGTAACGCACAATGGTAAACATACTGATGATAATAATATTGGCTAAATATTACCGTAGACATGACAGCTAAATATCTCTGGGTTTATTCGTTAAGTGTATAATATCATAAGGTGGTGAAACAGAACACAAGTTCAATTATCAGCTCAGTAAACTCTCCCTGTCAATAGGCACAAACAATCTGGCGAGAATCGGACCCAGCGGGCGAGCTGCGAAAACGATGAGCTGAATTAATATTAATCTGCTTTTGATCTGGATTTTCATTGAATTATTTTGTTTTTAAGTACTTAGGTGTAAATACGGAGAATTAATCAAAGAGTCTGTAAATTTTAGTATGGTTTTGATTGCGATTTATTTTAATTAAATGTAAAATACCATGGGCGGCCTTATCGATAAGAGCAATCTCTTTCAGACGACCTTTGGATGGAAATATAAACGAAAAGTGAAAGTAGGGATGGTGGCGCGCTAAAATGAATGAAATTGATTATAACAATAACAATAATAATACTAACATTTTAAACTACATAAACAATGTATGAAATGATTGGATAGTAAATACATTGTGCAACTAGCTATGCCCCTCGTTTCTTTACTGACAATAATCTGAATATAGGAAACTTTAAATAGCATTATTAGCATAAAAGAATTTAAATAGCATTCCAAGATATTTTCAGCTTTTGATTTGAATGATTGAGAAAAAACAAGTAAGCGATGATTTAAACTCATGCATTTATTATTCGATTATTTCATAAAGGCATTATATAATATTCATATATTTTTGAAACGTAAACGAATGGGTATTCGAGTTACAAAATAAAATACATTACAAACAACTAATATTTTACATCTAGTGCCGAGTCTAATATTGTATAAATGTTTCAACAAGGAGTCTCAACGAATATTGAGTCGGGTTACCCTTACTGCTTTTTAGTGTTGCACAATATTATAAATAATGCATAATTATTTTTTCTTCTTATCCTGCGAGTTAAAGGAATGCTAACATGTATAAGAAAATCAGAGTAGTTGCAGCAGAAGAATAAGCATGAATAACGTGTCAAGGTCTGCTGGCGATATCAAACAAATCCTTTACGTTAGCTACTGCTCTGCCAGTAGGTCTAAAGCGATATTTACAACAGATTTAAATTCAGCCGAACATTGTTTCTACGTATAAAATTAACTTTAGTCAGAAAATGATATATTGAGTTCGGTTTCAATAGCCCAACCACAAATCTCGTTGAAGACACGAAGCAATACAATTATAGGGTGTATTCATAATCGATCAAAAGGTCACTTCAAAACAACCTTGTCTAAAGCACGTACCTACTATATCTGTACAATTTTGTTGTAACTATATTCAAAAAGCTTCAAATACTAGACAGGCAGACATCCTTCAATGTTCATCCACTCATTAGTTAGGTGCCCCTTGGACCGCAACAATTGACCCGCAGATCAGCACTGACCCTATAACCTCAAGTGACCTCAACCCTACTCCTGGCTTACCTGCACCATGTGGGTAATTAAACTTTCAGTAAGTAGGTACGTCATTAAAATAATGTTGGTGTTAAGTAGTTCGCTTTTAGAGAAAATGGCGTTTCATCAGGATGAATGTGGTTGAAGTTTACTAGGTTGCTCAAGCCGAGAAGGTTTTTTATTTTGACACTTGGTGTTTCAGTCATTCAATCATGATAACTTATGTCCTAAGTTTTATCTTAATATTTCAGCTTTTTCTTATTCTAGATAGGAAACGTTTCACATAATGATAAGCGACGATCTGTCCTACCTATCTCACATAATGATAAGCGACGATTTAGCTGTCTTTGTCCTCAAGAACGCAATTCATACTAACAAAAAGAAGAAGTTAGGAGGAAATCTCCCAAGGGTAGGAGGAAAATAAAATACCTCCGCTAGAGATGAAATTCCGTCAGCAAACTAGTGGTAGGATTCCTTACGAATCCGATTGGGGCTGTACCACTTTTGTTAAACAGATGAATAACAGCACTGTTTTAGGCTGAAAGAGCGGGCTGCCAGCGTATCATTAATGACTTAAGTCTCAATCAACGGGTCGCTTTGCAGTGGCTCTGAGGTAGCACTTTTTTAAAAGTTCTAGTAACACGTTGCCCTTATTCCAGCTGTTCCCATAATCAAGGGCTAAAATCATCCCAAATTAATGTATCGTAATCTCAGCATTAGAAGGATATCCGTCGATAAACGTAGTCCCACATAGTTTCATATAACTACCATTACTGTCACCTATAATTTATTATCTACATTTAGGGGGATGACAAATGCTGCCTCGTAAACTCCGTGCACCAAATGAAGGGTTAATATTAGAGTAACAGTATGATATCTTCAACTATTTTTGTTGTGGCAATAGTAAAGAGACATGAAAAATAGAAAGTATTTCATTAATAAATATCACTTGGAACTAGATTATCTTTATCGCCTGACTAAACTATAAAGCAATGTTATTATGTAAATATATGGAGATAACTTTTTAAATTATCTAAACATACATTATTTTTAGGTACTTAATATGAAACGATTGGTAGATATTCTAAGAAATAAAAATTACATGTAATTAAACCTAAGAAATAATATGATATCAATAATTCACCCACTATCTTTTTAAAATAAAGTTTATTAAATCAAGATAATTTTTATAGTTAATAATATCTCTCAAACTAGGTAAAAACAAAGTTGTATTGTAATATTAATGTTTTTATAATTAAAAAAGCAGATTCCAAAATTATGGTGAGTCCAAACGAAACGAACGAAATTGTCACAATATGATACTTGATACTACAACAGATATAACACCTGTTCATTCAATGATATTCTTTCATAGGCACATTCTAAGTATTACTTATCATTACTTAAGCTAAGAAAGTTTTCTAATTTTGAGTGGTAGGACTCTTTTGACAGAGTACACCACACTCGGGATAGTACCACACTTTTGCCAGACATTCAAGCGCCAAGCAATGTGCAAACATTACTGTGTTTTGGATTAATGTTGCGCGTGAAATTACAGGGCTTAAAGATATTTAACATCTAATATCTCAGTGTGACGAAAGCAGGGTGCTTTTCCGAGCAGGATTTTGATCCAAGTTCAAGACTCTGGTTGGCAATGATTGAAATGGGCAAGCGTCAAGTCTTACCATCAGGCGAGCGACTTGCTAGTCTCGTCACTCAATATTCATATATATGCTGCTACCAAAATGTATACACCTAAAATCTAAAACCACTATATTAACATCCGTAGCTGTTTTAATCAGAAGTGTGCCCTTCCTATAACGCGATATAGCATAACCGTAAAACGGCACTCGCATTCGCATTATAACCGACTTTACGATGTAAAACGGAGGTGCTTCATCCATTAACGGCTCATAAAGCATTTAAGATTAGAAACTGTATGCTAAGACGGCAATTTACAGCTTCAACGATTAAGGAAGACTAAAAATGTCTCCGAGAAATGTTACTAAGAGTTTTGAACAAAAGATGTGAGTATGTAAAACTTTATTGTGTATCTATCTAAAAACTTTAATTGTTCTCATAAATTGGAGCTTTGAACGTGTATTTATTCTGCGCAATTAAGTCGGCTAACTACTAATTTAACCGATAAACTTGACCGTAATTACTAGTTCAACTAAGCCAGCGCTTTGAGAACATCAGTTACATAACCTGAATCCTAAGTTAGGTTTAGGATAGCTTTAATTTACTTACCGCTAAACATTTGCTCACTGGGCACAGCTTAGTCTGGGGTAAAGGGAAATTACAACTTAGTCAAGGAGGTACTAATAATATGAAATAGCAATACAGTAAGTACTTGCAATTTTATATGACCTTAACACTTTTTTGTCAAATATACATTTAGCTCAAGTTTATGTGATTATTGCTATAAGCCTTGCGTATTTATATAGTATGATTACTTGTTGATAATTGCTATATTAATTTAGAAACTGTCTGGCTAAGTAAGGAAATGTATTATTTAATTATGAGTTACATCATTAGAATAGTTTTTGTTTGAGATATAACGTGCATATCATTAAGCTTTGCTACTTCCTATATCGACTACTAACAAAGCATGTGCGTATAACTATGTTTGAGCTGATTCTAAAGAAGATGTTGTCGTTAATACGATTATGCCTAGTGCGACAATCTCTCGAAACTCTTTGACAAACTCTGATAGAGGTACAAGATGACACTTTAGCCCCTGACCTTGAAAACATTAGGAAACAACTTCTAAGAACTTTCTAACTTTTTGCACTTGGAAAGGTCCTCAATTATACGTCTCGCCGACTCCGATTTTACTTAATACACTCAATAAGGAAAGTTATATTACTTTTGTTGGAATATCCCCGTTCTTGATTAGCTATATGGCGATATCCAATAGCTTAATCGGCTTTCACAAATTCAATGCTTTGCGAAGTTTGTCATAACACTGTTGGGAAAACTGGGCTGATAATAATTTTCATGGTATTCGATAAATTATTGAACCAAGTCAAGTCATCAGCCTTGGGTAAGTGATATAGAAATAGACCTACTTTATTGTTATAATATTCTGTCTTTGTATTTTATACACAATGATTCCTACTTAGTTTTCTAAAAGTTATTTCCAGCTCTAAGACATCATTAAAGCGACCACTATTTAAGAGGTTTAGGGTCTGTAAATTACATACTAATATAAACAAAATGATAGGATTAATGTTTGGCTGGCCAAAACTATAACATACTTTGAACTTTTAGGTGAAAATTTGCATATCATTATTTCTCAAAATTAGCCAAGCTTGTAAGTCAGCTGAGTAAGGAACCCGTTTGTTTTTATGTAATTTTTGTTTTTAAATTATTTATTAAATATATTCATAAGCTAAAACTACCCAATAAGATTGTAACTTTTAACCTTTCGCGATTCGTACACATAGTTTAGGTAATATTTCGGGACTTAATCGCGCTAAAAACTATTAGCGCGATTAAGTCCCGAAATATTACCATAAACTATACCCAATAAGATATCAAAACAAAAGTTTTCTAAGATATTAAAAAATATATCACTAATTAGCACCATTTGGATTTATAAATCGCTTATAAAAGCGAATTCATCCCTTAAGAAAAAACAACAGTGATTATAAATAAAGCCTTCACACAGATCATGAAATATTTTGAACGCAACTGTGTAAGATCCAGCTGAATACGTACAAAGCATCGACACGTAGGAACCGATCGTAAACTGTTAATAAAGAGTCCGTTGCACGTCGCCACTGAATATCAGAGAAAGCTTTTCCAGTCCACACCGTTTTGTACGGTTAGTGGGTATCTGTCGGGATGGGGTTTTTTATATGATACGATTCAATAGTACTAAATTAACAGTAAATTATAATTAAATTTATAAAATCATACTATTTAACATAATTAAACGAAAGCTAAGCTTAAAAAAACCGACTTCAACTCTTACAATTTGGTTTTAGCTGTATCAATTTCGATCAAATTTTTATGGGACCACCTCTGAAGTATAATCTACCAAACAAAAAAAATCATCAAAACCGATTCATATTTGTCAGAGATAAAAAAACACAGTTGGATTGAGAACCTCCTTTTTGAAGTCGGTTGAAAAATAATACAAAACCATATTTTGCGTAATTTTTTTCTTGACATGTCAGCGAAAAATTTCACGTTAATAATACAAGGTATCAAAACCATGGCTAAAAATTATAAAGAATACGTTTTTTAAATGAACCATACATTTTTAATCAAATTCTCCTAGTCAGCTCAATGAATGGACGCCCACTGTTATTCTCTATATATGTTGTAATCAGATACTCTGTGGTTTACAGAATACATTTTCTTGTCTATGCCATGATTCTGCCGTTTCAATAGGCCCAGCACGCTTCCACTGGGCATTATACAACCCTATTTCCAGGCAAATGCGTTTTCCGCCACAGTGTCTTTGTTATAAAATACATCCATACGTTAAAATCTAATGTATGTAAACGCATGTTTTCATAAATACAATGATTATCATACAAATTGTCCTTAATATAAGTGATATATGATCCTTCATTACTAAAGTAAGTAATATATTAAACAAAAACTATGACGCCCATGTAATTATTGTAATGTTCCACGTTTTCAACCACTTCATATATACCTAGTTGAGAGTCTTAAGTCTTAAAATTTTCACAAAAATTGAATATTAAAGAAGTTTGGCTCGCAAACCCTATCGATTTTTTTTACTATATGTGTACGATATTGGATCGGATGATATAATAAACCTTCCTCAAACTCCACACCACCTATGGCTGCTTCACAAGATTGAGCTCTAACTTGAAAACACTAAAGGTGGTTGTGTATTATATTATTGTTGTTACTAACGTAGACACTTGATAATGAGGTTGAAGCAGTCTTGCTTAAAAATGTAACCGTGTTTTTGTCTTCGTTAACGTTAAAGTCTCTGAACATTCCCAAAGTTAAACTTTTATGCGAAAGGGTTCTGATAATATTTGTAAAGTAGAGTTCAAAACATTTGATCTTAAAAACAGCATTCTATGTCGACTAATCACAGATTCAAATTCCTCATTTTTAACACACTCACACTATACACCTAAGCATATACACGTACAACACATAGGCGCACTTGTACCTACTATGATTTTTATTTTTTCGATCGTTATAATATTTTCACTAATCCAGATTTTGTATGTACTCAATAGAGCATGTAATTATCTTTAAAAAACTATTGAATAAAATTCTTTACTTTTCTATAACATGAGATAGCTTTTGTTGTGCATATTGTGCAGAGAAAACTCAACAAATAAGAAGCGCGAAATTCAATATTCAAGATAATTATTATTTGTCCTCGTTATAGAATGTATCACAACACCGAATCTACACCTCGGTCTATTATTTATTTACTCAAAGACTATTCAACGTGCCAATTACCTTTATTCCAAAAAAATATTTATTTAACACATAAACCTTTGTAAGATATAACAACAAATTATCGAGAGGTTCGTATCAACTTTGAATTACACAATTTCATTTTAAAATTGGAAAAATCATCTTGACAATTTGCTTTTAGTTTCAAATTTTATAATTAGTATCGAGTTAATCCTCGTAACTACAACGCTCTATGTAACAGTCTTATACGTACCATTAAGTCCCTCCTTAACGCTATTTATTTTCTTGGACAGTCGAGATCTCGCTGTTACTATAATTTCCTTTATATAATGAATTCCGCTTGTATTAGAATCCTCACAACATGGATCTGTGCATTTTGCGGAAAATTATGTCAAAGGGAATGCTATAGCGTTCCAGTGTATACAAGCATAAATAACATCGGTCTATCTCTCATGTATTTACGCTATATAAATTAGTTTACCCTCGCACTCTAAACTATACTTGTTTACAACTCTCATATTCGCATCGTACCGCAATCTCTACTCATCCAAAGCACTGTAAATTTGCTGGCCATCAAAACTTGGAGTCTGCAAAATTTTAAAACTATCCGTAAACAAACTAACGACCCGCTTGTGAGCACTTACAGTGTGAAAGGCACTTTGTAATAGGATTACGTTCTGGGGAAAGCAATGTCCTTACTACAGTAGCATTCTCGTGAAAGCTTGCATGTAACGTTTATTATGTATTATTGAATAGCGTACATCTACCGTCGGACAACCAGACGTATAGTCATGCGATATCGATCTATGGTAGATATTCCAACAGTGGCACAAAGCGTTTTGCTTTAATATTAATCATGCGTACCGCATAGGAGTGGATATTCTTGTCCGAGTCTGTGTTTCCCGATCTTGATCGAAGTCCTGAGTAAACTGGTATTTTCTAGGCAAACGTGCTCTATCGTCGACCTTATCTTCAGTTTCCATCAGGTGATATAATGAATCATGAATAAAAAAAATACATCTAGGCTTGATAATTGTCATTATTTTAATAAGCTAAATTGCCTACGTAAAGTATACATGATGAATGCCAAAATAATAGGAATTAGAATGCTTATAAAGATAAGTTTGGCGAAACATTGGCTATGTAATATTTACTTTAAAGCTATACGAAGAAGAGCGAGTATAGCTCAGATCTAGTTCGTGTGACTTTTAATTCCACGCATCTTGGTTCGACTGCTAGTCAGTCTACACCAATGACTTGTCATGTATGACGAAGGAAAACTTTATGAAGAAACCGGCTTATCCATGTATCACAATAATTTTAAGACCTTTACACATGTGTCATCCGTCATCAACTGGTATTTCGTTGGTAGGGCATATACTAATGCTTACTTACTAGCCCTGTATCGTAGTACCTACAGGCTTTTTTATTTCTAATAGGCGTATCACTACAATCTCATCTCATGGTAAATGATGAGTGCTCGAGAATGATAAACACGCTAGGTCTTTATTGATTAGCTCTCAAGAATAGCTGCCAGGGAAGTCATATTATATGTTATCGTTGTTTTAATAACCTCAAGCAGACAAATCTCTAGCCCAGCATCAAATAGTATCAGGCAGCTATCCTTTAAAGTCGGTCCAAAGCCATCCCCGCCCACACCATCACTTACTGTCGCTAGATTATCAGATTTAAAAAAATATATTTAATTTGAGTAATTAACGAGTTTTATGGGTTCAGATGAGTCATGCAAGCTGTTCTATGGTTATAAAATGCAGAGACAAAAGTTAGTAGGCAATAGGTTCGTTTTTCGACGCTCAAAATAGATCAATCAAAGTAAATTAACGCCTGATAAAATTGTACGTAATAGAGCAATCAGATAGGACATGCCACTAAATATGTATTGAACGATTGCCAGTCTGCGTCGGCAACGCATTGTCTACGCTTGCCAATAACACAGCCAATAATGGCTTAGATTGAACACCTATGCGAGGCAATGCCAAATTAGACTCATAGGAGTCGAGACGTATACGTATACAGGAAATAATGAAGTTATGTAATGATAATTTAACCGCAAGTAAAGCCGACTTCACAGCTTATTTTAATTTTTTTTTTATTTTTCCAAAAATCGATTTCGATAAATGTATGTGGGACCACCTCTGAAGTATGAACTACCAAATAAAAAAGAATCGTAAAAATCGATTCATAATTAACAGAAAGATCGCGTAATATTCATTAAAAAAAAATACATTCGAATTAAGAACGTCCTCGTTTTTTAGAGTCGGTTAAAAATACTATTATTGATACGTATGTTACTTTATCACAAATACTGATATTGCATGTCCTAAATTTCAATTTGAATTTAAGGTTTTTACCTAAGACACAGCTAATTACAGCTAATTTCTGTGGAATCCTTCAACTTTTGTTGTCGTTTAAAGGCCCTTCTATCAGTTCACTACAACCCTCTCAAAACAGAATCACCTACATTAGTTTATTCATGTCTTACAAATAAGTTTAATTATTGTAACTACTTTAAACCTATCGTCAATGAAATAACATACTCTATTACTTATGTATTCTTTATTATTTTCCCAATAATATGACTTGATAGCTACAGACACTCCTTGACACACTAGCGTCTTATCTAGTTCTTTATCTGTTATACCCTAATGTTGTTACCCGTATGTATACCTTATGAAATGTTATGAGGGGACGAGCCTAAGCAATGGGCTGGTACCGGAGAGAATCGCCGTACACGCAGGGGTCCATCAGAGCTGTTTGTGGCCCCCGCTGCTGTTTATTTTCGTGCCATATGGCGTCATGCTTCTTGTAAACTCCACGGCAAATCACGGCACACATCGGCGTTTAATGCATCATCTCCAACACCTGAACTACGTCGATGCCCTGTGCTGGCTTAGACATCGATGGAGTGACATGCAGAATGAATTCGCTGACATTAAAGAACACGACAGCAACATGTTTTATAAACTAGAGAATCCTGTTGCAGCTGAGGCACACTGCTACAACTTAACAAACAAACAAACGCATTCACACTCACAGCCCCACACTAAGTTCAAAGACTTGTATGGTGGGTGCCGGAAACATTAACATCACACAAACGGCTAACATCATTTGATTTTTTTGATTGCATGAACGAAGGTGTTATGTAACCTGGCCGGAAATATATGAAATATCATATATCTCAGGATGACGAGCGTAAAGCTTTGCCGCGCTGGATTTTGACTTAAATAATTTTAAAATCTCTGAGTGACACTTAACGGTAATGGGCAAGCGTGACACTTACCATCAGGCAAGAGACTTACACGTTTTGTCTCTCTATTACATTTAAAAAAAAAGAATTATAGGTACTATGGTGAATTTTTGTACATGAGATTTTTTATTTTTACCTTATGTCACCCGGAGGATATTTAAACCAATTCAACGATAGTATAGGCAGGATAGTTTCCTACATGCTACAGGCTGTCTTATTAGCGTTTATTACTTTCGACGATCTGAGAAGAACAAACTTACATACTTATTACGGGGCTAATATAATTGTAACCGTACTTCATGTTTAACGTAGGTTAAAGATGAGATCTAAAATATTTCGAGGCTTTTTTTTAATGCTAAATAGGCAAGCATTTGACCACTATATCACCTGATGGAAAGTGATGATGCGGTCGAAGATGTGACATGCTTGCCTAGAAGATACCTATTCACTCTTGATTTGAAGACTCCCAGATTATACCCCTCAGGGAACAATGACGCAGGCAATGAGTTTAAGGCTTTTGTTTGACATCGTAAAAGTGATCAAACCATTTTCAGCAAAAATAATCCAATTTAATTATAAAAAACCGTAACTAATTCACATTTCTAATTCAGCAAACAACCTGCGTCACACCTAAAGAAACTTATAGTTGTATCAAAACTATTTTGCTCACAATATTGGATCCCTGAATACATTATGCAAAGTGAGAACCTCGATCCGCTTATGCATGCCAGTAATAAACGTACGTGGCGAACGGTCTGTCTGAACATGGATTAAAGAATATCGGAAAATAAACAAGATACGTTTATACTACTGGGAGGTATTGGATTTACATCAAGTCTGGGTATACTTCTTAATTTGTTTTTTAGTCTTGGTGGTCACAGTGAGGAAGGCACGTGCAACAACTCCAAAATGCATTTGTGAAAAGTTAAATTGAACTCTGTCTTAGGTATATTTCTAATGTTAGCGTTTGATCACTTTTTTACCCGTTGTTGTAATGGGTAAGAGTTACGCTTGGCTTGGAATGGAAACTGATTTTTTTTATAGAATACTAGCTGATACTAAATTGTTTGAAGGATATTCAATTTAAGAAATTTCGATAAAAGGATATTAAACTGACTGAGTTCAAAATTTACGAAAGATAACATATAAACAATGTAAAATATTAAACTAAGTTTTTTGTAATTATTGTGGAAATGTATGCTTTTAAATAGTTTCTGCATAGCGTCCAAATTTAAATAAGCCTCTTTAAAACTAAAAGGGTTTTCTACTAACAAAATCCATGAGTATATGTATAGTAAACATGTTTGTTTAACAGATCAGTACTATATAATAATAAGATATGAAAATAATAAGAAGTTGTCAGTCAATGTTCAATGGGATATTCCTCTAATAACAATAGTTATACAAACCACAGTAGATTTGAGTTTGAAAACTATCGCGAGTGTTATTCATTATTAATGTTTACTAACCGGCTGGTACTCGCGGCGGTTTTGTCGGATTTTCCGACTAGTTACGGGCATGTACGATGCCCATCATCTGGGAGGTGGCCGATCGCAACGATTGAAGCTAGTCGCAAAATCCGACAAAATCGCCGCGAGTACCAGCCGTATAGTAAACATTAATAACCACAGTAGAGTTAACAGTTTCGTTATTATACTAACAATTTAAACGTAATCTTATTAAGCACGTCCTCTCTTCACGTCTCTGAAACTATGTGTCATCAGTTTTAATTCTTGCCACGCGTCGTACCACGCCGACCTAAACTCATAAGCCTTTACAAAACTTTGTACAAGTTTCTCGACGCAAGAACTCAATCTTGGAGGATGTTCACAATGTGTCGGTATTCATAATAAAATTTCGGTTCAGTTTTTTGCTTTTAATTTTGGCTTCGCAATCTTGTGCATTTAGCCAATGTCAAGTAATAATATATTCCAAGTGATTTTTATATTAAAAATTCGATTAAGTTTTTTCTTTTAAATTTGGCTTCGCAATCTTGTGCATTAAGCCAATGTCAAGTAATAATATATTCGAAGTGATTTTTATATTTAAAGTCCTAGTCACAAGTCACAGACATAGTAAAGTAAAAGAGTCAAGGTCCAGTCATAGTCAAGTCATGCCCTAGTAAAGTGGTAGAAATTTGACTAGAATTTCTATTGGAGTTTTGGAGCGAAGGTTAAAATCACGTTTTTAACTTTATATGATTTGCCTAAACTTATGCACATTTACTAAGTATTAGTTAATAATCCACCATTATTACACATTAACACTCGAAGAATCACAGGTTTTGGAAAATTATACAAAATCAACAACGCAATTTTTTCACATTCGTGGCAAAACCCCTCGATTTAATTAAATAATAATAAATAATAATCGTTTTCACATTCACAGACCCACACTAATCGATGACCAGACCACTAATAATAACATATAATCGATGGAATAATAAGTCGCATAGTCGTTCATTAAACATAATGCCGTTGTATGTTTTTAATATTTTTATATTTTCTTAAGAAAACCAATACCTACCAAAGTTATATATATATAAAAATTAATTGACGTTTGTTAGTCTCCCAAAACACTCGAAAACGGCTCGACCGATTTGGCTGTTTTTTTTTGTTGTGTTCGTAATTGTCAGGGCAGGGTTTGTAGGTAACAATATTTTTAATCCTCCGGAAATTGCACCCGCGCGACGCCGGGATGGATCGCTAGTATTAATAAATCAACATTCAACAAGTCCTATGAAAAAATAATTAGGTATTTTTATAATTTTTGTCGTATTTAGTTATCCTAACATCCAACCCAATGAAAACAGCCTTCAGTCTGAGAATTGCTGAGGTGGGCACAGCCTTAAAAATAATATCATTTTAAGGGTTCCTCAGAACTTCAAGTCGTAAAGTAACCAAATTTCTGGAATTTGCTTATTTGCACCAAGATTGTGATAACCCCAGCAAGACTTAGAGGAAGATCTTTTTCGTAATACCTTAGGCTCAGCCTGTAATTCAAATGAGAGTAGATAAACTCTTTATTGAACATAGCAAACAGATGACAAAATATAATAATAATCTAGAAAAAAGCGTAATAACAGACAGTTTTATCAAACCAGAGGGCAAATTTGGCATCACTGTATGTCGTACCTACATTTTTTTTTCATGTCATATCGATGATTAGATTTGCTATATTTTAAATGAAAGCTAAACACCTATTTACGTAACGATTAATCAAATTTCCTTAAACCTATTCCTACAGAGGTGTGAAAACATATCTCTTTGACACTCATGACCTTGCTCTAGTTTCAATTACTTCTGATCCCATATGCTATTTTTTTGTCGAAGTTATTAATTAAACCTTCGACAAAAAATAACAAATGGCTTTAAAATGAGCGCCAGCGCGGCGCGGCGCCCAATTCGTCTCAGTCAGTCTCCAAGCCGTAGGACGTGCGACGCACATAGGGTATATATCTTATTTATCTCTGCACATGGTTATCCTATCAAAACAACTCTCTAGTGCACATGAGGTTGTTATATATTATTATTAATGTTCACAACTTTTTTTTTATAACATTTAAATCACATGTACGTAACATGTTGATTCAAATTGTTTTGACTCGTTGTTATTGTACAATTATAGCTATGGCCCGTCCGTTCGTTTATTTTATTCTAAGCACAATAATTACACGCAGAATCAGAAAATCACATTCTACCTTTGGTGACAAAACTATTGTTCTCACCGGATATCAAACTCGATATCCCAGCTTATTAGGCAGAACATAAGAAAATCTGCCAGTATTTATCTTTGTTTCAGCTTCAGAGGTGACGTCGGAATACGCTTGGAGTATGTCTTATTCCTATAAGTACTTAGGTACTTATGAATCGAAGAATTTCTGTCAACTGAGTGCGAGTTTACTTAATAAGTATACTACTATATGCATATATTTTCTTTCTGTTCTTCAAACGCTGCTATTTGCCGTTCTTTATGTGACATCAACAACCCAATGAAGGCTGTCGTTAAGAAAAAATCACCCATCATTGATTTAAAATATAAAAATTGATATCAGTCAATAGCGTACGTTTTGTTATTTTGAATTTCTCATGCATTTTTAAAGGTAAATAAAAGAAAATAGTGTAATATGTGTATTGTATAGCTAAAAAATATATGTAACCCATGTTAAGATGTGATCGATTTTTCCTTTGGGCTTAATTTGCTAACAGACTCTGTAAAGAAAATTGTATAAAATAATAGAATAACATTTTTTTTTTTTCAATAAGCAAACATCCATCAGAAAAATCTCATTAAAAACACAATCTCTAATTATGTCAAATGAATATTATGATTGCAAAAGCTTGTGTCTAAGTATGTATGATATTTTTTCTTCGCGCTGTAACGGCTAAACGGATTTGGATAAAATTTGGCTTAAATAATCAGCTTATACCTCAGGTTAATCCTAGGCTTGTGTATTAATACATAAGCTACTTAACTTGACCACCGAGGGTTTTACGGAGCACGGGTAGTTGTACTATAAGGTAACTGTCTGAGACTTAAGCTTTTAGGTAGCTTAGTAGAGGTAACGCTACAATATTGGAGAGTATCCACTTTTTCAGCTTCATTCCAAGCACGTTGCATCTATAGTTTTAGTAGATCAATGCTTTCAACTTACTCTGTAGTGAATAAATACAAAGATTCGCTCTGAAGAAAACTATTCGTTTTCCTTTCTAGTAATCGATTCAAAAATCCGGCCCATTTGGCCTCTCTCCATGTCGTTAAGGGTTAGTGATTTATAGTTATAGGATCCATTTGTTTTTGTACTATGAATGTAAATCCAAAAGAAATACCGATAGATAGGAAACGTTCCATAAATGCCTACTTAGGATGAGGTCGTCGATCTCAGATTTGAATGTATCTGTAGTATAAAGAAACTAAATTTGTTATTCTTGAATATTGATGTTGAATTCGATAGTTTCGAGAATACGGTTGCTATTTATCGACTCTGTGTAGTTTTGATTTGTTATAATTTAAAAAATATAACACTATTTATAAAACCAAGTAAATGTAACATGTAAAGGTCATTAGCAGTGTTTCCTTATTTGTAATATTAATAGCCGTCTTTCTTTTCTTTTTCTTTTTTTCCCTACATTTAAAATATATTTAAATAAATAGCGTTTTTCAAGTAGCTTAGCTTGGACATTATTTCCTTTTTTCATTTAAATAAGCATAATATAATTGTTTAATAATATAGATATATGAAAATATGAAAAAAAAGAATAAAGCTTTTGCTGGTATCACTATATTTCTTATCATCTTGTGAATTTAACGATTTATAATAAACTAGCCGTGCCCGCGGCTTCGTTCGGGTTAATTAAGTTAAATAGTAGCCTATGTGTTAATCCTAGGTATAAGCTATGTACACAAAAAAAAACACGAAATTGCATCCCAATCCGTTCAACCGTTAAAGCGTGAACAAACATACTAACATACTTAGATACTTACACACTAACATTCGGATTTATAATATTAGTAGGAGAGTAGGACATGTACGCATTTGGCCACTATCTGATGGAAAGTGACGATGGAGCCAAAGATGAAGCATGATTACCTAGAAGATACCTACTCAGTCTAGACTTGAAGACTCCCAGATTATACTGTTCGGGGAAGTAGACTTATGATACATCTTTACATGTAACTTTAACTTAGGTCCTATTACCGATTCGAAGTTATAAGATACAGTTTTGCCAAAGGTTTTACATATTTTTTTTTATAGAATACTTAAAATCATCGCATAACTTTTTGTCTACCACATTGGTCCCACTTAGCTTTTGATTGATAGCGGCTGGGGTCTAATTTTCATGAGTAACGATATAAACCACGCAAACCATTACAGTTAGAGATGTACAAGCTTCCGGCAATTTTATTTCTGTCAAAAAGAATTTAGGAACATGTGTAATCAGTGAGTTCATCTTTATGTGAACATTTTTTTATGACAGAATAGTCGTGCCCCGCGGCTTCGCCCGCTATTATCAATTTTAAAAGTAGTCTTTGTGTTAATCCTAGGTATAAGCTATGTACATTTCAAATTTCATCCAAATCCGTTCAGCCGTTAAAGCGTGAATAATAAACATACTTACACACTTGCACACTTACACACAAACTTTCGGATTTATAATATTATAGTAGGAAATGTATGCATTTGGCCGCTATCATCTGACAGGTCCATCAAGATGGTGACGATGCGGCCAAAGATGAAGCATTCTTACTTATAAGATACCTACTCACTCTAGACTTGAAGACTCCCAGATTATACTGTTCGGGGAACAAGAACACGGGCTGTGAGATCCACTCCTTCACTGTACGGATAATAAATGTAGATATATATATATGAGGTATGTCAACCATAAATTGATGATGTTGGTCTGTTCGTCTTGTGGTCCGATTATAGAAAGAGCATAGGGGAATCAACTGGTGTAATTGAGCAAGCTGGAGAAATACAGGCGATAGAACACTGACAGGCTATTAATAAATATTATAATATTATTATAATACACCTACATCATTGTTTATCGATGGCGCAAGGGCCTACATATTAAAAGTTATTATTGTAAAGTTATCTATAGTATAAGAAGTACATAATTATACCAATTTAAGTAAAAAAATAATATTTGCGTATATATAAGTATGTTATATTTGTAGGGTATTTTCTCGTGCTCTCTTTTTTTTTTGACGAATGGAATGAGCCTAAAAGTTTGGTAACATTGCATACTTTGGAACCTGTTTATATTGCGATCACTATGTCGGCTGTCCCATCTCAATACCTAGTAAGTATTTTTGACCAAATTTTACAAAAAGGAAAGAAAACATGTTTTGTGGTAGCCCTCATGAACTATTCAGCAACTATTGCAAGATTAATATTTCTTAATAAGGGTAGTACAATAGCATTGTTTTGATATATATATATTACTTAATTTAGACTATGTATGATGCCATTTTTTATGTCTTATCATGAAACAGTAACAAGTAGTAACAGAGAGTACTACCCTACAAACGGTCGTTTTCTTTAAATTAGGATAAGGAAATCTATTAAAAATGTTTTTCTTATATATGAAATGTGTTTTTATGCTATTTTTAAAAGTATGCAAGAAAGAACTGCCCCTTGGCTTAGTTAGGTACATATCCGCCTTTTAAGCAGGGGCTCCGGGTTCGATTCCCACAAGATTTCTCCCCAAGTTCCAGGAAACATTCAAATGAAACATTAAAATCACACCCACGCACAATCACTTGTGTGTGGGTGTGATTTGAATGTTTCAGGCACCCACGACACAAGTCATTAAACTTAGTGTGGGGCTGTTAGTGTGAAAGTTATTAAGTATTCTTATGTTGTTATTTTTTTATCGCGTTTGATCTGTACAGATTTTTTTACTCATTTACGTTTAATTCGTTTTCTTGCGAAAGTAAATTGAAGTCCTTACGAGAAATCATATATACTTACCTTGGAAATGTATAAAGTTGATTCTTGGAAAGTAAGTCATGTATGGCATTTTATTATATAATTTATCCGACTTATCGATTCCGGTTAATAGTAGCACATCTCTAACTCGAAAAATTTTAATAAAAAGAAAAGGAATCATCAATGCTAATGACAGGATCATAACTCTCGTGCATTATAAAAACGGGGCAAAAAATAAAAAGCCATTTTGAAAATAATTTATTTAAAAACAGAATAAATATTTAAGCTTTTTACAATTTAATCACAGACGCAATGATAAGTGCCGATATTGATATGCATGATAATATTAGTAATAATTATTGAATTATTGGGAGCGTGAAATTTTATTTAGTGCAGAGTTTAATATAAATTGACGTTTTATATAATTGCAAAGGTTATATGTTTCTTAATGAATCAAACTGCTTTTACCAGTGAGTGTTACCTTAATAATGATAATTGAATTGACGTGACTTTTGAAGCTTAAGAAACTTCTTTGGATATTGTTCTAATGGCATAACATATGTCATATTATTAGTATTCTTACATAAAATATTATTTTATAATTAATTATGTAAACTATCATCAATAACTTTCAAGTGTGTGCTTTATAAGCTTCAAGTTCAGTTTTACAACACTTTTAAAACACAAAAGGATCCAATTTATTTCCTCTAATACAATTCAATCAACCGTAGTAGAAATGAGAAGTGGAATATGCCCCTAAGCTCTTAGGACTAGTCATCAGCTCTGGTTCTGGTTCCTCTTTACTTCTGCTTCTTGCAAATTGACCAAAGTCTCTAGGTTTGGGAGGAACATAATCCAAGTCTACATTCCCATACATTCTTGGTCCAGCGCAAGGATATACAGTAGATAAAGGTCTCATCGCTCTTAGAGTGTTCCTCGTTCCATCGACGTCTCTATATAGTATCATGTCTGGATGCACAGGGTCATAAAATGTTCCTGAAATGTGACTCACTTCGACATCGTTGTCTATATCTGATGCAGCATCGTTAAAGACGTTTGGTGCTTCGGCGGTGAACATTTCTCCGTTTTTGGCGATTTCTTTGGCTTTTTTGTGGAGGTAACAACGAAGACTTATACCGATGATGATGGTCACAATGGTGCTTATTAGTCCAATGCTGATGTAGGTGTAGATTTTAGAGTTCTTAGCTGTAAAATACAAAGTAATTATTTAACCATAAGAAGTGGTTTACTTTGCGTAAATGTGTTTATTGATTTAGAACCGAATGCAAATCGGCACTCTCTCAATCACTGCCTAAAGAATACTCCGATACTTTAAATTTTCATCTCTAGTAGACTATTTTACTATTAAAGTTTTCGTGAGTTTGATATATTATACTTTATATAAATGAAACGGCTTGACTCACGATTTAAGGTCGATTCCTGCGACCTACATTTTTTTTTAAATCAATAAATACTCTTTCATAATATTAAAAAGCTTATGCTTACAGAATAATAAAAATTGTATAATGTCCGTAATGCCCGAAAGAGAAGAGTGATATATCCAAAACTGATCAGATCATTATTTTCGACATGAATGCGTGATATGAGTGAATGACGTTTTGCATCATTATTTTCTATTCACAATCACGGCAGGTTTGAACAATATAGTGTTTAGACTAAATTATGCGGACAACTATATTGCCCTGAATTGAAACGTTAATAGCTTATTACTTTTTTACTTAATCATAACTCTTTGCTTTCGTATTTTTTGTTAAAATACAAGATTTAACTGATATGACAAGTGCGTCATAACTTTACAATACGTGAAGCCGTTTTTAAGAAAGACCCCAGGACAAGAAAAAAACATATATATAAAAACGTCTAAGCTCTTTACAAAGGTATCACACATAAGACACAAAAAATGCCCCTTTATGTAAATACAGCGCCTCTTTCATATATGTCATATATCATTTTGTTTCATCATACATTTTTCATATATCATTTTAACTATCAATTTTAGCTTTTGGCTTATAACTTTACATATTGTGTGAGAATTTGCAGTAATGATCTTGACTGGCTGAGAAGCTATTATAACCTCCTATAGACAGATAGATGGACGTCAAAACTGCTCAAACCCGAGGGAACTTGCTTTGATCGATAAAAAATAATAAAAGTGTTTTGTATTGATAGAATTAAGTAAGTAAATAGAGCTAACCAAGTAAAAAATACTGTAACAGACAGAAATCTCACAATAAATACACAATAACTATATCTTTTGGCACGAGTATATTGTAACTAAAGGATTCCGGCTCGAAACTATGAATTCGCATATTTAATGACCCGAAATGCAGTTCGGTTCACAATTTGGTGGTTGTTTGCGTCACATTTGAGCCCGTTCACATGATGGAGTAGACAAATTGCATAAACATTATAGCCGGTTTCAAGCATTTGTGAAAAGCTGGAATCTCCCGAGGTCTCTAATAGAAACTTAACGGTTAACTTACGAACTGCCACTTGGAATGTTCATTTGAATATAAGCAGATGATGCAAACGAAGATTTATTTAAGATTTATTAATATAAATATTTTTTTAATCAAAAAACTTGTTTCGACTTCCTCTCGCCGCCGGATCCCTCCATCTATACAAGTCTCTAATTATAGCTATCCTTGAAAGCTAGTCACTTTCTTAGCGTGTTACCATCCTCGACCACATCACCACTTACCATCAGGTGAGATCGTGGTCTATATATATCTAATGCTAGCCTATAAAGAACGAAAAAAAAGCTACAAAATAACTTTCAAAACATGCAGGCAAAAATCAAGAAAACCATTCTTATGTGATAAAAGTTAAACTTAATATAACCTATGTTACAATATATTGTCTATTATCAGTTTTCGGATTAGTATACATAAATAAAACGCAATCTGAAAGCGCAACAGGTCATAGATTGTCATTTGCTCTGAAGCTTTAGCAGGATGTATGCGAACTAAAACTAAACCAAATGGATGATGTTTGTAAGTTTGTCTTGTTGTTTGATAGCAAAAAGGGCATGGGGAATAATCTCGTATAATTCTTGTACATACTTACATAATACTAGAGTTTAGGGCATCGTTGGCGAGTCTCTCGGTATTTTATCGGATACATTTTGGAGAGTGTGCAATTGAATTACATAATCTAATTCCCCCATCCCTATTCTATTATCGGACATAAAGACAGACTCTTAAGCGACATCCCTATATGGTACACATTTCACAAATGCGGACGAAGCGATTAGCTTCCACATTAATTATACGAACCGCTAAGGAATGGAACTCCTTACCTGAGTCTGTATTTCCTGATAAATTCAATATGGGAGTCTTTAAGTCGCAAGTGAATAGGCATCTTCTAGGCAAACGTGATCCATCGTTGATTACGTCATTGCTAACCATCAGGTGAGATAGTGGTCAAACGTGGGAAACGTATACTGAATATTAAAAAAAACCTATAGAATAGCGACCTTTCGTCTATGACTAAGAGTTTAAACTCTGCTACCTGATTCGCTATTGAGTATTTTGGCATGTCAATAGATTTGAGAGCTTTAGACACAAGACCTAAGCGCCAAGTGCAAGGCGGCCATCTATTTCAAAGTTGGCCGCAGTACATCATACAACCTCTGAATGGAGTTTGGAAGCTGCCTCGGTGTGAATGTGTTATATTAAATTAGGTGTTATCGATAACAGGAGCGCAACAAGTGGTTTTTTGTTCAAGTTGTATATGAAATTTGTGCGTGTTATTACACTTCATATAACCACTTTTAAAGCACCGCTAGAGTTTTTGTTATGGTACGATAATTTCGCAAATGTAATGATGCGTACTACAGTTAGTTTCACAGTTCGGCAATTGTTTGTCTCATAATTGGGCTCGTTCATGTGATGGAGAGCGCAAAATGCATCTATTCAGTGCCGTGTTTAATTATCTGTGTTACGTTTGTATATCATTGGGCATATCATTGATTTCATTGAATTATTGTTAGTGGAATTCCTTGTAATCAATTACCAACTTTTTAACTGTCTGTATAATGTTTATTGTATCATGGTTTGATGGATAATAACAATATAGCATTTGTTATTTTCTGAATTAGACTGTTATACTTAACAATTATTATCCCACTACGATGAGGCAAAAAAGGGTAATGATAATTATTAACAACGTATTTATTCCAAGTGATAGGCAAACATTTGATTACTATCTCACCTGATCTTAAGTGAAGATGCGGTCTACGATGGAGCACGCTTGCCTATCAAATAACTATTCAATCTCGACTTGAAGACTCCAAGATTGTGCTTATCTGGGAACACACTCTGGCAAGGATTTCCTTTGCAACGGAAAAAACAATAAGTGAAACGCAAGCAAAGCTTTAAAAACCGATTTCATCGCTTATATTTCGGTTTTGGCTTGACCGATTTCGATAATTTTATGGGACCATCTCTGAAGTATTAGTACCTACCAAACAAAAGAAACATCATCAAAATCGATTCATAATTGGCAGAGAAATTCACGTAAAATACATAGAAAAAAAACATACAGTCGAATTGAGAACCTCCTTCTTTGAAGTCAGCTTTCGTCGTTTGAAGTCGAATATAAATGGGGCCAATTGGAAAGCAACACCTTTCGAACAAAATACATTTTTCAAAATCGGTTATCGTGGAAATAAGTTATGAGGTAATCCCTTATAACTTATTTCCACGTTAACTGATTATGATTTTTTTGTGTTTAAAAGTTGTTGCTTTACGCATACGCATTACGAATTCACACTCACAGCCCCACACTAAGTTCAAAGACTTGTATCGCGGGTGCCGGATTTCTTTCCAATAGGTCTCATTTAAATTCGATCAAGATCTGATTAGTAGTTCTTAAACATCATCAATAATGCGTGCTTAGTACTTCTGACTGGATGACCAAGGTACGAGATCGTGAATCATGGAAGAAATTGGGAGAGGCCTATGTCCAAAAATGGAACCTTAAAGGCTGGGGAAGAAGAATAAGAAGTAGGTACTTCTAATCTGATCAAAGTATCAACCAAAGATAAAGCGGTGAAGTCGGTTTTTTTTAAGCTTTGCTTGCGTTTAATTATTATAGCTATTAATTAGTAACAGGACTCTGTTATGTAATTGTATTTTTATTATTCATTAACTTATTTATACAAGGCATTTATAATTGCTCTTATTTCATACCATTGTTATTATTTAAAGCTTTAATTACTTGTATCATTATACTTATTAAATTGTTATTATATTCACGTTTCATCATCACGATATAGTTAGATACATATATATTTTTATTATTGTTTTATTTAATCAGTCATGTTTTGTATGTTCGCGTTTTTTGTACACCTTGTATACGTTGTAAGCACAAACTGCTGTTTTATCCTTCTGTAATCACATTGATTTTAACACGCTATAAAATTTAAAAATAACTTTCAAATCAAATTTTAAAATAAAACCCCGATTCATGTAGGTAAAATGTGTTTTTATATTAAATTTACAAACAATAACTTAATAAAAAAATATACAATAACTAAAAACCCCGGTTCATAAAGATAAAATATATTTTTTATTTAAATTTAAGATACTTAAAATATTAAATAAAAACATACTTATTACTCAGTATTTCAAAATAAAAACCCCTTTTTAAACAAAAAAAATAACGCTTTCGTAGTCACACCTTAGTCGCTATTATTTCCCATCTCTAATGTTATACTCTTATTAATTATATTTTTTTCTACATAGCGCAACTAAGATTTTTTTTTATAATAAATACACAGAAAAAAGAACTAAATGTGAGTGCAAGTATAAAAAATTTAAAAACATAAAAAAAATATAAAAATCTGCATTTTTATTAAAGTTAAATACTTCTCATTACCATTATCGTTTCCTTTGTTCGTTGGTTTGAATAAAACGCTGCTTTTATTCAATGACAGTGTAGTGGCTTCGGTTGTTGATTGTAATGCTGGATCGGCGAATGGTGGTAAAGGGTAGGGTTCCCGCCATCTTTCTCCTGCATCGCCTGTTTACAAAAAATATGTCAATAGCAGTTTTTGCGCGAAAGTGAAAAATGCCGACTGTATGCGACACGTAAAAAGGCATTTAGCATTTAAGTTAATTATAAAATATTATGTATTCAAATAGTTAGTAGAGGGGCAAGCGCGGGGTAGTGGGGCGTAAAGGGCGCAGATTGGTAGAAAGCCGGCATCGGCTCTGTCGTCCATCTTGCGCATTGAACTACAATTGTCAAGTACTACTCCTGTATTAATTTTCGTTAAATATATAAAATAAACGCTTTAATCTCCTTCAAAGTTGTTTTTACTCGGAGGAACCTTGTACCTAGTACACCGACCTCGATTTTTTATTTTCTAAAACTTCGAGTGTTCATGTATAATAATAGTGGATTGCTAAATGCTGATAGTTCGTGAAAGTGCACGAGTGTAGGCAGATCATACGAAGTTAACAAGTGAAACTTTAAAAAGTTTTTTTAAATTAAGCTTTTACTGGTCGTAAATAAAGAGGACTAAAAGTTATATGAAGAGAGAACTTGTCAAGAAGAATCAAACGAGCTGGAACTCGATGGGGTTGCGTCGTTTCATTACAGAGTTTCTATGACCACCTTCCAGCTCTATCATCAGACCTTAGTAACCATTGAAAGACAAACTACTCATCAAGACGATTCAAATGAGCTCAAACTCGATTGAGTTGTGTCGTTTCATTGCGAATTTCCTTTGGCCACCTTCCAGCTCCATCATCAGATCAGCACCATGTCATCATAATACTGTCACGCGATTTACACTTGTATGCAAAATTTCAGCTCAATCGGTTACCGGGAAGTGAATCAAATTTAATTACAAGATTTGATGATAAACATCGGGACAGGTGAAACTAAATAAAAGCTTGTAAAATCACGATTTACGTTTTCGCTTCTAAACTTTAATAGAAGATTCAGTAAATTATTTACCGCTTTACTGGGGCATGATTTGACAATTACTGGACCATGACTCATTGACATATCACATATTACTTGTCTTCAACAGTGACAGGCTACTAAGACTGGTTTTATGAAATATCTAAGAAGAAGTTAATTTTAAATATATTTATAACTTACCACTGGCTAAATGTACCTAGATTGCGGAGCCAAAACCAAAACATTAAAAATAAATAGATCCATTACAAAGCCCTGTTCATCAATTTAGCAGAAAAGCGTAGCTTAGCAGAAGCTTTGACGTAATCGTTAACTATGTCAAAGCTTGTGGCCAGGAAAGGTGAATAATAAATATACTGTATAGTTTTGCCATTACCGGGCAAATATAGATAAATATTTAACTATCCGATTGTTTGAATGATGATCCATACCATTGTAGAGATTCTCGTCTGTATTGCCAGCTTCATCGTTTTCATTCGCTTCGTCTTTTCCGAGTGGGCTTTCATAACGCTCTGTCAAGACGCCTAGAGGCACTGTAACAATGAAAATACAATACGTGGAGAATCTTGAGATAATAATAATATAACCGAAACACATAATAAATAGTAAGAGACTTTGTACATCAACTCCCTACAACCCAGAAATAAAGATAGTATAGGAATTGGAAAATAAAAACTTAAGATTGTTCCTGATGATAGTTTATGTGTTAGTCATGTTTAGAATGTTTGAAATAAAAATGTATGAAATGCACCACCAAGTTTCTGCCAGGTTTTTTCGAGATGGTAGTAATTTTGCACATCGGACAGAGTCATTTATTTTCATGAGTGTCTTTTGGGGGCCAAATTATATTGAATTTTAATTTCCATTATTATAAGAACACTTGTACACCGCCAGCCGCTTGCCTGACGTAAACCCTCTTTGAATATTCTTATTGTAACTCAACAGAGTCTTTTACAATTTTCAGTAGAGTCATCCACTGAAGTTAAGGTTGGCTTGCGTGGCTATGTGTTTTATTTTAAAGCTTATGATACCATAATTATTCAGTGACTTGCATGTTTAAAATATCAGCAAGCTTTACATGGAAGTATACCTATTAATACACATAAAATACTATATAGGACACTGCCACTTACAATCAACTAGAATCTATGACCAAACTACAGTTTGGAGGCAATAAATTATTCGATCGACGTTGCGTACGAACCGCTGCGGTTGGGTGCTCTGGTATGAAACTGAACCCATTTGTTATTCAAGATCGGAGGTGCAAATTAATGAGGTTGCTTTACTACAAATTAAAAATGTTTGAGAGTCCAGACCACGCAAACAAGTTGGAACTCAGGTCTCATTCCGCTCATCTATTACTAGAATACACTGGTCAGGCGATCATCATTTTATGTTCCACTTGATTCAAAATTGTATATGTACTCACATTCATATTAATTTATTTTATTGTATTTGAAATTGTACACAATTACAAAAAACAATAATACTCTTATTCTTTCTTTCAATATATAAATGTGTTTAATGTCTTGTTTTTAGTGATTTACTTTCAATGTATTTTTTTTTTTAATATGACATGTGAAATTTTACTAATTAAAAAAGCAATAATTTTAACTTGTGATGATAGTACATAATCTTATAATTTAAGAATAAGAGTTTTATTGTTTTTTGTAATTGTGTACAATTTCAAATACAATAAAATAAATTGATATGAATGTGAGTACATATACAATTTTGAATCAAGTGGAACATAAAATGATGATCGCCTGACCAGTGTATTATAGTTAATTATTGAATTACTAGCCGTGTCCCGCGGCTTCGCCCGCTATTATCAAGTTAAAAAGTAGCCTATGTGTTAATCCTAGGTATAATCTAGGTACATTCTAAATTTTATCCAAATCCGTTCAGCCGTTAAAGCGTGAAGAGGGAACAAACATACTTACACACTTACACACAAACTTTCGGATTTATAATATAAGTAGGATTGGAAGACATATATTCATAGACATAGACATATTTGTGTATTTGAAAGACACCTTACAAAACAGTTTTAAATGTACTTACGGCCTCCAATCGCATTATTTATTAACCTAATGTTATTACTAAACCTAACTATAAATTTTAGGAGACCCTCTTAGAAATGCTTGTATTTCGTCTATGTTACCCCATTCTTCTTAGTTTTTTATCTTTCTATGCTTAATTAGAATGTATTATGACCGTATAGTATGACCGTGATATAGTTTGCCGGCAATACATTATTTGATCAACCGATAGTGCATAGGTAGCCTGGTTTAGTTATTACCTATTAACTATAAAGTACACACGTACAAATCATTTGAGATTTGAGGAGCTATTCTGTAACTAAGTTTATAATTAAAATTATTACGTTGCAGATTTGTTTCTATAGGTATGTGATTGGCTTTGAAACTTTGGTTTGCGTATAGTGCTGCTGTGTTGCTTTAGCTCTCAAGACACCAGAAAGTATTTGACATGGATTAAGTGGGTTTATTCCTTTTTTCTTTTCTCTCACTCACATTTTGATATGTTTAATATATACAATTAGCTACGTGTGTTTTTAAAAATGTTTTTAAACAACTATATGGACATTAATACAATTAATGTTTTGATCTACCTTTCGTTTTTCATATATTTATGTTAAACAAAGAAAGCTATTCTAAGCTAGTTATTTCTCATCTTATTGTGTTGTAAATAATTAAAAGAATATTCCTATTGACTGTTATTTCTAGTTTATCAAAACACTGCCTTATTTGATACATTAATAGGCAGTGTTTTGACTTCCGAGTTGCGACTGCCTGCGTAGGTTAACTAAATCAACGACAGTGGGAGCCACCGTCGTCGTCAGAAAAGTATTGAACAGAGGAGCTCGCACAGCTCGACAGATTTTTGGAAAGGGAAAGGTATCCCTATTGTATTACAGGTAGAACGTGGATTGGAAGTTGTTAAAGAAAGTATTGTAAAATGGTTTATGGTTTTGTTTATTTTACTATTGATATTATTGCAATTATAATAGTGATCACATGTGAGTATTACCCTGTTTTATTAATTCCATCTATTTCAAAACCTTCCTAGTCGACGCATTTGTGTTTAAAGTAGAAAACGTTGGCATAAAGCTCGATATGCTAACAATTGAAGGATATGATAGCGAAATGAAGTTTAAAACATCCTTGTATTAATGTCCATATAGTTGAAAACATTTTCAAAAAAATACGTACATAATTGTATTTATTAAAAACTAGCTGTCCCGGCGACCTTCGTTCCGCCTAACAGTCAATGAATGTGCATATTTAGGAAGCCATACCCGGCATGCGTTACAATGTCACGTGACTATATTATTACAACTTTCATGTTTATGTTTGCCTAGTACTTTACCAAATCCGAGTGACGTATGAGAAAATGGAAAGCATGTCGAAATGTAAAAAAAAAATTTAAAGAAATGTACGTTCTTAAAAAGTATCCTATGTCCTTCTCCTGGCTCTAAACTACCTCCCTGCCAATTTTCAGCTAAATCGGTTCAGCCGTTCTTGAGTTAAAAGTGGAGTAACTAACACGACTTTCTTTTATATATATAGATATCGAATTGTGCGAGCGAGAGAGAAGACAAAAAGAATAAACTCTCTTAACAATTTAAACTATTTTCTTATGACTTGGATAGCATTGGACATATATTCAGTGACCAATCGATTTTTAATGTGAAAAAACACGACACCGATCTCTTCGTCTTCCTACTTCGCACATCCGTAATTAGCCAGAATTAAAATTAAGTTAAAATAAGAGAGTTAAATATATCGTTATCTCTTATGCTAGCAGTAGTTATATGCTAGCACGTCGCCAGCAGCTGCTGCGGCCTACATAGGTTCTATCGCATCGTGCAATCAACCTATGTCATGGGCTTTATGTAGGACCAACCTTATTTGACATTAGTCTTATGGGCTGATATCTTTTCAATTATTTAATGATAATAATGGAGTTTGCAGCGAAAGTGATAAAATGTCGTTGTTGATTTTGTATAATTTTTTAAAACCTATGATTCTTCGAGTGTTAATGTTTAATAATGTTGGATTATTAACCGTTAATACTTAGTAAAAAACCTGAAAAAAACCAAATTTTCGCCTTCGCTCCAGAACTCCAATAGAAGTTCTAGTAAACTTTCTACCACTTTACTAGGGCACGACTTAACTATGACTGGACCTTAACTCTTTCACTTGACTTTGACAGTAGCTTGTGACTAGGACTTTTAATATAAAAATAAATACATTTGAAATATACTATTACTTATCAGTGGCTAAATGAACAAGATTGCGAAGCCAAAATTTAAAGAAAAAAAAAGAAAATAATAACTTAAATTATAATATCATGACTTTAACAATTATCAAGTCACATGTACACATACATTTTGAGTATATTGTGTATCTTCGTTGTAAGATATCTAATTAAATTATCATTAAATAAATCTTTGGTAACACCGCAATATCCAACACATCCATATTGTAGATAAACAGATTACCTAGAGATAAAATCAATTGCTTGCTGGATAATCCTTCGTAATTAGGATTAGCTGAGCTTTACACAGTGATTCATGTAGATAGTTCGACAACTTAGTTTAGAAACGTGCACAATGTGACAACAAAGAGATCCCTAAATATTTTGAACTTAATTCTAATTAACTTACTATGCTCCGCAGTTTTGGATTTGTTCCTTAACTTACTATTTTATACTTCAACTTCAACTTATTATTTTTGACAGCTATATCTAATATATAAAATTCTCGTGTCACAGTTTTCGTTGCCATACTCCTCCGAAACGGCTTGACCGATTTTGATGAAATTTTTTGTGCTTATCCGGTATCTATGAGAATCGGCCAACATCTATTTTTCATCATCATCATCATCATCACTTTTCATCATTATCAACGCGGGTGAAACCGCGGGGCGCAGCTAGTAGGTGATATATAATCTTACCTTTTAAGTCTTAATATTTTTTCATTTATATAATTTTAAATGACATTTCTGGCTTTGGGCCCTAGTTTTACATGTTCTATGAGAGTTTGAAGTCATTCGCTTATATGCTTTAGACGCTAGATGCCTCTGACAGACGGACAAAGTGCTGAACGACCCAAGTCAACTTAGAGATCTCGCTTCGCTCGATCAATTAGTATTTTTTTTTATCAAGTTGATTATCTTCGGGCCAATAGCCAATATTGATTCGAATTAAACTAAACTATATATATAGTATATACCTTTATAGCAAAGACCAAAGTTACCTACAAGGCACAGAGCAAAAAAAAAAATTAAAAATATACAAAAAAAAATATTTGGCATACTATTTTAGGTAGGTATATAAAAAGAACAGCAGAAAGCAGCTATATTTCAATGTAAAGTGACGAACAAAATGTTTACATAAACATCAAAATTTATATCTAGGAGTATTTATAACTTTGGAAATGGGCTCCAATAGAATTACAGCACAAGAATCCAAAGCAAAATGAAAACAATTTTCTGCGAACAACCTTGTTAAAAAATAATCAGCGAGAGTTCTTTTTATTATGGTGCCACCATATTCCTTTTAATAAAATAAATATAAAGCGGATTTCAACGCTCTTTGTTGGAAATTCCTAATATTTATTTCGGTTATCGTAATAAGACACGTTAACGAGAAAATAAAATGGAAATAAATTCTTTTGTAATCTTAGATCTATATTACAAATGAACATAGGGTACTTCAGATAAGTTGAACAGAAGTATTTTAATGATTTTATTTTATATTTATTTGTCTACGCATTACAGCTTCCTAGAATTCAGGAATAAATTAGGCATACCTAACACTCAATAAATACTAAGACTTGAAAATATTGCAAACGCGAGAAACCTTGAACCTATCGCACTCAGAATCCGTATCACATATCCAGGATAAATTGTGTACTCCTTCCTAACACCGAAGCCGGTACCCGCCGTTTTAAGAACGACTTACCAACGCAATTCACATATTATTATGAACGACCCTACTATCGCTCATAATAATATGTGAATAACGTTAAAGCATTTGTTTAATTGCTACCCAGATTATTTATAAAAGCTGTATACATTGTGAACCGCTGATATTAGTCTAGGTATAGTCTTATTGCATGCTCTGCGTGTCCTGTTTCCTGCTCGCAATATGAGCTCATGAACTGCACCAAATGCAGTTCGGGTGGCTGAATTCTGGGCCTCAGCCATCGACACGCTAAGAAGAAGAAGTCTAGGTAAGGGAATCGCTGGAATTCTTATAACTTTAATATTGCCTTTGAAACTTAATCATCGTTTTAATAAAGATAAAAATAGATACAAAGCTTTCTAAATGTTTGTAGAAGTTCTTTGAAGAAATTATAGGACTTTATTTTTATTTTGAATACAGGGAATATATACCGCCCTTTTCTCTTCTTTAAGATTGATATATTTGATAAGCAGCTTTATTAAAATGACGTGTTTCATAAAAATGTTTTGAACTAACGTACTCTAACTTGAATAATAATTTGCTATAACTACGATATTTTCAAATAAATATTATTGACAGCAAAATTTCCTGGAATTACAATAAAGAAGTAATTTTAAGAAACTATACTTTGATATCCAGCAACATTTTACGGAAAAAGGTAGAAAAAGGTCATTAATCTAAGCATATTTAGAGCAAAAATACTAACCGCATGTAAATATTGGATGAAAAACCTTTAATTACCGTAAATGCAACGCGCCACAATAATCAGTGAAATCCCCCACAATAATCAGTGAATTATTTGATTAAAATAACATTTTAATTATATAATTTACGAAAAACCAATAACGCTATCCGCGTTGTTACAGTTTTTCAGACTATAAAACAATCATTTGCATTATTGATTTCTATGAACTAATGAATGAAATTAGTTTAATTTTCCAGTATCTTAAATAGCACAAATAGCCTTTCACGTGTTGCTCATATACATTATAAAACGATATTGAATGTAAATAAATACATACATATTGTGATTGTGTGTGTAATGAGAATGTTTCCGGCACCCATGACATAAGTCTTCGAGCTTAGTGTGGGGCTGCGAGTGTGAAAGCGTTTATTATCGTTTGTTTAATACTAATCTGCTTAGCAGTTTAAGATAAAATTTAATTGCATATTAGTCTTAATGCTAGATTGTATTCCAATTGTGTAAAGAGATATTTTATTAAAAACATTTTTCTATTTCAGTTTTATAAAGTATATTTTTTTATGCTGGGTATGCAAGCATGTGACCACTATTTCACCTAATGTTACCGAAGATGATACACGCTTGCCTACAAAGTGTCTCTATTATATATTCACTCTAGACTTGAAGATACCCATGATTGTACCGTTCGGGAAACAAAGACGCAGGCAACGCAGTTCCACTCATAGACTTACCACAAGCATAAATGACCTTTGCATACGCTTTTGTGAAAGGCTTGCAGGTTGTGTCGAAGGTACTTCTACTTGCCGTGAACTGGCATCTTCGTTTACCATGACAGATCCGCATGACAGTGTCCAGCGCGTACGGTGTTGAGCAAGCTGCGACAAAGAATATATTATATATTATTATAGACTGTCGTAAAACTTAGCAACTCTTTGCAGGTGAGCGCGATTCAATTGAACTACTGGGAACCGTAGAATTATGGTTCATATCTGTTGGCGTTGTAATGTGACGGTTACGATAACCGTTCTTTTACAATAATTGAGCGAATGTTTGAGAAATGATAATTCAAATTTAGAACATACAAAAAATTTTAATCGATAAATTATAATGAATGTGTCATGTAGTTTCGAGGCATCTCTTGCGGTATCATTATCCGCACGAGATGCCGCAGTACATGCGCTTTCGGGTCATCAACTACTACTTTCAGAATATTGTTGCTACTCCCTCGAATCCTCCTCACCAGTGATGCTAGTTTTTTCATGATGACGACATGGAAGGAATTTTAAAAATACATTGACATGTATGTTAATAATAATAATATCTACTTTCACGTAGGTGTAATTGTTCGATTTTAAATTTGATGTTTTCGATTATAGTACCTGCATATCTTTTAAAAAATTGTATTATTCGCAATCAATTAGAAATAATCTAACAAGGATCGTGTTAATATAATAATTGATTAAACATTATGATTATCAATGTCAACAATTTAACTGACATCTAAGAAGGCGACAGCTTAGAAAAAAGTAACTTAATTATACCTACAGTCTCTACAAAAATAGAAACAATATCTACTTGCAATCAAAGAACCCCAGTCTGTTCATGTAATTTTCAAAACTAAACCAATGTTCATAAAGATTTTAGCTCGTACTTTATATCTATATTCTGCATAACGCGAGAATTTCGCGACCGTGGGATACTACTTGCTTAACGTGAATGAAACTTTAATGTCATCATCAAAGACGAAACACTAACTTACATTTTAACAAATAACATAAATCGTAAACCAAAGCAGTCTTCCAAGCGTAAAGCAAAAAAAAGAAAAAGTTTTCCCGTTCACTTCCCACATGGGTTTCTTATTTCTTTTCGGCTTACCTTTTACTCTTTATGGGGTAATATTATAAAAATGAATGCGTCCCAGTCCCTAAGGAAGCAACGTCATGGTAAAAAACTTGACCAAGTGGCAAAAATATAGACAAAATTTAGACGATACGATGTTTGTTTAACGATAGCAAGTGTTCCATGGTTAGTTTTATTGGGGTTTTTTGCTGTTTCGTCTGTGGATTAGAATAAGTCTGTCTTTTTCACTTCGAAATAACTTTTTGATAAAAATTCTTTCCGCAATTTATTCAAACTTTCGAATTAACATTAACGGATATAATTCTTGGCTTCCTCATCACTTACAAAAAGTTGAAATAGAGGTAAAACGCTAACTATCTATATACATATATACTACTTTTCTCAAATTAAAATCTTAACCTAAAAGGTACTATTAAAATATTTCTGTGCATGTAAAATTCTTGCCTGCAGCAAATTCGAATAATGTGGTTCTTATTAATAGGGGGGGTTTTGTAAATCCAATCATAACAAGAAGTACGTATTACCAGATTTTTCTAGTTTCTACTACTAATAGTTCATATTTATAAGAATAATAAAACTGGAAATACCTAGACTAGTTGTTTAGTAATAGCAACATTATTCTGTATCGGTTACATGATTACTCTGTAAAGTTGTATTAAGTATATAAAAGAAAGTCTTCTTTTAGCTGGTAACAACTAGCTTTTTATGTAAAGTTCTATTTTTTAAGAGATATATCAGTTAATTCTCTGGTAGTCTAGTTATCCGAAGACGTTTCTTCGTGCGAGGTAAGCATTTAGAAGCGCATTATTCAATTTACCTAACGTTCAATTAGTCAAAGATACGGTTAATCCAATTTGTGGTCAGTCAGATTCGCAGTTAGTCTAATTCGCGGATAGCCCAATTTATGGAAACCTCACTAAAAACGACGTATTTTAAAGTACGTAGACATTATTTGGCGCTTATGCCTGTGACTAATTTCGCAACAAGTTTCATGAATATTGAAAAATGTTGAAGATGAAAAGTTACGGCGATGAAAATATAAATGCTTCATTCCAAAACCAGTTGTTTTGTGTAAATAATCTAAAGCTTTTAAGCATTATTCTTATACCGCGACTGAAGTACGATGAAACGGGAATAAAATGAATTTTTATTATGGACCGGGATGGAGCAACTCCAAACATTTTGGCGATACATTCGATAGTCTAATTTCCTTGAAACCGATAAAGTGTCTGCCCGTTTCTGGAATGTGTCAATTTCATGACAATATGAAGCTATATGGATCTCCTCGCTGAAATGGAGCTTAGCTCTCAAGAGGTATATAACTTGACGGTTATTATTTTTATACGGCTATAGAGGATAATAGTGAAAATAATTTGTGAAAATTTTTGTATTAAACAAAACAATATTGTAGTTTTTAACCAACTTCAAAAAAGGAGGAGGTTCTCAATTTGATTGTATTTTTTTATGTGTTACTTCATAACTATTTTCGTTGTGAACCGATTTTGATGATTATTGCCTATTGTGAAATTTATAAAACGGCGAAAGAAAAAACATTTTTTTTATTATATTCAATAGTCTTTAAAACTTCTTGACGAAGAGAATTTATCAGTTTCATGTCAAATTAAAAGTAAATATAACTCAATCTGGCAATAAATCCTACTCTATAGGGGTTTTTTTGTTTACCTACCCTACATAAACAAAACTCATACACAACATAAACAAAGCAAATTTCGATATTTTTATTGAATTTGTGGAATAAAATCTAAGAACTTCAATGTTCCACTTATTCTAACCTGACGTAATATTCTAACGTAGCTTATTGCTGTCACTAAGGTAATGCAGTTGCTAGTGGAAAATGGAAAACAGGGATGGCAAATTATTTCCTGTCATCCAGACTTCAAGTCGATGCATAATGGAGTAAGGAGGAAAAAGAAAAATAAAACTGTTTCTGAACAACGTAAAGTAAACTGCGGGAAACGAAGAGGTATAACACAACACGAAACGAGGCGAGATAAAACGAAACAAAATTAATCAAATATAAACGAAAGAACTTTGCATTCGTTTTTTTACAATAAAGAAGTCTACAAACATAGAAAGAAAGAAAGAAAAATAATTTATTTCGATATTTATTTCGATTTCATCATTCTTTATTGTAAAAAACTAATGCAAATATATAAGTACGATATCAATGATTTAAAAAAAAACTAAACTAATGGCGCTAACAGACGTACTTTCACCCTAAGGTATTTCCGCAGAGTTAGGTTCAAGAGCTTAAAAAATTACGTAATAAGCCTTTGCAAATGTTTCCGCAGGCGTTTCAGGCGGCATGTCATCAATTGGGCTGTATGTTTGTATGTTAATGATCCATCACAGAAATGTCATCATACTAATACAAGTGACAATAATTAAACGCAAGTAAAGCTTAAAAAAACCGATTTCACCGCTTTATCTCCGGAACTTTGATCAGATTAGATATAATAAACACACATTATTGACGATATTTCAAGAACTACTAATCAGATCTTGATCAAATTTAAATGGGACCAACTGTAAAGCAACATCTTTCAAACAAAAAAAAAAACAAAATTGGTTGACGTGGAACGAAGTTATGAAATAACACACATTAAAAATATAGTCGACTTGAGTACCTCCTTCCTTTTTGTGATGTCGGCAAAAAATCAAAATTTTGAAAATAGCCACGATGACAATTATCACCAAACGTAGTAAAAAGATTTTCAAACTAATAAAAGCCTTACAAATAAAAATAACAACATCAAAATCGATTTAACCGTTTAAGAGATAAATGGGATAGTAGAAGATAAGACGGAGTTAGTTTAGGTAATGGGACATTCTTTTTTTTTATACAGGGTTTTTTTTTTGTAAAATACTCACAGACCCTAATTGTTCTAATTCTTAGCGCAAAGACGATGCTTTCTTCTATACAATCTATAACTAATAAATAATTGTTTAAGCTACACTGGAACAGTGTAAAGTGCAAATAACGACATCACCGCGTATATGCACTATATGAACAACAATATTTTTAAAATTTCATTGAAATATCATAAAATAGAACTGTATTTGCAATTGCTGCATAAATAATCAAATCAAAATCGTTTTTTCACATGGACCCCAAAGAGGCACTCATGAAATTTAATGACTCTACTGCCAGATTCGCAAAATAACAGCCGCATTATGACATCATCTCTGTGGTTGAAATGAATTACCAAGAGATTTCTGGTATTTTACAAATAACCCTGTATAAGCCTTTAAATACATTAAAATTATGTTTTATTTCCACAGAATCGTACGTCGACTTTTCTAACTGCGACGAAAGTGGCCATAAATACGTCTGTCACAAAGACACTGTGCGTGTCACATAAAATTGGCTCAAGCCCAAGTCACGTGTCGTTGTCATTTTTTACCCCTGTTGTACAAAGAGCTCACAGTGTTTCATAGAAGGATCAAGCTACAATATATTTATTTGTAAGACCCGACTTCATCAACACAAATTTACGCTTAATTATTTGACTGTTTCTCGTGATGACGTTTGATTTTGACAAGTATTTAATCACTATCTTCAGGTTACTAGTATATGATAGTAAAATATGCCTGTATTTCAGTATAGGCGTCTGAAAATGACCATGGATTTTATCACGACGTGAATATATCATCACCGGAAGCTGAAGCGCGTCATAAGGGCGGTTTCAGACCAGCGTTTTTTCTGCGCGTATATGGTCGTTTCGGCCATACTCGCTTACACGCGCGATTCAAAAAACGGGACTCGCGTACACAGGCTTATTCCGGCGTGTTCACGGCAACGGAGGAAGTGGGCGCGCGGGAAGGCGTCTCTCATGGCTCGTGCTTATACGAGTTTATAAGCGCTCGCACGAGTTGCGCGTTTGGCAAAAGGTGCACCTATATAACGCCTATATGCGCTTCAAAAAATGAGCTTATACGCGCAGAAAAAACGCTAATCTGAAACTGTTTAAGATTTGAAACTGCTTGGCCGATCTCACTTAAACTGCACAACATCATTATAACGCTTCAATACTTGTCCACCACATTTGTGTCTTTAATTCATATGCTTACTTTCATCTGCAATTCCTTGAGGCTGCGGACACGTATCACCATCGTACATAGTTCTTCCGTACACCGCGTTGTAAATCGCTATCCTCGAGTGTGGGTTGCAGCTTAGACGTGCCACCTCATCATTGCAGGCGTGAATGCTTCGAAACTCAACTGCGAACAAGGTGTTTGGTTTAGAAAAGATAAAAAATAGTTATAAAAAGAAATAAACAGTACGAAACCTGATTTTTAAATTTTGTACCGAGTAGGTATTAGAGAATTTTCTATTCTACTAGTACTTTATCACAATACACGCTAAATACATCTTTAGGATTTATAATATTAGTGTTCTAATAAATCTCGTTGTACTTAGTATGATGTTTGTAAGGAGATTCTGATGTGTGTTACACAAATAATAGTGTCCTGGTATAACAATTATTTTTATATATAGAGTGCAACTGCGGAACGCAACTTATACAAATAATTAATTAGGAAACACATAAAAATCTTCGTTTTCATATAGCGCAGTGAACAAGTTACTGTGGCTCTATTCTGAAGACATAGAGGTAGAAAATATTGGCAATAAGTTGGTTTTTGGTAGTAAAATACAATAAATAATTAATTATCTGGTCCTGTAGAGCATCCCTGGGAATTAATTCAGCATCATAATTTAATTATTCCGTCAGCTTTTTAAGATAGTTCGTACAAAGTAAACTGTAATGTAGTATAAGTGCCAAAAATAAGTATTTTCTACAAGGAAAATCCTCACGGCTGACCTATAATGAGTAGAAGCAAGATTCAATTACCAATTTCCATTCCTTTTGCCCTCATTCGTCTCTGGGCCATTTAGGACGCCTACCTACTAGGCCTTCGTAATAATTAGATCCTAAAACTACCCGGTGTTTTTTTGAGCTTGAAATATATTGCTCTCTGTTTAAATGACTCGGACATTAAAGCAAGCTTTTTCTTTTTTACCCGACTGCCAAGGAACTTAAGTTTTTCGCGCGTATCTGGAAATGTGTGTATATTTGTAAATTCCTTTGTTACCTGGTTTCTTCAAGGTTATAAGGCATCGTTATATTCGTGTTATAAGCACAATTGTCTTTAGATGATACGTATTTGAAAATAAAGAAACAAATGGCGGATTTTAGGCGCGAAATAGTAATACATCAAAAAAAAATCTAACCAAACCTATCGAGTAGGGAGTCTAATGCATGAAATCATAAGAGGATTGTATTAAAAAACAAAAAAGTAGGTTCACACTTTTCGCAGTCGGGGTATAGAATTTTATTAGTACATTGACTTGTTGACAAATTAAAGTTTGGTGTGAAACACTGGCGCAGTGAGTCCAGAAGAGTAATTTTTTTAGTTTTTATAGCAGATAATTAGTACGTTATGCCGTAAATATGCCTTTTTGGGGTTAACATGATACGAATATCAAAATATATGCCATAATATCCAGCAGGTACATTACAATTCTAAGATTAATATATCACTGTGAGTTTTTGACTGACTTTTAAAATAAAATTAGTTATACATTTGTAGCGTATTTTTGTATGTATGAGCTAAGATAACTTAGGGGATATAGACCGAGTTTTGTAGTATTTTTAATTTGAAGTCCAAGTAAACGATATAATTTTACGGCTATATAAATTATGTTATAGTGTGTATGGTAATAGTTTATTACAATACCAAATTAACTGAATTTTTCGTTTCAGTTATATTTTGACTGTCTAATTGCGTGGCCTTAATTAATATTAGTCTACTCTATAGGTTTAGTATCGCATTACCGTTGAAGGGTAATTGGTCTGAAAAATAATTATAGTTTTGTGTAAATAAAGGTGGTACTAATCTACAATTAGGGTGGATGGAGGGTGTGGCACTAGATGACTTTAGCATTAATATCTTTGAATTAGAATATGTAATAGATACATATATAAACTCTTTATTGAACACCATATTTGTGACAAAACAGTATAGAAAATAATGACTTAAAAAAATAAGTGTAACAATAGGCGGTCTTATCGCTAAAAGCGATCTGTTTCAGACAGCCTTTGGATGGAGAGGAATTACGCAATAAAGTTGGACGTCGGTGTTTTAACATAACACAATTCAGAAAGGTGCAAGATTTAAAAGATTTTAACTAGTTTATTGTATACCGACTATAATCATAATCATAATCATAATCATAATCATTTTTATTGATAACCATAAAATTTACACGTCATTAACTTATATCTAAACACTTTTGTTTGGATACACTACTACAATTTAAGTAGGAAAAATATCAAATATACATAACAATTTAATAATAATATTAAAATCATATAAGTCAATACTAATATTAAAATGCCTATATATTAAATGTCAGTAAAAATAATAATTTTCAAGTTACGAAATAAATATAATAATATGATTACAATTTGTAATTAATAAATTCGTCAAAGCTGTAGAACGTCTGCTGGATAAGCCAGTATTTTAGGCGATTTTTAAAAGAAGTAAGTGTGAGCGCTTCAGTTATTTGTTCTGGCAGCTTGTTATATACCGTCGGGCCCATAACATGCGAAATTTTGCCAGATTTTGTGAGGGTTCGAGGCACGCCTTTAAGTTTGTCTCTGTTCCGGGTGCAATATGTGTGCCCACTACCGAGTCTATACCTATGTATAGTCGATGAGTTGAACGACTGTGCTAGCTATGTGAATTAGACAAATCTCATTGTTTGGGAAAATAAAGGACTAAGGGAAAAAAAGGACTTCGCATTATGGGAAACGTCGCGCCTGCCTACCTTAACATAATCGTTAAGTGCTCACGAGAACTAGGTAATGTACTGCTTCCTTTTTAACAATATTAGGGGCTGAGCTCACTAAACTCCGGTTAAGGATATAACGGTCAGGTGTAGAATATTGATAAATATAATGACGAATGAAGTACTATTAAAAACATAATTAATTTAGAATTTTGATACTAGTATATCACCGTTTGAGACACGAATTGGAGCAAAATTTCTGGTTATTTACCGTCTCAAAATGCTACTATGTTCGTCTCAGTCTGCGAGGACGTATTTATACTGAGTAGTTTTTCTATATTATTATTGGATTCTGAGAGATGAAGAATGAAAATGTTAAATAGCTGTCTAAATCAAATGTTTTTTTGCTTCACTAGTGAATGGCAATTTGGACTTTACCGGAGAAATAAGCAACTAAGCGCTATCTATGACGACCCAGTTGGCGCAGTGGACAGGTGCCCGCTCTCTGCGCCGTGGGTCTTGGGTTCGATTCCCGGCAGGAGCTCAAATTCCTTCCCAAGGGATATTTGTGCTTCTGGTTCTGGGTGTAATGTGTGTGTGATGTGAATGTTTCCGGCACCCACGATACAAGTCTTTGAACATAATGTGGGGCTGTGAGTGTGAATGCGAAAAAAAAAAATCTTGTCTTGATAAACTCCAACTGAGTTTATCTTCAGTATTTTACAGTAGCTACCTACTACATAATATACATTATGTTTCTATGTTATATTCGGCTTAAAACACGAAAATTTCGACTTACTTAATTGTAGTCAACTAGTTTCGGACAAATTAGTTGTCCTTCACCAGGATGAGTGTTTTAAGCCGAATAATAATGTGTAATACTCACGATAGTTTTAACACATAATATACAGTTCTTAATTAAGAACACAAACACGACACTTTATTTTAAAGAGGTACCTATTTTTTTTTCTGATATAGAGATTTTCGTAAAGCCATAATTTAAAAGTAACGATAAAGTAAGCAAGCACCTATCTTATACCAAATTTTTTTTTATGTATCTACACTGACTATTTAGAGATAACTGGACAGTTTTTTTTTCAGATGATTGTGACCAACCCGCAAGGTGGCCCCACAAATATGTTGGGGCCAATGAAGTAGACTTTTTAGAAATAAAATAGTTTTAAAGTAGTGTGGTATAAAACATATCTAACAATATGAAATCAAGACCGAAACCAGCTTAGTAACAGAGCCTCTGGGCCACCAAGATACAGGCCTAGCCTAAATTAGGACCTAACTGAATGTAACTATTTTTATACCGAATGTATGACAAATTCTAATGTAATATTTAAGTATAATGTGTCACATATTTTTTTTTCAACAAGAGAATTACTGTCAACTAAGCAATGAAGTGCTTTTAGCCCTTTATTGTTTCACTTTAGAAAACAACGAATCCTCAACTCAACCCTTCCCAATGCCCATTAAGGTAACCGGACACTGCAAAGTGGGCGTCAATTAGTGCTACTCAATATTATTAGTAACGGGTAGCCGAGTTGGGAACGTTGACCTCATAGTACAATAGTCGAAACTTGAAGCACAATTAACAGATAGACAGTGACAGTGATTTTAAATAAGACCACACGGGAAGCACCAGCTTTCAAATTAAAAAACGAACATCAAAATCGGTTCACCTAGAAAAGAGTTCTGAAGTAGAACATATAAAAAAAATATATATTCTAATTAAGAACCTCCTCCTTTTTTGAGGTTGGTTAAAAATTTGATAAAAGAATAAAATGTACCTATATCAAGGTTGTAGACCATCTACACACCAAATTTAATGTTAATAAGTCCGGCAATTGCAAATATGCGTTATTCAAACATACCTATACATATATACACACACAAACAAACTTTCGTAATTATATTAGTAGAGTGAATTTCTACAAGCAGAATGCATTAATGCGCGACGTCAAAAAGAGAGCACACCGGCCACTCATAAAAGAGAATAATGTCGTACATTTTCAAAGCATGCTTTCACATTTACGTTCGTTCGCTAAACTACCGCTCCTATATCCTGCCACGCCCGGGGCGGTGACCTCCATGGGGCTCCAGGAATTTATTAACCCAGCATAAATCACATCAATACACTTCCAGGGCCCTCGTAAAAAACACCACGTCACGCGATCGGCGAATCTTTCACCCCTCTTTTGTTTCATTTAACAAAAATATCAGTAGTTGTATTTTTTCTTTCTACAGTTGTGGCTATGCAAACAAAGAGCATTAAGTCAGTCAAGCTATACATATTTTCAAGTTGTTGAAAAGTCATAAAAAAACGAAAACACAGCTTAAAAAACCGACTTCACCGGCGGAGATTTGATCAGATTAGATGTACTAAACACGCATTATTGGCGATATTTCAAGAACTACCGATCAGATCTTGATCAAATTTAAATGAAAGCAATTGGAAAGCAATGTCCTTCAAACAAAAAAAAAACAAAATCGGTTCACGTGGAAAGAAGATATAAGGTAACACACATAAAAAAAAAATACAGTCAACTTGAGTACCTTCTTGTTTTTTGTGAATGAAGTCGGTAGAAAAAGAATCTAGTCAAAATCTAAGTCTAGTAAATTAGTCATGATAGATTTATGTGTTTTCTAGTTTGACTGAATAGTATTATAGTTAAGTCATAGGCTAATACCACGTCCGTAGGAGGATACCCCTTAAGTCTGACTCCCTACACGTGGTCCCCGGGCGGTGCTAATCAGGGGACATTTGAGAGGTGGTAGAGCATTTTGTGAGTTGCTCGCCTGGCTTGCTACCAAAGTAGCTTACCACCATCAAGTTGAAAGTCTGCCGCCAAGCCAAATACGGTGTTCCGGCAGTTATCCTTGAGAGCCTGCGTATTCCAGGTCTAGTGTGTTTACCAGCTTCGATCACATCGTCACTTACCATCAGGTGAGATAGTGGTCAAACACTAGCCTGTCACAAATAAAATAAAAAAAAAACATATAACATTATGGAAACTTACAAAACTTTATTTATAATTTTGTGAAACGCTTCTAAGTATGGTGAGTATCACAATAATTCTTATGGTATAGCTTAAAGCAGCCCAAGTCATGCTCAACTTTTTACCGACTTCACAAAAAAGGAAGAGGTACTCAAGTCGACTGTATTTTTTTTATGTGTTACCTCATATCTTCGTTCCACATGAACCGATTTCGTTTTTTTTTTGTTTCAAAGAAATTGCTTTCCAATTGGTCTCATTTAAATTTGATCAAGATGTGATTAGTAGTTCTTGAGATATCGTCAATATTGCGTGTTTAGTACATCTAATCTGATCAAGGTTCCGAAGATAAAGCGGTGAAGTCGGTTTTTTTTTAAGCTTTGCTTGCGTTTAATTATTTAAACTCATGATACGCAAACGTTTAGACATTATTTAACTGTAGGTAGTCAACGATGAACGATAATAATGTTTAGCTATCCGTTTTAACACAATTTAAAAGAAATCAAAATTTCAAAGTTCAAAATACAATTGGCTTTTAAAAACATATTTACCTCTGTATAAAACCTTATTCTGATTCTTCTTCAATATTCGGTCTCCTAATTTGAGTTTCTTTGGTTTATAGTTTACTGTTTTTCAAAGGCTTATTTTAACTTTAAAATAAAAACCGCATTTTAGCGCTCTAAACCGACATGTTAGTACAAAAACTCTTTTTATAAATCCCATTCAAAGTTACTTATTCAAGATAAACATCTAAAATTATTTTAAATAAAACTACGGACAATAACATTTTTGTCAGATACTAAATAATCTCTATGTCCTAAAATGTCCACAATGAATTAAAATATTACAATGGCTAAGCCGTATTGAGCTCGGTTTCGATATTGTGTCACTAATGGGCATAACTAAGCTCGTGCTCACATATGGGTCTTATTAAATGCCTTTACATAAGACGATTCGATAAATTAAATACCACTTTCTATTGCCTCTATATTTTACCACTCAACAAAATAAAACAAATGCCCTATTAAACAAAAACAAATCAAATTATTATCCTCCCGTGGGGACTGGCAACTCATTCTATTTCGAAAAATCTATCAGGGCGCCTGGTAGAGGCAACGCGTGATCAAAATGATGGCACTTATTTTGCTCAACGTATTAGCATTGCAATTCAGAGGCAATGCCGCCAGCATGATGGGAACGCTACCGACTGGTAGCGGACTTGAGCACTTGAGTTACCTATAAGCTCGATGTCTTGTAGGTAACTTAGTTCTTTGCTGTATATAGTTTTTGTTTAGTTTCAGGAAATATAGGCAATTGGCCCGTAAATAGTATTACTGTACATACCTACCTAGGATAATTATTGAAATCCGTCCATAGTACGAAAGTCGTACCACAAAGACACCAAAAAGAAATTAACATATTCTCGTTTGGATTCTCTAATCAGAATTCCAAACGTGAATATTTTAATTTCAGTTATTGTATCCTAAGCTCTTTTATGCTTAGAGATATAATTGTGGAACGTGTCGGTCCACTAGGATCTCTCTGCAGCTGAATTTTGGATTACCCTGGGAGTCTAAACTCTGTAAGCTGATGACTTATTTTCTTAATCTCATAAGTAGTCACAGAATGATCAAGGTCCCCTCCGAGTATCACAAGCATATTAAACTAGGTACAAGTTAGATCGAAAGATAAAAAATATATAAACATAAACATCAAAAGTAATTACTACTTTCTATAGATATTTAAAATAATTGAATTTCCTAAAGCATTTTCTTTTTATTTTAATATAGTTCTCACATAAAGCAATTTTTTACGATTTATCACTTAAACGAGTTTTAAAAAAATGTAAGGCGAGTAAGTTGCTCGTCCGATTTATTACATCTCCGCATAAAATAAATTTGTGTACCGTCTTAATGCCCATTAATTTCAATTAAAAATAACTTATACAATCAAATAAAAAAAAAGTAACTCGGCAACGCGCCAACACTAAACTCTAAATCAATCATCGATTCTGGTGGATGATTATTGTTCCAAATAAATATCAGAGCATCTGGTTAAGGCGACGCGTGATCAAAATGCTAGTAGGCTTATTTGGATCGACGTATTAGCATGCAATTGAGAGAGGCAATGCCGCCAGCATGATGGGATCGGTACTGGTAGTAGGCTTGAGCACTTGAGCTACCAATAAGTTCGATATTTTGTAACTTAGGTCATTGCTGTATAGGTGTTTATAGTTTTAGGAAATAGGTATAGGCAATTGGTCCGTATATTGAGGAAATAAAGGAAATATTCAGGTAGAGATACTTAAGAAAACACAAAGCTTTGTTCTTTGGGATAACACACGCTACCCAAAAGAATGAATTGTAAAATAAATTGTGAATGTGTATGTAAAGATATATTTATAATAACGCGTTACAAGGAATCGCAGCGAAGCGGCAGAAGAAGAGATATTAGTTAGCAAATATTACGTACGGTAGTAACGTGCATTGGAAAAGTTTTGTGAAGGGGAGCGCCCTTTAGTTGTCAAAGAACTGTAATTATCGAGCATAATACTTTATAACTTGGTCAACCCGAGCAAAAACGCAGGGCACGGCTAATATTTTATATAAGTGACAACTTTCTTTTGGAATCTGGTGAAGGGACTACCCATAATAGGTTAAAATCGTCAAATAATAATAATATAATCTGTCGTAGCACTCTACGACAGATTTTTTTTACCTGGCTACAGGCACTGATAGTCAGTAATATCGTGTCAGCTAGTGTAAGATGGTCCTTATTCAAATTATTAATAGCCAAGAGTACGTAGGCAATAGCTTTGAGTAAACTTTACTGAGACTCTTGGCGGTTCTAAATTGGTGAGATACCTTGCAAAGTGGCCCTCAGGGAAAATTGGAACGTATGGATAGTGGTCCTAGAGTGTTAATTAATTTGATTCTGTCTATTTCAAATTGCTTTTCTGAAATACTATGTACAAACAAACAAACGCTTGCACACTCACAGCCCCACACTAAGTTTTGAGACTTGTATTGAGTTGCTGTGGGTACCGATAAAATTAACAAAAAAACACACGATCACACCCGATAAAGGATTTTAAAGTAAATCATATTATTTATAGATCAGTCCTATGGCTTTATCCACGAATAAAATATCGCTTTTTATTATGTTCCAAATCGGTCCAGCCGTACCCAATATACATAAAAACATATGCTCGTACAGTCACACACAAACATTCCGATTTATAATATAAGTAAGGATATTTAACTTATACAAACAAATCATTTGTTTTTTTTTCTTAAACTGCTAATGCCTATCTTTTGGCACGTGAACAGAACCGGCTCAAGAGAACTTTACTTAAATTAATTATTAATTTGAATTATACATATAAACTGACTTTAATTAAAAAAGCTCTGTAGGTTATGTATCCTAAGCCTGCCAATAGTCTGCTAATTTATTTATGGTAGAACATAATTTTATAAAATACTAGCGATCCGCCCCGGCTTCGCACCGGCTTTGCCCAGGTGTGATAAATGAAGAACCGCTCGACCGATTTTGTGCAAACTTCACATAAACCATCTACTAAATAGTCCGAACAAAGCCTAAACATTTGGTTTGGATAGTTGAGCCCGTTCTCGAGTTATAAAATAACAACGAAAAGTGCCATTATTTTTATATATATAGATATAAAAATCCATCGGTATACCGAAGGTAGGTTCAAAATTATAATTGAAATTTGTAAAGTTTTGATCTTCAACAAAACAAAGAGAATCCGACTAAACCAGTCCAGTGCTTCGAAAAATACCTACAATAAACGACAATCAATCGCGATAAAAGACCTCCAACTATGTCGAGTATCTGGAATCTAGTGGTGAATCTTTTCAACAAATAGAAGGATGCTGTTTCGAGTACGTGAAGAGATATAGTCAGTATTGTCCCGTTAACTTGAGGAGACAGTAGGTCTAGCGAGGATAAAATTAATGGATCAGGTGACTGTCACCGTGGTCCAAGCTACGATGCTGTCCCAATCGCCTGATATCGCATTTGAGAGTATATAAACCTAACATATTTGTATTATAAACAGAAAAGTTTGTGTGTAAGTAAATGGGACGTATCATACTTACAAAATGTTACTATTATAATAAGAACATATAAACACTTTCACACTCTCAGCCCCACACTAAGTTCGATGACTTTTATCGTGGGTACGGGAAACATTCACAACACAAACACAATCACAACCAGAACCAGAAAAACGACTTTTCCTCGGGGAGAAAACTTGTGTTCCCACCGAGAATCAAACCCAATACCTCTGCTTAGAAGGCGAACCCAACTCAGACAACGGAAAGATCAAAATTTAAAAAAAGCGAAAGTTCATGGGTGTTATTGAAAGTGCTTATTTATTATGTTCGAAGCGAGATACCTCTGAAATGGCTCGAAGATATTCAATTTTGCTATTTAATATGTTACCTACATACCAAAGTAAACTATGAAGGACAAACATTGTATAATGACAAGAGCAGACGAAGTCGCAAAGTACCGTTTATCGTTTCATACGTAAAATGGAATAATTTACGGATAAAGTCACCGGCAATTTAATTTAATGTTTCAGTGTGTGAAATAATAGCCCTATAAATACAAAGGGGAATAACATCATGCCGCATTGTATTGTCTTCGCTTAAATAAATGTGTTAATACTTTCTTTGGAGGGGTGAGTTATGAAGGCTTTATTATAAAGGAAAATATATCTTATGTGCATAGCATAAACGGCTTTCTTATGATGTTGCGGACATGTTGGTGTTCGAAATAAAGCTTTAAAATATAGGAACTAGTACTGATTAATAGAAGAGTAGAACTTTCCAATCTTTGAATCCCATAAAAGCCTTACATATTTTGAGTAAACGGCCTAAGCAGATTCGATTAAATATGATTTTAAGATATTGGTAATTCTTATCAAAACTATTGTAGTAAGTTGTTAAGATGAAATCGGATTATTTTTATCCCAATCGAAATTACTTTATTTCTCGAAGATTCTGTTCATGAAAGAGCATAATAATATGCTTAGAAAATACACGTAGTAATACAAATTATTAATCTAATATAATGATTATAAAATATCGCTACTTATTTTCAATTAAACGACATACCAAATATAAAAATATATTAAAAAATAACTATTATTTAAAAATAATAACAACGTGGTCTTTAAAGTTCAATAATTCAAATTTAGAATAAAGAGTAATCACACTCCACTCTCGCACTCAAAAGATACCTAGCTAAGCACTCTAGCGGGTCTCAGGAGTGTACCCATTAGGTAGATGTTTTAGAGTAGCATAAAACATACTTACAGGGACGGCATTTATAAGTGAACTCGACGAACTTTTTGGAATTGGGGCACGGGTCATCTGGACCGGGATTCGTGTTGAACTTGCAGCTCGGCTTTTTTTGACATGCTTCCACAACTCGCTGAAGCAGCATGTACTGCAACAAGTGGTCTTTTTTTAGAGCAGAACTATGTTATACATGTATCTATTACAATTTCATAATAAGCAGGGGTTAGAACCATTGAACCAATATGCAGGTTCAATTTTGCGTAACACTTCTAACTCGTGATACTTCTTCAAAAATAATTAGGTACCTCATGATGGATTACTTCTACGTTCATAGCGATTGTAATTGCGCGCAATAATTAATCAAAAGCAATAACAACATACTGTAGTAAAATAGGTTCTATAGGAATCCCCCCATTAATAGATGAATAACATTACATTCCACTTACTATTGAGAGAAGAGAAAAAGTTACAAGCGAGCTTATACGCAGTGTCCTAATAAGCGGTCTTCTCATTAAGACGGCAGTTTCCAATGCTACAACTTATCTATCATATAGCCTTCGTGATAAAATCTATGATGGTAGTATATTTTTAATGCTAGCTTTGCTAGCAGGCTAGCTGTCGCCCAAGCAAAAGATAATTAAAACATTTACACTCACAGTTGGGACTGTGAGTGTCATCAAACTTAAGGTGGGCCCTAAGTTTGAAGGCTTGTGTCGTAGATGCCGGAAACATTCACATCACACACACAATCATACCCAGAACAAGAAATACAAATTTTACTTGAGGAGAAAACTTGTGTTTCCACCGGGAATCGAACCCGATACCCGCTGCTTAGAAGGCGAACGCGCATCCAACTAAGCCAACGGAGAGTCTTATTCTTAGCGTGCTAAGCTGTCAAGCTTGTTATCATTTACTAGAATATAAAATAGTGGTCAAACCTTTTAGATACAAAACAAACGCGGAATGGCCTTGGTTTGAAAAGTTATCATTATACAATCAAAATCTAAATCAAAATCGTTTATTCACATGGGCCCCAAAGAGGCACTCATGAAAGTTAATGAATCTATTGCCAGATTCGCAAAATTACAGCTATCTCGAGAAGAACCTGGCAAGAAACTCGGCGGCGCATTTTTTTTTCATTAATTTTTTAAAAAAACATTCTTAATTTCTAATACATAATTTTCTTAACCTAGGTGTTGTTATGGTAGTCGCTAGAAAGAGCCTGTGCAGTTAATAGTTAGCAGTTTGTAAATATAATAATATAGAATTTGACGATTCAAATTTGATTTACGCTTGCCGGGTCATGTTAACCTTGCATGCTATCAATTATCATACTATGTATATTATCATACATCGGGTTTTTTTCTCTTTTAATTTTGGCTTCGCAATCTTGTGCATTTAGCCAATGTCAAGTAATAGTATTTTTCAAGTGTATTTCATATTAAATGTTCAAATCACAAGTCACAGTCAAAGTCAAATATAAAAGAGTCAAGGTCTAGTCATAGTCAAGTCATGCCCTAGTAAAGTAGAAGAAACTTTACTAGAACTTGTATTGGAGTTTTGGAGCGAAGGCTGATTGTCCGTTATAGAAATATACTTTATTTCAAATAAACTCAGACACAAAGATACAAATATCTACTGTGTAGTTGTATAGCGTCCGTGTGGTTTTAATAACCAAAACTATAACAGTTACGTGTGGGTAAGTACCGTCTATAATGGTAATTAACTATTTAACAAGGTCAATACCGTAATTTGTCGTTCGTAAATGTTAATTGGTGTAGGTATATTCCTCTTAGTATGCCTAAATATTCCATTTGAAATTTCTTGGAGCTGGAACCAAACTAGCAAATGCTAGATACACCGATTGATTTCTTTGCGCAGTCAAGATTGTTACCCGAATTGTATTTAGTTCATGGAACTTCCAGCTGTAAGTTGACCGCAAGCTAAGAGTATGACTCAGTTGGGAGTTCTTTTCCGTTTGGATGAGTTTCTTTAAAAACGGTCCAATTTCGAATTGTGTAGACAGACCAATTCACTACTTTACATAAAAACATTTACTAGTTTTAAACCCATCACAAATTTTATGACAACATAGTAGGTAGCGCTGTCATTTAAGAATCAGATCAAGATTTAAGTGTATTTGAACAGAATTTTTAATGCATTGCTATCATAATTTTTTTGCCCTTTTTGTTGGGAACAAAGTGTCAACACGAAATGAATCATTGAACCCAAGTCATCAAATATTTTGGAATGTGTTTTTATAACCATCCGCCTGCCTGACATAAACCCTCTCCGTGCTTTATAATTCACACCGTTCTTAAGACTGTAATGCTGCTTGATGCTGTGATCGCTTTCTTAAGATAATGTATCAATATAAAAAAAAGACCATAAAACGTTTTAAAACTCCTTTTTTTCCTTTTACCACAAAGAGAGCTAGGCTCAACGTGTGCTCTACGTTGAGAAAGAGTAAACATAAATAATGCATTCCTCGTCAGCACGGTCTTATTTTGTGTACAAGATTTGCAGATTGGGAGCCTATCACACTTAATTTTTTTTTGTCCATACATCTGAAGCACTTACTTAAATCGGATATATTTTCATTAAAATTATATCACAACTATAAAATTAGACATTATGATATGAATAAAAATACAAATATTACGTCATTTGATCGAATTTGTCGACCTAGGTTTTGAGGATGTACGATAGATGCTTTTATTCGATGTCGCGGCGTAAACTCATCCCGAATCTTCTCATAATCTTCTAATATATCAAAATCTCGTGTCACAATTTTTGTGGTCGAACTCCTCCGACACGACTCGACCGATTTTAATGATTTTTTTTATGTATATTTGGTAGGTACGAGAATAGGTCGCGATTTTAGTATTTATGTATGAACAATATCCAAAAAGATTTTAGTATCGTATTAAAGTACTAGGAGACCATAAACGTGAAAGAGGTAAAACACTTTTTCTTTATGTGGCACTGCAACGCATGCCGGGTGCAGCTAGTAATATTATAAAATAATCACTGGCAAGTTGAGAGATAAAGGAGAAGATAAAATACAACTTCCCCCCACAAAAAAAGGTAAAATACATCTTCATATTGTTTTTTACATAACTTAACTAATAAATAATAATAACAATGTCAGTAAGATTTCAAAAGAGGAATAAAACAAATAGCAATTAAAAATGTTGTAAACCGCTTGTCGAAGGAAAAGTGCCCAGAATACTGGCTACGTTTCCACGTTGAATAGCGATGCTAATTTTTTGTGCTAAGTAAGAGCCAGCATTCCAGAATGCTGGCTCTTACTGAGCAAAAACTCTCTTACTTTGAAAAAATTTAAAAAGTGACTAGTCACTTGTCGCCTCGACTAAACGTTTGGATATATATTAAAAAATTTCGTGCACGTAAAGTTGTTCCTACACCCGGTCCCCCCGGGCCCAAAGTTTCTACCCCAAACGGTACAAACATATAACCTCTACCAAGGTTGGATTATTTACGCCGTTTGAAGTAAATATATGTTTACAGAACTCACCTGTAACCTATTGGGTAGCTTACACGACCGATCCACCTCTGTTTCACCGCAGACACTATCCATCTGAGAGTCTGCAAACTGCGCCAGAAGGATGCTGATGGTTGTGCCAGTCGGACACGCCAGGGATACTTCGTTTTCATCACAAATTGATCGATGTAGCGGCTTCAACGTGTCCAGTAATAAAGCTGAAAAATGTATGAGTTTGTTAATTATCAAGGCAGTGAAAAATATTTTATTTTAGTGATACGAGCAGCCATAATAATAATGTAACACGTTAATCAGTAATAAATAGTTATCTTCTAAGCAAGCATGTTACATCTTCAGCCGCATCTTCACTTTTCATCAGGTGAGATAGTGGTCAAATGCTTACATAATTATACAGCATAAAAAATATATTGAGATCATGCCCCCAAATTTTGCGTAATAGAGAAAAACTTTAAGTTATCATAAAAAAACATAATCATAAATATGTAGCCGTTTTTAAGATAGTTTCTTTTAAAACGATTTCGTACTACTCTACTTCTTAAGTTATAAGAACAATATAGAGTAATATTTTGCTCCCCACTTAGGAGTTTGTGTGTCCCCTATATATAGTAATTTATATATTTTTAATTGCCTTTTTGACTTTGGACCATAACTTTACATATTTTCTAACATATTTGATGTTATTAGCTCGTATGTTTTCAACGCTAAATAATACCTCTGACAGATGGACGGACATAGTGCTGAACCATCCAAGTCAACTTAGAGATTTCGCTTCGCTTTTTTTTATATTTAATTATTCAATCAAGTTCAAAAAAAATTAAAACGCGATCATTTCGACGATCTTTCTGTTAGACGTAACAGAAAAATCGTCGAAATGATCTCGTGGACGCACGACCAATCATGGCTGCCGTAAGGAAAAGTTAAGGAATCATTATCATCACAAATGGCAAGATCGAAATTTTGATAAAGCCCCCGTCGCTCTATCTGACCGATTTTCATCAAACATAGCTAAGAACACTCCCGACTAATTCAAGAAACAAAATCAAAATCGGTTCATCCGTTCGGGAGCTACGATGCCGCAGACAGACACACACACACACGCACACGTCAAATTTATAACACGCCGTCGTTTTTTCGTTGGGGGTTAAAAATATGTGACCGGGTGATGTCATGAACCCGTCTAGCGTGCGTTTTGCTATTTTTAAATCGTCATACAATAATATATTTGTATATTTATTCCTAAAAATGAATATTAAGTACAAACAATACGTGTGATTCTATTTAGGTGTAATTCTATAGCTATAACAATAGTAACACTTAATCTATGCCTTTAAAAATCGCAAGCACATTCCTTAATATATTTTGGTAGATATTGCATCTATTTATTAAAATTTGTTTAGTGTATATATTCGTTAAATATAAAATAACTATTGCTACAGTGCTTTAACTTTTTTTATCTACAATACTTGTACAAAAGCCGTTGTTTCAACCAAACAATACCACGCCTCTTAGATCCTCACACAAAACACAACACAGCGTCCATCTTATCGTGATCAAATAAAACAAAAGAGAGACGAGAAGACGTCCCGATACAAATGACGCCATAAGGGAAATCGTGTGAAACAATAGCCGACGGATAATGCGTGTAAAATGTGTTTGTCAGACCCGAGAGATCTAGGGCGATAGAGCCAGATGTAGGCCGGGATAGTTTTGGAGCGAAGGTTATCAAACGCTAGGATTTAGCTGGACGGAAAGGCGTTTTAGTGCGTCGCGTCGCGAGCTAAACTTTTTAGGTCAAGCTATATTTTAACTTATGTTTTATACCTACAATTTGGTAAAACGCCTGCTTAATGTTTTGTTTACACGTGGCATTTCTAAGTTTACCTAGTTACTTAACACAAAACACGAAAGCTAATATATCAAAAATTTAAATAACTTATATGGGATAGTATATTAGGCATTTGATTACTTCCTACTTATTTGTTAGTTTTTACTGGATTTGTAGTTTTATGCATCGCCGTTGTCAGCGTGTGCTATTCTATATTTGACCGAGCGAGCTCGAAGCGCGAATTAAGCGTCTCCGTTTCAGCTTGGGCAAAATTACTTCCGTATGTCCGGATGTCCGGATTTTCGGTTGTTCTACTCTACAGGTCGCGTTTCTTAACCGATTCTAGTGAAATTTTGTGAGCAGGTTCGATAATTGCTTATATTTTTTTGTCGTTGGAAATGTTTCATAACTGCGGATACAATATGGGTATTTATGTTCTATATATAATTCCATCAAAGAATTATCAGCCTTCCAATCCAAGGTATCGGTGTATTGTGCGGGGTCGTCAATAATACATCGTTCTGATCAATAGTGAGCTATATATAATAGATTTAACTATTGATCCTACTCCTTTAAACTCAAACAACAGTGGTGGTGAAACTCAAACTCTTGGTGGTGGAGTACCTACCCCACGTGGCGTGAACAAAGCGTTTGCGCGTCAACACCGACTAGCGCCATCTAGATAACTAGATGATAACTATATTTCAGCCATTTTGACAAATACGCGAGGTCTTCATCTCACAGAGCCACTCATTATATTATGCTATTTGCTATAATTTCGAAGAACAAGATGCGGTAAATAATTCCTATTGAAAGGATAAGTAATTATTTAGTTCTGATGATGGTAAGCTTTACTTTATTTATCCTGCAGGTAAATTAAACGCTTTAACGCTTAAACGCTTTCACGCTCACAGCCCCACACTAAGATCGAGTTTTGTCACAATCACGGCCAGAACCAGAAATACAAATTTTCCTTGGGGAGAAAACTTGTGTTCCCGTCGGGAATCGAACCCCATACCCCTTAGAAAGCAAACGCTTAACCAACTAAGCCAACGGGCAGTTCAATTGACAAATCCATGAGTTTGTAATTTCATTATTGATATAATTTTATCAATAAACTGACGATTCCTTAGATGTTACATTATTACGGCCCAAATTCAGTTCAATTGTTATTACGAGGCAAGGGATTTTGGTCTTAAGTCTTTCTGACATAGTCCGTATTGTTACCCATGTTACACTCACGTTGTGGTGGAGCGTGAAACAATTCCATCCTGCTACCACGGAATTAAGTAATTAAACGCAAGCAAAGCTTAAAAAAACCGACTTCACCGCTTTATCTTCGGAACCTTGATCAGTTTTAATGTATCAAACACGCAATATTGACTATAACTCAAAAACAAGGGATCAGATCTTGATCAAATTTCAATGAGAACACAAGGAAAGCACCAGCTTTCAAAAAAAAAAGAATCATCAAAATCGGCTCAAAACAAAAGAAGTTATGAGGTAACTTTTGAAGTGGGTTAAACGAGAACATCGTCAAAGTAGGCGTATAAAATAGGCATTATTGATGATATTTCAAAAACAACTGAACAGATCTTGATCAAATTTTAATGGGACAAATTAGAAAGCAACATCATTCAAACTTAAAAAAAAAATTGAAATCGGCTCACGTGGAGAGAAGTTATGAGGGAACACACATAAAAAAAAAAATACAATCGACTTGAGTACCTCCTCATTTTATGGGAAGTCGGTAAAAAGTAGTAATTTCATCCAATCATTAGTGAAACATGCAGATATCTGTGTGTGCGTGCATCTCGCTGCAAACTTTCAACTAAATAGTTACTTTGTTTATTATTCTTGCCGATTGTCACACCTTCGGTGTATTTGTGTGCGTATAGATCGCGTTATGACAAGTGAAATTTGTAGGACTTAGGTTGCTTCACCCGTTTTGTATGCGGCATTACGTCCGTATCTTTTTTATGTCCGTGGCTGCTACCAACGAAAACAAATGATAAGTGATTCAATTTGTAATTCCAGATATAAATTCTTGATAACCTAAACAAACCTCATAAAAAATCGAGTTTGTTATTTTCAGAATATGTAGGATAGTAATCCATACATTTTTGTGATAACCCTATAGCCTACAAGCTCTAACAAATATCATGTTTTTTATACCATACATTATTATTATTATCATTAGTCAGTTGGTATTATCAAGTCACTCCATATCAAAGGGTAACATAAGTTGACTTTTTATCTGTTCTCTAGAAATTTCTACGTGATTAGTCTTGCGTGTGATCACATTGACGGTGTTATTAGTGCATGATTAGTGCACATAATACAAGACCTAATAATATCATCGTCCTAGAGAGAGTATCCGAGCGTAAGATTGAGTCACCTAGTCAACAGTGCGATCTTGGTTGATAAATATATCGCTCACCTGCAGTTTTTATTTTATTTTATTAAACTTTATTTCATTGATTTAAGTTATCACACTAATATTATAAAGGCGAAAGTTTGCAAGTGTGTTATTTTGATGAAATTTTGTACGATGGTAGCGGACACGCTGGATTAAAACATAGGCTACTTTTTATATAATTATCCTGGAATTTTCGCGGATCCAGGACTTACGCGAGTAAAACCGCAGGCGCTGCCAGTTCTTTATTTTTTGCATGGCATAAACTTCTTGGCATATATTATTGGACGCGTACATACTCACTCACAGCACTAAGTTCAATGACTTGTGTCGTGTATATATCTTCATTGGTAAGTAGTGCATAATACTGCAGGAGGTGGAATAAAATCAATAAATGAGCAGAAAAAGAATTTTTTTTTTTTTCAATACAAAAATTTTTTTTTTCCTTACTGATAAGTTAATTGTGGCGCAGAAAGCAGCATGAGCTAATATTTTAGCAGCTGGGTAAGAGTTTCCATAGTTAACTTAGCAGTTACTAAACTGTCTGCGCAACAATTTACTAACCACTAAAAACAAAAAAAATGGAGTAGAAAAGATTTTGTTTTATAAATTTTTTCTTTATTTTTTTTTAATTTTTATTCTATACTTATATACAAATAGCATATAAGTATAGAAATAGGTAAATAGCAAGAGTGTAAACGATTTTTTACACTCTTGCTATTTACCCGCCTTTCTGTAAAAGATAAATCTAGATCCGAGCCACGTCGGTTTATCTCTGATAAGCGAAAAATGGCAAAATCTTGTTTTGCGTGCGAACTACAGCATTTAATATAATAATATACACAATTTATTAATCCTAAGTATAATCTATTGTTACACTTATTTTGTATGTAATTATTTTCTAGTATGTTTTGTCACAAATATGGTGTTCAATAAAGAGTTTATCTATTTATCTATGTGTTTTCCATATTTCATCCCAATCCATTAATGAGGAGAAAACAAACATACTTACCACTTACACACAACATTTATTTATTGATATTGGTATTTATTCTTACTTTATTATATTGTTTATATTTATCTATTTATATATTATATGTTGTCTATTAGTATAAAAAATAAGAATGTATATTTGTAACTTATTATTAGTAACTTGTATTGTTATCACACAACAACCTACTCGCTCCTATAAATTATATCCTACTTAAAGGGTTTGCTGGAAGAAAACTCTGTGAAGGGTTAAGCTCGCCTTTGTACATCTTTTGTTATGGCCTTATTGTAAAAATTTTTATCAATGTGTGTACAATAAAGAATATAAGAATATAAGAACATTTCAGATTTTTTATTATCAGTTTGATTTCAATTATCTGAAGGATTTAGTTATAAACTTTTAATCTCTTCTAGAGTCTGAGAATGAACAATATTAGTGTTTCAAAAGACCTAATTTCTGAGAACAATTTTATCGAAAACACTTTCACCAATTATGTTTCTGGTTTCTATTTACTTAAATTATATCCTTAAACAAATATTGTCTTAGTATGAAACCTTTATCTTCAGTCGTTATTGAATAAAACTCTTCGACGACGTCGGTTTCTTCACGGCTCAAAAAATCTTTGAAAGTATCTAAATATAATGTCCGTTATAATTAAGTATATTATAATGATATTAGTGTACCTATTAGTCTAATATTATAGTTTTAATATTATGAAGCATGATACCTTATAACTAATCCTACTGCTTAGATATCCCTATGGTTTAAATAGAAGTAACGTATTGTTACTGGTTTGAAGCGTATTATAGGTATAATATTATGAAACATGATAGAATGTTACCTTATAACTAACCCTACTGCTTAGATATCCATAGGGTTTAAATAGAAGTAACGTATTTTTTGCTTGATTTGAAGCGTCTCTACTCTATAAGCCTGCGTATTCCAGGTCTAGTGTGTTTACCAGCTTCGATCACATCGTCACTTACCATCAGGTGAGATAGTGGTCAAACACTAGACTGTCACAAATAAAAAAAAAAAACTATTTGATAAATATGGCCTGCGCGGTACGGCACTCGTTCTTCGTCAGAGTCTACCAGTCATTCCCTGAATTGAACTGCATGTATCGAAATGTAGGTATCTACATGAAAAAATCCTATTATTGTTAGTTACATACTATAATAGACCATAATGGGAAGATAGTCGGCAACCGTACCTCATCGAGTAAGTACGAAGATTATGCATAGTAATTTCACTGGCTGTTTTTCCATGCGGAAACATATTTACTGCATTTGTATCATAAAATACCTTAAATAATTTATTTCTTCTCTGTTTTTTCTTGTATGTCTAATATTTAGGCTAGTTTTTGACTACGTCTCACCTGTTGGTAAGGATGAAGGTGGTAAATACCTAAACAATGTATACTTGTATACTTATACTATATGTACATTTTTTCTTTAGTATTTTTTTTTCAAGTTTTGCCCACACTGTTATGATGGGTGTGTCATTTTCTCAATTCTAATAAGCATTTTATTACTAATACTCCTTTCCTAACATTGATTAGTTTAAAAAAATATATTGGTTACAATATGCTAAATAATCTAGAGGAATTAACTTAATGCTGTTCTTAGCCCAAATTCGCAGCACATTTCCCTATGAGTTAGGTTGAAATACGATACATTATTAATAAAGACTTCCTTAGGGGAAAACTTCGCATCAAATAATAATAAGATATTGATGTCTATTGATTTTATATCCTCTTTCATGCTTATAAAGACCCGGGTCGGAGTTTTTGCTTCGAGAATAGAATCGTTTTTACATTGTTGCTCATATTCTATTCTGAAATATGTTTCAGTATCTTTTTACTGTTATGTTTATTGAACATAAACATAAACGCTTTCACACTCACAGCCCTACACTAAATTCGATGACTTTTGTCTTGGGTGCCGGAAAAAATCACATCACACACACGATCACATTCAGAACCAGAAACACAAATTTTCCTTGGGGAGAAAACTTGTGTTCCCGCCGGGAATCGAACACGACAGAAGTCAAACGTTCACCCAACTAAGTCAACGGGCAGTTCAATACAGGTTTACCTATTCTAAGAAAAATGGTACATATATAAAGTAACATAAGATTATTCCCATCGGCGTGCTTATCCTTGAAATTTTCACAACAAACCACTTTTATATGAAACTTCGTTTTATATAAAAGTGGTGCCTACAGGATCTAGTTCCAATAAATAGGAAAATCTCACAATCTTGTTGAGATTTCCTTTGAAGCCAGGGATAAAAAATGTAGGAAACAGTGATTGCGAGCTGTTCAATCTAATGAAGAGCAGTATGGAATCTGTAGTTTTTCACTTAAAATGCACTTTATATTATTTGCAAAAACTAGAGATATTTAAACCATAAATTGAAGACGTTTGACAGTTTTTCATGCTATTAAATGGTAAAACGGGCATGGGGCTCGTGTAATTTCTGCGCACACTCTCCAAAAATCAAATGGTAGAATACCGATAGGCTTACGACTCATTGGCGATGATAAGCTAGTCGATTTGGACTTGACTATCATCGCCAATAAGTATTTACAGTTGTCGGTTGATGGACTCAAGATCTTCAAGCTGATACTTAGCGGATCTATTCCAGAGGTGCTACAATAAATTTGTAAAACAAAATTAAAACAATTGTTTTCTTTAATTTTGTGGCTATTATTGTCTTATTTATTGTTTTTTACTGCTCTATATGTATAAAAAGGGGATGAAATTTTATGACCACCAAAAAAACAATCGTTGCCCTAAACAGCCTCATCCAAAAAAAAATGTAATATGTACAAATAAATGAAACCTGTACCTACCAAAATCTTTCTGGCTATTTAAGTCATGCCTGCACTACAAAAAGTTTTCATAACCCAAAAAGGCCACGCGTGCAACAAATTTTAACTTGGGGTATAATTTAGATGGCCACCAAAAATAAAATTAAATTTCCTGTGACAGAACCGAATCGGATAACAGTAGGTTAAGGTTAATTTTTTTTATAATTAATACAAAAATATTTATAATATGAAAATAAATATTTATAGTAACAAATTTGGATGAAATTTTTAAATTAAATAGCTCAGCGATTATTCTGAAGATACTTGCCTTTTTTAGGTTAGCAGACTTTACATTTATTGGTGATAATTTCATATTAAAATGGGGATTAAGTTCTGGTAAGTACTTACGATTTTTTGGGCGTTATATTTAATTATATCTGGTGATTGCTTAAACATAAGCCTATATTGATACAAAAGGCTTACATTGATTTGCAAGTATACGAGCATCATTATTAGAAATTGAAAAAAAGACAGATAAATCCCGCATTACATTTAATTTTTTGTCACTAAGTTCTTGATTGCTATTGAATGTCACCCCACAAAAAGTGACATTCACATAGAAGAGTGTTTGCTAAATATCTGTATCCAAAATGCTAAAGATCTCTTACCGCCTATTCAATGTACTGTGTTACTGTCGACTTGCTTACCCACTTTTATTAAGGCAGGATTATACGGTCGCTTTCAATTCTTTGTTTCAAAATATTAGATTTGAAAGGAACAATGCTCATAAAAGGGGTATTCTATTGCCTACTTTAGAAATGCGGCAAAGGAACAAATAAACAAGCTCGACGCTTTGTTTTTCTCATTATTAAGATTTTTCTTGTATTACGTAACTTTATTCGTAAACAAAGCAATTCGAGTTGAATACTTCAGTTTATTTTCCGTGTTCCTACTAATCCATTATTATGACATTGCAATAAAATTTTAAAATGAATTCCAGTTTTATATATCTGTGCGGGGAATAATCAAAAACATGTGAACCTAAAATTAACTGCTGGCAATGCAAATTGTCTCCATTTTTCAAGTATGTTTTTATACAAATGCATTATTGATTTTTGCTTTGGTATAATTTTAAATATAGTACCAATAGTACAGTAGCACCTGTTACTGAATCTTGACTGATAGAAGCCAGGTTATTTTGTTACCCGTATAAAATAAGACAATATAATAATACGCTCAAAATCATTACCTACTTTCAAGAAAGTAAGCCAATTATTTGCTCAAAAGGAACCATAACACCCACTAATTTTAATAGTTGACATTTATAATTAAATGTATGTATTATTCAATAAAATATGTAAATCCAATACCAAGAACTTATTATATTGTAGTCAATATATTATTCATAGGCTTCAGACTTATTAGTAATTTTATTTTTACTTAAGCTGTTAAGTGGAATAAAATATGTTAAATATAGATTTAAAAAATAATCTTCAAAGAGGCAATAAATTAAGGTTATTATGACTATGATATTGCTAATCGCAATATTTATCTTGAGCAATTAAGTGTAGTATATATTATTTTCTTAATTGAAGCGTAACAGGTGTCAACAAATTCTATCGCAATTCTCAGTTGCTTTGTATCAAGCAAAATGAAATACATTTATAAAATGCAACTTATTTAATTGGATTTCCTTTAGATGCTCGATCAAAGTCACAAACTAAAGGAAAAGTGTTTATTTGACACTCGGAGAGATTTTTAAACTAGAAAGTAGCTTTATTGTAGCCACGCTAGTTTTCTTACATTATGCCTTATTGCAATTATATAAGGTTCAATATCTAAGGGTTAAATGCATATCAATACTGTCAAACGATATACAAATATTTATTTAAAACTTAACTTGACTATTTATAAACAAACTATTCAAGAAAAAAATTCTAAACCTAAAAATACTAAATAAAGTGACTGTATGCGTAACGTATTTTTTATATACAAATTTTGAACTTTTGTGGGGCTTTTTTATACTAGATAGGCAAACATATTTTGACCTCAATCTCACCTGGTGTAAAGTGAAGATGCAGCAAACGATGTAACATGATTGCCTAGAAGATATACATATATTCACTTTAGACTTGAAGACACCCAACACCCCCTTTCATCCCTGCATGTATAAAAGTGTTTATGAGTGTGAAACTTACTAATAATGTTATTCATCACCCTATCACACTTCAAAGGAACTAAAAATCCAAAAGTATGAGTTAAAGGAAGCATTATTATCAAAGGGATCATTATAAGTAGTCCTGTTCCGCGATTGTTATCCTCTTTTCACGTCGTCACGTTTAAACAGTCTTTTTTTATGTTTTTTACAAGCGTTTATCTAGTTTCATCTGGCCCGGTGTCTGTTTGAAGTTAAATCTTGTAATTAGGAAAGTTGGTGATATATACTGACACACTTTCCAGTTTCTGATTGAGCTGACATTTTGTATACATCTGTAAATTGGATGACTATGCTATATTATTATGACAAGATGCTATTCTGACGATAGAGCCAAAAGGTGGCCATAGAAGCTCTGTAACGACACAACTGCATCAATTTGGGCTCGTTTGATTCGTCTTAATCAGTTCTCTGGTTCTACAATGTTCTTTTTACTAATAACTAATAAACGCGTGTTTTTTTTTTACCTTTTTAATTTATAATTTTTTTTTATCTATTAAAAGCTATCCTTTAATACCATCTTTCTTAATAGTAAGCAATTGATGTGTTCAAGGATAGTAAACTCACTAGACCTTGAAAGACGGGCTCTCAAGAATTACTGTTCTATAATAATATTACGTAGAAATATTCGGTAGTTTACAATCCTTAGTTTTATCATAAAAAGGTATTTCAGTACATTACACTTTGCGAAGAATAAACATAAACATAACAAACCACAAAAACGTAAACGCTTTCACACTCACAGGCAATTCCTATGATAAACCAGAAACACAAATTTTCCTTGGAGAGAAAACTTGTGTTACCGCCGGGAATCGAACCCGATACCCCTGCTTAGTAGGGGAACGCCACCCAAACAAACCAACGAGCAGTCCAATTATTAATTATACTTAATAATTATTTTACTGAAGGTTACCTTTCTTTAAAACTATGAGTATTTTTTCTTTGAAATGTCAAAGTCTATGTAGATTTGCTTTAAACAAAATAGTGAATATTAGTACTTTGCTTTAAAATGTCATGAAATGAAAGCGTCCAATAAATTATGTTTTATTTAACGCTAATGGATACTCAGAATCCTCATAAAGAGACTTGCTTTCCCGATTTACATAAGGAACAGATTTACATCAGAGAGTTGTAAATTCCTACGGATCATTAATAATAATGGTGTTTAAACTAAAAATGAAAGATGATTATGCTTTAGGGCTCAATTTTTTTTTGTCAAGATTTGATATGGTTTGGCATCTATTCTAAATTCTATGACTATATCCACGGCAAAATTTGTCTCATATACAAAACTTAACCATATACCTAAAAACATTGTAACAATTGATATACATAAATGTAATGCGCCTCGAACTGAAACCTCGCGCCTTCATTGTGTTTAAGTTTTTAGGTTAATTGCTTGTAACTTTTTTCTTAGTAATAATTAGCTAAACCACCCAGCTACCTTGTTTCTGTCGCTTAAGTAAAAGGCAATGTCCGACGGCAGCAAATAAATTAAATCTCAATTATACACTATAAAATAAATATATCTGCTGTATTTTTGTTTTAGTTGAATTAAACTCAAGCTAATTTTAATAGAATTTAAATTTAACAATTATAAAAAGAGATGTTAAACAAATCAATGCATTAATCGCTGCCAATTTTCCAACATTTTGGTAACGTTTCTCTATCTTCGCTTAGATACGTTGTTATGTTGCATATTGTATGAGACATTATGATATATTAGTTTACCACTAACATCAGGGTTAACATATAAGCGCCCATTGAGGTACTACGCAGCTTCAGCCCCGACTTTGGGCAGTTAAGATAGAGCATGTGTGTCTATACGAGTGGCATCTCTTACTAAATACAGCCCTATTTTCATTCTAATGAACATTGCGTAGAAAAATATGAAAATCTAAAATGTTAGTTTATACCTACTTACATAATAAACATACATACAACTTGACCCTTACAAAAATTTCATTAAAAACGTAGGTGTGTTTCAAACTCAAAGCCAAGCCTTGACTTTGTGGAAAGGACAAAGAATGTGTTAGAATTTTATTTACATTTGATTATGACACCAAAGGACCTGCGTAGAATCCTAATGTAAACCATCATAATAAAATGGAAATAGCAAAGGTCATGCCCTTAGTAGAGTTACTTAAACATCTGTGAAAAATTATTACAGTTTACAGTGAAATAATACTTTTAAAATCAACGTTACGCGTAACTCTATCGACATTAGGCTGCTTCGCCCAAGTATTACTGAGTAAAAGGCTCACTGTTGTTTTGTTGCTCACCTTCCAATTCACTAAAGTTGATCATGTACTTATAGAGAAGATAAAACATTATTTTCTTAGTCCTACGCTTTCGCTTAAGGGCTTTACATCCATAAAAGTCACGTATAAGCAATTGTTTGATTGAAGATTCGTAAGTATTACACATATTAACACACACGCTAAGACGCCGGACGATCTACGCGCGTACTCGACTGATGAAGGAGCACCGACTGTCCCGAAACTAGTCACGTAACAATGCGAGAAAACAACCGTGACTGAAATTGTATAAATCCACAAGCACTAAAAGAGTAAAGAGTTTAATTGGGCTATTTTTTTTTTCTTTGGGCCACGTAGCAAATATAAACTACTAATAACAGTCAAATATTGATCGCTAACGCCGCCTGCTTTACCATTAAAAATTGATAAAATCAATGTAAACCAAAAAATGTTAAACAGAAACTTCCGTAATTAAAACTTTTTCGTAACAGTTACAAAATACACTCACTAAGTATAATCATAATAAATTCACAAACTACATACATTTCCTTTTAGTGATGCCCTAATTTTACATTTTCTACTAAAACCGCAGAAAAGCATGCGAACCGTGACACGGAAACACAACCTACCCAACAGTTTGGGGTCAGCAGTGCTTAAAAATGTCATAAATGAAGCGTAAATAGACCCACCTTGCCGTTCCAGCATTGTTTCTCCATGTACCGTCATTAACATTTAAATCTACGTTCGCGTATCCTTCCTATTGTTTTGGCTCACTCGCGGCATGAAAAGGGCTGAATTCGCGGTTGTCACGTTTTTAATTAATATACAAGGGTGGGGCGGATCACGCACGAACTCTGACCTGGCCTTATGTGAAATTCATCAATTAGAGACACCTCGGCCCACTTACATTTACATTTCATTACGGAGTATATTAATATTTTAATGCTTTTTTTGAAAAGAGTCCCTGTTTTATTAAGATCTTTCTTAAGTTATCGTCATTGAGTCAATACATAAGGTACCTATATCTATTCAAAGGTTTTTTAAAGCGCGCTAGTCGAGGCAAAACGTGATCAAAATTGCGTACTTAAATTTGACTGAAACGATAAGCATAAACATTTGAGGACAGCCAGCATAATGAGTACACTGTGAACTAGTAGTAATATAGAGCACATGCGCCGAATTTAAGCACGTGAGCTTGTACTGAGGTAATTGCCATTCAAATGCACAGGGTTGATCAATATCAAGAAAATAACTGTCATAGGGCTCCTTTCGACACATTATCGAACCACGTAAAAAGCAGGCTAAATCATCCGAGTTAGGACCTGCCGCCTGTATGGTACGGTACTCCTTTAGCTTGCTTGACACATATCTGATCGCATAGAACTCAACGCATCTACGTTACACGAGCAATCCTGTCTATAACTACAATTCAGGAGATGTAACTGACCGTAAAGTCAGGCACCATACATTTGGTGCAGTGCAGCTGATGTATTTAGGTGTATATTTTATATAGGTAAGCCACGTAGGTAGTTCGACAATTAAGGTACTTTTGGATCTTCGTACAGGTACCAAAAAATAGCCACGTGACGAGAGCCACGTTGTATTACACACATAATTATGATATCAACGGCTGAAGTGTATATTGTCATCGCTGTCGAACACAACTTTCCAGATAAAGTAGATGTTTTTTAAGATAATCTCAGCTTTGTTTGGGCAACTAGATATTTTGTTGACTTGATAGTGAACAACTTTATATTTTTTAAAAGTATTTTTAATCATAGTTGCAAGAAAACATACATTTATAATTTTACCGTATTATTGCAGCAAACAGCATGAGGGTAATATGGGTAACATTACCCGCACGCTCAATTATTACAGCTGACCCGATTTCTGAGGGCCGATCCCGATTATCTCCTAGATTGGTGAAAATCATCATCGACGAAATCTGTTAGCTTTGAAACAAATCTGTATGTATCGATGTTACACTGTTTCCGTAGATTTCACCGAAAACCACACGTCGACGGTCAGAAGCACGAATTACGAGTATAACGGCCGAGTGCGGAACATGTACATTTTCGGACAACGATTTGACTTGACGTGACATGAGCGCAAAACGCGAAATGCGACAGAATAATCTGGAACACGTTATGCAATGTTATCAAAACCACACAAAAGGATAAGTAACGAGAAAATACCCCCGAACTCATATCTAGAAAATGGAAGCACTAGTTTTTGTAAATAGTTGACAACCGTCCAGATTATACGAACCAGATTTTAAATAAAAAAAATTGCATTGAATTCTGTCCAAACATTTCAAAATAATTTGGAATTATTTTAAACAAACATAAGTGATGTTAAAATTTTTCAGCTTTTTTTGTCTGTGGTAAAAAATGTTTTTTGTTCAATATATACGCACTCGACGTAAATATCTTGAGCCGCTAATAACAATTCGTTTTGGTGAATTAATATTAATATGTACCTTTTCACATATTTTGTATTTGGGCAATTTAAACCTAAGGACATTATTTTGTAAATTAATAAAAGAAAAACATGATTGGTGAAATGTATCTTTATATAACTATTTCCCAAATTCGTCCCGTTTTATATAATATATATTCGCAGAGAGTATTATAACAATGTATAAACGATTCTAGAAAAGATCAACAGTAAATGTTTATCCAATTTTAGGTAATAAAAAACTTAAATAATACAAATTGCATTTTAAATTATAGATTTCTAAACATTTTGTATCATTTATCGCATACTTGAGATAATACGAAGTGTCTCTTATTTAAATACAAGTCTTTGTCCAGACATGCGTGTAAAAATTACTTCTAATTTTTGTACTACACGCTTAAATAAAAAAAATATACATATTCACACTCGCAGCCCCACACTAAATTTAAACACTCCAGTAGCTAGTTTGGCAAAGGCTCGCAAATTTAAGACATTGTAAACAAACACTGGCGGTATATGCGTTAAATGTATTGAAAAAGTTTAAGCGAAATTGCAAAAAAAAAATATGAATATTGGTACACAGGTTAAATAACAAAAGCGCTTACAATATAGCTATAAATACCCAAAATAATATTAAACAAACAAAACAATGATATGGTTGTTACATTGCAATAACATGTACTATAGGATTTTATTCGTTTATGCTATTTTGCTGCATTATAGATGTATGTAGTTTAATTTCAGTTTAAGAAAATAAAGGCAATTTGCTCGAAAACTTGTGTTCAGTTCACAAGAACAAAACATTATATAAGCTAATTTATAAAACAGTGCAGAACAAATCAAAAGAGAAAAAATATGGCACCGTACCCATTCCCCCACATAAACAAGGATGTTTATGTTACGTGCAAGACGCCACATGGCAACCGCCACGGGCAAATACATGTAGAACCTACCATGTAGAAAGCTTGTTTAGGTGTTTTACTACACAAGGCCTCAGTAAACTAATTTTGCTTTATCCTGGACTTTGCTTAGTAAATATATTCTAATCAGCTAAACCCATATTAATTTGAATGCTTTGGTATTGCTGGACGGAATATCTAAAAGCAGAGTATGATAGAACAATTTTGCGCCGGGCGCTAAGGACTTGTGCATAATAACTATCTGAAAGTCGCAACGGACGCCCGTCATACTTTTTATCCCGAGTGTAATTAAACACATAATGACCATCGATGTAATAGCAAGATACGTTTGAATGTAATGACTACTATCCGTGGCCGAGATATATCCCTATCATGAAAAGAAAATCAATGTCTATGAAGCAAAGATACAAATACAGTACGCCCATCTCTGTCATACTCATAAGCATAAAAGGAAATAATTTGTTTAAAGGAGATTAGCAATAAAAATCATAAATAAACATGCAGTTTTTAAAAATACAAAAATACGTTCTACAAGGCTCTTAATTATGGTTGTACAATCACTCGATTTGTTTTACTTAACTTTTTATTACTCGGTTGGAGACTGCAAAGTCACAAACAAAGAGTTGGAGTACAACTTTTCATGAATATGAATAACTCACTGACTATTCAGAAGAGCGAACATTTGTGATTATCTGTACTTCATTACCATAATAGAAGAAAACTTTAATTGAGTTCTAAACTTAAACTCGGTGTTAGTAGAGCCGGGTGTTATGCAACTTATCTCAGAGCTCGATTGAGTGCTACGGCGTAGCTTAAAGATTTCCAAGTCGTAGCACTCAGTAGAGCTTCGTAGCATCAGATGTAGCAAATGCATTGTGCTTTCTATTGCAACGGGGAATGGCTTTGCTTTTTCACCAAAAGGACCAGACTTTAGAAAATACCGGTTTATCACTGATGGAAAAACAAAGGCTGCATAGCCTGTACTGAAGTATTTTTGTTATCTGTACAGGTACCAAACCCGATACATTTAAGCAGTCGTATTTATATGCTCCAATGTTGTCGAATGTTTGAGATAAGTGTCAAGAATAATTCAAATATATTAGCTAAATGTCAAATAATTAACAACTTTCAAAATGATTATTACTAACAAAATTATTTAGCGGCGTTGTGCACATTTTTTGGGATGGGTAAAAAATGATAAATTTCTCATCAGGACACGTGACCTGATCGAAAATTCGTAAGACGGAGGGAGAAGAGGAAGTAATATCCCCCTCTCTTTCTACCGCGCGGCAAAAATGTATGCCTGCTCCTGCTATTTACAAAGTTAATGTTCAAGTTCTCACTTCTGCCGGCACTCCCGGAGTGCAACCCGTTGTTTTTTAATACACCTTTCCATGTGTAAAATCTTTTAATTCTGCATAATTACCAATGTAGATCATTCAGTAATCCAGTGTTAACACCATAGGCTATGGAAGAGACCACAAAAAAATCGAATTCCGATATAAGGTAAAATGGCGCAGCGTCATACCGTAATATAAAAGTACCGGAAACAAGCGGTAAAACCCTCCTCTACGATAAGAGTAAACATTTTAACCGTAACATTGAAGGTATCATGAGTCTAAATAGAAACTTCGAGCAACGGCATCGTAAAGGCGAACAGGGTAGATATTTTAAAAAACTAAGTTCAAAGCAGTATTGGAACAAATAAAATCGTACATCTCGTTTTACAAACATCCCCATTCGCAACCTATAAAAGGAGAAGATATTGAGGGGAAATAAGTCTGATTAAATACTAACTTAAAACTTGCTTTTAGTAAACTAGTTGTTCTTTATGGATCCAGTTTGAAAACATTCGATCTGAAACCTTCTAGAAAAGATTTTAACAAAACTTTCGTATGACAACCATTGAGTGCCTAAGACCAAAGAGAAAAATAAAATTAATTGAATTGAATTGAATGTTAAACTGGAAGAATAGAACTAACTGCTTCGATAAATATTAATAATTAAAAACAACATATAAAATAAATATTCTTGAAAGAAGATCGTGTTTAAACACAGACAATGTTAAATCGAATTGTAAAATCCATATTTTCAGAAGAATACCGTACACTTAATATGAATAACAGGTATACTTACTAAAATATAAAAAATATTGGAGATATAATTTACTCGAATCGAATCCTAAGTAATGACTTAAAATTTTTCGTCTGTTGCTTCGCCGGCCACTGCCGCGGCATACTCGCTTTGCTCGCTCCGCCTACGCTTTATGATATATATATATACAAGTAACCTAACTATATACTTCGGACTCATATAATTACAACTTTTCCCTGCACATGTCATTTAAAAAAAACTTATTTAATTTACTTAAACATAACTCTAGTAAAAATAAATTATACCATGTCAAATTTGTGTGCGGTTTACCGTCATCTGTATTTTCCGAAAGATACAATTTGATAATTTAAACGTAAACAAAGTTTAAAAAACCAACTTCACCGCTTATATTTTGGTTTAGGCTTCGATCGATTCCGATAAAATTTATATGGGACCACACCTGATCTACCAAACGAAAAAAATATTTTGATAATCAGTCCACAAATGGGGGAGATATCGGTAAACATACATAAAAAAAAAACATAAAATCGAACACAGTGACTCCTCCTTTTTGGAAGTCGGTAAAAAATAAAAGAGAATATGTATTTACTAAGCAAGCGTGCTCCACTTTAGATTATATCGACTACCTGATAGTCAAATATTTGCTTAGTTAGTTATAAATAATATATATATACAAAATGTAAATAATATACATAGAAAATAGATGTTTAACAAATGAGACGCATCCGTCTCGGGCGAGTTTCTTGCTTGATATGTTTAACAAAACGTTAGTGAAGGATCGATCACAGGACTAAAAACTATGAGCCAAGCCTTCTGCAAGCTATGTAAAGCTATACGTTCCGTGTGAAACATACCTGAGGCCAAATATATATCATCTATCATACGGTAGACATAACCGGAAGATAGCTCGAAGCGTTTCGCGTCAACATTCATCATCTGCGTAGTGAATAAATGCAAATCAACCCTAAGAGTATTCAAGAGTGAAATGGTGTATTTTATATAACCTTGCTTCATTTTTGGCCGAATCATCGCTATTCACCGGAAAGATAGTAGAACGTCTGACAATAATTGCAAGTACAGTAGTAAAAGCAAGAATAATGAATCCAACAGTGGAAAAACGTAGTCTAATAAAATGATGAGAAGACGATGACCTTATTAACTCCCTTTGACCTAATTTACCCCTTTTCATAGACCGTTTTGTTTCAAATCCAATTTGTTAATTAGCCTCTTTTGAGTATACCGTCGGAGTCGGTTCATGTTTTCCTAGTAATGTAACTTTAAACAAGTTAAATAGATGTAAGCTAGCGCTTTTTTAATTAGTATAATTTTGTAAGTTCTAATGTTTTATTTATAATTTATTTTAATTTGTTTTTATTTTTTGTCTCTGATAAGTTTGTGTTTTATCTCTATCTGACCTGATGGTAAGTGATGATGTGGTCTTGGGTGCTAAACTCGCTAGACCTAGAATTATTAATTTAAAATATGATTGTTTAAAATTTAAGTATTGTAATTGGTGTATGCATGTACCGTTTTAATTAAAGTAAATAAATAAATTAGTAGTTAATATTTTGTTCTTATTATATTAATATTTATGATATGATACTCGATATAATTTTTAAATTTAATAAACTGGCTATCGCTATGTTACGACATCTCATACATTTGTTAAACAATTAAGAGTGAAATGTATGAAAAATTGGATGGAAAGATGTAAATTTTAAGAATAAATGTATAGTCGTTGTTTTGGACCTAAATGCCCTAATTCTAGCAACACACATTGTTCATTGCTATATTTTTGGATTGAAACTATTGTTTGTTTTAATATCCGGAACTCGCGCCCACTGCGGACGCATCCTAATACAGATAATCCTAATAGAAAGAAAAGTGCACCAAAATCGATCTCAATTTTTTTGTACGTATACACAGTCACAGCTCCGTACTTATCATGAAGACCTGTATTGCAGGTGCCAGAAACATTCACATCACACACACAATTACAACCAGAACCAGAAACACAAATATGTAAGGAAAATAGATGGTCCCGCCGGGAATCGAACTCTGCCCGCAACGAAAAAGCCAGTTATGTTATTAACTACGCCAACAGGCAGTTGGAATCATATCAGTGCATTGGATTATCTACGTACCTAAAGTATCTATATATATAAAAACATGTATACGTTTAGAATTGTATATAGTTTCTAGTCTATACATATTATATGACTTCATAAACAACACGACAGATCTCTTATACTTAAAAATAATGTATAAGAGAACTACAGTTTATTTTCTATAGAAAAGTCAGCGATGCAATATACCTATCTATTACAGTTGACTTACAAAGACCATTTTCTTCAGCGAACCTTTATAAAATTTGCGTCACTTGCAATGCTTTTTACTCGTTTTTAGTATTCATCCATGTCTGAAATAATGTATTGTTAGTTTTAGTATTAAATATAGATTACTAGTCGTTCGCGCCGAACTGAGATCTCGCGCCTACATTTTCTCACAGAGAAAAATATCTGAGGTAACTTGCTTATAACTTTTTTCTATAAAATTATTGTTTGTTTAACTGTATTTGTTGTTCAAGTACAGGATATAACGGATATTATACGTAAGTTTCAGGGTTCAGTGTGAAGCCGGTTTTGAGATAGACCCAGGGACAAAATAGGTCTAAAAACAGGTGGCCTACCAAATCGTTATTTTCCATCATAGATTTTTTTTAAAACTGTATTCGTACTTTCCATATCAAGCCCTATTTAAAGATACCACACAAGAGTAGATAAAAAAATAAAAAAATATGGCTCCCCACTTACGTGTATGAATTAAAATTAAGGGGGATGCACTTTATTTTTTAATTTATAAAATTTTAAATGTCATTTCTGGCTTTGGGCCGTAGTTTTACATATTCTATGAGAATTTGAAGTCATTCGCTTATGTAGTCTAGAAGCAAGATGCCTCTGACAGACTGACAGACGGACGGACAAAGTGCTGAACGATCCAAGTCAGTACAGAATATCATTCTAATAAATACTAAACAATATATCAAAGGGTAAAACAACCGAAAAAATAATTCACGCACTGGAGTCAGGGTGCAGCCAGGGCGGATCGCTAGTAATGTTATAAAACTGAAATCAAACGCTAATTAAACTGGAAAAAAACATGAAATATTTCGTTTCCGTATACCTTTAAAACCAGCATTCTTTCAATTACAACTCAACAGTATAAAAAAACTGTATTAAATGTATTTTAAAAAAGCTGACTAATCTTTCACATCATAACAAACTATAAATCAATATCTACACATATAATTAAACAAGCACAAAATAAAATAGCTACATTACATACTAGACCAGTGTTTAAATTATAAGAGAAGCAATTAGCATGCAACCTGAAACAATATAGATAAACCACAGTAAACTTCAATTATCAAAACTCAATGCGCCATAACTAACTACTAATATCCTTATAAATATTCAACGAGTATACCGTTTGCAATAATATATGCACATACCAAAATATGATTTATAACGAGCATTAAAGCACCCGACAAAGCAAACTATGTAACAACGTAAAACTACATTGAAGCATCTCAATAAACATCACACTAAACACAATTTATCATTCTCATCATCCCGCAGACAAGTAACTAACTAACAAAACAGGATCCCCTAATTAATAGCAACAGATCTCGAGACGAGAAAGCGCACTGTCAACTAACTGTTATTAAGTTAAAACCATTAGCCGAGCTGCGGAACCCTCCGTAATTATGTTAGTAATAAATCTTACACCGACCTAAATTATCAGAGTTGCTGCAGGAAGGACTCACGAGTGCCAGGAAACCCGCGATAACTGCAAACGACCGCGCACACATGTTTGTATTTACATTTAAAACGCGCGATTAAACTTATTTTTTTATTTAAAGTTAATTCTCAAAGGTAAAAGTCACTCAAGTCAATTCCGCGGCTCGAAGGCGTCAAGCGTATAAAGTTCGATGTAAACAAAAGCACGTGTCAGTGAGGTGACGTATGGCCACGTGACATATCGTGTCCACAATTCACAAGCGTGTGGCCACACTGAGTACGGACTTGCAACTGAGCCGAGCAGACGATACAACCGCGCCACGACTATTGGTCACGAGCTACGACTCACGGCGGGCCCATCTATTTCGCGTGACGCCAAAACGAGAAACCCTTCCTTCTTTCCCCTGGAGAGAAATTAGGGTGCTCCCGCCCGGTTATAATTAAAAAACGTATATCGATTACGACGGCCTTAATTTAAGTTTGATGAGGAAACTTTAGTGCGGACTTCGTTACTTCAGTTTTATTTCAGGTCCCTTTACAGGCTGTATAAAGTTGAACCCCTTTACACTCAATATATTCGGAGAGATAAGAGAGCGTGACATCGAAAGAGCATTACGTATTAACTCCCAAAAGTATCGACGTCACGTCGTATTTTTTTAAAGCCCGCGTCTTTGAGAAATCAAGTTACTTTCTAGAGTCAATTTTCCTCGTGAAAATCGGGAACAAATATCGAAATAAGTTAGTGAAATTCACCTACTCTCGCTTTTGTGTTCACTCTTCACACACGTCGCGTGTCGGTTTGATGATACGCAAAATATTCAGCGGATAAACTGAGTCACTTTCGCGAAATGGCTTTATTTTTTCCGTATTCTAGGGACGGATACTAAGATTTATCACCAATTTTTTTTGTAGGTATAATAGTTGCATACCACAATACAGAAAATAAGTAAACTACATTCCGAATTAATTTGAACAGATTGATTTATTCTATTTAAAATTATATTCTCTTCTCATAGTTACTAATTATTATGAATATACATAAAATAAATATATATATTTTACTAGCCGAGCCCAGCGGCTTCGCCCGCTACTACTAAGTTAAAAAGTAGCCTATGTGTAAATCCTAGGTATAATCTATGTACATTCCAACTTTCATCCAAATCCGTTTTGCCGTTAAGCGATACTTACTTACACACACACTTACAAACAAACTTTCGGATCTATAATATTAGTAGGATTAAATTCAGGTGAATTAATATTTACCATCGACTAAAGTATTCCAGCCAGAAAGGGAAAAAGATATGGTTCAATCCATAATAAGTAAGGACATGCAGTATCCAACATTTTTTATCATACATTTATTGAAATTGGCTATGAAATTTTATCAAAAAATTGCATCTGCATGGGAACTCATTCGGTGGGCCAGTTTTTATTGAAACTGAAATCTAGGGTGATGCTGTAAGCTCTTTTCTTAATTAAATTTATAAATTCGAATAGCTAATGTGGGAAAGGACTTATGGGTACAGCAACGCCCAAATTAGCAACCATAAGTTATTTTCAAATTTACAAACGTCGATGGTACCAAAAACAAGGAAAAAATAACTAAAATTATGCCAAAATGTCAATCTAATTGTGGTATTATTTCTAGGACATTAACTGCTTTTTGTCTATGAATTTGATGTTAATTTCACGTTTGGCGTATGAATTTGACAACCGGCTGACCTACCGTCTAAGCTAACTAACAGAAGAATCCAAGGAGGCCGAGCTTCAGTGTTGTATCCACAGACCTGTGCGGCCCGTTTCTATTAACTCGCAAATGATTGGTTAGGTTTCGTCAACCATTTTTTTTTTTTTTTTTTTTAATTTATCCTGACAGTGGCCAAACCAACAAACTGATTGCAACATGTAATTTGAGAAAGGTTTTTCACGCGTTTGTTCGTTTTTAAGACTATGTTCCTTAAATTTTGAAGCTTTGAAGCTGTTAATCATGTACATTTTAACATCAACAATAAACTGAGAACTTTATTTTATCACTAGGGATATCAGCTATAATAAAAAAACATACAAACATTTACCTTTAAATAACTGATTTGCTAAGCCAACACCGTTAGAGTATGGGACACATAAATATAAATGCTTTCACACACACAGCCCCATACTCAATTCGATTATTTGTGTCGTGGGTGCCAGAAACATTCACATCAGACACAAACACATTCAGAATCAGAAACACAAATTTCCATTTGGGAAGAAAACTTGTATTAAAACACAAAAAAACGTACAAAAAATAGAATGCTAAGCCAAACTTTAGATCAATAATCATTCATAATCAGTTCAACAATATGGCTATTCTATTTTCTTAGACCCTAAAATAACAAATTAGCAGCCTATAATAATATGATCATTAAATTATTTTATATTACGCCTCTCACGTTCTGTAGAGCCATCCGAAAAAGCGGGAAAACGCTCGACAAAGCCGTTTCCGATACAATCTCAATTCAATAAAAGTTGCGTTAGTGGAAGTTAACACTTTCACGGAAATATAGACGAGGAATTGATAGAACGTAGTAAAAGATTACGCTGTTTAGAGAAAAATGGTTTTGCTGTCCAGGATCTAGCTTGACTATCTCGTTCTTACATATCTCTTTTTTAACATAATCACTCAATCTTACGGATTTGTTTTATTATGCAATAGTTCCAACGAACATTTATGCTTAAGAATAGGACAATTTTGTAATTATAAATTTAAGGTGTTAAGGAGTTTTGCAGCGAAAGTGAAAAAATGGCATTGTTTCCATAACCTGTTTTTCTTCGAGTGTTAATATGTATAAATGGTGAATTTTTAACCGTAAATACTTAGTAAACATGCATACTTGTCGGCAAATCTTACATAGTTGAAAAACGTGATTTTCACCTTAGCTTCAAAAGTCCAATAGAAGTTCTAGTAAAGTTTCTAGCACTTTAATAGGGCATGACCTGACTATGACTGGACCTTGACTTACTTGACTTTAACTGTGACTTGTGACTACGGCTTTTAATATGCAATACACTTAAAATGTATTATTACTTGACATTGGCTAAATGCACAGGATTGCGAAGCTAAAATAAAAAAAGGTGTTTTGAATAGTTAAACTAATATTTAAATTAAGTAAGGTAAAAAAATATTTACACTACAATAGACATTCCTGTCTGTATACGAATAAACATAATAAATGCTTTCACATACACAGAACCACTAGCTTCGATCACATCGTCACTTACCATCAGGTGAGATAGTGCTCAAACACTAGACTGTCACAAATAAAAAAAAAAAAAACCACAAGTAAGTTTCACGATTTGCGTTGTGTTTGCCGGAATCATTAACATAACACATACAATCACACCCAGTTTGTATTGTTTTATTACTGCATTTTGTACAGTTTCATTTTATGTATATTAATAAAAACCAAAGACTCGGTTTTTTTTTACGAATTATTATTGTCTTTGTAACAAAGAGCTATCTATAATTAAAACGCCGATCTTCTAACATCTGACATGCGAGGTACATAAAGATTATTTAGTTATCTTATAATTTCATACAATCTTTACTATATGATACTAGCTGCGCACCGCGGTTTTACACTCGTAAGTCCTGGACCCGCGGGAATTCCGATATAAAATTTTCTTTCTTATGAAACTTTTAATAATTAACACAGCAAAAAAAAGAATACGCGAAATTGTTCTATCCGTTCACGCGTGATGCGATGACCAAGGGAAATAGAAATTTATATATATATATATATATATATATATATATATATATTATGAGTCTTTAAGAAAGAAAAAAAAAGATTTGCATCTTGTTTATATCATGTAATTAAGTCAACTGATGTTGTCACCTACGACACAGTTTAATACTTCTGCAGGTGGCATCGTACTCTGTATTTTAAATTGTGTTTTTGTACGAAATGAAGCCTATTATATATTATTTTTAGTCGGAGCAGATACTAAAACTATATACCTACTAGTAATGACTGGATTATTGTAAAATAAACTAGCCATAATATGCATGGAATTGTATATTTGTAGTAGAAAATGTATCGCTTGGAGCGAGACTGAAACCCACTGCTCTAGGTTTTGATTCTGTGCTGGTATATCCACTACAACAAGGATTTTTCCTTTTATTTTATTTACGTTTTTACAAGGACGTACCGCACCAGATACTAAAGTATACTCGTAGCTTGATTTTTCCTTCTTTAATGTTCAACTATTGATACCAGTTGTGACTGTGAAAGTAAAGGTTATTCGTAGGTGTTATTCTCATTTACGTGAGCGTGCTGAGTGAAAACTATACATACGTACAATGTACATAGGTATAAAATCAAACCCTTAAAAAACATCTTGCAGTTCGTTTCTTCATGCGTTCAGTTTTTTTTAAATAAAATATTATGAAAACTTTATGTACAACATCATTCTTAACAGTGCGTACAATTTAATTATATGTTATGAAAATATATTATTTAACAATATCTTTATAGCCTTAAAATTATATGTATATTATTATTTTCTTATTTGAATGCTATTTTAATGCATAATAATTAAACGCAAGCAAAGCTTATAAAAACCGACTTCACCGGAAACTTGATCCACCAGCTTTCAAATAAAAAAAGAATCATCAAAATCGGCTCATAACGAAAAAAGTTGTGAGGTAACTTTTGAAGTCGGGTAAACCAGAACATCGTCAAAGTACGCATTATTCGGCACAAAATAGACATTATTGACGATATTTCAAGAACTACTGATCAGATCTTGATCAAATTCAAATGGAACCAATTAGAAAGCAACATCTATCAAACTAAAAAAAATATTTGTAATCGGCTCACGTGGAGAGAAGTTATGAGGTAACACATATTTAATCTGATCAAGGGTTCCGATAATAAAGCCGAGAAGTCAGTTTTTTTTAACTTTGCTTGCGTTTATTATTTTTTGTCTACTTTCCTTAAAGGCAGTCAATGAATCGAGGACTCTGACATAAAAAAAACGCACTAGAATGGCCGCGTAACCTCTCGATTTGCGCATAAAAAACCGCTCTAGACCCTTACGAGGCGATACCAGAATGTCTCCTAAAACGCGTGACTTAGCAGGTAACCATTTTTCTCGGCGTTCATAACAAAATCAGATATCCGATATTTGGAATCTGTATGATATGAGGAACACCTTTTTTTATAATACTAGTACACTGTGAGCTAAAAACGAAATGGCTCTTAAATATGTTATTTTTTATACGTATAGACACCGTTTTATATATTCATAACAAAGTCGAAAAATTCCTTAGAACATACATAACTGCATTATATATGCAGCATTATGTATACATATGCGATTAAGATCGCAAAATATTTTTGAATTTGATTTTTACGTTATAAACTCATGACTACACATTTAATCTAAAGATAATAACGGAAATGCTAAAGTTCACAAGGAACACGTGAGCAATTCTGAAGAAGTTACTTCCAACAAACTCAATTTGAAATCGAAATACTTGGAACATCAACATGGATATATTTATATATATATAGATATTAATAATGTCTTATTACACAGTTAAATACATTCACATTATAATATTACTTGATAATTTGAACTTCCTGTTAGATAAGTTGGGTACCCGTTACCCGGTGGAAACACAAGTTTTCTCCCCAAGGGAAATTTGTGTTTCTGGTTCTTCTCCAAAAAAATTCACATCACAGACAATATTACAAAATATTGTCTGTGATGTGAATTTTTTTGGAACCCATGACTCCGGTAATCGAACTTAGTGTGAGGCTGTGAGAGTGAAAAACATTTAGGTTTATATTTATGTGAAATCACATCATATTAACACATCCAAAGGTTGTCTGGAAGAGATCGCTTTAAGCGATAAGACCGCCCATGGACTACCACGATGATTGTAATATTTTATTTGTCATTGTTTATCTTTTTTTATATACAATAAAGTGTTTTGTATTGTATTGTATTATTTAGCGTTATCGAAAGCTCAGCCGCTTTGAAGTAAAATGTATGCAAAAGGAAAAGTTTCTAAAATTCAACTTAGTAACGCTTACTAAACGCAACTGCCTAAACATTAAGCTTAGAATAATTTGATCATTGAACATTAAGAATTATCAAAATGTTTTTAAAACCAAGCTTTTACCCTTTGAAAATAAAAAAGGACTAAAAGTTTTATAACCAGAGAACTTGTCAAGAAGAATCAAACGAGCCCAAACTCGATGGGTTGATCTTGTTTAGTTCAGATGTTCCTATGGCCATCTTCCGTCTCCATCATCAGACCAGCTCTATATCATTGTATTGTCACCGAAGATACATAAGTACACCATATTTCAGTTCAATTGGACATCGGAAAGTGGGTCTAATTTAGCTTACAAGATTTGATTACAGACCGATAGACAACCGGGTCAGTTAAAACTATATTAAAGCTTAATAATAAATAATACTTTGTAATATCATATTCGTACCTTACATCAGCAGAAAGTACATTCATTTATTTTCTGGCATAGAACACGCAAGCCAACGCCCCACGGCACAAAAATGCCATTATTTAATATAAGTTAACGTCACATTATGTCCCATTACTTATGGGTAGCATTTGATGTTATGGATAGTCGGACATGCGATGGGGACGTATATGTAGGGGAACCTATGAATGAATAAAGACTAGAATTTATTTTAATAAAGACAGACAAAACATTCAGGTTATTTTATCATTAGATACATTATGCAATTATGCAATTCAGTTTAGTGTATTCTGTGTTTAAAAAATTTGGTTTTTAATCCCCGCGCTATTAATACATGTTGAAAATAATTAATGCGCTTAGTAAAAATAACAATTTAAACTTAAACAAAGCATCACAAAACAATTCAATGCTTTACCCCTGGAACCCTTGATCAAATCTTGTAAATTTTTATATGGGACCAACTTGACACTTGACATTTTTCAAATCGGTCTGGCCGTCTACGAGTAATCGTGTTAAAAACATACATTCGAGTTGAGAACCTCCTCCTTTTTAGAGGTCGGTTAAAAATGAGCTTTCTTACGATTGATCATCTGCCTGGCTGAAACAAGTGACGATGTAGCAATGATGTAGCATGCCTAGTTAATAGGGGCAAATATGAACTTATTGTATTTGTAAGAAGGCGACAAACAAATTGCTGGCATTATGGTAAACAACACGCCCGTCACTACAGACACTACAGATGTTTATAGACATAGCATCTGTAGTGTCGACCAAAACTTTGAAAAGCCAACTTCAGTTTGAAATAGTATTGCACGCCTCTTCCTGAGACTAATGGATTAACGTCAGTAACAGCGAAATTATGTACTAGTGTAGTTGAGAATTTTGCTGTTTCTTCAATGATATTTTTTCATTTTATTTTATTTATTTATTATCGAAATGAGTGAAAGTTTAACAATAAATTCAAAATCATGCACCTCTAAACCTCGTTAAGATTTGTCTAGATACAAGGTCCTCTACAATAATATAAGCTTAGCAATACGAATCAGTAACAATATACACGTGTAAAGTGAGATTTTTTCTAGATCTTTATTATATATAGTATAGTAATTAACATTCCGTATTATTGTCGAACATACGTATAATTGTGAAAGTATATATAAAGATTAGCTATTAGCTGACCCGCGGCGCTAAATATCAATATACATTTTTACTGACACGGTCCAGTGGTAGCTACAGAGCTTTTATATTTCTGGGCCGATTTACATATCTATGTTTTTATTCGATGGTTCAATGACTCATCATAAAATATTATTGTATCGTCATCATCAACTGCTCACTTCGTTTCCACTGGAATTCAAGGCCTTCTCTTACTGGAAAAGAGTGAACTATTTAGGCATTAGCCACCATGGCAAAGTGAGCTTGACGCATATTATACATAAATAAGTACTTACCTATATTTTCAAATAAAGTGATTCTTAGACATGCCAGTTTCCTAAACATGTTTCCGTTGACGTTTACCGAAAGATTTTCGGGTAAGATTCAAACCAGCTTGCTTCTAATTTTCACTTCCTCCTCCTTGCGTCGATTTTCTCAATGCTGAGGGTCGTGACCCACTCCAAGTAAGCACGTGAAATGATTTGCGCGAAAAATTACTTCAGTATATTTTTTTAAATATTAGGTACATAAATAAATGAAGCATGCATTAGTATATGTTCATAATATACTAAGCATGCTTCATCTTCGGTCGCATCTTTACTTTTGATGGTAGCCAAATTCTAGCTTACAAAACAAACAAACGCATTCACACTCACAGCCCCACACTAAGTTCAAAGACTTGTATCGCGGGTGCCGGAAACATTCACATTACACACACATTACACCCAGAACCAGAAGCACAATAATATGCCTTGGCTTAGATATATCTCTTCTATAAAGTATGTTGTTAATTATAATATACATTTTCATTACATTAAAAATTGGCGCAAGTACCTACCAAGCCACTAAAAATAGATATTTTGTTTTATTTTCCAGAAAAGTCGCATTTCTACCAACAAATACCTACGAGTATGCAATAAGTGCTATGTTTGTATTAAAAGCATGTCAAATAAACCGAACAAAAGCAAGCAAAATAAACCCGAGCTGACTTTAGATTTTCAATAGCTCTCTGTCCCTAGTGTCTCCAGTATAATCTTATGCATTTTCAGTTAAGGTGAGGCTACAAGGTGTGCGACAAACGACTGACTTGCATACACATTTATGTCGTATAAACCTTCAAGACGTCCCATGATACGAGCATGCAAGCGTCAGTGACCTGCGATGTATTGTGAACAATAAGTATTATACTACATATACTAGAACGTATATATACAAGCCGCGACGACTCTGAGCTTCGTCCCACCTACATTTACAGGACTAGTAAATACTAGATCTTGTACCCACTAAATAGTGGGTACAAGATCGAATCTCGAAGTACAATACGCAAACATGATATGTATAAATACAAAAAATAGTTTTGGATAAAGAACGATCCATGTTCACTGGTTTATGTTTTTAGTTATTGATGGGTCACTCACCGAATCTTTTTTTATGTTTAAAACATGTGATCTTTTTTATATTTAAAAACCTCAAAACATCACACATGATAGTAAGTGCTGGTGATGTAGTAAGCTTCCTAGACCTACTTAACTATGCCTAGAATGTCTTAGAAAACTTGTTTTCATTTAGCCAATCTCTATTAACTGAGTCGTGAAGAAGATATAATTTAGCGTGAATGTGGCTTAGGCCGAGAAACAAATTTTATCCTACCTAGAATGGTCGAGATCTTAGTTCGACCTTGACAGAAATACCGCCGATAAAAAGACAGATACAAACCAATTCCTCCGCTGCTTTGCAATAAAACATTCGAGGAAACTAAACAAGATCTCAAAAGAAACTTGATATGTTCTTGAAGCACTTTTCAGAATACATTTCTTTGAATTAAGCCGCGCCCTGCTTGTCGAATAAAGTTTTCATGGAGTTCATTTAAAAAGTTCACTTGCTGCACGATCTCTCGTTAAATTTATAAGCTGTAGTTAGTAGCTCGTAAGTTTATGTCGTGTTTTAAGAAGTTATGGTCGGTTTTGTGACTTTGACAACGAAGCACTAAGTGGCTGGCATTAGGTCAGTTTTTCCGTAAAATAATAATAATTAAATTACATCACCTCGAGAAGGTGACAATCGCCCTACACATGTTTTTGTTTTTGTTTCTCGGATTAAGCATAAAGAGTGTATCCAGTTTTGTGGACCAAATAAAAAAAATAAAAAAAAATCATAATCCTACCATAGGTACTTTTTTATCTGACTGCGCGACGCGAAGGAGGATAAGGTGTTTATCAGCCTATGTATGTACATATGTAAGTGTGTTTGTTCCTTTGTGGCATTCTAGAGACTAAACACGGACCGGTTTTGATAATTGATCGAGCGAAATATCTAAGTTGACTTATGGGTCTCGTTAAGCACTGTGTCCATCCGTCTATCCGTCTGTCATCTAGCGTCTAATAACCGCTTACACAAAGTTAACAGCCCTACACTAAGTTCGATGACTTGTGTCGTGAGTGTCGGAAATATTCACATTACACACACAATCATAACCAGAACCAGAAACACAAATTACCCTTGGGGAGATTTTCCAATATAGTTTTTTTTTAAACCGGTTTCGTACTGTTGTAAATAATTAAAAGAATATTCATATTGACTGTTATTTCTAGTTTATCAAAACACTGCCTTATTTGATACATTAATAGGCAGTGTTTTGACTTCCGAGTTGCGACTGCCTGCGTAGGTTAACTAAATCGACGACAGTGGGAGCCACCGTCGTCGTCAGAAAAGTATTGAACAGAGGAGCTCGCAGAGCTCGAGAGATTTTTGGAAAGGGAAAGGTATCCCTATTGTATTACAGGCAGAACGTGGCTTGGAAGTTGTTAAAGAAAGTATTGTAAAATGGTTTATGGTTTTGTTTATTTTACTATTGATATTATTGCAATTATAATAGTGATCACATGTGAGTATTACCCTGTTTTATTAATTCCATCTATTTCAATACCTTCCTAATTGACGCATTTGTATTTAAAGTTGAAAACGTTGGCATAAAGCTCGATATGCTAACATTTCAGAATAGGGATTCGAACAAAAGTTGAACTGGATTATTTTTTTACTCCCGCCTACCCTTTACATTTTTTTTTGTTTCTGTTAAAAAGCATGTTGACGTTATTAAAGTAAAACGAATAGATTAACATTTTATTAAAATTTACATTCAACATGCTCAGTACTTGAATCATTCGATACTAGCCCCCTTATATGTAAACGTTACTTGATATTACTTTAAAAAAAAATACATAAAAAAATTATGAGCTGTAGAAATATTGAACAAACATATATTACTAAATATACTATAAATATTACGGAACTATTCACGGCTTAAGCTTTTCCAAAGCAACGAATACTTGTCGAGATATCTTTTGCAGTTTATTCACATGGAAAATAAGTGCGACGTTTCACAAAATGTGGCGCAACGTGTGACATCTCAGCCAAGCGCGCCCGCTCGCGTGTCCCTGGTCAGCGTGCCTGCCTGCGTACCCGCAGTGCAGCGCATTCGCTTGTGTGGCTAAAATCGGCGCGCCTGCTCGCGTGCCCGCAGCGCAGCGCGTCCACATGCGTGGCTGAAATCAGTGCACCTGCTGGCGTTCTCATCTGCTTGCCTGGCTGATATCAGTGCGCCTGCTCGCGTGTCCGCAGCGCAGCTCGTCTGCTTGCCTGGCCAAAATCAGTGCGCCTACCCACGAGCCCGCAGCGACCCACTTCCCAGCGGACTACGTGCAATTTTGCGACGTCTGTGCAGCAGCCATGGTATTTTTGCGAGTCTACTAATTATATTTGCAGAAACTAAAAGTTCCAAAAAGAGTTATGCAAGCAGCTGTGGCTATGGGCCACAATATTTGATATTTAATTACATGGGTAATGTAAGATTGCTCCAAGTTTTATCTACGGGGCCAATTGCCTATATTTTCTAAATAATTTTTATTTGATGTGATTTGTTGTATAGCTGGAATATTTTTCTTTAATGTATTTTAATACATAAATATCATGCGAGGTCAACATGGATTATAGGTTCTACATCTTGTTAATAAGTATATATATAAAATATAAATTTAAAAGTACCTACATCTTAATTCACAAATTAGTCAAACAGACCGCCCCTAGCTGTTCCACGAGCAAACCTGAAACTATGTACAAATATATACAGCAAGGACCCAAGTTGGCCTATAAGGCACCGTGATTATAGGTAAATCAAGTGCTCAAGCCCACTACGATAGGGTAGCGTCCCCGTAATCCTAGGCAGCATTGCCTCTCTGAATTGCAATGCTAATACATTAAGTCAAATAAATATTTTGATCACGCGTTGCCTCATCCAGCCCGATATATTATTTTAAATTGGAGATCTTTTAGGAACCGATATTTGATAACAAAGAGTTTACGGCTGATACAACTTATTAAGACATTAACATACATAAACGCTTCCACACTTACAGCCCCACACTAGGTACTACTTGTGTCGTGGGTGCCCGAAACGTTTACATCACACACACAATTTCCACAAATTTCATCATTATTTTCGCAAAATTGTAAATGACAGTATGTCAACAAAATTACAATATTGATTGAGATAAAATAATAAATATAAATAAAGTTAATAGATTAAAATAGAGAAAAGTAACTGAAGTCCACGTAATTCAATTTCAATATTATTTGCAATTACCAAGACACGTAAACTGAAGAGGTACAAAGAGTAAGTGAGTAGGAGAACTAAAAAGTATTAAGTATGGAATTTTAATTAAACTGCTTGGTCTTATTGGTTTCATTTTAAAATTAAATTGGTTGTAAAGGTTCATTTTTGTGGTTAGTAAATTATATGTTTCATGTACTATTTTGTAAGCTCTCACTTAAATGAATTAAATGAGCATACAATTTATTTTAACGGTATATAATATACATATATACATACTTTCTAGTATTGAGATTACTTTGCATTTTAATGTTGTTCTGAAGATAATACTAATATTATAGATGTACAATCGTTTCATCTCTGCTAGTTTGTTTTCTTTGTAAATTTTGCAAAAAGGTGTTAAAAGTGATAATGAAATAATATTTTTAATTTTAGTGTCTAATATCGGCAAATTGGATATTTTAGCTTTTACAGCACCGCCACAGATTTTAATCAAATAGATTTAGTGTGGCTTAACGAGTGAATTATGTATTAAAAGAGATGGAAAAGTTTTGATGGGATTTGTGTGTTACTCAATCATACTAAAACCAATGAAACGAGTTCGGTGAAATTTTAAGATAAGATCGAAATAAGCCTGGATAATTGTATCATCACATAGTTTTATTATAATAACATTGATATTTTATCATCATCATAATCAGCATTCGCCATTGACTCGTAAAAGAACTAGTAAATACTAAAGGAGATTTGACGTGACAGACGCGAACGAAACGTCGTGGAAGAGATCTAATGAGAGATGGGATTTAAGTTTTTGGATGGTAATTTGTGGTGTTGGAAATTTATATCTTATTCTCAGACTTACTAGATGTTTGGTGATTTTTCTCTAAAATGAATGAATATGTTTGACGAGTCCATGCACTGTTACGAGTACATGTCTTTCTTATAAGATGTTATTTTTCTGTACACAAAAGTTACATATACAGAAAAATACAAGATACATTGTATCATAGCTTTAAGCTTACACTTTAAAAACGCAATCTTGCGATAAGTACTTTTAGTTAGTTTACTTTATTAATGCTGACGATAACATGCACTACTGATTTTGGATATTCTTTAGGAAGAATACTTGAATATAACAAATGTTTCTCGAAGACTCGTCTCTCGGAGTTACCTACTACATAATTTAGGTTTATACATTGCTGTATTCATACATACTTACAAAACATCATGATGTTTCGCTAATGTAACAAGAATTTAATAATATTAATTTCTCAGCGGGCACTGCGTAATAATATTTTCCATACACAAATAATTTACTTTTATTCCTAAATATTTACAAATACCGTACATTATTTATCGTTTTGAAGGCTTATTATAACGTTTACAATTTTATGCTCCTTCATAGTGATAAATGTGTTTCTTCCCATAGTTTGTCCTTGGAGATGATATATTATTTGCATTCCTCAGTTTAATTTTCTTCTCCTTTCACCATCTAAACTTGAGATTCCAATTACGGTAGCAAAGCCTTTTATCCACTACACAGTGCGAATAACGCCCTACAAGAAGATATACTGTTGTTTACTAATGAGGGCTTGGACATATACCTGTTTCTTTTTAGAATAGTGATTGAATCATGCCACTAACTACCAAACTTGGCAAATGCAATCCAAGACTATTCATTTATTACAATACATTTTTTCGTATTCATATTCAATCGCTTATTACATTATAAATATGTTACATAGTTCTAAAAAAAAATAATACTTTGTATTGTCTATATAATATTATGTACCCAGTAAGGGCAATGAAACACGGGAAGTAGCTGGATCGATATATTTTTTGTAAGTATTTAATGTCAATACTGAATTTTATTCTCATTTAAAACATTAAACATACATTATATATGATAAGTCTATATTATAAAATATACACATAAAAAAAAAACTTATTTCTGATGGTGAGGCAGGACGAGTTGTGAGTTTTAAATTTTCATACTCATAAAAAAAATTGCGTGCAAAATATAATATCTTATAATAATGGATACGTATATAACGTATATCTTTAATAGGATCTACGTGAATTCAGATTGGTCTTACTCATATGGAAGTAATTAATGTTTGCATATATATACCTAATGTGTAGCCTGTTATGGTACTTTTACTGATACTTACCTGTAGTACCCGAATACTTTTTATAAGTGAGTCGGTATCGGTAAGTGAGTGAGTCGGTAATTAAACATCATCATTCCTATATATTACTTGTCGATTTCACCAGGTGTGTGGTGTACATGTTTTAACAATATTTGGGAACACTGAGAGACAAAAACACACACGTTGGTAAAATACCTTTGATGGTACCATGAATAAAAAAAAAAACATAAATCCCCCCAACATAATAATTATGACTGCTCTATTCACATTAATCGGCCTTGTATGCCGATCCTCTGATCTGGTCTTGTATGCAGATGCGGCCTTGCATGCCGATCACGCCTCGTATGTAGATACGTCTTTTTTTTGTAACCTGACTAAGCCTTGTATGCTAATCTGGTTAAAATCGGATGCGGCCTTGTATGCCGATCCTCTGATCTGGTCTTGTATGCAGATGCGGCCTTGCATGCCGATCACGCCTTGTATGTAGATACGTCTTTTTTTTTGTGACCTGACTAAGCCTTGTATGCTAATCTGGTTGAAATCGGATGCGGTCTTGTATGCCGATCCTAACTTGAATGTAGAACATACACACATACATACATACTTACATATAGTCACGCCTCTTTCCCATTGGGGTAGGCAGAGACTACTTTTCTCCACCTGCTATGATCCTGACACACATCTTTTGCTTATCCTACATTTATGAGTCTTTTAATACATGCTCGTTGGTTTCTCAATATTGGTCACTACATCTTCTATCACGTTGCAATCTTCCCTAATCACAATATTCCTCGCCTAGTCTATCAGAGTCACCCCAGCTATATTTCTTAACCCTCTCATTTCCACAGCATTTATCTTACTTTCATGCTTTTTCTGCCAAACCCAACACTCGCTACCATACATAATTGTTGGCACCAGCACCCTCTATTGAGATCTTGCCTTTTTAGACACTTTCTGACTGTTAATAAAGGTATGTAGGGCCCCATTCATTCGGTTCCCTGCCAACACTCTTCGCTCAATATCACTGTCATATTTGCCGTCTCTTGTAAACTTTGACGCCATGTACACAAACTCTTTCACTTGTTTCACCCTTTCACCTTCAATCATAATGGCGCTAACTGTCATACTTTCAAAAATCATTATTTTCGTCTTGCTCACATTTATTTTCATTCCTTTACTTTTAAGGCACTATGCATAATATCGACCATCAACAGCAACTCCCCCTCTAATGAAGCCAAAATGACCTGATCATCGGCGTAAAGTAAGCATTTGATGGTCAAGTCATTCATTTTTAACCCAAAAGAGTGCTCTTTCAAATTTTTCATGCAATTGTCCATGAATAGGTTGAACAGCCCTGGAGTAGCTACACATCCCTGTCTAACACCTTTATCAAAGTTAAACCACTCTGTGTAAGCCCCGTTGATCCTAACACAAGCCCTGGAACCTATGTATGTAGAAACGGCTTAGTAACCCAATGCAGCCTTGTATGCTGATCTAGCCTTAAATGCTTATCCGGCCTTGTATGCCGATCCCGATTAGTAAATTTTTTTTTTCAACCTTACATAGCCTTGTATGCTGATCTAGCCTTAAATGCTTATCCGGCCTTGTATGCCGATCCCGATTTGTACATTTTTTTTTCAACCTGACATAGCCTTGTATGCTGATGTAGCCTTAAATGCTTATCCGGCCTTGTATGCCGATCCCGATTTGTACCTTTTTTTTTTTCTCAACCTGAAATAGCCGTGTTGCTGATCTGGTTGAATGCGGATGCGGCCTTGTATGCCGATCCTTACATGTATGTAGAAATGGCTTTGTAAGCCGAAACAGCCGTATATGCTGATCTGGCCTTGTATGCCCATGCGGCCTTGTTAGCCCAAACACCCTTTTATACCGAACCGAATGAACCGGACTTGGTGCCGAAGCGGACTTGGTGCTGAACCGGACTTGATGCCGAAGCGGACTTGATGCTGAACCGGACTTGATGCCGAACCGGACTTGGTGCTGAACCGGACTTGATGCCGAAGCGGACTTGATGCTGAACCGGACTTGATGCCGAACCGGACTTGGTGCTGAACCGGACTTGGTGCTGAACCGGACTTGATGCCGAACCGGACTTGATGCCGAAGCGGACTTGATGCCGAAGCGGACTTGATGCCGAAGCGGACTTGATGCCGAAGCGGACTTGATGGCGAAGCGGACTTGATGCCGAAGCGGACTTGATGCCGAAGCGGACTTGATGGCTATATGCCCTGCGTTCTACATAGTGCTTCCGGCGTTGGTTTATTCTGATATTATGGTATTTTGATGCTCAAACTCTATGGTATTGGCAAACAAAATAGTTTTCATACTTTCTAAATGTTTAAAGCATCTTTATTTTTTTTCTCTTATTTGCTTTTATACATAGATTACTAATTATAGTTTAATTATAGTCTAACGTAGATTATACATTCCTAACGATATAGCTTAAGTAACTTGTAATCCACCTTTTATTGTAATTATGAAATTTTGCTATTTTGCTTACTTTCTTTTAAGCACGAGGTCGTACTTTATTGTTTCGGATGGCCGACTGTTGTAAATAATTAAAAGAATATTCATATTGACTGTTATTTCTAGTTTATCAAAACACTGCCTTATTTGATACATTAATAGGCAGTGTTTTGACTTCCGAGTTGCGACTGCCTGCGTAGGTTAACTAAATCGACGACAGTGGGAGCCACCGTCGTCGTCAGAAAAGTATTGAACAGAGGAGCTCGCAGAGCTCGAGAGATTTTTGGAAAGGGAAAGGTATCCCTATTGTATTACAGGCAGAACGTGGCTTGGAAGTTGTTAAAGAAAGTATTGTAAAATGGTTTATGGTTTTGTTTATTTTACTATTGATATTATTGCAATTATAATAGTGATCACATGTGAGTATTACCCTGTTTTATTAATTCCATCTATTTCAATACCTTCCTAATTGACGCATTTGTATTTAAAGTTGAAAACGTTGGCATAAAGCTCGATATGCTAACAGTACGCTACTGGTCAAGCTCTTTTCAATGATACAAGGGTAGAACAAAAAAATAAAAATATTTTATATAATTTTAAATATTATTTCTGGCTGTGGGCCGTAGTTTTACACATTTTCAAAGAATTTGAAGTCGTTTGCTTATATGGTTTAGACGCTAGATGCCTCGGACGGACGGAAAAAGTGCTGAACGACCAAAGTCAACTTAGAGATCTCGCATCGTTCGATGAAATAACGTTACAGTTTCTAATAAGATCACATACATCTACTATTAGAGCGTAGTAAAAACTATTTATGTTTATATTATAGTTCTAACAATTATTTAGCTACTCATGTTTTTCCGTAACAACATAAAAACTTATCAAACACAGTTTGTTATTTCAGCATAAATTCGAACACATGATTGTGTCCCGGTGTCCTAAAAACGAAGAGAGAACGTAGGTCCTAAGCAAACACATTGTGTTTCATTGTACGTAAACAGTATCAGTCCGTTGATTTAATAAAATTGGAAACGTACATTTTGCCAAATTCACATTCGGAGTTGTATCGTGAATATGTATCAGGTCAGTCCGAAAATAATCAATAATAATGTTATTTGACAAATATCCTTTTGATAACGTTGGCAACCTAGGATATCGACAAACTGAAATATAAAAATTTAATATATGTGATTTGTACATACTCTAAATCTTAAACGTGACGAAGTCGATTTTACATAATTAAACGCAAGTAAAGCTTAAAAAACCGACTTCACTGCTTATATTTTGGTTTTAGCTGTATCGATTTCGATAAAATGTAAAGGACCACCTCTGCAGAAATCTACCAAACAAGAAAAAATCATCAAATTCTATTCATGATTGGCGTAACATACATACAAAAAAAACATACAGTCTAATTGAGAACCTCCTTATATGAAGCCAGTTGAAAAGATAAAAAAAACATATTTTTACTGGATCCTTTATATTATGAACACATTCTATTCAACATATAATAAAAATCAAAAAAATTATTACAAGAGAACAATTATTTTTTTTAATAATCTATTATAACTAGGTAATCTATCTACGGGCCAATTGCCTATATTTCATAAAACTAAAAAAAAAAACTATACCTACATAAATATGTATATATATATATATATATAATAATAATATAACATTATTATTGGTATGTATTGTTTATGTAGTTTAAACAATGTATTTCTATTATTTTTAAATCTATTTCATTCATTTTATCGCACCGCCATCCCTACATTGTCTTTTCGTTTATATTTCCATCCAAAGGTTGTCTGGAAGAGATCGCTCAAATCGCAATAAGACCGCCCATTGCACATATCTTTATAAGTTGTTTCTCTGTAATTTGTATTTATCTTTTGGTGTCAATAAAGAGTTTTTGTATTGTATTGTATTGTATTATATAAATGTTATAATTACAAGCTTAACTAAACTGATAATAATAATAATTTAATGCATAATGATTTAATATAATGAAGAAAAAATAACAGGTAGTTAAACCTATAAAGTTAAAAATACTAATACCAACCTATAAAGTTATTGAAACTTACGAGATTCAGACGTTAAAACGTTATATTTATGACTAGTTTTAGTTTCAAGTGCGTTTGAAGTTTTTACACTTTACTTTGAAGGCGGGTAGCGTAGTAGCTTTCCTTATAAAAATGGGTAGGATAAAGTATTCCAAAAACACACTGATTCCACCGTAAGCAACGTATCATAAAATACAGTTATATGATAAGTTATGCTACTGCGCTCCACAAAATAGTGGACATCGCTCCACGAGCACTTTTTCAGACTACTAACTAAAATAATTTAAGCCAGTACATTTATAATTAATAAATAATTTAAGCCACTTCGCTCCACAAGTTTTTTTTTTATGTACCATAGTCAAGCGTGCGACCAAAATCTTACCTGATGGAAAGCGATGATGCGGCCGAAGATGTAGCATGCTTGCCTAGAAGGTACCTATTCACTCTTGACTTGAAGACTCCCAGATTATACTGTTCGGGGAACAAAGACGAGGGCAATGAGTTCCACTCCTTCGCTGTACGAATAATAAACGTAGAAGCGAAACGGTTCGAGCGAACTGGAGGTATGTCAACCATATATGGATGACGTTTGAATAAAAAATAATTCAAAATTAAAGCTCATAAAAACTGGTAAATATATGTGATCAGCCTGAGATGTTTGGATATTCGTAGGTTTAGTGTATTGCAACAGTAAAGATACGTAAGTTTCTGCATGGTTCCTTTAGATAACTACGAGTAAGGGGTAAATAGACCATTTTTATACAAAACTGGATAACAGCCCTAGCTTCGAACGTGGATTTTCAGGTTTTGATATATACGGTGGATTTTCCAAAAACAAATGTTTACTAACCTTTTCGTTATAATTACGAACACAACAAAAATAATTTAAACGCAAGCAAAGCTTAAATAACTGACTTCAACGCTTTACCCTTGGAACCCCTGGTCAAACCTTGATCAAATTTAAATTGGGTCCTATTTGGGACATGGGAAGCACCAGTTTCAAATAAAAAAATAATCATCAAAATCGCTTTACCCAAAAAAAAGATATGAGGTAACACACATTAAAAAGCAGTCGAATTGAGAAGCTCCTTCTTTGTTGGAGTCGGTTAATAAAGACTTTTCATAGATGAGGCAATTGATTTTTACAAGTTCTTGCAACTCAATTTTGAAACAGATGTCTTCAACCGATTGAGCTTAAATGTTGTATTCACTTAGCTGTGCGACGTCATTCTAAATCTAACATGGCGGAACACCCAAAATGGCGGACAAGTAATTTTTAATGCACTCCTACAATATGGGTATCAAATGAAAGGGCTTGCTGAGAATATCTCGAAAAATAAAGTGACGTCACTTTAAATCCAATATGTCGGACTTCTAAAAGCATGTCTTTAAAAAAGTTTTTAACAAGTTACTTATTATTTATAATATACTAGCGATCCGCCCCGGCTTCGCCCGGGTGTGATAAATGAAGACCCGCTCGACCGATTTTGTGCAAACTTCACATAAACCATCTACTAAATAGTCCGAAAAAAGCCTTAACATTTGGTTTGGATAGGTGATCCCGTTCTTGAGTTATAAAATTACAACGAAAAGTGGCATTGATTTTTATATATATAAATTATATACATAATAATATACATTAAAATAAAGAGGAAAGATTTGTATGTAACGAATAAAATCAAAAACTACTGGACCGATTTCAAAAATTCTTTTGCCGTTAGTAAACTAGGTTATCACTGAGTACGTTATCGCTATATTTATTACTAGAAAAAATTTAAGATCCTAAGAAATCCCTATTAAAACAAACCTAAGGTGTAAAAAAATTGCCATAAAATGTCTTTTGCGCTGCGGAAAGTATTGATGATATAACAAAAAAATGTTCTACAGTATTGTAGAACATTTCAATATCTACAAAAACTTCGACCGAGACCATAATGTCGTTATGTACCAATTACAACCAATTACAAGTACGAGACCAATCGTAGTTATGTCACTATAGCTACTTTTTTACATTTTAAAAGTTGATAAAAATGCCGATGTGTATGTCTATTTCTCTTCACGCTGTAACGGCTAAACGGATTTAGATGAAATATGAAAAGAACATAGCTTATACCTAGGAATAACATATTATAGGCTTCTTTTTAACTTGTTAAATGCGGGTAGTTACTAGACTAGTTTATAATATAAGAAGATGGTATAATTCGCACGCTGAGATTTTATAATTTATCACTTATAGCCCAGCTAAAGCGACTTTTTGCTTCTGAGAAGCGAGCAATAACAAATACATGTTTTATAAAAAACAAAATAATATTAATGGGTTATGCCACTGCACTCCACGGCTATTAGTCGCGAGTGAATAGGTAACTTCTAGGCAAGCTTGCCCCATCGTCAATCACATCGTCGCTTACCATCAGGTGATATGGTCAAAAGTTCGCATGTCATATAAAATATCTGCTTGTACCTAAAGTACAAGCATAGTAGAAATATATAAGTAAGATGACTCGAGGCCCGTAGGAGATTCAAATGCCTACTCTAGCCGAATACGCAGGGTTGTCACTATCTCCGACTTTTAAAGGTACCTATAGTTAAAATGTATATTTTAACAAACCAACAAGTTAGGTACAATAAAATAGTATAAAATGTGGTGGTAAAATAGATACGATTTCATTTGCATATTAGCCGCCGTCAGAGTCAAAAAAATCTTGAAAAAAATATTGTTTTGCATATGTGAAAAGAAATCACGGTAGTAGTATATATAACGAAGTTAAAAGGAAAACTAATATAGCTAAGTAGGCTTCAATAAATCAATAATATTGGCCGTCGGTGACGATGACGCGAGCTCCATGATTTTTGTTCACCCAAAAAGTGCTCAACGCGCCTATAGAAGTTTTCACTTTAAAAACCTACATAAATTGAATAAACACGTAAAGTAGGTTACACTATAAGTAGGTATATGAACTTTACCTATCTGTTTACAAAATATAAACGCGCGCACGCAACTCAGCACGCGGCACGCGACATCCGTCTGCGCGGAAAGGCCCGTGGCGAATGGCTCGAATACAGCGAAATGTCGTCGACCGCGTCGACGAGCGCGGGGGCGACCCCGGCTCGTGTCGCCTTCGCCGTTCTGTTTGTTGTCATAGTGTGCGTGCTGAGGCACTTGCTTACGGCCGTGCACACATACAAGCCGCGTTTGGTACCACTCTATGAAAACAACTTACTTATATATTTCTACTATGGTACAAGTCAGGATTTGATGCATTTTTTTTTTTATTTTGGCTTCGCAATTTTGTGCATTTAGCCAGTGTCAAGTAATAATATATTTCAAGTGTATTAAAAGTCCCAGTCTCAAGTCTTTTTTTTTTAATTTTTTTTTCTATGCAATTTCACAGTCAAAGTCACGTTTTTCAACTTGGTATTATTTGCCTACACTTATGCACGTTTACTAAGTACTATTTTTTTTTTATGCATAATAGGCAAGCATTTGAACACTATCTCACCTGATGGAAAGTGACGATGCGGCCGAAGATGTAACATGCTTGCCTAGAAGATACCTATTCACTCTTGACTTGAAGACTCCCAGATTATACCCCTCGGGGAACAATGACGCAGGCAATGAATTCCATTCCTTCGCTGTACGGATGATGAACGTAGAAGCAAAACGCTTCGAGCGAACTGGAGGTACCTATGTCAACCATAAATGGATGGCGTTTGAAAGTTTGTCTGGTTGTTTGATGGTAAAATGGGCATGGTGGAATTAACTCATGTAATTCCTGCGCACACTCTCCAAAATGCAAACGATAGAATACCGATAGACTTGCGACCATACGTCTGTGATCGAGGCTCTGCAATCTGGACTCAACTAGCTTATTATCGCCAATGAGTCTAACGGTTAGTAATCCACCATTATTACTCATTAACACTCAAAGAATCACTGGTTTTGGAAAATTATACAAAATCAATAACGCCATTAACTTTCGCAGCAAGACCCCCAGGATTTGATGTTGAAAGTTAGAAAACTAAATTATCAAATGTTTGGCAGCGTTTCATGACTGGAATGAGATATCCACTTATCATTAGTCTAGCGATCTGCCAATTTATTTATTGATATCGTAAAATTTTACTAGCAGCATATCGGATTGGCCAAAAAGCATATTATTATAAAGATACCTAAGAGAAATGAATTATGAACTTAATTATGCATAACATAATAATTAAACGCAAGCAAAGCTTAAAAAACCGACTTCACCGCTTTATCTTCGGAACCTTGATCAGATTTCATGTATTTAACACGCTATTGAAGATAACTCAAAAACTAGAGATCAGATCTTGATCTAAGCGAGCAATAGCAAATACATATTTCAATGAGACCACTTGAAAAACACCAGCTTTCAAATAAAAAAAAACATCAAAATCGGCTCGCAACGAAAAAAGTTATGAGGTAACTTTTGAAGTCGGTTAAAAACGAGAACATCGTCAATGTAGTCCACAGAATACGCATAGACCATATTTCAAGAACTACTGATCAGATCTTGATCAAATTTAAATGGGACCAATTGGAAAGCAACATCTTTCAATCAAAGTATTGTATCTTGGGTGCTGGAAAAATTTACATATCACACACACAATTTCACCTAGAACCAGATACACTTATGTCCCTTGGGTTGGAAAAATTGTGCTCCTGCCGGGAATTGAACCCGGGACCCACGCAGAGGACAGAGGCTTTTCCACTGCGCCAACTGAGTCGTCAATTAAGTCACCAATTGAGTAGTATGTTTTGAAATTATTAAAATTGTATGTAGATTTATCAACATTTTTCGGAATATTATTGTAAAATGGTTTAACAATAAGTATGGAGAGCACACATTTTGAAAAAAAAAATTGACGATGTGGTGATTTTTCCGATGAACAATTTATTAATGAAGTGATCCCAATTCTTTTTTAAATGACCTAAATAATTATCGTTTAAGTGGTAAGACTAAAATGACTGTGTAATGCTAACGTCTACATTAATATTACCTACAAAACATATGAATATGTTATTTAAATAAGAAAAAAAAAATTTACTTATATTTAAATACCATGAACACCTATTTTCCTATTGTTTTCAACATTCTGTTACTATATTTACTGTTCTATTTATAAAGCGCATACAATATGTCACTGCACTTGTATAAAAAACTAACAATAGCTAACCAAATTGATGTAAAACGATTCATTTCAAATAACAAAAATGGCTGCCCTTCTAATTACACATCACATATACATTATATACACATCTCAAAATGCCATGTTTTTTCCACCCTCGATCTTGACATACAAGACAAATGAGTTGTTAAAGTTCAGAGCGTCCTTGATATATCTTCCCCTTTTTTTATGGCAAGTCAAGATAATGATAAATAATATTGTTTTTATTGTATCCCAAAACATACACTTTATTTATAGCCAATGTTTATAAGCATAAAAATTAGGCTTAGTTTGATGGTGTTCGCCTTCTAAGCAGAGGTGCATCGGGTTCGATTTCCGGCTGAAACACTAGTTGTCTCCCCAAGGAAAATTGTGTTTCTGGTTATGATTGTGTGTGTGACGTGAATGTTTGGCACCCATGACACAAGTCATCGAACTTAGTGTAGGGCTGTGAGTGTGAAAGCGTTTATGTTTATAATAAAATTAGCTGACTGCCCGGCGTCGTCCTGGTAAAATAATATAGCCTATGACACTCACAAATAACGTGGCATTCTATTTGTAAAATAATTCTCAAAATCGGTTCAGTAGATCTAAAGATTACCCCCTACAACCTCACAATTTTTACTTTTCTATAATATTAGTACAGATTTAGGTGATAGGTTAAACATTTGCCTCTAAAATATGTTATGTAGATTAGATTAATTTCGCCAAAAAGATTTTTGAAATTACTTTTAATATGTGCTGCATAAAATAAAGAATATATCTTAGATTGATGTTCCTTATCTTTTCATCCCAGGTGTAGCTTTGTAACTGAAAACTCACTCATTATTTTATTTAAGTAGGTAAAAGAGAAAATAAACATCTTACGAAGAAGAACAATCAAATCTTCATAAGAATGTTAATCAGCATTCTCTCACGTATTTTTATAGAAAGAAAATGACCAAACCAGGTTCCGGCCATATACGTTGTCCTATTCTTATGAGAGCTAGGTTACATATCTAACTCACATGAACAAACTGTCTTCCCCTTAATAGAAACAATGAGAAAAGTGCCAATGGACACATTCTTAATTACTGAAGACTCTAGTACTCTAAGTCAAATTTAAATTACTCATTAGCCAAATACAGGCTAGATTGTAATGAAAATACGAAACATTATTTATTTATTTAAAAAAAAGTATTACAAGTAAGTACATAATTTGTGACAACTAAAAACCTACAATGGTTTATCCAGGTGCAAAGCTCCTCATTTTACTTCGACACGTATCAACATAGAATAAAAGAATATTCGTTTCGGGGGCGATAAATCGATCTAGCTAGGTTTCAATTTTAGAAAACGTCGTTTTATCCGTGTTTTCAGCCGAGCAAAGCTCGGTCATCCGGGTACTAACACTTATGCACTTAAAAAGCAGGTGAGGGCCAGCTAGATCTATCGATAGCCTTTTCTGTACCATTCCTATAATTACAGTACCTTTAAACAGGTACCCAAACCTGTCGTCTCCAAACCATAAGCTTCTTTGATAGGGTCCATGATTACGAGTGTCCCGATCAAAGGAAAGGGTCTCTCCCTAAGGTCATCGCTGTTTCGGTCGATAGGATCCCAGAATGAAATAGATTTACGGTATTTTAGCAGGATTTGTCTATTGAAAAAAAAATTGCTGCAATATCTTGGATCATTGACTTTTGTACATAAAAATATACGTTTACGACTTACGACGAATCATTACATACAACTTCAAGGTGTATTTTGTTTCGATGGTTTGTTTTATGTATTATAATAGTAAATGTTTATCACGTGCTCGGAATGTAAGTCATTTATCACTCGAAAAGTATAGAAGTATTACTATATCAAAATAAGAATAGAATTTTAACATCCCAAAGTATTTATATAAAACAAAAATAAAACATATATTTAATTTTAAATTAGAAGTCACCAATAAATCGCTGTACAACGAAATTACCAGCATTTTGTGGCACACTGCCCACCAACGACTTTTTGCATTAGGTACGTAGTATATATGTTATTTCTTTTCATAATTTATCATAATTAGGTACAATTTTATCTCATTTCATTAATCAAACAGGCCACCATTTGCATTATAAATTGCTAAGAAAATGTAAGCTACCTATAGATAGTATATCCCAACTTCGTTAAATATAGGTGATGATGATGAGAATTATCCTATGTCAAACTTTGAGCCAATTATTTCCTAAACTTAATTAAAACTATATACATTTATACAGCAAAATACCTAAGTAACCTAAAGACACTAAGCTAACAGGTTAACACAAGTGCTCAAGCTAGTCACAACTAAGTTCAAAATTTCATCAAAATCGGTTCAGTAGTTTTGGCGTGATGAGTAATGTGATGATTCACAAGTAAAAATTTTCTCGAACTTTATCTTACAAACGGTTTTATTATCGAAATTGTTAATAACATTATATAATTTTACTAACTACAATAAAAATCACTAAAAATAAACAATTATTAATTAGAAAAAGTTTTAACCAGTTAATCATAGGTGCACGGAGAAAAGAAAATGGGACAGCTTGAAGTTCTAAAATCATGTTTTCCAGAAACCATTACAGTTACTACGTTTTTTTTTTAGAAAATAAGCCAATTATTACCAAAGAATTTTGTGATTGTTACTAAATAATTTGAAGTTGTCACATATATTACTAAAATGTAGTAACAGCAACGAGACGTTATTCTCACAGTGAGTTAGTAAAAATATATAATATAATATTTAGTAGCTGTCAATAGATGGCATACCAGGTAAAGTTAGCTATCGCAAGCGTTCTATTAACATTGCAAGTATATCGAGACAAAATTAAATACTCAAAATATATCCTAAAGTGTTTGTAGGACAGTTGTCAATTAGATGTGAGAGGTCTTAGTTCGGGGCGAACTATTTAAATTAATTGAAACAGTTACAAAATATACATGTGTTTATTCAATTATTTTACCAAAAGTGAATCACCAGTGGATTGTCTGTTTTGACACAATGACTGACATCAAATCAAAACAGCTCGACTGTACTCTAAGTATAGGTAGAAACAGGTAACAAGATAAAAAAAATATTAAATTGTACGTCATTTTATAAAATAATATCAACATTTTTCCCAGAGCACAATCTGATTTATCAAATATAAATCTCACTTATAGTTATACTCTTCCTCAATAAAAGAGAATTATCTAGTTCAGTTTAATGGAAAAAAGTATTGTAACAAATCCTTTCAAATAAAAAAAATTATAGAGATGGAGTAACAAATTTTGACCTATTACGATAATGGGCAAACATTGGAGTATTTCATGATTATGCTAATATCTGAGTTTAATACGTTGTTAAAAAGATAGGTATAATCCTAGATTTGCAGGAATACACTTGTGGCAGTATCACCTATTAAAAAAAAAATATATACCGATACAGAAACACATCATACTTTACTAAATATTTTAATAAAACAACTTATTTGACTACTTTAAATTAACACAAACTAAATGAAGCAAAACAGAAAAATATCTAATTTTACTAATATAATTTCACGCTAACAAAATGTAGCAACAGAGAGAAATGCCTCATTTTACTAATTATGTGATATTTAATTAATTTTGTGAATCTCGGAAACGGTGCAGGGGGTTTTGGGGGCGATAAATCGATCAAGCTAGATTTCACTTTTAGTAAATGTCATTTACCAAAAAAAATCGAGCGAAGCTCGGTCATCCAGGTACTAATTAAGGATCGTTTTGAACATCTCAGGATTGTGCCTGTATAAACAATACAAAATTGTGATTACTATAATAGTTATGAATATAAGAGCCACTATTATAATAATCGTCATAGAAGAACTCAAAGGCACTGAAAAACTTTTATGAGTGGACGAAGAAACGAGTTTGTGTAGGAACTGTTCTTTTTTCGTATTTTCTGTATTTCCATGAGATCCACCTGGTGAGTTTCTTGATCCATTGCTTGATTTCTGATGGAGAATTGAACTATAATTGCAATCGCGATGTGAGTTTGTGTGCGTTTTATTATGCGACTTGCTGCAATTGAAAATATGCGACTCGTTTCTTAGTTTGTTATGGTTATTCAAATGAGTGCCTTGTTGGGATGAAGTCGCGTTCGTATTTTTGCTCTGGTTTTTCGCTATTGAACCATTAATTGGTTTACCTCGATCTATCGAAGCACGGTCGTGGTAAGATTTTTCATCCACGTGCGTTTTATTGTAGTGATTGTCAGTGTGTGTCCTATTTGTCGAATGACGGTGCACATCAGTATTGTTTAAATGTTTTGCATTAACTTCACCAATAATAACAAATAATACTATAAATATAGAGCACAGTACCGAACACAAATTAGCACTTATGTTTACTGTCCGAAGCATCGTTGCTAATGTCTGACGGATCGAACGGTTATTTAGATACTGAATAAAAAAGTTATTTCCGGGCACCAGCAAGAACCAAAATAATACCTAGACGTTCAGTAGGAAGCATGTGGCGCGCAATTTGGTAAATATGATTATTTCTTTTCTAAATATTTGTATTATAACATAAAGTATTTATAGATATCAAATAGCCGTTATTACGGAGGACGGCGGACATAAGAATCTAATAATAAAGAGATTCCGAAAGTTTGTTTTTAAGAGTGTATGGATTAATATGTATAAAACAAAATATTTCCGTAAAGGCTGGAAGAATCTGACAATGTGTTAGTCGAGAATAGGACTTAGTCTACTTCTTAACTGAACCTCGAGAACATCTAGTCACATTAATTATAAATACAAAAGTGTGTGTATGACTATGTTTGAATTGAGTTTGCTGGATTTGATAACGTTTGTTATGTATACAGTCCAAAACAGACCTTGGAATACTGACAGACTTGGACATAGACTATGTTTAATCCTGATGTGATAACGCGAGTGAATCTGCAGAGCACAGCTAATGTAAGATCAATAGTATAGACATAATGTTCAAAGCTCTTGGAAATCACATGCAATACCACGTAGGTAAAGAAAAAAAGTGTTTTACCCCTTCACGTTTATGGTTGCCTAGTGCTTTACCAACTCCGACAGACACATCCGTTCTCGACATCCAAAAAGCAATACAAAATTATGTTGTAGTACCTAATTGTGTCGTGAGTTCCATCATACACACATTCACACCCAGAACCACAAACACAAATGTCTCTTAAAAAGGAAACTTGTGTTTCCACCGGGACTCGAACCTGATTTGCTTTGCTTATAAGGCGAATGCACACCCAACTACTCTAGTGGGCAGTGCACGGCAGTTTGCGTGGAAAGTAGACCGTTTTATGAAAATATTTGTGACATAAGTATCGAAATTGAACTAAATAAATAACTTACATTGCAAATCATGTACACTGTTTCCATATTACCTTATCTATGTTTGTGCATTGCAGAATTAGAGTAATTATCTTTGGCAATTACTCCTTAATGGAGGGTTTATTACATCCCTATGAGTCATTATACCCCTCGATGGGGTTTATAGGGTGGGTATCAATTCAAAATCCCATCGCATTACGGTACCTTAGAAACCGATATTCGTGCCACCAGACGAATTTGAGAGCCCGGCTTTAGATTGTCAAACAAATTTTAACCAACAAATAAAATTAAATGACAGATTCAATTCAATTCATTCATATATGCGTGTGAAATAACACTACCTCAATGTTTCATTAGATACCTACTACATATTTTTTACTTATGTATGAAGTACCGGAATTCCCCAATCAATCACAACGGGTTTAACAGTATTATAAAATGTATCATATGTAATATGTATTGCGTCTATTATAGTACGTGTATTATTTAATATAAATAATTGTATTTATATTTTGTTCACAACAAGAAATTCTTAATCACTCAGCATATTTTTAACACTTCTTTTTATTTTTGATGCATATCTACAGCCTTCGCTTTTTCAACCATGTGTGGTTGACAGACAAAGAAAGATTATGCATTAAGTCCACCTTTTGTATCTTTTCTACCGACTTCACAAAAAAGGAGAAGGAAGATTTATTTTTTTTTTTTTTTTTATATTTGTGTTACGTCAGAACTTCTCTCCAAGTGAGCCGATTTCGTTTTTTTTTAAATTTGATTGATGTTGCTTTCTAACTGGTCTCATTTAAATTTGATCAAGATCTGATCAGTATTTCTTGAAATATCGTCAATAATGCCTATTTTGTGACGAATAATGCGTACTTTGACGATGTTCTCGTTTACCCGACTTCAAAAGTAACCTCATAACTTCTTTGGTTGTGAGCCGATTTTGATGATTCTTATTTTATTTGAAAGCTGGTGCTTTTTATGTAGTTCCATTGAAATTTGATCAAGGTCTGATTTGCTTGCGTTTAATTATATTTGACAATAAAGAGTTGAATAAATGTAAAATATATTAAGAAAATATTGATTTATGCGGGATTTAAATCCGAGACCATAGATCGTCATGCCCCACGGCACGAAACACTGAGCTACCCAAGGCTCGCTACTAGCGACGAATTTATCATGTCATAACGATATTAGGTATATTATGTCTATTTTTTTATGCCTGCTTCATGGAGGACTAATTTGTTTTTATGTAAACTAAAAAAAAATATGGCAACTGTAGAATTGAGACGAATTAAACAATATTATAATCGGTTTATCAGTTTTGTTAGGGAACCAAAGAATGTACATCAATAGATACATGCGGTGGTAATATCATAACTGTCCTTTGTGCTATGCAGTAAGGTAAAATAGGGTTGATTTTCACATCAAGCACGAAATATCAGGTCTCAAACCATTTATATGTTAGCGATTGGGTGGTTGTTCTTTCTCGGTTTGTTGTATTTTTTTATGTACCCACCTTTCTATAGAACAGATGAATATGCGCACAGCGCGTTTACTATTTGACTAGTAAGCCACAAGTTGAATTTCCAGTGTTCAGTACTCTATGACCTTTAGTTTACCTTTTTTGTACAATATCATCTTATAAGCTACCGTTTGATAATATTAGGACTAACGAAAAGTCACTAGAATCCTACATCAGAAAAATTTAAATAGCCCATTGCAAACCAAATAAAGATAAACGAATTCACACTCACATCCCCACATTAAGTTCGATGACTTGTGTCGCGGGAAACATTCATATCACACACACATTCACAACCAGTACCAGAAACGCAAATTTTCCTTGGAGAGAAAATTTGTGCTCACGCCGGAAATCGAACCCGATACCCATGCTTAGAAGGCGAACGTTCATCCAACTAAGCCAACGGGCAGTTCAAAATAGTCACTAAGTTGTGTGGTTACAATGCAGACTGGGTCAGGAACTCATGTCCTAAGTAAATAATCGGTTTGGTGTTGTTCTGTGGCCAAAGTATTTACAAAGTACTAAATACAGGACAGACTGCTACAATACTGTTTTTGGGAAGCGTGGTGAAGATAAAAAGTAAAATTGTTTTGTATACGATAGTTTGCTTCAGGATTCTTATAGGGATAGCGATAGCTATATTTTTGAGTACCTACCTACCGTATCCGACTGCTAGTTTAGTGGTAGCTAGCCCAAACTGTATTTGAAAATGCAAAGTTACTTGAACTTTAAAATGAAATCAAATAATATCAACTTTATATCACATAGTATAGTGGTAAAAATAGTTGAAGAATAGAGAAGAAAAGAAGAATAGTCTGATAATAAGGTATAGTCAGTACTTTGCAGACAAAGTCCAAGTCAGAATATTTGCTTATACTGTGGTAGATAGAAAGCTGGTCTGTAGTCAATCCAAAAAAAAAAAAATATTTTAACCTCTTTGGCTGTCATGAAAACCGGATTATAATTTATTCCTGGCAATAGAGTTTTTCGTGACTAAACTACACCTATACTATCCCATTAACATTATAAATCCAAAAGTTTGTAAGTAAATGTGCAAGTGTGTACCTAAGTACTTATGTTTATTCCCTCTTCACGCTTTAACGTTTGAACGGATTTGGATGAAATTTAGAATGTATATAGCTTATACCTAGGAATAACACATAGACTACTTTTTAACTTGATAATAACGAGCGAAGCCGCTGGGTACGGCTAGTATCGCTACATACATATAAGCTAGCCAGGTGCGCATGGATATAAGCAAGAACGCTACAAACATATAATTTTTCAGTGTTATTTTTATCGGAGACTTAAATCCAAGGTTAACTATTAACCATTAAGGCGACTTGGTATTGAGTTGGTGGACTGGAGCCAAACTGTAGCCTTGTAGAATTGCCTGCATAGTCAGCGTGCGCGCTTTCATATAGTTTTCAAAATTGATGATCCCGTATGGAGAAAATTCTCTATGTCGGTGTCTACCGCTCGCACGCAGGAGACGCAGAGACGACTAAGCTCATAGCTCACCTCAGTGAGGCGGCCTACGTGGCCCATCATAGGTATCCTTCTGCTGAACTAGTATTTCTGGGGGATTTTAATGCCCACCATCAGAGTGGCTATTCCCATACCAGAATACTGACTATGCTGGGAGAGAGATGCGCAAGTTAGCCTTGACGCACAACCTCACCCAGCTGGTCCAAGAGGCAACTAGGATACCGGACGTTGATGGCCACACAGCCAATTGCTTGGACCTTCTGCTGACAACAGACCCAGACCGCTACTCAGTGTCGGTTTCATCACCACTTGGTAGTTCCGACCACTGTCTGGTGAAGTCTGTATCTGTCCATTCCCCGCCCGACCCCAGCCCAAATGGCACTCGGCGGGTATGGCGATACAAGTCAGCAGATTGGGATGAGATGCGTTCGTTTTATGCTTCTTATCCTTGGCGGCAAGTATGCTTTTCTTCTAGCGATCCCTCTGGAATGCGCGGATGCTGTGGTGGATGTGCTGCGTCAAGGTATGGAATACTTTATTCCATTCTCAGACGTACCTCTGTCCAGCAAAGCTCGTCCTTGGTTTGGGGCCGAATGTGGTAGCGCCGCAGCGCTAAAACATGAGGCCTACACCGCTTGGGCTGATGCTCGAATCCGCAAATCTAAGGATATACGCGAAAAGAAGAAAACCTTCAACAAAGCTGCCAAGTCCTGCAAGAAGGTTATTAAGAAAGCTCGTTTCGACCACATAAGCCGAATAGGGGCCAAACTTGCCTCGCATCCCGCAGGGAGTAAAGCATTTTGGTCCCTGGCTAAGTCGGTTGAAGCTAATTTCTGTCGTCCCTCGCTGCCTCCACTGCTGAAGCCCGACGGGTCGTTAGCTCACACCGCCAAAGAGAAGGCAAATCTGTTTGCTTTGCTCTTTGCGGAATGTTCTCGTCTAGATGCTGGTAGCGCTGTACCTCCGATACTGTCTGTATGCGACACGTCCATGGCAGAAATCCGCATTCGACAGATCGACGTACGAAAAGCGCTACGCAATCTGGACGTGAATAAAGCGAGCGGCCCTGATGGCATTCCAGCCATAGTACTGAGGACCTGTGCGCCTGAGCTGACTTCGGTACTGACACGCCTCTTTCGTCTCTCTATGGAGGCTGGTCAAGCCCCGAAGGCTTGGAAGTTTGCCAACGTGCAATCTGTGCCCAAAAAAGGAAGTCGTGCCGACCCTGCAAACTACAGACCTATTTCGGTCACGTCCATACTTTGTAAGACTATGGAACGTGTACTGAATAATAGGCTCCTTGGCTATCTAGAAGCGAATGACCTCCTAAGTGACCGGCAATACGGGTTTCGCACGAAACCGGTCAACTGGAGACCTTCTAGCATATGCCACTCACATTTGGAATGAAGCTTTGGAGAAATACGTCGATGCGCTTGCCGTTTCGTTAGATATATCCAAGGCTTTTGACAGGGTTTGGCACGATAGCCTTATAAGCAAGCTTCCAGCCTATGGTTTGCCTCCTGGTTTATGTGCATGGATATCGGATTTCTTGAGGGAACGATCAATTCGAGTGGTTGTTGACGGCTGCTCATCTGATCTAATGGCCATCAATGCCGGGGTACCTCAAGGGTCGGTTCTTTCAGCAACGCTCTTCTTGCTACATATAAACGATCTGCTCAAGCCCGGTATTTTTGGGTATGCAGACGATAGCACAGTTGTTGAAAGATATATATCCAATGCACGTGCTAGTGAGGTACAAGTCCAGTCCCAAAGAGAGGCAATGGTCGCGCGACTGAACTCGAGCTTGTTGGCCGTGTCCGAATGGGGCGATGCCAACTTGGTTCGATTTAACGCGTCCAAAACTTAGGCGTGTCTTTTCTCCGCCAAACGGAGACCCTTTCAGCTATCTCCGACTTTCAGCAATGTACCGATTCCAATAGCAAACCACCTTGATCTCCTCGGCGTCACTTTAACGTCTAACCTCAATTTCGGTACCTACATCGAATCCAGAGCCCAACTGGCATCCAAAAACTTGGCATCCTCGCTAAGGTCAGGCAGTACTTCTTACCGGGGCAGCTTTTAAATCTGTACCAAGCACAAGTCCGATCATGAATGGAGTATTGTGGCCACCTTTGGGATGGCTCTGCCAAGTACCAGCTTGAAGCTCTGGAATCCATTGACCGCCGAGCCAAAAGACTTATTGGTGATGATAAGCTGGTTGCGACTAAACTGTTGAGTCTCAGTCATCGGCGTAAGGTAGCGAGCCTATCGGTTTTCTATCGTTTGCATTTCGGAGAGTGTGCGCAGGAATTATACGAGTTAATTCCCCCAAGCCCATTTTACCATCTAACAACAAGACCAACAGTCAAACGTCATCCATTCATGGTTGACATACCTCCAGCTCGCTCGAAGCGTTACGCTTCTACGTTTATCATCCGTACTGCGAGGGAGTGGAACTCATTGCCCGCGTCTTTGTTTCCCGAGCGGTATAATCTGGCAGTCTTCAAGTCAAGAGTGAATAGGTATCTTCTAGGCAGGCATGCTACATCTTCGGCCACATCATCGCTTTCCATCAGGTGAGATAGTGGTCAAATGCTAGCCTATCAAACTTAAAAAAAAAAAAAAAAAATTATCTTAGCCTTTTACAAAAAAAATTGAGTTCATAACGAGGTTTGAATGTTTGTTGGGATTACACCCAATATTTTTTGTAAAAAATATACTACTTTTATAGAAACAGAATAAAGTTGATTCATTCCACTGACTGGAACGGGACATTTGATGTTTTTTAGTAAAGTTATTTTTTTTTTCTATCGAGCCAAATTTCAAAGAGCCAAATCGTGTATCGCTGAACATATCCGAAAGAAACATTTGTGAACATTTATTACACATAAAAAATGCTGTTAATCGACCATTTAAAGGTCAAATCTTTAATATTCGTGAGGATGAATCGTCCAATTTGGAGCCTACTTCACCTTAACAAAATTTCAGCAAACCTTTTATCAGAAAGTAGTTACACAGGCCCATCTAAACATGGATCACGTAGAGTAAGGCAATTATAGTGTTTCCTAAAGTCACCAAGTAACAGTTTGTGGTTACAAAACGGCTTAGTCAGCAACTCCTCTTGTCCTAAGTAAATATGCGGTTTGGGCGCCATACTGCGGTCAACATGTCGCCATCGTTGAGGGCACTATTTTGTTCAAACACGGCTGGCAAGGCATATTTTGAACTCGAAAATAATAGGGAAAAATCCTTATTATTTTACAGTAGCTACTATACGGAGAAATAAAATAAAAACTATAAATACAATTTGGTATTGATCCCATAAGCATATTCTTTTTACAAATTAAATCAAATTTAGAACAGATATTCCACGTCATTCATGATTAAACATTCTTTAATTTGAGTTTCAAAGGGATAGTATATTCAATTTGGAATTTTTATGTTGGTTGTAACTGCCCTTTCAATACATAAATCAACGTAAAAAAATAATTTATATACGCACTCCTCTGCATATAGTTTATTTTTTCTGGTGGAGCATCACTATAATATCCACCTTACTTTGTTGTTTCATGAAAAACTATATAGTACAAGAACATACTTATGTGTACTTCAAATGTCAATTATTATTAAACTTAAATGCTATTAGAGTTTTGGGTGGTAGGTTCATAAAAGGAGGTAGTTTATGGCTCCAGGCTTAATGTTCTCGAACAATTCCGATATTGTATGGTTTGGGTGTATATAAATAAAATAAAAACTATAAATTCAATTTGGTATTGATCCCATAAACATATTCATATTACAAATTAAATCAAATTTAGAACAGGTATTCCATGTAACTCATGTTTAAACATTCTTTATCTTTTATTTTTTTTGTGTGTTTTTCCTTTCTAAATTTATCACTATAGTTTTGCCTAGCATGGCTAATGCTATATAAATAAAATCAATTGAGTGTATATACTCTAGCCCACGGATTATAGTATGCATCATATTCTATTCCCCATTAGAACATTTCGGACATGTTCTTTCGGCCAAAATATCAATGTTCTAATGAATGCCATCATACCTAATATAATTTTAGCAGCCGAAGGACACGTAGCGGATTATCAGGTTTGCTCTATCCTAAATCCGTAGGATTACGCTGTTATTAACCATTGATTTGTTAAACGTACAGCCGTACTATAAAAGGTATATTACTATACGTATAGCTATATCTTTTTAAAATTTCATTTTTGTTTGGTTTAGAGAAAACGACATGGAAGGAAATTTCACTTATATTTTTATTTTCAGTAAAAATGAGGTTGGGTATAAAATACAAAACCTCATTCACAAACCTGTTTTTGTGAAAAGAACTAAAATAATCTCAAACATTGCAAAATGAGTTATAATCGACTGTTGAATACAAAATATGGAATATTATTTCATATTTTTATATTTACCACCTCTTCGGTTTACCCCCTAAACAATAATTTAATGTACATCGCTAAATAGACTACTTTGAAAAAAATCTTCCCCCACACCTGTGCGTGTGCACACTAAAAGTAAGATCAGTATCAATTAAACATCAAATGCTACTTTGACAAAATAAGAGACCATCTTTTACCAAGTTCAGGTATTAATGTACATAGATATATTTGTGATGATGCGATGACTTGAGCGCATCAGAAAGCAAATAACTTGGGCTACCTAAGAACTGAGATCTGAAAAAAGATTTTGGACTAAGATTTTTCCTTTGCCCAGCAGTAATTGTACTACACAACATTATACTACAAGACAGATAAAAACCATATATCAAAGTTGAAAAATGTCCTCTCATGTTAATATAACAATGATTACATGAATATTGTATAAAGACTTAGTCACGTTTGAAACTCTTATCATCCAACGGTTTTCCCATTTATGACTACACTTATCTAAAAGTTACTTCCGGAGGTGTGCGTCAGAATACCATGTTTACGGCTGGCGTATATTTATTTAGGACAACGAGTAGTTTCTGAGTCAGGTTGTGTTTATGTACAAACAACCAAAAACTTTTACATGGTGATTTCGAAGGACAGGCTGACACAGTTGTTTTTTAAAACGGGCACGCAAGCATTATTCCCGGGACTGCGTTCATGCCATAATAATCTTGCTTTTAATTCGAGACTGAAATTAATGCTAGGAACAAACTGTTACTCCATTTATCACCGTATGTTATGCTAACGCGTTAACACGGTACATTAGAACTTACTCTTCATTTTACAAGCTGTGAAAGAAGTAGAGTTGGCAAAAGTCAAAATATATATTTAAACTTAGAACCACAACAGCATAATAATATTATCATAACTCTCTCTTGATTCTTTGCAATAACATTTTACTCTACTAACAATCTTTTTTATTTTTTTATCGAAAATCATATCCGCTATAAACGCGAGCTCAATTTGATTCCGTATGAGTAAACTGGATGCATCAGCAATTCCATAAACAAAGTAGCTTTGTGTACAAATGTTTACAAAATCCCAATTTTATATGTATTTTTAGATAAAATATTTTTTGCTTAGTGAATTCGCCTGCAACAAGCAGCTGTGTCAGACGAAATAGGTCCAATGAACGAGGTGCCTATTTTAGTAGGAAATATGGCTGCAGGCGCCTGGTAATATAGCGTGCAAACATTCGTAATCAGGCACGGCCGAACTAACTCACTCCCAAGTGTAAAAGCCTTGTAAATCTTCGTGGTTACATTCAGAGATATACCCACAATAAACACCTTTTACCTCAGCCGCTATTTACGCAACTCTAGTTACCTACGTACCTTTGCCCTAAAATGCGAGAACACACCGAGGTATAATATTACCTTGAATGTAGGGTCAGCCCTCACTGGGGACGGCTTACGTCGGATTTATATCCGACACATTCGGTGTTTTCGCCTTAAATATTTTGAAGATTTTCAATGCAAATCCGCTTATACCGGATTTCTGTAACATCAAAATGATAACTTAAAAGGTCCCGAACCCTTTGTGAAAATGTTTTGTGTTTACATTGTCGTTCATATATCAACAGATAGAATCAAAATGTAGATACGTGTATGTTAACATTCTAAACGACCTTTTGATATGCATGATTAACAAAGTCGTGTCTTATTACTTTTCACTAGTTTGTATTATCGTGAAAATACGAGTACCTACCTGTAGGTGGGACGTGACAGGGAGCACACCGCACTCGTCTTAAAAAAGTCTTCCGAATGAAGCCGAAACAATTCCTAAATTTATATCATTTTAAGAACAAACACTGTACAAAGATGCTTCCAGTTAACAGTGAGACCTCAAAAGAGAAGGCTGCGAGAACATTATGCACACGGAAATTACACAAGTTCGCGAATGTTTTGCTAATACAATACACGGGTCGGGTTCTGGAAACAAGAACAGCTGTCAAAACACAAACTTTGGTGCCAATTTAGTGAAGAGACAATGTTAGAGTTGATCCCGTGAATGTTTTAGTTTATCTCTAGATGGCATTGCAATAATGTGTACTAAAATACAGACAACGCAACACAATTCTCATTTCTCTTGGCAAATGATTTGCATCCGATATAATTTGCAACTAAAATTGACCTAATTTATTTACTCACTGCATTTCTATATGTTTCGAATCACTTAAATCCTGTTTATCGCGTTTCTGATCATCTATATAAATATTGAACCAAGAACACTCTATCGAAAAGAGTTAGTTATTTTTTATTTGTTTGAAAGGTGACCTGATCGAAAGTGTTCTTAGTTATGTTTGTTAAAATTCGGTGCAGCCGTTTACCAGATAAAAGGTCGAGAGTATTTTCAACATTTTGTATTCGCCACTTATTTGTTGCAGTCGTTAAAATTTAGATTTTAAGTTTAAGGCATTCTATGTATTCGTAAAGCGGCGCTACAATTACTTTCTCTCTGTATAAAAACTGTCAAGCATAAGAAAATCGTTATATTAATTATATGATGATAATAATTAGGTAAAGATTATTGACACTTGCTATGTTTGAAAGAAAAGAAGGAACATTGAGTTGGTTTACTTATTCACAACTCGTCAGATTCCCGTTTCGACACACTAGGCTTACATATCTCAAAGACTAAATAACTTCACTAAAGGAACTTTACCGACATAAGTTTACGTAAACATGTTGGACGAGTATGTTTTGCTCTCTATAAACATGCCTGTGAACTTTAAAATGAAGATAGGACATAAGGAACATACTAAAGGTTTTTAAATTGTATTATTTTAATTCCACTCAGTTCTATGAGTTTTAGATCAAAATGCAGCGAATAATAAAGCTAGTGGTAACTTACTATCACTGCGGCGAGATGGTACGACTTCTTGCAAGTTCACTTGGGCCGGTATACTACTTCTTTGTTTGGAGTTTTTTATGCTATTTGTTTATTTATCGGCACCACGTCCAGTAGAGATCGTTTTTGGGCCAAAACTGCGTTAAGCAGACGCCCGTGCGGTTCCATATAAAAATGCTCGAGTGAATCTACGGACTTTAAGTTCGTTGTAACGTAATTTTGATTACTTTAAAAAATATCATAACTAGTAAATATGTCTTCATATGAACGCAAAGTAACAAAAAGCTTAACAAAGCTAACAAACTCTTTCTAAACAGTCCCTCCTCTTCGGAATAAAACACTTTGTCTACTCGTTTATCTAATCTATATTAATCTCTTAAGGAAATTACTTTATCCCTTAATATCCAAGCGGTAAACTTGGTTTCTTCGTAATCGTCGGATAGAAGTTGGGTAACAAAGTTATTTTTGGTTACATCTTAGCAACGGATATTTCTACATGTATGATGATACAGTCACATTTCAAGATATGAAAAATATACATAAAAAATAAACATAAACGCTTTCACACTCACAGCTCAATACAGTCTTAATAAAGTCATATTTCAAGATATGAAAGATATAAATAAAAACATAATAATGAACGCTTTCACACTCACAGTCCACTCAGTTCGATGACTGTATTACAAACACAAACATTATTGTCGATCCTGTTGGCGCAGTGAAGCATTTTTTGCCTCATTCCTGGATTCGATGCCCGACATGAGCACAATTATTTTCTTTCACAAGGGATGTTTCGTCTTTCTGGCCCTGGGTGTTATTGTGCGTGTGATGTAGGTAAATGTATCTGGTATCTACGATACAACTTCGAACTTAGTTTGGGAAATGAGTTTGTTGATTATGAATTTATTCATAACATAAAAGTAAATGGCTCAGCATGTCAGTAGCCCTTCGTCTTTATATTTATTTATACTTAGTGATGAGTTTGTTTTTGGAGGGAAATTCAAAATTATAACAGACGTCTTAATTTTGGTCTCATTCCCAGATCTTCTTGACTTGACCTTTGATTCTTTGATCCTGGTTCCACCGAAATCGTACAAGGTACTTTATGGTGCCTACTCTCCCCATCACTCACTTTAATAAATGTTAATTCAAAAGATTTTAATCTTTATCATGTAGGCTGAGTATAATAGCGACTTTATATTTTTGAATTTTTAGTTAGCTCAATTTCTGACTCCGGTAAAAATGTTTGAACGCGATTAATCTTATTTTTAAATGATTTAAACGCAATCAAAGCTTAAAAAACCGACTTCACCGCTTCTATTTTGGTTTTTGTTGATTTTCTCAAAAAGCGTTTAATCAATTTTAATAAAATTTACATGGGACCATCGAGATATGATCTACCAAACAAAAAAATCTGCAAAATCGATTCATAATTGGCGGAAATATCGCGTAACATACATACAAAAAAAATACAGTTGAATTGAGAACCTCCTTTATTGAAGTCGGTTGAAAAGTAGGAAAAAAAGTAAGATTTGTGTATTCTATTCGTAACTACTAATCTCTTGCTAGGCTTTGATACTATCATACATGTTGTTAAGTGATGGTGTGGTTGAGAATGGTAAGCACTGTAGGTTGCAAATAGTTTCCGGAACAGTCACAATAGTTTTGTTTAGTGATAGTTTAACTGACCCATATAATAATAATATAGTGAAAGCCGCTTATTTACATTTTAAGTTCAATCCGGGCCTTTGAATAGTTACGAGCCTCCCTGAAAACGTGTTATGTGACTTTTTTTTTATTATAAGCGAACGCATGTTAAGTCTTGTAATCACTATAGCCATGTGACCAGACAATTATTATAAATTTAGTATTATTTTAGACATGTAGATATATGCATGTGCTTATATTTTCCCATCAATATGTTTATTGTCCGAGCGAAGTGAGGTTTCCATGTTTACTCGGGCGGTCAGCACTTTATCGGTCTGTCCGTCCATCCATCCTTCTCTCAGAGGCTAATTAATAAATTCTAAAGCAATAAAGTGTATCACTTAATATTCTTACGATATATGTGAAGCTACATTTCAAAATTGAAAATTTTGTTGAAAATATAAGTAAAAAAATTACCCATACACACCAATTGAGCGTTTATTTTAACATTTTAATTTATTTAATTCAGTTTGTTATTTATTAAATTAATTAAGTTTATTTAACAATATAATGTTGCAATATATATTGTTTACCTTTCAGTCCATGACAAACGGTTAAAACTTTTTTTTTTTTAATTTGTTTATTCTTGTTACTGGTATATTAAGAGAATATTTCACTGTATTTTTTAATTTTCAAATATACAATAAATTAACAAAGAGATTATTGTAATTTAATAACAATCATTATTCTTATAATTGTATATCTGTATTTTGCACAGCGCATAAGTATCGCTTTACACGCAGCCAGCATTTTGGGAACATTGCCAACGCGTAACCTTATTTTAATTATTTATTTTATTATTTTTTTAAGTTTTAGGAATATAAAGAAAAAAGGTATGAGCAATTAACCTCATTTTTCCATAGGAATAATTAAACGCAAGCAAAGCTAAAAAAACCGACATCACCGCTAATATAATTTTAACATAAACAAAATGTTATACTTACCAAACAAAAAAAAACATCAAAATCGATTCATAATTGGCGGAAATCCGCCAACATATAACATATAAACAAAAAAAAATGCAGTCGAATTGAGAACCTCCTTTTTAGAAGTCGGTTGATAATGTAAGAGTAAACTCAAAACTTTTCACTCTTGGTGAAAATTTTGGCCTCGGCGCGCGAACTACTAGTTCTTTGTAAAATATTCGATAACAGAAGACCAGAAGGTTTCTAAAAAATTGGGTGGGAAAATATATATTCATTTGTAATATAGGCTCACCTCCAAATGATGATAAACAGCCAAGACCCCATGAATTCTCTTGCACTAATAATGAAATTTCCCTTTAATTATTTCGGAATTAAGACATTCAGCTAAAATATACAGAAACCGGAGCGCTCACAATCACCGATACTACCAACTTACCAGCATTCCATTCCACAGACGCATTCCACACCTAGCTTCAATTCGCCGAGAATTTTCCTCAAACTTTCCTGGAATTAAATTAAATTTCCTTCACATTTACCGAAGAAAAGTGCAAATTCAATGAACATTGAAATAGTTTTCTAATTGAGGGTGAAAAAAGATAATGCTCGTTCCGCGGAGCGGTCAGAGGGAAGTTTTAATGAGTTCATTAGACTGAGAAATCTTGATTTTCGGCAAAATTTCACTTGAGGATAATTTCATGTCCTGGTAATTAATATTTTATCGGATTTCTCATTACGGGCCGTACCTATACGTACGCTAAAGTTCTAAGACTTGAAAGTCTTGGAATCTCTAATTTATCGGAAAACCGCTGAACTGCTTTATAACAACTTTGAAATCTTCTATCTATACCTATATATATATATATATATATTATAGATAGAAGATTAAGAATAAATTGATGAAAGTTAGTCTCAAAAAAAACTTAAAAACGGCTCGACCGATTTGACTGTTTTTTTTTGCTGTTTGTAATTGTCAGAGCTAGGTTTGTATTTTTTTAATTTTAGGTCACCGAATGTTGCACTCTAGCGAAGCTAGGGCTAATTACACTTGTAATTTAATACATTAACGTTTGTTGGGTTATAGAAAGCGTAAGTATGTACCTATATGGAAGCGGAAAATCGGAAGTCAAAAGTACCGAAACTGTCAAAATAATGATGCAGCCAAACTTTCAGCACGAACATTTAAGAGTCACTGCTTGCTTTCTATCTCATTATATTTTCGTTTGTGTTCAATGTACACGCATTATAGGAGTATGTAAAGGTAAATGAAAATATTGTATTCTTTTAACCAAAACCAACGTCACCGCTTATCTACATCTACACTATTATTATTATTAAGAGGAAAGATTTGTATTTAAATATTTTTGTATGTTACGAATAAACTTAAAAACGACTAGACCGATTCCAAAAATTCTTTTACCGTTAGAAAGTTACATTTTTACTGAGTAGCAAAGGCTAAATTTATTACTAGAAAAAAATAGAGATCCTTAGAAATCTCTACTAAAACCAACCCAAGGTGTAAAAATGTTTGCCATAAAATGTTTTTCATCGCATACGCTGCGCAAATTATTGATGATTGAACAAAAAAATGTTCTAACAATATTATAGAACATATCAATATCTACAAAACATTTCGCGAGACCATATGTCCAAATATTGTAGTTACGTCACTTTAACTACTTTTTTTACTTTAGTATTTTTCACCCCCCTTTTTCCATTTTTTGATCGCGACTTTAGTATAAATAACCAATATTCAAAAGTTTTTGGTATTATGGTATTAAAGTACCTAGCGACCATAAACGCGAAAGAGGTAAAACACTTTCTAATCATGGCATTGCAACGCATGCCTGGTACAGCTAGTAGGTATCTTAATAAATGAATTAGTTCAATTACATTATTACGTACGTTCTTAAATAAACAGAACATTATTATAATATTCACAACAATGAAATCTAGGAAAACCGCTTTGTTATTGTATTACAAACGTTTCTAATAGCAATAAAGAGTTCTTGCTAACTCCACTGATGAGGAAAATTACCTAACATTTGTCGGTCAATCTAGTAGCTCATAGCGATAAACATTTTTATGGATATGAAAAAGTGAAACAATTTGTTTTTATGCCACTGGCCTACTGACCGCACTTTGTAATTTTTATTACAAAACAGTTTTATTATTTCACTTAGTAAACAACGATTTCCATTATTTCATTGCCAAATTCTTTTATATTCTCGTATCTAGATAAAAAACTTTTTTTTTTCATTACTAAATAACTTACTAAATACTCAATAATTTATTGCTTTCATATGTATTAATAAAGTTGTTTACACAAATGACCCCAATAGGGGACTGCAACGACAGTGTAGGACCGACCTATATATATGTATACATTGATGCATACTATCCTTTACAGAGAAGTTATTTGTCATTAAAAAATCATCTAGCGTGTAAGTTGACTTGAGTCGTTCAGCACTTTGTCCGTCCGTCCGTCTGTCAGAGGCATCTAGCGTCTAAACCATTTAAGCGAATGACTTCAAATTCTCATAGAATATGTAAAACTACGGCCCAAAGCACAAATGACATTTAAAATTATATAGATGAAAATGTTAAAGGGGCTCCCATACACGTAAGTGGGGAGCAAAATAATTTTTATTTTTTTATCTACCCTTGTGGGGTATAGCTGAAAAAGGACTTGATAAGAAGAGTACGAAACCGGTTTAAAAATATCTAGGTTAGAAAATAATGATTTGGTAGGCCACCAAAGTCACTTTTTTAGACCTATTTTGTCCCGGGGTCTTTCACAAAAACGGCGTCACACTGAACGCTGAAACTTACGTATAATATCCGTTATATCCTGAACAACAAATACAGAAATCAAACAATTATTATATAGAAAAAAAGTTATAAGCAAGTAACCTCAAAAGTTTTTCTGTATGAGGCAAAATGTAAACGCGAGATCTCAGTTTGGCGCGAACGACTTTTGAGTAAGTCGAAGTATATTTGTCAATTAGGAACGTGTTAAGTTTATTAGCGAACGTAAGCTCATTTACTCCTATTTTTACTTATAACCTGTTAATAAAATTAAAAGTGGATTGCAGTTCAGAAGTTTTGTAGTTCGTAGCAATGAATAATTAAACACTATAGTACCTACGTAATTGCACAGCATATACCAGTGGCCCAAGCACGAATAACCTGCGAGAAAATGTTCGTACCGAAAATGTAAACAATTTGTATGAAATTTGATTAGCGCCTCTATAGTGCATAAATTGAACTAAATTTAGCAGCATGAACGGTTTTGACAATTCTCCTATCGCCTTCGTATCGATACGTTATCGTTACTTGAGACATTTTGTATGAAAATCGCGAGCACGAACTTTGTTTTGACATTAGCTCGAAGGCTGGCGTAAAGCTATCGAGAACGAATCTTTATTCACTTACACGCTTTCACACTCACAGCCCCACACTAAGTTCAATGACTTGTGTCGTGGGTGCTGGAAACATTCACATCACACACACACACAATCACAACCAGAACCAGAAACACAAATTTTCCCTGGGAAGAAAACTTGTGTTCCCGTAACTTACAATTTGTTGGTGAGAAAACATTCATAATTGAATCTGGAACCATATCCCTATTCGAAAATAGACAGTAATTTGGACCATTCTCGTTTATTGCATTCAGTAGTTGTGATTGGTCGTGTGCATATGTACCTGATATTTGTATAGCTAAATTTTAAAAAGTAAACCGCCAAGTTAAAAAATGGCGTTGTTGATTTTGTATAATGTTCCAAAAGCTGTGACTCTTCAATGTGAGATAATGGTGGATTATTAACCGTTAATATTTTGTATATGTGCATAAGTGTAGGCAAGTCATATAAAGTTGAATAACGTAATTTTCGCCTTCGCTCCAAAACTCTAATAGAAGTTCTAGTAAAGTTTCTACCACTTTACTAGGGCATGACTTGACTATGACTGGACCTTGACTGGTTACTTGACTTTGACTGTGACATGTGACTAGGACTTTTAATATGACACTTGAAATATATTATTACTTGACGCTGGCTAAATTCACAAAATTGCGAAGCCAAAATTAAAAGAAAAAAAATACTGGAGAGTTGCGAACATTATTTTGGTATTCGCCATTGGCGTCTTTATATTCTTTGAGTGACGTCAACTGCCGATTAGGCGGTCACAGGGACTGATGAACGAAGATAGGATTGGAAGACTCAATAGTGAGCCCAAGCCAAGATAAGCATGGAGCTCCTGCCAAGATTCCCCGAGGGTAATTGCCCTCGGCGCCCAGCCTAGGCAAGAATGGACTACATTGAGGCCTATTCCTGACGCTTAAAGATGGGCGTTTAAACGAAAAGCAAATAATGAAACAGTACTTTTCAATAAAAGCAGTTAAGCACAATTAAAATTTTAAGCACTTTTCATTATTTGCTTTAATTAAAATTAAAAACCGACCATGTTTCGCTGAAAGTTCAAACAACGCCATCTACTAGAACTGGGGGTAAATTACAAAATATGTCATAAACTTATCGTCATATTAGGTTCTAAAATGAACCTTATACACAACAATGTAAGCTTTCTTCTCGATTGCATAATTTAAAAGTTAAAAGGTAACCTTACCAAATTTGGTATGTGCCGATTTGAGATAAAATGCTTAGAGTAGACAACCTTCAAGATTCGTTCGGACTATTAATTGCTTATTTCATTATTTGCTTAAAAAATCGTGGTGTCAGTCCTTGGGTATATATCTTATTTATCTCTGGTGTCAGTCCTTGTCAGTCAAGAAGCCGCCATTGTTTGTTTTGATTTTTTTACTTCGAACTTTTAAGTTGAACTTCTTGTGTGATTAATTGTTGTGTCAAGTACGAAGGAAAATTCATTGAATTTATACATTGTTGTTATAGTAAGCAATAATTGCGTACAATTCTTGACATCGCTTTTTACAATGAAAACCAAAAATTCAGTTTATTAACATAAAATAATTTTAATGTAAATAAGCAAATAAGCAATTAATAAAAGTTGTTAAAAAAAATAAGTGTATAGCATAAGTTTGTTAAAAATTTTAAGTCGTTATTCACATCGCTACTGACGCTCAGATAGAAGCTCCAGAAGGGAATACTTGACTTGACTGGCGGTCACAGGTTCGAATACTATCACGATCCGGTAAAGGCAACATTATAATCTAAGTAATAAGTGTTGATGCGGCGACAAAAAAGAAAGAAAGTAAATGTATTTATAGCATGGGAACTATCCAATATGGACAGCTGATCAGAAAATAGTACATAATGGTAAAATGATTTTATAACATCTATGTTCTGTTAAAAATAAGTTGGCATATGACCTCTATTTAGTAGACTTGTTAATGTTTTTTTCGACTACGCCGCGTTTTGCTTCTCTCCCTTTTTTCGTATCGAAAATGAATGAGGATCGACGTAAACTCATCCCAAAGAAGAGCATCGTATATGCTCGAAACCTAGGTCGATCAATTTCGTCAAATGGCGTGAGTGATAGCCGTATTTTAATAAAAAAAGGTATATACTATGACTAGAGAAAGGAAAAAAGTAGTATTGAGAATAGTTACTTCCGATAAACGGCACTATCGCTCGATAAATGTCAAAAAATATTTTAATTATAGTATGTGGATAGTGTAATTCTTAAACTGCTACTAAGTACTCGTACCTGGATGAACGAGCTTCGCTCGGTTTTTTTATTTTTGGTTCATGACGTTTTCTAAAAATGTAATCTAGATCGATTTATCGCTCCCGAAAGCCCCTGCATACTAAATATCATGAAAATAGTTAGAGCCGTTCCCGAGATTCAGATTATATATATATATATATATATATTATATATGTTTTTATTTTTTTTATATATACAAAAATTGCTCGTTTAAAGATAATATCTGGATGACCGAGCTTTGCTCGGTTTTTTGTTTTTGGTAGAATGTGTTTGAATTTGTAGCCTCAGAAAGCTCCATCTAGTGTCGAGTAGAAACAGTTTTTTACATCGATCATGGCGTAATAGATGGCGCTGATAGTTTCTTAAACCCGGTTTTTCAAATGCAGTTTGGGAACCGAGCATTTCCTGGAACGTTGATAAATCGATTCCGTGTGCCAAAAAACCCCTAATCTGTAACTTTCATGAAAATCGTTGGAGCCGTTTCCGAGATCCTGATTACACATATACAAGAATTGCTCGTTTAAAGATATTAGATTACATAGATTTCTCTATATTCATGACACTTCTTATCGCGTTGCTGTCAAGTGTTTTTTTTAGTTCTCTTAAATAATAGTTAGTTAAAAGTAATTTATACAGCTATCTCATTCTGCAACTGTTCAACGGAAGCTTCTTCAACATAAGTTTAGAAACATTTTATAACAAAAGATATTCATAAATCGAGCAAACGGAAACGCAGAGGCAATTTGCATTGGCCGGAGGAGTTTCGAGGAAATTGTGATGCATTCATAAAATTGTTCGCTCCATCGGCTGTCCACAATAGCTGGTATTTCGCGATTGTTAGCAATTTTTGTCGTTTCCTACCACTTCACATTTTGTGCGGTTTGGGCAAGTTACTCGTAAAAGTGTTTTTATTTTTTTTACTGGTTAAAAGACAACAAACACTTTTCAAAGCCCCACACTGACATACAATTTAAATGAATTTTAACATTGCTAATATTGTCCAATTTTGTTTGACAGTATTATATTTGTTATTCCGACTTTTAATTCTTATTTAATTATTTTTTATTATTTTAAATTACTTTTAATTAATCATTTGTATAAGTAACGTAACATTTAACAATTTTTTTATAAATATTAAAATCTTATGTCGCGTATGCCGAAAACATTCACATATAAGACACAAAAAACTCAAGGCAAAGTGGAAGAGTGGACTTGAGCATTTGAGTTACCTATAAGCTCGATGCCTTGTAGGTGTACGTGTTTGGTGTAAAGATGTATTTAGTTATTGCAAATATAGGCAATTGGTCCATAGATATAGCTATCTCAACTGACACAGATATAAAAGTAGCATAGATCCTTGTCGCACACTAAATGGCAAAGTGGAACCAATGAATTTTCTATGTTCTTGCTAAATTCAAATATTATATTCTTTCATTCGTTTTGGCTTGATTGAGTCACAAACAAACAAAGAGGACTTTCACATAATATATGTAAGAGGGTTAGTATTGGATGCTCACAGGTATTGTATGTTGGCGTATGGCGAGGTCAATATAAAATGTATGGGTAAATGGAAGGTTTGCGTTTATGGTTTAATACGAAACTACGATGCACAGGCAAGAATGAAAGCTATAAGTAAATCATTCATTTTATAAATTAATATTTTCCTTGATAAAAAATCGATTATTTTGATTTAAAAATAACAAGTCTAGCTGGCCTGTTCATTTGTTTTTAAATAAATATGTTCCTTGATTGAAAATAAAACCTCGACTAAAAAAAAGCTTATATATTTATATATATAATTCTACTGTACGTGTGTATGTCACTGAACTCCTACTAAACGGCTGGACCGATTTGAATGATTTTTTTTGTATGCGTTTGGGTGGCGCCCTGGATGGTTTATATTCACAAATCAGCCCGGCATATGGCGCTGCAGGGGTTGCACACGGGCGAAACCGGGGCGAATCACTAGTCAATATATATAAATCAATTGTTGTGCGTTAATCTCGCAAAAGCTCGAAAATGGCTCGACTGATTTGGCTATATCTTTTTTTGTTATGTTCGTAATTGTCAGGGCAATGTTTGTGCGTAACATTACATACAATATAACATTTAATCCCGTAAAAATAAATTGGACTCACCCCGTATTAATAAAAAATAATAATACGCAAGCTGACAGTGTTGGGTGTAGATATAAAATTTTGGAAAGCAATGCAAAATGGCAAACTTATAGCAAAAGGTTTATTTAGATATATTGTTTTCATTCGATAACAACCGTAAATTATGTTAGTTGTATAAGCTACCTTAATTTAAGAGAGTAATTATGGTAAAATGTGTGAGTCCTAATTTAATTAACAAGACCATGTTCGCCGGATTGCATACGCTAAGAGAATTCCGTATAAAAATGTTCATCTCCCGAGGTTTAAAAGGGTTCAAAGTTATTACGCGGCGACAAAAGGAGAGTGAATAATTAACAAAACACAAAGCCACTGCCACCAGGCGTCGGATCGCGGAAAATATGATTATTTTACCAGAGCCTACAGTTGTGTAAATTTATGACTGTTATATTAATCTGGGAGGAAATGGAAACAATATTTGTTATTCTAATTGTGAGCAATATACCTAAATACAAATCAACGTCAATATCAAATAAAAAAATACATTATTATTTTTATGTACAAACTCATGCAAATCTAAGCTAAGTCGTCTGATGGTAAGCTTTTTTTATGCAGAAGCCTATTCTCACCTGATGGAAAGTGATTATGCGGTCAAAGATGGGACATGCTAGAAGATACCTATTCACTCAAGACTTGAAGACTCCCAGCAGATTATACCATAGTAGAATCATTAACTTTCATGAGTGCTTTCTTGGGGCCCATGTGAATAAACGATTTTGAGTTTTGATTTTGATACCGTTCGTTCGTTTAAGCTACTCGTCTATATGGTCAATACAAGACGAATCTGTATTTAACTTTTAAAAAAGGAGAAATTTCTTCCATAGGGAAGAAATTTCTCCTTTTTTAAAAGTTTAATACACTATAGAGTCTAGAGTGAATAGGTTTGTAGGTAGTTATAGCTGGTAGGTATCGGTATAGTTAATAGGTCTAGACAAGCATGTTCTATCTTCGGCCGTATCTTCACTTTCCATCAAGTGATATATTGGTCAAATCCAGCGTAAAAAAGAGGTCATGTATTCAATGAGTCAGTAAGATGGATAGCCTAAATTGCAAAAATACTTACTCGTAAAAAGTTTCTCTAAATAACTACTGAAGGCGAGGTTCCGTGACCGCGCGTTGTTAGTTTCAGCCATCGCCTACTGCTGCCAACTCAAACACCGACTTGTGAACTTTACTTAAGGTGTGCCAGGATACACCCGGAGCTTGCTGATCACAACGATTCAAGGGAGTAACGATGATAAAAAGAGGAATAGACCAGCTATTTTTATTTACATCAGGAACAGCATACAGAATCAATACAAAGTATGAGTAATACAAAGTATATAGTATAGAGGCAATAAAGCCAACGACACTTTTCTTAGGTAGACTACTAACTAGTTGTTCGCCCTGAACTGAGATCTTGCGCCTTCATTTTGCCTAATCGAGAAACACTTTTGAGGTCACGTTTCGCTCGATCAAATATTTGATTTTTACTCTAACTGATGCTAACTTACAAAACAGTGAGAATTATTATTAAAATACATATCAATCATAACATTGCATATTAAACCTGATTAAACGGTATCAATAGTAACAAAGATGCTAACGTATGCGCGGAATCCTACTAATATTATAAATCTGAAAGTTGCAAGTGTGTGTTAGTGTGTAAGTATTTTTGAACGGATTCGGATGAAATTTGGAATGTACATAGCTAACACATTGGCTACTTTTTAACTTGATAATAGTGGGTGAAGCCGCGGGGCACGGCTAGTAAGTTTATAATTGTGGTAATGTTATATTAATAAGTATAATAATTATATAGTTAAGATAATTATGAACTTATATAGACTTAATACAGAATTAATTTGAATTTTATTTTAACCACTTTTTTGAATTCAAACAAAATACTGTTAAAAATATTAATATCATAATATCAATGAATTTGCAGCCATTACCGCTAATGTCAATAATTCGGCGGATTCGTAAAGTTTCAGGTTTGGTTAAGGTACAAAAATATTAGGAGGACATTTCAACTTAGTCGGAAGTTTGAAGTTCGGTCTAAGTTCACTGATTATTGTGTTAAAACCAAATGACCAAAAATTCTTATAATAAAAGTAAGCCATAATCCAGCAAGAGTCTATCATGGCTTGGCAGATGCCATAGATCTACGAATGTTTTGGTGGTGATACAACGAGCATCCATTTATGTCACTCGTGAACCACATTTTTTTTAGATCATATAGATCACTTATATTTTCAATTACTCAAGCTACTTCAATATAAAAATGAGAAATTATCTATGGGGAAATGCAGTGAAAAATCAAAACTGTAGCTTAAGTAAAAAATAAAGGAACAAAACCTTTTTTTTTTAAATCTGGTCATTTGGCCGGCAGGAGCACAATTTGCCTTTCCAAGGGACATTAACATATGTGCTTCTGGTTGATGGTGTGATTGTGTGAACTTAATGTGGGGCTGTGAGTGTAAATGCTTTCGTTTTTTCGTTCTTTACATGTGACGAATGAATTAATTAGTGTTTATAAAATCTTTGCAGATTTTATTTGTAAAACATTCTGCTATGCATTTTACCTATTTTAACTCCCTTATCTCTGACAACAAACTTTTAAAACAAAAAATGTAACCGTATACAGGTTCTTCTCTAGATGGCTGTAATTTTGCGAATCTGGCAGTAGAGTCATTAACTTTCATGAGTACATCTTTGGGGCCCATGTGAATAAACGATTTTGATTTTGAATTCGATATAGGTTATGACCGTGAATAACATGTACTCGTAGCTATGTAGCTACCTATATTTGATGACAGCATGGGAATCTTATAAACTAATAACTACCACAATTATTCGGTTTACTAATTACTACCTATAGAAAATTAATTAATGGAGAGTATCCGATTACATATGCAGGTTCTCATTAATGTGTTATTACTGTAATGAAGTGGTTTAATTCGAATGCTTTGTGATTATTTATAACTACCTTTTGCCCGCGGCTTCGCTCGCGTAAAGAAGTATTATTTTAAAATTGACAAAGCTTCATACAAACTTTATTCCCCTATTTTATCCCTTTGGGGGTAGAATTAATCAAAATCCTTTCTTAGCGGATGCCTACGTCATAACATCTACCTGCATGCCAAATTTTAGCCCGATCCGTCCAGTGGTTTGGGCTGCTAAACCGATTTGAACAATTCAGATCGCGATCAACAGTTATAAAAATGTGTCAAATATTATATTTACAAGTAAATTCGAACTCAGCGACTCATAGAGACTAAATAAGGAATTCAAAGATCAAAACAAGCCAAAAGACATAAAGAAACAAAGATGGTTGGAAAATTAAACACAGAAAAATATATGTACACAAGTATCTAACTTTTCATTGCTATGTTTATTTATTAAATAGTATTATATTAAAACAATAAGATCGACAGTATTAATTGTGTTAATGAAACAAGCTCAGCATTGTGCTAAGAATGCATGCCTCGCAATGATGGTTTTCACCTTATTGATTAAAATATTCGATGACACTGCAGATGACTTAGGCAGGCATGCCGCTTGCAATCAGGTAACATCTTGCTTAGCACAAACAACAATAGTTTCTTTCAAAAATAGCTTCCAGCTCCTCCACTAGAGGTCGGGAGTACCTACAGGTAATATTGCAGCTGCAAAGGTGTGCTTTACAAAACCATTAGGTAATTGGCCTCAGTGCTCGCGAAGCAATTCGCAAATTGCTTGCTTACCCGTTAAACGACGTAATGGTTTCAGTGCGGTGCATGTTGCATATATATTGCTGAATTATTGTAAGTCGATAGAGATTTTAAGCGCATATATACTACAAAATAATCCAAGTAGACAAAAATAAGATTTTTAAAATACTCCAGACGTTATGTATTTAAAACGGCTGCACCGATTCCCACCAAACACGGCTATATTATCCGTTCCTATAAAACCATCTATTGTCTATTCCGGGCATCGATAATATAATCTTTGCATCGATGTCGAAATCCAACGATTTTCTTTTGTTATGAACCATCGAATCGACTGAACTTTCAACCGATCGACTGTCGTATCGACACTACTGTCGATTAGTTTGACGACTGTATCCCACAGTTCACCATACTCAAGTCGAAAAATCTGTCGCCAACATCACAGAAATGTTGTTTTGGCAGCTAAGTACCCTTAAGAGCCAGTTATTCTAGACCTAGCGTTTTACCATCCTCAAACACGTCATCACTTACCATCATAGAGATAAAAGTCAAACACTAACCTTTCAAAAAAAAACAGGGAGTGTCGTAAAGACACACGATAGAATTGAAACCTTTGTAAAAAACTTTCAATTATTCATCACAGTGTTTTCCCCCACCACTTTTCGTCACACAAAAAGGTTGCGGATCAGTATTTCAAAGCCCTCCCATAAAAAGTTTTACTTGAAAACCGTTGAAACCGTTTGAACTTGTTTAGTGTTAGTGTATTAGTGTAATGTAGTGTTTTATAAGTGCTGCTCAAAAAGAACACATGAACCAAGTGTCTTCGCCTTAATAGAGACAATAAGAAAAGTGTTAATGGACACATTCTTGGATATTTTAAATCTAGCAGAATAAGTTAAATTTAAGTTACTTATTAGCCTAATCTTGGCTAGATTGTAACAAAAATAGGGAACACTCTATCGTGACCTATAATAGTGAAAGAAAAAAAAAAAAGAAAACTTGAAAAAACAAACGATTATTAAACCTAAAAAACAAACAATCATCGTCTGCTAAAATATGGATACAACGTATAGAAAATAGGAGTGACACCAAAAAGCTCACTAAATGGCTCACATAGATGCTCGTATGTTGTGATCGTATAGATTTAATACACAACAATCGAAATGTTTGATTATCTTGGAAAAGTAAATAAGGGCGTGTAATCAAGGAAATCTTTTTTTTTTTTTTATTTGTGACAGGCTAGTGTTTGACCACTATCTCACCTGATGGTAAGTGACGATGTGATCGAAGCTGGTAAACACACTAGACCTGGAATACGCAGGCTCTCAAGGATAACTGCCGGAACACCGTATTTGGCTTGGCGGCAGACTTTCAACTTGATGGTGGTAAGCTACTTTGGTAGCAAGCCAGGCGAGCAACCCACAAAATGCTCTACCACCTCTCAAATGTCACCTGATTTTATATATAAATTTAAACAACTTACAACTTGTGTCGACACTTTAGCTCCGTCATATCTTTATGAATCACAGAATGGGGTTGGCACCGCGGCAACTTCGGCAGAATACCGCAAACGGCGTAAATGTGGAAACCTCGACAGTGGTTACATATTTGAGCCGTTTGGTGTTAAAACACTGGTCTCGTGGGGACCGGGAGCTCATTCTATTTTCAAAAATCTACCAGAGCGCCTGATTGAGGCTACCTGTGATCAAATGGCACGTATATGGCTCAACGTATTAGCATTGCAATTTAGAGAGGCAATGCCGCCAGCATGATGGGAACGCTACCCGCTGGTAGTGGATTTGAGCACTTGAGTTACCTATAAGCTCGATGTCTTGTAAGTAACTAAGGTCTGTGCTGTATATAGTTTTAGTTTAGTTTTAGGAAATATAGGCGATTGGCCCGCTAAAAGTAAATTGTCGCATGTATGAAAGATCATATGGGAACGGCTTGTCTGAAAACTGTTTTTTTGTCGTGTTCGTAATTATTCGGGCATATTTTGTAGCAACGCATTAAATATTAAGATAAAGAATATGAATATCTAACAATTTATTAATGTTTACTAACCGGCTGGTACTCGCGGCGGTTTTTGTCGGATTTTCCGACTAGTTTCGGGCATGTACGATCTAACAATTTCTTTTTTTTTATAAGATGATAAGGTGACTTTTATAGAAAGTCCCTACTGTAGTAGCAAAATTAATTAACTTTTAATAACTTTGCTTTTACATAGTAGACTTCATTTAACGACGCAAGCTTGCCACAAAATTATAATCCGCTTGGTCCGTATGGACAGGGTGTAATTCTCAAAGCCGCGACAAATAACAACCGTATGATTTTACTTTTTTAACCGACTTCAAAAAAAGGAGGAGGTTCTCAATTTAACTTTTTTATGTATGTTTTATTATGTTAAAACACCGACTTCCAACTTTGTTGCGTAATTCCTCTCCATCCAAAGGTTGTCTGGAAGAGATCGCTTTTAGCGATAAGACCGCCTATTGTTACACTTATTTTTATTTGAAAGCACCAGCTTTTGATGTGGTCCCATTTAAATTTGATAAAGATCTGATTACTAGTTATATAACTCATTATCATCAATGATGCGTGTTTAATACATAAAATCTGATCAAGGTTCCGAAGATAAACCGGTGAAGTCGGTTTTTGCGTTAAATTATTTTATTATGGAAAGTGAAGATGAGGTTGAAAATGTAACATGCTTGCCTAAAATACTATTAACTTGAAGACACCTAGTTTGTACCGTGCGAGGAACAAAGACGCAGGCAACGAGTTCCAATCCTTTGCTGGGCAAATTATTAAAGTAGAAGCGAATGCTTCGATTTCTTCTTACGGAAACTGTTTGAAACTTATGCGTATTTTTACTTTATCTATGGCGCAGATATTCGTAGTGCAAGATACTGCCATAAACCAGCTTTTTTTCATTTGTTAGTACATTTTTTTATGCTCGATAGTCAAGCGTTTGACCACTATCTCACCTATTTGTACAAAAGTTATTTACCTTAATCAACACACTTACTAACTTATTGAGTAAACGGTGTTTAATTTGTGGGGGAAAAAACTATTGACACGCAAAAACAAAAACACAAATTTCCATTGGTCAGGAAGTAGTGCTCCTGCCGGGAACCGTACCCAGGATCGCGGCGCGGCGTATATAGAGACGCCGCACGCTGCAGATTACCCTGTTAGCGTAGTGGGTAAGCCTTTGCTATCTATCAATGCAAGAAACGTACGTCTTAATAGTCTATTTGGATGGTTTTGAAACTAGATAAGTTATCAAAATATTAATTATCACCAATTTATATGGCATAACCATCGATATAATATACTTTCGATGGTCATAACTAAAAAATAGGCACCATAAATTTTCGACAACATATCGTCAATGGTTTTATTAAAACATAAAACATAAAAAAAAATGGCGTCCGTTCCATAAAATAGTGGACAAGAAGAATACATTTTATAAATATCATGAGACGATAGAGCTCCAAAATACCACTTTTTTTAGAATACCTCTTGGGAAGTACCCTATTATAATTACAATCTAGCCAAACTAAAGCTAATCAGTAATTTAACTTTAACTTAAACTGCTACATTGGTAATCTAAGAATGTGTCCATTAACACTTTTCTTATTGGCTCTATTTAAGGGTAAGACACTTTGTTCGTGTGTTCTTTTGCAGCAAAATACCACATGAAAAATATTTAATATTTTATAATCACCATTTGTAATAGTAAAGTATAACGTTTAACTTTGTTTCTGATTTAAAATTAAAGAAAGCTCTTTTGTGGGTAATATTAGTCGGAATTTAATCCTTAAACTTTCGTCTTGTTTTAGTCTAGACTTTTGAAAATGAACTTTCACTTCCAGAATAGTATCCAAGTCTATAGGGACAAGCAGGCCGCTAATTAATGGCACCGCAGTGGGCTGAATAAAAACAGATATTAAAACTTTATACCTTTGTAAAAACTTATGTCGTAAAACGTACACTCGGTTAGATGTACTTAATATCGTTGGCATCTAGTTGGTGACGCGATTAATTCGAAGAGCGTTCCCAGTAATTGCATATTTCCTACTTTCCTACTAATATCATAAATCCGAAAGTTTGTGTTTAAGTGTGTGTGTAAATGTGTAAGTATGTTTATTCTTCACGCTTTAACGGCTGAACGGATTTGGATTAAATTTGGAATGTACATAGATTATACTTAGGATTAACACATAGGCTACTTTTTAATTTGATATAGCGGGCGAAGCCACGGGGCACGGCTAGTAAAATATACTCCAAGTTTTAACGTAGACAAAGTAGCAGCTATTATTCTTTGACGCAAAAACCTATTGGTTGCTACGATTTATAAGTGCTTGCCACTACAAATTGAACTGTAATAAAACAGTTACCAATAAGTAACAACTACCGAGTTCGAGTAACAACACTTCCCTTTACAACATAGCAAGTAATAGCAACTGTGGAGCTCCTTAATTCTTGGTGTAATGCTGGTATCAAGAAAATAAAGTTTTAACGAGTAGTTCTTGTTCACGGTTTATGGGTTCGTGGGTTGCGGTGGTGCCAGTGACGTCACTTGTTACCATTCGAGTTATAACAATTTATAGTACCTTAATGTTTCATCGAACGTTTAACATTAGAAATGTTTATGGGAGGTTGGTGTCTGAAGCAATTCGGCAGGAAAAAAAATGAAAACATATAACATAGATATATTGCTGTCCACTTACGGTGTATGGTGCCTTAATATATTTATTTATATGATTTTAATTGTCATTTTCGGCTTTAAGACACAGTTTTACATACATTCTCAGAGAATTTGAAGTTAGAGAGCCTTAGACGCTTAATGGCTTCGAGAGACGGACGGACGGACGCCATTCAGAAATAAGTCAAATTCAAGTAGATGTTGATTAATATATGTCGTAAAAAATTCGCAATAGCACGATATACATTTTTAACACCAAACCAAGTTCATAAAAGTGAAGACGTCCATCCGTTTCCTGAAAGCTCGTTTGTATATTGTTAAAACATTCGTACATAAAACATCTTACATACACAACCACTCATAAACCAATCAATTATACAGCACCTACACTACAAATACAGTCCTTAATTTTTACGTGATGAATTCTCCTCGACGCGTCTTAATCCAAACATAAAATATTTTACCGCCTCCGAATGACAAAAGCCCGTCACAATGAGCGCCAGACTGACAAAGGCTGAGCCTAATAAAGTCAATTTTATTATTATAGCCGCTCCCCATCACGGAATTATTTTGCGCTGAAGAAAAAAGACACCCTTTTCAACGCGGCAAGGCGTCTGTATAATTTGTTGTGACAAATCGCAGGGCTATTCAAAACAAGCGAGCGTCGAGACTGATTTACTTCGCTTTTGTGGATGGCAGACGGGCGGCAAAACGCCCAATTTGGAGAACATTTTTCTACGAGTGGACAAAAGACACGTCTGGATTCGATTTTACAAATTTAAAATTATTGGTAATGGTTGATGATTTATATATTTTACAGCAAAATAACTTTCCTTTTGCGCAGTCGGGTTCAATAATACTTATATATTATCATGTCAATCATTTTATAATATCACACGAAAACTTTTCTTTTTTACCGACTTCCCAAATCGGAGGATGTACTCAAGTCAACTATTTTTTTTTTGTGTCTTACCTCATAACTTCTCTCCACGTGAGCCGATTTCGTTTTTTTTTTAATTTGATAGATGTTGCTTTTTAATTGGTCCCATTTAAATTTGATCAAGATCTGATCAGTAGTTCTTGAAATATCTTCAATAATGCCTATTTTGACGATGTTCTCGTTTTTAAACGACTTCAAAAGTTACCACATAACTTCTTTTGTTGATAGCCGATTATGGTGGTTATTTTTTTATTTGAAAGCTGATGCTTTTCATGTGGTCCCATTGAAATTTGATCAAGATCTGATCTCTAGTTTTTGAGTAATCGTCAATAATGCGTGTTTAATACATTAAATCTGATCAATGTTCCGAAGATAAAGCGGTGAAGTCGGTTTTTTAAGCTTTGCTTGCTTTTAATTATTACTAGCTGCGCCTCGCGGTTTTACCCGCGTAAGTTCGGGACTCGCGGGAATTCCGGAATGAAAAGTCTATGTGTTAATTCAGCATGTCAGCTGCATCCATACCGATGCCGTTTAAGCGTTAAGAAGTAACAAACATACAAACACACTCACGAACTTTTCGAATTTTTTTTTTCGAAATCCGTGGAAAGTAGTTACGAGGTAACACAAATAAAAAAAATGCAGTCGACTTGAGTACCTCCTCCTTTTTTGTGAAGTCGGTAGAAAATAGAACTTATTGAAAGCAATTTAATACGAGACACTTTAAATAAATCATAATTCAAATAAGATTTAGACAAGAAATGACGTAATGGCAAAGCGCCGCATGCATTCAAGGTGACCGTGGTAGTCTTTGTAACAAGATTTTGTAACGTCTAGACTTACTATTTATTACTGGTGAATATTTTTATTTCCGATTTATGCTTAAGAAGCCTTAGTTATAAAAGACATCCGCGTGCAAATGGACGCGTCTTTCGGGAACTATGAATAAGATAATAGATGCTAACATATGTTTCGTTCTGTGCTCTATAGTGGTTGTATTATTAGTTTATATTCGTGATGTTGACGCAAAATTTAACGATACTACCAACCGTTATTGGAGCAATCAATTGCAAACACACGCGAATTCATCTCACCATGGCGCTTCGATGGACTATGACAAATCAAGGCATGGGTCAAAAACTTTCAATCACAACAATTTAACCCACTCAAGCCATCATCCTAAAGCTCATCACAAATCAAACAATACGACACACGATTCACATCGCCGCCGCAAGAAACCACCGCTCGGTAGCCGACGCAATCACACGACGCCCCATCAGAAATCAAGGAATGGAACCAATTCAGGCAGATTCAATGTGAGCAAACTTTTAGATAAAGAAACGAAAAAGGTCTTTGGTAAAGTACTTACGGCCATTGATACTTCCGGGATGAGTCTATCTACAAAGATTATTTTAATCGTGGCCGTATTAGTAATAATCCTTATTGTAATGTTGATACGTATGTTAAATTCTGAGATGTTCCAAAATAGAAACAGGCGCGATTCAGAGTAAAAAGGTCCTAGCAAGGTAAACAACAGTATTTTTTATAAGAAACTTATTATATTAATGTTTTTAGTAATAATATGTTTCGATGTATACCCAGCTCAGTGCTGATTGTATTCAAATTGCCAAATTGTTGCATATCCTATAAAAAAATTACATGTAGGTACTTTTAAACTCTTTATTATTTCAACTAGTTTTGTTTTGCCGTTAATTTAAACTGACCGAGTATGCCTTCTATTGTTACTGGGCATCCAAAAGTTGTCTGGAAGAGATCGCTTTAAGCGATATGACCGTCCATTGTACTACCACAATTTATGTATTTTTTCATTTGTCATTGTTTTTTATTTGTTGGTATGCAATAAAGCGTTTTGTATTGTATTGTAAAATCTAACTTGAAATATGTTTTTACTGCTTCTTCTTACTTAATACCAACATGTACAAAGTAAGTAACAGAGTAATATGCTTAGTTGCTTAGATAGGCAAGCATTTGACTACTATCTCATCTGATGGAAAGTGACGATGCGGCCGAAGATGTAGCATGCTTGCCTATTCACTCTTGACTTGAAGACTCCCAAATTATAGGTACCGTTCGGGGAACAAAGACGCGGGTAATTAAATCCACTCCTTCGCAGTACGGATAATCTCAACTCAAATCTCAAGTGTAATAAAATAAACTTTAAAAAACTACATACATTTGGCAAAAAAAAAAATTAAGAATTTTTGAGGGAGAAGTCTATGTATAAAATAAGCTTGGGACTAAATTCACTAAACGTGCGCAGCAAATAAACAAAAAATAATTAGTTGGGTCTCTTAAATGCCACGATCCCGGTTCACTTGTTATTTATACAACACTGTTATCATGTAGACTGCAGTGTGTCCAAGGTTACGCTTTCCGATTTGATATTAGTTTTTTAAAAATAGCACTTGATCAGCCTTGGGCGAAAATAATGAAATTTTTATACATCATTTCCTCCACTGTACAAGTCCGATCCATCGTCGCAGGCGGCTAAGGAGCTATTTTGTTTTGTAATTTAGCTTAAGTTAATTTGTTTTCTTAATTCTAATTTTAATCATTGTTAGCCCTACCATAACAAAATACAATATGACCGTCATGTTATTAAATAAAAGTCCTGTATAAAAACTTAATAAAAAATAAACTTTTTGTCTCGCCATATATTAGTATACTAGCTTTTGCCCGCGGCTTCGCTCGCGTTAAGAAGGACAACAAACTTTCATCCCCTATTTTATCCCCTTGGGGGTAGAATTAATCAAAATCCTTTCTTAGCGGATGCTTACGTCATAACATCTACCTGCATGCCAAATTTCAGCCCGATCCGTCCAGTGGTTTGGGCTGTGCGTTGATAGATCACTATGTCAGTCAGTCAGCCAGTCAGTCACCTTTGAGTTATATATATTTAGATGTTGTTATTGTGAAATAAAACGTGATTTTTGCATATATACGAAAAAGCAAAGTATATATAAGTATATATATATACTTTGTTTTTTCTTAAGTATATGTATAATTTGAAATTTTGATTTTATGGATTGCATTACGTATTGTGCTTTTTGCGTGTTATTGTTTGTCATATTTAAAGTAGCATTAATTATAAAATAAATCTATTATGTTGTATTAGTGACCTACAAACTGTTGCTACTTTATTACTATTTTAAAACATCTTTTTTTATACAGTTTTATAGTCAAATATATTTGGTTTTGATTTTAATTACTTTTAAAAGTTGTTTTATTTGTTACCAAATACTAATATATCGGAGCATAATGACATAGGAAGGTACTCTCTATAATATATCTTCGATATGATTATGATATTTTGTTTTTTATAATTTGAAGAATGATTATCTTTTTATTTATGCTGTATAGCCAAGCCTATGACCATTATCCCACTTGATTAAAAGTGACGATGTGGCCATACTTAGATTTTTTTTAACGTTTATCGTAAAGTTCTTGAAACGTAAAAAGGTGGTCAAAAGTTTGCTTATCTTGAATTAAAAAATGTTCTCTCCGAACTGAGATCTCGCGCCTATATTTTTCCTTATAAAGAAAATCTTTTGAGGTAAGGGGCTTAATTTTTTTTTAATGATACATTTTATTTTTAAGTTGTTTAATTTTTGTATTAATTGTCTAATCTACGGGCCAATTGCCTATATTTCCTAAAACTAAACTAAAACTATATACAGCAAAGAGCCAAGTTACCTACAAGCCATCGAGCCTATAGGTAACTCAAGTGCTCAAGCCCACTACCAGTGGGTAGCGTTCCCATCATGCTGGCTGCATTGCCTCTCTGAATTGCAATGCTAATACGTTGAGCCAAATAAGTGCCAGCATTTTGGTCACGCGTCGCCTCAACCAGGCGCTCTGATAGCATTTTGAAAATAGAATGAGCTCCCGGTCCCCACGGACCCAGTGTCTCAACACCGAGGTTTCCATATTTTCGCCGTTTGCGCTGCTCTGCCGAAGTTGCCGCGACGCCAACCCCATTCTGTAATTCAGGAAGATGTGACGGAGCTAAAGTATCGACACAAGTTGCATCCCACACTAAAGGCCGTCCCATCTTCCATGGAATTAAAGTCATTCCGTCAGGTCTTTTACCATCGTCACGCATCAGACCATTCGGTTCGAGAATGGCTGGAACGTTGGCACTGGTAAAAGCCCGGCGGATGATATCGTTGAGGCTGGCGTGGCGGGAAATTCGGCCAGCACTTTTCTGGCACGAGAGGCCGTGGTGACCGAGCTGGTCAACAGCAGTACCACACTGACAGCTATGGGCAACATAGCACCTTGCACCCAAACGTAAGCATATAGCGAGACGGAAAGCAGATGGATCCATAAGAGTACCAGTATTAAGCGAGGGAATGGCCTGCAACCAAAGCCCTGACTCCCATACAGAAACTGCTAGAAGTCTAGCACGCTCTGTGACGCTAGGACACGTATCTAAAAGATGTTTCCGTGCTAGTTCACAGAGCGGCCGATCCCACAGTCTCTGTGAGGATAGCCTCACTGGGAGCCCGGTATTTGGCCATGCCATCTCCCAGGCGCTTGTGGCCTCAGTCTGGTTTGAAATTTCTAAAGAACCCAAACTATGTGAAAGTATTTTTTCGACTAATTTAGAAGTACCATGAACTGAGGACAAGAAAGCCGGTAACGCAACACTAGAAATTTTACGAATACCTAAGCCTCCTAGTCTTACAGGTAAAGAAGCTTGTGACCAAGCCCTATCATCTATGTCAATATTCAAAACCGATACAAGAGTATTCTTTACGATATTGTCCATGCTCTCGAGGAGCGCGCCATGTTTCCATAGCGGACAACATCTTAAAGAATACGTAAATTTTGGGACAAAAAGGCAAAATCTAATAATTGTAAAAGCCATATGAGTGTTAATTTTGAGCCGATTGCTCAAAATTAACACTCACTCGTCGGAAGAATTTTTAAAATTTTGAATTTTTTCTTCTACAAAAGGTGAAATTGATTCATCTAATATCGGCGAACCTAAAAGGCGAAGTGAACACTTGTCGACTAGTTTTATATTGTAAGCCAATGAGTTAAATTTTTGTAAAACCGATAATTTGTCTGAACAGTTATCGCAAACAAAAAGTTCGCATTTTGAAAAATTTAGTTCAAGCCCAATCATTTTAAATTCATCTATTAGTAATTTTAGATCACTTAAGACAGTATTCACATCACCTCCCAGAGTTCCGTCATCCAAATACCAAACATTTAGTTTGGATTGGAGACGTTGAATTATCGGATTGACAGCTAAAGAAAAAATTGCTGGGCCGCACGGGTCACCCTGCTGACATCCAACGGAAGACAAAAGAACATCGTTTTTGTAAATTAATTTTGATGGTTTACCATAGCATTGCCAAATAAAATTATATAACTCTGGAATTTTATCTTTCACCTGGGTCAGAAGGGTGCCTCTATCAACAGAATTAAAAGCATTCTTAACATCCACCTTTAGCAACACCTCTCCACAATTTTGATTTAAAAATGTTCTAAGGGAATGGACAGCAGCCTCACATCCGCCCCGCGAACCAAAACCAAGCTGTATAGGCTGAAAAAGATTGCTTAAAGAAGCAAACATTTTCTTACAACCGATTTTAGCCGCGAGGCGGCGATATGTGGTGCCTACCGCTATAGGCCTGATGCCACCATCTTTTTTGTTTAGTGCGCATAAATTTGCGCCGTACAAAATATCTGTGACGTCATTATTGACTTGACCTGACAACATCAGGTTAACTAAAGCCGTAAGGTCTTTCAAAAGAGCCTCACCAATCTCGCCAGAACTAGCACATAAAAGATCTTTTAGAATTTGCGGTGTTAAGCCATCTAGGCCACCGGCAGACCCACCTTTAAAAGACATAACGGCCGCAGCAACATCCTGAGCGGTCGCCTCAACAGTGACGTCATTCTGTTGAGGTGGATCAGGTAAATGGAGATTTGTTGCCGCGGGTGGATGTTTGTCACGAAGTGACTGTATCGTATCCGAATTATAAGGGGCTAAAGTGTCGCTAGAGAACAAGACTCGTGCTGCCCCTGTAATGTCACCATCACTAATTTTGTTTTCTACAATCTTATAAGTCGCCAAATTATCTTTATTTTTAGAATTTGTATTATCCCGCCTTATGGGCGGGACAATCATGCAAGAATCGAAAGAAATGTCTTCCAATGCCATGTACTTTACGCAGTTTTCCTTTACTCTATTAGTAAGGGACGTTTTGTTATTAGGGTCAAAAGATACGTAAAGTACGTGGTATGAAAAAGTCAATAGATGTTCCCAGGCACTTAATGAATTTTGAAAAACAACTTTCTTAATTGCCCTTGAAAGAGACTGAGCAACTGAAATGCGTGCGCCTCGCGGAATGCGCTTTAAAATAGGGACCGAATTTTTGTACAAGCTCAATACCTCCCAAAACGGTTTGGGAGGAGTAGCAGCGCTCGTTAAACTGCTACTATTGATACTTTCTTCATTAACTCGTAAAGAAAGGGGGACATTGATTTTATGGCATTTAGTTTTGTGAATTTTTAAGCCCCTCTGACCTTTAAAATAACAAATAATAACAAATAATTCAATTGATTTGAGAAAATAAAATATATATCTATTATGTAGTAAGGTAAATATTTTTGTATTTGTTTTTTCAAGTACAGGATATAACTGATATTACCCGTAAGTGTCAGCGTTAAATTTATAGCCGTTTTTGAGACAGATCCTGTGACAAACATCTATCACATCTATGTTATTTTTTTATGTGAAACATCAACATCTATGTTATTTTTTTATGTGAAATCTTCTTAAGCGGCTTTGTGCACTTTTTTGGGATGGGTAAAAAAATGTAAACTTGCGTCAGGACACGTGACCTGATAGAAAATTCGTAAGACGGAGGGAGGAGAGGAAGTAATATCCACCTCTCTTTCTACCGCGCGGCGAAAATTTATGCCTGCTCCTGCTGTTTGCAACGTTAATGTTCAAGTTTTCACTTCTGCCGGCTGTCCCGGCGTGCAACACGTTGTTTTTTTTTTGTTTGTAGGTAGGTATGTTACACGATAGATATCTCTGCCAATTATGAATCGATTTTGATGATTTTTTGTTTGGTAGAGTATACTTCAGAGGTCCCATATTATTATAAATTTTATCGAAATTGGTAAAGCCAAAACCCAAATATAAGCGATTAAGTCGGTTAAGCTTTGTTTGTGTTTCAATTTTCTATATTCGAAATATTAATTATCTATATAATAGACGAATTTATATTTTGGAAACAGGGTAGCTAACCAGGCAAGCATAAGAAAATGGCGTATCACCATGGATTTTATCAAGCTTTAGTACTCATGTTATGATAAATTGATCCTTCTTTTTTCCAATTCAATTTCTACGGCTCTTGTATCAAGCTTGTTTCAATGCCCTACTTTTTTAATAATTTACCAAAACAAACTCACGATACCCAGGCGTATGGTAAATTCAATTTATCTCAGGGGAAGGAAGTCAATAAAAGACTGTTCGTGAAACGCTTTCCAATTTCCATACTCAATCAATCTTCGTCTTCAATTAGGACGCGAAAAAATGCCGACTCGTCATATTGTCGTCGGAATGAGGTTGAGTGGAGTCTTGAGTGTATTTTGCCCGTTTTACTTTTTTGTCTTCACAAGGAACATTTATTTTTGTGTTCACTGAGTGTTCCTTACCTGCGGCTGTAATGTATCAGTATTTAGTCGCTTTAATTATAATTGAGCGAAATTCTTCTTCGAGATTTCTTCAATGTATTGTTCAAATAAGATAAGATTTGGAAATAATGAAATGAATATACTATATAGATATAAATGTATTACAATAAGTTTTGAAATGAATGTACAATGTAATGTTAGGTATCTCTAAGTTATGTGTTAAAAATCATTTTTCCTCTTTTACTAAGTTTTTGTAATACGTTTCCCATTCATAATGTAGCACAGATATGTTTTACATCATAAAATACTTCTAATAATAATTTGTGTTTTTTCGTATTTCTTCATTTCAAACATATATACTCACATTAGAACTTGTGTACGTATACCTTGTAAGGGTATTCAGCAAAGCAAACTGTTAAACAAATTATAAAATGATTACATGCTTTAACATTAACTTATTTTATTATTGTAATACAATTGCACAATGATATATACATAGTGCATGTGTTATTAAAACTTATGATTAATTTTATCATGATAATTTTAATTTGAACGCCTAAGTTATCAAATCATGAGGAACTGCAAGTTGGTTTAGTCGGTAGCGTGTTCGTTTTCTAAGCAGTGGGTGTCGGGTTCGATTTACTCAGTGGAAACACAATTTATATATAAACCCCGAAAATTTATGTTTCTGATTCTGTGTGTGATTGTGTGCGTAATGTGAAGTTTCCTGCACCCACGCCGAACTACGCGTGGGTAACTGTGATGGAGTCTATGTTTTATATATTTTTAAACGCTTACACTCTCACAGCTACATGCTACGTTGAAAGACTTATATCGTTCCGAAAACATTTACATCACACTTTCAATCACACTCAAGCAGAAGAACAATCGATCCTGAACTCCAGAAGTTAAAACCAAAGAATTGACCAATTTGCCACCGTGATTGTACAGGTTTAAACTTTACCTATTTTTGTAGTATTATGTGTTTGCAGTTTATATATCTATATATATATATATGAAACTGGCACCAAGTTTTACAGACAAAGACAAGATAAGCCTTTACATTATTTCTTAAACTTCTAATTTCCTTAGGAAGTCAGTTCTGTTTTCTTCTTATAATGTTACTTTTGGTATTCTAGTGTTCCTGTTGATATAAATAAAGTATAGGATGAAGTAAAAACGATTCTATCTGTGACTGAATTTCCAGAACAAACCATGTAAGTATAGGATATCGAGGAAGAAAATTGGAAGAAGGATATTTGTTCAATTGGACTGTGATTTTAGAGATTTAGGCCACGCGAAATACGTTTTATATTGGTTACTTAAGTCGTAAATAGCAATATATGCCTCGCGTCTTCGCCTGTATAAGAAAACACTTTTTTTACATCATATAAATTAACGTTTGGCTACTGTCTTACATGTGTAAGTGTAAAGTTCCTCGATGACCTAAAAATTAAACCTTGCTAGATCGATTTATCGCCCCTTAAACCCCCTGCATACAAAATTTCATGAAAATCGTTTCAGTAGTTTCCGTGATTCAGATTATATATACATATATACAAGAATTGCTCGTTTAAAGGTATAAGATAATATGAATATACTCATTCTTACAGCCGGATATAAGAATGATTGAACGATTTTTTAATTTCACAGTAACGTCACCTGATTTATACAAAGCTCTTTAGAGTTCCTAAATTAGTCTATTACTTTTTTTACGCATTCAAAATGTTTTCTTTCGTAAATATCGTCGTCATAAGCCGACGTTAACACTTCCCGACTGGTCCAAATCCCCAGCAAAAAGTTGGTGTTTCGCTCTGACGGAGACAGATTGTTTCCTATATTTGGCAAGCGTCTGCTTTACACGCTCACACACTGTGGAACTTGGAAATGGAATAGTCCGCATCCCTTGGGAGATAAAAGGATTAAGAATTTCTTCGTCATTCTGGAAGAGACGTACGTATTTGTACAGGCAGCTAATTTAATGATATCCGAGAGAAACTGGAGTCTAATAATCACACGGTAACATTTATTTAAACATGTGGCGGTATAATAATAATAATAGTTTATTCACAAAAACATCGATACTTATATCTACAGACATATAGTAGGTATGATCAAGTAAAATTATTGTTGCATATGTACCTAATGCAGAAATACAGTACAAAAGAATCTATTCATAATAGGAAAGGTGAAGCTGCTTGAACTGCAATTACTGTCTGGTTAACACTGACCTCATACTAGGATTCCCTGTGTTATGAGGACCAGTTTCTCCCGTTTGTGCTAGTTTTGACCTGATAACACATATACCTATATTGTATATATATATATATGGATTCAATTTTCTGGAAATTTTTGCTCATTGTGTTGTATCTAACTTTGTATTTGAGGTATTTGATATTTAAAATAAGATAAAAACTATGCATAAGTACCTTCATGGTAAAAGTAATTAAACGCAAGCAAATATTAAAAAAAACCGACTTTTCAGGGGTGATAAATCGATCTAGCTAGGTTCTATTTTTAGAAAACGAACCGGGACCGACAGCAAAGCGTGCCGTTTTATTAGTTCAACGTACTGACATATATATTATATCTATACTTAATTAAAACATGTTGTTTACTTACCAACCATCTTTTATAAAAATATAAAACTAACTAAAACATGGTAACTGTTTTAGTTAGAACCGTTTGATAAGCTGTTATTGTATGTAATCAGTAGAGAGAAAACAAATTAAAATCTATCAAAGATTATCAGTATCATGGACTTGACGAGAACGTTTTTTATTTGTGAATGGTTGATTTGTAAATGTGTAAATCCTACTATATAACTGTAAAAGATATTGAAGATGATTTTACTCAATAACGCCGATTCTACTTAACCGATTTGGCTGAAATTTTGATAAAAGGAAAATCGATATCTTGCATAACAAATAGGACACATCTTACTAATGCAGGCAAAGCCCGGTGGCTAAGTTAGTTAAATATAAATGCTTAGGAGTAGAATGTGAGAAAAAAATATTGTCTTCTAAATGTTTTTCTGTTGTTGATTTCTATGAATAATGTTTTAATCATAAAGAGATATTTTTTCTTTGAAATGAAATGAAAATTGACTTGCGTTGTTGTTATGTTAGTTTGCTTAGGTCAAATCTTGCGAACTAAATTAGAACCAATTCCATTTATCCCACGGAATTAAATTTTTAACCTCCGACGAGGGGTGTCATCTAGAGTGTTCTTGGCTATGATTGATAAACATTAGTGCAGCAGTTTTCTAAATCAGTGTGGGGGGTATTTTCAAATATTTTTTTTATGCGTTTTAGACCAACATTTGACCACCTGATTAAAAGTGATGATACGCCGAAGATGTGACATGTTTGTTTAGAAGATTATTATATATTTGGTTTTGCCTCTTGTTACAAGTTGATTCAGTTCCGATGACAAGATAAGCCTTTTGTGGCATTTTTGTGGTGAGTATGACCCAAATCACATCTCAGATTAGCTCCAGATAAAGGAACTCTTCAACCTTCAACATCACAGACACGAAATGTTGTGTAGGTGCGTATTAAATTCTGATAACTAGTTTTAAATGTTAATTTTATGTGCACTCTATGTTGACTCCTAAAAGCTGATTTTAAAAAATAATTGATGTTTTAATGTATTTCTAAATAAATCTCTATGTCGTGCTTAAAATGTCTCGTAGCTAAAAACAGCACACAGACTATTTATAAAATATGCATGCCCTTGGATGCGGATTCGCAATAAATTATATTGGACGGCCTCCAACACCTCATCTGGTTTATTCTTGAAATACCTATACCTACTTGATTTTTCAATGTATTAGCAACGAAGAGATAAAAGTATTTTTAGTAACTAGAAAGACGATTTTGTCGCATACGGAACCTTGCGTGCTAATAATAATTTAAAGTACAGTCAATTACAAATGAAGTGAATAGAGTACTATCTCAGTTTTACAGTGGTGCTAATTCTGTTGAGCACCGAACTAACCTAAACTAAACTAAAAATAAACTAATTTTAGTCAAAGAATACCTAAACGCTATTCTGATTTTACGTTGAACTTAATTTAAAAATTGAAATGACAGGACTAAAATTGATTTTGACAGCAACCAAATTGAATTGTATTCACAAGAGCCGCAATCACATATTCCTCTATTATAGACTTTGTAGGCCAGTATTTGCTTCATTAATTGCACGTGTTATTCTTTCAAGTATAAGATCACATTAAGAATAATCCAGACCTTTTTCATACAGACTAATTTGAATTTAAAATTTCTATTTTTAGTCTTAATTTGACGTAAAACATGTGAATTTGGTCATTTTCACTAAATAGAGTAACTAAACTAACTTAGTCCTGTCAAACTTAATTTTAGTCTAATCTTGCATTTTCTGAATAGGTTTTGGACTAAAGCAGGACTAAAACTAATTTTAGGCTAGTTTAGTCTAATTCTGGACAACAGAATCGGCACCAGTGTTTAAACATTTTGGTAGTGTTAAAGTGATATCTTTAAGTAAAACTGCTAAAGTACTATAAGAATAAAGGCATATCTGGTTTGAGCACGTTTGGTGCCTTGTGTCATTGAAGCATATTGACAAATAAAAAAACAATAATGATGAAGAAAGAAAATAAATTAACCTACATGACAAATGCATAGAAAATCAAAAATAAATTTGGATAATAATCCAACCTTTTGACCGACTTCCCAAAAAAGGAGGAGGTACTCAAGTCGACTGTATTTTTTAATTTTTTTTATGTTTTTACCTCATAACTTCTCTCCACGTGAGCCGATTTCAAATTTTTGTTATTTTTAAAGATGTTGCTTTCTAATTGGTCCCATTTAAATTTGATCAAGATCTGATCAGTAGTTCTTGAAATATCGTCAATAATGCCTATTCTGTGACGAATAATGCGTACTTTGACGATGTTCTCGTTTACCCGACTTCAAAAGTTACCTCATAACTTCTTTCGTTGTGAGCCGATTTTGATGATTCTTTTTTTCTTTGAAAGCTGGTGCTTTTTATGTAGTCCCATTGAAATTTGATCAAGGTTTGATCTCTAGTTTTTGAGATATCGTCAATAATGCGTACTCTGTGGACTACTTTGACGATGTTCTGGTTTTTGACCGACTTCAAAAGTTACCGCATAACTTCTTTCGTTGTGAGCCAATTTAGATGATTATATTTTTATTTCAAAGCTGGTGCTTTCATGTGGTCCCATTGAAATTTGATCAAATCTGATCTCTAGTTTTTGAGTTATCGTCAATAATGCGTTTTTAATACATCAAATCTGATCAAGATTCCGAAAATAAAGCGATGAAGTCGGTTTTTTAAGCTTTGCTTGCGTTTCATTAATAATTTATTTCTACAGACTAATAAGTTTGTAGAACTTTATCATTATTATGCAAAAGCAGCGGGCAAGTAGGTACCTGCCTTCCTTCTGCCTGCCTTCTTTAGGATAGGTATCCTACAAATCCTACTAATATCATAAATCCGAAAGTTTGTGTGTAGGTGTGAAAGTATGTTTGTTCCCTCTTCACGCTTTAACTGCTGAACTGATTTGGATGAAATTTGGAATATACGTAGCTTATACCTAAGATTAACACATAGGCTACTTTTCAACTTGATTACAACAGGTAAAGCCGCGAGGCACGGCTAGTATTTTATATTCTTGTACTGAGATCGGAATTCAGCATTATGCTGCTTATAACTCTTAAGCTCTGTTTAATTATAACATTTATGTGTGGCAAGATGTAATTAAAATACATAACCGAATGTTATTAAATTTTAATAGAGTAATAACATAAAATCTACCACTCACCAATTTTTATAACGTTACCACAAATACGTAGGTATATTTTTTAAAACTTTTGTATAAAGTTCTAATACATTTGGAGGGGACTGTTTGGTAATATTATACTTCGCCAGCTCATCGGCTATATTATAGAAAGATGTATGAATTTTTTGAAACTCAGTTATAACAAATGCGATAAAATCTATGCTGAGACCATCGTAATAAAATTATGCTAGATATTATTAATATTACAAGCACGAGACTTGTTTATTATTTACAGATGTTTTAAAATGTGAAAGTTCGTATACAAAATGAAGTATCGTAACGCTCGTTACCGAGGCAGATATATCAAATTTCTAGACCCTAAATTTGAATATCCCAACCATTTTCTTTCTTAGTATCACTTAACGTATATCAAAAATCATTAGTATAAAGCACCTACATAGCATGTCCTTAACCTTACCCTTCTAAATCTCCATTAGGGTCCTGTCTCAGAAGCACAGGCAAGAAATTGTTAAATTCTCGGCCTTATTAAATTTTACAACAATGGTCGACGAAAAGGAAAATATTTTACGGTTAGTATCATCCTGTTAGTGAGGAGTTATAACATTTTAATAACGGAATACTTAGTTATAAAATGTTAAGAAGCCGGAGTGTGAAATTATTATAAGACGAGAACATTACAAGCCCTAATAATAACCAGTGTTAAGTTCGTAGCAAATGCTAATATATCTGGATTTTAAAATGTCAACGTTCCAAATTTATTGTGTGTTTCTTAATAATATTATTGCAAGAAGAACATTAATAACGCATGCTATTATTCATATTCATATTCATTTATTCATTGCAGTGACAGGTTATAATTATAGATCTTATTAATAACAATAGAATCTCTGTAACTTACCCTTTAGGCATGCAAACAATATATTTTTACACAAAAACATATTATAATTATACAATATTATTAAGTGAAAAAAGTGGAACAATGTAATCAACTGGTATAATAAATTAAAAAATAATTAAAAAAGTAATTAAATCAATTTCTTATCCAAATAATCCTTAATCGTATAAATGCATTTACTAATCATGAGATCAAATAATTCTTTTTTAAATAAAATTGTATTCATTTTCTTAATCCTATCTGGTAAATGGTTGTAAATTGTAATTGATTTATAAAATGCACTCTCTTTGTATTTTGTACATTTTGGGTGTGTTGTTACAATATTGTATTTTCTTCTTGCTTGGAAACGATCTGACGTACTCTTTTTGATATTATCGTTAATCTGGACGTTTGTGCGAGTAAGCTTTTTTTTATGCCCGATAGGCAAGCATTTGACCACAATCTCACCTGATGGAAAGCGATAATGCGGTCGAAGATGTGGCATGCTTGCCTAGAAGTTACTTATTCTCTCGTGACGACTCTCAGATTATACCGTTCGGGGAACAAAGACGAGGGCAATGAGTTCCACTCCTTCGCAATTATAGCTGGATCAGTTTTAATGACATTTCGTTTAAATAGATATGAAGCCCTGAATTCATAATTAAATAAATAATCAACTAAACGCTTTCATACTCACAGCCCCACACTAAATTCAATGACTTGTGTCGTGGGTGCCATAAAAAATCACATTACATACACAAAATCACAACAAGATTCAGAAACACACAGAATTGGTTAATAACTATTGCGCTGACTGTAGGATGACTGTTAACAAAGCCGCGAGACTCAGCTAGTTTTTCAACAAACACAAAGCCAAATTTTCCTGTTCCAGAGGTCAGACTATTTGTATTATACTGAATGACATTCAAATCTATTTAGTTGACAGGTCATGGCCATACAGACACACTTAACTGTTTGCGTTGATAATTTTGTGAGTCTGAAAAGGCGACAAAAATAAGATACTTATGAAACATAAAATATATATATATTTTTTTTAATGAAAAACTATCGTTTTTTTGTATTCAATACCACAAAAACACATCGTTTTTTACGAAATAAATATAAGTGACATAGATTTTGTTGTATTTCCTTGTTAATAGAGAGAAAAATTGCAATTTTACTCTGGTTAACGACGGATTATTATTGATCAACATAACGCGACGTATAAAAGAAACATTATTTGTAAGTATAACCGATTATTTTTGACGTCAATAGACTGCACGTATAAGAAAACCCTTAGTTGTATCACTGTACGAAAACACAATGATAAAAGAACCTTTATTTTAACAAAAACAAAGGCAAAATAACAGCTTCGGAGAGTAAATAGGTAAATGTCGACATCAGCAGTCTTATCTCTTTTATTTATAATAAAACTACAAAGTAGTTATTCAGAATCTCACACGTACGTAACTTTAGCTTTGAAACTATAATAAAGTTTATATAAACTGCGGAACTGCAATCTTAAAACTACTATCTTCATTATAAACTACTTGACTTTAAAGTAAACTACTCGACTAAATTACGATGCACTGTAGCTTACCTTATGAAGGTAGGTACTTAGCTAATTTGTTGTATGCACATAAGCCGTTATCAACAAAATTAAGTAAGGAATGTGTGTAAAATATCTAATTACTGTTATTAATCTGTAAGTTTGTGTAAGTAAATATCTACGTGGTTTAGTTGCCTTTTCTTTGCAAATATGCTGCAGCAATTTCAACTTTAATTCGATGTAAAAAATATGAATATCCATCGAATTTTGCCGCTTATAAAGTTAGAAGTTTCATTATCGGTTCACAGAAGGGTGTTGTCAGCATCAAGGCTTGGGAACAGGGTCGTAAGCAGATATTTTTTAGGAAAACGGGGCGAAGTTAGTTTTTTTTGGTAAGACACGAAATTGCCGTGTTATTTATGATGCTTGCTTAGAGTGCATGACGGAACATTTTTTCGTGGCTTTACCCGTATAGTAGTTTTATGATTCGACTTTTAACTTTTAATACAATTTGCGTTTTTAAATTGTCTACAATTATTGTGAATATATTTTATTCAAAATATGACAAAACTACGGTTTGTATGGATTTATGTAACAACGAACGAAACGAACTTCGTTTTTAGAGCTGCTTTTATTATCTCCATAAATTAATTACGCTAAAATTGTTTTATTAAATTCTTCCTTATTAGTAAAAGACCTTAAGAAAACCATTAGCGAATTTTATTCGAATATGACAATGTACTTAGTACGACCCTGGTAACAAGTCCAGTTTTATTGAGAAACTTCTTGGGCCGATGAGATGGGTCGTGGCGATATATCAACGCACCTTATTGAAACTTTTGCCGATTTCTCAGCATCGGGGCAGCGGTGCAAATGAGAATTGAAAGTTTTTTCTTTAGCTTGCGGAAAAGTTTGGTGGTTCCTTTTTGTACAAAAATACGGAGTCCGTAAATATATTGTAAGGCAGATTAATAATAGCCATCACAATGAAGGCTTATTTTGTTACGAAGAAAGTTTTTAATATGTACCATGAAACTTGGTTAAATGGGAACTGGATAAGTGAGAAACCTCCATAACTGGAACTCATGTTGAGGTCCCAACACTTAGGCACTGAACTACCTCTGTTAGTGGGACGAAATAAAGATAGATAGATAGATAATACCTTATTGAGCCACTTTATAAGATGAGATAAAACAAAGGTAACAAACAAGCTTATACGTAAAGTATCACAACAGACGGCCTTATCACCAATAGCGATCTCTACCAGGCAACTCTACAAACCTCTATATCTGGGATTAGTTTTTTCGATTTTATCGTCATAGTTACCTTTACAACTAAAATAACATCTTTTTGCTTATTTACATTCTTATTTTTAATCTATCCGCAAATTTTGAACTTCTCAATGACCTTCTGTTTTAGTTTTGCTTTACTACCATACGGATGTTTATTTGAAAAATGCCGAAACGAAGGCTCAAATCGTTGTCAGTGAAAAACTGACCTCTATTAATGGAACCCTCTGTAAATGAGACAGATATTTATTTATACTTGGATATCTGAGACACTGGATAAATGTAATAACTCTATAAGTGAAACAAATTTGCACACGTGATTTGCCGCGCAGTGATCTGCCGCGCAGTAGTTTGAATTATATAATTTCAAAAAACCTCTGATTGACACTGAATTGTAACGGGCAAGCATGAAGCTTACAATCAGGCGAGCGACTTGCTCGTCTAACTAGCCGTGCCCCGTGGCTTCGCCCGCTATTATCTAGTTATAAAGTAGCCTATGTGTTAATCCTAGGTATAAGCTATGTACATTCCAAATGTAATCCAAATCCGTTCAGCTGTTACAGCGTGAAGAGGGAACAAACATACTTACACACTACCTTTGAGATTTATAATATTAGTACGATACGATTAAAAATATTTATTTGCTAAGCACCACAGTTTCCGGCAACTTTCCTGTTGAACCAGTTTATGCTCGATCACATAATCACAGGTACGATAGAGTCATCAATATTATTTTTAATATGTTTATTTAATAGTTGAACACACAGCTCGTTGATATTGTTATATCTTCCAAAACAAATCTTATATTAATACCTGCCAAACTCTTTACTTCGCTCTCAAGAAACAGAAAATTAACTTCAACTCCAGATGCGATGAACTCAGTGCTGTGCGTTCTTTAATTGTCTTTGTTGGAGATCCTGATAGTGGCATCTGCCTTTTAAAAATAAATGTAAACATAAACAAACATTATTTTATCTCTATCTTATACTTTAATATTCATCATCATCATCATCCTCTCAGCCACAAGAAGTCTACTGCTGAATATAGGCCTCCCTTATAGATCTCCGAAAAGAATGGTTGTTAGCGGCCTTAAATATAAAATACTAGCCGTGCCCCGCGGCTTCGCCCGCTATTATCAAGTTAAAAGTAGTCTATGTGTTAATCCTAGGTATAAGCTATGTATGTTCAGCGCTTAAAGCGTGAAGAGGGAACAAACATACTTACACACTTGCACACTTACACACAAACTTTCAGATTTATAATATTAGTAGGATATTAGTAGGATTACCTACCTAAATATTATTTTGTTTTAAATATTGCAAAATATGCGACTTTTAATTGCACTTATTGAATTACGAGATCCTTCTAATGAATAAATATTTATTTTTACTGTTCTTTTGTTCCAATTAATAAATATCTTTGTAAAATTCATCTTAAGGTATAAATAGTATCTACTATAAACAATAATTAATTTAAATTATGCACATCTACTATACAGCAAAGAAGCTCACTACAATGCATTAGGAAATATTGCAAATCAGCCCGTATAGTTATTTTATTATTTACTGAAACCCCTCTTTAAAATCGAAGTGTAATCCTTACTATCCTTATCCTTACTAATATTATAAATGCGAAAGTAACTCTGTATGTCTGTCTGTTACGCTTTCACGCTAAAACTACTGAACCGATTTAAACGAAATTTGGTACACAGATAGTCTAGAGAAAGGACATAGGCTACTTTTTAACCCCGAATTCTGGCTGGTCCGGGAGTTTTTTTTTTTTTTTTTATGCATTATAGGCAAGCATTTGACCACTATCTCACCTGATGGAAAGTGACGATGCGGCCGAAGATGTAACATGCTTGCCTAGAAGATACCTATGACTTACGCGCGTAAAGCCGCGGGGCGCAGCTAGTTAATAATAAAAGTACAAAAGTTGGTAAAACCGTTTGTTGACATTATTAGCTGTTACTCGAAAGTATACCAGCTTCAAATCCCTGTTCAACTTTTCAAAATAGTATTTCCTTTGCGCTTTATTGAGAAAGAAGTTAATTTGTTACCTGCTGAAAGCACTGCTGACATCAACGAATTCAAATTCTCCAGAAGCACCTGGTAGGTACATTTATTCGCGACCTGTATATAAATCACATTTCACAAAGCGGAAACGCCACTCGAAATTCAGGGTGCATTCGACCAGTTCCTGGAAATTGTGTATATGTCGCAGGTAAATTGTCAAAGCCTGCAAGATGATTTCATTTCACTAGTGATACTATTATTGAACTGGTAAATAAATATAGCTACTATAGATACATAGGTAGGTATACAAAAACAAAATAATATAGGTAAATGGTTAAAGGTTATTACCTGTATATGGTTTAAACAATGTTTTATGACTGATAAATTGTCAATTGTCTCAAATCTTGTAGGTGTGGCGTTTTTCAACCGACTTCAAAAAAGGAGGTTCTCAATTCGACTGTATGTTTTTTTAGTATGTATCTTACGCGATATATCTGCCAATTATGAATCGATTTCGATGATATTTTTTTTGTTTAGTATACTTCAGAGGTGGTCCCATATAAATTTTAACGAAATCGATCCGGCCAAAACCACAATATAAGCGGTGAAGTCGATTTTTTAAGCTTTGCTTGCGTTTAATTATGCATATATAATCATATCTTAGGTATTGTAAAACATATATAAGTGCAACGACGTGCGGATCGACAAGAAGAACACTTATATACTTATCTTAGAATAGATATACCCACTAGTTATAGTTTGTATAATATATCTAAAGCTTGAGGCTTGAGTTTCGGCACTTAAGAGGCCTGCGGAGGTTGATTTGCCCATACAATCGTAATACCGAAAGTATTTATAATTCAAGCATATTACCACCATACTGTGCTGTTATTCAGATTTAAAACATATTAATCTAGGTTCCTGGATAGTTTTCATTTCAAAATAGTTACCTAAAACGAAATATAAACCAATTGATTTTTACACATTATTACGACATAAATGTCGCATCTTTAACTTATTCGTTTTGTATAAAAACTAACACATTTCTTTTGTCATTACAACAGGAATATAGATTATCATTTCAAGGTACTATTAAAGCAAAAAACAATGGCTAAACATTACATTTTCATTCATAATTTTTGGTATTACGGCACCTATCATAATTTGTTCGGTCGGTAGTGCTATCGCATCAAGCATGGGCACAGTTTGCCAGTTAAACAGAGACAGCCTATAGACTCGTTCAAAGCCTCCCCGGCCTCTTAAGTAGTGGATTCTGGCTATATTGTACATCCACAATCTCGAAACCGTGGGAGTTTTTTTAGCGAAACATGGCTTCACGCCAGCCACATGTTTCATTAAATTATCGCTTCAGACTACTTTGTCACAATTATACATTAGGTAAGTGAAGCTAAGGTCGTTACTTATTAGTATCCTACTAACATTATAAATCCGAAAGTTTGTGTGTATAAGTGTGTAAGTATGTTTGTCCTCTCTTCACGCTTTAACGGCTGAACGGATTTGGATGAAATTTGGAATGTACATAGATAATACCTAGGATTAACACATAGGCTACATTTTAACTTGATAATAGCGGGCGTAGCCGCGGGACACGGCTCGTTGAGATTATGTTATGCTTTGAAATGGGTGAACAATTTTTAGTTATCAAAACCAATAGATTTTTGAAACGAAGTTCCTTATCACTTTTACTATTGTGTCTTGTTTTAAGTATAGGAGAATTTGGATAGAACCTGGTACAGCTGAAGAACGCTCGGACTATATAAGTTATACTTGCTAATATTAAGTACTTATACATTTTTGAAAATACAGTGCTTGAGATACGTTGTGCGTGACAAAAAGATACACAGCGCTGAGGGTAATAAGAGAAATTGTAACAGTACGAATTAATTCACATTTTACAAACATAAATTACAAGGTTCCTTTTACAAGACTGTGAGTAACATTGATCACAGTTTCAAAGCAAATTCTACGTCTAAGGAATATGTTGAAACTTGTCTCTGAGAGCCAGACTATTCAGTAGGTATAATATATATAGCTACTATTTTCTAATCTTGGAACAAAATAGATTAAACATTCCTAGTTTGCATTCATTCCTGAAAATGAGACTGCAGTTTTGGACGTTATATACCTATCAAATTGGATTGGAAATACCAGTTCTGTTAATTTAAGGAATTCAAGACATTCTCGAATTCCACTATTGTGTTAGTGGTTCCAACATTATTAATTACAATGAGAAATGTTCCGCTGTATAAATGTATATCCATTTACTGAAATACGAATTTGATATGTTAATGTGACCCATTTAATTACAGGTTCCGATTAAGTCTACTTAATAAAATTTGCAATAGCAAACAGCCGGTTATAGACTCCTTATTTTTTGTGTACAGTAAGCAGGTGGTTACAGAAAGTGATAAATAATAATTATTTCATTTCAGATAATAAATCCATATTTAAACTAAATTACACAATTAGACATACAGTTCACGAAAAGGAAAAGAAAGTGATAAACATAGAAATACAATACTAATTTTAAAAATAAAGTGTGTGTGTGTTATGTACGCACATTCACAAAATTAACCAAAAAAATCATCTCATTTGCCAGTATTGTTTGTTTGTAAAAAAGACATTAGATGACTACCTTGAATATAGTCATCAGTTTTCACGAAAAACTTGAGACACAAAATTACCAACAAACTTCATGGTGTCGCTTTTAAATGTCGGTGTGTGCGCGCATCGTAAATATTTACTCTCGTAATTTTTCCCAAACGCGCCAAAAGATGTATAAATTAAATATTGTGGAAAAAAAAAATAATGACCAGTTCTAGCTTTATTGTTTATCACCCATCATAATCCGCATCAATGTGTGTGTCTGGATACAATCATCTTCAGTATGCCATTGCAACTGCCTCGCACTCATTGCACAGATAAGCGATTTTCTTGCGTATGATCGCATGAAAACCGCTTCAGTGAACATCTAAGATGCACAACAATAGCGAGGCAACCGCATCAGCAGCAGCATCTTGAAGATATTATTATGTTGCACTCATAAGTCACGTGTATTCCGGCGAGTGTGGTTAATCCAGTGGCTGCTCGAATAAAAATATTGACAGTACGCCTTAAAAAGGGTGATTTTTACGTCCCCCGAGCAGCGTCCGATTATATTTCTTCGGAATGGTCTTAGGCAGTTCCCTCCCCCTACGTTTCCTCTCGGTGTCTGTATATTGTTTCTTAAGATTTAAAAAATTATATGCCCCAGATATCTGAAAGTGCCGATTCAGCATATTAGGTGAAAAATGATGAGATTTAATTATACTATTCTTGAAAACATGAAACTTGCTCTTTTTTGTGATATACTTGAGTCTCAGTCCGCCACATATACCACAAATATTGAAATCAACTTATGTATCTAAATTCATGAACTGCCTGTTTAGCTTAGTTAGGTGCACGGCCGCATTTTAAGCATCAGGTAACGGGTTCAATACCCGGTGTGAACACAAGCTTTCTCCCCTAGAGAAATATGTATTTCTGGTTCTGGGTGTAATTGTGTGTAATGTTAATATGTCCGGATCCCAACGACACAAAGTCATTGAACTTTATGGGGGAGCTATGAGAGTGAAAGCGTTAAATAAGAATGATTTTCCTTGAAAGCAACCGACGGCAGCATTATTTAATCGAACTAGCGTTACTGGAAGAAAAAAATACATCACATACATAGTTTCATGATACATCAACGCTCACGAAATCGGGCGCTGTGAGTGTGAATGCCACTTTTGCTCACGTACTGACTAATGACAATACACACACACATACACAAACTGATATATTACTTAACATGTTGTTTATTGCTTTCATATTTCATCTTATTTGGTTGGTATTCATTATTATTATTATGATTGTCTTATTTGTTAGTAAATTGTAATAATTATTGCTTGCTGTCTGTTACACATGTTTGTAGAAATTTAATTCGCTGTGTTGCGCTTCCCACTTGTTGTTTTCATTATGCTTGACTAACAACTGAGCTCGAGCAAAAGGGATATACTGAAAACCAGCCCTGCGTAGTCATAGTCTGCGCACCAGTGCTGAGTGTATTCCTTTTGCCAATTTCAATCGAAAGCAAACATTTTATTTTATTATGTATGTTTAAGATCTGTTTTGTTGTTTTTTGTATAAAATGTTTACTTTGTAAATGTTAAAACTTTTTTTTTGGCAATAAATATTTTTTTCTTTTACAAAAGGGAGCCTTTAATTATAATGGGAATGCAAACTATCATTAACTCTTTACAACTACGTTCAGAGCGAAGGCAAAAAAGCTTCAGCTAATTTTTCCACAACACACAGAACTCTCTGGCGAAACTTTGACTCTGTAATTAATGAATAACTAAATCCCAATCACTATTTACTAGCCTATTTCTGAGGCTAAAACCGTCGCCAGATAGAAATCCACATCTGGACCCTCACTGGGTCACTTTATTCTTTATTTTAATACCTGAAACGGAACGACACCTCTGCGTTCCCTCGATGTCCCGCCATTCGACCGCAGAACAAATTGTCCCCAAACTGCACATGGCGGGAATTAAACTTTGCAATTATTACACAGGTTAATTAAACAGCATTAACTTGATGATATAATGCTCCCTGTACGAGTATTGCTGTTGCCCACCATTAGGGCTGGATTTGACATAAACATTCTGAGTTTTTCACTCTTCCGTTCCTAATTAATGATCTTGCGGGAGATATCCTTCAGAGCCAAGAAAAGGAATGGAACTCCTTACCCGAGTCGGTGTTTCCTGATGAGTACAATATGGGAGTCTTCAAGTCACGAGTGAATAGGAATCTTCTAGGCAAGCTTCCTCCATCGTCGACCACATCGTCGCTTACCATCAGGTGAGATAGTGCTCAAAAGTTTGCCTATGTTGGATAAAAAAAAAATAAAAAAAAAGCCAATAATTCCAGGCGTAGCGTGTTTATTATCCTCGATCACATCATCAATAGGTACCATCAGATTAGATAGTGGTAAAATAGTCTATCAAAGATAACAAAAAACTATACAATCAAGCTGTTTATAAGTAGAAATAAAAAAACTCTAGAACATAAAATGTCCTATTCGTTGTTATAGTTTTTTCAGGGAAACTCATGTATTTGTCTTGAAATATAACAATATGATAATATTATATTGAAGAGTTAATCATTGGGATCATGATAAAGAGAGTTTGAAGAATTGCCCGCTGGCATAATTGGTTGCGCGTATGTCTTCTAAGCAGTGGGTATCGGGTTCAATTCCCGGTAGCAACACAAGTTTTCTCCTCGAGGAAAATTTGTGCTTCTGAGTGTGATGTAAAGGTTCCGTCACCTATGAAAAAAGTCTTATATAAATTAAATAATAAACTGAAATTAAAGTCTAATTTAAGTTTTACTTTTTTTATGCCACTAACTGTTACAGTACCTCTCGATTTTGCCTACGTTACTGATATTATGAATAATGACTGATGATTATTGAAAAAAAATTGTATCTTTTCGTTTTCGCCTTTTCCATCTCCTTAGCAAATTTCATTAACTTTGTGATGTACTCAAATCTAATGTGAGTAAAATAATATTTACCGCTTTTTGCTTTCACACTCACAGCCCCTAAATTATACATAACTGAGTTAGAGAGTAAAGGTAAATATGATGCTGAGTCGTTCCCGGTCGGTAACACCCTGTCATCAACACTGTTGATGATCGAGCTAGACTGAGGTATTAGATAATCATTGGTTATGGAGAAGGTTTTACATTTTGGTTTTGTACGTTTTCTTTTATCTGTATTAGATACATTGGACTACTATTTCACCTACTAGATAAGTGATGTATTGTATTTGAAAATTTTCCTGACAATCCTCCCACTATGTATTATTAAATAATTTATCGATAAAAAATATTGTTGCTTACACATTAGTTAGAAGTTATTTATTCACATACACAATCACTGATAAATCTGATAATACTTATAATAATTAACGTAAATATTCAAACACTAAACTAACAAGTAACATCGCAGCTCAACAATAACACGAGCAAACAATTCAACATAATTGAGTCCAGTTTAGTTTACTCGCTTACATTTGCTTTGCTTTGGAATATTACAATTACTCAAATATTACAATAATATGTAAGCAAGTAAACTCTTACTTAATGCTATATTATATAATTAACTCGCGTTAATTTTTTATAAATGTTCTATTTTATACAAAATAAACTATTTACATACCATAATTGAAACGCAAGCAAAGCTTAAAAAACCGACTTCATCGCTTATATTTCAGTTTTGGTTTAACCGATTTCAATAAAATTTATATGGGACATCTGAAGTATACTCTACCAAAAAAAAAAAACATCGAAATCGATTCATAATTGGCGGAGATATAGCGTAACATACATAAAAAAATAAAAACGTACAGTTGAATTGAGAACCTCCTTTTTTGAAGTCGGTTGAAAATTAGTCCAAAATACCCGTAAACTGCTCTTTGCCGAAGGAGGTTTCGCATTTGTCTTCTAAGTAACTGGTCGTCTCATGGTGGGAGCACACGTTTTCTCCAATTTGTGTGATTGTACTATGTGCGATGTGATTGTTGCCGGCACCTAGGAAACATATCTTCGCAATTAGTGTAGGGCTGTGAGTTTGAAAACGTTTAAATTTAAAAAGAACCGCTTACCGAGAACTGAGTTTACCGTTCAAACCTTGTTATGCCGTTCGTACTGTTAAAGACAGGTCTTTTAAAGCAAGAGAATATGCGATTATACCATCGACCTACAAACAAATGTCTCGGGTCTAACACACATTTTACGAAATAAGTATCTGATTAACGATTGTGCATGCCTATACATACATATAGTCACGCCTCTTTCCCATTGGGGTAGGCAGAGACCACATCTCAACACCTGCTAAGATCCTGACATCTTTCACTTCTCCTACATTCATGAGACTTTTTATACATGCTCGTTGGTTGCGGGTACTTTTGACCTGGCTTTTATTTAAAACGTTTTCGTCCTGGTCGTGATACGTTCGCCTAGATCGACACTTACCAACTTGCCCATATTGTATGCCTATATATAATTATAAATAAACTAAAACGCACGGCTAACCTACTACGCAGACTACTTTTGCTTGCAACAATTATATTAGCGTACGCAGTTTTGACTGAATACAGACGCACTATTTTTACCTTGGATAGTTTTTAGCGAGGCAGAATCGTCGCTTTTATTTTGTCGCCTATGTTCCGTGGATACTTATAGGCGCATCCATGTATTAGTAGATCAATGGACTATACGTTTGTTTTTGATACAGTTATACCTACATGCGAGGTATAGTTCGAACCTTATTGACTTTACATTACTATACCAACGTATCACAAACAATCGCCAGCAGGCTATGATCTCAAGCACAAAACTTTGTACAAAGGAGCTCCCGTGGGCGCGGTCAAGTGTGAACATTCCAAAGATCCTTGAGAAGTAGTTTGTAAGCTCAAGAAAGTCTGTATAAATAAAATACTTTGTTATTTTTATCCTTTCCGAAAGCGTACATTAAATAATTCTATTGATTTATGCTTTCAGAGCAGTTGTGATCAGGCTTGCTACTGCAATTTTTTAATGCTTGATAGGAAGCATTTCAGGACTACCTCATCTGATGGAAAGCGAATGCGGCCGAAGATGTAGCATGCTGGCCTAGAAGATACTATTCACTCGTGACTTGAAGACTCCCAGATAATACCGTTTGGGTAACAAAGACGCAGGCAATGAGTTCCACTTTTTCTCAGTACGGATGATAAACGTAGAAGCGAAACGCTTCGAGCGAACTGGGGTATGTCCATAAATGGATGACGTTGGTCAGTTTGTTTTGTTGTTAGATTAACTTGAACAATTCCTGCGCACATTCACGATAGAATACCGATAGGCTTACAACCTTACGTTGTCGGTGGCCGAGACTGCAATTTGCTCAATTAGCTTATCATCGCCAAAATATGAATATTTAAGCTCATTAAGTCTTGACATTAAACAAAACCCACATGTATACCGTGCCAAAATACCTGAACATTAGTAAATTATTCACCACAATCCGATATCTGGAAGCTAATTTATTTGAGCAGAAGATTTGGTCCTCTCTTTACACAAGAGCTTATTTCCTTAATGTTGTCAGAACATTTTGATCCGACTCTTGACGGAGGTCCTCAATTCATGCAAATAACCTTCAGGAGCTTATGACCCGTGAAGACACAATAAAAAATATTTACTCACATTTTGCTGACAGGTAATCCTGAAAGTAATATTGAGTTCTTGATTTAAGAGCTAGTAAAAGTTGTGATCAGCTTATTTTGTTGACTGTCTCGATTGGTAGAAGCGTTTACGATCTGTCTTATAAGTGAGATAAAATTTAAGGACATTCGGTAGGTGCAAATTGAATATTTCTATACAATAATATAGAATGTTTCATGAAATAAATTAATTTTGAAGCATTACCTTAGGTAAAAAGTAAATTGTATATGTAAGAATAACACTGGGCTAATTTAACGTAGCTTGGCAGAAATGGTATTTCTTTTTCATAAGAATATACAATTTCTGGCCAGAGTTTTCACATAATTATCTTCAACCAAACTTTTATTTAAGTTTCGTCGAAGCCACGAATGTGGACATTTGATTGCTTCAACCGTAGTTGGGTGATGTTACGTCCGTATTTCTTTCAAGTCTGTGAGTCAAAGCATACAATTATAGATTCTAATTGATCGAGCGAAACGAGATCTCTTAGTTGACTTGGGTCGTTCAGCACTTTGTCCGTCCGTCCGTCCGTCTGTCAGCCTAAACCATAAAAGCGAATTACTTCAAATTCTCATAGAATATGTAAAACTACAGCCCAAAGCCAGAAATAACATTTGAAATTATATAAATGAAAACATTAAGGAGGCTGGATCCAAGAGTCGGGATCGGCCGCTCGGTTGACTCCCAGATGAAGAGCGTCGTATACGCTCGAAACTGGTCGGAGATTTAATAGCCGGTTAGTACCATAATAATAAAGGAGGCTTCCCATACATGTAAGTGGGGAGCAAAATATTTTTATCATTTTGTCTACCCGTGTGGGGTATCGTTGAAAAGGGCTTAACAAGTACAGTACGAAACTGGCATTAAAAAAATGTAAGTTGGAAAATAAAGATTTGGTAGGCCACCAAAGTTACTGTTTTTAGACCTATTTTGTCCCGGGGTCTATCTCAAAAACGGCCCCACGCTGAACGCTAAAATTTACGTATAATATCCGTTATATCCTGTTCTTGAACAACAAATACAGAAATCAAACAATTATTTTATAGAATAAAGTTATAAGCAAGTAACCTGAAATGTTTTCTGTATGAGGCAAAATGTAGGCGTGAGAGCACACGGCGCGAACGACTATTATTACTTAGACCCGATTATTTTGTAAGACATGATCGAATGCTGTTATCCTCCAGATCGTTCGAAGCGTTTTGCTAAAAAATCAATACATAACAGTTGAACTCTTTATACCTATTTTTTTTTTACTTTAATGCAAACAGTAATATAGACTCTCGATCGGCCATATTTTTTATCACTGACTGAGTTTTTGACATTTTCTATTACTACGGCAAACATAAAAATATAAACAAACGCATTCACACTCACAGCCCCACACTACGTGCAAAGACTTGTATTGTGGGTGCCGGAAACACACACATATTACACCCAGAGCCAGAATTACAAATATCTCTTGGGAAGGAATTCGTCCTCCTGTCCGATATCTAACCCATGATCCACAGAGCAAAGGGTGGAGACCGGTTCACTGCGCCAACAGGGCGTATGTCATAGGACTCTAGGACTATATGTAAGATTGATTGGCAGGCGTTGCCACACGTAGTTTTTGATGGAGTCAACATTACATACAGTCTAACAGTAAAAAATCTCGGGGTTATTTTTGATCAGTGTCTAACGTGGGGCCCTCAACTAGAGGCTGTTAGCCGTAAAATGTATGCTGCCGCTGGATCGTTAAGGCGACTCCGGAACTTTTTACCTACAGCTACTAAAGTTGCGCTTGCACAGTCTCTTCTTCATCCTATCCATTGATTATGCTGACGCCTGCTATTTAGACCTTACCGAAGAACAGCTTAATAAACTTGAGCGACTCCAAAATTTTTCAATCAGGTTCATATTTGGATTGCGTAAATATGACCACGTATCAGAATTTCGCTCAAAGCTCAAGTGGCTTCCCATCCGAGCTCGCCGGAATGCTCATATTCTGTCCCTTCTCTACAATATTCTTTTTAATCCTACTTCCCCGCGTTACCTAAAGGAACGTTTTCATTTTTTCACCCCATCTAACTCTCTAGCACTGAGGTCATCAGAGAATCTGAAGTTAAAGATTCCTCCACACGGTAGCTCTTTTTATGACAGTTCGTTCACTGTCGAAGCTGTTCGCTTGTGGAATGCTCTTCCAGTAGAAATAAGAAGGGCACAGTCACTTAATATTTTTAAAAATAATGTCAAGGCTTACTATATTTCTTCATAAATCTTCTTGTTCCTTTTTGTTAGTTTTAGTGTTAGTGTTGCCCAAGTTCATTCCTTTTTATTTTGCTTTTTTTTTTTTTTCTCCATATTAAATAGACATAATTTTATTATATGTATATATATGTATATGTATGTATTGTATATTTAAAAATATTTAGTATTTTATAATTATATGGTATCTGTTTACGTGTATGTAAATTTATTATTTATATATCCTCTGTTTTTAATCACTGTTCTTCTATCTAATCTTTTATGAACGTAGTCACACTTATTTCTAAAATTGGACATCCTAAAGAAACTTAGTCTGAAGTATTTATTTATCTGTAAATATCTACCATCATCGACTATTAAATGGTTTATAAAAGCTTTAAACGAGGATATAATATATACTTTTAACATGATTAAACACTAACCGAACGCAAACAAAGCCGTGGGGCACAACTATTATTCAATAAATAGTGGGTTAAATTGCACAAAGCACCCTTGCTTGTATTCCTCATTTTCCGACCTTTGTAATAATTTCGCTACATAGTCGGACCATAATTATTTAGCATCGTGCTTTATGTCCGATAGTGAAATAAAATTACGCAACAAGACCGCGTCAGACAAAAGCCTTTGGGTTTTGGTGTAAGTAAAAGGAATATACAATTTTAGGAGAAAATATTTTATATACACTCAAATTGAGGTAAAAAAAACATGTATCATGCTCGAAGCGCTAAATGGTGACCAATAAGTGTTACGATTTTTTTTTTCATTAAAAATATATCCGTATACAATTTTTTTTTTATGCCAGATAGGTAAGCAGTCTTCATTTATTTAAAACTAGCTGTCCCGACGACCTTCGTTCTGCATAACAGTCAATAAATGTGCATGTTTAGGAAGCCATACCCAGCATGCGTTACAATGCCATACCAAATCCGAGTGACGTATGAGAAAATGATTGTTATACTAGTATAAAAAAATAATAACTTTGCTAAAAGTATCCTATGTCCGTCTCCTGGTTCTAAGCTACCTCCCCACCAATTTTCAGCCAAATCGGTTAAGCCGTTCTTGAGTTATAAATAGTTTAACTAACACGACTTTCTTTTGTATATATAGATGTATTAGCAATTCTAATTTCAAAGAGCAAACCCAGCTTGATAGGCATGCTGCCAACTATATAGAGACTTAAACATTTACTTAAGCACAATCACAATTTAAATTACCAGTGTTTTTTTTTAGTGTAGCGATCTTAATAGTGAATATGGTCTGATGTTTGAAATCATATTTCAAAACTCTTGTCTTTCTGTGCGTGCTTACAATATGTGTTGCGTATATATTCTTACGATATTTTTATGTATTTTCCACGTAAATCGCTGTTAACCCATCACACGATCCAAACAGCCTGCGGTTGGCCACGAGATACAATTTAATTGTATTATACAAACGAAACTGTAAGGAACAAGCTCAATAAATACTTACTAACTGCTATAAACGTAGCTCACGCTTCTCAAGGAAACTTTGCGGACTGGCCCGACTGGTAGAAATAAATTGTGTCTTTGCATGGGCGTAGCTAAAAGAATTTGAATATATCCCCTCACAAATAGGAGCAAAATAATCACTTGACCTACTGTTTGGAGTAGACACTGACTTTTACTGCCACTTTCACCGAGATTAAGAATTTGTTTACTGACTTGGGAGCTGCTGTTAAAAACAACATTGCCAATTTATTAAAATGTAAAGCATCACCAGTTCTTTACAAGACACATTCATAGTATAATGATTCATAAAAAACGGAGGACTATCAATAAATTTAAAAATCAAAAATCATTCATTTCAGGTTACAACCCTTACATTTGACATTTTGTTGTGAACACAATTAATATTATGTTTTAATTCAAATAATAATAATGTCAGATTATAATAAAACAAAAATACTTAAACAATTACAATACTAAATTTAAATAAACAATTAAAATTATCATTACAGAATTGGAATGATCTGAACTTACACCTAATGTGTAAAAAATAATGTGTAGAACATATTTTTTTATTTCAAAAATTTTAATATAAAGAGCGGTGATTTAGTTTTGTACTACTGATGTACTCCATAGTTTGAAATACACAGGCAATTGTCGAAGATTGTTTTAATGTGCAGGACTTAAATGAAATGAATAAAACGTATTAAAACATAAAAGCTTTTACACTCACATCTCCACACTAAGTTGACTTATGTCGTAAATGCCGGAAACATTATCATCACACACACAATCAAAAACAGAGCCAGGAGCTCAAAGCTGCCTTGGGGAGAAAACTTATGTTGAACATTTAATAAATTAATTGGGATACTAAAGAATGAACGTTTTTGACGACCGAATGTTATTCTGCCGTCGTTAAGAAAAAAACATATTATCTGCAATTTAAAAAAAAATAAAAAAATTACGCATCTACTATCATTATTTTTTATTTTAAAATATTCAGACTTAATCCTACTTCTAATTAAGACGTATCTGCTACAAGTCATAACATATACAGACATTTCTGATATATCCAATTCAGTTATGACAAAAACGTCAGATACGTCTTTTCCTATGATGACAGTGTTGTGTGTAAGGCGATAATAATGAAAAAAGCACAAAGAGGTCATGTATGCCAATTAGCTCAGATTTAACGTCCCCCGAAGTCCCGAAAGTGTTTGACGGAACCGGAGGGGCAGGTGGAACCGGATGTGCTCATGAACACATCCGGAGTCTGTGTTTTAACGGACACATTTTGGAGAGTGACCCCATTCCCATTATCATACAACTGTTAAGACTTTATGTTTTCTAATACAATAGGCACTAATATGCATGAAAATGTTGACTACATCATTTTGTATACCACTAAGTATATTAGTAGTATTGGAACTCGTGTTTATAATAATTGTCCGATAAGTACGTAAAATATAAACAGTTGATCCCATGAGGTGATATAACTATGTGACTAGTATTATTACTACTTTATAGATCACCTTCGATCACACTATTTAGCATGAGGTAAGGTCGGACGGAATAACTGTTTTATATGCCGCCTATTATTGTGTAAAGCGCTCAGAGTTATCGAATTCATTTGAATAAATAACATTGATTGTAGTGAAAAGTAGTAGAGTAGTAATATGAAAATTAAAACTATCGCGAGTATTACACATATTTTATGTTGTATACGGCTTGAAATACGTCGAAAATTTTGACTTACTTTGTAGTCTACTAGTTTCGGACCAATTTGTTGTCCTTCATCAGGATGAGTCAATTTGTCTGAAACTAGTAGACTACAAAGTAAGTCAAAATTTTCGACGTGTTTCAAGCCGTATACAACATAAATTAGTAGACTAGTAGTTGTGTTTTGGTTTTAAAACTTTCGACTTATTCAGAACTTAATGAATGAAACAGTATTTATATTAAACGTTCACTCCGTATGTAGACAGAGCCATGCTTGAACTTTTCAGATAAGATAACAAGGCCTAAATAAGCCTAAACCAACAAGATCCATCCAGTTAAGCAACGCTGTTATTTATTCTGTGAATGTGAAACTAGGCTAAATTTAACACTATATTATTGTAGAAATCTTCAAGATTGGTAATGCTAGTGCCAGCGTTACTGTGACGGACTATAATCCATAACCGCTGCGGCGTAAACCCGCGGAGATTGGATGTAAAACTGGCAGTAAAACGACGCCCTACTATAAATCGGGAACTACTTGTGTCGATGGAAATTGAACTCGGCGTTTAGTTTTTGGTAGCCAATCTTCATTATTATCCGCCCGAGCAGAATAATATACAAAATACGTATATAATTTTGCCATCTTGTATAGCCTGATTCCTAATAGGCCAATTTTGCCCTCTTCTGGGCATCATCTCCAGGTGGTGGATAAGGGAGCGTGCGTTGAAAGGAAACCTCGGAGTAGGAGCGAAATAAAAACACCCCACACAAATCATAAGGTACTTGGTCAACTAACGAGGTAGCTAGTCTTCTTTCGAGCCTTTCTGAGCCATACTGTACCCCTTTGCCGAACATCCGGATAGAGTGATTACGGGTGTAAAGGCAATACATCGGGTGTATTGTAAGTGAAATACTTAGGTCTCAGAGAGGAGCGTATTGCAGTGCCATGCAGGGTCTTGTGATTTAAAGTCCCAGGCACTACAGTTGTTATAAATTATAGTTATCTTCGGCCGCATCATCACTTTCCATCAAGTGAGATAGTGGTCAAATGCTTGCCTATCGAGTATAAAAAAAAACGCAACTCTGTACGCTTACCATTTTCGAAACGGCTATTATAGTAGCATAAAATAATCTTACCGATAAAGTAGAAGTGAGACCTACCAAGACATTGAATGTAAAACATTTTGACCAATATTTAAAGCAATAGTTTGTTATTCAACAATGAGGAACTTGCACTCAATCTCTACAATATATTTCTATCTTCTTGATTAATATCATCGAAAATACCTACTTTGGAACAGCTTATTCGGCGACCCAGAGCCGTCCTACGCTGCATAAAAGAGCTGGGATGGCTTGGGTAGATGCCGTCAGGGTGAAATGCACAATACACCCTAAGCAGGACGTCAGTGCAGCCATATCACCCCTACCACAACTTTGAATTAGATAACACTCTATCAGAAGAATAAATTCGCTTAAAACAAATAAATATCTTCGTTCTTTCGGCAAAGTCCATACAGAATTCGTGGAGTTGGGAGTAAATCTATTACGCCTAGGACGGTGTAAAGGTGGTTACGGAAGAGCCGACGGCGAGCTAACGAGAACCCATCTGCATATCGAGAGCTGAAACCCAATTGCCACAGTGTAGATATATCTGATCAGTGTCATTCTTCTGACCGGTCTACTGGTCTACATATCTTATCAAATAAAATCAGATAGAAATGGCAATATTCTACAAGATATGTAGTATACAATATCTTGATGCAAGTGTGATAGTGTTAATTTTAATAACAGCGCCAACCATTATACTTATAGTCATGGACATAAAAAAACACAGACTTAACCTTATCTGATCATGAATGGAACCTGTAACTAGGTATTGATAATAATCCTCTTTGTTAAACTGTGAATTTTTTTCCCCGCGTCTGTGTTCCCTGGACGGTATAATCTAGTCTTCAACACTAAAGTGAATAGATCTTCTAGCAAGCGTTTTTTTTATTTACGTTATCACTTATCATTAGGTAAGATAGTGGTCAAATGCTTGCCTATCAAGAATTAATAGTTGTAGTAATAGTTTGCGCGGTATGCTTTGTTTTCTACGCCGTGGGTCTATGAGTTCAATTACCGGCAGAAGCAATTTTTTTTTATTCTTTTACACTTTTAAAATGCTTTTACACTCACAGATTCAGATTGAAAACTTCTATCATGGGAGCTGGAAACATTCACATCACACACACAAAACACCCAGAAGGGAGAGGGAGAAGAGGGGCGAAAACTTGTATTCCGACCGGGAATCGATCGTGATACCCGCTGTTTAGAGACAGACGCGCAACTAACTATGCGAGTAAGCTTAAAAGATGTTCAGTAAATGCCTAACAGGTACGACATATTGGGTAGTTTTTACACTATGCCACACAAATTGCAGTCCACTTGCCGGTCACTGGCTCGACTGGCGTACCGTATGGTGTGCACTCGCCATTAGATTACTTTCAAACGTTGCAGTATCGGAATTCTAACTGAATTATGGTGTTGAGAGCGAACCACTAACGTTTTTGCACCTTTTTGAAACAGTGAATTAGCTAAAATGTATTTATAGTTAAAGAACTAAAGACCGTGATTGGAAATCATCTTTTTAGTACTAGCCGCAGTCAATATGTTTCTTTATTGAACTGATCGTTGACTAAGTTGGGTGTGCATTCGCCTTTTAAACAGCGGGTATCGGATTTGATTCCCGGTGGAAACACAAGTTTACTACCCGAGGGTAATGTGTGTTTCTGGTTCTGGGTATGATTGTGTGTATGTGATGTGAATGTTTTTGGCAATCATGACAGTTGAACCTGTGATTGAATCAATCATTGAACTTAGTGTGGGGCTGTGAGTGTGAAAGCGTTTATCTTTACGAAAATCATGCTTTTGATAGTAATTCGTTAAAAGTACCTGAGTACCTCTTTGGAGCCCATGTGAATAAGCAATTTTAATAAACCTTAAATTCAAATGATTCCACAAAATAGTTATATAAGAGTTTCGCTTTCAACCTCCTCAGACACATTTGACCAATGAAAACCACAATATACAACAGGCTCTCAAAGACAGCTGCTGAAACTCTATTTAGCCTCGGCGAATCTACTACGGCCACGTTTGTTTGTCGGTAAAGGCACTCGACTAGAGCACAAGGAGTAAGTTCCAGTAGTATTATAAGAATTGGCAATTACAGGTAGATTGTAATTAAAAAAAAACACTCGAAATAAAAATAAAAAATCGTTAATATAACTTATAATACTAGCTTGTTACAGTTCATTGTTTTTTTACGATATGGCGGTCACCATGTTGAGTTTTGATTACTGTCATGTGTCCAGTGACACTCGCAAAATTAAGAGAAATCGATTGACGTCAAAATCGCCCTAACGTTTGTTTCCTACAACGCCACAAAGGAACAAACACACATAGGTGTCTATAGTGCTTGCAGGTCGCTTCCACAGCTTTTGCGATCCGTAAAATTAGACAATTGAATGATGTAGCGACGGCAAGGCTGGTTTACTTTGCACATTTTTATAGTTTGAGGATCATAGTTTGATGTTATCATGGGGATCTGCTGCTTATGTTGAAACTCTACAGAAGAGAGCGGTTCGTGCAATTTATGGTGATCGCAAAAATATTGATATACATAAATTCAGAAGCGACGCACACAATAATAATAATAGATATAAGCATAAAATTGCAGTGCGTGCATTTAGATAAAGAACAACGAATAATTTTTTTATGGCAAATGGGGTTATATTTTACAATAAAATTCCTGAAATTGTAACTGAATTACCACTGGGAAAGTTGAAATCAGTAATAAAACGGGCATTAATTATGAAAGCTTATTATAAAACGATTGACTACATTAATGACAAGGATACATGTAGGCAAACTGCACAAGCGCTTTCTAGTGACTATATAATATAGATATATCTAGGTTAATATAATTATGTACTAGTGTATAAGAATAATTTTTAAATAAATTGAATGAAAAAAATAAAAATAAATGCGCCGCCGAGTTTCTTGCCAGGTTCTTTTCGAGATGGCTGTAAATTTGGAATCTGGCCGTAGAGTCATAAACTTTCATGCGTGCCTCTATGGGGCCCATGTGAATAAATATTTTGATTTTTATAGGCTGATAAAGACATTACGTCGCCCAAAAATAATACACAATTTTGAAAATTTACTGCCAAATATCGACCAATAGGTAACAAGCTTATCTGTCGATGTAGAACCGCTGGGTTCGTTAGTTTCGCTTTACACCTTGCACAGATATAACAAGATGCTTGGTGCTATTCCAGCAAAAGTGTTATACAAGTTGCTAGACTTATAACGTGTTTCAAAGGTTCCATACCTCAAAACATATAAAAGAACCTTTATACGATCAGTTCGTTGATTCGATTGTTCGTCTTTCTGTCGATGTACTTTTCACTGGAGTGGTTGGGTGAAATACTTAGGGTGTTAACAGTTGTCTAGTAACAGTCTAAGAAATAAAAATATTACCAATTTTGCTCATTAGCTCAGTTAGATATCGCCTTCTAAGCAGTGTTATTGGGTTCGATTCCCGATGGAAACACAAGTTTTTTCCCCAAGGAAAATTGTGTTCCTCGTTCTAGCTGTGTATGTGATGTGAATGTTACCCACGACCCAAGACATTAGACAAAGTTAGTATGTGGTTATATTTCACATACACAGGAGTGTGAAAGCGTTTATGTTTAATATAGGCACTTCAAACTTCAAAATCGTTTATTAACATGGGCCCCAAAGAAGCACTCATGAAAGTTAATGACTCTACAGCCAGATTCACAAAATTACAGCCATCTCGAAAAGAACAGAAGAACAACACTCGTAAATAAATCAAAACTATATAATAAAAAAACGAGAGAGAAACTAAATCGGTACTTTGATGTAAACTATTTAAATTTAAACAAAAATAAACATAATTAAACGCAAGCAAAGCTTAAAAATACCCGTATTCCCGGCTTTATCTTCGGGACTTTGATGAGATTAGATGTACTAAACACGCATTATTAACTACTGAACAGATTTTGATCAAATTTAAATGAATAATTGGAAAGCAACATATTCCAAGCAAAAAAAAATCAGAATAGGTTCACGTGGAACGAAGATATGAGGCGATTTACACATAAAAAATAAAACAAAATGCAAAAAGCTTATACATACAAGTTTGCACGGAACCCTCGGTGCGCGAGTCAGATGCAGACTTGTCAGATTTCTTTTTTATTTCATGAGAGTTTACGAGTAATTGAAATCCATTTACCATCACCATACACCAAAATTTGGCAATAGTTTGATTTTAAAAAACTTATAAAAGTATTACTTGTATTATTCATAATTTTTAAAATACCAAAAGTAGTTGACTAAATATTAAAGGTACGGAAAACAATCATGCTATAATTCGAGAAATAATACTGAATTTACGAACACCTAGTATCAAAACGCTTCGTAAGTGTTCATGGGTATGAATAAATTAGCGTTCAGGCGGGCGTTACATGGGCTCTTTTCATTTACTCCCTTTGAAACAAAAGTTGAGGAGGTACGGTACTATTTAATTACCTGACTATTCTTTTCTTAAATTGATATTGTATAAGCTCATAACAACTATATATACCTATAAGCTCAATGCCCTATATCCGCACATATTTTTATTTTACTCGGGTTAATACACACAACACACACACATTTATCAATTCAATTCAATTCTTATTATTGTATAAATAAAATGTACACTAAATTATACTTACTTTCCATATATTTTCACCACTATGCAATAAAAATAGTATAACAGTTCATATTTATTCCAAGAATCTTTACATAGCATCGAGTAGTGTTTGCTAAATCATAGTTTAATTTTTGTTGCAGCTATCATATTTTATACAAAATTCTTAACACAAAGCATTTATCTATTATATATACAGTCAGTACAAATACAGTCGTTAATTACACAATAATAAATAACAATAACGTTTATTTGCATCAAAATAAGAAAAAACAATTGAATACTTTTGTATTGATAATAAATTGAACAAAGATTACAATAATAGTATTTAGAACTAAAGATGCCTGAATCCTACTATATTAGATCATATTGTTCCGCTAAACCTTAACCACCGAAATTGGTAAAAACAAAATTATAATTATTAAAATTTACAAAAATGCAAAATAAAAAATGCGGTTTGTATAGGCCCATACATTCGCCAAGGGCTCCCCAACTAACCGTGACGTATTTGGTATTTCTTTATTAATTAAAGAAACATAGCAATACGAACTTGTATTTGTCGTAGAAATGTCTTTGATGTATACCGACGCCTTTGACGCCGCGCGCCGCCGCCGTTATGTTTGATGTATTGTTTCCTTTGGAAAGTTGACGAACTCTGTAATAATGGTTTCGAAATTTTTAACTAATAAAGCTTCTGAGTTTTCAATGTACCGTTTGATTAATAAGTAATTACTGAAATGCCAATTTTATAAACGTTTTACAATTATACAATATATATACGTAAAATAATATTTTATTGACCAAATTCGATAATTTTTTTTTTGTCCATAATAGGCAAGCACTTGACCATTATCTCACCTGATAGAAAGTTATGATGCGGCCAAAGATAGGACATGCTTACCTAGAAGATACCTATTCACTCGAGACTTGAAGACTCCCAGCATATACCGTTCGGGGGACAATTATATACAGTATATTATTACACCTATATTTGAACTTAGTTGAGTGGCATTTTATAGTAGTTCCTTATTCACGTCGATTTACCTGCTACGCTGAAAAATAATAATTTATTGGTTGTGAGTCAGATATTAGTAATCCATGGGTTTGTTATTACATATTAGATTACAATTACACAATAGGTTGCATATATGTATTTTTTTTAAACAGGCTTCAGTTATTGTGAATGTTTTAAGGTTTAACTTATATTAATAATACCTTCTTCCTAAAGTTAGTTATACACTTTTTTTTTCATGATTTAAAAAAAAATTCTCCACTTCAATTATATTTATCTAATATATAAAATTCTCGTGTCACAGTTTTCGTTGCCATACTCCTCCGAAACGGCTTGACCGATTTTGATGAAATTTTTTGTGCTTATCCGGTATCTATGAGAATCGGCCAACATCTATTTTTCATCATCATCATCATCATCACTTTTCATCATTATCAACGCGGGTGAAACCGCGGGGCGCAGCTAGTTATTTATATTAGTAGTTTGGTCGTCTACGACTTTGTAATATTTTTTTAAGAAACGATTATTAGTGGAAACTATTAAGTGGCCTTCCGTGTTTTATATGTTTTGATCAATTTTGTGATTACCGCTGTAAGTTTTCTCAATTGATAAAAAAATATTTAATATACATTATGCTTATATTGACGCAGTACATACTATCATACTGAATAAATCAAAATACTGCTCATAATCAACTCGAACATAAATAATCAAATAAAAGATACAACATTTGACTGTTTCAATAGACTTATAAGGTTGCAAACGTCGGCAATAAGCATAACTACTGATGTAGTATTCTCAATGCACGATCGTAGCGATCACGTAGCGTACACGTAGCGCTTGCGTAGGATTTGCATCTACGAATGTGTGAGACTACGTTGTATAATAATAAAAGAAGTTTGAATAATTTATACCGACTTCCCAAAAAAGGAGGAGGTACTCAAGTCGAGTGTTTTTTTTTTATGTGTGTTACCTCATATATATGTTGTCACCGAAAACCTCAATGATGACGAGGATATAGAAAGGGAACGCAGGGCGCTGGCAGTCCGGGGAAACATGATTGCACGCAGGTTTGCTCGCTGCTCGAGAGAAGTTAAAGTTACATTGTTTAAGGCGTACTGCCAGTCCTAGAAGGACTGGCAGTACGCCTCGAGCAGCTTGTGGGTAAATCATACTCGTTGGGCTGCCGGCATCCTGCGCGTCCAGTACAATGACATTTTCAGGGTACTGATGCGACTGCCTCGCTGGTGCAGCGCATCGTTGATGTTCGCTGAGGCGCACACGGACGACTTTCATGCGGTCATCCGTAAGAAAGTCATCTCACTACGACAGCGTATGCGAGTTAGTCGCAACAGTATCCTGAAAATGATAGCAGATAAGGCAGATTGTCCTATTCAAAATAAGTGGGTAAAGGTAATAATGGGAGAAAAGTTATAATGTTTTTAATGTATTTATTTCTTTCTTTATGATTTTGTATTAGTTTTAGTCTGGACATACTGAATTGTTTGTATTGTGTTATTATTTTTATATTGATGACATTTTAATTTATATTATTTTGATTTTTGATATATAATATGTGATATGGTGTACCTAATACCGAAATAAATGATGATTTATTTATTTATATCTTCTCTCCATGTGAGCCGATTTCGAATTTTTTTTTTTTAATCTGAAAGATGTTGCTTTCTAATTGGTCCCATTCAAATTTGATCAAGATCTGATAAGTAGTTCTTGAGATATCGCCAATAATGCCTATTTCATGGACTACTTTGACGATGTTCTCGTTTACCCGACTTCTAAAGTTACCTCATTACTTCTTCAGTTGTGAGCCGATTTTGATAAAAAAAAAATTATTTGAAAGCTGGTGCGGTGAAGTCGGTTTTTTTAAGCTTTGCTTGCGTTTAATTATTGTTAAAAGTCAAGTTATTTTACATAGCTACTATAGTACAAAATAACATTAAAGCGCAGAGGCAGGTTGTATACTGTTACCATAGGAACAGCATACAACAATGAATCTTCATAATAATCTAAACTACACAAAATTGTGATGAATTATATTAGCAATACAACAACTATTTGAGAAACTGACTAAACGTTGATTTTTTTTTTAACTCAATGCTTGTAACGTTGTGTTGCTGGTGGAACAATGAATCCAAGAGCGGCGCTAATAATGTTTTAAAAATTAAATACTAATTTTGTAGAAAACCGAGGCCCAACGCGCAAAAGGCCCAGCCTAATCACGGTTGAGATATTTTTAACACTTGTATTATTAATTCAAAATGCTCTTTTGGTCTGTTTGTTAATTTCATACTTCTTACTTTCTATTCCGACTACGGCGAGGATGGGACAAGAAGTAACCACAAAACCTTTCTTTGCTTTTTCATTCTCGATAGTATGAACCCCGCCGCTTTGAATGGTGTGAATGTAGTGGTATGCCTTTTTCATTAATTTATAATTGTTGGTGTCCATGTATAATTATAGTAGCTGTACCCCTCGACTTCGCCCGCATTTATCAAGTTAAAAGTAGCCTATATATTAATCCTAGGGTTAAGCTATGTACATTCCAAATGTCATCCAAATCCGTTCAGTTTTTACAGCGTAAAGATAATACAAACACTTACACATTTACGCACAAACTTTCGGATTTATAATATTAGTGTGATAAATCGAAGTGAAACAAATTTGAGGTTACTTTCATACCTCTAGGTTGATAATGATCTGTTCAAAAGCATTAATAATATAAACAGTTCAAAATTACAAAGCAAATATTGTATATTTTGTGATTCAAATAACTTTGAAACTGACCCAGGTACTTTGTTTAAGCGTGACCTAATTAGTTCAAGTCACATCCTTTATTAGCATAAAATAATATTATGTTCCCATAATTTACTCACGCACCTTACACAATTACCCTGGGCCTTCAGATCCCTCTAATTACAGCCGGGCAAATGGCAGTAATAAGATCTTTTGTAATCACATTTATTAATTTTCGCCTCTCATTACTACGACGCCCTCTGGCGTCATATTAGGAGTGATTATCGCGCGAAGTGGAAAGTATAATTGTACCAGAATTTCAACTTGAGGTTGTAAACCTGATTCTTGGAATTCTGAAACCAATTTTGTAAATTTGGAAAATAACTAACCCAAACTAAAAATCCATAAAAAATAATACCGTAGATAAGAGAAAATGACTTCCCAACAAAGTATTGTGGTGTTTGATTTTTGTTCTCTTCTCTAATGTAATCTGAAGCACAGTTTTCAAAGTCATGTTGGCGCGTATTTTTAACCCTCAACGAAAAAGATGGGTGTTAAAAGTTTGTAATATGTGTCTGTGACTCTCTGTGGCATCGTAGCTCACAAACGGTTGGACCGATTTTGATATTTTTATTTTTTATTTGAAAGGTGACTTGAATGAGAGTGATCTTACCTATGTATGGCGTCGGGGGTATTTTCAAAATTTAGACTTTACCACTTGTATATTGAGTATGTGGAACGGTCCAGCTGGTAAGAGAAGTAGAGGCAGACCAGCTGAACGATGACTCTACGAAATTTAAAAAATAGCTGGAGAGTATTGGATGGAGAGGGCGAGGGAGAGAAACACAAGGAGTAAAAAGGGGGAGGCCTATACTCGTTGAGAGGTCCTTAAAACGTGTCCTACGTTATATATATTTAAATTTTATTTTGTCTTGTTAACTTTGTAAGGAAATAAAATGGCTTCATTATTATTTTTACATTGAGTGTTATACATCCTTGATTATAAATTAAGTTTTAATTACTACTGTTAATTATAACATTTTACTATTTAATTGTATATACAATTATACACTATATAGTTGTGTTGACGGGTGTATTTTTTATTCATTTTTGCTTTTTAAACGCATTTTTTGTCTATTTGACTTTGACTGCCCAAAGTTCAGTCAATCAGAAATAGATAAACAGCATCATAGTTCAGTAAAATGGAAAAAGCAATAGATGCGTTTTGTTCAAAACCTAGATAAGTGGAGTCAAATTGAGGAGGTCCATATCCAGGTGAGAATATACGTGCTGAAATGATAATGGCGATAAATTTTTTTAACGAATTCAAAAGTTTGTTTAAAATTGTGCCTAACAAAAGCCGCAATAACAAAAAAAGGAATGAATATAATTTTAATCACGAATTTCACGTCCTCGCTTGCGTCAGTACGCTTTCACCTTAATTACCTTCGGACTCGATTTCTAAATCACAATTAGGGAGCCATATCTCATTTTAAAGCCCTCACGGGAACCAGAGGGCTTTTTGGATGTTTATTAAATCAGATGTCTTTATGAAGGCCGCTATGTCCCTTTTGATTGCACATAATTCTATTTGGTGTGGTGCCTAATATAAAATTTGGATAGACGAATAGAGTTCTGGCGTCACATTCATATTTAATGTGGATAGCCCTTGGTATTCTGAAAATGTTTTTTTTTTTTTTTTTTGTGACAGCCTAGTGTTTGACCACTATCTCACCTGATGGTAAGTGACGATGTGATCGAAGCTGGTAAACACACTAGACCTGGAATACGCAGGCTCTCAAAGATAACTGCCGGAACACCGTATTTGGCTATTTGATATGAGTGCTCAAGATACCATGGTCACTATAAATACATGGTAAATATTATTAACATTCAAAACGTTTTTATGAAGTACTAGCTGCGCCCCGCGGTTTCACCCGCGTGGTAATGGAAAATTATGATAATGATGATAGAAAGTATTTTATTATGTCGTCAATTTTTCAATGTTTTTATATTATTCTGCTATTCAAGACGGAGACAAATCCAACAAATTAAAAATCATGAAAACAACTACATTGTGTAATGTATGTAAATTGGAACTAAGTATTTTTTATGATAATCTCACTTATAGGTATTATAAACGCTATAGTTTGTAAGGATAGATAGATAAGATCTTACATTCTAAATATGCACGCCCCTCCATAAACATTTTTATACATTAGACACTCGATCGTTTGACAAAGGAGATGTTTCAAAATTGAAGGAGCCTGGGCCAGCACCATATAGCTATACTATATAGTAGGTAACCGTTTTTTAATGTTTATTTTCTTCACTTATATTTCGTTTTAATGTACATTTAAAATATCTTGGTACATTGATAGCAACACAACACAATTACAAATGGCGGATTGCGACAATATTGAACTGTCATTTTGACGTGTCATTGATCATTTATTGTAAACAACATATCAATTCTAAAATATTTGGGTTTTGTTATAATTATAATAGGATTATAGAATATGTTACTCGATTGAAACTCGGAACAGAGTGACATTCAGTATCTTCTTGCCATGACTGCCCCAAAAATAGGGTTGCATTGGGTTATTTAAAAATAATAATTTGAGGGTACAGCTGTAATCTTCCGCAGATTAATTTATTTGTATTTTTAAGAAAATGCATTATTTTTTCCCTATTTTTCTATGTATGGTATATAGTGCTGGCCCAAAATGAAACATCTCCTTTGGAGGAGGGTCGTGCACATTAAGAATGAAAGATATTCTACGGATGTATACGATGATTGATGGTAATGCAAAAGTTTGGGAGTCTTCAAGTCAAGAGTGAATAGGAATCTTCTAGACAAACATGTCACATCTTCGGCCGCATCATCACTTTCCATCAGGTGAGATGGTGGTTAATGTTATTATTATAATTAATATTATAATTATAATAAAATAAAAACCCTGCCTCTTTATAAGTAACAACCACATACATTTAAGCTGTCGTGGAATTATTGTAAGTAACTGTTAAGTTAAGTAACCTACCGATGTAACAATAAAAATAAAAGTGAAGTATCTTCTTATACGTGTCTCCTAACCACAAAAATAAACCTGCCAATACCTATCTATTACATTATATAGGTACAGTGAGTTTTTAACAAATCGCTAGTGCCTTGAAAATTTACGATACAGACACAACCGTCAACGACGTCTGTCCGTATTCGGGTCGCGCTCGGCAATGAGCGACATCTGACTCTTCCCCTACCCCGCCCGCAGTCGTCCGACCGCCCCCGCGCGCCCGTCCCATTCGCCTGCCACCGGACCATACCATAATATCGCGCACTCAGTTGTTTATCGTCATAACTATTCAGATATTTGTCTAAATGATGTAGTGTAAAAGACAAATTTTATTTACTTAAAATCCCAGATGCGATAAAAGTATTTATTTTTATATAAGGATCTATTTGTTACTACCAAATGTGCCTTAGAAATAAATTATAATTTTTTATTGTATTCTGTTTCACTATTTTGGCGATAGTGGCTTACACATAAAAGATAGATATATGCTGTCGCGGGCTTTTTTTGTAGGAATATTTAAGATAAACATTTTCATTATACATTATATACGTATAACTTCAACGGTTTCTGCAGCGCACGCCAGAATAGCTCGCAGATGGCAGATTTTTCTCCTACTTACTTGACACTTATCGTTATATTTTGGATAAATTACATTATATCTTTATAAATTATAGCCTATGTGTTATTCTGATGTGTAAGCTATATTATGGGAAAGTTTCATCAAAATCTATTCAGTAGTTTTTGCGTGAAAGAGTAACAAACATACATCCATACATCCATACATCCATACATCCATACATACATACATTCTTACAAACTTCCGCGTTTATAATATTAATAATAATTAATAATAATAATAATAATAATAAAGTAGGATATCTTCTATTAAGTATAAAATCTACAAAAACACCTAATTATTAAATAAATGATTTAAACACAAGCGAAGCTTAAAAAAACTGTCTTCACCGTTTTATCTTCGGAACCCTTGATCAGATTAAATTAATTAATACGCATTATTCAGGATAGCTCAAAAACGAGATGAAATTTAAATGGTACCACTTGGAAAGCACCAGCTTTCATATAAAAAAGAATCATCAAAATCGGTTCACCTAGAAAAAAGTTCTGAGGTAACACAAATAAAAAATACAGTTGAATTGAGAACCTCTTGCTTTTTTGAAGTAAATTTAAAAAACGGTTTTTTGAATAAACAAATTATCAGTTCTGTTGCACAAAGGTATGGCGAACACCACAAATTATATTTTTGACGGCTTTTCTATCTGAATGACGGGTCTGAACGTGGCACGTTTTACCCCTAAGGTGTAAAGCGTAAAATTAAAATTTTAATTCAAAGTCCTGTTAAGCCTTTTTAATTTATTTTTTTAGACACCCTGACACCTGTCTCATCTTTCTGGAACTAAAAATAAGGCTGGTGTAGCGGCTGATCAGCAGAGAATCTCAAAATGCGCAAATATTAACCTTTTTCAGGTTTTTTTTAAGGTTTAGCTGAATTACTCCAGGTCTAGTGTGTTTACCAGCTTCGATCACATCGACACTTACCATCAGGTGAGATAGTGGTCAAATACTAGCCTGTCACAAATAAAAAATTAAAAAAATTAAGTTTTTCAGGAAATTTCTTGAAAATAAAGAAAGAAGATTCTGTATGAGCTTATTTTATAATTATTATCAAAGGTTGTTATTTAATTTATATGCCTGTTATAATAAAAAAATACATAGCGAAAGGAAATTCCGATGTCCCACCTATATTTCTATGTTTTCGTCTTGATATTGGATTAAAAAGGTATGTATTCAAAAAAGTAGTTAGTAGGTATATTGAGATAAACGAATGCCAATAGATTGTAACATAATGAATATTCTCATCTTCCAAGTGCTACACATTCGCGCGTCCCAAGAGCGGAAAGAGTCAGAAGTGTGTAAGTGTACCTTCAAAGCAAATGCTCGCAGATACTTAAGCATTTTCTGAGAGCTAAGCGACTTACAGCGAAAATCCAAATAGCTATGAAAGAGAGATAAAATGTGAATTCTGCCCTCTTGAAATAGGATTTATTAAATGTGTCATTAACTGAACACATTTAAGAAAATACATTTATTTATTTACCTTTTAATTGAACTGTTCGTTGGCTTAGTTGGGTGGACGTTCGCCTTCTAAGCATGGGTATCAGGTTCGGTTCCCGGCGTGAGCACATGTTTTCTCCCCAAGGAAAATTTGTGTTTCTGGTTGTGGTTGTGTTTGTGTGTGTGAAGTGAATGTTTCCGGCACCACGACTCAAGTCGTCGAACTTAATGTGACTGTGAGTGTGAAAGTGTTTATTTTTTTATATTTTTTTTTTTTTACAACATATGTATGTGTTTAATATTAAATCCATTTTTTTAAAAGTACTTATGGTTGTTACCACTCTATATAATGGGTATCAATTGAATGCCGTTATCGTTTCACTGCGTCCAAAGTAATACAGCGATTGTTAAGTGAAGGGTATCATTGAATTCGTTAACATTCTACGGATGTAGTAGTGTAGTAGCCTTGACTACTTACCATCTTGATACTTAATCTTGACCACTAAAGTATTATAGCAAATCAATATTTTTGCCATCAGATATAAAAAAGAAATGAATGTAAAATAGAACACCTTTCTCAGAACAAATAGAACAGAGAAAACTTGATTAGGCTCACTGCTTACAGGACACAAAAGTCAACTTCCCTTACTGGTGCAATAGCTATTTGTTCAACAAGTGAGAGAAGTCGGGTTTTCTGCGAGTGCTAAATTTGAATTCACAATAAAGATCTTAATGAAATCACGAGCGCAGCGAGTGATTTTTTAAAAACACGAGATGCAAATAACTTGGCTTGCACTTTTTTTACCTAGTAGGCGCGGTGAGCAAGCCCGCTGCGTCGCGGGTCTAGGGTTCCATTCCCAGCAGGAGCATAATTTTCCTCTCCAACGGACATTTGTGCTTCTGATTCTGGGTGTAATGATATGTAAATGTTTCTCTGTGTTGATACAAATCTTTGAATTTAGTGTCGGGCTGTGAGTGTGAATGCTTGTTGGTTTGTTTGTAGGTAATCATAATAAATGATCCTTTTCTTTTTTTACCAGTACACCTAAGTAAGGTAACAAATATTATATTATCATTCATACACACTGTTACACAAAGAAACAATAAAAAAAACAACTCCGTGACCGAAGTAGAGGAAAACATATGAGGAGTTGTTTCCTCAACTATTTCACTGTTCTCTTTTTCAAAGCCTATTTTTTATCACAAGTAAGTGAAACACAATTTTTCTTTGTGTATTCAATGGTAAACAATATTTCTTCTCTTTTTGGTATAACAAAAGAAAAAGAATAAAAAGAGGATGTTATATGATAACTGTTTTTTTTTCATTATTTACAAGATTACAGAAGATTTAGAAGAAGACATTATTTCTATTAACAAGCCGTGCCCCGTGGCTTCGCCCGCTACTATCTAGTTAAAAAGTAGACTATGTGTTAATCCTAGGTATAATCTATGTACATTCCAAATTTCATCCAAATCCGTTCAGCCGTTAATGCGTGAAGAGGGAACAAACATACTTACACACACACTCACGTACAAACTTTCGAATTTATAATATTAGTAGGATTGGTAGGATTCCCTTACAAGTCAAAAGCAACGCTAGAAACAAAAATACATGATTTCAAATTTATAATTATTATCCGAATAGGTGCACATGGATGCGCAAGCAACAGATTCCAAACAAGTAAAAAAAAAACAATTTAGACATGAATGCCCCATTTCCCAACACCACTGCAAGTGTCGTGTCGTAATAAGTAACGCAACTGGCAACACTTCCTTGTAAAAACTTGTAAAGTATCCGAGTGGCGACACAGACAAATTACACCATGTTTTACAGAAGCCGTAGATTTATGGCTCACCCTACAGAAACTTGGCGATAAATTCTTAACGTATGTATTGATGTGAGTGAGAAAAAAGCGTTGTTTATCTTGGAAACGAGGAAGGAAAGTGAAACATCTCATTAAGATTCCATTCGTTGAATCGGTTCTTTTATCTACAGCATATACATTTATATATATCAGCGAGCTTTTACCTATATCGTGTTTGTTGTACCTGAGCTGCAGAGTACATTTTGTAGTTATATCTAATACCTTAAAACGAGCAATTCTTGTATATATATATAACCAGGATCTCGGAAACGGCTCCAACGATTTTCATGAAATTAAGTATGCAGGGGGTTTCGGAGGCGATAAATCGATCTAGCCTACTGGCTAGACCTACTGGTCTATTCTGGTCGTCAAAATACGATTGTTCAAATTGATGCGACAACGATACGACAGTCGATTGGTTGAAATTTTAGTTGATTCGATGTGCTTAACAATAGAAAATCGCTCGATTTCGACGTCGATGTGACGCCCGGAATAGACCTCCTGGCTTCATATTTAGAAAACGTCATTTACCAAAAAAATACCGAGCTAAGCTCGGTCATCCAGGTTCTATGATAATTTCACACAAAAAGTCTATAAAGAAAATCAGATAAATCTGTCAGTTAGATTATCCAGAAATATTGGACACGTATTTTTATTTTAGAAATCAATAGAAATTTACTAAAATAAAGAGCGCAAAAGTTTGGAAGTGGGACGCGGAATTTCAACGCACTATATCTTCGTGTTGTTTTGTTTATTTGACAAAGGAAAAAATACGTATCCAATGTTTTTTGATATTATAAATGATGGGGTAAATAGATTTTTTCAGGCGTATCGATATAAAACGTTGCAATTGATGCAAGAGTCATGATTCCATATAGAGCCTGATCAGACTCCGTTATAAAAAGTCCAATTCATAGTCTCGTGATCTTATTCAAAGATGAGAGTCGGTATCTGAGCCCTCCAGTCAGATAGCCTAATCTTGATAAAAATCTTTTACGCAGACCAACCGTAATGTACCGTACGGCGCAGCAATTGATTTGTAATGGGGAGCAATGACCGACTGCGAAGACAATAAAATCACTTGTCCATTTTAGTAAATAAAATTCTTGTAAGTTTCTTTTTAATGTATATCAAGACTGTGTAACTAGTATTATAAATCTACAATGTATATTGTTAAATGTGATATTTCAAATGTCGCAAATAATATAGCCCACTTATAGGTACCACACCTAGCAGCAAAGCGAAAAAACGGACTAAATTCTTAATTTCCCGCGAAAGAAATTAGAACTCCAAAGACTAAACCTTGTCAGCGTCAAAGAAGTAAAATAATGGTTTCACATATATCCTAAAACCCGGGTATTTTTTCACATTTCTGTCGGTCTACCAACATAGCAAAACAAATTACGGAGACGGGCCCCGGCGGCTGTAGAATCATTCGTCAAGGGCTACACTTAGCCCTACTAAACCCTTTATGCTTGCCCGTGAATAGTTAACCTCTTCTCTTTATGTTCTAGAGAAAAATAACGTAACACAAAAAGGCCCTTTCGACACCCGGATACGGGTGAATAATTTATTAAGAAAAATGCTCTAAACAAAAGAAGCTGAGTATTTTATGGCTATTTTCTTTGCATAATGGCGCTGGTGTAATGTTTTAGCCTGATATTTTGATAGGTTTATTATTTTTAACGTAGATGTTCGATGCTAAATCAAAATCAAAAGCTAATTTATAACGTGGTTCTAGTCAATTTCGAAGCATTTTATTAATTAATTTCAAGTTTAAGGTTCAACTATTGTCAGTAAAAATATTGCGTCAAATTATGAAATGTTTTTTCAAGGAGGTCCTTTATTAAAAATATTTACTAGAAAAGACTTATCTATGTTCTTTTTGTGCGATAAACAGGGTTTTTCGACTTGATAATGTCACCCTCATCACCAATCGAAAAGGTAAGTAATAATTATTATATTTTTTACATATTTTTTAATAATAATTATTATTAATACTTGAACATTAAAATTGGAGTTAATCAAACTACGGTTAAACAAAACGATCGTTTAAAATAAAACTGGTAATTAAAAGTAAGATAACTGTCAAAAAGCTAAAATGCCACATGCCACGGTGAAACATAATTAAAACCTAACCGGATAATTAAGTAACAGAGCCTTAAATTATCAATACGAACCTATACTCAAATTGAATTTGAGGATAATCCCCATAAATATCTAATCCTAACATTATATCATATAAGTTCAATAACTCGACACTCTGATGGCGTGTATTAGTTCCGGTAAATCAGAAGGCAATTGAATTAACATTATTGAGCTACAGTGCAGAATTGGTTTAATTTAACTAGGCAAACAATACAGTTTATTAACAGTTGTTCACGTTCAAACATTTGTCTCTTTCAGATCATATGTAAACATAAACATAACACTTACACTCACAGCCCCACACTAAATTGACTTTGTCGAGAGTGCCGGAAACAATCACATCGAACACACACAATTACATCTAGAACCAGAAAAATAAAATTTCTCTTGGGGAGGAAACTTGTGTTTCCACCGCGGATCGCACCCGATACCCGCTGGTTTAATGCGAACGCGTACCCAACTAAGCTAAGGGCAGTTCAAGGTTGTTTCTAACCTTATAAAATCTAAAGAGTCTCTGGTAATTTCCTTGAAGAAGACTCCTATGTATCCAACACACTTAATCTATGGTTAATATTATGAATGAATAGTGAGTACAAATAGTAATACGCATTTTTAGAAAATTCATGATAATTTAATTAAGATGGTGTACATAATTAAACGCAAACAAAGCTTAAAACAACTTACTTCACCGCTTATATTTTGGTTTGGCTTGATCGATTTCGAAAAAAATTTATATGGAACCACCTCTGAATCGCGTAACATACAAAAAAAACATACAGTCTAACTGAGAACCTCCTTTTTTGAAGTCTGTTGAAAATACGCAAAATATATTTACAGATTGCGCTTTGTGACTTTTTTATATTGTTTGAGAAGTGAGCATAGAAACTAAAGTACCAAGCGAGCAATTTTATTCAAATGATTTATCATATAAGCTATGAATGATGCACTGCTATGTACCTATAACCTGTAATTTTTAAACTCAAGATCGACTTTACGGATTTTTTTTATATAACGTCACAGTAGTAGACAAATATTTTTTCATGTAGATACTGTCTCTAAGTATATTGTGCAAGATTTGTAACCACTGACTATCTATAACTGTACAATTTTCTACATATATGTAATTATTAGTGCTGATTTGGCAATTGTGCCCGAATTTAGTATTAGCGATTATTAAACTATAATAAGCTGCTTCCAATTAACTCGTGGTAATCGAAAAAGTTTCATCATAATACACTAGTTCTCTATAGTAAATATTTCATTAATTGATCTATTTTTATGGTAAGTACGGTTTCTGTCACAGCACAAATAAAGGCAATGACAAAGAAACAAGAATATGAGACCTAACTATGCTGCAAAGTCTTAAAACATAAACATAAACGCTTTCACACTCACAGCCTCACACTTTGAAATGAAATACATTTATTTGGCACTAAGGATAAGATAAACAAACAACAAAAACATGAAATAGACAATAAAAAATAAAAAACACCTTATAAAAGTAATTAGGCGTAAGTAAAAAAAAAAGTGCCAAAAGGGTCGTGACTCAGCATTATTGCCAATAGGCGCTGATTTTCAGTCACAACCCAGAGGTGGCGGATCTTAAACAGTAAAAATATAAATAAATATATATACATATATATATATATATATATATATGTATGTATAATATCATATTACATTATTATAAATATATAAAAATACAATCGATTACTTGTGTCGTGGGTACTAGAAACTTTTACATCACATACCTACACAATCACAAGCAGAACCAGAAACCCAAATTTTCCTTGGGCCGGGAATCGAACCCGGTACCTCTACTTAGAAGGCAAACGCTCACCTAACTAAGCCAACGGTAAGTTCTTAAAAAGGAAATAAAGATCAACGGGCCAAAAGGCCACATAATATGAATAATTCATAAGTCTCTTTCCATTAATTCGCACATTCAAAAGCTTTATAAACTCCTCTTAATTTTTAATCAATGTCTTAGCTACAGTTTAACAAAAATTTCACTCATAAACGTAATTTAGCGTTTAAAGATCGTTGAGTAACGTTTAAATAGTTGTCAAAATTAAACACCGTCATTTCCTAGTTCAAACCTTGCTTAGAGGCAAGATAGCAAGCAGATTTCAATTATATCAGCTTATCTATCGAACTCGTAAAGTTCCGTAAATCAGTTATATGATGGACAATCCTCAAATGCGCACGAAGCGTTTTGCTTCCACGTTCATTATGCGCACTGCAAAGGAATGGAACTCTTTGCCAGAGTCTGTGTTCCCAGATAAGTACAATCTTGGAGTCTTCAAGTCGAGAGTGAATAGGTATTTTCTAGGCAAGCGTGCTCCATCGTCGACCGCATTATCACTTAACATCAGGTGTGATATTGGTCAAATGTTTGCCCTCACAGATAAAAAAAAATCTCAATCTGTTGGTTTGAAACTGTAGACAAGAAATTTTCCAATCTCTGTGCGTTTCTCAACTAAACAGAACCTAACTAATGTTTATGAGTAAAAGAAGTTAATCATTGATTATGGGCGCTAAGCATTGCTTAGCGTCATTTTTATAAGTAAGACTGTAAATTTTATAATGTACAAAGATTTTTTTATACTTGATAGGTAATTTGACCACAATCTCGCCTGATGGAAACTTATGATGCGGCCGAAGATGTAGCGTGCAGGCCTAGAAGATACAAATGCACCCTTGACTTGAAGACTCCAAAAAAAAAACAAGAGTAAAAGAATTCGTAATGGTATCTAAAACAAACATTTTCAATTAAGTGGTTTATATAATAATATAGCGTTCGTCAAAACATAGATAGTAATATATCAAGTAAACCAGTATGATAAATTCTATGGATTAATCACCTACATTTTAAAACAAGTAATACCTACATAAAAATTATAAATCCGAAAGTTTGTGTGTAAGTGTGTGTGTAAGTATGTTTGTTCCCTCTTCACGCTTTACCGGCTGAACCGATTTGGAATGTACATAGATTATACCTAGGATTAACGCATAGGCTACTTTTTATCTTGATAATAGCGGGCGAATCCGCGGGGCTACCTACATAAAGAAGTTTTTAAAATCAAGCTTTTACAGTTGTAAATAAAGAAGACTAAAAAGTTATACATCCAGAAAACTTGTCAAGACGAATCAAACAAGCCCAAACTCGATGGGTTTTTCTTGATTAGTTCAGAAGTTCCTATGACCATCTTCAATCTATAGAGATGATGATAGTATCAGAGCAGGTTCATGGTACCATATCATTGTAGATACATAACCGTCACCGTTGTCACCGTAGATACATAAATACTTACTCCAAAATTGAGTCCAATCGAACCAAAAAATTAAATGAGACAACTGTCTAGTTGTCTCATTTAACTACTAAAGTTCTTAGAAACATATTTTCTAGTCAAAATTACGGTTACTACGTATTTTAATATGCTAGTTATTGACGACCCAGTTGGCGCAGTGGACAGGTGTCCGCCCTCTGCGCCGTGGGTCCTGGGTTCGATTCCCGGCAGAAGCACAAATTCCTTCCCAAGGGATATTTGTGCTTCTGGTTCTGGGTGCAATGTGTGTGTGATGTGAATGTTTCCGGCACCCCCGATACAAGTCTTTGAACTTAGTGTGAATGCGTTTGTTGGTTTGTTTTGTTTTAAATGATTTGGTGGAAATTACTAAATAATTATAGTTGTCATATATAGCACTAGAATGTTAGTAGCAGCAACGAAACATTTTTTTCATTTTTCAATGGGACAGGTGAAAAACTAAACAAAAGCTTGTGGCAACGCTACTGCACCATAGTAATCAAACACATCCGTCAATATTTCCGAGCTGTCAATCGTTATTTCCTTACTTATTTACCTACAAAAGTGTCAGGTGATTTGCATTTCATCAGCATAAAACTCTCGTCGGGATTTTATAATTTATCGAAGGTAGATGATCCTTTGAAAGCTGTTTGAATAATAAATACAGGGATGAGGGATGGAGTGTTATTAATATTTTATATTTTGTTTGTGTAGGTTTCACGCTTGACAGTTGTTGATGCGCCTGCGTGAATTAAGGAGGCGTCAGAATGTTGTTTTTAAAAGGATTTAGGTTAACGCTTCATTAGATTTAACTGGGCATGGGACATTTTAAAATAATTATGTTCTTTTTAATACGCTACTTGTCGCTACGTTTATTCACTGAAGCTCTAAAATTCAAAATCATGTTTGACTAAATTACGTTGCCTCGAGATCTGCTATCTCTCGATATGGTACTTAATTTACTATGTACGCCACAGGAATTTTCATATCTTCTTTTACTTGTGGGTTTATATAAGAGGTTAGCGTTTGATTACTTTATCTCCGATAGGTTTGATCACTATCTTACCTGGTTTGAAGAATATGTGGTCGAGGATGCCAATCAGAATGTTTCCGGCACCCACGACACAAGTTGTCGAACTTAGTGTGAAGCTGTGGGTGTAAAAGCGTTTTTGTTTATGTTTTGTCTACGGGCCAGATGCCTATATAATCTAAAATTCTATTAGAATTAGATATAAATTTATCCTACAGCAAAGAGCCCACTACAAGCCACCGAGCGCATATATAGGTAACGTATAGAATTAGACTTGAAGCGCCAAACTCGCAAGAATCGACCCAAACCCGCTTACAACTACACATAAAACAGCACGGGCCAGCTCTTCTGCGCTACTTGTGACCGGGTGTTCAAGACGAAGTTTGGATTTGCCAGCCACATACGAGCACATGCCAAGAAATGGTCAGGGTCGCCATCGTCGTATACAACGCGGACGACATCATCAGGTAACGTATAGGATCAAGCCAGTGGGTTTTATATATCTCCCATTCTAACCGACTACGTACTGTACGTTACCGACCGGGTTTTTTTAAAATTCTATATTAAGTCTAAATACATATAAAAACTATATTATCTCTTGCGCCCACAATAAATAAGATTTAAAAAATGTATTTAAATAAAGTAACTTAAGTTTGTAGCCTCGTGAAAGTATATCTAATAACATCAATTTGTTTTTTTGGTTTTGTTTTGTAAGGTTTTATTTAATATGCCTTCCACTTCATGATAATAACAGCAATTACTTATGTAGTATTTTATTTGGAACCATCATTAAATATAGGTATACTCTTACCAACAGTTAAGTATTTTTATTTTTGGCAAATAATTTTCCAATTTCTTGTAAATTACACCGGAAACATTTACCGGAACTCTTCGAATTGTTTTCTAATTTAATTAAAGACCATCGGTAAAGTTCGAAGAATATTTTACTTGCAAACGATGTTCATTATTTCATTTTGTGTCGTTATGAAGTTAACAGGCGGAACGCGTACTTTAAATTCCGGGTGAGGAAATCAATCTATATCAATGTATTTATACGACTCATACTTCATACTAAACTTTTATCTATTTTTACTGATATACAAAGCGTCCCAGGCGCGTGCCCTGTACGCGCGCCTCGGCCTCTGCTGCTGCCACTGTATAAATCCGCGCGCCCTGTCCGCTTAGTATATTTTGTTACACTAGGATCTATACAAAAAGTCGGCAGCGTCGCAAGGCGCGCTCGCCGCTCGCCCGCCACTCGGCCACCGCTCGGCCGCGTGCCCGGAGCGCTTTATATATCACGTCCCTTAGAACAATATAATAATTTCCCAAATCGGTTATTAAGTGACAGAATTCTAACAAACATAAAAAAAGATTCTGACAAATTGAGAACTTCCTCCTTTTTTAAATCGATTACAAAAACAAACAAACGTGCAAAATTTTTCTTTAGAGCTAAATACATCACTATTGTTTTTGTATCGCTTTGAACTTTATCATTATATCTCATTAATTTAATCAAAATGTTGTAATGAAACTGACGAAAACTGTTCCTAGCTTGGGTTGTTCCGTACTCATCCTATGACGTCTCATCCTACGGCAATTTTTTTCTTAACTCAACCGATTTTTATTATTTTACACAATTCTGAGAATATGACAACCTAAAACAGACTGAAACTCAAACAAGCTAATAGTCCCAATAAAATGGTTAGAAGCCCGTTTTCCTTTTGTTGGATAGAATTTATTAATATAAAATAACTTTCATAAAAATATAAGAACGTTAATGTTTGATAGCATTTTTTTCCAAATATTTTTTAGCGGTGAATAGGCTTGTTTAGGAATAATCAGAAGAGTCGTTTTCTAGGAAATAAGGTCAAGTGTACCCAAATACAGCGAATCAAAAAGTAGTGTAATTAATTAATAACCGTATCTGCATGATTATTTATTTCCCCCTCATAGCATCCACACTAATATTATAAACTGGGGGTCAATTCGGGGTATCAATTATCTTTATATCGACGACGTCAAAATTGATCGATTTTCTTTTCGACTGCTGTATCGACGACGCATCAATTCGAACAGTCATAGTTTGATGACCAGAATAGACCTTCAGAATATAACAAATGAATTGTTAAGCATCTCTAAATTTTCGGTGTAATGTTAAGGTTTAGTAAAATGACATAAACACATTAATAATTTTCTCCCCTACGCTCTTTTATTAACAGAATAGAAGATTCACTCATAAAATAAATATTACGGTATACGGTATATTACCCAGTTTCCTTATTGCCTGGATTCCAGAATATCTCATTTAAGATTAAATACCTTTATTTTAAAAAATACAATAACTCCTATGTATTTTGTTACGTAAAAATATAAAAAGTATAATGCTACTGCTACACTCCATACCTTTCCTAAAAAGTTTTGCCTATTATTTTAAATAAATAAGTAAAATTTATTACATCTGATTGTTCACCAGCAGCCCGGAGGTTTGAAATCCGTGTCTAAATTCATTGAAATTAGCACTCGACAACTTCTAAAAACTTTGTTATATCTTAGGAACTTTTATAAAATTTTACGAAACCATCGAGAAAATACTATACTATGATAATTATAATAACATATATTATTATACGGTTTATTTTTTCCATTTACGGACACAACAAGGAAAAATAAGCAATTATTTCTAAAACTGTGAACAACCTCTGTATTTAAAGTCTGTTAAAAATACTTTAAAGTTACCTAATATACATTACTTTCAAACCAAAAACACTCTTAATTGGATATCAAACCTTTCTCAGTCATTTACCTCGTTTCCAGGAACATCGCGGTCGGCACTTTCATAATTAATATCCGAAGGCCTAATTATAAAGGCGACTTAGTAAATTCAGCCTAATCCAGAGCTCCAGGACTATGTAAAGTTAAGTAAGTTATACAGCTCTGTACATATTGTATCACACTTATATTATAAATGTGAAAGTTTTTGAGTGTGTTTGTATGTTTGTTACTTCTTCACGCTCAAACGACTGGACCAATTTTGACGAAATTTGGTATGGAGGTAGCTGACACCCTGGATTAACTTTTTATTTAAGAATTTCCTCGGGTCCTGCACTTATACAGGTAAAACCGTAGGGCGCATCTATTATCGCATTAAAATTATGAATCCAAAAGTTTGTGTGTGTATGTGTTATATGATATTTGAAACGTAATATCTATTTAAAGGATAATCAATACAAAATTTGGATGAAATTTAGCTTGTAGATATTATACAGTTAGTACCTACATCTAAGCAATATTTTCTTTAATATTTTGGCTTTCTACTCCGATTAACGTAAGGGTACACAGTAACGTAAATTATTAAGAACGCAGCATTATTTATCAGTAGTTCAATTAAAACCCTAACACAAATTCTACTAAATTATAAATTTTGAGATTTGAGAAGAACCAGAAAAACATATATATTTTGAAAAGGAATATTTTTATACGACATGAAATCGAAACCGGTACTACGCCAACAACGTAGTACCTACTTACTTAAGTACTCGTAGTATTTAAACCTATCTAGAAACAATAGCTATCTATTATTGTTAATATGAGTTTACATAAGCCATACATTTTTTTCAAGACATCCCAATCGATGTAAAAGAGATTGAAGGCGGTGAGGACTTTTAAAAATAAGTATATCTAATGTTTTAACATATTAATTACATTGGCATTAGTAATAATATTTTTAGGCATAATAGAATTTCTAAAAATAAACTTAAAGAAATGTAACATCTAATATCTCAGGATGACGAGCGCAGTGCTTTGCTCCGCAAGAGTTCGAATTATTTAAGTTCAAAGCTCTGGATAGCACTGAACTGTAATAACAAACTTTACGCTTACAATCAGACAAACGACTTGATCGTTTCTTCACTCAAAGACATAAAAACCATAATTAAACGCAAACAAAGCTTAAAAAAACCGACTTCGCCGCTTTATTTTCGGAACCTTGATCAGATTTAATGTATTAAACACGCATTATTGACTAGTACTCAAAAACTAGAGATCAGATCTTGAACAAATTCCAATGGGATCACAGGAAAAACACCAGCTTTCAAATAAAAAAAACAGTCATCAAAATCGGCTCACAACGAAAGAAGTTATGACGTAAATTTTGAAGTCGGGTAAACGAGAACATCGTCAAAGTAGTCCAAAAAAGGCATTATTGACGATATTTCAAGAACTACTGATCAGATCATAATCAAATTTTAATGGGACCAATTAGAAAGCAACATCTTTCAAACTAAAAACTTTCAAACTAAAAACTTTTTTTTCGAAATTGGCTCACGTAGAGAGAAGTTATGAGGTAACAAACATAAAAAAAAGAAAAAAAAAATACAGTCGACTTGAGTACCTCCTCCTTTTTTGTGAAGTCGGTAAAAAAGAGGTTCGAATTAGGACATAGAGATAGGAGAATAAGCCAGGTAAACATTTGTTGTTAAAAACTGAGAAATGTAGAGTAACGCAACGAGTCGGTAGATACCACTTTTGCTACTGTGAGTTAAATATACGACACTGAGGGCATGAGTTAGTGGATTTAATGAGAGATGTCGTCAACTTGGGGTCGGGCCCTCGTCTAAATCAGGTGACTTATAAATTGTCAAATCTCATTAAATTATAATTATTTGATATTTTCAAAGAAAAAGTTGATAATGAAATTATAACAATAGAAGCTGTCCCAGCTTCTTGTGGCTTCCCGCGTTAATCGTGAATTAAATGAAAACTCTCAGCCAAATGAGTAAATAGAAGCATCCAAATATCTATAATGTAAAAGCATTTTGCATGAGCGGGATTTCAACCACGCTTCTTTATAACATCGGTCCAACATCCTAACCACTAGACCATCCAAGACCACCCCTCCCCTCACTCTTCCCTTACTATGCGTCTTACAGGGAAGTATTAAGTAATCCACCGGACAAGTAAAAACCATACCTTGGCATGAACACAAAAAAAAAACAAAAAAAAAATTACATGGCTGAATTATAATCAGCTCTAAGGAAAGGTTTTAATAAGGAATAGAAATAATAATTATACTAAAAAACATAAAGATAAAGATCATTTTTATTTGTAAAAACATGCGTTTACATACACATTTAAGGAAAAAAATAGTTGGTAACAATTCGACTGAGGCGTTACATGTCTTTGCCTGAAAAGGCGTACAAATTTAGTTTTGCATAAACTGGCCATTGACAATAAAGTATATATTATATTTCCGCAATAGTATGGGATTTTGTACCAAAATTACATAAAAATTAAAATAAATAAAACTAGTAACTTATCAATATTAAAAAGAAGTTTGCGTTTCAAAAATTTTATAACAATAATAACAAGAATTATAAAGTCAGATAGTATTAATAGTAGTTCATTACTTTTATTTGTTTTTATAGATACGAGTACATATATAACCGTTAGATACTTTAGTCAAATAAACAAAGCTGAATAAAATTTATGTCATGATGAATCAGTCAGAAAGTCATTGTTATGATAGTAGCATTTTTCTATCAATAAACTTCTCGATTTCTTTTTAAATAGACCTACGGGTAAATCTTTTATACTATAAGGAATCTTGTTGTATATAATAGGAGCCATACAAAACAGACCAGTGCGCATGAAAGTAGTCTTAGCAGTGTGTAATCGGAGTCTATTATTGTCTCTTCTATTGCGAGTAACTGTGCCTGCTAGGAAACAGTGTAGGATTTGTTTTTACGAAAATGGCAACCTCCAGAATATACATTGATGGAAGTCAGTAAAAAAAGGCTTGCAGCTATCTCTTGGTATCAAATTAATCGTTGCTCGAACACATCTTTTTTTAGCTTTAAAGGCGGAATCTTTGTCGGTTGAGTTGCCCCAAAATATTATTCCATATCGAATAATAGATACTACCAGTCCATGATATGCAGTTAACAGAGCGTCGGAATGAAGATGTGGTGCCAGATTATGTAACGCATACGCAGAAGAACTACGTTATTTTTATAAACTCTGAATATGCTCTTTTCAGTTTAATTTCTTGTCTATGATTAGACCAAGAAATTTCGTAGAGCCTACTTCATCTAGTTCTATCATTCTTTATACATAATACATTTAAAACCTCCTGCATCTTTACTGTTATCTCAAACTTTAACATACTCGAGGCACTAACCGTGCCGTAACGCAACGACCTGTGTGCAAAAGGCCTTAGGCGCAGATTCTGTAACAAAACTGTACCAATCCAAACATTGACATTCGACGTCACAGCTACCGTCAAAAATTCATATCGACAGTTTCACCGCCAAGCCTCCAGTACAGTGTAGAGGAGCGCTCGCCTGAAATTAATTTCCTGCCGTCAGTTTGACAAACACTGTGATCTGTTGCTAAATGAAACTTTAATATGATGTCGTGTTTGTATGTGGATATATTATTTATTGTTTAATAAAGTAGTAGCGTATAATAGAAGCGCTTTTGTAAGGTTTTCTTTTTTATTTTTTTTCACCTCTGATACCTAATCAGAGGTGAAAAAAATAATAAGGCCGCTTTCACCTTTATATACTCGTACATCTCAACAAGCAGGTGACGAATGGATAATTACAAATGCTGTTAAGCTTACTACCTGTTATAAACTGTAGTATGTACTTTTTAGTGATGGATTTCCACACCATTACAAACATTCAACCGTTAGCAGTAGTGTGCAAAAAGCACTGTGTTTCGGATCGAAGGACAATTTTTCCAGTGAAATTACAGGGCGTAAGAGAATTAACATCTTATATTTCAGAGTGACAAGCGCAATACTTTACCGAGCATGACTGAACTTTATTCTGGGTGGCACTGAACTGCAACGGGCAAGCGTGCGAGTAAACTATCTATCAGGCGAATTTTTTTTAATGCTAAATAGGCAATCGTTTGACTACTATCTCACCTGATGGAAAGTGACGATGCGGCCGACGATGTGACATGCTTGCCTAGAAAATACCAATTCACTCTTAACTTGAAGACTCCCAGATTATACCCCTCGGGGAACAATGCTCTGGCAATGAATTCCACTCCTTCGCTGTACGGATGATGAACGTAGAAGCAACGCTTCGAGCGAACTGGAAGTATGTCTACCATAAATGGATGAAGTTTGACAGTTTGACTGGTTGTTAGATGGTAAAATGAGCATGATGGAATTAACTCATATAATTCCTGCGCACACGCTCCAAAATGTAAACGATAGAGTATTTGGTCAATCTCAACACTCATCACTTTTAACCGAATATATTTTGTAAGCAGTCTACTATGAAACTAATTTAGTATGCAGTACTAATATATCTATTATAGTTCTGGAGTGGGGACCGCGAGTCGGTAAGCGTAGCAAAGGACGCCTTGTGGCTAGATGGAGCGACGATATACGTAGGGCTGCTGATAACAACTGGAAAAAAAGAGCCGAAGATCGGGCTCAGTGGCGCGCTTTGGGAAAGGTTTATGTCCAACAATGGACTGAGGTGGGCTGAGTATGATGACTAATATATTTGTTTTTAATTTATTATTCAAACAGAGTGATACTGCTCTAACCGTTTTCCATTTCAAAATGCTAACCTACAACGATAGGGTCGTACGATTTGTTATAATAATAACATACAAGGTTGACATGTTTCGAAAGAGCCTTTCGTCAGTGCTTACGAAGTTACTGTTGGTTTAGGACCCTTTATTACGACCCCCACTAGTGAGATGCGTAGTGATAGCAAAACAAACACCTAAACGATACCTAGCCGCATATAAAACGGCAGGTTCTAGGTGTAAGTCAGAGGTGCCTGTAAAACAAAGCTTAGTTATCACTAGGCCTTATGAGGCCCTCAATTAATTTATTCCAATCATATGATATTGTTAGTGTGATGTGAATGTTTCCGGTATCCACGACACAAGGAAGTTATTGTGCGGTATCTGAATGTGAAAGCGTTTATTATATGTTTATTGAATTTATTACGTTTCATGTAATTTGATGTTTACATACATCGATGTACCAAAAACATATTGAGCATTTTTTTGTAGAACAAAGCCAAACATTTTTGTTTTCTTTTCCTTTCATTATAGCTCAAATACGAAGCAAAGAAACCTAACACAGGGTTATCGACCCTGTTTATTGTTTACTGAGAGTGGGTACAGTGACGCCAAGTCATGATTATACATCAAGATACGACAGACCTGCGGTTCCTATTGATTGCGTGGTTTGTCATGAGTAAAGGTTATTTTATGCTGGATGAAGGAAAATAAGTAAATTGCTCGTCTGATGGTAAACGACATGATCTCTACATTAATAAATCTACATTGCCACCCTAAACTTTGAATAACAAAGTTCCTAATATGTCTGCAATGCTCTCTTCTCCCTGAGACTAAATGTATTGTATTTATCCAGCCCTAATGCTAGTGCAACGTAGCGGTATCGCCCTATGTAGACAATTCTCATCTCCTTTGTTTACTTGAGTTTTTCATCTTCAGCCTTGGGATCCAAGTGAAATATTTTGTTTCTTACCTAACCAAGGAAGTTTGAAACTATCGGCAACCTGAGGACACAGACTAAGCAATGGGGATACCCTGAAGTCGCAGAGTAAAGAAGACTTAGTAAACTTTGTAAAGTTCCACCTCTCGTCTCAATTACCTACATAAAGAAAGAGTATAGAAAGAGTAAAAAATCTTTGTATAAATTAAAATCGCTTTTTAAATCTATATATAAAAAAAAAGTCGGGCTAGTTACATTATTTATAATTTAAGAACGGCTGAACCGATTTTTATGATATTTGTATTGTTGGATTTGTCTTCTGGCATCTTAACTAATGTCATATTAAAAGTATACCACAATTTCAACGACAAAACAGAGTTGGAGGGTGCAATATTATGCGTCACGCGTTTAACAGTTAGATTAAATAATAAAAAATCACAAATTTAAGGTACGCGCGGCCGATCTCCGGACTCAGTACATACAGACGTTCTTTCAATACCAGCATTTGCAAATATCAAATTTACTCGAGTTTATTCACACACCCTCCAATTTGTTACTTTATTTAAACTCCAAAAAAATCAAAATAGATGGCGTTACAATGTACTAAATCCCGTTATCAATAAAAAAATATTAAAAGAAAAATAATGGGAACATTTTTTATAAATCAAAATAACTAAACTTAATAAAAATACAAAATTATAATGATAAAGTGCGACGCCTACAGTAACAATAATAATTGCTACTGAACAAACTTCCAGCTAACAATAAGGCAGAATACTTTGATTCCATGCATAATACAAAGGCCTGTGTAAGTGGGGTCCATCGATCTTCCTTTACAAAGCATTTTGGCTATGGCAATACATAAATTCAAGGATAATTCTGGAAGGAACACTTTAGCGCCGTCGCAACTTCCTGAAACAAAGATTGCAGCTGGTGTGGCAACTTTGGCTCAACTGCACAACCGACAAAAGTATGCAAGCCTTTGGTTACAAACGAATTTGTAGAAATGGTCATAATATTATCAATAACTTATCGGAGCGCATAGTAGATCTAGCACGTTACTAAAATACGCTTATTTAGCTCATTGTATTCGCACTGCAATTTAGTGGCAATGCCACCAGTTGTGTACTGAACTGGCGGCATTGCCTACTACCTAGCCCTTTGGTATTCGTTTTTTGGTATTAGAAAGGAATAGATCGCTACTAGGTACGACCTAGTTCATTTATTAATTGTATTATGAAGTCAGTATTATAAGTTTGTATCGTTTGTTATCATACATGATGCCTATGATTAAACGAACTTACCTGTACGTGAATATATTTATTTTTTTTTATGCTGAATAGGCAAGCCTTTGACCACTATCTCACCTGATGGAAAGTGACGATGCGGCCGAAGATGGGACATGCTTGCCTAGAAGGTACCTATTCACTCTAGACTTGAAGACACCCAGATTGTTCTGTTCAGGGAACAAAGACGCAGGCAATGACTTCCACTACTTCGCTATCGTACGGATGATAAACGTAGAAACGAAACGCTTTGGGTGAACTGGAGATATGTCAACCATAAATGGATGACGTTCGACAGTTTGTCTTGTTGTTTGAAGGTAAAAAGGGCATAGAGATATTGTATCATGTAACTCCTGAGCACACTCTTCTAAATGTAAGTGATAGAATATAATATATATATCATAGTGCCGAGTCCGAACCAATATCTGAAGGACTCGGCGCACTTGTAAATCATAATTTCTTCTTAAATCCATAAGGATGGATATCGAGTCTTATATATATATATATAATTATATATAGATTTACTTTTGATGTATAACCTAAAAGTCCTTGATTTATTTACAGACTATGATAATTTGAATTTTCAGCATACTGTTAAAGTTTTTCTAATATATCCCATTCCAAACTATTGTAATCGTAATTAGTAAGTCTTTAATAAAAATACAATCATTTATTTATTACATATATATTACAGAACTGAGATCTAGCGTCTACATTTTGCCTCATAAAGAAAAACTTTTGAGGTTATGTTTAATTTCTGTATTTGTTGTTTAAGTACAAGTAAATAGATTTCTTTTTAAACCGGTTTCGTACTCTACTTGGTAAGTATACTTGTCACTAACTTTAAAAAAAAAATGTTGCTCCCACTTACATGTATGGCAGCCCCCTTACTATTTTCATTTATATAATTTTAAATGTCTTTACTGGCTTTGGGCCGTAGTTTTTCATATTCTTTGAGAATTTGAAGTCATTCGCTTATATGGTTTAGACGCTAGATGCCTCTGACGGACGGACGGATGGACAAACTGCTGGACGACCCAAGTTAACTTAGAGATCTCGCTTCGCTCGGTCAATTATTATTTGTATCTCTCCAGCTTATTGTGGGTGCGTTAACGTTACATCATACACACACAATCGGAACCAGCACAATGTCTCTTGGGGAGGAAAATAGTTCTTCCTTTCATTCTGGTTCCTCATTATAAAGGTCATGCTAAAGTAACATGATACTTACTGCTATTTACTTTACATCCTACAAGATTCCCGAGGAGTTAATACAACAGCTTATACATATAATTACATTCAGGATAAACCGTATAATGCAGGATTAGGGACCTTGATTTGAATTGAAAATTACCCTCTAGAATATTCACGAGCCACAATTAATGTGACGCCGTGACAACAGTGTCTGTGATCTTACTAGTGAGCTCAGTTAAGTGAATTAAAGTGAGTACACGAATGTACCTCCTTGGACATGTAGCGAATTACATACAAAAGTTGTTGTTGTGTTTTTCAACAAGATTAAGTAAACTTAATCTTGTTGAAAAAAACATGCTGCCGTATTTTTTATGCATGATAGGCAAGCATTTGACCACCATCTCACCTTATGTAAAGTGATGAAGCGACTGAAGATGTAACATGCTTGCTTGCCTAGAAGAGACCTATTCACTCGAGACTTTAAGACTCCCTGATTGTAACGTTCGGGAAACAAAGATAGCAGGCAATGAGTTCCACTCCTTCGCTGAATGGATGATAAACGTAACAATAACAATTAATAATAATGACAATTATTTATAGTAAACGTTACTAGTAATAGTTAGTATAAAGTAATGTTTTACTAAAATTTTAAACAAATTAAAAAATAAATAATTAAACGCAAGCAAAGCTTAAAAAACCGACTTCACCGCTTTTATTTTGGTTTTGGCTTGACCGATTTCGATAAAATTTATATAGGAGACCACCTCTGAAGTATAATCCACCAAACAAAAAAAATCATCAAAATCGATTCATAATTGGCGGAGATATCGCATAACGTACATACAAAAAAAACATACAGTTGAATTGAGAACCTCTTTTTTTGAAGTCGGTTGAAAAGGGAAATACAACAAGTCTCACTTAAAATTGTTGTAGACCGCTTGGAATTGGGACCGAAGGAATAGTGCCCAGAATACTAGCTGCGTTTCCACTTTGAATTGTGACGCAAATGTTTTTCTGCCTAATTAGAACCAGCATTTGGGTCACATTTCGCCCCGACCAATCGATTGGATAAATAAATAATACATTGATTAAATCTCTAGTCTATGCATATCATTATGTTCATTCTATATTTACTTGTTAGTCTCCACGAACCGGCAAATCTAGTTTTGTTACTGGTATTTAAATGACAAATAAGATGGGGATAAGTTAGTTAATATGATTTTTTTAATTGTCTACTTACTTATTTTACGTGTATAGGAATGAAAATATATGAAACGTTTACATTTAACCAATTAGGCTTGACACTTACGGTCCTACATTATGTTAGACTTGTGTCGTAGGTGCCGTAAACAATCACAACACACACAGAACCAGAAAGACAAATTGTTCTTGGGGAGAAAACTTGTGTATCAATCGAGAATCGAACCCGATATTCGCTGCTTAGAAGGCCAGATGATTAACCAACTACGGCAACGTAAACTTTATTTGAACGGAGCTAGGTATAGCTAAGCCGCGTCGCTTTAGTTCTTTATTTTGGCTATTTGTCTGTCTTGAGGCTTGAGAGATATGACAGCCAGTGTCGAGTTGCATTGGTCATTGTAGGTAATTTTTTTTAAACATTATTTTCCGTTTATGAATGTTTGCTGAAACCTAGAAAGAAATATATTTATAAATAACTAGCAAACCCGGCGAACTCCGTTTCGCCACTATAAACCTCACGAAGCCCGAGACCTTTCCAACGAATGCAAAACCGTGGAAATCGGTTCGTGCGTTCTGGAGTTATAGCGTCAGGAAGGAAAACCCGACTTATTTTTATATAGTAGAAGATAGTTAATAATAAGCAAGAAAGGTGTTTAAAATAGAAGTAAGACATATAAAGGAAAAATGCAATACAATACAATAACTCTTTATTGACACCAATAATAAAAAGTACAGAAACGAAATAACTAATGAATAGATACAGTGGCCGGTCTATCATGAAGAGCGATCTCTGGTACCTCTGGATGGATATGAATAATTTAGAGCTAAGCAAGGGTGGTGGTGTGGTATAAACACTACATATACATATACACATACAATTATCCTAACACATATGTAATGTATAATATCATATACTACAATAATAATTATAGGACATAAACTTACATAAGTAAACTAGCAAACCCGGCGAACTCCGTTTCGCCACTATAAACCTCACGGAGCCCGAGACCTTTCCAACGAATGCAAAACCGTGGAAATTGGTTCGTGCGTTCTGGAGTTATAGCGTCAGGAAGGAAAACCCGACTTATTTTTATATAGTCGAAGATTAATACATACAAACACATTTATTAATTGTGAGCAAAACCATTCTACGCTGCACGCGCTGATACGTCACTAAGGTAAAGATATTTTACTAATAATTTATTTATTTTACCAAATCGATGCGGTATAAAAAACCAATTCATTGGCCGTCCATCAACTTCAGTTCGTCACTGATGGAGGGCTCTCTGTTTGTTCAGAGTTTGAACGCAAGGGCTCGTGACGTCAACAACTTACGATTTGTTGGATTACTATTACTTTTTTTCTATTTTATTGTATTACTAACTGCACCCCGCGTGTTACCCGCTGTGTCGGGATAAAAAGTAACTCTTGTGTTAATCCAGGGCAACAGCTTCCTCCCAATCAAATTTAATCAAAATTGGTCCAGCCGTTTTAGCGTGAAGTAGTAACAAACATACCAACACACTCACAAACTTTCGCCTTTATAATATTAGTTTGATTTATAAGTTACTTATAAAGAACCTGTTTATTCCACTCCTTCGCTGTGCGTTTATCATCCGTGCCGCATAGGAGTGGAACTCATTGCCTGCGTCTTTGTACCCCTAACAGTATATTCCAAAGCAACAAGACATCACTAGCAGTAATGGGAATAATATTAACTCTATCTTTAATGGCAACACTAGTGCAATCTTTACATAGTCAAAACATTTCAATGGAGTTTTGTTAAAAAATGCCGTTGTTGATTTTGTATAATTTTCCAAATTTGAGTTTTGGAGTGTTCATGTATAATAATGATGGATTATTAACCGTTAATACATAGTAAACGTGCATAAGTGTAGGCAAATCATACAAAGTTAAAAAACGTGATTTTCACCTTCGCTCCAAAACTCCAATGAAAGTTTTGGTAAAGATTCTACTACCACTGTACTGGGGCATGACTTGACTATGACTGGACCTTGACTCTTTTACTTGACTTTGACTGTGACTTGTGACTGGGACTTCTAATTCAAAATACACTTGAAATATTAATACTTGACACACTAAATGAACAAGATTGCGAAGACAAATAAAAAAAACATCTCAGCGTTCATTCGATTATCCCTTCCTACATTTTCTAATCTCCCTCTTATTTTTTAGGTCTCATCAAAAGAAAATAACAGTATTTGTACAGCTCATTGCCCGCCTCAAGGAAACCTGCTACGATAATTGCGATAACAATAAAAACAAATTATTTCCGCTGAAGTGTACGCGCTAACATCGCTGAGGATAAAGTATAATAACAATAACATTTATTCTATAGAATTCTAATGAGATAGGATCGTCTATGTAGGTTCTAGATGTATTCAACAGGGTTGTACGTAGGGTTACAGGGAAATTATATCCAAAGAGCAAGTAAGGGTAGATAATGTTTACTGAATACCTAAAACTATTTTATAACTAAGCCTACTGTTGTAACAGATTTGAAATTTGTTTTTTATAATATAACTAGTTGACCCGGCGAACTTCATACCGCCAATTGTCTGTGGTCAAATATTCAGAAACATCTCCTGTTTGACAGGTACGAACAGTTTGTATGGGAAAATTAAATACTACTTTTTACTAATTTTATTGCAATTTCTTTATATTTTCTCACCTTTTAAACCTTCCCTGAACTTCCACAAATATTTCAAGATCAAAATTAGCCAAATCGGTCCAGCCATTCTCGAGTTTTAGCGAGACTAACGAACAGCAATTCATTTTTATATATAAGAAAAGAAGAAAGAAGAAGAAGATATTCAATTGCTCCATGTTTTATGCACATTATATTTGGTAAAAGCAGACTTAAAAAAGGTATGTTGAATTTATATATAATAGCAAAACTAACCTTCATTATTTTTATTTTCGTAACAATGTTTTGAAACCAAGCTGCGTATAACTTGATTCGGTTTATTATGACTTTCTCAATACTCCGATGTCACATCGCAATTAATAAAATATATCTTACTTATATACTTACATAATATTATAAACTCGAAAGTTTGTGTGTGTATGTGAATGTTTGTTACCACGTATCTCCGTAACGAATGAACCGATTTTGATGAAATTTTGATTATCTATAGTTCAAGTTCCGGAATAACACAAAGGCTAATCTAATTTTCAAAAATCAACTCTTAAGTATGCTAAATAGGGTGAAAAAGTTTGTATGGAAATTTTTACTCGCTTTGATTCACTCAAAACTCGGTACAAATAAACATTAAAGTAAATAATGAAACACGCATATTTTATTTTTTCAAAACTACCCCTAGAGTGTGTGCAAGGTAGTTCTAAAGTTTGTAAGGAAAATCTTATTTCTTGCTTCGATTTAGTCAAAACTCGGTACAAATAAAAGGTCTACTAGATTTAGATTATAGACGAGACTGAAAATTCAAACCATTAATCCATCAATCCAAAATTATAAACCCTGAAAAGTTCAACCATAACTTTTAACTCAGGCGGGCGAAACCGCGGGGCACTGCTAGTATCCCATATATTTTTTTTAAGAAAATCATGCCAATTTTAATCCGAGTACTAACATAATATATTAAGGTCTTAAAATCACATTAAAATCCTCTCAGTAGTTTGTAAATCTATAACAAACAGACAACAATCTTTAAATCACAGATTCTTGTTTAATGTGAAAAGAACATCACAGATTCGTGATTAAAGTGACATGAAATCACAGGTTTGTATTGAAAAACCACAAAATATATCTAGTCTATTCCAGTTAGTATTTCATAAATATGTCCACTGTTCAGAATTCAATCAGTTACAGTTTTATAGTAGAATGCGTTATGGCAGTCTGAAAAATCCTGACACCAGGAATGCCACTACTTCATCACAAACAAGCAAGCAAGCAATATAAGTCAAATCCAATATGGATGGACGTGACCCGATTTAGGTGAACGCGTCATACAACGGTCGATTTATACATTTCGTCTGTATATACGTTACTATACATATACTGTATGTATATACATCACGACTAAGGTAACGAAATTATTCAAATTGTGATTTTGATAGATATAGAATCCACACTAATATGTCTCGTTGCTGTTACTAACATTCTAATGCTATATGACAACTTTTTTTATAAATATGCCAAAGAATATTACTTATTTCTACGGGCCAATTGCCTTTATTTCCTAAAACTAAACTAAAACTATATACAGCAAAGACCCCTAAGTTACTTACAAGACATCGAGCTTATAGGTAACTCAAGTGCTCAAAACCACTACCAGGTAGCGTTCCCATCATGCTAGCGGCATTGCCGAATCTGCTTTAAATTGCAAATGTTATTATTTAGTAACAATCACAAAAATATTTGGTAATAACTAGACTATTTTGTAAAAAGAACGAAACTGTATTTTGACTACAAAATATGTGAGAACTTTAGTAGGAAAGTTGTTTAAAATTTTTATTCCGTGCGGGCACCGTCACTTATATTATAAGTTAAAAAATTCGACAACTTCAGTTAGCACGGTTTTTTTAAGTTATAATGTCAGGGTATACCTAGAACTTATGTAAATAGTATTATGAAATTTGTATGTCTTTTTTTCAACCAACTTCAAAAAAGCAGGTTCTCGATTCAACTTTTTTTTATATGTATTTTACACGATATCTGCGCCAATTATGAATCGATTTTGATGTATTTTTTTTTGTTTGGTAGAGTATACTTCAAAAGTGATCCCATATAAATTTTATCGAAATCGGTCAAGCCAAAACCGAAATATAAACGATGAATTCGGTTTTTTTAAGCTTTGCTTGCGGTTCAGTTATTTCAGATACAGAAAATGTATTTTTGCACAAAAATGTAGAAAATAAGTGAATGGCCTGGCTCCGTTCCCGGTACTAAAGTTTCTATGTTTCGTACAAAAATACTTCGTCTACGAAAACCAGACGCTAAAAACCATTATGCCTGTTTATACCTTTATCTGATACCTATTTAGATACGAATTTGATTTCCATGCCTGGACACAGTTTATTTTTCTTTGATAAAAACATTGTGATATTTTTCTGAATAGCAGATTTTTCTTTTTTATTCTCGGAAGGAACAGCCAACGTCTTTGGGTTGGATTATTCTGAGGTTGTCAATAGAATTTGCTATATAACAATAACTTTTGGTTAGTTCAGTAAACCTAGATTAGAAAGAATAGAAAAGATTAAATCTTTTTGGAAAACTAGGTTTTGATTATTCTTTTCGTATATAATTATTTTTGCGAGTAGGTAGTTGGTTTTTTGTTGTTTCTTTTCCTTCGGCAAGCGGATAACAAAATGTCCGAGAGCTATTTGTTTTATTCCCCTTTTGTAATCTTATTGTTAATCTTACAAATATTGATTGTGATTATTATTTATTACTTTAGTTAAGTAATGTAAAATTGTGTTCGAGTAGGTATAGGCCTTGGTGAGCAAGGTCACCCCTACATGGGCGCAATAGCCCGGTTTGTACTCGGGCCTACCGCCGGGGCTAGATAGTGACTGCCAGCGCGACCCTATCTTGCCCCACCTCGGCGAGGGATTGCTCACGGGGGGGTTTTTAGTGGATTCGAGCCCCACATACCCCCTTCCTTCACCCCTGGGAAGGAAGGGAAGTGCAAGGCATTTTCCTCCCCACAAACATTCTGAGGGTTACCTATGCATGTATAAATGAAAACAAAACGTGACAAATTTTTCAACTGAGGGTCTTAATATCTTACCATACACCAAAACAACACATAGACATACAAACACATTCACTCTCACAGTATAATACAAGTCTATCCTACGCTGCGGGTACCGAAGGAAGAACAAGATTTTCGAATGGTGATGTGTTTTTATTGGACTTGTTTTGGACTGGATTTTGTCACGCGCCGAGACCCGAGCCACTCGCCTCACCATATCGCGCGTCTGACTCATTCTGATGAAGAACAACAAATTTGTCCGAAACTAGTCATCTACAAAGTATGTATTTTTACATGATTTAGGCCGTAAGTTATGAGGTAACAAATATTTAAAAAACAGTCGAATTGAGTACCTCCTCCTTTTTTGTGAAGTCGGTATAAAAAATAATTACTCACGCTAGTTTTAATTTATATATTGGATTTGTATGCGTGTGTGCTGACTTGAAAGTTTTTAGCATCTGCGATACAAGTTTTTAAATTTGTGCAGTGTTGTGTATATTTTATGTTTTCACTTCAATTTAGGAATAAATATAAATCCTTGTAAGCTTAGTTTGTTTTCTCTTTACACATACATGCTTTCTCACTAAAGATTGTTTCTCATTTAGAACAGTCCTAGTAATTGATATTTATTATTTTTATTATTACCAAGTGTACCTACTTTTTAGTTAAGTTGAAGATTCAGTAATTGATTAAAAAAAGCTGTCAAAAATGTCGAAATTATTTATAAATGCTTTAAATGTGTAAGCTTAAACAGTGAATAACTGTTATATAGGTGACACTATCTACAAGACAATAATTAAATCAGTTTTCCACACCAAACAATCAGTCAAAGGTCCTAAGTCATTCTATATTAACAGACCACCTATATAGGTCGGTAATAGTCAAGAAGTCCGTCCTCGGCTCTTCGTCCAAATCCTCGGTCTTATTAAACTGTCCACCAAGACAAATCACTTGCTGCTCCTACTTATTCTGTGGGCGGTGGTCCCTACAATTAATACGGCGTAATTAGTACATGTGGCGGTGACATCCCGTTAATTGCTTGTCAAAATCTGACAAATATTTGTACCTCTGCAGCGAAATGTGACACCCAAATTCACCCAATCTTTAACGACGTCGGTTTTGTAAAGCTACAAAAATACTTCAGTCTCACGAATGATTATGACCACAGAGCTTATAAATCAAATTTTATTTTTATAACAGACTAGCTGCGCCCTGCGGTTTCACACGCGTAAGTCCCAAACCCACGGGAATTCCGGGATAAAAAGTATATATTAAATATTAAACCTGGGTGTCAGGTACCTCCATACAAAATTGCACCAAAATTGATTTTGCCGTTTGAGCGTGAAGATGTAACAAACATACAAACATACTCACAAACTTTCGCTTTTAGAATATAAGTGTGATAGAAAATAAATCCTTATAGAAATCGGAAGGTATTGAAACTATGGTAATTATGCTATCGACAATTATTTCAATTATCATAAAATATATCTTTGAAGTAAACCTGCAGTCGTTTAAGTAAGCTCAGTAACAGATCGACGTTATATTTGGGTTAGACATAGTTTAATAACCGCAGAGTGATATGTATTATATGATGATATAATACATATCACTCTGCGGTTATTCCGTGCCCTGCGGCTTCGCCCGCTATTATCAGCTATTAAAACGTACCCTATGTGTTAATCCTATGTATAATCTATGTACATTCCAAATTTTATCCAAATCCGTTCAGCCGTTAAAGCGTGAAGAGGGAACAAACATACTTACACACAAACTTTCGGAATATTAGTAGGATGTATTATTTTTGTTTGCTTATTTAAGTCATCATTGTGTACTTAGCAAAGCCCCGGGGCACAGTTATTTACTTTAAAGCAATGAGACTATAGGTACATAAAGTCTACTTATTAATAACACATACATATTTGATATACGGTACGTGTACGTACCTCTCTACTCCCGCAGCTCCCACATGTCACCCATTACATTTTCCTTCAGATAAAAAGCTATCTATCATTCCATCAATTGACGAGCATCGAATAGCACTATTGCAAAGGCATCTACAAAATTTTCGAGGAAAATTTTTCTTCGCCTTCATTCCCCGAAGATCGGTGGCAATTACTGGCTTATCTTCCATGCGAAATTTCTGAGCGACTTTAAATAGCAACCATTTTCCCTTGTGGCTTCGGAACCGAGGAATGTTGAGGCTTAATCCTCAGAACTGAGCACTTATAACAGCTATTACGGTTATAGGTGTTTGCGCTTTTGTTATACACTTGGATATGTTCGATTATGTCTTGAAAGGTTACATTTAGGATAAAGTGCTATACTGTAAAACTATATATTCTGTTACTATTGTCAATGTTTCAAAGATCTTACTGAAATAGATTTTTTGTTGCCGGATTTACCTTTATTCAGTAAAGGCTCGCAAAAATAATAATAACATACCTAAAAAGAGCAGATTCTATTTCAGAATTTTCTCTATGTCTCTCTTACTCTTAACATAGGTTAATGCGCTACATCTTATAACCGTTTTAAAGGAATTAATATTTGTTTTCGATAAGGTATAAGTTTTCCATAGAATAAAACGTAAATGGATTAAACACTTCCTTTAAATGGGGTATCAGGGTTACACGCTACGTTAGACCTCTCTTGAACCTACATCGAATTGTTCTCTTCCGTCTTACAGGGTCATCAAACCATGAACTTGAAGAACTAGCTGAACGGCTGAGCTGAACATCATCAGCGAGATGAAAGCTCACAGAATTTGTTAGCTTGGTCAAGTAGAAAGGATGGGAAAGATAGGAAATATAGATTGACCGAATGGTACTGCTGGGCGCCCTCAATACTGATATAAAGGTGAATAGGAGGACTTGTGGAAACTGGCGGTGCAGTCGTGGCAATTAGTTGCACAAGTCCGTAAGAAGTATCGTCTTACAGTGTCAGAGGCAAAGGCTCACTTTAGGTATCGGCGCCGAGTTAAGTAAAGTAAGTAAATATAGATTTATTTTCCAAAGTAATAAGTTTAGATGAGGCTAATGTATAAGATAAAGGCTACGCGGGCAAAATGAGAAACTTTACTCCTTCACTAAACGCAAAAGTTTCAGACCACTCAAGAGAAGCGTTTTCTGGCTCCGTAGAGAGAGATGATGCAGTCGAAGTCGTATGAAAGGCCTTTATTTAGCAAAAGTAAACAAAATTAAATATAAGTTAATAAAATTGCGTAATATCCATGTGATGTTATGCGGTTGGTTTCACGCCGAATGTTGCAGAGGGTGTTTAAATGTTGTATGTGTTTGCGGGTGTTGTACATGTTTAGCTTAATTGCACATTGTAATTAAATGTTATAGCGGAAACACCTACCACGGCTGGGCCGTTAAATATTCACTTGTGATTTCGTGGTTTTGTATTTTTAACCGATTTCACAAAAAAGGAAGAGGTTCTCAATTCGACTGTATTTTTTTTGTGTTTTACCTCAAAACTTCTTTCTGGGTAAACCGATTTTGAATTTTTTTATTATTTGAAAGGTTGTGCTTCCCATGTGGTCCAATTTAAATTTGTTCAAAATCTGACTAGTACTTTTTGAGTTAGCCTCAATAATACGTATTTCTTACATTGAATCTGATCATCGGTTCCGAATGTGTGAAGTAGGTTATTTTAAGCTTTAGTTGCATTTAAATTATTTTACTGTGGTTTTTTAATTATGGTACGGTGGTTGTGATTCAGATTAAAATACGTGTTATTGTACTACTAGCCGTGCCCCGCGGCTTTGCCCGCTATTATCTAGTTAAAAAGTTGACACGTGAATGCTGGATTGTATTTTGCTCAGCAATTAAGTCTCGCTGTACAACTAGCTAACGCAGCACAGGTACACTGCCTACCAACTGCTTTCATGTCTCAGTTTCATTGCTCGTTACAGCTCAAATTCGGGGTGCGGGAGATTTCTGTTAACGTATGCTATAGGGACCGCATGCTTTTTTTTCTCTTTTTTTTAAGGGTTTTGTCACTCAGTGACCATGCCACCCCTATTTAACAATCAACAAATCTTAACCTAACACTTTATAATACAATTGTGTTACCATCTTGGCTTCCTCCGATAATGGGTAAGCCAAGATGCTATTACAAGCACCCACATTGCATACCTTGACAAACTCAATTTCCTGTCATAAAGCTTCGTTCCGGACACATTTCATCACCACATGGTATTATACATCGCCAATGATGTCACACTCCGGGCAATTTAGGTGAATTTGAGTTCCCCATCAGGTACTTGAATTTGTTTGATGGGATGTGACCGGAGCAAAGCCTCAGCATTGATATAACATCTCTTCGAGAACATTTATGTGCATCAAACCATCGAAAGCGAGGAGGTTGACATTGTATTGTTTTATACCAAATGCCTTTAGTACGTGGTCGTTCATCAAAATATTCATGCCACAATTGTCTACAGTTTAACTTTACTTCGTCCAATATCGCTATCTATACAGGATCCCGTCACTAACTGCCTGTTTAGCTGCAAGGTTTGCCTTCTCATTTCCGATGATGCCTATATGAGAGGGTATCCACTGGATAATCACCTCCTTATTTAGTGCTCTAAACTTACAAATAGAATCCAGGATGCTGTAGGCTATCGGAAGTCCTCGAATTCTCGAGGGCAACCGAGCCAAATGTAAAAAGTCATTTTTGGAATCTGATAAAACAATACATTTATTGCAATCCGAAGATCCATATACGAAAGCGCTTCAGATATCGCAATTAGTTCGCAGTGCATTATAGAGATATCGGCACTAACTTTTAACTGCATGCAAATATCTATCTGCGGGTCGTAAAATGCAGCTCCACATGACCGCATGCTGTAATAGTTTTAATTAGTCGATAGGGCCCGCAACCGGGGCACGGGATATTTCTGTTAAAGCATGCCATAGGTCCAGCTGCGATAACCGTTTTCACTATTTGACAAGGTGTATGATCTCGCGCAGCGTTAGTTGGCGTCTAATAACACTCGTAACTGAGTCACCACTCCACACATGCTTTACACCAAGCAATTAATTTCATTGGTGGTTAGTAGGCCGCGTGCGGGGAATACCCCCATGCCGTAAATCGACAAAAATATTAAAAAGAAATATTTTATAAATGTATTTATGCGTTCTTTAATATAATAATTGTCTAAGTTATAAATATAACCATAATTTTAGAAAGAAAGAAAGAAAGAAAGAAAAAACATTTATTTTTACAACATTTCATAGATATTTTTGGTCAAGTTATACAGGAATAAAGAAATATAAGTAAAAATATAGTTACTTACAAATGGTTATTTTGAAGACACCTAAATATATAAAAAAAGGTACAACATTAAAAAACAAACAAACGCATCACACTTGTTTTGCGAGTGCGTAATTTTCATATATAATGAGATTTTCGTGATATCATTAATAATTCTCTTTCAATTTATTAAAGCTTTGAATGTCTAGAACTCATCATGTGGTCGCTTTTTGACTTAACCACGTTACTTAGGTATACTACAGATCACTAAATAATAGTGCTTATACTCCACTATTAAACATTCATCAAAGTTCTGAGTTAATTCCCAAAACTAAACAGAAAGCGTGACTAAAGCTATGCTAAAGAGCTTCAAAATTTGAAATTCATGATTAAAAGCTATTCAACCGATTGAAGAGAATTTTCTTAGATAACCTATATTTTCGGGGTATATTAACCAAAATACCTAATACTGCAGTAACGCGAGATTTTTGTTTTCACATGTGGTATGTTTCATCAAAGAAATCACAGTGCTAAGATCGTGGACAGAATAAAGCTGGACGAAAGAGTTTCACCGCCAATGTGCCAGAACACAGGCGCGTATAGGTGCTTATATTTATATAGTCACTTTTGCGTATAGGTACTTTTGGGTGAAATAAGATGCGAGCAATGTTATATTAAATTCTTAAACATAGGGCTGCGCCTCAAGGAGGGTCGTGATGATGACCGAGTTATCACGGTCAGTGATGACCAAGTGCATACTATGTAGTTCATTCCGCAGGTGGTGCCGATTGCGATGTTGTTGCCGCTGTGTTGGTGGACTACAGTTTTTTCCAAAAGAATATTATAGTATTCAATATCACATTTCCTTAGAGGAGGAGAGTTCTTTGCGATGATGACCAGCTTAGCCTTGCCCTGACATACATATCCTCGAAGCTTTGATTTTTATAAAGAAACATCTTGAATGTTAATGTATTTAATTCCAATCCTCGAAGTCAACATCAATTTTTAGCTCCGGAACCCAAATTAGAGACATTTAAAAGAGAACCACACTTTATTAAAAATCTATTAGACTGTTAAAGACTTTATCGAAGACAAAGGAGTTTCGGTTCCACGCTAAGCGAAAAATATTATATTGTTCTACTGGAGTTCATTATTTTGTTTTTTTTTTTCTATTATTATAGGTCACGATATCTCTATTTTTGTTACAATCTAGCCAAGATTAGGCTTATAAGTAACTTAAATTTAACTTATTCTGCTAGATTTAAAATATAAATATTTAAAATAATGCGCCCGCCGAGTTTCTTGTCAGGTTATTCTCGAGATGGCTGTAATTTTGCGAATCTGGCAAAAGAATCATTAACTTTCATGAGTGCCGCTTTGTATTGGGGCCAATGTGAATAAACGATTTTGATTTTGATCCAAGAATGTGTGCATTAACACTTTTCTTATTGTCTCTATAAAGGAGAAGGCACTTGGTTCCTGTGTTCTTTTTGAGCAGCACTTATAAAACACTACATTACACTAATACATTATCACTAAACAAGTTCAAACGGTTTTGTTCTTTTGAGTCGTCTCACTATATACGTGTGATCGAGGAGCTGGATGGCCTCGACGTTCACATGTTAGTTAAGAAGATCAACTATTTGTAAATAAATGTAATTTTTCAAGACTATAGTTATTTTTTTTTAACTAAGATACCAATTTATTTTGTTACACCCTTGTAGGGTACATTTATCTAGTTTTAATGTAACTGTACATGTTTGTAATAAAGACGTATCAACGCAGTGTTTTCAGAGTGTGCTTGTACCCGAGGCAGTATTTTCCCAACTTCATAACAAGCGCGAGGCGCGAGTTGATAGACTCAAAAGTCTTTTTCTGTTTCTTGGCAGCAACCATCGTATGATGGATTACAGCAACGGACTTTGATAGAGAATAAAGTGGTTAACAAAAATGATGTATTTACATTTGCCTTAATTTTTTTCTACCTGATATAATCAAAAAAGTCTGTGTGCAGGTGATTTTTTTATTTTTAAACACCACTTTATAAATTAATTTGTCACACATAAGACCCACTTTAAATGGAACTGAAAGCAGCGTACACAAAGTTTGCCTTTACCGGCACTTAGTAACCCAGTTAGAGGAGGTGAGGTTGTGTTCAACTTACGGGTCATATTATGTCAAACTTACTAACAGTCGCTTCAAAAATTTATTAAACTATACAGATTAGGTGTATATATATCATAATAGAACATATATATCTTAACACAGTTCTTACACACACTTGTTTGTTTGTTGTTGTTTGTAGCATGTCACATCTTCGGCCGCAACATCAGTTTTCATCAGGTGAGATAGTGGTCAAATGCTTGCCTATTCCACATGAAAAAAAAAATACAAAAAATCTCGCGTTATGGCAGTATAAGGTATTATTATATGTAGGTATTATTATTATTCTCTTAATTTATTATTTTGTCTTAAGTAGAGGTTTTTCTAACAATATTTTTATAAAAGTAATAAACAATACAATATTACAAAATAAAGAGAACTGTAAAAAAATACAATAAAGATGTATGTACATTTGATATATATATATATATATTTATTTAATCTCACGGGTCTGTGCCCGGACCTTTATAAGGCATTAGCGGAGCGGTAGCCAACGCTAAGAGGCCCTTTGGTATAATTACATTTTAATAATAACATATCAGGCGTGTCTAAACATACGACAGACATCTCTTCGTTAGAAGTTGATGCCGTTTTATGCTTGCACACGCCTTAACAATAATTATATATTATTAACTATGGACTAGGGGATGGATGATATTGGGTTGACAATAACTGTGACTAATGCGAGTAAAAACTTAAGAGTATTGCATTATTTATTTGATGGTTTATAAAATATCTGGATTATGGCATGAGACTACGGCACCTGTCAATTCCGCCTCATTTAAAAATATGTAGGCAGGTGGTGACTCGCCACCCACTGAACGGGCTCCCCATAAGGGCCGCCTGCATTGGCGACATAAGGAGCAACGTTGGTGTGGATAGCTAAAGGGTGTTGAGAGGTGTTGCTGCAGTTTCACTAAACGCTACTCCCGACGTTATGCCCTTTATCACTTCCACCCTTGGAGCTTAGAAACTTAGCTCTTGCGCCTCCACCCTCGGACGGCCAATTAAGGCAAGCCGAGGGTCAGGGGTCTCACTTAGCCCCAGGGAGTGTCTCGGGGTACGCGGTGTCGCCACACACCGACGGTTCGCCACAAAACCGCCCCTGCGTTTTATATATATTATATTATTAGGATTATTATTATATTAGGTGTCTTCAATTCTAGAGTGAATATGTATCTTCTAGGCAAGCATGTTACATCTTCAGCCGCATCTTCACTTTCCATCAGGTGAAATAATGGTCAAATGTTTGCCTATCTAGCATAAAAAAAGATAATACTAATATTTTAACTAATAAGTACAAAATCTTTTTAATCACTATTTAACATAATATTTACACAGACAATCACAACCAGAACCAGAAACACAAATTTTCCTAGGGAAGAAAATCTTTGCTCTCGCGGGGAATCGAACCCGATACCTCTGCTTAGAACGCGATAGTTACAAGCTTTTATTTAGCTTCATCTGTCTCGTTGTCTATCTATCGGTCCGTCATCAAATATTGACTCACTTTCCGTTTTCCGATTGGACTCTCATTTAGCGTATCTATAATGTATCTTCGGTGACAATACAATTATATGGTACCATGGAACCGGTCGATGATGAAATCGGAAGATGGCCATAGGAACTTCTGAACAAGATAAGCCCATCGAGTTTGGGCTCGTTTGATTCGTCTTGACAAGTTCTCTGGTTATAAAATATGGAGTCCTTTTTATTTACAATTGGTAACATCTTGATTTTAAAAACTTTTAAAAGTGTTACTTGTTTATAAAATGCAGCTGACGCTATGATATTTTTTGTGCCCTCCATCAAATTAGGACGAATGAAACGATATTTTTTATTTATTTAGACGTTAGGAGATGGGGTATATACAACCTGTAACAAAAAGGGGTAGTAATACTTGGTGGTGTGTATGTGTATCGTGCCAGGATTCGTCTGCCAGAAAACGAAAGTCGAATCCGGACAATTTTTTTTCCGTACAAAAATTAAAAATTATATTTTTAAAATACTTTTGATAACCCAACAGTAACATGTGCGGCAATCGGAGATATTTGTTCCGTACAAAAATTATTTGCCAACCCTACGACATCTTTGGTAGGCTACATCTTTGGTGCGTAACCTTGACCTTTGTTATGGCCACTACTGTCAGACGTCTAGGTCCAAAGGCTATGTGGTGTAGAACGGTAGCTGATGAAATAGCAAATGATATAATGCAAATGACATAATTTTTTAGACACTTTAATTCATTATAACTCAATGTTAATAGTGCTGCCGCGAATGCAGAAGTTCCTGTTAGACTCCATACATTTAGCTAGATGTGTGACTTGAGTATTACTACACCTTTCTATTACACATTGTATATTATGTACACATACATTGCAATTTAGAGAGGCAATGCTGCCAGCATGATGGGAACGCTACCCACTGGTAGTGGGCTTGAGCACTTGAGTTACTTATAAGCTCGATATCTTGTAGGTAACTTAGTTTTTTGCCGTATATAGTTTTATTTTAGTTTTAGGAAATATAGGCATGCATATAAGCTGAATTGATATATGATGAAGCCTTCAATTAAAAATGCCAAAAGGCAAAAACTTTGACAAAATCTGCAGTACTTTAGCTAGATGAAATAATATTTCTAGTAGAAACTAGCGTGCCGTACTCCATGCTATTATTAAGTATCGAGACGTGCTAATTCACTTGCCAGGAACTACGATAACTTCGACTTAACACTTTATAACTTTGTGAAATATAAAATTTGAAATCTTCTTTAATATAACATAACTTTACTTCGTATCTACAGACTAAGCTTCGAACTTACTTTAAATTGACACAGTTCAGAACCCAGTTATATTTTTTTATCTAGGATTCATATAGTGCTTATTAGAATACTAGCTTTTGCCCGCGGCTTCGCTCGCGTTAAGAAGTATTATTTTAAAATTGACAAAGTTTCATACAAACTTTCATCCCCTATTTTTTCCCTTTGGGGGAAGAATTAATCAAAATCCTTTCTTAGCGGATGCCTACGTCGTAACATCTACCTGTATGCCAAATTTCAGCCCGATCCGTCCAGTGGTTTGGGCTGTACGTTAATAGATCACTTTGTCAGTCAGTCAGTCACCTTTGAGTTACATATATTTAGATTTGTTATGACCGTAAAGAGAGAATCCCACTACATCTTGACAGGTGACGTAAGTTGCCAAAGCACATCAAATTCAATATATTCTTTCGGCGATTTAATCATTGTTCGATATGTGTTATAAACAAAGAAAATATACCAACATAACATAAATGCTTTCAGGCTCACAATCCCACAATAAGTTATGTGAGTTGTTAGTCATCTAGACCGCGAAAGATTCGACCGACGACGGTCGAGTTGCATCTTCTGACTTATATCACACACAACTACACCCAAAACCAGTAACACAAATTTGCCTTGGGGAGAAAACTCGTGGTTTCTCCGGTAATCGAACCCGATACCCGCTACTTAGAACGCACCCAACCAAGCCAACAGGCAGTTCTCTCTTATCTCTTGTTGTTAATATTCTCAAAAACATGTTGTTTATATAGAGATAGAAATATACGTTTTCTAAATGTTAGAATTTCATAGTAAATATCAGAAAACCTCTTTCTGTGCTATTTGCAAAAAATAAAATATTTTAATCAAATACATGATTAAACAATAAAATGTTTTACTTGAACTTGAATCCACCTGCGTCCATCATATAACAATGAATTCGGCAGTCTATTTTTTCCATTACAAATTGACAACCCAAATAGATTACATTTCTCGGGGCTTTATTTCAGATACAAGCGAGACAGTTGAGGGCTATACCAAGTCCCTAGACAGAGATATCGTAGAACTTAAGTGTTTTAAAACAGGTTGAAATATACTGAAAGATAGTTCAACGTGTATTCGCTACATACCTACCTAAATCTTATATCTACATGCATAATAGCCGTGCTTCGCCCGCGTTAATAAAGTTAAGAGTAGCCTATGTATTATTCCGGAACCTAAACTATCTACATTCTAAATTCATCAAAATCGGTTTATTCGTTGCGGAGATACGTGGTAAAAATTTTACCACGTTTATATTATTTACGTTACACGTTACACGTTATTTGTATAATTTTCCAAAACCTGTGTTTTGTTCGAGTTTTAAAGTGTAATAATGGTTGACTAGTACCCGTTAATACTTAGTAAATGTGCATAAGTGTAGGTAAATCATACAAAATTGAAAAACGTGATTTTCGCCTTCGCTCCAAAACTCCAATGGAAGTTCTAGTAAAGTTTCTACCACTTTACTAGGGCATGACTTGACTATGACTGGACTTGACTCTTTTACATGACTTTGACTTGTGACTAAAACTTATAATATGAAATATACTTGAAATACATTATTACTTGACACTGGCTAAATGCACAAGATTGCGAAGCCAAAATTGAAAAAAAAAATGTCAAAGCAAGTATTCCTTATATGTTTACCATAAATGGGTGACATTTCCCTTTATTACAGATGGTAGAGAGGCGTGTAGTAGGTATATATATAATATTCTCCCATTCGTGTAATTTATGTGTCCCTTTTAAATGTAAACGATAGAATATAGACATAGCAAGGCCACCCCACGTCGATGAATCAATTCAGCCGTCACCAATGAGTTTGCTCGCCGCTCAATGGAGCCAAGAGCTTGGAGCTGTAACTTGGTAGATCCATTCCAGTGATAGCCACAGTTTATCTTACACATTTGGTCGTGTGTTTCATATCAATTTTATGAGGCGCTCAGTTTGAATTATACTAGCTCAGTTTCAAAGAATGGGCCAAACGTATATACCTAAATCTAGTTGTACCCCACGGCCACGCCCGCGTAAATTAAAAACACATTATTTATCCGATCGAATTGTGAATTGAAACCATTTTAGAATCCACGTAAACACATGCAATAAATTTCATCAAAATCGGTCTACAATAAAATACAAAAACTCTTTATTGACACCAAAAGATATACAACTTACAGATAAACGCTTAATCGCTAAGAACGATTAAGGCGGTCTTATCGCTAAGAACGATCTCTTCCAGACAACCTTTGGGGTGGAAATATAAACAAAAAGCTAATGTAGATCTAGCCGTTTAGAAGGACTTGAGTCACATACACACGTACAGAAGAATTATATATCAAAAAGTACTTAGCTCCTATTGGTTCAAAATTATTTATAAGCATCTATAGTTTGTGTTATTAAAGCGTACTACTTACTTACTTTCTTAAAGCGTAAGAACGTAGAGAAATACTTAAATCAATTCTCGTAATAGACTATCGTTTTTACCGACTTCCCAAAAAAGGAGGAGGTACTCAAGTCGACTGTATATATATATATATTTTTATATGTGTTACCACATAACATATCTCCACGTGAGCCGATTTCAAAAAATTTTTTTAGTTTGAAAGATGTTGCTTTGTAATTGGTCCCATTTAAATTTGATCAAGATCGAATCAGAAGTTGAAATATCGTCAATAATGCCTATTTTGTGGACTACTTTGACGATGTTCTCGTTTAACCGACTTAAAAGTTACCTCATAACTTCTTTCGTTGTGAGCCGATTTTGATGATTATTTTTTTATTTGGAAGCTAGTGCTTTTCATGTGGTCCCATTGAAAATTTAATCAAGATATGATCAGTAGTTTTTGAGTTAAAGTCAATAATCCGTGTTTAATCCATTAAATCTGATCAAGGTTCCGAAGATAAAGCGGTAAAGTCGGTTTTTTAAGCTTTGCTTGCGTTTAATTATTGTTTTTATTCAATCTATTTATAGTATAGGACCAACAAATATATGGATTCCTTTTTTCATCAGTTGGTAATAAAATATGAATCGTAAATTATTATGAAACCTTTCATGTACAAAGCTCTTTCAAAGCGATAATATTGGCGCTGTCTCAGTTGCTATTTGTGTAAAAACGATAAAAGGCCGTAAGGTTGACATCCCAGTTTATGTCATGAAAGAAAAATGTTCTTTGAGGTAAATTTCAATTAACGGTTATCAATATTATGATAATTATGAATAATAAATACCAGTATCCAAAATATTTAATATATTGTAAAAAATATTTGAAAATTGTAAAACAGAATTTGCAATAGCAGTGCCACGGAAGACGTTGGTCTTTTGGAATAATGTCTCAAAAGGTTTTTGCTATTTTATAAAATGCCCTGTAAAATTAAAGGTACGAATAAAGCTTAAGAAACTTAGATTATTCTAATATAATAAGCAATACATATAGTAAAGAATCCTTTAGTTTCGAACATAATTTGTTGACTATTTCGATAATAGTAATATGCATATTATTATAGTTTCAAAATGTTTAATTGTATATAAATTTTTTTTTTGTAGTTCTAACTACACGGGCCAATCGCTTTTATTTCTTAAAACTGGACTAAAAATATATACAGTAAAAAACTAAGTTACCTACAAGACATCGAACTTATATGTAACTAATATTCTTTATATGATTTAAATTTTTATTTTCTGTTACTTTTCATAATATTATGGTGAATCAAGAGATTATAAACATTTTCCGAATGTTTTCTAAATTTTAATCTGTCTCCCCGTTGCAGAGTTAGTTTGTTTCATATATACTAGTACACTTACTCGAAAACATACACACACAAACGCATCCACTAGCGTTTATACTTATGTCAGACTATGTTACCATATTATTACCACCTCGTAATCGGTGATATATACCGAATAAGTAATATTCACGATGTATTCTAGAGATTGCAATTGGAACAAGCCAGTTCGTTTGTCATTATATCACGTACTATTTACTTTAATATATACTAAGTGGTCATTACCGAAAATAAAAAAAATCTCCTCTATCTGCGTCGTGCATCTTTTATTGTCTCATCACGAAGTCGATGTTGGAATATGAACTTTGAGATGTTATAATAAAATACATGATATATTATTATCGTGTGCAAATCAGTAACTATAATAAATATCCATGCATTCTTGTCATACTGATTATATGCGGCTATTTTGGCTGATTACATACCGTTTGTCAGACAATCTTCATCGTTTTTACATCGTTTTTAGGAAGAAAACACTTCAAACAAGGTAAAGTGGCTATTCACAGTAAGGAAGTAACTTCTGCTACTTAAGATAGACCCATCACTGCAATGGTGTATGCATATCAGAAACAACGCTGGTTGTCAAAAAATCCAGGAGTGTGAAAAATGTGACCTGTATGTTCTATTAATTGCATTCTATCAAATGTATTCATGTGTAACATAATTTGTATGAAATTATCCGTCAGATAAATTAGCAGAAACTTATCAGGAGACAGACTATCTATAGTTCTTATATATATATATAAGAACAGTAAAATTTAAAACATCCTTTTCACTCTATGATCGTGACCTTTAAGTTAAAAAATCTCCAGGTGACACTAAATTGAAATGGACAAGCATGACGCTTACCATCAGGCAAGGTTTTCTAGTCTCGTCTCACAATTAATTATAAAAAAATAGAAACTGATTGAGTAGCCCGATGTTCAGTTTGGTCGCATCAATTGTTAATTAAATTTAATTTTATGAAATTGTATGTACAATATGGCTATGAATAGAAGTCGTATAATAGCGAAATCATATTACCTACCTTCAAGCTTATGAAGGTCTCAATAGGCTATTATACCTATAGGTATTAGTTTTATTATTTACTTGAATACTAGTTCTAGCCCGCTCAAGTATAGATTTCATATTTAATCAAGACATATCGATTAGCGTCCGAGACTCAATAAGGAAAATCAAGGTCCCTATATTGGAAGTTACTTGTTTATTTATTCCAGTCGAGTGCCTCCGGAAATAAGTCTGGATGAAGTCCCTATTGGCTTTCATCGCATAGATATGTGTTGCAGATACGCCACTTCTTAAATGTAAGTGTATATAAAAAAATATCACTTCTTTTTTGTACGAGGAATTCTCGCTTAACCACTCGGTAGTACAGTCTAAGTTTTTTTATACTAAATAGGCAAGCATTTGACCACGATTTCACCTGATGGAAAGTGATGATACGGCCGAAGATGTGACATGCTTGCCTAGAAGATACCTATGCACTCTTGATTTGAAGTTTAACCACTACTAGGAGAATTTCGACCGAACCTAGAATGAGACAGAAAGTACTGGCACCAGATCGCAAGACGGTAGTCGATCCCGGCCTGCCACGAATGTGGGGCGCCGGAGGATACGGCGCTCTACACGCTGAAGGTGTGTGCCGCATGGGGCGGCGCAACAGCACACGCTTCTTCTTTCTTCTTCTTTTCAAGAAATCGTAGCAGTCGGTGGGCTCCTTCTGCATAGCGGTGATGGCACAGAAGGAGGCCGCACAGCGGGCTAGAGAGGACGATTCCCGATCTGACCCACTCCAGCGCAGACGGACGAGGGGGAGGAGTCGGTTTGTCCTCCTTCTCTCTCCTCCTCTGTAGTTAGGTCACTGTTGAAGAGTAAGGGGACTCTCCACCGTACATTACATTTTATTAGACCAACGTAGTCTATCGTCTGTCCTTACAAAGGGCAAATTAAAAACAAACAGAAATATTTTAGGGAACCCCATATAAAAAACAGATTTTTTTTCATAAAGTTTTATTTTTACTCATTCATAGCGTAAATTCTAAACCATAACAATGAAAATCAGCCAAGTGTGAATCGGGCGCTATTTTGTGGTTTGTGGGCGAATCCGCGGAGCAAGCACAGTTATAACCTGGATTTTTTTCTTTATACAAACGCATTCACACTCACATTAAAGTATAGAACGCACGAAAACTTTAAATTTTTTTTTTTTTTTTTTTTTTTTTATTTGTGACAGGCTAGTGTTTGACCACTATCTCACCTGATGGTAAGTGACGATGTGATCGAAGCTGGTAAACACACTAGACCTGGAATACGCAGGCTCTCAAGGATAACTGCCGGAACACCGTATTTGGCTTGGCGGCAGACTTTCAACTTGATGGTGGTAAGCTACTTTGGTAGCAAGCCAGGCGAGCAACTCACAGATTGCTCTTGAAACTTTGTTGTCGATAATATTATGGTTTACATCATCTTTATTTATAACCTATTTATACCTTATTAAGTACGCGTTGGCTTTCTAAGCAGCGGGTATCGGGTTCGATTCCCAGTAGGTACAAAAGTTTTCTACAAAAGGGAAATTTGTGTTTCTGGGTTTGGGTGTGATTATGTGAATGTTTCCGGCTACCACGACAGCAGTCATTGAACTTAGTGGCTGTGAGTGGGAAAACCTTTATATTTTATTTGGTTCCTTAAGCGCTAAAAAATGTCCATAGTTAATTACAAGGCGCACATTAGGTAAAGAATAATTTGTGTGTTTTTCTACGTCCTCTCTTCACCTTGGATAATCTACCCAAAATACGAAGACGAAGATTAGTGTTTGTCGAGTCCCGAGTTGCTCTGAATTAAGACTGCCTGTTACACGCATCACCAATATCTCACCTATTTTGTTCCTATATTAATATGGCGATAATAAATAATTCACTATTATATGGTATTGTTTTATTGATAAATAAAACATAAACGCTTTCACACTCACAGCCCCACACTAAGTTCAATGACGTGTGTCGTGGGTTCCGGAACCATTCATATCACACACCCAGAACCAAAATCACAAATATTCCCTGTGGAGAAAACTTGTGTTCCCGCCCGGAATCGAACCCGATACCCCCGCTTAGAAGGCGAACGATCACACAACTAAGCCAACGGGTAGTTTTCATTAATGGAATTGATTATACATATATATCTTTTTTTTATAATAGTAATGAGACTCACCATTACCTCAAGAGTTACTGTGTAATGTTGGAATGTTACAGACTGTAGGTACTCTTCTTCCAGCCGCATTAACTTTCCATCAGGTATAAAAAAGGCTTAAAATGATAGATGCTGGAACAGAGTTTGGTAACAGATTCAGTTCTTGGTGATTACCCTCGAATTACCCACGTCCGTAGGAGGATACCCCTTAAGTCTGACTCCCTACACGTGATCCCCGGGTGGTGCTAATCAGGTGACATTTGAGAGGTGGTAGAGCATTTTGTGAGTTGCTCGCCTGGCTTGCTACCAAAGTAGCTTACCACCATAAAGTTGAAAGTCTGCCGCCAAGCCAAATACGGTGTTCCGGCAGTTATCCTTGAGAGCCTGCGTATTCCAGGTATAGTGTGTTTACCAGCTTCGATCACATCGTCACTTACCATCAGGTGAGATAGTGGTCAAACACTAGCCTGTCACAAATTAATAAAAAAAAACTCTCGAAGAGGGCGATTACATAAGGCGTATAAGAAGATTTCCTATATTTTTAGATTAATATTGATTTTTTATACACAAATACTCCAACCTGTCTCCTCAAGTATGAGTTTAAGATTTTCAGGATTCGCGCACCTATGTATGTTTTTGAATTTCTCTATTTCACTCCAGGTCTAGTGAGCTTACCTCCATCGACCACATCATATTTATCAATACGTAATAGTAGTACCTGAAAGCAATTTTATTATTCGAGTACCCGAAGTAAGGCTACAAAGCACCACCTCTAATAAGTGGATTCTTAATAGTTTGAAAAATAAAATGCGTCCAGAAATTAAATAAATGCAAGTGTTTTGATTCCGTAATACTCCTCGTAGGGCCTTGAAAACATTTTTTTTCAAGCTATTGATAAATAGCTTTCACTTCACAGCCACTCAAATAATATTGGAAAATGAGCAAGTGTTGAAACGGTGAAATAAAGATTTATTTATTGTAATAATCATACTATTATGATAATATTATAAATGCGTAACTTTGTGTATGAGTGTGTGACGTTGTTTGATAAAAGGCTCGTCAATTGATTTGGATGAATTTTGGTGGGACATTTACATTGATTTACGCTTTTATGGGACCAACAAGAAACTATACTTTAAAAAAAAAAATATATGTTCATAATAAGCATGTCGCCTTGGCGCTACAAATGCTTTTTCCCAGGATGCGGACAAGTTTATATCCTACAATTTATTAACTTCAGAAACACCTACGAGAGCTTAATATAAAGATAGCATTTTAATTATGATAGTGGATATAAGTACCAACGAGATACCTCAAGTTAAAAAGAAAATATTATGTTAGATAGATAGGAAATTCTTTAATGCACAAAGCATTTTCTTCCAGTTAACCTGGGTGTATAGAGTACATATAATATAATAGTATTACCAACGGCGGGAACACACGTTTTCTCCCCAAGGAAAATATGTGTTTGTGGTTCTGGTTGTGATTTTGTGTGTGATGTGAATGTTTCCGGCATCCACGGCACAAGTCATCGAACTTAGTATGGGGCTGTGAGTGTGAAAGCGTTTAGCGTTTAATTAATTATACTATTTATTTATATGGGTTATACCACTGCATAAAATGACCTATATGTATAAAATGTACAATACGTAGATTACATAACCCTATACATTTTGACGAGGTACGTTGTTAAATTTAAAGCGAACGTAACAAAACTTCAGCGTTTCCGCGTTCATTTCAACAGGTCATAATTAAACTCAAACCCAGCTTGTTCAAATACAAAACTTTCAACTGTATCAACACGTAATTGCATTACCTTCCCACCTCGGGAACCACGACCGCTCCAAAGGCATTGGTTAAAAAACCTCGAATCAAAAACTTGAACAGACTACATCATTCGTACCGCCTTTGCGTTCAGAAAACTGCATTACTGCAGTTACTTTCAAAGAGAATATGTACGTACAGACCAGATAGACTAGGTAGCGTCGCGTCATGAAACATTGACGGTCCCACTTGAGGAGTTTTACAAATTGTGTTGGGCTGACTGACTAAGCTAGTTTGTGTCAAGGATTTTTTGCTTTATGGATTTGTTGGTTATTTACTTATCTTGCGTTTTTTTAACTACCCGCTGGCGGGTGCACGTTTGCCTTCTTATGCGCGTAGCGTCGTAGTAGAATACAAGTTTTCTCCCCCAGGGTAATTTGTATTTCAGGTTTTGGGTGTGATTATGTGTAATATGAATGTTTCTAGCACCCACGGTCCAAGTCATCAAACTTAGTGTATGGATGTTAATGTGAAAGCATGTATGTTTTTGCGTTCTTAATATCATCGACCTCACTAAAAATGATGCTCCGGCAGCTTAATTGCCCTCATTCTAGGTCTAGCGTGTTTACCACCCTCGCCATCATCAGTTTATAATAATTGAGACGCTAAAAAAACAGTAGATAAGTTTGCCAGATCAGATTATCCGATACAAAAACTATAAACCTTGTTTTGAATGTTACATCTGTACGTACATGGTTCTTATAGTCTTCTTTGGATTAAATATACAAGTAAACAATAATTCATTTAAAATATATCTTGCACGTTATAAAGAAAATGCGAACAAACAACCTCGTTTAAAATAAACGCAAATCTTCACAAGAACTACTCTCTGCCTACTTTTAAGTACTGAAGCTTGTCTGATGCCTTTATTCGTTCCTGGTTTGTGTGTCGGAGTTATCTATGTAGAACTTTACAAAGATGGAACGGTGCATAACGATTCCCAACCTTATTACCTGTCTGTAAGGTCGTTATTATAATACGACATGAATCTTTAACATGTCAAGTTCTCAAATATTCTCAAAAGGTATCTCGTTGATTGCCCGCGCAACTTGGAGGCAGTCAATAAGCCACTTTTATTCTATTTTCGTTGAGCGAATGTAAAAGGAACATTGGGGGACGATATGAACGCTTTTACTTGTAAAAGCGAGTGTTCATATATATAAAAGTTTTGCATATTTAGTTGGCAAATAGACCAACCGAGTCAAACTGTGAGTGCTTCGGAATATTACATTGGGTTTTTCGCACTTTTTTGTTGACTTGGTAAAGCAAGTATGACTTATGATTTTCTGAATGTTGAGCATAATAATCTGACCGCAAAAGTCTGCGTGTGAGTGATTGAATATGTTTAAAATCAGGTACCAACTTTGTCACGGCTGGACGGGTTTGTGTTGACTTGGTAAAGCAAGCATGACGATTTCCTGAATGTTGTGCATAATAATCTGAACGCAAAAGTCTGCGTGTGAGTGATTGAATATGTTTGAAATCAGGTACCAACTTTGTCACGGCTGGACGGGTTTGTGTTGACTTGGTAAAGCAAGCATGACGATTTCCTGAATGTTGTGCATAATAATCTGAACGCAAAAGTCTGCGTGTGAGTGATTGAATATGTTTGAAATCAGGTACCAACTTTGTCACGGCTGGACGGGTATGTGTTGACTTGGTAAAGCAAACATGACGATTTCCTGAATGTTGAGCATAATGATCAGACCGCAAAAGTCTGCGTGTGAGTGTTTGAGTATGTTTGAAATCAGGTACCAACTTTGTCACGGCTGGACGGGTTTGTGTTGACTTGGTAAAGCAAACATGACGATTTCCATAATGTTGAGCATAATGATCAGACCGCAAAAGTCTGCGTGTGAGTGATTGAATATATTTGAAATCAGGTACCAACTTTGTCACGGCTGGACGGGTATGTGTTGACTTGGTAAAGCAAACATGACGATTTCCTTAATGTTGAGCATAATGATCAGACCGCAAAAGACTGCGTGTGAGTGATTGAATATGTTTGAAATCAGGTACCAACTTTGTCACGGCTGGACGGGTTTGTGTTGACTTGGTAAAGCAAACATAACGATTTCCATAATGTTGAGCATAATGATCAGACCGCAAAAGTCTGCGTGTGAGTGATTGAATATATTTGAAATCAGGTACCAACTTTGTCACGGCTGGACGGATATGTGTTGACTTGGTAAAGCAAACATGATGATTTCCTTAATGTTGAGCATGATAATCAGACCGCAAAAATTTGCGTGTGAGTGTTTGAGTATGTTTGAAATCAGGTACCAACTTTGTCACGGCTGGAATTGATAGGTATGTAACAGTATACGTTTATCCTAACTCAAATGCGGGCAAAGCCATAGGAATAGAAGGTGCTATAAGCATTGTTTTATCTTCGATATGCTATGTTTGACTGCTATCTAAACTATATAACGCAAACGCAAGCGCAAACACAATAAACACAAACGCAAAATGATACCGTTTCTTTAGTGTATATATCTTTATATATATATAATTCAACGGCTGGAGCGATTTCGATGAAAATTTTGTGTATGTTCAGGTGGATTCAAAAATGCTTTAGATTCACAATTCGATGCGTTAAGTACCTAATGTTTTTTTTAATTTCCATGGGTTAAGCCGCGGGAAAAACTAGTTATGTATATTATTATAGTGTAGTACAGTGTTATACATAGAAAGCAAGCCAAGGCCTAGGATAGCTGGATCCTTAGAATATAAGCTTGTATCTCAAATGAGTAGCTCTCGCAACATCATTTTTAGCTATTTGGCCACGGGTTTTACATGGTAATAAAGTTCTTTATGAATTTCATCATGATGTTACATGTAGGTACTGGAAGCTATCGCTTACATTTTGGAGAGTGTGCACAGGAATTATATGAGTTTATTCCCCCATGCCCTTTTTACCATCAAACAACAAGACAAACTATCAAACGTCATCCATTTATGGTAGACATACCTCCAGTTCGCTCAAAGCGTTTTGCTTCTACGTTCATCATCCGTACAGCAAAGGAGTGGAACTCATTGCCTGCGTCTTTGTTTCCCGAACGGTATAATCTAGGAGTCTTCAAGTCTCGAGTGAATAGGTATCCTCTAGGCAAGCATGTCACATCTTCGGCCTTCCATTAGGTGAGATAGTGGTTAAAGGCTTGCCTATTGAACATAAAAAAAAACTCACTACGATTACGCTATTCGTGGCTTTCTTTTATTTATAAATATAGTTTAAAAAAATACAGTAAAGTTATACTAACCCTTTGTTATCCCTAACATAGCGAACAAAGATATAACCTTCTACAATCTGCGACTTTTATATTGAAGCACACAAATCGGTATCAGTTTTATGAAGAAAATTTTAAATACAATCAAAAAGTTCTGTAGTAAACGCTTAGGGTTGAGATAAGAATTTAAAATCGTTTTGAATAAAAGATTTGATTTATTCGAAGCGGTGTTCCGGACAGACTGATACTTTGAAACTCGTGCAGATTTATATCCTTTTAAAATTTTAGTGGAAGTGGTGTTTAAATGTTATCCGGACAGTTTAAGCTTACCAACTCAAATTACTTACTCCGGATAAGTTTTCGAGATAATCTTTAAATTCTGGATAGTTTAAGAGATGTGTTTAATTTCAAAATATGTTTGAGTAAGGAATAAAAGGGGCACGCATGAATATTTATTGATTTGCTTACAAACCAATTTAGCAAATACATTTTTATCTAATATCTTTAGCTAGTATGTATATATAATCTGAATCTCGGAATCTGCAACGATTTTAGTGAAATTTAGTACGCAGGAGGTTTTGGGGGCAATAAATTCGTGTTTTAAGCCGAATATAACATTGAAACATAATGTGTAATACTCACGATAGTTTTAACATTAAAATCGATCTAGCTAGATTAAATTTTTAGAAAACGTAGTTTTAACGAGCAAAGCTAGGTCATCCAGGTACTTGATATTCAGATACTATATTATTTCGTTTTGGATGTTGTAAAAAATAATATTAAATAATTAATAAAAAATAATAATAATCTGGACTCGATTTTCCATCTGAGCTATTATAACCTTATAGATAGTGGCGAAACTTACCTCCGTTCGAAATTTATCTTAGTACAACATACAAGCTCTCTAGTTCCCACACTAGGATACTAGTGTGGGAACTAGAGAGCTTGTATGTTCAACAGCATACCTAATATTCTTATGTACCAATATATAATATTTACCTAAATTGTATACGTTGTTGGAAGTGCACATTTGTTATATTTCATAAATATAATTGTAATTTGAATTTACTATACGTACACTACACTCACAGATCATAAAGCCTGGGGTTTATAGTCTTTGACTACACTACAGTAAAATACAGGTACCGTACACATTTACATCACACATTATACATAATATAATATATTGTCTATCGAGAATAAATCAAGAGTATAATACACAAAGCTAGTTGTGGAAAGATTTATTTATTTATTTATTACACTCGTGAACTTAAATACCACCCTTACGTAGAAAACTCCGGCAGCTATCCCAGAGAGCCTTCCGTAGTCTTCTTTGATGGGGTCAGGAGTGGCATACATGCTAGGTTACTACACTGGCAACATCATCACTTACCATCAGGTAATAGTGGTCAACGCTATCTATATGAGATGAGGTGAGAGTGATAAAGAAGTTATGAGGTAACTTTTGAAGTCGGGTAAACGAGAACATCGTCAAAGTATACAAAATAGGCATTATTGACGATGCCTCAAGAACTTCTGATCAGATCTTGATCAAATTTAAATGGAAATAATAAAAAAGCAACATCTTTCAAACTAAAAATTTTTTTTCGAAATCAGCTCACGTGGAGAGAATTTATGAGGTAACACATAAAAAAAATATAAGAAAATACAGTCGACTTGCGTACCTCCTCCTTTTTTGGGAAGTCGGTAAAAATATAAATAAAATAAATCGGTATCGCAACTTTTTCACTTTCGCAGCAAAATCTGAATCCTACGTTATACACAGATCAATATAATGATTTCATATTTATTCCCTCCGGGTCGCATTAACGCTACGTGATCGAACTACGAGTCAACATTCCGTCGAATCTGTTATCACCATGGATACAAAAGTATACTTACGTATACTAAGAATTATACAATATTATAAGCAGCTTGTAGTAGGCAATAAATTTGAACCTGATTAAATAAACTTTCACGCTCATAGCCTCACAAGTTGACATGAATCTGTAATAAAACGGGCATTAATTAAGAAAACTTAACATAAAACGATCGACTATATTAATGTCAAGGATGCATGAAGGCAAACTACACAAGCGCTTTCTAGCGACTACCATAATAACACCTAGATTAATAAAATTATGTATAAGAGATTAAGAATGTTTTAAAAAAAATGGATGAAAAGAACATGCGCCGCCGATTTTCTTGCCAGGTTCTTCTCGAGATGGCTGTAATTTTGCGAATCTGGCAGTAGAATCATTAACTTTCATGAGTACCTCTTTGGGGCGTGTTTGTGAATTTGATTTCGAATTGTAGGCATCGGAATCATTTACATTACACACATATTCACACCCAGAAAAAGTAGGACAAATGATACATTCCCTTAGGAAAACAAACTGTGTTCCTGCCGAGAATCGAACCCGTCAAGTAGTTCTATTAATTATTATGTGCCCAGGATTCACGGCGCAGCAAGATTTGCTTGCCCACTAAGCCAACTGGATCCTCAAAATTGCTTCCCAAGGCAGGCTTAATAACAAAAATCGTAGATAAAAAAGCAACAACAATTAATAGCGCAATATCAAGCTTTTTACAAGCTTTTATTTAGTTTCTTTTTCCCCGTTATCTGTGGGTCTGTAATCACATCTTGCAAGCTAAATTAGACCCACTTCCTGATGTCCGATTGGACTCCAATTCGGTGTACTTATGTATCTTTGGTGAAAATACAATGATATAATACTTTGGAGCGGGTCTGATGGTGGGTTAAATACGGAAGATGGCAGTAGGAACTTCTGAACTAAACAAGATAAGTAATCCATCGAGTTAGGGCTTCTTTGATTCATCTTGACAAGTTCTCAGGTTATATAACTTTTAAGTTCTTTTATGTTGACAAAAGTTTCATTTGAAAATCTTTTTAAAGTATTACTTACAAGCCGTGCCCGCGACTTCGCCCGCTGTTATCAAGTTAAAAAGTAGCCTATGTGTTAATCCTAGGTATAAGCTATGAACGTTCCAAATTTCATCCAAATCCGTTGAGCCGTTAAAGCGTGAAGAGGCAACAAACATACTTACACAAATTTTCGGAATTATAATATTAGTAGGATTATTGAAAGCAATTATGTTTTTTTTGTTGCTTGTTACAATAACACTGCAATTATCACATTTAGAATTTGTAATCTGTCATGGGTAAAGTTTAAAAATGTTCTCCTTCAGGTATAATTTGCGTTATCAATGGAGCTATCAATGGTTACATCTTCGTAACAATTTCTGGTGCTGCGCCAACCGGATGTAGGAAGTCGTAAAATGCCTGTATATCTTAAACGGATCCAAGTTACAGTTCAGATTTATTACTGTGTATTTTCATTTATCATCCTGCTGGGTTATATTTGTCAATCGAATATATATTTTCAGTAAAACATCCATATATTATAATGTTTATTATATCTTTTTAACGAATTTTTTTATAGATCATGAACAGAAACATCCAGGGTATGAAGATGATTTAATACCGTCTAAGCTGACCTTAATTGCACGTGGTACCGTTGCTTATCAAAAAATGAGACTCGGCTGTGCCGCAGCAGGCCTAAAGACATCAGGCAAGCTACCGGTTATAAAAACGCGCCCTTTGGCTTATGTAGGTGAGCGTTCGCCTTCTAAGCCATTCTAAGCGGGTTTTCACCCCAAGGGAAATTTGTGTTTTGGATTCTGGGTGTGATTCTGTGTGTGATGTGATGTTTTCGGCACCCACAACTCAAGTCATTGAATTCAGTGTGGGGCAGTGAAAAAAAAAAAAAAAAACGCGTTCACAATCACAGCCCCACACTAAGTTCAAAGACTTGTATCGTGGGTGCCGGAAACATTCACATCCCACACACATTACACCCAGAACCAGAAGCACAAATATCCCTTGGGAAGGAATGTGTGCTCTTGCCGGGAATCGAACCCAGGACCCACGGCGCAGAGGGCGGACACCTGTCCACTGCGCTAACTGGGTCGTCAGTGAATGTGAAAACTTTTATATTTTAGTTTAGTGTTGCTTAGTTAGTAGTGCTAGGTTAGTGTTTAATTCTGGCACCAAGAGGCAGATGCTACTCTTGCAAGAAAATGGAAAGTTAATATATTTATATATGCGGTAAACCAATAATATTGCTAAGCAAATAATACGAAAAACCTGCAAATTGCGCCGAAAAGCTCCCCAACGCTCTTGTTATTTCTATTTCATCGAGAAGAGGAAATTGTCGAAGACACCAATATTTTTCCCACATATTAATTCCCGCAAATCCAATTATCCTTAGCCGATATACTTGAGGTCACACAATGTGGGGTGGGTAAGAAAAACATACGGAATCAATTAGACGACGACGACTGCGACATACAGCTGATATTTGGTTTTGGGCATGGGAAAAGGAATAATCCCACTACCCACAGTGGGTTGTTTTCTACCGACTTCACAAAAAGGAGGGTACTCAATCGAAGGTATTTTTTTTAATTATTTAATTAATAACTTTTCTCCACGTGAACCGATTTTTTTTTTTTTTTTAAATACTTTGCTTTCCAATTGGTCCCATTTAAATTTGATCAATATCTGTAGTTCTTGAAATATCGTCAATAATGCGTGTTAAGTACATCTAATCTGAACAAAGTTCTGAAGATAAAGCGGTGAAGTAAGTTTTTATAAGCTCTGCTTGCGTTTATTTATATATAAAAAAAATAAAAACAAACGCATCCACACTCACAGCCCCACATTAAGTTCAAAGACTTGTATCGTGGGTGCCGGAAACACTCACATCACACACACATTACACCCAGAACCAGAAGCACAAATATCCCTTGGGAAGGAATTTGTGCTCCAGCCGGGAATCGAACCCAGGACCCACGGCGCAGAGGACAGACACTTGTCCACTACGCCAACTGGGTCGTCAACATATAATATACTAACTACTTTTATTTAATATATTATAGGTAGTAACGTAAAATTAAATTGGATAATCTAAATATCGTGTTTTTTTTAAATATTATAAAAGCCTTATGCTTAATAACCCAGTAATACTTATAGCTAAAAATATTAGTGTAGCTATAATAGGTAAATAGTTTGGATAAAAAAACTGCGTGCCGAAACTAAGCTAAATAGCTATTAATATATTTAATTTATAATGCCTGGCAGAGATCGCTATTAGTGATAAGGCTGACTGTGTTTACGTATAAGCTTGTTTGTATTTTTTTTTATTCTCGATAGTCAAGCATTTGACCACTATCTCACCTGATGGAAAGTGACGATGTGGTCGAAGATGGAGCATGCTTGCCTAGAAGATCCGAGACCTGTCACTCGAGATTTAAAGACTACTAGATTGTACTTAACGGGAAACACAGACTCGGGCAAAGAATTCCATTCCTTAGCAGTACGTATAATAAATGTGCAAGCAAAACGCTTCGTACGCACCCTTGGAATATCAACCATAAACTGATGTCGCGTGGCTGATTGTCTGGTTGTCCGATGGTAAAAAGGGAGATTGGGGAATCAGATCATGCAATTCTGTGGCACACTTTTCGAAATGTATCCTTTGTTTTATCTCATCTTATGAAGTGGATCAATAAAGTATTATAATTATGTCAAATTATAAATATGCAGGAATTTTATTATGCAAAAAATTATTGAGTAAACATTATGCGAAACAATGGGCATCATGCAAACGTATACCGTTATAAACTTAAACAGATTTAACATCGAATATCTCAAGGTGACGAACGTAGTGCTTTGCCGAACAGGATTTTGACCTAAATCATTGACACGCGTGACGCATACCATTTGCCGAGCGACTTGCTTGTTTCGTCAATCATTTACCGTAAAAAACCGACAGAAGTACTTAATTTTTTTTTATGTTTATATTCGTCCTAAATCAATATTAATTTTTAACAAGATTTTCATTTTCCGCTACGGGTTTTGATTTCATTTGAATAAACCAACCTCTCCATAGGATAGATAAATAATGTTATTGTTACGGTGATAAATTACAATATTGTTAACATTTGTAATACATATTGAAAAACTCTATTTATTTACAGACAGTAACGGGGAAAAGTATACTCCTAACATAGAAACATAGATCCTCATAATGACTACCTAACTGGAAGAAAACATCCTAAGAACAGAATAAACATCATATCAAGCTCTCGAATCTGTCAACAGCAACTTACTAATTAATCTACCTGCTCGTGTGACAACGGCGTCGCTAAGTGGACGGTCTATATTTAGCAAGCAATAGATAGGTAAAGCAGGAAATAGTGACCATACAGAAGAAAAACTGACACGGAGTTTACCTTGTTGTTGTAGAGTTAATAGGTCAACTTTTATAGGCCACTCAAAATCGTTATTGTTTAGTTGTGCCTTGCTAATACGTAGCGCATAATGATGAAACTAAGACTGTGTCAGTCTCAAAGAATGAAGCTATCTCTGAGCCGAATTTCTCAAATACCCTGTGAGTTTTTTTTTTATATTCGATAGGCAAACATTTGACCACTATCTCACCTGATGGAAAGCGATGATGCGGCCGAAGATGTAGCATGCTTGCCTATTCACTCTTAACTTGAAGACTTCCAGGTTATACCGTTCAGGAAACAAATATACGGGCAATGAGTTCCACTCGCAGAACGGAAGATAAACGTAAAAGCGAATCGCTTCGAGCTGAGGGTATGTCAACCATAAATCGATGACGTTTGACTATTTGTCTTGTTGTTAGATAATAAAATGTGTCTTAATTGATCAGCAGCATCATAGATAATCAGCAAAACTTTACAAATACATATATTCAAGTTTAAAAGCACCGTAAATTAGCCAAAAAGCTGTTTGATTTCAAGTTTGCCCTCCTGCACAAAATGCAAAAAACGTTTTGTCGTGTGCACGCGTGTCATATATAGTCTGCATGTCACTACCAAGGCCACCATCAACCGCCAAGACTCAAGACCGAGAATCAAGATCATAAATACCTATCTAGATCTAGAATTTAACATAGTGCTGCAAATGAGTTGTGCTAACTAGTATCTAACTGATTGCCGTTACAAGTTCGTGCTTATTCTACAAGTTCTACATGTCCAGGTCCAATGTTCCTACTGCAATCATATTTGCTGTGCTAAGCTCTGTTTACACCGTCGGTAATTAGCTACTGTCGATCAACCGGAGCTGTTATCCTGGACCCTTGAACACATCAATAAAGTTTGTGCGCTATAAGGGAGGAAGCCCTTCAATCGAATTATGAGTAGTGTATAATTAGGGGTTCTGGATCAACACTATTCAAATAGAGTACTCAGGCGTACTCTATTTGAATAGAGTTTCTCCAGCCCCCTAATTATACATGCCTAATTTAAACGAACTGATTAAATGAACTTTCTCATTGTAACTTTATTTAAAAATTTAATTGTGTGAACCGATAAATAATTAATTAGTCGTCGGTGTCTGTTATACTTAGATCTTTTTTCCAGCTGCTATAACAAAATCCTCAATTTTAGTTAAAATGAGCTACTTATTCAAAGGTCTGCTTAAATTAATAATCAATATAGAAAACAATCAGTATGCCTAAATATTTAAGATTAGCTACTGATTACATAGTTGCAAAACTAGTTTACTAATTCATTGGATTCGACATCTAGTTGAATGGATGATGCATTTGAATAAAGTAGGTAAGTATTTGTATTGTATGAGTATCAATTCATATTCCTTATTGTGAATCAGACTAGTAACGCTTCTGGCGAAGCTTCTCAGCTTTATAAACATCACGTTTTAGCATATATGTATATGTAATGATGAACACACTTAATGTAGCTAGATATGTGTGTGTGCTTGATACCTACATCAATACTATGATGATTATTGATAGACGTGTGTGCGGACGACGGAATCCTATTACTCTAACCAAACTCGAACATATACCTAAGCGATACATTCCTCTTTCTTACTTACTATACCTACATGCACGCCAATTATCACTACCTTTGTTTATCCACACTATTTACAAGAATTCAATCTAATAAATAAATAAATTTGCTTATGGCTTTATACCTACTATCGACTCTACATTCAAATGATTAAATAAAAATATTCTAAATGTTTATGGAGGACATTTCAATGAAAACATTATTATCCAAGAGATGTACATTTAATGCATAACGTAAAGCATAGTACAACAGTAACAATTAACAATTAATTGAAAAAATATATTTATTGGGTAATCATAAGACGTTGCACAAGTTACCCTCCAATTTAGCGATCATTTCTCTGATATTTAAATAAACCTCATCCATGAATGGGTTCTTCACCACGTGCTGCACACATAGTTCAGCATCACAGTCACATAATATCTTCGACCCAGCATTTTCATCCGGATTAGGGAATTTTTCTGCATCGTATATTTCGATTTTAATTACTTTGGCTCCGTTCGTAATGGGCTTCTTGATATACGTGTACATTATCGTTTTCTTGTTTGGTATGAAGCGAAACAGATCTGCATCCTGAAAGCAAATAAACGTTAATGATAACTCGAAATTGAATATCAATAAACAAATATTAATTTAATGATGGAATCTGGTTTTATTATTATAAAATACTTACCGACATTATTATTATCTATTATTTATTACTGGCACCTTGCTTTGGAAGTCTGACTGGAAATGCGGTGAAATAAAATGTTCGTCCTATTTTATCCTATTTATAGGTAACCGTAGACTAATATTGGTGGGTTTAAGGTTCAAAATAATGTAAGTTAAATATACTGCAACGTGGCATTCTTCAAGATGCATTGGAATTTGATGCGCTTCTCCCCCCGCACCCATCATCATAGTGGCATGTTAATATTAATATGTAATAATATGTTAGTTAGTAGTATCTCCATATATGTTAAGAAAACAATATTTGTTCTTTCTTGTCTGAACGATCTCTACGTATATGAACTGTCCCCCTTGCATAGTTATCCTGGCAAGTTCAATTTAGTTGTGTTAAAGTCACTGCATCATACGTTGCTTGCGACAGTATACAGTAATAAGAAGCAGTACCCGAATTCAATGTGCTAGCTTTTATTTAGTTTTTTATTTACCTAAACAGATAGTGCTATACTTAGTGGATATTATTAGCTTGTTTATTGTTCATAAATACTTATTTTTAGGATATAATATATATAGGATGTGAGTGTGAATGTGTTCACATGCGTTAAAAGAAATAATATAACAGGTTATAAACATAGTTATAATAACTTTATATAACTAACTTCTTATATTATTTAGTCAATATTTATCATCAATAAAATAATATGTTTGTATTCTGCATGCTTAACATAGCTAAACAAGCTTATGTATTATTTATTTGAATGCTTCAATACCAATCACTGCATTACATGGTCCTTCCATGTAATTTTATGATTCGCTAATATTTATAATACACTCTATTCTATGCGTAATAAAGTTTGTATTATAAACATGCAGCGGGAGTAACTATCGACTTGAATTATTAGTGCTAACGTTTTCAAAATCTGTTATGGAAAATAGCTGACATAGATTTTTTGGTCACATGGATTGTATCCTTATTTGGAAAAGTACATGCGATGTTCGCCCTATTTAAACGCTAGGGAGAGCAGAGCAAAATCACACTCCACCGGTGCACTCATCAGCGCTATAACTCCAGCTCCTGAAACCAAGAAAGAAAGAAAACGAATACCCGATAAAATGTAAGTTTTGTTTATTAATTTTTATAATCCAGTAATCTATTTTTTAGATCGCATAGTCAACTTGATTGGATATACCATTCGAATGCATACTATATTCAATCGCACAGTCCATTCGAATGCATACTATATTCAATCGCACAGTCCATTCGAATGCATACTATATTCAATCGCACAGTCCATTCGAATGCATACTATATTCAATCGCACAGTCCATTCGAATGCATACTATATTCAATCGCACAATCCTTTCGAATGCATACTATATTCAATCGCACAGTCCATTCGAATGCATACTATATTCAATCGCACAATCCTTTCGAATGCATACTCGATTAAATTGCATGGTGCGTTTGACTGCTTAGTTCATTTAATTACATAATCCATTCAATTGCATAATGTATTCGATTGACTAATCAATAATAATTGATACTTTATTCACTCTTGGTACTAATAGTCATTTATTAAATGATTTAAAATGTAATGATTGAGTTTGTCTAGTACTTCCTACCGCCAGCTAATCAACGACACCCTTGATTTATAACTATTTTCTTTATTTTCAGGTCTAAACTGGCGCATGAAAAAGCTGACCGCCTCTTTCCTTCGGATGAAGAAGGCTCGATCGAAGTTCCAGATGAAAAGCACCGCAAGTCTTCATCGAAGAAGCGCCCTAGCAAGCCTCCGACTCTGCCTGGTCATGCTGCACCGAAGAAAATTAAAACACGCATCATCCCCGTCACTAGGCCGACAGCAAAGGATCTTTTTGGGACAGATAGCGAGAATGAAGACGAGGACATCGCACCCCCACCTCCGACGGCTGGTAATAGTGGTAATAAGCCTATTTACTCCTTTATATCGCGAAGACTAGCAAATGGACATGCTCGTCAGGAGAATACAAATAAAAAGGGTGCTCATTACATAGAATTAAAAGTCTATAAATGTAGCGAAATTGAAGAAGTGTTGCCTATAAACCGATGGCGCCAGGCCGTTTTGACTCTAAAAAATAGAACAGACGAAGATACTGAGGCCTGGCACTATCTCACAAAGTTTATTTCAGCAACACGGGCTGAATTTAAAGATTGCCCACAAACATTTTTTAGTTCTTATTTTTAAGTATAGGATGTAAAACGTTATTTTACTCATATATAATCATGTAATCATAATAATATAATGAATCTTTTGTTTGTTCTTAGAATATAAGTATATTTACTCAAGTTAATCTTTTAACTATACTTAGTTATGCTTACCAATAGTTTGTTAAGTAACGTTGTTTGATTTATTCAAATAAAAACTGTTTGAAATTTTAAATGTTGTTAATCATTTTTCTTCCAGTTCTAATTCCACCTCATCCCCACTCCGACAAGGCCCAGGATATTGAAAAATTGTATACATATTGTTTGAAATGCAAAGTGATGATACCTAAAAATGAATATCGATACCACTTGAGAACGAATTTACACAAATCAAATTGTTTATTAAATTTTGAATCTGAACATATTTACATTATTGGCTGTGCATTTAAGAATCGAATTGTAACATATCGTTTGAACCCTGCTCAGGAAGTCGAGTACATCACACCCGAGGCATTCCTAAAGGATAATCAAACTGATATATTGAAATTGATCAATTTATCACTGACGAATAACACATGTATAAAACTTAACTTTGAACTGTTTGCTTACTTTGTTCTGCCACAGACAGGTGAACAACAGTTAAAATCATTTAATTCGAAATATAAGATTGTTTGCATGAACACTGATTTAAACGTTTTATTATCAAATATACTTGAGACTTTTGATAGAAAACTAACTGAATTTTATCATTGTAAATCAGGTTGGTCATATCTATCTATAAGTCATTTAGAAATGAATGTAAATAAATATAATCCGATGCGAGGAGGTACCCACATACCACTTCCATCAAAAAATGCAAAATCGAAGAGTTGTTTGAATATTAAGAGCAATGACAATGACTGTTTCTTGTGGTGCATTATTGGTGCGTTGTTTCCAACAAAAACCAATGCATGTCGACCAAGTTCATATCCACATTATGCTAACATTTTGAATACCAAAAATATGAGTATACCACCAGCTCTCTGTGATATAAAGACATTTGAATTTAATAATCCGAGCATTAGTGTTAATATATATGGAATCGATGAAAAATGTAATGTCACTGGACCACTTTACTTAACAATTTCTAAGAAACCGAATCATATAAATTTATTATATATTGAAAAGGGAAATATTGGTCATTACTGTTTAATCAAAGATTTGAAACGATTAGTACAACGTCAGCTGACTAAAAGTAAAAGTAAACTGTATTTTTGTGATGCATGTATACAATTTTTTAGCGGCAAGCTTAAATATGAAACACACAGTTGTTCGAAAGTATTATTAGAATTGCCTTACAGTGACAGTAAAATACAATTTAAACATTTTGAACGACAACAGAAAATCAAATTTGTGATATATGCCGACTTTGAAAGCTTATTAATTAATTGTTCAAAGAGTTCCTCAGAAAACACACATTTATATAAATTGCACCAACCATCATCTTTTGCTTATTATATTTGTTGTGCTCATGATTCTAGTTTGAATAAATATGTTACTTATAGAGGTCTGGATTGCGTTAAAGTGTTTATAGAATGGTTGATAAAAGATGTTATGTTGATTAGTAATATTTTAAATGATAAAAAACCAATGTCACCTTTAACAGAAGAACAAGAAAAAGAATTTCGAAGTGCAACGACATGTTATATATGTAAAAATTTATTATTTGATGATCGAGTAATAGACCATGACCACCAAACTTCTTATTTTCGAGGAATAGCACATTCTTATTGCAACCTTTTGTTAAAAACATGTAGTTTTGTTCCAATAATTTTTCATAACTTATGCAACTATGATTGTCATTTATTCATCAAAGAGTTGACAAAATACGAGGGTGATATAAAAGTGATTCCGAAGAATAAAGAGAAATATTTATCTATTACTAAGTTCTTAACAAAGCAATGTTCAAGTAAATCTATACAAATGAAATTTATTGATTCGTTTCAATTTCTAAGTTGTGGTTTAGATGAATTAAGTAAAAATTTAGCTGCAGAAGAATTTAACCATTTATCAAATGAATTTCGAGATGGAGAGAAATTTGACTTACTTAAACATAAAGGACCGTATCCATATGATTATATGGATTCATGGTTAAAATATGATGAAAATAAACTACCAGAAAAGACAAAGTTTTACAATAGTCTAAAAAGGGAAGATATTTCTGATGTTGAATATGAACGTGCGCAAAAAATATGGCAAACTTTTGACATCCATACGCTTGGTGAATACACAGATTTGTATTTGAAATGTGATGTATTATTGCTTTGTGACATATATGAAAATTTTAGAAGTAATAGTCTCAGATATTATAATTTAGATCCAGCTTATTACGTTTCAGCTCCTGGGTTAAGCTGGGATGCAATGCTTTTATATACTGCTGTTCAATTGGATATGATCGATAATTTAGAAATGTATGAAATGCTGGAAAAAGGAATACGAGGAGGTCTTGCTCAATGTTCTCTGCGTTATGCAAAGGCAAATAACAAATTCTTACCTGATTATGATGAGTCCAAGCCTGATTCTTATTTACTTTATTTGGATTCCAATAATCTCTATGGTTTTTCCATGATGCAAAAATTACCTATGTCAGATTTTAGATTCTTATCAAACAAAGAAATATCGAAGTTTAATGTTATGAATGTTGATGATGATGGTTATTTGGGATATATATTAGAAATTGACATGTTTTATCCAGATCATTTACATGAATTGCATAGTGATCTTCCATTTGCAGTGGAAAAGTTTGTGCCTCCTGGAGGAAAAACTAAAAAATTAATAGCAAACCTTTATGACAAATATAAGTATGTGATCCATATCACTCACCTTAAAGAATGTTTAAGACAAGGACTAATTTTGAAAAAAATTCATCGAATCATTTGTTTTAGACAAGAAAGATATCTAAAAAAATATATTGATTTAAATACGAAGTTACGACAAGATGCTACATCTAACTTTCAAAAAGACTTTTTTAAACTTTTGAACAATTCAATTTTCGGCAAAACTATTGAAAATAAAAGGAAACAAGTAAATGTTAAGCTTGTAACAGAATGGAAAGATTATTCAAATACTACGAATAAACATCTGGGAGCAGAAAAGTTATTGGCAAAACCGAATTTAAAAAATGTTACAATATTTTCAGATGATTTCGTTGCCATTCAATTAAAACCTGAGAAAATTATATTAGACAAACCAATATATATAGGCTTTACTGTTTTAGAATTGGCTAAACATCATTTATACAAATTTCATTATAATTATATAAAAAAGAAATACAAAGACAAAGCACGATTGTGCTATACAGATACTGATAGTTTACTGTACTTATTTGAGACCGAAAATATTTATGATGATATAAAAAAAGATAATAATTCCATTTACGATACTAGTAATTATAGTATCACTAATCCTTATAACATTTCTCTATTAAATGCCAAAATTCCAGGATTGTTTAAAGATGAACTTGGAGGTGATGTTATATCTGAGTTTATTGGACTACGGGCGAAACTCTATTGTATACGTAGCGTAGAAAAAAAAGTTGTAAAAGCAAAAGGTATATCAAAGTGTGTCACAAAGCAATTACAAATATCTGATTATAATGAATCACTTAGATTTAACACTTCTTTAAAATGTAAAATGAATCTAATCAAATCAATAAAGCATGTATTGTATTCACAAGAAGTGAATAAAGTGGTATTAAACAGTAAGGATGACAAAAGACAAATATCATCAAATCTTATAAATACATTACCTTGGGGTCATCGTGAAACAATATTTTAATGAATGTGTAACATAGTAATAATATTATTATATTAGTCATTGTTTATAAGTTTAAAAGTAAGATTGTGAATATTTAGCTATAATTACTATTGAATATTATTTTTAATAAATAAACAAATCTATAAATTAATTGGTTTCTTATTTTACAATACCACCTTTAGTTTTAATCTGGTATAAGAGTTTTGTGAATATATACATCGTAGTTAGTAAAATACGTCGTAAAATTATTATTCCTAAGTTTGAATCGTATATAAATAAATATTTATACACAATCTAACAGATGAAAACATGAAGTTGATAAGGCAAGCCTTGTCTCTGGACGTTAACAATATTGACTTACTAGAAAATAAACATTATGTGAAGCATAGTGTATTATTGCCTAATTCTATTCGTTGTCTTATATGCGGTCCTTCCAACTGTGGTAAAACGAATGTAATGCTAAGTTTACTATTACATGAAAACGGATTAAAGTTTAAAAATATTTATCTGTACTCTAAGACTGCATATCAATCGAAGTATCGTTTTTTGAGTCTTGTTCTAAAGAGGATACCACAGATCAAGTACTTTGTACATACCAATGATAAAACTATCGTAAATCCTAATAGTGCTTTATCGAATTCTATTATGATTTTTGATGATGTTGTTTGCGAAGATCAAAATATTATCCGTAATTATTTTACAATGGGAAGGCATAAGCAGTTAGATTGCTTCTATTTAACTCAAACATATACGAAAGTTCCGAAACACCTTATAAGGGATAACTCAAATCTTTTAATAATTTTTAAACAAGATGAAACAAACCTAAAACATATTTTTGATGAGCATGTGAGTACTGATATGTCATGGCAACAGTTTAAAAAGCTTTGTGCGGACATATGGAAAGAGCCATTTCAATTTGTTCTAATTAACAAGGACTGTTCAGTAGATAAAGGTAGATATAGAAAATGCTTTCACACATTTGTTCTTTTTTAATAAGACATATAAGAGCTATTAAAAATCGTAATTCACACTTCAATTCTTGTAGTTTTAATAAGTGGTTGTGTTACCCACAAAAATTTTCGAAACATGGAAAAAAATATCAAGCAACAATTAATTAAATCAAGTGAGTCAATAAGAAATAAGCTCAAGCAAATTCATGATCAAGAAGACCAAACCAATATGACATTAAATCAAATGCTGAAACCTATTACAGACCCATTAAAACTCTTAGTGAATGATGCACAAGAGCAAAAAATTAAAGCTAGAACAGAAACAACTTTACCTGACGGGTCAGTGCATGATTCGAGTGGTTCATCGAAATATGAAGATTTGAGTGACAGTGAAGTTGAAGATAATTTAGAAATCGAAAATGTTTCCACTTCTTCGAGAAGTGATTTTAAAAGTAGGGAGAACATCAGTAATAAATATATGATGGATTTAGAAGAATCTCTGGATAAAAACGATCTTTTAAATATTTATAACTATGATGGTGATGATGATGATGAAATTAATATACCTTTCGGAATAAGAAGTGAAAACAAGAAACTTATGATGGGAAACATTCCTGTGCACTTTTCAATGATTAAAAATTCTAAATTAGAGAAAAAAATGAAGATTACTATAAATGATCAACAATACGTATTAACAGATGGAATGAAAGAGTTACTTCTGAGAAAAAAACCCACCATGTCTATGGTATCTGATGAGGATATGCATATTTTTAAAGAAATTTTAAGTTTTACTAATGCGCATAAAAGAGATTTTAATCCTGATGGTCAGATTAAAGGAGATAGAGGTATTAAATATCGGCAAGTTATAAAACCCTTATTTTCAGAACTGATTATCAATAAAAATAAATGTACTGATAAATACGGAAGTGGTTTACCTATACTAAAGCAGTTAAAAAATAACACAGATTTTATTTATTGGGATGATCCAAATGAGCTGATAGAACGATTAAAACTATTAATAGCATCCAAAAATGCTGGTAATACTAGCCATGACAATGAAATAATCTCCATAATAGAAGAATTGAAAGAAGCACGTATTATAAAATAATAAATAGGACCATTTTTCAATACATTATTCAGTTTGATGTTAACGCTCGAACATGAATGTTGACAAATTTGGCCGTCATGCACATAAAAGGCGACTGGTGAATAATACCTTGCCCTGCGTTTTTAGATATACAAAAAGTGGAGAAATAGATGCACAAGATAAAATCATTAAAAATCTAGAAACCCCTATTGATCCGAAAGATAGTGTTACTAAAGAATATGTGGATAAATTTATAGCAGATACTCATAAAACAGTATCATCATTAAATGAGATAGCAAGAGAAATCACTGACAAAATATCTACTATTGAAAAACGATTAGAGCACGATAAACTTAAATCTAAAAATGAGCAAAGCCGACGTGGTAAATGAAATACATAAAAACGCAAGAGTGAACTTCCCCCGAAGACATGTTTTAATGAAAGACATCGACGATTTATGGCAAGCAGACCTTATTGATATGCAAGCATATTCCAGACAAAATAAAGATTTGAAATATATATTAGTGGTAATTGACACGTTTTCAAAGTATGCTTGGGCCTTTCCACTTAAACAAAAAACAAAAGAACATGTGTTTGATGCGTTTCATAAACTTCTTGAAAATGGAAGAAAACCTAACAATCTCCAAACGGATAGAGGATCTGAATTTTATAACGTTAAGTTTAAAAATTTAATGCTCAAATATTCCATAAACCATTATTCCACCTATTCAACAAAGAAAGCATCGATTGTTGAGAGATTTATTAGAACCATTAAAAGTAAAATGTTTAAAGAATTCAGTTTAAAGGGTCAATATAAATGGAGTGATGGTACTCTTGATCATCTTATTCAAGAATATAATAGATCGTACCATAGAACAATTAATACTATGCCAGTTGAAGTAAATAATAAAAACAAAAAAGCTATTTTAGAGCGATATATAAAAGCAGCGAAATTAAAAGTATTTCATAAAGCAAAGAGTTTTGCGGCAGGTGATCCCGTTCGTATTAGTAAGCATAAAAGCATTTTCGAAAAAGGATACACTCCTAACTGGTCCACAGAAATATTCAAGATAAAAGAAGTCCAAAATACGAATCCAGTGACATATAAATTAAGAGATGCTCATAATAATGACATTTTAGGTTCATTTTATGGACAGGAACTTCAGAAAACCAAACATCCAAACATTTATCTAGTTGAAAAAGTGATTAGAAGAAGAGGTAATCAGGTCTTCGTAAAGTGGTTAGGTTTACCCACACAAGAAAATAGTTGGATTAATAAATCAAACGTAATATTATAATGAGAATAAGTTAAATCAATGTTGAAGAATTATTCAAAAGGCCTATATAATGGATAATTTTCAAATGTTCATTCATTCATGCGCAGTAAATGAGAGGACGTGGACTTCTTAATTGGTCTATTAATAATTTACCGTTCGAAGTTCACTTACCTGGATATAATTATTGTGGTCCAGGAACAAAACTACATCAAAGACTTGCCCGAGGGGACAAAGGTATCAATCAACTAGACGAATACTGTAAACAACACGATATTGCCTACGATAAATCAACGTCTATAATTGATCGCCACAAAGCCGATAAAACTCTAATGAAAATGGCAAAGAAACGCGCATCAGCTTCTAATGCTAGCAAAGGAGAAAAAATAGCAGCCCATATAGTTAACAAAGCGATGATTGTAAAGCTAAGCACTGGTGCTGGAATGAAGAAAGGCTTGGCAAATGTCAGTAAATCAGTAAAGAAAAATTCTAATGCTAGGCTCAAAAAACGTTTTAAACATATGATTGATCATACGAAAAAACAATTAAAAATGTTGAATCCTAAATGTAAGAAAATGGCTCTTAAATTAGCAGTAGCTGCTGCCAAGAATTATGCATCGAATTCGAATATTAATCTTCCACGTATTATACCCATTCCAAAGACTGGTGGAGTGCTACCTTTAATACCTATTTTTGCTGGCCTTTCTGCTGCTGGAAGTTTAGCAGGTGGTATTTCTTCAATAGTTAAAGTCATCAAAGAATACAAAGCTGCAAAGAAGCGTTTTGAAGAATTAAAAAGACATAATGAAAAGTTGGAAGCACTATGTATTGGGAAAGGGTTAAGCATAATGCCCCATAAAAATGGTTTAAGATTACATGTATCTAAGCAAAAAAACTAGATTACAGGCTACCCAAGCGACCTCTTACAAATTATGATATCTTAAATTATACATTAGATGTGCCTTATTTTCGTGGTGTCTTTATGAGGGATAATTTACCAAAGCGACCTCTAAAAAAGGAGTGTGGTGTTATTAACTTAGATTCATCAGAAAATTCTGGTACACATTGGGTAGCCTACGGAAAATATTATGACTATGTTGAATATTTTGACAGTTACGGGAATTTGAAACCACCTAAAGAATTTATTGATTACGTTAGAAGGGAGATAAAGTATAATTACGATAACATTCAACGTGATAATTCCTACAACTGTGGACATCTGTGTATATCTTTTTTAAAAAGTTTCTGGCATAAAAGAATGAAATAAATATGACTTCTGAAGGAAAAACTATTTAGTCTATCACAATGTCTAATACTATAACTATCTCTAGTAAAAAATCTGTTCTTGAAACATATTTTAATCCACCTCTACAGCTAGATGACAAAAATTATGAGTGTGGTTTGCTAAACTTTTCTGTTTTTAATTCAATACATAATATAACTGCTCAAAATAACATATTTGCTTATGGAGATAAACAAATGAAAATTCCCTGTGGGGCTTATGATTTGCTGGATATATCTGAATATCTCGAACAAAATGTAAAGGATTGTGAAATAAAGCTCATACCTAATGACATAACGTTAACTTGTTCATTATATTGCACAAAACCATTGCATTTTGAAATAGACAGCAGCATAGGTAGTTTCCTGGGTTTTCCAAATAAAAAATTGGAAGGCAATATATGGCATGAATCAGTGAAACCAGTCAACATTCTGCCAGTGTCCGTGATTAGGATCGAATGTGATTTAGTACACGGATCTTACACTAACGGATTACCTTCACATATTATTCACGAATTCGTACCGAATGTTCCTGCTGGATATCGATTTATAGAAGCTCCATCAAACACTATATACTTCCCGATTAATAAATCAAGCGTAACATCAATTGCAATAAAAATTGTCGATGAAAATAGTAATTGTATTGACTTCAAAGGAGAGCTTATTCAACTACGTCTTCATTTACGAAGATCAAGATGATAGTGTTTTATAAAATCCCGAATCATTCGATGAAAACGGTCAAAGAAGTAGGAACTACTAACGTGACAAGACGTATAAAAAAAATTAAAAAAGTAACAAAAACTAATAAATTATTTCTAAGGTCACTTGGCTTCAAAATATGAGTGTCTTACAGATATCAGAAATCCCAACTTTCGATACTTCAATCGAAAGTTACGAAATACATAGTTACAATCCCTACAATTACAGTTATAAAGAAAATGATGAAATCCGTATACCTGTTCATCAGCAGGATGTTTATGTATTACCATCTGCAAGTTCATTATACATTGAAGGACAGGTTATTGTCACAGGAAAAGATGTAGGAGGAAAAGAAATACTAAAGAATGTAGATTTCACAAATAATCCATTCATGTTTTTATTCCGAGATATCCGATATGAACTGAACGGTATTGAAATAGATCGTGTTAAAAATGCTGGAATAACTACGACAATGAAGTCTTACATATCAATGAATCAAGGCGAAAATAAGGTAGCTGCTTTATGGGGATGGCATTTAGATGGAGATAAAAATAAAGACGGGTACTTCAGTGTCATCATACCGTTAAATAAAATTTTGGGATTTGCAGAGGATTATAACAAAATAATGATCAATTGTAAACATGAACTGATTCTGAACAGATCGAACACAAATTTGAATTGTGTTACAATACATGAAGACGACGGCCTTCAAGTGAATGTAAATAGAATGCAATGGCGTGTACCTCATATTAAAGTGTCAGATCGAGAGAAACTGTTATTGTTAAAGCATGTGGAAAAGGATAGATCTATACAAATGGCTTTTAGGAATTGGGATTTGTATGAATATCCATTATTACAAAAAACTACAAAACATTCTTGGTCAATTAAGACAGCATCTCAACTAGAAAAGCCAAGATATGTAATCTTAGGTTTTCAAACAAATAGAAAAAACCGAAAATCTAGAGATTGTACGATATTTGACCATTGTAATATAACTAACGTCACTTTATTTTTAAATTCATACAGTTATCCATATGATTCTCTAAACTTGAACTTTAAAGAAAATAAATATGGTATATTATACGAGATGTTCACCAATTTTCGTCAGTCTTACTACAACTCTCCGGCAGATCCATTGTTCGATCTATTTAATTTTAAAAATAAATGCCCCCTCGTAGTTATTGATTGTTCTAGACAAAACGAAAACTTAAAGAGTGGACCTGTTGATGTCCGTCTAGAAATAGAAAGTGCAGAAGCAATTCCTGACAATACTACTGCGTATTGTCTCATTATAAATGACCGCATTGTGGAATATAAACCCTTGACTAACATTGTACGCAAGTTATCATGAATACAAGCTATCACAATACGATTATTGACGTTCAGGGATTTAAAACAGATGAAAATGGGTTTATATTGAAAGAAATAGCCATTATATGGAATAACTGTGTGCAAGTTTATCTTATTAAACCTCCATACCACAGTTATGAATTATCAGATTCTGAAAAGAAGCAGGTAGCCTGGATTGAGAGAAACAGAAAGATCTATTGGAATGAAGGGGTAGTACCATATCATGTTTTCAAAAATGTTTTGTTAAAGGCTATTGTTAAGTTTTTAAAAGATAAATATATTTATACGAAAGGACTTGAAAAAGTAACATGGATAAGAGAAATGTTAGATTGTAATAATGTATATAATTTAGAAAGTGTTGGATGTCCTAACTTTAATACTTTGTATGAACAGTATAAGTCAACAAATGATGTATTTAATTGCATAGAGCATTCCTCAATTTGTGCATTGAAAAATGTTATGTGTCTAAAAAAATGGTGTATTAATAACGATATTTTTAAATAAATTTGTTAATAAAAATATGTGGTTTTATTTCATGAAATTATCAATGAAGCAGTTGCTAAGTGACGTCAAATTACCGACGTCTTAACTTCACACAAAGCAAGCTCGAAACTAGATAGTGTAGTATAGTTTTTAGATAAGAAACTCACTAAGGAGGCATCAGAAATTGATCTAAATCAAACATATATAACAGATCATTAGTTTACACAATTAGTTCTTGATATAGAGCAGTAATGAGAAACGTAATTAATCAGTTCTGTAAAGTGAGGTAAATTAGGGCTGGAGCAACTCTATTTAATTAGAATACGCCTGAGTACTAGGACCTCAGTCCCAGCTTCGAAAAGTCCCTGTCGCCTGTACATAAAAATGTATAATTGATATTGAGTAAAATCACGAGTAGATCATGGGCTTAATCGTGCTTAAGTTGTATTATCATAACAGCACCTGGAAACTGATCTAAATCGGACAGATAACATGATCGGTTTACATAATTAGTTCTTGATATGAAGCAGTAATTAGAAAGATCAATAAATCAGTTCTGTTAAGTGATGTAAAATTAGGACTGGAGCAACTCTATTCAATTAGAATGCGCCTGAGTACTAAGACCTCAGCCCCAGCTTCAAAAAGTCCCTATCGCCTGAACATAAAAATGTATAATTGATACTGAGTAAAATCACAAGTAGATCATGGGCTTAATCGTGGTAAAGTTGTCCATAACAGCACCTGGAAACTGATCTAAATCAGACAGATAACATGATGATCAGTTTATACAATTCGTTCTTGATATGAAGCAGTAATTAGAAAAATCAATGAATCAGTTCTTTTAAATTAGGCATGTATAATTAGGGGGCTGGAGAAACTCTATTCAAATAGAGTACGCCTGAGTACTCTATTTGAATAGTGTTGATCCAGAACCCCTAATTATACACTACTTTATGGATGTCGATTTATCAGTATCAACCCTATTTCGTAATTTTCAGGTGTAAATCAGGTAAACACTTTATTTACAATACCAGTCGGCAAACAATAGAAATACTTTTAGTAGTATGTTAGTTTTATTTCTAGATCCTATACTAGGTTTAACAAGGTATTTTTTCACCTAAAAACGTCTTCCTTTTGAAAGGAATGTCTTTTTGGTTGCAGTTTCACCGATTCGCGAAAAATTTGCTTTCAGTCAACCTATTTATATTAAGGAGTTAGGTTTTTTTTTCAAGATAGGCAAACTTTTAACCACAATCTCACCTGGTGGTAAGCGACGATGTGGTTGAGGATGGAGTAAGCTTGCTTAGACAAAACCTATTCACTCGCGACTTGAAGACTCCCCATGTATATATATATATATATATATATATATATATATAGTTATATAATTGTGTAATTATATACCATGTATATAATTAGGTTTGTAAGAAAACATATTAAGAATATCATATAATTTATCCTTCATTGAATTCACACTTTACTTCACTCATGATCAACATTAACAAAAAATAAAAATGTAGGCAATGCCGCATTGTTGTTTACTGTTTAACTGTATCATCGTTCTGTGTGTTTATTTTAATATTCTCGTCTTCTTCATAAAAGTTTCCATTTAGCTCAATCTGTATTTCTTTCAAACTCTTGCCTTTTGTTTCAGGAACGAGATAATAGCTGAATACGGATCCAGCGAAAGCTGCTATTGCGTATAACACAAATACTCCACAAAGTCCGACCCAGTCTTTAATCTGTTGGTAGCTCTTAACTGTTAGGAAATTGATAAACCCACCAGAAAGGCTCACGCTAGCCATCGCAATAGCTTTCACGTTTAGAGGAAATAACTCTGAAGGAACTAGATACGCTATCGATTCATAGCCAAGAGCCGCGATGATGATGGCCACAATGATGCCTATGAAGGGTATCAGAGTGAAGGGATAGAATGCACTATCTTGGAGTCCGAAATACACAGCGACAAGACCGAATACAATTCCCGTCCCGAAGAATGATGAGATTAAGAGAGGACGACGCCCAACTCTATCCACCAGCAATGATGACATCACGCCTGAAACAAGTATAATATAAAATAAACAATATAATTACCGAAATTGGTAAATCTTATAAGTTCCGTACAACCGATGACAAAGCGAAACCCTAAGTGATATACAAAGCGACGCTTCCCCCCGTGCTACCGACGTTTTGTACAGGCTCTAGTATAACATAATTAAACGCAAGTAAAGCTTAAAAAAACCGACTCCACCGCTTTATCTTCGGAACCTAGATCAGATTTAATGTATTAAACACGCATTGACTGTAACTCAAAAAGTCTTGACCAAATTTCAATGGGACCACATTAAAAGTACCAGCTTTCAAATAAAAAAAAAATCATCAAAATCAGTTCACAACGAAAGAAGTTATGAGGTAACTTTTGAAGTCGGGTAAACGAGAACATCGGCAAAGTAGTCCACAAAATAGGCATTATTGACGATATTTAGGAACTACTGTTAAGATTTTGATCAAATTTAAATGGGAACAATTAGAAAGCAACATCTTTAGATGTTGCTTCTTCTTTAATAGGTAACAACAAAAAAAAAAATTTTTGAAATCGTTAAACTAAAAAAAAATATTTTGAAATCGGTTCACGTGGAGAGAAGTGATGAGGTAACACACATAAAAAAAAAATTAAAAAAAACAGTCGACTTGAGTACCTCCTCCTTTTTGGGAAGTCGGTAAAAAATATACGAATCGTACGTGATGGCAGCAGCAGCAGCCGAGGCTCGCCTGGCACGCTATGTATATCAAGTCCCTTACGTGTAATAATATCACCACTATGGATTGACAGATACGTCTGCAAGTTCGTCTGTTACAAGTTATTTTCTCAACATTTACGGCACAAAAACTAGATGATATCACACATCTTCACAGGCAGTTACGGAGCCAAGAAAACTATTTCGGCTATTTAGCCTTTTGGCAACTGGGCTTTGGTATTTATAAAAAAAATATAGTTACCTAGTAAAAATCTGCATCCTCCAAATATAATAAGTGCTGTGGTAATGTCAATTCCCGCGTTACTCTCCACTAATATAGGACCCAAATAGTTCTGTATCGCATGCAAACCAGTAAAGATTTGTGGAATCTTCATGCCTGAAAAATAAAACAATATTGCTTTACAACATAAAAAAACACTTTCACTCTCACAGCCTCTAAGTTCGATGACTAGTGTCACACACACATACACACTTACACCCAGAACCAGAAACAAATATTCCTTACGAGAAAGATTGTGTTTCTACCGGGATCCGAGCCCGATACCTCTTGCTTAGAAGGCGAACGCGCACTCAACTAAAAAGCCTGAAAACCAGTTACTGGGTAGGTAGGAGGGTTCTGCCCACCTACTTACCTAGTTATATGCTGAGTCGGGACCTCATTCGTGACATCACGCGGCGTTATATTGTTTGTTTTTTCGTATTTTTTTTATGTGTTTTCTTGTTGTTTTATGTACATAATGTAACGTCGCGTGTTGTCCCGAATAAATCTATTTTCTTTCTTTCTTTAAAAGAAAGAGAATACAAACATTAAAATGGGAACGGGCTCGCTACCTAATAAAACTGTGACTAAATTAATTTAATGCCAATGACATTAATGCCATTAAATGAAGTGCTGAAATAATAAATAATATTTTTAAAATCCGTCTAAGTAGGTACCTATGATATGAATAACCTCGAATTAGTAGTTTTATCATATTAATAATAATAATAAACGCGTTCACACTTATAGCCCCACACTAAGTTCGATGACTTGAGTCGTGGGTGCCGGAAACAGTCACATCACAAATTGTGTTTGTTCACAACCAGAATTTCCTTGGGGAGAAAATTTGTGTACTCACAGGGAATCATACCCGATACCTATATATGTTGCTCAGAAGGCGAACAGCTATTGTAATCATTTCATCAAGTCTTCACTGGTTACGAATGAATATCCATCAGCGCCATCTGACTAACTTCTCTGATATCTTAACAATTAATGATTCTAAAGTCACTAAGAAATATGGCGTAACATCTTTAACTTTTACCTAAAGTTACGCTTAGCAACTAGAGGGCGCTATATAGAAGTACCTACTTATAACGAATATTATTATTTCAAGCTTTTATTAAAATTTTATGTTTTCCAGTTTAAAATTTAACTACACCATGTCATGCCTTATTACCTAACCGCAAGCTGTGCCGAGGCGACCAAATTATCCATATAACACACTATGGGCTTAGGTTCAATCTATATTTCTAAATTTACTCCTTTAAGGTCCTCAATCACTAATATGTGGGCAAATTTCTATTGATGTTGAGTATCAATGGAATACATTTTATGAAAAAATATATTTTCAACATAAATGTCACATATCTTATATTGACAAAATTTTATACTTGCCAGCAACAATCCATATCGCTTTCCTGTAACGCTTGCCGGTCAAAAATTCTTTGAATGTATCCGATTGACTCATTTCAACCCTTACTTGGGATTGCATCTGTGTTAATCTTTCGTCTAAAAGCTGGAAAATAAATTAGGAGATTAAAATATAACTTAAGTTTTGTCTTCTTAGCCACATGCTTGCAATGTTCAGTTTTCAAGTGAATTTTGGACCCATATAAATTTCATTAAAATCAGTTCAGTAGTTTGGTTTAAAAGTCAAAATAACTGGTATCAACATTTTAAATGTGACTATGTTTTATTTCAGATACCTTTATCTAGCCACGTTTAAAATGTCTGCCTAATCAAGTCAGTAGTTTCAGCGTTACTGAGTATACAAACACACTCACACACTTTCGCCTTTATAATATTCATGTAATAGTAGTGGACTGAAAAGGTAGGATAGTATAGTTACTATAGTATCGTATATAAAACTAAATATCTTCATAACTACGATCCCAACAACATAAGTTATTAAGTTAATAAAAAAATTCTAAACCTAATGTCGAATGCAATATTTAATAAATAACCACTATCTATATAACATTTTAAACTGACATGGTCACTCTCATTAGAAAATGTATTTTTGGTTTATTAATGAGGACTCGATATTTTCAGTTCTCGTGATCATAGTAACGGCATTGTACCGCGGGACGCGTGACGACGATAGAAGCACACTGGCTTCAACTTTTTTTTACAAATATAAATAATGCTGTAATTTTGCGAATCTGGCAGTGGAATCATTAACTTTCATGAGTGCCTCTTTGGGGCTCATGTGAATAAACGATTTGATTTGAATGAGGCATCCTATTTTTAAGTGGAATATCTATACCTACTAAAAAACTTACATCTTCGTCACGTATATTGGACAACATTTGCAACGTTGTTCTTGCTGCGTTTACTTTTCCCTCCTTCAGTAGATAGTATGGAGACTCCGGTATCCACCAGCAAAGCGTAACTATCATTACTGGAAGCGCCAGCATCATGTAGTTCAATGTGTAGTATGAAACGAACGCTCCAACGGCTATGACTAACAGACAACCGAAACTCATCATGAAACGATTGGCTAGAGACATGCTACCTCTGATATCTTTGTCCACTATTTCAGCAATGTATAACAGCGATACCTGATAATGCAGGAGAATTATACAAAATATATCATTAGTAACATTACTGTAAGAAGAAAAAAGCACTTATTCTTGTTTATTAACCTTCTGAAATACAGTTAAGTAGTAGATTAGCGCCCTCAAAGCTCAAAGTGTTGTTTCGGCTCCTGACCTTGAGAGGAGAAGTTAAGATACTGCATGGCTGAGTCAGCCATGCAGTTATATTGTACACCTAGCGAGTTTGTCACACACAACCACATCACGAGATAGAAATGTTTGAACCTGCCAGAAACACTAAGTTCATTATGAAAACTTAAAATACGAGTACCTCTACATTAGAATTAATAGTAAAAGTATGCAGAATAAGAAGCTGCTTTTTCAACTCCTGATAAGTTCCTGTTTTCCGATAAGTTCCTATTTACATTAATTTTTCTAGCAGACAATTTCAAACAATTCTGTTCCATTTTTTAGCTATCTAGCAATATTAATAAGATCTCTGATATAAACACCGATTGATAATGTATCAAAAATAATAGAGTATACCATACCCAGCAAATTGTTTTTGGTTATCAATGAGAGGGTTTTTTTGTGTCTGGGAATGTTAGTTCTGTCTATACTTGCTAATGCAATAGATATAATCAATTGTATATTTTATTATGTCCCGAATCTTTCGGTGCGGATAATTCGAGCATGAGAAATTGAAAATGTTATCCTTCAATCTGTATAAAAACACCAAAATAATAAATTTACACCTGATACATCTGCAGTAAAAAAGTAGGATGATTTAGTAAGTAGCAAAAGGAAAAGTTATTACTAAGGGATTATAAATAATAGTAAGAATCCTTCAACGACGATGTGAAATGTTGTTAACGAACAGAGAGAGAAACATAACATGTGTAAAATTAACTTTACGGATGTTGTCAGGAATGCACTCGGTGATAATTTGAGGATTAATAATAGGTATAACTTTTTTTTTATTATTGATACGTTTGAATTTATTATTTTGAATACTAGTGAATTTGTTATGTATGACATTTGTTTTTATTTTTATTTATAATAGTGCTATTTTGCTTTCTCGTTGACGAGTATGGAAAATATGAATAAATGAGTATAAATATAAATCATTTTATTTTCAGATATATTATTTGATACTAACAATAAACTAATCATCTGTTAAACTAAATGATTTGCAAGTTATAGAGATTTCTGACTTAGAAAGTAAAGTGAATTATAAGCGTTTTGTTACTTACGGCTGATAACATTCCTGATCCACATCCCCAAAGGAGTCTACCACATAAGAGCATTCCAACCTCCCAGGCAAATATCATGAAGAGCTGCAATTCGTATACATCTAGTCATTAACTTTTTTTTTTTTATCAACACTCCTATAATTATTAACACTTATACAATTAAAAACGTTTAACTCATTGCAAGCATGTTTATCCTCGCCTGCATCGTAACTTTCCATCAGTTAACATTGTGATCAAATACACATTCACTCAGTCACTTTTTTTATGCTTGAGAGGAATATAGAGACAACAATATAGAGATAAGAGATACATGGTAAATATGGTCAGAATCATTTATAGGGAGCAATACCATAGTTACTTAAGAATACATATTGTACACGTACATACATACAATTACTTACGTCTACTCTATTATTACAATAATAGAGTAGACACTGTAGAATATGGCAATGTATCTGACACACTTAACGAAAAAATAATGGTGACTTCAGGCGGCCTAAAAATCTAGGACTGTTCTCTATGACAAGCAAGTAACAAAAAATCATACAAAACTCATTCTTGTCCTAGCATTAATACCATTCTCGACCACATCATCACTTAGAATCAGTATCAGTTCTTCTATTGAATCAGCTGAGATAATTATTTTTACTTATTTCGAGTAATAAATAAGTTTTCAATACTCATAGAGATCTTCCAAAGTAACTAATAACGGTCTTAACTAACGGTCTTTACATTACTAGGTTGACTGTTAGCTGCTATTTTATATGTTAATTAGTTGTGGCTTGTAGCTTTACCCACTTTTATATGAATAAAAAGTAGCCTATGCCTGTGTCCATTTGGTAAAAATAACCTAGTTATTTGGTAGCTTACAGTTCCAATCAGAAATGGTAGAGCGCTTCCAAGAATGGTAGGCCGCCTGCCACATCTATCTGATATGATGCGTCCTATAAAGCACCCCACCACGAACCCGAAGGACGATATGGACACCAACCAGGATATCTCTGCCTGAAACGAAAGTGTAAAAATAATTCTTTACAATTCAAGTACTAAGTGCACGTTTCGCTTTTTTTCACAAGTTTAAGTACAAAGTATAGTTAGAGAATATTATGCTCCATTGATACCAAATGCAATAAAAATTCATTCAGACGTTAACTCATCTTTAAGGAATAAACAAACAAACATCAGCTCTGACTGCGCCCTACGACTACTTCAGAATAATGAGTAGCCTAAAATTATGCTAAAAAAATCACTGTCAAGATTAAGACAAAATCCCAATTTATTTAAACTGGAAGTTCAAAAGCACGGGATTGCTAGTAGTAAAACATCCTACTATAATAATAAATATCCGGATGACCGAGCTTTGCTCGGTTTTTTGTTTTTGGTAGAATGTGTTTGAATTTGTAGCCTCAAAAGCTCCATCTAGTGTCGAGTAGAAATAGTTTTTTACATCGGTCATGGCGTAATAGATGGCGCTGATAATTTCTTAAACCCGATTATTCAAATGCAGTTTGGGAACCGAGCATTTCTCGGACCTGGAAAGTTGATAAATCGATTCCTTGGGCCGAAAAACCCCTAATCTGTAACTTTCATGGAAATCGTTGGAGCCGTTTCCGAGATCCTGATTTAACACGTATATATATATATATATATATATACAAGAATTGTTCGTTTAAAGATATTAGATAATAGATAATAATGAAGTAAGAATGTATGGATGTATGTTCGTTACTCTTTCACGCAAAAACTACTGAATGGATTTTGATGAAACTTTACAATAATATAGCTTACACATCAGAACACATAGGCTATAATTTATAAAGATATATTGTGAATTATCCAATATATAACGATAAATGTCAAGTAAGTAGGAATAAATTCGGCCATCTGCGAGCTATTCTGGCGTGCGCCGCAAAAACCGTTGGAGTTACACGTATATAATGTATAATGGAAATGTTTATCTTAAATAGTCCTAAAAAAAGCCCGCGATAGCATATATGGCGGTTACGCAAGGTCACGCGTGGAAATCTTTCCTTTATATTTTTGAACATTATGAATATTCTAAAAAGAAAGTATTATTTATCATATCACACAGATTCCGACAAATATTTTATGAATGCCGAGTAAAAGGTTACATAGTCAAGCGTTTTAGGAGACATTGGAGTATCATCCCCTTAAGGTCTGTGTAAAACAAACAAATGCATTCATGTACACAGCCCTACACTAAGTTCAAAGACTTGTATCGTGGGCGCAAGAAACACTCACATCACATACCCAGAACCAGAAGCACAAATATCCCTTGGGAAGGAATTTGTGCTCCTGCCGGGAATTGAACCCAGGACCCACAGCGCAGAGGGCAAAGACCTGTCCACTGCGCCAACTGGGTAGTCAAACGACACAGGGAGGCTAGGTAAAGCGTTATTACTAGCTCTCAAACAGTAACCGTTAGGTGTCCGGTAATGTATTTTCTTAAGGTGATAGAGTTACTATAGAGCATCAGCTAGTATAGCGAGCATGAGCAGAACTGCCCGTCGTAATATAAAAGCAAGTTAATTAAAAGGTAAAAAAAATGCAATCGACTTGAGTTTGTTCTCCTTTTTGGGAAGTCGGTATAAAAGCGCTTGGTACGCAATGCATCGTTAGTCCTTTCACTGCTGATTACCCAGGTCTACATGTTTTAGGTAAATGATTTTAAAAAATATAAATAATTTGCATAAATGTAAATTCGGTTACATATCTATATATGTAAAAGAAAGTCGTGGTAGTTACTCCACTTATAACTCAAGAACGGCTGAATCGATTTAGCTGAAAATTGGCAGGGAGGTAGTTTAGAGCCAGGAGAAGGACATAGGATACTTTTTAAGTACGTACATTTCTTTAAATTTTTTTTTTTACATTTCGCCATGCTTTCCATTTTCTCATACGTCACTCGGCTTTGGTAAAGTACTAGGCAAACATAAACGTGAAGGTTGTAATAATATAGTCACGTGACATTGTAACGCATGCCGGGTATGGCTTCCTAAATATGCACATTCATTGACTGTTAAGCGGAACGAAGGTCGCCGGGACAGCTAGTATTAAATAAATTTAATAATTCACGGTAATTTGAAACACTACAGTTATTAAGACTTAAGTATATGAATGTTGACAAAAATATTTTGAAGCACTTTAAGAGTAACGGTTGTCTCGAATTCGTCATATTCAGGAATTTTTGACGGTGAAGCCTTGTTTGAAAAGACTTTTATATATATAATAGGATAGTAGATAAATAAGTATTTTTTCTTGATGGTAGGCGTCACGCACGCCACTAAAAGGAGAGATACACGTCATCACAAAGGGGTTGATTTGTCGATAAACATGCCGATAAATATCCCTATTCAATATCAGTAGGTCGCGACTGGACTTATTGACAAAAAAAATAGTTCAATAAGTTTTGCGTGATGCTCCATCAATCGAACAACTCCATAATAGTAGAGCGTTATATTATCAACTTTTTATTCGACCACAGCGAGACAAAATTGAGGGTTATGATTATAGCACCGTTTGCTCCTATGTATGTTTGTATGTATGTTCGTTTGTATTATCAGAGCGTATAATAATAATTAATAGTATAATCTGGGTGTCTTAAAGTCTAGAGTGAATAGGTACCTTCTAGGCAAGCATGTTCCATCTTTGGCCGCATCGTCACTTTCCATCAGGTGAGATAGCGGTCAAATGCTTGCCTATCTAGAATAAAAAAATAAAATAAACCGATTGTAACGTATATGTTGAATTCGTTTCTACGGGTGTCATAGACTAGATATTTTTTTTTTAAAACATCAAAACGGTTTTACCGACAGTATTTTCAAAACACTTAGTACTTACTATGATTAGCTTTTTATGGGAACAATTAGACTTCTTTCAAACAACAAATAATATCTCACACCGACCGCTACAGATATATGATATCCACAAAATAGAAAAAGTCATAGGGAAAAAAATACGGAATTCCATTTGTTTGAATGACAATATTTTTTCATTTATTTTGATTTATAAAGTATATAGCACATGTGATACTCTTAATAAAAAAGAACATTTGTTTTTATTTTAAATTATAAAGGAAGCCATTTCAAAATCAAAATCAAAATCGTTTATTCACATGGCCCCCCCAAAGAGGCACTCATGAAAGTTAATGAATCTATTGCCAGATTCGCAAAATTATAGCCAGTTTAGTACTAGTAGTCAGGTTTCAAAACTTCCGTCCCGTATAAAATATATAATATAATAAAATAGACTATGTTTATTTAAAGTTATACAGACTACATGGTTCGACACAATATAAAAATACCAATAATTAATAGAAACAATAATTAGTAGTAAACTTTCAAGAAGAACGCTCAAAAAACTTTTAAGCCTATAAAAAATACTTAAATTCATAAACTTCAATATTATAGTGGCCATTCTTGGATTTTACACTGCAAATAAACGTTACATTCATAAACATGTATCGACTAGACAAGCCTTAAGTTGTATGTTTTTATGACTACAATACTAACTATAATATTATTGAGATGTACTCTAATTAATCAACTAGAAGTTATTCATTTCATTGTTCTATTATATTTGACATTTATATGCATAATTTATAAAACTTTGTATTGACATCAATTATTTAGTACCTATGTATTTAATATGAGAAATTATTACAACCATTTATTTATTGAAGTGACTGCTTGCATCATTGTATAATACTAGCACACCATTTTCCAAGTAGAATGTATGATTCCGTAATATGGTTGTGATTGTGTGTGTGATGTGAATGTTTCCGGCACCCACGACACAAGTCATCGAACTTAGTGTGGGGCTGTGAAAAAAAAAAAAAAATATTGTTACCACCTTGATAATGTACTAGGTACATTCTTGTAATACATTGATTATGATTACGATAAAAACATGTCAACTAAAGCAAGAGGCAGGGATTCTACAAATATTTGTAAATGAAAATGTGCCAATAAAGAATTTTGTGTTGTATTTGTATTTGTTACTTACTTTATTAATTTGGAAGCTGATTTCATTTGCAGTAATCTTCGGAACCACAGGTGTGGCCCATGCAAACGAAACACCCACGGTAATTGCTGTCGAGGACACTGGAAAATAAGGCAATGGCGGGATAAAATTCTTAGCAATCGCTCGGTCGAAAGTACAGACGATTTTTCGACGATTTCATGATAAAAAAAATCGTTCGACTACGACGTCGATGTAAATTCGTCTCACGTCTACACGACCACTACGACTTTAGTCGGAGTTTAGTGAACTCGCAACTTATTATAACATCAAGCAGACAATCACATATATTACAGTGAAACTTGGTTAAGTGGGACCTGGATAAGTGAGAAACCTCTATAACTGGAACTCATGCTGAGGTCCCAACACTTTGGCACTGAATTACCTCTGTTAGTGGGACGAGGTAAACCTCTATATCTGGGATTTTTTCTTTCGATAGTTACCTCTATAACTGAGACAGCGAGTAAATTTTATATGCATAAACCTCTGTAACTGAGATAACATTGTTTGTTTACTTATTCTTATTCTACCCACAAATTCCACACGTAATTCCAAGTATGTAAGTACAAATTTAATTTAAGCTTCAATTACCTTCAGTTTTAGTTTCGCTTTACTATCATACAGATGTTTATTTGAAAAATGTCAAAACGAAAGCTACAATCGTTATCATTACGTGAAAAACTGAAGTTAATATCCGTTTATGAAAGTGGGAAGACACGCGAAGAAGTTTGTGCCGAATTTAATGTGCCAAAATCTACTCTTTGTAGAATAATTCAGAGTAAACATAAAATTGAATCACAATGTTCTGAAGGACAAGGAAAACTAAAACGTGTATGTTTATCAGAATATCCTGAACTTGAACAGTGTTTGCTAACATGGGTTAAGCAACTTCGTAACAAAAACGTTCCGGTATGTGGACCGTTGATTAAAGAAAAGGCACAAGATTTCGCGCGAAGGCTCGATATTCATAATTTTTGTAGCAGCAATGGTTGGATGGAAGGGTTTAAGAAAAGAAACGGTATAGTTTTTCAAAGCAATTTGTGGAGAAAGTAACGCTGTTGATGTTAACAAATGTAGCCAATGGATTGAAGACCTACCAGTTCTATTACGCAATTATTCTGCTGATGATATTTTTAACGCAGACGAAGCGGGTTTATTTTATAAGTGTCTACCCGATAAAACTTCTATTAATGGAACCCTCTGTAAATGAGACAGATATTTATTTATACCTGTATATCTGAGACACTGGGTAAGTGGAATACCTCTATAAGTGAAACGACATTGCAGGTCCCTTGATGTCTCACTTAACCAGGTTTCACTGTATATGTATAACATATTGTTTGTGTGCGTCTGTAATTATGTATTTTGCGCGCAAAAGCCTTCAGTTATTCTATCCGGTTTGATTCCTGGAGGAAACAGAAGAATTCTTCCCAGATAAATGATTGCTTCTGTTCTGGGTATGATTGCGTGTGCGATGTGAATGTTTCCAGCACCCACGACACAGGTCATCGAACTTAGTGTGGGGCTGTGAGTGTGGAAGCTTTTAAAGCGTTTATGTAGGTATTGGGTGACACCTCATGGTAGACTTACTTAACTCTTTATAAGCTGTAATAAAAACTTACCAGCACTAATAATCAAGTACTGCAAACGTCTTTGCTCGCGTTCCATATTTAATAACAATTCTGTGTTTAGTCACTGATAAATTAACCACCAAAGAACACGTGGACAGCACGAAATACTATTATTGTGAGGAAAAGTATATTTATTCAAAATATATTAACACGTATCTCTGCCTTAAACCGGTTCCGTATTTAGTTTTATTTACTAATAAAATACGAGTGCTATTAGCTTTGCTTTGCGATGCCGGAGGCAATGCCGCCAATATGATAGGCACGCTGGCCACTAGCAGTAGGCGTGGCCACAAGAGCTTCCTAACAAATTTGGTAGCTTCTAATAAACTGTTTTCTTCCAAAATGTATATATTATTATAATTTTAATTTAGTTTCTGATTATATATTTGATTATATCATTGACCTAGGTATCTATCTATATATATAAAACAAAGTTGGCTTTGTTAACTCGAGAACGGGTGAAACCGATTTGAATGATCTTTGATTTGTTGGATTTATCTCCACTCTGAATAGCAGAATAAGTCAGAAAAATTTAATATAAAAATAGATTAATTGGGCTTGTAAATGGCTGCTTGTTTTATATATTAAGACTTATTTTGTATCATTAGCTGTAAGCCCCCCAAACATCATAAAATAAAATAAAAATAAAAATTATCAAAATTGTTTGGCCAGGGGTGCATTAAGGTGGTGCAATAGGAGATGAAAGTTCTTTATTTATGAAGTTGCACTGATGGAAATTTGTATTTGAGTAGTTCATTTAAAATATAAAAATGACGCTATTAATACTTTTTGCCAGGGCTGCATTAAGGTGGCGCAATGGGGAATGAAAGTTCACATGAAAAGTTTTTTATTTATGAATTTAACGTGATGGGTAATAGTCTGGTAGTAGTAGGATAATAAGTCATTACAATTAACTAGAAATAACTACTCTAACCTGTAGTTAAAACTGTTATAATCACGCTAACATTATAAATCCGAAAGTTTCTATGTAAATGTGTTAATGTGAAAGTATGTTTGTTTTATCTTTACACTGTAACGGCTAAACTGATTTGGCTAAAATTTCCAATGTCCATAGCTTATACTTAAGATTAAAACATAGGCTATTTTTTAACCTAATTAACGCGGGTGAAGCCGCAGGACATGGCTAGTATTTTAATTAATTTGCTTAACATATCATTGTCACTGAACATAAATACACTCTACCGACAAATTATTGCAGACATCTAAGATTTGGACGAATGACTGTCATTGCAAGTAATTAAAAAAATATTAGGTTCACGAATTTCACAATCCACTGCCGCAATCACTTTGTCCACAATAGTTTTTTCGGCTTTCTTGTAGGTATGTGTTATTTAGGACCATTGTATGAATTTAGTTGTGCATTAAGAACTGATATATTATATTGACCATGACATAAAGACCCGGCGAGATACGATAAAATCTAACACTATCGGCACCAGTTACACAAATATTCCAAATGAACACATTGTTAAGACTGCCCAAGACACTGTTATATCTACTTATGTAGTTAATACTGTTGTAACAATGGAACCGGTACTGTTATTTAATCTGTGGTTACAGAACAGCTATGTACACACACATGTGAGGTATGCGTATGCCATGACAGACATAAGAAATTAAGAGCAGGTACAGGTGATAGTAAATCTATAATGAAACCGTTCGTCTGAGGTGAGAAAATTTGAATGTGACATGTTATTCTACCAACTTCACAAAAAAGAAGGAGCTACTCAATTCGACTGCAGTTTTTTTTTATGAGTTACCTCATATTTTCTTGCTACGTGAACTGGTTTTAAGATTTTTTTAAAGCTGGTGCTTTTCTCTTTGTCCCACTTAAATAAAGTCAAGATCAGTATTTTTGAGTTATCGTAAATAATCCGTGTTGATGTTTTTGATTAAATTCAATGTATACCATTCCATGCGTAATAGAACCCACATAGTAGTATAGCTATAGGCCTGTATAACTGTTGTACTGGATTACGACACTGTTTACAATCTAAATAAACAATTATATTTTTTTGCTGTAATAATAAAAAAAATCTAGTTGTTATAAGTTACCGTGAGTAGTCAACTATGATGGAAAACAAATGAGAGAAATCTAATGCGGAATAAGGTGAATTTAACAGTAGGGACCCTTTAACAATCTAGACTTTCTAAATTTTTCCAAATTATTGGTAAGTATCATTTATATAAATTAAATTTTACCACTTTCCCACCTGATGGTAAGTGATTATGTGTTATATCTTTATAATTTTTAATTGAATGTAGTTCGAGTTCGCTAAATTCAGGTTAAGACATAACGATAGTTATGACTTAATTAAGAATAGGAGTGCTCACTTTTCTTGAAGAACCACAGCCTCAAGGTATTTTGAATAACTTTGAAAAACATAGTGGCAGTGAAAAATTTAGTCTTAAAACTTTGGGAATGCTTTGGGGAACTTTAAATTTCAACGACAAAACGTCTTTCTTAATCATGTGAGTGTTGTAAGAAAACGATATTAGAAATAACACAAAATATAGTTTTTTAAGGGATGAAATTTGACAGAACCGAATCGGATAACAGTAAGTTAGGTTATTTTTTTTAATAATTAATACAAAAATATGTATAATACGAAAAAAAATATTTATAGTAACATATTTGGATGACATTTTTAAATAAAATTTTAATATAATGTCAGCAGCGCCATCTAACAAAATTCTCTAATAACTCAACGAATGGTGATCTCAAAGAACGCGACACCACGACGCGACATACCAGTGGAACCACCTCTATACTCGTAAGCTTATACCTAAAAAATGTAAATCCACGCTATACAACTAGAGGGCGTTATACAACAAATCATAGTATTGCATAATTATAGTATTCATCATTCGCACCCCAATTTCAAAACAGTCATTTTAAAAATAATGTATATATTTATAATAATAATATTTAAAAAAATCTCGTACTACTTACTACCAACTGAGGTTTATTTAATCTAATACTACAAGAATCTTGGTCCCGACATTCTGATTCACGGACTGACTGACTTAGAGATAACGCACAGCCTAAACCGCTGGTCAAAGAGACTTGAAACATAGTAGAAATATATTCTACTATGCTTGAAATTTGGAAGGTACATATGTCTTAGTACGTAGATGTATACTAAGAAAGTATTTTTGGAAATTCTACCCTTAAGAGGGTTAAGGGTTGGGGTGAAAAGTTCTTTGTATTCGAACTCATAGCGATAAAAATGTTTATATTTGAGTAGTTAATTTAATATTAAAAATATGTTTAAAATATTTTTTGCCAAAGTAGCATAAATGTGGTGCAATTTGGGATGTAAATTCATAAGTTTTAGAGTTGTAGTTAAAGTGATGTAAATTGTATCTGAGTAAAGTGAAAGGTAGATCATTTTATTGATAAGTAATTACACTAAATTAGAAAGAGCTAATTAGTTAACTAAATTAAAGCGGGCGAAGCCGCGGGGCATTGCTAGTACATAATATTATAATAGTTGATGTGTTACTTTACTAACACGGGTAATGAAATGTCTGTTAGACTAATGGTGGTAATAGTCGGTAGTAGCACGGAAAGTCAACAATAGTAAGTTTTTTTTTTTTTCATATAGACGCTTACATATTGAATTTTAATTATTTTGAAACACCGTCTGAAGGACAAATCTTTAGATTTACATCTATTAATTATTTTTTACCTAACTCAGCTGGGCGGTACAATAATTAACACAGAAATGCATTGATTAATTATTTTGTCACTTATATGAATCTGCTATTGCTAAAATATTTATGGTCTACCATATGATAAAAGTGAATATAACACAGTACATTAAAATCTTATATATATATTTGTATAATTTCACGTAAAAGACTAACAAAAAGAAAAACAATAATAAATATTTTTTAGTAGTTATTTAATACAGTACATTTTTTGAGGTAATCTGGTCTTAAGCCTGTTCCTAAGCTTTTAAATAATAATATTTTAGAAGTAAGTTATTAAATTCTTTTCTGTTATTGTGTGGTTTATGCTATGTACGCTTCTTATATACGCAGTGCCAGCAACAGCTTTAATTGTTATTCCAATCTTCTGTACTATTCTGGCAATGCTCTCTCCAGGAGAGGCATAGGCTCGTTTCTAATCTCAATGTGATTAGCCTCTCTGCATAGCTTCAAGTTGGTTTAGTAGAAGCTGAATAGTCTTCTAGTTTATTTCGTTCACCTCCTGCAACTTTTCAACCTTTGTAGCCAGCTCCTGTTGCTTCTTATCTTTAGCTGACCGATATACAGCCATTTCAGCTCTAATATTATCAAATTTTGTGTTGAATCCGATTCTTTTGTCGGCAAGTTGGGCACTGATATCTGTTTTAAAGTTTCCAAGGGCTTCCAGTTTGGGATCAATCTTTATTTTTTTCGATGTTTGATCACTGAGGTCGTTAAATGAAGAAGGTTTAATAGGTGAGCGACTCAAGTTCATAATTTCTGCTCTTATTTACAGTGGCAAGGAGACTAGAACTAGAAGTGTCTAGTCATCTATGATTTAGTAGTGTGCAGTCGAAGTGGCAACAGCGCTTGTGAGTATATACGATGGCACGTCCTCTCGGTAGCAGCGTCGATACGGAAGAGTTTTGTTTTAACAAATATAAACATACAGATTATTTGAATCTATCGCTTATTCTAGTACTCTACAGGCCAATAGGTAATAATTATGGAACTTTATTGGATAACAACACATTCAGGTTAGCCATATCACTGCGCATTGGTTCACCTTACATTGTCCCCACCGTTCCACATGTAACGAGCAAGTGACTGATTGATTCGGTACATGACCAAAATGCTGGGTTGTATTGAGGATAAGCCTTGCTATACAGCGTGGTAATGCAGCAAGCATTTTGGGAACCTTGCCGAACATTAAAGATCGTCTAAACCATCTTTAACTTATTTTTTTTTTTTATAACTTGATTATTTATAATTGTAAAACTAGGTTTTGGAATAAATAAATTGTTTTTATACCAAAATTAATATATTACCAAAGTAGGTACGGGCAGTTTTAAATGCTGCCATTTTGAAGTTCTTTCTGTAGCGTGAGAGTCCACGACCACAACAAAAACTCGGATAACTGACGTCACAAATCAGTCTTATTAACACCCAAAGACCATTATCTTTGTTAACACCTATAGTGTGCGTTTTGATATTTAAAATATTTCGTGTGTCATCCCATTCAATTTATTTAAATTCCAATTCAAAAAACATTTAAATTACAATAAATTGTTTTGTAGGTGTAATTTTATACCTGTTTAGATTTAAAAAAAATACTTGATCTATGTTAAAATCACACCCTATTGCATATATTTACTAAACTAAATTCAAATTTGATACATCTATACCTACCTACTACAAAAGAACTCACTCTAAAATGTATTACATTATATTAAATCTTGAATACCATCATCCAAAATTCATAAACTGGATACATTGATAAATTAATTAGAAATAATTTGAGATAAATTAGTCCTGATTATTAACATCATTTTCCTTAACACTATCTACTGCAATTTTGTTTAGCTTCTCTTCTTCCTCATAAATGTTTCCATTTAGCTCAATCTGGATTTCCTTCAAACTTTTACCTTTAGTTTCTATTACGAGGAGGAAACTGAAAATAGCTCCAGCGAAAGCTGCCACTGCGTAGAGCACAAACACACCGCTAAGTCCTATCAAGTCTTTGATTTGTTGGTAAGTCTTCACTGCTAAAAAGTTTAATATCCCACTGGTAATACTAATCGAGGTCATGGCAATAGTTTTAACGTTCAAAGGGAACAGCTCGGCAGGCACTAGATAAGCTACAGATTCGTAGCCAAGAACTGCAATTATAAGAGCGAGGACTATGCCTATGAATGGAATGAGAGTAAAGGGATAACTGATGTTGAGGCGGTCGTGGAATCCCAAGTATGCTGCGACGCCACTGAGAATCACGCCAGTCCCAAAGAAGGAGAAGATTAAAAGGGGGCGTCGCCCTATTCTGTCAACCAAGACCGATGACATGATTCCTGAAATAAAATATAAGCTTATTAGTTCACATTCACATATAAACCGACTTTAATCGCTACGATACCGATCTCCTTTCGTGGACCACGTGTCCATCATGGTTCTACATAGATTATTAAGTAAGTATGTAGAACCATGATGAATTATTGAGTAATCTAAATACAATAATCATAGAAACCATAGGAAGTAAACTAAACTGTCCACTGCACTGTAACGGCATGCATTGCACTCCCACGTGACATCATCCCCAAGGACGACGACGAGTGTGCAAGTGACGGTGACAGAAAATGAGGCCAACTAACAGACTAGACACACTACCATCGCTAAGAAAAACTGAAAGAAAATGTTTTTATGTCGTATTGCGTTCCCTATCCGCCACAGGTGCGTTTATGTCTGGAGTATTGTTCCCATCTTTGGGACGGTTCATCCTAGTACCAGCTTGAGGCTCTTGAAGTTATTGAGCGAAGGCCAAGAGACTTATTAACAGCAACCAGTTGTCTAATGTAAAACTTCAGAGCTTGGAGCATCGTCGCATGGTGGCGCGTCTCTCGGTATTTTATCGGATACATTTCGGAGAGTGTGCAATGGAACATACAATCTAATACCCCGACCCCATTCTATAATCGGACATCAAGACAGAATCCTAAGCGACATACGGTTGACATTCCACATATGCGGACGAAGCATTTTGCTTCCACACTCATTATGCGAACCGCTAAGGAGTGGAACTCCTTACCTGAGTATGTGTTTCCTGATAAATACAATATGGGAGTCTTTAAGTCGCTAGTGAATAGGCATCTTCTAAGCAAACGTGCTCCATCGTCAACAGCATTATCGCTTAACATCAGGTGAGATAGTGGTCAAACGTTTGCCAAGACTATATATTAAAAAAAAAAACCTAGAGACGCACCCTCTGGGGACTCAGGCTTCCGGAGGCAAAGCATTACGCAAGCATATTAAATAGAGGTATTCCACGTTTACTAATTCATGTGCCCTACTACTTATTTGTCAATCTTGTGAAGTTTTTTGGTCTTTATTTTTTACCCAATTAAAATAAAAAAAATGTTTTCTGTCTTACCCAATATAAATCTGCAGATTCCAAATGTAATTATTGCCACTGAGATAGTCAGTCCAGAATCACTTTCACTCACTATCGGGCCTAAATAATTATGTATAACGTGTAATCCAGTTACTATTTGAGGAACTTTAATACCTGGAAAAAAAAGTATAATCAGATGGTCTAAGACCTAAGTTTCTCATGTTGATGTTTAAGCCTTGCTAGGAAAACAGGGTTGCTTGTGTAAAAAAATATCACTTGGTGCGGGTAATTAAACTGATGTCCAGCCTAAGCATTCTATACCGCCTGAACTATATTTATATTTATTATTTCATGTTAAAACTACTAATTTGAAGATTAGAACAGCGCAATAGGTTTAATTAGGAGTTATGTTATTATTATATATGTGCATTAAGCACGTCCTAATTTTTTTTAATGGATCGCACAGTTGTTAAGTTTAAAACTTTTTTCATTATTCTTTATTTATGAAATAAGAGGTATTTTATATTACCATAAAAATTACGTTCGAGGCACCTATCTAGTAAACCTTACGGTATATTTCAGAAAAATGTGGACATATATTAGTATTATTATTTATTAGTATTCCCTTATTTAATTTATTTAGTTTACGTATGTATATAAGTACCTTACTATATATTTTTATTACCTACCTTATTACTACTATATTTGTATATACTATATATTTTTTCTAAACTTGTATTTACACCCCCCTTTCACCTAATTATTTAAAGTCTTCTCTATCTAAAGGTTGTCTGGAAGAGGTGGTCTTATCGCTTTTAGCGATAAGACCGATTGAACACTAAAATTTAATTATTTTAAGTTTTTTATGAAAGATGTGACAATAAAGCGTTATCTGTATATCTATCTACCTTATGCCATTTCATAAAATGTCGTTAGTATATTGCCATGTGGTCAACTCTCATGAGAACTCTGATGCAGTAATCTTCTGACTCTGTGTATAAATTATGATACTTACCAACAACTATAATAAGCGCCCTTCTATACCGCTTTCCAGTGACAAGTTCTTTGACAGTATCAGACTGAGCCATCTCTACTCTTACGTGAGCCTGCATTTGCGATAACCGTTCATTCAGAACCTGTAATTAAAGTATTATAAAAATTTGTGAGAAATATTCATGCTCAAGCAAAGTTGATCATGAATAATTGCCGTCTGTGCCTCGTTTGATAGAATATATCTTAAAATTACAATCGATTCTGTCTTTTTTTTTACTTTTTTATTTGGACAGGTTTGACCACAATCTCACCTGATGGTAAGTGACGATGTGATCGAAGCTGGTAAACACACTAGACCTGGAATACGCAGGCTCTCAAGGATAACTGCCGGAACACCGTATTTGGCTTGGCGGCAGACTTTCAACTTGATGGTGGTAAGCTACTTTGGTAGCAAGCCAGGCGAGCAACTCACAAAATGCTCTACCATCTATCAAAACTTAATTTCATATAAACATTTTACAAAATTGAAGACCCGTTTCACTTTGGCAATGTGAGCACAGTGTTATAAAAGTTTTGATTTCGATTATGACCCGTCCAATCATAACATTTTACTAAGACAAAAATAAAATCAAGTAGTCATATTGGAAAGGCTAGTATAGTTATCTTATGGTTCTTGTTATAGTGATCCGGAAAATACCTTTGCCATTATTATCATGTCAAATAAAATTATCTTAAAATAATTAAAAATATGTTTAAATACCAACTAAATCAAATTACATAATAAAGTACAGGGGAGATGAATTAGGTAAAAAAGGTCAAGTAAAATGTTATTTAATGTGTGTTTTTTTTATGGATTACCTGATGAGGTAATCAATAAAAAAGTCAGTAAACAATTAAGAATAATCAATTAATATTATGATGTTTATTTTATCTATAAGTATGTTTGCAGAAGGTATCTATGTAAAGGCTGAAACTGATTTGAGTGTGATTTGTAAATAATATAGCGGTTAAATGCTTGCCTATCGAGAATAATATAATTTAAACCCAAGCAAAGCTTTAAAAAACCGACTTCATCGCTTATATTTCGGTTTTGGCTTGACAGATTTCGATAAAATTTTTATGGGCCCACCTCTGAATATATATACTCTACCAAACAAAAAAAATACAGAAAAATCGATTCATAATTGGCAGAGATATCGCGTAACATACATACAAAAAAAAACACACAGTCGAATTGAGAACCTCCTTTTTTGAAGTCGGTTGTAAAATAGTCTAGAATGGGATATAGTCTTTATAATATGATTAACACGAGTAAATTCCCGGGGTTCTGCTGGAAAGCAGTTGCATAAAAATTGAGTAACATAAATTAAAACAGCGAATTGAATCGTGGTAAAGTGAGCTCACATCTTCATCTTGCGCGTTGGTCAACAGTTGCAAAATCCGTTTTGCACCTTGTATTTTTCCTGCCTTGAGAAGGTAGTAAGGAGACTCCGGGATCCACCATGTCAATGCAAATATCACCAAAGGAAGTGCAAGCAGCATCCAGTTCAGGGTTTGGAATGACACAAAGGCTCCGACAACAATTACTGCTAGAAATCCTAAGCTCATCACGCACCGATTCGCTAATGACAGACTGCCTCGGATTTCTTTGTCCACTATTTCGCCAATATACATTATTGATACCTGTAAATAGAAATTATGTACTTATTTATATACCGTCATTGATAAGTAGTGCACAATCATGCAGGGTATGTTTTAGAATCGACAACTGAGAAAAATAAAAATAAATTGAACTAACATGTTACGAGAGGTCACCAGATGTCACAGCTGTTCATGATTCATCAATCATGAAATACGAGAATGTTGAGATACTTACCAACTCCCAATTAATATGTATAATATATTGATTTTACTACTAAACAAATGTATTAACTTCATATACCTACTTAGATATTAGTAGTATCTAACACCTACACCTACCTAGGTAGGTTAGTATCTAACATTGAAGTAAGTCAAGAGTGAATAGGTACCTTCTAGGCAAGCATGCTACATCTTCGGCCGCATCGTCGCTTACCATCAGGTGAGATTGTGGTCAAACGCTTGCCTATCGTACATAAAAAAAAGTAAGGAAAAACAAATCTTTTTTTTTTGTTTTATCATTTTTTTTTTTTCGGCTCAGTTGTCGATTCTAATCCACCTCCTGCAGGATTGTGCACTACTAACCAATGACGGTCCTATACAATATATAGCGGCTACTTAGTTAAAAACACTGATGTCTCATTTCACTCATGCATGTTAAAAATGTCTCACACTAAATACAGACAAATTCGTCGCTCTTGCGACTTACCATCCTTGACTACTTATCATTAGTGTATTTTTTTTATCTCTGATAAGCTATTGTACACTATCTCAGCTGATGGTAAGTGATGATGTGGTCTAGAATGGTAAACACGGTAGACCTAGATGGAGGTCAAACCTCGCCCATCAGAGTTACAAAATCCTGCATTTATGTAAGCAAATCAAGTGAGGAATAGCATTTTACTTAGAAATACTTGAAAACTTATGCTTGGAACTTATACTTGGAAAAAAAAACAAAATAGGTAATTTAGGTTATCTATAAGACAAAAGTCGATTAAAATACTCATACCATACAAAAACTTGCTTCGACTTACGGATCCAAACATTCCCGTCGAACATCCCAATAGGATTCTGGCAGCTAACAGCATCCATATATTCCAGAAAAATATCAGGAGGAGCTGAAAACAATGATATTATAAACCATACTTTATTAATAATTAAAATTTTCTATTAAGGCGGTCCATTACAGTACGCTTCCCTTACAACAATCAATTGAAAAATTAGAGGTGAAATGTAAAAACATAGTAGAAATATATCAGTAAGATGACTCGAGGCCCGTAGGAGATTCAAATGCCTACTCTAGCCGAATACGCAGGGTTGTCACTATCTCCGACTTTTAAAGGTACCTATAGGTAAAATGTATATTTTAACAAACCAACAAGTTAGGTACAATAAAATAGTATAAAATGTGGTGGTAAAATAGATACGATTTCATTTGCATGAAAGCTGTAATTTGGCATGAATATACATATTAGCCACGCCGCCGACAGAGTCGAAACAAAATCTTGAAAAAAATATTTTTATTTGCGTATGTGAAAAGAAATCACGGTAGTAGTATATATAACGATGTTAAAAGGAAAACTATCATAGCTAAGTAGGCTTCAATAAAACAATGTTCGCAGCATGTACTTGTCTACAACCTGGTAAAAGATCAATAATATTACAAAAAATACATGCGGGGCAGTCTTTGAGGACTGCCGATAGAAGTGAAAACTATATATAATGTATATATACACAGTATACATAAATAACCATTATAAGTTGATCCCCGATCATGAGCAATATGTATCGCGCGTAGAGCTCAACAAATATTGGCCGTCGGTGACGATGACGCGAGTTTCATGATTTTTGTTCACCCAAATAGTGCCCAACGCGCCTAAAGAAGTTTTCACTTTAAAAACCTACATAAATTTAATAAACACGTAAAGTAGGTTACTCTGTAACTAGGAATATGAACTTAAATCATGGGATACCTATTTTAACATCAGTTGAGATAGTGATCAAACGCTAGCCCAATAGAGATAAAAATACTACTTTTTATTCCGAATCACGCGGACAGAGCTGCGGGTACAGCTATCAATGAACTTTCTTCATCAGTTTATAAAGAAAGTTAAAATCATTACATTTACTAGATCTGCAAATGTGGTCGGTTAAACAGGAAACGTGCGTAAAATAATAATGCTGAATAAAAGATAAGCAAGACAAAAACTACCCTATATTATGAAATTAATTAAGCATTGGCTCCCTGCCTACATGGTAAATTTTTTTTGGCTTAAATATTCCTTAGATCCGGTAGTTCAACCAAGAATAATTGGCTCTTGGTCTATAAATAAAAAGTCTATAATGTCACCACGCCATAGATTTTCTGGCGGGCAATAAAAAACATGGCGTTCGACTTAGTTTTATTTTCCAAAGCTAGTGTTTCTTTGAGCGGCGCGGCGGCTACCCAGCGGTTAAACGATAAACAAACAAAACACTGTTCACGAGGCATTGTGAAGAACGATAATTTTGGATGCGTATAATTGCAGTTGAGGCACCCAAAAACACAACAATAGGTCCGATTGTTTGAAGAAGACATAATTAATTGAAGAAGACATAATTAGAGGCGAAACACGGCACGCGACACGCGACATCCGTCTGCGCGGAAAGGCCCGTGGCGAATGGCTCGAATACGGCGAAATGTCGTCGACCGCGTCGAAGAGCGCGGGGGCGCGCGGTTGGCCCCGGCTCGTGTTGGCTTCGCCGCCGCCGGTCTGTTTGTTATCATAGTGTGCGTGCTGAGGCATGTGCGTACGGCCGTGCACACATACAAGCCGCGTTTGGTACCACACTATGAAGACAACTTACTTATATATTTCTACTATGGCAAAAACGCCTAACTACGTGTACAATTCGTTTTGGGTTAAATCCGTGCGTGAAAATTGCCACATATAACTTGCAAGCGGTATGTTTTATCTCGCATGACTGACTTCAACTGAACTTCAGAACCTGGCAAGAAACTCGGTAGCACATTTTACATTCCTTTCAAATTATACTTTCATCACTAACACATTAATTATTTTTACCTAGATATATGTACATCATACAGTCGATAGAAAGCACTTGAGCAACTTTGTCATAGGTTTATGCGCAGTCACCCCACCATGGGCGCAGTGGCCCAGTTTGCATCCGGGCCTACCACCCGGGGCAAGATAGTGACTGCTAGCATCTGCTAGCGCGACCCTATCTTGCCCCTCCCCAGCGAGGGACTGCTCACGGAGGGGTTTTAGTGGGTTCAAGCCCCACACACCTGGGAAGGAAGGGAAGTGGTAGGCATTTTCCCCACCACAAAATAAAGAAAAAGAATAGTTATATCATAAGTAAAATAATATGCTGATATGATTACTGATTTTTCCCAATGGTAATTCCGTTACAATTTTAGTAATTTTACTGTGACATCTGAGACATCTGAGCCCATTTGCCATAAAAAAATATTCATATGCGCACACTACTATATTGTGCTAATATCTATTATTAAGATTACGTACCTACGTTGATATTTTTACAAATTTGCATCATATTTTCAAAGAAGTAAAGCGATGGCATGACAATTAACTTACTGTCCCGACTAACATTGGCAGAGTACTGCCGAGAAGAGTAAAGCGTCTGCCCCATTTGTCAGCTGTTGTACGTGATACTAAACAACCCAAAACGAATCCCAAGGATGATATAGACACCAGCCATGATATCTCCGCCTGAAACATAGAAATTGGTTATGTATTCTTCAAGAAAAAATGTTCTCCCTTATTTTATTTAGTAATGTAATGTTGTTGTATAAGTTTTATCCATTTAATTTACTTATTTATACGTTATCTATAATTATGGATAAATAAAATACTGTATACTTTACAGGATTCATGTCCTTATATCACAGAATATATATATATATATTAGATAGGCCAGTTATACGTTTTGTTTATACGTAGTAAAATGATATAAAAAATATTAAGGGGGCACATCTAGATCTACACGTAAGTAAAAGGCAAAATTATTTTAGTTTCTTTTCTGCCCGTGTGGGTTATCGTTACTGGAAACGTGCTGAAACACCTTAGTCAACTGGGGGCCATCGTTTAGCTCGGTCATTAGATAATATTTAATTCTAAGGCAGCTATTACAAGCATTCGAATATAATTCGAATAATAGGAAGGTTTATTCACATTGGCGCCGATAATCTAATTGCTATTTTCCCATTATTTTTTTCAAGTAACATCACTATAAATAAGTAATAAGTAAGTATTATACGTAGTAGGTTTACTTAGGTTGCAGACGCCAGAAAGCGCTTTGGCAGTTTGCCTGCTTTGGTACATTTAAAATAGAAATAATGAATTGATGTTTGTTGGTCTCACAAAAACGGCTCAACCGATTTGGCAGATTCTTATTTTGTTGTGTTCGAAATTGTCAGGGCAAAATTTGTACCTAACATATTTTTTTTTATTCACACGCGGGAAGACGGGGCGGATCGTTAGTTTACAATAAAAATGTATCAATAGTAATATTCTTAGGACCGTCATGAGCGACGTACATCATCCGTTGTGTTTGCGTCAGAATCTTCAAAACAAAACACCCTTGGCCATAGCTCCTTTAACATTGTTTATAACATTTTAAACAAAACAAACAAACGCATTCACACTCACAGCCCCACACTAAGTTCTAAGACTTGTATCGTGGGTGCCGGAAACATTCACATCACACACACATTACACCCAGAACCAGAAGCACAAATATCCCTTGGGAAGGAATTTGTGCTCCTGCCGGGAATCGAACCCAGGACTCAAGGCGCAGCAGCACCTGGCCACTGCGCCAACTGGGTCGTCGAAGCAGTTTGAACATTGCTATCATAATGCTAAAAGGTAAAAAAAACCCAAACTTACGTTGTTAAGCTGAATCCCGATCTCATTTCTAGTAATCTTCGGTACCACTGGTGTAGCCCATGCAAATGATACACCCGCGGCAAATGCGCCGGAGCAAACTGAAAATCAATTCATAAAATTACAGGCAATAATATATAATACATCCGTGCAATTCACAGTACATTATTCTTGTACTCTTGTACTCATTTACAATACATACATAAAAATCACGCCTCTTTCCCGTAGGGGTAGGCAGAGACCACATCTCTCCACTTGCTACGATCCTGACATACTTCTCTCGCTTCGTCTATTTTCATCAATCCTTTCATACAAGCGCGTCGGTTTAGGGTACTCTTGACCAGACCTTTACTTAAAACGTCTTGAATTTGATCAAGAATCGTTCGTCTCGGCCTTCCCCTTCCAACAGCACAATTCACATCTGCCTTATAAATCTCTTTCGTAAATCTACTTTCATTCATCCTCTCCACATGTCCAAACCACCTAAGCATACCCTTCTCAATTTTAGTCACTACATCTTCTTTTATACCACAGCGTTCTCTGATACAACTATTCCTCACCCTGTCACTCAATTTCACACCAATCATACTTCTCAATGCTCTCATTTCTACTGCATTTATTCTACTCTCATGCTTCTTCTGCCATACCCAACTTTCACTACCGTACATAAGTGTTGGCACCAACACCCCTCTATGCACAGCCAGTCGCGCCCTTTCGGACACCTTCTGGCTACTCATAAAGGCGTGCAAAGCACCAATTTACAATACAGCTAAAAAAATAATTTGTTTACGAAAATGTTTTAGTGTTTCAACATTACTTTGAAGTTCCTTCCAATTCCTTAAGATTTTATTTGTAGGCAAATGATTTATTACTCTATCTATCTTTGATGTTCTTTACGTACCTGACTATTTATATATCGAATATAAATTATTATTGTGTACCCTACAGCTTTTTCATTTTACATTCACCTTGTGATTAACCGCAAGCAATAACACATGTTGATACTTTCACGCCAAATTCAGGTCTTCTTATTCAATGAATTTATGAGCGAAACATCTTGATTTATCGTGCGTTGTCCGTAAGTCAGTCACTGTTTCAATGAATAACAATTAAGACTTGACCAGATATTAATTAAGAAACGGGGCGTTTAATTATGTCGATAAACTCGGGTTATTATTATTATGAGCCTACGGTGTCCCGCTGCTAATACTTTGAATTAAATAAAATTGTGTTCTTTATTTTAATTTAACCCACATACATTTATTCAAGATGTAAAAAAACGTAGAAAGTCGATTATTATATATTTCGAATTATCGTATCGATTTGATTTGTAATTCAGGGGATTTGTAACTGGAGCTGATCTGAGGATGGAGGAGGTAGATGGTGGAACTTCTGTTTGCGCTCTTTTAGGGTTTAGGTACCATAACATTTTAGCGTGTTACTGACAATGAAGATGTCAACCTTGCTCATATGACTTGCTAATAAGCGAGGTTGATAGATTATATTTTATGGTACTTACTATAATTTATGTACTTACCAGCGCAAACAATCAAATATTGCACCCGTCTGTTTCCGCGTTCCATTATCTACGGATTATAAAAATAAATAACACTCAATGGTTTGCATCATCATTCATTATCACATTAATAACAGGCACCGTAATTTTTTTCGAAGAGATGTTGAAAGCATTTTGATGACTTTAGATTCTTAAGGTTTACGATTTATTTTACTAATTTTATGAATAAAGGAAATGTTATATTCAACATTTATAATTATCAAAATTAAAATGTCTTTTTACATTGTATTTTGCACACTGAATTGGATTTACTAAAACCGAATAAGGACACTTCTAATACGGTACTGGTATGTTTAGTTTTATCAACAGTATAAATATGAACGAGATAACAGGCACAGTATTGTTTTTAGGGTTCCGTACCCAAAGGGTAAAACGGGACCCTATTACTAAGACTCCGCTGTCCGTCCGCCTGTCTGTCCGTCTGTCACCAGGCTGTATCTCATGAACTGAGATATTTAGACTGTTGGAATTTTCACAGATGATGTATTTCTGTTGCCGCTATAACAGCAAATAAAAAAAACATAATAAAATAAATATTTAAGGGGGCTCCCATACAACAAACGCGATTTTTATGCTCGTTTTTGCTCGATATTGATAAAGGCAACAGGTAGACGTTTAAAATATTCACAGAATATTTAGTTATATATTCATTTTAAAAATAAAAATATTTAAATTAAATTAAAACAAATATTTGAGGGGTCTCCCATACAACAAACGTGATTTTTTATAGATAATGGTATGGAACCCTTCGTGAGTGTCCAACTCGCACTTGGCCGGTTATTATAACTTCGTAAGTATAGCAAAATGTCTACTGCCTATCTCTATGCTTATCTCAAGGTAATGAACTCGCATATTATATTTATTGAATATAATATGCGTCCATTAATACTTTTTCTCAATAGCGTGATTTTATGACCATTTAAAGTTTTTTTTTTTACATAACAGATATTGATGATAACTTCATGGCCTAGAATCATACTAACCTCACTAACCATTTACCTGTGAGCGAAAGAAAAGCGTTTATTTACCTGAAAGCGTTTATTTACCTATATATTTTGTTAGCTGCTCAAATAAAGAATAAAGGACGCTTATAAAGATATAAAGGAAGTACTTTATGGATTACGACTGAAAATCAGTGGCTTTGGTTAGACCTTTCTAACCATAGGAGTCGTGACCTATATTCACGACTAGACTAGAGGCCATGATAAAAAATTATTTTTCTTTTTATATTTCAGGGCTCAAAAAAACGTTGCAAGTAATACGAAACTGTTTTTATACTATGGTGGAAAATAACATTTTGGTAGGCCACCTAATTCACTGATTACCTAATTTACTGATTCTAGATCTATTTTATCCCAGGGTATTTGTTTTTTCTATTGACTTCACAAAAAGGAGTAGGTACCCAAGTCGACTGTTTTTTTATGTTTGTTACCTCATAACTTCGTTCTAAAGAACCGATTTTGTTGTTTTTTTTTTGTTTTAAAGATGTTGCTTTCCAATTATTATTGGTCCCATTTAAATTTGATCAATAAAAAATCAGTAATCTTGAAATATCTTCAATAATGCGTGTTTAGTACATCTAATGTGATCGAAGTTCCGAAGATAAAACTTTGCTTGCGTTTAATTATTTAATGTCAAAAACTAATTTATTTACAAAGCGGCTGCGTATTTATAATTTTACTTATATCCTGTATTTAAACAAAAAAATACTAAAAATAACAATTAGTAGTCAGATTATTACCAACCACGGGTATAAAAACAAAATCAGCATTTATTTAGTCCTTTTAAGCTGTCTCTAGACAGATATACTTGTAAAATTGAACTGCAAGCATTTCGTGTTTGTACGTACGTATCGGCATAAAAAGTTAAGACTTATCTGAAAGTATTTGTCTAATTGTAGTAAATTTGGTGTCGCGAGGTCTCACATCGGAAGAACTTCTAGTTACAATTGGAGTTGGGATTAACCATCTTAACGGCTCTTCGTCATATTGTCTCATTAAGGCCAATTGTTTCGCGTGTTGAGAAACGCTGGCTTCAATAAAACATCTAATCAGCAATAGGTGCCGTTGGAATGATAACGATAAGATGCGTTTATCTTATCAAAATATTTCACTTTATTCTAACAGTTGTATAACTAGTCGTTCGCGCCAAACTGAGATCTCGCCCCTACATTTTGCCCCATAGAGAAAAACTTTTGAGATTAATTGCTTATAACTTTTTTCTATAGAATAATTGTTAGATTTCTGTATTTGTTGTTCAAGTAAAGGATATAACGGCTATTATACGTAAGTTTCAACGTTCAGTGTGAAGCCGTTTTTGAGATAGACTCCGGGACAAAATAGGTCTACAAAAAGTTACTTTGGTGGCCTACCAAATCTTTATTTTCCAACATAGATTTTTGTAAAACCGATTTCATACTATACTTCTTAAGCCCTTTTCAACAATATCCCAAAAAGAAACATAAAAAAAAAAAACTTGCTCCCCACTTACATGTATGGGAGCCTCTTTAATATTTTTCATCATTTATATAATTTTAAATATCATTTCGGGCTTTGGGCCGTATTTATACATATTTTATGAGAATTTGAAGTCATTCGCTTATATGGTTTAGACGCTAGATGCCTCTGACAGACGGATGGACGGACAAAGTGCTAAACGACCCAGTCAACTTAGAGATCTCGCTTCGATCGATCAATAATTTTATACATACTCGTAGATCAGTGGCGGACTAAGTGGATGGGGTGCTTCGCGGTCGCGCGGTACGCTGATCCTGCTGAAAAGACTTGAGTTATGGGTGCCTCATGAGTTGAGAGGATCACATTAAATTTGACTTGATTACTTTGAGAAGGTATAGTAATGACTGGATTTAGATAGTATTATGACGTGTGATGAATAGTGAATTTTCTACAATATTCACAAACAAAACCCATAGAAAAAATATGGTAGCTGCCTACGCAATGTTTAACAAACTGCTTTAACATAACCTACAGTTATAAGATATACGGTTGTTCTCCGAAATCGCGGGGCCTCAAACTCAAATGACTACCATCATATCCGTTATTTGCACAATTACAATGGACTTTGAACTAGCACAGGGGTCGGTAACCTTTTGAGGCGGAAGAGTCAAAAATTACAATTTAAAAAAATTCTAGGTTTTATAGAGCCACAATTTTTTTTCTTGCCAACAATAATACCTAATATACTATGAGTATCGTATAGAAAACGCTATACACGCGTTATACCTACCTAATCATCCCATAATTTACTTGTTTTAACTGTATAAATGTACTTTTTTGCTACCTTAGGAGGCTTGTTAATGGCTCGATAGAAATGGTGCCTTATCCTCGTTAATCGATTCAGAACGTTATTTTTTTAATTTTTTTTTTGTAATCTATACTAATATTATAAAGAGGTAAAGTTTGTTTGTTTGTTTGTATGTAAAAGGTAATCTCTGAAACTACTGATCCGATTCTGAAAATTCTTTCACCAATAGATAGCTACACTATCAGTGAGTGTCATAGGCTATGTTTTGTTGGGATAGAAGTTAGTTATCAGTTCGCAATAATAATATTCGTAAGACAAGTCGGAGAAAAATTTGCTAACTTTCCGCTTTATCGGCGTACGCTGACTAAACGGTAAGACATAGTTGAATACAATGTATAGCAAAAATTTTGGCCTTCATGAGTTTTACAAAAAAGTCCGCGACAGCATATATCTATCATGTATGTATAGCTCAGAAAAAATACTTTTCTTTATTAAAAATCTGAAAAAAAGCGGCCTCTGTTTATTTGGCTTTTTGAGACATTCAGTATTAATCCTTATCAAAATAAACTATTTCATCGTCTTACGTAGTTCATGTAAATACAATTTGCTTTTTACTGCATATGATTTGGATAAATAGTCTATGAGAAATCGTGAAATTAGTTTCACGGGAGTCCGCCCGTGAACGGGACCGGTCAGAAATGTACCGACGCGTACTACAAATTCCTGCACATTAAAAAATAGCGGCTTCTATTTCGTTGGCTTTTTTTAAGTATTTAATATTAATCCTTATCAAAAAAACCTATTTCATCGGCTTATGTTATGTTGTTTCGGCTTAGTTCACGTAGATGCAATTTGCTCTTTACTGCACATAATTTGGACCTATAGTCTAGGAGAAATCGTTAAGTTTATTTGAGGGTGAAAACGGTGGATCACAGAATGGAACAGTTACTGCGTAATCCGGCATACGTCTATGTTTTAACCGACTAACATAAGAAGGAGGATATAAATTCGACTGTTTTTTTTTGTTTAGTCTTATCATTGAACTTTGAACTGTCCGCTGGCGTAGTTAGGTGGGCGTTTGCCTTTAAAGCACCGGGTTTGATGCCCGGTGGGAACACAGGTGTTTTCCCACGGGAATTTGTGTTTCTGGTTTTGAGTATGTTGTGAATGCTTTGTGAATCTTGGATGTTTACGGCCCCCCGATACAAGTCAATGAACTTAGTGTGGGGTTGTGAATGTGGAAGTGTTAATTTGTATATTTTTTTACCGGGCGACGCCGGGCGGGTCATCTTTTGAACTATCTACTCGCGTAAATGGGTGCGCGTTTGCCTTCAAAGCAGCGGGATCGATTCGCGGTGGTAACAGAAGTTTTCTCCCTACGGGAAATTTGTGTTCCTGGTTTTTAATATGTTGTGAATCTTGGATGTTTACGGCCCCACGCTACAAGTCACTGACTTAGTGTGGGGCTGTGAATGTGGAAGTGTTTATTTGTAGATTTTTTAACCGGGCGACGCAGGGTGGGGAATCTTTGAACTTTGAACTACCCACTGGCGTAGATGAGTGCGCGTTCGTCTTTAAAGCAGCGGGTTCGAATCTCGGTGGGAACACAATAAATAACAAAAGTTTTTTCCCCACGGGCAGTTTATGTTTCTGGTTCTGGGTATGACGTGAATGTTGTGTGTGTGGTATTAATTGTTTACGGCCCCACGACACAACTTATAGTACTTTTACAGTGGGGCTGTGAGTGAGAAAGCGTTTATGTGTAAGCTTTTGTTTACCCGGGCAACGCCGGGCGGGTCAGCTAGTAAATAATATTTGCGTATGGAACTAAAGAGCCGCAGCTTCACATCCAAAGAGCCGCATGTGGCTCGCGAGCCGCAGGTTGTCGACCCCTGAACTAGCATGAAGGCCGAAGCCTCTGCTCTTGCCACGATACGTGATTCGTGTGTTCACCCACACACGACGCATAATCGGAGTTATTGACTCACCAAACGCTATTCCAGAACGAGGTAATCATGTACTGCCCGCTGACGCATTTGGGTGCACGTTCGTCTTCTACGCAGCGTCTATCGGGTTTGATTTCCGGTGGGAACAGAAGAAGTATTCTTCCAAGAGAAATTAGTGTTTCTGGTTCTGGGTGTGATGTGTATGTTTCCGGCACCCGCGACAGAAAGCATCGAACGTATAGTGTGGAGCTGTGATAGTGAAAGAGCTTAGATATAATATATTTTGCGCAAAGTAACGCTCATTCAATTCATTTCCTAAATATATGGTAGGTACATTATATCTCGAATGAAGATTTTTCGTTCTCTATCTCACCAATAATATCACTTATATTTCTCTTTTTAATGTCTAGTTCGAGGTACTTTGTATATCGTATTTTGCTCTTTTTCTATTTATTTCTCTGAGGCATTGGTTATAATTACCATAATTATAATTATAATATTGATGATAAATATTCCTATCCGTCATTTAGAATTGTATCATTAATTACGTCTCTTCGCGACAGCATATAACTATCTTTTATAGTTAACCATAAATACAATAATTTCGTGATTTTTTATTTGTTGGATTTGTCTCCGTCCCGAATAGCAGAATAATATAAAAACATTGAAAAATTAACGAAAAAATTAAATACTTTCTATCATCATTATCACAATTTTCTATCACCACGCGTATGAAACCGCGGGGCGCAGCCAGTTATTTATATAGCTGCTTTCAGAGCCCTTTAGCGGCAAGTAGCTGAAGCTCATAGATACATGTTGATGTTTACGGCTTTCTATATTTCGAGGTTATAACTTAAGGTACTTCAGATTTATACTTACAACAAAATAATATATAAGAATGAAGAGAACTGCACTATTTCATCAGATTTGCGGAAAATTCATTGAGTTCACTTTTAGTTCCTTCTATTGTTTGCAATCCTTTGTGATTCATTTTAGAAAAAATAACTAGATATTATTCTAGAATTTTGCACATTTCTGCAACCGAAACAAGCGTTTATCTTTTTAATGTTAAATACATAGTCGAAATTAGTATTTTAACTTTATTTTTGTAATAGATACAACGCAGACGTGAGCACCTCGTGGGTTAAATTCAACTAATAAACGTACTAATGTTAAACTCTGTATCTCCGACCGCGATACATAGCTATAAATCAGCGCTGGAATAGCTGAGCGCGGCTGCTCCAAAAAAAAGGTGTATACTTAGTATTTATTCTTTAGTATATTTACGATTATATCTATCCCTTTTTATTTACTCATAATAAAATTGTAACAGGCCGATGTCTGTACATTGAAGATATTAAAGAAAAACGAATATACGGGGTCTTTATTAAAGCAAGAGAAGCAAATACGATTTTATTACAAGCTTTTATTTAATTTGCAATGTATGTACCTGTTTGTCCGGGTGGAATCTTGCAACTCAATTTTGAAGCAAAAATCTTCAACCGATTGAGCTGAAATTTTTTTATCACGTTTAGTTTGGATGACAATGCATGGTTAGCTGTGTGAGTTGTGTGACGTCATTCTAAATCCAACATAGCGGAACAGCCAAAATGGCAGATAAGTAACTTTTAATGCACTCCTACAATATGGGCATCAAATGAAAGGGCTTCTGGAGAATAACTCGAAAAATAAAGTTACGTCACTTTAAATCCAATAGAATTATTGTCTGTCTGTCTGTCTGGAGGATTGTACGCAACTCACGCAAAAACTACTGCATGGAATTGAATGCTGTTTTCACTGATGTATTGCTACAGGTCTAAACCATTTTACTGTCGAAAAATATATTAATCCCACTGCTTTTAATTTAATACTGCCCGTATCTCACGTTCTGTAGTTACTACTAAACACATTGTCATACGGTTTTTACAAGTCGATTAAACTTCTCCTGAAGCGATTCATAAACTTTATTTTACTACAATTGGATGTTACGAACTGAGATCTCGCGCCTACATTTTCGTTCTTTTCAACGATAACGATACAGAGGTATATAAAAAAATATAAATTATTCCCAACAGTTTACATGTATGGGCACTCACCTTAATCTTTTCATTTACATAATTTTAATTGTCATTTCCAGCTTTGGGCCATAGTTTTACATACACTCTGAGAATTTGAAGTTATTTACATGTACGGTTTAGACGCTAGATGCCTCTGACAGACGGACGGGCGGACAAAATGCCGAATCACCCAAGTCAACTTAGAGGTCTCGCTTCGCTCGATCAATAAGTAGCGTCCAAACGTAGGCGTGTGAGTATTCAGTCATAAGTTGCCGTTCGGAGAAGGGGAATGGTCGCGTTAATATTTGTTTTACTCGGCTCAAATAAGATTAGCTCCCTGATTCGGAACTTTTCGGTAACTTACAGAATCGAAACGATTGAATAACTTTCTCTTTATAAATATATTTTATTGTACGATAACTAACCGTATCCTACGGTAACTGAGTTATCGTATGGTTCTGAATCAGGTGGCTCCAAAACATTTGTCTTTAATCCAGAAAATGGATGTTGAATTACTCAATGATCATTTACGTTCTCAGTCAATATACTAAAGACCGATTTACACTTTAACAAGTACAGTAGCGATTCTTGTGTTGAAGTTGAACTTGTGTCCATTTGGTGGCAAAACTGGTGACATTTTCAACCGACTTCAAAAAAGGAGGTTCTCAATTCGACTGAATGTTTTTTTTGTATGTATGTTATGGCGGATATATCGCGTCATATTATCATTTATAAAATATGTCATCGTACTAAGAGTGGGCCTGTGAGTGTGAAAGCATTTATGTTTATGATACTTCCACCCGATGCCCAGAATAAGTTTCTTGTGAAACAGACGAATTATATACAAAGTGATTTTATAAGGGTTGCTATTTGCCTTTGAAGCTACGGAACCTTAAACAGATGAATTTTGTGATTATTATAATATTTTTTTATATTAGTTAGATTATATAACACATTTTTAATTAAACATTTAATGATTTACGGCTGTCGTGTTTTTATATACCAAAAGCCTAATATAAATAAAACAATTATGTACGATTTGCCGATGTCAGTAGATTAGGTCGTAGGAATAACTTAACGGAATAAATGAAACAATAAATAAAATATATATATATTAAATTTTAAAATACTTTCAATATATGACAGCGATATTTTTAAGCACGAGAATTCCATAAAATTGACCTCGAGATCATACTTATATTTAAAATTTAGACGGATTTTGGTTGTTACATGTGGTTACCTAGTTCATCATCCAGTTTCAATAGAACCCTCAAATGTATTTAGGTATATTGTATTTCGTAATTCTTTGTAAATTGTAGGTATATATACCTACCAATGTAAAAGTATGTGCCGAATAAAGATGACACTCTCAAGGCGTCGCGTGGGCTTTTAGACCATGAATCTACTACAATTCATTAGTTTCATATTCGTTGATTTTGTAGTTCAAGGGTATTCTGACAGGAATCACATCTATTTAAGTACAATTATAAATAAAAATACACTACTGAGTAGTTTAAGTTAACTGTCAACCTTATCAGCACTTTCTTTGGTATTATTCACAGCAATATTGTTTAATTTCTCTTCTTCCTCATAAATATTACCATTTAGTTCTATTTGGATTTCTTTCAAACTTTTCCCTTTAGTTTCGGGAACAAGGAGGTAACATAAAACTGCCCCAACAAAAGCAGCTGCTGCGTACAGCACAAATACTCCACAAAGTCCAATCCAGTCTTTGATCTGTTGGTAAGTCTTAACTGATAAAAAATTGAACACGCCACCGGAAACGCTCACCGTCGACATTGCTATAGCTTTAACGTTAAGAGGAAACAGTTCAGATGGAACTAGATATGCTACCGATTCGTAGCCAAAAGTAGCGATGATAACAGCAAGAATTATACCAAGGAATGGTGTTAGAGTGAAGGGATAGCTGATATCATAATGGTTGTGGACACCGAAATACGCTGCGACTATGCCGAGGACCACGCCAGTCCCGAAGAATGAAGAGACTAAAAGCGGACGACGACCCACTCTGTCGACTAGAACTGATGACAACACCCCTGAAATCAAAATTCAAACGTAAAGAAACTGGAAAACATTAGACATTTGTTTTATAAAATAGCTTGTTCCGAACACCATGCATTTTTCTCACCTAATAAAAATCTGCTACCTCCAAATATGATCAAAGCCAGAGTTATGTGTATTCCAGATTGGCTTTCTATTAAAATTGGTCCTAAATAGTTCTGTAGCGCGTGTAATCCGGATAGAATTTGCGGGATTCTCAATCCTGAAAACAAAATAAGGTATGACTATAGTGTAACACATAGCACATTGATATTATACTATACTAATCGAGAAATAGAGATCTATTTTATATCTCTATTTCTCGATTAAATAAAAAAAAGACGTGTGGCACACATTTTTTTCCTGCCACCTAGAGGCGAGTTGCTGAACGAAAGAGACAAGCGTGATATTTCAAAAAAAGTCATTAAAAGTTCTGCTATTCATCGATAGATGGCAAAACTAAAAAGTATCACCTCTGTGCCGGTCGGAGTGGGGGTGTTAAGTTATTTTCGTTACGGAATTTCTGGATTCGGTCTCCACGCTCAAGGCCCGCGATAGAAGCTATGCAACAGCTTAATAACGAGTACAACCAGAACTAAATCAATATGACTGTAGTGTAAAACATAGCACATTGATACTTGAATAATCAAGATCTATACGTAAAACCATGTACCATGTTTCGGTTTAGCGCTTGGCGTGTTTTTACCTATACTAGATACTTGCCAGCTACAATCCCAATGGTTTTTCTGTACCGTTTTCCGGTCAAGAATTCTGTGACAGTATCAGACTGACTCATTTCTATCCTAACTTGAGATTGCATCTGTTTTATCTTCTCTTCTAAAACCTGCAACGCAATAATATTCTTAATACTCACATAGTGTCTTTAAAATTACGCCTGATAATCGAGATATATCTACACACTAATACATGTATTATTATTTTCAACAGGCAAAATTACCATAGCATCGTATTCTAATTAGAGAAAGGACAGAAGTTATTTTTCCAAAACAAGCTCACATCTTCGTCTCGTATACCAGTCAATTTTTGTAGCGTCTTTCTTGCTGCATTAACTTTTTCTTGCTTCAATAAATAGTAAGGAGATTCCGGTATCCACCAGCAAGAGAAAAGCAGAAGAGGTGAAAGAGCTAGCATTATGTAGTTCAGGGTCTGGTATGATACAAAGGCTCCGACAGCGATAATCAACAGGCATCCAAAACTCATCATGCAGCGGTTGGCTAAGGACATACTTCCTCGAATTTCTTTGTCTACTATTTCGGCGATATATAACGCAGATACCTGAAATCATAGAAAAAGAACGCTTTTACACTCACAGCCCCACACTAACTTCAAAGACTTGTATCGCGGATGCCGAAAACATTCACATTACACCCAGAACCAGAAGCACAAATATTCCTTGGGAAGGAATTTGTGCTCCTGCCGGTATTTTATAATATATGGTATAGGTATTTAAATTCACTCAGCCTTAGACTTAGATTCAACATTATAAAAGCCCGATGTTCTTAAGTTGTGATTGTAGAGTTAATATCAAGGAAAATTTGACGAGCAATTTATATTAAAATCATCGACTCCGACGCCTGTCTCATTACTATTACCATTAGTACTATTTGGTGTAAGACAATCTTGCCGTGATTAGACATAAACGAATCAACTTAAAACAAATGATTCGTTAAAATACGTCGAAATCACAGATTAAACAACAGTAGATACTTAAAACTTTAAGATTTTACAAATGCTTACAAAAAGCATATTAATTGTCTGTTTCCATTCTAGCCAAGCAAGCTGACTATCTTCAACCACATCGTAACTATTTAACAGGCGAGATAATACTGCGACTACCTTTGTTCCTTCCACAAAATGACCCGTTTCAGAAGGGCCAAGATCCGTTGTACCTAGTAACATTAAAGATAAAGATAACGATATTTTATTTGTGAAACATGAGTAAAATATACACACAGATTTTTATATGAGCATGCACATTGATCTTACAAATGATTAATGGATCGTCATGTTTTGAATAGATAAGCGTACAAATTTATAAATTACATCCAATTGTGGTACATATCGTTATATAAATGTCATCGTTAAATTTAATTCATTTATTCAATTCTTCATTCATATTGTGTCATTTATCTCAATTATCATTATATCATATTATTTTGTCTGTTAGAAATTCAGTTATATTGAACACTTGTCTGCTAGTAAATTTTTTAGTTTTTTTTTTAACAATCCTGATGGGAGTTCTTTAATTGTTTTTGGTAATTTATTATAGATGACTGGAGCCATGCAAAATATACTTTTTTGCATGAAAGTCGTTTTAGCTGTATGCAGGCACAATCTTGAGTTATTTCGTCTATTGCGTACTATAACGTCACAAAGGCGGGGAAATAATATTGAATTTGTTTTTACAAATGTAGCTGTCTCTAGAATAAACAAGGAAGGCAGTGTTAATATTTTATAGCTTTTGAAGTAAGGACGACAACTATCTATAGACTGTACGTGAAACATTGCTCTAATGCATCGTTTTTGGGTTTTGAAGGCGACTTCTTTGTCATTGGAGTTCAGTCATTAACATTAGTGTTAATTATAAAATTTCAAACAAGTCTTATAACTTACGGCTCCTATCATACCCGATCCCAATCCCCAGAGGAATCGAGCAGATGAAAGCAGCCAGACTTCCCACGCAAATATCATGATGACCTGTAATAATATGAAAGATGCGTTGTCAATGGAATTCCCGCAATTTAGGCAAGCCTAGACCGCATAAATTAATATGGTTTCATGTTGATATTAATTACCAACTTTAGGGTCTTGCGATTGCTATATTAATAAAATTAAAAAACTTTCTACGTATATATTATAGTTACGTTTTTACAAAGTGTCCAACTCGAGGTTAAAAATAATGTAAAATATACGCGGTGTACCTCACTATAAATAAAATAGTATTTATATGCGGCATTTTTTAGACTATACACATTTTTAAAATTAAATACAAATAAAGAACTCACGGATCCAGCAAGAATTGGTAGAGAGCTCCCCAGGATGGATATACGTCTCCCGCATTTGTCAGAGATTGTGCGTGCTATACAACTCCCTACTACAAACCCAACGGACGATATCGCCACCATCCATGATATCTCAGCCTGTAAAATAAATAAGGTTTTTAAAATAATATATATATGGTAACTTGTTAAATACCCTTATTCTGGTTCTAACCCTTAACTCAGTTAGTTCTACGATTTTCTTCTGAATGCTATTGTTCTTTAATAATTAATGGTTTGATACATCGTCCTGCATAAAAAGGCATAACCGCACAGCGCCTCTTAATATCAAATGAAATGAAAATCAAAATAGTATTTATTGCTTAAATTACACATAGAACATGAAACACACAATGGGTGGGTAATACAATAATCATAAAATGTATAAAATATTTTGTTAATTATATTCGGCAATTGGGAAACACTCCACTCAAACTACGTCTACGCAGGGCTGGTTTTCAGTGTAAAATTAACTTTGTTCTAGAGCTAGATAATCAAAGGAAAACTCCATGTTTAGTTATTCACGCCTGGTAGTTCTTGTACCAAAACCTAACTGGAACATTAATTCATATATATATATATATATATATATATATATATACATATACCCAATATAATATATATATATATAATATATATATATATATATATATACCCAATCCGAGTGACGTATGAGAAAATGATTTGTGTACAACAATGAAAAAATGTGACGTTCCTAAAAAGTATCCTATGTCCGTCTCCTGGTTCTGAGCTACCTCCCCACCAATTTTCAGCCAAATAGGTTCAGCCGTTCTTGAGTTATAAATGGTGTAACTAACACGACTTTCTTTTATATATATAGATATATATAACTGGAACATTAGCTCGATTTCAATTAAAATTAACTGACTAGCAATATCCAACCGAATTGCGAACTTTGTCCTTTTGAAAGTCGGTTAAAACGTGATTTCACTTGGATTCCAGTTATATTGGATAATATAGTTCATCATCATCATCATCATCATTTACAGCCCTTTTGATCCCACTGCTGGGTATAGGCCTCTCTCATATTCTGCCATTCGCCTCGGACCTGTGCTAGTCTTGTCCAGGTTCGACCCGCAATGCTAACAATATCGTCAACCCATCTTGCCGCTGGACGCCGATTTTTGCTTGTCATATGAGAGGGTTTCGGCCATAAAACGCCACGCTGCACACTGGCCAGTGCGGCTTGGCGAATATAGCTCGTTGCATTTAATTCGTGTTTATGGTCTATTTGCCAACGTGACTGAGTAATACATTAAAATTGTTTAATTTGTTAGCTAAATGTATGAAATAATAAAACACAAGAAAAGCTTAATAAACCGACTTCACCGCTTTATCTTTGGAACTTTGATCAGATTAGATGTACTAAACACGCAATATTGACGATAACTCAAAAACTACTGATTAGATCTTGATCAAATTTAAATGGGAATAATAGACAGCATTCATACTTTTAGTCAGTTTTGTATAGATTGTCGATTCACCCAGAAAGGATCCATAACACTATTCAATACAATACAATACAATAACTCTTTATTGACATCAATAATAAAAAAGTACAGAAAAGAAATTACTAATAAATAGGTACAATGGGCGGTCTTATCGCTATTCATTATAAACTATTGGTACCACTATAACATATATATTTGTATATTGGGAATAAATAGAAAAGGTTTTTTATCTATTTAGGCTAGCATTTTACCAATAAGTCACCTCTTGGTAAGTGGTCATGGGGTCGAAAGTAGTAAACATCAAGGCCTAGAACGCGACTGGCTATCAACTATCCACTATAAATACTATTTCCACTCGATTCCAAGGAAGTTGTGTTTTATCGATTTGTTAGAAGATTTTCTTGGCGACGGTTATTCTGTTCGAGGGTAAACTACGACTGTAATATGGTACAGAGTAGCTAGCCAGGCGAGAATGACAAAATGACATACTACGATGTTTCTCATAAAATAATGAGAAACCGCGACTTTCTCCGGGGGATATCGGGAACTGGGTTTACTTATTCCATTGGGTCATAATTACTCCCAAACAAACAACAGTAAGTTGACAAAACTCAGAAATATATATAGAAATTAAAAATTCGACAAACAAGAGTAGGGTTTGTAGAACGTTTCTCAAATACGACAAACTGAGACCACGCAAACACGGCACGCCTTTGTTTGAACTTTGATGTAGGAACGGAGCACCTGAATCTCATCTAATTCATTAATATCATATCTACTTTTATTACATAAGTTGTTGTTCGTATCATCAAGTATCAAAAATAACTACTAGAATGATTGAAATTCAAGTTTTAGCGTTTGGTAGCTTTTAATTGGATATCAATACTGATTAAAAGTGGCGACTCAGCCGCGCGGTCGAGTTCCGGTCGGTCGAGATAACAACCAACTCTAAGTTCATGTCTATTTTGTCATACTACATTACCACTAGATAGCAGAAAGAGTCAATAAGCATGTTCCATCTCGGCCGCATCGTCACTTTCCATCACGTGAGTGTAGTACACTGCTTTCCTATATACCTGAAAAAAAACTTATTCAGTCTCTGCATATATTGTGTGTAGGGACGGAATAATTATGTATTACTTATGTTGAAGAGCGTAGATAATTTGAAGATGAGCATTGAAAAATCGTAAGTAATATTACGCAATGGAGACTTACGTCATTAATCTGAAGATCAACTTCTTTTGCAGCAATTTTTGGTAAAACAGGTGTTGCCCATGAGAACAATGTCCCCCCGATACAGGCCGCTAGAGACACTGAAATATAGACTGACATTCAAAAACTATTTACTTTTACAAACCATTAGGTTCTTGCACTTATCTCATTATTTTAGTTTTTGATATAATTTTCATAGACCTTCGTTAATGTTTTTCTAATAATTCGATTTCGCATTTAATTGTTTATAAATCGAACATATAATTAAAACACTAAGTCAAAATCTCTTACAGTCATGTTTTTAAGATATAATATCCTATATTTAACATGCGAGCAAAAAAATATCAATGAATATATCTTTTATTGGACACAACGGAGTGCAATACACATAATCTAAGAAAATTGTATTTATAGTGATAAATTTAGAAAGGAAAAATTATTATCGCTTGAGGCGGGGATTGAACCCACGGCCATCGGGTGTCATGCCCTATTGCTCTAACTGCTGAGCTACTGTAGCTCGTTGTAGTTTTAGCTTTATGTGTCGAAGGTTTTGAACATAAATAGTATTTTTTGATTTTGTTTATATAGCATTAGCCATGCTAGGCAGAACAATAGTGATAAATTTAGATATATTACTTGTGGCTGGGATTGAACTCGCGGCCATAGGGCCAACATAGAGCTGAAATTACAACAGATTACATTCATTATTAGAAACCTCTTGTAATATTTAGGTACAACATGAGAGTAGGTATATCGATGGATTTCATATACTAATGACTCGTAATACAACTACGTGTAGGGACGATAGTTAAATTGACGATGAGTCATATAGAGTATTTATTGAAGGACAATAACCGTGACATTCAAGAGCAAGTATATGTTTCGTTGTGTAGTGTGTATTATGTGAACAATTCACTAGAAATTTACGATTGCCCGAGAAAATATTGATACGGCAAAGTAGCATATACATACTATCCGATATATAGGTATTGAAATAGTGTTTACGTTTGCATAATAATACGTATCCGCATATCAAGCATTATATTGATCAGTTCATAATCGTTAGTGTATATCACCACAACATTTCAAAGTAAATTCATAATAACATGTATGTAGGTACTTACCAGCACTTACAACCCAATACTGCAGACGTCGATTACCACGCTCCATAGTACCTATAGGTATAACAGAACCTAATCAAAACAATTGTCTATGATAAATTGATTAAAATCAATTCGTTGTATATATTTTATGTCATCTATATATGTAGCATTTCATCACGATTTATTTTTAATTAGCTTGTTTGTTTTCATGATCGTTCAGCAGTGCACATTAATTACAGTATTTATATAATAGTTATATCAGTTAATGATATATATATAGACACTATAAGATCGCCAACATTATGGAGGAGGAACTAATATTTTTTATTACTTTTGCTTATAACATAAAGACTTCTATTCAGGTTTTATATAACTAGGTATGAAATCAATCTGATCTATACAAAAACACTCGTCGTAGTCATTGGCTGCCAGGCACACTAATGTCACTAATATGCACCGTCCACTATATGTGTACTTTACTCTGACCTACAACCAACTTCACCATATGTCTGAAATGTTGCCAGGTCATGAATTTCCAAGCCGCTGAATAAACAGTAATAAAAGTGCTGAAGATCATAATTATTGTATTGTCCTAGCAGTCAATTATTTATAGTCAATTATTTAATTTCTTTATGCACGTGTGGAAAATTTAATGTTTGTACACTCTCTGTTCCAATGTTAATTGTCTTTTATTGTAATAACGCTTTTTTGTTATTTGTATAGATTTCTAATTCGAAATGTTGATACATGAATGATGCAGAAATTGCTAAATATCAAATTATTTTGATTGTGACAAAACGTTTAATATGTGAATAGCGAGAAATAAAAAGACTTGCAAACATATATGAAGCAAATATGTTTGCAAGTAATTTTTATTTCTCGAATGTATTACTGTCCTCCTTGCTTATGTAAATTAATTCTAAAAATAAATTACTCATATAAAATTTTCTGAATTTATTATTCAATTTCAGTTTAGTTGTAAGTATACCAACATTAACAGTCGTAGCACATGCCTTTTCAAGCGTAACATTTTTTATAAGGTTAGTACTTAGATAGATAAACATAAAGTCAGTTCCGGTTGATAGTTACAAAACAACAGTCGTTAAGGTATATTGGATGCCTTCAGGCGTCACGAAAAATAGAGGCACCTCGACCTGTACGAAGATTTTAATTTATTCGTAATTGTGATACATTTTACATATGGTTATTATAGTTATTATTATAGTACTATAGATATAAAGTTATGTGAAATCTACAGCCATGGGAAACCCATTATTTTAGAACTAGGTACATGGTACCGCAGCTTTAGAAATGGTTAGTAGTTGAGTTAAAGTTTATTTCATCCTGAGTTTGAAAACTATTTCATCCTACATCCATTTTTATGTATTTACACCGACTGCTCTAAATTTTTTGGCAAATAATTTATGTTATTCCTTTTTTTACTTCGGTTCTACGAAAGCGAGACGGTCCCACCAAAATGGGGTAGATTTAGATTATATATATACATTTATTTTTATATTTATTAGAATTGGTTGGCTTTGTGATAAAGTATCCACAATAATCAAATTCGTGAAAAGCATTCATTCTGGAGATATTGTGGTAGGTGAAGTTCAAGCGTATTTATCATCATCGGCCACATCATCGCATAACGCCATGTGAGTCATAGTCAAACACAAGCCTTCCAGAAACAAAAATGTAGACTTTTGTTTTCGAAGATATGTATTATTCTCTATGGGGTAGGGTAGGGTTCTAAATGATTTATCAAAATAATATGCTAAATCAAATTTACATTTTAACGTTAGGACACACAAACTTTTAAATATTAAAAAGGAAATTACTACATTATAACCAATTTGAATAAACTGAATAGATCTAAAGTGTTTTTCACTTATACGTTCCCAACTTTGTTGCAATGCAAGAACTAGTATGGCAACCCTAACGGCCATTCACCTCTCTCCTTTGATATTTTCCACAAGATGGCGCAACACGTAACACAAGATTTTTGTAGATCGCTTTCGGTATCTAGCGCCTAATACAAAAGCTCGTAAGCTCTAATAGGTAGCTTATATTTCAAGAACAATAAACATTATCCAATTGGTGATCCAATTCCTGCAGAGTGCTGGCTAGTATGTCTGTGGTAGAGGTATTTATTTACAATTTAGATTTTAACTCTGATAGACTTAAGTATTTAACCACTTTTTACCTGACGGTAAGTGATGACGTAGCTGAGGATGATAAGAACGACACTAGTACCAGGCATCAGAGATTGCTGCCAGAACATCAATACTAATAGTAAATATCTATATTTTTAAAAATCAACGTTTGTTAGTCTCACAAAAACTCGAGAACGGCTCGACTGATTTGGCTGATTCTTTTTTTGTTATGTTAGTAATTGTCAGGGCATTCAACATTTTTTCCACCGGAAATTGCACCCGCGCAAAGCCGGCGCGGATCGTTAGTAGTAAATATTTTTTATATTCCTCTTCGATCAATCGAACAGCTACAATCTGGACCAACCGGACGGCAATGCGTTTTGAAAATTAGATTTTTGACGCTCGGCCAAACTATGAATACTAATACTATCAGATTATTTTCCCAAATTAACATCATCTAGTGTCCTTTATGTGGGGTAGACACAACTTGTTATTCTTCTTCCGCAAAAAATCTTTCTTATTCAATGTGTTCAGTGATGAGCTGACGCTGTATCAAAACGGTAGTATACCTACGTACTTATATATAGGCTCAACGTATTCGCGTAGCAATTTAAAGAAGCAACGCCGCGCCGTTGCGTCGGCATGATGGGCACGCTGCCCTCTGGTAGTGGGTGCACTTGAGTACTTTATAAATTTGATGGCTTTTATTGAGCTTATAAGTTAGTTTAGTCTTTAGCAGTACAGTTAACATACGTAAAAAGTCTTAATTTAGATTTAGAAAGTATAGCTTTAGCTCTTAGGCAAACACCAAACGAACAAAACAAACGATTTCACACTGACAGCCCCACACCATGTTGTAGTGATCTAGTACAGTGGGAGCCGGAAACAATTACACATCACACACAATCACACCCAGAGCCAGAAGCACAAATGTCGCTTGGAGATAAATATTGTGCTCCTGCTGGGATTCCAACCACTGTACAGAGGGCAGCGATTTGCCCACTGCACCAACTGCGTCGTCAAATAAAATAATAAACGTTATTTACAATCTACTACAAACAATGTTTTTATTACACTTGAGACAATAAATTGTACAGAGAAAAACTAATACCACTTATAAAACGATGCAGTTAAGCCTCGTTTAGATAATCTAATATAAGCTCTATAAATTTACATTCAGGATAACCTTGCCGGCGCTTAAGTACTAAATTGTACTGGTACTAAATCATATTAAATATTATTTGCAAGTAAGTATAATAATTTATTAGAAACTGCATTTTTATACAAATAAACTTACCCCTACAAAACTAGGAATATTAGGATATATAAGGATGAGTTAACTACTGCAGTAAGTCCTAGTTTTGTTCAAACAAATATACCCTTAACCCCTTTTTTGGAAAGCAAGTCTGTCCTATTTCAGATTAAAGAAAATGCAAACCAATTTACAAACGTCTTTAATGTGCGAAATTTAAAGCTAAGTGATTCGACTTTTCCTTTACGCTTACGCTTAGGAGGGTCGTTAAAACATGAAGATTGATAAATGAGTGGGTGACTCTACACTTAGGTCACTTATTCTCCACACTGACTCTACACTCGTGAGCCCATGTTGTTTATAAGTCTCTGGAGCTATGAAAATCTGACAATGTTTAAACAAGCCATTCATTTCTTACTTAAGAATGAATACTTTGTACTCTCATGCTATATCAATAATGCACGATAAAAAATACTTAAGTAGATGTAACCGGTTCGATTTCAATTTTACAATGCGTTTTACGATGGAAAAAATCTGATTCACTATATACCTGCACATAGATGGTATTATATGATATTTATCTAGACTCAGAATCTACTAGTTAAACACGAATCTAATAAAATTATTGAGTATTCTTTCCAACTACAACCAGTTCTTCTTTGTCCCTAAGATATTCTCTTTTCCCGAGTTTCATGTTTCAATCCATTGATTTCTATACATTGCAAATCTTTCAAATCAATATTTTTAGCATTTTTATCATCCGTATCACTGGTAAAATTATTTAGATTGTAAATAAATTTATTGAAATTCTCACAGGATTCGTCCTCATCATCATAGTCTACTCCCTGTAACTCCATTTGTATTTGTCTCAAACTTTTTCCTTTTGTTTCCGGCACAATAAAGTAAGAGAATATACCTCCAATCAACGATGATACAGCAAAGAACCAAAAAACTCCGTACAGACCAGTTAAGTCTTTCAGTTCCTGATATCCTCTTACAATAATGAAGGTGAAGCATCCGCCGCAGATGTTCAAAGCAGTCATGGCGATGGACTTCACATTGATGGGGAAAATTTCAGCAGGGATGACGAATATTAAGGAATCAAAGCCTAATGTGGAAATGACGTTGGCGCAAATGATACCCATGAACGTGAGGTAACGTAGCGGATTGGAAGAATCGATATTGATGTCCAAGACTTCTTGGCAATAGAAGTAAGATCCCACAATTCCAAGGAAAATACTTGATCCGATGTATGAGTAGATCAGTAGTGGTCTACGGCCAATTTTATCTACTAGTAGCGACGAAAAAATACCTGAAATCGTGAACAAAGTTTGTTAATAAGTGTTTGATAAATAATCTTTCGAGTCTGATAAAAAAAAACAGGATGTGTCGTTAGACATATTATTATGATAGATGTAAAACTTTTATATTAGAAGGAAATATTTTGATTATTCATCTCATTTTTCGTCGCACAAAAGGTTGCGGATCAGAATTTCAAAGCCCTGCCATTAATTTCACTTCAAAAATACCCGTTATTTTTTTTTTTGTAGTAGAGATAAGAGACGAAGATAAGTAATTATTCTTCCATGTATTAGACTTACGGCTGGTCCATAAACAAAGGCAACTTACCAACAACAAATCGAACAGCACCAAAGATAATTAACGCAGTAGAGACTTGTATATCTGTCTTGTTTTCTTGAATTATACGACCCAAATATTGTAGGATTGGTATTGAGCCAGCCATTATTTGGGTCAGCTTTATTCCTGTCCGGACAAAAATTAAATTATTCTGATAACGATTTTATGATATCAAGTGATAAGAACATCACGTGAGTAGCCTCCACACCTTGATGAATGGTAATATTACAGATGTGAATAACAAATTAATGGAGATTTGTCATTTGACGACCCAGTTGGCGCAGTGGACAGGTGTCCGCCTTCTGCGCCGTGGGTCCTGGGTTCGATTCCCGGCAGGAGCACAAATTCCTTCCCAAGGGATATTTGTGCTTCTGGTTCTGGGTGTGTTTGTGTGTGATGTGATGTTTCCGGCACCCACGATACAAGTCTTTGAACTTAGTGTGGGGCCGTGAGTGTGAATGAGTTTGTTTATAAATATATATATATATATATATATAAATATTTAAATTGTATCTCTATTATATGTATAGAGATACCATTAAAATTTCATTATAAATTTGATTTAAATAGCGACTCTCGTATTATTTCAAAAGCTGGCCAAAATATATGTGGAATAGGTGACTCAGACGACAATTCCAAATCAATACATTTCTCATACTAATAAAGTCAATAATTAAGCAAGTAAAAGATATTACCTACAGAAATTATAATAGCCTTCCTGTACTGCCTGCCCGTGAAGAGTTCTTTGGCAGTGCCGGAATGACGCATTTCTTTCTTCACGTCGGATTGCATCAACGATAGCTGATCTTCTAAAACCTGTAAAGAGGGACGTTTTTGTAGACCTTGCCTGCACTAATGTCCCGAACATTGCGGCAAGGCCTACTATCAAGGTATTTTATGCATTTCTATCTTTCAACAACTATACATGCCATTGAAATTGTATGATATGGTTTTGGCTTTGTATTAAGTATAAACATTGTTTTTGTAGGAATTTCAATCGTTGACATAGCAACCGCCCCAATGTTATCTGGATTATCTTATATTGAAGGTTTCCTACCTTTTATATAAGATAATCCAGGATAATCAGGGTAGAAACTATGAAATTTTACATTGCTTATGCCATTAGTGAAGACATAGAATTTGTCTTGATGCAGTTTATCAATGTAAACGGAACATGACAATTATACAACCCTCTTTTGTGTGAACCTACTTTAAGAAATCAGAGACTGTAATAGATCTCAAACATGCTTTCAACTCTTTTTACCTATTCCCTTAACAATTGCAACTTCTTTCTTGCTGGATCCATACATCATCACTGGTATTTGAGGGTTCCACCGAAGAGTCAAATAGTATAAATTAAATCCAAAATTTACCTTTTCATCCTTATATCCCCTCAACATCTTCAATTCTTTCTTTGCTAAATCCACTTTCCCTGCACTAAGTAGATAATACGGAGTCTCTGGGACCCACCAGCAAACTGCAAAGTATCCTATCGGCATTACTAGAAGCATGTAGTTCAGGGTCTGATATGCCAGAAATGGACCTATAATCATCACGAGGAAGCTGCCAAAGTTGAACATGAAACGAGTTCCGACGGCAAGAGTGCCTCGGATGTCCTTGTCAGCGATTTCGACGAGGTATATGGATGATATCTGGAAATGGAAATGGAGATAGTAGATTTATTTTAATTTATATAATAATACTAGCTGACCCGGTAAACGTTGTTTTACCATATACATTATTTCTAGGAAATATTATTTTAGTTCAATAAAAATTTGGGATTGATCGTAGACGGGTGAAAATTTAGGGGTGTATGCATTTTTCAATGCTGAATTATAAAAAAATAAAAACAAAAAAATTGTCCATAAAATTAAAATTAAGGTTTGGGATGGACCAGCCTTAACATTTAGGGTTATGAAAAATAGATGTTGACCAATTCTCAGACCTACCCGATATGCACACAAAATTTCTTAAAAATCGGTCGACTTGGTAACAAACACCGCAACAAGATGATCTTATAAACTTTATCGTTTAAGCCGTAAGCGTTTGACTACTTACTATCTCTAATGTGGGAAAGTCTAGAAAGCTGGATTTATAATAAAATTACTCTTAAGAACAGCCGGATTTTTTATTGCTTAGCTGCAGCGGGTTTTCAACGAGAAGAGGATTATCTACTAATGTCATGTAGAATAGAAGTAGCGAGCATCAGAAAAGATGATATGCCGTAGAAGAATTACCATCAAGCCGACAAAAATTTGACCGAACAATATAAAAATTACGACAATTATTAAACATTTATTAGTCAAATGTATTAGGTGATAAATACATTTTCTCATAGTAGTTTAAGCATAAGATAAGCATTTTAAATGGTAACATTTTGAATCGGTTGTTGGTAATTTATTAAAACTTACGGTAAGAAATATGCCTGTTCCGCATCCCCAAAGAAATCTCATAATGTAGAGCATCCACGGCTTTGTTGCACAAATTAGCAGCACCTAAAAATATGATAATATACAAATCATATTAACCCACTTGTTACTGAAAAGCGTTTTTGTGTCTGATTTCAATAAAATTAAGATATGTATTTCCTTAAATGGTCTTAAAGCTAGGAAAAATAATATAAAAAAATATATGTTTTTGGAAAACCGGAAAAATGATGTTCTTTTAAAAGGACGGTAGTAAAATACCCGACCTAATTTGCTTGAGTATGTGAAAAAAAAACACAAAGCTTCTTTATTCTTTTTCATTACTAATACATCGAAAAAAACATTAAACATTACAATTTATAGCAAAATAAGCAAACATTAAATTTTGTGTGGTAAAGTTGGAAAAATTCTTTTGGGTGCAACGTCACATCACAAGTTACACAGGAAAAATAGCCTTTTTATAGCACACAACACATCTCAACAGTCATTCTTGATATATTAGATGCCTGTTGCTGTCATATCGAAAGCTTCGGGAAAAATATTTCGATGTGCGACCTGGCTTTCTATTTTTTGTTTTGCGATATGTTTCTTGAAGGCCAGTTGCAATACTCCTCCCGAATTGCAATTGGTCCAATTTCCCTCCATCAATGTGATACAATTGCCAAGCATTGTAGAAGACCATATCTAGAGAGTGACAAATCAAAGGTAAATACCATTTTTTTGTTGGTCGAGGGTTGGGATGATGTATGAGGTATGTTACTGTTAACTGGTTTTCACTGGAAGCACTGCACCCACTCTGGTACGTTTTTGTTTAGTGGCTTCTGTTAAAGTTATTTCGTCATCACTATTAGTTATCATCTGACATATTATCATAATGCACTTGTGCTAGAGTCCTCAATTGAGAACCTGGTAAATTATGAATTTGGACATGCTTTTCATCCGCTGAATCCTCGCCGGTGACGTCAGCGTTACAATTTTCTGGTGGAAATACTGCAAAGCTGTCAGGAATAGGTACAGTCTCACCAATTTCCAGCTCCTCAATGATATCATGAAGTTGATATTCACATCCTTTTCCACAAAAAATCATACAAAAACAAAAAAAAATGTTTTGATATGTAGTAGTTGATTTTACTACTGGGCGTTATAAAGAACACCATAAACACCGCCTCATAAATGCCGCAATAACATCAAATATCAATAAAATTTCATTCACATTGCATAAATGATGATTGGAACTTATATTATTTGTTGTTTGAAAAGTTGGTAATATAATAATAATAAAGTAACTTACCTCACATCACTCATGATAAATGACACGCAAAATTACTGATTCATAACTTTATAATTATATTATGTCAGCACAATCACAATACTTGTATTGTACTGCCCTACATCTCTACTTCCATATGTCATTAACAAAAATTGTTTACACTATCCACATCCATCACAATATTTTTGTTTAAGTACAGACCTTTTAAAAGGACGATAGTAACAAGTGGGTTAATGATATCTATATGACTGAGCGTGTGTATGTTCAATCAAGTCAATCTAAGAAGAAGGCCCCCTTGAAAGCCATTTTACTTAAATATACTGGATATTATATATCACATGAACATTACACACACCCTTACACTCACACACGCCACACAAACACATACACACGCCCACCCACACTTACTTACACACACACACAAACACACACACACATAAATACTTGTATAAGAACTAAATATTATTATTAAAACTTATAACTTAAAAAACTTAATTATGTATAATTATCTCTACTTATCTGAAACCTAAATATATTTTATGGAATGGATATGGAAGAGCGGAGTCTTCTGACACAGGTATTTTTATACTTAATAGAAGGTACCTTATACCTTAAGTTAAGCAAAACAAGGTTACAGAAATAAATCATTTTTTCATTTTTCATTTACAAAGACCAGGCACAAAACAGTTAAGTTGAAAATAGGCACCCGTTAAGATAATGTAGTTTCAATAGCTGTGCTTCGTTTGTGTTGATCAAAATTTAAAAATATCATATTCCAGGATCTAAACTAACATACCAAATTTCATCTAAATATGTTCAATACTTAAAAAGATACCCTAGTATAGAACATACTCCCTCCAGAACTTCGCACCTTTTCCTTCCACAAAATCGGATTTATATTAGTGTGATAATGGACACGTGCGCCTAAAATAATTGGCAAATACTTGATTGTCAATTATTCATAGATATCATAGACAAGCGAATTGAACGGAACTGTAATGCTACGATTTTGACAGACGACCCAGTTGGCGCAGTGGACGGGTGTCCGCCCTCTGCGCCGTGGGTCCTGGGTTCGATTCCCGGCAGGAGCACAAATTCCTTCCCAAGGGATATTTGTGCTTCTGGTTCTGGGTGTAATGTGTGTGTGATGTTAATGTTTCCGGCACCCACGATACAAGTCTTTGAACTTAGTGTGGGGCTGTGAGTGTGAAAGCGTTTGTTTTGTTTGTTTGTGTTTGATTATTATTAGAGTACTAGCCGTGCCCCGCGGCTTCGCCCGCTATTATCAAGTTAAAAAGTAGCCTATATGTTAATCCTATGTATAATCTATGTACATTCCAAATATCATTCAAATCCGTTCAGCCGTTAAAGCGTGAAGAGGGAACAAACATACTTACACACTAACACACTTACAAACAAACTTTCGGATTTATAATATTAGTAGGATTAACGAAATCCCCATTTAGTTTAAAAGTAAAGTGCAAAATTGACTAAGCGACTATTTATATGATATTAATGAATTCTAAACTACAAAGAAATTGTAATACCTAATATTGCTATTGAATTGTTGCGAATGGTATGATGACATTAGTTTGGCTTTTATGGCATGACTAAGTAATATATTATTGGAATTTTCATCTTTGTATTGTTTGCTAATTTCAATGCAATTTAAAGTTGAGTTGATAATATTATTCATCTTTTTTTTGTATGATTTTTGCATGCCTGTTCTGGTGAAACACACATAACCGTTAATTTAAATAACATTACCATTGTACCATGTTTCAGGCAAATAATCATTGGTAGGTATTTAATTTACAGAAACCGAATAATAAGTAATAAAAAAAATTAGCAGCGCGAGCGTAGCGTCTCCGTTTCATCTTGGGCTTTTGTATGTCGGATGTCAATATGTTTTCCTCTTCTGAATCGATCCTCGTGATATTTTGTGAGCATGTTTGATAATTATATGTTATTTTTGTGTCAATTCAGATTTTGGTAAAAAAAACGTATTTCAGCCATTTCGAAAATACGCAAGGTCTTCAGTTCAAAGAGCCACTAGTACTAGAAGTAATAAGTGGTAACTTATAACATACCGTTCCAATGGTGATGGGTAGAGCACTTCCCAGCAAAGCCGGTCGCCTTCCAAATCTGTCAGCAACGAAGCTGCTCGCGAGACTTCCGACCATCACACCTGGTGATGACATTGATGCCATCCAAGATATTTCTTTCTGCGAATAGTTTAAACGCTTATGTTAGTTATTAAGAAAGTAGAGTTGGACAGTGATTATACATTTCAGCTTTTTGGAATTAAGTCGCTATGTACCTATATACGAGATAGAGATTTTATGAATTACAAAAAATTGTTTGAGTATAATGTTTAAGCAATGCATTACGAAAATGCTGCCAGAATATTGGGTTCATTGCAAAATGGCTGTAGTCTCATAAAAAAATATTTATATGTGTTTAATCTTAAGTGTCTAATCAGACTATGCCGAAGAAACGCGGCTGATTTTACGTTCCGACGTAATCGGCTGTTATAACAGACCATAAGTGCGGAAATTACGCGACCAAGATTCGATTGCTCACCGTTGTGTGAATTCAGGCTGCCGAGCGCTGTCGTGGTGTCATTTCGTGTCATCTAAACAATATATCATTTTAAAGTAATAGCGTATGATGTGTTGCTATATAGTAGAATACGTTGCCGCCGAACTTATGCCCAACCGAAGTTCGGTTGTACGCCAAAACGTGACGTAATTTCAGCAAATGTGTTGATACTAATAATAGCCTTGCAGGCGTAATCCCGCCGAAGTACGGTTGCGTAAATTCGGCATTAGTCTGTTTAGACACTAATAACTATAAGTGTTTAAATTACTATTATTTCTATGAAAAGTTTTTGTATATGAGTAATTAACAAGCTGGCAATATTTTTTGAAAGTCTGCTTGCTTGGAATTATAGTTATTAAACTAGAATGTAATACTGGCGTAAGCGTATAGACTACAAATACTGTGCAAGCTGTACTTTTTTTAATAAATTTTAAGGGCTTTTTCGTATCAACGTATATACCGCCCTGATGCATTTACATACAGTTGTTAACACAAGCAACTATTTTATCGCTTAACTAATTTGTAAAGCAGTAATAGTTCTAGTCCACACAACAGAAAACCTGCATTCTAGGCTTTGTGTACCATTCAGTAAGGCAGAGTTGTCAAGTGCTAATATATTTGACATGACAATGTTTCAAGTCTTTCGCTTATATTTGAAGAGTGCTATTTTGTCTCTAAGTATGTAAGCCCTAAGGCGTATATTGTGTTGGTCAGAAAATATAATGCAAAGTTTTTACTATTGTATTGCTAATCATAAAATAGTAGTTGAAACGTGAGTTACCATTTTGCTTCAATTTGTTTGTAAATGTTTTGTAAAATACTTCCGTATGTGAATTGAAATCTATTGTCTCTTGTCACCAATTAGTTCATAGTTGAGCTGAGATAGGTCCTATCCATGAACCTATCTATGAAGAATTATCTATCTATATATGACGATGAATATTAGCTATCTATATATGAAGACAAGATAAGTCTTCATCTTTAAGATAAGATAATTCTTTATTGGAAAAAACTGCAGTGTTAGTATTCGCCAGTTCTTATTGCAGGTAATGTTACTACAGTTGACCCATCTCGGTGAAGATAAAACAATCATACTTACATACAAACTTTCGCATTTGTAATGTTAGTGTGATACATGTGAGATATGGAAAGGGAATTTACTGAGAACAATAACAAATGCTTTTTCTTTTGCCGTAAGTCGCCTTATACAATTTAGGAATCGGGAATTGATCCACTCATTTAATTTTCGGATGATAATGTTGAAACAAAACAATTCTGGCTAAATGTCTGTAAATACTTAAACGCAAGCAAAGCTTAAAAAACTGACTTCACCGCTTTATCTTCGGAACTTTGATCAGATTAGGTGTACTAAACACGCATTATTGACGATATTTCAAGAACTACTGATCAGATCAGATCTTGATCAATAATGTGACCAATTGGAAAACAACATATTTCAAACAAAAAACATTTTCAAAATCGATTCACGTGGAACGAAGTTATGAGGTAACACAAAAAAAAAATACAATCGACGAGAATATTGTATAACTATTACATATTTAAATATTTGGTTTTGGTGTGTCATGTCAAATAGCTAAAGACAGATAACCAACAAATTATTCGGAGCTAGCCTTGGACCAAAAAAACATGTGCACAATACACGTGGTTTAGATTCTTACAAAAGATAAGCATTTCACTAAAGATAATAAGGCATATGAAAAAGATTACACTAGAGATAATAACTTCTTCACAGAGTTTATCGGTCGGTAATATTTTATACAGGCTAACTGTCACAATCTATTGTAAAGTCAAGCTGAAACGAATCTATTTGTTATTACCTATTACTAAAATGTCTTTATGTTATGTCTATTTGTTATGTTTTAGTTTAGTTTTAGGAAATATAGGCAATTGGCCCGTAGATAGCATTCTTCTTTAAAAAATAAACGATTTGTGTAATAGCGTGATTTTTGTGCTGAAAAATACTCCGACCACTATCGAGCGTATACGAAACATGCCGAAACTCGTCGGAGTATTTCTCGACACAAAAATCACACGATTAATATCCGGTAAGTACCACAATGAAAAGCAATCGCGATAGTTTTCATATTTATTCAATTTTTTTATTTAAAACTAAGCCAGCGTTTGACCACAATCTCACCTGATGGAAAGCGATAATGCGGTCGAAGACGGAGCACGCTTATTCAGTAAATACCTATTCACTTTCTTCTTGAACAACCTCAAATTATACTTTTCGGAAAACAGTAGACGGCAGGGCGTTCCATTCCTTGGGAGTTCTCATAATGAAAGTGGAAGCGGAACGCTTCGTGCGAATGGTCGCTATATTTACCATTTAATAAGGGATAAATTCATAAGCGATATTCAGGTTAGATAGTAGTTAAAGGTTAAAAAGGGTAGGTATAGTATATATATTTATTGTCCTAATTTCGTGTAAAATATTTTTTTTTCTAAATCGATTAATATATGATTTTGCCTTTGACTTTGCAGCATGTAGCAACTTCTAAATGAATATTTTCACCATCCGGATGCAGTTAATTTCTACGAACACCCCCAGCCCTTTCATCTTAGTATGAAATAGCTGGCATTAATGTAAGTTTAGCCACCTGTAAGTTTACCTACTTACCAGCACATTACCGTTACCGATGTTACTAGGTATACCTACTCACTCTTGTCTCTTCCTCATGCACAATTAAATTCGTACACTGGCTCTAATTTAAGGAAAATTGTGTGCACCTCACTTCTGTTATATTGATTCCGGTCTCGTTGTCGTGGAACTTCGGGAGCATTGGAGTACTCCAGTAGATGGACACGCCGCATGTCATTGAGGCGACGGACACTGAAATTGGGCACAATAAGAGATTTCAAGCAAACATCAACTCAAGATCTAGTATTATTACTAGATCTTCATACTCAGCCGAAGAAGATCATAAGATCTTCTCCGGCGGAGAAGATCTTATGATCTTCTTCGGCTGAGTATGAAGACTTGGTTCGATATTGGTACTTTTCATATGAAATTCTCTTGAAATATATGATAACTTGACACTGGCTAAATGCACAAGATTGCGAAGTCAACATTAAAAGAAAAAAAATAACAGTTGTTATTCGCGAATTCATCCTAGAGGTAGACTGTAGTAGGTACTCACACACCATATCGAGCTTGGGTCAGTAGATATCCATATACATAATAATATAGTCGAACAAAATTTGTAAATTTAACAATGAATATTCGATCAGCCAATTAATACTTCAGTTTATGATTTTTCGTTTTCAGTACCTACTACGTAATTTTCCAAACCAAAATAGACTTCAGAATATAGGCAAACTGACCACTGCACCGTCTCGCCTGTTGGTAAGCGACGATGTGGTCGACCATGGAGCAAGCTTGCCTAGAAGATACCTATTCACTCGCGACTTGAAGACTCCCATATTACTCATCAGGTAGGTAACACCGACTCAGGTGACGAGGTTCTATTTCTTTGCGGTTCGCACAATGAATGTGGAGGCAAAACGCTTCGTGCGCATTTGTGGAATGTCCACCATATAGCGGTGTCGCTTAGAATGGAAGTTTCACATGCTTTCATTTAAGAATTCCATATCAATTGACTAATCGAATGAATGTATATTAATAATTTCGCTTTGGTAACTATTAGGTACAAGTGATAGGCACTAAGTACTTGAATGTACATAACATTTTTTTTTTGCATTTTAATTTTTTTTTTTTTATTAATTTCAACTTACCTGCCAATGAAACAATATACTGCAACAATCGACTAGTACTCCTTTGTTCTTCCATTTCAATGAATACAATCACGGATATAGCCTACCAATAAAGGTGTAACGCTTACTTGGATACTAGATACTACTGAAAGATCTGTGATACGGTTACCTATATGTGATATAATTTTATTATGCTAACATATTAGCAATATACCGCGAATATATTGCGACCTTAGTTTAAACACGGTGGTCGCTGCAGTGATATTGCGAAGCCCAATAAAACATTAGCAACTCATTTATGACAGGTTACGTAAAGAACGATTCTAACAAAATCCTATGAATTTTCTTTTTCTTATTTGAAACTAAGCCAGCGTTTGACCACAATCTCACTTGATGGAAAGTAACGATGCGGTTGAAGATGGAGCTTGCTTGCTCAGTAAATACCTATTCACTCTCTTCTTGAACAACCTCATATTATACTTTTCGGGAAACACAGTAGACGGTAGGGCGTTCCATTCCTTGGCATTTTTACCACGAGAAGATGCCGCATTGCCGTCTGTCTAGATGTTCGGTAGTAGAACGGTGATGCGGGAATAAGATCATGCAATTCCTTTGAACACTCTCCGTTATGCAGTTTGTAGAAAATTGAGAGACTTGCTACTTTTCGGCGATGATCGAGACTGTATTCGAGACTCAACTAACACATACTTATTGATGAGTCTCTTATATCCTTATATATGTAGGAATCCATTAGACAGGATGAAGAGACAAAAGTACAGCAGTCAACGGAGTAATAGAGGCATTCTGTTGGCGCACAATGAACTGATTGCTTAATGATATAGTATATAAAAAATAAAAAACAGTGTCTTTATACCAAATGGTTTGATGCGTGACGACGGCAAAAGACCCGATGGTATGACATTCATTCCTTGGAAGATGGGTCGGCCTTTAGTGTGGGATGCCACGTGTGTTGACACTCTGGCGCCATCCCATCTTCCTGAAACCACGCTACAAGCTAGTGGCGCGGCCATGGCAGCTGAATCTCTCAAACGGCGCAAGTATTCAAAACTTGACAAAGGTTTTATATTTGTGTCGTTTGGGGTGGATTAGACATTTTCAAAGTTTTTTCTAAGAGACTGATTGATTCGGCACATGACCAAAATGCTGGGTTGTATTTGGGGCAGAGGATAAGCCTTGCTATACAGCGTGGTAATGCAGCAAGCATTTTGGGAACTTTGCCGAACATTGAAGATCGTCGAAACCATCTTTAACCTATTTTTTATTATAACTTGAATATTTATAATTGTAAAACTAGGTTTTGGAATAAATAAATTGTTTCTTTATACAACAGTATTAGTATAAAGTCAAGATATAAAGCATTTAGAAAACATTTACCTACAGTACATAGCGCTAGCGCAACATTGTCTATTTCATTGTTTGTACATGGTTTGTATTTGTACCAGATACTCATGTATATACTATATAAACTGCCTGACTGGTATTGATGAATTGTTGCCTGTATAAATAGTAAAAGTACAGGACAGTGGTATACAAGTACTAATCGCCTCGTCATCTCCTTTACCTGAACTTGTACTCTTACTGGACGGTGGATGAAGAGTGAGTACATAATGAGTTCACCCTTTCCAGGTACCATCTCTCTCACGAGCATTATTCATACACAGCATTAGTCACTTGTGTATCAATCACGGCTGACATCAAATAAAGTTGATCAATCATTGAAATAAAAAGTGTGTGAACTGACATCACGAGTCTAGCCAATAGCGTGCTATTTTGAATTTCCCATGCATTTTATCACTAGATGAATCGTTGTGTAACTTTAACTGCTGAAGATAAAGCCTAAAGGTAGATAGTGGAACTCTCTAATTACTACCAGTAAAGCCATCGAGGTTTATTTTTTTAGTTCTAATGTTACTGTAACTGGATGTAGGACTGTACCGACAAATATGTGTTTTTAAGCGTTTCGCTTGTACGTTTATCATCCGTACTGCGACGGAGTGGAACTCATTGCCCGCGTTAACGGTATAATCTGGGCGTCTTCAAGTCAAGAGTAAATAGGTATCTTCTAGGCAGACATGCTACATATTCGGCCGCATCATCGCTTCCCATCAGGTGAGGTAGTGGTCAAATGCTTGCCTATCAATAATATAAAGAAACTATAATTCATTTAAAACCGTTAAGCACTAGTATTTACCTTCATTAATCTCTGCTTATGTACAGATATATTTTTTTTACTCATTTAAATGTAACTGTCGGTATCTGTCCGTTTATTCATTCTGAGTCACAGCATTGTAATTTTGTAAATTACCCATCAACCTAAGCTGGACCTTTGGTGTAACACAAAATTCACGAAAAAGTGTACCGCTAAAACTCTACAAACGTAGATACTGTATATGATTATAAGCAAACTAAAACAATTAAAATGATGTCAATAATGTCTAATCGTCATTACTACACAGCTTACTTTTGCTTGAAATAATTTATAAGTGTAAGCAGCTTTGACTGCCAACGGTCGCACTATTTTCACCACGAAGTCTTCATCGAGGTGGGATTGGCGCTTATGTTTCGTTTTGTCGCCTAGTTTCTGTGGATATTATGAGTGTGGACTCGAAATCTATGTTATGGTAGATCGATGATATAATAACCCGAATGAATACAGTAAAGTTGCTATTGACGACAGCTGCATCTGCTCAGCATCTTACTCTCACAAGCGATTGAAATGCCATTACAACTTCAATCCCAGATGTTTTCTCTATTAATTGGATTATATATATAATTTTATTATAGTAAATGTAACTTGTTGTATAAATTCACTTTCTTTTTAATATTATTGTAAAACTGTGCTGACAAATAGAATTTAAATAAGGTGCAATAATGAAATTCCAAATAAACAAACACGTTTAACTGGCATTAGCTTAGCACACCAATATTTAAAATTATTACGTTTATAAATAATAAAGAAAAAAATAAAATACAGGGTGAAAAATAAATACAGCTTTACGTTGTTCAATACATTTTTATTAAAGTTACAAAAATATAATAGTTACAAAGTAAAAAATCTTACATTTAAAAAAATATGACTTTATAGCATCTTCACGCTTATACCATAATGTGTTACAGGGTTTTAATATTAGAAGTTTATACGTAAAGTTTAAAAGTTAGTTTTATCATCCGTCGCAGTACGGATGATAAACGTACAAGCGAAATAATAATAATACCGAAAACTTTCCAATCTTCCTTGTAGAGCGGTTAACCTACTCTACGGTCAAGTAAAAAAATCTGTTACCAACCTTCAAACCCCAGTCGCATTCTAGGGCTAGGTTGTACCACCAACCTAGCCCTAGAATGCGACTGAGGTTTCAAGAGGGTGGTCTTCGACCATATCATAACTTACCAACAGATGATACAATGGTCAAACAAACAGCGATAAAAAATAGGGTCCTGAGAACCATATTATATCATTATTTTTTATAATAGAAAAGCACTTAAAATCAATACATAACTTAAACTTTGAATAGTGCCATATTTACAACACGCTTGTCATCCTTATGGCATACCATAACAATATATAGAAGAAATAACGGAAAGGCTGAAACATACAACTTTAGAGCTTCTTTGTTATTTCTCCCGTGTACAACATAGCAAGTTAGAGTTTTATTTGGTAAAACTAGGTATATTGTCATTAGAAAATAACATTTCACCCACCTTTTTACCCTAGTTTCACCTAGTTCTATTATTCATTATAATATAGCGTAGTATTTAGTCTTTTGCGGTGGAACATAGATTTTATTAGTTGTTAAAGAAACTAAAACTAGAATTTTACTGCGTCTGTATTTCTACTTCCATCACTGATGTTTGATATATTAAAAATAACGAGTTTAACAATAAATATGACTAAATTGACTATATTGTAGAAATATTTTATAACACCTAATAAAGTTTTAGATAAATGCCAAAAGTTCTTAAATTTTTGGCGGGAATTGAGCGATGTTTTTGACTCTATCTCGCAAAGCCATTGTATGTATAAAACTTGTACATCGACAGCGAACCTTAACGCCATTAAGAGGGTTTATTTTGTCTGCTCTCTCGCTCGCACAATTCTATGTTTTTAATAGGTAAATACAATATGTATACGGGTGTTTTTGTAAATGTTTTCAACGAACTATATGGACATTAATACAAGGATGTTTCAAACTTCTTTTAACTTTCATATCCTTCAATAAGATAAGAAATAACATTCCCAAATTTAAATAAGATTTCCACGCTTTCTTCTTTCAACTTAAAGATATGAAAAATGTCGATATGTGTAAGCGAGAGCGAAGAAGCATAATAATAATAAGCCCCCGAAATCTTATTAAACGCCCGAATCGAAGAAGAGTCTTCTTGGAAGCAGGCTAAAGTATACGATCAAATCTGACACGCCTCCAATGGATTTTGATTGATAGACACGCTATAAGAATGTATGTATATACGGTCGCTACCTGAGGACAATCGTCGGGGCACGTCTTGGACAGCTGGGCGGGAGTCGGAAACGCGGGGGTAAGGGAATGTCCTCAAGGATTACAACCGTTTCGTCAGACCAGCCTGCGACCACCAAAGCCAGCAAGTGTGAAGAAACAGACAAAACTAATTACTATAAAAACTATTTGAGCAATTACAACCAAAATAAATGCATGTCGTCTTCTAATTCTAAGTGGGGCCGACGGGACATACCTGCTGAGGGGTGTACTGTGCATTTCCCCTGCCAGCTCTCACCCGAGCCATCGCAAATACTTTACATAACTGAGTATTGTCCTACTGTATTACGTTTTGTTCGAAAAAAATTACAGGAAGACCATACTGTTATGTTATATGTTATTTAAAATAGAAACAAATACATTAATTTACATACTTAGCGAATGTATAGACAAGTAATTTATAATATTATATAATAATTAACGACCCAGTTGACGCAGTGGGTTAGTTTCTGCCCTCTGCCCCGTGTGTCCTTGGTTCGATTCCCGGCAGGAGCACAACTTTCTCTTCCAAGGGACGTTTGTGGTACTGGTTGTGATTGTGTGTGTGTGATGTAAATGTTTCTGGCACCCACGATAACAAGTCTAATATGGGGCTGTGGTTGTAAATGGGTGTGCTTGTTTGTTGTTTATTATTAATAATAATAATAATATCAATATCCCACATTTCTTAAAAGATACAATAAAAAGAGCGCAAATTGACACATTATTAGTTACATAATAATGACGCAAGCAATTTTTAAGTTATATATTTCTAAATCTATCTTTGTGCCTGGTTGAGGCGACGATTGATCAAAATGCTGGCACTTATTTGGTTTAACGTATTAGCATTGCAATTCAAAGAGGCAATGCCGCCAGCATGATGGGAACGCTACCCACTAGTAGTGGGCTTGAGCACTGGAGTTACCTATAAGCTCGATGTCTTGAAGGTAACTTAAGTCTTTGCTATATATAGATTTCGTTTTTTAAGGATACATAGGAAGTGGGTAAAAATAAATCTAAATCATTTTTTACCGACTTCCCAAAAAAGGAGGAGGTACTCAAGTCGACTGTATTTTTTTTTTTTATGTGTGTTACCTCATAACTTCTTTTCACGTGTGCCGATTGCGAAAATTTTTTTTTTTTTGTTTGAAAGATGTTGCTTTCTAATTTGTCCCATTTAAATTATTTTATTAGTTAGTTCTTGAAATATATTCAATAATGTCTATTTTGTGACGAATAATGCGTACTTTGACGATGTTCTCGTTTACCCGACTTCAAAAGTTACCTCATAACTTTTTCGTTGTGAACCGATTTTGATGATTCTTTTTTATTTAAAAGCTGGTGTTTTTTTTGTAGTCCTATTGAAATTTGATGATAAAGCGGTGAAGTCGGTTTTTTTAAGCTTTGCTTGCGTTTAATTATTAGTTATATTGACAAGACTCAGTGGCCTCGATATTGATGTACACTCACTAAATTAAATTTAAACTATCCCTGTCTCTTACAAAATAGAAACGCAGACAGAGACAGCATACATTTTAGTGCTGTCAAGCTAGTTTATCAATTAAAATATGTACAGCAGAAGCAGAAATGGGGAACGCGTGTTTTTAGTCAATACCAATTACATACTTGACAAAGCTTGCTTAGACATCTAAGTTCTGACTAACTTGATAGCACTAAAATGTATGCTATCTCTGTCTTGTGTTCCTATTTTGTAAAGGACAGGAATAGTTTAAATTTAATTTAATTTAGTGTGTGACATCAGAATCGAGACCATTAGGCAAATATAGGTTAAATTGCAATGATAATAAGGACTATGCTTATGTATGTATCTTTAAATAGGGGTGCTATTATCATACTCGTTTAAGGTATAATTCGAGTATAACCAAATACAATCTACACACAATAATCACACTTAAAATAATAATTGCTATACCTATGTAGGTATTTACTCATAATTATAAACGTTAACATAGATATTTTTGTGATTAATTTTTAAGTGGTTTAGATACACATGGGCAGAAGTTAAAAGTAAAAACACAAACAGTCATAAAAAAACCTAAACGATAAACGTTGTTACACGCTACAAGAACTTTTATTAATAAATACATAATAAATCACCCTTCACCTTAATTGACTTGTAATAAGCAATATTTTAAACTATTTAATTATTTTATAGATCTGTCCGTACCAGCATTCCCAGCTCTATTATTGCCTTATAATATAAAAATATAAAGGTGACGACTCGATTACGCAGTCGAGTTCCTTTCGGTCGAGACTATTACCAACTCCCCTATTAGTCATGTATTTACTTAAAAATGTTATCAGTGTAAATATTGTTTGCAATAAATAATTGAGTATTGAGTTAATATTTCTTGTTCGCCTAGTTTTGTTAACACAATTTGATTCTTGGTCTGTTTAAACCTATACAATATTAAGAATACTAATGTTATTACTTTAAAAACAGTTTGTGATGAGGCAATAGAGATAGGATAATAGCTATTTGATTCAGTCTTATTTTATTACTAACATTAAATTAATTGTGATTGTATCCACAAGCATTGTAAATTACGTTTATTTAAAGCGTTTGGTACACAGACAATCTTGGAAGGTATCCAATGAAATTACAGAAATATATATAATATATAATACATCTTATAGTCCCCTGTGACCGAAAATAGATCTAAATCACTATCTTCCTACGTCGGGGTTGCTCGAAATATGGACTATTTACTCCAGGGGTACTATCAAGTGCTATTAATCAAGGACAATAAATAAACGAAGTGTACGCCCCAATAGTAAAAAAATACAAAGGGGGGGCACAAAATAACATAATCAGAAAATTATAAACACATAAATCGATTGGTGTCCTTACATATGTGATGCAAAATTGTATGTTAAACTTGAGTGTAAACGATCTTTGACTCCCTCGTTATAACAGATGGTATACAACTTACTTTTAGACTTTCTTTTCAGAAATCTATTACATAATTATAGTACAAAATAAATAATTGTATTACTAAATAATTATACATATGCATAGAAATTATATTCTTATACATAAACCCTAATTCACGATATTGATGTCTTTCTTGTGTCCTTACATGTCATTGTGTGATGAAAAATAGTACGGTTAACTTGAGTGTAAACCATCTTTTACACCCTTGTTATAACAGATGGTTTACCACTTACTTTTAAACTTTAATCCTTAACAGTCAATACACATAATTATAGCACAAAAAAGTAATAATGGTATTATTAAGTAATTATACAGAGATCATATTCTCAAACATAAATTCCTTCAGAAAATGCGAAGAATACTTCTGACAAAATTAGGTGTCCTACAAATATACCAGTAAAATGTCAACATCGCTATTTCTCGTAATAACAGATTAATATTTTTTTCATTTTATAGCTTAGATTTTGTGAATTTGTTCTTGTATAATATGTGATTCGCTCAATAGGGAATATACATTATGTCATTCATAAAAACATTACATCTTATAACAAAATAAATATTTTAAAATTCTAGTAGGTTCGAGCAATATTAAACGCGGACATTTTTGACGTTATTTTTGTGACGTCCACCATCCAATCATTGCTGCCGTAAAGGAAAGATGACTTATCATCGACATCAACAATCTGGTTGTATATTAAAAAGCATTTAAGTAAGAAAATAACGTTGTAGGTATAAAAACAAATAGCTGTAAAATAAAGATTGAAATAAATAATAATTAACATTCACTTAAATTTTATGCATATTTCCATTTGGAAGAATATGTTTTGTATTATTTTGTAAATTTTATTTAACGCTACTGATTTGTAAAGGTAAAACGTAATGTTTTTTTTTTATACTTAACAAAAGTAATTGGCTGCATTAGAGTTAAAGATTTTTTGAAAAATTAAAACAACAAATAATCTTTTGCCATCACGAACCCACTAATTATGCACAATTAGTTAAAAAAAGCCTGTCAAAGAGAAAAAATGCGCTGTACTGATACGATTAACCTCATTTTCAAACCTTATTTTTGGTTAAGCTCCAGCAATTCAGTTCCCTGTTCTTCTCGAACTATATCATTTAAAACGACTTCATCCAGTTTTCCATTTGCATCATCATATGCATCCCCCTGTAATTCCTTCTGAATGTCATTCAAGTTCTTCCCACCCGTTTCAGGTATAATAAAATACGTGAAAACAGCTCCAAAAAACGCAACGGCTGCGTAAATCCAAAAAACTCCTTGCAGTGCCAGCAAATCCTTCATATTCTGATAACTTTTACCTATTAAGAAGCCTAGTAAACCTCCGAAGACTGATAACGAAGTCATGGCAACTGCTTTAACATTTAAAGGGAATATTTCCGCTGGAATTACACTGGATAAAGCTATAAAACCGAAGGTAGATATGACATTCGACGACACGATCCCAACGAAAGGTATGAACCCGTAAGGAGTGAGAGAATCATGGTCGATTTTAATCACGTTGAGGAGAAAGAAGTATATCCCTACGATGAAGAGAGACGTTCCGGTGCCGAGATATGAGCTTATGAGAAGCGGTCTCCGTCCCATTCGGTCGACTAGAAATGATGACGCCATTGCTGGAAAGAAAGATTAATTCAGTTTAATGTAAAGATTTTAAGTAGGAATTTCGATCCTAAGGTTTACTGTTTGGCATAATTATATAGAAAATACTATATACTATATAGATATTAGGATAAAAAGCTTGAATAATCTTAATTTATTTCTAGGATGGAAGATGACTGACTAAAGGCATCATTAAAAATACAATTGCCGTGGCAAGAAGTGAACTTAACACATTTTTTTTTTTCAGTATAGACAAACGTTTGATCACTATCTCACCCGATTGTAAGCGATGATGTAGTCGACGATGTAGCACACTTTCCTAGATTCACTCGCGTCTTGAAGACTCTCATATTTTGATAGGTATCAGGAAAAACCGACTCAGGCAAAGAGTTCCATTCTTTTGCCATTTGCACAATAAATGTAGAAGTAAACGCTTTGTCCGCATTTGTAAAATATTTACCATATACCGGTGCCGATTAGCAGTTTGTCTGCTTGTTCGATTATAGAATGGGGATGGGGAAAATAGATCGTGTAATTCCTTGGGACACTCCAGAAATGTATTCGATAAAATATCGAGAGACTAGCTACCTTGCGACGATGTCCCAAGCGAAGAGACTTTGACAGCGAGCAGATGACATCGGTCATCTGCTCGCTGACAATGAGTCTCTTGGCTCTTCGCTCAATGGTATCAAGAGCCTCAAGCTGGTACTTGGCTGAACCGTCCCAAAGATGAGAACAGTACTCCATACATGACCGGACTTGTGCTTGACTTATCGGATTGATGTAAACGAATTCAGGCGTATAGAACCTATGGTCGGTAGAATGATGAAACATATCTGCATACTTCTGATATAAAATGGGCTGCATGGCTTTCAGTTATAATTACTGCCTAATTTGTTACTGCCAAAAATCGATGTTGGATATCGAGTAATGTGGAACACAATGGCCTCGATTCTGATGTCACACACTAAATTAAATTTAAACTATTCCTGTCTTTTACAAAATAGGAACACAAGACAGAGATAGCATACTGCTGTGCTGTCAAGTTAGTCAGAACTTAGATGTCTATGCAAGCTTAGTCGAGTATGTGTTGTATTGGTGTTAACTAAAAACAAGCGCCTTTCTGCTTCTGCTGTTCATATTTTAATTGATAAACTAGCGTGACAGCACTAAAATGCATGCTATCTCTGTCTTGTGTTTTATTTTGTAAGAGTCAGGGATAGTTTAAATTTAATTTAGTGAGTGTACATCAGAATCGAGGCCATTATATATATATATTATAATATATTAGTCATTTATGTAGGCACCTTGATAAATAAGTGGTAATCTACATCTTACAAATAAACTAAAGTACTCACACACGACGAACGTGATGATGCCAAATATTATGAAGACCATATTCTGCTGGTTCTTCTCTAGCCCGCTCTCGATTATGATGTCTCCCAGATAATGTTTGATGGAAATTCCGCCGGTCATAATATGGGTGAATTTTATACCTGGAAACAAATAATGCTGTATGATAAATCTATGATATCTACAGTCTATTGATGCTTATATTGAACTGCTCGTTAGCTTAGTTGGGTGGGGCGTTCGCCTTCTAAGCAGGGGGTATCGGGTTCGATTCCCGGCGAGACCACAAGTTTTCTCACCAAGGAAAATGTGTGTCTGAGTCTGGTTGTGATTGTGTGTGTGATGTGAATGTTTCCGGCAGCCACGACACAAGTCATCGAACTTAGTATGGGCTGTGAATGTGAAGGCGTTTATTATTGTTATTATTATTATATAAAAAAAATTAAATGGTGACCCATTTCATCAGATCCCGGTCTTTAAAATTTTAATAGAAAACTTTTTCATCTATGCGTAGCTATGCTTTGTAGCTATCGCAATCTAAAGCAGTCCTTGTCTTATAAGGAATCTATTGTCTAGCATATATATAGACTATTTCGACTAGATTTGTGTGTTTGTCACTCATCACACCTAAACTGCATACATTTTGAAAAATAATTGCACTGGAATAATAAATTTAATGGGAGCGAATCCATCGAGCTCAACTGGTATTATAAAATAATTTATTAGACGAAGCAGTACCTAAGAAATTTTATCTACAATAAAACATTCAAAAAAAGCCTTTCTATGCATTCCGCCACATCATCGCTTTACATCAGGTGAGTTTATGGTCACTTGCTCGCCTAATGAGCTAAAAAAAATCACAGTTTTAAAAATACAATCAGCAAGAACATTCAATATTGTCAAATCACGCATACACGCTCATTGATGCCAAACAATCCTGTTCCATATAGTATATGGTACAAGAAATGTTAAAAATACAAGAAATAATAATTTAAAACTTCACAGTAACTCGAACCCTAAATCCGCAGGTTCAAGTCCCGCCACAAGAGATACATAATAATTTTCCTTCCTATAATCATGTTTATTTCCAGGCGGCTTATTAAACAAATATCTACAAACCGGCAGCTACGATAACAGCACGCCTGTATTGCTTCCCCGTAAACAGTTCAGAAACACTGGTGGAACGGCTCATCTCAGTCTTGACTCCAGCTCGCATCAAGTTCAGCTCTTCTTCTAGCGTCTGAAATATAAACAAGACTCATTGGTGATAGTAAGCTAGTTGAGTGAAAACTGCAAAGTCTCAGTCACCGACGTAAGGTAGCAAGCCTATCCGGTATTCTATCGCTTTTATTTTGGAGAGTGTGCTCAGGAATTACATGATATAATTCCTCCATGCCCTTTTTACCATCAAACAACAAGACAAACTGTCAAACGTCATCCATTTATGGTTGACATACTTCCAGTACGTATATTATCCGTACTGCGAAGGAGTGGAACTCATTGCCTGCGTCTTTGTTCCCTGAACGGTACAATCTGGGTGTCTTCAAGTCTAGAATGAATAGGTACCTTCTAGGCAAGCATGTTCCATCTTCGGCCGCATCGTCACTTTTCATCAGGTGAGATAGCGGTCAAATGCTTGTGTATCTAGCATTAAAAAAAATGGACCCCAATGTCTGACTTGCAAAATGATAAAATGTTTTTCATCGCACTATCATACTATGAGTTTAAATTATATAATTGAAAAAAATTGTGTTTTGGAGAATTTTAAATTGTTACCCATAACGATGTTTGGTTCACTTGTTAAAGGTGTACCGAGGACCTACGAATAAAAAGAAGAAAATGACGGCCTGTAGCCATCGTAGCCATGGACGCCTTTTTTCAACTTTCACAGGAGAATTTAGACGAATGAAACGATTTCAAAAATACTTTTACCAATTTTGTTACATTACTACTTTAAGGTAAGTCATTCTGTGTCACATCTGTGTTTTGTCGAAAGCTATTTTTAACAGTTACATTTTAGGTGTTTATTGTTTTTTAATCAATTTTCAATGAGAATCGCAGATGTTTCCGTTTCTCTTTTTTCGCCGTAAAAAATATTTAAGCATTCTAAACTGCTTTATAAAATAATTCCCGCGGGTACGGCACTTGCGCGGGTAAAACCGCAGAGCGCAGCTAGTATTACATACATTTAGTATTCTTTAGGTAACTACTAATAAAATATAATAATATATTTAAATGACAAAAGGTCAAACAATTCATACGAGAGTGAACAACTTCTAAAGAAGCTTATCAATATCATACCTATAGTTATTTATAATTTAGTTAAGTATGTTCTGATTAACAATAACAACCGCAAAATGCATTTGGAATTTTCGTTCGATATAATTTTATGTGCAAAACTATATTTCCATATGTTCTTTAATTGAATATTTTGAAATTGTGATAATAACACTACAACACTTAATATTACGTCGTTCCGAACTGAGATCTCGCGCCTACATTTTGCTCCATACAGAAAAACTTTTCAGGTTAATTGCTTATAACTTTTTTTCTACATAATAATTATTTGATTTCTGTATTTATTGTTTAAGTACGAATATTATACGCAAGTTTCAGCGTTCAGTGTGAAGCCGTTTTTGAGATAGACCCCGGGACAAAATAGGTCTAAAAATAGTTTCTTTGGTTTTTGGTTTTACTATCATGCTGGCGGCATTGTCACTCTGAATTGCAATGGCAATACGTAGAGGCAAATAAGTCCTACCAGCATTTTGATCCCGCGTCGTCTCGCCTCTAATAAGTTATATTGGAAACCCTTGAGTACAGATAGATATAGTACTATTTTATGCTAGATAGGCAAGTACTTGACCGCTATCTGACCTTTTTTATGCCCCATAGGCTAGCATTTGACCACAATCTCATCTGATGGAAAGTGATGATGCGGCCGAAGATGTTGCATGCTTGCCTAGAAGGTACCTTTTCACTCATGACTTAAAAACTCTCAGATTATACCGTTCGGGAAACAAAGACGAGGGCTATGAGTTCCACTCCTTCGCAGTACGGATGATAAACGTAGAAGAGAAACGGTTCGAGCGAACTGGAGGTATGTCAACCATATATGGATGACGTTTGACAGTTTGTCTTGTTGTTAGATGGTAAAACGGACAAGGTGGAATTGACTCGTGTAATTCCTGTGCACACTCTCCAAAATGTATGGATAGAATACCGATAGGCTCGCGACCTGGTGAAAAGTGTACTTTTGTAAATAATTATTATCATGAAGGGCGAAGAGGCACAAGCAGTAATAAATAATTGTTACCTTTTCGTCCTTACGAGTATATCCACGCAGCTTCCTCAGTTCTTTCTTCGCTTTGTAGACATTACCCTCCTTCAGTAAATAGTAAGGGGTTTCCGGTATCCACCAGCACAGGATAAAATATATAAAGGGTAGGGGTAACATCAAGTAGTTCAGCAGGTCGTATGACAGTGAAGGTCCAATAGCCATGACCAGAAGGTTTCCCAGGTTGTAGGCTACTCTAGTGAACAGAGCTAGAGTGGCTCGAAGGTCTTTGTCTGCTATTTCTGCTAGGTATATACCTATAACCTAGAAAGAGAAAATTTTGTTGACTATAGATAGATAGATAGATAACTCTTTATTGAACACCTTAAGAGGGTTTATTCCATTTGTCTCTCTCGCTCGCACATTTCGATATTTTTAAATAAATAAATGCAATTAGCTACGTGGGTTTCTGAAAATGTTTTCAACCAACTATATTAACATTTATACAATGAATGTTTTAATCTACCTTTTGTTTAATAAACGAAGAAAGCGTGAAAATCACATTGAAATTTGGAAACTGTTCTTTTTCATCTTATTGAAGGATATGATAGCGAAAAGAAGTTTGAAACATCCTTGTATTAATGTCCAGATAGTTAGTTAGTTGAAAACATTTTTAAAAAACACGTGTACATAATATTATTTAATAAAAATATCGAATAGTTCCAGCGAAAGAGAAAGCAAAAGGAATAAACCCTCTTATTTGTGAGAAAAAACAAAACAGAAAATGGTTATTTATAAAAAAGTGTAACAGCAGGCGGTTTTATCGCTAAAAGCGAAATCTCTTCTAGACAACCTAAGTATGGGCATATATGTAACTGGAATGTGTTAAACGGTGGTATACACTAATCAAGAAAAAATAAAAAGTGCAAGAACTTATCCAAACAATTACATACTAAATATACAAACATATGCGTTATTTGGGTGTTATTAAATAATTTATCTAAAACACTCGAACGAACGCCACTATCAAGTGTCTATCCCGGTTCGAAACAATCGTAGATCCGGGGCTATTGTTATTTACATTGTCAGTGTCGAGTAGACAGATGTTTTTAGAAAAGTAATAAAAAATAAACACAAACACTTTTACAGTCACAGCCCCACACTAAGTTTAATGACTAGTGTCGTGGCCGGAAACAATCACATTACACCCAGAACCAGAAACAAATTTTCCTTGGGAAGAAAACTTGTGTTTACACCGTGAATCGAACCCGATACCTGCTGTTTAAAAGGTAAAACCGCAACAAACTAAACTAACAGTTTAAATAAAAAAAATGTGTAGTTACTTACAGTGCTCAACATGCCGATTCCGACACTCCATAAGAGACAAGTGAAGCAAAGAAGCCATCCTTTTAACGCGAACACAGCAATTATCTATGAAAAGTAAAGGAAACATTTTTTTTCATTTACACAGTCATTTACGTAAGTTTGTGTGTAACTATTTGTTTTACGTATAGGTATAGAATTATGTGTTAATTCCCCCTTGCCCGTTTTACCATCTAACAACAAGACAAACTAAAATAACGTCATCCATATATGGTTGACATAACTCCAGTTCGTTCGAAGCGTTTCACTTCTACGTATAAACGGATGATAACATCCGTACTGCGAAGGAGTGGAACTCATTGCCCTCGTCTTTGCTTTCCGAACGATTCCTGTACGGAGTCTTCAAGAGTGATTAGGTTACTTCTAGTCAAGCATGCTACATCTTCGGCTACATCATCGGTTTCTATCAGGTGAGATTGTAGTCAAATTCTTGTATATCGAGCATAAAAATATCAGGAAATTGCTTGATGAATTTGATGAGCTTCAAGATCCGTGCGTAATATCTATCTGTATTTTTAATACGCCGATGGTACTAAACTTATATATCTTATATAATATACTTACTATTTGTAGGACTGTCTCTACCGTTTACCATAGAAAAATACATAACATAATTACCGAAACGAGGTACGTACTTAATACAAATTATAGTAGACTCAAACCTTGGATGGTAACACGCACGACTTCCTAATCGCTATCATAATATCAATGCATGTACTTAACTCATCGCCGTTCTCTAGTACCTACTGCTTCTGCTTTGTTATGTTATCTAAGTAACGTGCAATGGTTACCAAACACCACAATTACTCATCCAACAGCTTGCTACGGCAAACTCGCGAGAATGGTGCGTGACGTCACTGAATCGCTACATTATAATCCTACCATTTTATGAAGTATGCGCTGGTGTTCTCACCTACGGGTGCTTCTCCATCATTATAACTTGCAATGGTTACAAAATTTACTAACCCCACGGATTGTTACGAGTCGTGTGGACTAATAGTAATAGAAAACGTACCACTTATTGAAACTCCTGAAGTATAACCAAGCTTCTGAATATGAAGCTAATTAATGTAACGTAGGTACTGGCGATATCTCTAACATTGTTCTGGTACATCAGGAAGACAACGTGCAATGGTTACGGAACTCACCGATCCTGCAGCTTGAAATGGAGCGCTCCCAAGGATGGTAAGACGACGTCCCAGTTTGTCAGCAGTGTACCTGGTGATGAAGCTCCCTACTATGAAACCGATGGGATTTAGAGATACCATCCATGATATTCCATCCTGAAAGCGGTAGAAGGAAATACGATACAATATTTGTAGATTATACTTGTAAAGTCGACTTTATTCTTTATCTCCATCGCTAAAGTTGAACATGTTTTATTATTCTGACCCCTTATAGCTCCTACATTGGATGAGATCGTTTCTATTTAAATTGATCAAAAATCTACTTTAATGGTTCGAAGTTTTGTCAGATTCAAATTAAAAGAATTTGAAGAGCTGTATTAGTAGTAAGTAATTAATCAACAGTGAATAGGTATCTTCTAGTCAGGCAATTCACATCTTCGCCCGTATCATCACCTTCCATCGAGATAGTGGTTAAATGCTTGCCTGTTTAGCATAAAAAATAAGGTAGGTGCTAGGAACTCTCCGGAAATTCTCCAAACTCCGATAAAGAATGTAACTGTCGTTTAACCGGAAGATGGCGATTAAATGTTGAATAGCTGACAAAACCAAAAGTTATCACATGCTACCGCCGACGATTTCATACAATAGCTAGGCTGCTTCATATTGCACGCATTTAGTTTGCACGGACGGTGTGTCAGGACACCGGCATATCATCCTTCATCCAGCGATACCGGTGCCAATTCCAACTACCCACAATATGAGAGTCTTCAAGTTGCGAGTGAATAGGTAACAAAAACATTCGCTGCTTGAAACACATTTAATATCTTAACTAACTTACCATTACTATAACAAGATTAAACGCAAGCAAAGCTTAAAAAACCGACTTCACCGCTTATATTTTGATTTTGGCTGGATCGATTTCGATAAAATTTTAATGGGACCTTAGAATAATAATCTACCAAACAAAAAAAACAACAAAATCAATTCATAATTGGCGGAGATATCGCGTAACATATATACAAAGAAAATAAAACATATAGTCGAATTAAGCACCTAATTTTTTAAAGTCGGTTGAAAATTGTCCGTTCATTTAGTTAAGTGTGCATCTTCTAAACAGCAGGTATCGGGTTCGATTCCCAATAGTAACAAAAGTTTCCTCCCTAAAGAACAATTTGTGTTTCTGGGTGTGATGACATTAGTCATCGCACATAGTGTAGAGCTGTGGGTGTTTAATCGTTTACAAAAAAAAGTATATGTTAATCCTAGATCAAAACCATGTCATTTAATTTATTTTACATTAATTTCATCCGTCGCGCTTTATTTTACTTACACTGTTTAGCTCTAATACATCAGATATTAATTAATAGCCAAATTAAAAAATGTGAGAACACAACTACTTGAGAACACTTGACGGTTTTTGTTTGTTTGCTTCCACCCAAGTTAACAAAATACAAAAATAACCAACCACTGCACTCGAGCACTCGTGTTTAATTTTTTTTACACACATTCTTGGACTTCGCACATTTGTACCCACTTCCAAGATTCTTCTAAAATGTGTGTCCTTTTTTCGGAAGACCTTTCTTCCTTTAACTAAAGTACCTGGATGACCGAGATTTGCTCGCTGTTTTTCGGATAAAACGACGTTTTCTAAAAATGAAACCTAACTAGATCGATTTATCGCCCCCGAAACCCCCTGCATACTAAATTTCATGAAAATCGTTGGAGCCGTTTCCGAGATTCAGATTATATTATATATGTGTATACAAGAATTACTCGTTCAAAGGTATTAGATAGATAATGCTATCAAGTTCATTAAAAAAAGTTTAATTGCATCATTCTGAACTCTACCTATTACATTTTATACTCTAGCGATATTTTTCTCTTAAGTTATCGAGGCCCACAACGTAATATATCACACGGGAAAAATTCTGCGATTAAAAAGTCACATTACAGTCAGTTTACTGAAATGATATTCATTTATTCAAAGACCTAGATTTACAATATAAATATTCAAGTTATAAAAAAAACTACAATTTCTGAATGAATTCAAAACTAGAACAAAATATGTTTTGTTGTGTTTAAGGTTCTAGTGAAAAAAATTTATTTCTCCAAATATTGTTTATGTGCTCGCATATTATGTTATTTCAAGCTGTACAAATATCCTTACTTCAGTAAAATATTATTTGTATTTATGTATGTAGGTATATTAAAAGTATATGTACTTATTAATGCATTATAGCATTTATCTTGTATAAGTATGTGTATAACTTTAATATTAAATAAACTGTAATTGTCATCATTTTATTCAAAATCCACCAAAGGTTGTCTAGACGAGATTGCTGTTAGCGATAAGACCGCCCATTGTACACTTTAATTTTTATAATTTTATTGATTTTTTTTAATGTGAGGTGTGACAGTAAAGAGTTACAATTAATCAAAATAATAAAGAAAAACAAGACAGCAGTACGATCAGAGCGCGATCGAGCGAAGACTATAAATATAAGACTCAAGACATTAAAATAATGGCTTGAGTCTTTGCTCACAGAGTCTACCTGTGAGCAAAGAAAGCAAAAATGTTATCAATTATTCGATTTTGACATTTCCAATGTAAACTCTCATTCTCAAAAGGCTTAGAAGGTACACGCCCATTTCTATAGTATTTTTTTTCATAAAAACAACAAAACTTAAATGGAAAATAAGATTATATAGTCAGCAGCAGATTAGTTAACAGCCTTCTGGGTATTTGCACAGATCAAATCCTTCAAGAAAACATGAAAATGTAAGTAAGTTCTACTTACTTTAGTGATATCAACGCTAGTCTCGTTTCGTTCAAACTTCAATATAACAGGCGATGGCCACGCAGAAAACGCTCCTAGGGCCAAGAATGCGAATGAAACTGAAAAGAGAACGAATATATAACTATTACCGTAAATACTTGTTATTAGGAAGATGGCAATAAATCTTCATGCCTAATATTTAATCTAATATTTAAATCACCCAGGTGGTGGAATAAGATGAAGGGGTTAAGAAAAGAGTGAAGAGTGGATTCTTCACTCTTTTCATATAGACATATTTCTCGGCTAAACAGATTTTCACTAAATGTTTCACCAGATACCACTTATACATAAACGTGAAACATATACATATATTAACTTATATTTGAACGTAGGCTAAAAACACACACATACACAAACCCTTATACTCAAACTGTCTGATACAGTATTGATTTGAAAAATCGGGTAATAGAATAATTAATTATTTGTTTTCAAGGTAGAGTCAGTTGGTAACGACGCGTCGATAAGAGAAAAATAACATATAGGTTTGTAATCTTCATATAAATACTTACCACAAAGTGTCACCAGGTATTGGACCTTCCGACTTCTTTGTTCCATCTTCAGATTCCACAAAATATTTCCAAAAATATAATACGATTATTATGACTAGGAGTATTTGGAGATCATGCAGACTTCCAGCGGAATATTAATTAGTGGAACTATTTGAAATGGCTTCTCGCAAACCTGCCGCGATCGTTTTTGGTCGATCATCGATGCCGAATGAGCCCACCGAAGCCACTGCAAGAGTATAAGTAGGGCTCAAACTCAACAAAAAAATGCCCCCTCCGTTATCCATAACAATACCCCGGGAAAGTACCTACCAAACAGTACTCCGGGAGAGTACCTACCAAACAGGGTCAAAGAAAAAATGCTTACCGAAACCCAATGTTATAAAATGGGGAAGCCCTTTGTTTTAACTTCGGACAATCAATAACGATATTGACCGGCTCCCAAAAAGGAGATCCGACTTTTTCACTTATTATAAGTTGATGTGATAGTCAAACGTTGGTTAGAGATAAAATAAATATCATTAGCATTTATGAATTCGCTTTAGGCGCCAATACTTTATTTAATTAGAAGAATAGGTTTAATTGTTCGTGTTAGGAATCTTAGATAACCTAGAGTCCGCCTGGGGTAGTAACACACCATTGCCAGACATTTACCTAACCGCCAAGCAGTAGTGTGCAAACATTACTGTATTTCGGATTGAAGGGCAATATGTTTCTAACTAATTCTAACCTAACCGCCAAGCAGTAGTGTGCAAACATTACTGTATTTCGGATTGAAGGGCAATGTTTCCAGTAAAATTACTAGGATTAAAGAGATTTACCATCTAATATCTAAGGGTGACGAGCGCAGTGCTTTGCGCCGCAGGAGTTCGAATCAAAAATCAAAATCTTTTATTCACATGGGCCCCAAAGAGGCACTCATGAAAGTTAATGATTCTACTGCCAGATTCGCAAAATTATATAAGTTTAAAACTCTGGGTGTCATTGTCAGCGACTTGCTCGACTCGTCATTCAACAATTACATTTTTTTGTATAATATCTTCGGAATTACATAAATCGAATCTGATTGAATGGCTATAGTTGGTCTCATATTAAATTCATTATTGTTGGTTTGGTTTAATTAGCTAAAATAATATGTTAAGTTTTTTATTTTAATAATTTAAATATACATAACTTTTACAGTCGCAATCACGGTTCACAAATCTGTAAAATATGATCAATCAAGGAGATAAGAGCGACGATAGAGACGGCGGATGTCATTTTTAGTTTTAAAATATGTAGGCTCACATTTAGTAATCGACAATGGGCGTGTTATCTTTGAGATTGGTAGCAACCTACTTTTCATCTTTTTGCGAATTGTTGCCACGAGAACTAAAAATGATGTCCCGGCAGTTATCCTTGAGAGCCGGTCGTTCTTGGTGAGATAGTGGTCAAACGCTAGCCTATCAGAGATCTTTAATACCTAAATAATAATTATTGATCAAAACTACGTATGCTTATCTGTTAAAATAAAATATCTTATATTATTAAAAAAGTAATTTTCGTAATCCCTCCAAGGTTCAGAATCAGAATCAGAAACATTTTATTGTTATTAACTGTGAATATAGTTAAGTTGTCCATTGACGTCCCAGTTGGCACAGGAGGCAGGTCAATATTATTAGTCCTGGGTTTCGATTCCCAGCAGGAGCACAGTTTTTCTTCCCAAGGGATATTTGTGCTCCTGTTTCTGGGTACGATTGTGTGTGATATGACTCACAGCCCCACACTAAATTCAAAGACTTGTATCGTGGGTGTCGGTAACATTCACATCACACACACATTACACCCAGAAACAGAAGCACAAATATCCCTTGGGAAGGAATTTGTGTTTCTGCCGAGGATCGAACCCAGGACCCACGGCGCAGAAGGCGGGCAGCTGTCCACTGCGCCAACTGGGTCGTCTCTCTCGAGATTCGTAATCATGAGGAACTTTTATATTTTTTTATGTTCGTAATTAAGTTTCATGATATAACACGCCCTACTCGCATCTCGAAGATTTAATATTTCAAAGGAAAACTAAGAAAACTACATTAAAAATTGAAGTAAACAAAAGGATTTTTAAACTAGGTACTTCATCATTTGTGCATCATTTTAAAATTCGCGCCAAAAATCGACTCTCGAATTTATGCTCAAAATCTAGACTTTAACGTTCCGTCTCGATGTTCCGTCAGTTTCGGCGACATAACCTACATAAACTTTAAGCAACTAGTAAGAAAAACAAAGGAAATTATACTCTAAAATGATGAGAAGAGATACTAAAAGTTAAGCCTATATCTAACTCTACCTTTATCTACGTACTATCCATTATGAATGGACAGAGATAACACGATGTAAATATTACGCTAGTGGTAGATTATAATTATGATTTAAGAACACCAAAAAATAAATATATATAATATTTTTTATATTACCGCCATTAGTGTTCGTTTGCAGACACTACTAAAATAATAAACAAGACGAAGTTATTAATAAAAAAACAATACATACCCAGCAGTAATGCCCTAACTAATTTTGCTGCAAATAATAATTATAGGTTATTACACAGAAATACAAAACATTTTGTTTACGTTAGAAAACTAACTAAAACTGTGCTAACACTGGGAAACAATCCTCCTCTCATCGCGAATGATAAACCACTGACTGAACTGGGAAACTGAGTGAACACTGAACAGTAAAAGTTGAACACTGATGAGTATGACTGAACAAAACTGAGTCATTAGGTGAATGAACTTGTATCGCGTTCTCCTTGGAAAAATGTAGTTGTCAAACTGATTATATTTGCGCATGCTTATAGGAACTATGTTTAAATAACATTCCCCCTCTACATTAACAACATACTCGTAGTATTATAACTGATAGACTTAATGTCTACGCCATTGATGTAGCTACATACGAGGTATGTCTACTTAGACAGATTTAACGCAATTTATAAATATAGTAACATTTCTTGATTTCTTTGAAGTCCGTGATAGAGTTATTATTACAACTATATCTTAATATGTATACTCCATTTTATACTAAAACTAGCAATCCACCCAGGCTTCGGGTGTGATATATGAAGAACCGCTCGACCGATTTTGTGCAAACTTCACATAAACCATCTACTAAATAGTCCGAACAAAGCCTAAACATTTGGTTTGGATAGGTGAACCCGTTCTTGAGTTATAACATTACAACGAAAAGTGGCATTGATTTTTATATATATGTATAGATAGATATATCTAAATCTACCAATTATACTATACTGATAGAATGAAAATAGGATAAATACTTATATTGAACAGTAATAATTCACCCAACAAACAATAGTGACTTAGAAATAGGGAACATAAACTATGTGTACAACGGGTGGTCTTATCGCTCAAAGCGATCTCTTCCAGTCAACCAATTGGAAGTATAACATATATGTTGGTGAATTCTAATGAAAATAATCTATGTCATTCTCCTTTTCTAAAAATGTACTGTAAAATTTTACTATTTGTGTTATTTATTATTTAAGGTGTTCAATATAGAGTATATCTATCTATCTATCTATCTTAATGTAAAAATTATAAAGATATACGATATACCTACAGAAATATAGGATTACTACGCTGTTAATAATGTTATAGTGATATGATGAAAACTGTAGGTTAAATAAACCCTTTCACAGCCACACTAAGTTTATATGACTTATGTCGTGAGTCCCGGAAACGTTCATAATATCACACACACAATTACAACCAGAACCAAAAACACAAATTTTCCTATAAAATAATTCTGTTCCCGCCGGGAAACGATCCCATTCAAATACCTAAAATGATACATTAAAAGGATTAAGGATGTCTGAAATTAAACAATGTTACAGATCAAATTCTTTATGAATATATTTTGAAGAAAATAAACATGGCATTAAATATGATTTTGTAAAAAAAGCAGCTAAACGGCTCTTGTCCTTACATACTAGATAGCCAACAGTGGAAAAGACTTGTTCTGCTTTTGTTTGTAGGATTATCGGTGAATGAGAATGAGTTTAGTTTCTACTTAATCGTGTAGATCCCGCTGATCTCGGTCAATTTACAAGCGATATTAATCCCGCATTGCATGCAGGATCTCAGTATTTCGGGATCCCCATATCCAGGTATTACTTTCCGTAATCGTGAGTATTACACATGAATCAAAAACAAAGTAAAAACGTATAAAAAATTATTCATAAACTAAAACTGTAAAAAATAAAATGTTATCTTTTGTTTTAAAAAGATTGTGGCGAATCGCCACTATCTGTAGTGTCCCAACACTAAAGTTCGCCCATCACTAATCCGGAGATTGTCAATGTCACTGGTCAGAACTCGCGGCAAAAACATTTCGACAGACTTGGCTTTGGATTATTATTCACCAACTGCGATTGGTATCTAAACTAACTAATATTATACCTAATTGTGACTATCGGTAACGGTGTTCCATGAATATAACGTGTCTATTATTGTACTCCGGACGTTTCCTTCAGCACGTTCCCCTCACCCATCATATTGATGAAGCAAAGCGTTAGAGAGAAACCTCGGGGTGCTTCCATGACTGGATTCCCCGGTTTCCCAAAGTGGTGACCTCCTCGCGTAACTGAAAATTGCGCCCTACAACGTGAGGTGGATAACGCCTGCGAAACGATCATTACGTCAGTCGTCAGCCTGTGCGGGACGACTCTGACGCTACTCGCCTACTCGAAGGACGACGGAGCTACAACGAGGCAGCCTACCCGCTGCGCCGCCCTGCATACCCTAAGAGTGCAGGTGGCAACCTGCTTCAGTCTTCATAGCGCCAATCCGACATTCCAGCCCCAAATTTGTGCCCTGACAAGTGTTTTGGTTGTGTATCAGTTATCCTTGTGCCCTCAAACACTATCAAATATTAATAAGTGCATGTGTTCTTTCCAAATTGCAAACATTCACCATAATAATATGGATTCATTCATATCTGTTGGATAAGTGCACCTAATCCATTGCCCGTCATTGTTTGGTCATTAAATGCATGCTCCGACTGGTATAACACCGTGTCACCGACTCACCTGGATTGCCAACCTAACGCATATGGTATAAGAATGCTGTGCATGTGTGAGTAGACACCCGTGATAGTATCGCCCCAGCCACGCAAGTACTGTTTGACTTTTTAGATTTTTTTTGTTTTGTTATTTTATTTCATGTGTTTACAACATACAATAACACAGTGGTAACCAAGCAAGCAACTAACCATTGGGACTGGTATAAACAACAAAATTATTATTGCCTATATATATAATTTAGCATCAGGGTATTTTTGTATGACAATGTTTGATTTTTGTTTGCATGTTCACTTAAGGCTTGTCAATTAATTGGTGATTTGTTTGGGAATGTTATACCTTTTTAGTGCCTTTTACACACATTTAAAAGTGGAACATTTATATACTTTTTCATTTTTTATTACAAACTCAGCTATCTTATATTAATTACCAAACCCAACATTGACAAGACTTAATTTTTATTTTTGTGTGTGCATGAACAGTCTTATCATAAAATTATTATTGTTTTGTACGCCTAAATGTGACTGATACTAATTATTTTTTTTATGTTATCATCTCCATTGTAACAAACATAATATTTCATAATTATTAACTTTGAATGTTAGTATATGGTGTCTATTGGTTTGGGTTGTGTGTTATATTTGTAAAAGTTTTTTTTTTTACTTATTTCTTGCCTGTCTTCCAACACTTGTCATGGATGCAGAACTGCAGGCTCGCTTTGCTGCTCTGGAGGCTGAGAATATAAAACTGCGTTCTCAGACCAAAGTTGAGAATGACGATACACCTTCTGTATGTCGTATTGCTGTCAAGCTACCACCCTTGTGGCCTGATAGGATCACAGTGTGGTTTGCTCAAGCCGAAGCACAATTTCAAATTGCCAGCATTCAGTCAGACATTACAAGGTACAGCTATATTCTCAGTCAGTTAGACCAGAAAACAGCTGCTGAGGTGGAGGATGTCATCATAAATCCGCCTTCTGAAGGCAAGTACCAGAAATTGAAGGAGACATTGATTAACCGTTTTTCAGCATCCGAGCAACAGCGTATGAGGCAACTTCTGAGTGAAGAAGGATCCGGGGATAAGAAACCGTCTCAAATTCTTCGTCATCTTAGGTCACTTGCAGGCACCACAATGTCCAGCGATAACATCCTTCGCCAGTTATGGCTTCGTCGGCTGCCTCAAAATGTACAAGGTATTCTTGCAGCACAAGCTGACCTCCCATTAGAAAAACTGGCTGAGATAGCTGACAGAATAATTGAAGCCGTACCTAGTCCTCTGACTGTTTGTGCAACAACCGCATCTCCGCTAGACACCATGATGGAACATATACAGGAACTTAGCAGACAAGTTGCTGCTTTATCTTGTTCCGGAGCATCTACGTCCCACGTTCGTCCAACAGCCAAATGCAGCCAGTCATCGCGCAGCACTACTCATGACCAACATGCAAAATACTGCTGGTACCATAGGATATATGTGTCTAAGGCCCTCAAATGCATTTCTCCCTGTAGTTGGAAGGTGGAAAACATAAAACGCAGTCAGTAGCGGCGGCGACTGATTGCGACTCCAGTCAATACTCAAGCCGCCGTCTTTTTGTTACTGACCGTGTCTCAAAACGACAATTTTTAATTGATACAGGTTCCGACTTGTGTTGTTACCCTCGCATCTGGCTTTCAGACCGGAGGAAACCTTCCGACTATGAACTCAGCGCGGCTAACGGTAGCAGCATTAAAACATACGGTACTGTCAATTTGTCGCTCAACTTCGGCCTTCGACGGCAATTTGTGTGGAAGTTTGTTGTCGCCGACGTTACTTCTGCTATAATTGGCTCAGATTTTCTAGCGCATTACCACCTACTTCCAGACTGCCGAGTCAAACGTTTGGTTGACGGCCTTACCAGCTTTTCTACGCCAGCTTCCGTCGCTACTTCGGAACAGCTGAGCGTAAAGGCCGTGGCCTCGAATTCTGTTTATGCTCGGATATTAGCAGAGTTTCCGGAAATTACTCGCCCTCCTGGACTTCCTAGGATTATTAAGCACAATACTGTGCATCACATCCAGACGACAGATGGCCCACCGATTTCTTGCCGTCCTCGCCGCTTGGCTCCTCAAAAATTATTGGCAGCCAAAAAGGAGTTTGAGGACATGGTAAAGTCGGGCACTGCAAGGCCTTCTAAAAGTGCTTGGTCATCTCCGTTGCACATGACTCTGAAAAAGGACGATACTTGGCGTCCATGTGGCGACTATCGCTCACTTAACGCCAGAACTGTACCGGACAGGTACCCAGTCCGGCACATTCATGACTTTGCCCACAACCTCAATGGTTCCAAGGTCTTTAGTACTATTGATTTGGTAAAAGCATACCACCAAATCCCCGTACTTGAGGAAGACGTTTCGAAGACTGCCATCGTCACCCCGTTTGGCCTCTTCGAATTTCCTTTTATGACCTTCGGACTTCGCAACGCTGGTCAGACTTTCCAGCGGTTTATCGATGAAGTCACACGGGGTCTCGATTTCTGTTTTCCTTATGTGGACGATATTCTCGTCTATTCTCCGGATGAGATTCGCCACCAGGAACATCTTCGGATCCTCTTTGACCGACTGAAAGATTACGGCGTGGTAGTCAACCCATCGAAGTGCAATCTTGGAGTTCGTAATGTCACGTTCCTGGGTTACCAAATTAGTTCTGAAGGCACTCAGCCTCCGCCCGATCGCGTACAAGCCATTTTGGATTTCCCTCCTCCGAAGACAGTCCAAGGCGTACGTCGTTTTCTCGGCATGTTGAACTACTACCGTCGTTTCGTGCCGCACGCTGCGCAGTTCCAAGCTCCTCTCATAGACTCCGTAGTAGCTACTAACAGCAAGGGTGCAAAGCCATTTTTATGGTCGCCCGAGCTTTTAGCTCAATTTGAAGCCTGTAAACGGAGTTTATCCAAAGCCACGCTGTTGCAACATCCAATAGGCAACGCACCCCTTGGACTGTTCACGGATGCTTCCAGCGTCCATATTGGGTCCTGCCTCCAACAGCAAGTAGGCGATGAATGGTTCCCCCTTGCTTTCTTTAGTAAGAAACTTACTAAACAGCAAGCACAGTGGCCAGCCTATTACCGTGAGCTATTGGCGGTTTATGAAAGCGTGCAGCATTTTCGTCACATCCTAGAGGTTCAACACGGCACCATATTCACGGATCATAAACCTCTGCTGTATGCTTTCCTACAGCGTCGTGAAAAGCTTCCACCCGCTCAGTTAAATCAGCTGTCATTTATTAGTCAGTTCACGACAGACATAAGATATATAAAAGGAGAAGATAACGTCGTTGCTGATGCGATGTCGCGTGTTGACGCCATCGCTCTTGAGCAAAATTACGAAGCCCTTGCTAAATCGCAAGAGACGGACCAGGAGTTATCAAACTTGCGCCACCACGGCTCCAGCTTACAATTGAAAAAAATTATCCTCCCTGGTGCTAACATATCCGTCACTTGTGATGTATCTACTGGCAAACCTCGCCCATACTTGACACCTCTTTTCCGACGATCAGTCTTTAATAGGCTCCATCAACTGAGTCACCCCGGTGGACGAGCTACAACTCGTCTCGTGACTGAGCGCTATGTTTGGCCTTCTGTCAATAAGGACTGCAAAGAGTGGGTGCGAATTTGCGAAGCCTGTCAACGTGCCAAAATATCGCGCCATAATTCATCTCCTCTTGGTAGTTTTGATCTTCCTTCTGGTCGCTTTCAGCATATCCATATCGACATCATCGGTCCCTTGCCGACGTGCAACGATTTTAGATATTGTTTAACAGCTATCGACAGGGCCACCAGATGGCCAGAGGTTTGGCCAATGCGTTCAATCACTGCAGAAGAAGTTGCTGAGACATTAACACGAGAGTGGGTCTCCCGGTATGGTGTGCCATCCGTTATCACAACTGACCAAGGCGCTCAATTTGAATCTGATCTCTTCCGCAGACTAATGAAACACTTTGCTACCAAACGAGTCAGGACAACTTCCTATCATCCTTGTGCAAATGGGATGATAGAACGTGTTCATCGCCAACTCAAGGCTGCTCTTATGTGTCATAAAGATTCTTGGGTTCGGTCGCTTCCTTTCGTCCTTCTCGGCATGCGTTCTGCATTCAAGGAAGACCTGAAGGCCACAGCCGCTGAAATGTTGTATGGGGAACCCCTTAGATTGCCCGGTGAGTTACTGGTGTCAGCCTCCAGCTCTGACGTTCTTGACGACCCTGCTGATTTTGTTGTACAGCTGCGTCGAAAAATGTCAGCTGCGCGTCCTGTGCCCGCATCACGTCACACTCAACCTTCTTCCTTCATTTTTAAGGATCTCTCATCGGCAACTCACGTTTTCCTTCGGGATGACACTGTTCGACGTCCTTTACAACCACCTTATACGGGCCCGTATCCGGTCACTGATCGTGCCAGCGACGGTAAAACCATAACCCTCAACTTTAAGGGGAAACAGGTTGTTGTAAGTGTCGACCGTGTCAAGCCAGCATACGTCGATAACTCTGAAGAGACTTCCCAGGGGACGCCGACGAGACCCTTGCAATGTTCTAATCCAACATCACAACCACCGCCATCGCTCTTAAAAACCGTTCCATCCTCAAAACAGCCTGACACTGCTCTTTCACCAACAGATATCACCGAAGCCACCAATAAACTGCCATATACTACACGATCTGGCAGACCTGTTAAATTTAAGAAATTTTTTGACTTTTGTTAATACTTTATCCTTCTACGTGGGGGGGTGGTGTGGCGAATCGCCACTATCTGTAGTGTCCCAACACTAAAGTTCGCCCATCACTAATCCGGAGATTGTCAATGTCACTGGTCAGAACTCGCGGCAAAAACATTTCGACAGACTTGGCTTTGGATTATTATTCACCAACTGCGATTGGTATCTAAACTAACTAATATTATACCTAATTGTGACTATCGGTAACGGTGTTCCATGAATATAACGTGTCTATTATTGTACTCCGGACGTTTCCTTCAGCACGTTCCCCTCACCCATCATATTGATGAAGCAAAGCGTTAGAGAGAAACCTCGGGGTGCTTCCATGACTGGATTCCCCGGTTTCCCAAAAGATAACTCGTGAATTTCTTCTGTAAGTATTATTAATTTTAGTGTAGAATATTTTGATTTATTCACTGACTACGCGTGCTACGTAAAATTGGCAAAACATTTTCATCTTAGCAAATTAGACCAAACTTAAGTCTCCAAGCACCACTAAATCTTGTAATTAATAAGTACAACACCTTGGATAAAACAAACCCTTAGGGTTGTTTTTCCTTGATATCTCTGGACTTAATCTATCACGATTTAAGATTGGCACACAAAGCCATCTCACAGGCTTTATAGCCTCTCTTATAGTTTAGTTTTTTGGTTAATGTAAGTTAATAAATCGAAATGTACATCTAACACTTACTTGTTATTATTATTACACGCTGTGTTTACCTATAATTTGATTGTTGCATTTATTCTCCAAAACTTATATGCGCACCTATATACTTACGATTATATTGTTTTAGCAAACCATTAAATAAATAAATAAGACTTATCTCCTGTACCATAACTCTGCCTTCCGGTTAGTTATCATTATCATTGATTAAATATTATAAACCAGAAACATAAGATAAATAATAGTTCCCAAAGAGCAGGATAAACAAGTGAGTTATGATCTACGATGAAACCATTATGATTATGACAAATTAACTTACGTTAGCTTTAAATAGGTTAGTTTAACAGTAGATGTTTAGATACATTTTAGACCGAGCGAGCAGCACGATCAAAGCGTCTCGGTTAGCAAAAATGGTTTCGTGTGTCCAGCTTTTCTCCTCTAAAAGTCGCATTCCTCAACCGATTCTTGTGAAATTTTATGAGCAGGTACGATAATTAGTACATGGTTTTTTTTTGGTCCATTGGATTTTTATTCCATTGTAAATATTTTTTTTTTTATTTGTCAATGATGTTGTATGTTGATGTCAATTCTAAGAATATAATAATAATATATTCCAGACATTTCGAAAAATACGCGAGATCTTCAGCTCACAAAGCCACTAGTAACATTAGTATTACTTAGTGGCTTTGTGAGCTGAACAATGAATAAGAGAAATATGTAATACTTTGTTATGAAACGTGACCGTTCTGCGTTTTTCGAAATTTATATCAAATAGCATGCTACTGTAGCCACAACACAATGCATAGGTATATAAAAATTAGGACAAAGGGCCTCTACAAAGGGCATGTATAACATACATATTTAATACATTATATAAACTGTTTCATACTCAACGTACCAACTAAAGGGCTCAACTACAAGTCCGAATACTTAATTTTTTTTAAGCCTATCATATACTTACCTATATTTAATACTAGCAATGCCCCGCGGCTTCGCCCGCTATTATCAAGTCAAAAAATAGCCTATGTGTTAATCCTAGGTATAAGCTATGTACATTTCATCCAAATCCGTTCAATCGTTAAAGCGTGAAGAGGGAAAAAACATACTTACACACTTACACACACACTCGCACACTTACACACAAACTTTCGGATTTATAATATTAGTAGGATATAATTATAGTTCAGTGAAAATCCAACTAAGGACTTTATACATATACAAATGTATAATATAGTTCGGTTACATATCTGGGTAGTAATAGAAGACGCGGCTCCCTATCGGGCATAGTTTCAAATAGCTAAAGAATAGAAAGCTTCAGCTTTTGGTGAAGGTAGCATCTTGAAACGTTATGGATAGATTGCATTGTTTTTTAATACTCTACACTGTAATTTACCATTATAAAGTAGAAAAGACAATCCCATTCTAGGCCTCGCGTAGCAACCAACCTCGACCACATAATTTTCTAGTCATGTTTCATGACTTCACTGTTATGGCTAGACGAAGTTGCATCCACTTACGTTTTGGTTACTCAACCGCTATAATTCTACATGCATAATAGGTTTAGTTTTGTAAGGAGGTACTTAAATACTGTATTTATTAGAAGCTCTTATCATAACCCAAACAATATCCACTTTATTCAGCAGTTCAACGTTGGTATTATAGCTTTGTTTGTATATCAGCTGATACCTCTATATAATAGTCTATTGAAATATTAATCCTACCTACTAATATTATAAATGCGAAAGTTTGTGTGTAAGTGCGCAATTGTGTAGGTATGTTTGTTCCCTTTACTCGCATTAACGGCTGGACGAATTTGGATAAATTTGTAATGTAATTTTTTTTTCTTCTTTGAATATTGGCTTCGCAATCTTGTGCATTTAGCCAGTGACAAGTATTAATATATTTCAAGTGTATTTCATATTAAAAGTCCTAGTCAAAGACAAGTAAAACAGTCAAGCTCCAGTCATGGTCAAGTCATGCCCTAGTAAAGTGGTAGAAACTTTACTAGAACTTCTATTGGAGTTTTGGAACGGCGAAGGTGAAAATCATGTTTTTCAACTTTGTATGATTTGCCTACACTTATGCGCCATTAATACACATTAACACTCGAAGTATCACAGATTCAAGAACGCCATTTATTCACTTTCGCGGTAAAAACCCATGTACATAGTTTTATACCTAGGATTCACACATAGGTTACTTATTATCTTTATAATAGCGGGCGAAGCAGCGGGGCACGGCTAGTATATATATGATGTCAATTGATAAACTTTGTTAACTCTTACCTATTGGCCTTTTAACCCGCGCATACCTTTCTCAGATAAGACAAGAAGGGTAATAAAAAAATAAAAAATCTTGGTTTCACAAGTGATATACATACATAAATGGTGGATTATTACTAACTTAACTGCTCATAGTTTGTGAACGTGCATGAGTGTTTGATAGGCGTACATATCATACAAGTGGTACAAGTACAAAAACGTAAACTTTTTCTTAAGATTTTTGCGTTTAAATTAGGATAAACATTAATAATACATTAGCGTATTAATTATAGAAGTAGGTTAGCTAATAAATAAATAATTCTTTATTGTCTACTAAACACTAGCTTTATGAGAATTGTTCGCGAAGCCAAAATAAAAATATGAATACTGTGATTTTGACATTCATCTTTTTTTATTGTCTCTGGCGCTTCTGGCAGGCTTCCTGTCATTTTGTAATTCGTAAAGTGTCGTGGCATTCATGTAAAATTTACAAGAAAACCACAATTTGCACAAGAAGTAAGCCATGTCGGAGCACGTTTTACCGGCTGAAGAGCCGATAAAATTCATAGCACCTATAATTCAAGACAACCCCACAGGATGGGGTCCTTGCGAAATGCCGGACCAATTTCGGGACATGCCTTACCAGCCTTTTAGCAAGGGGGACCGCTTGGGCAAGATAAGTGATTGGACAATGGTTCAGGACAAAAAGTACCAGAGTAAGCTTATGTGCTATTAATCTCATGTTTATATCATGTGTTATAATGGGGAGGATTTGTGTTGTTGAGGTTATGATGACGTTATGGTCGCTCGTTGATAATCCTTTCCCTTAGGCAGATCGCTTTCGCAGTCTGTGTAATTAACAAACTCGTCTGGTATAGTTTTCACTTTGGGTATGGTCATCATTAAATCCTCCAACGTACATGATACAATTCCATTGCTGGTAACCAGCTGGAAAGACAATCTCCACTGTAAATATTTCCTGAAGATACAGAACACAAGTTTGTATACACTTAGTAAAAAAAAATGTTGTTTCTGTAGTGAGTGATTGAGGTAATAATTATAGTATAACAAAATTTTTATCAAGTTGTAAGTTGCCTATACCTTGATGACTTACTTCTCTTCAGTATAATATTATCATGGAAATTGTTCATTGTGTTTGATGATGATGATGAATCAGGATATAATATTACTTTCCAGCACGTTAACAGTTTGTAAAACAATAGAACTACTTGCACCACTCCTAAGTGGTTAGAAAATAGCTATGCAGGTACCTATACTTGCACTGCTTGCTTGACTACCTTATGACTTACTTGTGCTCGTTACATTCACTACCATGTAACTTACCCATAACGGTTGAATCACTAAATAATAATTATACATTATACTATGATTATCTACACTCAGACTTATATATAAGTATGGTAAATATTTTAAATAGAATTTTAATCCCGTTTTTTTCTATTTTTTCTCCAATTTTTATTATTTGCAACAGACAAACAAACATTTAACTACTATCTCGTCGGAAAGTGAAGGTGTGGTTGATGTGATACATTTACTTCCAATTGTAAACTAGGCAATAGTGTGGTTTACGTTTGTAAGTTTAACTAACAGTTGAAGGGTGTAACTATATTGAAATATATGTCCAATTAATCTAATACCTTAAAACGAGCAATTCTTGTATATATATAGTAATCAGGATCTCAGAAACGGCTCCAACGATTTTCATGTAATTTTGTATGCAGGGGGTTTTGGGGGCGATAAATTGATCTAGCTTGGTTAAAATTTTAGAAAACGTTGTTTTATCCGTGTATTCAGCCGAGCAAAGCTCCGTCATCCGGGTACCATAGTAATTATGTTTTAGTTTTTTTTATATCAAATGTAACGAAGGCCAATGTTAACGGGTGTCATACTAAATATCAACAGTTCATTACTTCGACAAGTTGCTTACTTCAAAAAAATATATTTCGACAAGTCATTGCTTCGACAGATCATATATTCGACATAGAATAGTCCGACAAAACTAACTTGGACAATGCACGCTTTAGAATGACCACTACTTTGACAAACCCTGCTTCGACATGCACTTGTTCGGCAGATAAGTAATGAACTGTCGATATTTAGTATGACACCCAATGTTAACATCAAATAAATCTAATTTTTGTATTGTTCAGATAAGTATGCATCTCAGTTTGGCGCTGGTTCGTCATATGCATACTTCCATGATGAGGATGAGAGTACATTCCACTTGGTGGACACCACGCGTGTGCAGAAGCCTCCATACCAGCGTGGTCGCGCTCGTGGCCAGAGAGGCCGTGGGGCTAGAGGTGCTCGCACTCCGGGTGGCATGACTACGTTGAACAAGGTATCAATACAATTAGTCAATATTTAACTAGTATATAATATATAACTTTGTCCAAAACATAAAAATTTTGCTTTATTATATTTAGTATTTATAGACAAAGTTTAATACAGTACTCTCTCGCTAATCCGCCACCATAAAATCCTAACCATCGGCGGATTATAATGTAAATAAAAAATTAATAAAAAACTAAATGTATGATTTATTTAGATTGTATTGATTTGTGTGAAGTAAGATTAAAATAAAAAACTAAATGTATGATTTATTTTTATATTGTATTTAAGAAATCAACAAACATGAATCTTTTATTGAAGTAATTACTCATATTTCGAAAAAAATGTGTCTAATTTTGCTTGTGTTTATCAAAGTAAGTCTTCGTGATAACTTCATCGCGCATTTTACGTAAATTTGCAACCATATCGCATGACTTTCCATTTTCTTGGGCCCATTTAATACAAATATCTACGCTATTCAGGGCAAAATCTTGAGTCCAAAAAACAGCGGATAATCGAGCGGCGGATTAGCGAGATAGTACTGTATATTCTTAATACCATAAGATAAAAATCTTCCGAGTTTAATTTGTGTTTGCTTCTTGTGAGCTGCGTTTCCACTTTACAGTGATTGTACTTTCACTATGTGTGAGTGCTAAGATTGTCTGATTCAGACATGCACTTGTTTTACTGTTGTGGCTTCCTGCACTGATTGTACATTTAATCTGACCATTTATTTGAGCTATGTGCATAAGGGGACAAAAAACTTCTGTTCTGTAAGAAAGTAATTAATTCCTGTTCCTCTAAATTTTATTTATCTGAAAAAAGGAAAGAGTATTTGGTAACAGGTTTTATCAAAGATTTTAATAAATATATCTGATTGCACTTGTATAATTCTTTCGCACAACTTAGCCGTACTTAATGCTAACACAAAATTTTCTGCCCGGCATTTGAACATCTCACATATTTTTCTTTAATAGGGAATAAGTATGACATTTTAAAATTTATCATGTATAATTTTTATAATCTTTGTAGTTATAGAATTGCACCTAAACATTATGTATTTTTTTTATTTAAATTATAATATATTATAATTAATATATATTTTAATTAATTAAAAGTGAATAAAATGCATGGGACATTCAAAATATCAAGACACATGCTATTAATGATCTGTAACTTTCCATAACAGAAGGTAATATTAAACATAAAAAAATCTAATTAAAAAATTTACTTATTCCCTATTGAAAGTGAGACTACTCATCATTTCTCCATTTCCATCCTATATTCGTTGTATCTTATCCGAATCCATACAACCGTTTCAGCATTAAGACAAAACAAACATACCAAAACATACTTTCGAATGTATAATATTAGTGTGATTCCCCCAATCTGATGTTTTTAATAAATTGAAAAGAGAGCATTACTGATATTATGCAACCATGCCTATATTCCTTCATGTAAAATTAACAACATTATTCTCAACTTGACATTTCAATTTTAGCAACAGCGTGATCGTAAGCTTGGCAAGCGTTGGGGCCAGCGTGGCGCGCCCATGAAGATTCGCGATGCTTCTGTCACCGTGCGACCTACCTGGGTCACCATTGAGGATATGGACTTCCCTAGACTTGCCAAGCTTTCGTTGCCAGGAATCAAAGAAGGTAAAACTGACTTACTCTTCCATTCACTTGTTTCAATTTAAAATACTTGTAGAATCAGGATGTATAAGTTTCACCCATTATCCCCCCCATGGATGCCGACAAAGTATCCAAAAGAAAACAAGGCATTAGCAGTGGTCAGATAGGCATAACCTTGCATGTGCTTCACCACGCTTGGATTCCTTTGACTGTATGATATTTTCAATAACTTTCAAAGAGAATGAGAGATGAGATAGTGGTCCAACACTTTGCAAATTTACGTAATTTTTTACCTTATAGGCTATCAAAAATTAAATGTTAAGAGATTTTTTCTGTATTTTTTGGATCGAGTTTGTGTTATAAAATGGTTCTGCAGTAGCAGGCACGCCTAAAGTGGAGTTACTCACATATGTGGTGAGTCCTCCACTTGTGTACTTTGGCATTTATACAATTATCGAAATATTTATGGCATTTTCTAAAGGCTGTATAGCTACCACTGTTATATAGTACAGTCATAGCTTATCACCTTCCATCAAACAATCTTTTGCCAAACAGTATTCTATATCATTAATAAAGAGTGTACAGGGCCCATCCGTGGACCTCGAATCCAGCTTATTTGTGCCTTTGATAAGCTAAAACTGCGCACAACTTCCTCAGTAACAAACTACCAGAAGATGTTGAGTCATCCACAACAACGAATGCCTTTAAACTCTACAGTGAATTAGACATACCAGCACTGTGTTGCTCGTCTATAAACAAATAATTATATCAAAAAAGAAAAACATCCTCAATATTAATCTAATATATATTTTCAGGTGAAGATATCGTATGTGGCGGTACCTTAGAGTATTACGACAAAGCCTACGATCGTGTCAACGTGAAGCATGAGAAGCCTCTGCAGCGTATCGACCGTATCTTCCATACGGTAAAATCTATTTTTCAATTTATAAATGTTCCACTAAATCAACCCATTCCGGGCATTCAATAGCTATTGGGAGAACTAAACCACCTCATCTCCAGTAGATATAAAATAAAGAAAAGCCTTTATTCACTAATTCACATACAACAATTGAAATTTATGACACCAGTGTGTGATTCAAAATTTACTTTAACTTTAATTGAAGCAAAATTATTCGAATAGGCATAATGTAGTGTTATAGAACTGCCCGTTCGCTTAGTTGGGTATGTTTACTTCTAAACATTATGTATTGGTCTCGATTCCTGGCGGGAACACAAGTTTTCTCCCCAAGGAAAATTTCTGTTTCTGGTTCTGGTTGTGATTGTGTGTGTGATGTAAATGTTTCTGGCACCCATTACACAAGTCATCGAGCTTAGTGTGTGGCTGTGAGTGTGAAAGCATTTGTTTATGTTTCTGTATACAGGTGACAACAACCGATGACCCTGTGATCCGTCGGCTGAGCAAAAGCACGGGCACTGTGTATGCCACTGATGCCATCCTCGCTACCATCATGTGCTGCACTCGCTCCAACTACTCTTGGGATATTGTCATTGAAAAGATTGGTATGTCATCATTTAAGTTGAAAATATATTGCAGCATGTTTCAATATGTCTGATTAGCTGGATTTACTGGCTATAATATCACTAGCACAGTGAAAATATCATTATTCTCTTCTTCGATTCAATTGCGATAATCAGATCTAATAACATATAGTTTTTAACGCTTTTACACTCACAGCCCCACACTAAGTTCGATGACTTGTGTCATGGGTACCGGAAACATCCACATCACACACAAAATCACAACCAAGGTCTAAAAATTATTGGTTATTTTTTTCCTTACACCTTTCAGGCGACAAGCTATTCCTAGACAAGCGCGACAACACTGAGTTTGACTTGTTGACCGTCAACGAGACGTCGGTGGAGCCCCCGGCTGACGACGGCAACTCTATCAATTCGCCGCGGAACCTGGCGCTCGAGGCTACCTTCATCAATCACAACTTCAGCCAGCAGGTAAATTTAAATGTTTTTCTACTAACACCACTCTCACATAATTACTCCCTGTAATAAATAACATTATTTGTGGGTCAAACTTTGAGAAAAGGGTTACATAAACAGTTCAAATCGTCTGGGCAGCAATCGGAATGCTGAATATGCTTTTGTGCAATGTTCCTTAGTAATTTGAATTCTTTTCTACCAACTTCACAAAAAAGGAGGAGATACTCAAGTCCACTGTATATTTTTTTTCTGTTAACTCATAACTTCGGTCCACATGAATAAGCTTTGCTTGCGTTTAAATATTCTATATATTATAGAGAGATAGAAACCTTGTTTCTGCTGGGAATCATAATCGTTACCCGCTGCCAAGAAGGCGAACGCTCACCCAATTAAGCCAATGAGCAGTTCAATAATTACCTTAAGGGAGATATGCTAATGTGTGCTACAACCTGAAATTGGACCTGGTACTAGCGTAGAAGGCAAATGAACTGCCCGTTGGTTTAGTTAGGTGGCGTACGCCTACTAAGCAGGGGGTATCAGGTTCGATTCCCGGCGGGAACATAAGTTTTCTCCCCATAGAAAATTTGTGTTTCTGGTTCTGGTTGTGATTGTGTGTGTGATGTGAATGTTTCCGGCACCCACGACACAAGTCATCGAACTTAGTGTGGGGCTGTGAGTGTGAAAGCGTTTATGTTTATGTTTGAATGTGTTACTAACTAAGCAATTTGCTCAGATGAAGACAAAGATTAGGGTATGATGGGGCTGGCATACCAAATTAGGTAAAAGTCCCAAAAAAAAAGATGAATAAAAAAAAAAAAAAAAACTAAGCAATGCAAAAAGGGTGTGTAAAAAAATATTTAGACTAATTACCTAATTTTTAATCATAATTTTGCAGGTGCTGAAGAATGGACCAGCAGAGCCCAAGTACAAGTTCCCTGAGCCCAACCCATTTGTTTCCGAGGAGGAGGACGGTGAAGTAGCTTCTGTGGGCTACCGTTACCGAAAGTGGAACCTTAACAATGGCGTTGTAAGTATTGGTATGACCCTCTATGAGCATTTGCTTGGTGGCACTGCTCTTTTTCCCCTATGGACCGATTACTTATTATAGGGCCCAGCAAATAATCGTTATTAAAGGCTATAACTACGAGTATTAAAGTTTATTTTGCTATTTTTCTTGTGCGTTTCCTAAATTACAAAGTCCTTATTATGAAGATGATAAAAAATATTCCAGATAAAACGTAGCTAAAGTATTAATCCTGTGTATACCCTATTTTTATTCCAAAAATTAATCCAAATTTGTTCTAGCCTTAGCGTCTCGATAAGAGAGAATTACTTAAATATAGTCTTTTAAAATGGATACCCCTTTTTACAAATTAATGTAGAGGTCCATTCTAGAAAAGACTACCAAGTACCTGATTATTTTAAACACAATTTTTATATTCAATAATAGTGATTATACCAAACATTGTAATCATTTAGGTGTTGGTAGCTCGTTGCGAGCATGATGCGGTGATGCAAGGGCCTCAAGGCGAGACTCAATTCCTGTCCATCAAGGCGTTGAACGAGTGGGACTCAAAAGTAGCTAATGGCGTCGAGTGGCGGCAGAAGTTGGACACTCAGCGCGGAGCCGTGCTGGCCAACGAGCTGAGGAATAACTCTTGCAAACTGGCCAAGTGGACTGTGCAGGTGAGAACAAATATTAGGATGCTCCAAAGTTCTAACTAGCTAATATAATTCTGAGTGGCTATATAAGATGGACGCATATAAGTGTGACGCTGAGTTGACGGACGAGCTTAGTAAAAACTAATGCAATCTGTTGCTTTGCTGCGAGCTGACAACGTACAGCTAGAATCTCTATTTATGACAAAATTTTTAACTAGCTTATAGATTTGATGTCGATAGAAGTATCACAAACGCTTTCACACTCACTACGCTCGGCTTATATCGTGTATACATTCACATTGCAGACAATCACACCCAGAGCCAGAAACACAATTTTACCTGCAGTAGAAAACTTGTGTTCCAACGTAGATCGAACCCGGTACCCGCTGCTTAGAAGGCAGATGCTCACACAATTATACCAGCGTACAGTTCAGACTATATTCTTTTTGTTTGGTTCAATCTGAACCATCTCAGTCGCGATATAGATCCAAATGCAAGTTTTACAGGGTTTTTTTATTTATTATTTGTTTTTCGCAAATGATCAAGACTCGTTAGTACGTTTTGATTGCTTGCAAAAACTTGATTTCGGTTCGTTTGTGCATAAACAGCGATTAAGTCCCGAGATATAACCTGAACTATGGTTTTATAATCTATGCTACTGCCAATTTATGGAAAGAAACAAAACGAAGTTTTTGCAAATGATCATCCCTCGAACTGGATCTCCCTGAACATGTATTATGTTTCCTCGCAGGCCCTACTAGCCGGCTCAGACCAGATCAAGTTCGGCTACGTGTCCCGTACTCAAGTCCGCGATAACGCGCGTCACGTGATCCTCGGCACGCAGCAGTTCAAGCCGCACGAGTTTGCGGCGCAGATCAACCTGTCGATGGACAACGCGTGGGGCATTCTGCGATGCATCATCGACATCTGTATGAAACAGAAGGACGGTCAGTTATTTTTAACTTTTCACTTTAACGTTGATCTTCAAGACCTGATAGATTATTTTATAATAACAATATATAAACCCGCGGTGTTACTGATGTGTCAGCTACCTCCATACCAAATTTCATAAAAACATTATCCAGCCAATTGAGCGTTAAAAATTAACAAACATTCAAACACACTCACAAACGTAAGCCTTTATAATATTAGTGTGATGTGATAAAGAGTTGAAGACAAATGATCTCTATAGCTGATTTGCTGAGCTTAAGCCGAATATGGAAATATCACGCCATGTATATTGGAGCCTTACTCGCGCTATCTAAAGTTAAAAGTTTTGAAGCTCGTTTTATGATTTTTTCAATCAGAACTTCATTTGATTTTCTTACTGATTTTACAATAATAAATAGAATAATAGAAGGGCTGTGTTCAATTGTAATGTTTTACATTTTTCTAAATACTGAATAAGTTTTCAAAATGTATATGAACCTGTTTCTTTATATGTATAGGCAACTTGTTAACAGTATTTATTTATTTATACAAATAAAATCCACAGCTCTTTAAATACTATCTGATTCTATTTTTCCTAAATAACGTTTTTAACTTGTCCGCAGGCAAGTACCTGATCATGAAGGACCCCAACAAGCCTTTGATCCGTCTCTATGACATCCCGGACAATACATTCGAGTCGGACGCGTCCGAAGAGAGCGGCGATGAACCCGCCGACACACCATTCGCACCACTCTACTCTTACGGAAGCAACAAAAGAATTTAACCTTGCTCACATAACTTTGTTTATTTTTTTTTCTCTGTGGCCAATTACTTTAACTATTGTTATCGTGTAAGGCCCGTAGCTAATTTTGAATTGTACAGACGAAATTATCTTCCAATTTTGAGTATTAGTGGTATCTAAGGATAATACAGTAATACAAGGTTTCCGGTAATCATTATGTATTTCAGATTTATATTCAACTTAATACAGTTTTATAGTCACAATATGTGTGTTTTCATTGGACCTTTTAACGTAATATCGTATCTTTTTTTTCATCTATGAGTATAATTTAATTCTATAATATTTTGTCAAGAAAACCTTGAAACGAAATCAATTTGTTTACAATAAAATACGGGCAAATACACCAGCGGGGGAAACATAACAGCCGTAAAAAAACGAAGAGCGCTGCGTATCTTTGTTGAGAACAGTTTCTATTAGAATTAAGCAAAAATTAATCTTATATCTTAGGACATGTCAATTTAGAATTTAAGCCAATCATAACAAATATATGTAATGGTCCGCTGATCCTAAATGAGTGCTTTGAAATGGCGCCCTTATTATTTTGTACTCTATTCTAACATACTGATTATAGCTCATTCTACAATACAACTTCATTCATAAACAAAAACGGAACGAAATATCCTACTTACTACTAAATTACTTACCCAACTTTCTAAAATATACTTGTTCGCTTTTCACAAAATTTAATAATACCTTCATGAGAGATATATTTATATAAATTAATAAATGCGTAGGTATTCGTAATCCTAGATAATAAATAAAAACATTTATTATGCACTAGCTGTACCCCGCGGCTTCGCTCATTAGCCAGGTATATTATGTTTTGTACTCCATAGTCTATCTATAATAAGAACCAAACGACAAAATAATACCACCTATATTCAAAACATAACCCACATTGACTCGGAGGACGATCGTTACTGACATGCCTCGTTTTTTTTTAACTTTTCACACTCACAGCCTTACTAAGTTCGATGACTTTTGTCGTGGGTGCCGGAAACATTCACATCATACACACAATCACAACCAGAACCAGAAACACTAATTTTCCATGGGGAGAAAACTTGTGTTCCCGCCGGGAATCGAAACCGATACCAATGCTTAGAAGGCGAACGTTTAGCACCCAACTATGCCAACGGGCAGTTCAATATATCAAAATATAACGAAATTATCCCAGACGTTGATCGTTACAGGCATGCCTCGATCAAAACATACGCACAATTTTTCTAATTTAAAATATTGTAATGCCTGTACTTTTATATAACATTTTTTTCAGTATGCAATGCCTCTTCTTCGTCAGGTTTTTCTTGCACGTTATCCAACACTTCTTCCAAAGTTTTACCCATCGTCTCCGGAACGAAAACGTATATAAAAGGCAGACCTATGTAACCTACAAACGCAAAACACCAGAACACAGTGTATTGACCGAACAAATCTTTAACGTTCTGGTAACATTTTGTGACTAGAAAAGCTAAAACACAAGCCAGCATCGTAGCTAAGCTTGAAGCTACGGCTTTTACATTTACTGGGAATAATTCTGCTTGCATTACGTAGGGTAAATTGCCTAAGCCGTTAGCGTAAAATATATTAAAACCTAAAACTCCCAACAAAGGTAAAGCTGCGATGGATTTCAAAGTGTCCGAGCTAACTTCCATGGCATCTTGCAAATAGAAATAAGTGCCTAAGACGGTCATTGAAACTGATACTCCTACGCATGACGTCAGCATGAGGATGCGGCGGCCGACGTAGCGTGTCAGGAACGTCGCGCATATACCTGTAAAGTTAACCGTGTGAGTCCACAATTGTTCATAAGATCTATGCCACCAGATGAATATTTTACACTAACCGGCTGCAATCTGCACAAATCCGTACACAATACTGGCAAGCGGACCAGAAACAGAACTGCTCTGTCTGAATATCACTTCCAAATACGACTGTATCACCAGGATGCCGGTCATGTACTGCAACATCTTTAGACCTGTAACAAAATATCTTGTGTACTGTATCATACTGTGGGGTAACTAGATCTCGTTTTGTTTACTTTCATAATATACTGTTTATAGAAAATTTGTAAACGATCAAAACCTGCATTATCCACGGCTTCGCCCTAAGCAGTAAACCTAGCCATTGTTATGCTTTTCAGTGCCTAAAGTCTAGACTCTAGAAGATTGACTATCTAAAGCATCTAAATATCCTCGTTAATAATCTAAATCTGTTCAGGTACCTACCTCATTTCAAACGTTATCCACGCACATAGGCACCTACGCAACCTTTCACATGAAACTATAATAGAAACGCAAGCATAGCTTAAAAAAACCGACTTCATCGGTTCGGTTCATCACTTCGGTTTTGGCTTGACCGATTAAAAAACATACGATCGAATTGAGAACCTCCTTTTTTGAAGTCGGTTAAAACTTATAGGTAAGTCCAAAAGTTTGTGTGTGTCTAACTACACACAAACTTTTGACTATGAACAAATGTATTTGTCATCTCTACATAATACGGATTCGAATATTTAGAATGGACATTACCGGAATTACCTTTATATTTCTTTCAAATCTATATAGGCAAGCATTTAACAAATATATTATCACACGAAATGAAAAGGGATGATGCGGCCGAAGATGTAACATGATTGCCTAGAAGATACCTATTCATTTATTAGAATACCTGCGTGTTTCATATCCTTTTTATATTTTTTTTATTGGCTAGCGTTTGTCTTAGTACGGGTGTCTCAAATTAGTAGAAAGTTCTCGTTTGTTTTCACAGAGCAGAATGTAAATATAAACACTACCTAATCACGTGTTTCCTATTTTGCTGACAGTCTAGATAAATAGTAATAATAATACTAGAAAGCAAATAATTGTAAGAGGAAAGGTCAAATAGCCAATTAAGCATGTCAATAGACATTAATGTTATCAATGCCTTTCTGAGCATAACGTATCGCCGTTATCTGCATGTAATAAATAACAAAGCATTATAAAGAGACAAACAATATTATTACAGTGAAAGTTCAAACAGTTGTTCAGTTATTAGGTTTGCTTGTTTATCTTATAAGCTTTCACAACAAATCAAATCAAATCAAATCAAAAATATATTTATTGCCCATAAGTACAAAACTACAAAAAAAAAGAAGAAGAAGAAACACAAAGACGAAAACATTTTCAAAATTCATGTGCATACATGGGGTCATATTCTAAAATAGGCAATAGGGGTAGATTCAGCGTATGCTGTGCGTACATTTTCATGTGCTCACAGCGCTGATTTACAATCTACCCCTTATATCGGACAAAGATGGTAGCCGATGTATTTATGTGGAAGCGGATTACACAATTAATAATTTAACATATGCTATAAGTGCACAAAACAGCAACAGGCATTTTATAAATATATAAAAATTAACATTATATATACAACATAAATATTATACCAGAATCTATAATTAACAAAAAAAAAAAAAACTATACATATACATACAAATGGATACTTACTCACATCGAAATATTTATATACCTTATATTAATGTTTCAATGTTAATATTTCGACTGCTTAGTCATGAACTCAAGACAAATATAATTTGGCATGAGTTTTTATTGCCGCCTGTCTAACGCCCACCCTACTTGGATCGATATAGACATCGACAACGCCTAATTACGTACATTCTCTTTTTTAACCGACTTCAAAAAAAGGAGGAGGTTCTATGTTCGGCTGTATGTATTTTTACCGACTTCCCAAAAAAGGGGGAGGTACTCAAGTCGACTGTATTTTTTTTAATTTTTTTTATGTGTTTTACTTCATATCTTCTCTCCACGTAAGCCGTTTTCGAATTTTTTTTTTAGTTTGAAAGATGTTGCATCTAATTGGTCCAATTAAAATATGATCAAGATCTGATCAGCCGTTCTTGAAATATCGTCAATAATGCCTATTTTGTGGACTACTTTGACGATGTTCTCATTAACCCGACTTCAAAAGTTACCTCATAACTTCTTTCGTTGTGAGCCGATTTTGATGATTCTTTTTTTTAATAAGCTTGTATTTGTAAGCTAAGCTGGTACGGTGAAGTCGGTTTTTTAACCTTTGCTTGCGTTTAATTATTTTATGTATGTTCACCGATTTCCCCCCCATTTGTGGACCGATTCTCTAAATTACTTTTTGTTTGGTACATTATATTTCATGGGACCACCCATATAAATTTTATCGAAATCGACGACGACCAAAATATAAGCCGTGAAGTCGATTTTTTAAAGCTTTGCTTACGTTTAAATTATAATATTTTATACTTAACAGTAGATGTTCCACTTAAGTTTTGTCAATGTCTCAAGCTAAAAGCAACCACTAATAGTATAAACATCTATTAGCATGTAAATACTATTTAGTACAGTAGAGTGTACAACAACTATATACTGTAGGTACATGTTTAAAGAATAATATCTTAGTTATAAAGTTTTACCTCCGACAATATACAGAGCTTTTCTGTATTTGGTATTAGTTAACAATTCTTTTACTGTGCCTTTGTTCTCCATGCTTTCACGTACGTGTGCTCGTATAACAGCCATTTGATCGTCCACCCACTGAAATTATATGGTTATTTTAATATCAATCTAGTAAATCATCTGCTCAATAGGAGACTCTTTCCTTTCAACTCAACCAACAATTAGGAAATTTGTGGGTTGTAAAAAGTAGGGAAAGTTACCAACTGGCACGTTTCTTAGGTTAAAGTTCTGTGTGTATAAATGTAAGTTTAAATTATGTATATTTTTTTATTTTTCTGTGTATTAATTAATTTGCTCATACCATACACATATTCTTCCAACAACATAGGTAGTATTAAAATATTTATCAAAATACTTTTTTGAAAACTGACCAGCGGCGCCCGCTGTGTTACCCACGAATAAAAGGTTGGTCCTACTAGAAGCACTTGTTAATTAAGGGTATAAGCAATCTTTTTTCAAATTCCATCCAAATCAGATCAGCCGTTTCAGCGTGAAGCAGTAACATATAATATACCTACTAACGCACACATACCCCCCCGTGAGCTCTCCGCATCATCGCTTAAATTATCATCAGGTGTTAAATAAAGAAGTGGTCAAATACTTGCATATCTAGTATAAAAAAGTGTGTGTGCGAGTGTTATAAGTATTTTTAACCATATAAACCCATAAACAGTCATTTATAGTTTAAGTTATTTAATATTGGAATAAAGTCCTTTGCCCAGCAACATAATAAAAATTTCGACATTTAATACTTATGTGACTAGATACTTTATAGAGATATGAACTGCCCTTTAGCTTAGTTGGGAGGGCTTCCGCTTTCTAAGCGGGGGTATCGGGTTTGATTCCCGGCGGAACACAAGTTTGCTCCCCAAGGAAAATTTGTGTTTCTGGTTCTGGGTGTGATTGTTTGTGTGTTATGTGAATGTTTCCGGCACCCACGACACAAGTCATTGATTTAGTGTGGCTGTGAGTGTGAAAGCCTTTATCTACATAAATATTTTTTTATTCCTTCACTTGCATCATACATAATGAAATATGTAAGTACTCATATAAATAATCGCTTTACTGTATTTTATAGAGTTAACTGCAAAATATACCTTTTCATCGTGAACGCCTCTTAGTTTCACAAATTCCTTTCTAGCAGCTTCTATTCTTCCATCCTTTAGGTGATAGTACGGTGATTCCGGAATCCACAAGTTAAGAAGGAGGTAACATACAGGTATAGATAGTATTATACTGTTCAAGGCTGTGTAGGAGACAAAGGGCCCGATGCTGTAGACAGTGAGGCTTCCCAGATTGTTCATAACTTGTACAACCATGCCAAGGGCACCTCTTATCTCCTTGTCTGCTATTTCTGTTACGTAGATCATTGTCACCTGTAATTCATTGCTTGCTGGTAAAATAGCGACGTGTGATTTTAATTTGTTGAACGCACTAAAATAATACTTATGGTTTGTAATTATTTCGCATTATAAAAAAGGAGGAAACATTTTTATATTTTTTGTGAAAAACAGCTGACTTTATTATTCATTAACTTTCTAACTACCATAGAAAATTAAAAAAATGTTTTGTAATTTTACTATAGATTAAAGTTATTCTACTGATTAGTTTTGTACGTCCGAAATGGACATTTACTGTTGATACTTTCATATGACTCAATTTGTAATACCATTAAGTTAACACAGTTATATGCAATCAATTTATTTCTGATTCTGATTCTGAAAAGTCTAATATTGATATAGATTCTAAATCTTGGTAATCCATTAATTACGTGAGATGATTTTGGCGATTTTTCGAACCCCTCTCTCCCCATGGTGAGATGTCGCAAGATTTTGCTCGACCCCCTCCCCCACCCTTAAACTCACGTGAGATCTCAGAAGTTATCACGGTGGAAGGACTGCGTAGCAAGGCTTGAATGACTTTTCCTGGTTATGAACCATTTAGATAAAACTGTTTAACAAATATTCTACAAAAATAAATCTCAGCATTTGTGTTGATATAAATAGGTATGACGTATATGTAGGGTATACTTACAACAGCTATGATTCCCGACGCGGTCCCCATCAGGAACCGAGCCACGTACATCACCTCAGGAGATTTTGAAAACATTATGAGACCCTGCAATCAGAGGAAAAATTGTTAGTAGGTAATCTGCAGATACCTAGGTAGGTAGATACTTAAGTATGATGGTAGCTCTACTAGTGAAGCATAATCGTAAAACTGAGTAGGTAATTACTTATCCTACCTATTTATATGTATTATACTAATGTTTCCATCAAACAATTGGGTAACCTGTTTTGTTTTGACAGTTTGGAAAAGTAATATTCTGTAATATAATAGGCTAAAGGGTTGATCTGTGAAGGACGCGAACTACCCTTGTCCCTTTTTATATACACTTACTTTTTACTGTAAAAAAGGCGAATTGCCATTTTTTGATTATTTGTCTATATTTCCATACCTACAAAAGAAGCTAAAAAAACAAATTAAAATCGGTGCAAAACAAGTGAAAATCTGTGAAAACAAATAAATTCGCGAGGTATAGAATTTTTCAGTTATAAAAATGGGTATAGGTTAGTAAGACTTGTACCTAGCACGGGAAACAAACGTTAATTTATAGGTCGGAAATGGTCTGATTGTAGTAATGAAGCCAAATAGACAACGGGCAGAATAAAACTCATGATGAGTATGATACCTACTTACTCAATTTTTTTACCTGTAATGGGTATTACCTATCTATTATTATATGGTAATTTCGCAGAATTAATCACCGCGAAGAAAAGCAACGTAAATGTAGGTAGGTACACAAGTGAGCAAATCAATAAAATACATACAGTCGAACATAGAACCTCCTCCTTTTTTGAAGTCGGTTAAAAAGGGTTAATCTAACTTCTAATGTCTTTCACTTATGTAAACTTTTATATAAAAAGTAGGAAGGAGGTTTCTACGTGACGGAGGATAATGAAAAGCAAGAATAAAGAAATCTTGCCTAATTTCGCGCATATCTTTGACAAACCTAAGTTAACTAATTTTATCATAAGGGTTTAGTTAGTGTTATCTTGGTCGCTTATATTATTTTATTTATCCAGCTGGACCTGATAATACATTTGAACATACTGGCAGCAGAAGGTTAACTTACTTATCATTTTTTTAAATATTTTAGGTAGCTAGTTAGATTTATTTTGATCAAAATAGGGTTCTAAAATAATTCTTATATTGTTGCTGATAATTATAATTTAGTTCCAGCACAGAATAGGTGTCTGTGTAGTCTGTGTTCCGGTTAACTTAAGTTAGTATATACGAGTACTTCAGATTTAGATTTTACTATAGAATAAACAAATAAAATAAATAAATAATCCCTTTATTTTCTCATCACAATGGTAGTACAATATAAATTATGATATTACTAAGGCTTATGTAAATAGACTTTAGTTATTAGTACTACTTTGTGAGAGCTGGTACCTGACATTGGTATTACAAAACCCTGTATTACAAGTCACCAGGCCCTCCCGCGGTAAGATCGAGGTCCGAGGGAAATAATATTATCAAAATGATACAGTGAGAGACACAGTCATGGAGGCACAGATCTAGAATCAGCGCTCATAACAGTAGTCTTGAGAAGAAATAATAATTATTATATGACATCATAATCGGCTTGTATAGCCCGCTGGACATAGGGCCTTCCTTTGATTTTGCCACTCGTGCCTAAGGCATGTATTACATACGATTGCATAATAGTAGAAAGTATATTTAAGTATACTATAGGTACTACCTTATATAATGTACATACCTACCCACATACGAAATATGCGACAGCAAACTGTAACCAAGCGTTATTTTAGAATTTTAAGTGATATCTGATAACCTAAGCCGCAGACATAAAAGTACATACAGAAATACTAGAATAACATCAGATAATAAAATCATGATAAGATAATGATATAAGATACCTACCAATATAACTATGCCATAAGCAACTTACACATTTTTTTTCTTATCTCTTTGTTAACAGAGAATTATCGCTCATGGCAGACAGCTGATATTTTTGTGTAACTGTTTTTAATATTATTATTAAAAAGTATATAAATTATTGTGGGTATGTCAAATGGCAACGTGTGCCGCAGAGTAACTTTTTATGCACTTAGTTTATTTATCTAGATATTGTTCATGATTTCGTTGAAGCGAATTTCCTAAACTCTTTTCTTTGATACTTTTATGTAAGTAAAACTAACTTATTTACTAATGCAGTTCTTGCCAACGCTCACGTGACTTTATTAGACCCTTAGGGGTACCAAGACGCAGAAGATAAGAAAACTTATAAGATGATCGCAACCTTACTATAACTATTGGTTGTTTTAACGAGCCATAACAGACCTTTCTGCTGAGGAATTACTTGGGAAGCCCATTCCAAATAAAATTCTGATGAAGTAGGGCAATTATAGGGCGTAAATTAAACGTACCTACCGCGCCTAGTAGAGCGGGTAATGATGAACCGAAAATGGTGCGCCTTCGCCCCGCTCGTTCGCTCAACACCTGTCCTATGTAGCACCCGCATAGTGCACCCAGCCCGTGGATCGACACTGCCCATGATGTCTCCGTCTGAAATACAAATTTAATTATTATTTCAGTGTGCATTAATTATGTAGAATACCAATTAAAACCTGTTCTTTACTCCGGCATAGGTTTATCTTGGGTTTATCCGAAATCCCCACTGAGCGGTATTTCGGGAATATATTTAACGAAATTAGTTTCGTAATAAGTACTTACTTATCACATTGTTTTTGAGTATGACTTCCAATTTAGTGGTGATCGTTATTCCCGAAATCCTCCGTGGACTTCAGGAATATTACTCTTCTCCTGCCATTTATATACCGTCATGGGTTTGTAGTGCACATCTATCTTCAACTAGACACAATATACTTATATATAATATTAAGTTATATATTTCACGAAAACCTAATGTCAATCTTTTAAAATCATGGATTTACAAGTGAAATTATATTGTCTCGAGCCCATTCAGTGGAAGATATACAAAGAGAAGATAGTTAGTCATATTTTTATTAAAACAAACTTAGTCCATAACTAAATAGGTAGGTACGTTGATATCAGTGTGTTCGAGAAATAAACATGCATTTACTAATTACGTAGGTAGTTTCTGTAATTCATGCACATAATATTTTTTCATAAATACTTATTGCCATGAGTTATAAGTACCAAATTACTCAATAGTTTGTGGGAATTTTCTTCGAAGACCATAATCTTAAGGATAAAATTTTATTCTTTAATAGCTTGCAGGAATTTTCCTCTAAGACTTCTATGAGGCAAATTATTGGCCTTGTTGACCACAGGTCGCAGGCTCTAAATTTATCTTCGGGTAATAAAGTACGATATCTATATCTTTATATTATATATCTATACATATATATATATATGTATAGATATATAATATAAGGTCTCAATTTTGAATCAGCGATGTCTAGCCAACGATAGCGCATCAGAGATTTAAATAAATTGTTTAACTGGGTACCTACTTTATCTACCGGACATATTATCGTTTTCTCAAAGGCCATATCCAAATGGATATACTAATATACATATTTTAAGTAATAAGAAAAGGAAAAACAGGCAATACGTCGACACAAGTTCGGATCAAACAACTAGCTATTTATGATACTCACATCGGTTATTATAACGCCAGCCTCCCCGCTTTTGAACTTCGGTATTGCTGGCGAAGACCACGCCAGCGTCGCCCCAGTGAACATAAACGCTACTGAAGCTGAAAAATTATATTTCATAACATGACAATCTGATACTATAATGCTGAAAGTTTGTGTGAATGACATAACTATTGGTTGATATGAGGAAGGTAATTATCTCTGTAATGGGTGGACCGATTTGGATAAAAATAGGTATTTAGATAGTTGTATAGATAATCTATATTTTCATAACTATACTACAGCATGCCGTACGTAGGTATAAGTATAGTGATCAATGGCCGCCTAAACTATCTAATATTTTAATAAAAGGTACTTACCTACTATTGAACTTTTGAATAAATTGTTTTAATTGAGGTCTTGAATATTAATTTATGTAAAACTTTATTTCTTCTATGCCACAACCACAACATTACCCACGATTGCTTGGTTGAATAAATTTAATGCGATTCATTTGTAGATAGATAGACTTGTTATTTATACGTGTCTACGTACCGCAATAACGAATTGTAATTAAGATACATATAAACCCACAGAAGACTACTGCAGTAACAAACAAAATAAATAAACACATTCACACTCACAGCCCCACACTAAGTTCACATCACACACACATATTACACCCAGAACCAGAAGCACAAATATCCCTAGGAAAGGAATTTTTGCTACCTCCGGGAATCGAACCCAGGGCCCACGGCGCAGAGGGCGGAGACCTGTCCACTGCGCCAACTAGGTCGTCAAAACAATAAACTGTCGCTGTAGGTTATTGTGCCGTACGCTCAGTTGAGAGAGGTAGGTATATACACGTAAAATATGTAGGTATTACCTAGCTACATATTTTAAAGTAAAACATGGTATGATCTTTCATCCCGCAGCTAGACTAGTACCGAGTGGCTGACTATTATATTTAGCTCCAGAGCCCGAGCTAAGCCAATATTTAATACGCAATTAAAGCAAAAATACGATTGAATAAATTTAAAAATACCAGTTTACTTTTTATTTATAATATGTATTTAGTTCTTGCTATACTGGAATGACACATTTAAACAAGGCGCGCGCGCTTTAGTATACAGTTCAATATAAATAACGTGATAAGTAAACAAAGCAATTACTCACCGCATATTCCCGCGAAATATTGCACTTTTCTGTTCACAACACTAGCCATAGTGAGATATCAATTATATCGTTTATATCAATGATATGATAACAGATAAAAATAAACATAGGTTATTGTACCGATATTTACAATCGTAGTACCTAGTGATACAGGTAAATATAGCCAAGATCGGCGCCGGAGTCACAGTGAAGTGCCTGTCGGAGTCGTCTGAACGAGACACACTACACTGAACAACTGACTTCACAGCAGACCGGTAAATAACTTCATGATTTTTTATGTAGATTGTAGTCTCTTTGACAGGCTTTCGTTTGATTAGAATATATCAGCTTCTGCCAGGTAAGTCTTTAGTACCTACACACAATTGTAAAGATATAATATATTATAGACGGCCTTATTCGTTTGATAGTTATCGACAATAATTTCGTAGGTACCTATAATTATCAAAAATGATCACATATATAAATCCAAAAGTACGTAACTGTCTTTTCTGGAGAAAGCTAAATCTTTGAAGAGTTTTTCCAAACTTTTAAGTAGATTTATACAGCTTATCCTAAGGCTGTATAAATCTTTTATCACCTCTTTATCACCATTATCATTCTTGTTCGTGTGCAATGGGTATTGGGCTCGATTCCCGGCGGGAACACAAGATCTCCCCAAGGAAAAATTGTGTTTCGGGTTGGGCGTATTTAAAAATTGTTGTAATTAAAAACTCTTTTTATACTAATTGTGGTAAACCCTTAGTAGTACTGAGTCATAATCCTGAAATACAAATTTCCCAGATTTTATGTTAAACCAAATCATATAATACTGTCATAAAGGGTGCGCTTATCACTACAAATTTTAGTGTAACAAGGGATTTTTAGGAAATAAATAGTTTAAGAACAATATATACAATCATAATACGTCTTATAACTTTAGGGGGTCTTTTATTTAATTGTATAGATATAAAGATGTGTAAGCGCATCGCTTTTATGCAAAGTACATAAGAGCAAAAGTGAGTTTTACTGCTCTTGACCGTATCCACGTAGCAGTGTACGGCGATTTGAAGTGGGGGAAAATCTTCCCAGTTGCCACCCGGCGACAACTGGGAATTTTATTCCCGATTGCCACTAGGTGGCAATCTATGTGGGACTGGGAATATACATTAATATTTAGTGTGTGTGTGTGAGTGTGAAAGCATTATTATGTTAACGTCATGTTATTTAATAGAATATGCATGGTTATCTAAACAAATTTAGATTTAGGATGAGCAACATATGCGTTTGTTAGCTATCGTTACTACCCTTCCTTGCTAATTTGATAGCATAAGTAAACAAATCATTGATTAATTTACCAACACCAATTATTATTTTTATTTTTTAATTGGAATAATTGGAAATAATTATTGGAGAACTGTTATGCATCTGCATAACAGTTTTCTAATAAAAAAAAAGGAATAAGTATCAAGTCTATTTTTTCTAGTATGTACAGTACTGCCATGTATAAGATTTGAAACTGTACACATTTTAAATTACTGCAGAGTTAGCTTTGCCAGACAGGCACCTTTTATCTACTTATGGGTAAATATTTATTAATGACCTGACTGAATGATGCCAGCGCCCTCGCCGTGAAGGGCAGAAAATGAGTTTTTCTGTCCTTCATGGTCGGTGCCCATTTTTATCAAGATCAGCAACAGCTCAGCCATGTAAAATAAACAAATATAGAAAAATAATTGCTTTACAAGATTTTCTTTAACTTGAAATGTTTGTATGTTACGGCTATGCTAGCACTCAAGACTGGCTTCTGTAGGCTTGTTTTCAAACATTTTTATAATTAGATACCTATCTATCTAGTTCAACTAAGTTCAAAGATGTGTGATAAGCGTCGATTTACGACGAGATGTGACTTTTAATTGACTCCATTATTATTGTTAAAAAAAAGAGAAAAAGTCTAATAATGAGAGGAGGTCCATAATCTCCGAGGTAGGAAGTCAAGAAGTAAGTGCTCGAAAATTGAGCAGGCTACCGGAAACTATAGGTAAATGCGTGATGACGTATGTATCCATCGAAAGACGTAGCCATTGGACGTAACTACCTATTGCTATCACGGTAGCACACAATTCATCCAATAAAATAAAAGCATATTACCTGCCAGTTTTATAATATTACTAGCCGTACCCCACGGCGTCACTCGCGTTGATCAAGTTAAAATTAAAAAAGCCTATGTGTTAATCCTATAGGTATAAGTTATGCACATTCTAAATCCGTTCAGCCGTTGCATTAGAAATAAATTATAAATTTTTATTGTATTTATGGTTCACTATTTTAGCGGTAATGGCTTACATATGTACATATAAAAGATTGATACATGCTGTCGCGGACTTTTTTGTAGGACTATTTAAGATAAACATTTCCATTATATAGTGTAACTATAACGGTTTTTGGATATATATATATACAAACATACGCATTCACACTCACAGCCCCACACTAAGTTCAAATACTTGTATCGTGGGTGCCGGAAACATTCACATCACACACACATTACACCCAGAACCAGAAGCACAAATATCCCTTGGGGAAGGAATTCGTGCTCCTGCCGGGAATCGAACCCAGGACCCACGGCGCAAAGGGGGAGACCTGTCCACTGCGCCAACTGGGTCGTCATATATATATATATATATATAGATATATATACAGCGACATAGATATATACACTACTGCACTAAAAGTTATTGTTTTCATATACTGTTGGTAAACTATCACTGGCACTGACAGGGTAACTTACCTAGTCAGGCGAGTACGAAAAAGCGTCCTAAGTTCTACCTAAGTACCTACTTATATTATGTTAACTCAACATTCACCGGAAGTTCAAGCCCGTCCTAATAGCTGCTACATATTAAACCCACATGCGCGTGCGGGGACGCGGGCGCGATAGCGGTCTTCTTCCCGCGCCCATTTGCCCGTCCGTTCGAAACAAATGCGTCGAGTGATAGTTGACTATCATTAAGAGCCAGTTACATTACGACATCACTTATGATAGCTGACTCTTAAATCGCAGGGAGTACATATTAGTAAAGTAAACTTCGACAGTAGGTATACTTCAAATAGAAAATTTACCGACAAGCACCAAAATAATATTCCAGCTGATATCATTAAGAGCCAGTTACATTACCTAGCGTGCTTACTACTCACCCACCCTTCGCCAAATTATCATTTACCACCAAGTGTTATGTATTTACGTTACATCATTCACAGTCACACCTAATAACGCGTATTTCCTTCCATGAAAAAAAAAAAGGCACGAATCAAACCCCGGTATTTGTAACGTTCAGAACAAAAAAGTCTAAGGTTGGTATCACAGTGATATAGTTTCTGTGATCTGTGGTTGGTATATTCAATTAATTAAACTTTATATGAATGCTCGGGATACAATCTATATAAAGTTATAAACCATGATGTGGTCACGACCATCTGCATTTGCGGAAAAATAGCAGAAGTAGAAGAATATGAATGCTGCCATCCTCTCAGAGTCCCATCTGCTTAAACGTTGCGGCTATCCAAACAAATGTAAGGTGTTACTTTAACACATGACTAGACAGTGAAATTACATGATTAATAATAGTGTTATCATAATAACGACATTCCTAATGTTATGTTGTTGTTGTAAACAAAGATAGACTACAGTTTTAATATACATAATATAATATGTAGACGCTTAATTATATATAGGTTTCTACTATAAATAGTTTATAATATTAGGCAAAGGCAATTGGAACCCCATTCAAGTACACACTTTTTTAAATCTATACTAATAATATTATAAAGAGGTAAAGTTTGTTTGTTTGTTTGATTGTTTGTATGTAAAAGGTAATCTCTGAAACTACTGATCCGATTCTGAAAATTCTTTCACCAATAGATAGATACACTATCACTGAGTGTCATAGGCTATGTTTTGTCGGGATAGAAGTTAGTTATCAGTTCGAAATAATAATATTCGTAAGACAAGTCGGAGAAAAATTTGCTAACTTTCCGCTTTATCGGCGTACGCTGACTAAACGGTAAGACATAGTTGAATATAATGTATGGCAAAAATGTTGGCCTTCATGAGTTTTACAAAAAAGTCCGCGACAGCATATATCTAACATGTATGTATAGCTCAGAAAAAATACTTTTCTTTGTAAAAAATCTGAAAAAAAAGCGGCCTATGTTTAGTTGGCTTTTTGAGACATTCAGTATTAATCCTTATCAAAATAAACTATTTCATCGTCTTACGTAGTTCATGTAGATACATTTTGCTTTTTACTGCATATGATTTGGATAAATAGTCTATGAGAAATCGTGAAATTAGTTTCACGGGAGCCCGCCCGTGAACGGGACGGGTCAGAAATGTACAGAAACGTACTACGAATTCCTGCTCATTAAAAAATAGCGGCTTCTATTTCGTTGGCTTTTTTAAAGTATTTAATATTAATCCTTATCAAAAAAACCTATTTCATCGGCTTACGTAGTTCACGTAGATTTAATTTGCTCTTTACTGCATATAATTTGGACCTATAGTCTAGGAGAAATCGTTAAGTTTATTTGAGGGTGAAAACGGTGGATCACAGAATGGAACAGTTACTGCGTAATCCGGCATACGTCTATGTTTTGAACCGACTAACATAAGAAGGGGGATATAAATTCGACTGTTTTTTTTTGTTTAGTCTTATCATTGAACTTTGAACTGCCCGCTAGCGTAGTTAGGTGGGCGTTTGCCTTTAAAGCACCGGGTTTGATGCCCGGTGGGAACACAGGTGTTTTCCCACGGGAATTTGTGTTCCTGGTTTTGAGTATGATGTGAATACTTTGTGAATCTTGGATGTTTACGGCCCCCCGATACAAGTCATTGAACTTAGTGTGGGGCTGTGAATGTGGAAGTGTGTTTATTTGTATATTTTTTAACCGGGCGACGCCGGGCGGGTCATCTTTTGAACTATCTACTCGCGTAAATGGGTACGCGTTTGCCTTCAAAGCAGCGGGATCGATTCGCGGTGGTAACAGAAGTTTTCTCCCTACGGGAAATTTGTGTTCCTGGTTTTTAATATGTTGTGAATCTTGGATGTTTACGGCCCCACGCTACAAGTCACTGAACTTAGTGTGGGGCTGTGAATGTGGAAGTGTTTATGTGTAGATTTTTCAACCGGGCGACGCAGGGTGGGGAATCTTTGAACTTTGAACTACCCACTGGCGTAGATGAGTGCGCGTTCGTCTTTAAAGCAGCGGGTTCGAATCTCGGTGGGAACACAATAACAAAAGTTTTTTCCCCACGGGCAGTTTATGTTTCTGGTTCTGGGTATGACGTGAATGTTGTGTGTGTGGTGTTAATTGTTTACGGCCCCACGACACAACTTATAGTACTTTTACAGTGGGGCTGTGAGTGAGAAAGCGTTTATATGTAAGCTTTTGTTTACCCGGGCAACGCCGGGCGGGTCAGCTAGTTTATTATATTCTTAATTTTAATTGTTAGGAATGCAAAACAGTTACATCCATTTGAGATCAATATGAGATGACTATTGTATTCCATACATATAGATATGCTAGCCTGAGACAAAAAAATGTGATCAAACAAATCACACTTTTATTATAAATCTGAAAGTAATCTCGACCAATTTTTATAAAATGTTATATGTAAATAGCCTAGACTGTAATAAGGCTACTTTTAATCCCAATTAATGCAGGCAACACTGCAGCTTCAAATAAATAAAATAAAATAAATCCAAAAGTAGCTACGCTTGATTTGGTAGGGAGCCAAATTAAATCACACAATTTTTTTTACTATGTTCATTAGTGTCACAGACGCTAACACAAAAAGGGCAGACACGCGGCCTAGTTGGGAGTCGGAAAAAAGCCAACGCACCAAGTACCAATCACAGACGCTACTGTCATTTATGACTATAACATGTACTGATATAAATACTCTGTTATGTAAAGTTGGGATGGTTTGGGTGAGAGCTAACAGCTAGAAATGCACTTTACACCCAGAGCGGGACGTCAGTGTAGGATTTATCATCTCCACTCAGAGTTAGATTTAGAATCATCATATAGTATAATGTTAATCTACCACTGACTGACTGATTCACTGACTGACATAATTGTTCTCCCAGAAGGAGTGTCGGGGGGTATTGATGATGTAGGGGAAAAGTGTAGGGGGTAAGGAAATCTCCTGGGGAAAAGTCCGAAACCACCACATTTTGGCTTCCGGACCCCCCGACCCCATGGGATCTCGGAAACGGTAAGACATGGAACAAAAGTTCAAAAACTAAAGTCATAGACAATCCTGGGAACCTTTTAAAAAAAATAAAAAAAATGGGTGTTGCCATACAAAAATGTGTTGCCGCCATACAAAATTTAATCAATTATATCTCCTAAACCATAAGAGATAGGCTAGGGGTGCTCGACCAAATGTCATAGAGGACGATGGGGGACATCTGTCAAAAATGACAAAAATCCAAAATGGCGGATTCAAGATGGCCGCCATTTGTCAAGTTGCTCCGATCGGAACGAAATTTTGGTTCCCGGGGTTTTTGGGTGCCCCAATTACAGGAAAAATATTGAAAAAATTTTTGGAAATTTTTTAAAGATGGCTGCCGAACATTGTCGAAATCAAAGTTCACCGATCCGGCTCAAAATCGATATCTAGGGGGTTTTGGGTGCCCTGATTATGATAAAAATAATGATAGCAATTTTTGACCTTTTTTAAAGATGGCCGCCAAGCATTGTCAAAATAGAGGTTCACCAATCGGGCTCAAAATCGATATCTGAAGGTGTTTGGATGCCCTGATTTTAATAAAAAACTGGAAAGCAATTTTTGACATTTTTTAAAGATGGCGGCCGAGCATTGTCAAAATCGAGGTTCACCGATCCGGCCCAAAATCGATATCTGGGGGCATTCGGGGGTGCTGATCACGAATTTGGGACCGAAACAAAGGCCGCGGGCCGCTTGCGGCCCGCGCGCCTGGTTTGAGGGCCCGAATTCGTGATCAGCACCCCCGAATGCCCCCAGATATCGATTTTGGGCCGGATGTCAATGGGGATGCCCACCTACAGTCCGACCAAAAAAACAGGTGGCGGGCCGCTTGCGGCCCGCTTCAGGTCTGCAGCCACAGACCATATTCGAACTGCCTGGGTGTTTTGACATGTATACCACGAATTTGAACGAAATTTTGGTCTGAGGAATTAGGGACGCCTTGATGCACCCAACATTTTTTTGATAATTTTTTTTTCTTTTTTTTTGACTTCAAATGAAGATTTTACCAGTTATCGACCGAAAATATATGTTGTGGGCGGCAAGCGTACTATTTTTTTTAATGTTTCGCCGACGGCCCAAAATCGACTCCTATGGGTATTTTGAAGTGCTCATCACGAATTTCAATGAAATATCGGCTTGCGGTATCAGGGTTGCCCCGCCACAGAAAAAATATGCAAAAAAAATGTTTTTCCGTATTCAACTGAATTTGAAGATTTGTATGGCAAAAGTACTTACCACCCACCTGCGCGGGCCGCTCGCGGACCGCGCCACCCACCCAAAAAACTAGTTAGAGATATATGAATAAATAGAGACTTTGTAATAACATCTTCATAGACAAAGTAAAAAATGTTTTATTCCTTTATAATATGGAGAGATTTCGTACAAGAGTTATTAAGACAAAATTCACAATTGATTATTATGAGTCACTTTGGTTCAAAGTCTTCTGGCATGCCAGCTATAAGATTTCTTAACTGTAAGCTCACAACAGCATTGTCTGTACAAATGTCTTTCACAGTATAAGGAGGTAGTATCGAAGCACTACCCACTAATATGTTGTTCCCTGCTTCTGTCACCGGTAACAAGTTTTGATGGAACCAAGCGAGGATTTTTCTTTTCTTCTTAATGATTTCTTCTATTGGAATGTCTACACTAGGCTTTTTTCTAAGTGGTGGCTTGATGTCATTTTCTGGTTTTGTCTCATTTAGGTCTGTTATAGCATAACCAGGAAAGAGTGTGGTTTGGAATGTTTCTCCATGAGGCACGGAAAGGATGATACTGTAAAAAAACATCATACATATTATAACTTTATTACTTTTTATTTACGTCATATGACCAAAAAAATACTTAGATACTTAAGAGTGAAAATAATATCTGATATCATTTTAATTTTTCGAAAGTATGAATATATTATTTTACGCAAGCATGCTACATCTTCGGCCGCATCATCACTTTCCATCAGTTGAGATTGTGGTCAAATGCATACTACCAGATATTAAAAATAAAATTTACAACGCGAGTACTGGAATGCTAACGCTTAACCATTGTAAAATATTTCTCCGAGTAATGCTACTGCTTAACCACTGTTTATTTTTCAGAGAAACATCTGGACTTTGTTCAGGATTAAATTATTAAATAGTATTAAAAAAATCGGAATGGCGGGTTTGAATTAAGCCCTGCCTTCTGGGTGTTTTAAAGCTTATAAGTGTTAGGATTCGAATTATATTGAGTGCTTAGAATATAATAAATGTATGTACATACGTACACTTACCTGTGTGACAGAGGGTCAATTGAATGGACAAAACCTTTGTAAGTTTGATTCCCCACCAAATCTACTTTAACGAATTTGTCGACAAAGCCGAGAAGAACTTCAGGTTTATCATGTATGAAACTATAATTGGTTATTTCTTCCCGGACTTCAAACTCCTGTTCCATTTTGAAGGTTACAATAACAACCTTGATTTTTCAATTCAGAAAGTATTATAAAGAATAAGAGGATGACGAAGCAGAATAGTTGCGTCTTAAGAAAATTAAGTTTCAGTCTTATGAAATAGAACAATGATAAATTATTTTTCGCCAGTCCGGTCCATTGTTGTGACTATTTATCATTTTTTTTCTTTAATAAATATGTTTGACAGAAATTGTCGAGTTGACGACTGACGTTGTCTGACAGTCGGCCAAGTCAAACCATAGAATAAGTAATAACTATATCATCGACAGCCCTATAGTCGCTATTTAAAGAAGAAGTTGTACTTTCAAATCCTTACTATAGAAAACAATATTATTCTCTAACGTAGCCAACGTTCCAGAATTCGTCCCCAGGGATCGTAATGCTCACGGCATCGGCATCGACATCTATCTCGAACCTCTGTCAAGTCAAGATGACGTCACAAATAAAGGGCCTATTAGACTACGCGATGTTTAGTCCGTCTTACAGAGATCGCGCGCTAAATCGAGTAGTGTAATATAATTAGACTGTTAGATCGCGCTCGGCCGCGCTCACTGGTTTAGTGACTGAATATCGCGTGGTGTTATAAGAGTAAGACCGGCGGCTGTCGCGCGCAGAGAGGTCGAGTTGCCCGTTGAGACGGACACAATGGCATGCTCTAAAAAAAAAATATCTGTCGTTCATTTATTTTACGCTTTCACACTCTCAGCCCCACACTAAGTTCGATGACTTGTATCGTGGGTGCCGTAAACATTCACATCTCACTCACACACAATCTGAAACAAAAATTTTCCTTGGGGAGAAAACATGGGTTCTCGCCGGGAATCGAACCCTATACCCCTGTTCAAAAGGCGAAAGCGCACACAACTAAATCACAAATAAATACCCGATGTATTTATTTCTATCGTGACATGCCATATTTATGTCAAAAATATCATAAATATTATTTTAATAAACAACTCTGCGCAGAGGGATTTCGGGTGTTGTCAGAAATATATAAAATAAATATAGCAAATAAGCCTTGACCCATGTTCTTATTTTCTAAAACTAAAAATCGCGGTAACAGCTACGGCAATTGTTTGGGGCATCGAAAGCTTTGCCATGATGACAACCGTTACCGACGATGAAAAATATCACATCATATTTCGATGTTTTGTTCCTATGTCCACCTTTTATCGGAATGGAATCACTGTGCGACGTACGCCTTGCGAGTGAGTTAGCGTGCGATATTCAGCGCGGTGCAACAGCGAGCTTGACTAATTAGACTCTAAGCTAGTCTGAATAACGCACACTGAATCGCGTAGTCTAATAGGCCCTTCGCGCTCACCCTGGGGGCTCGACGCGGGCGTTTAACACGATGACCGCGACCGCTTCATTGTTCGGCTTAGATTAAACCTACTTGTTTGGATTAAACAATTGAGAAGACAATATGATCAAACGAATGAAGATAAATAATGTACAATAATGTGATTGTTTATGTGTGACGTGAATGACGTAGTCATTTCTACACAAGACACTTCCACGTTCACAATACGGCAGTGAGTGTGTGGAAGTGTTGATATTTTGGGTTAATTTGGGTATCATCATGATTATATAATTAACTATTATTATAAAAAACATTTACCAACAGCATGAAATTAATAAAATGAAATTAAAATTTCATGCTTTTGATAAATTTAAAAAACAAATTATAGAAATTCTGAATCCATTTTCTTTTCGGAAGCTCATGAGTCACAGCTAACGCGAGTACCGAGAAAACTCAGCGACGACCGCACCGTTCTTTTTTGTTGCTCTCCACGGAAGTAGAAATTACTACGTTTCTCTCAAACCCAACGCTATCAACGCCGGCTCACATTATGAAACGGACGAACTGTGTCAAGTGGGATATTATTATGTATAAGTATTTGAAAGTCATTTTCAGGTTCCTTGTACAAATTTTAATTTTGACTAACCATTTAAAATCTATAATGATTTAAATTTTGTTAGAAACCATACACACTTAAATTTTCAATGTATAATAAAACTGTGATAAAGTTCTTACATACTAATAGATAATAGGTCTTATAAACGAAAAAGTGTAAAATAAAAAAGTAGGTTTAGTTTTGACACTGCACTGTCGGCTTTTTTTTATTTGTAGTATAGTTTACCGTAAATGCAATTTGTAAATTTTCTTGTTCCATTTAAAAATAAAAGTGATTCTCTATGGCCCGGTATGATAACAAGGGCTTCCGGTAAAATGAACCATACTACCTTTGAACAAGATCGATTTTTAATAACGTTCGATTTTGCTCTATTTAGTCTATGGGCGGTAAATACCCCTTTTAAGTAAAATGTTATTATTTTGTGAATGTAAAATCGGTCACATTTTTATACATACAGAGTCTATTTTACAACGTCGTTTTTCCACTGTACTACATGTGTAACCACAGGTCGCGATACCTACACACTTACACAGTACATATACTGTATGTGTACAATATATAGAGTTGTTGAAAGGGAGTGAGGATCCAAGATAGAATCAATTTCTGCAGAGCATTGAGCATAGTGCATTCAGTCATGCGCCATTTTGCCAGCGTGTGCACAAGTGTATTTTTGTATTGCATTTCACCATTTTGCATTCGCGAAGTGTAGCATTCTACATTACATTTGTTAGGTCTATGTACCTAACCATTTAGATTTTCTACTATCATTTCTTGTTCCATAATCCATTTAGTTTGGTACATATCACTAAACGGAGTGGTTACATTATCTTCGCATATCACAGTGATCAGTGAATTCGGCTTGAGGTGAGTTATTTTAATTACGATGTAATGAAATGCCTTAATGAAGTTGCAGTTACCTACTTACGTATGTACCTATTTGTTATCTAGGTAACCTAGCTAGGTAACTTGATACTATATTTTAATTATACGCTTACCTAATTCATATGTACTGTTTTTGTACTTTACTTAAATACACGGACTTTTTTTAAGTCCGTGAAACCATAGTAGAAATATATTTCTACTATGGTGAAACCGTGCTTATTTAGTTCAATAATTGAAACGCAAGCAAAGCCTTAAAAAACCGACTTCATCGCTTATATTTCGGTTTTGGCTTGACCGATTTCAATACAATTTATATGGGACCACCTCTGAAGTACACCTACTCTAAAAAAATACATCAAAATAGATTCATAATTGGCGGAGATATCGCGTAACATATGTATGTTACGCGATATCTCCGCCAATTATTTATTATTATTCCACTGAACCTCCTTTTTTGAAGTCGGTTGAAAAAAGAGTCGTGCTGCAGCCGGTTCAGTCAATTGACCTTGTAGGTACCCATACCGGTAATTTGCTACGAACAACATCAACAAGCAGCAACTTTTTAATACCATCAGCCATATTTATTTTCGATAACCTCTAAATATGTATGTACAACGTACCTAATTGCACTTTATTTTCAACCAACTTCAAAAAAGGAGGTTCTCAACTCGACTGTATGTTTTTTTTTACGTATGTAGTTATGTTACGCGATATATCCGCAATTTAGATGATTGTTTGTTTGGTAGATTATACTTCAGAGGTGCTCTCATTTAAATTTTATCGAAATCGATCCAGCCAAAACCAAAATATAAGCGTTGAAGTCGGTTTTTTTACTTTGCTTGCGTTTAATTATAGTATTGACGTACCTACTCTTATCTAAAGTGCTTACGTGTCCAGTCAATTCCGATCAACAGAACCTACGTAGCAACGATTAAATAACAATCATTCAAGTAGATATTTATACCTCTATGCATTGCTTGTGTATCAATCAGCTCTATTTATAGTCCCCGAGTAAAATAATCACACATCTTTTTTTTAATTACTAGCCGTGTCTCGCGGCTTCGCCCGCTATTATCAAGTTTAAAAGTAGCCTATGTGTTAATCCAAGGTGTAAGCTGTATGTGTGTACATTCCAAATTTCATCGACATCTGTTCAACCGTTAAAGCGTGAAGAGAAACAAACGTACTTACACACTTAGACACAAACTTTCGGATTTATAATATTAGTAGGATATGTATAGAATCCAGACATGTGTTGTACAATATAAACCGTTGTATCAAAATCAATCGTAATTTTGGAAAAAATATTCGGTATTTTTCTATGCTAACACGATCAAACTAGTATTGCCCCGCGACTTCCGCGTAGAAAGACTATGTGGGGTATAGTATTTTAAATTTTAAGGTATGCGCATTCCAAATCCGTTCAGCCGTTACGTGAAGAGAAAACAAACATATTTACACACACAATCTTTCGCATTTATAATATTAGTGTGATTGTAGGCATATTCTATTGTTTCAGTTGACTATCTACGATACAGTCTACTCGTAATTACTTCACGATGGCTACAGCAAAGGCAAATAAGAAGTGAGTATCATTAAATGATTTTCATAGCTTGTTAAAGAACAAGTAGAAAATGATTTCAAAGTTTTTCTTTTTTTAAATTTATTTGGGTAAATAAACAATGGCATAATAAAGTACATTTTAAAACAATAGATATCCATAGACTTCAGAAATGTGTCACCAGAAACATTTACCACAAAAAGTTACAAAGTTTACAAAGTTGTGCGAATATCGAATTTTTTGGACGAATAGTCCTAATAATGTTAGGTACAATGAAAGTCTTATTTCACCGTTCCTTTTTAATTTACTTCCGTTTACTTTGCTTTCACCTCTGCATCTAATCCTATTCTCTGGTCGGGATTGATTATTATTAGACGAAAGTTCTAAGTGGTATGTAGGTACTCATAGGCATATTTCTCTTTTTAAAAAGGCGGATCCACCACTGCCTTTGTCATACGATTTAAAACAAAATATAAGAAAAAAATGTTCGATTTGAGATTTTGAGATCTTTGATTTGAAGGGGAAAACAGCTAGAAAAGACAATTTCTACAAACCTACCCTACTTTTATCATTAAAAACTTGTTTGCAGAGCGGTCGCCGTGGATCTTCCCGAATGCCCGGTATGCATGGAGACAATGACGGCACCGATCTTCCAGTGCCAGTCAGGTCACAGCCTTTGCAACAACTGTACCAACACACTGATACCTCCCATTTGTCCCATCTGTCGCCAGAACATGACGCAGATGCGGAATTGGCAGCTAGAGGACATTGTGCATAAGGTAATAGTCGCCACATCTGTTTTGAGTCGGCAGCCCTATATAAACCTGTGACAAAACCAACATGCGTGACTTGCCTGATCTCTGTGGCTTCAGATAATTATTATTATCCACCAACAGTAGGTACTAGAGAGAGTTGATGCAAGACAGACCAGGTTATAAATACTTATATATATATATATACTTAAGCTAAATCTTATTTGCAACATTTGAAGAGTAAATAAAGAATCAAACACGCATTTAAATGTTCAATCCTATAAACCAAATTAAGGGTTTTACATTTTTAATATGGTGGTTTTCAGTATAGGCAATGACGTACCTAAATATAATATGTAGTCTTTCATTCATTAATCTAAACTTGATATTTTATTTTATGCTTTAATTTTTCATAGGCGAAGGTGTCATGCCCAAACCAGTCTTTTGGTTGCGTATACGTCATGGTGAGTGCGGAAGTCGAAGACCATCTCAAGGAGTGCATCTTTCGCGAAATGGAGTGCCCGTTTGGTGCAGTATTCGGGAAATGTTCATGGCAAGGTAAGATACTCGTAGTGTAATTAGTCAATGAAATTTACATATTCAAATATTTACGATTGTTATATTATAATATACAGTACCTACATATTTTTTTAGGAAAACAATGTAATAATGAGGTAATTGTTTTGCCACAGGTAAAATTAAAGAGATGATGGATCACTTCAAGGAACGCCACCCTGAGCAGTGCAGTGCCAACTCCGACGAAGAAGTAATTCTCAAGAATATCAGCATCAAGGATGACGACCGCCACTTCTTCCTCGTAGCCCAAGGCAAGATGCTCTTCATCATCACATTTAAACTGGACACTCTACAAAAGATGGCGTACTTTGGCGTCCAGCATATCGGTAGCAAGAGTGTAGCTCAACAGCACATTTACGAAATACATGTGATCAGCAACCAAGATGAAAGGAGAAAAGTGGTCTACACCGAACACTGTTTTAACGATTCCATTAAAGCCGAGGAAGTTTTCCGTCGGGGAAAATGCGCCATTCTTCCACTTGATTTTATATCGCATTTCATTAAAGACAAGAAGCTGACATTTAGATTCTTTATCAAGCGCCTTCCCGTGCACCCGAAAGGTAAACAGGAGAAAGGAGATGGTAAGAATGAGAATAAGCCGGCTAATCAGGGCGCAAAGGCTCCCGGATCTAAAGGTCCTGGTCCTAAAGGTCCTGGTCCTAAAGGCCCTTGCCCTAAATCAGCTGGTCCTGGACCTAAAGGGCAAAATGGACCTGGACCCAAAGGCAAACAAAACAAAGCATAGTAAAGCTATGAAATGTAATATCAGGAAGGCTGAAAAACGTCTTTTTTCTTGGAGGCTTCTTATTCTGTGGAGTCCAGATTTATAATGTAGATTAGGTAGTCCTGTAGATTTATTGTTATAGATGTCAATTGCAAAAAGAGCATCAGCTTGTATAAGTAGGTGTTGCCCTTTTAACGCAGAGCTCCTTACAAACATGTGGTCTGTTGAACTTATTACTGCAATCTGTGCGGAAATGTTCGTGTATTTGAAATAACTATATTAAAATATCATATAATATGACCATAGCTTCAGATATTACTTTGAAGTTCGTCAAACTTCAATAAAGAAAGCTTTAATTGGTTTAATCAATTGGCAGTGCAGACCAATATTTATGCAGGACGATGATCTTATATGCATTTTGATTAGAATAATTCCTACGCCTTATGATGTGTTGTAGGATTATTAAGTCTCAATTATTAGGAAATGCAGCTCATCGATATTGCTTAGCTGCAGAGGATGGATGGCTTAAACTAAATATCTAGCCAATGCGAGGTGGAAGGTTCAAATATAACGGTAGGAACAAAAGAGCTAAATGATGCATGGCGCATTGGTGCTTTTATACCTACAATATACAAACAGCGACTAGGACGGGAAAGAAAAAGTTAACGGGGCATAAATCTGTGAAACATTCCTGCTGAATCTAGCAGATTGCACACAGAACATCGTGCTGACTTCCCGCTGTACTCGCGAGTCTCGGTGTACCGTAGACTTCCATATATATTATTATAGGAACAAGCCATCTAATATGTAACCAGAATCTACCATATTGGTACATTCTTTACAAGAACTCGCTCGCTTTCTAGTTTGGTATTCTATTAATATAGAGCCATAATTGAAACTCCTCAAAATAATAATTGCGCTATATATAGTTTCACTACCTAAGCTCTTGTTAACATACGTGCAGATTAGATTGTGGTTGTTATTTTTATGATATTGTAATATTTTAGGTGGTTTCATATTGTAAGAGGTACATTTTAATATTAAGCTGAAAGGTTAGTAAATGAATTGCAAGTGGCGCAATATTACAATTGTGGTCAAACGCTAGCCTTACAAGAGATAATAGAACAACTTCCCTGTATTTCTAAGGTTAAATACCTTAGATAATTATTGTATTGAAATCGGTCTTTTTGAAGCCGTGTTAGAACCATCGTAGTAAGCGTGACTTTGAATCGGGGCTCGCAGATTGATACGGGCTTGAATTTCCGTTGTTGAGGGTAACATCATGATATAATCCGGAAGTTCCACATATCCCTACTGGTAGGGAATTTTTTTTCCACCTATTTCTACTAGGGGGGAAACTTGGATCTTTTACTTCCACGTATTTCTACTATGAAAAAGTATAAATAGGAATAGCAGCAAGCACAATATTAAAATCAAAAGAAAAAAAATCCATGGTGGTACGGCAGTTTATACATACGGCGTTCAACCGTAGTTTCACCGCCGCCGTGTCTCACCAATGCAATGGGTTCACGGGTTATTTTTATAACCATACTTACACTAGCTGTATATCATTTACGAGTAATTTGTACTAACTATTGTCCTACTGTACTGGATATGGAAACGCGTCTCAACTGCCTCAAGTCAAAAAAACAGTCGTAAAAGTCACGAAAAATTATGTTCCGACAGCTATTCTTGAGAGCCAATAATTCTTGCCCTAGCACGTTTACTATCTACCACATCATCACTTACTATCAGCTGAAATATTGGTCAAACGCTCAAAGATAAAAAAAACTGTTTGGGAACTGTTATACAAGACACTGACAAAGATTGTATACCCACATCGTGAGTTTGTCCTTTATTGAGAGACCTTTAAGAGGACCTTTATTGTGCCATAGCATTTGCTCATGTGGGCTATAAAGGAGTTAGACGAAATTTGGTAGTGCAAGCAAATTCAATCACTTGTATGCCTGTATCATATTTCACCATGGCTTCCTATTGTGGCACCAAAGACCTGTTTGTTTATGTAAATGTACCTCAAACATACCTACCTAGTTGAGTTAGTGAATTCTAATGTGAAGGCACTACAGGGTAGGTACCAAATAGGCAATATTTGCATGCCTTGATATACAATATGAAATTATTTTTTATAATTGCATAAAATAAGAGTTCAATTAACAATTGTGAATCTGACATTAATGAGAGCTTGTAGGTAGTCTGATGGTAAAATAAATATTTTTATCGATCAGAATGGGCTGGGTTAGTTAGGTTAAGATTTTATACATATTTATGTGTTATACATAATTATAATCCTGTTTCTTTTAGTGATAAATTTAGAAAGGAAAAAACTACGTTATCAACACAACGTTGAGCTAACTGCAATGTTAGACTCGTTGGCCGTAGTAGTTTCTATAAACTGTTTCGGTAGATGACGTCACACGCCCCCGTAAGACGTTAATAATAAGGAAAGGTTAATTTCGTCGCTTCAGGCGGGGCTTGAGAAGCTCAGCGGTTAGAGCAATAGGGCATGAGACCCTATGGCCGCGGGTTCAAATCCCGCCTCAAGCGATAATTTTTCCTTTCTAAATTTATCACTATTGTTCTGCCTAGCATGGCTAATGCTATATAAATAAAATCAACTGTTTCTTTTAGTACTACTGTACCCAATATAATACTTTTTATTTGTAATGCAATATATTATTATTATAACAACTATGTTTAACTATAAGTGAGTAATAAATACTGCTTACAAACCATCGATTTTCATTTTCATAATAAGATACTAGATAGCCTGAAATTACAAGCATTTACTTTACAGATCTATCCATATATTGATTTGTGATTGTAACCTGTGTGTATAAAAACTATATAGTTTTAATAATTATTATTATAACTAAACACTTTAATACTTACAACTTTACACTAAATTAAAAGACTCGTGTCAAGGGTGTTGGAAATATTCACACTACACACAATTTTATTTATTCTGTGGTCATATGAAGATTTCTAGAAACGTAATTTTGAGTCGATGTCTGGCTCATTAGACAAGAATGTATTTAAAACAAAAGAATTAAGTCATTATAAACCAAACTCTGGTACCTAATGGAGTTCACTCGAAAACTTTGATATTCAACTAGGTACTTCTAACTGTTGTATCTACATAAGTTGCATTAATCTTTATCTAGGTTACATATGTATATAATCTATACTATAACTACAGAGACATCTTAAGATGCACATCTCATATCATCTACAAAACAAATAGTAGGTAAGTCTGATGTATTTTTTTACTGTATAGGCAAGCATTTGACCACTATCTCACCTGATAGAATGTGAAAATGCAGCCGAAGATGTAGCATGCTTGCCTAGAAGATACTAATTTACTATAGACTTGAAGACACCTAGATTGTACTGTTCGGGAAACAAAGATGCAGGCAGTGGTTCCACCCCTTCACTGTATGGATGGTAAATGTAGAAGCAAATCACTTAGAGGAAACTGGAGATATGTCAACCATAAATGGATGACGTTTGACCTCATATAGTATGACTGTTCTGTAGATTTTATAAATTGATGATTCATTTAAAATAAAATTTTACTATCATGACAAAGCTGCTGCTCATTATATTCAAAAATTACTTATACTTTGCAGGATTGTCAACTTAGGAGTACCAAGCATGAAATAAAATATTCAAATGGATTTTAAATGTTTATTGTCTTACAAGCTAGATGTTCATTTCTTGGCCTTAGCTTCACGGGCTGCTTTCCTTTCTGCGGCCCTCGCAAGCTGCTTTTCTGTCTTCAGGTTACCCTTTTTGCAGAACCTCTGATTTTTCAAGAACTTGGGGTCCATCTGAAAAAAGAAGACAACATATATGTATCAGCCACATCATCATATTATTACAATCACATTTTGGTCAAATGCTTGTCTCTTGAAATAAAAATATTTGTTTCAATATGGGCAAAGACCACAACAATTGCTAATATGTCTGTATATTAAACTGTAACAAATTTCTGCAATTAGACAATTATCTAAAGAGAAATTTCTTCTTCTTCTACATTCATTATCTGTATAAAGAAAAGTGGCACCCATCGCCTGAAATGGTATTTGCCCTGAATCTGGGAGTCGTAAGTCTAGAGTAAATAGGTATCTTCTAGATAAGCATGCTACATTTTCAGCCGAAACACCACTTTCCATCAGGTGATATGGTAGTCAAATGCTAGACTATTAAAAATATAATTGATATGGCAATTGCACACCTGCACAGTGAATCTATTGGAGTGTATCTCAAATAAGCATATTTTTGTGATAATATTTATTTACCAGTTCAATCAGAACTGTCTACTGGTGCAGATAGGAGTATGTTCGCCTTCTATGCAGCAGATGTCGATTCTCAATCGAGAGCTCAAGCAAACTCACAGTGCTAACAAGTTTTCTCCACAAGGGCAACTTATGTATCTGATTCTATTAGTGATTGTTTGCTTGTGATGTGAATGTTTCCAGCACCCGTGACAAGTCATTGAGCTTAGTATAGGGCAGTGAGTGTGAAAGTATTTAAGTTAATCTGTATCAAGCCAAGAAATATGGTGCAAATGACTAGAATCAAATTCATATTAATGTTTTTATCCCTAACCAGTTACCTTAGCAAATATGTAATTTGAGGTGGATTTTCCATAAAAATTCTTACATACAATGTGATAATTACAACCACAACATAAAAACATATAAATAAGTCAAGGCATTTTTGAGTTGTATCAAAACGAACAAACACCAATTGACTTTTGAGATAGATATATGTATAGGCTAGCTATTTAGCACTAATTAAATACATATCAGGTTCTGAGTAGTGGCCACAATCATATTAGAATATTACTTTAAAGTATGCACTTGCTGCAAATTTCGAGACTAATGATGGATTCAGTATTCAAAAGAATTCCTACAATGCACAACAGCTGTCATACCTAGATATTTATAATGTAGAGAATAATGAAGTAAATGTATTGAAATGATTGCATAAAATTTTCCGCATTAGACCTTAGTAAGTTCTGATAAAACAGCCAACCTTAACTAAAATCAGAACTGAAACTACTGCATGGTAGGCAAATAAATATATGTACAGTGTACCAGATATACTTACACCAAGAGTGGACTCGTGTCTAGTCTTCGTTGGTTTCTTGATGCCGTTTCTGTGAGCTTTACGGCCTGAAAACAAGAAAACATAATGTTACTATGTTACCGTTTTGGCGATAGGTACGACGAGTAAGTAATATGTAAACAATGGTTCATTGCTTTAGCCGAGATTAAGTGTAGGTAGATAATAATTATTGCAATCACAGGCAGTACCTCTTCGCAGTAATTCGCTCTAATCGCAATTGAGGTTTAGATATGTTTACTTACTTTGGTTATGATTTGTGTGATTCTTTGACTTTGCCATTTTGTCAAAACAACTTTTCTGAAACAAAAAATATCACTGTAAATAACTACACACAGCACATAAATTTTAGTCAATCACTGGAAACACTTTCTTATTATTACGATTTATAAGATTTTCACGGAAACAAATAATACACTTCATACACTAACCTACAAACCGCAAAGGAAATTTCAAAAGGAACTTGAAGTCAAGTTGACATGAATAAGATATCTATTTGACAGCGACATCCGATGTGACATATGAGGAACTTAAATGACATTTGATGACTTACCGCAGACTAAACCTGCACTACACAACTCGCGAAGTTGTAAGGATTTTGCAGCTAAATTAATCATTTCGTAGGTTTTTTTTCCTATCTCGATGCGACGTTGAAAGAAGTAAAACGAATGGTCTGTACGATAGTGTAGAAGGTATTTCAGTTCGCTCCGTGCAATTTCAGCTCGCATCGTACTACTTTCAATCGTTGTCGATTTTTGCGACCGATTCAATGGACTTGACTTGATGCATCCCTGTGACCTGTGACTCTTGTAAGCTCCTCGCGAGGTTGCATGAATAATGTATAATCATATACTTCGGACTTCGGTCTACTTCGTAGAAGTAACTTGCTAGTAGTGCAGGTTTAAAAAGCTAATACTTTGCACTGCATGGTTTTTAAGACTGTGTACGACAATGGTTTCTGATGCGATGGCGCCAGGCGGTGGAGATGGCTGTAAACGTTTTTAGAAGTTCCTAAAATTATTGAACAGAGGAGCTCTCAGAGTGTGTATGTTTGAAATTGTAAGCTTACTCTTTTATAAGCAGAATGTGGCTTGGAAGTTGTTAAATAAACTATAAAGTTGTATAATTATTGTTTTGTATGGTTTATAATTGAAATTATAATCGTGATCACATAGCACTTGTGTTATCAAATCAAGTCACAAAGTCAGCGACAGACAGGCAACATGCTTGTATGCATGTTGCCTGTCGCTGACTAACTGTGGTAGAAAACGTGCACTAGGTGGAGCGACAAACACGATTGCGGCAAAGTAGAAATATATAAGTAAGTTGTCTTCATAGAGTGGTACCAAACGCGGCTTGTATGTGTGCACGGCCGTACGCAGGTGCCTCAGCACGCACACTATGACAACAAACAGAACGGCGAAGACGACACGAGCCGGGGTCGCCCCCGCGCTCGTCGACGCGGTCGACGACATTTCGCCGTATTCGAGCCATTCGCCACGGGCCTTTCCGCGCAGACGGATGTCGCGTGCCGCGTGCTGAGTTGCGTGCGCGCGTTTATATTTTGTAAACAGATAGGTAAAGTTCATATACCTACTTATAGTGTAACCTACTTTACGTGTTCATTCAATTTATGTAGGTTTTTAAAGTGAAAACTTCTATAGGCGCGTTGAGCACTTTTTGGGTGAACAAAAATCATGGAACTCGCGTCATCGTCACCGACGGCCAATATTATTGATTTATTGAAGCCTACTTAGCTATATTAGTTTTCCTTTTAACTTCGTTATATATACTACTACCATAATTTCTTTACACACATATGCAAAACAATATTTTTTTCAAGATTTTTTTTGACTCTGTCGGTGGCTAATATGCAAATGAAATCGTATCTATTTTACCACCACATTTTATACTATTTTATTGTACCTAACTTGTTGGTTTGTTAAAATATACATTTTACCTATAGGTACCTTTAAAAGTCGGAGATAGTGACAACCCTGCGTATTCGGCTAGAGTAGGCATTTGAATCTCCTACGGCCTCGAGTCATCTTACTTATATATTTCTACTATGATTGCGGTGAAGGCGGAACTAACGTCGCACTAGAATGTATGCCCGTTCCTTGTCGATGCACGTCGCCCGCGCCACCGCGCTTGGTTGTCACTAATGTCACTTGTCACGCACTTGTGGTTTGTAGGTTGATGACGTTTCAGAAAAAATGTCATTGTTTTTAATTATATATATCTTAAGCATAGCTCAAATAAGCTATCCTTGTTATATGTAGCTAAGCTGTATATCACTACTCTCTTCTAATTTGAAAATACTTCTCAGTCAGCTGACATTTTAAAATTTTTGAATTCAGAATCAGATTGAAACATTGAAATCTTGTGTAGTTTGATTCGTGTCGATATTCGAATAGAATTGATTTTATTCCAATAAAAATTAATTGCAGTGGAAGGCAAGAGTTAAAGCTATAATATGGTTATCCTGGAAGGCCAGGCTGGCGAGACGAAATCCTTATCCTCTGAGGAAACGGAGAAACTGGAACCAAAGGCGCCGAACTTGTTATCATTAGAAAGTATCCTTTGACAATATTGATGAGTAAAACATGCTTTTACCATGCGTATACATTGATTATTGTATCTCACTCGATTAATATATTTATGGTGTTTCTACGACCTACTACATTCATGTCAAATATAATTCAATTTAGCTGACTTAGCAATATCAGACTCGTGTATCTATTTTTTCATTTGCTTAGTGAACTGTTTTTATTTTACTTGGACTAGTTCCTGATGCCTCGACATCGTCCTATCTTAGTGTTCGTTTACACCAACAAAGGAAGCCACCCTGAAAATTATAAGTCTATTACCTGATTTAGGCTATGCGTTGATTGTCAGTCAATCAATCAGTGATACAACTGTTTTATGTATTTAGGTAGGCAAATTCTTGTCCATTATATCACCTGTAGCTACATGCTTGTTTAGCTATATTGCAATGGTATATATTATAACTTAATTATTTGAAAATCTTGGTTAACTCGTGTTCGACAAGCTATCCTTGAGAAGCAGTTGCATTCCAAGCTTAGCGTGTTTACTACAGCAACCTATACCATCACTTGTCTAAAAAGGCAGCAGTCAAGGCTATAAAAATTAAATACCAATGGTAAAGAAAAACCAAATCTGAATGTCCTAAAACCACAAAAATAGAAGTCAATACATCTGCCATCTCACTGTGCCTGCATGGTGGTTGAATGAGATAAACTGGTGCTGAGCCCGTAGTGTTTTATTTGAAGGGTAATGAATTTTGAGAGCGGAGCTTTTCGATGAGCGCAATGCATTCTTTTACTGCCTGCGTTCTTCTCCCTGTTTAACTTAGTATGATAATATAGCAAGCACTTGTTAGTGCAATTCTAGAAATTATATTGTAATTACTTGATCTTGATTAACTTTATTTAGTATGGTCTTTTAATGAATGTGTGATCTCTTTACAATCCTTCACTCTTAGCCAGTATTTCGATTGACCAAGGATGCTCAGCAACAGCATGGATTGCGTCATGGAGATTACCAACGCTACCGTGGCTATTGTTCTCGACGCATTAGAAGGCTTAGAAAAGTGCTCAAAATACCACAGGTAAGATCATGCAACCTATCTAGACCTATCTAGAGTACTGGAGTGAGATGTTAAATTAAAACGAAAATTTGTGTGACTTTTTGTGGGTAGTTGATGTCTAGATTTTTATTAATGCTCAATAGGCAAGCATTTGACCTCTATCTCACCTGATGGTAAGTGAAGATGTGGCCGAAGACAAAAATGCCAAGAAAGTGAAGATTGACAATTGTTTCTGCTTAATTCGGACGGAAGACGCCTTATTCAAGATAAGTGCAGAGCACTCGCAGTTATGTCCCAGCTCAGAATGACAATAGCTCAAAATGTTGTGATTTTTATCAAATTATAGAGGTGATTGGTGTTTTGTTTTAGTTTATATGAAAATGTTTATAATAAATACTTTTCTGTCTTGCTTGTACTAGACGAAAGTAAGGATAGCAACAAGCATTTTCAAAAGTATCTATGTCTGTATTATGGGCAAAGTGTATCTACGGTGAAGTATTCGTATCTAGATATCTAGACTCTCCTTATAACATTTGTAGTATGAAAGCTTCAAAATCATATATGCTGATCAAAAATCCATAACCAAAAATAAAATACAGTGAAAGTCGAAATAAAGTACTAATTTGTATTGTATGCAGGGCGACCGTCGTCACTATCGTCGTCGCGACATAACATCGGCGCACCTCTCAGCCACATCGGCCGAGAACCGGCTGCTCTGCGTCCCGTTACTGCAAGCCGAGCGCGCCTGGGCGCATGCCATGCAGCTGAGGCAGGAGGCCAACACCGAGCCCCGGAAGAAGTTCCATCTGGTATCTAGGTTGAAGAAAGCATGTGCTCATTCACAGACTTTGCTGCAGCTATGTGAGGTATGTTAACCTTAGGGATATTATATTAATAAAGTACCATACACACGTCTTGTTTAATTAGGTTGAAAAACTCTACCTGTGTTTTAGCTATATAGCACCCATCCTCCAGAATATGTGTGGTAGTGACAACGAGAGCCTGATGATTGAGAAACCTCATTTTTATGTTTTGGCTCTGCAGACTTGCATTTATCTAGTATCAGTAATAATAAATATTTCAAGTTTATAATTATTTTATTCACTATCCAGTTGCTCGTTTAAAGGTATTAAATATATAAACCACTATTATACTGTAACACTCGATCAATAACATGTTTTGTAAAATAAAACACAATCGACATCTAATTTTTTTTCACTTTTCTGGCAAAACTCAATCCACCATTATTATACTTTAACACTTGATGACAAGTGTTTTTGTAAAATAAAACAAAATCGTCAACGCCATTTTTTCACTTCGGCGCCAAAACTCCAGCAGCAAGATTTTGCAGGAAAGCGGCGTTTGCGATGCTCGCACTCGGCTGGAGGCGGGCGCGTACGCGGCGTGGCTCGGCGGCATCCTGCTGGTGGAGCTGGCGCGCTGGCGGCCCGCGGCCGAGGCGCTGCAGCGTGCGAGGCTCGTGCTCGACAACCTGTGCGCCGCCGTCACGGACGACGAGCGCGCCATCTATAAACAGAAGGTAACTATGTCACCTACACTGGAACCATTCAGGTATGATGCTTTAGTTTTCATTGCGGTTTTCATGCCGTCATTCGGAAAATAGCAGCTTCTCCTTTATGGAGGGTCTCGGGTAACGGGGAAGTGACAACATCATACTAGACACTGTGGTAGAAGATGCGCTGACATTTCGTGCGGATAATGACAGAAGTTACTCCCTTTTCTGGATGCTTATCAAGTATGGAATTAATTAATTTATATAAGAAACGTTTCTAGTTATATTTATTTTATAGGTACTAACTTAATAAACGAAATAAATAAACTAAATTAAGTTCTATGTTACAAAAAAATTGATTATGCTATCCGAAATAAATATAATTATTTTGATTTGATTTAGTGTTATCATTTATTGTTGAAGAGTGTATTATTAACTTAAACTATTCATTTATAAAATAATTGTTTAAAATAATTACTAGATCTTTTCAAACGTTCAGCAAACGTTGTATATCCTCTCTCTGTAGTCGGTCCCTCATTGCTGAGGATCGTGGTCTGTTTCCATCGATTTCGGCCTATTATCGCCAAGGCTTCAATGGACATGTGTAGGTATATACATTTTTTTTTTCTTAATGTTTTGAGTTTTTGCTGCTGCCATGGAGGATCTGATTCTACTTATTGTCAATTACAAAAATGTATTACATACAAATAATGTTGTATTTATTTTTGTAACTTAGCGAGACCTATCTGACATTTAAAAATGGATAGAGTATGTGTAAGTGCGAAAAATAGAATGCATTTCGTTTTCTTCCATACATTTACTCACAAGGTATGGAATAAGCGAAACTTAATCAAGTTTTTGCATATGATCACGACTCATACAAGACCCCTTGGACTTGATGTGATTATTTAAATGAAACCGCACTAAAATTTTACTTACTTGAAAGTTGTTTTGGTAATTTTCATGCAGTTGATAGTTTCGCTTTTACATTTATCATCCGTACAGCGAAGGAGTGGAACTCATTGCCTGCGTCTTTGTTTCCTGAAGGATAGGTGTCTTCAAGTCTAGAGTGAATAGGTTCTTCTAGGCAAGCATGTTCCATCATCGACCACATCCTCACTTTCCATCAGGTGAGATAAGGGTCAAATGCTTGCCTATCCAGCATAAAAAAATGGTAGAAAAACGAACATATACTTTTTATTGTTATTTCCCGTCTGTCCTTGTAGATCGAGGAGCTGAAGCCGAGCCTGCGTTACTGCGCGTACAACATCGGCGACGAGTCGGCGGCCGGGGACCTGGTGGCTATGCGCGGGCAGGGGCTCATCGACAACTTGGACTCGCTCATGGCTCAGGCCAAGTCAGTATCTTTTTTAAATTTATTTACCATTTAATAAGTATGTCAAATCAAAATGGTTTATTCACATGGGTTCCAAAGAGGCATTCATGAAAGTTAATGACTTTTGTGCCAGATTCGCAAAATTACAGCCATCTCGAGAAGAAATGTTTAGACTGTAATCACATTCTCTATTTTTGTTTTTACCAATTTCTGTGTTAGTAATTTTCCAGATCGTTTTTATATTTAACTAGCTGTCCCGGCGACCTTCATTCCGCTTAACAGTCAATGAATGTGCATGTTTAGGAAGCCATACCCGGCATGCGTTACAATGCCACGTGACTATATTATTACCTCCTTCATTGTTATGTTTGCCTAGTACTTTACCAAATCTGAGTGACATATGAGAAAATGATTTTTATACACCTATTTAAAAAAAAAAGAAAAAACATGTGACGTTCCTAAACAGTATCCTATGTCCGTCTCCTGGTTTTAAGCTATCTCCCCACCAATTTTCAGCCAAATCGGTTCAGCCGTTCTTGAGTTATAAGTGGAGTAACTAACACGACTTTCTTTTATATATATAGATTAGATTTTGAAACTTTATCACTTATGAATTTTGAAATGGACTGGATGGAAACGCGTTTAAAAATTTTCGAATAATTACTAACATACCTGACGTGAGAGATTTTTTATATTATATTTCTTACATGAAATCCCTACTTTTCCGTATCCCATTAGTAACCCAATCATTAAATTGTAAATTAGTGCTTACTTTTATTATTTGGGGCATATTTTATTAAATTCGTTAGAAGTGATCGAGTTCAGCATGTAAGGGATAATTTTAAATCGACATTTTCGTTTTTTTTTTAACTTGGTCTACCGTCTATACAAATACGACCACTTACCGAAGTGGTCGTATTTGTATAGTAGAGACAAAAGTTTGTTTTTTTCTTGATATTGTTACTTTTTGTCCCATGTGATCTGATCGTATACCACTTATTTGACATTTATTTTTAACTTATAGTTATAACAAAAACAATAATATTATCGATGCAAGTTGCCGCAGAGTTGGTTATTCTAGTTGGTTCCTTAAACAAAAAAATCAAATAAAAATATATTTGTAGCATAGCAGTGGCCTAGGCTATCACAAAATAAAAAGTGATAACTTTACAAGCGGATATATTGAGGTTCTTTCTTTAAAGTCTGAGTCCACGACCCAATGGCGGCCGAAGGAAAGTTGTTGACAAGTCATTGACATAAAAAAGCAGACACTGATATTGTGGGTTTGGTTGGATGCTGCATTTCTCGCAAAGCTAGTTAGTGTAGAATTTTTATGGCGCACATAATGTGATGATGTACTGCTATTTTCAAGTAATTGAAATGCTTTTATTTGCTGATAGATTTAAATTTTGTTTTCGTTGATCAGTTCTATTTATGTTCAGAAAAATATAAAATGTAGGTGGACTTTAGCTTAATCACGATTATGTTCTAGGGAGTCCCGGTCGGGCGTTATGCACGAGGTGGAATGGCGCGGGCGCCGAGTCACGGTCCGCCCAGAAAAAGTGCGCCTCTTCCTAATAGCGCTCCTCGACCTCGACAAGTCCGTCGCAGCCGCGCCCAGCGCTCAAGCCAAGATCGACATCCTCGAGAACATCCTCATGGACTGCAAGGACGCCATCTCCGCGATTAAAGACGAAATCAAAAATGACCCTAAGCTCAAGACCGCTACCGATACCCAGCTCTCTGGACCCAACTATCTCCTCTCCTACCTCATGTATCTGCGCCTGATGCGCACCATCGAGCGCAACAACTTGCTCGTCCAACTGGCCGAGGAAGCCAGGAAGAACAACGGCCAGATAGACGGCAAGAAGGTCCGTCCGCACGATCTGACTCGACTGTATGAGATCATCCTGCAGAATTATAGCGAGCTCCAGCAGTTGCCCGGGTTCGAAGATGACGCCGGTTATCAGAAAGAGCTTGAAATGCAGATGACGGCGTACAAAGCCTTCCGCTGCTTCTACATAGCTCAAATACTTACCGGGCTCCGCCGCTTTAGGGAAGCGCTCGCTATGTTGGAGCGCTGCAACAACTACACCGCTGAAGCGATAGAGAGCAAACCGGAGAAGCCTCTGTTGGCCAAACTGCAAGTCTTGAAAAAGGACATAGAGAGCTGCAAGTTCGAGGTTCACGCGGATTCCGTTCTGGAAGATGATGAGGATGATGAAGAGAGCAAGTTTACCTCGGGCAAGCCTTACAAGGACAAGAAGCCGCTGGTGGACCGTTTGGACGAGTATCGCGAAGATTCGCAAGTTCTCACCAAGAACCCGAATGTGTACAAGATGCCTCCGCCTATGGAGGCCATTCCTTGCAAGCCGCTGTTCTTCGACTTAGCTTGCAATTTCATAGAGTTCCCCGATCTCGCCGATAAGACCGGCGCGGCGGACGCTAAGAAACAGGGCGCTGGGATTACGGGACTCGTCAAGGGATTCCTTGGATGGGGATCCAAGGGCGACAAGTGAAGCTTTTTTTTATGAATTTTGTAAAGCTATGGTTATATGGTTCAAATATACATATTATATCTATCAGTTTGTGTTTAACTTTTATTAAAGGACTTAATCACACAACCCTGAGTGTAGACGTATAATGTCTCACATGTGATGAGACAAATGCCAAGTTATAAGAAATTATAGTAGTAAAATATGAAGAATATGCCCATTAAAAGGCAAAGACCTTCTTTGCAATTGAATAGAAGTTTAAAATTTGAATAATTTCTTTTTTATCTGAACTTCAATGCCGGCGACATCATTTTGGACGCTGGATTCCTCGTCACACCGGTAGACAAATTATTAATAACCTAATCAGATTCCGCTATGAGCATTATATTGAAGTTTGTACACCTATACAAAAAAAGTCAAGTTCTACAAACGTAAGAGGAGTTGGGCAATAATAAATACGAACTGATTTTGTACGTAAATACAAAAAACAATTTTTATTAAACAAATGAAGTGTATGTAACAAATTATATTTTACACAAAATTAAATTATTGTTCAGTTTTAATGTACAAAAATATATTTAAAATTTTCAAACAAAATATTTATACACTATAGGCAATCAGTAATCACTAATCACATTTAACTTATAATTGCGACGTTTTTACGTGTATTTATCCCAGAAACGGGGCTCGAGTTACATTGTAACAAGTCAAAATTTGCTGAACAAATGGTCTAAAGCACCTAGCATTGGACAAACGTCGACTGCGAAGTCAGTTAACAAAGACGTGCATATGAAGTATTTACAAAAGGAGTCGGAACAGCCACCTTATAAAGGAGACTCATATACATATAGTTCCACCGTCCGTACATCTACAAATCTCAGTTACTTATAGCACACAGCCATATAAAAAATGTGACGAATCGTATCCAAATACAATTAACAGTATGAATACGCAGTACAATGTACTCGTAGAGAGATGCTACTACTATTTCGCAGATTTATAAGATACACATAATAAAAATATACCTGTAAAACGACATGAGCGTTAATACGTTACGTATACGCGGCTTATAGACACTAGTTACAGCTCGGATTTACATATAAATAATTAGGTTACTGTAGGTTCCAATCTAGGCCTGCCACTTACCAGCCAACGAACAAAGCGTTGTATAGTTCTACAAAGATTTTAATTAAGTGGCGTGAAAAGAAAATATGAAGTCTCTCGCACGCTACGTTTATTGAAATCCTTTTAAATCTATATGAATGGCAGTATCACAAGAGAGCTAGCGGGAGGCCAACGGGGGCCAGTGGGCAGACCGATGCGCCGCGGCGTCCGCTAATGGCACTAACTGGCCGCAAGTGCCACAAACATCTAGCTGGGGCAAGTCTCGCCCCACAACCAGCTCCTGCTGTTTAGCTATATCCGGCAACAGAGCCACGAGGTCCGGGAAAACGGCGTCCAACTGAGAGCCCATCGCGGTCCGACAGTGCTCGTAAAACTCCTCCGCGCTGATGAGGCTGTCGCGAAAAGCTCGCGACGCCACCTTGAAATTTTCCACCGCAGCCGGCCCGCCCAGAGCGACCGTGAATTTTTTTACAAGCGCGCGGTTTCTCTGTTCGAAATCCGGTGGCGGAATATAAGTGTGAACCGGCGCTGAGAAAGTTTGCCCCGACGAATTGGTGAAGGTAATCCCGTCGCAGGCCGGTCGGGGTTTAAACCCGGGCGGCGTGAAACCGGGCGGTACGCTTCCATTCGGCGTCTTTTTCAAGCTCGTGTCGCTCTTAGTGTTCATGGTCTTCGGGTTGAGCGGGGGATAGTCCTTGGACGCGAGCGCGAAATCTCCCTTCCCCGTGTTGCGATTCTTCTCAGAATCGACTGCAGGCGGTGCGATCGTCTCGATCGTCTTGATCTTCCTGTCGACGTCGTTGTTATTGTTGACGTTGACATCGGTGAAGGACGGGTCTCGCGCGTACTTTTTATCGAGACCGTTTACGAGCGGAACCTCTACGGGAGCTACGTTGACGTTTTCCTTCTTGCTCTGATTCTGCTTTTTCTTCTCCTTCTTGGTGGGTTTGGTTTCAATTTGAACGGGGGAAGTGATTTGAGGTGGCGGTTGCGGGGTCTGTTTCTTCTTGATTTTTGTGTTGAAGGGAAGGGTCGGGAAGTCAGAAACGGCGTTGAATTCCCGCGGTTGAGGGGGAGGTTCGGGTTTGCTAGGCTTCTGTTTCTCCTTAGTTTTGGACACGGTGATCCATTGGGGAGGTGCGGAAGGCGCGGCTGACGATGACAACGCGGGGAACGCTTCCGAATTCATCTGCTGCGGCCTCTTCTGTTGGGAACTTTGCTGGCTGCTTTTTAGGGCTTGCATTTCTTGACTGTTGATTAGCGCGACCTGGAAGTCGAGACAGTTTAGTTGTCTGGTCATGACTTGCCAGTTGAGTCAGCAATAAATACCTTGGCAGTCGAATCAAAGTAAAAAATAATTTATTCACATTTTATTTTATCTCGAATAGGCAAGCATTTGATCACTATCGCACCTGATGGAAAGTGATGATGCGGTCGAAGATGTGACATGCTTGCCTAGAAGATACCTATTCACTCGTAATTTGGAAGACTCCCAGATCAGACATGGTCCCTTTAGAGGAACTTAGACTGTAATAACTTGGCAGTCGAGTTAATAATGAGTGCGAGTGCGTTGCCAATATATTACTGAACCGACTGCCACGGTATTATTGAATTAAGTGCCAAAGTATTGTAAAGTTCACTGTACTGATTGTCAGTGAGTCGACTACCAAGGTGTTATTACCTTGGGCGGCTGCGGCGTGGAGGCCCCAATGCTCGGGTGGTCGTCCTTCCCCACAGAGAGCGAGGGGAAGTCCTCGTCGCTCATCTGCCGCGCTCGCTGCGGGATGGTGATACGATTGCCGCTGGTCTGCGTGAGGCGGAAATTACTCGCGCTGGCCGGCTGGCTGTGCAGTTGAATGGACACGCCAGGTTTGGCTGGAAGTAAGTTTAAAGTATTCATTACATAGCTGACCTTGGCTTCGCCAGATTAAGTAAGTATGAAGGTTTAAGAAATGAGGACGTCTTAAAAGCAGCATTATTAGTTTAATCTTAATGTAAGAACGGATATTTAGATATTTATCAGAATAATAATTAAACGCAAGCAAAGCTTAAAAAAAACCGACTTCACCGCTTTATCTTCGGAACCTTGATCAGATTTAATGTTTTAAACACGCATTATTGACGATAACTCAAAAACTAATGATCAGATCAAATTTAAATTGGACCACATGGTAAGAACCAGCTTTCATATAAAAAAATAATCATCAAAATCTACTCACAACTAAAGAAGTTATGAGACACATAAAAAAAATTGAATTCAATTGAATTGAGAACCTCCTCATTTTCTTTGTCGGTAAAAAATAGCCTACATAGCACTCTGGGTAGGCTGTTGTAGCTTCCTATTTATATATTTTCTATTATTAGTGAGAGATCAGAATCGGGGCACTAGTGTTGGAGATTATTACATTACCTTCAACAACCATACTCATAAACTAACAAACATACAACACATACAGACGTTCAACGCTAGTTTGTCAGACATAAAAAGTATTATGTGGAAATGCTGACTTACAGTTCCTCATGATGGTAGCGGCGACTGTAGGCGCGGGCTTGCCGTTCGGTTGCGTGGGACGCGAGGGGCCCACGCTGGCACCGCCGCCGCCGCCGCCCAGCGTTGGGAAGTTCCTATCGGTACGCGCTAGGTTGCTTGACCCTGGATAGAGAAATAATCTCGGTTATACTTATGGTACTAAGACTTTTTTTTAATCGCATCGCACCCCCCCATAATTATACTACAAATATTTGACATCTTTTTAATAATTTTGTGGACTTATGTTTGGTATACTGTCGTCGCAAAGTGTGTCATTTCTTGGACAATACATTTCTCAACACATGTATTGGACTACTTGGATCTCATGGCCTGCACGACCCCGGGCCTAACTGATTCGTAATGTTGACTTGTCAGCATCATATTGTATGAGCATTTAGACCAAAACGTAAAACACACTTCTGAAACTACACACCTTCATAACTGGTATTTGAACTGTTCGTCGCCGTCGTGTGGACCCCAACGTGTGTGTGTACCCTTGTAAGACACCTAGTGCGAACGAGCAAAGTGGGCGCGAGCTGCGCGGCCGAGAGCCGCAGGAACTGTTGTTGGAGCCACTACATGCGAGTATCAGTGCTCACCCTTGTAAGACTTGGAAGTGCCGCCAACGCGCAGAGTGGGCGCGGGCTGCGCGGTCGAGAGCCGCGAGAACTGTTGTTGGACCCACTACGTGTGAGTGTGAGTGCTCACCTTTGTAAGCCTTAGAAGTGCCGCCGACGAGCAGAGTGGGCGCGGGCTGCGCGGCCGAGAGCCGCGAGAACTGTTGTTGGACCCACTACGTGTGAGTGTGAGTGCTCACCTTTGTAAGCCTTAGAAGTGCCGCCGACGAGCAGAGCGGGCGCGGGCTGCGCGGTCGAGAGCCGCGAGAACTGTTGTTGGACCCACTACGTGTGAGTGTGAGTGCTCACCTTTGTAAGCCTTAGAAGTGCCGCCGACGAGCAGAGTGGGCGCGGGCTGCGCGGCCGAGAGCCGCCGGAACTGTTGTTGGACCCACTACGTGTGAGTGTCAGTGTTCACCCTTGTAAGCCTTGGAAGTGCCGCCGACGAGCAGAGTGGGCGCGGGCTGCGCGGCCGAGAGCCGCGGGAACTGTTTATGGAGTCACTACGTGTGAGTGTCAGTGCTCACCCTTGTTAGCCTTGGAAGTGCCGCCGACGAGCAGAGTGGGCGCGGGCTGCGCGGCCGAGAGCCGCGGGAACTGTTGTTGGACCCACTACGTGTGGGTGTCAGTGCTCACCCTTGTTAGCCTTGGAAGTGCCGCCGACGAGCAGAGCGGGCGCGGGCTGCGCGGCCGAGAGCCGCGGGAACTGTTGTTGGAGCCACTACGTGTGAGTGTCAGTGTTCACCCTTGTAAGCCTTGGAAGTGCCGCCGACGAGCAGAGTGGGCGCGGGCTGCGCGGCCGAGAGCCGCGGGAACTGTTTATGGAGTCACTACGTGTGAGTGTCAGTGCTCACCCTTGTTAGCCTTGGAAGTGCCGCCGACGAGCAGAGTGGGCGCGGGCTGCGCGGCCGAGAGCCGCCGGAACTGTTGTTGGACCCACTACGTGTGGGTGTCAGTGCTCACCCTTGTTAGCCTTGGAAGTGCCGCCGACGAGCAGAGCGGGCGCGGGCTGCGCGGCCGAGAGCCGCGGGAACTGTTGTTGGAGCCACTACGTGTGAGTGTCAGTGCTCACCCTTGTAAGCCTTGGAAGTGCCGCCGACGAGCAGAGTGGGCGCGGGCTGCGCGGCCGAGAGCCGCGGGAACTGTTGTTGGAGCCACTACGTGTGAGTGTCAGTGCTCACCCTTGTTAGCCTTGGAAGTGCCGCCGACGAGCAGAGCGGGCGCGGGCTGCGCGGCCGAGAGCCGCGGGAACTGTTGTTGGAGCCACTACGTGTGAGTGTCAGTGCTCACCCTTGTAAGCCTTGGAAGTGCCGCCGACGAGCAGAGTGGGCGCGGGCTGCGCGGCCGAGAGCCGCGGGAACTGTTCGTCGCTGTGCGTGTCGATCCGCGGCGCGGGAGCCACCACGGGAGGCGGGCTCGGGGCGCGCTCTGCCCGTTCGCGCTCTCTGTCGAACATTTATTTACAAATGAAGCATTATGATCTCTTAAGGCCTTTAAAATGGTGGCAAACACAGTAGCGGTGAACGCGGAGCTTTGTTGAGAGTTTGCTGTTTTTTGTAACCAGTATGGAGGCAAACTTGGTCTACCATACCGTGTGAAGAGACTATCAAAATGTAGCATTATGTTGACTTAGCCCAAATACACTCGAAATGAAATACTTCCTTACCACGGAACTTAAAAGCACAGTTGAGTTTTTAGAAGTATCTTCTAAATTGAAAAAGAGATGTTAACATTAACTTAAAAATAAAATGGTTGGTACCAAAACTATAAAACATAATTTTACTACTAAGCTCCATGCATTTGCCGATAAATTAATTATCCACATCTCGCTTTCCATCGGGTGAGGTCGTTGTCGACCGCAGTCTATCGGGCACAGAATACGAAACTAAAGTATAAATCATGGTATCCTGTCATTTCACCGACACTTAACGTACAAATTTTCGCTTCACAACCACCATTTGCCATAAAAATAAATCGACAAATAATTATTTACAAGAAAGATTTTGCAATTGGTTCTTTATGAAAATGATCATTCGACAAATTCACATTTCACAACGTGACATATGACAAACGGTTCATTTTATATTCATATGATTTAATAAATGTCACAAATTCACAGTACAAAGTTGGTTATGTAAGTAAAATAGTGTGGAATGGCTCTTATTAAAAATAAGGTAATGAATGATTATGGCTTTAATTCTAGTTGTGGTTAGGTTTGAACTGCGACAAAACAATGCGCGAGCTTGCCACGGCAGCGACCAGAGAAGCGCTCAAAACGAAATAATGAATGGTCCAACCCTAGGTCATGAAAGATTTCAACTCAAAAAAACATTATTCGATACATTTCACGAGAGAAGCGTTTGTAAAATAGATGCTTGTAATGTGATCGTTTGTGACACAAAACATTTATGAAGACGTTATTGAAACGAGCTGTGTTCGAAACGTTTGTATAATGTAAAATCATGTAAATCATTTTTGAAATAACATGTTTAAGAAACGAATTGTATACAAAACGTTGGTTGTAATGTAATTTTGTCATTAGTATTTTGGTCAATCATTAGGGAACCATAAATCATACCTTGGCGCCCGTTGCAGCACGGGATGCGGCGTGATGTTGAACTGCAGCTCAAGAGTCCGCGCTTGCCGCGCCGCGCCGCGGTTCAAGCCGCGCCCGTGCACCGTCGCCTTGTGCGCTGCAACCACGCGACACGCCATATTCATTCAAAGCAACACCTCAGACACCTCCTACACAACTACTCACGAAAGTGACTTTACTCCCAAATGGCCCCCATCTTGAAAACTTATATATAATTACTTTTGCCATCTCTTAAATGTTACTTTGACTGCTATCTCAGTAGTAAGTGATGAAGTGTTTTTTTTTTTTTTTTTTTATTTGTGACAGTCTAGTGTTTGACCACTATCTCACGTGATGGTAAGTGACGATGTGATCGAAACTGGTAAACACACTAGACCTGGAATACGCAGGCTCTCAAGGATAACTGCCGGAACACCGTATTTGGCTTGGCGGCAGACTTTCAACTTGATGGTGGTAAGCTACTTTGGTAGCAAGCCAGGCGAGCAACTCACAAAATGCTCTACCACCTCTCAAATGTCACCTGATTAGCACCACCCGGGGACCACGTGTAGGGAGTCAGACTTAAGGGGTATCCTCCTACGGACGTGGGTGACTCAGCCCCCTAATCCATGAAAGAAAACACGAGTAAAGCAAGAATGGCTAGAGTGCCAGACTCGATTTGCAACCATGTCTAGAATACATATAATGACTACACTTTTAAGTCAAATTCAAAAATGTTATTAGCGATTATGAGCATATTCAATTAGAATATTTTGATCGCGCCAACATGACTTTGACAAGGTGCTTCAAGTTACACTAGAGAAGACAACATCAATAAACTCTGTGGGAAGTCATTTTCTTTTGTGTTATAGTTTTTTAAAAGCTAGCTTACAATTATTACAATAAACCAAACACATGCACAATGACCGTGCAGAACAGACCCGTGAAGAACCTCATAATTATTTACAGGGATGACTACCCAGTGGCTTGAACACGTTTTTAGGAAATACGCGGCAAATTGAACATGAACTCGACAATCTAAGGCGGACCTCTCAGAGCGCGCGCCCGTCGGCAGAAATTCGAGTGTTAGGACCACTTAGAATGGTTTGTTTGCTAAACAAATGACCATTATGGGCTCGTAAAAGATTAGCGCTTCATCTCAAGTGTTTATTTTAAGTGTGTTACAAAGTAATTGATTGAATTAAACACGTTAGAAGTTTGTCACAGGGAAAAATGAGGAGTTCTTCAGATATCTTTATTTTTAGTCGTAAATAGCGATCGATAACATATATTTTTTTTGTTGTTAAAATGATGTATTTTAACTATGCTTTTGATTGCATATTAATTTATGTCATTGTGCAAAAGATTAATTACCTTAAAAAATTAAGGAACGATTGAGTAAATTTCCCGCGCGGCGCATTAATTTATCAAAACGCGCGCTGTAAATATGCGTTCATTGTAATTCATTTATAACATGCAGGTGATAAACAAAAGTATTGCTATAATAAGACGTTCCTTACCTTCACAATTTCATAAAAAAAATAAACACCTTTCTCAGAAAAACTTGTTGTAATATCGGAAACTCTGATCGGAAAGAAAAAAAAAACGCCTCGTTACCATAGTCACTTTTGAGTGACAATTGTTATTTGCCTTTTGACTTTCTCAGTAAAAAAACAAAATGAACATAGAGAAAAGATCCTCTTGTTGTCAGAAAAGTGCGCCAAATAATAACACTGTCATAATATTTACACAAAACAAATGGCTGAATTAGCGCGCGAAAGCATCGTCGCCCCGCGTCGGGCGAGTCCATTATTTATATAAAAGGCAAAACCATCATTCTACATAAACCACAAATAACGAAATTGTTTAAATTACATAAATGCTAAAACAATGTTTTTTCCAATGTTTAAAATACATATCATAACATAGAAATTGGCGATTACCCCTTGAACTCGAGCCAGCAGTGCACCGAGAGCCTGGGCGAGTCCATTTTGACGGCAGCAAAGGATTCTGCCGCGCCGGCATAATACGGTGATTACGCGTAAACGCAAATAATTAAGTATAGCAATATGCACATAAATCTAATGATTAATACCTACCACGTCGTATTTCAGTAGCAGTTACTTTACATGCGTTTTTCATAAAAACCCATTACGTAAATAGATACAGCTTAAAACAAGGAATAAATATTAGTATAACACTCAATAAAATAACTTCTTACGGCAATTTTGTATTTTTTTTTAAAACCCTTAACTTTCCTTGCACTCAAACGACTTTCTCATTTTCATTGTTTGAAAATGTCTAATAGTTTCATTTTACTTTGACATTTTAGCGATGGAAAATATTGCTACATTATTAATCTTAATTTCCCCATAACTTAAAGGAGTGCACACACGGCCAAACTTAAATTATGACGAAAAATCAGAGATACGGACCGACCACACCGTTTTGGTTCCAATTGGAACCGTGTTCAGTTGGGCTTGGCAGAAATCGGTGCCTCTCGGCACCGCGTTCAGTTGAGTCGCTACGTAACGAAACTAAATTTCAAAAATCTGGCTATTACTTGCCAACGGTAACATTTTTGTCTGTACTATCTAACACCGATGCTAATATATGAGTATAGTAGGCTATATTGCTGTATTACCTTTGAGATCAATCTCGCTCCTAAACACGGCGGTCAAGTGTTGTCCCGCGCATTCCCCCTCTTCACACAGGTAGTGATCAGTCCTGAAGTGATGAGCCAGCGCTTGGTGCGACGCGTAGTACAGATTCTTGCCGTCTGCGTCGCACAGATGGCAGTAGAGGTGCTCTTTTCGCAAGTGACGATACAACTCGTCGGCGTCCATAAACCGTTCTTCACAGAACTCGCATAGAGGGTGACCCCTGTCGGTGAACACTAGAGAAGGTCATTTTTTGTTTACCTTCAGTAGTCTTTGTTTTAATTTCTAACTAGAAGCGATTTTTTAGAAACTAGGGATTTGACATCTTAATACATTTAGTCACAAAAAGAGATGAAAAATATCTAGTGACATGGTGTGGAACATATTACAGAATATGCATTTTTTTTATGCTTTCAATTGATTGTTAACGTTGATACATTTCCGAAAATAAAACTTAATATAAATAAACACTGCATTTAATATCAAAATAAATTATTGAAAATGCGAGGTGGTTCGAGTAATGTTAAAGCGCCATTTTGACGTTCTTTCTGTGACATCCACAACCCAATCACGGCTGCCGAAAAGGAAAGTTGACCAATCATTGACCTCAAAAATGTGTGAACTGACGTCGATTCAGTATAGCCAATAGCGTTAGTTTAACTGTTTTGAATCACCCATGCATTTTTATAACTTTTTATTAATTAAAATTCTTAATTAAAAAGCGTTTAACAAAGATAACAACGTTGTAGGTGTAATTTTGTAGCTATAAATTAAACACATACTCAGATAAAAAAAAAACCTATATTTAAAACTCATGCATATCCCTATTATCGTTGCTGAGAATTTAAACTCATTACCTGGATGACAAAACAAATCTATCTATATACTTCTATAATTCCTGACATTTGCGACACATATAGTTATTTATACTCAGGTTATAGCCGGCTAAGGTTCATCTTTCGCTGTTACTTTCGAATGGTTATTGATACACGACTGATGCCGGAGTAGTGAACTAGACAATTTTCTAGAGGTAAAAAAAAAGTGGTGTGATTGTGTGTATGTTATTAAAACCTGCGACACAAATCTTCGCACTACGTATGGGAATGTGAGCGTTATTCATGTTAATATACTAATTTTAATTTAAGTTTTTAAAAGATTTTTTCATATTTTACTCAGTGCAAACTACAAGTATTTCTTATTATTTAGTTTGTATGTAGTAACATAAAACACTATCTAAGTGCTGGTTGTTGATTACGTTGATTGAAACAATAAAACACAGGAGTTATGTAACATGTTATATACATTTTAGAATTACTGTGTGAACTAAACATTCTCACAACAATAATAGATTCTGGCACCAGCTGACAATTTATTGTTCTAAACTTTGATAAACAATTTTTTTTTTGCTAGAGTCGCTCGCCTTTCGAATTTGAACTTAAATCCTACTAATATTATAAATCTAAAAAAAAGTATGTTTGTTCCCTTTTCGCGCTTTAACGGCTGAACGGATTTGGATGAAATGTAGAATGTACATAGCGTATACCAAGGGTTAACACAGGCTACTTTTTACTTAATAATAGCGGGCGTAGCCGCGGGGCACGGCTAGTAGTTCATAATCGGCGATGCAGTGCACACGTAACGCTGAGATCTTAATAATAGTAAATTTTATGCACCAAGGGGGTAAAGCAATGTCTTACGTCACGTACATTGGACCCTGAGCGTAACGAAGGGCTGTAAAGAGTGGTTTTCTGACCGGACAGGGGCGGTGTTGGTTATTCAGGTACGAAACCACGAGAGTTAGAGAAAAGTCGTAAAAGGAATGCCCTGGATTTATAAGAAAACAAAAAATGTATACTTAGGTATTTTTTATATAATCTACGTTTGACGGAAATCGACCCGAATGATTTAAGAAAAAAAACCAGGTTAAATGGAACCAATGGATTTCGTTGCTGATAAGGATCAATCTTTGCAAAGAAATGTATTATTAAAAATTAAAAGAAATAGCAAATTTTACTATTTTATTATTTTTACATGGAAGAAAACTCACCTCTAACTGTATTTAATTGTTTAATTTCGGATCTGTATTTCTAGCAAGCTGTCATAGCCCTGCTCATAACAGCCGTGTCGACCTATGGGGTTACGTCCTGTCATGGTATCAAATGCAGTAGTCTTTATTTATTTAATAGTTTAGCACAAAACAGTGTACAAGGAATAGCTTAATGCTATGAAGCATTATCTACCAGCTTTCCTGGGCGTGTAAGAAAAGTGTTTGGGCGTGCAGCTAAAAGATACGCGTACATAAAATAAATAAAAAAATGAGATTTTAGAATAAATAAACTAGATCAAATAATTTTAAAAATGAATAATTAATAAAAAAATATATATATATTTAAACAAATACAATATACTACTTACATATGTATGTATAACTAACACATAATCAGAATACTTATATAAGATACAAATAAATAGAAATTGTTATTCTTGAACTTGTTCAGGATAAATATTCTTTATGTAATGTCGATGAATAAGTCTTTTAAAGATCAATTTACTTTGAGCCTTCCTTAAATGTTCTGGTAACTGATTCCACAACCGTACAGCCAAAACAGCAAATGAGTTATCAATGAATGCAGTGTTGTGACTGGGGGTGGCTAGAATTAAATTATGAGAGGAACGTAATTCCCGTTCGTGAGTCTCAGAAAGAAATTTAAATTTTTGTTTGAGGTAGCTTGGTGACTTTGGATCATTGAGGACCGAGTAAAGGAAGCAGAGAATTCTTATATACCTACGCTCGCGAATAGGAAGCCATTTAAGTCTTTAGAGAGATGTATTAACTTATGCATTGGAGTCAATGGAAACCATTTTGAGCAACTTATTAGTAAGGTAAAATTGAGTTATTAAAAGTAATTTAAAAAAATTTGCTATACATTTCTTTGCAAAGATTGATCCTAATCAGCAACAAGACCATAATCACTATTTTTATTTTTTCGTTGGGGAGAAAACTTGTTCCAGTCGGGGATCGAACCCGATATCCCTGCTTAGAAGGCGAACGCGCACCCATTTACACACGTAAAACTTCTTTTTGCGTCAGAGGTTAAAAATTATTGATTTAAATCAATCGACAAATTTGATAAGTCCCTGTGATACGGCTATGACAATGTATGATTAGTTTATTTAGTTATTACTTCACAGATACATATTATTTAACGATCGATTGATAGAAGTATTACCTACCTATGGGATGTGTCATCGAGATCGCCTTTCCGTCTGTGATGGGCTAGCTCTTGCCGAGTGTAGCACTTCCTTTCACTGGTGAAAATCTGGAACAAGTAATCATACACTGAATTGAACTGCCTGTAGTCTTAGTTGGGTGCGCGTTAGCCTTCTAAGCGGTGGTATCAGGTTCGATTCCCGATGGAAATCCAGGTTTTCTCCCCAAGGCAAATTTGTATTTCTGTTCTCGTTGTGATTGAGTTTGACGAGAATGTTTCCGGCACCCACGCTACAGGTCATCGAACTTAGTGTGGGGCTGTAAGTGTGAAAGCGTTTATAACTTTATGACTAAATATATATATACATATATATAAATAAACATATTTGTTTTAAATTTCGAGATATCAATGTCCAGTTGACCATTGCAAAAAATCTAGGGCATCATTGTAGAATATTAAGTCTGTTTTAAGTTGACTTTAGTGATGTGTTATAAGATAAATATCCTAATACATGTATATCACGCCAAAACGCCTATACAGATTTGTCACTCACGATAGTTTATTACCGGGGTTAACACATGAGACAAGACTTATTTCCTACTACGCGGACGAAGTCGCGGGCAGAAGCTAGATATTATATAATTGTGATATCAATGTTTAAGTAATAATACAACTCCAAAATAAAAGTTATTGATTAAATATACATATCAGCTACTTTTTGCTTTTTGTAATGCTTTGTAGCTGATAAAGAAAACAAAAGTACTCAATTAGTTACTTTAATTACAACATTCATTAATTGGGTAGGTAATGGTTGTAGTCATTATATCATCAATTTATCTATTACGGTAAATAAAATAAACACTAACTATGAAAATAATCATTGCTATATGAGTTGTAATAATTATAAATAGAATGATGCTATTATTTGTTGTAATAATTATTATAAAATAATTATTATTATTTGTTGTAAAAATTACTATTAGTTGTAATAATTATTAATAGAATGATGCTATTTTTAATAGAAATGTAATATATCTGATATTACAATTCTATTAAAAATAGAATCAAATAGAATAGACTGTTCCGACCTGGTCAGTAGTCTGCAATGTTCCTTAATATTTTGTTATATACAAACTTCCTCCGAGTACCCCAGTAGTTAATACCAATTATCGTCAGAATTCTTACTTTACAGAGTGAGTAAACACTTTAATAACGTATGTAGGCATAATAATACGTTAGACTTGTTTTGCACAAGAGTGAGCTCGGCGAGGCGGCTGCTTAGTAGCGATTTCTTTGATAATTGAGTCTACTCAATTGTTGAAATAATTTACACTATTCTGATTATTGTCTTCTGATTTATACTTACTAAAGTTTTGAAATTTTGATACGTCTTATTTTTATTTTCTTTGTATAAGGATGCTTTAATGTCATTTTTACGTTATATATTAAAATATTTTGTTTCTAGATGTGAAGACCAGTAATTGGCTTTGGCTGTTGGTCTTATAAATAATGCATAAAAACATATTGGTAACGTGTACCTGAACAAACGGCAGGTGTCACGAGTTTTTCGCTGGGTAATACATCAATATTGTCATCTACGGGCCAATTGGCTATATTTCCTAAAACTATGTACATCAAAGATCTAAGTTATCTACCAAGGAATCGAGCTTATAGGTAACTCAAGTGCTCAAGACCGTAATACCAGTGAGTAGTGTTCTCATCATGCTGGTGGCATTGCCTCTCTGAATTGCAATGCTAATACATTGAGCCAAATATGTACCAGCATATTGCTGAGAACCAGAAATGTTAAACAAACCAATATTAAGGTTACTGTTTTAGAAACCAAACAAATAGTGGTGTAAATATAGTTTTTTCTTAATACTACTTTCTTTTTTTTCACAATATTATAATTTATTAATTTTGAACTCTTCAGCGACGGAGGTACTGTTTACAAGCTAACCTATGTGGTGTATCCACCCTCTTTCGTAGACGTTTTTCGCGTTTACTACTAACTCAATATTGTTTGTGATAAATGATACTCACAGTATCTGCTTATACCACACAACTGATTTGAGAAAATAAAAAAACAAAACATATCCTGTTCTATTTCTAAGATTAATTCTAATATGAGTGACCATGTCACATGTCACAGTAAAATCTTTTAATATCAAAAGTTGCCATGTGTCACCTTGCAATGGTACAGGAATTAGTATATATGGGTATATACATATATCAATGAGAGCAGGAGGACCCGGAGGTCCATAATGTATAAACACTTCCACCTATAAAGTATAAAAGACTCGTGTATAAAAGAACATTATTGATGTGCTTTGTTGGAATTGAATGTAACACCCAATTGAAATACTTAATTGGCATATTACATTGAAGTGCAATCAATTTACTAGACTCCAATGTTGCATTAAAAATAGTAATCTCTGTAACTAGCTGCCCTCAGATATAATTTAATTTATAAACCTCTTAACAAAATTGAAATGAAAACTCAATGAAATTTCGACTTTAGACCCTCTTATTAAAATCAGTTCAGAATGTAAGATGTAACTAATGTGCTGGATAACCCATTTACTGTTGTTCAATTTGTGATTCAAAATCTATTGAGCATTGCAATGCAGGGCCATTTATCAAAATATTTTCTTATACAAAAGTATTTCTGATTTATTTGTTTTCTAAGTAAAAAAAAATGAATCCTTTTGTAAATTTTGCAAACATAATAGTACGTACATTCAAAATTTCATGCAAATCTGTTCAGCCGTTAAAGCATGAAAAAGGAACATACATACTTACACACAAACTTTTAATTTATAATATTAGTAGGATTAGTAGGATATATAAAACATCAATATTTACCCTCAAATGCTTAACACAAAGATCACAGTAGTATTTCTCGTGGACTTTCCTCATGTGATCATTGAGCATGCTAAAGTTACGGAACGGTGGTGCTTTATCACAGATGTTGCAGCGGTTCTCGAGCAGTCTCTCGTACGCCTGTTTGATGTCATCGCTACAGAACCCGATCTTGAATTGCCTCTCAAACTGTCGATCCGTGAACACTTGGTTGCGGAGGTCCTTGTACAGTTGGACGGTTTCCGTAAAAACAACCTGCAAATAAGCCATGTTGGTTACTTTACGATGATGTATGACTAATGGTAGTCCTTATATAACAGGTCACTGTAATGTAAACTATCAGATATACGTCACATTGTTGGTGATGATATCGGTGATGATGGGGATGATCGGTCAATGCCGAACTGCATAACTATGGGTCCTTCAAAATAAACTCTTTTAAAAATAGATTGGACAAACATTTAAAAAAAAAGTACACAAAAGTGATATACACGTATCAGCTTAATAAGCTGCTCAGTGTATCAACAATAACAATTATATTGCCACATATCATCTTCACATTGTGGTTTGCTCAAAGTGGTTGCTTTAACACCTTGCTAATTAACTGATTTCAAAATTCAAGTCAAGTAGCCAAGGTTGCAAAGTGAGAAGATGGGAAGTTGACTCTAGTTCCCCTTTGGCTAAGAAATGCAACCGATAGGAAACAGTCGAAGACGTTGGAGGAGGCCTACGCCGTAAGTCACACCGAAATTAGGGACTTATTTTGATTAATGGACTAGTGATTATTTAGTAGTTTGAAAAATTGAAAAAGTTTCAGAATAAAAGGCTTATTATTATTATAATTCTTCTCGAAAATTATTTCGTCTCGGGACACTGAAGATGATCCGGTATAATAAAGATCAGGGGCCTTAGCCAAGTGATCTCCATGTAAGATTCTCATTGATGGGTTTCAGTATTATCATCTTGCAAGAATTTGCGGACTATACGACATGTATCTAATGTCGCGGCTTTTTGCATGGTCATGTATGTGTTTTCAGGTATATTTATTATTTTCAGAGCCTGTAACAAGTGTTTTTAGGAATTACTCCTGTACTTGATAACATCAGTGGAACAATATAGGCTTTATTCATTTTCCATATCCGTAGAATTTCTTCTTTTAGTTCAGTATATTTTTGAATTTTCTCAGATACGGTTCTATATTATTATTATTATAATCATCTGATGATCTATTCACAACTACATATATGTAGTTGTGAACCTAATAATGAAATGCCCATTGGCATGGATAGGTGTTTATTTGCCTTCTAATCAGGGGTACCAGATTCAATTCCCGGTAGGAATACAAATTTTCCTCCAAAGGAAAATTTGTGTTTCTGGTTGTGATTGAGTGCGTGATGTCAATGTTTCCAGCATCCACAACACCAAATCATCGAACTTTGTGAGGGGCTGTGAGTATAAGTGTTTATTGTTATTTAATAATGTTAATTGAATATGTGTTAAAGCTTACCATACTAGTGCTAGGCTTTAAGGTCAACAACAAGTTATTACGTGACTCAAGGGGATTCCCATAATAAAATGCATTATAACTAGGGGGATAACCAATTAGCTTAAATCAGTACAAAGTTCTCTTTTTTAAATCAAGTGTAATTGCATATAATGTTATTTTACATTATCTGTACTCTTCGATCGAATTTATAATATGATCGAAGATCCCACTTTCTGTCTAGCTCTTATCCGTGACTTGTAAAAATTATAAAATACAGCTCTACTTAGAAAATCCCGTATAGATTAACTCATAATAACTTTATTATCATAAATAATATTCTTAAATAAGACTAAAAATAAAAATATTAGTTTTGATAAGAAGAGTTATGTTATTAAAACATTATTCTCCACTTTATAAATTCAAAAGTTTGTATCTTTGGAATCTAAGATGTTTTTCAGTATGTTTGTATCTCTGTTACACAATCGCACCTAAACAACTGAACTAAGCTAACTGAAATGTTGAACATGCAGGTGACCTGAAATCCCTTGCCTAACTATTGGGCTTTTTTTGATGAAATTTGATAAGTTCTACTTTAAATCATGGAGAAGGAAGTAAGCTACTTTTAACACTAATTCATCATAATCATGAATACTTGCAAAGCCACAGAGACAGCTTGTAGCTTTGAAAACTCTACATGTAACTGCACCAACAACTAACAAAAACATTTATCTTATGATTCCAATTTTAATGAAGTACCTAATGCTATCCAAATTTTTAATAATTATACATTTGAATTGACAGTTTTGTATAAATAGTTCACTTTTTAGAACTGCTATTTTTTTTAAGTCCGATAGGCACGGTTTTGACCACAATCTCACCTGATGGAAAGCGATGGTGCGGCCGAAGATGTAGGATGCTTGCCTAGAAGGTACCTAATCACTCTTGACTTGGAAGACTCCCAGATTATATTATATAAATTACTTAATGATATTATGAATTAAAATAAATTGAGTACAAATATTATTCACTATTGCTCAATACTATACTTAATTCGGCATATGCACAGGGCTGTATACATATCAAGTATATGGCAATATGAACTTACCCTTGCGAGATCCTGGCGACAGATAGGGCACTCATTCTGCAAGCAGAGCACCCGCATACGAGTGGAACACTCAAAACATACGGGATGGTCACATTCGCCAATTGAATAGTACAAAACGTTCTTGAAACACACTACGCAAGTGTTCTCGTTCGCCTGGTCAGCCATGCTACGTGTCTGGTACAGAGGTTCTGAAATAAATGTTGTAGATAACGTTTTATTGTGGGTTATTGTGTAGTCGTAGAACGTAAACCACTATGGATAATTAACTACACCTGCGGAGAAGAGGAAAGGACGAAAATTTCGCAGAGCTGAATGGAATTTGACAAGTGCTGGAAACATGAACGATGTTGCCACTTGTCAAACGGGTGGCAAAAGTTCTCTGTCTTTTAAAAACTACCAAATTCCGGTTATATTGTTTTAATTCAAATGTAATAGAGAACAGGCCTAAAAATTTACGACAAATATTCACTATGGTTTTTATTACTTTTCGTCTATGGTTTGAAATGACGGTTGGCTATGTTTTGTTTGAAAATCGAGATTCGTTCAAATCAAATTACAAATACAATTCCGTTTGATTTGCTTTTGCTGAAGATAGTTGGAAATAGAAATTAAACAAGTATTTCTTTGTATGTGAAAATGTGTACATAATTGTATGGAATAGTTTCTATCAACTCTAAAATAGAGTAAAATGTATTTTCAGGTAAGTTAAATTAACTCTTTATATTACTCGTAAAAGCCGTACCTACCATATTGTAAGAATATTTGGCCTACAATTATGTAATTATTTTCTACTTCAGATCGAGAACACTCCGGAGCATATAAAAAGAGCTCGTCGAGTAGAAAAGGCGGAGAAAAAGTCTCCAAAAGAAGAATGTCCCCGGCTTATCTTAGCTCCATTTTCTAGGCCTCCGCAAGTAGTCTTTGATAATGTACTTGTCGGCTCGTCTTGTGAGAGGGATTTGGAGGTCTTTAATCCATCAAAACAATTACAGCAGGTATTTAAAATGATTACCAGGACAACAGCATTTGACTCAGTCTACCACTTATGTGCTAAACATTATGTATATACTTATCAACAAGTCTTTAATAAGTAACCAGGGTCGATACAATCATGTTCTTTTTTATTGACAGTTTTCTATAATATGGTTAATTTCTTATTTTTATATTTTATACATATACTTTTTTAAATATTATGTTTGGATGAAACTATGCATATAGAGAGTGTCAAGCCAAAAGTGAGTATCTTCTGGGCACCATGCTTCATCTTTGGCCGCATCTTCACTTTCCATCAGGTGAGATGGTGGTCAATGATTGTCTATCTTCAAAAAAGAATAACATATAAATATTTCAAGTTTAGTTAATTACATGTAAACTAGTCGTACAGTACTAGATTGAGAGGTGGTAGAGCATTTTGTGAGTTGCTCGCCTGGCTTGCTACCAAAGTAGCTTACCACCAAAGTAGCTTACCACCATCAAGTTGAAAGTCTGCTGCCAAGCCAAATACGGTGTTTCGGCAGTTATCCTTGAGAGCCTGCGTATTCCAGGTCTACTGTGTTTACCAGCTTTCACAAATAAAAAAAAAAAAAAAAAAAAAAAAAGTAAACATAACAATATCTTTATACATCGTAGTAACAGCATATGAGTACATAAAGAAATCTTAAGTTTTGTTATTGCATATTTGTGGGCATTAATGACATAGCTGGGGATTTCTAGTTCCCATCCTGTGTTGTTGTAACTAAATATAGTCACTGTGTAGTAAAGAAGTCATGGTCCCATAATGGTCAAGTGAAGTTCGTAAAGTTAGAAAATATACTAGAACTTCTATTAGAACTTTTGGAGCAAAATAAAGTATATGATTCATATGATTTGCCTACACTCATGTACATTCACAAAATATTAAAAGTTAAAAATCCAAAAACACTTTAAATCTTGGAAAATAGTATAAAATTGACAATGCTATTTTTTCACTATCATGGCAAAACTTGTTTTCCAATTGGTCTGAGATGTCTGAAGATAGGGATGACCACGGACAGAAAAAAAAGAATTTTAGATTTAAATCAATTATGTTAATCAATCAACCCTCCAAGTATATTATATACAGTAACTTTTATACTTTATATATATGAAACGGCTTGACTCACGATTTAAGGTCGACTCTTGCGACCTAGGTTTCGGGGATGTCCGATCCCCATCAACAGTGAGTAAACGACAGAAGGTCACGGTCACGCTCACTGAGGCGCTCGTGAACTCGTCTGATGATGGGGATCGGACATCCCCGACACCTATGTCGCAAGAGTCGACCTTAAATTGTGAGTCAAGCCGTTTCATTTATATAAAGTATAATGTGTCTAAATCACGAGAACTTTAATAGTAAAATACAGTAACTTTTATACCTAGATGTCTTATAACAAGAACAAAGAGATTATTTTTACATAACTAGCTCAATCCTAATTAGACTAAAGCAAACCTTATTTATCTTTATCAAATTCAGATAACCCTTGGTAAAGCTTTGCCCCCTGGCCTCGTGATCCAGCTACCAGGCGAATGGATTGAGCTGGAGCCAGAAACATGTTACATACTGACAATGATGTGGACTCCAACGCAGCCGACAGCCATACGAGAGACAATAAGGTTCACAAATGAGAACCGGGGCAGATATGATGTCATAGTGGTGCTGAAGTCTACTGTGGTAATATATTTCATCTCTACTATATTGATAAAGTCCTACATGTACACACTTGTCAAACCGACTCCAACGCTTATATTTTGGTTTTGGCTTGACCGATTTCAATAAAATGTATGAGGACCACCTCTGAAGTATACTCTACCAAACAAAAAAAAAACATCAAAATCGATTTATAATTGGTGGAGATATTGCATAACATATATACAAAATAAACATAGATTAATTGAGAACCTCCTTTTTTGAAGTTGGTTGAGTAGTAGCCCATCATGAGGAAAATATGTTGTTGCAGCGAAAGTCCAGATAAAACTTTGTGCTATCCTCATGTCCATCATCGCCTACCTTCAGGTATTAAATTTAAATTGTACATTAAAGTATTATGTATTACAGAATACAGAGATTTATTGCAACAATTTTATTTATTTTTTGATCCGGAGACTTTCACATCCCACACACAATCACAACCAGAACCAGAAACAAATTTTCCTTGTGTTCCCGCCAGGAATCGAACCCGATAGTTATGATCAGCAGGCGTATGCTCAATCAACTAAGCTAATGGCAGTTCAAACGGGACATAAAAAAAAACTATACCTTATTCTTATAATTCCTTATGAGGACTGTATGACCTGCACTACCTGGGATGTACTGTGCGTTTTCCAGCCATCCCAATTTCTTTATCTATCTGCGGATCTGAGTATGTCTATAGTTCCAGTGTGATAGTTGGTAAATGAAATGAAACAAGGATGATGTTTTTATTTTTGTTTTTAAAGCATTAGCCATTGTGATTCTCTTACTGATAAGGATCGGGACCATAATATGTAATTAATCTCCTTTTTTTCGGTGTGCCAGTGCCAGTACAATACTTCTTTGTAGAGTTTCCCGTTGGGTCTATTATGCTACTCGAGCATCATGCTGGTATTCGTCCCCAAGGTCCCACTATCTGGTCATGTCTTGAGAAAGCATTATAATATGTCCGAAAAGAAGTCCTGAAGTTCTTGGCATGAAAAAGTTCAGTTAAATTAGGATTATGGACCTCTTGCTTTGTAGAATTTGTTTTTTTTTTTTTAATATTGGCAAACTTTTTACTTCCGTCTGATCTGCTGGTAAGCGATGATGTGGTGATCGAAATATGTATGTGGTTGAAGACTTAAATAAATTCATAAGTATGCCTTATATAATTCAAAACAATTTGTTTACCACCATCAACTACATCATCAGTTGAGATAGTGGAGAAATGCAGGCCTATCTGAGATGTAAGAAAATATCTCTAGAGGCTGAAGGAACCGTTTTGCGTGATTTTAGATAAGGAATATGCATTTGATTTATATATATTTTTAATATTTCTGAATGTAGAATTGCACCTATAAAATTATTTTCTTACTAGCTGCAACCTGCTGTGTCGGGATAAAAAGTAGCCTATGTGTTAATCAAGGGAGTCAGTCATCTACCTCCATACCAAATTTTATCAAAATTGGTCCAGCCGGTTGAGCGTAAAGAACTAACTATCATACAAACACAAAATATTTCGCTTTTTACCGACTTTCCAAAAAAGGAGGAGGTACTCAAGTCGACTGTATCTTTTATTTTTTATTTGTGTTACCTCGTACTTTGTTCCACGTGAGCCGATTTTGAAATTTTTTTATTTGTTTGGTAGATGTTACTTTCCGATTGGTCCCATTTAAATTTGATCAATATCTGACTAGTAGTTTTTGATTTATCCTCAATAATGCGTATTCTGTGGACTACATTGACGATGTTTTCATTTTTAACCGACTTCAAAAGTTACCTCATAACTTCTTTCGTTGTGAGCCGATTCTGATAATTATTTTTTGAAAGCTGGTGCTTTTCATGTGGTCCCATTGAAATTTGATCAAGATCTGATCACTAGTTTTTGAGTTATTGACAATAATGCGTGTTTATTACGTTAAATCTGATCAAGGTTCCGAAGATAAAGCGGTGAAGTCGGTTTTTTTAAGCTTTGCTTGCGTTTAATTATATTATATTAGTAGGATTTAAACGTAAAAAATAACGATTAAAAAGTGATGAAATGCATGGGAAATTCTAAATAGAAATAAACAAAAACGAAAACAAACGCATTCACACTCACAGCCCCACACTAAGTTCAAAGACTTGTATCGTGGGTGCCGGAAACATTCACATCACACACACATTACACCCAGAACCAGAAGCACAAATAACAGCAAGCAGTTATAGTTAATATCAATCGTCAGTTTCCTGATTTTTATTGTCAATGGTTGGTCAACTTTCTTTACAGCAGCCATAATTGGCCGTCTTTTGAAATATATTTTGTCATATAGAATGTAATGTTTTGATGGAACAATATTGTTTACTGACTATGTTTTAACTACTTACCTATATTAAATTAAATAAAACAAAAGAATATGCATATTCCTTATTGGGAATTCCCCGGTTGGACACTCGTCGCTTCGTGACTTTTATGGTTTATGGTTTAAAGATATTTATTCTCATATAAGATATACATCACTTCCATGAGAACATTAATGAAAAGAAATTATAATACGTTCGTCGTCACTATCTAGCAATGAAAAAAAAAAAAGAAACTTAAACAACAACAAAAACTTCAACCGAATCAATCACTGATCACCCCGTCCAGCGCAGTAGCTTTAGTATGTATTACTAGGTATGTACCTACATTAAAACAGCTGACTTTAAAATAGTGACTCGTCTGCTAGTACAAGCTGGTAAAGTCGCTTTTTAAATGCGGTGAACGGGTTTACATTTTTTAAATCTGAGGGTAATTTATTAAAACAGTGCGCACCTTCAAAAGTAATCATTGTTTTGCCATAGTTCGTTCGAGTCTTCGGCAACACAATATAACTGGCGCGGCGATTGCAGCGGTTAGAAACATTTTTCTTTTTGGTAAATCGCAAGTTTGTGTGCAGTTTGTTGTCAATAGTTTTACGAACAAAAATGCAAATATTATATTTATACAGTTGTTTTAAGTTCATTAATTTTGTTTCTTTGAAAATCTTTTTAGTTTTAGTTAAATAATTATAATTAAATAACATTTTAATGATTTTGTTTTGTAAAATCTGCAGTTCGGCTAGTCGTGTTTTGACGGCACTTCCCCAGATTTCAATAAGATACAGAATATGCGGCTTAACAAGTGCATTGTAAATTGTATGACGTAGTTGTCGTGGAATGCATCGGACACTATCACGAAGGGTGCCTCTGAGTGATATTAGTTTAGTCTTAATGTGGTCAATATGGACGTTCCATGTTAAATGTGTGTCTATGTGTAGCCCGAGATATTTTTCGTATTTTTTCTGTTGTAGGGGGATATTATTTATTATTAGAGGTGTGTACGTAGGAATTAATTTGTTTTTTGCTTTGAAAATAATATAGGAAGTTTTAGAAATATTAATAGTTAGCAAATTGTATTGGAACCAGTTATAAAGGATGTCTAAATCATGTTGGGCTCGTGAGATAATTTCGTTTATCGATGAGCCAAAGTAAAATAAACAAGTATCATCGGCGTAAAGAGTGATGTGTCCAAATAGGTCTAACTCGTGTATGTTGTTAACATAGATTAGGAAAAGCAAGGGACCCAAAATTGAGCCTTGTGGAACTCCGCATGTGATAGGCACCGAGTCACTTTGATATATTCCGTCCATTTTAACAATTTGTGATCTATTTGTTAGATACGACTCGAACATTTGTAGGGCTGTTCCAGTAATGCCAATGACCTCAAGTTTTTTTAAAAGTAGTTTATGGCTAACCGTATCAAAAGCTTTTTTTAGGTCGATAAAAATACCTAGAACAATATTTTTCTTATCAATGTTATGTTTTATTTTAGTTGTAAGATCGATAGTTGCTGTAAGTGTATTACTTTTAGGTCTGAAACCATATTGTCTTTGAGAAATGAAAGAAATAGAGTCTAAGTACCCTTCTAATCGAACGTATAAGACTTTTTCTAATAATTTTGAAAGAACCGGCAACACAGAAATAGGTCGATAGTTGCCAGGGTCTGTTTTAAGTCCTGATTTATAAATGGGTGTAACTTTTGCTATTTTCAATGAGTCTGGGTATATACCTTCTTGTAGAAGCTTGTTAAAACATTCTGTTAGTTTATGGGCTATTAAATCTTTTATACATTTAATTACTTTTGTACTTATGCCGTCTAATCCAGTACTGCAGTTCGAGTCAAGGTTATCAATAATATTTAAAATTTCTTTAGGAGTACATGGATCAAGTTTGTGCATATTTTGTGAATTTAGTAAAAAAGATTGAGGGAGAGCATTTGTATAGTTATCGTGAAATTCTTTAGGTATATCATTAGCTAAACAGGGTCCTATAGTTGAAAAATAATCATTAAATTTCTGACAAATATCAACAGGATTTGAAATTTCGATTGAATCGACTAAGAGTTTTGAAGGAGCGCACGTTTGTTTAATTTTATTATTGGTTAGGGTGTTCACTAAATTCCACATAGTTTTTGGCTTATTACTGCATTTTTCGAATTCTTTATCGTAGTATGTTTTTTTTGTATCTTGTATCAGTTTCGCTACATGCATTCTTTTCGTATGAAATTTATCCTTTAAGTTCTCGTCGTCCGGTTTTTTCTTAACTTCTGTCCACAGAATGTTCCTTTCATTAATTTCATTTATAACATTTTTATTTATCCAGTCCTTCTGTGGTTGATTAATAATTTTGGTTTTCATCACTCTATTATCGGCTATGCATTTTTTGATTTGATTTTCTAGTGTGATATAATCATAATTTGTTTCTTTAAAGTCTAAATTTTCAACCGCTTGTAATAATTTTTCATAATTTATGGCTTCATATTGGGAGTACACCTTTGACGGTGGTTTTGTTTTCTTGATTTCCAGGTAAATTTGTTTGTGGTCAGATATTGTAGATTCAACTAGTATCATATGGAATTTATCGTTATACAGGTTAGTACTGACATGATCTAAAATTGATTTTTTTGTAGATCCGTGTCTGGTGCAGTATTTTTTGGTAGTTTTGTTAATCATTTTATGACCTACTTCCTTCAAAAGTTGTTTATATTGTTTGGTCCTTTTTTCTTTTGTCAGCAGATCGACGTTGAAGTCCCCGAAGACAATAGCTCTTCTTCTGTGCTCTAATTGTGATTCGTATTCGTCCAAGAATTCTTTGAAATTAGTATGTCCAGGATTGTACACTACTCCAACCTCAATCGCATATTTTTCAAGTCGTATCCACAGATAGTTATTTCCTCCAGTATATTTGGTTTCAGATAAACTATGTTTTATGTCGTTGTGGACATATGCTGAGACTCCGCCACCAGGAACATCCGTTCTATAGTTATAGTAGTGCGTATAGTTTGGAAGTTGCAATTGTAAAGCTTGAGCTTCTGTGCGAATCCAAGTCTCTGTTAAAAGAATCACATGAACGGTGTTCGGTATTGCCTTTAAAGTACACTTTAGTTCGTCAAATTTTCCTTTTTTGCGTATACTTCGAGCATTGAGGTATAGAAAAGTAAAGCGTGATTTGTTGGCTGGAAAGTTTTTGTAGCTATTAAGTACTTCGTGGGTATTACAGGTTGAGCAGTCATTATTTGCAGTGATATTTATTGCTTGTCGTTTTTTGGAGTTGTTTTAATAATTGTTGGTGTCCCGCTAATGTATTTGATAGTGAGGTCATTTTCGCCGCAACCTTCACGACGTTTTAGCTCATCTGTTAGACTCTTGAGGTAATTTTGTTGAGCTGGGGTTTGATCGGAGTAGATTTTTATACCTACAGGCAGCTTGTTTTTACTTTTAAGCAAATATTTTGCCGATTCTGGCTCATCAAAACATACTTTTATACTGCGATTTTTACCTGCATGGTGTTTGCCGATTCGGAAGATCCTGCATGGTTTCGGGATATTTGTGCATAAGAAATTATATCAAGGACATTGGCCTCGTCTCTAGATAATCTTTCTTCTGTATTGGTTGAGCTTAGTTCCGATTGTCCAACAAGTATAATGTTTTTCTCTCTATTTTTACGGTTATGCAATTCTTGTAATATTTGTTCGCCTTGGCATAATTGTTTTCGCTGATCAAAGGGTGTGTTAATAGAGGATTTCTTTATACTATTGAGCTCAGACTCAAGTGATTTTATTTTCTGCTCACCTTGTGAAATTGATTCCTCCAATCTTGTCACGTGGATTTTTAGATTTTTTTGCTCGGACAATATGCTGGACGTCGATGCTTTGATGGCATTAACTTGTATTTTCACTTCATCCACATTCTCTCGAATTATGCTTGTTGATTGTTCGTGCGAAGTTTTCATATCTGTGATTTGCGACTTGACATCAGCTATATTTTCTTGCATTTTTTGCATAATATGTTCGTTTGAACCTACGTACTGTTCCAATAACGAACTGATACGGGATAGCTCAGATTGCATTTTCTTTATATCCTTTGAGCACTCGCAATCGCTGTCCCCAGGTTTTTTACGCTTTCTATAGGTAATTTGGGGATCAAAGCTGGTATGGCATATTTTAGACAAGTCAGGTTGCGAGCCACCGGCATATGTCGCTGTAGACGTCGAAGTTGTAGGTTGATGCTGCTGGGTTGGTGAGCCCTGGCCGCTCATCGTAACGTGTGACGTAAGTGCGTACTTAACTGCAGCGCGCGGAGTGAGCGGGACAAAGTTTAGCAGCTGTTCTCCTCTCGCGGGGGCGAAGGCGGATTGCGGGCGTCAAAGTGGTGGTGCAGCGACGTCGTGAGTCAGCGATGCACAGAAACGTAGGAGAGTAATTGTTCAGTGTTATGTACACAGTTTAAAGTTTTAATCACTATAACTTAAAGTAGAACTTTGTAAGGCACTAGTTGGAAGAATTTTTATAAAAAATTGACACACGTCTGCTTAGGCCGACGACGAACGAGAACTACTGTTTTTAACTGTCTTTATATTTCATTTGACAATTCTTAATTATGATTCTTGAAACACCACAGTAAATATTTTATTTTCAGAATCCCAAGGGAAGAAACAATCAACCGAAAGGTTTTAAGACCTCTCCAGGAAAAAAGAAAAAGAATGTAGTCTCTAAAAAATCGCCTGTCTCCATTTACAAAAAGAAGGCTGAAATTATTTATAAAACCACTACTAAAATGCAGAAAACTGTGAATGTGGTTCAGTCTACAGAACACAAAGTTTATCAAACATACAACAAAGAAAATAATAGAAATGATTACTCTATTGATTCAAACCGAGATAAATGTCCGTTCGACTCCCCAACAAGTCTTGACTTGAATTTCAATACTTCAGAAATATTTTCTAATATGAGGAAAACAAATGTTTTACAACAAACTTACGACCAATCCTACACTGATAACAAGTTAGATATCCATCATAATGTTTTGAGGCCGTCAAACAAACAGAATGTTGATGCCAATGCTACAGACATTTTTGACAATCTAACCTTTACACCATTGAAAAGCGTGCCTTCTAAAGTTGACAAACTAGAAAAAGGACCAAGAATCATCGTCAGCGTTAACTCCGATAGCGACTTTGATGATAGTATTGATATGAAGAGTTCAAATAAAGAAAATGTGACACATTCTATCATCAGTATTACATCTGCACTGCCAAATAAACGACCAGTGGACCATATGCATGTTGAAAACGTATTGGAGACTCCTACAAATAAAAACAAAAAGCTCCCAAACACTTCATCTCCTAAAGAATTAAACAGCCCAAACTTTACAATCAACACTGATTTCTCACGTATCAGCGACTTGTCCTTCCACCCTTCAAGGTTTTCTACAGAGCGGAAATGTTTCGCGAAGATCAACGAAACTCAAGGAATACTTGACGACAAACTGAACTCTGACACCTACACTAAAGATTCTCCTCACACTCCAATAGATCCATACCAGATGAGCATGGAAAAACCACCTCAATATTTCAATAAAGAACAACCGAAAATGTGTCGCCAGTCTCTGTTCAGAGAGTATCAAATGCAAAGAGAAGCATACGACAAAAACTACATGCATGCATATGACCACAATATGTGGCAGAATGAGCCTAGAGTAGATCCCAAATCTCCGACTAGATCTGTTACACCTCCTCTTCAATCTATTCCAGAAGAAAGCACACAGTTTTCAGAAACTCAAGTTCTAGACAAAACTGATAAACATATGGCTACATTTACATTGGACCGCACTTTTGATAGACCATTAGAAAAGAGTTCGTTTTCCACCAGCACCATGCAGACATGGTCCAAAAAAGCCATCAGGGTCGAACCGGATCTATGGAAAGTGCCAGTCTCACACGTGAAAAAATCATTAAAACCAAAACCGATAGCTAAACCTAAAGATTCGATCGCTAGTAAAGTATCCAATGTTACATACGAAAGCAACAAATCAATAAACCAAAACGTAACTGTGAATCTAATTGGTAACATTTATTCAAAATCGTCTACCGTTGATCCGTTTTCGTCCGCAACATATTTTTACGATGAAGAAGCTGTTCATAAGTTTGAAAACGAATTTAAAAGGTGGCTCAACTGCATACTTACTCCACCGGCCGATCTCGACAGCAATGAGGAACTAAAAATAGATGTGGGCAAAGCATGGATTGAAAATAGAAACAAGGAAGTACCACTAGCGCCAACTAAAGAGCAAGTTTCTAGTGCTTACCATAACAGTCACAGATTGGAGAGTCTTCGCCGATCGGCAAGGAATATATTAATGAGTTCCGAAATGGTTCAAGTTTTCCAGAAATTGAATGCTCAAATTGAAAAAAAACTGATAACTATTCGGATTGATAGAAATCTTCACTTGGATGTTGGCTTGCAGAAAATAATTTTGGAAATACTCTTGTCATACAATCCACTTTGGCTCCGTATCGGACTAGAAGCTATTTACGGCATTGTCTTGCCTTTGAAATCCAACAGCGATATTGACGGATTGACGACTTTCATTATTCAGAGAATGTTCAAGAATCCTTTTTTGAAAAACAAGCACTCCAAATCCAGCGCACCTAACATGCTACTTCCTGCGTACATGGAAGCTATAAAAAAGTTTACATTGAAAAAGTTTTTCATGCTCGTACTGTTTTTAGATCAAGCCAAGCAGAGAAAACTAATTTCGCACGACCCATGCCTATTTTGCCGCAACGCCCTCTGCAAAGAAAGCCGAGATATTGTAATAAAATTTACGAGAGAGCTGATTGCAGGCATCGGCGACATTACAAGGCATCTGAGGCCGCTCGGATACGTCGTATCCCACAAGCAGTCTTACTTGGATGAATATAAATTCGCGGTCCATAATTTGGCTTTGGATATAAGAGATGGCGTTAGGCTCACAAAAGTCATGGAGATTATTATGATGAAAAGTGGTCTTATGGCTCAAATGCGTACTCCAGCCATTTCGCGTCTTCAAAAGATCCATAACGTACAAGTGGCGATGAATGCTTTGAAGGAAGCTAACTTTGTGATCGATGGAGATATAACTGCAACAGATATAGCGGACGGTCATAGGGAAAAGACGTTGTCGTTATTGTGGCAGATAATTCATGTATTCCGCGCGCCACTCTTCGAGAAAGCAGCAAATGTCATCCAAACGTGGTGGCGTAAGAAGTATGAAGTTATCGTAGAGAAAAGAAAAGAAGAGGAAAGAAAGCACCTTAGGCTGACCACTGCAGCGAGCATAATTCAATATTGGTGGCGGAAAATACAATACAATCGCCATGTTGAATATCGGATGCAACAGGTTACGACCGCCACTATCGTGGTTCAAAAGTATTGCCGTATGTGGCTCTGTCGTACTCGCTTACGAAAATACAAAACAAGCGTTCTCAAAATCGAAGAATGGTTTAGAGGTCTACGTTTGATGAGGGAAGCGAAAACTATTCTTACGAGATTGAAAAGCGAGCGAGAACAACTGAGACACAAATGCGCCACAGTTATCCAGAGTCACGTGAGACGATGGCTGTGTGCAAAAAAGTATAAATTAAAAGTTCAGAGTATCGTAAAAATTCAAACTATAATGCGTCAATTCATTGTCAGAAAACGGTATATCCAACTGAGGAAATTTGTTGTGTATGTTCAACAGAAGTATAGAAGCAAAATCCTTATGAGATTAGAAACGCAGAAACTAGCCGATCAAAGAAGAAGCGTAATACTAATACAAAGTTATTGCAGAATGATAAAGCAACGAAAAGCATTCCTAAATATAAAAAAATCGGTTCAAATCGTTGAAGATCGCTACAAGGCATTAATAAAAATGAGAAAGGATCGAAATGATTATTTGAAATTGAAAAAAAGCGTGATTACTATGCAAGCTTTGTACAGGAGTAAGAGATGTCGTGTAGAGTACCTCAAGCAGAAACACTCAATTATTTTGCTACAAAGAAGAGTTAGAGCGAACCAACAAATGAAAAAGGATAAAGCTAGATTTCTCGCAATCAAAAATGCAGCTATCTTGTTGCAGAATTGTCTCAGGTCATACCTAATTATGAAGAGGATAAGAGAGACATACATTGCTCAAAAAAGATCTGCCGTTTTGATTCAGCTATATTTCCGATCGTATTTGCTGGCCAAATCTCAGAGACAGGTTTATGTTAAGCTTCGGAATGCAAGCATAGTTTTACAGAAATATTACAGGAGTTTGCGTTTAATGCGAAGAGATCGACACACATACTTGGAAATGAGAAAAGCTGCTATATGTATCCAAAAGCATTACAGAACACTAGTTGAAATGAGAAAGTGTAAGGACAGTTTTATAAAACTTCGAACAGCAGCTCTTACGGTCCAACGTCGATATCGAGCTATAATACAAATGCGGAAACAGAGATTGCAGTACATTAGGTTGAAATCATCTTGTGTAACTATACAAAATGCGTATAGAGCGTATGTCTTTGGAAAACAGCAGAGGCTAAATTATATGAGACAAAAGGAAGCCGCAGTCAAAATTCAAAATTGGTTAAGAAATTTAAAAAAATCTATAGAAACCAAACAGGAGTATCAACAAACCAAAAAAGCTTGCGTGACCATCCAACAATATTACAAAGCATACATTATTAGAAGAGAAGTAAGACAAGAGTACCTACGGATAAAAACTGCAACTATCTGCATTCAAAAGTTCTACAGATCGTACATAGAAATGAAAACAGTCAGGCGACAATATATCAGGGTCAAAACTTCTACAATAACAATTCAAAGATTCTACAGATCTTATGTGGAAACTAAAAATCAGCGAAATATTTACTTGGCAATGAAAACTGCAGTATCTTGTATAGAAATTATGTATAAGCGATACAAGGAATATCAAACAATCCGACAGAGATATTTGCAGTTACGGCAGGCAACGATAAATGTTCAGAAAAGATATCGCAGTATTACTGTAATGAGACTGCACAGAAAAGAGTTCCTAAGATTAAAACAAGCAACTGTTGTTGTCCAGCGGCAATATAGAGCTTTAATCGCAATGAGAGTCGAACGAGAGTCGTTTTTAAAACTGAAATGGGCCGTTGTTACCGTCCAAAACCGATACAGAGCGCAATGTCTTATGAAGCAAGAAAGACTGAAATTTGTTACAATTCGTAAATCTAGTATTTCAATTCAGAGGACTTACAGAGCCTATGTTGTTGGCGCAAAAACGAGACAAGACTATTTGAAACTAAAAGAGTCGGCTGTAGCCGTACAGCGTAGATTCAAGGCTTTGATTGCTATGAGGAAAGAGAGAAACTCTTATCTAGCAAAGAAAAGAGCCGCTGTAACTATTCAAAGAAGATATATAGCTAGAAAGTTGATGTTGAAAGATAAACACAACTATATGAAAGTCTTGAAAGCTTGCAAGACTATACAAAACGCTTTTAGAGCATATACAGCTGGTAAAAGACAAAGAGAGATCTATTTAAAAATTAAAACTTCAGTTATTTTAATTCAAACACGATTCAGAATGATAATTCAAATGAGAAAAGTGCGTAAGCAGTATTTGGAGTTGAAAACCACAGTTGTACAGATTCAAAAACGCTTTCGAGCTAAACAAATTGCTGTTTCCCTTCGAAGAAATAAAGCAGCTAGTAAAATACAAACTTGGTACAGATCTGTACAAATACGTATTACTTGTCGTAAAGAGTTCTTACAATTCAGAAGAAAAATCGTTATTGCACAGTCGGTAATAAGAATGCATCATCTTCGCAAAAAATTCCGTGCAATCAAAAAAGCTACAACAACAATACAACTTTTCTACCGATCTTACAAATTGACTGTACAAGAAAGGCAAAGATATATCACCTACAGAAGGTGTGCGACTACTTTACAAAGTAACGTGAGAAGTTACATTGCGAAAAAGAAATTCCAAAGATTACGGGCTGCTGTTTGTACCATACAAGCTGCATTCAAACTAAAAAAACAAAGAGATTTGATTAAGGCACGGAGAGAATCCGCCGTGATAGTCTTGCAAAAACATATTCGCCGATACTTGATCCAGTCATGGTACAGGCGGTATCGACAGAAGATATTATACATGCAAGAAATTTGGAGAGGGAAGCTACTGACAAGGCTGATTCACTGTGAATACCAGCAAAAGAGACGAATTGTAATAAAAATTCAGTCTGTGGCCAGAGGATATTTAGTAAGGAAACATGTGCAATATCAAAAGGAGAGTATTTTGAAGATAAGAGAAGAAAAGAGACGGAATTGGGCTGCTACAAAAATACAGGTAAGCTTTTATTTTGATTTAAGCCCTAATCTCATCACAAGGTGAATCAAACATGGGTCCTGGGGTTTAATACTCTAGAAACAATAAGTTTTCTTTTTATCTTTATACATAGTCCTGTTGAAACCGCAGCAGGGCGTGGCAGGTAGTCCATCAGTTAGATAATATATTTTACCTATTACTCTCTCGTTCTTTCCAAATTAATTTCTGATTACATTTCCACATGGTTTAGGTTAAATATAGGGCGCCTATTCTTCAAATTTGCGAGTACCTTTGTCGTTTATTTAGCTTTGAAATTTGCTTACTGTTTCGTTATTATAAATAAAAAAAGCGGTTTCACAATAACCTCACTACAGTAACCCATAAAATATCAGATTTCGATTTGCCTCTAACAACGCTTTTGCACAAACATTTCCTCAAACATGAGGTTTGGGGTTTGTTTTCATCTTAAACATTTTCTACAGGCCTTAGTCCGCGGACACAACGCTCGTCAGTTAACTAAGGACACGCGTGTGACTGAGCTACGCAGGAGATGGCGCGAAGGAGCGCTACATTCCACTCAGGAAACGTTGAAGGATCGCAACGAAGAGGCAATGGATGTACTGAGGAATATGAGCGATATTGAAACTGTTATTACAGCGTTTACGTCTCTGAGTAAGTAATAAGTTAATAACCTTCTCTCTGAGTAAGTAATAAGTTAATTAAGTTGTTAACCTTCTAGTTGGTCCTTTTTATAAGACGCACATTATGATAATTGCTGTTTCAGAACTTCTAACAGAGGTTTTCCCAATGATGTACGACCACAACGCATCGTCCATAGTGCGCCGCGTTCACGTCTACATGTCTAGTATGAATCGGTCCGTCTCTAGCCTTGAAGTGCTCAGGCCGGCCGCGGCCGTTCTGGTCAATCTGGCCCGGTACAGGGTCACTGGACCTAAGATATATGCGGTGAGTCTACTAAATATGTTTTGAACTGCCCGTTGGCTTAGTTGGGTTCGCGTTCACCTTCTAAGCAGGAGTATCGCGTTCGATGCCCGGCGGGAACACAAGTTGTCTCCCCATGGGAAATTTGTGTTCCTGATTCTGGGTGTGATTGTGTGTGTGATGGTTTCCGGCACCCACGACACAAGTCATTGAACTTAGTGTGGGGCAGTGAGTCTGAAAGCGTTTGTCATGTTTATCTAGTATTTGAGCTCTATCTAACAAGTTATTAAACAAAATAGTAGACTAGTCTTTTACAATCTAGTGTACTTTTTTAACCGACTTTATAAAAAGGAGGAGGTTTAAATATATTATATTCCAAATTCCATCCAAGTCTGTTCAGCTGTTACAGCGTGAAGGGAAATCATACATACTGAGTCACCCACGTCCGTAGGAGGATACCCCTTAAGTCTGACTCCCTACACGAGGTCCCCGGGTGGTGCTAATCAGGTGACATTTGAGAGGTGGTAGAGCATTTTGTGAGTTGCTCGCCTGGCTTGCTACCAATGTAGCTTACCACCATCAAGTTGAAAGTCTGCCGCCAAGCCAAATACGGTGTTCCGGCAGTTATCCTTGAGAGCCTGCGTATTCCAGGTCTAGTGTGTTTACCAGCTTCGATCACATCGTCACTTACCATCAGGTGAGATAGTGGTCAAACACTAGCCTGTAACAAATAAAAAAAAAAAAAACTTACATATATACACACACACAAACTTCAATTTTTATTCTTTTATTTTGTTTTCTTATTTAGAACATTATTTGTGTTGTAGAGAGAACGCATCCTACCAATTATGCAGTTTATGTTGAGATTTAGTAAAACCGAAACGCTCCTGTTCTGCAAACTCTGCACCTACCTGTGGCTGTACTCCAAATATGATGATATAAGAGAGGTAATTATTTTCAAAAGTGTTGAACATCATCTTTCTGCCTTAAACCCATTGTTGCTTGTGGGTAGTATCTGATGAACATTACATTCAATATTATGTTTTCGGCTGATAATGGGAAGTATCCAATATTATTTATACCACTGATTGTGGGAAGTATGTGTTGAACATAAACATCCAATATTATTTATTCCACTGACTGTGATGGCGCAGAAGAAGGCCGCGGAGCAGGCCTGAGACCCCAATTTGACCCGCTCCGGACCAGACGGACGGGAAGAGAAGGCAGTTGGCCCGCCTCCTCTGTAGTGGGGTCACGGTGGAGAGCCAGGGGGCTCTCACCGGCTTGCACGTCTAAGGGGTGGCCTTTGTGAGCAAAATCACCCCTCCATGGGCGCATTGGCCCGGCTTGCACCGGGGTCTACCACCAGGTCGAGATAGTGACTGCTAACGCGACCCTATATTGCCCCACCTCGGCGAGGGTCTGCTCACGGGGGGGTTTTAGTGGGTTCGAGCCCCAAACCCCCTTTTCCTTCGCCGCTGGGAATTTATATATGTATATAAATATATATATCGTTATTGGGAAGCAATGTATAGTCCTTTATTTTTTTCTTTATTTTTCTATAGGATCTGACGGAATTCCTGGCACTACCTCAAAACAATGAAATGCTTAAAAAAATTAAGTTCAATATCGAGAGATCTAAACGAATGGCGAAGAACTCGAGAAAAATAAATCAAACACCTTATTCAAGCAAGTTCACCTCTCAGAAGCACTCGAACTTTAACAGTAGTGTTTGCAGTACTGCTAGCTCTCACACCGATGCAAGCTTTGTGATGCCATCGTTAGAGCCAGACTATGGAATCACTAGGATTGACAGTCCAAGGTATTTCGAAGATCCAGAGCATGCTTTTAAATGCATCATCAATACTTATAATGTTAAGTTTAAACGAGAACCTCACCAGACCGACGATGCACGCGTCTGAGACACGTGTGAGGTTGGTTTGGTCACCGACGCGATGCGACGTACGTCTTACACGTACGAAAAATTTATCGAAGCAAGCCATAATAAACTTAGAGGAGAAGATTTATAAGTACATGAAACTCGATTCTAATGTCATCAATTTAAAGAAAATCATGGCCTAAATGGATTAGAAATACAAGTATCTTTTGGTGACAATTTCAATAACCGCCGCTGCGTGAATTTCGTAAACGTAGAGCTACACTATACAGGCACACGCCTACAGAAGACGCCTACGAAATCTTGGATCGCTGGGTCGGCGTCTCGCTTCCATTGCGTGGCGTGTATCTTGTGGGACTCTAAACCGTTATTAACCATATAAAATGTATGTGCTCCGACGTCTTCAGATCAGCGTATGTGACCCACGTATGCCCAGTGTAGTTCTACTATTAGTTTTGCCATGTCAGTTTGTTTGTTAACCTAAACGTCGCGTCTTATGTATGATCATGAATTTAAGAATAATACGGTGACGGATTGTTTATAATATATGAGAATGTTGAAACGAATAGTTATTTTATAGTTTAATTGTGTATGTTTTTGATGAATTCTTATTTTAAAAACTAATTTGCTTCGTTTTTGGGAATCAGATTATGATTTCAGCTCTTCAAATGTTTTCTCCAGATTTATTTAGTGACTTATATTTTATATAATTGTATTAAACATTTTACCAAAAGTATGACGTAATTGGCAAATCGGTAAAAACAATTCTATGTAGTTGAAGGCAAATAGTTAATTTTAGGGAATATAAGGCAGTTTAGCCAAACCTTTTCCACCAGACACTTAAAACTGGAGTCTATATTGTTATCTCTTCTGTTTTTGTTTGATGCTATTATATAATAATATAGTTTGTTAATCTGGCGAAAACAGAATCTGCCGAAACCAGAATAAGCCCAAGGACGAATAATCCTTTCTGATATGATTATCTTACTAATGTGAATAATATTAATAACTTACTTGTAGAGTTAGATAAACTTAGGTTTAGAAGTTTTAATATAAATCTTGACTATAACATTTGTTTTATTGATTCATTACCAAAATAAGTAAGTATTAGAATAATTAGAACAAGTTACTAGGTGCGTGTGTACCAGCTAAAAAAGTTGTGTTGATATTTGAGACGCTAATATCAGTGTGGTAAGGTATCAACGGAGTGGTTACATTATCTTGGGTAAGGTGGGCGATATCATCCGATGCGTATGGCTTGGGATTAGATCTGTGCTTGGGATTAAGAAAATATTGGTTCTAGGTTGGTCGCTAGTCATAGAGAATAATTATGTCAACAGAAATTACTTGAAATAAGTTTATAAAACCTTTTATTGTACGCTAGTAATGGGCAAACTGTCTTGTACTGAACATTTTTATTTACATCTTGTTTACACTGTTTACAATAAATATTTTCTGATTTCTTAAATAAAATTAAACAAGGACTAAAACAAATAAGACATATTTATAATGTTTCCAATAGTATTACAAAAATATTGCCCGTTATATAAAGTGGCGACATCTATATCGCGTCGCAATAAATAAACACCACTAGTTAACAATATAGCTAATCACATCAGTAATGATATAAATAAATTAAATTATAAAATTAAATTAATGATATAAATGCGAAATATGTGCGCATGTGTGTGTATCTGAGCGTTGGTTTCTCCTTGACGCCTCAAAGGCTAAGTAAGAAATATTTGAATAGAGTTAGTCTACTTTTCATCATTATCATCACAGTGGATGTAACCGCGTAGCGGTGATAAATATACATGATACTAATAACTACAAACTTATACAAGATTCCGGACCTCAAACGGAAACAATTTAGAGCATGACGACTATAACTTGACCATGATTTTCTTAATTGACTTTGATTGAGACTGGTGACTACGAATGACTTCAAAAGCCACAAAATTAAAAAATTGAAATACCTAGCTAATTTGAAAATTATTTATAACTTGTCACTGGCTAAATGCACATGGTTGGCGGAGCCAAAACAAAAAAAAGAGACTGACATTATGACAGTACTGTCAATTGTCAGACAACAATAAATGTTTGTCAATTAAATTGATAAAATTTCTTTAATATTCCTCTCTGTGACTGTAACAATAAATGTGAATTAACACACCACCAGAATGGACGAATTTGTAAACTACATCTTGCTGATTTTGATAATTCTTCCGGTGGTATTGTTCATCAATCTATGGGCCGGTATTGGTTGGCAACTTTTTGTAAACAATTGAGATCCAAGTGGTTCAAATACGTAAATAAAAATGATTGATTATCCTGCCAGTCTGTCTTGGAGAGAGTATACATTTTAAATTCCGCTCAGACATAACTACAGAAGTGCTTTGAACATTGTTGCTGTTTATGAAGTCTACCAATGGGTATTGATATATTTTACACCTAATGGTATCTGGCGTAGATCTCTTGTTTTCTGTTTAATTAACGTTAATGTGGTGGACCTCCTTACACGTTGATTTTTAATGTATATAATTGTAGGTTGAAAGTGTTAATTTTATGGTTGTACTATAGTGTGTAAAATAAAACAATATTTTGTTTATAATCTTTTATTAACACTAACATAAACTTATACGACCTGTTTACAAATATCACATTCTATGTCATTGTATAAATTAATTATAAGAAAATACAAAATTGAATTTACCTTAAAAATTTACATTTTAGTTTTCATAAGAGTTCGTCTCATAATTCTCAAATATAGAAAAAAATACTTCAAGTCATAAATAAGCATAAGGTTAGAATTGATTAAATAGCAGGAACTATGAGAATAAGATTGCTCTGATTTCTTTTTAAGTGTAGCTTTTTATAGGAGGGCTTTGAAATTCTGATCCGCAACCTTTCTGTGACTAAAAGTGGTGAGGGTAAACACTGCGATGAATAATTAATATGTTTCGTGTAATACAAAATTTTCACTTCTATCGGGTGTCTTTACGAGACACACCCTGCTTATGTATTTAATTGATTTGGCATATTGAAGCATTTGGCATAAAGTGATTGTAACTGTTATATTGCCAGCAACATGTGGCATAATTAATCCTATACAGTATTAACAGTTATCTGCAATTTACATATAAAACTAACTAGTACACTGTAATAGCCCCACTCACTAAGTGATAAAACACGTAAAATTATCATCAATGGGGCCTCAAATATTATTATTTGAGGCAACCCTCTGCGAGAAGATGCAGAGAGCGCTTCGGGTGGTTGAGAGATGGTGTGAAAAACATAGTCTAGCGGTAAATCCCCAAAAGACTGAAATGGTACTGTTTACTAGAAAGACTAAACTAGCGCAGCTAAAACTACCAACACTGTTTGGCACAAAACTATCCCTTAGCAAGGAAGTAAAATATCTAGGTTTATGGCTAGACAGCAAACTTTTGTGGGGAAAACACATAGATCACATAACCACAAAAGCAATAAATATTCTATGGCACCAGAGCCGTTGGAAAGGACTGGGGCTTAAAACCAAAACTATGTCGCTGGCTGTACACCGTCATAGTGCGACCAGTTCTCACATATGGCTGTGTCGTATGGTGGCCACGCACGAACTTAGTGACAACAATCACCAAGTTACAACAAATACAAAGACTGGCATGCTCCCTTATCAGTGGATGCATGAAAACCACTCCATCAGCAGCGCTAGATGTCATTCTGGGTTTATCTCCCCTGCATCTGCATATACAACAAGAAGCGATGGCATCAGCGTTGAGAATAAAGTCCACAAAACAGTGGAAAGACACAAGTCCGGTCACAAACCATTGCAGAATACTGGAAAAAGCGATTACTATCATTCCAGAAGCACTCAAGGGAACTGATCGAACAATTACTACACATCTTGATAGTAAAAAGTATAAATTACTTTCTGAAGACAGTGCTCCATCAACCCAATCCTCTGGAAAAATTTACACGGATGGAGCCAAAAACAAACATGGTGTAGGTTGCGGCTATCATTCGCCGGAACTTGGACTACTGAAATCAACATCTCTGAACAAGACCACTACAGTCTTTCAAGCAGAAGCAACGGGCTTACTACTCGCTGCTAAAGAAATATTACAAATAGCTGAACGCAGACAAGAGGGTACAACCCTCGAGTTTATCACTGATAGTGCAGCTATTATATATGCGCTCAGAAGACCCACCACTAGGTCAAAGGTAGTAGCGGAATGTCACAAGACACTACAGACACTCTCAGACAAGTTTGATGTAGAGGTAAAATGGATCAAAAGCCATAGTGCATGTCCAGGGAACACTAAGGCAGATAATCTAGCTAAAGAAGGAGCAAGGAAGCCAGTAACTGACGGCGTGGCGGAGCTCTGCCAACCATCAACAATGGAAGTAAGAGAGCTACTACGCCGTCATACGGAAAAAGAACACCAAAAACTGTGGGACAAGAGGACGGACTGCAAACACACAAAAGCCGCCTTTCCGTCTCTAAACAGGAAAATTACAAACAACTTGTTAAAGTTACAACGTCAAGATCTTCGTCTAATGGTAGGCCTTATAACAGGTCACTGTAACCTCAACTACCACCTACACAAAATAGGGGTCACAGATAGCCCTTTGTGTAGGGGATGTATGGAGGAAAACGAAACCGTAGAACACGTAATAGCTCAGTGTGCTGTCACTGAAGAAATTAGAGTCAACACTGGAATGCTAGAGCAACATTCCACAAAACATAAAGACTCACCTGAAGACTCACAGAATTCAATTACAAATACAACAACTTCATCACTGGAACAGTTATGCCAGCACCCAAAAACCACACTCCGTTATTTTAAGGAGCTGGGGTGGATGGGGTAGTTCCTGGCAGGGGGAAATGCACAATACACCCCAAGCGGGACGTCAGTGCAGGCCTTACCGCCCCCATATTGAATAAGAATAAGAATAAGAATCATCAATGGGGCGTTTTGTTTTGGACCAATGCATGAAAAATGTACATAACGTCAACAAACATGTTTGCAAGTAGAAAATCAACATCTGGGTAACACAAAACCACTTAATACTAACAGCCTGGGAGTCTGTAAGATAGTGATAAATAAAAAACAAAAAAATTACCTAAGGCTACAATTTTCTAATATATTAATATCAATATTGTATAATAATAATTTATTACTATAACTATGGCCTTGCCTATATACACTACATGAAATTGATTATACAAAAGCAAATAGGTAAATAAAATAATTATGCATACTATAATTATCTGCTTCGTTTGAAGTGCTATACTTTTTCACTTAAACATGAAACAATTATTGATAAGCTTATCCAGTAGTACTTTTATCACAAAACCATAAGACATCAAAAGAACTAAATAATACTAATTGATTCAAATAATGAACCAAATATAATAATAATAATAACTGGCAATTGCAAATCATAAGTAAACTTTTAACAAGAGATCTGATAGAATTGGCTTAGAGACATTATGTTCTTGTATCTAATAGTCACAAAATGTACTCCCCTCTAACAAACTTGTACAATCAAGTGGTGTCAAATGTTTGAATAAATTGGTGGAGGGGTGTTTATTTCTTGACTGGAAGTATTATTGATATCATCCATAAATCATCCTTTAGGTGTATCTTCTAGGAAAGCATCTTTTTTTTTTTTTATTTGTGACAGGCTAGTGTTTGGCCACTATCTCACCTGATGGTAAGTGACGATGTGATCGAAGCTGGTAAACACACTAGACCTAGAATACGCAGGCTCTCAAGGCATCTTCGGCCACATCACTTTCTTTCAGGTGACATAGCGGCCAAATGCTTACCTATCTGGCATAAAAAATAACCTAAATAATTTGCCATGTTACAAAATGATGACCATAAGATTTCCTTTTTGATGAGCACAGCATGTATTTTATTATTATTTATAAACTTTGAGCCTCCCTAAAAAAAATTTGAAACATTCTCTTATAAACTTAGTAACCATTACCACTGTCCTATCAGCAAAATTGACGTTTAAATTTCGCTAGAGAGCACTAGTTCTTCCATGCCCATGAGGCCTCTGTGTCGCCACACGCGGTATCTCGCGATGTCTTTGCGTGTCACCATACCAACAACCTGTTGATAAAAGTTTATTGAAAAACATATATCATCAGTAACAATTCCGTGCGACTTCGCTTGCGTTTATCAAGTCAAAAAGTTGCCTATGTGTTAATCCAAGGTATAAGCTATGTACATTCCATCCAAATCCCTTCAGCCAATTCATCGTAACGAGAAAATAAACATACTTACACACAAACTTTCGGATTTAAAATATTAGTGTCATAATACTTCTAATAGACACTTAAGAGTCATTAACTTCCATGAGTGCCTCTTTCGAGCCTACATGAATAAACAATTTTGGATTTGATAGGCATTTTCTTAATGTTTGCCTTGCAGGCTATCATTCTTATTATTAGATACAGATTATCACATTCTAGTAGTAGAAAATCTTTAGCCAAGCACCAAACTGTGTTCCAACATTTATCTAAACTAATCCAAAACTTATCTATATTAGTCGAATGGTTATGTGTGAAATAATAATATCTTTATACATATGTATAATTTGTTGTATGTTTATTTTTATGGCAAGCATCTGAACACTTAAAGCGATGATGCGGCCGCATGTTGTATGTGTGCGTTCAGGAAGAATGGTTCTGAATTTTAGTTTGAAGCAGAATAAATATTTATTCACGAAATATAAATATGCAAAAAAAAAACATTTTCTCATGGACGTGACGTATTCCACTCGGATTTGGTAAACTACTAGGCAAACATAAACATGAAAGAGGTAATAATTTAGTCACGTGGCATTACAACGCATACCGGGTATAGTGAGTAATCATGTAATGTTTTATGGCATTTAGTTGTAGTAAAAAAATCTGTTGAAACTTCTGACATGTAAATTGTTTAATATTCATTCCTAATAAATAAATTTCATAAATGTGGCATGCAAAGACAATAATAATATATATTAATTATCCTTTGCTTGCCACAAACTTATTCTTATTCAATGTGGGGCGGTAAGGCCTGCACTTAGTCCCGCTTGGGGTGTATAGTGCATTTCCTCCAGCCAGGAACTATATATGCCCCCCATCCATCCCAGCTCCATAAAATAACGCAACATATATTTATGCCTCCATGTTTATAAAAATCCATGTGTAAGTATACATACCTCGTTGACGTCATTGACTATGGGCAGGTGTCGGAGCCCGAGCGCTCGGAATAGGCGGAACAAGCGCGGCAGAGAGGCGCGGTGCGGCAGAGTGTAAGGCGACGGGTTCATGAACGGCCGGAGGTCTATCGTGCATGTCTTTTCCCACTCCTTTATTTCCAGCTATAAGCAAACAAAGCTCGTTTTGAAAGTTCTTTGTTAAACACTTAGTCGAAACCTTCAAAGACTTTCTTTTTATCTCAAATAAGCCAGCGATCGACTAGTATCTCACTTTATGGTAAATAATGTGATCGAGGTTGACACATAACATCATAAACCCTTTAACACTCACAGCCTCGCATTAAATTTGATGATTTGTGTCGTGGGTGCTGGAAACATTCATCACATCTCACACACAATCACATCCAGAAACAGAAACATGAATTTCCCTTAGGGAGAAAACTTGTGTCGCCAACCGAGAATTAAACTCGAACCCCTGCTTAGAAGGCAGACGCACACCTAACTAAGCCAGCGGGCATTTCAGTATCAAACATAATATAAATATAAATGAAAATTTGTTTATTTGACAAAGAGAGACATAATAAAGTACAATTATTATTGTGAAGTTGTGGGCCCCAAACTAGGTAAAGTATCTTGGGAGCCCGATATGATTAACAATTATAGAAATGCCTGTTTGTACGTGCATTTCGAATTATATATATTTTTTATATATATGTTATCATTAAAGAAAAAAAGAGGAAAGAAATATATTATTAGAAATTAGGTCAAACAAATAGTTTAATTGCTTATTACTAGTTTTTAACCAGCTTCAAAAAAGGAGGAGGTTTCAAATTCGACTGTTTTTTTGTATGATTGTTATTATATTCAGGTTACCTCTAACTTCTTTCTGGGTGAATCGATTTTGATGGTTTTTTTTTGTTTGAATGGAAGTACTTCCTATGTTGTTCCGTTTAAATATGATAAAGATCGGACCAGTAGTTTTTGAGTTATCCTTAATAATGCGTATTTAATTCATTTAATCTGATCAAGGGTTCCAAAAATTAAGCGGTGAAGTCGGTTTTTTTAGCATTGCTTCACTATTAAAATATTTAATCGCGACCATGTTTTCTTTTGACGTTTCCACTGACCTCATCTATAGTGGGATACCGCGGGTACTCCTTTCGGAACATGTTCATGTCTACATTGAAGTCGGACCATGTTGTGTTGGCGTTCTCGTTGTAAATCTTGTTCTGGATGAGAGTTATCAGCTGCGAGCGCAGGATGATGCCGCGCAGCCGCTTGTATGTCGTCACTTCTAGCTGTGAACAAAATACCCTCAAACATTTAACATCTTATATCTCTGGGTGACGAACTCAGTGCTATGCCGAGCAGGATTTTGACCTAAATTCAAAACTGGGTGGCACTAAATGTAATGGGCAAGCGTGACTTACTATCAAAAAAACGACAAACGACTTGCTAGTATCGTCATTCAATAACCATACAAATAAATACCCTTGTCTCATACTATACTCTAATAAAAAATCCTAAAAATGTTTTACAATCGGCGGTCAAATAGGATAATGCAATTTTTTCAAACAACCTTAGCATACAACATTCATACATAGCATGACTGCGTAAGCAAGAATGGTTCTAGCCGAAAGACTGACTTGCTTGACAAATAATTTTAAAACAGGGCATTTTATTTGTCTCCAATAGGTTAGCGTAAGATAAATATTTCAGTAAGTGATGACACATCATCACGTACGCTATCTTAGACTTATCTAGACTCACCTCAGTCTAGAATAGCCAACACGCCTATGCCTAGACTGTGATTAGCTCTTAAGGTCCTTGGACCACCATTTAGTGTTTGCGAAAGATTTTTCTACTTGATTTGCCATCCGATAAACTATAATGTTCCTGTACTGAATTATTCAATTTCAAAAAAAGTTTTTACATCACCATGGCGGAATTAAAAACTATACAATTGGGGCCGTATAGCCACTCAAGCCAGCCTCGCATGCACGTGATACTTGCCGATCAACAAACGAAGCTCCGGTATCGTGTTGTATTTTTTTTTCTATATATGCAATTAGACACGTCATAAAATTAAAAATATCAAATGTTGCATATTGAATATAATAAATCAGAGAAACACTGAGTAGGTATAGTGTTATGAATAATAATATTGGATAATAATACGGTAACTCACTACATGCATTCCCAAGGAGAAGTTAAATAGGCGGCCAATCGTAAAAAATACGTGTGGTAAATATAAATTTAAAAAAGCATGCAAATGATACAATTATATTTCTATAGATACTACAGACATGTTTTACCTAAAAAGGTGAGCAAGTGATAGATGTCAGTCAGCTTATATAATACTTAAAAATGACATAATTCTAGACACTATTCACACCATGGGTTCTCACAAGTAAGTCAAGAATGAATTCATCACTTGCAGAGTGTAAGAAAAGAAAAAGAAAGAGCCACTTACGTCATCTGCAAGCGGAGGATCGACAACCGGAAACCCGTTGTACGAGACCAGTTTCAGCAGCTCGACAATATGGCCGACGTTCTCGACGGTTCGGAGCGTAAACACGGGATGTGACATCACTTCCGAGGCGTAGATGTTGTGCGTTAGTGGCGGCGGCTCCCAGGGGAGCAGCGGGACCGCTGCTAGTTGTATGTGGATGTCGTAGATACCCTGAAATAATAATAATATGTAATTTATAATTTTAGATCACTCATAAAACTATGTACAGTGTGTGAAAACATAAGCACTAATTCATGTAACCATTTTCTTGAGGGCTCCAAACTCATCTAGGCCTGTATCTTGGAAGCCAGAAACAGGAATCTTTCAACAAGTTAGATTAATCGCGCGACACTTTGTAATTTGAGTAGATAATTAATGGTGGTGATATAAGTAAACATGACGACACGAAATCAGAAACACTCATCGATTGAACTGCCCGCTGGTGTAGTTGGTTGCACATTCGTCTTCTATTAATTGGGCATTGGGTTTGATTGCCGGAGGATACATGAATTTTTGTGATGTGAATTGTTACGACTTAACAGATTAGGTAGTATTTTTGTTGCGGTTTGAATGTGATGAATGATATTTTACTAGAAGTATGAAGTACAGGAGGAAGGATGACAGTTAGAAGGACTGTATATATCTTGGAATAGTTACAAAATTTATATTATCTTGACTTTGCTAACAGAGCAGTCAAAACGACTTACTCTATTTTCGAGCAAAGAAACTACTATAGGCCCGGGGCCACTATGTGTTATTTTATGTATGGTAGGAGAGCACCTAAAGGAAAGCTATTGATGGTAGACCACTGACTTGAAGACAAGTACACCTTTAAGAACAAAGCCTTACCTCATTGAAGAAATCTCCGACCCACTTGGCTACGACGAGAGTTATGATGATTGGCAGGGCATTGGAGATCTGTCCCGTAGTCTCGATGATGATAACTGTGAGAGATATCGTCATTCGCACGACGCCGCCTAGTTGAGCTGCTGCGCCTATTAGCGCGTATTTAGCTGGGTTGATGGTCTGGTAGGAGAAGAGGATTAAATTGTGAGTGTAATTTTGCGAATCTGGCAGTAGAATCATTAATTTTCAACAGTGCCTCTTTGGGGCTCATGTGAATAAACGATTTTGATTTTTTGTATTTTGATTAAGTGTCGACTGGAAGACGACTGAAGGCGCTGACTCCGTAACTACATTTCGATTGTATAGCTTCCTTTTCTAATAATACCTGCAGAACAACAGTCTTATATAGAAAACATGCCCAAGATATAGTCCTAACAATAGTATTTCGCTCGGTATTTTATCGGATACATTTCGGAGAGTGTGCTATGGAATTACACGATCTAATTCCTCCATCCCCATTCCATCATAGAACCACCAGACAGACCCTGTACTAACTACGGGCCAATTGCCTATATTTCCTAAAACTAAACTAAAACTATGTACAGCAAAGAACTAGTTACCTACAAGACATCGAGCTTATAGCTAACTCAAGTGCTCAAGCCCACTACCAGTGGGTAGCGTTCCCATCATGCTGGCGGCATTGCCTCTCTGAATTGCAATGCTAATACGTTGAGCCAAATAAGTGCCAGCATTTTGATCACGCGTCGCTTCAACCAGGCGCTCTGATAGAATTTTGAAAATAGAATGAGCTCCCGGTCCCCACGGACCCAGTGTCTCAACACCAAACGGCTCAAATATGTAACCACTGCCAAGGTTTCCATATTTGCGCCGTTAACGCTGCTCTGCCGAAGTTGCCGCGACGCCAACCCCATTCTGTGTTTCAGGAAGATGTGACGGAGCTAAAGTATCGACACAAGTTGCATCCCATACTAAAGGCCGTCCCATCTTCCATGGAATTAAAGTCATGCCGTCGGGTCTTTTACCATCGTCACGCATCAGACCATTCGGTTCGAGAATGGCTGGAACGTTGGCACTGGTAAAAGCCCGGCGGATGATATCGTTGAGGCTGGCGTGGCGGGAAATTCGGCCAGCACTTTTCTGGCACGAGAGGGCGTGGTGACCGAGCTGGTCAACAGCAGTACCACACTGACAGCTATGGGCAACATAGCACCTTGCACCCAAACGTAAGCATATAGCGAGACGGAAAGCAGATGGATCTATAAGTGTACCAGTATTAAAAGAGGGAATAGCCTGCAACCAAAGCCCTGACACCCATACAGAAACTGCTAGAAGTCGAGCACGCTCTGTGACGCTAGGACACGTATCTAAAAGATGTTTCCGTGCTAGTTCACAGAGCGGCCGATCCCACAGTCTCTGTGAGGATAACCTCACTGGGAGCCCGGTATTTGGGCATGCCATCTCCCAGGCGCTTCTGGCCAGACAGACTGCATTGCGATACCGATATATAGTGGATATTCCTCAAATGCGCACGAAGCGTTTTGCTTCCACGTTCATTATGCGCACTGCAAAGGAGTGGAACGTCTGTGTTCCCAGATAAGTACAATCTTGGAGTTTTCAAGTCGAGAGTGAATAGGTATTTTCTAGGCAAGCGTGCTCCATCGTCGACCTCATCGTCACTTAACATCAAGAGAGATATTGGTCAAATGTTTGCCTATCACAGTTAATTTTTTTTTTAAATAAGGTCTATCTCGTATGGTCTATCTATATTTTGTTTGAACCTGGTAGCTTCATGAGTGTGTCTAAACGTCAATTAACTTTACATTTTCGACTACTAAATTGGTTGTAAGTGCCGTTTTTAGCAAATTTCATAAACTGTTTACATTAACATGCTTTTATGCAAATACTCTGGATGACAACTACATAAATAACCGTGTAACTTAGTAATCGTGGTAATGATGTGAGTGGTGGTGATGTAATATGTATTTAATTGTGAAATTTTTATGTCTGTACGAATTGATCTGATATGAAGCTTAAAGTATCATATAGTTTATAAGCTTGCATGGATTAATAACTTTTTACTTTACACCCAACTAAGCCAACTGCCCGTTGGCGTAGTGGGGTGCGCGTTCACTTTTTAAGGAGGTTTGATTCTCGAGAAACGCATTTTTTCTCCTCAAGGGAAATTTATGTCTCTGGTTCTGGGTGTGATATGAATGTTTGCGGCCACGACACTAGTTCGAACGCTGCGAGTGTGAAAGCGTTAATGTTTGTTATGATTCAGGTTATACTTACATTAGAGGGTAGCATATACTGTATCACAATAGCCAGCATCCTCCCCCACGCAGCCCCCGTCAGCAAATTAGGTATGAACAGTCCGCTCGAGACCGCCAGACCGAAAGTCCACGTCGATAGCAAGAAGTAGCAAACGATGAAGAACAGCAACGAGAGAGGCTTGTATGAACCGATCGGGTCGTGAAGGAATGACCGGACGGACGCCTCGGGGGTTTGGAACCAGATGGCTGCCAGTGAGTTGTATTCCCCGTCTGCGCAATAAAGCTAAAAAAACAGGCACCATGGTAAGAGTGTTTCATAATCATCTATACATTTTAGAAGCCGTCCGCGTTGTTTTAAGATCGTAATTTCTTTAGTAAAATAAGTTTAGCACAAAACAGTGTACGAGGAATATCTTAATGCTATGAAGCATTATCTATCAGCTTTCCTAGGCATGTAAGAAAAGTGTTTGGGCGTGCAGTTAAAAGATACGTCATTGTTACTTGACAAGACCTTTTATTGTGTGAAGGAGTTTTTGTATACTTAATTTGACGTCATAATATTATATAAAGAACCATATGTATACTCTTTTTTGTGTGAAATATACCATTTTAATTTTTTTTAATCTTAGGTCTGAGCTTTCTGTTGACGTCGTCGTGATAAAATGGCTTGCCTGCCTTGCTACCCTGTACAGGAATACAGTCGTAGTTCAGAATCCACATATGAAAAATCTATCACCAAAAATACAAAAAAACATGTTTCGGCAACTTGAGAGCTTCTAATATTCTAAGCTAAGCGTGTTAAAACACATCAGGTCAGATAGTGGTCAAAAGCTACCCTATGAGACAAAAAAAATAATCGCCCGATTCTCAGTAACCGCGTCATCAAAAGGCGGATAGAAGGTCGCCAACGCCCGTGTGGGAGGTAATACTCTCCAGGGTAGGAGGTAAATTAAATACCTCCAACATCTTAGCCAGGAGGCTGTAATTGATCTACCTTCTGCACCGTGGGTGGGTTCGATTCCCGGCAGGAGCACAATTTTTCTTCCCGTGAAGTGACATTTGTGTTTCTGGTTCAGGGTGTGATTGTGTATGTGATATGTGAATGTTTCAAGACCCCACGAGACAAGTCTTTGAACTTAGTGTGGAACTGTGAGTGTGACTACGAATGTTAATATACATAAAGTTATAAGTTACGCAGTGAGCCCTGTATCCCATGCTCTAGGATACGGAATGGGATTCAGTCGCTTTCAATATTGTTTTATCACAATACTATGTGTATGTGTTTACCTGTAAAGGCACTTTGGTAGGGTCCTCTCCGAGCGGCCGGCAGTCGTTCAAGAGGAACATCATGAGGAAGCCGCACGTTGCACTCGCAGCTGCCACCAAGCAAGCCTCCACCACTCGAAGCCAGGGGGTCGACACGTGCCTGCGTGCATACTAATATTTATCTTCTCGAAAAATTGGTTTACACCTGCTATAGTTTATTTTTAATGTTGCATGTAACGTGATGATAGCTCTTAGCAAATAAAACACTGAACGATTTACTTGCGCGAATATATGAGCTTGCACAATGCGCATCCATAACGGGTGTGCACAGTTGTAGGTCAAATGAGTGGAAAAAAGCACCTAGTAGTTAACTGAGCTATGACTGCCCGTCCGGAATACTATCACTGGATTCGGGATCCGGATTACATAGTTTTCTCTGTGATAGTATTTTCAATGGCATCAAAGAAAATGTTTAGAGGTGCTTCTTCAACCAACTTCAAAAGATGAGATTCTCAATTCGACGATATGATTTTTTTGTATGTATGTTACGTGATATCTCCGCCAATTATGAATCGGAGAAGGTCCCATATAAATTTTATCCAAATTGATCCAGCCAAAACCAAAATATAAGCAGTGAAGTTGTTTTTTTTAAGCTTTGCTTGCGTCTAATTATTCAAGATAAACTTGACCTTTCCTAACTTTATCACCATGGAATCTGTTGACATTTTATTGATGAATTCAAAGGGGAAAGTAGAAGTGTTACCTGATCCGGAACACAGCAAGCTTGTAATTGATGAAGTTCCACAGAGCGCCGAGCATGCCACCGACCGCGCCGAAAAACATAAACACCGGCAGTTCGTAGAATTGAAACGGGAATGGCTCCATTTTGCCCAAGTTCAAGAGACCTGAAAAATATAGATTTCTAGATATTTTTGAATATTAAAAAGAGATGCAGATAGGCTTCAATGCCATGCCATATGCCATTGATAAGGACAGTAAAGGGATGCAATTAGATTTATACTCGTACAATGATAAAACACATCTATGCAAGTAATCCTACTAATATTATAAATGCGAAAGTTTGTGTGTAAGTATGCTTGTTCCCTCTTCACGCTTTAACGGCTGAACGGATTTGGATTAAATTTGGAATGTACATAGCTTATACCTAGGATTAACAAATAGGCTACTTTTTATCTTGATAATGGCGGGGAAGCCGCGGGGCACGGCTAGTTAAATTATTTAATATTATTATACAGTGGGAAGATTACCTGGGTAGCTCAGCTCGCCGGCTCGGCCGTGGTACGCCGACAGTGCGCAGTTAAGAGTGAAAGTTGACACCACTGTGCCGAAGAAAGTCCGCCATGTCAGTGCCTGGTTCCAGAAACTAGTGCCTTCTTCCAAGGAAAATAGTACTCCACCTAGAAATTGTATGATGATTAAAGCATTATGCATGTCCTCTCAATAATTAAAGGTTCTCTAGATAATTTTAATTGCCTTTCCAGATGAGGAATATAGTAGGCCCTAGAATGCTTCCCTGTAGAATTCCGCAAAGTTTGTTATTTTAAATGGAAAGGAATTAAAATCTTTACCACATTGGTAACACTTTTGATTCTTGATACCTGGCTGTTTTCAAGTCGAAAGTGAAAAGTTAATTGTTCTTACGCATTCACAACTTAAATTACCACTATGTATGTATGTTTGTCCTTTGTGGCATTATAGAGACCAAACGCGTGTTAATTAGTTCATCTTAATTTTGTGAGTGTGACTCAGACAGACATGACAATAATCAAAAACAATTTTTTTTGTTATTTTTTACCTTGGATGCATAATCCTTCAGTCGAAATATTAAACAAAAATTACAAATTCTATATTTATTACTAGAAGTCCTAGTCACGGCGAAAATCACGTTTTTTAACTTTGTATGTTTGGCTACCTTTATGCACGTTTACTAAGTATTAACGGTTAAAAATGCATCATTATTACACACTAACACTCGAAAAATCACAGGTTTTGGAAAAAAAATACAAAATCAATAACCATACTTTTTCACTTTCGCGGCAAAACTCAATATGGCATCTGGTTGCCATATTAAGAAAAATAACAAAAAATAAAGTCGATGTCTTAAGCGGGGCATCAAAAAAGTCAAATTAATTATGCTATCGATTTATTTTCATTTTAATGTGTTTTGGCTTATTATCCTAATTGACATTGGCAAAGCAGCGTGGCACAGACATAGATAAACATATTAAACAAATAAACAGTTGCACACAAGAATCTCTTATTACACATTTCTTCTTAGCTAGTAACCTTCTATCTAGTAGTCTGTCCCTATCGCAACAAACCGATTTTTCTATAATTTTTCGTTGTTTCTATACGGTCCCAACCGATTTCTAATGCTTACCTATGGGAGCACCAAAAGCAGCGGACACGCCGGCGGCCGCCCCGGCCGATACGAAATCTCTCTTCTCGTGGTCTTCTCTGAAGTATTGGAATATCTTGAAGTCCTTATTGAACGTTGTGCTCTTTCCTTGAGATATGCCCGCCGCTACTACCGCCCCGCTGTGGATCATCGGCCCTTCCTTGGAAAATCATACAAATATTTCAAGCAGAGATGGAGATCCCCCTACCTAAAACTGATAATTCAGTTTGATGTTTACGCTATATTATTATAAAGTTTCATTAAAATCTCAATCAATAAATCATTAGAAGGAGTAACAAACATCCATACATTCAAACTTTCACGTTTAAGTAAGGAAGAATAATGGAAATGTTTATCTTAAATAGTCCTACAAAACGCCCGCGACAGCATATCTATCTTTTATGTGTAAGCCATTATCGCCAAAATAGTGAACCATAAATACAATAATAATTATTATATTCTGTCGGTCTGTTACGCCTTCACGACTAAACCACAGAACCAATCTTGATGAATTTTGTTATAAAGATAGGACCTTGGAGAACAAAATAAGCTAGTACTAGTACTAATCTTGCGTAAACGAAGTCGCGGGCACCAGTTAGTATTAAAATGTATTTACATAAGCTTACTAGTTGGGCCCCGCGGTTTTACCTGCGTAAGTCCCGAACCCGCAGGAAATCCGGGATAAAAAAGTAGCCTATGTGTTAACCTATGGTAACAGCTACCTCCATACCAAGTTCCATCAAAATTAGTTCAGCCGTTTCAGCGAGAAGAAGTAACAAACACACTCACAAACTTTCGCCTTTATAATATTAACGTGAAGTGTGATTATTGTATATATGCATTATACTATATTTCATTATTTATACCTTTATGTATATTATTAAATAATAATATATGTACTATACTAATAATAATAATGTATTATTTATCGGTTCATGCACTCTATAGAATGTTGTTTTCTTAAAACACCGACGACGCCCAACTTTATTGAGTAAATTCCTCTTATCCTAAGGTTCTCTGGAAGAGATTGCTTTTAGATATAAAAGCGCCTATTGTTTACACTTATTTTGTAAATCAATATATTTTGTTCTGTTTTGTCTCTACTAAGCTGTTCGATAAGGCTATAATTTATCTTTCTATCTACACTTAGCCATTATCATACAAATGACACAGCATTGATATGACAGATTCGGTAGGGATATAAACAGTTTTAGTAATGTTTGTTACTCAATCACGCCCAAATGGCTTAATTTAAATCAATTAAATTTGGCAGTTACTTAGAACTATCTGTACGCCACGGCTTCACCCGCTTTCAAGATTTTATTTTATTTTTATTTATTTCGAAAACCAAATAGCCTTCTTACAAAATAAGTCAAAAACGTGAGAATGAGAGCACCTTTTTTTTTTTTTTTTTTTTGTGGGGGGGAAAATGCCTTGCACTTCCCTTCCTTCCCAGGGGTGAAGGAAGGGGGTATGTGGGGCTCGAACCCACTAAAAACCCCCCGTGAGCAGTCCCTCGCCGAGGTGGGGCAAGTTAGGGTCGCGCTAGCAGTCACTATCTTGCCCCGGCGGTAGGCCCGAGTACAACCGGGCCACTGCGCCCATGAAGGGGTGACCTTGCTCACCAAGGCCACCCCTCAGACTTGTGGGGCCGTGCAAGCCAGTGGAGAGCTCCCTGACTCTCCACCGGTGACCCCACTACAGAGGAGGAGAGAGGAGGCGGGCGAACTGCCTCCTCCTCCCCCCCATCCGTCTGCGACGGATCGGGTCAGAAAGGGGATCGACCTCTCTGGCCCGTTCCGCGGCCTCCTTCTGCGCCATCACCGCTTCGCAGAAGGAGACTACCGCCTGCCACAATCTCTCACTGCCGAGCATGGCGTCTACCACGCTCGGCAGGGAGAGATCTCCGCCTATGATCAAAGAATGAGAGCACCTAGGCCAACATAGGTTATCACTTATATAAACACCTCGGTATAGGTACACGAAAAATAAAAAAAAATATATATCTATATATACCTAAATAATTAATTATTGCTAAAACTAACAATATGTCTATTCAAACTTCACAATAAGATGACGTGTCGAATAATTTAACATAACAAATATCCAGTTTAAATGAACAAACAGAAAGTAAATCATTAGTATGTAGTATATCTAGTAAATCAATAATATTGTAAATTAAAATTAAAATATACAAATATAAATAAATATATAATAATGAATAAGTAAAAATATTACAGAGCTAGAACGAGTCAATATGTACTACAAATGGTATTTATTGCTCTTTTGTTTCAGTGTTATCATCAACAATGAAAAACTGATCATTAATTTATATCTGATATGAGCTATGCACGCAACTAGCGCATTTTTTCATGCTCGCCCGGCCTGCTACCTTGACGAGATCATCATTCACCAAGATGTCGGCTAACAGAAGAGAGTAGAATAAGAGAGCATGTTTTACCTATAAAAAGTGGGATAAGGAGAGAATGATTCTTTATGTACCTTCCCACCGGCCAATCCCCCGACCACGGCCGTGATGACGCCGACGGCCTTCACGATGAGCGTCTTTATGCGCACCACCCGAGGTACCTTTACTCCGTTCAAGTAGCATTTGACTTGGGGTATCCCACTCCCGGCTGCTACGGGCTATAAACAAGGGATCGTTAACTGATTTACACACTACCTCTACCTGAGAATGATACATAGTAATTGTAATATTCTTTTCTACCGACTTCACAAAAAAGGAGGAGGTACTCAAGACGACTGTATATTTTTTTCTATGTCTGTTACCTCATAACTTCCTTCCGTGATGTGAACTGATTTTGAAAATTGTTTTTGTTTGAAAGATGTTACTTTCCAATTGGTCCCATTTAAATTTGATCAAGATCTGATCAGTAGTTCTTGAAGTATCGTCAATAATGCGTGAATCTGATCGAAGTTCCGAAGATAAAGCCGTGAAGTCGGTTGTTTTTAAGCTTTGCTTTCGTTTAATTATTTTTATATTGAGGTGGCGCGGGAGTGTGGGCGTAACTTCGATCGCGGCACGTTTTTCCGCACCGCTTTACTTGATGAAGATAATTTAATCATTAGTTATTGGTGTGTAACCCATAATAAGAATGATAAGGAATTATATTCATTCAACAGCAAATATTGTTATCAGTAGAAAATTGCTCTGAATCCAAGCAATAACTATTTCCTAATCAACATTGCTCTAAACTAGTTTTAAAACAGATATATATTGAACACAAATTTATTAATGGCATAGAAAATTATGCTTTGTGAGATTGTTGATAGTTTTGCTCGTCTAACCAGAAACACAATGGAAATGGCAGTTAACATTTTACGTCATACTCGTAAAATAGTAGCAACAAATAATTAGTTTCAATAATATCGAATGCTCAAATATCTTAAAATGTATCTATCTAATCTCTATTATCTTACCTCCACATAGGCCACTAGCATAGATCCGAAGAAGACAATGGCAATATTGGACAGTACCCACAGCAGATAAGGAATGTACAGTCGGTCCAATAACACATATTTGTCAACAGCTGTAAGACATGGCTTAAGGAAACTCTTATATATCATTTTAGACTGAGGATCTCTACTAGACACAGGACTACGATTGTCCCACAAGTGCAGTCTATCGTGACAAGAGAGGCTATGGAAAATCATATAAAAAGGATACATTTCTTCAATTCCCGGTATTTGATCTTAGAAAATTCTTCAATGCAGATATCTATAAAGAAAGCTATCAGTGCTGTCACTACTCCAATTAATAATATTACAAACCACCTTGCCATATCCTTCCAGACAATAAATGCATAACCTCTTTTTCTCTCTTCATCTAGTAAAAGGTGATTTTCACATGTGTCATAGTCTAAGCTCTGAAAAAGAAACCTTTATTAGGTGACTTCCAAACAAAAGAAGGAGGTTCTCGATTCAACTGAAATTTAGTTTATAGGGTATGTTGCATCATATCTCTGATATGGGGATAGCAGTGAACAAGTAATGGTAAGACTTTGCAGTACAAAATCTTTTATTTTTTTATGCTAGATAGGTAAGCATTTGACCACTATCCCACCTGATGGAACGTAATGATGCAGCCGAAGATGTAACATGCCTATAAGATACCTATTCACATTAAGCTTTTACCATTTGGGGAACAGAATGGCAATGAGTTTCTCCAGCAAATAGAAGCTATCATGTTTATTGAGTATAATTAATTTTATTAAGTCTGTTTCTTATATTATGTAATATATAACTTACCTCATATTTTGCTGAGAGAATATTCATAGATCCAGGCTCTATTTTTTGCACTGGATGCCTTCGCCTGATGCCATGACTGCCATGTAATTCATCATCTTCGGATTCCTAAAATTCAAATGAATGGGAACAAACATAATCACACAAGAACCAGAAAACAAAATTGGCAAGAAAACTTGTGTTCCCACCTGCAATTGAACCAATACTCCTCCTTAGAAGGCGGACACACACCTAACTTAGCCAAAAGGCAGTTAAAATCACAGTGAATCAGACATATTTTTTTTGCTTGATAGTCGAGCATTTGACTTTGATTTCACCCGATGGAAAGCAATGATGTAGCCGAAGATGTCACTTTCCATCAGGTGAGATAGCGGTCAAATGCTTGCCTATCTAGTATAAAAAAAAAAAAATGATGTAGCATGCTTGCCTAGAAGATACCTATAGAAACTATTGTTTTAGGCAAATAAGAAAGGATTCAGTATGTTTGCCTGATGGTAAGCAACTTTGACTAATCCCACAGTTCTGGATGAGACTGTAATGTGCTGCTCTCCCTAACTCTTGAGGAGTTACGTCTCAAGTGTCATATAATTACATCTTTTATCTTATTGTTGTCTACTTTAATAACTGCTATTCATTTTTCTTTTGTTTTACCTCATAATTTGTGAAGGTTATTCAGGCCGTTTTATAAAATAAATACAATTTGCCTCAAATATGTTGATAAGTCAAATTAATGTCAATATCGAGTTTCACATAAATTTTAGTAACTTGAATCAACAAGTAGGTATGTTTTAACATTCGCAGCAAATTAATTTGTAGTGAATAGATACTGCTTTGCCCTAGTTTTCTTTGTAGATATGCGTGCAAATGTTTATCATAATATATTCATAACATTGTTATCATTCATTAACATCGTCCTATATATTGTATGTATAACTACATCAGTAATCTATTAACTTATTTGTGTCCACACTAATAATAAAGAAAGGCAAGTCTGCTAGGATTTTGTAGAGTAAATCCAACAATTTTACCTGAAATGCAACAGATTTGTTGAGTTGCGTGTAGTTGGATGAACTAGCCTCTTCATTGTCGACTAACTGAGCTGTATCCGAAGTGGTGAGGTCACTGGTAGTCCCATCTGCTAGGGATGATGACGAGTTATTCATTATCCTAGTTTTGATTTCACACTTCGATTGCACATTAATATTTCCACTAGAACATATCACGTTTAAATAAAAACTCGTAATAAGCCCAGGGTTTTTTTTTCATTAATTCTCTTTTACATACTAGAATTAATAAACAATCTATGTAATTGATAATATAATTTTCTTGAGTAAAATAAATGTAAACATTGGAAATTACACACAGACGGAATCAAGACAGAATGCGCAACAATAACCCAAAGAGGATAATAATATACACACTCAGACAACAGAGAGTAATAACCACTTAAACACACACACACTGACACTTGGCAGTTCTGTCACTGTCACAAGCGACTTTTAGCGTATTCCCATCGAAATAAAAAACAAAACTGTTTATTAGCTCCAAAATCCTTGTGTATTCTAAAACTGTGTTTACGCTCCACTTGGTGGGTGAAATCGTGAAAACGCGAGTGAAAAACCTTAGATTAATTTTCGCATAATTCTGATTGAAACCGACAGCAACAGAGATAATAGGCGAAGACTAGTTACCATACGTTAGCATAGTCTTTGGTATTAGGTTAGGGGGCTGATAAATGTCACATACAATGACAAGCTGTCAGACTTGACAACGCATGGTAACAGCCAAATTTATGAAACGGAAACACACTTATTGTCTTTGGTTCTACTTGCCATATAAATTAATTTAGTTACTACTATGTAGAGGACACATGACGAAATAAATAAGTAGTTTACTTTAAAATGGCTACGAGCTAGCTAAAGATCTTTAATATGTGTAGGTATAATATATAAACCATTTTAAAATATACATTCGTAGTATACTGTCCTAAAAAAATATTTGATAGTGGTTGATAATGACAAAAGTTTCTGATAATGTTATCATTTTATCAGTGCACAACAAGAACATGCTTTTTACCCACACGAACACTTCTCACGTAGCGTTCCGTAAACAACAATAGATATCTTGAGTGTGTGTGTGTAGCTTGCTCGTTCGTTTGGTTGACAATCGCGATGTGATGTATTCTACATCATCGCATGCTGAGTTATATTTTCAACAAAACCCTTTAGTTTATAATTAAGTTACTCGATTTATTTCTCAATGTTTTCTTTCGTTGTGACCAGTTTTCTCAGTTTTCATTTCTAAATATGTGTAATTTGCCGCCGAAGTTCCATTCAGTGTGTCGCCTTTGTTTATCATTCTGTGGCGATAATTGCAGTGATGTTAAACTTCCAATTTTCGACCGTGATAAGGATAAATCACGACTTTCCGAGATGATTATGACACATTTATCGTTAATGGTAATGATTTTAATATATAATTGTCTCGGATCGAAAGGAAGGCGGAGTTTTCTCGTGTGAAAGTTTAGCGTAAGCGTACAAGATTGTGGATGCTGATAAGCGCCATTAACTTTCTCGCGGGTGTTGGGTATTTTCGCATTGTGATATCATATTACGACCCACGCGTCGAGTGCTCAGCGGTATGACTAATGTCATTCGTGGAAATGATATGCGAGCAAGCGGCAAGCGCGCAGTATCAGCGCTGATAACAAAGGAGTCGAGATCATCTGGTTCAGTGCGCCGCCGCCGCACGCGAAGTCTCTCCCCTCGCTCTACTGAAATACCCACTGCACTCTGCCCATCCATTTAACTACACTGCTATTTTGAGAATTCAATATTTTCTAAAATTAGATTTATATATTAAGGGAATCAATGTGCAGGGGGACTTCATCCGCCCTTTCCTGTGTCAGTAAAGTCTCGAATGTTGGAATAAACAAGTTTTAATTTATAGGTGTATGTTATCAGATTGCCTGGAATGACTCATCATCTATGATTACGCTTGTGAAAGGTCACTGGCCACATCACCTCACTTAATGACAGTGTTGTTGTGAAACTAAGCTAGTGAATAATATTTTTAGGTTTCCCCGGTGGATTTGCTTCCTCAAGTTGTGTGCGGGAGTTGCGTATGCAAACTAAATGATTTCCAAACATTCAGAGAATTATCCCACAAATCGGAAAGGCTATTGGAACAATTTCTACAGTATGCCGATTCTATCTCAGGACCCAAAGAGGTGAGTCTTGCAATGGAAAAATTAATTGGTTGTTATTTATTGAATAAAAAGTATCTCATTATTTATATACATGAATTTATTACTAGGTATCTAATAAAATAAGGGATATTTTTTCAAACAATTCTATATTAATAATACTTTATGCAAAACTAGAATCTGAATTAATATTTATGTAGCGGATTGGCTGGCTCCTTATCTTCTTATTGTAGAATGCTTTAGATGCATTTACCATGATTCCACAAAGCATGCCCATGGCCACTATAGTGGCAACACCGAGAATGCTCCACAACACATGCTTGGGCTTTAAGTCGGAGAGACTAAATCCTTTCTTTTGTGCAAATGTTGTATCCAATGTTGGGCAGAAGTTTGTTGTTATGTTTGTGATGTATTCTCCAGCCAGTCTCATAGGTGCAGCACAGCTGAAAATACACCAACATAAATAAACAGTTAAAAAAGGTAGTAAAATATTGATGTTACACATTTGGAATGCCACAAAGAAATGATCTGTTTATTACCTATTATTATCAATAGTTATGTATGTTTTATGATTCTAGCTATAGTTTATTTTTTGCAACATATCTTTTAACTCACTATGACAAGGGCTTATTGTTACGCTACATATATACTTTATTTATATAAGCATATGAAAATGCGGGGAAGTCATAAATTCAGCTACTAAGACAATTGGTATTTGAGTTATTGTAACCATAAAACCTTTTAGAGTTTGAGACTGAGGTTGATAAAAAATTGTCTTTGGCACTGTTAAGTTCCATAACATTTTTTTATAAATAAAAATAATATATTTTAAAAATAAATTTGTATTAAGATATATTTTTCTTTTAATTTTTATTGTTAACTATCCGTGTCCCAAAGAGTCAACACTTAATTATGCACGTATAAGCACTCTGTGACCTAGACTTTCCTGAGAAATGTTTGTCAAATCCATCACTGAGATGCTAAGTATGATAATTACTAGATTCATTACATACCAACATGTGAAATATAATAGAGAGTGAATAGGTATTTTCTAGGTAAATATGCTCCATTGTTGACAGTATAGTCACTTAACATTAGGCAAGATAGTGGTCAAATGTTTGCCCATCATATATATATAAAAAATATTTATATAATGGTTGAATGCTTACTTATTAGATTTTAAAAGAAAAAATATATCTCATGCCATACATACTGATACAATGATAGACAGATGATACTTTATTGTTATAAAATGATTACAAACAAGCTTATAAGCCTGTTTACGTATAAAGAGTGGCAACAGATGGCCACATCACTTACATCTTCTTTCAGGCACAATCTTCCTCATTATACTATGATTATACTATCTTACTTAGTACTTACTTTACTTTTTGAGACCCCACACACCTTTCTTTCAAATACAAACACTACTCTGCCATGCTATGCTTTAATTATGCTTTCATACAGCTATCACTCACATACAAATAATGGCAAATTCATGTAATGGAGTTGTATTTTGTAGTCTAAATACACAGGCAGAATATAAGGATAATTACACATACTAAAATAACATGGACAAAAAGAACTGCCGAGGACTTCTCTGCCATCATAAGGAAAAAAGATGTAACTGTCATTTTTGACAATATTGAGTTAAATACATTAGAAATGTCTTTACTATTTGGTACTTGTCATGACTAATAGCAAATGCGTCTAAATTAAAAAATTAAGGTTGCGTTTGAATATTGAAAAATACTAGTAGATGTGTATTTTTTCCTGATTCTGATGTTGTATTTAACTCAATTTTGACAAAAATGTAGTTACGTCCTTTTCTCGTGACGGCAGTTCTGCCATAGATATGGGATGTTAATAATTGGATCGTAATTTCCTCATTATATAATTTTATCAAACCAATAATAGTCGAGATGTGGTATCCCAATATAGTAACATTTAACTACTTTCACTAGTAAATTTGGCACAGGCCTCATTAAGGTTTCTTGATACTTTGAACCAATATCTTATCCTATGTATGTGTTCAAATGCAACTATAGGCTTAAACAGGGCATGAATGAAACAAGCATTGTATGAGGTCTGGTGTGATGGAGTGAAATATAAAAGATAGAGACTGAAGCCAGGTACCAATGCCTTTAGTTAAGGGAAGATCGAAGAAGATATTAAAGAGTCTATATAGTGTGGGTGGTTTTGTAAGAGCAATCCAGAATATCATTAGTTTGAATGTATCCGCCAACTGAATTAGAGGTTCTTGCTAATCAGTGATCTTACTGTTGAGCTGCAAGAAGATGCGTCCGCCTGTTGTGTAGAAGAATGCGTTTTGGCGATTTCCTTTGCAAGTATACATAGTCTCGTAGAAGGCTATTAAAACAAGCTCTGTATCTTTTTATTGGCCTATGACGCTCACTATGTTTGTAAAGTATTTTTTGCGCTCACAATGGTTTCGATACTTACAATGGTACATCGCTAGACTTGAACTTGTTCCCGGCACCCTGTTTCGTGACGATATCGGCAAGATCACAGTTGCACAACCACTTGTTGCCTGTCAAGCCAATAGTTTCCAGTTTGTTCCATGGCATCAAGTCTGTCGACAACTCGCTTAAGTCGTTGTCGTCAAGGTACACCTGTTGAACAATATCAATGTAGAATGCTAACTGCGTCCCACCCCAAGGAATGGGTTAGGAATCACGCGCGTGCCCAACTGTGAAAATGTGTGTTAATCAAATAAAGTAAACTATGTCCTTTCTCAGGGTTTAAACTATGACGAAATCGAATGCCTTCAGGCACCCTGAAGAGTAATGACACTAGGACTGTCTATACGACATCCAAGCAAGCCATCTCTATACGAAATTTCATTAAAATCCATTCAGCCGTGGAGAGATAATAGACAGAGTTACTTATGGATTTGTATTCACTTTTAAGTATACTTGCGGCGCCTTCACACACCCACATGAACAATAATAATGATAATTGATAAAGACGGCAGAAATACAATAGAGTTTATTTACTAATATAAGAAATTTGATTAATTTGTCTTGCTTAAATGTTTATTCCTGAAAAGGAACAGAGGGAAGAGTTAGGCCCTTTCGAATTTGTTGAATGAGTATGTATAAGTTTTGTCACTGGTTGAAATCGGGCGCTGCTTGAATCATATGAGATCTCGATAGCGGGAAATTCGAATTTTATACATTTTTATTTATTCGCATCTAAAATATAATTATAAACTATTGATAGCTACAGTTGATATGATATAAATACTAAAAGATATTTTATTTATTAGTATCATGCGCTGTGTTATGTAACCAGTTAGAGGAATACCTATACAATCATAAAAAAACATGCACATAATTAGGACAAAATATCAATATAATTCGTTATGAATGAGCTTTTATAATAATGAAAATAATATGTGGTTTATTTATTTGAAATTAGTTATCGATGTAAAGGCTGCACACATTTGGGTGAAACTTGGTATGTTGATAGTGTAGCTGGATAAACCTGGAATATGTTGTTTTTTTACCCAGATTGACGGTCAAATTCGCCCGGGCAGGCATTTCACACTGATATTATAAAATAACCGATATAAATTAATTGTATGTATGTATGTTTGTTTTGTATACATATACGAGTATTATTATGATCGAAACGGGGTATCTCAGTAACGGTTGGAAAGGCTTGTATGGAATTGAATTGAATTCGCTATATTGTGATAGTCTACACCTTGGAAATGGGTATTATTTACTTATAATCCCGATTAAAGTGGGCAAAGCCGCGACGCACAGCTAGTTTTTGATAAAATTGTACTTTTGAGTGACTTGCTTGTAATATTATTTTATAAACACATATGTATCTTAACAATATATATTATATTATATATACAATATATCTTATCCATCCAAATCAGGAGTACTTATAAAAAAACAAACATGTGTACTCATCTAAGCGCGTACTTGTTAGACTCCTGCGGAAAACCCCAGTCATCGCACTTTGCCGTGGGTTTTCCGAACTTCTGATCAAAGCCTTTTTACTATTCTGTGCCTACGCTACAAAAAGGTGTTTCAAATTACCTAGTTATCTCAAAAATAATAGATCCAACGTATTACAATGTTCAACCATGTAAGTGGAGTAACGTAAGAAGGGATTGTCCATCAAAACCACGAACCATGAATTTGGACAATAGAGAGAACAAAGAGCGCAACAATGTAAAATACTTTGTGTGTGTTAGTAAACAAAGTAGGTGTAATGTAGATAGCAAGGAGAAAACATTCTCTTGTTTATCAGGTTTACTACTTAGATAGCTTATCTCTATTCCAAATAGTGGCGAAATTGCAAACTTATGGATGCAAGATAGATCTCGTTGGAGATTCTATCTAATATATAGCTTGCATTGTACGTGTTGAAAACACTTAATTTTCTACCGACTTCACAAAAAAGGAGGAGGTACTCAAGTCGACTGTATATATTTTTTTATGTTTGTTACCTCATCGTTCTACGTGAACAAATTTTGTAAATTTTTGTTTTTGTTTTAAAGATGTTGCTTTCCGATTGGTCCCATTTAAATTTGATCAAGATCTGATCATTAGTTTTTGAAATATCTTCAATAATGCGTGTTTAGTACATCTAATCTGATCAAAGTTCCGAAGATAAAGCGGTGAAGTTGGTATTTTTTAAGCTTTGATTGCGTTTGATTATAGTAGAATATCAAACGAAATTAAAAATTATAGGCATTTAAAACCTTGTCCAGAATTACGAGTAAGATAGATAATAAGATATAGATATATAGAAATAAGAAAGAAAACTAGCCAACGTTGACTTAATGTATCTGCAATTAAGATCAACCTCAGTTAAGACATGAGGTTTAAACTCATTATTTAATTGAGGCTAGTAGTATTTTAAAGGCTGTCTCAAGTTAAAGTTACATTGGACTCTGTGAATCGAAAGATGTTTAACTATGGTCTGAGATGCCTTAAGACGGTGTACGTGCAACCGAACAACACTGAACCTCTTTGAAAATCCGAAACCTGTGTTGGGAGGATATAATTGGATAACAAAGTTTATGTTATACAGAAGAAGAATGCAATAGAAAAATATTTAGTGTAGTCTATTACACATTCCATGCATCTCAATATCATCACTCGTTGGAATCAAAAGTAATCTCTTCGTCATAGATTGAAGATTTTTGCAATCACTGTTCGATTATCAAAACATAACAGAAATGATTAATCAGCTGACCTACTTCCCGACTGTCGTGTAAGCGCAAGCAAACTGGGCCAAAATGAATTGCACAAATCTAAATAAAATGATTAGAATATGCTTATAGAAAATACGATTACGTTTCGCCGTGATAAGCGACGACGTTACCATGAGCTAATAATAGAATCAGAGTTACAACATGATGCGGTGTCGTCATTCTGAATAACATTAAACTTTTGTAAAAAACAGCATTTAACGTGTTAGATCATCTCGTACGATATAACCCGCAAATGCATAATATTGTCAGTGATTTGCTGCACAATAGTTGTTGTTTAATTAGATGGGTTTTCCCCATTTATGTTAGCGTTTGATATTTGCGTAGAGATAACATTGATACTGATAAAGGTACACTTATTTGTGTCGAGCGTCATCATGATTGATCATTGCTGACTGATGTAAGTAAGCTGATGCTTAGAATTAACTGCGCTATCAAGAAAACAATTATTTTAGCTTTCGATGTATAAAGAAGAGTGTTAATCAATGTGAAGCCTGGTCTTAATGTCTATGTAATAGAGTAGCTTCAATTATGTAAAATACTATAAATAGGATATATTTGTGAGGAAGAAGCGCTGATATTCATGATGTCCGTTGCAGTGACCTAGACAGAAGTATATCTTATCATACGAACATACCTAGTTCAAACTAGGCAGTATCAGCTTGATCCAGACAAAACAAGTCCAGCTTGATATTCCTTTACCGACTTCCCAAAAAAGGAGGAGGTACTTAAGTCGACTGTATTATTTTTTTATGTGTGTTACCTCATAACTTCTCTATACGTGAGCCGATTTCGAATTTTTTTTTAGTAAGGAATGTGTTGCTTTCTAATTGGTCCCATTTAAATTTGATAAAGATCTGATCAGTAGTTCTTGAAATATCGTCAATAATGCCTCTTTTGTGGACTACTTTGACGATGTTCTCGTTTACCCGACTTCAAAGGTTACCTCATAACTTCTCTCGTTGTGAGCCAATTTTGATGATTCTTTGTTTTTATTTAAATGCTGGTGCTTTTTACGTGGTCCCATTGAAATTTGATCAATATCTGATCTCTAGATTTTAAGTTATAGTCAATAATGCGTGTTTAATACATTAAATCTGAACAAGGTTCCGAAGATAAAGCGGTGAAGTCGGTTATTTTAAGCTTTGCTTCCGTTTCATTATTTGCCGGTAAAATACAGACAAATTATACAGTACAATTTCCAACTAGCTAATTAACTACGATTGTAAATAACAAGCAACTAGCATAACAGAACAAGTCTCATAATATTCTTACCTCTTTCAAAGTCCACTTGTCTTTCAGTCCCCTGAAGGCATTATGGCTGATGTATTTGAGGTTGCTGTTATGGCACAAGTGAAGCACCCTCAATCTCTTGAGTGGCGTGAAGGTGCTGCGTTTTACTTCCTCTAGGAACTCGTTTTCACCGACTTCCAACTCTTTCAAGTTTGATAAACCTGTGAATGGAAATGGTCAGCATCAAGTGAATCATCAGAAAATGCCGATGAATCAGATGTCAAGCATTTTCTTGGGGTGTGTCTCTGTCTTCCATTAGAATGATATAATAACTATTACGCATCTTTATTACTTAATACTTAAATATTCAAATAGATGGAATGGTGCAACAATTTTTTTGTTTTAAGCATCATCTCTTAGAAACATTGTGGTCTATTGCTGGGATTAAAACACGTACATTGATATTACTGCACTAATGTTATAAACGCTAACTAATAGCAGGCTGTATATATGCTTATGTTTGTTGGTTTGTTATCTTTAAAGCTAAACCATGAAACTGATCTGGCAAATATTAGATTCTAACTAACTAAACATGCATCAGTACCTCTTCTTCGCCACCTATTCAGTAAAGGCATTAAAACTGGTCCGATAGTCGAAACAAAGGCTTCAAAATTACTCCATCTCTTCTAGGTCTAGTTTTCACCATCTTCGACCACATTAATAATTTACCATCAGGTGAGATAGTCAGCAAAGTTTTTCCGAATAAACGATAAACACGGCTACCCCTAAAAATTTGGAGTTTGCCGTGCTATCGTATGATAATTAATTAACTTACCTACGAAGCTGTCGTCGTCAAGCTCCACAATAGGATTATTATTAAATGTTAGGTACTCCAAAGTACCGCCGACCAAGCTCAAACTCTCAGGCACTGTGACGAACCGATTATCTGACAAATCTATTTGCTGTAGCTTTTGCAGATTTTTGAAAGCATCCAGCGGAATGCTGTCGATATCGGTTTTGGATAAATCGAGGACCTGAAAATTATTTTTATTTTTTTATTTTATATTGCTATTAGGAATGTAGTAAAGGAAATTGCTCGCTTGGTGGTAAGCGACATACCTGCCTATATACTTTTGCAAGTGTTCTCGGAACACTGAAGCGTGGCACTGCAATACGTTTTCCCTAATGTCGGCTCTTCACTCAGCATATTATTTAACAAAAAAGAAAGACTTAGCTTTGCAGGCGATATAGCTGCGTCCCTATTTATTTATCATGTTCCCAGTAATTTAAATGGCAACTCGCTCTTTCTACCAGTCCTGCTAACGCAAAGCTGACTCGTAGGATGTCTTTGTGGTCCGCAAGAGGAATATTTGTCCTTCCTTCTATAAGAAGTTTACCTTCAACGGACGTTCCTCTATTTCATCCATCGCATCCTCTATGGAATTAGGTTACCTCAGTGCAACTTCTCTTATTTTGTTTCTACGAATGAATTCACATCGTTTTGTAAGACAACAGTTGAACTAGTTTATTTAACTTAGTTCTCACACTGTATAATATGTAATCGATAACAAATGTAAAATGTTTGGAAACAAATATTACACCAATGTATTTTGTATATAACTAGGTAACTCTAGGTCTGTATTAACTTTGAAACCAACACAAGTCATTGCAAACAGCAGAATAAAAACTTTCCTGGTCTTACCTCCAAGTTAGCAGCGCTTGATAAAGCTAGAATGGTGACATGATCAAGAATCTCGATTGGGTTATTGTTTAGATAAAGCCGCGTCAGATTGGGCGTATGCTTGAAGAAATAGCTATCCAGAGAATGGATCTCATTATAACCTAGGTTTAGGGTCTCCAATGCTATGTTACTGTAAACCCCATCGTTGTACGGGCCTTGGAATATCTCACTTCTTAGTACGTCACCTGAAAGTAACATAATTATTTTTGAACTATAATATCTTTTATACTTTAATATTAATGAATATAATAACTATTATTTTATCTCTAACGCTGATTCAAAGGTATTTTGATTTGGTAAATCCCAAAATATAATTTATGCAGATATAGTCAATGCATTAGCATAGAAACATAATAAACAGACAAAATAGAATTAAAGCAGTATTATAAAATAAATCAATCTTATGTTAAATAGATAATACTTTTACAATGCTGTTATTATTGATAATATTAACTGGGCAATAATTTCAGCTTTTTACACGGATGCGTATCTGCATCAATAAATAATATTTATTAGTGCATAAAAAAACTCATCTAACTTCCCAATAATTAATATTAGTTATTGTGACATTTATTAGTAAATAGCTAGCGTCGTGACTGCGTCCGCGTTTAGCAGGATGAAATATAGCCTACGCGCTACTTCGACGTATGCAGATCTAGATTTTAGGCTATCTAAATTTCCACTTAGATATCTAATTTCATCATCCGCTCAGCCGCAGTGACACCTCGTGTCAAATAATTGTAATGTAATTATACACTCAAACTTTAGCATTTCTAATATAAGTATAATAAATAGATACGTATTAAAAAAATATAAGTACATACATATATATTAGTAAATGGTCGCTGAATGCTACTGTACCCAACAATTTGACTTCATATTTGCATAATTTACAACGTTGAACTATAATTTTACTACACAATGACATTAATAAATAAATATGTATATATACTATTTCACTGCATCTGTTGGCGTAAGATATACTTATTAGGAGATTTCGCATATCAATGCCGACAGATAAAATGGAAAATACACAAATGAACATACATAAACGTGTATATACGTAGTTATTGTGGCATATCAAACAGATTGATCAACATCAACACAAATAGCTTTCTCGGAAACGATATCGTCCAAATGAGCCACGCCTGTCTGTCGGTGATTAATAAAACTGTTATGAGGATTTAGCGATTTTTTATTTAAATATATAAACAATAATTAAGTACGTTATATAAACTGGTTTTGCCGCAGGAAAATGAAGGGAATATTTTGTTGAATTAGGTGTACTTTGTAGCATTTTCTATACATCGCTGCCGCGGCGGTACGGCGGTGGACGTTTCGCTATAGGTTTGTCGATGTGTATTCCACCAGCAATCTGCTTATATGCGGGAATCGGTCGTCGTCGTGCCTAAATTATGATAATGTGGGTCACAGATATTTTCATATAAAATTGTCTCCGATATTGATAAAAAGATATATAATTTTAAACGATAAAATATGCTTAAAATATGACGCCTCTATAGATGTTTTTTGCAACTAGTAAAATGTTATGCTGGAAAATGTTTATGCATTGTTATCATTATGCCACAAGTCTTATTCGAAATTAAATCGGTGAATGCGTCAGGATGTTTCTATTAGATAGCCTTCAAAGCAAGTGCAATTTGAACCATCCAGTTAGTTGACTATGTTCTGCGGATTCCCTTGCATTGCTTTTGATGAAATGTAGCCTACGGCCTCCTTCATTTAGCCGTTAAATCGTAACAAACAAATAGACTTAATAAAATATCAAATCGGATTGATCGTTGTCGCGTTCTGTTGCATTAGTGGAAAACTATTGAATACTAGCTGCGCCCCGTGGTATTACCCGCGTAAGTCCCGGACTAGCAAGAATTCCGGGATTAAAAGTAGCCTATATGCTAATTCAGGGTATCAGCTACCTCCATATCAAATTTCATAAAATTTGGTTCAGCCGTTTGAGCGTGAGAGTAGCAAACATACAAACATACTCACAAACTTTCGCCTTAATAGTATTTAAGTGTGATAGTAGTGAGGCAGCGATTATTGCAGCGTGATATCATTACTATCACAACGTGATACAACTACCGTATGACACATTTATAGAAATGTGTTGCATCAGAGGGGTGGTAGAGCATTTTGTGAGTTGCTCGCCTGGCTTGCTACCAAAGTAGCTTACCACCATCAAGTTGAAAGTCTGCCGCCAACCCAAATACGGTGTTCCGGCAGTTATCCTTGAGAGCCTGCGTATTCAAGGTCTAGTGTGTTTACCAGCTTCGATCACATCGTCACTTACCATCAGGTGAGATAGTGGTCAAACACTAGCCTGTCACAAATAAAAAAAAAAAAACAATTTGCTCTCAGTGCAATGTCGATAAATTGTTATGTGATATTATTATGATGTTTGTGTAATTAGCTATTTTACCAATTGCTTCAAATATCTAATCTATTTATCAATGTACAGTGTAAATTTTAGAAATTCGCAAAGTTTAACGAAAATTCGTGATGACATAAAGAAACACACCCATGCCGAGACCTAGTTACATACGATGAGTAAAAAAGACCGTCTTTTGCCTAATATCATTATAATTTTGGACGTTGAGCAATAACTTTGAATTTATGCTAAGTTCTCTTAGAATTATTCCACTGAAGAGCATGTTGAAGTGTTCTTGACTTTGTTATGAGAGCTCTTATGTAAAAGATGTACAACTGATGCTACAATTATAATATACGTATAGCACGGATGAAGCTATGTTACACACCTGTAGGTCTAAGTCACAGATTTCCCTTTTGTGTGGTCACACTAACGAGTTATAAAGGCGAAAGTTTGTGAATATGTTTGTTACTTCTTCACGCTCAAACGGCTGGACCAATTTTTATGAAATTTAGTATGGAGGTTGCCGACTCCCTGGATTAACCAGAAGCTGCTTTTTATCCCGGTATCCCCAGGGGTCCGGAATTTACGCGGGTAAAACCGCGGGGCGCAGCTAGTATAATATAATAAATCTGAAAGTTTGTGTGCAAGTATGTTTGTTTTCCCTTAACGCTGTAACAGCCAAACGGATTGTGATGAAATTTGGAATGTACATAGCTTATACTTACGATTAACATAAAGGCTACTTTTACATTTCATAAACGCGGGCAAAGCCACGAGTATGGCTAGTATATAATTCTTGTGCTTATTATAAAACTATTGACTACATGAATGACTGCATGAATGGGTGCATGGAGGTAAACTGCACAAACGCTTTCTAGCGACTACATAGTATAGATAAACCTAGGTTAATATAATTATGTATAAGAGTTTAAGAAAATAAAAAAAAAAAATGCTCCGCCTATTTTCTTGCCAGGTTCTTCTCGAGATGGCTGTAATTTCGCGAATCTGACAGTAGTAATTAACTTTCATGAGTGCCTCTTTGGGGGCCATGTGAATAAACGATTTTGATTTTATAATAAAAGATGTGGTCTACAGATACTAAAGTACTAAGTACTAAAGTGTTTTAATAGTACAACTACAATGTAAATGCCATAATTTTTTGTTAACAAAAAATTATATCGCACACGTCCCTTCTGTTTGCTTGGAAATGTTATGTAATTTCTATTACAATGATAACAAAAGATCAATTGTATATCTTTCTACGAATTGCAAACATAATACCAATTAATACTTGTTGTATGAGAAAGTTTGTGTGCGTATGTTTGACTATTAGTATCTGAAATGAAATTAAATACATTTACATTTATCTCTATGTATAACTGCCAAATAGATTTGGATAAAATAGTGTTGAAAGTTCGAGTAATCGGGGGAAAGGAACCACCTCAAAAAAAGAACCACGGTCCTTTTTGCCCGATCTTATTTTAATTTTTTATTCGGGTTAAATTTTGCCATTACATTAAGACATCGCGGGCAAAGCCATGGGGTCAGTTCGAATATTTTATTAATTTAAGTGTGAAAATATATTTTATCATTGTATACTTATTGCTCAATATTCTTCAAATCGAAGCAATATTTTAAATAGTATTATGAATTGCTCACATCATTTACATAAATACGGAATAGATGAAGAGAAAGCTAGGCCTATGAGTGCGTGATTTGCGCGATTGGATTGTACGTCATCAGTAGTTTACGACTTGAGTATTAAGACTCCAATTTTTGTTCAATTAATGCAAATTAGGCTTAGATATTGCATTTCCATATTAATAACTTTTTTTAACTATAAAGTAATATGATTAGGGTTGTCATTGCTAGATGTCCTAAAATGTTTATTGTTTGTTTGTCGTGTGGTCTAGTATGTAACCCTGGTGGAATGCATCCTATATGGCTCGACGACTTACGTCCTTATTGAGACACTACTCGAACTTCCTTACGACAAAAACTAATGTTTTGTAAACACAGGCGCTTTAGTACAGGAATAAATAAGTGGGAAAATTCAAATTTTGAAAATACCCCCTCTATCTGGAAATCGGATGCACTGACGTTGAGTGTTCTTACCTTTATGTTTGGTGAAAACCGAACATAGCTAAAAGCACTCTCGATCAAGTGTTAAGTTTCAAACAAAAAAAAATTAAATCAAAATCGGTACAGCCGCTTCTGAGCTACGATGCCACAGACAGACACTACAAACTTATAACACCCCTCTTTTTCGTCGGGGGCTAAAAACGAACTCGAGAACTGTAGAAGTTAATGTCGATTGCTTCGGACTCACGATAGCGCTCTGTTGAGAATCTCTCGGCGCGACGAATAGGGTGGCAGCCTGGCACCTTGGACTAATCAATCACTTAATACAAGGCTGGCACCCATCATTGTACTATCCGATAAGAAATAAACAAACGCATGTTATTAACTTGTTTGCGTGGAGCGTCTAAAGAACGCTGAACTACTTAATCTGTGCTTCTGAAACTCGCCCTGTACTCAGAACTTGTGAAATGCAAGTAACTACTATAAACATACTAAAGTTTGGTACTACATAGTAAAGTTTGGTAAAACTTTTGAGAGCATCCACTAAAGCTTTCCTTCCACTAAAGATCAATATTATTATTTTCCTAAGAGTCCAATGAACGCTATTAGTGCAATTCAGAGAGGCAATACCGCTAGCATGATAAGAATATTGCTTATTGGATTGAGCACTTAGCTACCTATAAGCTCGGTGGCTTGTAGGTTACTTAGATCATTAAAATTTGCTGTTTATAGTTTTAATTTAGATTTCGGAAATATAAGCAAATGGCCCGTTAATTTCAATGCTTGTTTATGGAGCAATATGAACACTTGGCAGCGATTATTGGACCTAGCAACTGCAAATGATAATTATGTGTAAACATAAGCCTGCCTTAAATACTAAGAAATTCTGAATCAGCTCATATATTACTGAACTTGTTATTATTATTCGAGGACTTAATCATAAGCCGTTTGTTTCTGTAATTCATGTGTATAAATATTATCACACATACATACGTATGAATCGATAAAAATAGGAATCGTATCGATAACATTATAATCAATCAATGAATATCAACTTAATTCAACTATTGTAAGCGGTGATAGGGTACAAATACGCTTATACCAAGAGAATAATTTCTGAAAAAATTTTCAATGTGGTAGCCCTTATCTTATAAGAAATAACTTAACGGAAAGCACGATATCGTGTTATGACTAATTCAATTCTGCTTAATACTCAAGTTAAAATGCTCGTAAACTTCGGATCAATTCTGTAATAAATTTATAGCTGCCTTATGGCCTTATCAACTGGCTTAACGAAGACGTGAGTCGGTACTTACTTACCATCATAGCTATAACCATTACAAAAACGGTGACGGACTAACGTTTTGCTTCAGTTGCTGAAGTATATAAGGCAATTGATTTTGTTAATATACCATTAGCCATGCTAAGCAGAACTATATTGATAAATGTAGAAAGGAAAAATTATCGCTTGAGGCGGGGTTTGAACCCGCGGCCATGCCCTATTGCTCTAACCGCTGAGCTACTCAAGCCCTGCCAACTCTCAATTGATTTGGGTGGACGCGGACGTTATTAACACAACGTGTAGCTAACTGCAATGTTAAATCGTTGGTCGAAGTAGTTCCAAAAAAATAACTGTTTCGGTAGATGGCGTCTCACGTCCCCGTAAGATGTCAATAATAAGGAAAGGATAATTTCGTCGCTTCAGCAGGGCTTGAGTAGCTCAGCGGTTAGAGCAATAGGGCATGACACCCTATGGCCGCGGTTTCAAATCCCGGCTCAGGCGATAATTTTTCCTTTCTAAATTTATCTATATAAGGCAATTTCAAAATCTTATTTAACTTTTATTTTGTAGATGTAACTATTCGTTTGTTAGCTATATTATTTACATTTAGAAGTTTGTTGTACAAACATTGCGTTAATATATCGCGATTCCGGAATCGAATGCCATTGTTTCTATCATTCGCCAAGCGGCGTTATCTTTGAAATGATTATGTTCTTGAGAATTCGCAAATCGGGGCTTTGTTTACTTTCACAACATTTTAATGTGTTTGAATTGTATTTTTTAAAAGGAGTACACTTTTACATAATATAATTCAAATACAATTCAGTAGAATGAATTTCACTAAGATGATGAATCAAGAAATGTTGCACGTAAGTAAAGATACGAATTCGTTAAAACAGCACCATCAAGTATTTAAGAAACTAGATAAATGAGGCTATTTTGAAAAAATCCTCTTATCCCAGTTTAAAGTATTAAAATATATTGCTTCATACATTTTAGGAGACAGACAAATAATGGTGTGTTTTAGAAAGTGTAATAAATAAGCGGATTTGCTTGAATACATAAAGATTCATCAGAAAATCATCCGTATACCTCAAACATGTTGTTATTATCTACAGACAGATCTTAATTAGCTAGTTCTAAAATATATTTTCCGTAGCCTTCTTCGGTAACCACGAAAGTAACGAACCGTGTTATTTTTCTGTACATAGGTGCTAGGTATTTCTAAAAACTGCTTGTTTTCAATTATTATCGAAATTAGCATAAATATTCATCAAAATCGTAAATAAACGAAATGGTCCCAAATACGCACGCACTGCAAAATAATATCCTCGAAGGACAGAAAAGTAACCTTCGTGGTGTTGTCACTATTTTCTTATATTTTATATACCATATCAATTTTAATCTTTTGAAAATAAGGTATGTCTTCCTGGAAGTTTTATTTTCTCATCACTAATATTATGAATCCGAAAGTTTGTGTGTGTACGTTTGTACCTCATTTTATTAAGGTGTAATAACCTAGGTATTGTGAAGTATTATTAGTAGAAGTATCATTGTATTTAAGTATATTAATTGACACTCCTTTGCTGTGTGTATGTGGACCGTATGTATGTAAGACGCAAGAGTAACATATGAATATATACATACTAATTTAGAAAGCGCATCCTTACTGACCTTACTCTCTGCAATATGTTCTAAAACAAATAGCAGCAAGTTCCACCTACTTCTAATATAAACCATGAGAAACCCCATAGAAACATTCCTTTAATAAAAATTAAAGTGATGCACAAGAACTTACCAGAAATTCGATTATTGCTAAGATCCAAATACACTAGCCGGTCGATATTCTTGAATGCATCGTCTTCGATCTCGATTATCTTATTCGATTTGAAATTGATCGCGATCCTGGTGCCGGGCAGTTTTGCCAACTGCGTTATGTTTGCTATACTGTTGTTGAAGAATGTTATCAACACGTGACTATCTGGAAAAAAAACAAAAACGGCTGTTCAAGCTTTGATAACTATACCAAAATAATATGTTCTAATTTTCTGCAAGCTATTTAACGACAACTTCGTTGTATTATACACCATTTTATTTTTTTGTTCAATTAGTCTTACAGTAGTCATATACATAATGCAAAAAGTTCTAGCAATTGCACATCCTAATATAAATGTTATTATAGTATTTCTAATACTTAAAATAATCCAACAAGAAGGTAGCTACCAATTTTGGACTATACTTGCAATTTGAGCTTAATCTTATTCATTATTTCTATCAATCTGGTTTCAAACATAACATGGTGACTTTGTGCATAAACAATGATATTATTATTCTATTGGAGGTCAACGTAGCTGTAGAAGATCAATGACTAGAACAGTCAATGATTTCAAAAAGCGAACTGAATACCCTGCGAGATGCCCTGTGGGTTGAACTAACTGAAAATACCGTTTAAGATGATGAATTTGATTAAATTATCGATAATTTTGAACAAGTATCATGTTTTGGGAACACCAAATTCGTTAAAATGAATAATTATTTCTTCGACGTGTCAGTCAACTGATACATCGGCCATGGTCGAGAAGACTTGTGACGTCGAAATGAAATTTAATCGCGAAATTACCAATTTATGTAGATTTTTTAACGTCATCGGCCAAGTACCTTTAACTTATAAAGCACAATAAAGATATTCGGAAAGATAGATAACTTTTAATAATTATTGATTAAAATGCCCGCTCAAGTTACAAATAATAATCACACTATCTCACTAATATAATACATAATATTTATTCTAGATATAGATTAACATTATACTAGATAATACATAATATGTATTCAGATACACTATAAACTTTTCAGCCAAGCAACTATTTTACGAATCGAAAGATACGATGTTATCTGTTTGAGTATGGTGCAAACTGACTCACCTACCTATTTAATTGTCAAATTGAGCGAAGCCGGAGAGAGTTCACTAGTTCAGACTAAATTATCTGAGCGATTAACAAATATTTATTTAAAGTAGGTTGTTTGACTGTTGCAAAAGATTAGGTGAAAATGGTAGCGCACTGAGATAAAATGGAAATTACAGAATCAAACTTGCGTATTTTATATTACAATCAACATGTCATATTAATATATGTAGTAAATAAAGTAATAAATATTACACCTATAGCATAAATAATACATGAGAATGTTGTAAGAAACAAGAAAGTTTTCTTATAGATATAAAAATGGCCATCCATCCTTTTCTATAAAACTCGTCTTAATATTGCAATAATCATAAAACGCTGATTGGAACAGCGTCATTTGTTATGTTCATTTCGGACGTGATAGCGGCGCGTGATAAACAAACCTGTTTTCGGTAATCCGCATTACCTTTTTGGAAGTTGTTTATTTGGTCCGGCCACTCCGGTATTTGGTCAATGTTCCGACGAGAACAGTTCAGTGTGAGGTTGTTCGAGTCTTGTATGAAGATATCGCAGGGAGCGCCGCTATCGGCGGCTAGCTCGGCTTCTCGACCGCGGCTCGGCGAAACTAGGACGCATATTATCATTAACACCTACAACAAAGAAACGCCATAACTTATATAACCTCCGCACAACACACAGCGCTTCTGTTTAACGTCTACGTCACACTCCGAAATTACTCACTTTGCATACTGTTTGGAAACACATTTTCCTCAAAATTAGAAAGGGTACTGCAAGCACACCTGTAGATCACATAAAGGTTTTATCTTATCAGCCGCAGGCGGATGATATCACGAGTGACATGAAATCAGCGGGCGCCTCATTGGTTGCCGTAAATTACTCGTATCTACAACTAATAAGGTGTCGTTTATTATTGTTCAAACAATATGTCTTTATTTGTAGGAAGTGCTGAGCGTAACGGCGGCAAAGTTAGAGGAGATAATAAAGCCACTGAGCGACAACGAGTACGACCGCTTATCGAAAAACAACTACGCGGAAGTCGGCTCGCCAGACTCCACCGAGGAGATGAAAAACTTGGAGAGCCGGCAGGCGGCCGTCACACTACTGCAGATCAAAAATTACGACCCCAGTAAATATGCCGTTAAACCGGAGGAGGAGCCTCACATAATGTTCAACAGCGCGCCGGGTCTGCCGCCCTCAGACCGAGCGAGAGAGGTGATGCACTGCAATGCCGTCATCGATATTATAAGCAAGGCTGTTGCGGTCGCTCAGAGGGAAAACGAGGAGGCACAGAAGTACCCTCCGAACTACACGAGCGTTATAGACAGGACGCACGCATCACACGACGCTAGCTCAGAGGTGAACTATCAGGACTACCATGAGGACAAATACCTTTACAATGCGTCGCAAGCCGCCGCCAGCCCCTGCAGTCGAGACGGCAACGACAAGGAGATGGACCTCTCTCTGTACGGGTCGGTCAAGCACGAGCCCACGGACCAGATGGAGCACGATGACCGAGAACAGAACTACTTCAGCAGAACTGGGGCCCCAAGCTTCGCCGACGAATTTAAGCCACAGATGTTCGGCACGGCCAGCGAACCGAAAACCTCGAAAGATAACTCTTCAGTGTACGAGGACTGCAGTCAGAGCAGTAGCTGCTCCGACCCCGACAGGCTGCAGATGGACATATCTCAAATGTCGCAGGTGAGAATCTTCAAAAAAAAACATATTTTATTGAAACTAGGCGAGCTTGTTTTTTTTTTATTAATACTTATGCTTTCGTGCATATTGCTCTAGATCGTATTGAATTCGCAATCTTCTGACTGCTATCTTCGGACTATTAGGAACCATAAATTTAAGATTTTATGGTCATCTTATTTTACTCGAATTGTGACTTATGATTTCAGTATAATAAACAAAATAATAGATTATGTCCTTTTTACGTCATCGTCACCTGTTATTAAGTCATCGGGTGAAGTAGACGATGATGTGATAGTTGGTAGTTAGAACGCTAAGAGAATGAGAACTGGTTCTCAACCATAACTTCGATCAACGTTTGGAGCTTGACAACAGAAAATCTCTTGAAGGCGGTAAAGCCAAGGCTATGGTAGCTAGTCCAGTGATCATTACAAAATATCCCACTTCAGATAGTATTCTAATTAAAAATTCAGTGACATGTTAAAAAACTTCCCAAACCAATTATCAACAATGCAACGTGTAAAAACACTCGGTGTGTTCATGTACATTCTCCAACAACCCTGATGATAATACGCATACATGCATTGTCTTTTATATCGCGAATTACGATTAATCTCCATAGCTAATTGGAAATCCAATTCATATTTATCATATTATTATGCACCTAATAGATTTCTTAACATAGGCTTCACGATATTGTTTCAGGACGACCCGGAAGAGACGCAATCGGCGCGATCCACGCAGTCTTCACCGCAACAACAGTCACATCCCGAACAAGAATCTAAGGAATCATTATGGCAGGCGCTCCACGGACAAAATGGTAATTTATGTTTTATAGCTAAGCCCTAAGCTGAATCTATTAGTGTCGAGTTAGTGTCGGTGTAATGTCAAACCAAGGTTTATTGTCAAACATGTACTCCAGCAAGCACATTTTTAATGAAGTAAACTATTTTGCGTCCACATCCTCCTTCTGTACTGAAATAATACTCACCATGTGTTATGTAATTCTAACAGAAATATTATTAAAAAAATAAATAATGAGGCAGTATATATATAAAGCAGTAGTCTCTGACCCAAGCGTATATTGTGCCGAAAATAAAAAAAATACAAAAGAAAAGTGTAGGGAATGAAGCTCTTGTCTTTTTTTACTGAGAGTCATTACTTGAAATTCGTCGATCCAGTTGGCGCAATGCTCTCTCTACTCCGTGGGGTCCTAAGTTTGATTCCCAGCAGGAGCACATTTTTTCATCCCAAGGAACATTTGTGCTTTTTGTTGTCTGTGATGTAAATGTTTCCAGCACCCACGATACAAGTTTTGGAACATAGTGTGAGGTTGTGATTGTGAATTCGTTTGTTTTTTTTTGTTGTTAAAAATATCATCCACTAAAAACATTATTCGCAATTTAAATGAATACAAATAGTTCATGTAGCCCATTTTATCTTTGATTTAAATACCTCACCATATCAGCTCAATTTGATAAAAAATTCCGATAAAATGGCTTGTTTCATGCACTCATTGTAGAGTACTATTTTATTAATTAAATAATTTATAATTAATTACCTACTCATTCATACAAAATTATATCAGTGTCATGTGAAGTATTAATCAAACTATATTGTATCAAGTATCGATAATGATGCCAGTTTAGCAATGGTTTGTCAAACAGGTCGTAGCGGAGAAGCGACGCAACTCCTCCGACGGCTGATCAACAGTAAACACCTCGGCATGACGGTGTCACCTCTCCGAACATCGACGTCACCATCGCCCCTGCCAACGCAGCCGCAGCAACCGATCAACGGCTGCGTCTCACCCGTGAGTAGACATTAGTTAGACACTACTAGACAATGCCCCGTTAGGTCAACATTAACGTGGTGACACCTCTCCGAAGTCTGAATGTCGACGTCACCATCGCCCCTGCCAACGCAGCCGCAGCAACCGATCAACGGCTGCGTTATTCCCGTGAGTAGACATTAGTAAGTCACTACTGGATACTGCCCTGATAGATCAACATATACGTTACCTTTCCGAACTTAGATGTCACCATCGCCCCTGCCTACGCAGGTTATCCGACCGAGAACTAAAGCAGTCGACATAGCACAGCGAATTAGTAAGCTGAAGTGGCAATGGGCTGGCCATAGTAGCCGGAAAACCGATAACCGTTGGGGTAAACGTGTTCTTGAGTAGAGACCGCGAATTGGTAAACGTAGCATGGGACGGCCTCAGGCTCGGTGGCTGGCAGGAGCTGGATGAGAGAAGCAGAGTATCGTGCTCAGTGGCGGGCAATTGGAGAGACCTATGTGGACTTCCATAGGCTGATGATGATGATGGTGAACGCAGCCGCAGCAACCGATCAACGGCTACGTCTAACCGGTGAGTTGACATCAGTTAGACAGTACTAGACACTGCCTAGATAGATCAACACAAACGGTATCACATCTCCGAACGTCTTCTTCACCATCTCTATTGTCAGCTCAGCCGCAGCATACGATCAACGGTGCCGTAGTATTCAAATTATAATGTAATCAAATTAAAGATCAAATCAAGATAACTATTATAATATATATTTGGCGTTAGCCATTAGATAATCAGGTACTTGATTTTAATTATGATTTGTGTGTAGTTTGAGTGTTGGGGTTCAACTCGAACCTCTAAAACTATTTTAGGCTCCATGCGTTTTAAATTGATTATAATAAAAATATGATTACACAGTCTGAGGCAGAGTCCGGTAGGTAGGGTTTCCTTATCTCTCCCCACTCCTGCATGTAAGCATTTTACTCGTATGCAAACGTGCGTTGTACAAATCATCGATATATTATCCTATACCTCGATTTAAACATACAGACACAAACATACCTATATTTAAGCCCTATATTTGTCTCCGATGCATTGTTAAAATCTGTTTATTTCCCGTGTGTGTTCACTGCGGGAACACAAGTGTAGTTCTGATTCTGGTTGTGATTGTGCGTGTGATGTGAATGTTTCCGGCACCCACGACATAAGTCATCGAACTTAGTGTGGGGCTGTGAGTGTGAGCATTTATGTCTATGTATGAACAACGAACAAAATGACAACGAATTAGGCAATTTTCTATACTACATCTTTGGCTGCATCATCAATATACATCAGGTGAGATAGCGGCTAAATGCTTACCTGTATGGCTTTAAAAAAACGAACTACATACGCGCATGCAATGTGTTACATTTGGATCGAGTTAACGGGAAAAATCACGTCTTGTCGACATTTACATCTACTGAAACAGAAATAAACCAAATGTTTTCTATTAAATTATATTAGAATTAAGTATTACTTAGTACTCATAGTAATACTTAGTACTCACGCAGTATATACTCATCCAAAAGTAAATACATGAATGTCGTTGTTCACCAAAAAATAACAGTCAGTTGTATGTTTACTACTTACATAAGAATTGAATGTTAGCATTTGTGCTAGGTTTCCGTATTATACAAATTTTATCCTTCCTTGTCCTGTACATGTGTATCATATGTCCAATTATAACAGCTAACCTTCCCTTGGACTTTTCCGTATTCTTTGGCAAATCCGAAACAGTTCGGCGTATAAAAACGACACGTAAATAAATAAGTTATACAATACAGGTATAACTATATAATAGAATTAGTTGTAACAAAATCAGTTTAGTATTTTCGAGATCAACACTGACAAACACATAGAACGTTGCTTTTTAACGCAGATAAAAAAATATACACAGCTACCGTGCCCTGAAAAAATGCGAATTATATTTTTTTATATTGAGGGTAGTTTTCTTGTTGACATTTTGTTTTTTATGTTTGGCTTCGCAATATATGTGCATATAGCCAATATCAATTAACAAAATATTGCAAGTTATTTAGTTCAAGTTTTTGAAACTAGTCCTTGTCACCAGTCACAAACACAAGCAAAGTTAATTAAAAAAGGTCGAAGTCATGTCCTAGTAAAGTTGTCGAAGCTTTACTTAGAACTTCATATGTAATTTTGGAGCATAGTGATGTATCACGTTTTTCAAATTATATAATTTGCCTACACTCATGCACGCTTACGAACAATTAGTGTTTATTAATCTAGCATTATTACACAATAAAACCCGAAGAATCACAAATTTTGGAATATAAAAAAAATCGGCAATTTAATTATTTTTATTTTTTATTTTCGCGACAAAAAAGAGATTGTTGACAATTCGTACAGGAATAATAATATTATACTCTCTTTACGGTATCGATACTCTTGTACGGTAGTATCTAAAATTGTAATTTATTTTTGATAAAAGCACGCCTATGACGTTTCATACAGGTTGACAGGGAACCATAGACAAAACATGCAATACTTCACGGACGTTGTTTCTTCTTTACAAGCAACTTTCTAGTGAAGGACGCGAAGCGCTCTTTAGATCCGATATTTATCAATATTGATTTAAATAAAAAAATGGTTGGAAAGAGTATAAATATTGATACACATTTTAAGCATCGAATGCATCAGAGCGGTGTGACGTCTTATAAGTCACTGCTCTGTTGCGTTTAGGATTAATTTCATGTTATTATTAGTAGAAGTCAGTTGTATATATCTCATTATAATGAACACATGTAATTGATGCATCTTAGTCCAGGTTTTGATAAAACGTGATAAGCATTCATAGCTATCCATAAAAGTCTAATATTAATAATTATAATAATAAACGCTTTCACACTCACAGCCCCACACTTAGTTCGATGACTTGTGTCGTGGGTGCCGGAAACATTCACATCACACACAATCACAACCAGAACCAGAAATACAAATTTTCCTTTGAGAGAAAACTTGTGTTCCCGCCGGGAATCAAACCCGATACCACGCGATATACGCCACCCTACTAAGCCAACGAGCAACTAATAGAAATAAATATTTTGTTTCATTTCGCTTTGAGTCGGAATCGCTAAATGATACGTTGTATCATTATTTCCCCTTTAACATTTGTTCAGATATAATATGGTAAGTATAGATTCAGAAGCATTTAGTATGGTTATAGGTAAATAACACCAAGTACCTACCACATTTATTATTTATGGAGGAATATTAATACGAATGCAAAATGCTCTTCATGTTCTATATAAATTCAGATTTAATATCTGATCATTGAAGGTTTTATAAGCATTACCATTAAGGTTTTATTAAATTATAATACCTGACCCGGTTCTTTAGTAAACAAGCATAGTTTAAATTAGCGTTCGCATAAATTAAATAACACAGTTTTTGCTGTAATTTTATGCCATTGAACTCGTATACGCCATTATGGCCCTAATCGCGCAAACAAAAGATACTCGAGCGTAGATAAATAGCATTAAATATATTTATTAACTAGCAGATCCCACGCGAATTTTAATCCTTTTATTATAATGACTGTGTTTACTGTCAAGCCGTGCGTAAGAATATTTGAATAGAATGAAAGCTCATTACTGTTGCCCGAGAAGTGAGACAGCTAATCGCAAAATTGGCATGACAGAAAGAGAAGGCAAATCGAAAATCATCACAGTGGCATTGTAGCGATCTTCCTAGGCTTTTCTAGACTTATGTCATATCAGTAGCCGGCTTTGTCACTGAGAACCTTCCCCGGCAACTGATGAAGACTTCGAAATGTGTAGTTATGCATTAAATATCTTCAATAAACAAACAAACAAAACAAACGCACTCACTCACAGCCCCACACTAAGTTCAAAGATTTGTGTCAATGTAGATATACTTCAGTTAGCATTGATTTATAGTAAATTACATTGTTAGTATGCGACAGATAGACAAAAAATACTAACGTGATACGAGTCCATTTGAGCACCTTCATTGAGTATCTAACAACACTTGTGTATGGACTTACCATACATGCGAGTTTACTATTGTAATTTTTTGGAACTCATATTGTTAACTAAATTGACGCACAGGACAGAAATCTGTCCCAAAATAATATTGCAAAACGTTATACGTTATACTTTACTTATTATAGTTTATTTTAAACAGGCATTACTCATGAAACGAGTATATTCTATTGCTAACACACGTAAATAGTTGCCTGATTGTAATTAACAAACTTTGAGATACTGTATTCTTCAGCAGTTATCTTCACACTGACAGTGACACTTGAATGCTGTGTGAATATAGGAAAACTGAATAAATTAGGTTCTTTATTGATGACACGAAGGTTGTTATGCTAATCTTCCTCTGAGGTAAATGCATTAGTTTCCTTGAGAGTAAGCGTGAAACGTAATCTCAACAATGTTAAAAGACTGTGTTATAGTAAAGTATGTGCATTTCCTTACTTTACTACTCAAAGAAACAAGCGAATTTGCTGACCACAAAGTACTTAAGTGTATGTACTTTAGTGTATACAGCTGACTGTAATTTACTTGTACAATGATACTTTGAAGTATGTATTTAAAATAATCTTAGTAATATTATAAATACGTGACTGGAGTATATAATATGAAACATGGTTACTCTGTTACGACAACTACTAGACATTTTTGTATTTTGGTATGATGATAGTCAAAACCTGAAACTGTCTGTCTGCCTGGAAATTTCATTGTTTGTGTACACGATTCATTGGCATTTTTGTAAAAGTTAGTAATTCTAGACCTAGCGTGTTTATCATTCTCGACAACATCGTCACTTACCATCAGGTGAGATAGTGGGGTTTGTACTTGTCTGTCCGTCGAAGCTCCTAAACGTATGTATTTAATTTACTGTGTGATTGTGAGGATTCCTATGTTCATGTTTTGTAAAAAAGTTTTTTTTTTCTATGTGGTCATGTTTTGTAAATAAAAAATAGCCGGCCGTATCTGATGTATTTTGAAGCTATATTCCAAATATTGATTTTGCTACTTGTTATAGAATGGAGAATGGCAGAGTCCGGGCCGTGGTGGCAACTCGGCGGGCACTGCGCGCAGGAAACAAAGCTTCCCCGCGCGAGCCCAGCCGGTGTCGGCGGCTGAAGCTACAACAGTCAACACGACCTTCGCTCAAACCACAGCTGAATTTGTAAGTAAACCTCTAAGACAATTGTTCTGTTTGAACTCGATTCAACCGGTGTTTGGCTGTCCTCACACTGATAGATGTGCACATATTCAACAACGCTTCTATATTTGAATTCGTTTCAATCAGTGTGGCTGACCTCAAACTGATAGACCGTGCATGAATTCAACAACTACTCTGTTTGAACTCAATGCAACTAGTGTTTGGCTGACTTTACATTGATAAACGTGCAAGATATATATATTTTTTAATTTTGGCTTCGCAATCTTGTGCATTTAGCCTTGCATTTGTCAAGTAAAAATATATTTCAAGTGTATTTCATATTAAAAGTCCTAGTCACAAGTCACAGTCAAAGTCTAGTATATAAGAGTCAAGATCCAGTCATAGTCAAGACATGCCCTAGTAAAGTGTTAGAGACTTTACTAGAACTTCAATTTAAGTTTTGGAACGAAGGCGAAAATCACGTTTTTCAACTTGGTATCATTTGCCTACACTTATGCACGTTTACTAAGTATTAACGGTTAATAATCCACCACTATTACACATTAACACTCCGAAGAATCACAGACTTTGGCAAATTGTACAAAATCAACAACGCCATTTTGTGACTTTCGCGGCAAAACGAACGATTCTATGTTTGAACTCGACTCAACACGTGTGGCCCGTTGCACAGTATGTATACAAGAGGTGTATGTCGCCAGCACGAGCAGGGCGAGCTTGTATCGGCGGGCGCGCGGTCGGGCCCGCGCGTGGAGCTGGCGTGCACCAACTGCGGCACGCACACCACCACGATCTGGCGGCGCGACACGCGCGGCGAGATGGTGTGCAACGCGTGCGGCCTCTACTACAAGCTGCACGGCATCCCGCGCCCCACGGCCATGCGCCGCGACACCATCCACACGCGCCGCCGCCGCCCGCGGCACGACGCCAAGCACGCCCGGAACAGTGAGTAAAACACTTCTGACACGCTTCAAACAATGGAGCAGGTTTTCAATTCGATTGAATTTTTTTTTGTCTCACAAATTCTTTGGAGGTGACCGATTTTGATGATTATTTTTTATTATTGCTTCCCATGTGGTCCCATTTAAATTTGATCATCGCTTGACCAGTACTTTTTGAGTGATCCTCAATAATGCGTATTTAATTCATGAAATGTGATCGAGGGTTCCGAAGATAAAGCGGTGAAGTCGGTTTTTTTTAAGCTTTGTTTGCGTTTTGGTAAAATGATGAAAGGGACTTTGTACGATACGCGCACACACCGACATCATGAGGTCGGTTAGTAATTGTCTTTCTAGCTTCCGGAAGAACTGATAACTGTATTCGAGAACTGATAACTATATTCGATAAATTGCTACCGTTTAATGTAATTTTTCACAGACAAAGGGTACTGGCAATTTAATACTAATGATTACCTATCTGTCATAAAAAAAACTGGCACACGGAATTTAGTTTTTTTTTTAAGTGGGTAACCGAGACATGTACTCATTTACAAGATGAACGCTTCAAGCCACGGAGAATGTAGTACATACTTTTTATCGGTCTATGTTTATAGTAAAACATCCAAAATGTGTATTAATGTGTGTTGTTGCGATTGCAGAAGGTCGTCGCGGCGGCGGCGGCAGCGGCGGCGGCGGCGGCGCGTGCCCCGAGGCGGCGGAGGCGGCGGGCGCGGCGGGCGGCGCGGGCGCGGAGGGCGGCGCGGCGCCCGAGGAGGCCGTGCTGGCGGCGCTGCGGCGCCAGCTGCAGCCGCACCTGCTGGCCGCGCTGCACGCGCACAACACGAGGGCCATCCGACCACAGGTACACACACATCCGACCACAGGTACACACACATCCGACCACAGGTACACACACAGCCGACCACAGGTACACACACAGCCGACCACAGGTACACACACAGCCGACCACAGGTACACACACGCTACACTCATGTGCGCTGCACGCTGTAAATTATAAACTTGAATTATTTGTTATTACTTGACACTGATTATTTGCTCAACGGAGCTAAAATAAAAAAAACACGTTCCAGAAATCTCCCGCGACGCTTAGGGAGTCGCTCCACTATTTCCGAGCGAGATAATCTAGTCAAGATGACGTCAGTGATTATTTTAATTAAATGTTTTATGACAAACCATTATTAATAAGCTGCAATTATAAACTATCACTTTACAGGTGGGTCTAAACGCTCCTGAATATGATGACGCGCCTTTAAATCTGGTCGCCAGCCACGTAGCGACTGAAGAAACGCGCTGACCGCTGTGATACAAGCCAGGTACACCCACTTACCGCGGCCGACTTCGACTCAAGCCACGATCAATGTTGTAAGAGATATAAGAGAATATAGTCCCCGCGAGACATTACTGCGCACCATTGTCTACTAAACAATGAACACTATTACAGAACGATTTTCCAAACTTCTATCTAAAAGTGAACGGTCGATGCACCGAATTTATCCTATATTTAACCGACAATAAAGATAAATTTGGTAGGCGTTCAGTTTTAGGTGAGACGGTATCTACCCAGATATTGACACCTTTAATTGTATCCTGTTCTTTGCCATTACATATTGCCAGTTTAAAATAATTCTATATATGAAGTGACAGCATTGTACAGTGGATGAATACCATAAATAGTAAACAGTATCGTAAGCATTCATCGTAAGATATTTTTATAATAAGTTTTCGTGTTAACGTGGCTTAAAAAAAATCTGCTATCAATGTTTGCAATAGTATTTTAATTATGTTGCCTTTGTCCGCAATACAAGACCATCCTTTTTCTGCTGAAGAAAAGCTCCTTCCTAATCGTTCTACTAAAGCTATCTTATTATTCTATCCGTAACATAATGATGATTGTTGTAAATGTCGTAAAGTGGCAATAATTTGGGTAGTGCCTTACGATATCTGAAGAGGTTGTGTAGTGTATGGAGTTTGTTTTACCATTACCAAGCGCCAGCAATGACTCGCCGGTTGGCTATATAAATGCAGATGCTGCCTGTTTTAATGCAACCTGCACAATATAACGTTTTTAAATGGTGCAGGATAAACGCTCTCTTTTCTGATACTCTCTCTTTCTATGTATTGTTATATGAATTATGTGAAAAATATCTTCTATATACAAATGTAAGCATTCGTTAACAAAAGTTTGTTATAAATAGTTTTTATTTATATACATGCGAACAGGCGGCTGCTCTGCTTATAATCTTGCATCATTGAGATGGAAACGAATCAGTGTGTGTAATTTGTTCAATGTCTACAGACAAAGCCTGAAAGTATATTGAAAGGTCATAATTATAGCATTGCGCTAATAAATTTCATCTTTAAAACTCATGTGTCGGTGCGGATGTTTCACAAATGATTGAACCTAAAATATATAACTGTAAAGTATTATTGTAACACCATGTTTGCCGATACTTTTGTAAAATAGTCGCACATACACAAAGTCTATCTCGAATCTCAATTATAATCTGATCCAATTATAAATCATAGTATAAATTTTAAAAGCAATAATAAATGTAACGTTTTTGATAATAGGTAAAATACATAACGTTTATAGTGATAGTGAGGCCAGTGTTTCAAGGCAATAGTATAAAAATCGTAAGATTTTAAAAGTAATAATATGTTTCAGTATAAATATTTACGCCAGTCTTTATGATATATAAAAATATGCCTGTAGCAGTTCATTTTTGAAGTACGTGTTTTAGTACTTAAATGTTCATATATTGTAAGAGATTAATTATCTATAAATAATTATAATTAAAGAAAAAGTTCTTTCAGCGAACCCCTTCACGTTAACATTTGTAAGAAAATATCTGCATCATTAGATTTTTAATACACATAATAGCCGAGACTTATATTTTTATCCCTATAAACACTGATATTTAATGCTACAGGCTCAACGAATAGTGATATACAAATATTTCAATGATATTTTTACATTTACAAGTATTAGATCCACTAGCAAGGGCATTACCCTAGTAAGATGTCACGAAAAGCAATATTTACATTAAAGTAACTTTGTCTTAGTGCCTACGTATTATATAGGATTAAAACGGAAATATGTTCGGAATAATAATCACTATTTTCCAACTGTATTTATTCCCCGATTGTGATATTGTATAATTGGCATTCTGACGGTTATAGATAAGTTACAGTAAAGCAACAAGTTTGCGATATTTTTACTCCCATGTTTATTAAAGGTTATCTCGCGTCTATGAAGATGACCACAAATAATTCTCGTAAAGCAATCTCATGATATGATATTATTTTATGTGAAACCTTGCCTTATAATGCTCTCTTATCCATTTTGAAATTATATTTACGGTTACCTTTTGCAGGAATAAAGTATTCGTTTAGTTGTAGGTATTATTGTAAATTTTATTATTTACTTAGATGTAGATTAGCTATAATTTCGATTGAAATTTTGTAGTACTCTAATTTATTTCCCATTTCGGTCAGTATTTACAGTATAAGTATTTTTTTCTGTCGAGTATTTCTTATGTTAAGTTTAAGATGTGGACAGAAGCAATGATGAAGAATAACTTGTGTTGTCGACGTGAAGTGATCAGTTATTGTAGAATGTTTGAAACACTTCACTGTCGTGGTACCAGTTCCAGATCGGACAGCTAAAGTAAGCTTCCATTAGTTTTACCATCTAGCGGTAAATGTAAACAATTCCTCGTACATTATAGTATTTACGAAACGTTGCCTTTATACCTAATTAACATTTAATGAATCGTATAACATTTGGCATTATTATAGTACATACATGTTTACATAGATATTGATTTAAGGATTATTGTTTCGATCAATATAAATACTGGGCAATTGATCATGTGTTGAAAAGAAACGTGTAACAAGAACATTTTTATTGTATATGTTATAAGCTAGCGTTTGAGCACTGTCGGCATTATTTCGAGTTATATTTTACCGGAGTCACCTCATGATGGTCAGTGTTTTGTGTATATGTAACAGAAAGCATTTACGTTGTCTACTATGTTCTTGGCTGTTTTTGTTGTTGCTTCCAGTCTACTTAGCTGTGGAGCTCTTATTAACACCGTCCTTTACTTGTCGTCTCTACTTAACTTAGTATTAGTTGGTTTATAATTATCAGTACCTACGGGCCAGTAAAATGCAGCTGTCTTAGAGACATTGTGATACTACTTAGCTAGACATATCGGCGATCGGCCGAGCGCTCTCGAATCGCGTGACTCGCAGCTCTTCAATACGTCAAGCTTATTTGTATTTAAACAAGCTTTAAAATTGAGATTATTTATTATTCATTTATGTTAACGGTATCACTGTACGTCGGTATTTAGTGTGAGTACCGGTTTGTGTTGCTTATACTTTGTAGCTTTTTACCCTTGACAATAAAGTCTCGCGATTTTCTAAAATAACACGCGCGTCAAAATAAACATATTCTATCGCTCTCTATCTAAAGTTTATAGCTCTCTGTTTTGATATTGTATCAATTGTATCCTTTTCATATATAATCTGCACGTTTGTGTGCTTATTTTTCTAAAATATTTAGTAGTAATACGTTCAACAATTTTAATTATACAGGAGCTTTTGTCTCTGTAGCGAATATTGGCTTACGGATAAGTGTTAGTTGACTACTTCATCGTCATCTCATTTTTAGACGTGCATCTTTGTAATAATAATTTTAAGAGGAAACTGGACTTAACCTTTTATTACGCGGCAGTATTGAAGTAGTCAGTTGTGATGAAAACCTCAAAACGCGTTACGATTCTGTTGAAATATGAATATATCTGCTCGCAGTAGTGATACAGTATTATTTTTATTACTCTGTACATTTGTGTTAGGTGTATTACTTTTGTATTTTCCTAGTTTTTAACAAGTTGACGTCCGATTTTTTTAATATTTTATATTGCTATTGGTATTACAGGTTGAATTTAAACAATTCAAGTGAATATGACATACGGGAATCTTCTAATCAACTTTACTCAATCAATGTCCATGACATAAGTGTATGGGAAAACAAACTAGATACGTTATGAGATCTTCCAATTTGGTTATTTATTACATTAGTATAGGTTACTTTACGGATTTAACGGTATTAAGAGTTGATGAACAATGTATAACGTCGTGTAGTTACTAACAACCGGTTGTGTGGTGTGTGCTTACGCCCTAACAAGCATGTGTTTGTGATTTTTGGTTTTGTCGTTTAGTCTGTACACACAGACCGTACCAATCCTGTTGTGTTATTATAATTTATGCTGGAATGTTATCCTCGTATTTATCATTTAATTCCATTCGATGACATCATTTTTCGAAGATCTAAAGACTGACACACGAAGCAACTTCTCAAAACTCGCGGCATCATTCATGTAACTTTCGAAAAATGGTAAACGTAAAAGTATTTTTAATTAAATTGTGATATGTATTTCGTTTGAGAATGTAGTCGTGTATCCGAAAAGCAATAACTTGTGATAAGTGGTGGTGTGTGTGGACTATATGGTCATAATGTAGATGAATATTGTCAATTATATCTAAATATTATATTGCGCTGCCTGGTTCAAATTGCAAATTGTAGTTATTGCATACTTTAATGTATATTTCCATCGATATAATGATCAAACGGGCTCATCTAGTGAAGTTAGATCACGATTATGCGATTGGCTTTATTTGACGTAATTAACAAATAAAATTCGCATAAATTTAAGCCCTGTATCATAATATCTACAAAAAAATCATCATATAAAACAAAACAATATTATACACATTTCAAGCAGAACATACTTTTAGAACACTCATATATTATTCCTATAATTTGCAAAGTGGACCATTCAGCATAAATTAAACTTATCTAAAAATTCAATTCAATTTCTAAAAATACCTGTAGACATATTTACGTATTTCTTCTATAAAACTATGTTAACAAATACGTATTTAGTATGATGAAAGCAATAATTTCCAATATAGAAAGCTTATGGACCATTTGTTGTTGTTGTAAACTAATGTAACTGTATTTATGTAAGTTTCAGCATAAATTATCTTCGTGAGATTGTAAGAACATGTATGTGGCCGGAATACTCATTGTGAAAACATTAGTTATTGTTGTATAGATGATAAATAATGTGACTTACGCAGGGATGGATACTTAAATTATTAAAGTTTTAACTGATATATTGGCTATGTAGTGAGTAGAATATTTTTTTACAAATAAATTATAGCAGCTATGTCTTTTGTTTTGCTTTCTAGTATAGGCCTGATATATTATAGACTTGGGAAAACGATAATCGAGCAGGTTGAAAGTACATACGATGCGTGGTGTGCATTAGATAGATTACCTAAGTTCTTTTATCTGAGGTTATGTACACTGTTGTAACTTAAACATTTGTACATACGCTTAGATAATTACATAATTTTAAATTATAGAATGTGTGTGGCAAATCAAAAGATACCGAAGCTTGGTGAAGATAGTTGACTATTTTATTAAGATTGCCACATGCAGCGCGCTGTTTCAATTTTTGTTGAAGACGGCAGTAGCTAGACTGCCAAGTCGATCGGCAATACAAATTACAGAAAATAATAATTTTCTTTAAGGTAGTCGCGTTGCAATCATTGCATTTTCAGATGGTCCGCGCACCTATCTGTATCAGTACGATACGGGTAGGTGCGCGGACCATCTAAAAATATGCCGTACGCTACTAATCGCAACCGAGTGCATTTTATTCACTTTAGCCTTCTTTAGTCTTTTTGAGATATTCTTTTAAAGCCAATTGTAACTAAAAGATTTTTAATACTTTATATGCTAACTTTAAGACGGTCAATTTGACCACTATCTCACTCGATGAAGCACGCTTGTTAGAAAATATCTAAATAAATAGTCATCTTATTCATTCGCGACTTCGAATACTCCCAGATAGTACTTATCAGAAAACAAAGATTTATTGCCTTTGCGGTACGATTTTTGAATGTGGAAGCAACATACTGCCGGGTAAAAATACGTAGATACTTGCTACCGCGAGACTATACCCTAAGCTCTGAATACTGAGCACCTACTTTATAACTAGTCGTTAGCGCCAAACTGATCTCGCACCTACATTTTGCCTAGAAGAGAACTGTTGAGGTTAATTGCTTATAACTTTTTTCATTAAAGTTATTCGCATATATGGTTTAGACGCTAGATGCTTCTGACAGACGGACGGACTAAGTGCTGAACCACCCAAGTCAACTTGGAGATGTCGTTTCGTATCGGTCATCAAGTGAAACATGCAAGTATTATATAAATTCAATTTATCTCCTTATTCAATATTGTAACAGTATCACATCTAGTCTACGTAACAGTAACGATAGGCCGCTTGAGAGCCGTACGCGCGCGGCGCCGCTTGTCTCGCCGTTGTTTGGAGACGGTGGCCTCGCGGAACAGTTGTTCGCTTTCCGCCGCCTCCGTGTCGCGCCGCAACCACTGGAGTGCGTGCAGGTTGTACCCGACCATGTCCTGCAAACATTAACCCCAATATGAATTAGGTAATTGAATATATCAAGTCCTTTTTTTTGAAATTGTGAAATATCAAGTGGGTGATACTTTCTGCCCCCCGCAACGCACTGTTACAGTTGAGGCGAATGCAAACCGGTGCGGGTCATGAGAGATTTACACTGTATCCTTTACATTTAATACGTACAATGTACATAACGTATATTATTTTTATAAAAATGTATCTCCTCGTGAAGGGAAACTTTATAAGTATATTTATTTAGGTATTTTGTAACTGACCTGGCAAATCTATAACCACGCCGCCGCGTATTAGGTATTTAAAAAAAAAATCACGAACTTTTGGTCATTAGTAAACCAAATTAATCACACTAATAGTATAAATGCGAAAGTTCGTGTGTAAGTATGTCGTTCTCTTCACGCTGAAACAGCTGAACGGACAAGGATAAAATTTGGAATTTACATAGCTTATACCTAGGATTTACACATTGGCACATGGGCTAGAGCCGCGGGACTCAACAAGTAGTTAATATTGTAAGAAACAAAAAAAAACATAAGCTACGTGATATACATTCTGTATTATTTGTCGCAACGCCGCTTTCTCGCCTTGCGCGTGGTGGTTTTTTAGGAAGAACATGGCAAGCAGTAGACAGATTTAGCCATTGGTGGTCTATGACGTCACGAACTCACCCTCAAGTCAGCGAGTCGCAAGGATGCCTTCGCCTGTATCTGTATAACATGTTTGAGCAGCGCCTTGTTGGCTACGAGTGGCGCGTGGTGGATCTTCAGTAGAAACATTGCGAGACGGCAGAATAACTCCGTGCTGTCTCCGCGGTCTAACAACTTGGGTAGCAGCTTGACAACGTCGCACGCCGAGCTAAATGGAATCAGGAGAAGGGCTTCTTCGAGGTCGCTGAAATTATAATTAAATCACAATAGTATAATGAAATAAAATACATAGTATAGAGGTGGAGTGGCCCATCCACAAACCAAGCCCACAATTCGATGTTTAGTGCGAATGTGAGTCACATTGACCTGTCCATACAGCTCCGTGTACCAGTGTAAATGAGCGTGTGTGTGTGTGTGTGTGTGTCGGGGTGTATGCGTGTGTGTATATTTGAAACGAGGCTAAGGCTGTTACCTCAGTGTGCATATACTGAGGTAACGGACGAATTTGGGTTTCTGTTATGTTTGTAATTTGGGTGTAATAAGATATAGGCTTACTTTTTATTTAGAAAATTGCCACAGCTAGCTTTACAATTACAATTGACATTGTTTTATTAAAACAAATAGTTTAATTGTGACATAGCGTGATAGTTAATACAAATAAAATATAATGTAAACCTAGTCCAGTTGAGGAACAAAGAAAGCAATTAATAATGCAGTGATGGTGACTTCAAGGTATTATAATTGACTAAAGTCTTAGGATAATTTAATATGTTTCAACATTTTTGCGTAAGGTTAAATTTATACCGAATGCTAAGTGTTTTATTTCTGATAGGTAAGTGTTTGACCACTATTTCACTTGTAGGTAAATTCTGATATGGTCCAGGGTTGTAAACACGCTTGACCTAGAACAATCAGCTCTCAAGTATAGGTGTCAGAACGTAACTTAAAGCATAGCGATCGGGTATTTAAGAAATCTGTCACAAAAGACACTTTTCCGAAATATCAAAGTCTTACCAAAAGTATCACTGTAGCAAGGCGAGCACGGGAGCTCCACTACCAAGTACTTCTCGAAATATGTATTAATTAGTACCTTGATCGTATTCTCTTCACGGTTTCGACGAAGAAGTCCTCAGGCGTGGAACAGTTGTATGCAGCCATTAGTACGGGCGGCTGCACGGGCTGACCTCGCGCTTCCTTTACTTCGCGTTTGTACTCCGCGCCTACTTGTAGACACTCCAGGATAGAATCCGCCTGTTTTATAAACAATACATGGTGTTAAGACGTTCCCTAAACTCAGTTTTTAGTTTAAAACGACTATTTAACATGATATACCTATGTTTCGCTTATATTTCTTTGGGTATGTTACCATATCTTCTAATTGGTACCATCAAATTACCAATAACTGCCGAATGGTTCCAAAGATACCGCTAGCGAAGTAGATTTTAGTCCTTTTTTTATAGGTCTATGCGTTTCTTATATTGTTCGAAAAGTCATAAAATACACCTTTGGTTCCTGAGCGAGACTTGGCGGAGCGTAAAAACAATGGAAAAGATTGTCAGTTCGTTGGGGATGATTTTTTAGTTTAAAATATATTGGTAACAGGTAGCTTCCGAATGCAACAAATATTACCTATTGCCTTGCCAAGTGTGTAATCACTATTTGCTAAGCCTATTTTATTGGGATATAATTATCACACAGGGGTAAAAGTTAAAAAGAATTACGAATTAAAAGAAACTTACAATGATACATACATAAGCCCCAAAAGCATCACACTATCTTAAAGGTGTCGTGTGAAAAATCGTAAAATAAAGTTACAAGGTATACTTACGGCTTTCTCAGCACCAATGGTTTTCTTGGTCGGCATATTTAGACCCGGCAAACCAGGAACAGGCGCCTACAATGTAACATAAGATAATATTAATTTTAAATTAATAATTATAGGAACAGTAGGTACCTAATATAATAACAATAAACGAATATATGAAAATCTCGTGTCACGGTGTTTATTTGTGGTCGAACTCCTCCGGCTCGACCGATATTAATGTTTTTTTTTGTATATTTGGTAGGTATGAGGTTTTTTTTTATTCAGTATAGGCAAACGTTTGACCACTATCTCATCTGATGGTAAGCGATGATGGAGCACGTTTGCCTAGAAGATGCCTAAATATAGGTATAAGAATAGGTCGTAAAGTATTTTTCAGCCTCCTACTAAGGGGTGGGGCCCCTTCCTTTTTAATCTTAATTTTAGTATTAACAATATCCAAAAAGTTATGATATTTTCATACCGTACTACTATGAATACATATACTAGGAGACCATAAACGTGAAAGAGGTAAAACAGTTTAACTAAACGTGGCATTGCAACGCATGCGGGGTATAGCTAGTAAACTTCCAAAGATAATTATTAAGTGCTGTGTAAAATTTTATAATGTAACGATAAATCCTTTACAGGTCATAAAAAAATTATCACTTTATCATCATCATGTCAGCCGCAAGAAGTCTACTGCTGGAAAAAATAATAGTTCACAGAGCGAGCGCGAAGCGCGATCGAAGCATCTCCGTTTCATATTGGGCAAAATTGCTTTCGTATGTCCGGATTTGCGGTTGTCCTCCACAGGTCGCATTTCTCAACCGATTCTCGTGAAATCTTGTGGGTAGGTTCGATAATATTATATTTTTTAGCAGATTCATTTTTGGAAATTTTCCAAAATGCCCGAGATTTGGGGGTTGAAAAAAAAAAAACATATTTTAGCAAATTCGAAAAATATGCCAGGTACACTAGCCAATAGTACTAGTGGCTCCGTGAGCTGAAGACCTGCGCCGTGTAGAGGAGAACAACCGGAAACCCGGACATCCGGATATAGGAAACCAATTTTGCCCAAGCTGAAACGGAGACGCTGCGCGCTCGCTCTTTCAATAAGGATGTGTATAGTTTTGTACGTGTAGTTCCCCGGTGGCGAGTCCCTCGGCTTCCTCGTCGGCGTCGTGCAGTACGAGCGGCTCGTCAGTGCGCGCGAACAGGCGCAGCGCGCCGTCCGCGCCGCACGACACGGCGTGCAGCCCGCCCGCGCCCACGCACACGCCGCGCGCGCCGCCGCCGTGACCCTGCAACCACGCAACGTGTCTTGTAGCCCGCCACGGAACTCTCTCCTAGTGCACACAGACATGCCGTGGCCCTGCAACCACGCAACGTGCCTTGTAACCCGCCACGGAACTCTCTCCTAGTGCACACAGACATGCCGTGGCCCTGCAACCACGCAACGTGCCTTGTAACCCGGCACGGAACTCTCTCTTAGTGCACACAGCCATGGCGTGGCCCTGCAACCACGCAACGTGCCTTGTAACCCGGCATGGAACTCTCTCTTAGTGCACACAGACATGCCGTGGCCCTGCAACCACGCAACGTGCCTTGTAACCCGCCACGGAACTCTCTCCTAGTGCACACAGACATGCCGTGGCCCTGCAACCACGCAACGTGCCTTGTAACCCTGCACGGAACTCTCTCTTATTGCACACAGACATGCCGTGACCCTGCAACCACGCAACGTGCCTTGTAACCCGGCACGGAACTCTCCCAGTGCACGCCTCAACCCTAGCTCTCGCCACCGTGCTGCTCGAATGCTGCACCAGAGACAACATTTGAAAGTACAAATCTATAACGCTTTCGAAGAGATTTTGCCGCAATAGTGAAAAAATGGCGTTGTATTGTGTAATTAATATAGTTTGTAATTAACTTTAATAATACAAAACAATATAATAAATTGAAATATTTTATTCGACTTGGTTTTCAATTGCAGTAATATTATTTCACCAAACATTCTCTATCGTTTTGTAGAATCATTGAAACCGATTAAATATTAATAAGCGAAAAATAATTGATAATCCTATCTTGATAAAAGTAATAAACACTGCATAGAACAAACTTACGTTCAGCGTTATAATATTATCGTAACTATCGGCGTCCCATTGCTTCACTTTCCCATCCTTGGACGTAGTGAAGAAGTAATGCGTGCTCGGTACAAAAGTCAGTGCCGTCACAGAGTCGTTGTGGGCGAATATCGACTTGTGACAGTCACCGAAGTCCATGCCCCATATTTTGACGTTGCGGTCGGCTGAACCCGTCGCGATGATGTTTGAATCGTAGCTGATGTCCAGGCAGAGAACGGGCAGCTTGTGTCCATATAGGGATAGGAAGAACTGTGGGGAATAATGAGGTAGTCACAAGTTTGCGAGCTTTCCAAGTATCTATGGCATTCACATTGTTGACTAGGCAGCTGTTCTAAATTATATTTTTTTACTGAGATTTCTATTCTACATGCATTCTTATTTTGATAACGTTAAAGATCGTCGATCACAGGCAATATTATTATTATGTCCGTACAGGAATACGTAGAACTGTGGGAATAATGTATATTTTGAAAAAGAGTTTTCTATTTTTAATGCTTTCTTATTTTGATATCGATGAAGGTAGTAAGAACAGATGCAAATTTCACCCGAGATACAATCTCGATTTTTTTTATCTCTGATGGTTTGTCCACTATCTCACCTCATGGTATGTGACTTTTCGACTTGAGGGTGGTGAACTACGACTAGATTACGGTACAGAGTAGATCCCACCCGATCGTGAGGCGGACAAACCACGGCTCGGTCTCGGTTTAAAAAAAATAACATTTAAATCTAAAATGAACATAATAATTTATTTTAATTATTTTTGCAACAAGGCTATCTACCGGCCAATTGGCTATATGTATTTCATATAAAAAAACTAAAACTATATCACTATGTTTATTAATACAATCTACCAGATTTATCATAGATAGATGGTGAGAATTGATTGTTGTACATACCTTGAAAGTATCAAGGAAGAATATCTTAACGGTGGAATCCATCAAGGCAACTGCTATAAATTTATTATTAGGGCTTATTTTCACAGCCACTACAGATTCCTCCAACTCTAATGTTCTTGTATGCAGCAAGGATAATACCTGCAAAGATGTTTCAGAAGATATTAAGAAGAGATCCTAATACATATGATTTATTTACAATGAAATCTTAAATCACATCTGGAAATACATAACTATGCTTCCAAGATAGTAGATTTTTAGTGGAGAAGTAACACTATGATTACCTTCGCCTTCGATTCTTCTGTACGATCTTCAATGAGCTCGAACTGCCATAATTTGACTGTCTTGTCCGCTCCGCCGGAGTAGCAACCTCGCTGCAGACAAATAATATATTGTTTGATTGTAAGATTCATAAATATTACACATATTAAGGATTTATACGAAATTCTAAAATGTATCACTATAGTTCTGCCGAGCATGGCTAATGCTATCTAAATAAAATCTGATTTATACGTCTTCACAGACGGTTGTTTTCTCGCATTGTTACGAGACTAGTTTCGGATCAGTCGGTGTTCCTTCATCGTCGAAACAATGCTAGAAAACCACCGTGAGGGAAATCGTATAAATCCTTAATATATCGATGTAATATGCTTGCCTAGAAGATACCTATTATTTTTTGAGTTGAAGCAACCTAAATGACACGGTTCGGGAACATCCCTCTCGCTCACCATGTCGGGCGTGAGTCCCACGCTGCAGCAGGCGCCGTCGTGCGCCGGCACGTGCTCCAGCACGCGGCCCGCCCCGAGGTCCACCACCAGCAGCGCGCCGTCCGCACACCCCACGAGCGCGTGCCGGTCGCCCGGCGCGAAGCAAATACTCTCCGGTCGCCCGCATGGCACCGGGATCGTGCGCAGACACGTTTGGTTCGGCCTGAAACGGTAGGTAAATCATTGACATACTGCTTAGATCGGTCCGTAAATGTAAAATTGTATAGACTTGTGGCCAGATTCGTAAAATTTGTGACAAATCGAAAATGTCAATGGTCACTGAAATAAAATTTTAGATTATAAATTTTACCCATCCTGGCCCTGGGTCGAATCCCATTCGGCCCTGACCGATGACTTAATTTTTTACAGAATTCCGCTCGTTGTTAGTAACTGTGTACAGTGTAGGAAAATGTAGTAAAGAAACCAGCATATCCAAGAATCAGAAAGAAGGTGAGATAGAATACAGCTCGATGTTAGTAACTGTGTTAAGTTTAGGAAAATATAGTAAAGAAACCGGCATGTCCAAGAATCAGAAAGGTGTGAGACAGAATTCCGCTCGACGTTAATAACTGTGTAAAGTGTAGGAAAGTTTAGTAAAAAAACCGACAAATATCAGAAGACAAGATTCAGAAAGGTCACGTAACGTAAAATGCAGGAAAATATCACGCACCCTTCGAATATCGCACCAATGACTTTATTTTTAAAGAATTTCGCTCGTTGTTACTAACTGTGTAAAATATAGTAATAAAAACGACACATCTGGCATCGTTAGTAACTGTGAAGTGTAGGAAAATATACAGTAACCGACATAATGCCCAAGAATGAGAAAGAAGTTGGGACAGAATTCCACTCGTTGATAGTAACTGTGTAAGGTATAGAAATATAGTAAAGATACTGGCATATGGGAGAAAAAGTTTTCGTTGTTGATAGTTGAAGTTTTGTGTAGAATTTAAAAGTATTCCTTGATGTTACCTGTTCCAAAGTTTAATAGAATCAGCAGAAGCCGATATAACTGCTAAGTTGTCCGAGCTAATAGCTACACATCGTGGCTCCTTTTGATGTCCAGGCTGTGTTATTTGTTTGAGACATGCAACTGCAAACAATAAAATTTACTCAAATTAAATAACTTGAGACGAAAAATAACAAGTAAATAACCAACTAAGAATAAGAACTCTGTTTCAATTAATGTTGAGGATCACCTTCATTGTTTTCGTTCATCTTAACACTGTGCAGCTCCACAGTATTATTAGCGAGACTGGCGCCAACTCGCAGTTCTCCCGTCATGCCCAGAAGCAACGTGGATGATTTGATTTTAGCATCCAGCTTCAATGACGTGAGCCTCCGAACCTCATCTGACAGTGTGAGTAACTCAGCCACTTCTGTAGAATCAGGGTCTGCTTCTCCTGATTCTTTTAACTTTCTGAAAGTGACAGTAGTTTATTTATCAGCTACTTCTCCACTAGCACGATCAAATAAAATCTGATTAATAATATTAGTATGGGCATAGCTTTTGTAAATTATCTTTAAACATGACATAGTTGGAACAACAACAGAACTGATTGTTTGAGCTGTAGTGTATACCCTAATGCGGAGTCCACTAAAGAAATACCATTCATCTTTCGTTCTCATTCAACCGCCAAGCAGCAGAGTGCGAACATTGCTGTATTTCGAATTCAAGGGCAATTTTTCCAGTGCAATAGATCAATAAGAATTTCTTAACAATGTAAACTATATATCTTATTAAATAATGATAAGTATCACTAAAATGTCTGACATAAAAGCTGCAACTGTTTCAACAATAAGCTACATTAGCTGAAGTATTAACCAACTTACGCTAATTTCTTTCTTTGCTTTTTCACCCGTTTGTCCATTCTTGCTTTGGCTTCATCATCGGAGCAGAAAGCAAAGAGTTCAAGTAATGAGTCTGTTCCGTGGCAGGCCAGGACAGTTTGACCCAGGTCTGTGTAGAGACCCACCACGCGGCCCTTACCGCCGCGGACTAACGTGCCTACCTGGTGACATTGTAGGACCTGCAAGAGAACAGACTTATTCCAGTGATCCAGTGATCATTAATTAAAAATAAATTCTTCAATTTCTCTTTCTGAAAGTTTTTAGGGTTCCGTACCCAAGGGGTAAAAACGGGACTCTATTACTGAGACTTCGCTGTCCGTCCGTCTGTCACCAGGCTGTATCTCAAGAACGCTATTGTTAACAAGAATTGCTATTGCCGCTATAACAACAAATACTAAAAATTAAATAAATATTTAAGAGGGGCTCTCATACAACAAACTTGATTTTTTATAGATAATGGTGCGGAACCCTTCGTGCGCGAGTCCGACTCGCACTTGGCCAGTTTTATTATGGTGTCTTTTATATACGGTGCAGCAGGTAGACTCACCGAGCTTTCATCAACGTTATCTGTCTCTTCAAGTTTCACTATCTCCAGCTGTCTAGTAATCTTCTCTTCGTCCTTTACATCTTCTGACCAGTTTAATTTCCACACCCTTAACTCTTGGTCCACACTACCTGTTACAAGGTATCTCTCTTCTTTTAGAAGTACTGCTGACCAAATCTGTGATTAATATTAACAATTTAAATTATTTTGGTTTTGGCTTGATCAATTTCGATAAAATGTATATGGGACTGCCTCTGAAGTATAATCTACCAAACAAAAAAAGAATTTTGAAAATCTGATGGGGGAGAAATTGGTGCACATACATAAAAAAAATTAGAACCTCCTCCTTTTTTGAAGTCTGTTAAAAATATATAATTTCAATATGACCAAACATGAGGACTAGGAGAAGACGTTGTAAGTAACATGAAGCAAATAGAATCAGTCAACCAGTGATACAAGCAAACTCTCCATGAAAAATAGCTTTGGATATTGTCAAAACCAGGTTGAGAAAATCTACTTCAATCCCAAGAGTACTTGCCATTTTGTAGCACTTATGTATATTGTGTTATAAAAACCTTCATAATGAGATTGTAAAATAACTCTTATCCTTTGGAATAGTTTAAATGGTGGGATCCGAGAGGTCAGAATAATTAGAAGTAGATGTTTATTAGGATTGTTTACATGTAAAATAGTAGTAATCCAAATGCAACTCAGTTTTGGGAGATACAACAAAAAACAACACATTCAGAAATTAATAAAAACGATGGTAAAAAATATAGGTGTCAGGGTTTTCTGGTTACATATTACATAAACACATTACATATTACAAAAATATGTGGAATACACAATCTCAATGATAAAAAATAAAACTTACTTCCATTTGGTGTCCACCTAAAGTCTTGAAGCAGTGCTTAGTTTCAATGTCCCAGAACTTGACAAAGGTGTCCTTAGATGAGCTGATTACACAATTTTTTCCATTAATGAAGAGGACACTAGTAATCGCCCCCTTGTGACCACTGAACCGAGCTTTGCCAGTCTCTGACACTACATCCCAGAGGATTACTTCTGTATCCTAAAAAATTAAGTCAATGAATCAAATTAAGTAAAATAAGATGGAATTTTTTTGCTTAATGTAAGTTTAACAAGCTGTTCAAGTTTATTTTTATCTGATGGTAAATAAAGATGTTGTCGTTGATATTTAGCACACTAAAATGACTGGACACTGGAATGAATACACTTTTGTGTAAGTGAGTAAATATGTTTGTTCCCTCCTCACACTACTTTGAAACTTCATAATAGCAGGCAAAGCAACGGGCACGGCTATAATTTATAAAGATTACGAATTAAAAATAATTAATTTATGACAGATTTTTTTTATGTTGATTTAGTTCCGGTTGTACTCACGTTATTCTTTATTTAATCGAGAAACTTTTTTTACTTGATAGTGGCGAACTACGATTGAAGTTGATATGTAAATAAACCTTGCAATATGACAATGTTTTACTGCAGTGACAGTGGGTTCATGTAATCAGACTGATAATAAGTTAATATACCTTAGAGCCAGACACAAGCCTGTGCCCCTGTTCATCATACTGTAGGCAGGATACTGCAGTCTTATGTCCAGCAAATACACAAACAACTTCATTGTTTGTCAGCTCGAATACGTTTATGTTACCATCGACGTAGCCGACAGCAACGTGGTTGTTAGAAGGACTCGCTGCTATCTGTGACACCACAGTATTCTCCCCTGGTAGCACTTGCGCCTACAACACAATAGGTTAAGAGTCGTCTTCATGCCATACACAAGGATATTTGTATAACTATAGATTGAAGAAGTTGTCTATCTTCTATCTTACCTTCTCTCCAAGCCTCATGTCCCAAATAACAACATGTTCACATGCCCCGACTGCAATATACCTTCCGCTAATACCATTCAGGGAAACAAGGGTGCAATTACATTCGGCACTGGCGATTACATTAAAAGTGCCACTCGGGGCGTATCTTAGATATTGTTTAGTAAGGCCCATTTTTGGTCCTAAACTATTGAACGTTTAACGAAAAATAAATTCTTTAAATCAAATCAAAATTCATGCACAAAACACGTTTTATTTGTTTTGATTTTCATAAAATTTTAATCTTCTTCTGCTTCATATTTTTTGTTTTTTTTTCATATTCTACCACAGGCTAGAAATTTCGCTTGGTCACTTCTTCCAAATCTTGTCCGCATCGCTTACAAACGCTATATATTTTAGGGTACCATCGTTGCGGTCGCCCATGTCCATTACCGTTGTGTTTCAGCCCCCCCTATTACGTATCTTTGTTGCACGCGGTTTCTATTTGAATTAAGCAAAAGTGAACCTTATTTCCTAGGAGTTTTGTCATGTTTGTATTGAAACCGTTAGCAACAAAGATAGATAATAGGGTGTCAGGGAAGCGTTCCATGCAATTTCATTTTTGTATTCATTTTCATTTCTAAACGCGCCACTCTGATGTTGCAGCCTGCATCTGCATAACGGATTTATGATTATAATATAGGGGCTCGAGATGGATGACCGCAACTATAACGCCCAATTGCGCATGTGTTGCGAACGTGGCAGGCGACTTTTGGAACGTGGCTTTAGTTTGAATCTCTGTGGCTGAATACATTTTTGTTTTTTTAATGTTGTCTTTGACTTGATTTCGATTTTTGTGTGTGTACAATACCTACCGATTTTCAATTTAATAAGACATAATTACCTTAGATCAAGAAAATTTCACATGCGTACATAAAAGCATAATAAAACAGTGACAGTGCGTGTTACATAAACAAAACAGTATATATTGTTATTCTGTCAAGATTGCCTTCAGGTTATTATGTTACTCAACAAAACCAGGTTTCATTGTTTTTCTTCTAGTTCCAACGTGATGCCCCCTATCCTCAATGTATTTTTTACGTTTTGCACACATTTTATTGATGTTTTAATGGCCGCGCTAATGTTATTTCAGACTGGTCGGGTTCACGAATAGAACCCGCAAGAACAACATGGAGAGTAACTACGCGTCAGATATAGTAATCTTGAGTGGTAATTCGCATCCGGAACTTGCCGATTTGGTCGCCAAGTAAGTACTTCATTATACACATTAAAACTTCGCTAAGCCATATTCCTCCTAACCTCTTTGTCACAGAGGTTAAGTGATTTGACCTCATTTTCATTGATTGGAATAGGTACTAATAAATATTATGGTTGTTTATTATGGTTTACGGTCGCTAATCATTGGCGATGGTAACTCGTGTAATGTCCACAATAAGTTGTGCTTTGCCCATACATTTACTTTTTAACTGATACCTTTGATTCATATTATCATTTGAATCTTATTGTAATAGCTATAGTAGTCACTAGGCAGCTGATAAATCGATCCCTAACTTTGAGATGTCCAGACTGATACACAGTACATAAGAAAGCAAATGGCTACTTTAATTATTTTTTTAAACTTATACTGAGAGTTCAAGGTCACCAATCAACTGCTTGCTTGTAGATTTTGTAGGTTAATTCAGACCTTTAGTCATTGCCAATAAAGTTGAATATTCAAAAACATGTAATTAAACTCATTCACTCTCACAGCCCCACACTAAGTTCTAATACTTGTATTGTGGGTAATGGAAACATTCACACACATACAATCACACCCAGAACCAGAAGCACAAATGCCCCTTGAAAAGGAACATTGAATATAACTTGCATTGTAAAATACTCATTAGCAAAATATAATATGAAATTATTGCTTGTAGTCGCCTGGGAGTGCACATGGGAGGATGCTCTGTCTACCATAAAACCAACCGGGAGACCATAGTGGAGATAGCGGACTCAATCCGTGGAAAGAATATCTACATTGTACAAACTGGTACTAAGTAAGTTGATTTACCTTTATCATTGTCATGCAAAAATTCTATTGTTTCCATTTTATGGCTAAAGTTTTCAAACAGTTACTTATAATTAAAAAAATAATAGAAAATGCAGCAGGTTTCAAGATAGTGCATTGGGTGTATTTTCTAAATTTGAATTTTGTCATTTTTTTATATTAGTTGTTAAATAAATACATTGTGGCTAAATTTTCGTTGAAATCATACCTTTTAATGATTAGTCATTATTGCATGCTACATTGAGCATAGTTTCAAAGTATTCAAACTTATATAGCCTAATTTGGGCCCACTAATAGCATACATTATTCATAGATAATTTCATATCTTAAACTTAAACCTGTCCACCAAACAGTATGACTGTCAAACATGATAAATGTGGTGGAGGGGCATTTAGTTTAGCTGAGAAAATATATACAACTACATAAAAATTTACCAAATTTTTATATGCCACATTTAGTGTACATTACTCTCACTAATATTATAAATCTGGATATTGTCATGTGTGTGTGAAAATAGCAATGTTTGTAAAGAATTCTGAGTGTGATGTAAATGTTTCTGTTTCCAAGATACCAAGTCTTTGAACTTAGTGTGGAACTGTTAGTGTGAATATGTTTGTTTGTGTTAGTTACAAATATATTATTATATAACATAAATGCTTTCACATTCACAGCTCCACACTATGTTCGATGACTTGTGTGTGGGTGCTGGACAGTTTCACATCATACTCACAATCACAAGCAGAACCAGAAATACAAACTTTACTTGGAGAGAAAATTTGTGTTCCCGCTAGGAATCGAAAACGATACCCCTGCTTAGGCAAACACTCATCCGACTTAAGCCAATGTATATAACTAAGTAAATGTGAATGTTTGTATTGCTTTCAGAGATGTAAACAACAACATAATGGAGTTACTAATAATGGCTTACGCTTGTAAGACTTCATCGGCACGCTCCATTGTTGGGGTAATTCCATACTTGCCATACAGCAAGCAATGCAAGATGAGGAAACGTGGATGTATTGTTACAAAACTCCTTGCTAAGATGATGTGCAAATCGGGTCTTACTCATATCATCACTATGGATCTACACCAGAAAGAAATACAGGGCTTTTATGATTGTCCAGTAGATAATCTTAGAGCTTCGCCTTTCCTACTACAGTATATTCAAGAAAGTGTAAGTTATTTGCAATTATAAATATATGTATATTGATGTAATCTTGGAGGTGAGGGTGTGGAAGTTTTATTATTGCTTTAAAGATATAGTCTAACCATATTGTATTCTTTAATGATCGAGTGAAGCGAGATCTTAGCGAAGTTGATTTGGGTTGTTCATCACTTTATGCGTCCGTCCGTCCGTCCGTCCGTCTGTAAGAGGGATCTAGCGTCTAAACCATAATAAGCAAATGACATCAAATTCTCATAGAATATGTAAAACTATGGCCCAAAGCCAGAAATGACATTTAAAATTATATAAATCAAAATATTAAGAAGGCTCTCCCATACATGTAAGTGGGGAGCAAAATATATTTTATTTTTATCTACCATTGTGGGGCAATACAAAAGCTATAAGCAAGTATCCTCAAAAGTTTTTCTCTATAGGCGCGAGATCTCATTTCGGCGCGAATGACTAGTTTTATAAATATAATGGAAACTGGATCTGATCAAGGGTTCTAGAGATAATGCAGTGAAGTTGGTTTTAGGAAGCTGTTCTTGAATTTAAAAAATTACCCACTATAGAAGGGCGAAATTTGAGATGGAATGCACTGCAGTTTTCAATTAGATCCATGCATTCACTAAAATTAAAATCTGTGTCATGAGTTTGACACATGTAAATTTATTATAAACAATTTCAGATTTAGAGAGTTATTGTATAGAATCGCGCCCACTATATTTTTTTTTGTTTCTCTTTTAACTTCTATTCATTGATATGTTAAACACACTTTTACATACTCGTTTTATAATTACGTTTTATAATCTGGATCTGTATATCTATGTTAGGGACAGGAGGCTATTTTTTGTAGTTTTATCTGCGTTCAGCCTTCAGGCAATAAGCAAATGTGGTGCATTAATTAAGCAATGCACTTATAGTGATTAATTATTGTTTAAGTTCGAGATTTTGCGGTGCCTGATTGTGCTCAGTTTCAGCAGTAATGACACTAGCTGATTTCCATTATAAAAAATAAACTATGGCAAAGCAAGCTGGTTTTAGCAGAATATATATAGCAGAATAGCAAATACAAAATGTATACAAATCAGATTCCAGATTATCGCAATGCTGTGATAGTAGCTCGCAATCCAGGTTCAGCTAAGAAAGCCACTTCATACTCAGAACGTCTCCGATTGGCCATTGCTGTGATACATGGAGAACAAAAGGAGGCCGAAAGTGATGAAGTAGATGGACGCTATTCACCTCCACCTTGTATACCCAGGTAAGCTTAAGATATCATACAAATATGTAGCTTCAACTTATTCAACAATAAATATTTTTTTATGCAATTGTTCTAAAATATTTCCAATTTCGCAGATGTGTGTCAGTAAACAGGTATGATTTAATATAGCTAAATAGTAGATCTATATTGATAAATTTAGAAAGGAAAAATTAATGCTTGAGGCGGGGTTTGAACCTGCGGCAATAGGGTGTTAGCATGGCTAGTGCTTTATAAACAAAATCAATAAATAGTAGACATCTGTAATAAAATAAAACAATAAAAATTCCTAAAGGTTCTCCTTTTGTTATAATGTTCTAAGCTTCATGTAGAAGTATATGTAAAGAGCTATTTTCATATAATTTTCATTTAGCATTCTATTTATTTTTAGATTAATTTATAATATGATAAAGTGTTGTTTAATAATATCCTAGAAACCTAGGCTAACATGATTTAGGTATCACAAAGTAATGTAATTTTGAAGTGATTACATGCTATTATAAGCCAAATGATATAGAAAATGTTTTGCACACCATACTCTGCACCTTAATGTAGTCTTGAGTGTTTTGCAAATGTTATCCAGAATAGCAACTTGTTGAGAAATTTCTAGACTGGTGAAGACTTTCTACAATACTTGATGTTAAGTTTGACAAAATAGGTTCAGCAGTACCATTTTACTGGTTTAAATAGAATGTCACTGTAAAGCTTTAAATGACAATATCTATAAAACATGTGTTGGCCTGCTCCCAACGTTTCCAGACATGGCAGATAGACCTTTCCCTTTTGTCCGATTTTACCTAACTTAGGTAGGGCAGCCTACTTTTGTTTATAAACAAAAGTAGGAAACTACTTTTGTTTATAAACAAAAGTAGTTTCCCAATGTATTGAATAATTGTAATAGACAGTTAATCCATGAAAAGTGCTCCAGGGGTCTATTACGAGTGATTTTTCTGCGGTAACTTAATTTCGTATCATTTTGTTCAATACAAACATAGCTTTGAAATGTATGAAGGGAAACTAAACGAGAACTGTTCTTGATAATATTAATGACGCAACAGTAATTCTGAATTGTATACTTTGTTTCCTTAGATAGATTGATAAATGCTTTATTTGCACACCAAAAGAGGACTTACAAATAAATCTTAAATATAACATAGAAGAATTTATGTTTATGTCTTCCTATAGCGTGTTGTTAACTTGGGTTCCAGTGTGGACAGATCACGCACGATGGACGTGTCGGTTGGAGTCCCCGTTCATCCCGCCAAGGAAAAGCCGCCGATAAATGTAGTCGGCGACGTGGGCGGTAGGATAGCTATCATGGTGGTGAGTAGCTCACAACTTACGATTCGCTAGTGGATGTTGTTCTCCAAGGGCATTGTAAAGCTAAATAGAAGCAAAACATGTAATATATTAGAAGCAAAACATGTAATATATCTAAGTTAATTCGCCAAATGATGCATATTAAAACAATGAAACCAGTAAGACGAAAATAGACACAGTGAAACGAGTTTTTGTATTATAATCAGTCCATGGGTCTGAGCGGACAACACACGCTGAATAATTCTATGAAAAATCTGCATTTTGTACACGTGAGTTGTTCGGGTTTTGGTAGAAATGACGCAGATAGTACAATCTTGTGTCTCAACATGCTAAAGTAAAACTCTCCTCCTGCGGCCTAAGATGCTGGAACTCAAATGTTAATAAAACATACATTTAGCGATCAGTTCGAATTAAAACTACAATCGAACTGAAACTATGCATTTATTTGAAAAGCAACACCTGTAGTTGCAAAACTCACACTAACTTGAATCTTGATACTGATAACTGAACATCTCAATCACCTACCAACATTTCATTCTCAGGATGATATGATAGATGACGTGCAATCCTTCGTCGCGGCCGCCGAGGTACTCAAAGAGTGTGGTGCATACAAAATCTACGTGCTAGCAACACACGGCCTTCTGTCCTCAGACGCCCCTCGCCTTATCGAGGACTCGCCCATCGATGAAGTGGTCGTCACCAACACCGTCCCTCACGAACTACAGAAAATGCAATGCAACAAAATAAAAACCATCGACATATCAGTACTTCTCAGCGAAGCAATTCGCCGCATACACAACAAGGAGTCCATGTCATATCTATTCAAAAACGTCACACTTGAAGATTAATGCACGGGTTTGCGCGTTCCATTTGTAATTTCGTGTTAAATAAGTATCAATCTTTGTTAGACTTTTGTAACTGAAAGTTCAGTGTTGGAAATACTGTTACCAGTTTTACTGATGAAAACATTTGTATTTTTTAACTAACGTAAGTTTGGCCGGTGTCACAGGCGTTGTATAGACATTACATAATCAGCACTGAGGGATAGTTAGAAAAAGCACAGCAGTCTATGTCTAAGACCAAACTGAAAAGATATTGACGAAGTTAAGAAAATTCTGATAGAGGCAAATTTATGAATCTTAATAGTATACATTTTGTACCGTTGCTATCAAATACTTCAGTTACAAAATTGTGATTTATGAGCCACTTAGTTAGCTACTATTAGGGCGATTCACTTTCGGGCTCTTATCACAATTTTTTTTTGTTTTTTTTCTGTGCTAGAACACACAATATTTACTTGTGCTCGAGCTGCATTTTTGACAGTTGCAAAAGTACACCAAAGACAGATATGTTATTACCCGTATTTGCACTGTATTATTCTTTTTACGTTAATTATTATTTAGTTGACCTTGTAACAAGTGGTAAATATTATATTTGCTTCAGCACTAGAATTAAGAGCTTATTGTTAGGTTCTAAGTAAGATAAGTGCTAGAAATATATTGATTCATAAATTGTTCTAATATTTGGTTTAATACTTTTCACGCATTTTTATGGTATTTAACTTTTACAAGTGAATTGATGTTAGTGGAGTTCATAATTTTGTACCAAATTCCTTGAGAGACTGTTACATTGTTCAAATGGTTTTAAAAGATATATGTGATCCGTTTTCGATTCTTTTTTTAAAACTTGATTCATAATCTAAAGAGTAAGATATAATGAATGTTATTTAAAAAAAATTAAGCTTTCCTTGTTTAAATACAGGTGCATTATTGTATAATACACAAAACATAGCATGCATATAGTATATTAGGGAATTAATGGATGGAGGGTATAGATAATTAAATATTTTGATATTTTTCGTATTGTCTCCTGTAAAATCACCAGTGATATAATAATGTAGGTACTATGCAAAAATAAAATTAAAAGTTGTCCCTAACATTGTATAATTTTAATATTTGGATGTAATAAGTGGTATACATATAAATAAATCGTTTCGTGGCATAGTAATTCTTGTATTTTATATCCCTATTGTGATTTTTTAATTTACTTTCTAGACGACGACGATTAAATAGCTCACCTCTTGCAAATTACCTACGTAATCTGTAGCTGCGATTAACATCGAGATTATACAGACCGATGAAAATACGCAATTTCATTGTATATATATTTATATATGTGCGTTTATAAAGATAGCAACCTAGGTGCAGCCGTTACAGCAGCGTGAAGAGAAAATGACTTGTTGTCTTTGTAGCATCTGGACATTTTAACACCTTGGACTCTCTGAAAGAACAATGGCGAACTCCCATACATCATTTTGGCTATAAAATGTAATAACGATAGCTAATTATGTATTACAATTGTGTATTTTACAGCTGCAATGGAGTTAGAAATGCTACGATTATTTCAATAACATATCTTCACTCATTGCAACTTAATCGAATATATCTTACTAGCCGTGCCCCGCGGCTTCGCCCGCTATTATCAAGTTAAAAAGTAGCCTATGTGTTAATCCTAGGTATAATCTATGTACATTCCAAATTTCATCCAAATCCGTTCAGCCGTTAAAGCGTGAAGAGGGAACAAACATACTTACACACACACAAACTTTCGGATTTATAATATTAGTAGGATATTAGTAAAATTAGTAGGATAGTAGGATACTAATTAGCTATCGTGCCCCTACTCCCGTATACCCTACTCTATCTCCCGGCTACATATTAGAATTGAAATACTTGTCTCTGTCGCTTTGACAGAAATTGACAGTGACATTTCATGATATTTATTTATTTACGTTTTCGCTAGTTTGTCCGAACCGAACTTGAAATGGGGTTGTATTATTCTAAGTGCATAATGTAAATAATTTAGAACAAAACATTTTTCTGCGTCCGGGGTTTGTGACTAAACAATAGGTCAAGCAAGTCAGAGGGCCATTATATAAATAAAGTTGCTCGCTATAGTACATCTAACCTCAAAATTTAACAATCTCAGAAAATTTATGGTATATAAGGTTAAGTTAAGAGTTTGTGTAATAGATTGAATACAAAATGAAGATAATTCAACATAATATAACGTGTTCATTAAAACCTTTCTGGTCGTGGTTATGTAAGAGACACTATGCAAGTAGGAATGTGCTGAAACTTAGTGAAAGAGGAATGTATCAGGATATGTTTCCCAATACTGCTGGGTAAGAAGTTTTATGGAGCAAGGAACTGCTTCAATGCAAATCATATAGTGCTCGGTGTATGTCAATAACTCAACAACTATAATTTACAGGAAAGAAATACAAGACTTACTGAATAAAGCTCCTCAGTGTGCATATGCTGGGTTTGATCCCACAGCTAACAGTCTTCATGTTGGTAATCTTCTAGTAATAATAAATCTATTACATTGGCAGAGAGGGGGACATAACGTTATTGCATTGGTCAGTATGCTCTAATTAAAGTTTTAATATAGATAACTAGGAATCCATTACTTAATGGAAATGGACACCAAGGCAAACACTTTGCTGTAACTTAAAGCTTTGAGTAACTCAAGACCTAATTTTTTCGCAATGGATTGAGTACTAAATAGGATACTGAGGTTGTTGTATATAAATATAAGTTAAACAATGTCACAATCTCAGCTCCACACTATGTTCATTTGAGAAGATGTATTGTGGGTGCCAGATATCACACCTAGGACCAGAGATACTAATTTCTCTTGAGGAGAAAACTTGTTTCTACCAGGAATTGAACTGAAACCCGCTGCTTAGAAGGCGGACAGACTATACTTAAACTAAGTTAATAGCATGCTTACTTATAATCTATGTATACACTTGTATGTGCATTGTGAATTTTATCAGCATGTTTCTTTAAGTTAGTGTAGTGTATATAAAAAATTATACCTTTCCAAGTGTATTTAATATCAGTAGTCTCACTCATAAACAGCAGATCTTTAAAAAACACTTAACAGATCTAAATGAAAGTCTAGTTGAAAGTATGCCACCAAGCCAAATATGGTGTTCCGGCAGTTATCCTTGAGAGCCTGCATATTCCAGATCTAGTGTGTTTACCAGCTTAGATCACATCATAACATACCATCAGGTGAGATAGTGGTCAAACACTAGCCTGTCACAAATAATAAAAAAAAATGCTACAAAGTAGTACAAAGCTTACTTCTCTTGAACTAAAAATCTTAAAATTAATTCTGTGAGAAAATTGCATGACTTATATTTGTGGTTATTTTCACTATCAGCGTGAACATAAGCACTTGCAATTTTTATTGTTACATTCACACTTACAGCTCTATTCTAAGCTCAAAGATTTGTATCATTAGTACTGGAAAAATTTACACCACACATTTGTCTCTGTGTCAATGTTTTAATTATAATTTTAGGTAGGAGGAGCCACAGGACACATTGGTGACCCCAGTGGTAGAAGCACAGATAGAGTGGCATTAGAAAAAGAAACAATACAGAACAACATTAGTTGCATCAAGAAAAACTTGGAAACTGTATTTGAAAATCACAAAAAATACATTTGGGATAGTGATGAGAAGAAACTGCAGCCTATCCGGTAATATAATCACATCATAACTTATCATACTAACAACAAATATTCAGTAAAATATTCAATGACTTCTACCCCACCTGTTATGATACAATAGATGTAGGCAAAGGTTTAGTACTCTGTGTTCTTCAGCATAGGTTTTCTTATTTAATGTAGGTGCTTTGATATTCCTGTTGGGGTGTGTTGTGGGCTTCCCTCTATCCCATCAACTCCAACTCCATAAAATAAGTAACTGTGGTTTAATGGCAGCTTAGTTTTAGTAATAGGGTCTGCTTTACACCCTTTTCATAAGACCCCTAAAAAAGTTAAAAGAGCAATATTTTGTAAAATTGAGAACCTTATTCAATTTGGAAATTAGTTAATAAGCATAATAATTATTGTCTAATATTGTTTTAAATTACTGCTTCTGAGTATAAATAATTGTTTTTTCAGGATAGTAAACAATGAGTCCTGGTACAAAGATATCAACTCAATACAATTTGTGAGTGATATTGGCAGAAACTTCCGCATGGGAACAATGCTACTAAAGCAAAGTGTCCAAACCAAACTGAACTCGGAGGTTGGCATGAGCTTTACAGAGTTCACATACCAAATATTCCAGTCATATGACTGGCTGCATTTGTTGAAGAAGTATGATTGTAGGTTTCAGGTAACTATAATTTTTTTTTTATCCAGGTGTTTAGTTTCCTCCTACAAGATATTAATGTGGTGTAACGATTTATCTACAAACTAATGGACCTAAAATCTAACAAACTTTTCTGTACAAATGTACATAAAAGTATATAATATGAAAACAAACCAAAATTATATAATTTGCCTAACCTCCATTAATACACAGCTTACTCTTGCATGCAACAATTTATTAGCGTATGGAGCTACGACTACCGACATTTACAATAATTACAGTTAAAATTTTTAATGAAGTAGGATTGTCGCCTATGTTACATGGGCACGTGTGGGCACAAATGCAAATCCGTAATCCATATATTGGTAGATCTATGAGTAAAACTGATGTATAACATTCAAATAGGTATTTAATTCATTAACTTCAAAAATCTATTTGTAGATTGGAGGCAGTGATCAAATGGGTAACATAAGTGCAGGTCATGAACTGATTAGTAGAACTATGAAGAAAAATGTATATGGTGAGTGTCATTACTCATTACAATAAAATTCTTTCCCAAAACTAAACACAGTTACTTACGTTAATGACTCAGATTTAAATATAGTAATAGGTGTGACATTATTACTGCTCAACTGTGGTGCCTTTTTGCTTTTAAATAATAGCAATTCTCATCCAAATTTTCAAAATATGTCTATTCAATAATTGAATCCTAATTTTGTCATCTTTGACTATCATTTACCAAGGCGAGACAATCTGCCTGCTGGTGAAGTTGGTTGTCCATCTGCCTTCTAAGTAGCAGGTATTGGGTGGTATTCCCAGTGGAAACATAAGTTTTCTCCCTAAGGGATAGTTGTGTTTCTGGATCTGGGTTTGATTTCGTAAGTTACATAATTGAAGTCTTCTAACTTAATGTGGAATTGTGAGTGTGAAAGAATTTATGGTGTGTTAATCATAATGGTCATACACTAGCCTATCTGAAGTTACATAGTAAGGTTTTGTTATTTTCTAGGACTTACTTTACCATTAGTGACGACAGAAGAGGGCGACAAATTTGGCAAATCTGCTGGCAACGCGCTTTGGCTTGATTCTCAAAAGACTAGTCCCTACAGCCTCTACCAATACTTCATAAGGACCAAAGACACAGATGTTGAGAGGCTGCTCAAGTTGTTCTCTTTTTATTCTCTTGGAGAGATAAAGGATATAATGTTTAAACATAAAGAGCATCCCGATCAGAGATATCCTCAAACTTGCTTGGCGGAGCAGTTGACGAAGTTGGTTCATGGAGGTAAAGACAAATTCTTTAACAGGCAGTCATAAAAACTTAATGAAAACTTTTGAGACTTATGTCTGTATGAGTGGCTTTATTTTTAGCATGCAGTACCAATACTATCAATCAACATCAATGAGAAATTTTTATTTCAGAGGAAGGTTTGCAACGCGCTTTGAAAGCCACACAAGCAATATACAGCAAAGACGTTTCGTCCTTAGTTACCCTTGATTCCACAGAAATGGAACAAGTTTTCGAAGGCGCTCCTGTAGTGGAGTTGCTGCTATCTCCTGGAATTACGGTTATGGACCTCGGAATGAAAGCCAAATGCTTTCCGACTGATAGTAAGTATAGTATGTTTAAGAAGAAAAGTGTAATGTTTCTTTTCCTGTCCTTGTTTGGATGCTAATCCAATGCTAATCAAATGCTATATGGAATTGAGTATACAAGTAGCATGTATACTTTACCTGCTAATTCATTCATTTTGTTACTGATATAGGGATTGTCTAGACCAAAACCGAAAACCGCCGGCTTGTAAAGTATGTAGTTGTGTGTACCTACTACCACCACAATTCACCACATCAACATATGGAGCAGAGCTGTTCAGTTATAGATTTTCTTCTGAATATTTGCCTTGTTTAAAATATAAGCAAAACGAACGCATTCACACTCACAGCCCCACACTAAGTTCAAAGACTTGTATCGCGGGTGCCGGAAACATTCACATCACACACACATTACACCCAGAACCAGAAGCACAAATATCCCTTGGGAAGGAATTCGTGCTCCTGCCGGAAATCAAACACCTATCCACTGCGCCAACTGGGTCGTCAGACGAGAAAATAGAGAGAATATAAGCAGTCTTCAGATTTTATAATATTAGTGTGATAGCTATTGTATATTTGTTTCAGGTGATGCAATCCGTATCATTAAAGCTGGAGGCTTCTACATCAACCATCAAAGAATGAACAAAATAGATGAAGCCATCACACAGTCCGTTCACATACTACCTAATTTGATATCTTTGCTAAGAGTAGGCAAGCGGAATTATTACATTGTAAAATGGCAAACATAATATTAAAATGTGTACTTATTTATTTATTTAAAAGAATCTTTTATTTTATATAAATCCTGATTTTTAATAGTAGCATTTTTTAAACAAAAAAACTCGTAATGTTATGGACATTATAATGACTTACAACAGAAGCTTGTATACTTGCAGTATAATAATAAAATGCATATCACATAAAACGTTATAAATACTACATAACATACTTACGTCTAAAATAATATTCACTGAAACAGCATCGCTAAAATTACTAATGCACTGTCGATTTATAAATATGATAAAATATGGCTAGTCGTCATAGTCGTATGTAACGTATTTGTGCTTCACTCGAGCCGACCCCGGCGGCGCGGCGCGACGCGGCGCGGCGTCGAGTACGTGATCAAGGACCACCGTTAATTCCTCTAATATCACAAATATCATCGTAGCATTATTCATAATTGTACACGTTTAAATTCTATACATATAACTAGCGAACCGTTAAGTGAAAAGCGAATTCTCTAAATAGGGAACATCTCGCGGAGGAGCTTTCATTTTAACAGCAAAAGCCGCAGGCTCGGGTCCGACCGATAATCGATTTCAATCACAACATACCGCACGGTACGGGCACCGCAATACAAAAATAAATACGTAATACTTTCAGCAAATCAAAAATATTTCATCTCATAACACTAGGCGAACAGTCACGAGCTGCCGAGCGGCAAACATCAGTCTCTTTAGGATCGGGAACCTCGTGCGAGCGAGGCGCGGGCCGGCGGCGGCGCGGGCGCGGGCGCGGGCGCGGCTACAGGTCGGTGCTCTCCTGCTGCGCCAGCGGCGGCGCGGGCGGCGGCGGCGCCGGCACCAGCGGGCGCGGCGGCCGGCCCGCCTGCGGCCGCGGCGCCGGCGCCTCCGTGATGCTGCCCTCCGACTGCGACAGCTGGCGACTCGCCACGCACAGACTCTTGGGCTCGTCCAGCTCCGAGTCCTTGCCGCCCGAGCTGTGCGTGCGCTGCACGGTCACGCGCGCGCCGTCCGAGCCGTCCGCGCCGCCGCCGCCCACCTGGATCACGGTCGGGTGCTGCTTGTCCACCGAGTACATGTGCGTGCGCTCCAGCACCGTGGGCGCCGCCTCGACCGGGTCGGAGGCGCGCGGCGCGCGGAAGCTCTGCGGGCGCAGCGTGGCGGGCCGCTCGGGCACGGCGGGCTTGTTGCGCAGCTGCACCTCGGAGTCGGCGTCGGGCGGCGCGGCCGGCACCACGGTGCGCGGCGCCGCCACGGGCCGCGGCGGCGGCGCCGCGCCGGGCTTGGCGGCCGCCTGCGGGCGCGCCGTGCCCGCGCCCGCGGCGCCGAGCGACGCGGGCCCGGCGTCGCCGGCGCCGACCTTGGCGCGGGCGACGGTGCCGCTTTGCGCGGTCACGTTGCGCACGACGAACGTGTCCCCGCGCTCGGCGGCGGCCCGCAACGCCTCCAGTTTGTCCCGCTCGAGCTCGAGGCTCTGGCGGCGCGCGTCGGCGAGGTCCTCGCGGCTGGCGGCTCGCGCCGCCTCCTGCAGCGCCTTGCTCTGGCGGTAGGTGGAGCGGTTGATGGTCTGCACGCCGGTGATGACCTTGCCGGTGTCGGAGAGCACGGGCCGCGGCGGTTTGTCGGGCTTGGGCGCGGGCTCGGGCGCGGGCGGCGCGGCCGGCGCGGGCTGCGCGGCGGGCTCCGGCCGCTTGTTCCGGTCGGGCGTGAAGTTGGGCGGCACGGGCGCGAGCGGCTTGTTCTTGCGGCGCAGGATCGGCTTGGGGCTGCCGTGCGGCGGGCTCGACTGGTCGGACAGCGAGCTGTTGGACTGCGCGCGCTTCATGCCGTCGTCGAGCAGGATGAGGCTGGTGTCGTGGCTGTTGCTGCGCGAGTGCCGGCCGGGCGCCGAGTAGTCGAACAGGGAGCGGCTCATGCCGAAGTCGCCGTTGTGGTCGCCGAGCGCGGCGGTCTGGTTGCAGCCGGGGCCGAAGCTCGGCGAGAAGCCGTACTCGCAGTGGTCGGGCAGCAGGTCCTCCTTGCCGAAGGAGATGAAGTAGCAGACGTCTTCGCGGAAGAACCAGTCGGCGTGCTTGATGAGCAGCTCCACGACGCAGTTGACGGCGGCGGTGAGGTGCATGTCGAACGTGGACTCGTCGGCCGCCCACAGCAGGTTGGGCGCGATCACGATGGCGAGGTTGGTGGGGGTCATCTTGTTCGTACCTTGGTTCTGCGTCAAGGTAGACAGGAACTTGATGAGGTAGCGCAGGTTCTGGTAGTTGGCGTCGGGCAGCAGGTGCACGGCCTCCCACAGCGCGTTGAGGCGCGCCTGCTCCGAGGGCTGGCGCGACGCGTTCATGAAGTTGTCGTAGAGGCGGTACGTGAGCAGCGGCTCGGGCAGCTCCCGCAGGTACGACTTGAGCACGGACGCCACCACGTGCACGTCGCGGTAGTCTCGCGGCAGCGGCACGCTGAACAGGCCCGCGTCGAGAGACAGCTTCATTCGCCTAACCTTCGTTGAACCTGAAACCCATTTGAAGCTGTGATGGCGCCCGTTCGCGTCGTCGGAAACCCGCCTCCATATCAGGAGTCGCGGCTTCACGACGGACTAGAGCTTTCGGTTAAAGTAATAACGCGCAGAAATCCATGATGCTCGCATTTTTTAGAGCTCGTCTGGCTTGCAATCCGAGTACCGAAATAGAGTGGTAGTTCACCACCTTCAAAGTAGAAAAAGTATGTCGTTATAATCACTAAAATTTATGTAAATAAATAAACGCTTGAGTGATAGTGGTCAATCGCAAGCCTATCGAAGATAAAAAATTTACATTAATCTGAGGAGTTGATAACTTGACACATAGATGATAGTATGATAGTAGTAATGGTAGCAAATCACGAGATCGATTGTTTTGCGCTAAGCATGGTTTATAAAAATATTCTCCTTGTGAGGGACATTTCTTGGCATTAACTAAAACGTACCTCCAGCGATTCTAAAGAGGCCCTCCTCGTTGAGCGCTAGCTCATGCAGCGTACACACACAGAGCTCTATCGGAAAGGCTATGGTTCGCTGCGCAATCCGGAGGTGATCCTCTAATGGATACCCAAATACAGGCTTTACCGAGCTTTCGTCTGAAACAGTAAAGAGAAAACACATATGATCACGTGAGCCTATTGAGAGCTTGTTAGTTGTTTTTTTTTATGCTTAATAAACAAGCATTTTATCACTGTCTCACCTGATGGAAAGTGATGATACGGTCAAGATGTAGAATACGTGTCTAGAAGATACTTATACACTAGATTTCAAGACTCCCATATTTTACCGTTCAAGGAATACCTAGATACTTTTTTATATTTATTAGGTACCAATTTATTTCAGACAAAATAAAGATTCAAGATTCAAGAAACATTTATTGAAAGACTGAGTATACAATATTTTAAGCTAGGTGTTAGTGCAATACATAGTTATGTCAGTCTACCCACATTGGGCATTCAATGTTCAGCATTTATGTTAATATAACAGCAAATTAAAATACATTCTTTATTATCAATCAAACAAGCATGCTTGCCTATATTTTAAATAATTTGTAATTCCCATTACACATATTATCAATAAAATTAAAAAATTTTATATAGATAATGTCATAAATATAATAAAATACAATATTCTGTAATAAAATACAATAAAGTGTACGTAGATACTAAGAATTAATTATACGGAGTTTATACTACCAAACGAAAATCGGAATATAATTTAATGATTGTTGCTAAACTAAAATAATCATCAACAATTTTAACAGATTTCCTGTCCCACAATATGACAATGTAGTTTTTACTGTAATAAGTATACATATATTATTATGATTAATGTGACGAGGAAACTATTTATTAATAATTATATACCCCTGATATCGGCGAAACGCGCGTCACAGGTGGTGGGTGAGAGCGCAGGCGTTGGAAGTTTAGGTGCTAATTTCAAATGTACAATAGGGAATATTCGCTATAATTAATGGAATGGTATAATTAGTGGAGCACTTGTAATTATAGTCGTTTCGATGCATATACTAAAAATGACGACATCAAGGATATTTACTTCAATTTGAAGCACAAATACCTGAACTAAACATTTCGTACACCCACAATAAGATTTGAAACAATCCGGAATGCTCATCCAATTGTCCAAACTTTATTAATAGATACATGCTGATATAGCAATCAGTTAGTCTGCACGTTATAACTGGAACTCTCTTCAAAGAATAGACCGAATTGCTCACTAGGTAAGGGTTAAATTTGCGTGTATTACGTGTATTCGGTTGATTGAGCTATTAATTGGAGCAGCAATTAATCCAGTGACTTTGATATAACTGTTGTGCAACATTGTAGTTATCCAATCTTTCAACGGTATTACAATAACTTATGAAAGCAGCGATTTCTATGGAATGGTAGTAGTTAGTAGTGGATCCAGATCGCCTATCAGATATTTAATTCTGATAAGTTATCTGTAGTCTCAGCACTTATGTAGAAGTATAAAAAAATATTTTATACCTTTGAAAATATTGATGAAGTGATGATTACTGACATTAGCTTATAAGTTAGGTCAAACCTTTGGTAACCCTTTGGTCACATTATAAGCTAATTAGACTGTGTGAGCCATTTAAATTGAATGTAAATACAATACCTAGTTGATTTGAAATTAAGCAAAACGAAACCTTCTTTTTTTGTAGTTATTTCGGTTTCAAATTTAATCAGATTGGTCAAAGTTAGGTAATAAAGAGTCTAATGTAGCCGGAGTGAGAAAGTGAGACACGATGATGAATTAGAACCGACGATGATAGCACCCACGATTTTTGGCGCGACAAAACTAAGAATTTACTGCTTCTTCTTTTTTCAACACAATTTTTTTTTATTAATGTCATTCTAGGACTAGGTACCTGAAACTACTACCTGGTAACGAATTTCTTACCAAACTTTTAATTTTCTCTTATCACACTATCACGGCAAAGCAAAAAAAGAGGGTCATGATTTTAGCATCGCGGCATCGTACATGTATGTTCGGTGTATATATTATAGGTTTGGTGTTTCCCTCACAGCTAATAAACCGATTGTAGCATATTTTTATGGAGTATCGTTGAATTCGTCTAAAACAGGATTTTATAAGTTAGGTTTCTTTTATAAAAACAAAATGGCATCCGTAGTACTTTATAAAGTATTTACAAAATAAAATGAAATTTTAAATGAACAAATACCATCAAGATATTTAAAAAACGCTTTCACGCTCACAACCCCACACAAGTTCAAAGACTTGTATCGTGGGTGCCGGAAACATTCACATCACACACACATTACACCCAGAACCAGAAGCACAAATATCCCTTGGGAAGGAATTTGTGCTCCTGCCGGGAATCGAGCCCAGGACCCACGGCGCAGAGGGTGGGCACCTGTCCACTGCGCCAACTGGGTCGTATGTATTAAATGTTATTTTAAAATTAGTAAAAGCAATATACCACATATTGCTAGCTGCACATATTGCTGGCATTATATGCCATAATTTAAGTCATTATTTTGGTTTACAATAAAAAGAAACCATTTTGTGCGACTCAGTAGTCGGGTTTTAGTTTATAAACTTTCGTCTTGTTTGATGAGAGGTGCCATGTAAATGTTTGGGATAACAAACATACACAAAAAACATACTACATACGACTTTTTATAATAAGTAACTGTACTTCCAAGATAATAATATAAGATAAATAATCTATTATGCGTATTCTGGTTGTGTGTTTCAAAATGAGTTTACATATTCATAATCTTTTCATTTTGACTACCTTTAGCTTGCTATACGATTTCGCATATATTCTTCTCCGGCACTTATCGGTAAAGAACGACCCGTTGTATTCATAGCTAACGAGTGAATAACTTTTATTTATATAAAAGTGCTCCATGATGTGTATTCAGTGATGGATTTACCAGCAGGCTGAGTAGGCTGGAGCCTAGGGCGGCAGATTTTAGGGGCGGCAAATTTGGGACCAATTTTTTTTGACTAGTTTGCATTCATACTGATTACGGGCAAAAGATGGTGTAATATACACTATCATCCTATTACACTAACCTTTTATTGAAATTGCTTTTATCTTCAAGTCGCGAGTTAATAGGTATCTTCTAATCAAACTTGCTCCATCGTCGACTACATCGTCGCTTACCATCAGGTGAGATGGTGGTCAAAAGTTTGCCTATATTATATAAAAAAAAAACCCATTTGAGGTGGCCTTTTTTTTTTTATTTATTTTTTTTTAATTGTGACTGGCTAGTGTTTGACCACTATCTCACCTGATGGTAAGTGACGATGTGATCGAAGCTGGTAAACACACTAGACCTGGAATACGCAGACTGGTCCGACAAACGCGTGGTAAGACTAACCCTTGTAGCCCTGAAGTAGTTGTTCGCATTCAAGAATTATCCTTATTCTAAGATTGAGTTTCATTCAAATACGCTCAAATATTGCGGCATGAATAGGAACAAACACTTACATACACATTTTCGGTACAAAATATTAGTGTAATGGACTGCAAACCGAAACTGAATCTAATTATGACTAAGTTCAACGATAATTATTCAGAAAGCTTCATTCGAAACACCAAGCACAGAATATTTTTTATTGAATTCGACTTTGACAACTTTCTAACAAAAAATACATCTCTAAAAGATCCTACCGTAAACCCTAATACGTAGCATGAGTAGGCTGCGAAACAGGTCACTGAACTTTAACATGTACCTACTTCTTTGGATAAATAAGATCAGTTTGGAGCCGTTTCCGAGATTCAGAGTATATATTATAATATTATATATATATATACACGACTTGCTCGTTTAAAGATATTAGATAAGATAATAATTACTCACTATAAAGCTTTGAACGGTCAACCAACCTCGGTATAAAACACTACCTAGATAAAAGTTAAACCACTTCAAATTAGATTATACACATGGTTTATTGGCTAAATCGTGCTGGACTAGTTTCGTATCCCATGCACTCTTACCTCTTAGAAGATTTAGATGATGGCCGGCGTCTCAAGCAGCAGGAGCGAAAGAAGACAATAAAAAACAAATCCTCTACGTGATATAAGTACTTACAATGTGATCACAAATTTAAACTACTACTGTTAACACACATTAAAAAAAATTCAAGTAAAACAAATGTGCTAAGTAATTAAAAAAAAAGAAAGATTAATAATAGCAGTGACATCCTGTTGTTGCATTGAATGTAAATAAGGTTAAGTACCTACCTACTCATATCGTATAACCTAACATCAATGCCTATAAATACGACAGTTGGCGTTATCTCGTTCATGACCGAAGGGTCCGGGGACATTAGTAGTTAGATAAACTTTATCTAACTATTAATGTCCCCGGATCTGTCAGAGTCAGAGGACATAATATTGCAAAAGTTAATCGTCATAAATAACAGTTTTTGTGAAAATACAAAGATCTACTAAAAATACTATATAAGGGTTATGGAACACAAGCTCTAGCTAATATAGCGCAAATAGTTATGTTTTTATTCTATATCAATAAAACGAATGGTGTTGTACGTTTACGTCTTTGATTCGTAAATGTTCATTAGTTTTAATACATTTTCTATAGCAAGTGGCCAAAATCAACGCTTTAAAAATACCCCCGACGCGAGGACGGCTTATCCGAGGCAAACGGCTGCACCGATTATCTCTTAACAGCTAAGAAAACTCTCTATCGAAGTAACCTTTCAAATAGAAAAGGCGAGAGGTCTCTCTTAAAAACAACCAAGTTTAATATCTATTCTAATCTACTGTCAGATACGATTTATGCAGGATTATATCAAGTCGATGAGTAGCCTTATACATAGCCCGGAGTCCTAACGGCGATATATCAATCTCGTTAGGCAGCGAGACCCAGAGGCCACCACTTCCGAGTCCTTTTGGGTACCTCTTTTTGTAAGACAGATTGTGGCATAATATATTTTCGTTTGTAATCTAAATTAGGGGTACAATTGTAGCAAAAGTAAGAATTGCTCCTGTTAGAAAATAGTACGATATTTTCTAGTATCGTGTTTTAATAATACCATTATTTTGCTTTCTCCGACTTTTAGAACAAAAAGTTTTGGATAACGTTAATAGTATTCGTTCCGGCTATTTTAAATTATAGGTACCCGGATGACCGAGCTTTGCTCGGCTGAAAACACGGATAAAACGACGTTTTCTAAAATTGAAACCTAGCTATATCGATTTATCGCCCCAGAAACCCCAAACAAAATTTCATGAAAATCTTTGGAGCCGTTTCCGAGATCCTGATTACACAAGAATTGCTTTTTTAAAGGTATTAGATGTAGGTACACCTACCTAATGTTATTAATTATTATTGAAACATGTACTTTAAATAAATAGTAATAAACATTAATTATCATAAATAATCTGTAAGTCCTGTTGTGTTGAATTTAAAACTATAATTTAATAAATAATATAATATCCATTATCATAAACAGTGGAACGAAAGAGACTGTATCCCACGACAAAGGATTGTTCCTAGTGTGGGATCCTGGGCTCAAATGGACTACAATAACATCGTGTTATTGAATGTAACAGATTATAAGCTTCATAAAATAATGTATATACTATTCTATATGTACTTAATACCTAAATAGGAAAGTGAATAATGGCGCTTACTTGTACACTAAAATCTACACTATGTTAGTCGCTACTTAGGTACATTAAGTTTAGATGATTAGGTACATTAAGTTTAGATGATTTGTTCAAGGATACGAATTTAAGTATATTATCTATGAACAAGTTGGCCAAATCGGACATACTGCTAAATCTGACAAGTAGTTCTCGCTCAACATGTTGCGACTCTCGTAAAATAGTAATACTAGTTACACATATACAGCAACATATACATTTATATAGACAACTATACAACTGTATATTTTCAAAACTGTTTTCTTATACTTAGAACCAATACCCATCACCATGAGTGAACATGCAAATGCGTTTGAGGATAGTATGTGCTCGGTTTTTCAATTAAGGTTGAATAGCCGAATAGGGGCAGTGCTATTGAATGTAACAAAAGCGAATGCTCATAACATATATGAAAGAATGGGCTATGGCATCTTACTGGCGGAAGGAAGGACAATACTGATATCTCTGTGAATTACATATTAAGTACCTTTGCAGATGTTTTGTTTGATAGTTGTTTAATATACTGTTTACATGCATCTTAAGTAGGTAATCTATACTAAAAGAAAAATAATTGAATTCAACAGCAGCCTCAAATTCACTGGTCTAGGCAGAATCACACTTGTTAATATTATCACAGCAAGGATTTACAAATAAATAATCCTGTCTTCACCATAATTTTTCAACTACACTAAGTAGAAAAGGTAATTGGGAAGAGCATTCCCTGGATGTAGAAGATATTCTAATGAAATGATTATAGTAATAAACCCGACGATTAACAGAGTAAACAAATGCTTACTGATAGGACTATGTCTATTGGGTGAAATAATTAAAACAAGGATATGATTGCATTTCTATAATACCATGCATAAGTTTCTTACGATTTCAAGCATAGGACAGAATGAAACAAGATGATTAAAGTACCACAAGCAATGATCATACATTTAACTTACTTATAGCTCTCTCCAACTCTGGCACTGTGTCTTGTAAGGTATGTAATGCAGACTCATGGTATGCCCTCTGCAACTTTACATATTGTAACAGGGTATGTGCAAGTTGGGCTTCTTTGGCGACTAGAGCGAACATATCTGCAGCTAACGCATCCCTGGCTGACTCTACTTTGTTTCCCGCATCTTCTAACTCTTCTTTTGCGGCACTCAGTTTTATCGGATTCTCCTCTTTTTGCTTATCTAAATGCTGAAAACAATTATTTTGTTGTTTTGGTATATTTTAGACCTAAACAAGATGCAGTACTTTGTTTTATCGCCGATATCGAATACTTTGTATTATTAGACCTTATCAAAAACAAATAATTCATAATCTTAAGATAGAATATATATTTTTTTATTGTCGATAGGCAAGCATTTGATCACTTTCTCACCAGACGGAAAGAAATGATGAGGCCGAAGAAATTTAGCATACTTGCCTAGAAGATACCTATTCACTCTTAACTTGAAGACTCCCAGATTATATACCGTTCGGGGAACAAATATGCGGGCATCTTCGCAGTACGTCATCCATTTATGTATATATCATATTATACATAAATGGATGACTTTTGCTAGTTTGGTTGCTTTTCGTTAGATGGTAAATCGAGCATGAGGGATTTAACTCGTGTAATTCCTACGCACATTCGCCAAAATGTAAATGATAAATAATGTAACGATATTTATCTAATTGTCTCGACAAGCAACGACGTCTAGCAAGCCACAATTTTTTTTTTTGCAACAATACCCAATAACATTTTTGGAGCTTGCCTTCCTACTTGACGACACAAGAGACCATGCTATAGATTGTATACGCAGAGAAGACGCCTTAAAGGCTTAAGGCGTCTTTATATATTTTCTGGGATAGAGAGAGAATTTTACTCATATTTGAGCTACATATGGGGACTACAAACATTAAACAATATTACACCAACTCAGGCTCGAGAGGCTTTTGGGCGGAAACGACCGACGTCGACGCAACGCGACGACGACGCGACGACGTGAGAATGTAGCGTGAAGAGTGCTTTTTTCCAAGCAATACTCTTTAATACTGCGCGTGATGCGAGGCAGCACTTTAAAAGATACGGTGTTTAATTTTTTTTTCCATATGAAAAAAGAGCTAATGGAGCTGGAGATTCTCTTATGACCACGAAATAAAAGTCCGTGTTGCATTAGAGCGGCATTTTAAGGACAAAGACATAGATTTTTTTAAAATGAGAAATGGATTTAAATACATAATATTTCTAATAAAGAACTTCTTGATAGCCAGAAGGATTTTAGTAGGTTATTAAGGTGTTTTGCTGGGGTATCCCACCATCAGGCGAAAGTCCTGTCACTGAAGTGGAAGTAAATTATTAGTAAGGTTTCTGATCGGAAAAAACGTTCGGAGTCCGTTCTCCCTTCCCACAGATTCTGTTGGTCTTTTTCTGTGTGATGTCATAAGAGGTCTCTTACCTCCATCACTGATGGCTTGCAAAGCCCCTATTTGCGCCTTCCTTGGCTAGTTTGTCTGCCATTGTATTCCCTGTACTCGCATGGCTTTTTGTCTTGTCTTTTTGTCATTTTATTATTAATTATTGTATTGTACTTGTTTGACATATTTTGAAGGGTATGGTAGCTTTCTGCGGCCACTCTAGATCTTGTTACAGCTTTTTTGTGAGACTAACGCAGAACAATTGAAAAATGAGCCCGTAAAGTAGCAACCCTATCTAAATATCAGACGGATTTTGGATTAAAAAAAACAGTACTACAACTGATAATCTTAGATTTGACTAATCAAGATTAATTGTCAACATTACTCATAGGACTATACCATGTTTTGATTGATAAGAATAGATATCTAGTGTATTAGTGATAAGGTTTACTCACATTATATCGGCTAGCTGCAGAATCTCTTTCACTAATAAGTCTGCTGAGTTGTTTCTTTGCTTTCATAATCGCTGGCAGGTCTTGATCATAGATTGTTGATAGTGGTGTGCATACTAATTGTTCCACCTTTACCTCATGATCTGCTATTTCATTTGCTAGATACTTCTCAGTACTACCTGAAATATTAAACAATGATAAACTTGTCTAATTTGACTAAAGTTAAATGTCACTTGTCAAAATAAGATCATATATATTTTTGCCTCTTGTAAAGACTTTTGTTAACTAAAACAAGAGGCAGAGTTAAAAATAGATTTGTAACACAATCACCTTCTTGCAATTAAGATATTAGATTTCATTTTGTTTTTTTTTATATATAGATGTTTTATCTTTTTATCAATAAGGGGGAAAAATATTATTAATCTTATTTAGATTGCAGATTTCAAATTTTGGGGCACGGTGAAATGATAATATTGTATTTTATTCCACAGGTAAATAAACATGACTACATACAGAGTTGGTAGAATATCACTTAGAAAAGTACAGAGAAAACGTTATACAATAATGGAGAAATCACCTACTTAACGAACAGCTCTTTTGTGCATGACTATCACTACAATTTCAACTAACATTTAACTTTTCTAGTCTTCCTCTCGGCAAAGTTTAGTTTACAGTGCGGGTTTGAGCTATCTCGTTCTTGAGGCATAAAGCGTGCCGGCCGGTTGCTTGAATTCAAGTCAAAGCAGTTTAGCCAAAAATAATAGTTATTATAATTCTTCATGAAAAAAAATAATAAATAGAACTAAATAGGTAAAACTGTACAGCAAATAAACAAGAGATTTTAGGTGTACTATACAGCAATTTTGTTATTTAGAATGGTAATAAGTGGTAAGTGCACAGATGCCATCAAAATCTCCCTGAATTTAGAGGGAAAAATATTTGTGATTAATATCTTATATTTATATATTTTTTAGTATAACAACACAAACATGGTATAAGAGCAAATTAAATTAGGACTTACCACATTCATGTAAAATATATTTCAATAAACTTTCTTCTTCATCGAAATTGCTCGCTTCTAACATAGCCAGCCCAAGTAAATACTCAGGCAGCTTTTTAAGTCTCTTTTCCCTCGCTGCAGGATCTTGGCCCTGTGTGCTCCCAGCCCCTGTCGATAGCCTTTTACTGACCAGCTGGAGCGCATTCCGGAGCTGTTCAACCTTTTTATCAGCCGCTTGGAGCTCATCTGTCCATGTTTCTCCTTTACCTGACCTGCCATATTATTACTTTTCAAACAAGCGTTATCAAACATCTTATATATCGGTTTAGATTATTGCAATACAGCTGAATACGAGATTATTCATATATACCACATATCACAGAAGTATACAAAGAGGGGCAAGTCTTATCTGATAAAAGTACAGGCATACCTTGAAAATGTTTGGTCGGCGAGTTGTTTTACCCTGTAGAACTGTTTCTTCATTTTGTTAAAATATTTCGTTAACTTATTTACAGGCTACAAGGTCATTGGACTCGGTAATAAAATAATAAAAATGACCTAACAAGAATTTCAGAATTGACAGTAAACGAGTGAGATCATCCTCAGCTAGGGCTAGAAATGATGCACTATCACTTATTTCACACTAAGATATATTCAATAAGGCACTACATTTCTTTTTTTAAACACACGGAAAATGCAAGTATCAGTAATCAATTTGTACTAGCTAAAAATCAATAAAATTAAATAAAATACAACACGAATATCTCTCGGCTCGATGAATCAGAAAATACAATAACCACAGATAGTAAACATTCATACTAAAATGACTTGACAGCATTGGCACTTGGCAGCGAAAAATAATTATATACTCTATGATAACAGTGATGGTACCCTGTGGCATAGCAAAGATACGTAATAGGCCCTTAATAGGGGGATAATAATTGCAACAGAGATAGGTAATAGGGGTACAGCCCCCCGATTACCTATCTTTGTTGCAAACGGTTTCAATACTAAATTGACAAAACTCCTAAGAAATAAGGTTCATTTTTGCTTAATTTTAATTGAAACCGCGTGCAACAAAGATACGTAATAGGGGATCTATTACGTATCTTTGATGCACGCGGTTTCTATTTGTATTATCAATAATGAAATAGGGTTCATTTTTGCTTAATTCAAATAGAAACCGCGTGCAACAAAGATACGTAATAGGGGGTCTGATGTCGTACTGCGGAGACGCAAAAATATATTTATATATTTTCCTATAATTATTAAAAATCCCTTGAATCAACAACGCCATTGTTTCACTGTTACGGCAAAAAAACAAGTTCAATAGAAAGTCTTGTCAAGTTTTTATCAATTATTATTTACTAAAGCACGGCATGTCGCGGTATTTGATTGTCTGGACTTAGACATTTCCTGTGACTGGCGACTAGGACTACTTTGCTGAAACATTTTTACTTTTTACTGGCTAAATGAACAAAGTTTGCGTAGCCAGAATTAAAAAAACAGTGAAAGCTGTAGTTTGAAGTTGAAGAGTAATGAATAGTTGCAATAAACGGAGTGATTACAATATCTTTGGTTGCAAATTCAAAATAACAATAAATATGACGAACTGCTGCGAAGTATTTTTCTACAGCATTCTGTATATTAAACTTATATGCTAAAATCGCGGAACACAGATGTCCGTGAATAAAACCTATAATGCTGAGGATGTCTGATTATTTACTTAAACATTTCGAAATAGTGAATTGTGTGTGATACATCTCACTTGTTTGATCATTTGGGGAGGGAGTGCTTATTGGTTGTATGTAATATCAATGCAGGAGAGCGTAAGTAAATATTGCAGTCTGCTGTTGTTGGCCTCAGTGAGACGTCGTGACGTGCGCCGTATTATTACACTACAGTTAAAATTATTTCATTAAAATGGAACGAAAATTTGTTAACGTTATCCTTCTTGGGTTTGGTTTTATGTTCGTGTTTACTGCTTTTCAAACTATGGGAAATATAGAGGTGAGTAGAATAAACCACTTTTACTTTTCTGTTGTTTATATTATTCTTTCACAATACACCGCAGCACGTACAACAATAATTTAGCTACTTAAATAAGCTCTTCTATGGCTGGTAAAAAAAAGTAATTATGGTGCTTCTCATACAGATTTTAGTTCTTTGCGTTTCAATGGACTTGCGCGAATTTGGTATGTTTCCTCCCAAGTCCTTTAATTTACGAAATAATATTTGGCTCGTCCCTATACTCTCAATAAATAGTTCCCAATGCTGTGGTTTGTTTTGTTCATGTACTCACTCTGTAAACGTCATCTATTTCAAATTATTATTAGTCAAATTGAATTTATTTTATACTTGAACTATACTTTGTATATATCAACCGCATTAACCTGTCACCATAATCACAAAAAAATATCCGGCAGCTATCCTTGTGAGCCAGTCATTCTAGGCCAAGCATGTTTTAACCACATTGCTTACCAATCATTTAAAGATCTGGTAGCCAACACTTGTCTATCAATAACAATATTATTGTTATGTGCCTCATGTGCAGTCTCTACCAATGGTAATAAAATGTTGAGTCAAAAAACGTATTAATTACAAATATTTTGAACATGCATTGCCTGAACTAGGCACTCTGATATATAATTGAAAATAGAATGAGCTCTTGTGAAAGATTTTCTTTGTTTTGCATATTTGAAAAATTTCTTCAACTAATTCTAATTCAAAATAATTGCTTTTCAAGTCTGGTACATTTGTTGCAAAAGTCAGTCCATTCATTGATAAAATCCTTTCTAGGTACCAGCTGGAATTGGGGCCTAACATAATAATATCCTAGATATATGTTGTGAAAAATTATAAGGATTTCATTAATAATAATAAAAATCTTTATTTGATTACAAAACAAGATTGACACTTTCAGTAAACAGTTAAAATAAATTAAGATACATGAGTGCATATTTGATAATTAAGGATCCCTGAACCCCTAATTAGAACAACCTGTGTCGTGGGATTCAGTTTCTCTCGGTTCAATTTTCGCTCGACGACCCAGTTGGTGCAGTGGACAGGTGTCCACCCTCTGCGCCGTGGGTCCTGGGTTCGATTCCCGGCAGGAGCACAAATTCCTTCCGGCACCCACGATACAAGTCTTTGAACTTAGTGTGGGGCTGAGAGTGTGAATGCGTTTATTATAATTATCCTAATTACTGTTCTAAATATCCCAAGATGAATATTCTTACTTAAAAAAATTATTTAGACTTTACCAAGAAATTCTATCTTGCTGTTGGATTTGTGTTATAAGATAGAGATTCTTGGTAAAGCCTCATAATTTTTTTAGTTCTCAAATGCTCTCTTATGTTTGTCATCACAAGCTGTTGCAATGTTTCAGCTATCTTTAATCAGTCTCAAATCTTTGTATAGGGAGACCTCCTTGTTTTGATGGCAATTGTAAACATGGTCATTTCTTTCTGTGACATTTGAGTCAATGGCTGCCGTGGAGGGAAGTTGACAGGTCATTGACATTAAAACCGGGCACTGATATCATGGATATATGGATAGCATTATTAGAATTTAGCATTAGTAGTTCTAAAAATTAAAAATAAGAATACTTGATCTACATTTTATCCCATGTCCCCTAAGTGAAGCCTCTTTTCGGGGCTCGAGCTACTTTTGTTTATATTATACATATAACAATATCACCAAACAAACGCAAAAAGGGCCGACATGCGACCTAGTTGCGGAAAAGAGCCTGCGCACCAAGTAGATCACCAAACAATTTAATTCACCAAAAGCCTACTCGACTAGAAAGGACTGCATTCCGCACATGTCATTATCAATACCACCCAACGGTTATCATATTGCGACCTTGGCTAGTTGAGTAGCTTTTAGCTGTTCTATAAATGTCAAATTAACATAGATTGTTCTATGTGATATCGGTGTTACGAAAAGGAACAACATATTACTAATACGAGCAACATATTTCGAAAACGATCAATGTAGGTAACAAGTTTATGTACATGATCAAAATCAAAATCAAAATCAAAATAATTTATTTGCTAGAATGTAGGTATACATTGATGGTGGATATTAATTTAATTTGTTCCTTATACATTCTACCATACAAGTTGGTGCGCAAATGTGTGATATTATTATATTTATTCTTTACATATACAAATTACATTTAGTTATAAATCAAATACACTCTTTCAGGCACAATCATAGTAAAATTATTATAGTATTATATTAATCTACCTTAACAAATGTCAATAAATATTAGTAAAATAAGTATTAAATGTCATGTGTAGAAATAATGTCAACGTAATAAATAAACAATAATAATCAATTCAATTCATTTTTTTTTAAGATTATACAATATTAGTCACGGCCTTAAAATTCATAAACTCTTTGAGGGTATAAAAACAATTTTCAAGTAACCACTTTGTAAGCTGCCTTTTAAACATAGGCAGAGGCAAGTCTTTAAAGTAATTAGGTAGTTTGTTGTATACTATAATGGCATTTACAAATGCATTTCTTTTGTGTAGTTCAAGTCGGCATTGTGGTATGTAAAGTTTAAACAAGTTTCTTCGACTTGCCTGTCTAGTTACTACATCACAGTGTTTTTTGAAGTAATGGCCATGTTGCGTTACAAAAATACACAACTCTCTGATATATATACATGCCAATGGAAGAATTTGAAATTGTTTAAATAATGGTTTGTTTTGCATGCTTATATATAGTTATATAGTTTTATCAAGGTAGCTCAGAATATCATATCTCACAATTATCTGCCTATTTCGTTACCACTGCTTTCACTCAAAGGGTATAAACCATAATCCTCTGGCCCAGTGCGGTTGGTGGATGACAGTCAAGTTCACCTATTTTGTGATTCTTGGACATGGCGGTTTTTTCATGATGTTTTTCGTTCGCCGGCACCATTATCACTGCAATTAAAAAAAAATAAAAAATTGTTTGTTGCAAGAATGAATCTGAATCATCATTCTACAATGAAAATGGTGTGTAAGAAATAAGCAAAGATGCTAGCAGTAATTTTCTACTTATTAAACATTTGTTATAAACACTACTTAAATTAGATACTACTTAATATTTTTTGTCTGTACAAAAATAATTTCGATTTTGAATGTCAAAAAAAATTTATACTGAAATAAAGAAGGAAAACAATTGAAATAGTTATGTCTACTTGATTCAAGTCAAATCAAATCTTCTCAATAATACAGTATTAATAAAATTTCAAAATTCCTTATTCATTCAAATCAATAAGACATCTGCAGCCATAATGTCAGTTTTCTATGAAACATGTTAGTAGTTAAGTCTTTGAACGAGTTATGTGTATTGTTATATATGTACTTGTTTTGCAGTAATAGTTTTAGTTTTTATTATTTGCAGTAATTTATTCCTAGGTGTAACAGTCCTACCAACGACTTTTGATTAGTAGTTTAAAATAGGCTGGATGTTGTCTGACAAAATCGGTCAGGCATATTTCTTTTCACTCTAAAGGCTTTGCCAATGTCAACTGAGTTTTCATATATAGCAGGAGACCATACAATAGTGACGTTTCGACGACCCAGTTGGCGCAGTGGACAGGTGTCTGCCCTCTGCGCCGTGGGTCCTGGGTTCGATTCCCGGCAGGAGCACAAATTCCTTCCCAAGGCATATTTGTGCTTCTGGTTCTGGGTGTATTGTGTGTGTGATGTGAATGTTTCCGGCACCCACGATACAAGTCTTTGAACTTAGTGTGGGGCTGTGAGTGTGAAAGCGTTTGTTGTTTGTTTGTTTGTTGTTTCCGATATGCTCTGAGCACTGCTTCAGTTGATCCTGTCATTCTTAACAGTTTTATTGCAAAAACGAATCCATCTAACTTGTCACAAACATATTCAATACTAGCCGTGCCCTGCGGCTTCGCCCGCTATTATCAAGTTAAAAAGTAGCCTATGTGTTAATCCTAGGTATAGTCTATGTGCATTCCAAATTTCATCCAAATCCGTTCAGCCGTTAAAGCGTGAAGAGGGAACAAACATACTTACACACTTACACACAAACTTTCGGATTTATAATATTAGTAGGATGCGCTTCCCAATCGCGATGTTTGTCTAGCAAAGTCCTAAAAATTTAACTTTATCTATTTTACTGTTTAGATTATATTGAGATCAATCTGTTGTTTTCTGTAGCTGGTAAATTTTTCCATTTTAGCATTGCTAGTATTAAATTAAAAATATTAAAGTCGCTCAAAGCTAGCGTGACTAACGCAACTCAATTGATTTTCATATAAAATAATATAATATATATATATGGTAATATATAATTCACCAGTAAAATGGGTTAATATTGTCTCAAAGCTAGTTTTTGCATAATTTAGAATGACACTTCTTTTTTGTAACTATAAATCATATTTACGCATTGCTAGTTCCGTCGTGCCGCTTCTGGTTAGTTAAGAAACTAAAGATTTATAACCATACTATATTTAAATTAAAGAAATTCAAACTTAATCCCGATGCAACTGAAGTCTTTCTAGCATGTTTCTGTAGAGAAAACGTGATAATGTATTACTTATATTTTCTGAACGGCTATGCTTTATTGGACGTGCTCTACTGAATTCAAAGATTGCAGTCTATGTAAAGTAATTTGATTAATCGCATGAAATGTGTCTTATTAAGGGGATGACACAATAATTTATTTTGTTTTCTTAATTTTTTTTTAGCTACATCAGCTTTATTCGACATTCAAAATATAATGCTGTCTATACATTACCATGTTGTAAGAAGATTAACATTTAAAGAAAACAATACATCTTCAGTGCTCACGCGTACACTCGAATAAACAACACTCGAGTTGTTTATTATTTATGTCGCAGATAGATACAAAGACAATAAATAATTATGGTTAATGGTGTAAAGTCATCGACGGACTATATTTACACTGTTTTTTTCTTTTGTCCTTATTACCTTAAAGAAAACACTTTGATCTCTATTTTCTTTGATTAGAACATTGACTACGCGCCAACATAAAAATAACGCATTGATCGGTGAAACTACTTTTTCGAAGTCATTTCTAAAGGAACTTGTAGAATATTTTCAATTATAGTTACTTCAGTTTAAAACATAGACCTATAGTTTTTATCTAGAGACGAATTATTTTCTATTATATATCTTGATTTTTTAAAGTTGACCGCTTACTGGCATTGTATAAAATAAAAAATATGTAAATCAATAAATATTTTTAATTATCTATAATGTATTCGAACACGGTTCCACAGATCCTGAGCATGCCGCCTTAAAAACGATGATAAATGCGCAAATAACGAAAATTGCGCTTTTCGGTTATCTTTAGTATTACTTACCATTGCCTACCAACTTTTAAAAACAACTTTCCAGGTTATTTAGCTTTCACGACAATTGGAGTCATACAGGTTTTACTCGGTAAACCTTTCAAGAGGGGTAAATGTCCTGTCGATGTCGGTCGTCCGAAATACGCCGATGCGCTTATGTTTGTTATATTTGTTAACTTACGGTAATCGCTGAAAGTACCCAATAACTCCACTTACTAGGGTATCTTGTATTATTTTTGTCAGAATATCTATCTATAGTAAAATGCTACGTCAATAGAGAAGACCTTGAGTATTGACTACAATTTGAAAGATACGAATATCCAATACAAGGTCTTATAATGTAAGTCACAGAATGTAGATGTAGAATGTTCGGCACTGTAACAATAGTCAGTAGTTCCATTAGGTGAATGATGTATATTACACAAATGTAACTTGTTTCTGCCCCCGAGCATGACATATTTAAATTAGGTGGTACATAATACCTGGATTTGTGAAGTCCTCGGAAAAATAGAACGTGGCACCTGTGACTGATTAGTTCCAGTCTACAATTCCAATGTTAAATATACCTACGCCCTTTTCAAAAGAAATAAAAATCTATGAAACGTTTACTTACATAAATTTCAATATATAGCAAAATGATCGTAGAGAAAAGTTCGCGCAACATTCTGTTCTGTTATTTTTCAAAAATATTTCAAGTCTAAACCAGCTAAAATATTACGTAACATTCTTTTTACCAATACATACAGGCGCACAGGATGAGATCGCAAACAATAAAAAAAAATGCAGAAATCAACACGACCAACAAAGTATTTAAAGAACAGGAAAGTATGAGTAGTACCAATAAATAGCAAGATATTTCATAAATTGTTTATATCATGGCTTCATTGTGTTGTATCTACCAAAATGTTTTATTAACATTGTTGCAAATATCTGATGTATGCACTAACTAAGGATGCTGTGAGATAATAAGGACACTGAATCTCGTAGGTACGTCTCCTTACATAATGTTTATTTCGTAAGAAACTGTGTCACTGATAAAAATACCATTAATTATTTTATTTACGGTCCTGTCGCACTGTCGCAACAATTTATTGTAATGCACAATATTGATGTTAACTTGTTTATTCGCGATTATGCAAGATGTTGAGATCATCGGTTGAGATGATGAACCTACTACGGCGTCTCAGACAATTTATTAATTGGGAACTGCCCGTAGGCGTGGTGGTTGGCTGATCGTCTGCCTTCTCATCAACGGGTATAGGGTGTGATTCCCGATATGTATTTTTCTCAGTAAGGGAAATTTGTGTTAATGGTTCTAGGTGTGATTCTGTGTGTGATGTGAATGTTTTGTGAGTGTCAAAGCGTTTACGTTATTAAAATTATACATTTTTGTATTATCGTTTGATCATAACGAGCTACTGAGTAGCCTTTGTTGAACCATAAACTTGCCATATTTTGATATTTGATGATGCGATCGAGGCTTACAATGGTAGCTGAGAGAGAGTGAATGATAGGAAATACCCTGATTTGCTTTCATTACCTACATGTTATTTGATAAGAGTTCATAAGAAGACATTTTACCTGAAAGTTCATAATAAATTTTATAGGTTACTTGATATAATGTGGATTAAAAGTATACATATGAATATTTGTATTGAACTTTTCATTTACCATTCGTGCACCTTCTTACGTAGGCTTGGATGATTAGTTGAGCCCACTCTATTTGAAACTTCTTTACATGCACAATGCGTCAAAATGTAATTAATATCTATGTAAAATTTTAATATTTGTTCATCAATATACTAACGTATTACATAAATGTAAGCTTCCTTATTGTTCCATCAGAAATTGCAATCTCATTTAGTCCAGCAATAATTACCATACGTGCTTACTTATGGCGCAATCAGTGAGGGATCATTGCCTGCTCAATGATCATGGATTACTATCAATTTATTTTTATTTTCATTATTAGTACGCAAAGCAATACCTGAAGAATAAGTAACGCTAGTAAAGTTTATGCAAGCAGCAGTATGGTTACGTAAAAGTAACGGATATTGCGCGGCCGAGAATGTCGACGTTCGGCGCTGCTTCTAGTTCTACACTTCTACGCCTTTGTTTGCGAGTACTATATTGTTATCAAACAGTTCTTTGCACTATGAGAAATGGAGTGTCTTCATAGTATACTTTTCTTTTATCTTTTATAAGCTAGTGTTAACCAACTCACCTGATGGTTAGTGATGATGTGTTCGAGAATGGTAACATTCCAAGTCTAGAATGGCTCTCAGTTATCATCGTAAGTAACTGTATGAATCTTATTTTTGCAGTTAAGAAGGTACATGGCGATTCATTCACTTTATTATCGCATACTAGTCTTTGTACTGCGTCAGGTACCCAGTAACTATACTTAAAGTAGGTCTAGACTAAGAAAACTATAAGTACTGCAGGTTTGGGGTTAAGGACCTCATATTTGTTTTTTGGTATGTTTTTATTATTATAGTTATTATAGCAGTAATTACTAAAAAAAATATATACGAGATCCTTTACCCCAAACCTGCAGTTTAGTTTTCTTTTGAAAACAACTCCACACGTAAACGAAATAGAAACTAAAACAAGCGGCAAATCTAAAATTTGAAATTACTTATGCCATAATATATGTCTATTAATCGTTGCAGATATTTGTCCAAAAATATCTTAATGTTATTATATTAATATTTTAGTTAGATATAACAATTATATATTCGGTTTCCTGTTATTGGTAAATATTTGAAAAAGCTATACCGAAAAAAATATCTATATAATAATTGAACACAAGCAAAGCTTAAAAAAACCGACTTCATCGCTTATATTTCGGTTTTGGATTGACCGATTTCGATAAAATTTATATGACCACCTCTAAAAGTATACTCGACTAAACAAAAAAAAAACATAATCGATTAATAATTGGTGGAGATATCGCGTAACATACATACAAAAAAAAACTTACAGTTGGATTGAGAACCTCCTTTTTTGAAGTCGGTTGAAAATAAAACCGTATTAAAATTTATCCATTTGTTTGAAAACTATGGAGCCACAGACAAACGCTTCTAACTTATAAAAGTACTAAATTACCCGCACGGCTTCTCCCGGATAAAAAAAACATACATAATGCTTTCACACTCACAGCCCCACACTAAAAGACAACAGTTAACACCAAACACACCACATTCACATCATACCCAGAACCAGAAACACAAACTTCCCGTAGGGAGAAAACTCATGTTCGCTCCGGGATTCGAACCCGGTGATTTAAAGGCATCTGAGTCTGTAGTTTCAGAGTATACCTTTTACAAACAAACAAATTTTACCTCTATAATATTAGTACCTATAGATTATTTTGGGTCGAGGGTTATCTTATAATGATATTGACGAGGGCAATAACATCACTGATACGGAAAAAAGAAATTCTAACCAATAAAAATGAATAACCTAATATAGTTATCTTACCACCAGCATTAATTAGTGTTTTCTTGCTTAGATACTTGCTATTGTGGCTTTATGCCTCCGATGTGACATTTAACTCTATGTTTTATCGGTTTTATTCGATAAACTCAAGGATTTGTTTGTTTTAAATTTAGGTCAGGCAGATCTACCGTTCAGATATTTTTCAAGGGTCTTTTTCAATGACATGTCGATTGCTATCCAGATTTGAAAACGGATAAGTACTTCCGAAAATTTAATTCCAGATAGGGCGTCGAGGGAATATTTTCAAAATTTATTTTTTTATGTTGGTTTATTATTCTAGTGCCTTACCTTAGTTTAAAAAGTAGTGGCTAGGCGATCTTATCGATTTTATGGATTTTTCAATGGCCACATGATGTGAAATGTAAAGTTAAATCGAAAATTTTACAATTAAAAAATACATATTCCAATTAATAGAATACATAGATTTAAACTGTAAATGTAAATTAATTAAAATAATAAAATATGACTTTGTTACCAGTATATGTATAGTGGTTAAGGTGGCGATACCAAAATTTCATCTAAAACGCGTGTTTTTGTAACCGTTTTACTCGGCGTTCATAATAAATCCAAATAAAAAAAAATATTCTTCGTAATCTGTGTGATATGATAAATGATGCCTTCTTCTTTGAATATTTATAAAGTTTATAAATATAAAGGACAAAAATATCAAATCTCATGTAAATAACATCAATTTGTATCTTTGTAACACGTCTGTGAAGTTAGCATCTCAAATGTTAGCATCTCACAAAGAAATTCAATATCAAGTGGCATCCAGCATAGTTCTACAGTTCTTGATAAGTTTTATCAATAGTTCCGTCGATTAAACCATTAATATCGTGTTTTTAAAAAATGAGATGCTAACTTCGCACAGACATGATAGCATCTCATCACATTCCGAACACCTGACTACACAAAAGTCTACATTTGATGAGTTCTATGTTCCCAACAAGTTTTGACAATAGTTCTGGCGATAAAACTGATAAAATTGCGTTTTGGAAAAATGAGATGCTAAGTTCGCAAACAGATTGCAGCATCTCAACACAATCCGAAATCCTAACGCCACAAGAGTCTAAATCCGGTGAGTTCTATGCTCAAAATAATTTTCAACAATAGTTCTGGCGGATAATCAAATGAAATTGCGTTTTGAAAAAACTAAATGCTATCTACGCAAGAACAAAATGAAATCTAATCAAATTCCGAGAGTCAGACCAGAGCAATGGTTCTAGATGGAGACCAGCATCTCTTGCTATGAAATGACAAAGAGATATGGCTTCTGGAACTGTCACACATTTCTCCATCGAATTTAGCCTGCATCTCTTGCCATACAATACCATAGACTTTTTCCTATTCCTATATCGATTTTTTTTCCTTAAAAATCTCGTAATTAGTGAGATGCTAGCCTACTGTTGGGAGTTCCGGTTCAGAAAACGGTTCTAGATGATAACCAGCATCTGTTTCTACGAAATGCAAAAGAGTTCCGGCCTCCAAAACTTTTTCCTATTCCAATATCGATTTTTTTTCCTTATAAATCCCGAAAGTAGTGAGATGCCAGCCTATTGTTGAGAGTTCCGGTTCAGAAAACGGTTCTAGATGATAACCAGCATCTGTTTCTACGAAATGCAAAAGAGTTCCGGCCTCCAAAACTTTTTCCTATTCCAATATCGATTTTTTTCCCTGAAAAATCTCGTAATTAGTGAGATGCTAGCCTACTGTTGGGAGTTCTGGTTCAGAAAACGGTTCCAGATGATAACCAGCATCTGTTTCTACGAAATGCAAAAGAGTTCCGGCCTCTTAGACTTTTTCCTATTCCTATATCGATTTTTTTCCCTGAAAAATCTCGTAATTAGTGAGATGCCAGCGTACTGTTGAGAGTTCCGGTTCAAAAAACGGTTCTAGATGATAAACAGCATCTGTTTCTACGAAATGCAAAGAGTTCCGTCCTATAAGACTTTTTCCTATTCCTATATCGATTTTTTTCCCTGAAAAATCTCGTAATTAGTGAGATGCTAGCCTACTGTTGGGAGTTCTGGTTCAGAAAACGGTTCCAGATGATAACCAGCATCTGTTTCTACGAAATGCAAAAGAGTTCCGGCCTCTAAGACTTTTTCCTATTCCTATATCGATTTTTTTTCCTTATAAATCCCGAAAGTAGTGAGATGCCAGCCTACTGTTGAGAGTTCCGGTTCAGAAAACGGTTCTAGATGATAACCAGCATCTGTTTCTACGAAATGCAAAAGAGTTCCGGCCTCCAAAACTTTTTCCTATTCCAATATCGATTTTTTTCACTGAAAAATCTCGTAATTAGTGAGATGCCAGCGTACTGTTGAGAGTTCCGGTTCAAAAAACGGTTCTAGATGATAAACAGCATCTGTTTCTACGAAATGCAAAAGAGTTCCGGCCTCTAAGACTTTTTCCTATTCCTATATCGATTTTTTTTCCTTATAAATCCCGAAAGTAGTGAGATGCCAGCCTACTGTTGAGAGTTCCGGTTCAGAAAACGGTTCTAGATGATAACCAGCATCTGTTTCTACGAAATGCAAAAGAGTTCCGGCCTATAAGACTTTTTCCTATTCCTATATCGATTTTTTTCCCTGAAAAATCTCGTAATTAGTGAGATGCTAGCCTACTGTTGGGAGTTCTGGTTCAGAAAACGGTTCCAGATGATAACCAGCATCTGTTTCTACGAAATGCAAAAGAGTTCCGGCCTCTAAGACTTTTTCCTATTCCTATATCGATTTTTTTTCCTTATAAATCCCGAAAGTAGTGAGATGCCAGCCTACTGTTGAGAGTTCCGGTTCAGAAAACGGTTCTAGATGATAACAAGCATCTGTTTCTACGAAATGCAAAAGAGTTCCGGCCTCTTAGACTTTTTCCTATTCCTATATCGATTTTTTTCCCTGAAAAATCTCGTAATTAGTGAGATGCCAGCGTACTGTTGAGAGTTCCGGTTCAAAAAACGGTTCCAGATGATAAACAGCATCTGTTTCTACGAAATGCAAAAGAGTTCCGTCCTATAAGACTTTTTCCTATTCCTATATCGAATTTTTTCCCTGAAAAATCTCGTAATTAGTGAGATGCTAGCCTACTGTTGGGAGTTCTGGTTCAGAAAACGGTTCCAGATGATAACCAGCATCTGTTTCTACGAAATGCAAAAGAGTTCCGGCCTCTAAGACTTTTTCCTATTCCTATATCGATTTTTTTTCCTTATAAATCCCGAAAGTAGTGAGATGCCAGCCTACTGTTGAGAGTTCCGGTTCAGAAAACGGTTCTAGATGATAACCAGCATCTGTTTCTACGAAATGCAAAAGAGTTCCGGCCTCCAAAACTTTTTCCTATTCCAATATCGATTTTTTTCACTGAAAAAGCTCGTAATTAGTGAGATGCCAGCCTACTGTTGAGAGTTCCGGTTCAAAAAACGGTTCTAGATGATAAACAGCATTTGTTTCTACGAAATGCCGAAGAGTTCCGGCCTCCAAGACTTTTTCCTATTCCTATATCGATTTTTTATCTATAAAAATCTTGTAATTAGTGAGATGCCAGCCTACTGTTGAGAGTTCCGGTTCAGAAAACGGTTCTAGATGATAACCAGCATCTGTTTCTACGAAATGCAAAAGAGTTCCGGCCTCCAAAACTTTTTCCTATTCCAATATCGATTTTTTTCCTTATAAATCCCGAAAGTAGTGAGATGCCAGCGTACTGTTGAGAGTTCCGGTTCAGAAAACGGTTCTAGATGATAACCAGCATCTGTTTCTACGAAATGCAAAAGAGTTCCGGCCTCTAAGACTTTTTCCTATTCCTATATCGATTTTTTTCCTTATAAATCCCGAAAGTAGTGAGACGCCAGCCTACTGTTGAGAGTTCCGGTTCAGAAAACGGTTCTAGATGATAACCAGCATCTGTTTCTACGAAATGCAAAAGAGTTCCGGCCTCCAAAACTTTTTCCTATTCCAATATCGATTTTTTTCCCTGAAAAATCTCGTAATTAGTGAGATGCTAGCCTACTGTTGGGAGTTCTGGTTCAGAAAACGGTTCCAGATGATAACCAGCATCTGTTTCTACGAAATGCAAAAGAGTTCCGGCCTCTTAGACTTTTTCCTATTCCTATATCGATTTTTTTTCCTTATAAATCCCGAAAGTAGTGAGATGCCAGCCTACTGCTGAGAGTTCCGGTTCAGAAAACGGTTCCAGATGATAACCAGCATCTGATTCTACGAAATGCAAAAGATTTCCGGCCTCTAAGACTTTTTCCTATTCCTATATCGATTTTTTTTCCTTATAAATCCCGAAAGTAGTGAGATGCCAGCCTACTGTTGAGAGTTCCGGTTCAGAAAACGGTTCTAGATGATAACCAGCATCTGTTTCTACGAAATGCAAAAGAGTTCCGGCCTCCAAAACTTTTTCCTATTCCAATATCGATTTTTTTCCTTATAAATCCCGAAAGTAGTGAGATGCCAGCGTACTGTTGAGAGTTCCGGTTCAGAAAACGGTTCTAGATGATAACCAGCATCTGTTTCTACGAAATGCAAAAGAGTTCCGGCCTCCAAAACTTTTTCCTATTCCAATATCGATTTTTTTCCCTGAAAAATCTCGTAATTAGTGAGATGCTAGCCTACTGTTGGGAGTTCTGGTTCAGAAAACGGTTCTAGATGATAAACAGCATCTGTTTCTACGAAATGCCGAAGAGTTCCGGCCTCCAAGACTTTTTCCTATTCCTATATCGATTTTTTATCTATAAAAATCTTGTAATTAGTGAGATGCCAGCCTACTGTTGAGAGTTCCGGTTCAGAAAACGGTTCTAGATGATAACCAGCATCTGTTTCTACGAAATGCAAAAGAGTTCCGGCCTCCAAAACTTTTTCCTATTCCAATATCGATTTTTTTCCTTATAAATCCCGAAAGTAGTGAGATGCCAGCGTACTGTTGAGAGTTCCGGTTCAGAAAACGGTTCTAGATGAAAACCAGCATCTGTTTCTACGAAATGCAAAAGAGTTCCGGCCTCTAAGACTTTTTCCTATTCCAATATCGCTATTTTTTCCTTATAAATCCCGAAAGTGTGAGATGCCAGCCTACTGTTGAGAGTTCCGGTTCAGAAAACGGTGCTAGATGATAACCAGCATCTGTTTCTACGAAATGCAAAAGAGTTCCGGCCTCCAAAACTTTTTCCTATTCCAATATCGATTTTTTTCCCTGAAAAATCTCGTAATTAGTGAGATGCTAGCCTACTGTTGGGAGTTCTGGTTCAGAAAACGGTTCCAGATGATAACCAGCATCTGTTTCTACGAAATGCAAAAGAGTTCCGGCCTCTAAGACTTTTTCCTATTCCTATATCGATTTTTTTTCCTTATAAATCCCGAAAGTAGTGAGATGCCAGCCTACTGCTGAGAGTTCCGGTTCAGAAAACGGTTCCAGATGATAACCAGCATCTGTTTCTACGAAATGCAAAAGAGTTCCGGCCTCTAAGACTTTTTCCTATTCCTATATCGATTTTTTTTCCTTATAAATCCCGAAAGTAGTGAGATGCCAGCCTACTGTTGAGAGTTCCGGTTCAGAAAACGGTTCTAGATGATAACCAGCATCTGTTTCTACGAAATGCAAAAGAGTTCCGGCCTCCAAAACTTTTTCCTATTCCAATATCGATTTTTTTCCTTATAAATCCCGAAAGTAGTGAGATGCCAGCGTACTGTTGAGAGTTCCGGTTCAGAAAACGGTTCTAGATGATAACCAGCATCTGTTTCTACGAAATGCAAAAGAGTTCCGGCCTCCAAAACTTTTTCCTATTCCAATATCGATTTTTTTTCCTTATAAATCCCGAAAGTAGTGAGATGCCAGCCTACTGTTGAGAGTTCCGGTTCAGAAAACGGTTCTAGATGATAACCAGCATCTGTTTCTACGAAATGCAAAAGAGTTCCGGCCACCAAAACTTTTTCCTATTCCAATATCGATTTTTTTTCCTTATAAATCCCGAAAGTAGTGAGATGCCAGCCTACTGTTGAGAGTTCCGGTTCAGAAAACGGTTCTAGATGATAACCAGCATCTGTTTCTACGAAATGCAAAAGAGTTCCGGCCTCCAAAACTTTTTCCTATTCCAATATCGATTTTTTTCCCTGAAAAATCTCGTAATTACTGAGATGCCAGCCTACTGTTGAGAGTTCCGGTTCAAAAAACGGTTCTAGATGATAAACAGCATTTATTTCTACGAAATGCCGAAGAGTTCCGGCCTCCAAGACTTTTTCCTATTCCTATATCGATTTTTTATCTATAAAAATTTTGTAATTAGTGAGATGCCAGCCTACTGTTGAGAGTTCCGGTTCAGAAAACGGTTCTAGATGATAACCAGCATCTGTTTCTACGAAATGCAAAAGAGTTCCGGCCTCCAAAACTTTTTCCTATTCCAATATCGATTTTTTTCCTTATAAATCCCGAAAGTAGTGAGATGCCAGCGTACTGTTGAGAGTTCCGGTTCAGAAAACGGTTCTAGATGATAACCAGCATCTGTTTCTACGAAATGCAAAAGAGTTCCGGCCTCTAAGACTTTTTCCTATTCCTATATCGATTTTTTTTCCTTATAAATCCCGAAAGTAGTGAGATGCCAGCCTACTGTTGAGAGTTCCGGTTCAGAAAACGGTTCTAGATGATAACCAGCATCTGTTTCTACGAAATGCAAAAGAGTTCCGGCCTCCAAAACTTTTTCCTATTCCAATATCGATTTTTTTCACTGAAAAATCTCGTAATTAGTGAGATGCCAGCCTACTGTTGAGAGTTCCGGTTCAAAAAACGGTTCTAGATGATAAACAGCATCTGTTTCTACGAAATGCCGAAGAGTTCCGGCCTCCAAGACTTTTTCCTATTCCTATTTCGATTTTTTATCTTTAAAAATCTTGTAATTAGTGAGATGCCAGCCTACTGTTGAGAGTTCCGGTTCAGAAAACGGTTCTAGATGATAACCAGCATCTGTTTCTACGAAATGCAAAAGAGTTCCGGCCTCCAAGACTTTTTTCTATTCCTATATCGATTTTTTTTCCTTATAAATCCCGAAAGTAGTGAGACGCCAGCCTACTGTTGAGAGTTCCGGTTCAGAAAACGGTTCTAGATGATAACCAGCATCTGTTTCTACGAAATACAAAAGAGTTCCGGCCTCCAAAACTTTTTCCTATTCCAATTTCGATTTTTTTCACTGAAAAATCTCGTAATTAGTGAGATGCCAGCCTACTGTTGAGAGTTCCGGTTCAGAAAACGGTTCTAGATGATAACCAGCATCTGTTTCTACGAAATGCAAAAGAGTTCCGGCCTCTTAGACTTTTTCCTATTCCTATATCGATTTTTTTTCCTTATAAATCCCGAAAGTAGTGAGATGCCAGCCTACTGCTGAGAGAAAAAAAATCGATATAGGAATAGGAAAAAGTCTTAGAGGCCGGAACTCTTTTGCATTTCGTAGAAACAGATGCTGTTTATCATCTAGAACCGTTTTTTGAACCGGAACTCTCAACAGTACGCTGGCATCTCACTAATTACGAGATTTTTCAGGGAAAAAAATCGATATTGGAATAGGAAAAAGTTTTGGAGGCCGGAACTCTTTTGCATTTCGTAGAAACAGATGCTGGTTATCATCTAGAACCGTTTTCTGAACCGGAACTCTCAACAGTAGGCTGGCATCTCACTACTTTCGGGATTTATAAGGAAAAAAAATCGATATTGGAATAGGAAAAAGTTTTGGAGGCCGGAACTCTTTTGCATTTCGTAGAAACAGATGCTGGTTATCATCTAGAACCGTTTTCTGAACCGGAACTCTCAACAGTAGGCTGGCATCTCACTACTTTCGGGATTTATAAGGAAAAAAAATCGATATAGGAATAGGAAAAAGTCTTAGAGGCCGGAACTCTTTTGCATTTCGTAGAAACAGATGCTGGTTATCATCTGGAACCGTTTTCTGAACCAGAACTCCCAACAGTAGGCTAGCATCTCACTAATTACGAGATTTTTCAGGGAAAAAATCGATATTGGAATAGGAAAAAGTTTTGGAGGCCGGAACTCTTTTGCATTTCGTAGAAACAGATGCTGGTTATCATCTAGAACCGTTTTCTGAACCGGAACTCTCAACAGTAGGCTGGCATCTCACTACTTTCGGGATTTATAAGGAAAAAAAATCGATATAGGAATAGGAAAAAGTCTTAGAGGCCGGAACTCTTTTGCATTTCGTAGAAACAGATGCTGGTTATCATCTGGAACCGTTTTCTGAACCAGAACTCCCAACAGTAGGCTAGCATCTCACTAATTACGAGATTTTTCAGGGAAAAAATTCGATATAGGAATAGGAAAAAGTCTTATAGGACGGAACTCTTTTGCATTTCGTAGAAACAGATGCTGTTTATCATCTAGAACCGTTTTTTGAACCGGAACTCTCAACAGTACGCTGGCATCTCACTAATTACGAGATTTTTCAGGGAAAAAAATCGATATAGGAATAGGAAAAAGTCTAAGAGGCCGGAACTCTTTTGCATTTCGTAGAAACAGATGCTGGTTATCATCTGGAACCGTTTTCTGAACCAGAACTCCCAACAGTAGGCTAGCATCTCACTAATTACGAGATTTTTCAGGGAAAAAATTCGATATAGGAATAGGAAAAAGTCTTATAGGACGGAACTCTTTTGCATTTCGTAGAAACAGATGCTGTTTATCATCTAGAACCGTTTTTTGAACCGGAACTCTCAACAGTACGCTGGCATCTCACTAATTACGAGATTTTTCAGGGAAAAAAATCGATATAGGAATAGGAAAAAGTCTAAGAGGCCGGAACTCTTTTGCATTTCGTAGAAACAGATGCTGGTTATCATCTAGAACCGTTTTCTGAACCGGAACTCTCAACAATAGGCTGGCATCTCACTACTTTCGGGATTTATAAGGAAAAAAAATCGATATTGGAATAGGAAAAAGTTTTGGAGGCCGGAACTCTTTTGCATTTCGTAGAAACAGATGCTGGTTATCATCTAAAACCGTTTTCTGAACCGGAACTCTCAACAGTACGCTGGCATCTCACTACTTTCGGGATTTATAAGGAAAAAAATCGATATTGGAATAGGAAAAAGTTTTGGAGGCCGGAACTCTTTTGCATTTCGTAGAAACAGATGCTGGTTATCATCTAGAACCGTTTTCTGAACCGGAACTCCCAACAGTAGGCTAGCATCTCACTAATTACGAGATTTTTAAGGAAAAAAAATCGATATAGGAATAGGAAAAAGTCTATGGTATTGTATGGCAAGAGATGCAGGCTAAATTCGATGGAGAAATGTGTGACAGTTCCAGAAGCCATATCTCTTTGTCATTTCATAGCAAGAGATGCTGGTCTCCATCTAGAACCATTGCTCTGGTCTGACTCTCGGAATTTGATTAGATTTCATTTTGTTCTTGCGTAGATAGCATTTAGTTTTTTCAAAACGCAATTTCATTTGATTATCCGCCAGAACTATTGTTGAAAATTATTTTGAGCATAGAACTCACCGGATTTAGACTCTTGTGGCGTTAGGATTTCGGATTGTGTTGAGATGCTGCAATCTGTTTGCGAACTTAGCATCTCATTTTTCCAAAACGCAATTTTATCAGTTTTATCGCCAGAACTATTGTCAAAACTTGTTGGGAACATAGAACTCATCAAATGTAGACTCTTGTGTAGTCAGGTGTTCGGAATGTGATGAGATGCTATCATGTCTGTGCGAAGTTAGCATCTCATTTTTTAAAAACACGATATTAATGGTTTAATCGACGGAACTATTGATAAAACTTATCAAGAACTGTAGAACTATGCTGGATGCCACATGATATTGATTTTCTTTGTGAGATGCTAACATTTGAGATGCTAACTTCACAGACGTCTTTGTAACCATTTCGTTCCGCCATTTTATATCAAAACACTATAAAAGTTATTTCATATACGTATATGTACTAGACAAATGACTCCTTCAGCTTATTTTTTTTATTTTGAGGCGCGTTATCACGCAATTTCCATAAAACTATAAAAAGTTAAAGATTCCCACGCATGACCTTGCGTAACCGCCACGATGTCATTCACGCAATATACACCTTTATCTGCAAAAGTGTAAGGGGGATAATTGGCTGTGGTTAAAAAAGGTGCTCGCATTGACGTATACCTGCCCCTTAAGAGAACTAGTTAGTATGTCCAGATTCTAATAAAGGTTCAATGCCTGGCCTGCCTCCTTATTTCGATCGTTTATATCATTTTCTATTAACCGAATTTAAAAAGGAATATAAATTATTACTGGGCCGATATTCGTAAAGTATTCTTTTTTTATTTCATATGGGTAAGTCCCACACCGTTTTAGAGGTAACGAATATCTAATCTAATATATAAAATTCTCGTGTCACAGTTTTCGTTGCCATACTCCTCCGAAACGGCTTGACCGATTTTGATGAAATTTTTTGTGCTTATCCGGTATCTATGAGAATCGGCCAACATCTATTTTTCATCATCATCATCATCACTTCATCATTATCAACGCGGGTGAAACCGCGGGGCGCAGCTAGTATTTTATAACTATAGCAATCGGGCTATGTAAAAAATATGATAATAAACTTCAGCCTTTCACTCCTAATAAGAATAATATTAATAATCGCTTTATTCAGACATCCACATATCTAAACTATATAATAATTCTGTATGTTTTTTACATTATCTATGCTGAACCGCCTGGATAACTTTGAACGAAATTAGGTATAGCCTAAGAATTATCAAATTCGCAATTGTTCCATTGATTTATTCAATGGAACACGGGACTTTTCCTTATCTTGAATATTCAAGACCACTAAAATGCGGGAAGATTTATTCCAAATGCATTCGATACCGATTTTGAAATGTTATTCAATAAAAACAAACATACTTTCACGGTAGTTTATGGCGTAATAAGACTTCTTTTGACCTTCTATCAAAATAAAATAAATCACTGAATAAATCCCAGTTGTAAAATCGAAATAGGCTGGTGATAAATTAATTAACTCAGTAATTTCCCACTAACTCTCGATAACTTTATGTCTAGTAAGTATTACTCACTAATTTAGATAAATTCTAAGTAAGTAATGCACACTAAGTTAGAATTAAGCAAAGAATACCTAGTAATGTAATAATAGTACAATTTCTTACAAAATGACTGGTTCAATGACAGGATTCATAACTTAGAAATAGTGATTAAATACGTAAGAATCTTAGACGTGAAGCCATTTTTGAGATTATTGACGAGTAAAAATTGGTCTAAGAACATAGTTGTTAGAGATCTTTAAGTTGACAGGGGTCGCTCAGCACTTTGTCCGTCCGTCTGTCTGAGGCATCTAGCGTCTAAACCATGTAAGCGAATGACTTCAAATTCTCATAGAATATGTAAAACTACGGCCCAAGGCCAGAAATGACATTTAAAGTTATATAAATGAAAATATTAAGGGGGCTCCCATACATGTAAGTGGGGAGCAACATTTTTTATCTACCCTTGTGGGGTATCGTTAAAAAGGGCTTGACACTTGTAGTAAGGAATCAGTTGTGAAAAATCTATGTTGGCAAATAAAAATTTGGTAGGTCACCAAAATCACTGTTTTTTAGTCCTATTTTGTCCCCGGGTCTATCTCAAAAACGGCTTCATACCGAACGCTAAAACTGACATATAATTATATCCTTTACTTGAACAACAGAATTCTAAAAAATATTATATAGAGGAAAGTTATAAGCAATTAATCTCAGAAGTTTTTCTCTATGAAACAAAACGTAGGCGCGAGTTCTCAGTTCGGTATCTATATATTTATATATTTTGCTTGCAAAGCTTTTTCAACTTATTTGTTACGGGCTGTTGTTACAGAGGACAGAAATTCCAAAAAACTCGAAATTCGTGTTTGTTAATGTTGTTTTAACATTCCTTTTAAAATGTTATTATCTGGGTGCGGCTCTTTCAATATTTTCTTTTTATTTTGAGGTCAGTCCCAAATGCTTTGGGTGATACCAGCTTTGGGCACATCCAAAGTTGTTTATCGATATTGCAAAATTATCAATTCTTTTACATAAACCATTTACGATTTAGTCAATTTCAAGGCTATAAAATTCCTTATAGGATTGGTAACAAGATATTTAAATTTCAAAACCTTGGATACGCTTTTGAATTTTAAACGGGGTGAATGTTCTATGGAAAGTATGCGATGTTCAATTTATAGCTGTACTGTCTTGTGTATTTTATAACTGTAGGATAATTTTTGTAAATAATTAGCTACGTCCTTTGGCTTCACTTGCGTCAATCAAGATATAAGTATGTAGAATAATGTATATACTTGAAACTATTCGTAATTCGTTAAGATATGGTCAGGTAACAATTGACAAACAGACATGTAGGCATTATTGTTGATTTATAAATCATCTGAATGTACACTTATTACTGTAGGTAACTACGACTGTCAAAGACTTGCTTCAGGGCATAGCCTGCCTTACAAAGTTTGATCTAAATCCGTCTAGCCATTACAGATATTGTGTATAGATACTATACGTATATAGACCTATATGTTTCAAACATATTTATATATATATATATATATATATATATATATATATATATATATATATATATATATATATATACATATGTACTTATTGATGTATTGGTAACATTAGTATGGTAGTACCTATGATTATGACTTTGCCGGTAAGTCTATTTTTGCCATATTAAGGTGTTTTTGCAAGTAAATATTCATGTTTTTGTTCGTAATTGATTGATTTGTTAGGTATATGCTTGGTATGACGTCATGAGTGAAGATGAGGCCGTTGCCTTGATCCACCTTGATCCCTAATAGATTACAAAACTGTATCAAGGCTTTAACCTCAGAATTATTTTCAAAGATCGATAAATCAAATCTAATCTTGTCTTCAGAAAATAACAGAAAATTATTACAATAATATATATCTAGGTATGCGTAAAGGAAGACTGTGTATCACTGTAGTTTCTCTTAGCACTGTAACAGCTGAACGGATTTGGTTGAAATTTAGCTTATACCCACTATTAAAACAAAATTATATTCGCCACGTTTTAGCTTAATTAACGCGGGTGAAGTCGCGAGGTACAGTTAGTTAAGAATAATTACTTACGAGTACTAGATCCAGTAGCAATGTATTGGTCATTTCGGCAGATAGGCACATATTATGTCGAAATATTTAATGATAATAAATTAGAATATTTGACGACCTATAGTTGGAGCGGCAAGTCTTCTATAGACAAGTCTTTGTCCTCTGCGCCCGTGCCTTGGGTCCTGTGTGCAATTCCCGGCAGGATCACATTTTTTTTTTCATCAAACGTATATTATATGTAACGTATACAGGGTGATTTGTTAAATACCTCTTGGGATATAATTATAATGAGTGATACTAGTCCTTCGTGGTACGGCTATTATAACTTGTTTTTTTTTTATCCTTTATAGACAAAAAATTGACCACTGTCTCACCTGATGGAAAGTGATGATGCGCCGATGATGTGACATATTTATCTAGAGGAACCTATTCACTCTTGACTTGAAGACTCCCAAATTATACCCCTCGGGGAAAAAAGACACAGGTAACTGTCTCACCTGATGGAAAGTGATGATGCGCCGATGATGTGACATGTTTATCTAGGAGATACCTATTCACTCTTGACTTGAAGACTCCCAAATTATACCCCTCGGGGAAAAAAGAACAGGTAATGAGTTCCACTCCTTCGCCGTACGGATGATGAACTTAGTAGCGAAACACTTCGACCGAACTGTTTTATGATTAATCAAATAAATTTAAAATTATATTATTCATCTTCTCTGTTAATTATATGTGTCAACTGGCGTTGGTGTTCTTTGCTCCTGCAAAGAACGATATCGATTCTCCGCGCCTCGTGTAGTTTAAACAACTATTAATTTGTACATTGTATAGAATACATCATCTTCATTATAACGGAAAATATAGAATTCAAAAGAAAGTCGCAGAACTAGATGAGGTAAGGGTGTATGTAGTACAACAACAATAAGGGTGAGTGAGACCTTTCTGGTATTTTATAAATCACCCTGTATAGTTTTAACACTGTTAAAAACTTCTCTCATTGACTGCGCGATCAAGCGAAGAATAAAGATGTTAATATCCGGATGACTGAGCTTTGCTCGGTTTTTTGTTTTTAGTAGGATGTGTTTGAATTTGTAGCCTCAGAAAGCTCCATCTAGTGTCGAGTAGAAACAGTTTATTACATCGGTCATGGCGTAATAGATTGCGCTGATAGTTTCTTAAACCCGGTTATACAAAAAGTTTGGGAACCGAGCATTTCTCGGACCTGGAACGTTGATAAATCGATTCCTTGGCCGAAAAACCCTTAATTTGTAACTTTCATGAAAATCGTTGGAGCCGTTTCCGAGAACCTGATTACACATATATATATATATATATATATATAATATATATATACAATAATTGCTCGTTTAAAGATATTAGAAACCCTGCTTGTGTCACCAGTCTCCACATGATGCTGTCATGATGAACTTTGTAATTGAAGTAATGTAATTTAGATTAATAATAACCCAATAGTAGCACCACGCAGGATGACTCTAAAATCTTATGAATAAAATAATAATTCAAAAAGAAGCTACCTACAGTTAATTTCAAATTAAAATTTTAAGTCAATTCATTGATTTATATAAAATAAATCACATATATTGTAAATGCAAAACTTTAATAACATGATTTTCAGGCCTTTTTCATCATGTACGATAGATGACGCTTTATTAAACCTAGGGTACAAATTAAATAATAGTACAAGTATTGGATATAATATTATAGATACGTAAATAAAATCTAATCTTGCCCTCTCAATACTATAATGGACGGCATTATGCACGATTATCCTTTATTAAACCCTGAACACAAAATAAATACTATTACTAGCATTGGATTTTTTATGTAAGCATTTTGATAAATAAACATTTAATTATAAAAATTCTGATTTATAAACCCGTAGAACCTGATCTCGCTCTCTCATGACTATTGGATAGGATTATGCACGATGGCTCCAGATAAATTAATGAAAGCTAATCTTGTCCCTAGAAAACTATATTGGACAGCATCACACACGATGACTCTACGTTCACTGGCGATGGATACACGTCCCTGGCCATCATATACGCAACCCTGGCTATATGCAACTGGATGGCTCCATCGCTCATCACCTTCACCGGACCGAGGGGAGCGATGGTCATAGGAGCTCTTACATATTTGTGAGTATTTTGCACAGTAACCTATATGCTTTTCTTATGGGAACATAGAATAAATCAATTTGTTAGGCTTAAACACACAACATTATCTTCAAATACCCGCTGGCTTAGGTGGGTGCGCGTTCACCTTATAAACAGCAGGTATCGGGTTCAACTCTCGGTGGAACACAAGATTTCTCTCCTAGGGAAATTGCTGTTTCTTGTTCGTCTGTCTGATGTTAATTTTTAGTGCGTTAATGTATGTATAGAGGTGTATTTTAATAAAATTGTGTATTTTTTAGTTCTTTTAAGTGATTATTATTGTTGTGATAAGAGTAGGCTTTGATCACCTGTTTCATCTATTGACAACTGATGATGTGGACCTCATCATCAGACAGGGTAAACCTTAAGGGCTGATGATGAGGCGCCTCGTTAGTTTCGTATTAAACAATCAAGATCGTGAAGACAATCGTGGTGAAGTCCGTTTTTTACTTATACCATATAAAAGATATATAAGTATTTCTTTTGAAAGAAAAAAACCGATATTATTTGAAATATAGTATTTTATATATTATTTCAAAAGAGCCGCCCAGATTAAATCGTTCAGGGAACAAAAAACAATCACAATGAAATAAAATGTATGGAGAGTTTTATATAACCCTGAAGATGTAATATTGATTGTTTCTCAGTGTCAAACCAACAGTCGCTACTCCGGCCTTATAGTTTTTAGCGATTAGAAAGTTCATATGTATTGACATACGGCTTACGTTGAATGACAGTCATAACAAACCACCGAACTCCGGTCGAGTGTTTCAGTTGTAATCACACGTGACAATAGCGGTTACGTACGCGCTTACTATAATATAATCAACTTGTATACGACTTACGTTACTTTCAACAATAGTATATTCAAAACATAGTTAAGAGCGTTTATTCCTTTTGTATTCCCTCTCGCTCGCACAATTCTCTATTTTTAATAAATTCAATTACCGACGTGTGTTTTTGAAAATGTTTTTAACGAACTAAATGAACATTAATACAAGGATGTTTCAAATTCTTTTCGCTATCATATCCTTCAATAAGATGAAAAATATACAGTTCCCAAATTTCAATGTGATTTTCACTCTTTCTTCGTTTAACTTAAAGATATGAAAAACGAAAAGTCTATATAGTTGGAACGTGTGTTTTTGAAAGTGTTCACAAATGTTATATAATTTTTTTAATAAAAAATATCGAATTGTGCGAGCGAGAGAGAAGCCAAAAGGAATAAACGCCCTTAAGACTGTGTTATCATCATTTCATCCGCTTTGTTTATTTCTTAAGTGATTTTACTGTCTTTTTTTGTTAGTTTCTGTATATGTATAAGTGCAGTTACATTTAGGTATGACGCTTACCGTTATGCGAAGGTCTTGCTTATCCATTATAAGCATAAAAATATCTCAGGAAATCCCATCCTCGTGCTCTTGAGACGGCATCGGCAGTCTGCGCGGCAAATAATGTAGGAGAGTAGGCCAGGTATGACTATAAAGTGATGATATTCTAGGTTATATAATGATTTAATACGCAACATCGTCTCGTTCATTTTATTCAGATTACGATCTAATTATTGTAGTGTTTACGATTGAATGTAGTTAATGTGGTCATTGAAAATAAAAAGTAAACGTAAACATCAGTACGATGACATCGTACACTCATTGATATTTTTACGCTGATTATACTTGTATACAAATACAATTAGTTTATAAGGTTTAATGAGTAGATAGTAGTAGCAATATCTGTAAGTAACATTATTATTTAAATTCTCTTGGTAAGCACACCGCACTAAATAATATTTGTATAATCCATAAAACGACTCTGCTGGTAATATCACCGGAACATTTTATCTCTTTTGATTTTTGTTGTATGGGACTAACTAGGCACTTTAGGTGCCCTAAAAACAAAATAAATAACATAAACATAAGTTTTCACACTTCCAGCCCCACACTAAGTTCGAAGACTTGTGTCGTGGCCGCCGGAAACATTCACATTAAACACACAATCACAACCAGAATCACACATTTATTTTTGGGAGTAACTTGTGTTTTCAACGGGAATGGAACCCGATACCCGTTGTTTAAAAGGTGAACACGCTACCAACTAATCCAACGGGCAGTTCAAAAAACGATTTAAATTTAAGTATTTAGTAGGTTACTACCTACTGAAACATAAATTTAAATCTTTTTTTGAATATGTGATACATATTGATAATTGATATATATTCATGCAAACTTGTAAATTAAACTCAATTAAATAACACGAAGCTATAAAATCATAACTAAGTGATATAATAAATTATATTGAACTGTGCTAGTGTGCCAATGAGGTCAATATCATGCGGTACTATTTAGTTATATAATGCTAAACAAGTATACTAACCGGTAATCTGGCAAGCTGTTACTCAATTGCAGACGTCTGCTAATGTATTGTTAAGTGGTCTAAGTAGAAATTAAACCGGTTTCAATAACTGTAAATGTAGAGTTGCGACTAAAATATTTATTTACTTAAATCACATGTATCAATAAAAAAAAAAACTGGTTGTAATGTGTGTGTGATTTTGTAATGTGTGTGTGATTTTGTAATGTGGGTGTAATGTATGTGTGTTTGATTCCGGCGCTCATGATACAAATATTTGAACTTAGTGTGGGGCTGTGAGTGTGAATGCGTTTTGTTCGTTTCTTGTTTTTCTGCATGATTGCATCAAGATCGTTTCAATCGTTTAGCTTAGCCGTATAAATGATACAAACACAGTTTTGACGACCCAGAGAGACATAAACATAAATGCCTTCACACTTACAGCCCTACACTAAGTACGATGACTTGTATTGTAGGTGCCGGAAACATTCACATCACACACAATCACAACCAGAACCAGACACACGAATTTTCCTTGGGAGGAAAACTTGTGTTTCCGCCGGGAAACGAAGCCGATATGCTTAGAAGACGAACACGCGTCCAACTAAGCCAACGGGCAGTTCAAAAACAAACAATGGTAACCCATTGTTTGTTTGTTTGTTTGTTTGTTTGTTGTTATCACATTTCATACTAATGTTAATGTTGTTATAAAATAACTATTATGCATTATGGGCGAGTGTTCCACCAAAGTGCATTAGACACGGGTTATTCCCTCGATAAACGCTAGATTGCACACCTGTACAGTAAACGCCTCGAATACTTTCACTGTCGGTTTGTTTATACGTAATCATAGCCCGCCTTCGACTGGAATGTTAGCGAGTTTGTGCGTTTTGGCGTATGTCAACTGTCACTAATTGTTACTTCATACGGGTAATGTACGGTTTGCGGTAATTTGTTTCATGCTTAGTTCAGTTTTTCGGCCCACAAATTAAAATTATATTGTTCCGTCTCTCACGATATATTTTTCTTTCGTTCGGCCCATGATGTACTTAAATTCTGTTAAGTGCAGTTCTGCCGTCATCGTCATTAGGAAAAAAGACGTAATATACATTTTTGTTAAAATTTAATTATGTACACAAATGTTACTATTTAGTATATGTTATGACTTGAAGCAGATGCGTCTAAATTAAAAGTAAGATTTAATCCTTACTAATATTGTAAATGCGAAAGTAACTCTGTCTGTCTGTCTGTTACGCTTTCACGCTAAAACTACTGAACCGATTTAAACGAAATTTGGTACACAGATAGTCTAGAGCCTGAGAAAGGACATAGGCTACTTTTTAACCCCGAATTCTGGCTGGTCCGGGACTTACGCGGGCAAAGCCGCGGGGCGCAGCTAGTTTTGAAATAAAAAATAGTAGATGCCTCTATTTTACCTGATGTATAGAACTAAATTTTGACAAAAATGAAGATGTATTTTTTTCTTATGACGGGCAGAGTCAGTGACAAATATGAGGAAGCGATTGTGGTTGAAGATGGTGAGAACATGTTAAACCTGATGTTAGGAATCCACTGCCGCGATATGTGTTTAATGGGATTTAAATAAAATATTGAAATGTAATTAATATCTATAGGTGAATACATCTGTGAATTAAGAAAATGCATAATTTTAAATTGTTTAAAATCTAGTTCAGGTAAAACATTAAATCAAGACAATATAATGCAAATTACTCAATTATTTTATAATCATAATTAAATTGCTTATTTCCACTAGTAATAGTTCAACCGTTGATTCTGTGTAAGATGTATACCTAGTTTTTAATGTTTGTGTGTAAGTGTGTAATATGTTTGTTCCCCTTTAACGGATTTGGAATGTACATAGATTTTGCTTAGGATTAACAAATGGCTACTTTTTAACTTGATAATAGCGGGCGAAGCCGCGGGGCACGGCTAGTTATTTATGTTTGCTGAATATCAGCGGTTTCTTATACATATTTTAAAGTATTATAGGACCATGTATACTATTTAGATGAACTGCGCGTTGGGCTAGTAGGGTATGCGATAATCCCGACTAACCGGATTGAAATCTAGTGTCCACTAATGCACGACAAACAATGCTACAAACTTAAGACAAAAGACAACAGCTTCTAGGTGTTACTCGTTTCTGGCCCCATGATCTGTCGCTATAAGGGGAAAAACAGTAACAAAATTATTGATCTGTCTGTGATATGTCCGTCGGCAACAGGACAGTTCGGACTTTATTCGGACCGACGGAATATTTCTGATTCTAAGTATGTATGTGTCATGTGATGGTTGGAATAGCCATTAATCGTGATTCGTGAAATACCTATGGAGCCTACAAATAATTTCGTATTATAGAGCGAGAGACCCGCTGCTTATAAGACGAACGCGCACCCATCTTAGCCAACGGGCAGTTTATGTGGTTTTAATGATATAAATGTTTAAGATTAACTTACCACAGAAGAGAGACGTAAAAACGTCTCTGTACGTTATCATACCCTCGAAACATGTTTATGTTTCCTCTTCTGTGCAATTTACAGCTAATATGGAAAACCAATACATATACCTTTTTACCCGACTGCGCGACGCAAATAAGGATTATATCTGTGTGGCATTCTAGAGACCAAACGCGTGTTCCGATTTTGAAGATTTTCACGTCACGTGGCATCTATAGTAATTTTTTTTTTTTTTTTTTTAGTAATTATTGTGCAAGTGCCACTACAAACATGACAGTAATCAAAATTCAAAATAGCGACCGCCACCAGACCATATTGTGAATAATTGAAACGCAAGCAAAGTTTAAGCTTTTTCGTTTCGAATCACCATTTAGGATCTATAATGCTTTAAAGTTTTTTAGCAACCATTCTCACTACAATGTTCAATACTTATAATAAAATTGTAATAATGTATTATAATAACGTTCTTATATAATTACATAATAGATCTTATTAACGAAAGTGTAAATTATATAAAAAGTAGGTTCACATGTTTTTGGTATTTTTTTATATCTATATATAATAAAAATCAATGCCACTTTTCGTTGTAATTTTATAACTCAAGAACGGGCTCACCTATCCAAACCAAATGTTTAGGCTTTGGACTATTTAGTAGATGGTTTCTGTGAAGTTTGCACAAAATCGGTCGAGCGGTTCTTCATTTATCACACCCGGGCGAAGCCGGGGCGGATCGCTAGTTACATAGAAAATACTAGTACTTTCTACTAGTTAGTAAAACATGTAGTTCGTAGTATCAGAGTAGCTTTAAACTTTTATGTTTACCAAGTGCATGTTTATAAACTTGCACTCATTTATTGAATTACTAATTAGCACTCAATTCAGAACCTTGGTTAGTTATCGCAGTAGTGGCTCGTGATTAGTGAAGTGTAGATTAAACGTAGTGGACGATTAAACTCAAAATAACCGATAACAGGACCAACCATTGCAGCTGTATATGTTGATCGATTGCTATTATAGCTATTGAGAAGAACAATTAGTATTGTATTTTTATAGTTACATTTTCTTAGAGCATATATCGTAATATACGAATAGATGCTAGCAGACAAATTAAATAATAGTATTGAGTTTGTAAGAAATTATCTCACTTTATAAATATAAACATACTTATCTAGCGGAAAAATAACAAGCCTAATATTTTTGTTTGGCTATATATTTTTTTTTTATTTCTGATAGGCTACCGTTTGGCTATTCCACCTTATGGTAAGTGATGATGTGGTCGTGGATGGTAATGCGTCATTATTCTATAGTATTGGAATTATATATATGAAAATGAGCCAAATATGTACCATTTGGCTCTTTTTCTCAAATTTATAGATACCTAACGGAACGGGTTATAATTACACTCGTTTAACCTACAATTTCTCAATAATAGTGATGTAGAATAACCGTAAAATTGTTGGATAGAAATAAGAGAGTTTATAACATGCGCTACTGGGATGCCGGTGGATTGCATTTTAAGTTTTTATTGAAAGAATTACTTAATTCTCTCACTATCACTACCTTATAGAACTTTACATTATTGGCGTAACAAAAACATATATATAACATAAACATAAACGATTGAACACTCACAGCCCTGTATTCAGTTTGATGACTTGTGTCGTGGGTGCTGGAAACATTCACATCACACACAATCACAACCAGAACCAGAAACACAAATTTGCTTCGGGGAGAAAGTTTGTATTCCTGCCGGGAATCGAAACCGATGCTCCTTAGAAGGCGAACGCTCACCCAACTAAGCCAACGGGCAGTTCAATACAGATGGATTCAGATTGGAATTCGGTTGAAAACCATTGTTGGGTCATTGAAAAAAACGCGCGTTTTATTTTCAAAATAACATTATTTTGACAGAGTTGCTTCGGCCGTGGTCTCGTGCCACACGACAAATTAAAGGTCACGAAATGTCAGATCTTCATTATTTAGCCGACAATGCTACGATCATTTATTTACCTTCCCTATATTAGTCACACTCACACGTGTTATGGAAAGACCTATAAGTGCAGATAACTTTGTTAACTGTGACAATAAAATAATTGATAATCATTGAAAAAGGGTTATAAAACCAGTACAATTAATAAATTAACTACGTTATGAGACGTCCAACGATAACCTAGTGCTTCGAATTCTTGCATTCGGAAAAGCCCGCAGTTTGCACATAACCTCATTTCAATAGATTTTCTGTGATATAAGTAAAATATCGCAATAATTGATAGCACAACAATAGTAAGGCAGATAACATTAAACGTCATTTTAATTCAGACATTTCGGTCAATGTTTTCTTGTTCCAAAGAGCATGATACCTCTCCTAGTTGAGAATTTTATGTGTGAATAGCCGTGCCCCGCGGCTTTGCCCGCTATTATCAAGTTAAAAAGTAGTCAAAACAAACAAACAAACAAACAAACGCATTCACACTCACAGCAATGTGTTTATCCTAGGTATAAGCTATGTACATTCCAAATTTCATCCAAATCCGTTCAGCTGTTAAAGCGTGAAGAGGGAACAAACATACTTACACAAACTTTCGGATTTATAATAATAAGTAGGATTAGTAGGATAATCTGCTTCAATCTGTGCTTTTATACTATAGACTGAAAGCCCTAGAACTTAGGAGGATGCTCTACTTCACACATTGAGTATGTAATTTATCTACCTACAAAGTTGACACTCAAAGGACACAGTTGACCTTTCCATGTCCTCGCAATCGAGATCCACTTGACCTGTTTGCAAATACTGATTACTTAAGAACTGGTTTCCAGTATTTTATTTTATTGTTATTCGTTACATTTGACAGTAAATGACCAAATCAGAAGGAAGCGTGGGCGTCTGTGGGCCTTGTCTTTATTTACAACTAGCCGTGCACCGTGGTTTCGCTGGTTTTGCCCGTGTTACCTATAATGATTTATTAGGAAAATAGTAGTCTTATATACTTTTTTTCTCTGATTAGGTAGAGTTTAACTACTATCTCGCCTGATGGTAAATAATGAGGTGGTCGATGATGGTAGGCCGGCTAGCTAGACCTTAGCAATGTAATTCGCTGCGTTACAATGTAGCCTATGCATTATTCTAGGTCACTATCTACCTACAATCTAAGTTTGAGCCAAATCGATTAGGTCGTTTTGGCATTATTAAGTTACAATCATCCAAATCCTCTAATTTATATTTACTAGTCGTTCGCGCTGAACTGAGATCTCGAGCTTACATTTTGCCTCATAGAGAAAAATTTAAATTTTTTTTTTTTTTTTTGCTTATGACTTTTTTCTATATAATAATTGTTTGATTTCTGTATCTGCTGTTCAAGTATATAATGGATATTATACGTTAGTTTCAGCGTTTCGTGTGAAGCTGTTTTTGAGTTAGACTCCGGGACAAAATAGGTATAACAACAGTGACTTGATGGCCTAGGTTTCGTACTCTACTTTTCATGCCCTTTTTAACGATACTCCACAAGAGTACATAAAAAATTTAAAAATATTTTCCTCCCCACTTACATGTATAGCCCTCTTAATATTTTAATTTATATAATTTTAAATATCAATTTTGGTTTTGGACCGCAGGTTTACATATTCTATGAGATTTTGAAGTCATTCGCTTATATGGTTTAGACGCTTGATGCCTCTGACAGAAGGATAGACGGACCGACGGACGGATGAACAAAGTGCTGAACGACCCAAGTCAAATTAGAGATCGAAAAATTACTAAAAGCGATCTTTACCAGACTCTTTACATACCAAATATCATCAAAATCCAGCTGATACAGATGTTTGTATGTATCCATTCAAATTATTACGCACACACACAAACTAGTATAAAGAGTAATTTTTACCTATATTTATAACCCAAATAAGAATAATGTCATGTATTACCTTTATTAAATTACCTAATTAAATATTTTTTTTAATATATTTATTTAATGATATTAGTGTGCTAGTGTAAAACAGGCTGAAACATTAATTGTATCATGGCTTAAACATTTAAGTACTTGTATTTATTATTACTTGATTAAACCTGTGTTAAGTAATGCAAACATAATTGATCTATTACATACATAATACACATTCCGTAAAAAGATATAATACTCGTATAATGGTATGTTAGTACACATTCGTTCAACTACAAATGGCTACAATTGAGTATGCTTCAATGCACTCACTGTATTATAAAGAAGTGAACGTAAGACTAGTATCGAAATTCAGACAAATATTTTTTAACAAGTTAGGTTTTCAAGGATAGCAATTAACCCGTATAACGTAACGCAATACGCATAGAATATTATATGTTCTGTAGCCAGCTAATTATTTTTACCCGCCTACGTGACGCATAATCAAATCAAATCAAAATCGTGTATTCACATGGGCCCCAAAGAGGCACTCATGAAAGTTAATAGCTACTGCCAGATTCGCAAAATTACAGCCATCTCGAGTATAGGAGTCGTTAATCTCATAGGAGATGTGTTTGATCGAGCGAACCGAGATCCCTAAGTTGACTTGGGTGATTCGGCACTTTGTCTGTCTGTCCGTCCTCCGTACGTCTGTCAGAGGCATCTAGCATCTAAACCGTACAGGTAAATACCTTCTAGAATCTCTCAGAGAATATGTAAAACTATGGCCCAAATCTAGAAATGACAATTAAAATGATAGAAATGAAAAGATTAAGGGGGCACTCATACATGTGAGTGGGGGAAAAATATTTTTTATTTTTTGCATATACCCTTGTGGGGTATCGTTGAAAAGAGCTTTTCAAGTAGAGTAATAACGGCTTCACATTTAAAGCCGAAAGTGACATAATAATATATTATCCGTTATATTCTGTAGTACTTGAACAACATATACAGTAATCAACCAATTATTCTTAAAAAAACTCTCTTTTAGGCAAAATGCAAGCGCAATATCTCAGTTCGGTGCGAACGTGTCATTGAATATTTATATATATTTTTTATTCATATTGTAAAATAAAAATAAATCAATTTAACCGACTAATTAAGTCACTATGTTCCGCATTAGAATTTATTTGATTTGTTTTTTACAGTCGCTTTTTTTTACTTCTTTTTGCCAGATTATTTAGTTTCTGTACATTAACAAAAAAAAACTTTTTTTCGACTATAACAAAATCTACTGTAACTTGTAATTGCATTTAGTTTATAATCCGAAATCTGGAATAACGGTGTTCATTTATTTACATTAAAATAACGTATAATATGAAATTATAAGGAAAAATATCTAAAATCACTGCATTTCAAAACTCTACCCGTTGGTGTAGGTATTGTAATAACATCCAACTTCAACTCATTCGATAAAATAAGCGACACCGACGACGTCTGACGTCAAATATCCTTTTACACGTTGGAAATGAGAGTATTTTATGATCATCGTTATTTTATAAATAATTTACATTATATTGCGAAAGGGTTGTCTTGTGTGCCGCTTTCTCGGGCGAGAGTCAGTAACTTGTTCCGTGTATGCTACATCCACCAGTTGCAACAACTTGGTATAATAATTCGACTTTTCTTAGGTACGCTTATAATTTAAACAAATGACATTTGTAATTGCGACTAGAAACAAGCATAGTACCTTAAACTCTTATTATAGCGATACTGTGTAATTCTATTATATTTCTAGTATTGGCTTAAGGGCATAAAATGATGAATACTTGTGAGATTATAAATAATTTATTGGAGCTCAATTTATACTTGACTTCTAGCGACAATGGTTCCCGAGCAAGAGAGAGAGAGAGTGCAAGCGTAAGACGTAAAATGTCATTTACCAAAAAAAAACCAGGCCATCCAGGTACTAATTATAAATAGTGATGACATATAATGCCCAGTATCTCATGCAGAAATGTTCGCAGGGATAGAGCCTCCTCTACACTTTCGCTCAAACACATGTATTCTGCCTCTGTGCTTGATAAAGCAGAAGCTCGCTGCTTTCTGCTTTCCCAAGTGATTACAGAGTTACCCATCATAAACACATAGCCAGTGTAATATCGTCGATCAGCTTCATCTCGTCTCTTCCCCAGTCAGGATCAGCATACCCTTTTATCTACATACCACCTTTTATAAAAGTCATATAATAGAAAAAATAAAAGTCATATGAAGCAACGAGCAGGAGATGAGACGAAGCTATACGAGACATTTCACTAATGATGATCATGTGTCAAATTTGTCCATCAAATGTATACATACATTTGATGGACAAATTAAAGTACTACCACAGTATAAATAATGGAGCTACTGTATAAATAGCCTTGGACGGGAGACCAATTAAAAGTGTCCATGGCTCCACAGGTGAATCAAAGAGAAGTTTCCATGGCATCACCTTATCCCATAAATCCTAACTGCAGATACAAGTACAATGTCTATGTAAACATAAATGATTTCACAGTTAAGCTTTTATAAAATAAGTATGCTAATCGATATGAGTCTGTCTATATTAAATAGACTTCGTTTTGTTCCAGATTCTTCATAATAACGTTCCTGTTCCCGCGAACATGGCTGCTGTACGTCGCTAGCGTGTTGATCGGCGCAGGTGCAGCTCTCATATGGACCGGCCAGGGGAACTATCTCACCTTGAACAGCGATTCCGACACCATATCGCGGAACTCGGGGATATTCTGGGCCATGTTACAATGCAGGTAAGTTTTAATTAAAGCGTTGGAGGAAGAGACTGACTGAACGAACGCTTGCGAAGGATGGAACGCCCTCGTTACATCTCAATTGATGTCGATCGATTTTCAGGAGTTGATTTGATGGCTTCAAATTGCAAGAATAATGTGTTAATATATTATTGTTTTTTGAAATTGGTCCTAAATGATCGAAAACAAAATAAAGCAACGTTTTACGTGTTTGAAGCCGTAATACAATAATATTATTCGCACTTGATCAGATTTTGTATGGTGAGGTTAATAAAACACTTGAAATTCTTAGTTTTGGACAAAAGAAGTCCGTAATGACATTGAAAGTAAACTTGCGTCGTATGTTTTTATACATGTACATTAAAAGCGAAATAAATATCAAGAATTAATTTGGTCTGCTCATGGTACCAAGAAATCCAATAATAATTAATGTTCTCGATTGACACAGTACTCGCGGTACCTCTGATGACTAGCAGGCGCTTGTAATTTCCGTATGCCTACCATCCTGTTCGCTAACGTTCTGACGATAGAGTGAACATTTAGAATTGCAAAGAAGCGATCGATTCAGTTAATACAAGATTATCAGTTTAAAAGATTTTGAGTATACAATGAGGTTGAAGATCATTTATTTTCTCATAAAGAATTACATTCAGTTAGATTAGAATAATTTACATTACAAAACATTTTTTGTCGGACTTGTACATACATACACAAAACTAGTAGATTTTTTAGTTATATTATAGTTGAAGGTAGTTTTGCATACAAACAAACAATATTGGTTCGCCGCGAAAACATGACGCGATGCATACAAAGATAAGAGAAAGAACACACAGATCGAACGTAGCTGGAAGTGGCAAAAACCCTACTACTTACCATAATCTATGGACGTATTAATTATGTGAAATTTAAGGATTTTTGTAAATGTTCTTATTGATTTTGATTATTTTATATCTTTCGGTAACTTATTATACATTTTTAACTGACTTCAAAAAAGGAGGAGGTTCTCAATTCAACTGTATTTTTTTAATGTTTGTTACCTCATATTTTCTTTCGTTGTGAGCTGATTTTGATGATTATTTTTTTATTTGCAAGCTGGTGTTTTCCATGTGGTCCCACTTAAGATCTCTAGTTTTTGAGTTATCGTCAATAATGCGTGTTTAGTACATCTAATCTGATCAACGTTCTGAAGATAAAGTGGCGAAGTCGGTTTTTTTAAGCTTTGCTTGCGTTTAATTATTATTGATCATTCGTACATTATACTTTTTTTTTACTTTTTTCAATATAGAATATAAAACAGGATGAAGCGGCACCAATGCTACCGAGGATATAATATTCGGTAGCATTGGTACCTACCGCTCGCGTTGGTAACGACACAGCACAAAAAAAGCGTTGCAAAAGTCAATGTCTCGAATGTCTCAACATTTCCTACGTCGACAGTTAACTAAATTGATCGACATTCTCGAAATTAAGGCAATGTCCGACCTTGATCTTCCAATATTGCAACGTGGCGCAATATGATTCTTATTATATCTGCCATACACGAGACGAAAAGACCGCAACATGCATGGTTTGACTAAGTGATAAACAATATTGATTAAGAATTTGATTTGATTTTCAGCCATTCATTTTCTTAAACAAGTCCTATACGAAAACATTTAGCTAGCGTATGAGCTGTGGTCTCAATAGCTGAAGAGAAAAGTGTCAAAGAAATTAAACGTAAGACGGAAAGCACTTGAATGTTGACAGAAATCAATACAATGAAAGTAGGAAATTTGACGCGTAGTAAGTCTATCTTATACAAAGAGATCCGAAAGACCTACGACTACTTTCCGCTTCTATGTTTATCATCCGTACTGCGAAGAAGTCATTACCCGCGTCTTTGTTCGCCGAACGGTATAATATGGGAATCTTCAACTCAAGAGTGAATAGGTATCTTCTAGGCAAACATGCTACATCTTCACATTTCATCAAGTGAGATAGTGATTTGCCTATCAAAAAAAAAAAAGGTTTTTTTTAATTTTTGTTACCTCAGAATTTCGTAATTTTTTTACCGAATTGAAAAATTTATTCATTTTTATATTTAAAAAAAACCCTTCATTAAAATCTTATTGTTTAGGTTTTAAATCGAAATAACTAGAAAAAATTTAACTTACAAGAAAAAAAAATTGCGTATTTTGCTTTCCTATGACTTGGACTACTTGGTGTGTTTAATGTCAATAATAATAGTTTCAAGTTACATTAACTGTATTTAGATGACTTAATAATCTCTCGAAGGGTTACATGAAGACGGTGGTTAGTAAAAAAAAAAATTGCACGAATCCTTTCAATACTTACCGAATATGTGTTGATGTCGGATCAAAAATAGTACGTGTAATAACATATTTCAGAATGTTAGATTGGATGAACTGAACAAACAAAACATGTTAGTTCCATAAATGTAAAAATAAAAAGAAACAAACCATGGAATGCGCGGGATGCTGTATTCATTATACATATTAGGACATATCAAAATAACGCGACAAAGTATAAACAACGAAATTGTAATTGTTTAGTGTAGGTAAGCTCTATACTTAAGCTGCCTTTTAAAGGTATGGCCTGTATATGTCCCATAGACTATCTTAGATTGTTATATTATGTTAATGAATGTAACTTTATCTGCCACCGTTAATGATTTGCATATAATGAACTAAGGTCGATATACTTTAAAGGTTTGTAACCACTATAACCGTTACTGATTTTGAACAGTTACAATATCGTCTGCCTTTCTGTTGTCCTTTTATGTTACGTGACAATTATTTAAGCTTTTCTATTCAAACGATAGGTTCGTATTAATTATATCGTTGTAAATATTTATAAGGTTGAATCATCGACGATATTTTTGGTCAACAGAAAAAGTATGATACGTATTGAAAGCCTACTGATACTTCGAGTATAAATACACTGTCGGAGATCTTCGTATTTTTTCGTAGTGGGTATCAGATGAATGATCTTATTACAATAAAATAAAACCGGCCAAGTGCGAGTCGGAAACGCGCACGAAGGCTTGCGTACCATTATCTACAAAAAATCAAGTTTGTTGTATGTTAGCCCCCTTAAATATTTAATTTTTTGTATTTGTTGTTATAGCGGCAATAGAAATACATCATCTGTGAAAATTTCAACTGTCTAGCTATCACCGTTCTTGAGATACAGCCTGGTGACAGACGGACGGACGGACAGCAAAGTCTCAGTTATAGGGTCCCATTTTTACCCTTTGGGTACGGAACCCTAAAAACAAACACTACGTATCCGACAATGCTAATAAAATATAAACAATGTACTTAAAAATAATTTTCTTCCAAAGACATTTAAAAATTTAAGTTATTAAAAAAGAATTATATAAAACTAAATAAATCTTTTTTGTTTAAAAGGGTATACTTCCCAGGTAGTCCCATTATAATTTGATCAAGTTTTTGTGTGCGTTTTTCCCTTGCAGCATGTTCTTCGGCAATCTCTTCGTGTTCATAAAGTTCCAAGGCAAGAGCCACATAGATGCGGAGACGCGTAACGTCGTATTCGGCGCGTTGACTGGTGTCTGTGCCGTGGGAATCGTCTTCCTGGTGCTGTTGCGGCCGCTGAGACGAGTACCGGTTATCGATGATGCTAAGGTAAATTGAAGCTTAGTGATTCACCTGGGTGTTAGCGTGTTATTATTTATTCTGTGGTGTTAGAGCACATTTTGCTTTGCAGTAACGGAAACTCCAAAGGATCTATATGGTACGAGAACTTCAGTAACACCAGAATTCAGCCTTTTCATTTTTAGTTAAAAAACAATGTATATCGTGGGTTCAAATTTCGTTTCTAAACAAAATTTTTTTATAACATTTACGATCAACAATAAAATTGGTTAGTAATGGACTCCTTTCAGCCCACTCGGAAAAAAAAAGTACCATTTCAATAGTTCTAAGGATAGAGAGTCAATAGATAGCTTTTGGCAGCTTACATATCTTTATTTTTTATAGATGATAGCGTTTGACCACTATGTCACATGTTAGTAAGTGATGATGTGGTCGAGAGTGGTAGCCACGTAGAACCTACATTTTGATGACTAATGTATATTTTTAACGGCATAGTCTTTTTCTAACAACTTCATAGGTCTGATAGTGATTAAATATCAATATAATAAATTAAGCATCGGTAATACTGATCAAGTTTTTGAAATGAACGATTGGTCTAGTTTTGTCCAGTCTTGTTAGACTGTAGGACAGTTTATATATAATTTATATTTTGAGCATGCTAAACGAGTAAATCTGGTATCTTACAACCCGGTCACAATATCTGTGCACCTCGCTGGAATGCGGCGCCTCTCCCGCTTCCCCTGTCACCTCTCCCTCACCTCCTCACCTCTGTGATTTGAAAAGGTTAGTAATTTTTTTTTACCTCCACATTTCTCGAAAAAACTTTTTTTCACACCGTACCCAGACCGCCGATATGACGTCACGAGGTCAGGTGCACAGATATTGTGACCGGGTTGTACTTATAAAGCAGCAACTTGATACCTTTCATAGGCCCTACCCTATATCTATTTTATAAAGACTAGAATTCAAAAGGAATGAACATATTTATATAATTTGTTCATTCCTATGTTTTTGAATTGAAGAATAAATAAAATGTAATAATCTCTCTTTTGAAAAGCTAGTAGTAAGTTATAGAAACACATTTATATTATAAATCTGTCCACTAAAAACTCCAATGCTTCCGTCCATCCATATAGTCACAACTCGTTTGTCGCCCGAGACGTGATATGAAAAGCCTCACTAGGTAAGTCCGTAACTTCCTATAACTCATGCCGTATAAAATTGAACTCTACTATTTACACAATAAGACTCTTTATGTGTACTTGTACTAATCATATTCTTTGATAAGTGTTACCGGCTTTAATTTTTTATGACTAGTGTTATGTACTTTTACGAATATGTGACAGGAAGCAAATAATGTAAAATCTATGGTTTGTTGAATCTATTTATTATGATGTTTCTTATTTTATGATTCAACTATTTTCATTTCTGTATGCGATTACGTTTAGATATAAATGAATGCAATCGAAAAACTTGCATTGAATTTACAGATTGAAATGGTGACCCATGAGGCGGAAGGACCTCTAGATGCGTTCAAAGGCGCTTTAAAACTATTCTGCACTCGAGACATGCTATTCCTTAGCGTAACCTTCATATATACCGGTAAGACACACCTCCAACACCGCTGTTACATGATGATTTTCAACTCTATTTAATAGTATATAGAATAGTTAATCTTATGTCTTGGTATTGTTGTTGTATAGGATATCCGAGATCGCTGACTTGTAATGTAACGTACAGTGAATGACAATGAGTTGGCGAGGACGTAGAACGTAGGTGTGTTACGGTTTCGCAAATGGCATTGTCTTGGAGTGATGCATGTATGACAGAAAGTTGACTGAAGAAAGACCATTGGAAAGCAACGTGTGGTAAATTTGTTTTCATTGTGCGAGAGGAGTTGTGATGACACTTTGTATGTTGCTGAAGTTCGTCTAAGAATAATAGTTGGATCTACGCGTAAAAGAAAGCTCTTGTCTGTGTGGAAATCTTATTTTTAAGTTTAGTACGAATAGACAACTCTCATATAATGTTTAGTATTCGTATCAGCTAGGTAGCTAGAGAAGCAGAGGATCGTGCTCAGTGGCGTGCAATTGGAGAGGCCTATGTCCAGCAGTGATGGACTTCCATAGGCTGATGATGATGATGATCAGCTAGGAAAAAGAAAAACCGGAAAGCGGTGGAAAAGTTGTGACGTATAAGGTCAGCGTAGTTGTAGGCATCTGATGAGGAGGAATGGAAGTCGTATAACGAAAGGGTATGTAATACGTGGAAGGATAACTATAGATGTAGAGAAAAAAAGATGACGCATATGAGTCTATTGTGAAAGGAAATTAGTTTGAAGAAGACGGTTGAAATATATACCTCCAGTTCGCTCGAAGCGATTCGCTTCTCTCCTCAGCATGACGAAGGAATGGAACTCTTCGACCGTATCTTTGTTCCCTGAACGGAATTATCTGGGCAGGGGTCTTCAAATCTAGAGTGAATAGGTATATTCTAGGCAAGCTTGCTACATCTTTCGCCGCAACATTAGTTTCCTTCAGATAAGATAGTGGTCCTACTGTTAAGTGAATATATGGTCGAGATTGATAAACACGCTGGGGCTAGACAATTACTAGCTCTAGAAGATTGCTGGTAGAAAATCAGTGTTTGGCGTCAGATTTTTCTGTATACAGGTTATAATTTTAATTAGGTTACTCATTGCTCGCGTCCTTGTTCCCCGAACGGTCTAACCTGGGAGTCTTGAAGTCAAGAGTGAATAGGATTCTTCAAGGCAAGCATGCTACATGTTCGGTCGCATCATCGCTTTCCATCAGGTGAGATAGTGGTCTAATGTTTGCCCATAATGCAGAAAAGAACCCACCTATTTGTATGTTATATTACATACATGGTACAGTCCTTGAGGTCATTACCGTCCTACCATAGAAGAAACAGACAACACAAAATTTATTTCACAAGTTTTGTAATGATCATACTTGAATTTCAGGTGTGGAGCTATCTTTCTTCAGTGGAGTATACAGTCCCAGCATTGGATTCACATTAAGCATGGGGGAAAACGCGAAACAGCTGGTAGGACTCTCGGGCGTCTTCATCGGCATGGGTGAAGTATTGGGTAAGTGAAGCTCATTAGTCATCTTCAGCTTTCCACTAGCCAACGTTTTCGCGAACGTCTCGGCTTGTTGACTTGTTGAAAAAATACTGGAAAATTTTGTTCGTTATCATCAGGTGAGTCGTTTATTTTCAAGAGCGTAAATACTACTCTATTATTGAATTGAATGCATGAGTAAATAAGACAATCAAGATCATTGGCCGATTGTTTGTTTTCTTGCAAAGGGATTTTTTTTTAAAAACATTACCTACGCTTTTTTATGTAGAATAGGCAAGCATTTGACCACTATCTCACCTGATGGTAACTGATGATGCGGCCGAAGATAAGACATGCTTGCCTAGAAGATACCTATTCACTCGAGACTAGAATTCCAGATTATACCGTTCAGGGAACAAAGGCGTTCATTAATCCTTCGCTCGGATTAATGAACGTAGAAGCGAAACGCTAGGAGCGAACTGGACGTATTCGAACATAAATGGATGACGTTTGATTGTCTTGTTGTTAAATGGCAATGTTTTCTCAATATTTTAACCGAATTCCGAAAAAAGAGAGAAGGTTTTCAATTACACTGAATATTACTTTTTAACCTAAGTACGGCGTAGTAAATAGGAGGTTTATGATTTTAGTATCGTAATCTATATGTGGTGTCTCACAGCGTCCAAACTAATAAACACATTGTAAAGTATTGTTGAATTCGTCTCAATTTTCCGACTATATACTCAAATAGACTATGACAACCCTATTAGTATATGTTTAAAAAAATAACGTCCGTACTCTATAAATTAATGACCAAGAAATGTTAAATCAACAAATACAATCAAAAGAAATTTTCATTATAAAAAACATACTAATATTATAAATCTTAAAAAAAAAAGATTAGAAATTTTAAATAAAAAAATTTATAAAGTTGATAAATTTTAATTGAATTAAATTTGGAGTATACATAGCTTCTAAGTCTTATAACCTAGCTTAACACATAGGCTACTTTTCAACATGATAAACGCGGGCGAAGCCGCGTGGAACGCTTAGTATCTATACTTGTGGTGATATAGTGTAACGCAGGACATTCCCTTTTGTTTTAATACATATAAAATCATTATGTTAGTTCTAATAAAGGTTTAGTTTGTAAATGTTCATATTTTTAATTTTCATTTCGTTTCATAGTTAGCTATGGGACAAAAATATATGATGAAACCTACTCGTACTTGGATGTAGTGTTGAAATACAGCATTATCTATAATTTAAGTGTATGTTCAGCATGTTACCTAATCAATATCATGGTCCACTTACTCATTGCAATAGAAATAGATTAAATCATCATACAATCAATTTGTTAGCTATTACAAAATGCATTTAGGTCGAGTGCTAGATTAGATTAACAACCTAATTAATGAAGGATTGCTAAGACTATATAATTCTAAGTTAAAAATCAACATCGTTTATTCACACGGGTCCCAAAGAGGCACTCATGAAAGTTAGCCTTTTGACCGCCACGCCAAAAACGCGTTTCTGAGCACTGTACTCTAAGGCACAATGTATACAAAAATCCTAAAAAATAAAAGTGCTGCCAACAATCGAAATATCGGTATTTCATACTCACGTGTTACTGGGATATTCTATTTTAAGAAATGTTGAATAAAAAAACCAGTAATAATTTTTAATTAAATTTATTTATTTTTTTTGCGTGTCGTGTTATTTGTCAACTATAGACGTCGGCGTCGTTGGCGCATAGGGCTCGTAAGCTCTTGTCAAGTATAGGTGACTTTGGCGTCCAAAAGGTTAATGACTCTACTGCCAAATTCGTAACATTACAGCCATATCGAGAAGAACCTGTCAAGAAACTCGGCGGCGCATTTTTTCATGTTTTTTTTATAAACACTCATTATATTAATATGTATGTGTATACTATGTAGTCGCCAGAAAACGCTTGTGCAGTTTCTCCATGCATGTAGTCATTCGTTAGATTCGAGTATAGAATGGTGTTACTTCTAATTACAGTAATCCACGGAATAGATGAACAAGTATTGCTCTTCTGTTCCTTGCAATAATCCAGTTAATTATTAGGCTATATAGCGATGGACTATCTCACCTGTTAGTAAGTGATGATGTGGTTGAGGATCGTCAGCACGCTAGAATGGATAATGTTTGTCTTTGGCGGGCAATTAAAAAAAATACTTTTATTTATAATTTTGTTTAGCTAGATCGGGTGTATTTTTTCGCGACTTTGGATTGCATTATCCAGTACAGGTTTTAGCACTGCACTTGATTTCATATTTATTGGTTAAATGTAACTGTTAAAAGACGGGTTTCAATATGCAATACAAACATGTATAACAAATAATATTTTGAGTTTTCTCTAGACCATGGCCAGTGCAACTTGGCCGAAACGTCGAGGTAAATAAAAATAGATTTTTAGCGCGATTAAGTCCTGAGATATTACCTAAAATAAATAATATTTTGTTGTCACGAGCACTATGATCATGCACAATTATTACTAAACGTAGTTAGAAAGCGAAAAAACTGTTAACATGTTAAAGTTGCCACCAAAGACGAATCTCACCGCAAGGAATGGTTACCCAATTTAGTAATTGACGAGTAATTTTAATTTTTTTATTTAATTGAGATAGACGTGACGAGCAATGAGCGCTGGCCGATTACAGTTCAGCGCCACCCAGAGTTAACATATTTTCGTTTTTGTGCAAATAAAGGCTTATTAAAATAAAGGTTTATTAATAAAGCTTTATTCAAAGCAAGTCCTAAAAAACACTTTTCTTCCAGGTGGCGCCCTTTTCGGCATCCTAGGCAACAAAACGACCCGCTGGGGTCGCGACCCGATCGTTATAATGGGCTACCTGATCCACTTGACATCGTTCTTCCTGATCTTCATCAACCTGCCGACGGTAGCGCCTTTCGGAGACACCACCGAAGTGTCCTACATCACTCCATCGCCGTACCTAGCTATGTTGTGCAGCTTTCTACTTGGGTTCGGAGATGCGTGCTTCAATACTCAGATATATTCCATCTTGGGTGGCAATTATTCTGATAATAGCACGTCGGCGTTTGCCCTCTTCAAGTTCACTCAGGTCAGTTTCTATAATCATATTATTTATGTACATACATGAGCTACAAATTCGTGATATTCTGTGGGTGTTTTTTAAAAAGATTTTAACGAAAGTTATGTTGCAAGTATTTAGATCATACAATTTTAGACCTTATTTGTTATAGTCTGGCTTTTTTATTGATTACCGCGCTGAAAGTCGCGGGCGCAAGTACATGCAATGGAAATTACCTAGGTATTTAATTGTTTTCATGCGTAGGTTTGTCGATTAAGATTGTTTGTTCGATACGATGTAACTTTTCTATGTACGATTTGAACATCTTTAAAATTGATCCAAAGATTGTATATACATTACATTGTAGGGCTTCCCGGCTGTGAGTATGAAATCGTTAATGTTTACGTACAGAACAAGCTTTCCATACTGATCGACGCGCTATGTTTTTGTAGTTTAAATATTTGTATGCCTAAGGACAAGAATGCATCTGGGAATAAACATTTTTTTTTAAATTTTGACTTCGTAATCTTGTGCATTTAGCCAGTGTCAAGTAATAATATTATTATACTCCAAGTGTATTTCGTGTTAAAAGTCCTAGTTACAAGTCACAGTCAAAGACAAGTAAAAGAGTCAGGTCCAGTCATAGTCAAGTCATGCCCTAGTAAAGTGGTAGAAATGTTACTAGAACTTCTATTTGATTTTTGGAGCGAAGGCTAAAATCACGTTTTTCATCTTTGTATGATTTGCCTACACTTATGCACGTTTACTAAGTATTAACGGTTAATAATCCACCATTATTACACATTAACACTCGAAGAATCACAGGGTTTGGGATATATCACACTAGCTGACCCGGCGAACTTCGCACTGCCAATAAAAGTTGTCTCAACTTCGACAACAAACATATATGTCACATTTGTCTGTGGTCAGAAATTTTGTGTATAATTTTTGACATGTAGTTTGTATGCGAAAATATAATAGTATTTCATATTTGTAGAAGTCGCAATATTTCATCCTAAATTAGGCAAATCGGTTCAGATTCTGACAAACAGTCGTAATTGGAATGTGTCGTTTTACAGTCTATGGCCGCGGCAGCGTGCTTCTTCTACTCGTCGAAGGCGCTGCTATCAGTACAGCTGGCGATCCTCGGCGTGCTGGCTACGCTGGGCACGGCCGCCTTCTGCCGCGTGGAGTGGGCGGCCAAGGCGCGCGCCCGCGCCGCCGCACTCTCCGCCATCGACGATAAGCCCTCCCCGGCCCAAGCACTCGCTGCCAACGCGCTACACTATGACTGAGCCGACGACCCCACGGCGACTAAACGACGAGAGGAAAGATCCTGATGGGTGCGTGAACTGTGAAACTATGCCCACGAGCTGTGTTTCGTTTTTTAGTTGCCGATTTGTAGGAAAGAGTACAGTGAGACAGTCTGGCGGCTCGAATTCATCCATAGGAATGGCTCCAAAGCTTGCCGTTTCATCAAACATTAAAAGGTATGAGGGCGTTGCGCTGTTGTGTTCGTCCCGCTTCGTCGTGGAACGTTTTCGATGTGGTACAAAATGATATGAACTTAAAATTAGGGCACATAAATTAATTAATCGTCCTTTGATGTTCATGAATGAATTAACTACTACATTTTAATGTATTCATTCGAGTTAAACATCATTTAAATTTCGTTGAACGTACGCGTCTACATTACTTAGATCTTCCACGTTACTTATGCAAATTGTTTACAGTCAAAGCAGCGTAAATATTTGTGCTAAATACATATGTTAGAGGTTCTTTACTTTCATATTATATATGTTTACTTGTTTGTTAGAATGTTAACCTAGACATTGAAAAAACGAATCTATAAAACACTTAGTTTTGCACATGCAACTTCAATTAGTGGAGTGTTCACCTTTCGTTTGTATGGAGAGACAGCTGGCTTGAATATCATTGTTTAAATACTGCGGACGACCAACGGCAACGGGTGTAGTACGTGTCATAATCCTTATTTATACCTTGATTTCGTTTCGTACTCGTCCATTTATGCTGTGAGCAGATGTATAGAAAGAAAGGAATTTATGTTTTCGCAAACGATCCCAACTCTTATTAGACAAACTGATTATTATTTGTATATATGTAAACACTGAGTAATGATTCCGGTTATAAATAAACCGGTTTCTTGAAGGAACACTTTTTTAGTCCGTCATGTGCCCCTGGTGAGAACAGGGAATGATTGATCATCTGAAATTTAGTGTTGAAAACGCATGATGGATGAAACCTTCGCAACCGTCGCGTCGGGCGGCTTGCTTAGTTGGCAATTTGGTACCTTTGGTCAAATTATATCAATAAAGCAAATGGGACACTGGTTTTTTCGTGGGTTCTAAATTCATTCAATTTTTTTCGTTATCTTTCCTTCCAAGACTTTGGTTATATGTATATTTTATCGCGTACGAAACGCTAAACATGCAATTTCATGGCAGTTACCAGTTATATGTTCACGCATATTCATTCATCAATAGATAATAACAAATATCGAATATATATAGGTGATTAAATAATGAATACATAATTGAGTAAAACATTGCTTCAACCTTCAGTAACTTATAATTTCATTTGCTTACGTCTGCGGCGGAAAAGTTGGATATTTTAGTTGGCATATACATATATGTGATGCACATATAATATATGGTACGCCACTGGCGGCGCAGCGAAAATCGATTTTTCTTCGCATTTTTTTACTGGTAGGTACCATAAGAGGCACAGTCGTAACGTTGTGATCCAATAATTGTCTACGGCGTATACATGATATAACTCGATAATTGCATCAAAGTCCGTCCAAACTATCAATTCAAATAAAAAATTAAGTGTACATGTTGGTAGGCCTGGAAGTAATAGCTTCTTCATTTAGAGCAATATTTTTTATAGAAATTAATGTATTCCATTACCAAAACACACAAATACAATTTGATAAGATTCATATGACTCGTGTTACATTTTTACCCAAGCTATTTAAAGGTGATTAATGTGAATGTTTGGGACATCATTCCAACCATTGAGACCAGCGTCTTTAGTGGTATTGCAAATTCTGTTTTATGATTTTTTTATTAAATTTTAAAGGTATCATTCATCTTTTGTGTTAAGTCTTTGGTGTCAAGTGTCAACTGGCGTTGGCGAGCATATTACGGGGCGCGGCGATGCCTTTTTTGTTAAGTAGATAGTATAACATATGAAGGTAGTAACAGCAGAATAGCATTAAATACTGAAAGACGAAATTATCGATTGACTCTGACATGAATATTTGAACTTGTGATATTTTTGCCTATGAAAATGTTTGTTAGAACTAATTTTATCGTAGAAATTTCACATTTGTAAAATACTACACTATTTATTTGTAGGGCAGCTGTGTCAAATTTTTATGTATATTTAAGATATTTAAATGTTCCAAAATACTCTTATTGTAGCCACATTCCTAAGGACTTGTTTGCTCTGATATACTGTAAAAAATGAAATACTTGTAGATGATAAATTGTATTACTTTAGTTAAAGTATCATAATTACTACAAAAAAAAAATGCGCACTAACTTTTTCCGATTATAATTTTGTAGATGAACATGATCTTCTTCAACAAATATTTTTTACACATAGTATATTAGGTTAAAGTGAACTTGATCATATTTGATGGGATAAATACATTTATTACTTTTGGAATGTTTCCTGACTGAAATGCTTTTAAAACTTTGACAACAGTATAGTAGGCACAACTGGTCTTTCCATTTAACTTATTTGTAATTATTTTTTTTAATTCATTTGTAATTTTTTTATGTTAGATAGCATTTGAGTCCTATCTCGCGTGATGGAAAGTGATGATGCGGTCGGAGATATGCAACATGCTTGTCTAAAATATACCTAGTCACTCTTGATTTGGAAGACTCCCAGATCATACCATTCATGGAACGAGTGTGTCCTTGATCCCTGAATGCAATTAATTCCACTCCTTTGCAGTATTGATGATAAAGATAGAAGAGAAATGGTTTGAGAGAACGGTATGTCAACCATAAATGGATGACGTCTGACAGTTATAATATAAAATGAGGGATACTTATTGTACCTCGGTACAACTTTGCCACACGCGTTGGTGTACTGTATACACCCTGCATGTAACATAATTATCTGGAGGGATAATTGCTTTGCTCAGCATACAATTTTGAAGTGCAAATGTCTACACAGTTATAAGTTAAACGTCTTAAGTGGGAATAGTGCTAAAGATCTGTTGTGCCTGCAGCAATATTAAAAAAAATCAAAGTATTAAAAATTAAAATCTCAAATTACATATCTTTTTTTTTTATATGATTTTTTTTTTTTTAATTCGAATATTATATATTATTATAGTTGTTTCTTTTCTAAATTATCTGAAGACGATATTCAGACTCGAAATATTTGAAATTTATATACATGGATCGGAAACTAACATAGGTGTGAAACATATTATAAGGTGCTTGTTATAAATATATATTGTTGTTTGTATAGTAATTATTTTATATATGTAATATGGAAACTATATAATAATTATATAGTTGGGTACATGTTATCCTGCTACAAGTTTCCATAGCTGGACCGATTGTAAAAAAAGTAAGCATTTAGAAGTTTGTGATGTAATTGTACATTCCATATTATATTTTTATAAATAAATGTTAAGTCGAATATTTATAAGTATCTAGATGTATAAAATATATTTTATTATAATAATCATTAGTTAAATAAGTGTAAATTTGATTTTAAATTTAAAGCTGAGCTCAATTATTTTGCTTTCATTTAATTTGGCAATAACTCCCTAGTCAATACAACTTCAGGTTGTTCAATGTTAATCTGCTTCTTCTTTTTGTAATAATAATTAACCAACCAATATTATCTGGTTTCAATATTGATAAATGAAATAAATATATTTTAACAAGTTCTAAGTTGTTTTAATTCATGATTTTGACTACCTAGTCCAAATAGACTTGCTTGCCACACACTAGGTCCTAGGTCCTGTGGCAAGCAAGTCTTTGCTATCTTATTGTGCAGATCTTTTATTTTTTTATGACCGACAGGCAAGCATTTGACCACAATCTCACCTGATGGATAGTGATGATGCTGCCAGATACCAGAAAATTATAGTCAAATAAAATCTATAACGTTTTATATTAAACACAATTACTACTATAGATACTGTAACAGATAATATAAATAACAATTATTTTAACAAATTTTTACTTTGTTTCACTTTCTGTTTCCCCAAGTTTAAAGTCCAGTGGTTTGTCATAGCCCATGATCTTGGCATAATGCATTGGGTCGTTGAAAAATCTAGCTTCGATAAACAGTGGTTGTCCTTTGGCCTTGATTGTTGTGAACATACCAGGTACCTCGGGAACTTCAACATCTTCCGGTTTGAATTCAAGCTGAAAGAATAATATATTCATCAAACATTTAATTTTAAAGGCCGCCTATAAGCAAACTTATCATATTCATTAGCCTGATGGTGAGCCTTAACATGTGCGGGGCCATTAAGAATCCTTCTAATATTATAAATGCGAAAGTTTGTGAGTGAGTGTAAATGTTTGTTACCATGTATCTCCATAACGAATAAACCGATGTTGATTAAATTTTGAATGTAGATAGTTTAGTTCCGGAATAGCACATGGGCCACTTTTTAACTTTATTAATGCGGGAGAAGCCGTGGGGCACTGCTAGTTACAAAACTTAAGTTCTGTTGTGTGGCTATGCACTGTGCTCTTCTTGTTCTAAGATCTAGAAATTTTTGTTGTATACCTGTTTCCTCGCCAAGAAGAAATTTATAGTAGTTGCTTTGTATGTAGATGTTTGTGGGTCATACAGTATATCTGTCACATATTTCTTAGTAATGAAATGCAGTAAAACTGGAGTGACGAATGTGAAGAATCCTACTACAGAACAGAGGGCCACAATCAGCGATGTGCTGCCAATGTGTGCAGCTTCATTTATGATAATAGGTTGTGCTATCAAGCCCGCTATACTAGAGCTTAGAGAAAACACTTTGACTGCCTTAATCTGTGGAGTCAGAGGACCGTAGTATACTTTTTCTAAGTTATTATCAACTTCTTCTGATAATTTTAAAGCGTAATGCCTGGACAAAATTTTATTCATTGCAGTAACACTATTCCACTGAGAGGTTGTTTTCTGTAGAGTCGGTTGGAATATGACTTTGTTGTGTGAACAACTTTTAAAACACAAACGCAACATTTTAATATTTTTTTGGAGAGGGAAAACGCGAATTAAATTAAGATAATATTATTAAATCTGTATCTGTCGGTATCTATGTCAAACTAATGTCATATAAAACAAAATCTATATCTGACATTAATGACAGTAACCATCGACAGACGTCATTTGCGTGACAGTTGATTTGAGTTGACATGAGATTTCGGTTAAAGGCTACGTTCCGCTTAGCATCCGTAACAATCGCAAATATTTTTCGCCGTTCCTCTCCATAAGCGCTGCACGGTCGTTTGTCACGTCTCGTTTGGATAACGATATACTTACATGGCATTATGCATCATGAGCGCTCAGCCGTTCTCATGGCGCCCACGTCGAGTCGAGCTTGTTTTGTTATTTTTGAAATCATCCGAGTAGATTGCCTAGATATGGATGTACCTGTTGGGAGATAAAATGCCCCAGTGTAAGACCACTTTTTGAGAAGCGGGTAGCGGATTCCCGATGGGAACAAACATTTTCTCCTTAAGGGAAATTTGTGATTCTGGTTTGTCTGTGATTGTTTGTGTGTGTAGTGTGAAAGTTTCCGAAACCCACGACATTAATAATTGAATTGCATTTGGTTAATTAGTTAGTGTGAAAGTGTTTATGTTTTTTTATATCTATACTAATTTATACTAATATAATAAAGAGGTAATAAAGTTTGTTTGTTTGTATGTAACAGGTAATCTCTGAAACTACTGATCCGATTCTGAAAATTCTTTCATTAATAGATAGCTACACTATCCCCGAGTATCATAAGCCTATGTTATGTTGAGAACAGTTTTTGTTATCAGTTCGAAATAATAAGATTAGTGAGACAAGTAATATTAGTTTGAACTGCTCTTTGGCTAAGTTGGATGAGCTTTCACCTTCTATCGGGTTCGATTCCCGGCGGTAACACAAGTTTTCTCCCCGAGGCAAAATTGTATTTCTGGTTCTGGTTGTGATTGTGTGTGATGTGAATGTTTCCGCCACCCACGACACAAGTCATCGAACTTAGTGTGGGACTGTGAATGTGGAAGCGTTTAAGTTTATTAAAAAAAACTAGTCGGAGATGTTGGCCTACGTGAGTTTTACAAAAAAGTCCTCGACAACATTTCTCTAGCATGTATATTTAGCTCAAGAAAAACACTTTTCTATGTTAAAAATCTGAAAAATTGTGACATGTTTTTTTGGCTTTTTTAAGCATACAATATTAATTCTAATCAATTGCCTTTATACAATTTGCCTTTTACTGAATATAATTTGGGCATATAGTCTAGGAGAAATCGTAAAATGTATCTGAGAGTGAAAACGATGGGTCACAGAATGAGTAACAGTTACTGAAGTTTTGAAATGACTTACATAAGAAGGAGGATATAAATTCGTAATATTTTTTTTGTTGGTCGATTATAGCTTATCGTTGAACTTTGAACTGCTCGCTGGCGTAGTTAGGTGGGCGGGCGTTTGCCTTTAAAGCACCGGGTTTGTGTCCCGGTGTGCATACAAGTTTTTTCCCCTCGGGAAATTTGTGTTTCTGGTTTTGAGTATGTTGTGAATGTTGTGTAAATCTTCGATGTTTACGGTCCCACGATACAAGTCATTGAACTTAGTCATTGTAGTGTTTATATATATATATATATATGTCGGCGCCGTGGGCGGGTCATCTTTGAATTTTGAACTGCCAGCTCTGGCGTAAATGGGTGCATGTTAGCCTTCAAAGCAGCGATTCGATTCCCGTTGGCAACAGAAGTTTTCTCCCCACGGAAATTTGTGTTCCTGGTTTTGAGAAATTTTGTGTGAATCTTGGATGTTTACGGCCGGGCCCCACGATACAAGTCATTGAACTTAGAGTAGGGCTGTGAATGTGGAAGTGTATATTTTTTTGCGGGCGAGGCCGGGCGTAGGGCGGGGTGTAGGGTGCGCGTTCGCCGAAAAAGCAGCGGGTTCGAATATCGGTGGGAATACAAGCTTTCTCCCCACGGGAAGTTTGTATTTCTGGTTCTGGTTATGACGGGAATGTTGTGTGTGTGGTGTTAATGTTTACGGTCCACGATACAAGTCATAGTACTTTTAGTGTGGGGCTGTGAGTGTGAAAGCGTTGATGTGTATGCTTTTGTTTACCCGGGCGACGACGCCGCGAGCGGGTCAGCTAGTTTTAAATTAAATACGTCCAGCGGCCGTGGACCAAAAACCAGGAAAGAAGAGTTGACAAACGAGTATTAGATATATTGGGCTGTATGCATAGAACACATAATATATCTTGGCAAAATTTTCATTTTCCCAGGCAGCTTCTGTAGTTAGAAATGTCATGGAAAACGACGGTTTTCATCAAAAGAACTATCCCAGTAAAATCTGTATTGAAAATGGTCACCTTTATGGTAATGTTAGAATGAACTTGGTACATACAAATCACTCCCGAGGCTCGGTAGGCTTTACAACCTCCTCTGTAAGTCTAACAAATTAGATAATTACTGTTTCATTTACTAATAAGAAAAACATAATTATGTAATCTTATTATCTTAGATACCTATAAATGTGGAATTTCTATTGCATGTTTAATACATTTTACTGATGTTACATTCATTTTATTAATACATTTACTAATAATATAATGTTTGATACAATATTTAACAGATCTTAAAATGTAAATGTAGGTAATAATAATAAATTAATTGATTGGTTGCATGCGGTGGTCTTTTGTAATTGAAGGGACACAAATTGCAACAAAAACATATACATATGTGTCTAATTTTTATTAGTGTAGTGTAGTGTATCCTTTGTTGAAGATACTTAATAATAAATCAAGTACCTTGATGACCGAGCTTTGTTCGTTTTTTTTTTGGTATATGACGTTTTCTAAAAATGAAACCTAGCTAGATCGTTTTATTGCCTCCGAAACTTCCTGCATACTAAATTTCATGAAAATCGTCTGAGCTGTTCCGAGATTCAGATTATATATATACATCAAAAAGTGCTCGTTTAAAGGATTTAGATAAACAAATAAAAACAAAAATCGAGGCGGCATGGTAGCGACAGTTTTTATTTTCAAAAATAAAATTAAGATAGCAGTCGGAGAGAAGCTCTGACTTATAAATAACCACTAAACATAAAGACCGATTTCGATATTATATAAGTTATGTACTGAGTTCTTGTACAGTTGTATCTTAGTGAAACAAGTGAAACTCAATGCAACCGTTTTTCATTTAGATATTTGATATCAAGGAGGTCAGAAGGACTCCGGAGTACGTTATTCAATTTGCCACTTGCAAGAAACACAATCCATATTGCACACTTTTCGTTACCATTTTAAACTGTCTATAATAAAGCATGTTTTGTGGGACAGTTGTCAACATCGTAGCAGTATCCAGTTTCCGTATCTAACACCATTGGGTCTGGACAATCACACCGGGAAAAGCCGCACACAGTGCCCAGCAATGTCACGTCCGGACTTTCACAGGTTCTTTGCGCCTTCCAATATGTTTTATTGCAATTACTCTGCACCTTAATCATCCCCTCGGGACACACGTCGATACCTAAATGTTTAATTAAAATAATGAGTTAGGGTTATGTGGGAAATTAACACCAATTGGCCTTAATTAGTAGAAGTCTTAAATGTCTGTCTGTCAGTCTAGGTAGATACGCTGAAGTAAGCATTGTTTATTCTAAATAAGCAGTAGATACTTACTAGGTAGGTGTATACCTATTATAGTCTACTATTTTTACATGCAGAAGCTTGTGGCTGTTCTGCTGTAAAGATTAATTACAAACGCACAAATTGGAAGTAGAAAGTTCCTATGTACTGTTACCTAAAAAAAATACCCCATAAGTATCGTAAAGTTTTATTTTGGCGATCGCGTACTAAGATTTGTTTGCAAGATGACTTATAGGGGGCCTAGAGTGAATATGAGTTTGTCTCCTTCGTGAACACAGGAAGTAGTAGTAATTTTATTTATAACAATTGTACTAACGTAGTGTTAAAATTAGTTCATACTTACATGTATTATTATGCCAAAGGCAGTGTGATATTGTAGATTTTTCGTATGCTTCGACGGAAACGGCCAGACAAACAAATAGGAACGTCCACTCTTCCATTGTGATTATACATTTGTCCGCTGTTTTTCCTATTCCGTTTCTTTTATAGAGCATACACAGGTATTATTTGTCATCGCTAGATCCAGTTGTTTTGGTTTTGTTCAGATGCGGATCTAGGATATAGTTCTGAAGGATATATTTGCTGTTGTTTTAGCGTATTTGTGACCTGTTATATAGGTTTTTATCAATGCTACTTCAGGCGTCAGGTCCAGCATGTCTGTCTAGCTCGGCAAACATTGTCATTTAAAAATAATAAATTATTTGATTGATTTTTTGACTTTTGCAGTACTTACCTATAAGCAAAGTACGGTTTGATGTAAAAAATACCCCTTATTCTTCTTATTTAAACTGGGGGTGTTAGAGTATGCAGTCCTGCTTGGGTTATATTGTACATTATCCTTTCAAGCAGCTATCCCAGTCTCCGCAACTCTTTTATGTAGCGAAGTGTAGCTATTGGTCGTTGGCGCAATTGTTCCAGTGGTGAACATGTAGGTACTTACCTACATCTTCACTACTGGTACTTGAATTGTGTCATGTATACTTTACATGACGCTGACTACGTTACTTTGGAATATTACACCTATATTACAATAAAATGATTTATACTATTGCAGTATAAGATTGTGCAAAACTTGGACGATACTACTTAGTGTAAGTTCTGTATAATATAGCTTTTAACTTACCTATTGGTTGTGTTTAAAATAACACGTGCCTTTATAGATCTCTTATTCAGCTAAGACTTGTAACTAACCATATACTAACTCGTTTAACAACATTTTAAAGGGGTTCTAAATGTCCACCTGCTCTGAGATGCCCCCTTTTCTGGACTCCTCAGTACGTAGCCTTCCAATTACATTATCTACTTCCTAGTTCGATTATGCTATAAGCTTTGTTTAAATAACATCACTGTTGAATTTACCTCACTATTGAATGACTTGATCTGTTTTAATCGAGAATATAAACATTTCATTGTTTGGTAAGTACCTGTACTCGTAAGTAATGTGTTTTAACATTCCTGTAAAGTAATGTTGAAGTTTAGAATGTTTATCTTGGGCCACCAATCTATCCTATTCGTGAATAATTAGATATATTGTTATTGGTCTTATATTATAATATATAACCAAATAGTTAAAAGATAACATGTATATATGTTGAATAAAAACTTCTGAAATAAATTACCAAGGTATTTTACCTATTCAATATTTTTCTTGTTTACAAATGTGACGAGCTAGTTAATGGCTTAAATATTTAGATTATAAGTACCTACTAATTTTCGACAGAAAATCTGCGCAACCCATTAATACATTTCTATAATATACATTCATAGTAATTATTAAATCTAAATTTAATCGTGTGTTTAAAATGAGGTATAACAGCTGAATAGATTAGGATAGGTAAGTAGTATTACTTACCTATCCGAATATTAGGTATATACATATGTATGTAATCAAAATATTAAAAGGTTTCTTGAAGTGATACTTTTTATGGGAGGACTTTGATATTATGATCCGCAACCTTTTTGCGTGACGAAAAATAGTAAGCATTAAAATGTTGCCCTGTCATACAAAAGTTTCACTTTTATTGTGTGTAAAGTCAATAAAAACAAAACCAAATAATATACAATTTTAACCACAAAAAGACTATCTCATTAGTCAATGTGTGCAGTCAGTTAGAGTGTAGCCTTTTCTCAGTAGTCTAGGCATACACGTTCTAACATTTTAAATATTACACGGAGAAAGAACAAAATCTATTATGATTAAACGTTACTAGTTTGTGGCTACATTACCCTTGACACCTTTACATTTACACATTAAAATTTGACACCGAATATTTACAATGATATCTTGCAGATATATCGATCAATATCCTAAACAAATAAAATAGGTATATATAACTTAACGGAAAACTTTTTCGCGCCGGAGATAAGGGGTGGTAAAACAAGCCTGGTCAATGGCACAAGCAAGACTATCTAGCGGCAGGCAAACACGGGCTATTGATTTAGTTTATCTCAGTGCAAACAGTCGCACAGCTCGCTTGCAACGGCTTTGTATTTAAAGGGGACAAAATAGGTATAGTTCTAAAAGCTCACAAACTTACTGCAAGGTTAGTAGGATTTGGTTGATGCACCGAATAAACTAATTCAAATCAAATCAAATCAAATCGTTTATTTGCTAGAATACATTACTTACATACCGTATTTTTCTCAAGTTTTTTTGTGTCTAGAACTAATGTTTTAAATGCTGGCTGTCACTAGGCATATCATTGTAATATAAAGCCTATAGTTTCTTTTTACCAATTAGTTTTTATGACCTGTTCCACTAAGTTCAACTATAAATTCAACCCGTTGAACTTATTGGACAAAAAAGTCCAATTATTTCAACTTTTAGGCTATTCACGAACGTTTCGGTAAAATATAAGGCTTGTGTTTAAACACCGCCCAAAAAAGTACCTATTTTACTACCAAAAAAATTCTAAACAGTTACCAAAATGGATGGTCACCAAATTACGTTGGATAAATGGTCACCAAATTACGTTTCCTAAAATATTATGAAATAAATCAATTTTTTCGTATTATAAATATTTTTGTATTAATTATTTAAAAAAAGATAACCTTAACCTACTGTTATCCGATTCGGTTCTGTCACAGGAAATTTTATTTTAGGAAACGTAATTTGGTGACCATTTATCCATTTTGGTAACCGTTTAGAATTTTTGGTGGCCGTCTAAATTATACCCTAAATTTAAAAGCTAATGGTGCCGATTCTGTTGTCCAGAATTAGACTAAACTAGCCTAAAATTAGTTTTAGTCCTGCTTTAGTCCAAAACATATTCAGAAAATGCAAGATTAGACTAAAATTAAGTTTGACAGGACTAAGTTAGTTTAATTAAACTAACTTAGAGTAACTACTCTATTTAGTGAAAATGACCAAATTCTTATTCTGATGTAGATGTTTTCGTTCAAATTAAGACTAAAAATAGAAATTTGAAACTCAAATTAGTCTGTATGAAAAAGGTCTGGATTATTTTTAATGTGATCTTATACTTGAAAGAGTCCTGTCATTTTAACTTTTAAATTAAGTTCAACGTAAAATCAGAATAGCGTTTAGGTATTCTTTGACTAAAATTAGTTTATTTTTAGTTTAGTTTAGGTTAGTTCGGTGCTCGACAGAATTAGCACCAATATCTCAACGTGACAAATGAGTGCATTGCCGCGCAGGGATTTAAACTATTTAAGTTCAAAACTCTTGGCACTGAACCATAATGGCTAACGTGACGCGACGCTAACCATCACGCGGGTGGTTTGCGCGTCTCGTCCTTCAATTACATAAAATATAAATAAATATATAAGTATAAAAGTGATTTGGTCGTTGTCTGTTTGTCTCTTTGTACCTCATTCACGTTAAAATCGCTGAACGGACTTTGATGTAATTGTACGTAGATTGCTAAAAGTTAGGTAAGAGTTACTTATAGGCCTATTTTCCGATAAGTTACCGAAACATTCACGGGATACTGTCTATTCGGGCGAAGGCCGGGTTTTTATACATATGAAGCGAGTTTTTTATAAATCCCGGGAACTCTTGTAATGTTGCCCATGCCAATTTAAAACTAAAAGCTTGCACCGATCACTTTACAAAAAGGAAGATTTTGCTAAGGTCATGCCATAAAAAAAATAAGATTTAGGCAGTAATAATCGTTTTTTACATAAAACACCCTGTTTTTGTGTTTCTACCTGCTTAACCGACTAAATACCTTTGATAGTCTGTGACTGTAATTTGTATTATTAGGGCGATAATATATCATATTTAATAATAATGATTTATATTTAACATCATTGTTACTAACTTGTGTTACTTTTTTTCTGTTGTATCCGACTCTTACTGTTTTTTAATGCTTTTATCTAAAATGAATAACAATTGGTATTAGCCGACGACAGCTATTTATAAGACATGGTACTTACTTAGCGAATTATTTTATTGATTGGGCGAAGCGAGATCTCTAAGTTACCTTAGGTCGTTCAGCACTTAGCCCCTCCGTCCGCCCGTCCGTCTGTCAGAGGCTGCTAGATGTAAACCATACAAGCAAATAACTTCGAATTCTCTAAGAATATGTAAAATTGCGGCCCAAAGCCAGAAACGGCCATTAAAATAATATGAATGAATAATAACCCATAACTACACGTAAGTAGGTAGCAAAATATTTTTTATTTTTTATCTACCCTTATAGAGTATCGTTGAAAAGAACTTTGCAAGTAGAGTACGAAACCGTTTTTAAATAAAATCTTTGTAGAAAAATAACAATTTGATAGGCCAATAAAGTCACCGTTTTTAGACCTATTTTGGCCCGGATCTATCTCCAAAACGGCTTCACACTTAAACCTGAAACTTTCGTATAATATCCGTTAAATCCTGCACTTAAACAAAAAATACAGTAATGAAAACAATTGTAATGTACCTAAAAAAAGTGTGTGGTGTTAATGTTTACAGCCGCAAGACACAATTCGTAGCACTTATGTGCACTGTGAGTGTTTTCACACTCACAGCTCACAGCCCCCGCATTTATGTGTATGTTTTTTCTTTGCTCGGGCGACGCCGGGCGAATTAGCTAGTGTGAAATGTAGGTATATTCACAACATACCTAGGTAGTTTAGGTAATATCTCGGGACTGAATCGCGCTAAAATACTATTTGTAAAAATAGTATTTTAGCGCGATTCAGTCCCGAGATATTATTACCTAAACTATGTGTTCGAATCGCGAAAGTTTAAAAGTTACAATACCTAGGTAGGTAGTACGTAAAAATTAAATTTTAGAAAATTTACCCAATATAATAATTTATTTATTTTATGTATTTATTTGTTTTATAATTTATTGTATTTGGGTGGCTTACATTACAAAATAAACATAACTCAAGAAGAACCATTCACAATCCTCCACAGGTAGCAAAAAAGTATATTTATACAATTGATTATTGATTGAAATAAGAAAATTATGGGATGATTAGGTAGGTATCACGCGTGCGTTGCGTTTTCTATATGTTAAATTCAATTAATTATCACATGAGTTATCTCTATTTTAAATTACCGCTGTATATATAGCACAGCGTAATAACTCTAATAATATTCAATTATAATCATGAAACCGAAATCGGACACTTTTAGTTCAGTAAACAAAAGCGGCAACAGGGTAGCTTATAAAAAAAACTATGATAAAACCTTTCCCGCCAAATCAAAACCACAAGAAGAGCTTTTTGAATCGAATTTATTGAAATGTGTGCCCTATTTCGAACGTACAAAGTCATAATTAGTAAACCACGTCCAATAGCTTTGAGAGCGAGATAGAATATGTTTGTATTTCGGTCTAGCTAACGTTGCCTCGTCTGTCTCTATCCATCTACTAAAAGATTGGTGTACAAAACTTTTGTCTCTCTCACCTCTTCAGTCGAGTTTATAAGTTGGTGCAGGGCTGTCGCTTGCACTACGGAACTTCGCGGTTTGTTTACATCTGTAAACATTCATAACTCCGGACTTGACCAAAAGGATATTTTGGTATAATAATGTGATATATTGTTATTGGATTTTTTTGGTGAAAAAATGGAGATCATCGGTACATTGTGGACATTGGTGCTGGTGATATGCTGTGCGGAGGCGGCGATGATGGGTGACCAGTGCGACTGGACCGGCAGGTATGTAGATTTGGAAAGTTCTATTATTATTGTTTTGTGACATACTTTTTTATTATAAAGAAGGGACTTGAATACTTTTTAAATTAACTCTTTCTAATAGAATTTATTAAAAAGGAGACGCTTTCCTTCTATGATGTTAATCGAATGTGCCTACCTTCTTTTGAAATAAATTGCCCTCGTCTATGCCGCAATCTTTTAAAATTGTTTATAAAATATACAAGTAGGTAGGTAAGTAGATAAAGTGATGATTACAGAATTCAATATCTTTGATTATTCTGTTATATTAAAGTTAAAGTGATTTTTTTAAGCCATAGTCTACAAAATAAGTATTTTGAACATAATATAACAGTTATGGTTAGGTATGCAGAGTATGCACATTAAACATAGGTGTCGGTACCTATAAATTATACCTTGAATTTATTCAATATTTACCTACTGTTGTATATCTTTATCTTTTAACTAGAAATATGTGTGTAATAAATAAACGGAAATCAGTAGATACATATTAAACACTTCTATAATAACCTTTAAAAATCTGGTTCACCTTGGATATAATATCTATTTAAGTGATTATTAAAAGCGCAATGTTAAAATACGGTTTACTTATGTTATCAATTATGTAATGACTACATAAATAATACTATATTATACAAGTCTAGCTAGAAAATACTTACCAGCAAGAATTAAAAACATAATAGTAACTATATGCCTCGACAATGGCTGAACACTATGAGTCTATCTGACTTTAAACAATCTGAATAGCCATTAAAATAAACAAGTTACACAAAATAACAAAGCATAACAAGTATCCTCATTATATTCAAATGTATTAACATAAAAGCACACTTAAAAAAGTGATATTCAACGGTGAGCTCGCTCGTTAAAATTCCAATTCGAATTCGCGCTCTAAATAAGTGTGCCGATATTCATGCAAATCTACAAAAATGGATACAGATGATTTAAGGGGGGGGTGTTCACGGAATTTATCCAAAAACGCGTGTTCCGTTTTAACCGTTTTACTCGGCAATCATAATAAATTCTGATAAATACAAACATTCGTCAGAATCTGTATGATATGATAAATGAGGCCTTTTACTCAAAACATACATAAGATTTAGAAATATAAGAGAAAAAATATCAAATCACATGCAAGTTCGATATTATTTTCGTTTTGAATCAATTTTATTCCGTAATTTTATAAGTATCAGAACCGTGTGAAAATTATCCTACTAATATTATAAATCCGAAAGTTTGTGTGTAAGTATGTTCACCCTCTTCACGCTTAAACGGCTGAACGGATTTGGATGAAATTTGGAATGTAAGTAGATTATACCTAGGATTAACACATAGGCTACTTTTTAACTTGATAAATGCGGGCGAAGCCGCTGGGCACGGCTAGTATCATATAATACGTATACTTACTAGACGAATGATTTCTACAGCTCATTTTATTTTGTTTGGGGCGCACTTTTACGCAAATTTAATAAAACTATAATATATCAAGGACCACTTTTAACTTTAAGATTAACGATTACACACACGTGACTTTTCGTAACCGCATTAATGTGGGCTATGTAATATGCACCTTTATATGCAACAGTGTAAGGGGGATTATTGGCTGTAGTTAGAAAAAGTGATATACGTCAATATATCAGCCCCTTAAATGTTCTTCAAATTGCTAATATCAACGAAATTGCAAGACTAATTCGAGGATTCCGTTTTGTATCTGAATCACAATCCCGGCCCGAGGCGAGTCCATCAGTCCGCGAGCAAATTGCTAAAACACCGCGATATTTCCATAGCATTTCATGATTGCATGTCAAATTGTTGCCATCGGATTCTGCATTCTGTGAATATCTTGATACCTATTTTAATGCCGTCGACTACCTCAATTTAGACTCGTTTGAATATTAATGTTAAATTAGGCTAAGCTGTAGGTACCAGAGTTAAAGATTTTTATTTAAGATTTGCCTATATTCTTCTGCTGTATACTTTATTAAATATCTTTATTCCAAGTAATTTGTCCATTATTTAGACAAATTACAATATATTTTTTAGCTTAAAACTTGTTTCTGTTTTTTTTAAAATCGACTTCTACTATACTAGCATAATAATAATTGACAATTTAATTAATGTGTTAAACCTGAAACTAATAAACTTTATAATAAGTAATAATAATAACTTATTCATATAAGGTTTCTGGGCGCGAAAGTGAAAATAAGTGATCGTCGATTTAGTATTAATTTCAAGATCTTGTAATTGTTCGAGTGATAATGGTGGATAATTAACCGTTAATAGTTCTGAAACGTGCAAGAGTGTAGGCAAATCACACAAAGTTGAAAAACGTATATATATATATATATACGTTTATATATATATATATATATATACATGAAATACTTCCTATTTGTTTTGCATATTATGCATATTATTATTTTGTATTTATCACTTAAATATAAAAATGTTTTCACCCTGGCGATGGCGGCAAAACCGTTCATAGAGTTACCGGTGTTTGTACTAATAAGTATATGTATATATATATATATTCTGTATATGTATATATTCTGTGGCACAGAGTACTTACTTGTCTCAGTCCAGTCATCCATCAGAGCTCATTAAGCCTCTTATGACTTCGCTCATTAGACAACACAAACAAACATTCGATTCCCATGTCCCATACAGTTGTTCACATCACATATATCAATCCAACAGTAAATAAAAATTAAAAACATATCGTCCGGTCCGGAAACGATGTCGCAGGGTCGATTACGGAACAAAATCAACAAGTCCGTAGGGTTTCCCACCTTGGGGTGGCGTGGGAAACGAGTGGGGAAACTGTTCTCGTAACACCCCCTCGGCCCGTAGCTTATGGACACGACACGTGACCTTTCCGGGTACATCAAGGGTTGATCTATTGTTTGTGACGGATCAAAAAAAAATGTTATGAAGTTGTAGGATTGAATTAAGAGTTTGATATACAATTACACACCAAGGTACCAAGGTAAATAGGTACCTATAGTTATGCATTTACAACACTGTTGCTATACAATAGTTACGATCATAAATTTGAGATACAGCGTTTTCTTGGATAATTAATTTATACGTATAATTGTCGGTAATATTTATGTTGAGGTATTATACCTTAGTTATCTCTGGTTTATGGGTCAGAAGTAGGTAAAGCTTAGATAAAACATTACTCATAGTTTAGGCGCGGCCACATTATCTCACTAACAGCTGGTATTTATTCTGTGACCTAGACTTAAGTGTATCTTAGGTACATACAAAGTCGGAAGTTTGTTCCTAAGGTACCTATGAGTATCTATATGTATATTGTAGTGGTCTTCTTAATGATTATTTGCCGACCTTCTTCTGCTACCTAAACAGGGATACAAAAATATTATATTAAATATTTAACAATACTGGCATGTTATTGCTGGTGTATGTATGGTTTAGCGGCGGGGTTACTATATATTATTTTAAAGGTACTGCAATATTGTCCAGAATTCTACCTACCCACTACATAATATAGAAATACCTATGCGGCCTTTGATCACATGGTCGAAGTACGTAGCGCATAAAATACCTATTTTTTAAAAAATTTAATAAAAAAAAATTTATAGTCAAACTCCATAATCACGTAATACGTTTGTATGAGAAAGTATAAAAAGTATGAATGATTTGTCGCTCTTAGGAAAAATGTAGAAGAGCTTGTTAATTGATAATGACTTCTTATAAAAGTGCTCATAAAAGTTGACCGCCATGAAACATTGGTATGGACCTAACTACCTCTTAATAACTGTGCCGCAATATAAAGGCTTCGCCACATAGGCGCCTAGCTCGATCGGATGGCCTGTGGGGACGCACAGGCGAGATTGCCTCTCACAGTGCAGAGTTCCCGCATGCCGATCTGTTCGAACCAAATACGCGCCGTGTGGCGAAGTCTTTAGAACATGTTCTAAGAGTTATATATTGTTGTTTATTTGTCTATGTTTGTACAAGAATTACACTTCTATAAATAAAATTTTATGTTTAATTATAACACACTCACAGCCCCATACTAAGTTCATTGTTGTATCGTGGGTGCCGGAAATATTCACATCACATACACAATCACACCCAGAACCAGAAACATAATTTTTCCTTTGAGAGAAAACTTGTGTTTCCACCGGGAATCAAACCTTGTAATTCTAAAAAGGCGCGCGCACACCAGCAAACTACTAACACTAAGCCAAATGGCAGTTCAAATTAAACTATCTCCCCTGCCAATTTCACTAAAATCTATTCAGTCGTTTTGCTTCTAATCCCAGAATATGTCATATACTTTAATTTAATTAACAAACACTCAAAACTTTCGCATTTTATACTGACAGAGTTCAGAGCAAATTAAAAAAAATATCTTGACCCATTTCAAGTTCCGATAGTCTCTTACCGTATTTGCACTAATGACATGCACTCACACAAAAAGCATGCTAATCGGGAATGCAGGGAGAAAGACCAGCGCGAAGGCGGCTGCAAAAAGGCAAATTGAGTGTCAATGTACCAGCATGCTCGGCCATTGTCGACATTCAAGTTCATACATCCCATATCCATACATTAATGTATTAGGGAGGGCTACGAGAGGGGCCGGGATCTGTTTATTATAATATCCTCTTCCATTATAACGCGTTCGCACGATATACGCTCCAATCTGATAATGTGCTTGGTTGGTAGGTAAGTACTTACAGAGACAACAGTCGTTTTGAAGTCAATGCTCTTGTTTCAAGGAACTTCAGCTATTTGGAAGCACACACCTAGACGTCCAGATTTATTTATTACTAGAGATAAAAAAGAGGTACTGAGAACCTACTGTAGGTATTTTCTTTAGTACGAGGTACTCTACTCGTAGGTGTTAAAGACTATGTAATTTTCAATAAGAAAACAGCCTTATCCGCTATTAATTGGTTTTATTACAATTATCTTTGGTAGTTAATGAAAAGCTTACTTTTGTTATTTAGGTAATTAGGATTTAGGCCGACTAGGTACTAAATGTTCCGTCTAGTAGTAGTAGTTTCAGTAACCTTTAGTTATGAACAGATGAATATAATCTAGAATTTTGAATATAATCTGGAACAGTTTACCGGTCTCTATACGTCGCTCTCAATCACTACACACTCTTAAAGAACAAATAAAAAAATGGTATCACTCTCAATTAAGTTAAAGCTATGAATGTCCCTTATTAGTCATATATATGTATAATAATATATATCAGTTTGTGTATGTTTATAATATATTATTATTATTGATGTAAGTTTTTGTATGTATATTATGTATCTAATATTAATAAGTATAAAAAGTACATTTATTAATTTAAATACGTGTTGAGGTACACCACCGTCCCTTTTTGTAATATTTTTATCATCTCCCTTTGGTTGTCTGGAAGAAATCGCTATGAGCGATAAGACCGCCCTTTGTGCTCCTATGTTATATTTAAGATTTCTTTGTAAGTGTTATTTTTTTGGTGTGCCAGTAAAGAATTTATTTATCTATCTAATTTTAAACATAGAACATGTTTAAAATTAAAAAAATCTTAATGTGTGCAATAAAATTAATACATTTTAATAAAATTTAGTTTGGTACAAAATTAACACACAGTAAGTACATACAATGACTTATGAGTCGTTATTCAATAGTTACTTAAATAATTATTATCAATAACTCACAATAACCTTTATTGTTATTACAATTAATATTTTAGAACTGTTTCCCATTTCCTGTATAATTCCTGTAATTCTGAAATATTGTATGTAGGGTGACGTGTTGTATGTAAGTCACGTTAATAAAAATACATGTATAAACATGTACGCGTACTTGAGTGATAACCAAATGAATATATTTTAAATTATCGCTTCGATGACGGCGCGATGGTAGGTACTAGGTGGGTACATTGACACCAAAAACAATTATACTTATATTATAATGAATTAATCATTAAAATATTAAATCAACTAAGCCAATACAGATAGGCTTAGTTAGGTGCGCGTTCAGCTTCTAAGTAGCAGGTATCAGTTTCAATTCCCAGTGGAAACATATTTTTTTTCTCCAAGGGAAAGTGTTTCAGGGTCTGGATGTGCGTACAAATCATTAACACAATGATTTGTACGTTTTCGGCACCCGCGACACAAGACATCGAACTTAGTGTGGGGCTGTGAGTGTAAAATGTATATTATTACTATTATCTGAAACAAAACACGAATGATATCGCTTGACCTCTATCATCTAATAATGATGATGCTATCTAAGGTGGTAAGGACACTAGGCTTTGTTTGTTGTTTGTTTATTTGGCACTGCTAAATATCAACTAACAATATAATGATCTGCAGAAAAAGCAGTTTTAAAGTAAGATGTAGATATTCAGTTGGCACGGTTTAAAACAAGACTGCAAGAGACGCCAATTTGGATTCGTCCTCTCCTCTAAATAACGATTTGCTCGCATCAAGTGAGTATATAGGTATATATATCTTTGGTTTAGATCTGAATCGGAGATTTCCTCTGCAAACCTTTTGTGCCCCTCTTTATAAGACAACAGAGCTATTGAGACACATTTTCGTGTCTTATAGAAAAGAATTATGTCGCCTGGTTAATTAAAAAAGTGTGTAAATTATTTTAAACTTCCGTAGACCTAGTGAAGGATACTTCAATACCTAGTACATATACTTTAATACGAATACTTTATTTTTAATGTAGGTAAAATATTTTAACTTTTCTGTGTATTGCTTATATTTCCTAAAACTTTACTTAAACTATATAGCTGTATAGATGACAGCAAAGACCTAAGTTACCTACAAGGCACCGCGATTGTAGGTAACTCTTAGTGCTCAAGTCCACCACCAGTGGGTAGCGTTCCCACCATACGTACGTTAATACGAAGATATAACCTACGAAGGTCACTTTAATATATAGATTACATTTTCGTATTAAAATAATATGTAGTATAAGGTATTAAAGTATTGCTAATCACTTAGGTCCACGAAAGGTTCAAAGATTTTCGTCATTGCATTGGTATTCGAGGGTACAATACACATTCGACCCTTTTGCCGACTTTGGCAAGTCTTTGCTTTCTACGCCTGCACCGGCGGTCCTAGGTTTCATTCCGGTCAGGAGCTTAATTTTCTTCCCACGAGACATTTGTGATCGCATGTGATACAAATATTTCCGGCACACACGATTCAAATCTTTGAACTAAGTGTTGGGATTGTGAGTGTGAAAGCTTTCGTTTGTATCATATTTAACATTTATCAATTGCGGTGTATGATTGTACATACGAGTCCTCAAATCAGTTGAAATTAAATTGTCCTCAATTCGATGACGTAGCTGCACGATGCACAATATTGTCTGATTGAATAGCCTCATGCCACTGCATGGACCGACGGATGTGCGTAATAACAACTGACAGACTGAAAAACAACATCCCTTAATTAATTAATCCCCTCAGATAAAGTATGAAGGGTTACGGAATAATTTGTCAGTGGTAGACATCTGTATATAATAATACTTCTAGCCTCAGTGTTTTCTGATAGGTATAATTTTAGAGTTTTCGAGTTTTTAATTCACGAGTGAACGCATCTAGATAAACATGCTCATTTATTGGTGATATAGTGGTCGAATGTTTGTCTGTCATTAATAAATAAAACCAACTAAATATAAAATCTTGATCTTGATTAATTAAGAACTATGTAACGGGTGGATGTATTCGGTTAAACTAATCAATGGTTCAGCAGATCCTAAAACAAGGATTATATGGCGAATGGGGCATAGGCCATACATAGCCAAATAAATCTAATTAATGGGTATAGGCTATTTTTTATTCATATTTTGATTACATTGACTATCGAACAGACTGGCGAAATATATATTTGTTAATAACGCACTATTATAGGGCACCCAGGATACAGGCAATGCCTAGTTTGGGGCCCATTGGAATGACTGTATTATCAATGTGCTGAAGTCGATAAATATAATTTCATTTCATACGGCCGACGCAGATTACTGTGCTGTACTCGTAGTCATTTGAACATGTCTTTCAATTGTCAATAAAATGTATAAAATTATTTTAGGTAAAAATAGGTACAAACAGTCGACAAAAAAATTGACGACGACGTTAACTCGTCATGAGTAAGATTAAACTCCTTTACAACCATTCTATTTTTTGTACCCATGGCGCCTATTTTAACAAAAGAGCACTTGCAAATTGTCAGCCATGAATCGTCGAAACTAACAATAACATCCAGAAATGAAAATTGACAATGAACTTAATCCTCTAGTAGATATAATTATATAATTACTTACGACGACGACCTATTTGTTATTTGTTAAATTCCATCAGTGAGATAGAGTTCAATAACTTAGGCTGTTCACTCAATGGTAACTTAAGACTTGACACATTAGTCAATTAAGTTAAAGTCAAAACAAACAGCTGGATGATGAAGTGCGTGTGAGAATGTGCAATTAAAGCATCAGACGAGCGACGGAAGCCGCATACATAACTCGCGTATTACCATTAGTATTACCCATTCAATATCATGATACATCACTTGGCTATTACTTGATTTCCTTCTCATTAACATTAAACGCAACTTAGAAATGAATGAGAAATCTTCCTGACTCATTTCTACAATTTATTTTTTAAGATGCCAATAAGCACGGTCTCTGATTTTTCTGCTAAAATGAGCATTGAATTCGTAAATATGCGTTTAACATATTTTAGACTGTTTATATCAATAAAATTGCATTTTGTTATTGTCTTTGCGCGTATTGTATTTCCTTTCTTTCTGTCTTTTTATGATTTCGCTTTATACTAACCTTGATCTACTAATACATGGATTTCGGGTCGGGTGGGTGCTCAAAAACGTCCAAGACACATAGGCGATAAAACGAAACATTAGCGAAATTCCCGCTTCGCTAAAAATTTCGTACGGTGAAAATAGCGCAACCTTCGCGTCGCCGATAGTCGAAATTCGTCGTTAGCTGTAGATGCTGATAAATTGTTGCAAGCAAAAGTAAGCTGTGTAGAAAATAAGATTAGATATAAAAAATACAAATTTAGTTTGTTTATAATCACATACATGTATCCACGTTAGTGTAGATTAATAGGTACACTTATTAAGTGAAGTTTGCAAACTGCTCGGGTCTAAACCCGAGGTCCATTTGTTTGTAGATCGATATATATACCGGAGAAATCTACTTGCTGCCCATAGCTGAGGGTTGTGGTTTATATATATATTTTGTTAACTGCGATAGGGACTCTACAAGTTATCTATTCAATATGATTCCTCACTAGGTAAACCTACTACGCCTCCCACGAATGACATGGCATTTGTGGCAAATGAGATAGTAATTAGGACTATTGTTTATGTGAAAAATATGTTTGCGGTTTTACTTCCTGAAGTTGACCCCTATTCGGTAGATGTCGGCTGTTTATGCGGATGTTGCTATCGTATTAGTACCTAGCGGTTATGATAAAGCATCAGATGGTATGGGCTCACGGACCGCAGTCTCACGCCGTCCATATGGTGCACGCTGTGCTGTGCCAGACTTCAGGATGTAGGGCTTGAATAATTCCTGAGTTTATAGTACGTAGTAGCACAGGATGTGACTCGGAACGGAACCAAATTAATAGCATTTTAGGATTATTACTTCTACTCTCAAAGTATTAGAAATTTTGTTTCTGTAATCCATTGATTTATAGGTAGTGATCAGAAAGAGGAATATAATGATTTGAAATCTTTCACAGCAGAAATGTCCCATGCTAAACATTGTGATGCTATTGACCTAACTCTAAATGTAATGTAAAACAACGAGCTCATTGATACAAAACCATCTGTTCAAAATTCTAAGAAGAATTCCTAAATCCTATTCTACAAATCCACATACGTTCGCGATAATTAGCGATCGTCGATTCGCCATAGGATGGGATCGCCACATCAGGACATTTCACATGGGATGTGGGAACTGGGAGCTGGGTTCTCCACACTTCGTTTTACTAAGAGAAAACAACCGTCACATGTTGCGAGATGAAATCACGGTTATTTTTAAGCGACGATTGTTTTTATTCGCTCGCCAATTGGGGGCAATCAGCGACACGTGTTCCGCTCGAGACGCCCGCCTCAGGCAGCCATTGAGCTCGTTTGTACCATGTCTAGGCAAATAATGGCTTGTAGCTGACTTACATAAACTACGCATTTAGCAGTTGAGAAACCCGTCGCTTTCAGTTTGGAGTTGTTTGTAGGTGCAACTGTTCCTAAATCAATGCGGCCACTTGTTCCTTCCACAGACTGTGAACCTTGGATAGTCAAGTCGTCTACGTTCCCATACTACTCGAGCCTCTCTCCAAGCACACCAAATGTATTTCTACACAGAGGAATATTTTATACGCTCTCAAGCCCCAATTACAAGAGATAATGTGTCTGTAACTATGGCGTAGAAGGGTAATCCAATGCCTCCGCCATGTGTCCACTTAGATTGTATTATCTTTTGTCGTAAAGTACGAGAATGTTCCGTTGAACTGTCTATGGTGTTCACAAGTTTTTCGGCGTTGATTGTTGTAACGATTATGACCCACTTCGAGCGAGTTGCAACAGAGCCGTCGTGCTTTATTTGAATTTATACCGGCGATTTACATTTAAACCTTCGTGTATCTTACAACAGGGTTTTCTAACGAGCGACTATCGAGCTCTGCTATCTTACGAGATGTTAATTCGTCGAACATTAGTGTTAATTGTTTCATTTCATTGAACACGGCATTCCTTGAATGAAAGAGAACTAATTAGCGGCGCATAGTAGGTCGGCATTGTGTCGGCTAGAGCGCTTCGGATGAAGGCGCGCTTTGTGTCTCTTGTTTATTTTTTCAATCTTTCTCAGAGTTTGTTCCTTCCACGCTAATTACGGCGGTGATAACTATAATGCAAGCGGAGCCGCGGCGCTAGCATTAATCAATTAATATTTTATGACTATGATTTTAATAACAACCGCGTTTACAGCTACATATTAACAATAAACGTTAAAATTAACAAAAAATATGTATATTTCCAATCGATACCTACATAACTTCGTCTTTGACATATCATAGTGTAGGTACTTCTCAGAAACGTATGAATTTAATATTTAATTTTGTGAATTTTGGGCAAAATATTTTTATTGAGATGACTAGGACCTTTTGAATAATATATGAGGCGCGCTTGGGCCATTATTAGTGCCGGTGCGCAGGCGCAGGTCGCGTGCACGAGCTGCATTCTAATGCAGAGTATTTCGACTACGCACTGTCAAATCACAATATTTCATTCTTTATATATTTCCTAAAGATGTTATACTATGATCTATGGATTCATTGTTATGAACGCTTTCGAAACATTGTCCTTCCGAAAAGAAAACATGTCGAGAATATATAATGCGGCGCCGCGCGCCACCATTATTGCCCGTTACCCAAATGTCAAAAAAAAACCTACATACATGGTGTCAAAATGTTTGCTCTCTTTAAACATTATTAAAATTATATTGAAATACTGAACCAAAAAGGTAAAAAGAATGCAAATTGCGAAATTTTAACGAAGCTGCACCACTAATGAGGCGGCACGGGTCGCCTTTGCGGTAACCTGACGCCCGCATGCAACGCGACGGTCTACGTCTCGGACTCCGTAGTGCGGATACGCAGGCCCGAAGGCCCGCCACGCACTCGAGTTCAACCATCCATCATAAAATGTTCAGAGGAAGTATGTCATCGCCAATTGTTCGCGCTCCAATGACTAATCGCAACCACTTTAAGAAAATACCATTTCATACGAGCATTGAAATTTGCGATTGGTGAATCTGTAAAATGCCTTTAATGCTTTGTATCCATGGCCATTTCGGACGATCCCTTATCTGCAAAAAGACGAGTGGACGGGGACCAACTGATTATAATGTAAAAAGAGGTTCGTGGTCGTTCCATAACCGATTGCAAATGGCAACTGCCGCAGGCTCTGCGCCATTTATAGCTCGTCGCAATCTCTGCCGCTAAAAAATAAAAATGCAACGATTTTATGCGATCGCTCCCTACTCTATCGCTCGAGACTGCAACCGAACTTAGATAAGATGCCACGAGACAAAGACTTTCACAAAAAATATCGGACGCCGATGCGGTCCCTCTTCGACATGCCTGCGCGTCCGAGAACTTTTTACTATTCCCAAATTTAGTTGACCGATTTTCTCATTGCCTAAATTGAAATGGTAGACTTTAATTCGACTTTGCATTCTATCTGACACGTTATGATTTTTTATAATAAGCTTGAGACATTTGGAGGAGTTACGAGCTGGCATTCGTTGAAGCCGAGACAAGAATGCCATAAAATCAACCTCGGGTCTCATATTATAACTCGTTTTGTTTACACCAGTGCCACAGCATGGTGCCCATAACCGACACAACAATGGCTGGCTTACGAGTTTACTATACGACGTTTGTTCGAGATTTTCCTTGATAAACGTTAAATTGGCTCTGAGCTGGGCTTAATAAGGTATACCTTTAATATCAGTGACAATCGACAGTATTCCGTAGTTACCGTTCATATTCGCCTTTGTCTGACAATCTTTGCTCCTAATAAACCCATTGTGGCTACAGACTTGTACATCGTAACTTCTGGACCTTTCTCCGCCTATTTAAGGGAAGGAAGATTTTTTACATGATGCATCTCGTGGGTCTCGTACTTCCTTTTATGATTTCATGTTAAATTGCTTAATTCCAGTCGAGTGCGTTCATGCCACGCTTGAAAAGTAGTTGAAACTTTATACTTGAACACGCAAAACGTCACTTGATACTTCGACGGAACAAGGCGACGGATTTTGACGCTCTATGGCCTTTTATGAAATGTTATATATCCATTTTCAATCAATTTTTAATTGGAGCTTAGGAGTAAGGCTCTAATCAGCTCTACGTACTAGCCACCTTAACCCAAGTACATTACAGTCATAGTAGCGTTACATAATTTAGTGACTTATAAAATTTTATATTATGAGACCGAGCTAGCGTAAGCTTGTGGTAGGTAGATGATATACATTAGTAGTGTTAAGTATTACTAGAAGGATTTATGAGTCGGGTCCGGTAAGCGGCTTACCGGCTACCACAATAAGAGGACCACGATCGCCGGGGCTTTTCACACCTTGGTATTTGGGCAGCGAGTTATCGTCGACGCCTCGTGTGTGTCTACCCCTGAAGTTCGCGCCTTCCTGTACATAGCACGTATCTATTAGGTGTGGGTTGGGTTTATTTGAGGTTGCAGTGGGATTTTTACGAAGTCAAAAGTTGGGGTTGGTTTTTAACTTCTTGTGACTTGTGTGTATAAAGAGTATTATATGCCGCTGCCAGCCGTTTTTCCTCTTATTTCTTGCTTTCAATAACTTTTCATACGCAATTCAAAACTTTAACTACTTTTCTTCTATTCCCATAAATTAAAAATAATAATTTGCGGTACCTTCTATATAAACAGGCGATAAGACCTGGAACAGCGCAAAACAGAGATGAGTACAAGGAGAGAGAAGACTGTATAGGGACCATACAGGCTGATCATGATGATGACTTAAAAATGTTTCCCTTATGTACAGTAATTTCATAAAGAGAGATGTAAATTTGGGGATTTTTGGCGTGACATTTGCTTTTTTGCGCCAGCATCATTCAATCCGAGAGACTATGCCGCGAGTGTCAAACTTTGTCCGACCTATCGTCAGTCGACTGCTGCGTGGTTTGAGGTCGTGTTCTTTACCCGAGTGAAAGTCGACGAGGGTTTTGCGTGTTACGAAAGGCTAGACGACAATTTATTATCTCTTTGAACTCTGTTTAGGTATCTAATGAGTTTGGTTCTAATTGTGAGAATTACACACATTGGTTATAGCCAGAGTATTTTATCGTTTTGATGTTAGTATATTGATTTAAACAGAAATTCACTAAGCTAATGTTTGTTAAATAACATCAATACAGACATTTAACTTGTCTTATTTATAGCGTTTTACAATGTGGCGATTCCAGCACGTCCAGTGTCCACTTGTCACAAAAATCTGTTAATTAAACTTCACAAGTGACAATGCATCGTTCTGAATTTAATAATGATAAATAATGTTTACATTGTTGTCGATCGTTGTAATGCAGTTTGCGAGCGTCACGAGCGAAGTTAATCAAAATTGCATTACGAGTCGTCGAGATGTACCGTCACGGGGCTCAAGGGTCCCCATTGTAAACGCCGCAGCAAAAAACGTTCGACGACATACCACACCTCATCGTATCTACTCGTAATGATTGATGAGACAATTTATTGAGAGCGAGTCAATCATGTGTACGCGACGTAAGATAATTATTGGTAATTTTCATATACTTTTCACCCTTTTTACGCAGAACTAGTTTGTAAGGTGTGTATCACTTACTAATTTTATAGAATGGAATCTTGATCGATCTAAGTAATACTTAATACACGGGCAGTTGTTCTGTAAATATCCATTGCAGTTATTTAAAATGCACTTGAATTTTATTAGAATAATGAAGTAGGTAGGTAAATATTGGATCGAATGTCCAAACGTGAGTGTAAAACGCTATGAAAATCTGTAGATAGTATTCAAATGACCGAAATAATCGTTATTATGCATCAGATTAACTTTATAGATTTCGTGATGTTTATAACGTTTTTGTATAGATAACTATGTAAGCATGCCGTTTATATGTATGTCAGTACTAAGTATAGATATGAAACGAGAATAGTGCTTCCGAGTATAAATGTTATGATAATCCTCGCGTTCGTTGCACCTGCACACAATGGTACATTATTGAGTGTTTACTGTTAATGTGTGGATATCCAATGGAGGCGTAGGCGTCGTCAGAGATGGCGTCTAACTAGTTATGTAAACACGGCTGACCACTGATGCTGGCTGGCACGGGCTAAATACACGGACTTAGGTACACAGTACAACAGATTTGTGGAGTAACTGATTTTACAGAGGCAGTGCTTCTAGAAATTGAACCGTACTTCCTTAGTGTTAAGGTGCGTCATGTTTAAGAATCAATGAATACACTTTGCGGCTAAGCAAATAATGCAGTACCCCTAGGTGACATTTCTTTGGAAAATGTATTTACTAAGTTGGCTACAGTCAAGTTCCTATGGCTATCTTACAAATAATCTTAAAATACCTGACGCTTGCCAGATATCACCTCAAGTAGAGTTATATTCTTTTCTATGGATATCACTGCCAATATTTGTATAGGACATTGAAAGTCAACGTTAGGCGCAGTCAAAATATTTTATTTGCACGCGTCGCACAAAGGTCCAGGCACAAAGGATTATTGTCGACCACAAAGGCTTGTTTGTGGTGCAGCTTGTTCCATTGTTAGAAAATCGTCTCTAAACAACCGACATGTAGAATTGCCTTTACAATGATCTAAATTCAGCTTGGAAAAGTATCGATAACTTTTGATGTATATCGATACTTTGATAATTAGATATAATTAATTATCGTAAGTACACTGACAATAACAAACGTTCATGACGATGATAAATCACGATAGAGCCTGTGTTAATCCTGGTATATGTCGATTCTAATTAATTCAAGCAATCAGCCGATGCTGCATTCATGCAGCATCGGCTGAAAGCTCTTCAGAGCTCAAATGCATGTCCCATCTTCGGCCGCATCGTCACTTTCCATCAGATGATATAGTGGTCAAATGCTTGCCTATCCAGCACAAAAAAACACTTAAGCAGACTCAAACATTACTATTTATTATTGTGATGTGATGTTAATTGATGCTTCAAGAAATATTACAAAATGTAGGTAGACATAGTTCTTTGCGCGGTCTGCATAGTCCAGTCACAGGAAACAAGATACTGTTAGCAGAACACTCCAGCATGCGTCGCGCACCGGCTAAAATGCTTTTACAGTAGCACTTGAATGATTTCAAAACAATTTCCTACCATATTATGTACTCGTCTCATATCTCGTTCCGCTATCCGATTCTATCGACCATGTCGAATAGAACCTAATATAAAATCATATACAATTAAGTAATACAATGTTGATACGGACGATATAGAAGAGTCATAAATAAAAGAAATCAAGACATCATTTTGACGTTGAAGAAGGAAGAGAAAGAGATAAGAATAAAAGAAAATTATAACAATTTTTCATTTGAGCGGTACGATAGCGATAAAACTGCTAGATTAGGTATTACTACGAAGTATTATAAGATATCGAAATCATCGCATTAAACGAGTTATGACAAAGATCGACTGTTAACGTTTTGAAATGCCTTAGCACTGTTGATGTTCATATATAAATACTGAAGAATAATGGCTTATTGCAATAAAAGGATTCATAATAAGTTGCGGCCAGCCGTGGCCGCGACTGCGTCATCGCGCCTAAATTTATGGAGTCGAACTCACGGCCCTCACTAATTGGCTCCTACAGCTACTCAACATCATATTTAAATGCCACTTATTTGAATAAAATCTCGATTGGCAACATCAGCAATTTATTTTTTATACGTTAACGGACAAAAATTCGAACGCGCGCGAGCATGCGGACGAATGTATGTATGGAGCATATTTTTTTGCCATGCTTAATGAACAACATTAATATTGCTGCTTATGCTTTATAGTGCTTATCTGTAACATTCGTTTAGTTAGAGAATTCTAGTTGCACCTGACGCATAGACTTTTAACCTAAATCATCATGATGCAAAAACAAACAAACAACTATATGTCACTTGTGATTGTGACAAACGATATGTTGTAATCAAAACATCTTGATTGTATGTAACAATAACATTTAAAACCTAATAGGGCTAAAATAGTCGCGCAAAGTGATTCAAAGATTTAGTTTAAAAAATGCATTCGAAACAGATTCTTGCCATGAATATTGTTTACATTTATCTCATTTATGGCTAGTAATTAACTCTGACAGAGGAAGGAGTAGTTAACGGCTCGTATGTCTTTCGCAGCAAGTAATTATAGAGATAGGCATGGCAGATAGATAACAAAAAATGTATGACTTCGGAGAGTCGAAAGTCTTCGGTGACAAAGCGCTTTCTTAATTACTTGTAATTCTTGTTCTCAGCTTCTCTCGAATTTTATAAAGCCTTTGAGATGTCAGTGGCCGGCAGCTCTATAGTTAAAATAAATGCTCGAGATACCGTTCCAATTTCGACATTATTCCTTTCTCTAAAGTCTCTAAGACTGAAGTTTAACTGCATATCAGTTGAATTCCGTGGGTGTAGCTAGATGTAGAGGTGTTTTAATGAGGCTGGTAAATCAATTGGAACAATGCCGGCGCGTGCCACAAGGCCGGTCAACTGAAGGAGTCAGATATCCTGAGGTTTCTCGCTCGCTCCGCGGCAGGCGCTCGCCAGCTCTACATATATGGCGCGCCGGTATTATGATTATGCCTTAATAGTTACCCGTTCTGCAACCGAGTTCGTCATTGCATCGAGCCGTTACGCCATATATCCACGTGACTTTTAAGGCATCTCGCAAAACACCGGACACCGCTAATACCTTATTCAAATTCAACGCCAGATAAAAAATATCACCACCGTATATAGAATCTGCGGTGCTTATTTGAATGACTGATTTGGCATCGTCGACATTTGGTGCTCATTTACCTACTTAAAAGTGTTTTTTTGCTACATTTACGCCAATCGATTTATTTAATCGTTACTGCTCTTTTATGGCAGTGAATAACTGATTGGTAAAAAGTATGCGCAAATGTTTTCGCCTGGTGATAAAATAAAGCATGCATGTTTAGCAGGATTATTGGCAATGGCCGGGGGCTAGGGCCCAGGTTTCTGAGGTCCGTTAAATAATAACCAGCGTGTACGAGTCTCGGTTCCAGTGAGCTATAAATTGTCCACTGCCGGCGGGCAGGCGGCACGCAATCTCAATGCGGAAAATATGGTGCGCGAGAGCACGGGCCCTGTGCCCCGACGGCTATAGCCGGCCTAGCATTGTACCTTCCTGCGGTGCCTACTTATAGCATTCTCTTTGCTCTCGAAATAGATGGTTAAACAAAGTACGATCTCGTGCTCGAAGAAAACAAAAGACTGCAAAATCTGTTTGCCTTTATTTCATCTGCAAGTTAATTTAACACGTACTTCTGGATAACTGCGAATAGTACCTACTCAGCTCTACTTGAGCCTCTATTTTGCTGATGTTGAAAAGCATGGTGAAGGAGATAGATTCGAACACCTAAAAAGCTGTTTATTAAACATATCTACCTCTGTTTCTTCTCGCATCAAATACGAGAAAGCGTATTGTTGTAAGCGTTGTAAGTTGTTGTAAGCGATATTACCTAAACAATAAATTTGTGTTTCTGGTTCCGGTTGTGATTGAGTGTGTATAAATTTTTTCCGGCATCCACGAAACAATTAATTGAACTTAGTGTGGGGCTGTGAGTGTTTAAGTTTTTATTATTATTAATAAATATACTTTATGTGAAAGCTATTCACATGCAATGCAAAAAGCCGCATGTCTTGATTGAAGAACAAATTATTTTGAATGAGCTTGCTTAGCTTTGCTTTGAACGTTCGTCAATTTGCTTATCGAATACTCGTGCCAGCTTCCAGGCGGGCGCACAATCATGGGCACATTCCTCCTCATTGTGCTGTATTACACTATGAAGTAAACTGTGGCTGCTCCGATTTGCTTTATCATGCTGTTCATTGCCTCGGTAATGCCGTAATGCTTTAAACACGAGACATGTTTTTGTCGGTAGTGTGCCTTACGTTTTTACTAGTGATATACCTTTTCTTTCAAAATAAATTCAATTTAAATTGGATACCAATTTTGTTTTATGTTCGGATTGAGTAAGAAAGTTTATGTTTAGCAAGTTGCTAACGACAAAATAATATAGAGAGCGCGTTGATGTCTTTTGTAGGGTTAAAAAAAATACTCTATATCCGTCTCCTCACTACCCAAAAAAAAATTACAAAATTATTAAATTTATTTACGATACACAACCCAGAGAACTTATACAAAAAAAAATAGGGCAATACAATGAAAATGTAGGTGAATCTCTCAGTATTCAGTTCGCAAACCACACATTTCTTTCTCACGACTTCTTGAATATTCCTCACGCGCCAACGCGTGTGAATCGTGAACGTCATGCGGGCCTACGATCCTTAATCTTAACAAAATCTCACTCTGTTTATTATTCATTGCTATACGCTATCATGCTATAACATCTGAGTAAACAAATCAGCGTAGCGTAATCGACATCCGCACCATAGTTGATTGTTTACGAGCTAAAGTTCAAACGCGAGTTCGTGTATTCGCGATACTGGTTGCGATATTTCCTGTAATCATTTCAACACGCTAGATCTGGATCAGTAGAGCCGCTACGCAAAACATGTTTTAAATACTTCCATATATAAAAGCATGATTGCAAAAGTACTGTATATTCAACGAAATTTATAGTTCTCTCCTAAAATCGAAAGCTTCGTTCACTCTACCAGTATTTCCAGTTACAATCCACAATCGAAATGATAGATACGTCTAATCGTTTTTATTTTATGTTTCTTAATTGCACCCAAAGTATTACTACATAATAGTTTATAGATATTTATCTTTTTAATAGTGATAATATAACAGACATTATTTTAAGTAATTTATTATTTTAAACACAGATCATTCATTTGTGAGATTTACTACACCCATAACTTATAAGATATTAATGAGGGAATGACTGTTTATTAAATGTATGTGGTAGTCTCCTTACGTTTTGATAAAACTGAATGCTGGATGGAAAATGTCATCGTGTATAATTTTGCCTATACCTATCCAGAAAATATAAGTATTCTTGTTATCTAACTTTGATATTTCCCGATGTCGATTTTAGATTGTACAAACAGTATCGTAAATAAGCTTTAGACTTATCTTATCTGTTGAGACTGTGAGATCTCATGATTTGTTACATCTATACAGGATACAGACATCGCAGAACTGTGTCTGGCGCCTTTACTAACTTGACAAGAGGTTGTTGACTGACCGCTCATCACGGAGTGTCACACGTCAGATACAGAGACGTAAGTTCGTGTGAACCGCCCTTATCAATCTGCGCGTCTGCTCACGACCCGAACGATATAGGATCGATCTAATTGCCATGGGAAACGCCTAAAAGAAGCGAAACGAAATAACCACTTATGCTCGTATTTACCCATTTTTTTTAGCTTTACTTGCTAACTGTACAAATAATTTTCTCGTGGAGCGAAGTGGAATAAATGTACTGGATTATATTATTTTAATTAATAGTTAGATTAAGTGCTCGTGGAGCAATGTCCACTATTTCGTGGAGCGCAGTGGCATAACCCATGGGAATCACGGAATCACCTATCAGGTACATCACTTATAAATTATCGAAAAGGAATGATACGCGCTGTGAGAAGCCTGTTATCAGTGAGCTTAGTATTTGGATTGATGTATATATGCATGGGAACTAAAACGTATTATTGAAGCGCAGCAGACGTATCTAAATTAAATATTTACAAGATGTAATATGGGTATTAAAGGAATATTCATATGATATACACTTAATACTAAAATTTACTTTATTGGATATGAAAAAATGTTTAATGATATCAAGGTGAACGGGTAACGATTTATAAGTTACCGACAATGTGGCTGTAGATGACATTGATAATAATTATTTCTATTAAGACTATTTACATTCACAAATGAAGGCTAATTCGCAGAAATGTTTGTTATTTCGATTTTTTTATAACTGGAATAAAGGCATTTTATATAGATCCCCGCTTCGCACGATATGCGTGATGCCGTGAAAGTAAGCTCGCATGTTTGAAATCTTATCGATTTTTCGTATTCCCATGCTTAGCATTCTACACTTTTTCGAACATATTTGCACAACATTCGATTATTCCTTTTCATTTATCTATTTTTATCTTGTGTATCTCACGGGTCTATAACTCAAGTACTTGTTTATTTTTGATACGAACGTCAATAAACATCAACATTCTCATAGGTGTTTGATAATTCAACGTAGTTTTAATTTCGTTATAAGTTTTTAATAATTGTTGAGTCACAATTAATGCAAACAAAAACCTCAGCAATCTTTATTACAGTCTGTATTTTTACCTTAATGGCTTACTTTACTATAATATATAATATCATAACATTTTCTTATAATTATAATAAAAACTGAGCTGATGTTTTTTTACAAAAAAATATATAAGTACCTATGTTGCAACGATAAAACAATTTGAAATCTAGTTGTAATATTCGCATCAGTTATTCTTTCATTGCATATTTTCTTGGTTGGCAGAAGCCAGCGTTATATTTAGACCAAGGATAAAATAAGTGGGTTTACACTAAGCTACAAAGAACAGTGTCGCCTGCAGGCCTCAATAATTACATGCTTACAAAATTACACGTAATTGAAGCGGTTGCAGGCGCTCCGCTCGCCAGCTTTTGTCTCAAACATTTTTACCTTTTTATCTCGAGCTAGGTACTTAAAATGTTATTATGAATACCTTAGAAACTCGTAATCTTTATTATGTTGAAATACGCAAACAGTACTGTGAAAAGAAATGGCAGATTCCAAGCTACTTCCTTAAAAGTTTACCCTCCACGCCCACCCACATTTATTTTTTGCGAAAATAAAAACACTCGAAATATTTTAGAAACACTCATAATACTTTACATTAGCCACTTGAAATGGCGCATGTTTTTTTTGTATAGTTAAGGTCAGCAGTGGCGTTGTTTTGAATAATGTGTATTATTTACAATGTCTGTCAGCGTGAGGGCACATGTGCTGCGCTGGCGCCGCTGATGACGTCGTCGGCAGCAAGTCGCATGTGCGCACTCAGCTTAATTCCTCACCAAAATATTGTCGTAAAAGATATATTAATTTTTATGCGTCCACCAATTTATGAACATGGCTTCAGTGATAGATAGAGCGAGAAAACATTTACTACGTTACATGTATATCTTTGGTGTTTAATGACTCCATTAACGAAGCTTGACTTTTTATTTTAAAGCCTTTAAAATAGTTACTCAATATGTCTTTTTCATTCGGTGTTAGTTTATAATGATATAATTATAAATAATACTAAGTATTATTTTTAAGCGTGGCTTATATTATGCTATGATTTATAATAAAACGCAAGCAAAGCTTAAAAAAAACCGACTTTACCGCTATATCTTCGGAACTTTGATCAGATTAGATGTACTAAACACGCAGTATTGAAGATATTTCAAGAACTACTGATCAGATCTTGACCAAATTTAAATGGGACCAATTGGTAAGTAACACCTTTCAAACAAAAAAAAATTCGGAAATCGTTCACGTGGAAAGAAGTTATGAGTTAACACATATAAAAAAACAGTCGACTTGAGTACCCTCCTTTTTTGTGAAGTCAGCAGAAAATCAAAGAGAATCAGGTCCATCAACGTGAATTAGTTAAGTAGAAAGATAAACAAATAAATTTAGATAAAGAAACAAATAGGTATTCAAATTCAAAAAAAAGTTAAAACGAACTTTAATAGATTTTCATTAAAATATAGTACTCTCATAATTAATAAAAGTTATATACTTTTCGTCACCGTCAACCGTCGTACAAACTGTCGTTTGTCAAGCAGGTGACCCATAATCTCAAATAGACAAAGTTATTCCATCAACCCATTGTTTGTTATTGTAGCCATTAACCTAAATAGAGGCTACACTTGATCCTCAGTAAATGTATAGTAGTTTAAGCTTTAGTCATGGCCCTCGGTATGTGAGCAATGCCGTGCTTGTTTATGTGGTTAGCAAGCTCGACTGAGCAGTGATTGGACGGTTTCTCTGGCAGAAAAATGTGTTTGCACATAATACATATACAATATTGTATATGTATATGTACAGCCGGGATTAATGCTTTGTACAGCATCTGGTGGATGCTGCCTAAAAACCTTATGAATACCTATTTACAAAACAAATTGTTCGATTACTCTCTGACTTGGTTCAACTGCAGTTGAATTTTTAAATAAAAAATTTACAAAGTTTTGTGTTCGATGCTTGAAATAATATCAAACGTGCCTTTTAACATTATTACTATGCTTATAGTCAGCGCCAAAATAGATGCTATAACTTTTATGGCAGCTGATGAGATCTAATAGACTTATATTAATTTATTGAGATATCGACGCATCACACAGTCATAATATGCATATTATTATAAGTTTCTATCTATAGTCAGTAATATATCGTATATCTTCATATATTTCACACGGAAGCTGGAGTGCTTAGTATTTTAGGTAGTACCTCTCAAAATAATTATCTACTGAATGAATTTCACCAATGAATTCTACATACTGGACTTTTTTTTACCATCTTGAACTGGACATATACACATATCTTCAATTGAATCGAATTATAAGGTGCAGAATAGTGAATACCTCCGTATATCTGCCGGTGACGGAGGGTCGCCCACGCGCCACCGCACGAGTTGCCTTCCATTATACAATCAACGGGAATCAGCACATTAGATAGGTACCATAAACCTATCGCGATATACGACTATGGCCTCTCATATCACTGCGCACTATCCAACTCTAGCTAAACACGACTCGTATAATCCATTATTGAAGTTAGGAGACGATCTACGACGCTCTGCGAAAGTCTCACATTACGACGGATAACCGGTAAGAAATATCTACTGCTCAAATCAGGCAATTTCCTAGGTCTGCCTATGCCTACGTCAATTACACCACTTTACACAAGATCTGAATTGCCGCGGCCTCACTTAGATTGTTTCCGGCATTACTATACGAATGTTAGCTCTATCGATCACAATTGTACTCGATATTATGATTTATGGTTTGATTATTGTCCCTAGGGTGCAGTTGAAATCAAACTCGGCTAATAAAATTGACTGCTACTAAATATACGTTGATGAATGGATGAATATATAAGAAGTAAGTTCTAAAATATTTTATTTCCTTGTGGAATATAGAGAAGATATTTAATATGGGTTTTATTACAGCCGAGAGAATTCGAGGGTCGATAAATTAGTCTGCAGGTATTGTCTGAGACACTCCTGCATCATATTGGTATGAATACAATGGGGCACGCACGTGCGTCGGAGCCGCCTGCGGCGTCGTCCGTACAACGAACGACCATTGTCCAATCCCCCATTGTTTCACGGAAATCCTCTTACATGCTTTGACACTCCCAATAACATTTACCTTAATAATCCATTAATATTATTCGAAAGTGGTCCTCCCGGTTTCTTCCTATAAATGCAATAAAACAGATGTAATGCAATAGATATTTAGTTAGACCCGCTGGTCGTTTAGAATAGCAATCTACTTTTCCTAGCTACTAGCAAAGAAAGCTTCATATTACTTTGAGAATAGAAAGGTGTAAAACTGAGTCTATCGGCTGAAATCGTTCTCGCATCTGTACCGTGGTCAGTCTAATCTCAATACAATGGCCGTGTTTCGCAAGGCACGTACACAGACGGCTAATGTTACCGATTAGGTTCCTGTTTGTTTTACAAACTGGTCTCGACAGTCTAAACTGTATCACGGAACTGCTTAGGTAAGGCTAAAGTTCCGATATCTACCATAAAGCCTCGAGCGCGGCTGTGACCTAGAAACGAAAAACGATCGGAGAACTCGCCTTTGTGTGTTCAAGTGTGCGTTCGATTCTTATAAGATCGTGCAGGAAGGCTGTGTGGGTGAGCTTGAAAGCTAATAAATCTTGGTGGTTGTAAAAGGCTGTGGTGTGCGTTAAAGGCTTGACAAGAGCAACTCGATCGCGACACAATGCCTTGAGCGCATTTCCATTCCTTATTGGAGCCGAATGGACCGAGCGCTGCATTAGCGGAGATAAAAGCTCTGATGCAGACTAGAAAGCTTGCGCGTGATTGCATAATTTAATTTGCTTACGTTGCCCAATTGCAGCTTTAACCGCCATATATAGCTATTTAACCGTTTCTGTTGTCAAACTACAGCTGTATAACTCAGAAAGTCATCTATGCAAGTTTTATTGAGGTAATGAAAGCATGCTAGTCCCTAATCCAAAGCTTAAGAACATAATCTAAATATAACTGAGTAAGTTCAAACTACATTACTTTCTGTGTATGGATGAACTTTTAATTTATCAAAAATCTACATTCCTCTTTCTGTGAAGTCATTTTCCTTATGATGACATGCATCTAAGAAACTGGTAGGACTTAAGTTCAATATGACAATGGCTGCGCGTGGGCAGGCAGCCGGGTTCTCGTGCGTGACACGTTCAGTTAGGGTTGCTGTCGACATGGTCTCTCTAGAAATATAGATAAGCTATTTCTAATGAGCATACAAGAAAAAATATGGCATTTAATTATTTTATAGGTAGTAGGTAAATAATTTATCTAGATGTCGCATAATGAGTGGTAGTTAGATATTTAATTAATTTATTTTAATACCAGTGCTTTAAATTATTAAGCAGTGGATACCGGAGTTTTCTCCCTAAGAAAAAAATATGTTTTTGGTTATGAGTGTTTGATGTAAATGTTGCAGACACCTACAATTCATGACTTTGACTTTGTCAATTTATAATCATAATATAAATCTAAAGAAAGAAGAAGCCCCAAGTTAAAAGTACACAGGAACATGCCTCATGGACGGCGCTTTTATAAAATCCCAAATTCTTTTGCATATATTTTATAAATTCTACATACAATATGAATAACACGTAGTTGCATTATTATTATGCAGTTGTATTATTATAATACAATAGTATCATAATGGCAGCCCTAAAAGCCCCGGCGAAGGTTGAGTCGAGCCTGCGCACGCGACATGCGACATTGTTATCTCGACTCGACCCAAGTTTGGGCGAGAATAAATAAAACTGTTCGTAGAAACACACATTTATTTTATTATTCTGACGAGCCAGAGTCGAGATAACGCTTTATTGGACCTGTTATCGCGTACTTTCTACAAGCTAACGTTATAGGCAACTTCTTATATAAGTACTTCTTTGTAAGTATTTATTTGTGTACAATATATAAGGCGTATTAATTTACTGACTCTCTGAGCCTCTGTCTAGTAGTAGTAACATAAGATTACTAAATTAGTAATAGTTAATTATAAATACAAGGTTATCTAGTTACAACAAGTCTCTTATTTTCTTATAAGGAAGACTTGGATATCGACATCTTCTATTTTTCTATTGAATCTCTACTAATATTGTAGATTGTTGGTTTTTTGGTTCATTCTTTCACGTAGCAACGGAATAAAGTTGTAATTTTCTGATGGAGGCATTTTTTACGTTTGAGATTTAACTGAATCATCATCATCGTGATCATCACTATGCAAGCAAGTAAAGCCACGGAACACCCCTAGTAGAGATCTTTCTAACTTTTCCAAGCCTATATAGTCAAACGATAGAGTATACATTTTATTAGTAGGTACTTACTTATATAACATTTGGTAGAGAGGCGTTGAGATTTATATCTGCTTATAATATCTATAAGATCGAATATCTAACTGTCCATTGACTTAGTTGATGGGTGTTCGCCTTCTAAGCAGGGTGTCGGGTTCGATGCCCGGCGGGAACACAAGTTTTCTCCCTAAGGAAAATTTATGTTTCTGGTTGTGATTGTGAAAGCGTTTATATGTTTTATGTTTTTATATACGATTTTGTATGTCTAAGAGATACACGTCAACCAAAATGTATTTCGTAACGATTCAAAGCTTAAACTACAATTAAATAATAGATACATCTCTAAACGGTATGATCACAAGGAAACAGCGACGTCACCAATTTACATAACCCATCAGACATAATTACCCCTTTTCTGGAAAAATGTTAATAGAACGGTGATGTTCTGCTCAGTTCATTTGGCATATTAACACGAATACGTTAAAATTTGAAATTTATTGCGCGGTAATAATCTTTTAAAAACACAATAATAAAAAGTTTATGAGGGGTTCCTTCTTCACGTATTATTCAAAGCTGTCGTAAAAGTTGCGGTACTGTCTCATATTTCTGACTATTTAGGTATTAATGTTGGGTTTTGATGTTTTAACAAGCCGCAAAACATCTAGATTTTACTTATTACAAAAAAGTTTCGTTTAGCCCTAATTGGGCTCCGCGCGTGACTTCATTTCGTAGTCGATTCGTCAAGTTTACTAGATAGAGACAGGTATATTGTTTGTCGCGTAGTATGACAGAGTAGGATAATATGTCGAAGGGTGACGTTATGGTACATTAAAAAGGTGCTTTTAGTGTGGTATCTGCGCGTCATTTGCCTGGTAATGGAGCGGGATTGCCTCAATTTGAATCTGCCGATAATGACGTCGGGCACACCCCATGCCTCTAATGGATCACGACCGCAGGCACGCTTTAGGACTAAAGTGACCGCTAACGGCCAAGCTCTTTGCAGACGTTCTTCAATTTTAAATACTTACTTTAAATAGAAATGATGATATTATAGAAATTTTAGATCACGGAAATTTGACACGTTTTCGCAAAATTTCTAGCTGTCGCGGAATGTCCAATTCGCGAAATGTTGAATTTCTGGAATGTATGCACATATTGTAAATTGTAAGTGTCATGTCTGCGGTTTGCATTATCTGTATATATATTATTCTTCTGTACGCGTGTATGTGACTGATTTAGATGTTTATTTTGTTTGTTGTCAGCAGGATGCACGAATGGTTTAGTTTGATACAAGCAGAATAAATATTAATTCATGAAAAAAAAAACTCAGGGTCAGGAATACGTCTCTCGGAATAGGGAAAGTAAGTACTAGGCAGGTAATAATTTAATCTATAAGTTTTAGTATGGTATTTAAGTACTAAGAAACCGTAAACGTGAAATAGGTGAAATGCTTTTATTCTTTATGTGGCGTTGCAACGCATACCGGGTATAGCTAGCAGACTTGTAAAATCTGTTGTGCCTCGCAATATTTTGATTATAAGTATCACAGTCTCTCACTGTAATGCAGCAAGGTCTGACTGGGACTGTATCCTCTCCCAAAGACAAAGTTTAAATTCTCATTTGCTCAGCCCCTAGACTTACTAACTGAATTCGCTCTTACAGCCCGACGAGCCTTGCGCATGCACTCCTACTATTCGGATGTTCTGCAAAGGGGTGGTACCTACAGCCCCAAACGTTTGTAGAAATGTAGGTACTTGTATGTTAATGTACTTGTAGAAGTCCTACCATGTCGTTTGTCGCTAGAGTTTTATTTCTGTCCATGTCCAGCATCAAGTCCATCCATAACAATGGATAAATATTGAGTCACATATATTTAGATGGATCTTAAAATAGTCAATGCGTTGGAAACCAAACATTATAAATCTGCAAGCAGATTACGAATTTCACGTATGTGATGACGTCGCGACGCCAGGGATATGGTGTAGTACATTATCTCTGGCATCGCGTCGAAAAAAATTACAACAACAAATCGGTACCGTACAATACTAGATCATAAAAAACCCACAATAAACTATAAATTAGCGTAACTCAATTATTATTACACCATTATTAATTAGCAATCTTTAAGGTAGACTAATTTAACTTAATAACAGTCTAAAAGCGCAAAAACCATAGCCATTAAAACATAATGTTGAAAAACGCTACATATCGTTAGAGTTAACACCCTCGCGTATATTTTTTGTTCGTTTGTTTGGAAACAAAAACGATGTGGTTTTTATAGGGGTAGTTTTTGTGTGTTTGGTTTGCCGCGATGTGCATAGCTAACCTGCTCTATTTTTCAACATTTTATTTGAAATCTCAATTAATTTTTAAATATGTCGGTACCTCTAAAACAATTCAAAAATAAAGAGACAGTACATTATATTCTTTGTATTTAGGCTGATATTGATTATCAAATATTAATCGACACGTAAATCATAAACACTATTAAACACAAACGATCTTCAAGAAATTATATAAAATTTAATTGAACCACCAATTTAAAACCACAAACAAATTATCCCAATCAAACAACTATCGCATTTTACGACATCGAAATTGCCTCAATCTCACCCGGAGGTATCAGGCAGGTAGATTAACCCTCTTAAAAACCATGATTATAAAAACAAAGAAGGTTGTTAACCCCTGGAGATGGGGTAGGAATCCTTCTAAGCTTCCACGTGTGTTGCTACTCGCGACAGGCGCTGTAGGTACGAGATGTAGACGGTGCGTTGTCATCTACATAATCAAGTTAGTAACTTTATCGTAGCAAACTATTAAATCAATGCATTCACAGCCCAAAGAAAGACCGAAGCTTACAGTGCGACATAGTCCTAAAATGTGAGCGATTTTGTGTCACTTTCAAGTGTTCGTTTTGTTAGATAAATAGCCATGTTAAACCCACTTGCACCATTAGTTCATAATTTACAGGGAACGCATTTCAACGTCAACCATTAGTGGGGATTAGGGAAGTCCTTGATGACGGCAGGATATGACGTTACTGAATTCCAAAACGATAAAAGTAAAAGTGTGTAACGTATGGATACAAAATTCAAAAGTGCATTGAGCAATCCTTTTCAATGTCTCCCCTTATGGATTGATTGCTTTATGTGTTTGGGATGTGTTTTTTTACGTGGTCATTAACAATGCATCGCGTAGGAGTCTGATTTAAAGCGATCAGTCGGATCAGAGAGAAAGCGGCATATTTATTACAATAATCACACAAGACATAAGAATAAAATTCAGTGTAGTATTAGTACTTACCTATATATATTAATCAAACTTCAAACAAAGGGTCGCCCAGCGTCAACGTCAAATGACTGGCTATGAACGCTAAATATACGTTAAAGATTAAGTTCATATCATTGTTTCAATAGTTTGTTCTGAATATTGATGTAGTCAACCCGTCAAGCCAGATATATGATTATAGTAGTGTCGAGACAAGACGAGACGTAGACGCAGCCTTTGAGCTTGATAAAAGGCGTCAGGCGCGGCCACACATACAATGCGTTTTAACATAAAAGCTTCGTCGTGGTTTTATTGCTATTGCTTTGGGCCCTGTAAAATCTTAACGTACCATCTTTTATAGTGCGCTGTGTCGTATATTTTAGCTTTATGTCGTGTGTTTGTGTCTCCGTGGGCAGGGCGTGGGCGCTACTCCAGAATCGCGGCCCACGTGCCGCCGATCGCAGATACTATTGTCCGCTCAGACTTGTTTATGGGAGCACTTCGAGATATCAGGAGAAATGACACCTCCATCGCGTGCCGCCATCTCGCTGCCTTCCTTACTGCCCGCCGCGTGCCGTCGCTCACGCTGATTCATTCGTTTCACAACTGTTCACAACTCTAATCCATACATGCGGAGAAAAGCCTTCCGCGGCCAATCACTTTAAAAACCGTTTACTTTACCGTGCAAAGATGGAACAATAAGACGATACAAAAGTGGTCCCATAAAAGCGTATTGACTCGCCAGCAGTAGCAATTTGTGAATATTTTTAGTAATTTTTATTGGAGGAATAAACGGAGCCGGTTATATCAATGTCGCAGCCTCGCAGCGGGTACTGAATATGAAATCAGCTTTCTTTCCAAATTAATGCTCTCGCGCGTATCAGTAGCCGATGGTATACGGCAATCAAATTGTCCAAATATGATTAAGACAGCTTTCTGACAGAACCATAAATAAGTCGAACCCTTATAATAATATAATTTAACGACAAGTCCGATGCGTCTCTTTCAAACCTCTCGCAACTTTTTGTATAAATGATTATATGTCATGTATTTATTCAACATCATTGCGAGATATATTAATACAATCAAAAATATATAATATTAACGTACATTTTTGTTTGTTGCAGTGGGTTGTCATCCAGCAACGAGCGAGGGGTCACTCCGGTGTACCTTCGGTGTCGAGAGGGTAGCGTCTCCTGGCTGTATCCTAGAGGAGCATTGAGGTTGCTCTTCAGACCGACGCTACCAGCCGATGAGCGAGATTTTAGAGTCTGCATAAGGGTGATCAGGCGACCAGATCCACCAGACCTGTTTCATTCCCTGCGGCTAAACGACACAGGTAAATATATAACTTTATTTATGACGATAGTAGCGTATATGCATACTCGTATCAGAGATCATATCATCACTTTCCATCAGGTGAGATAGTGGTCAAACGCTTGCCTATTCTGTATAAATAAAAAATATATACTCGTAGAGATATTTATGTTTTTTGTGATTTACTTTCAGAAGCCGCGGAACACTTTCCGGCACGCCTGTTCGTTGAGGGGGTGCGCAAGCTGGTTCCTCTGTACGCGCCTAACGACGGCGATCCTCGAGAGCTTCGCTGCTTCCGAAGCCGGCGGGGTCGCGCCGCGCTGTACGTCGAGGCTGAACCCGAGGAGGGGCCCAAGAGACGAGTGGCTACGTTCAAATATGAAGCCAAACCTCTGCAGAGAAGACACTACGATCCCGCCACCGCCGACTGCCGTCCGTGCTCCGACTCCGAGCTCGAGCTCGCCTTCTGCACTAGCGACCTCGGTGAGTCCCAGACCCCACACGATACGCTAAAGCGTCATTAGGTACGCCTCCGCCGCCGCCGATGCACCACCGCAGTAATGAGTAAGCAGAAACCCGGCGGCACGTCCCTGAATGTTAATAAACCTCCCGCCGCCAGCCGCACGACAATTTGTCGTCATAATTGAGATTCCTCGCGCCTGAATTAAATAAAACCTTATTACACTTAGCGGAATACAATTTTCCTTGTCGCGAGTATTTACAGAACGCGCTGCGGTTTATCATGCCGCGAACCTCTTATGCGAAAATGTTGAAATGGGCAAAAACTAAAAATGTTATCTGCTAATTGTTCCTATTGTCCGAGTTGCCTTTTGAGGTGTACCGCTAAGTGGTCGCGAGATAAGTGTGGAGATTGTGCCATTCCTGTTTGAGTCACGGCGGCGCTTCCGGAAGCTTGCATATGCGACGGATGATGGCTACGGATTCAATTTACGGGCATAACGACTAGATACCGGACCGACCAGTGCAGCGGCACGCGAGTCGGCGGGGAGTTCGTGTTCACTTTTTTCTCGTTTGATAAATCATAATAGCCGAGGAGTTATGTCACTGCAGCCATAGAACCTTAGAACCCCGCCGGGCCGTGGGCGGCCGGGCCGTATTAGCCCTGCATTATTAGTCGCCTCGAACACGTATTATTGAAATTTTTGTTTGTCATGCTATATAATAATTATTGATATCATTCATATTTTTTTGTATGACGATGTTTACGGAACAATGTAACAACTCGAAACTGAACGTAGGATGGTAGTGGGAAGGAGTAGGAGTGAAATAAATACTTTGGCCGAAGCATCGGACTGTCCGATATTTTAACTGACGTAGCTACTGTGTTAATTTTAGTGACACTGAGATGTCCATCCTACGTAATTGAATTTAATTTCACCCATACATTTTCATTAATCATCTTTCTTTACATCGCTAATGAAAATCAGTTCTGTGGTCCCTCACGGAACTGTTGTTAATTCATCGGTGCGGTTGGAGCTCAGATTTAAGACAGACATGATGCCTCGTTAGTGGAGCCTTCTCTATAATTATCGGTTCTGGCGGGGCGGGTTGATGACCGTTTACTGAAGCCTCGACTATTCACTTATCTACCTCAAACAAAAGGCTGACAGAGAAAAAATACGGTTACATTTTGCGCTTACTCACGACGCGGACAAAAAGCGCCGCGAGCGGACAATAGCGACATCGTGATTAATATCTAATCTACATAAGAAATGGACGTTCTCTTAAATGTATTGTCGCGACGAGCTTGAAAAAAATGCGCCACAATTTTTACAATCAATTTTATTGTTTTCTGTTCTAGTAATGATTCAGAATCAGTTTAGTAAATCTGAAGAACTAGTATAAGAAATACCTAAAGATCGCATTTTCCTGTGTATGAGATGATTTCATCTCTAATGTTAAGTTTTCTTATAGATTATTTAATAAACGAATAAGAAATTGCCGTGACAAATACCAGTAAAATGGTAAAAAACGGTCAACCCGAAGTGTGTCGAGCAAATTCTTTTACATAATATACCAGTTTTAAAATAATATGTCCGTCCGTACGTCTTTTATCTTTTAGCTGCACGCCCAAACACTTTTCTTACACGCCCAGGAAAGCTGGTAGATAATGCTTCATAGCATTAAGCTATTCCTTGTACACTGTTTTGTGCTAAACTATTAAATAAAAAATAAATAAATACGGTACCTGTTGGACAAATTATTTTAAACAGTCTTACACACATAATTATGTCTATCTTTATAGGGTGTATGTGTGATATGACCCCAGTATAGTAATCGTTACCCTTATATAGACATTTCCAATTAAGTCGCTTGTATATCTTGACCTACCCAGCTTTACATATAAGGCGTCACAGTTCTTTCCAATTGGAATTATTTATTTTACTAAACCGCGCAAAAACACAACCTTAACTCTTTTGAAAGTACTTGAGTCCTTAGATTTTTTTGTTCCATATATTTGCGATTTGGTCCCAATTACTAAACTTGTGCTTTGATTTTTGCAGTGACACGAGGAGTGATCATCAGTACAGATCAGCGAGAAGACTTGGATAGTACGCAGTTGACCCTCCGGCTGACGAAGCTCATACGAGCCACCGGTGCTGAGGGAGACGCAAGGGACAAACCTGACCTAGAAGACCAAGATAGCGAATATTATAGGTAAGGACATAAACTGTTTAGTAGTAAGGACATAACTGTAGTGTTTCGAGATAAAAATATAGTTTGGTGAACTAAGAAATAGAGCTAAATTCGTCTACTACGAATGAAAGGACAGTAAATGCGCAAAGCATTATTGCGCCAGGGTTAGTTACATTCACTAGATATGAAGTGAACCAGTTTGAAAGTCCAAGACCAGATTTAGTTTAAATCTCTCCACTGCCCATTACAAAGTTGTAATTTGATAAAATCTGAACCCGCTTGCATATAGTGAGTTTATGTGAGCTTGTTGTCCTGTACCGTTGATAACAAACCGGTTTGAGCGAAGATGATGTCGTAACTGATGGTAAATGTGGTGATTATGGAGTTCTAAGAAAATTATTTTAGTTCTACTTTTGGTCTTTTGCCTTCCTTTTTCGGTTTTTACCCACGTTACCAGTTGGTTCATGTGCAGTAGGTATTAGTAGAAACCATATGAAAGTATTATAACATTTATATGGTTTTTATTTGTGTAAGAGATATACTTAGAGTATTACAGTTTTACTTTTGATGGTAATAAAGTCCGCTTTAGCACCTTTGTATGTCCCAGTTTATCCATTAATGATATAAATGGTCCAGATCACCGCAGATTTCAAAGGTGTCGCTTTGCATCAGGTTGTAACTGTACACAACTTAGCAAATGAGTCGAGCAGAAAAATAGAAATTAACCTGTTTTTATAATAACGACGAATTAGATAAAACTATTTGGTGTTATGTGTGTTCTGTCTTTATTAAAAGTCACTAAATCTACATGACGAGTCAGATACATCTAGGTCTTGTGTGTGTTTGTGTCTTCATTAAAAGTCACAGAAATGTGTGCGTACAAATTCCGAACAATCCAAATGAGCCTTTCTTCCAGATACGACGTAGACAACTCAGTGTCCCACTCACACCGCAGCCACACGCGGCGGAAGGAGCGCAGCCTCCACGCGCACGTGCACGTGTCTTCCGTGTGCGGGGCCGCGGCCGGCGCCGGAGAGTTCCTCGTGATGGCGCGGCGGCGGCTCGGGAGCTACTCGCTCGTGTGTGCGCCGCGAGCCGACGACTGGCGGACGCTGGTCGAGAGGCGAAACGCGGACGGCACGGCGCTTTGTACGTTGCAACACTGATCGTTTCATATCTAGCTCATCTAAGGCATTGTCATCTCACCAGTCATCGAAACGGTACATAAGTGCAACAACGAGCGACTGACAGAACAGAAGTCATAGCTAGAAAACTTGGGCGAATATGCTGGTCTCTGGTTATTAGAGTCGCTGGCGAGTTCCTCGTAATAGCGAGGAGACGGCTCGGGAGGTAGTCGCTTGTGTTTGAGCCGCGAGTCGACGACTGGCGCGCGCTGGTCGAGAGCGGAACGCGGAAGGCACGGCGCTTTGTACGTTGCAACATTGATCGTTTCATATCTAGCTCATCAAAAGCATTGTCATCTCACCAATCATCTACATGCAAAACGTAACAACGAGCTATTGACAGAAAAGAAGTTATCAAGCTGGAAAACTTGGGCGGATTTGCTTGATTTGTGGTTGAGTGCGTAGCAGATGGAAGACTAGCTTGCGCGCTGTTTGAGAGGACGCCACGCGTATTGTCCGTTGCAACACTTGCAACATTGATCGTTTACCCAACATAAAGTTCATCATCTCACCAGACACCTAAAGGCAATCATGACAACGGCCAAATGGCGAAAATTTAAGAAAGAAAACTGTGCTCATATTATGAAACGGTGAAGCGAGCGAAGGACTGGCTTGCTCTGGTAAAAAGAACGCGTGGCTCATTGCAACATTGTTCGTATCCCCCAACTGCTATACGAAGGTTAAAAGAGACAGTCTCATTCCACCCGCCATCTTATGGCATATAATTATATAGAGCCAATGACGAGCAATGTAGGTACCTAACAACATACAACGTGCGTAACATTTGTAAAGACTTCGCTTGCATGATAGCTGTTTAAGAGAGGATTGGTCTTGAAGAATGAACCAAGAATGAGGGGTATATAAAAGACAACAATATGATCATCTTGCAATTGCATGGGAAATATGTATGGAAAACATTTTAAAGTGGGGATCCAGGGATAATTTGGTTGTGTGTTCAAGGACTTATTTGTGTGAACTACGAACATCATTGTTCCCAAATTAAAAGATCGCGATGTGAACACACAAAATTGTTACAGAACTTGTATTAAAGCTAAGAGATCCAGGATCAACCTATATTTTTAAGGAGTATACATTATACACCAAACTATAGTTGATCCTGAATGTTATTTCCTGCTTGCCATAATATATTAGCTTGTGAATGCAATATCTTGTACATTATATACAGATAGATACCTACAAAATGTTTACCTATTATTTTAAGAATATCTTATCGCACGGAAGCAAGAGAATATTAAGACATTATTATAGCTTGTTACCAAACAGGGTCGGAGAATCGCATACTATATGATATTATATACAATTAATATTTCTATATATATTCTGATTACTTAGAATAAGACCCATGTAACACTTAGTTTGCAAATAAACGTATGAGTATGAGTATGTAGGTATACTAGCTAAATGTTTAAAAGAGAATACATTATGTGAACAAATTGGAATAATGGAGCTTTTGTCATTGCCATTAATAAAACTATCAATAGGATAGCTTCATTTTTCTTTGATTGCTGTTGATGATATTTTTTATATATTTTATGACCAGATTGTTTTTGAATATAAATATTCAAAGTGACCGCATGTGATGTACAAAATCCTTTTATTATATCAGCTTTAATGAAGATAACGTCTGTCTATTTTATGAGCAGTCTCTGACCTATGTGGCCATTGAAAGAATATGCAATTGGTTCCTTCTATAATTATTTCATAGTTATATATATATTGTCTTAGTTTTCTTGCTTCCAATGGCGGAAAATGTGGTCCAGAGTGCCAAAATCTGTAAGATCTTCATAGCCATATAAGGTTGATCTCAACTGTGTACATACGTTATTTTAAGTAAATATAGCCATATTACTATTATAACTGAAAAACTTGATTTGATGATTTGAGACGAATCATATTTTTTGTTAATATTAATCATAGAATATGTAAATATTTTATATAAAAAAATTTAAGAAATCAAAATGTAGAAGAAAATACTATATGCTGATATATAATTTTATGTCTCTGGAAACAAACATATTGAATTATATATTTAATATTTTATGACGGTGCTAACAATTAAGGAGGACTTGTAGCAAATAGCAAAATGTTAACTACTAATAAAGTTAAAATAAATAGTTACTTATTCCATGTTCTACTATAAAGTTGACACGACTATACTTGTTAATATCTACAAAACACGTATTTTTTACGAAAATCATATTTTGTGTAAAACAAAATATTGGGCTATTTTGTACTCTCTCGCTATCTCTATAGTCGTATAAACAGAAACATATGCTATCTCGCTCTTTGCCTTTAGTTATGAAACAGGCTTAAGTATTTTTTGCTACTTAGCGCGAGTCGCCCTTAAATTTCATATTTAGTGCTTCCAATAGCAAACAGATTTATATGTAAGTACCACAAATTATGTAAATACATATATTACAACTAATAATATATAAGTACCATAATAATATGTTAGTTTGTTGAAATTGTGAATGCTTAGTAATATATTTGTAAAATAACTATATATAGATATTGATATGTGATATAGAATAACAACGAAAGAGTTTTATGAAGTGCCTATTGTATATACGATTATATAGAGCCGTTTAATATTATAATAGTGTTTATATACATTTTATCCTATGCAATAAGAGAGAACATGTTGATGAAATACATTTGATAAAATATATTAGTTGTTTCATTCCTCACAAATCCACCGAGTTAAGAGGCCGGGGAGTCTTTGAACGAGTCTATAGGCTGTCTCTGTCTAACTGGCAAACTGTGCCCATGCTTGATGCGATAGCACTACCGACCGAACAATTATGATAGGTGCCGTAATACTAAAAATTATGAATGAAAATATTATGTTTAGCCATTGTTTTTTTTGCATTAATAGTATCTTGAAATGATAATCTATGTTCCTGTTGTAAAGACAAAAGAAATGTGTTAGTTTTTAATACAAAACGAATGAGTTAAAGATGCGGCATTTACGTCGTAATAATGTGTGAAAATCAATTGGTTTATATTTAGTTTTAGGTAATTATTTCGGAATAAAAACTATCCAGGAACCTAGATTAATACGTTTTTAATCAGAATAACAGCACAGCATGGTGGTAATATGCTTGAATTATAAATAATTTCGGTATTACGATTGTATGGGCAAGTCAACCTCCGCAGGCCCCTTAAAGTACCGACTCCCTATATTGTACGACCAATAATGCAGGACGTAATTATGTAGGTACAGCCTATAATTAGCGACCAGTATTCTGTGGCAGAGCCTCCAATGAACAGGGTGTGCAATAAGGGCCTTACAATCTATACCATACCTAACGTATTACCTAAGCGTCCAAGAATACTTCACCAAAAATTCGGAATCCACTGTTCACGAATTATCAGGTTGTGCAATACTGGCTAATATGTACGGTCTATAATGCAAAGCCGACAATTCGTGTACAGAACAGGATAATGTGTCAAATTCAATACTTTTTGCTTTGCACCCCGCTTTAGTCTTTTAATCTAGAGTTAGAGATTAGTTAATAGAGAGTAATAGTATTCTGTGCTTTTAATGTATCAACCCCAAGTCGGATCCGTCGGAATCGCATAAACAAACGAGACCACGTTGACAGACTGTTTACGGATGGACTCCCAATGAATCGGTTGTATCATACTAGCCGAACAATATCAAATCTAAAGATTAGGTAACAATATAAGCGAAAATAGTAGTATATTAGAATTTTAGTATATACTTTTCAGATAAAATAAAATTTTACCTATCTCATCTTTCGGTAAACACCAAATAAAATGTGGTAAAATCTACTGAAATAGTAGAATGACAATATTGAATTTTGTGCAAGAAGTTTTAAATAAATATATTAACATGAGTGTTAATATATTTAAAATAATATTTTTTTTCAATATATTTTAAATAAATATATTAACATAAGTGTTCATATAAACGCTTTCACACTCACAGCCCCACACTAAGTTCAATGACTAGTGTCGTGGGTTCCGGAAACATACACATCACACACAATCACAACCAGAACCAGAAACACACATTTTCCTTGGGTAGAAAACTTGTGTTCCCGCCGGGAATCGAACCCGATCCCCTGCTTAGAAGGCGAACGCCACCCAACTTAGCCAACGGGCAGTTCAATATATTTATTTAAAACTTAGACTGAGTTTCTCTAAGAGCCGGGGCACTTGAGATATATAGCATTTTTTATGACATGGATCAAAGATTCCTATTTTGAAGAAAAATAAAAACAAATTCTTCTCCTAGTAGGAGTTATGCCGCGAAGGTGAAAAAATGGCGTTGTTGATTTTCCATTATTTTCCAAAACCTGTGATTCTTCGAGTATTCATTGTGTATTGGCGGATTATTAACCGTTAATAGTAGTTAACGTGCATAAGTGTAGGCAAATCATACAAAGATGAAAAACGTGATTTTCACCTTCTCTCCAAAACTCCAAATAAAGTTCTAAGAAAGTTTCTACCACTTTATTAGAACATGTCTTGCCTATGACTAAAACCTTGACTCTTTTACTTGACTTTGACAATGACTTGTGACTACGACTTGGCTGATAATGGCTAAATGCACAAGATTTCAGAGACAAAACTAAAAACACAAATAACCTAGTGCCAATCAATATCTAAAATTAAAAGAAAACAAGTTTGATCGTACATATACGTTTATAAGCTTAGTAACATTTTTTTTATGCTAGATAGGCAAGCATTTGACCGCTATCTCACCTAATGGAAAGTGACGATGCGGCTGAAGATGTGTGCCTAAGTTTAAAAAAAAAATCACTTTTGACGACACCCAGATGTACTGTTCAGGGAACAAAGACGCAGGCAATGAGTTCCATTCCTTCGCTGTACGGATGATGAACGTAGAAGCAAAACGCTTCGAGCGAACTAGAGGTATGGATCTGATATAATAAAGTTTAATCATGACGAGGTTCCGACTTAAACAGAAGCGTAGATTATTGCATAGTGCGATTAATGAATGACATCGATGAAGGCGTCTATACTAAAGGATTTGGACAAAAATAGATAATCATATTGCAATTCGTTTATTTGAAAAAATCACAACTGATACCACATAGAAAAACTACTCGGCACGGTTTAACTCTTAACTATACATAATATCACATAATAAACACTTTATAATTTCATTAAACTATATACACAAGACATTCATTAGTATTTGGTACACTTTGTGAATTCAAAAATCACTAAGTGATTGAGATATAAATAAAAAAATATATTTCTAAATCGTTGAACAAATAAAATTGAATCAATTTGATAAAATTATAAACAAAAACAACAAAATAAAAATAGATCTAGATAAGTATTGGAAACATTACAATGAAATAACAAGATGAAGGGTTCGTGAAGGTAACGTGATTAATATCTACAAATGAGATTACAAAATGTTGACAATCCTAACAACAGTGTTCTGGTTATTAATTTAAAAATCTAGAACAAAAGTCCGCATCGCTGGGAGATAGCAGTTTTGACCTCAACCCAGATGATCCATACAAGAAAAATTTACACGCACTTTGAAACGTACGAGTGCTGAAGTTCTCACATGATACTATTATAATATGTCCATGCAATCTTCTCTCTTGGAATGTCAGCTATTACAGTGTTAGCTATTACAAATATATCTTACTAGCCGTGCCCCGCGGCTTCGCTCGCGTTAATTAAGTAAAAAAGTAGCCTATGTATTATTCGGGAATCTTAACTATTTATATTCAAAATTTCATCAAAATCGGTTTATTCGTTACGGAGATACGTGGTAACAAACACACACACAAAAACAAACTTTCGAATTTATAATATTAGTAGGATAACGATGCCCCTTTTGTTTTTCCAGCATTCAATATATACATACGGCCTTCATATAACTGTGCTCCCTTTTTATTCTGCCAACATTGCGTATATATTTCAAGTACCGGCATAATGTTCAACTTTAGGAATAATGTATGCTCATTCCTTCAATTTTGTCGAATGTTCTTGTACTATCTACGTATTGTTATCATTGTCAACACATGGTTAATTAATATTATACAAGTGCAATACTGCATAGATGTGAACATAGTTCAAGTTAGTATTCAGAATCTGTAACAATTTTAAACAGGTACGTGATTTATACTTTGTGATATCGATATGTAATACATAAAAGTCTTTTAAAATCAAACTCTATATATCTGAATATGTATACAAGTATTACAATTTTTCAGTTCATTTTGATACATTTGTATTGAAATATATTTTAATGTTTTGAGCTGATACTTACACTTCAGAACTTTTATAAATATATGTTATTCAAACACAATTCAATCAATTAATAAAATTAAAAAGACACCAACAGTATCTTTGCCGACTATACAATTAGAAATGAAAAAACTTATTTGGCAGTCGGTGCTTCACGAATCTTCCAAGCAAAACAAGCACCAAGCTTCTATATTTTGTTTCGTTCTGTACGATTAGCTCATTCCCAAACATTAAATTCGTTCTAAAGCTCTATAGCAAGCTTATTCCCACACACACCAGCAGGCAAGAATTAAAGAAGTCAACAAGAGAGAATCAGGAATCAGTCGGCGTGGCCTGCATCAAATACTGCATATCTTGATATATGAAACTTTTTAACACATTAAAAGAATAAGTTCTCTTCAAAATAAATTAGCTCCTTTTTGAATACTATAATTCTTGCCGTCTCCTATTCTTCTCATTTATCCAAAGTTACAATGAGCAAGATACATTTCAGCCTTTCGAAGTTCTAACTTTGACACGCACTTTGCTGTTTTTTCACATATTAGCATATTTAACAAAATAAAATAACAAACAACACATTTAAAAAAAAAACAATTTAAACCAAGAACTGCGAAACGAGAATATAATGTCATGTGATGCATAGCTTACGGTCGAGATTTTAAAATTGTGCGAATCGCGTCTCTTTTTCCAACAATTTCTTCCTAACACCAATTTCACTCACAATACCAAGACCACAAATGTTTTTATGTATTAAGTAAAACCTAATAACCACTTCCGGTCTTGGTATCACATTTGCTTAAAAAACAGAGATGTTGAAACTGTAGGAGAGAGACGGTATTTGATCATAAAATGCAGTAAGATAAAACATTCGAATAGTTTTACATAGAAGGTATCCTAAATATATAAACGATATAATGCACCAATTTAGATTAGAATTTAAGAACAACTATTAGTGTCATAGAAAACATTAGAAAAATTTAACTACATCTAGAAAAATACTTTAGAATCGATTTATTTATAACAATTTAAGGGTAAATCTTCAAAATAGTAATCATTCACATTTTGCACATACACGTCATAGACATTTTTATTTTAAATTTCATATAAAATTTGAAAATGCATTAATAACATGTTAATGATGGGTTTATTGTCTAAGGATAGTTGTGCAACAATCTTATTATGACCCAGTTTCGGTAAAAACTGACAAATTATATAAAACATAGTTAAGTATTGAAACTCTTGTGAATTATAATAATTATAATACACAAGAGTTTCACAGTATAATTATTATACTATTATAAATTTTCAGCAACTGTGATACAGGAGGAAAGCTCATTGTGATATAATGAGTTAATAAGTGTCTACAACTTCACTATTGTATAAAAGGACTTGGTGCCGTATTATAAAGGCAATATATTAGACGAACACTAATTTCAGTACATAAACAAAATGTACCTACCGATTGTCAGTAGGTAAGCTTTGTGGCATTTTTATCGGGTGTACTCCAAAGCACCATGCCTGAAATGCCTGATACGAGATGACTTATTTAGGCGATACATTGTTTTAAAATATCTATAGAAAGATTTTTTCGAATAAAACAAAGTATTTGCATAAACGAGACTCATCTTAGGACCACAACGGATTATAAATCTGAAGTCTTAAACGTCGCGTTCGCTAAAGGAGAGTTGCAACAGATTAAATAATTTAAATAAAATTTTAAATATCTGCTGGATGAAAAGTACCTTTAAAAGCCTACGCGCTTGTTGGAACCGTAGATATACTGAGTCTAAACTTCAGCGGTACAGTTATTTATTTTCACATCTAAGATTAGGACGATTCCCGAATCTCGGCAAAAAAAAATTGCCGCATAAAAACAGAACATCTTTTTATGGCAGACGGTTTTATACAATACTTATGTAACGGTATAAGATGAAATACGTATTAGATAACGGCTACTTTCAAAGTGATGTTGTGGACCATACACCTTTGACATTACTTACTTTAATATCTTATTATAGCTTGTTTGTTTTCAATGTTATCGGAGTTCCGAGTTTATGTCTTTAAGGGTAAATCGGTTATACGTTTTAGCTAAAGGCATACCCATTTAAATTTGGGTACTTACAATGAGAATAAGGTATAGAATCCGCCCTCAGTTGCATTTAAAATACATTATTTAACAGTATGTGATACGCTTTAGCACGCTAAACGAGTTCTATGAAAACTAATACATAAATATTTAACTAAGTGTGTAATCACAGCGATTCAAATAATACAATGCTGGTCTCTGTGATGATTATAACCTAATAATACAGACTTACGAAGTTCTAAGCTAATTGCCAGAATTCACAGATACTAAAAGCGCAGCATTATATGGCATAAGGACGTATCTAAAACATATTATATGTAGTAATTAATAAAATTAAATAAAAAATTATGTACTATATCATTCTGCTATGGTAGGAGCTATCTATTGAATAAAAAATGAAACAGTATTGGTATGATATTATCTACCATATGAATTAATAAAAGTTATCAAGAGATGGTAGAACAGACATTAATAATAATCATTTTGTTGGTTTAATATAATATACTCATTACATTATTATTATAAAATGCCAATAATGTAATCATTGTTTGTTCATAAGAGGTTTCTATCATATGGGAATCATTATATATTTCTGTTAATTTTATTCAGACCTAGATCCGGTCTATAATGCCGAAACATTTAAACATTTATTAGTTTAAACTTATGCGTATAAACGTCTTACAATAATTTATAATAGGCTTAAATAATTTCGTTCCAATTACCACTTAAGTGTTATCATAGAAAAATAAAATATCTGATTTTAAACAAAATACCCCAGCACAAAAATATTGCACCTTTCTTCCGAGTCTGTACCAATAATAAAATAATTTAGATATAAACGATCAGTACAAACAAAGAAAATAGGAAACTATACTATAACACATTAAAATAATTTATAAATTATAACATACTGATCCACTAAACGCAAGATTGAAATGCATTCTAGACTTATGTAGCCTCGATTCCACTCCATCTGAGGCATACAAAACTGACTGAGTCAATATTTTTATTGTTTCTAGAGAAACTTTCGCTGGCTCACATATACGCTTACAGCTCCCAAGCATTAGTTTCAATCGCTATTATGTTTTCATAAGATAGAACTCTTATACCGCTCCTTCGTCGATTCTCCACTTCAGTAAACAAGTTATTTTATAACACGTATGATCAAAGCCCGATCAAACCCCCTGAAAGTACACAACTTTATTAGTAATAGTTCTCGTCCAATTATTTTCGTTATTTTTATATAAATCTATAGTGCTTACAAATTAGTATTAAAGCAGGAAAATCTATCTATTTACTATTGCAATAACCACGTTCACATCAGGAATGGAACTCTTGGTAATTTTAAATACGTAAGTTAACTTTTTCAAGTCAAGGGTAAATAGGTATCTTCTAGGCAACCATGGTACATCTTCGGTCGCATCACCACTTTCCATAAAGTCAAATGCTTGCCTTACGAACATAAAAAAGAAAGCAAAAATGCATTAAAAAGATACTGCTGCCCGAGTTATTTAGGTTTATAGGACCAATATTACAGCCGCAATTATGATAAATTTTAATTTTTATTCGTTTATTGACAGGCGTCGGCATCATGATCGTGCCCTATATACAGCAGTCTATGTAATTGTCCGATTTACTATTTAACTCCATTCACTAATTCTATCTCATTAATTCAGTTTAAACGTATACGTTTTAATTCTGGATTTGAACTATGTTCATTCCAAATTTTACCCAAATCCTGTAATCTGTTGCAGTGTGAAGCGTGCAGCATCGAATACAAACACATAAACTTTCGGATTTGTAATATTAGAGTGATGCAAGTGTTCGATTCTCTGGCAGTATTTCTTTGTATTCGACGGACGTGACATCATGAAGTCAATTATATCCTCTATATATAGACAGTGCAAGCAACTTTTCTACCTAAATACTCAAATACTCATTTATTGATAAACATTGTTTACACGTCTTAAAGTTACATTTTTACAATTGTAATTTGAGTAATTTATTATATATTTTGATATTTTTTATATATTTTGATTAAACTCTCACTTACCCTTATATCCCATTGCTCTCGCTTGAATACGTCGTATGTATAATGCGAGTGAATCTCCAGCAGTATTTATTCGTATTCGATGGGCGTGGGCGTCATGACGTCAATGATAATGTCCTCCATATTGGGCAGCACTAGAACCTTCTCGAACTCCTTGCTGAGTTTCTGCTCGATCCAGTTGGAGATGTGAGCGAAGCGAAGCGTGCGAGCGCCGACGGCTGGCCGGGCTTTTAGTATCAGTTGCGGATTGGTGCGGAATCTGAGAAAGGTTTATTGAGACAGTGATTTACAGTTGCATTTGTACAGTTTCAACTGCCCGTTGGCATATTTGGATGGGCGTTCGCCTTTAGCAGGGTTATCGGATTCTCGGCGAAAACACAGGTTTTCTTCGCAAGGAAAATTTGTGTTTCTGGTTCTGGTTGTGATTGTGTGTGTGTGTGTGTGTGTGTGTGTGTGTGTGTGTGTGTGTGTGTGTGTGTGATGTGAAAGCTTCCGGCACCCACAACACATGTCAATGAAGTTAGTGTGGGACTTAAGTTGAAAGCGTTTTATGATTATATTTTTTAAGCTATATAGGCAATTTGACCACTACCTCACCTGAAGGAAAGTGATGATGCGGCCGAAGTGACATGCTTGCTTAAAAGATACTTTTGCACTCTTGATATTACAGGGGTAGCGTATAACTGAGTTCCTGCGGTAGTATATCTGTGCGGGATGCTTGCTGACGTCATGTGAATTGTTAGCGTCCTCTATTTGAACAAGCTTTGCCCGAGGGTTAGGCTACCTGTGTCCAATTGCAAGAACTACATACAAAATTTTAATAAAGATAATGAAATTACAGGGCCAAAAGAGATTTAACAACAAATATGGATGACGAGTGGGATGATTTGCTGCGTAAGGATTTGAATTATTTAAGATCAAACTGTAATGGGCAAGCAAGACGCTTACCATCAAGCGAGATGCTCATCTCGACTTTAAATTAGATAAAAAAATTTAGAACGTGTCTTTCGAGTGACCTATGCTGAAAAGCTCTATTTAACTAATAAAGTTTTTATTTTATTAGTGTTAATTAGAAAATACTCGTCTGCTGAGCTACTAAACTACCAAAAATGAGTAATATTTTGTCTATTTTTTATGCTGTATTAAAGGCAGACATTTGACCATTATGGCACAAGACGGAAAGTGAGGATGTGCAACCACAAAATTGTTTTCGTAGTTATTTTATATTTGGGAAGCCAGACAAAAAACCGAGGAAGAAAAAAGAACGGTCGGGTATGAGCACTCGCTCATACGCGACCTATGTTATTCCTTAGGTACTTACCCAATCCACAGGCGGTCGTGCGGCGGAGGAGGCAGATTCAAAGCCAGCCGCCCCTCCAACCCGTGCACTTCTAAATGCAGCTTTATATCCGTGTTAGAAAGCCCCTCCATCGCTCGCTTCACGTATTTGTAGTCCGTCACCTGATCACAGAATACTATCAATCATCATCATCATAGCGCGTGGATTATAAAACCAGATTATAGCGAGATAGAAAACTAGATTATAGCGAGATAGAAGCTAATTTTCCTTCATAAAACATATTACTAGTAGCACTATGAGCTGAAATTCTCGCCTATTCTTTTAAATGGATGAATTATATGTTTTTTAAGTTTTCAACCCCCACATCTCCACCATTTTGAAAATTTTCTAAAAACAAATTCGACAAAAATATATATATATGTAATATAATATAATTATTGAACCCGCTTACAAATTTCACGAGAATCGATTGAGAAATGCGACCTGTAGAGGATAACAAACGGATATCCGGACATACGAAAGAAATTTTGCCTAAGCTGAAACTAAGATACTTTGCGCTCGTTCAGTCAATTTAAACTTATTTATTTTATAAACAAATTACCAATCAAAATATGATCATCAATATTAGACTTAGATAGTAAAATGAATTCTTGATCGCTATATGTAATCACCACAGATAACTAAGTAGGAATTTAGAAGCCAAAAAAGTAACAGAAAAATCAAACACATACTTGCTGGAAGTATTTATTTGTTGCTATTTTGTCGACCATTCGAAGGAACTTTCGCTTGGACGATCCTCCAGCATCAGATGAGGATGACGAGCTAGAAAAAAAAGAAAATTCAAAGAAAATTAATAAATCATTCATTGTGCGAACCGCAAAGCAATGGAGCTCCTTGCCTGAGTCGGTGTTTCCTGATAAGTACAACATGAGAGTCTTCAAGTCGTGAATAGGTATCTTCTAGGTAAGCATGCAAAATCGGTTCACCCAGAAAGAAGTAATGAATCCTCCTTGTTTGAAAGATGGCTTCGTTGATTTTATATAATTTTCCAAAACTTGTGATTCTTCGAGAGTTTCTGTGTAATAATGGTGGATTATTTACCGTTAATACTTAGTAAACGTGCATAAGTGTAGGCAAATCATACAAAGTTGAAAAACGTGATTTTCGGCTTTGCTCCAAAACTCCAATTAAAGTTCTAAAAAAGTATCTACCACTTTACTAGGGCAAAACTATGACTGGACCTTGACTGTTTTACTTGACTTTGACTTGTGACTAGGACTTTAAATATGAAATACAATTGCAATATATTATTACTTGACACTGGCTAAAAGTAGCGGAGCCAAAATTGAAAGAAAAGATACTTCTTTTTTTTGAAGTCGATTAAAAATGATAATCATAATTACTATGTGTCCGATAAGGGTACAGTGACGGTGCTGTCGACGGGCTGCATGGGTGGCGATTCCTCGTCGCTGCTGGATTCTGCCGAGTCTTCTACCTCTGAATCGTACGCTGCTGATTTTTTATGCTGTAATATATTGAGGCCGAGATTCAAGCGACTTTTAAAATTCAATATTAAAAATCATTTATTCACGTGGGCTCCAAAGCGGTACCCATTTAAGTTAATGACTCTACTGCCAGATTCTACTAAAGTTATACCACTAGTTCGCCCCGAACCGAGATCTAGCGCATGCATTTTGCCTAATAAAGACAATCTTTTGAGGTTAACTGCTCATAAACTTTTTGTTTTTAACAATATTTGTTTCATTTTTGTATTTGTTGTATTCGTTTTTGAGATAGACCTCAGGACAAAATAGGTCAAAAACAGTTACTTTGGCGGCATACTAAATTGTAATACTCAAACATAAATTAAAATAAAATAAGGCCAGGTGCGAGTCGGGCGGTAATGGTCAAATACATGGCTATCGAGCATAAAAAAATATTATAGGCGGCCATTTGAGCTAAAATTAACATACCCGCATGTGTTGGTCGGAGTAATAGCTCGCTGATGGCGAACCGTTTAGTTCGTTTTCCACCACGTTGTCATTGGTAACGAGTAGTTGTTCCTCCAACGTCAAATCTGTGAAGTAATCATGAAATTATTTAACTACTAGCCGTGCCTCGCCGCTATTATCAAGTTAAAAAGTAGCCTATGTCTAATCCTAAGTATAATCTATGTACATTCCAAATTTCATCCAAATCCGTTTAGCCGTTAAATCGTGAAAAGGGAACAAACATACTTACACACACACTTACACACAAACTTTCGGATTAATAATATTAGTAGGATTGAACAGATATGTTCTACACTACGTCATAACCACTCCAAAATTAGGCACACGAACACGTTGTATCTTAAATAGTGAATATAGACTACACCGACTCCTGGCACGACGGAAAGTCATTCAGAAAATATTTTCTACAAGCTGACCCTGGGTAAAAAAACATACACACAAACGCTTCTACACTCACAGCCCAACACAATGTTCAATGATTTGTGTCGTGGGGCCGTAAACACTAACATCACACACGCAACATTCACATAACACCCAGAACCAGAAATACCAACTTCCCTTGGGGAGAAATCATATTTTTCCACCGGGAATCGAACCCGCTGCTTTGAGGTCGAACTACACCAGCGAGCAGTTCAAAGTTCAAAAATGATCCACCTAATGTCGCCTGGGTAGAAAAAAATACAGTCCACTTGAGTACCTCCTCCTTCGACTGTATGTATTTTTTTTTGTATGTGTGTTACGCCATATCTGCGCCAATTAAGAATCGGTTTCGATGATTTTTTTGTTTTGTAGTGTATACTTCACAGGTGGTCCCATAATTTTTTTATCGAGATCGGTTAATCCAAAACCGAAATGTAACCGATGAAATCGTTTTTTTTAAGCTTTGATTGCGTTTCAATTATTCTCACATGAAGTCACTATATATATCTATAAAAAACCTATATACTGTTTAGAGTAACTCACTCTTCTCTTTGAGCTTCATGAGGTTGATCTGCGTGAGGATGGTGATATATGCGCCGCCGTCGTACCGCAGATCGGCATCGAACCACACCCCGCGCGCGTCCCACGCCGGCGCACAAACACGCTCCACCAGCGGACACGCGCCCGCCAGCGACAGCTGCGTCACCAGCAGCGGCGACATGAACGACGGCAGCTGCACACAAAATAGCACTCGTCACTTGCCCTTCACTCTTTTTTTTTTGAGTGTGGGGAAATACCACTTCCCTTGCTTCCCAGGGGTGATAGAAAGGGATATGTGGGACTCGAACCCACTAAAAATCACCGTGAGCAGTCCCTCGCCGAGGTGGGGCAAGATAGGGTCGCGCTAGCAGTCACATCTTGCCCCGGCGGTAGGCCCGGGTACAAACCGGGCCACTGCGCCCATGGAGGTGTGACCTTGCTCACCAAGGCCACCCCATAGACGTATGGGGCCTTGCAAGCCAGTGAAGAGCCCAATTTTTTTTTATGCATGATTGGCAAGCATTTGACTACAATCTCACCTGATGGAAAGTGATGATGCGGCCGGAGATGTAGCATGCTTTAAGGCTCCCAGATTATACCGCTCGGGGAACAAAGACGAGGGCAATGAGTTCCAATCCTTCGCAGTACGGATGATAAACGTAGAAGCGAAACGCTTCGAGCGAACTGGAGATATGTCAACAATATATGGATGACGTTTGACAGTTTGTCAACCATATATGCATGACGTTTGACAGTTAGTCAACAAGGTGGAAATAACTCGTATAATTCCTGCGCACGCTCTCCAAAATGTACGCGATAGAATACCGATAGGCTCGCGACCTTACGTCGGTGACCCCACTACAGAGGAGAGAGGACCCACTGTACCACACCTGGTGGTACGGTGCGTCTTTTAAAGTTAAACGATACCACTGACTAATAGTGATGTGATGTTGACCTATATAGTGTAGTGGTAAGAGTTTTTTGCAAAGTCCGTCTGGCAGTACCACACTATTGCTAGACATTGAACCACTAGGTTCTCATGCCCTATTGCTCTAACTTCTGAGCTACTCAAGCCCCGCCTGAAGCGACGAAATTAACCTTTCCTTATTATTAACGTCTTACGGGGAAAGGAAAGGTTAATTTCGTCGCTTCAGGCGGGGCTTGAGTAGCTCAGCGGTTAGAGCAATAGGGCATAAGACCCTATGGCCGCGGGTTCAAATCCCGCCTCAAGCGATAATTTTTCCTTTCTAAATTTATCACTACAGTTTTGCCTAGCATGGCTAATGATATATAAATAAAATCAATTGAACCACTAGTAGTGTACAAACATTACTGCGTTTCGGATTGAAGGGCAATGTTGGCCTTATTTGAGTCCAACCATTAAAATTTTTACCGAAACCACAGGTTAATTAATCACACTATCACGCTAATATTATAAATGCGAAAGCTTTTGAGTTGGTTTGTATGTTTGTTACTTCTTCACGCTCAAACGGCTGGACTAATTTTGATAAAATTTGGTATGGAGGTAGCTGACACCCTGACACATAGGCTACTTTTTTCAGAAAAGCCCTTGATAAAAATATCCATATCCATACAAATTTAAAATTCACTAAAATAAAACAACAGACTAAACGCAGCACGCGTCGATCGAGTCTTATAGTACTACTAGATTTTGGATGAAAATCATGAAAGCTATGGTGACGTCGAACTTCAGTAAATTTAAATAATGATTCCGTATTGAGACTAAACATAAATATAATATAAACATAAACGCTTTCACACTCACAGCCCCACACTAAGTTCGATGACTTGTGTCGTGGGTGCCGGAAACATTCACATCACACACACAACAACAACAACACATTATTATTAAGCATGAACACCATATTGATCGAAATATCCTGGGCGCCTTATTCAAATAGTGCATTTTTATAAGAAGAAATACACATCCCTACTATTATATTATATTATACAAGCTGTATCCCGCGGCTTCGTCTGCTATTATCAAGTTAAATAGTATAAGCTATGTACATTCCAAATTTCATCCAAATCCGTTAAGCCGTTAAAGCGTGAAGAGGGAACAAACATGCTTACATATTTACACATAAACTTTCGGATTTATAATATTAATAGGATTAGAAATGCGAAAGTAACTCTGTCTATCTGTTACGCTTTCACGCCTTTTTTGTTGAACCGATTTTGATGAAATTTGGTAGAGATAGACTAGAGCGTAGGAAAGGATAGGATACTTTTTATCGCGGAAATCCCGCAGGTCTGGGACTTCGGCGGAAAAAATAGCAGGGCGCAGCTGTAAAAAACAACATTAACCAATTTTTTATTGGCTCGATAGCTAATTAACACTCTAGGTTAGTTTCTAAAATTAGTCAAATAGATTATATCTAAGACAAGAGAAATTACAATACCTTAAGAGTGCGCAATTTTTTCTGTATCCTCAACTGCAGTCGTGCGATGATCAATGGATCTCGCATCACGTCGAACATGAGGCGAGCGAGCGCTGTGTTCACCCACGTCACTTCCGACGGTAGCATGCGGCAGTCGCATTCGGGCGCTGGCGACTTAGTCTGTACAACGGATATATCAGAATATTATAGATAACGGTTTGAGCTTGACACCCTATGGCTGATGATTCAAAACCCCCATTTTTTACAGAATTCCCAAAAAAGGAGGAGGTACTCAAGTCGAATGTATATTTTTTTTTATTTGTGTTACCACATAACATCTCTCCACGTGAGCCGATTTCGAATATTTTTTTTTAGTTTGAAAGATATTGCTTTCTAATTGGTCCCATTTAAATTTGACCAAGATCTGATCAGTAGTTCTTAAAATATTGTCAATAATGTCTATTTTGTGACGAATAATGCGTAATTTGACGATGTTCTGGTTTACCCGACTTCAAAAGTTACCTCACAACTTCTTTCGTTGTGAGCCGATTTTGATGGTTCTTTTTTTATTTAAAAGCTGGTGGATCAAGGTACCGATGATAAAGCGGTGAAGTCGGTTTTTTAAAGCTTTGCTTGCGTTTAATTATTTCTTTGCAAAATTCCTTAATTCTGCCTTTAGGCATGAGCAAATAACAAGTGACAAAATCATTTTTTTTAAATACCCCCGACCTGTGATATGTGTGTCTGTTTGTGGCATCGTAGCTCGCAAACGACTGCACCGACTTTTACCAAACATAGTCAAGAACACTTTGTTTTTAATGCAAGATAGGCAAGCATTTGTCCGCTATCTCACCTGATGGAAAGTGACGATGCGGCCGAAGATGTGACATGCTTGCCTTGAAGGTACCTATTCACTATAGACTTAACGTACTTTCGATAGTCAAAAACAAAAAAAATCTAAATCAAAAACAGTTAATTTCTAATTTCAAATGTTTGTGCTTCTGGTTCTGGTGTAATCTGTGTATGATGTGAATGTTTCCGGCACCCACGATACAAGTCTTTGAACTTAGTGCGGGGCTGTGAGTGTGAATGCGTTTGTTTGTTGGTTCGGCCCGTTTAAGTAATCTGCAATGCCACAGACACACACATACATACTTTAAGCTTATCGTACTCGTCGGGGGTAATAACTGTGATATTATTCATGTAAAATCAATTAGTCTGGGTAGTTCTAGGTCGTCTAGCTTTGTTTTATTCGTTTTTGAGGGGGTCAGACTACTCAAGCCGTACTAGCCCCCTCAAAATATGAGGCACCCCTCAAAACGGAATAAAAAACCCTGAGTATTTTATGCCGTTTTGAGAGGTGCATCGGAATATAGCTTTGGATCGTTAACGTTAAGTTAAAGTTAGTTAAGTAGTAAATGTCTAAACACTGGAATGAATATCTAAATATTGGAACAACTCTGTACAGATATGACTTACTAATAATTACATTATATATACAGTTCCTATGTGTGTACTACTATAAAATATAGCTAATACGTCAAAAATTAAAATAAATAAAGTACTGCCTGTAGTAGCGCTTAACTAGAACAACGAATTTGCTTCAAATTGATTAGTATTTATCAAAATGTTCATAAATATTTCTATACATATTTACTTCATTATTTTCGATGTCTTATTTACTGTACGAATACAAAACCTACAAGTATCTACAAAGACTAACATCCCACTTTCTTTTCTTCTTGTTCTTGGAGCGCTCGTGCGGCGTCGGTTCAATCTGACACATCACCCCGACTTCGGAAGATTGCTTGAAATGTCTTTCATGACTCTGTCACATTCAAACGGGTTCCCTACGTGAGATCAAAATTGTTTGTGCGGAACACATTACTTCAAAATCCTCATATGGATTTATCTTTACACCTATCTTTATCCTACTAGTATTATAAATGCGAAAGTTTGTGTGTGTATGTTTGTTAATTCTTCACGCTCAAACGGCTGGTCAAATTTTGATGCAAATTAGTATGGAGGTAGCTGGCATCCTGGAAAAACATATGGCTACTTTTTATTCCGATACAGCGGGAAACAACGCGGAGCGCTACAATATACGATTCATCAATATAATGTATGTTTAATGTCTTCTGTGTACGTGTGTATGTGTCTGACCCCTTCCTAAAGGGCTGGTCTAATTTTGATGACATCGTTTGTGTGTGTTCTGGTGGATTAAAAAATGGTTTAGTTTCACAATTCGATTCGATAAATATTTATTTTTTTAATTTACACGGGATGCCGAAGGGAACGACTAGTATATAATAATTTAATTATATTGTCAATTAAATTAGACGAGCAAACATTTGTAATTGGCGGTAATAAGTTTGTCGAGTTGTAACTACATTATTACGGTCATAGCGAACCCAACTAAGCCAACGGGCAATTATTGGTAATGATCAAATCCTACTAATATTATAAATCTGAAAGTTTGTGTGAAAGCGTGTAAGTATGTTTGTTCCCTCTTTACGCTTTAACGGCTGAACCGATTTGGATGAAATTTGGAATACATAGCTTATACCTAGGATTTACATATAGGCTATCTTTTGACTTGATAATAGCGGGCGAAGCCGCGGGGCACGGCTAGTCATTTATAAAAAAAATGTCAATTTTGATGCTCTAGATGCCAATTTTTATAAAAAAATATATAGATTTTTATACTACAATTATTGTCAAAATATTTCTCAATGCAAAACAATACATGTTATTATAATTGCCAAACGCCATCAAGGCTTACGAGGTTATAAGTTATCGATAATATCGAAATAGGATAATCGAAGTAACGTTTCGCACAAACAACGTGAGATCTCTCATAAGCACTCCATAAAAAACAGTAAAATCAAAACCAAATAGAAAATAGTACAATATTGGAAAATAACATCCACGACGCGGACTAACTATTAAGAATGGTATTTACCTCAATAATTTTCAACAGATATGGCCAGAAGTTTTTTTCGTAGTCTTCTGCAGATGGTGCTGGTTGCGAGACCGATGAGAAGGTCACGTGATGATCTATCGCTTCCGTTTTAGACTGAAACAAATGGTTTTCGACATATGTGATATTTTGATATACGTGTATACAATTGCGAGGTATACAATTCTATTGTCTTACTCTTCTACAGCGAAACAGAAATATTGTTGAACTCTTCTACAGTGCGAGGGATCGAGATGGCAATATTTCGTTTGTTTGCTCTAATTTCATTTGTCATTGTATGCGACAATATTATTTAGACTAAAAGTTGTATAATATTATAAAAATACCCTCGAATTATTTGTTTTAAATGCTGTACGGAAAATGACGATGCGACCGAAGATGGAACATGCTTGCCTAGAAGGTTCACTTTAGACTTGAAGAGACCCAGATTGTATTCTTTCAGGGAATAAAGATGTACTTTTGTTTATGAAGTCAGAAAAAAATCTCACCGTGTTCTTGGCGAAAGCGACGGCGTCCTTTTCGGCTCTGTAGACCGCGAGCTCGATGCCATCTTTGGTCTCCGGCTGTTTAGACAGATCACTCGCTGACTTGTCCTCGGCAGTCGAGGACTCCGCTGACTTCGTGTCGGATATGGCTGTCATGAAACGACGATACCTGGCGTAACGTTATGTTTTTATAGTTGATTTTTGTCTGATCAAATATAACGGAAAGTATAAACAAGTAAATATATTAAAAAATAATATCTGATGGTAAGCGTCACGCTTGGAAATTACAGTGAGAAAGTAAAAAAAAATTAAGTGAAACTTAAATGACTGCGTAAAAAGTGAACTTACTTTTTTTATTTTACACTTTTTCGTTAATAAGACTATTATACGATTATACAAGCTAGCTGTACCAGGCATGCGTTGCAACGCCACGATTAGAAAGTGTTTTACATCTTTCACGTTTATGGTCGCCTAGTACTTTAATACCATACTAAAAAATTTTGAAAATAGGTTATAGAGTGCCTCTTTGGGGCCCATGTGAATAAACGATTTTGATTTGATTTTTTATACTAAAATCGCGATCAAAAAGTTGGGTGAAAAATACTAATGTAAAAAAGTAGTTATGGTGACATAACTACAATCGTTGGACATATGGTCTCGCGAAGGTTTTGGAGATATTGATATGTTCTATAATATTTTATAATATTTTTTTGTTCTATCATCAATATTTTCAGTGCATGCGATGAAAGACATTTTATGGCAATTTTTTTACACCTTGGGTTGGTTTTAGTAGGCTTTTCTAAGGATCTCTAAATTTTTCTAGTAATAAATATAGTCTATGTTACTCAGTGATAATGTAGCTTTCTAACGGGAAAAGAATGTTTAAAATCGGTCCAGTAGTTTTTTTGTTTTTTCGTTACATACAAAAATTTAAAAATACAAATCTGTCCTCTTTATAATATTAGTGTCGAAGTATTGCCAAGAAACTTCTAGCAAGCTCTACATGTAGGTCTCTAGTAGGTGTCATAGCTACCTCACTTTAAATCATTACTTCGGGATAAGTTACTACGTGGTAGAAGGAAGCATGCACACCTAAAATTTACCTATTCATTCAAAAATTAAATTCCAGGTGTATACTAATTTGAAAACAGATACACTGCCAGAGTTCCACTCTTAAATATATGCCTAAAGAACCCAGCACTAGTACTAGTAGGGTATAATGGGGTAATTTATACATAAGTATTACAAAAATATAGAGTTACCATTCGTGTTTATCTCTGCCAGTCCTCGCAAAAATGAACAAAAGCGAGCTAGGATGCTTGACGTGAACGCTCCACTCCCCATCCAGAGGCCCGTCTGCACCACTCTCCTGTTCCTAAACAAAATAATTAATAACTAGTACTTCGCGCCGAACTGAGATCTCGCGTCTACATTTTGGTTAATAAAGAAAAAAAAATCTCATAACTTTTTATCTTTGCAATAATCGGTTTGTATATATGTTGTTCAAGTACAGGATATAATGCATATTATACGTAAGTCTCAGTTTTAAATGTGTAGACGTTTTTGAGATAGACCCCGGGTAATAGGCCAAAAAACAGTGACTCTGGTAGCCTACCAAATTGCTATTTTCCAAAATTTTTTTGTTATCCTACATGTTTGGTAGTCTACAATTTTTTTAAACCTGTTTCGTTTTCTATTTGCAAAACCCTTTTCAACGATACCCCCCACGAGGGTGGATAAAAAAATGTAAATTCTTATGCTCTCCACTTAGGTATATGGGTGTATCTGTCTCCTTAATATTTTTCATTTATATTATTTTAATTGCCATTTGTAGCTTTGGGCAGTTTTACATATTCTCTGAGAAATTGATGTTATTTGTTTGTATGTTTTAGACTCTAGATACCTCTGACAGACGCACGGACGTACAAAGTGCTGAATGACCCAAGTTAACTTGAAGTTCTCGCTTCGCTCGACCAATCACAAACATTAAGATAAATGCTTTCAAACTCACACAACCCTGCACTAAGTTAGATGACTTGTGTTGTGGTTTCCAAAAACACTTCACATCACTCACACTGTCACACCCAGTGTATTGAACTTTATATATTCGCGCGGATTTCTGGATCTCGGAACTATTTTTTTTATTTATCGGAAATGCTTTCGAGACCATTGCGAGGTTTATTTAGCCACCGAAACGAGCAATATTATTTCGTAGGCGAAAAGTGAATTGAGTTTAACAAAGTATTTCTTCTTTTCAATCGAAAAATCTCTTATATTCCGAAGTAGCGTATACAGGACTCGTGATTCTCAGCTACATGCATGCAACATTTCATCAAATCAGCAATTTCAACGTATAGGGTAGGTATATACATAGCAATAGAATGCACGCTTCGACAGTCATTGCACGTTTCGACAGTCCTTAATCCAGTTGGAAAACGCAACATCTACTTACAGCTTCCTCCAAAAACTCCTTGATCCTCGACATCTCAGTTTCGTCCAATTCCTCCTCTTCGTCTTTGCTGGTGGTAGACTTAGCGGCGAGGTCCTGGTCTTCATTTTCATCCATGATAGTCTTATGGTCGGGAGGTGGTTCATTCGCGGGCTCAGTGCAGGTGGACACGCTATCCGTCTTCTTATCTGCGGAGTGGTAGGAAACTTTTATGATCGAAGCTGATATATCGCCGCACTACTTATCTCTAGCATGTGCCGAGCCGCTTTCATATTAAGAACATAAACGCGTTCATACTCACAGCCCCAAACTAAGTCCGATGACTTGCGTCGTGGTTGCCAGAAACATTTACATCACACACACACACCCAGAACTAGAAACACAAATTTCCCTTGGGGAGAATACTGTATTCCCACCGGGAATTGAACCCGATACCCGCTGCTTAGAAGGCGGACGCGTAACTAAGCCAACGGGTTGTTTAAATGCTTTATGTAACTTATGAACTTAATATTTAAAATGTCATAGTAAGCACGCCTTGAATCGGGTGGTCGCGGATTCCGGTCCTATTACAGGTTTGAACTTCCAGTGAAGTTAACATCGCGGTGAAATAAATAAATAAATGCATATATTTTCCTTACAAGATAACTCCACATAAAAGTGGTAGGTACACTATGACATAGTTACTTAGTTATTATCATAGTCATGGGAACTATTATTGCAAGGACTGGTGCCTGAAGTAGGCGTAAACAGCCTGTATCACAGGTTCATTGTGATAGGGAATTATCTCGTGCTCGCTTTGCTACTCTGTACCGAAATTCTATGTTAGCCACACTTAAGTAAACATTTATCACCAAGCTCCACGTGGTGGCCTGACAGCTAGGCTCGACTGTCAGTCATTCTCAGCGTGCCCTGTACTCAGCATCAATTGCTAATTGCTATTATGCTAGCCGTCAAAGACAAAAATGCTAATGAACATACCCTCTTGTTGTTCCTCTTCTTCTATATCATCGTCTGAAGGCGTGCGCAAAAATGTCACATAATTATAGCTTTTTCATTGTAACAAACATCAGGTGAAATTGTAGTAAAACGCTAGCTTATGATATATGTATAAAAGAATATGTTTCGGCCGCTGTCCTTGAGCCAGACACTTTGAATGTTTACCGTCCTCATATTCACTATTCATCACTTTACATCAAGTGTTAGTGGTCAAACGCAAGCCAATCAGTGATAAAAAACTACTTAAATTACTATCGTTTTCATAATATGCATGACTTAACTTAGTAAACTTAGTATTTGTGTGATGATGATGAAGTCGTAACTTAAATATAATGTGACTGTAATTTTGCGACTTTGGTAGATAACAAAATCTGTATATATAAAATCAATGCCACTTTTCGTTGTTATTTTATAACACAAAAACGGGCTCACCTATCCAAACCAAATGTTTAGGCTTTGTTCGGACTATTTAGTAGAGTAGGTTTATGTGAAGTTTGCACAAAATCGGTCGAGCGGTTCTTCATTTATCACACCCGGGCGAAGCCGGGGCGGATCGCTAGTAAATTATAAATTCAATAACTTTCATGAGTGCTTCTTTGAGACCCAAGAGAATAATATATTTTTATTAGTCATTTTGAAATACAGTGTGTTTAACATTACAATGGTGGAGTGCTAAGACAGCCTCCTTACTAAAAACTTAAACGCTTTATTCTCATTAATAGAATCGACTGTCGTCGATATTTAGTTAGGAGAGACAGATGAAAAATCATTTTAAAATTATGTTAATTTGTTAAAATTGTACCAAGCATAACCGAAAAAATACTTTAAAAAAATCTTACCTCTGTGCATTTTTCTAACAATTCTGTGTCTGAGGCCCTCTCTTCCCGGTTCACTTTCGGAATGTGTCGCACTGAAATGTACAAGAAATAAATTATAAATTAGACAGCTTGACTCACGATTGAGGATCGACTCTTGCGACCAAGTCGGGGATGTCCGATCCCCATAATCAGGTGTCATATGTCCAAATGTTCTCCTCTACAGATCGCATTTCTCAACCGATTCTCGTGAAATTCTGTGAGCAGGTTCGATAATAATATGGATTTTTTTTGTAGATATAGTTTTTGGATATTTTCCAAAATGGCGGAGATACGTAAAAATACATATTACAGCCATTTCGAAAAATTCGCGAGGACTTGCGTTCTTGTCTCTGGCTTTACGGGTGATTAACATAGAAGCTAAGCGCTTCGGGCGAACTGGAGGTACTTATAAATAAATGTTCATTTGTTTGTCACAGCTTGTAATGTGTTTACACTCACGAACAACTTTTATAATATTAATTTTAACAACAAGACACAAGTTTCATACGTTTGTGATCTGTGCATTGGGTAACACTGTGTCAACCCAAAAGATGCTAGAGTATTGGTATGTTTATTTTTTGGCAACTAAAAAGAAAGACAAGGGCTGTACAAGGTTCGACACCTCACATACGCAACAAAGCTTTTTTGAAGACGTGCGTTTACTGTCGTGTTTCTTAAATACATTATTTATTTATTTATCATCAAATCGGTATAAACCGGATAAAATGAATTATCAAAAAAAGTTATGAGGACATAAAATACAGTCGAATTTAGAAGCTTCTCGTTTTTTTGAAGTTGGCTTAATATGCATATATCCTATTGCTTCATCCAATTCCAATAAAAATACCTTTTCTCTTTCCTTCGCCACACAAATTTCTTCTTCTTCTCCGGGCTAGTGTTGGTCTCTGTGCTTTCAGTTTCGTGCGTTTGGAGCTCTCTTTTAGTCTTATCGACGACGGCCTCTGATACCTTTCTATCCGCTAAAACGTTTTCCTTCTCTAGAACTTGGATCTTTTCTTTTTCGTTTAGTATTATGCAAATAGGATACTTTTTGCTCCATTGTCTGAAACAAGAATAAGTGCATTGTCAGGAAACTATTTGTACCTATACTATTCCTTAAGATATAACTAATCTATAAAGACTAGATGATAGGGCGTGAGTCGGCTTGAGGAGGTATCATCTCATGCCGAACAGCTGAATATCACTACGGAGGACTACCATCTCATGCCGGACAGCTGAATATCACTACTTCCTGCTAAAAAGGGTGAGTCATACCATACAATATATCCCAGTAGTAAGAGGAGTGCGTTACAGTGCTAGTTTATACACTACTAAGGCTAAGCAAAAAGAAAGGGAATGAGTTCAACCCCATAAGTACGTAAGTATGTTATGTTTTTGTTCATTGATTGTTAAGTATATATGTATTTTTTAATGATACATAGGGATGGAAAGCGATGAAACGGCCGAAGATGTAGCGTACTAGTCTCGAAGATACCTATTCACTCTAGAACTGAAGACTCCTAGATTATACCGTTCGGGAAAAAAAGACGCGGGCAATGCGTTCTTGTCTCTGGCTTTACGGGTGATTAACATAGAAGCTAATCGCTCAGAGCGAACTCGAGGTACTTATATATAAATGTTATTTTTTTGTCACAGCGTTTTATGTCTGAAATCGATTAGAACATAATAATATAGGACATCATTGAATTCGTCTCTACTCATCGGATGACATAGGCTAGATTTAATTTAAAAAAATGCGTCGTAGTAGTACTCAAAACCGTATAAATTTACAGATACAATCAAAATGGGTATGATATGCAACTTCAAAGGACCTTAAAGTTTACATCTTTATTTTGGAGTTATTCTTTTAATTTTCGTCATATTATATTTTCTTATATAAATAAAAGGTTATTGTGAATGTTAGTCCGTAGTTCTATAAATAAATATGTACAATGCCACTAATATAAATTATGCATAAAACTAGTCTGTGTGGATGTCTATGTTTCTATAGTAATTTATGAGTTAACAAGATAGCAATCTTTTATCTGTGATATTATGCAGTTTAGACTTCTATGATTGTGTATAATTAAGTTTATGTATCCATTTATATTACTTTATCGATACATCTAAATTGAAATCTGTTGGAATCGTCGTTCGCAGCAAGTGTGGAGATTAAAACTGGTTATTCTATCGATGGCCGAGATGCTGAACTGTGCTTTAAATAGATAGATCAAAAGAGCGGTTACGAAACGCAAAACGTAGACAGAAAATTAGTTTCGTCGCACAAAGACGATGGAAAATCTTTTAACGGTAAACTTGTGCAATATATTTATAACGCTTCGTCGGTGTCGAAATAAGATGATATGCCGAGGCAATATAAGTAAACAATATTAAAAATATAACCCGAGGAGTGTTAAGTTTGATGCAGATGTCTGTCTGTATTTCTTTCAGTCACATCGTTTCCCCTAAACGTATGCACAATTTTAGCATGAGTTTTACAAGATAAGAAATTCTTTTTTTGTATTCTAATGATGATGCTTTCCTAGCCGATTTCGGCCTCAGCGACTGTTTTGTGGCTTCGTATGATACTTATCAAACAACACATACGCATATAGAGGTCTTAAATAAAGATTTAAAGAAGTCATAGTACCAATAATACTTAGCTGGGGTATGGGACTCCCCAGGAACGTGGTGTGAACACAAATTAAATGATCAAATAGTATAAATGTACATGTAATCCATTTGATTTTGATATGTACCTCATTACCAATATATTAGCTATTTCACAACATAAATGAGCAAACAAAACATGGCCTGAACAATCTGAGTCATTAATGAATGGCTCAGGTTATTGTATGTCATGCATGACGTGTCTACGTAATTATTATGTGTTATGTTCTCGTGAAGGAAATAATTGATCGAGCGAAGCGAGATCGCTTATTTGACTTGGGTGGTTCAAAACTTGGCCATCCGTCCGTACTTCCGTCTATCTGAGGCATCTAGCGTCTAAACCATATACAAGCAAATAACTTCAAATTCACAGAGAATATGTCAAGCTATGGCCCAAAGCTAGAAATGGCAATTTAAATGAAATGAATAAAAATAATACAAACTTTTTTTAACATTAAGTTTAACTTTGTGGTCATGGATTTCCGAAAATTAAAGCCAATTCATTTAATTTTTAATTAGTATTAGTAATTAGTCTCCGTTTCAGAAACAGAAGCTGTGCGATAAGCGTCGTTACATGTAAGGTCTTTGTGTCTATACACTGTCTAAATCCCCACAAAGTCTGGTATATGTTACAAAGTTATCAAGTTAAACGCTTACTGCGTCATTTTGCTTTGGTATAAATTGCTCACTCAATTTAGTCAAAATGCCAACACTTAAGTAACGGTCATTAGCCTAGATTTTTTCATCGCCTGAGCGACCGCAGCCAAGGCTGATATTTAGACAATACTAACCATGTTTCATCTTAGTAACTGGTAGATATTCTGTGGCAATGCAACGTACAATAGCAAATTTCCTGGTTTGTATTATATATAATACATCTATTTATTAAGGTAAACATTGTCTATTCGGCTTGTTTAAGGCCTATAAGTGCAACATCGTTTATCCCAATAATTAAACGCAAGCAAAGCTTGAAAAACCGACTTCACCGCTTAATATTCGGAACCTTGATCAGATTAAATGTATTAAACACGCATTATTGACTATAACTCAAAACTACTAATCAGATCTTGATCCAATTTAAATGGGACCAATGGAAAAGCAACAGCTTTCAAACAAATAAAAATTAAAAAATCGGTTGACGAGAAAAGAAGTTAATACATATAAAAAAATTATAAAAAAATACCATCGAATTGAGTACCTCGTCTTTTTGTGAAGCCGGTAGAAAATAAGGAAAATTTGAGACGGATTCCACGCGAGCCCATATTTCTACGAATTTTATGGTTCTTGAGCATTCCGGTTTCCTAGCATAGCGTTACATCATACATTTTTAAAGTAAGAATACTTTCAATATGCCTATGTCGAGGACTGATTTTTGGCGTCGAACCCGTGACTATAGTATGTAAAGCTAGCATTTCACCGTAGGCCACGACTTTATCTCTATAATATATGATCTATTAAAAATAATTAAATTAAGCAAACTCGACATCCTATGCTATTATCAAGTTAAAAAGTAGCCCGTATGTTAATCCTAGGTATAAGCTATACATATTCCAAATTTCATCTAAATACATTCAGCCGTTAAAACGTGAAGAGGGAACGAACATACTTACACACAAACTTTCGCATCCTACTAATACTATAAATGCGAAAGATTGTGTGTGTGAATGTTTGTTACCACGTATCTCTGTAACTAGTTAACCGATTTTAATGAAATTTGGAATTAGTAGCTTATACTCTGGAGCGTCATCAGCGGGTGAAGGTGCGGGGCTCAACTATTTTATAATATTTTATTTATTTATGTATTAATTTTTTTATTCACGGTGGGCATTACTGGCATTCCCGATTCACCCACAGTTCTTAATAAACAAAATTTATGAATATTAGTAGGATTTGTAGAAATATTAAATCTCTTCCTTGACACCATGCTAATGCAAATCGAATAAAGAATTTGGAAAACACAAACATATATATAAAAAGTCTAAAATAAATAAGACTTGTAATATCTAATATATAAAATTCTCGTGTCACAGTTTTCGTTGCAAAACGGCTTGACCGATTTTGATGAAATTTTTTGTGCTTATCCGGTATCTATGAGAATCGGCCAACATCTATTTTTCATCATCATCATCATCATCACTTTTCATCATTATCAACGCGGGTGAAACCGCGGGGCGCAGCTAGTAACTTATAAAATACTTATCAGTTATTGAACAATTTTCCTCGTAATTTTATAACCATGGTTCACCCGAAATGTGAATTCAAACGAGCAGATATTATTATCTCGAGTAATCGCGAAACGAAATATCTGGATTTATTTTAGACAAACTAGTTTCCTTATGTTGTTTACCTTAGCCGTTTCAACGTGACAGAAATTATTATTTTCCCGTTATTATTAACATTTCGATGGAATAACGACCTTACAACGACGACATAGAGTAGATTATTTCAATTTCGTTATAAATATAAATGCCTATATTAAAAATCGAATAAGTAAAACTCAAATATCAGATATGATATTGCGACAATGCTCTTTAGTCCAATCTTAAAGTCAAATCATTTGATTGTATAGGTACTCGTCTTAAGTACCCCTTATTCCTCTTAGATAACTATATTAGATAACCAGTATTCTAAGAGGAAAAATATTTACTGTTGGATAACTTGGTTTTCTAATGGGCAACTTTATTCCTCGTAGATATCCATGTTAGATAACCAATATTTTACTAGATACTGGTTATCTAACATGGATATCTACGAGGAATAAAGTCCCACACCATTATTACTACCTAACACTATAGTATATGCTAATAACGTGCAAGGTATCTATTACAGTAGGATTAATTAATAATATTATTTAATGTCTCATTAGTCAGATAAGCAAACAAATTTCCAAAAACATGCAAATACAATATATCCAAATAATATGTTGTATTTTTATCTTACGATAGGTATTTTTAAAGAATTCTATAGTTAAACCTTATCAGTTGCTAGACCGGTCACGTATATCCAGATTGTAATAAGAATAAAATACTTTTAATTAACTTAAATTAACATGCATTACTATTATATTATTGTATGTATTTTATATACATGCGAAAATACTGATGTTTGTATGAATGTCTGTTATTCTCTCACGTCAAAACTATTAAACCATTTTGAATGAAAATTGTAGCGAAAGATAGAAGAAATCTGGTATAACACATAGGCTAAATTTTAATTCGATTAATGAAAGGAGCACCTTTTTTGAAATGTAAGAGTACATGAACAAACTCGAGGGGCTTATTCGTACAGCTATCCACCTCCTGGCTGCATCATCATCACCAAGTTGTCACTTAGGCTTGTCAACACAAATGAGCCTAAACCCGAAGAGTTTACTCCCGCCCGGTGACGCTACAGAGGCTACACATAGCCAGGAGCATTTAGCCCGTTCGAAAAAAAACGAGGAGTTTATAAATAGCCATTAAAGAGTTCCACTATCCGCTTCCTGCCTCGATCATCACGATGGTATGAAATTATTGTTTTGTCACCTGATTTCAATTTATTTATAACGATACGAATCGATACGATAGTTAGGAAGTAGATAAAATATCCTAAAAACTTCCCAGATGTTAACTAAGCTGTGTGCCAATTCCCTATATTTACACAACTGAAAGTTATCTTAAATAACGTTTTTATTATGAAAACTATCGCGATTGTCACTAGATAAAGTGATTAACAGCCGGTTAGTACCATAACAATTAAATAACGTTGTTTTACCTTCTTTTCACTAGTCCTTTGGGTAGTAATATAACTCTTGCTCCAGTTAAATTGTAAAGTCTATGTTGGTAGAACACCACTTTTTCTATCTTCTCGTCCCACAGTGCCCTCTTTCCTATCTTTGTCTTAGTATATGATATCCTTAAATTACATCCTGAAATCAGAGATACATGTATTAACAAATTTTAATTTATATTTTTTTTACCCGTGGCTTTGCCTTTCATTCAGAATCTAATGGCAAAAATACCGACAATTCGCACGAAGCGTTTTGCTTCTACTTTCATTATGAGAACTGCCAAAGAATGGAACTCCCCGCCGTCTACTGTGTTTCCCAAAAAATATAATATGGAGTTGTTCAAGAGGAGAGTGAATAGGTATTTACTGAGCAAGCGTGCTCCATCTTCGGCTGCATCGTCGCTGTCCATCTAGTGAGATTGTGGTCGTAAGCCACAGTCTCACCAGATGGAAAGGATCTAGTAAAATCAAAAATATACATATCCTGTTATTCTCCATGAATAAATCTATTAGACAACTATTATGAACTGCCCCTTGGCTTAGTTGGGTGAAAGGTCGCTTAGAAGGAAGGACAACGAAATAGCAGAAACATGATATGATGTTGCACACCCATGTATAACGGGTAGATTGTATGGGAATTATTATTAATTTAACAGCTTGTATTATCAACCTACATTCTATGCAATAAATTTATTATAATTATGATTAGAACTGTGGTATGTTAGTGTGAAAGAGTAAAAATATTTGTTCTCAAAGAATTTTATCATATGTCGGATATGACATGTATAATATTAATCTTCGGTACCCACGATACAAACCATGAACTGTGGTGTGTTAGTGTGAAAGCATTTAAAAACAGTGCTTATAGATATGTACATCCGCTCGCCTATTGATAAAAACAAAGTAAGTAATTACTGAAAATTAGTCATTACTCAAGTAGTATTATCTATTGTAATAGACAATGAAAACCTTATCTCAAAGATAGCAATTTACCTTCGAGTTTCATAAATGCTGTTGTGGTATTGTTTATGTGATAGGTGAATGGACTATAGTCCGGATACCTGTAGTGATTGATCCAGCCCTGAAAAAAGATATATTGTTATTTACAAGCCGTGCCCCGCTGTTTCGGCCACGTTTATTAAGCAAAAAAAATAGTCAGTGCTAATTCTGGATATAAGTTATGTACATTCCAAATCCGTTCAGCCGTTACAGCGTAAAGAGAAAACAAACATACACACTTACATACAAACTTTCGGATTTTTAATATTAGTGTGATATGAATTTTCGGCACCCTGTGTCGGCGTATAGCCTATTGTTACCAGCTTCTAGTAAGAAACTAATAAGCAATTTCTCACAAACAAGGCATATAAGCTAACTGCGTTGATTATGTTAAAAAGAGCCTAAGTGTTAATCCTTGGTACGAGAGACCAGATTTCATTAAAATCCATTCAGATGTTACAGCGTGAAGATAAAACAAACATTCTTCTCATTTACACGCATTCGCATTTCCATTTTTGCTAGATAGGAAAGCACTTCATTCAATCCACTATCTCATCGAAGATGCTTGCCTAGAATATACTTATTAGCTGACTTGAAGACTTCCAAACAATACCGTTCAAGGAAAAAAACGCGGGCAATATGTTTTACTCCTTCGAGTAGTACGAATGATAATCGTAGAAGCGAAACGCTTTGAGCGAATTTGAGGTACTTCCACCATAAATAGATGACGTTGGTCAAATTGTCTTGTTGGATGTAATATGGGCATGGAGGAATTAACTCGTGTAATTTCTGCGCACACTCCTCCAAAATGTAAACGATAGAATACCGATAGGCTTGCGCCTTACGTTCGGTGACCGCGACTGCAATTTAGACTCGACTAGCTTATTATCGCCAGTATCTCTTCGCCCGTCGATCAATAGACTCAAGACCTTCAAGCTTGTACTTAGCGGGTCGATGCTACAATACCAGACTTATTACTTAGAGTGGGGCTGCAAATGTGATCTATTACCAAGACAAAAACTGTATATAAGGTACACTATTACGACCTCTAGGCTTAAGAGGGGTAGAAGTTATTTATTTTAGTATTAATAATTTGGTAAATAAGGAGAAATTAAAGCGCTCACCGATTGCGTTTCTTCGTGATTTTTGACTCGAGAAAATCTATGTTGTAGTCTTATTTATACATACTTGTTGCTATTATGTTATATTCAAATTAAAGCCCTATGACTATAATAATATGTTACACTTACTATATACTAATATTATACTTTATAATACTGCTTTGTATTCATATGAAGGCTGGGCTCATGGGTAAAATTTACTATTGTCTACACAGCCGACCTACTTCTTACACAAGCTTGAAGATGTTTTTAAATTTTATTACAAATGTCGCTCACGTAACTATCAAAGAATTTCATGTTTTTACTAGTTGTACGTCGCGGCTTCGCCCAATATTGAATCAGGATAAGAAGTAGCTGATCCTTCGCCATGACACAGTGCCGAATTTCATTACAATATGTCTAGCGGATTAACGGTAAGAAGGTATCAAAGAGACAGATATAGATTCCTTCAATAATGCAAACATTTAAATAAAAATTAAAACAGAGATTGGCGGGAGTTACACGTTGTCGACAAATAGCAATCTTGAAAATACCCCTAACGCTTTATCAGGAAAACGCCTGCATAGATTGTCACTAAACATAGCTAAGAACACTCATTCAAGACACCTTTCAAACAAAAACTAAATCAAAATCGTGCTCCATCGTCGACCGCATCGTCACTTAACATCAGGTGAGATAGTGGTCAAATGTTTGCCTATCACAGTTAAAAAAAAAAACAAAAAAAAAATCGGTCGCTACCATAAAACAAACAAATACACACTACAAACTTATAACATCCCTATTTTTCGTCGAAATAGACATCGACACCGCGTATGTCACGCCAATTAATTATTTAATGAAATAAAATGTGCTTACGTAAAGATTCTTACCTCATATTTCTTCATTGGAGTATGCTCCTTAACGGAAGGGATAGTATACATAATTGGCGTAGTGCTACTACGATTCAACTGAATGTGGCTTTTCTGAACATCACCCTCACTAAAGAAAGTTCCGAAAAACCAATCCTTAACATTACCCGCCAAATAAAAAGTCCATACGCCCAATAAAAACCCGTTCCACATACTACAATTCGGAAAAATTAAATAACTGACAACAAGTACGAGTGTCAGGAAGTACAAAGTAAGGTTTAGAATATGCGGTTTGGGTTTGCTCTCTTTATCTCTCTCCTGTAGGTTCGTTTGGCTCGGGGGTACGTTGAAATTAGTTGGAGCGGATGGTGATTGGTTAGGTGATGAGTCCACCAATCTATCTTGTTCTATGACTGGAGGCATGTTATTTGCATCTCCAAAACCATCCATGGTGTCTTCTAATGCCTCAATTCCAGATTCAACATCCATTAAGCTGTCGCTCAGATAGTCTTCGGCCATATCACTGTTAGCTAAAAATAAGTAAGTGTTCGTGAAGTACCTAAGTATACAATAATTAAACGCAAGCAAAGCTTAAAAAAACCGACTTCACCGCTTTATCTTTGGAACCATGATCAGATTTAATGTATTAAACACGTATTATTGACTATAACTCAAAAGCTAGAGATCAGATCTTAATCAAATTTCAATGGGATCACATGGAAAGCACCAGCATTGAAATAAAAAAATACATCAAAATCGGCTCACAACGAAAGAAGTCATGAGGTAACTTTTGAAGTCGGGTAAACGAGAACATCGTCAAAGTAGTCCACAAAATAGGCATTATTGACGATATTTCAAGAACTACTGATCAGATCTTGATCAAATTTGTATGGGACCAATTAGAAAGCAAATCTAAAAAAAATTTCGAAATCGGCTCACGTGGAGAGAAGTTATGAGGGAACACACAAAAAAAAACAGTCGACTTGAGTACCTCCTCCTTTTTTTGGGGAAGTCGGTAAAAACAAGCAGCTATTGACATAAATATATTTTGACCAAGTGAAATTTAATTCTACTGTGTTATATCCAAAACTTATCGTGAATTGGTATACCAAGTAAAATCAAATCACAAAGAAAGTCGTACAGTGTCTGTGGTGGTACATAGAGGTGTTATATTGCTTGAAAATATAGTGATCTATTTCATATAGATACAACCTTTTATCTACGATTAGCCGTGCTGAAGCCCGCTATTATCAAGTTAAAAAGTTAATCCTAGGTATAATCTATGTACATTCCAAATTTCATCCAAATCCGTTCAGCCGTTAAAGCGTGAAGAGGGAACAAACATACTTACACACTTACACATAAACTTTCGGATTTATAATATTACTAGGATTAACTTATGTTACTCATCACCTTCAAGCTAAGGAATAATGAGAATACTCACAAACATACATCAAAATGTTAAAGACCCTTTCGTCAGTCAATAATTATCATAAATATATCAATTATCAAGTTACAGGCAGCGAGAAAAGTAGAAAGTAGAAACGCATCAATTTGATACCTTCCTACTTTAAAAAGACTAGATATGTTCAAGGTTTGGAGTTACACATAGAAATCTCAATAATACAGCAATATAACTAAAATGTAAATTCAACACATATATATGTGAGTTAGAAATCAATAAGTTCCGTTTAATAAAAATTGAAATATATATTATATTATGTACAAACCCTAGTTAGTACCTTAAAACAAACTCTCCAAAGAACATTCTATTAATTCTGTAGTAGTAGTTCTTTTGGCATAATGATCAATTCTTACCCAAATGCTTATGTGTATCATCACTTGACTCCGAATTCTTGTTGTCCAACTGAAGACTTAGTTCTCTTTCTGCAGCTTTAGCCGTTATTGGCTGCGTCATTTCTGATAAGTTTTGTATGCTGCTATCTAGAGAGGATACCTATATAAAAATATATATATGAGTCAAGATAGGAGTGTGTTAAAGGGGTGTGTATGTGATTGGGGCCTTTGGTTTTGAACAAACATTGGTGCTAATTCTGTTGAGCACCGAACTAACCTAAACTAAACTAAAAATAAACCGAACTAACCTAAACTAAACTAATAATAAACTAATTTTAAGCACCGAACTAAACTAAACTAAAAATGAACTAATTTTAGTCAAAGAATACCTAAACGCTATTCTTTCAAGTATAAGATCACATTAAAAATAATCCAGATCCTTTTCATGCAGACTAATTTGAGCTAAATTTTTTTATTTTTAGTCTTAATTTGACGGAAAACATGTACATCAGAATAAGAATTTGGTCATTTTCACTAAATAGAGTAACTAAACTAACTTAGTCCTGTCAAACTTAATTTTAGTCTAATCTTGCATTTTCTGAATAGGTTTTGGACTAAAGCAGGACTAAAACTAATTTTAGGCTAGTTTAGTCTAATTCTGGACAACAGAATCGGCACCATTGTTTCACAAAAGTTTACTAATATGATCTAGTTAATCAAGCATATTATTTTTTAAATCTTATCAGAACTTGAACCTTCTTAAAAAAAATAAGAATTGATCACATTTTGGTGTTGTCTATGATTTGAACAAAATAGGTCCAAGTCTTAACTAAAAAAATGAATAACTTTAATTATAAAATGAAAAAGAAAATTCTTATACAGATAAGCAGTGTATTTTTAATAATTATCATAATACATTGAATTAATTATAGAACACAGCTGTTATAGAAAAAAATATGTAAAGCCTTCAGTTGCTATTTTCACATAAAAAAATACATACAAAACTTGTTTTATACTGTTTTTGTTACATAACCGTATTTATGTTAATAAGTACCATACAGGTGATATAACATGTATGTAAATATGTGATTTACATAATCAATACAAACTTTATAGATAACATTCTATTATTAATGATAAATATTTTAGTTGATGGTATTAAAATCTCAAGTTTATCACACTAATATTATTAACTAGCTGCGCCCCGCGGCTTTGCCCGCGTAAGTCCCGGACCAGCCAGAATTCGGGGTTAAAAAGTAGCCTATGTCCTTTCTCAGGCTCTAGACTATCTGTGTACCAAATTTCGTTTAAATCGGTTCAGTAGTTTTGGCGTGAAAGCGTAACAGACAGACAGACAGACAGACAGAGTTACTTTCGCATTTATAATATTAGTAAGGAAGTAAGGATTAGTAAGGATGCGAAAGTTTGTGTGTAAATGTATAGATGTTTGTTTTCTCTTCATGTTGCAATAGCAGAACAGGTTGGGATGAAATTAGGAATGTGCATAGCTTCTACCCAGCATTAACACATGGGCGCTCTAATGTGGATGAAGCTACGGGACACAACTAGTAATTTATAAAGCATGAAAAGCATTCAATACATTTTGATGTTATGTTTAATAGGCTAGTTTTTTTACCATAATACCTAAAAAAAAAATAAGAAAAGTTATATAAATAATTGTTTGGGTTTCAAAACTAGCGAGTGTTATTCATTATTAACGACAAAAAACGCCGCGAGTACCAGCCAGTTAGTAAACATTAATAATAAATAATTGTTTATAAATGATGATGTGGCCAAGAATAGAAAGTGAAGGAATTTTTATTTTTTGCAATATATGGCAGAAAATCCACAAATATGGATTAAGGCATATTTATTATTAGTACCGCAGGACTAGAACTCTTTCCTTGAGTCTGTATTGCCTGTATAATCTCTTCTTTTTGGAGTCTCTAAGACTTAAGTGAAAAGTCATTTTCTAGGCTAATAAACTCCTTCACTAACATAACTTAGTATCAGATTAAATTATGCAGCATTAGAATTTAGTAGGTGACATGTCAGGCCAATTTAACAATCTTTAGATAAAACAAAAGAATAACAGTTAGATATGCATCTGTACAGTGGAAAGTCCAGTTTCCTATAAAAATTTGGTTATTAGCAAATTTTTATATATGAATGTGCTTTATTAGTTTTGAATTTCGTAGCAACAGAATCAACATTTATTATATGCAGAACAGCCTGTTAGTTGAGTAGATATTCGCCTTCTAAGCAGAGGTATAAGGGGAGTTTGATTCCAAGTTTGAACACAAGTTTTCTCCCTATGTAAAAATTGTATTTCTGGTTCTGGTTGAGAGTGTGTATGAGATGTGAATGTTTCTGGCGTCCATGACACAAGTCATCGAACTTAGTGTGGGGCTATGAGCGTGAAAGTGTTTATGTTCATGCATTGTAAACACCTAGTTACGAGATGAGCAAATCTTCTTGAAATGCACTAACTACACCATAGGATTTATACACATTTATATTACCTGGTTGTCTGTATCTCCAACACTTTGCTGATCAACATCTCTTACAGCTGAACTCTCTTCCGAGTCTGATATTGAGTTCTCTCTAGGTACAGACTTCTCCTTCATTTCTATTCAAAAATAAAATAAAGATATATAACCGATAACAATAGCATAAATTACTGTCAGGTGCAGCACAAATTGTATTATACATGAAACAACAATATTAGCTACTCTGAACAGCTACAATTACATAATTAACAGACAGCTGTTAGTACACTGTCTACAGACCTTCAAGAGACCTTGTCTTCATGTCCTCTACTGCCTGAGATATTTTAAATTTGAAATCATGAAATATTTTCCAAGTTTCATTGCTGCCTTCCTTTACTTCTGACACTTCCGGTGTGCTCCTTTTACCGAGTCTGTTAAAGTACTCCTTCATTGGAGAGGAGCTGATCTCTTTGGGAGCACTAGAGCTGCGAATTTCCTCTTTTTCCGTTTTCGAATCTGAAGCCTTAACATCCTCGACTTTTTCCTTTTCAACTGTTTTATCAGGACGAATGGATTTAAAATATTTGTCAATGATGGAAGGTGTTTTATCACTTTTATCTCCCCTTTTGGGACTGGCATTCTCACTTTGTGCAGTGGAATGAGGGTCACTCTGAGTGGTAAGAGGGTCATCTTCACAAGCATTAAATAGCTCCTCTAATTCTTCATTGTTAGCATTGTATCGAAAGGAGAATGAGGAGGTTGGCGATTTCCCTGAAAGACACTTATTACTTTAGCAAACTTAGTAGGGCAGGAGGAAATAATTGAAATGAATGGACTGATTTTATCTTACTCAATATTGCATAATTTTTTGAGTCAAGAGTGAGGTGAAGGGGCACTAGATCATTGTCCGTTAAAGTGCGTATATAGTGACAATGTTTCGTAAAAAATATGTTCGATCGCGAGTCTTTGTTGTCACGATGGCACGTATATGTATGAACCGGTGTAATATAAAGTAAAACATTTAAGAAACATATTTACTTGATTCCATCCTTGTTCTTCTAGATTTAAAGCATATGTTTATCAATATTTGTAAAACGAGCCCATACAAAAAATTACTAAGTAATATAAAAAATACCTGGGCCGGAGACCTCCATTGTACATTATTAATTGCAACTCATTAAAGCAAATAAGCAACCACTATTTTACAAATAATAATCACAACTGTTGTGTAGAAAAGACTCAAATATTCGATTTTATTTTAAAAAACATAATCATCTTGCTCAATTCAATTTAATAAAAACTTTGCTTTCTGTCATTGATCAGACTGTCATTCTAAGAGAAGAGAATACAAATCACACAACACTACTATATCTACAACAGATACGGGAGCCTGGGAGGTGGGGCCACTAGCTAGTTACGTAGAATTATGCAACTGCTACTGCGGTACTAGCTAGTATTGCTCTACCCCAGATACTGAAATATACTTTATTGCGTTTAGCTTTGTACATACATGTAATACATATTAAATTTATAATGTCTGAACAGCCTGTCCGTTTCGGAGAAATATACGTAATGATAATTCATCGAGCGAAGCGAGATCTCTAAGTTGACTTGGGTTGTTCAGCACTTTGTCCGTCCGTTCGTCAGTCTGTCAGAGGCGTCTAAACCATATAAACGAAAGACTTAAAATGCTCATATAAGTAAAACTACGGCCCAAAGCCAAAAATAACTGAACTTAATTTTCAATTATTGACGACCCAGTTGGCGCAGTGGACAGGTGACCGCCCTCTGCGCCGTAGGTCCTGGTTTCAATTCCCGGCAGGATCACAAATTCCTTCCCAAGGGATATTAGTGCTTCTGGTTTTGGGTGTAACGTGTGTGTCATATGAATGTTTCCGGCACCCACCGATACAAGTCTTTGATGTGAGGCTATGAGTGTGGAGGCGTAAAAAAAAAACGTTTCAATGGCATTTCTGGCTTAGGGCCGTAGTTTTACATATTCTTTGAGAATTTGAAGTCATTCGCTGATATTATGGTTTAGACGCTCGATGCCTCTGACAGACGGATGGACGGCCCAAGTCAACCTAGAGATCTCGCTTTGCTCGATCAATATTATCGGACGAATTAATTATTAATTATTATTACATCTGTTTGTTGCGAGTGGCTTCTATTTGAATTAATATTTTTATTGATGTTTTTTTCCTACGATGTTTTATTCTATTGTAATAATGATACTTATGGACAACACGTTTTGACTTGCGTCTAGGTAACTGGAAACATATAAACTAATATACTCTCTCTCTCTCTCTGCGTTACAGAGCGTGCCCGACTTCTTGCAGTTTCTGTATGGGAGTCAAGGCTTTAGTTGCAGGCTATCCCCTCTTTTAATACTGGTACACTTATAGATCCATTTGCTTTCCGTCTCGCTATATGTTTACGTTTGGGTGCAAGGTTCTATGTTGCCCATAGCTGTCAGTGTGGTACTGCTGTCGACCAGCCCGGTCACCACGGCCTCTTTTGCCAGAAAAGTGCTGGCCGAATTTCCCACCACGCCAGCCTCAACGATATCATCCACCGGGCTTTTTCTAGCGCCAATGTTTCATCCATTCTCGAATCAAATAGTCTGATGCGTGACGATGGTAAAAGACCTAACGGCATGACTTTAATTCCATGGAAGATGCAACCGTCACATTTTCCTGAAACACAGAATGGGGTTGCAAACGGTGAAAATATGGAAACCTCGGCAGTGGTTACATATTTGAGCCGTTTGGTGTTGAGATACTGAGCCCGTGGGGCTCATTCTATTTTCAAAAATCTATCAAAGCGCCTGGTTGAAGCGACGCGTGATCAAAATGCTGGCACTTATTTGGCTCAACGTATTAGCAGTGTAATTCAGAGAGGCAATGCCGCTAGCATGATGGTAACGCTACCCACTTGTAGTGGGCTTGAGCACTTAAGTTACCTATACGCTCGATGCCTTGTACTTGAACTTAGGTCTTTGCTGTACATAGTATCTAGGACTACCTAATTGTTTATACTTAACGAACAAAAAATGGCGCTATGATAGATTTTTGAAAATAGAATGAGCTACCGGTCCCAACGGGCCCAGTGTCTCTACACCAAACGAAACGTTTTTTTTTGGTAAGTTTGTAAAGTAAAACTAAAAAGCTACGATTAAAACCAATTATCCAACTCGTAACTCGATGAATGACCATGACTCTTCGAACTTAGTGTAGGTAATGGTGTGAGTGTAAAAGTGTTTGTTTTGTTTTGAAAAAAACGGATTAGGTCTTGTTCACTTATTAAAATTGGTCATTGAAAGCGCAGTGTACAATGATACTAGGCTCAACTATACGCGGACGGGCTTTGACCCGACACTAGCCCCGACGCAACGCGCATGCATTGATGATAGTGGTGCCACGCAGCGTCACCTGCGTTAACATATTGGAGCATGCGAACAATAACAGCTGTTATAGTTGTATTGTATTTTATTTTTGAGTTCACGTGTTGGATAATTGGTTGTAATCGTAGCTCAGCACCTTATAAAAAAAGTTTTTTGAAATATTTTTTTTGTTTTGCATTTTCGATACTCGACCCCCCTTGGAGTATGGAGCGCTAATTCAATTCCTTGTATATAATATTGTGATACTCGTGGAATTGGCTTTCAAAGAGGATAATAGGAATTGGCTTCCCAGAAGCTTTTCTAAAATTTACAGAGCGTCCGACCTATACGAAATTACGGTCTATTCACTGATGTTTCCCCCCCACCCCCTTCTGATTTTGTCAATAATTTAGCCACTCATACAAATTGTGGATCCCTCAATACAACCGTTGCCAATTTTTATGTAATTGACTAGCCGTGCGGCTCGCTAGCACAGTACTCCTATGTTAAATAAGCATACGTCAAAATGCTGTCAACTAGTGTCAACTAGTTAAATAGTCTTTGTAAAAATTTAAAAAATAATCGTGAAGTGATGTGAAAGGTTCTTTGTCGTATTTTTGTTTGTAAATTTTAATTCTGCGAATAATTATGTGATACTTTGGAGATTGCTATAGAAATAGTTATTATTTTGTATCGTATCATGAGAGTTATATTATTATTGTTGTTTGTGTTTGGGTCTGGCGGCCTTGGTACTATTGTGAAGAAAGATGCGAAGGTGAGACATGAGAATTCGCTGATTCTAGGTATAATGGAAAAGTGTTATAAACAATTAATGCACAATGAGAAATGCTCATTGGTTGATCCTTGTTGTAGGAAAATACGGAGTTGTCTCGTGCATTGGACGACCGGCCGCTTCTGTTTGCCACGTTAGGAGGCGGCATGGTCGCGCTTGAACCCTTAGCGGGAAACATTATTTGGAAACTAAAAGATGGTAAATACATCCATAATTATTTATTCATAACCCTAAATTGCTCATCATTATATTTATATTTAAGAGCTAATTTGAGTGATGAGTTTGATTTTAAGAGTAAAAGTTAGATACTTTTTAGTAGGTACTTACTAGATAGTCCTATTAGGTTAACTGTATACCCCCAGAAGTGCCATTTTAAGTGCCAGTAAATCTGTTCTTCTCTGTTTATTTGCCTAAGACCAAAGCAGAACCAATTTTGATTAATTTAAAAATAATAACCTTAACTTAGAGTCATCCTACTCGGTCCTGGCATGGAAAGAGTTTCTAGGTGGTTAAAAAACCTTAACTTAATGTTGTTGTAGAAGCTAAGTAGTAAAAAACTGGCAGGAAAAAACACAGAAGCACATTCATGAAAACTCGCAAGCAAAGGAATAATGCATATTGAGGGCTAATAATGCATATTGTGTATGTTAAATCAACATCAAAAATGGCGGCCAAAATGTTACATTTTACGTACTTAGGCAACCGAAAATGTTAAAATGTAGCCCAAATCCTATTATGATCCATTTCACTGGATGGAAAAAAATTCGTCCCAATTTACAAAAACAAATTATTTACATTTAAAATATTTTGACATTACTCCGGCAGCTAAAATCCAATTGGGAGGGTCGAGACAAACCCCCTTGACCCACCCATAGTAGCAGAATCCGCAAATTCAGGCGATACTTTTTAAGAACCAACCCAATAAAGGTAGTGCAACATATGACATCCTGGCTGGGTAAAAACTATGTTTCATTTAGAAATGGCTAAACGAAATGTGCTGGGTGATTTAAATTAGTAAAAAATGTATACTGGCACTGTGCTGGCAATTGCCTTGATACTTGCTTAGCTTGCATGTTGTGAGTTTACCAGTAACTGAACTGCTCTTTCTTGTTACTCTAACTTTCACTATGCTTGACCAGAAAGCTTAGTAAAGTATGGCTTACTACATAGCGGCCATTTAATCAGCCGCATCCAGTAAACATACATACAAACATGAGTATGCTGGGACTTATTTGGCTTAACATATTATCACTGCAATTCATAGAGGCAATGCCGCCAGCCTGATGGGCATGCTATCCACTGGTAGTGGGCTTGAGCACTTGAGCTATGTATGTATAAGCTTGATGCTTTTTAGGTAACTAAGGTCTTTGCTGTATAGATGTATAATTTTAGGAAATATATTATTATAGGCAATTGTCCTGTAGATAGAGGAAACATGAGTCATAATATTGCCTTTACAATATCCAAGATTGGTTCTAGATTGCATCATTATGCTTTTATCTTTAGCTTTCTTGGTACATCCAGTTAAACAGTCATCAAGATAATTTTTATATAACTATCTGTGCCCATAGATTTAGTATGTCTGCATTATATATTCTATGAGCAATAGCTTAATTCCTAAAAATTTCCTTTTACAAAATCTTTGTACAGAATTATGAACCCAACAAAATATATTTTACTATACAAAATATATTTTCACTGACCAAAAAAAGCGAAGTTGTTGACTTTGGTGGCTGAGCACTTTGTTCATCTGTATCACTGTCAAAGGTATTAAGCATCTAGCAATTACGAGCAAATAACTTCAAAATTTTCAGATGGTAATTAAAAGACTTACAAATATTTTAAATAAAATGATATACATGTTTAATTTTTCTCCTCATTTGGGGTATATTTAATTTAGCTTTGAGAGTTAAATACAAAACTGATTTTTTCAGTTGACTCGGCAAGGATTTCATTTACAGTTTATCTGCATGAAACATCAAGACTAATTTTCAACCGACTTCAAAAGCGGAGGTTCTCAATTCGACTGTATGTTTTTTTTGTATGGATGTTACATATATCTCCGCCAATTGTGAATCGATTTTGATATTTTTTATTGTTTGGGGTCTGGTCTTACGAGTATATTTCAGAGGAGGTACCATATAAATTTTATCAAAATCGGTCAAGCCAAAACTGAAATATAAGCTATGAGGTTTTTTTTAAGCTTCGCTTGCGTTTCAATTATAAAGTACTAGCCGTGCACCGCGGCTTCGCCCGCTATTATCAAGTTAAAAAGTAGCCTATGTGTTAATCCTAGGTATAATCTATGTACATTCCAAATTTCATGCAAATCCGTTCAGCAATTAAAGCGTGAAGAGGGAACAAACATACTTACACACTTACACAATTACACACAAACTTTCGGATTTATAATATTAGTAGGATTTGTTTGACCATTTCTATTATACTACTTGAGCAAGTTATGTAATAGGACTAGTCACCTAGTTTAAAAGAAATGTAAACATCCATACAGATAAAAACAAAAACATCATAACTTACCAGCCCATGTTTTTGCTGATAACACCAAATGAAAAAATTGGGAATATTATGTAAACATCCACAGTGATAAGATACATTGTAAAACCCAGGGTAACTTTAAAAACAAATTTAATGTCACGCAGAATCAAGTTTCAATCATTTTTAATTAACTGCTCTGGTGGTGTATTCTTGATTTCAAAGCCAAGGATGCGGGGATTGATTCCTGGCAGGTACATAAATAATTTTCTTTTTAACCGACTTCAAAAAGAAAAGGAGCTTCTCAATGGGACTGGTTTTTTTTATTTAGAAGTTGGTGCTTCCTAAGTCTAATTTAAATTCAAAATCTTACCAGTAGTTTTTCAGTTATTCTCAATAATGCATATATAATTAACTTAATCTGATAAAGGGTGCTGGAGATAAAGCGGTGAAGTAAGTTATTTTAGATTTTCTTGCTTTTAAAGTATCTAAAGGTAATTTGTGTTTGTTCTGTATGGAGATGTGTGACTGTTTCCGCTACCTATGAAACAAGTCTTTTATCTTAGTGCAGGGTTGTGGGTGTGAAAACATTTTTATTCAGTGGAAATTACTAAGGATTAGAGACAACCTACTTAATTTGTTAACCCAAATATCAAATTAATAATGATTGACTTTCCTAGATAATCTGATTAAATAGATTAAGATACAAGAATAAAGTTGTTGCGCTTAAATAAAAATTCCATTAATATGGTTTGAACTGTACTGTGACAAGCCATTGAGGTTAAAATCAAATTAAATAATTAATGAAATCCATTTATTACATGAACTTCTTGAAGAAATTTTTCTGCCAGGGCTGCATTTGATGCTTACATCGCATCGGTTGATTTTTTATCCACATGCGAAGGTAGAGAACAATATAGCACCATAAAATAATGAATAGTAAAGTAATCTATGTAGGTCGTTTAACTATAACAAACAAACAAACAAACAAAAAAACGCAATTACACTCACAGCCCCACGCTAAGTTCAAAGACTTGTATCGTGGGTGCTGGAAACATTTACATCACACACACAGTACACCCAGAACCAGAAGCACAAATATCCCTTGGGAAGGAATTTGTGCTCCTGCCGGGAATCGAACCCAGGACCCACGGCGCAGAAGGCAATAAATCACTACATTCTTCATTTAACATAACATCTGTATGTTAAACAATTTGAATGATTCATTCTTTATTTGATAGATATATTAGTGTCTAGTTGAGTCGGTCCCATAAAATTAATGTATGTGGAATATAATGTTTCGGAAATATCAACAGAAGTTAGTTATATGTTTAAAAAAAAACATATTTCGCATATCAGACAAAACAGTGCAGGCATTGCACTAGGCAGAGATGGCATTGCATACCTAATAAACAATAACTAACAACCAACAAAGAGAAATAGAAAACCTCTTCCTTTTAAGAACCGCCTATCGGCTAAGTTAAGCGCGTTCGCCTTTTAACCAGCGGGTATCGAATTCGTTTCCCGGTGGAAACACAAGTTTTCTCCCCAAGGGAAATTTTTATTCTAGTTTTGAGTGTGGTTGTGCCAGTGATATGAATGTTTCCGTCACCCACAATACAAACTTAGGGTGGGGTGGTGATGAGAAGCGTATAAAAAAATTATAATAAAGCGTAAAAGAGCCAATTTTTTAAAATTACAGGAATGATAATTTGATATTTAATATCTAACTTATGTAACATCCAGTTGCATTTAAGATAAAAACAATTATCAGCCATATGGCAGATGTTTGATTAAATATGGCTCTTAAATAAACACATCTGAGCGGTCGTGGCGTTGTTTTTAATTAATAATCTCTATATATTGACGTACTAGCCGTTCGCCCGCGTTAATTAAGTTTAAAGTAGCTTATGTGTTATACCGGAATCTAAACTACCATGTTCAAAATTTCATCGAAATCGGCTTACTCGTTAGAGATACGTGGTAACATTCAAACACACAAACTTTCGCATGTATGCATTAGTAGGATTTCGTGATTTGTTAAAATATGTTTTTTACTAAAAATCTGTTCTTGATATACTCTTTTACATTATCTACATTTACTAGTTTCTATCGTTTGAAATATAAGAGATACATATATCACACTAATATTATAAATCCGAAACTTTGTGTGTAGGTGTGTAAATGTGTGAGTGTGTAAGTTGTAGTAAGTAAAGTATGTAGGTAACGGCTGAACGGATTTGGATGAAATGTAGATTTAACGTAGCTCATACCTAGGATTAACACATAGTCTACTTTTTCCCTTGATAACGCGGGCAAGGCGCGGGGCACGGCTAGTGTAGGTATATATGAGAGAGTTATTATACAACAAGTTTATTTTCAACTTAATCTATTTGATTAGATATTTTTAGGTATGTCAATAACTTTTAATTAGATCTTTGGGGAATTAAATTATTTAGGTTGTCTCTTATCATCAGAAGTTTCCTTATCATGCCTGTCACGTCGGACTAGTGGGCAGCTAGGGTCTTTCAGGCTGCCTAAAGGCTTCGCCACAAAGGAGTGGTTCGAACAGATCACGTGCAAGGACACGGGCGGGGGCGCGGGCTCCGTTGTACGGGAGGTGACAGCGTCATCGTCTCCTCATGCCATCTGATTGAGCCAGGTGCGTCCTGTGTGGCGAAGCCTTAACATCTGAAATTGTTGTCTTACTACCGAGGTAGTCTGAACGTACCCTACGAAAAGCAGTAACCACTCACGGTAACATACAGATGAAAGATGGTCAAAGCAATCCAGGTCATACCAAACCTTACTTAAGGTACTTAACCTTGCAAATTGGTTACGATCGCTGACAAACCATCCTATTACTGTAAACAAGAACACAATATTCGTTTCATACCGCTTATTTTGATTGGATTATTTCATAGTTATTTTATCAATTCTAACTAGAGTTGGTCAATATTGGCTCTTATCTTGAATACATGTATGCATAACCCCATGTGACTCGTCATAACTTCAAGGTTGCAAAACAATGTTAAATGATTTTGTCAAAGGGTATTGACCGACAACTTTGTTAGACCGCCTTCTAATCTACGCGAGTCTCCGATCCATATTAGGTATCTCTTTCACTATAATGACAACACAGTCGTATCAGCCATAACATAGGGTTTTTTTAGATAGGGTTAACTTCCTGTCTCGTTAGCAACCGGGCTAATTCTAGCATGTAGACTCTAGATTACCCAATGTACGAAAAAAAAATTAAAAAAATATTTGTTATATCTTAGGTTAATAATTTGTATTAGTATTTTTGGCATTTGAAATCCGTTCGGGTTTTTATGATATCTTGAGTCCATGACCCATTGGTCAATAATCACCAAATATCACAGTGGAGAAACCAGTAGAAATCCCAGGCAAGAACACTGAGTCACCCACGTCCGTAGGAGGATACCCCTTAAGTCTGACTCCCTACACGTGGTCCCCGGGTGGTGCTAATCAGGTGACATTTGAGAGGTGGTAGAGCATTTTGTGAGTTGCTCGCCTGGCTTGCTACCAAAGTAGCTTACCACCATCAAGTTGAAAGTCTGCCGCCAAGCCAAATACGGTGTTCCGGCAGTTATCCTTGAGAGCCTGCGTATTCCAGGTCTAGTGTGTTTACCAGCTTCGATCACATCGTCACTTACCATCAGGTGAGATAGTGGTCAAACACTAGCCTGTCATAAATAAAAAAAAAAAAAAAAATATGGGGAGGGAGGCTTTCGCAGGGATTTGTGTCGGTTAAGAGAACGCTCGTTAGATAGTAAAACTCCTTAGGCTAGGAGCGAAATAAAATTTCTCCAAAGGAGTCGGAGAGATGAAACTCTACTTGTGAGTCTACCATGGGTTGTTTCACCCTTTTGCAAAACAACTATATAACAGTATGGCGTTAGCAGGACTGGTATCAACTAACAGAGGGAGTTGTGTAAACATACATAATTATAATTATTAGTTATTCAGAATTTTGGATTACTGCGGATGTTTATAGGAGGGCGTGCCGTGCCGCCTTAGTCGCCTTACCATTACGCGAGCTTCAAGCTTGTCTTCGTACATTTAATTTATATTTTGTTATACAAGTATGCAAGTATAATCTCAGTTACATCTTCAGACGCATCATCACTTTCCATCAAGTGGCCAAATGATTACCTATATAAATTCCCATAAAAAAGTTCTAGGAGGCTATAGAATTAATAAGGTTCAGATTATTATACGCTTTGCATACCGCAATGGCGGAATATGGAGCACTTCTTTCATATACTACTATTAATTGAGTGTACCCATTTTCAAGCAAATAAAGAAATTTTAATTTACTAAATCTTTTTTCTCTATTACACTACAAGTGGGAATGTAGGAGGATGGCTAGGTTACATTTTGTTATGTTCGCTAGATGCTTTCGTATTTAACCACACCTCTTAACCTAACTTAATAAATTGATCATTGTTCCAGAACCGGTAGTTAAAGTGCCGACTCAACACGAGAATCTGATGCCACAGTTTCTCCCCGACCCTCGCCATGGGTTTCTCTACATATACGGTCCTAGAGGCGACCAAATGCTTAAGAAGCTTCCCTTTACAATACCGGAGCTGGTGGCCAACGCGCCCTGCCGGTCCTCCGATGGGATATTGTACACGGGAAAGAAGACCGATACATGGTTTATGATAGACCCTTTGACTGGGTCTAGGGAGCAGGTTTCAGGTGAGGACACTACTGTTAATTATTTCATAAAAATGTATATTTTCTGTTCGTGAGCAATTCTGCATCATAGTTGCATTACACAATGTGCTACTAGTGTCTATTTGTTATTTCATGGTATCTTATTTACATTATTCGAAATATGTCAATACAGGTAAGCTCTATTTACCCGAGTGCGCGACGCGAAGGAGGGTAATGTGTTTATTAGCATGTATGTATGTGTGTTTCTTTTGGCTCTCTAGAAACCAAACGCGTGGGCTGATTTTGATGATTCTTACGTCAATCGATTTGTCTGACTTGTGCGTGTGTTACTAATGTCTTTAGTATTCAAAATTCAATATGGCGACCGCCGGACGCCATTATTACTTATTTTGCTTCTACGTGACCCTGTGGGACAACAAGCCTTTCTAGTGAGTTTTCGTTCCTAGAGAGATGGACAAAAAACTTTAAAATTCGTGATAGCACGGAATAGACGAAACTCTATTTTCAACCGATTTTAAAAATGAGGTTCTCAATTCGACTGTATGTCTTTTTTTGTTTGGTAGATTATACTTCAGAGGTGGTCCCATATAAATTTTATCGAAATCGATACATCCAAATCCAACTTTTTTAAAGCTTTTCTTGCGTTTAATTATTAATTTGGAGCTCTTCAAGGATGGAGTTGCTTGTACCTATGTATCGGGTAAGTTAGACCCCATTCTTTTACAGGTTTCGACAAATCAAAGATTTTCCAAAGCGAGGATAACACATGCGTTCCAGACAAGAAGCGCGGCGTCTACGTAGCCCGTACTGAGTATAACATTCTCATGCACGACTCCAAGAACACCAACCATCGGTGGAATGTCACATTCTTCGATTATACTTCTCACGCCATGGGCAAAGAGATGCTCAGCGATTATGGTGAGGACAACCAATTAGTTATGTTCTTTCTACATTTATAACACACTAGTTGTGCCCCGCGGCTTCGTCCGCGTTTATCAAGTTAAAAATCGTGAAGAGAAAACAAACATACTTACACAGAAACTTTTGCATTTATAATATTATTGAAATAAGTGAGACTAGCTACCCGCCCCAACTTCGCACGGGTGCAATTACCGGTGGATAAAAAAAAACCCAAGTCCTGACAATTACAACAACAAAAAAAATAGCCAAACCGGTCGAGTCGTTCTCAAGTGCCGATCTTTCATACATGCGGCAATTAAATTTAATTTATATATAAATACTATATATTTTACCATCTACATACAAATTGCCTAAATATTCTTAATCGTATTTTTTATCTCTGATACGCTGGCATTTGACCACTATCTCACCTGGTTGTAAGTGAAGATGTGGCCGAGGTTGATAAACACTAATCCTAGAACTTTATGAAGGAGTGGAACTCATTGCCCTCGTCTTTGTTCCCCGAACGGTATAATCTGAGAGTCTTCAAGTCAAGAGTGAATAGGTACCTTCTAGGCAAGCATGCTACATCTTCGGCCGCATCATCACTTTTCATCAGGTGAGATTGTGGTCAAATGCTTGCCTATCGGGTATAAAAAAAGAAAAAACAAAACATCAATTAACATATTCATAATTACTATATTATTATTTACTAATCGGCTGGGACTCGCGGCCGGTTTGTGTCTGATTGAAAGTATTTTTTAAATTAATAGATAGAAAGTAATTTGAAGAAAGCCGAATATATTTACCAACTTCGTATTATTCGATTTTGTGGCTGTTCCTCTGCATTTTAATTAAATTAACCATATCCTCATTTTAAAATTCAGTATAAACAAACATTTGACCACTATCTCACCTGATGGTAAGCCAAGATATGGTTGACGATGGAGCACGCATGCCTAGAAGATACCTATTCTTTTTTCAACCGGCTTCAAAAAAAGGTTTGAGTAAGAGGTTCTCAATTCGGCTGCATGTTTTTTTTTGTTAAGCAATATCTCCGCCAATTATGAATCGATTTGATGTTTTTTTTTGTTTGGTGGATTATACTTCAGAGGTGGTCCCATAAACATTTTATCGAAATCGATCCAGCCAAAACCAAATATAAGCGTTGAAGTCGGTTTTTTAAGGTTTGCTTGCGTTTAATTATCCCTAAACCATATTTTTTCCATGTCTCGAGGCTAAGGAAATTAAAAAAAAACATACAAATGGGTAAACCATTTTAGAGATATTGCGACACTAACTCACGACAATTTTTAAAATATATTATGTACATAAATTATATTAGATGAAATATTATTAGTGATACTTTTAGTGATTATTACATCATAAAAATCAATTACTCTACTGTAACTTAGTATTTTAATATATTTCTCTTTCACAATCAGCCGATCACAGTTTCATGCACATCAAGCATGTTATCATATGTATGGACTAATTATATGTGATTAATCAAACTGTATCAATGTTATTGATTAGAGCTACGTTCATCAATCAAGGGGCGTAACGTATTAGTAACCGTAGTAATAAACGTAACTGGTGTTTGAGGGACGACTGATTGATAAGCTCATTGAATACCTTTCTTATTTAAGTATCAAAAAAAAAATGTGGTAGTTGCCACATTATCATTTCTTTATTTCTTCGACGACCCAGTTGGCGCAGTGGACAGGTGTCTGCCCTCTGCGCCGTGGGTCCTGGGTTCGATTCCCGGCAGGAGCACAAATTCCTTCCCAAGGGATATTTGTGCTTCTGGTTCTGGGTGTAATGTGTGTGTGATGTGAATGTTTCCGGCACCCACGATACAAGTCTTTGAACTTAGTGTGGGGCTGTGAGTGTGAATGCGTTTGTTTGTTTGTTTGTTTATTACTCCAGTTCCCATCAGACGAGTGACTTACTCGTCCAGTTCTCAGTTTAATAATAAAAAAACCCGTACCTACTTATTTATCTAAAAGGGGCGTCCATTAGTTACGGGAGGCGTTAAGGGGGGAGCCGAACCTCACCCAATCACATGTGAGGGAGAGAAGGTGTCTTAACAAATATCACAATTTTTTTTGCAAGAAACTGTGTAAAATTGCCGTAAAACTGGGTTAAATTTAGTAAAAAAAAACTACTGAAATATGCCTTAATCATTTTAATTATTTACATTACATATATACGGATTTTGAAAAATCGGAGGGGGAGGAGGCTCACCAAAGGCAGGGAGGGCCGAAAAATCGCGATAATCACCTCGCGTATTTAATGGGCTGCCCCAAAGGGTTTGACCACTGACTCACATGTTGGCAAGTGATGACGTGATTTAAACTCTTGACTCGGTACTCCGTAAAAGCGTCATAAAACTCACATTCCACAGTTATTGTAAGTATAAGTCGCTGAAATCGAGAAGTTTTACGATGATAATGAGTAAATAACTGATTTCGTTAGCTGCATAACCGTACCTAATTATCCTTAGTTGACCTTGTCTGAACAGATGTATGGTATGTTTACAATTAACTATGATTAGGTATATATAAAGTAGGTAACAATAACACTAATTACGTATGTGAAATGTGAAGTACTTGTTAAATGTTCGAGTACATAACGATACACCTAGCTATATAAAATATAGTAACTAGTTGATTTATTTAAATACCGAGTAAGGCCATTCTTGCATAAGCTCATGGTTTATTACTTGATTGACAGTTCTAAACCGATAAAATAGTGAGCTTGGTATATTCTGAAAATGTGGCTGTCTAGTTTTAGATTATGCTATACAGTGTAATATACCTAGCTTCTCATGTTAAGGGTGCAAGTCATGTAGGCTGTTGTAGATTATAAACAGTTATGGGAAGAAAATTTAGTCGACACGACCAGCAATAATTATTTTAGTAAAATCTTGAACAATATACTATTATATTAGTTATTTTGGGTGTATGTGTATATTAGTTATGTTTTTATTGGATTGTTTACGTTAGTACATTGCACGGCCCCGTACGTCTGGAAGTGACCTTGGTGCAGAGTTAAAATCTGGGTCTATTGCCGAGGCCGACGGTACGGCAAGATAGAGTCGCGACAGCGCGAGCGTTACCATCTTGCCCCTAGAATCGCGACAGCGCGAGCGTTACTGTCTTGTCCTCGTCGAACACACCCTTTTCTTTACTCTTAAAAAGGAAAATAAATACCGCGGCATTTTCCCCACTTTAAGAAAGAAGTCACCGAGGCTTTGACTCGTTTGCTATTATTGCAATTCCATACTTTACACCGGTAGATTGTTGTACTTATAAAGGTAAATGGTTTACCTTCACAAATATATACTGTACTGTACTTCATAATATGCATATTATTAATAGCGCTTGCAGTTACTAATATGTCCACAGTTAATTGTTTATAATTCGTATTTGTGGCTTGTCATATGCACGAAAAATAAATAATTTCTTTTCGAGTATAATTTATGCCAAAATCAGAGTTAATCAGCTGAAACCGCCTCTAACTCTTATTCAGCAGTCTTTCTATTGTGGACAAATTCAGCAATTATACATTGTTTCTATGTTATTTGGGAACATATTGACTAAAAATCGTCTGATTACGCCCCCATAATGGATTTCACCGAACCGTGCTGATTATTCCGATAACTGCAATGGTATATACAGCTTGCTTGTTTGTTTTGTGGAGTATTGGATAGATATATATATATAGACATGACTGTGTCACATTTTATCCGATCGTTTGATGACGATATGACTACAGTAGGAACTATGTTTTAGATTTGAATAGGGATCAAGTATTTTTTTAAATCTTCGTGTCTATATATAGAATTATATCTTCAAACATATTTTCGTATTAACTTATTCTTCAATAAGAATTCATCAATATCATTTTTAATTAGGAATTTTAATAAATAAAATATGATAATATACATGGGACATTCAAAATAAAAAAAACGCTCTATTGACAAAACTGATTCGTGACATAAGTTTACGCGTTTTTGATGTCAATAACCAGTCAACTTTCCTTTACGGCAGTCGTGGACACTGACATCACAGAACGAACTCCAAAATGGATGAGTTTAAAAATTGCTTCAACTTGATTGCGGTTTAAAATATTTATTTTGATATTTCGTCAATGTAACACAATCAATCGACTAAAAGCATTTTTATTTTTAAATTATGACCCCTGAATGTTCATTAATCTGTTCCCAAATATCACAATACACATGCCCGTGATTTAATAATATTTTGATCATTTCCAATGTACATGTTGTCGTTATCCTGCATGGTATCAATAATTTTTAATTATTCCCCATAGGTATTATCCATTTTACATCAACATCCAGTGGGCGAGTAATGTCCTTCGATAGAAAAACCGGCGACCTTGTATGGTCTCACAATTTTGAGACTCCAGTGGTTGCAGCATATCTGTTAGACAGAGACGGCCTTATATCTGTCCCTTTCAACTCCATCGGAGACGATACTCTGGACCACATCATGGAAGATGCAACGACCTTGAGTAATGGGCAGGGGATAAAGAATTCGAATATAGAACTGCAGTGAGTATTTTTGTTGTATCTATGGTATTATCAGGCAGCTGTCGATAATTGGTGCACTTAAGCTTCTTTCAATGTAGACCGATGATAAGACAGTTGTAGTTTAATAATTGTAGTAGCGCTTTATAGTGTTATATCAGGTGGCCTTGATAAGCAAGGTCACCCCCTCCATAGGCGAAGTGGCTTAGTTTACTACCGGGAATACCGCCGGAGGCAAGATAGTGCCTATCTTGCCCCTATCTTGCCCCATCCCGGCGAGGGACTGCTCACAGGGGGAAAGGAGAGATTAGTAGGTATGTCATCCGTACATGGTTGACATACCTCCAGTTCGCTCGAAGCGTTTCGCTTCTACCTTTATCATCTGTACTGTGAAGGAGTGGAACTCATTGCCCTCGTCTTTGTTCCCGAACGGTATAATCTGCGAGTCTTCAAGTCTATCGTGAATAGGTACCTTCTAGGCAAGCATGCAACATCTTCGGCAGCATCATCACTTTCAAAGTCAAATGCATGCCTATCGGCGTAAATTCTTTTTATAAAAAAGTTTGGAGCCACACACCCCTTTTCTTCACCGTTGGGAAGGAAGGGAAGTGCTAGGCATTTTCCCCCAACAAAGAAAGTATACTTCAAAGCCCAGCATGTTTACTACCCTCGACGTCATTAACACTCACCGACAGGTGTGATAATGTTTGTGTCAATAACGGGATATTTACCATGTATTTCGTTTGTTTTAAGTTTCCTATATTTCGCCACTGTTGCAAGCACCATGATTACTCGGAAACTCAAAACAAACGAAATACATGGTAAATATCCTATTTTTTTTTCTTGTTTCTAAAAGATTTAATAAATCATTAATTTTATATATCAGTCCATAACATTAGGCATATAAATTGAACAATTTACAATATTAGTTAAACAGGCCGCCCCTGATAGTTCCAGGACCAAAGGTGCCCAATATGCTAGCAGCATTGCCGCGCTGGATTGCAATAGCCATCCTTTGTATGATATATGTAAAATCCTATTATTGACACTAACATTTATAGTGAGAGTGACCATGGCAGCTTATAAACTTATACTACTTATATAATATATAATATCAAAACAGAAAAACTACAATTAACTTAGTACAAAACATTTCCATATCCCAATTACGCCCCCCTATTGAATATCATTGAACGGTACTGATTATTGGATAGCGATAATGACTAATAACATTCACTGTACCGCTCGTTGGCCTCGAATAATTCCATCATGTCTGTCTAGCAAAGTCAGTAAGCGTATCGTTTTAATTTTCAGCCCGACGCTTTACGTCGGCGAACATAACCACGGTCTCTACGCTTTATCGTCACTCGTCGATAAGAATACTATCACAATATCGGCCGGGACCGGCCACTCGCCGTTGCTTTTGGAAGGTCCCGGTGTCGAAACCTCAAAAGACACAGAGTATGAGCCTTTGAAAAACGTGCACTACCAACTCAACGATCTCAATTTACACGTGGCAGCGCCGTATCTGCTACTAGGGCACTATAAAGTACCCGAGCTGACGACGTCATGGCTGCCTCAAGCACCAAAGTCCAAGTTCTTCAACGTCCGCGAACCTTCGCCCAGCGCGATCAAACTTATCAACGGACAAGTTCACGCTACGAATAGCGAAAATGAGAAAGACGTTGAGAACGAGACGAATGAAGGCGAGAATTTGAAATCGAAATCTATATCCGTGTCCGTGCAAACTGAAGAGTTATTCGATGGAAGCTTCCGACCTCATTTATGGTACAAGCAAGCGCACGCATGGCTTCATCAACAAGAGAACAAGGTCCTAAAACTAGCCCTTATAATCCTCGTCGGGCTGGTTATCAGTATGTTCTGGTATCTCAGATATCAGGTAATGACTTTTTTATCTACTTTAATGTTTGTTCACATCACATTTTTCTCCGCGTGGATATGGCCATGTGTTGAAACACGTGCTTTTACTAACCCCCGACGCAAAATCGACGGGATGTTATAAATTTGACGTGTCTGTGTCTGTATGTGGCTTCATAGCTCCCGAACGGATGAACCGATTTTGATTTTGTTTGAAAGGTGAATTAGTCAGGTCAGGATGAAAATCGGTGCTGCTGTTTTTTCGGATAGAGCGTCCTCGGGGGTTTCCTTTTAGGTTTTACTAATTATTATAATAGTATTTTTGCTGAGTGTGTTCAATGTTGATACAAACTGGTTAATATCAGTTTGTTTTTGAACGGGATAACATTTGATAACGAGATGCAATTTTAATTTGTTTGAAAATTCACTTCATGCCGCTTTGGCCGCATTAATTTCAATTTCCTTCGCTTGTTTGCGTTGTAGTTATACACGATTTTCATTGAATGTTTGTTTATCGGTACAATGAATTCTAGTGAATTGGTTTACGATCTTTGAAGTTATGTTGCCTGAAACCTTCGACGCTATGCAAATGAAATAAACAAACAATGCGTTCCTCTACAAAATATACACGATTGACATTTATTTTTAAACCTCGACGAAATATAGGGGTGTTATAGGTTTGTCTGTGGCTGCGAAGTTTTCATACGGCTAAACAAATTTTGATTTAGTTTTTTTTTTGTTTGAAATGCGACTTGATCGAGAGTATTTAACATAATTAAATAAACGCTTTCACTTTTACAGCCCCTCATTAAGTTCAATGACTTGTGTCGTTGGTGCCGGAAACATACACATCACACACACAATCACAACCAGAACTAGAAACACAAATTTTCCATTTTGTAGCTTTGTTTGGTGAAAATCAATGTCGCCGTTTTTCTGATTGAGCGACGGGGCTTTTTACATAGAAAAAAGCCGAGGGACATTACTCTAGTAAAACTGTGATAATTTTTCCGGAGATAACTCCGGAACACTTGATCGTACCTTGACATTTTTTTAACCGTGATAATTATCACAGTTTTACTAGAGTAATGTCCCTTGAAAATGCGGGATTTGTTGTCTAGGAGACAGTTCTCTCCTAATGTAATCGTTAAACACAGTAATATAATATATGGCTATCTTACTACTTAAATATAATAAAATAACTGCCTTCTGGCGTAGCCTTCTAAGTATTGGGATCGATTCCTGATAGACACATCTTTTTCCCCAAGGTAAATTTGTGTTTATGGGTTTGGCTTTGTTTTTGTGTGATATTAATGTTTTCTCAGTAAATATCTATCGAGCTTAGTATGCTGTGAGTGTGAAGCGGTTTATGTTTATTTATTATAATTACATCGGTCTATCGATTAAGAACACAGGCCATGTACCATACACCCAGGATCGCAACCGTTTTTCTATATCTACAACTTTTTTTTATGCTCGATAGGCAAGCATTTGACTACTATATCACCTGATGGAAAGTGATGATGAGACTGAAGATATAGTTTGCTTGCCTTTAAGATACATATATACTCTTGACTTGAAGATTCCTAGATTATAGCGTTTGGGGAACAAATACGCGGGCAATGAGTTCCACTCCTTCGCAGCACAGAAGATAAACGTAGAAGCAACCGGTTCAAGCGAACTGGAGGTATGTCAACCTTATATGGATGGCGTTTGACAGTTTGACTTGTTGTTAGATGGTAAAACGGGCATGGGGGAATTAACTAGTGTAAATCCTGCGCACACTCTCCAAAATGAAAACGGTAGAATGCTTCTGATAATATATACTTGAAGTATTTATGTTTGATTTTTGTATGAACTGCCCGTTGGCTTAGTTAGGTGGGCCTTCTAAGCATGGGTATTGGGATAGATTCCCGGCGGTAACACAAGTTTTCTCCCCAAGGGAATTTGTGTTTCTGGTTCTGGTAGTGATTGTGTGTGTGATATAAATGAACACTGAGTTCATTGACTTGTGTCGTGGTCGCCAGAAATGGCACCCACGATTCATTGAACTTAGTGCGGGGCTGTGAGTGTGAATTTTACGTTTAAGCGTTTATTTATAATAATATGGCAATATTTTCCAGGCCCGTGAATTCCAGCAACTGTCCCAGGGAGGTTCTCACAGTTCTAACACGTCGACTGCCTCCACCGGCGAAGTTACGGGACAACTAATGGACATAGGAGACGGAGAGGTTAAGATCGGACGGATTAGCTTCTTTACGGATCAAGTGCTCGGCAAGGGGTGTGAAGGGACTTTCGTATACAGGTGAGATTTTCCTAAAAGTGATATAACCTTGGTATAACATTTTGCCTTACTGGTGGGACTAAACTTATCAAAAAAATCTTAAGATAACGTGGCAAAATCTAAATTTCTAACTACTTCCGACGCTCAGGGGTATTTTAATACTTTGATTTTGCCACTTGTATGGTCAGGTTTCTGTTAGCCAATACAAGTGGCAAAATCTAAATTTTGAAAATACCCCTAACACTATCTAAAAAACGGCTGCACCGTTTTTCTCTCACATCGATCAATTCACCATTTAAATAAAAAAAATACCGCATCCAAATCGGTTTACCCGTTTAAAAGCTACGGTGCCACAGATAGACACACACATGGCGGTCAAACTTATAACACAAATTTTTGTGTCGGGGGTGAAAACACATATGTCAACCGTGTATATTGTTCTGCAGAGAACCCAGTTGGCACGGTGGGCAAGTGTCTTCTCAAAGATTCCCGGCAGGAGCACACTTTTCCTTCCCGAGATACATTTGTGCTTCTGGGTGTCATCATTTTGTGCTATATGTAAATGTTTCCGGAACCCACGATACATGTCTGAACTTAGTATGGGGCTGTGAGTGTAAATGCGTTTGTTTTGTAGAGGAACGTTCGACAAGCGCGACGTGGCGGTAAAGCGGCTGCTTCCCGAATGTTTCACGTTCGCCGACCGCGAGGTGGCGTTACTGCGCGAATCCGATGCGCACGCGCACGTCGTTCGCTACTACTGCACCGAGCGAGACAAACAGTTCAGGTGAGACACGATGTACAATTGTATACATATTAGATTTCTAGTTAAGTAATCCGTACCATTGTCTATAAAAACGGCAAAAAAAATCATGTTTGTTGTATGCCCCATTAAAAATATTTGTTTTATTTTAATTATTTATTTTTAAAGTGAATATAAAATTAAATATTCTGTGAATATTTCAAGCGTCTACCTGTGCCGTTATCAATATCGAGCAAAAAAATCACGTTTGTTGTATGGGAGCCCCCTTAAATATTTATTTTATGGTTTTTTAGTATTTGTTGTTATAACGGCAACAGAAATATAACTGTCTAACTATCATGGTTCATAAGATACAGTCTAGTGACAGACGGACAGACGGACGGACAGGGGAGTCTTAGTAATAGGGTCCCGTTTTACCTTTTGGGTATGGAACCCAAAAAATATGATATTTTTTTTGGTAATTTCGGGCAATAATTTTAATTTCTTCTTCTATTGTGAGCACCTCGAAATTTTTGAAAATGCTTATGTTTGACAAGTTATTCTTAAAATCTTATTGAAGATTATTTTTCAGGTATATTGCCCTAGAGCTGTGCTCGGCGACACTACAAGATTACGTACAGAATAAACTAAACTTCGAATGCACTATCGATGCGGTTGAAGTACTTAGGCAGGCCACTATGGGCTTGTCGCATTTACATTCTATGGATATTGGTGAGTTACATATCACACTAATATAATAAATGTGAACGTTTGTGTGTAAATGTGTAAGTATGATTATTTTCTCTTCACGCTGTAATGAGTAGACGGATTTGGATGAAATTTGGAATATAGGATTAACACATAGGATTTTTTTTTCACTTGATAATAGCGTAGTAAATTATAATATTATTAAAAATATTGAAATTATCGACCTAGGTATTTATGACGACCTAGCATGTCATGATGCTCATTCAGGTTTAGCTGAAGTGACTGAAAGCCGTTATTTTTTTTATTTTTCCCTAAGCGAAATTTGTGTTTCTGGTTGTGATTGTGTGTGTGATGTGATTGTTTCCGGAACCCACGACACAAGAGTATTTAACGTTTACGTTTGTGTCTACTTGAAAACTACTTGCTATATAATTTTGTCGTATAAACGTTTTGTAAAGGTACATTAAACGTCCATTCTTTCAGTTCACCGCGACATAAAGCCTCACAACGTGCTTCTGTCGATGCCGACCAGTGCGGGGGAAGTACGAGCCATGATATCTGACTTCGGCCTCTCCAAGAAGTTAAACATCGGCCGCGTCAGCTTCTCGCGAAGGTCGGGCGTCACTGGAACTGACGGGTGGATCGCACCCGAGATGGTCAATGGGGAACGGACGGTACATATTACCACAATACATTACGTATATATATTATCAGTATTTCGTACAGAAACTTATTTTTTTTATGAACTTTGACTTCAGTTTTTCTAAGCTGAACTAACATTGGCCGTATCAGCTTCTCGAGATGGTCGGGTGTTACGCGCACCGACGGGTGGGTCGCACCCGAGATGGTCAACGAAGGAAAGAGAAACGAAAAGAACGAAACGGAAGGTACGTTAATACGTACCGTCCGTATTCCGATATTCCTCCAGAGGTATCCTCTGGAGAAATACCAGTGTTACATACAGAAACATATTTTTGCAATATCTGACTTGACTTCTCTAAGTTGAATGAACATAGGGCGAGTCAGCATCTCGCGACGGTCGGGCGTCACCGGCATCGACAGGTGGATCGCGCCCGAGATGGTCAACAGGGAATGAACGATAGGTATTGCTACTGAAATATTTTCTTTACAGACCACTTCTGTTGACATATTTTCTTTGGGCTGCGTGTTTTACTACGTTCTGTCGAAGGGGTACCATCCATTTGGCGACGTGTTGAGGCGACAAGCCAATATTCTCACCGGAGATTATAATTTGGATCTACTTGAGTAAGTAGTCATATTTAAATAATTTTGAAAAGTCCGTAATCATAAAGAAGCTATATAACTTCAGAGGGTTTATTCCTTTTGTCTTCTCTCTCGCTCGCACATTGCTTAGCTACGTGTGTTTTTGAAAATATTTTTTACCAACTACATATATGGACAATAATACAATGAATGTATAATCTACCTTCCGTTTTTGATATCTTTAAGTTAAACAAAGAAAGCGTGAAAATCACATTGAAATTTGGGAACTCTGTTTTTTCTCATGTTATTGAAGGATATGATAACGAAAAGATGTTTGAAACATTGTATTAATGTCCATATAGTTAGTCGAAAACATTTTCAAAAACACACGTACATAGTTGTATTTGTTAAAAATATCGAATTGTGCGAGCGAGAGAGAATACACAAGGAATAAACCCTCTTAATAGCTTTGTACGAGTTAACGGGGAAACATGTCGCCAAGCTTTTAAATAGTGTTCCGGTAGCTATCCTTGAGAGCCAGTTACAATCTAGGCGTACCGTGTTTACCACCCTCGAACCACTTACCAATAGGTGAGATCTGCCCGTAGGCTTAGTTGGGTGAGCGTTCGTCTTCTAAGCAGGGGTATCGGGCTCGATTCCCGGCGGGAACACAAGTCTTCTCCCCAAGGAAAATGTGTGTTTCTGGTTCTGTCTGTGATGTGAACGGCACCCACGACACAAGTCATTGAACTTAGTGTGGGGCTGTGTAGCGTGAAAGCGATTTGTATAGTGGTCAAATGCTCACCTATTAAATATTTCTCTATATTTTTAGCAAAGTCCTTCCTGAAGAAGAGGTCCTCATCACTAGAGTAGTGATCCGCGCTATGCTGTCCCCTAGGCCTGGGTCGCGGCCGCCATGTGAAACAATACTCAAGTTCCCTATATTCTGGGGCAAGCATTGCACACTCAACTTTTTACAGGTAACCATTTAGAGTTCTCACGCCATTTTTTTAGTTTTTTGTTGTTATATTGTCCTGAGAGGGTTGTAAGAAAGATCACCAAAATAAAACAAAGCTAAATCTAAATTTTGAATACAATTCCGACGAACTATTTGAAAAACGGCTGTGCCAATTTTCACCGATCAAACCTAACAACACTTTTTTTATGCTTTATAGGCAAGCATTTGACCACTATCTCACCTGATGGAAAGTGATGATGCGGTCAATGACGCAGGCAATTAGTTCTTCTCCTTCGCTGTACGGATGATGATCATAGAAAAACGCGTCGAGCAAACTGGAGGTTGTCAACCATAAATGGATGACGTTTAACACTTTGTCTAGTTGTTTGATGTTAAAAGGGGCATGGTGGAATTAACTCATGCAATTCCTGCGCACACTCTCTAAAATGCAAACGATAGAATACCGATAGACTTGCGACATCTTTTTCATCAGACTTGCGGCTCGCCTTTGTACATCTTTTGTTATGGCCTTACTAGCCGTGCCCCGCGGCTTCGCCCGCTATTATCAAGTTAAAAAGTAGCCTATGTGTTAATCCTAGGTATAATCTATGTACATTCCAAATTTCATCCAAATCCGTTCAGCCGTTAAAGCGTGAAGAGGAAACAAACATACTTACACACTTACACACAAACTTTCGGATTTATAATATTAGTATTTAATTAGTAATTTTTTTTATCAATATGTGTACAATACAGAATATAAGAAAAGTTAATAATTGATGCCAGATTCGTGAATTCACAGCCATCGAAATTAACTCTTCTGTTACAGAGATGCCTTGTTTCAAACATTATTATTCACAGACACAAACTTCCGTATTCATAAAATTGTTTGATGCGATGTTTGATATCTTACTCATTCAAACTTTATTCTCAGGATGTAAGCGATCAAGTGGAAAGCACTAACATCGGATTAGAACATCCGCTAGAAAAAGGCGCGAGACGCATCGTGAGGGGTGACTGGCGAGCACGTGTCTGTATTAAAGTCGCGGGAGACCTACGAGCCAGGAGGACTTATAGGGGAGACCGGGTCGCGCATCTCTTAAGAGCTATCCGAAATAAGGTATAAAAATTAATGTAGCATATTTAACTGGTATAAGTATCTACTAGATTAGAACCTCTGACAAGTCGTGGAAGGCGATTTTCAGGCGCATTTCTACGAAAGTCACGGGAGATCTGAGAGCCAGGAAGAACGGATCGCGCTTCTCTTGTAAGCTATTTTAAATAAAGTTTTAAAATTACTGAGTGTATAAATCAGTTAAAGACACTTATCAACTAGTGGTTTTGTGAGCTAAAGACCGCGTATTTTCGAAACGGCTTCCATATAACTATCGAACCTGCGGACAAAATTTCACGAGAATCGGTTGAGGAATGCGACCTGTAGAGGAGTACAGCCTTGCATCCGGACACACGAAAGCATTTTTGACCAAACTCGAACGAAGACTTCTAGCTCGCTCGGTCAAAAATCGTCCATTTTGTCCGTCCGTCTGTCAGAGGCATCTAGCGTCTAAACTACTCTAAACCATATAAGCGAATGACTTCAAATTCTCTTAGAATATGTAAAACTACGGTCCAAAGCCAGAAATGACATTAAAAATTATGTAAATGAAATGTTGGAAAATAACAATTTGGTTGGCCACCAAAGTCACTGTTTTCGGAGCTATTTTATCCCGGGGTTTATCACAAAAACGGCTTCACAATTTAAACTGAAATTTACTTATAGTATCCGTTATATCCTGTTTTTGAACAAAAAATATAGAAATCAAACTTATTAGAAATCATACTATTATTTTATAGAAAAAAAGTTATAAGCAAGTAACTTCAAAAGATTTTCTCTATGAGGCAAAATGTAGGCGCGAGATCTCAGTTCGGCGCGAACTACTAGTATTCATAAGTACTAAAATCACACACGTTTAATTACATAAACGGACCAGTTCGAGGTCGTTTTACTATCACATGCATTCTTGGTAATGACCTGCATACACAAAAACGACCTGTTATGATAATAAGTTATAGTTTACACACTTTAGTTGTATAAGTATAATTCGTATATTTATTTTATATTCGCTGTATTTGAGTGTAGATAATGTGTAAATTGTATATGCAATTTGATTATGTTGTTAATTTAATTAGTTTTGATGAATATTAATGTAAAAAATAATTCTTACATAAATATATTAACCAATAATCTTAGGAATTTATATTTGATATATAATATGTTCTGAAGTAAACAAAAACAAATGAAACAAGTTAAAGCCCCTACATTAAACCCGGAATTAGTACAAAATATTTAATTGTTATACTGTTTGAATATTCGATGCTAATAATTTTATAGCGTTTTTAACCGACTAATTAAAAAAGGAGCTGGAAAGGAACTGCCCGTTGGCCAAGTTGGGTGAGCGTTCACCTTCTAAGCAGGGTTCTCGGGTACGATTCCCGGCGGGAACACAAGTTTTCTACTTAAGGATCACTTGTGTTTCTGGATTTGGTTGTTATTGTGTGTGTGATGTGAATGTTTCCGGCACCCACAACACAAGTCATCGAACTTAGTGTGGCGCTGTGAGTGTATTATGCGTTTATGTCTTGTTCAAGTAATTTTACTTTTCAGAGACACCACTACAGAGAACTCGAACCAGACATAAGAGAAAGCCTCGGCAAAATTCCAGACGGATTCGTCACCTACTGGCTGCGAAGGTTCCCACTTCTCCTCCCGCACGTCTGGCTTCAAATGCAGCAGTTCAGGCAAGAAGACGTACTCCAAGGATACTATCCACATTCCTTCACCTTCAGTCAAGACGACGTCCCAGAACTAAACCACGACAATAATGCAGAGGAAGAACTACCTCATGATATGTGCGATCCTGACAAAAACGAGCTATTCGTTAGAAGTAGGGTCTTCATAGAAGAAAATAATCAAGATTTCAGATACAAAAAAGAAGGCTCACCGCGGAAACTCTGCAATTGGCGAACAGAGGCGTCAGACTACAGAATAAGACAAGATGACGTCAGATTTAGAGAGAGACCTAACTATAAAAAGAAGGAAAAAAAACAGGAAGAAATACCAGTATGGACATTGCCGCCGCAGTGATTTTAATATAAATATAGTACATAGCGCTAATCGATCAGACTAGTAAAACAAGTTTGGGTGATGCAAATGAACTCGTTATATCGAAAACCAGTTTGATTTTACGTTCGTGACGTATATTGTCTGATAATTAGCTGGTAAGTAAATGTTGCACAACTTTTGTGATTATTGGTTCAAGAATTTATCAATGGATTTTACAATCAAAGTATACATGTTTAATGTACTAAATAGATCTCTAAGTAAACTATAGTGACATTATTTTAGGTTATATTAGCTAGAGTTTATATCTGAAACATTACTAAAAAATTGTCACAGGAACTGTCGGCTAAGTTACTTTCCGGACAAAGAGTGAAATTATTTCGCATTCCTATTTCAGAGGAAGTTTGTTTTTTGCGAGATTGTGTGATGTTGACAGTGGCTATGTTAAGTTTAAGGATTTGTTAGTTTGTTTTATGAAATAGTCATTTGTATACATTTATGTACTATAATTTATTGTTGCCTGTTGTTATAAGGTTTTTTGGAAATTACAATGACCCAAATCAGATTAGCAATAAGATATTCAGACGGTTTTGAGATAGTCATGCTCCACATTGTCAATAGAGTAGTTTTGGACGTGAGCAAGCATGAGTTAGAACTCATTGATATCTTAATACAGTGCTAAGTATCACAAATCAATTTTCCTGTGAACTTTTCGTCCATTTCAATTTTCTGGATGAGTTTTGCAAGGAATAGTTAAGGGTAAAATGACACAGCAAGTTTTAAAGGTACAAGATACAGTGATTTTTGTTACAGAGCGTCGTTTTTTTACTAAAACGAAATCTACAAATTTCACACAATATATGCTGTTGAGTTAATTTTGTATTTATTTCGTTAAATAATGTTAAATATGTATTTTTAATGTAACACAAATAGTTTTTAATTACAGAGTTCCTTTTTAGGGTGCCTGTTCTTGTACGTAAGTACATATTATTAATGTGAATTAATATATTAGTAAAAAAAGCAACACATTGATGAAAATGTGTTTGAAGAGCACAACAATAGTTTTTTAAGAAATGATATATTGAAGAATTTGTTTAAGTATTATCTAGAAAATGTTTTGTAAGGTGGATATTAATATATTGATGCTCAAAGTAATGGTATTTCATTTATTATAAATAATGCAAGTAATAAAGAACAAGTGTTATATTTAATTAACATAATAAACATATTAATTATTCGCAAGGATTGCAATAACATTATTATATTAGTTACATGCAGATATAAAAATAAAAAAGTTAGTTTCTATGGGTAGGTATGTTAATCAGTCTTATCTTTCATGGATATTTGTAAAAAAAAAATGATAAAATGGCACAGAACTAAAGTCTAGTCAAAACCTGACATGTTTCCAAGTCATAAAAATGCTAATGTGGCTAATGCAAGATAACAACCACAAATTACTGGTAAGTTTGGATCAAGAACACAAATAAAGCAAAAAGTACAAATTATATAGATTTTGTGCTAACATAATTAACATTTGCTTAAAATGTATGAATAAGAAATAATTGCAAATATAAATGTCAATGACACATTGGAATGCAGTTTGATTACAGGATAATATATCAACTTTACTATGTACTTAAAAATTATTATATTGACAGTAAAATATTTGTGATTCTGATTCATTTGATCATGTATATATCAATGCTATATTTACTAAGCACATTATACATATAAATATGTAACTATATGTATTTATGGCAGTAATTATCAGTAAAAATCTTAGGATTCTGCTTTAAAACTACATACATATTCTCTTATAGTTAATGAGTACTAAGTCAAACAGCAAATATCATATCAAAAATATCTCCCCTTATACAGATTATATATTTACTTAACACTTCATTTTATCAGTATACCTGTCTATTAAGTCGATTATAGTCAAATGTACCTTATGTTTGGCAACCTCTATGGCAGTGAGTTGTGCACCATTCAGCATGGTTACATCAGGATTGTAAGTGATCAAGATTTTGACAGCAGCTATATTGCCCATGTTGCTCGCTTCATGTAATGGCGTGTTTCCTGCCAAGTCTATAGCGTTAATATTCGCGCCATTGTCGAGCAGAGCGCGAATAACAAGTGTTTTGTTATTCAATGCCGCTAAGTGTAAAGGTGTTTGACCTTTTTTATTGGTGCTGTTGACATTAGCTTTCTTACATATTAAAATATTGCACAGTTCTTCCAGGCCATACTGGGAGGCATAATGGAGAGCGCTAAATCCATTAACATCTGTAAAATTTACGTCAAAGTCTGATGCATATGATTCCGTTCTCTTTTTACAAGTCTGACATTCACATAGAGGGTGGCAGATAGGTGTGTTTGACTGTTTACTTGTTTCCAAATAAGCTGCGTAATCTATTTTCATATAAAAACATGCAAGCTTAACATCTCCGTATGATATAGCTTTTAATATCCTTTCAATCAATTTCAAGTTTTCCACTGCCTTTGAAGCGTTGCTAGTATCAATTTTCAAATTCTGTAATTTTTTATTTACAGTATTATCTGGCTTGCAATTCAAGGCTTTCATGTCTGTGCCTGATATATGTATGTATTCATATAAACTAGGAGTAGATGACTTTAAAACTTGTAGGATTCTGAGATTATGAGCATAGTCAAAAGCTGTTTTGTTGTGTCGATTTTGCAGTGATGGTTCAGCTCCATTCTCAATTAGAAGCTTGGCTATCCCTTCATAACCCCATTTTGAGGATAAATGTAATGGTGTGTTACCACTTTCATTTGCACAGTTTATTTTTATTTTCCTCCTGCTGTGTTCTGCAAAGTATATCATGGCTTTTACACAGTTCAAATGGCCATTATTGACAGACATGTGAAGTGGAGTGTTCTTATCAATGTTTGTTTGATTAATATTGGCTCCAGAATGAAGTAGCAACAATAATGCATTTTGGTGTCCTCTTGAAGCTGCATAATGTAAAGGTGTGCACTCATTCAGATCTGTGGCATTAATTTCTGCACCTATATCAATTAGAGATTCAACAATGTTAGCTTTTCCATGTATACAAGCTATATGTAGTGCAGTAAGTCCATGGCTATCCCGAGAACACACTGTAGGGGAAGTCTTTAAAAGATTCTTAGATATTTTTGAGCAGCATTTTTTGCAGCTACACAGCGGATGACATAGTTTCTGGAATATTTCAGCCTCAACATCTTCCTCCTCATCATCATTGGAGGAATCATTCTCTAAACTTATTTTGAGTACATTGTCAATCTGTATGTTTTGAACTTGCTGCTTGTTTTTCAGAAATATTGCTTGTACCTGCTCGCAGTGGTTTGCTTTTATCAGTTCAAATACGTATTCTAGAGTTTCTTCCCGCCCGCTTGTGTCAGAAGTGGAAATAGATTCTGTGAGACTGTTTCTTCTTTGTTTGCAGCTCAGGTTCTCCTCTGTAAGATTGCTTTCATAGTAATATGCTTCAGGGTCGGGAGGGCCGGCCAATGCTCCTGACTGTATGTGTTCTATAACAGCTTCTAAAGTTGTTATAAGAAATGCACTTTCATCGCCATCTCCTTTCCCCACTCCACTGAAACGGAACTCTTTCATATAAGTCAGTTGGCTGAACCAGTTTGGCAAGCCTGACTTGATGACTAGAAACACAAACACTGGCAATAAATCATCAGCAGTCAGTAACACAACATTGTTACTGTCATCCTTCTTATTTATAGCATTCAATGCTTGTTTTATACACAAAACCTTTTCCAAAACAGTATTGTATGTATCTATTTTGGAGAGTATTTGCTTTGCTTTTGGCACAGCATGATATAGATCTTTTTTTATATCTAGATCACGCAATTGAATGTCACACATATTTCTAATCTTTTTGTTTAAATGTGCATCCTCATAGGCGCATGATGTACAGATTGGTTGAAAAAGTGATTCAAATAACAAATGTTGCATGTAACTTTCAACAGATAGTTTTATATTCTCTAGAACTTGTTTGTTAGACTTTGATTTGTCCCGCAGTCTTCGGTTCTGTAGAGCAATTTGAAGGCACTGTGTGTAAAGTTCACTGACTATATCTCTGAGAGATCCAACAGCAATGGGCAAAGAAGTGTACTTCTTGAGAAATATCTGCACACTTTGCTCTATTTGGTCAAGCACTTGACGGCCTGCTGCCTGAGTCCACAATAGATCTATACAGTCATTGATAGAGGTAAAATGATCTTTGGAGATGGGATTGTCATCTGAAGTGGCAGTAGGTTCCAAGGGTGTTTCAATGCACCATACCTTGTACTTAATGAAATCTTCTGTGTAGAATGTCTCTTCGAACAGGATGTGGCTTTGGAGTGGTAATCCTTTGGTCACTTCTAACGTGATAACTTTATTGGTAACTGTCACTTGTTTTTCGGTGAGGGTGCTGTAATGTGTCTCGGGTAGTTCATCACTTGGCACGAGAATGTGTGCGCAGAAATCCTCGACGGTAAATACACGTGTGTTCAAGCTTCCAATTCGGGGCACGCAAATTATCCACGACTGGGTTATGCAGTGTTGAAATAAATTAGCATAGTCTTGTTTTAGTTCGGCAAAGAATGGATTATCCGATACAATCTCGTCGTATGAGCCGTCCATTGCTGCAAACAACAACGTTGTGCGTGGTAATTATACATAACTGGCAGAACAAATAATAGAAGTCATCTGATTAGAGTAATTTAATGCTACTTACTTAATTATTTTTCAGTAAAGGAATAGTAAACACACAGCGACCTCGCATGACTGACCACCGACCACGACTGACTGACACTGACAACAGCTTAACTTGACATCTAACTTTTTCTTCAATTATGGCTCCGCTAACTATGTGTACGGTGTCGTTCACGCTTCTAGCGCGAATTATGGATGACTCACGCTCATCGAGATAGGAAACAAACCTACGGTTTGTTTTAGCTACATCCTTGCTCACGCTAGACCGTGTCGGGTCCGAGCCGAGCTTCGGCCGTACTCGGTTGCCGCTCGGTATAGCGTGAGTGTGTCCATACAAAATATTATGTCATTTTAGTTGACCGTGCTACGGCCGACGCTCGGCACGGTCTAGCGTGAGTCAACCTTTAGCCATGCGATGCGGTGATATAATTCTATCTTCGGATTTATAACATACTAAAACCAGAAAAGTACGTTATCTGGAGGCCCGCAGGAGATTCAAGATTTGAGTTTAACTAATGATGCGACTTATGACTTATATGATTGTTATAAGCTAGTAATTTGTCCAAGCTAGTCTGGTCAAATTTTCTCTATAATAACCGTTTTATGATTTCTAGCAGTGCCTAATTAACTTCATAAGTTTTTCTCTTCTAGCCAATATGCAGCCGCAAGGTCTCTGTTCGGAGCGAACTGTTATTAAGGCCTAAGAAACAACTGAAAAAAAAGCAATTTAGTTGCTTCATCAGAATGTATATATCTTATATCTAAGAATAAATTATTATTTATCCACCAAGCGAAGCCTGGATTGGTCAGGTTGTAATAAATAAACAAAGGGTAAAAATACAATATTTATTCAGAATAATTTGTAATGAACATTTCAATCAAAATTTTTATTAAACTTACAACATAACATGCCTATTGGCTTGGTTAGTTGAGCGTTCGCTTTCTAAGCAGGGATATCAGGTTTGGTCCCCGGTGGGAACACAAGTTTAATTCCAAGGGAAATTTGTGTTTTTGGTTCTGGTTGTAATTGTGTTTGTCATGTGAATGTTTCCAACACCCACGACACAAGTCATTGAACTTAGTTTGGGGCTGTGAGTGTGAAAGAATTTATTATATAACATGAACATTTGTATACACAAAAGTTCCATATGTTTTTTCTTATGTATGTGTTCTAAGGTATCTCAAAGCGATTACCCGCACTAATTTGTATTGAAATATAATGTTCCATAACGCAATTGAAATGAGGTTCACACACACATTTTTGTTAGTATAAATTGCATTTTAGTGGTTTGTCTTCGGTATGGATTCAATGTATCATTTAAAATCAGTTGCATTGGGGATGCATTTTCACCATCGAAATAATGTTTTCACCCATAATACGTTAAATTAGATATGTGTTCTCTTATTTTGATTTAATGAACCTGCCTGTGCACATTTGTATTCACACAAATTGCATTTGAATTACTATTCTATTCACACAAATTGCATTCTAATGGGGTCTATTTTGTGTGTGATCTTCTATGTTTTGTTAAAGAACTTGCATGTTTACATTTGTATTCGCACAAATTGCATTCAAATGGTTTCTCTTTTGTGTGTTTTCTTTTATGTACTGTTAAAGTACTAGCCTGTGCACATTTGTACCCACACAAATTACATTTATATGGCTTTTCTCCTGTATGTATTCTTAGATGATGCTTTAAATGAATGGCCTGCCTGCATCTATATTCACACAAATTGCATTTGAATGGTTTTTCTCCTGTATGAATTACCTGATGTTTTTTTAATGCACTTGCCGTTGTACTTTTATATTCACAGATATTGCATTCATATGGCTTCTCTCCTGTATGTTTCCTAAGATGTTTTGTCAAAGTAAACTTAATGGAACATTTATATTCACAAAAGTTGCATTCAAATGGCTTCTCTCCACTATGTGTTCTAAGATGATATGATAAACTACCTGAATTAGCACATTCATATTCACACAAATTACATTTAATTGGTTTTTCTTTAGTATGTGTTCGTATATGTTGTTTTAAACTATTTGCCTGTGCACATTTATATTCACATAAATTACATTCAAATGGCTTTTCTCCTGTATGTCTTCTAATGTGTAGCTTTAGAGATTTTCCATCTGAACATTTGTATTCACACAAATTACATTTAAATGGCTTTTCTCCTGTATGTTTTCTTTTATGTACAGCTAAACCACTTCTTGTAGTAGATTTATACTCACAGAAATTGCATTCAAATGGCTTTTCTCCTGTATGAGTTCTTTTATGTACCGTTAAACTACTTCTTATTGCAGATTTATATTCACAGAAATTGCAAGTGAATGGCTTCTCTCCTGTATGTATTCTTTTATGTAGTTTTAAACTAGACCCCTGTGTAGATTTATACTCACAGACATCACATTCAAATGGCTTCTCTCCTGTATGTATTCTAATGTGTATCTTTAGAGTTTTTCTATCTGAGCATTTGTATTCACACAAATGACATTGAAATGGTTTCTCCCCTGTATGTGTTCTACGATGTTGCTTTAATTGGCTTGACTGAGCACATTTATATTCACACAAAATGCACTCAAATGGCTTCTCTCCTATGTGAGTTCCAAGATGTAGTTTTAGATGATATGTCCGTGTGAATTTTTTTTCACATAAATTACATTCATATGGCTTCTCTCCCGTGTGTGTTCTAAGATGTAGTTTTAGATGACCTGCCTGTGAACTTTTATATTCACACAAATTGCATTGAAACGGCTTTTCCCCTGTATGTGTTTTAAGATGATTTTTTAAATCTTTATATGAAGATTTGTATTCACACAAATTACAATTAAATGGCTTCTCTCCTGTATGTGTCCTAAGATGTTCTTTTATACGACTGGCCCGGGCAGATTTGTATTCACACAAATTGCATCGAAATGGCTTTTCTCCAGTATGTTTTCTTTTATGTATTGTCAAAGAAGTTGATCGTATACATTTATATTCACAAAAATTGCATTCGAATGGTTTTTCTTTTGTATGTATCATGAGATGACGTTTTGTTATTGTTGCATTTGTACCTTTGTATTGACACCAGTTACAATTAAATGGGTTCTCTCCTGTGTGGCTTTTTATATGAAAAATTAAATAACATTTATATTTAAATTTACAGCCACAGTAATCACATTCATATTTTTTCTTATTTTTTATGTGTTTTTTTGTTTCACTTACAATGGGCGATTTATGGCCAAACATAGTATCTTGCTAGCGTATTGTTTCTTCTTTGTTTGATGAAGCTGGAACAAAGAACGTATTATTTAGAATATAATATGTAGTAAAAGGTAAATTGTATCTAGATGAACTATGTAAGTCGATAAAATTGTTTATTTTAATAAGGATCAATAATGAATCCACCTAATACAGGCCACTATTTTTAATTTAGATTTTTAACAATGAAAAGGTTTTTTTTCTGGGCTAAATATACTTTCTAGATTTTGTCATGGACTTTTTTGGAAATCTCATGTAGGCGAACATTTTAGCCATACATTGTATTTACTTGTCTTACTATTTTGTTCGGTGTATAAAATTACCAATTGGCTGCTTTATGGGTAAAGCAGCCAATTGGTAATATTTTCTTCCAACTTGTCTTTTTCTCATATCTTTCTTTGGTTCATGGTTCATTTCAAACTAACTTTCATCCCAATAAAAAATATGCAGTCAGAGATAGTCTAGCTATCTATTAGTGAAAGAATTTTCAGAATAGGATCAGTGGTTCCAGAGATTAACTTTTCAGAGATTATTTACTTAAATGTTGATCAATAAACATTATTTTTATTAAATATAAACTGTTTTTTATGACCTTAGAACAAAGGCTATAATTATGTACTTTTAATAAAAGTATTACATCGTAACATATTTCTTAATTATTTATTTTTACTAGCTGCACCTGGTATGCGTTGCAATCCCATGTTTACAAAAAGTGTTTTACCTCTTTCACATTTATGGTTGCCTATTACCTACCTACCTTAATACCATACTAAGCACTTTTTGGATATTTTACATACAAAAATACTAAAATCACAATAAAAAATGGAATTTTATGAAAACTACCAAATATATAAAAAAAAAACATTAAAACCCGGTCGAGCCATTTTGGAGGAGTTCAACCACAAACACCATGACATGAGATTTTTATATATTAGAAGATATTATATGATTATATATATTATGTGGATATTACAGGGATTTTTGTTGATGATATTTTAATCATTAACAAATTAAATACGAAATAGTAAATGAAATGTTTTATTCTAGCTTGTGGGATAGGTTACTGATGTATCAATTAATTTAATTTACAAGTATAAATTTAGTTAGCATACCATATTTAGTGAATTGAGCATTTTGCTTTTGTCTACAGAATGCATGAAACTTATAAGAACGGGACATTTTGAGAATGTAATTTTAACATAAATATAAACGCTTTCACACTCACAGCCTCACACTAAGTTCGATGGTATCATCACGTTTGAGCCGTGGATGCTGGAAATAAATATTCACATCACACACACAAACAGACAAGCGTTAATACCGGTGCTATAACAATAGTCATCAGATCAGATTCATGTTATACCACAGAGTACTTTGTATATACAGAGTACTTTGAGTTATACTTTACTTAAAGTTAAACAAAACGCATGTAATGCAAGAATTAGATTCATGAAATACCTCGCAGGTGGCTTAACCTAACGCCTACCTAAGAGTTTTAGGTTTCACGGTTCACAGGGAATTAGTACTGATTTCTCTGGTGCGCCGTGCGGCAGAATATGGATAACTGTAGCAAACTTTAGCAAAGGAAACTATTTACTTACTATTTAGAGAAATGTGTACCATTCCAAGCCACAACAGCTACAACCGGAAGGATACGTTTTTATTGATATTTGTGAGATTATTCAACTTATGATTTATTCGTAGGATTACTCAGTGTAATAGCACAATAATTCAGATTATAATTTTGATTTTTGTTCTGTTTTGCCGCCATAATTACAGTTACAATTACAAAAATTATCACCCCTCGTTCGAGTGTTTGGCTTCGCATGGTTTGCACATTTGCCAGCGTTATAATCAATTGTTTTTTTAATTTGGCTTCGCAATCTTGTGCATTTAGCCAGTGTCAAGTAATGACTAATAAATGACATATTTCAAGTGTATTTTAAATTAAAAGTCCTAGGCATAAGTCACAGTTAAAGTCAAATAAAAGAGTCAAGGTCCAGTCATACTCAAGTCATGCCCTAGTAAAGTGGTAGAGACTTTACAAGAAAACTTTACATTTTTCAAAGTAATGAAATTTGCTATACAACGTTTTATATCAAACTCTGACTTCTGTTGTAGTTTTTAGGAGAAATTGCAATTTTAAAGTGTGGTACTTAGTTTTGAAGGCCAGTGTATTTGCGCACTTCTAAATAACTATTAAATTATTGCACTTTGTTTATTCAGAATCATCATGCTACGTAACTATGACCGGAAAACTCTACTTTACACGTATTCTATGGTAACAAAGAACATATTTTATTTATTTATAATTTTGGCTTCGCAATCTTGTGCGTTTAGCTAGTGTCAAGTAATAATATATTTCAAGTCATATCAAAAGTCCTAGTCAAAAGTCATAGTCAAAATCAAGTAAAAGAGTCAAGGTCCAGTCATAGTCAAGTCATGCCCTTGTTAAGTGGTAGAAACTTTACTAGAACTTCTATTGGAGTTTTGAAGTGAGAGCAAAAATCACGTTTTTCAACTTTGTATGATTTGCCTACACTTATGCATGTTTACTAAGAGTATTAAGAGCTTTGAGATTTAAGGTTAATAATCCACAGGCTTTGGAAAATTATATAAAATCAACAACGCCGTTTTTTCACTTTCGCGGCCAACTTAAAACCCTAAACCCAAGCTTAAAACCCCAACATATATTTTTAAAACAAGAGTTCATAAATGTGCCAAATGTATGTGATCGATACATTATATATTATTTTTATCGTCTGATTCCTATGTATGTTTTTTGCTATTGACATTAGGTACATTGTTTATTAGCTCCTTAGCTTTAGCTTATGCTACTTGACTACCAATTTTTATATTTAGTATTATTTATCCATATGTCTCTGATTGTTACCTTATGTAAGTAGTATAGTATACCTTGTTGTAGTATAGTGTACCTGTTTTATTTTTAGTTTGATTGGTAAGTTTGAGAACCACTAATTCCATCTTACCCTGTTGGGGTAAGATGGAAATACTTAAAAAAATAATTTGTTTTATATTTGTTAATTAAAGGTATATGTTACAATTAGTTCTGATTTTTCAAGGCAACTAAAAGCTATCGGCTGCTGACCATTAACGACGTCTGCTATTCGTTTCAATGATTTTAGTAACTATTTCGATCATTCCCCGTTACCTGAAAGGATGACAGAGAAAGACGTTTCCTCGGTTCCATTCTCGTTATAACCATATTTTATTTTAATTATTTTTCTGCTTTGGTACAGATTTATCAGGATTTTTTTGATTTGGTAGAAAAATACTTATACACTTTGCTCTTTACTCCTTACATATATGTATTTTTTAAGCCTAGTTTACAACACAAAACACTTTATTGTATACCAACAAATATAATAAAATATTACAATTATCGTGGTAGTACAATGAGCGGTCTTATCGCGTAAAGCGATCTCTTCCAGACAACCTTTGGATGGACAGTAACAGTAGAAGGAATTGACGGCGGCGGTAGGGTACACAAAAAAAAAAAATATAGTACCTACATAATTATTCACACTTAGTTTAGATACTAATACATAAATGAAACAATAATATACACTAAAACATAATAAATAAATAAAAAATGCAAATGATGAAAGAAAATAACATAAACTGCAATATGCAGTGGTTTAAAAGTTGGTGGGAGGGTTCGATAAATAGTGATTTTTTACTAAGTTCTTAAAAATTGGCAGAAATTTGGCACGTTTGATATCAGATGCCAAATCGTTCCAAACGGGCAGCTTGTACTGTGAAGGATTTGTAATAATACATGGAAGTGTGTGAGTTTACTATGTATTGTTCTACAAGGGTTAAAATTCAACACAGCAACTCATCAAAAAACCGTGTGATCTTCCCCCGCTCACCCTAAAATAAAAACAGTGCAATGAGTTTGTATAATATAGGTAATTAAAATAATTCTTGCCGATTACTTAGGGCACGAATATAAACGAACAAAAGTTTTATACAAGTAAGATTGATCTATAGACAAGGTAAAATATAATACTAATTCAATTCAATTCATTTATTTCAGATAAAATCCAAAATACAATTTATACACACAATTAAAGATTTTAAGTATAAGTACATTAATTATTATAAATGTCACATTGCAAAAGTCAATTAAAAATCAAATAAAAACAAACATTAATCATCAAAAATTTAATTAGCATAGGTAAATAATATCACTATAATACTACTTAAATAATTAATCTAACCTATACCTACTTATCTAATTAATCTAGCCTATATATGGGCTTGGATCCAGAGTGCTCAATATGCATTTTTGTCCAATGCTGCATTATTCAGGATACACACCTATGCAGGCAATTCATTAATACCTAATATTTCAACTCAAAAATATTTTTGTGTCTGCAATTTCAAAATTATCCTCTTCCGCCGCCACCACCTCGTCCGCCACCGAATCCGCCACCGATACCTCGACCTCCTATTCCGCCTCCGAAGCCTCTACCACCACCGAACCCTCTGCCACCGAAGCCTCTGCCACCGAATCCTCGGCCACCGAAACCCCTACCTCCAAATCCTCCCCCAATAAAAATTGGAATAGGATAAGGGTATGGATACGGGTACCGTCCTGCAAAAAAAAGTATAATTTAAACTCAAGCAAAGCTTTAAAAATACCGACTTTACCGCTTTATCTTCTTCTTCCCCCCCCTTCCCTTGATCAGACAATACGCATTATTAAGGATAACTCAAAAACAACTAGTCAGATCTTGATTAATTGGGACCACATGGGAAGCACCAGCTTTCAAATAAAAAAAGATCATCAAAATCGGTTAATCTAGAAAAATGTTCAGAGAATACATAAAAATAATTGAAACGCAAGCAAAGCTTAAAAAACCAACTTCATTGCTTATATTTCGGTTTTGGCTCGACCGATTTCGATAAAATTTATATGGGACCACCTTTGACTCTACCAAAAAAAAAAAAACATCAAAATCAATTCATAATTGGCGGAGATATTGCAAAACAAACATACAAAAAATAAAACATACTGTCGAATTGAGAACCTCCTTTTTTGAAGTCGGATGAAAATACAGTACAATTGAGAACCTCCTCCTTTTTGTGAAATCAGTTAAAATAGAATTGTCCTCGTTTTGAGATTTTAGGAGCTTGGATCCTCGAGGAGAAGCTTAGATCCTCGAGGATTCCAGTTCGGCAAAGCCGCAAAGCACACCTAGTAATTCTATAGTTCCTAATACCTTCATCATAATCATCAATACTATTGCCTCCGATATCTTCACTAGATTCAATGCTTTCAGAATCGGAATCACCTAGAAATAATTAAAATATCATTACGTGCAAGCTGTAAACAGACAGTACCTGGATGACCGAGATTTGCTCGATAAAACGACATTTTCTAAAATTGAAACCTTGCTAGATCGGTTTATAGCCCCCAAAACCCCCTGTATACTAAATTTCATGAAAATAGTTGGAGCCGTTTCCGAGATTCAGATTATACATATACAAGAACTAGCTTATTATATAACCAAATACAAAGCAGAGTCTATAACAAAAAATACTAAACCGAAACAAAAGAAATGCCAAAATCTAAATATATATAACTCAAAGGTGACTGACTGACAAAAGCTAGTCGTCAAATATAATTCGCTAGATATATTATCTATGCACTATGCACAAAAATGGTTAATTCAAAGTTCTCTCCGAAATTACTCAATGTAGATGGCGCTAGCATACAGAAATTCGTATATTTTAAACTGAAAAGTTACTAATCTTATATAGCCTGCATCTCAAATCCTTTGTTAGGGAATGCCTACGTCATAGTAGCTTTATGCATGCAAAGTCTCAGCCCGATCGGTTTAAAATTGACAAAGTTTCATACAAACTTTCATCCCCTATTTTATCCCCTTGGGGGTATAATTAATCAAAATCCTTTCTTAGCGGATGCATACGTCATAACATCTACCTGTATGCCAAATTTCAGCCCGATCCGTCCAGTGGTTTGGGCTGTGCGTTGATAGATCACTATGTCAGTCAGTCACCTTTGAGTTATATATATATATATATATACACACAAGAATTGTTCGTTTAAAGGTATAAGAGTACCCGGATGACCAAGCTTTGCTCAGCTGAAAACACGGATAAAACGACGTTTTCTAAAATTGAAACCTAGCTAGATCGATTTATCGCCTCCGAAACCCGCCTGCATACTAAATTTCATGAAAATCGTTGGAGCCGTTTCCGAGATTCAGATTATATATATATATAAAATTCTCGTGTCACAGTTTTCGTTGCCATACTCCTCCGAAACGGCTTGACCGATTTTGATGAAATTTTTTGTGCTTATCCGGTATCTATGAGAATCGGCCAACATCTATTTTTCATCATCATCATCATCATCACTTTCATCATTATCAACGCGGGTGAAACCGCGGGGCGCAGCTAGTATATATATAGATACAAGAATTGCTTGTTTTAAAGGTATAAGATATTATTCTGGTTAACAAGCAATTTGGTATGTAGGCGGTACAGAGGTTTAAAGAGGAGTATTGAAGATCTGCTAGTAGGTACCTACATCTCACTAATATTATTTTATGCGAATGTTTGTGTGCGTGTGAATGTTTGTTACCACGTATCTCCTTAACGAATGAACGGATTTTGAGTAAATTAGTTTAGGATCTGGAATAACACATAGGCTACTTTTTAACTTAATTAACGCGGGCGAAGCAGCGGGGTACGGCTAGTTAATAATACTAATGGTGCAGCTTAATGTTTCTTTGCAGATTTTTTAATGCCAGATAGGTAAGCATTTGGCCGCTATCTCACCTAATGGAAGTGATGATGCTGCCGAAGATGTAGCATGCTTACTTAGAATATATCTATTCACTCTAGACTTGAAAGGTTTGTGAGTCTGTATATAATATGCACAACTACAGATCCGATTCAGAAAGTTATATCACAATACAATACAATAATTTTTTTTTTATTGTACACCAAAAAACAGAAAGATACAAACTTAAAATTACGAAATTAATATTATAAGGCAGTACAATGGGCGGTCTTATCGCTTTCAGCGATTTCTACCAGACAACCTTTTGATCGACAGAAATTGTGTTATATTATGTTATAGGTAACCAAGGATTTTGCAGCACAAACTTTCTATCTCGATGGTTATAACCCTCTTATTCTAAAAAAGATAAAACGTTTGGATAACCTATTCTTTTTTAGAGTTCCGTACCCAAAGGGTAAAACGGGACCCTATTACTAAGACTCCGCTGTCCGTCAGTCTGTCACCAGGCTGTTTCTCATGAACCGTTATAGTTAGACAGTTGGTGTATTTCTGTTGCCTCTATAACATCAAATACTAAAAAACAAAATAAAATAAATATTTGAGGGGTCTACCATAGAACAAACTTGATTTTTTTGCCGTTTTTATAGATAATGGTACGGGAACCTTCGTGCACGGGTCCGACTTGCACTAGGCCGCTAGTTTTTTTTGCTTTGGCTCCGCAATATACTCGTACCTATTGTACCTACCTATATATATTTAGTCAGTGTCAAGTACCTAATACACATTTAAGTTTATTAGTTCAAAGCCCGGACTAGTTTCCAGTCACAGTCAATGTCATCAATCTCGGACAAAATCAAGTAAAAAAGTGATGGTGCAGTCATACAAAGCCATACCTTAGTAGGTACACTGATAAAAACTTCACTAGAACTTCTACTGTAGTTTTTGAGTGAAAACGGAAATCACGCTCACATAGTAGAAATATATTTTCTACTATGCTGTTAACGTCTAATAATACGTCATTATTACACAATAAAACTCAATGAATCACATTTCTTCGCTAAACTGGAGTCGAGCTGCCCGTTGGCTTAGGGAGTAAATGTTCGTCTTCTAAGCAGAGGTATCGAGTTCGATTCCTGGCGGGAACACAAGTTTTCTCCCCAAGAAAAAAATGTGTTTCTGGTTACAGAACCAGACAACACACAATATACAGATGTTGTGTTCTGGATATGATTGTGTATCTGATGTGAATGTTACCGGCAACCACGACACAATTTAAGTCATCTAACTTAGTGTGGGGCTGTGAGTGTGAAAGCGTTCATATTTAAAGCGTTTAAATATGTTTTGACTGTTGTTCCTTAACACGCTACAGTGGGTTATTTATATTCCTCGTTTTATATTTGTATGTCAGCTATCAGTTGTGGATCAGCTTGTTCATACTTAAAATATTTACTCACTGTATTGCCTTTTCACTCTTGATAGTGGACTTTCTGGTTTAAATCCTTTTTTATTCTGATTTAAAATTAAATCTTCTAGGGGATTGAATCCTGCTGGCGGTTGTTTTGTTTCATCCTTTTCATCAGTGCTCCTTTCCCCGTGTGTTATTGGAATAGTCACTGCCAGTAAGAGCAAAACTGCAGTCAGTTTCTGAAACAATAATAATGTTAACATTTGAAGGGGCTTTCTGATCAAGGGTCAGATTCAGGAGGCAGTATGACCTGGATACAGCATGTTTGTCAAGAGGTTCCTTACTCTGCAGCACTGACTATACCGGTACCTTGGGCCCTACCCAATTGCCGGTGGCACACAAGGCTTAGGTTTTATATTGTTTTTTTAGGTATGTATTACTTTTATAGAAATATTGTAAAAAACCTTAAAACCTAAGATAAAAAATAACAAGCTTACTTGATGCAATATTTAAAAATTTACTGACTTAGGCAAGCAAATGCTAATAATGCTATAATGCTTGCCTATCGGGCATAAAAAAATTAACCTACGTACACTTTGTGTTTTATTATAAGTATCGAAAATTTTGTAGTATATATATATATATATATATATATATATATATATATAGTGAATGTTTCCGGCACCCACGACTCAAGTCATCGAAATTAGTGTTCGGGGTGTGAGAGTGAAAGCGTTTAAAAAAAAGCGTGAAAATAAAAGCTCCGGCCATTTTAGTAAGCCAGATATCAATGAATCTTTAAAAATAGAAATATAATAATATAGTAATCATTAAAACTTACAGTTATTTCCATATCTGTCTATATCCCATGTACGAGTGAAGCAAGTAATGCCTTTGTCGCCTTTATCATAAATTTATAGTAACCACAGACGTGCTAATTGAAGACTTGTGAATTAGTTGGCACAAACACTACACTGTTTTCAATGGGAAAACTACATAAAACACCAGTATTTCCCCGGGTTACTTCATTACTGGCGAAGTAGAGACAAGTGTGATATTTTTATCTTGATAGTAATTTGATCTGCCAGAGAGGCGTCAATATTTGATAAGGATGTTGCGCATAACACATGGCTTCAGCTATGTTTAACATATTCATATAATGTACATATCTACTGAGGTATAAAACAGAACAGAACAAAGTGCTTGATTGCAACACTTTACGTACACGTTTAGTACATGAAAGCAAACTGTACAAGACCTTTCTAGCGACTACATAATATACATATACCTAGTAAATATAATCCTGTAATAATCATCTCAGATTATTTAGAAAAAAAATATGAAAAAATGCGTCGCCGTGTTCCTTGCCAGGTTCTTCTCGAGATGGCTGTATTTTTGCGAATCTGGCAGTAGGGTAACTTTCATGAGTGCCTCTTTGGGGCCCATTTGAATAAACGATTTTGATTTGATTGAGTGGAGCTAGTCAAATATGGGTTCTAAACATAAAGGTTATTCATATGTACAATAATAATATATCAAACTGTCTAGAGGTGACCAGTGACCACTGCCACCAATATAGGGCACCTTGATACACAGCACTCGGTCTAAAACCGCAATTAGACTAAATGAGCGATCTTCTCAGGTAAAGATATACCTATCTACTAATTGGAGAAGTATTTCGCATGTTCGTGTTGTTGATTATTTGACTTTACGTCACTTAGGTACACATCCTATTATGTTGTCCAAGCTAAGTGGCACTTTAGATATTTCTGGATGTTTTTTAGTCTAATGATGACCAAGGTAATCGTACAACACTTCATTTTTCTATTTATTTAATACTTCAAGTTTACTGATGTGGGCGTAAGTGCCCTCTTTTTTATACTAAGAGACAAAACGAGTAAGTCACTGGCCTGAAGGTAAGCTTCACTGCCGATTACATTCAGTGTCGCCCTTTCTGCACCCAGAATAAACACAAATTTCCCTCGGGGAAAAAACTGGTGTTCCCACCGGGAATCAAACCCGATACCCCTGCTTAAAAGGCACGCGAGATACGTAGCAAACTAAGCCAATGGGTAGTCCTCATCTATATATGTGTATAATATAATTATGCGCAATTACGTTTTATTAAATGGGTGAAAATAAAAAAAAATCAACCAAGATCGAAATCAGTTTATTTTATACAAAATAGAGTTAAATGTTAGACGTTAAGGTTTATAACGTACTATAACTATAACATATACTATAACTATATTTATAACGTAAAATCTTGTCGTATGAAATATATTGCAGTTTACAACAATAAATAATTATAACAAACTGAAACTTTGACATATCTAACAGTTATCAGAATATGTACATTTATTGAAACGAAAGCTCTTAGAATACAAGATATTTTTTACATTACGAAACGAGGGAGAAAAAGCTAGTCTGATTCAAAACATCTACAGAATAAGTCGAAAGATGAAGCCAAAAACGATAAACCGTTTTCTTCACTCAATTTGATTAAACCGAACATCCCAAACGGATAAATTGTTATTCCAATATGCATACAGGGTGATGTGAGTCCGCCCTGTGGTAGGATAAATATTTCAGGCTGTGAACCGGAATATGAAGTAGTTAATTTAAATTCTGGCAGTCTACGTACCAGTGGCTGTACCTTACCTACCCGCGAATAGGCTACTTTTTGTAGCGACATTGCCTGTCAGGCAGCAGCTGGATCAAGTTACCGTCATGAAATTGTAATAAGTCTTCTTGTTAGTTTCACAACCGTTTGATCGGTTTTTTCATTGCCCATTGGCGTAGTTAGCTGCCTTCTAAGAAGCGGGTATCGGGTTCGAATCCTAATAGAAACATTTTTCTCCCCAAGTGAGATTTGTGTTTTTGGTTATGAGTGACGAACGCAGATCTTTGCCGCACTGTAGTTAGATATAAGTTCAATACTCTGGGTGACATTAATCTGTAATGGGCAAGCGTGACGCTTACCATCAGGCGAGCGACTTGCTCGTCTCGTCTATCATTGACATAAAAATAAAGTCTTCTGTGCGGCAGTTACGGGATAGCGGATAATATAATATACTAGTCAAAACGCTGCCTTTTTTAAATGATATTTAAAAATCTTTCATTTGACATACCGAGCTATGGCTCTAGCAACTGGATCACAGCAATCTACCCTCAATTTTTCACTTTTTTCCCACCTCCTTTCAAAATGCACAAGTGGACGGCGGTTTTATTACCGAAGTTCGCGGGGGAAACGAAACAGAAATGATTTGCCGACCACCCGCCCCCGGGATCGCGGGTTATTTATTCATGAATGTATGATTTTGTTTGCGTACAGTTAAATAGGTGTGGAAAATGAAAGGATGGAGTGCTTTCGGTTAGTTTAGCGCTGAGAGAATATTTGTTTAGGAGGGTGCTAATAGCTATTTTTATTTTGATGTACGATTGTATTTTTTAGTAGAGGTCTTTATGTTTCTCGTAGAACAGTTTTTGTGTTTAATTCGAGGGTAGGATTTTCGTTAAAATGTAGATTTTCCAATTTTTTTTTTAAATTTAAGCCACGATCTATGGTAAACACTAAGCTTCCTGCAATACCTAGAACCAGACAGTTAAGTAGCGAAACACTGGACCATAAAAATACGGAAAAATATATAACGGGTAAGACGAAATATATAAGTAATATTTTGTTACCTACCTTAATTATTTATCGATAGCTATTATTGCGAGCCAGTTATACTAGGCTTACCATTTTTACTTGTTGGCTGAGCGGCTGCCTTCTAAGTAGAAGATATCGGGTTTGATTCCTGATGGGAACACATATTTTCTCTTCAAGGAAAATTGGGTTTCTGGCTTTTTGTGTGGTTGTGTGTTTATGTAATGTGAATGTTGCCGGCATCCGCGACACAAGTCTTCAAATGTGAAAGAGTTTATTTAAAAAATGATTCTTTTTAGCATAAAAAAACTAACCACAGGTTGTATTCGCCATACGTTGGCATAGGGACTAGTGGAAGGGCTGGAATTTTAGACTAGAACGTAGTAGATATACTTCTATTATCCTAATAATAAATATGAATAATTTGTATTTTTGTATGAATGTTCATCTTAGCAATTTCGAGAACTACGAATTCCGTAGTTTTTTACACATTAAATTATACGTAAAAAAGGATTCAAAGAGGAACGAAGTTCCAGCTCAAAATCTCTACTTTGGTCATTCTAATCTTGGGTCATTTTCATTCAAGTTTCATCTGTAATTAGTGTAAAAAATGTTCTTTCCAGATTCCAAATTTATACATCTTTACTAACGATATATTGAAACAAGCAAAATAGTTTTTAACATTTGCTATAAAATTAAAAATATTTTATTTGACCAATCACAGAAATCTTACAAAAATAGAGAAGCTATCAATTATCGATCAACGACATATATCAATAAACCTTTTTTCTTATACATAGGCTCTTATCCTCTTACAATAATCATAACAGTAACAATACATCCGACTTTGATCATCAAAAAGGAGCGGAAAATGTAAGGCACAAATGGACTTCCAAAGGCCCTCGCGACTCAATGTAAAAGGGCTTACCTAGTCTTTTACGTACCCTAGAGGCTTCGTAAGTGCCGCCTAAAATATTCAAGATATTGAGGTTTCAAGTAGGCAGCCATTATCAAAACAAGTAAGCTTCTATTCAGGTATATATTTGTTGGTTAATATTGAATTAGCTTAGCGACTGGATTGCTTTATTGTTAGCTCCTTTTGGTTGGGAATTAGCTCCATCTTTAAATTCCAATGGATTTATTTTTGAGAGGTCGATGACCTAATAAGCGTCTATAAATATAATAATAAAAATTCAATACCTATTTGTCTGCGCTAAACATTAACACACGATTCAGTTTTCGGCCACTGAAAAATCTATAATTATATTGAACTGCCCGTTGGCTAAGTTGGGTGAGCGTTCGCCTTCTAAGCAGGGGTATCGGGTTCGATTCCCGGCGGGAACACAAGTTTTCTCCCCAAGGAAAATTTGTGTTTCTGGTTCTGGTTGTGATTGTGTGTGTGATGTGAATGTTTCCGGCACCCACGACACAAGTCATTGAACTTAGTGTGGGGCTGTGAGTGTGAAAGCGTTTATGTTTTTATGTTTATATACCTATGTAAAAGAAAGTCGTGTTAGTTACACTATTCATAACTCAAGAACGGCTGAACCGATTTGGCTGAAAATTGGTGGGGAGGTTGTTCAGAAACAGGAGACGGACATAGGATACTTTTTAGGAACTTTTATTTATATAGGTGTATAAAAATCTTTTTCTCATACGTCACTCGGATTTGGTAAAGTACTAGGCAAACATAAGCATGAAGGAGGTAATAATATAGTCACGTGGCATTGTAACGCATGCCGGGTATGGCTTCCTAAACGTGCACAATCATTGACTGTAAGGCGGAACGAAGGTCGCCGGGACAGCTAGTACAAAATAAAATTCTTGCTAGTTTTGATAGAGATACCCATGACGTGGCTATTCTTTATGTAAATAACAACAACAAATGCTTTCACACTGGCAGCCTCGTAATATATAGGAAGACTTGTATCGAGGGTGCCCGTAACATTAATATCACACAAAAAGCTACAATCAAACCTAGAAACAAATTTCTCTTGGAGTCATAAATTATGTTCATACCTGGAATCGAACCCTGTGTAGAAAAGAAGAAGAAAGCGTGTAACCACATTATTAAAGTGCTCACTTGCGTAATTACGCTAGTAAGCATTTTAATGGTGTGATGATGTATCCGTACTTAAAAATTATAACAATGTTTCTTCGTTTTTCTTAAGGCTTCGCCCAAATTTATTAAGTTAAAAAGCCTATGTGTTTACCTTATACGTAGGAACGTATAAGTTATGTACATTCTAAATTTCATCTAAATCAACATCAAATAACATCTACAGGCTAAAGGTAGACCGAAGACTTTCACGAAGACACCAGTCGTTACTCATCTGTTCACCATTAAACATAAACTGTTTTTCATTTCTTGAGCCACAGAGTGGTTCATAATTGGAACAGATTACCGGAAGATGTTGTTTCTGCTACCACAATAAATGGATTTTAAAACAAGCTAGACAATTGGTTGCGCATTAATAAATAAACTTTGTTAGAAAAGTGAATTGTTATGACTTTCAACACTGACATATACATATATTCTGCTGCTCGTCTATAAATAAATAATTAGTTTCAGTTACAGCGTGAGGAGAAAACAAATACACTTAAATATTTACGATTACATACTTACGCAAACTTTTTTTATTTTTTATTTCTTTTTGAATTTATTCTTATTTATTATTGCAACACATACACAATATTTAAAAAAAAATAACATATTGATATGGACCATGTATCAAATAGGGTGTAGCAAAGTACATAGTTTGTGTTAGTTAGTAGGTATAACTAATTATTGTGTAGAATCACAACCAAATTTTGTCATGTATTTTTGTTAAGGTGTTCAATAAAGTGTTTATCTATCTATCAAATCACAACTTAAGTAACAAATATATATTATTATAACATTTGGTTGAGATTGCATAATAACCATTTGCACGATGTTCTTAAATAATGTTTAACAAATAGAAGTGATGTGATACTGAAGTGAGATTGTAACGTTTTGTCTTCTATAAAATGTATATTGTATATCTACTTAGGTACTTGTATTCGGTATTCTGTAGTATTTTATCGTATAAAATATTATCGTATAGAGCCACCCACTCACAGGTCCGCGCGATCGCAGCTTTGAGCTTACCCAACAATGTGGCGTTTTCCCCAAGTGTCACTCGTTGCATGAATAGGAGCCATTAGTGCCAGCGGGTGGCGCGGCGGCTACGAGCGGCACATCAGTTCGAGAGCTATTGGAAGATATGTTTGCTTATACAGAATATGGATGAGTGTAAACATTTAACCCTATATTGACCCGCCTTTATGAAGTTGAAAAGTAGCGTAGGTATAAGCTATGCACATTCCAAATTTCATCCAAATCCGTTCAGGCGTTAAAGCGTGAAGAGAAAACTAACATGCTTACACACTTTCACAGAAACTTTTGGATTTTTAATATTAGTGTGATTAATTGAGTAGCGTCAAGGTTAGAAAAGTATCTTTCGCTGAAAAAGCTAATACGGAAACGGCAAATTCGGATAACCATACTGCCAAAAAAGAAGTTAAAATTAGATGTGTAAATAATAATAATTAATTAATTACTATTATTATTTAATCCTACTAATATTATAAATCCGAAAGTTTGTGTGTAAGTGTGTAAGTATGTTTGTTCCCTCTTCACGCTTTAACGGCTGAACGGATTTGGATGAAATTTGGAATGTACATAGATTATACCTAGGATTAACACATAGGCTACTTTTTAACTAGATAATAGCGGGCGAAGCCGCGGGGCACGGCTAGTTATTAATAATATTAATTCTTGTCACTCTGACCTGTATATCTAACCTGTTCAGGACTAGCGATGCTGCTTTACTAAGAACTTGATTATGAGATTCAAATTCGCTTAGAATTCATATTAGAGAGAAACGAGTAGAATAATAAAAGAGTTGTTCTCGTTCGATGCAAATTTCCATCCGATAGATTTTACCTAACTTTATGGATTAGTTCCATTTTCACGTGGCCGTGAGTTTAGAATGCATGCCTAAAAAACTATTTGCCACTTAAGATTAAATGTAAAGACGACAAAACAATTACAAAATGCTACAACACCAGTGGTGCGGTCAACCTGATCAATCGTTCCTTGTTCAGTCAGGCTAGCGCTCGTATGTGTGACCCCTTATCCCTCTATTTTCAAATAAGGGTTACCGTCCTTTATAGGGCATGTCCGTCGACTGCCTTCAGGCGGCGTAATAAATCCTGACACCAGGACTACTCACTATTCTATACGACAAGCATTCTATAATTATTATAGCTAGTAAATATAATGTTCAGTAACTCCTTGTCTACGATATTCTAAAGCCGCAACGCGCCGCAGCCGCCACGCACCGCAATCGCAACCGGGTCGCAACCACATCACGAGAGGTAAATCTGCCGGTATATCTTGCCTGAGACACTTACTTGGTAGTGCCTCCAGTGCTTATACACAGGATTGGAAAAAAAACAGTTTTAAATATTTTAAACAAGTGTTTATATTGATATTTGTTTATTTGAACTGCCCGTTGGCTAAGTTGGGTGAGCTTTCGCCTTCTAAGCAGGGGTATCGGGTTCGATTCCCGGCGGGAACACAAGTTTTCTCCCCATGGATAATTTTTGTTTCTTGTTCTGGTTGTGATTGTGTGTGTGTGATGTGAATGTTTCCGGCACCCACGACACAAGTCATTGAACTTAGTGTGGGGCTGTGAGTGTGAAAGCGTTTATGTTATGTTATGTTTATATTTATGTTTTTTTTTTTACTTTTTACTTTAATCAATTAGAACCGTAATAATTTTTTTTCAAATTAGCTTTCGTAAATATTTATATAAATCGATCAGTTTTATTTCGTATCTCTAAACAATACATAACGCTTTACATACCTCGTAGAGACTAATGTTCGTTATTAATAGGGGAAACCTCAATATATACATATATATGTTTAAAGAAGAGGAATACCCTCTAATCCATTGAATTACTTTCTTTCGGCGGCCGACATAGGGACTTTCCTAGCGGGACTTTACCGTCCGGGAATTATATATAGGAGAGTAGAATTATATCGTAACCGGGAATTATATCGTATAAATACGAGAGCCGTTCTTTCTAATATTTCATTTAATTATAAATAAATACTTTAACTGATAACATCTTATAAAAATGTCAACTTCAAGACGAGAAAAACATACAATTTGGGAATGAAAAAAGTATTTCCAATGTCACATTATATTTCAATGTTATATCCTGCTTAAAACATGAAAATTTCGACTTACTTTGTGGTCGACTAGTTTCGGAAAAATTAGTTGTCCTTCATCAGAATGACTCAGACGCGCGATACGCTGATTAGATATTTTTGAAAATAGAAAGAGTTCCAGGCGAGGAATAAAAAATTGTTGTACCTATCTATCTGTAACACGACAGTAGCATCATTGACACGAATAAATTTACCTCGTTCCTAAACATAATTCACAACGATTGAATTAGACCCATTCCAAAACTAAAATTCATTCGATGAATTTTACTCGACAAACGCCTTTTTTGGAACGACCTCCTATAACACTCACCACAAATATTATTATAATATACAGTTTACCGTGACGTTTCGTAGACGGAAATGTTCCTTTTGTCACAAAGCGAACTAAAATAGCGCCTAGCGCCTGAAGTAAGGTTTGCAGCAAAGAACTCGTACCCTCGTATGTGTAGGCTTATGACTGTTTTTGACATTTAAATATACTGAAACCGTGCAATTTGTATTATGATTATTTATGATCCTGGTTATGGTCTTTTACAAAACATTTATTATATTAAACGGAAAATGCCGCAGGGTAGAGAATGAAATGAAACAGCTTGTTGAAAAATAGAGCAGCACTACTTTCATCAAAATTTTGCATACCTATCCAATCTGGCTGTATGAGTTCCAAAGATACACTACAGCGCTATAAAACTAGTAGAAAAACTAAAAATCCCGGAAAAAATTTAGTCCAAAATGGCGGACAAAATTCAAACCTCAGCACGTCCGTTCGGCGTTCGAGGCGCGAAAAAGGTCCGTGAAAAAATTGGGGCGAACTGGCTGTATCCGAGAACTCCCGGTTGCCTCGCGTCGAAAAACTTTAAAGATAGACATGAATTCGCTTTTAGTGTCTGATGGATGCAGCGTTGCAGCGAGATGTGGTCGGAATAGAAATCTCTAGCGAGACCGCGATTTACTTTTAAGCTTAGTTTCGATTCAATCGACGAGCGAGAGAAAGACGAAATTGGGTTTGATATGGTTCTACGCGAATAACTTACAATAAAGTAAATATTGTAACTTTAAAATAAGTATTATATAATACAATACATTGGCCTCGATTCTGATGTACACTCACTAAATTAAATTTAAACTATCCCTGTCTCTTACAAAATAGAACACAAGACAAAGATAGCATACATTTTAGTGCTGTCACGCTAGTTTATCAATTAAAATATGAACAGCAGAAGCAGAATGGCTCGTGTTTTTAGTCAACACCAATAACATACTCGACTAAGCTTGCATAGACATTTAAGTTCTGACTAACTTGACAGCACAGCAGTATGCTATCTCTGTCTTGTGTTCCTATTTTGTCAAAGACAGGAATAGTTTAAATTTAATTTAGTGTGTGACATCAGAATCGAAGCCAATGGTGCCGATTCTGTTGTCCAGAATTAGACTAAACTAGCCTAAAATTAGTTTTAGTCCTGCTTTAGTCCAAAACCTATTCAGAAAATGCAAGATTAGACTAAAATTAAGTTTGACAGGACTAAGTTAGTTTAGTTACTCTATTTAGTGAAAATGACCAAATTCTTATTCTGATGTACATGTTTTACGTCAAATTAAGACTAAAAGTAAAAATTTTAAACTCAAATTAGTCTGTATGAAAAGGATCTGGATTATTTTTAATGTGATCTTATACTTGAAAGAATAACACGTGCAATTAATGAAGCAAATACTGACCTACAAAGTCTATAATGGAGGAATATGTGATTGCGGCTCTTGTGAATACAATTCAATTTGGTTGCTGTTAAATTCAATTTTAGTCCTGTCATTTCAACTTTTAAATTAGGTTCAACGTAAAATCAGAATAGCGTTTAGGTAAACTTTGACTAAAATTAGTTAATTTTTAGTTTAGTTTAGGTTAGTTCGGTGCTTAAAATTAGTTTATTTTTAGTTTAGTTTAGGTTAGTTCGGTGCTCAACAGAATTAGCACCATTAACTCTTTATTGACACCAAATGATAAATACAGCTTGCAGAGAAACTTATAAAAAAATATTATATTCCTACTTCTTTGGTTCTACGACTTATTTTTCCCGAAAGAGGTACCTAGTAACAACAGTTAAATCGTACACTTTTATCTACGCTGCGGGTACGGGTAGGTATCGATCCTAACTAGCCGTGCGACGCGGCATCGCCCGCGTTAATTAAGTTAAAAGGTAGCCTATGCTTTATTGCGGAACCAAAAATATCTACATTTTAAATTTCATTAAATTCGGTTCATTCGTTACGGTAATACGCGGTAACAAAGATTCACTCGCATACACACACTCAAACTTACACATTTATAATATTAGTAGGATATGAAATTCGTGATTGTGGTTCTGAGTTGCGGTTGCCTGGATACGAGTATTTAAACATAGAGCGTGGCTGTGCGTGTGTAAACACACATATACTTAAATATACAAAAAAAAAATATCGGCTAAAAATTCAGAATCTCTGTTTTATATAAAGTGTAGAGAATAAAAGCAGCCAAATGCGTGTAGGATTCTCGCAACGATGCAATGTTTCCGATCCTCCACATAAGGGCGCGAACCTAACTAGCACGTCACTGATTTTATTATAGTTTATGAGTTTACACTGTAATCACTTTAGTTTAAAGGTTGTATATATTTGGTACCGTATTGACGATAGAGAAAAAATATATACAAAATGTATATTTTTTTATTACCAATAGGCTAGCATTTGACTGCCATCTCACCTGATGGAAAGCGACGATGCGGTCGACGTTGGGACATGCTTGCCTAGAAGGCCTCACTCTAGACTTGATGACGCCCAGATTGTACCGTTCAGGGAACAAAGACGCAGTATAAAAAGAAATAAAAAATACGATAATAAATAAATACCTACTCATACTAGAAATAAAGTCACTGTTCTCCATTTGAATCAGCTGCACGATTAATTCCTGTAGCTTAAGACCCAGTGGTCATAGATAACAAACCGGATGTAGAGGAAGGTGTCGCTCGCCGGCCGGAAGTGGCACGTTCCGTTGCGTTATCACAGCCACGTCCGGCTCCTGCGGTTAGCCGATGTAGCATGGGGCGAGATTTCACATGTGAACGAATGCCTGAGGTTACGTTCTGGAAAGATAGCTTTGTAATGTATTACCGTCGTCTCAGAACGAAATAATTTAAACGCAAGCAAAGCTTAAAAAAACCGACTTTACCGCTTTATATTCGGAACCTTGATCAGATTAAATGTATTGCACACACATTATTGACGGTAACTCAAAAAGAATAGATCAGATCTTGATCAAATTTCAACAGGACGACATGAAAAGCACCAGCTTTCAAATAAAAAAATAATCACCAGATTCGGTTAACCTAGAAAACAGTCGAATTTAGAACCTCTTCCTTGTTTTTGAAGTCTGTTAAAAACAGGATGTGTCGTAAAGATACGATAGAACACGATATTAGTGAAACTTTTGTATTACTGGAAAATATTTTGATTTTTCATCACATTATTTACCCCCGCTAGTATTCGACACAAAAAGGCTACGGATCATAATTTTAAAGCCCTCCCATAAGTTCACTACAATAAGGTTTTATAAGTTAGCTTATAAGCTAACATATAGCTAAGAGTATCGTCGCCTAATCAGTTGTAATAGTCAAATGTTTGCCAATCCTATACATGAAATGAAATACATTTATTTGGCACTAAGGACAAGATAAACAAACAACAAAAAAATTAAATAGACAATAAAAAACAGGTTACAAAGGTAATTAGGTATAAGTAAAAAAAGTGCCAAAAGGGTCGTGACTCAGCATTATTGCCAAGTGTAACTATTACTAACTAGGCGTCACATCTAACTAGGCGCTGATTTTCAGTCACATCCCAGAGGTGGCGGATATAAAATAGTAAAAATATAAAAAAATATATATGTATAATATCATATTACATTATTATAAATATATACAAAATATTATAAATATATAATAAATCAATAAATAAGATAAGTCAAAATAATATAAAACATACACATACATATATATAAGTATATATTTTATTTTATTTTATTTATTTAATAGTTTAGCACAAAACAGTGTACAAGGAATAGCTTAATGCTATGAAGCATTATCTACCAGCTTTCCTGGGCGTGTAAGAAAAGTGTTTGGGCGTGCAGCTAAAAGATACGCGTACATAAAATAAATAATAAAATGAGATTTTAGAATAAATAAACTACATCAAATAATTTTAAAAATGAATAATTAATTAAAAAATATATATATTTAAACAAATACAATATACTACTTACATATGTATGTATAACTAGCACATAATCAGAATACTTATATAAGATACAAATAAATAGAAATTGTTATTCTTGAACTTGTTCAGGATAAATATTCTTTATGTAATGTCGATGAATAAGTCTTTTAAAGATCAATTTACTTTGAGCCTTCCTTAAATGTTCTGGTAACTGATTCCACAACCGTACAGCCACAACAGCAAATGAGTTATCAATGAATGCAGTGTTGTGACTGGGGGTGGCTAGAATTAAATTATGAGAGGAACGTAATTCCCGTTCGTGAGTCTCAGAAAGAAATTTAAATTTTTGTTTAAGGTAGCTTGGTGACTTTGGATCATTGAGGACCGAGTAAAGGAAGCAGAGAATTCTTATATACCTACCTACTTATAAATTTACATATGTATAAAATGAACAACAAACAAGCAAAATAAAAAAAATATGTTAATTAAAATTATATATTATACAAGTTAAACTACCCGGCTTCACCCGTGTTCTATGAATCCCTAACAATCACTTTCAGCCCCCAATTTCATAACAATCAACACAAATCAAATTGCAATAACGCGTTCAGGCTGAAAAATGAATCAACACGTCCGAACGCTACGAAATACTCGGAATTAACAATTACGCGAACGGTAATACAATTATGTTGTAAATGGTAAAGGCAACAATTGTCAGGTTCACTCGATGGACTGTCATTACGTACTGCACAAATTGGTTGCTGGATAGGGATTATTATAAAAGGCTACAGTTAAAGGCCTCAGTGGCAATTATTTTTAACCCCTGACCAAAAAGAGGGGGTTATAAGTTTTAGTTGTATTGTTTTTTATTTTACGTGTTGGGTAATTGGTTTTATTATAGTTTGGCACTTCACCTATCAAAAGTCATAAAAAAAAATAAAATAAACAAATATTTTTTAAGCCATTGCATAGCTTCTATCGCGGGCCTTGAGCGTGGAGACCGAATCCAGAAATTCCGTAACGAAAATAACCTAACACCCCCACTCCGACCGGCACAGCGGTGATACTTTTTAGTTTTGCCATTTATCGATGAATAGCAGAACTTTAATGACTTTTTTTAAATATCACGCTTGTCTCTTTAGTTCAGCAACTCGCCTCTAGATGGCAGGAGAAAATATTGCATAAATAAAATAAATAAATAATTATAATTGCATAAGTTGATAAAAAGTGCTATGCAATAGCTTTACCGCGGCAGTCCCCGAGTGCCACACGTCTTTTTTATTTTGGGTTGCGTTGTCGATACCCGACCCACCTGCGGAGCATGGAGCATAAAATAAGCAAAGTAGCCTTGTATATAACAATCAATTGCCTCGAACGACCTGTTTTTTTTAGTACTGCCCAATAACAGGTTTGTTTACAAAAATAGGAAAAACCCTAAGGAACAGCCGGAAAATAGAAATTGATAATTTAGTATGGGAATTGCTAATTCGGATTACTTTCAATAGATGGCGTTTTCAAAAGTTCACCGGGTCATCTGATATATAATAAAATTCAAGATTCGGCAGAAAATGTTTTCGGGGATTGCTTCCACTAGCATGCTTGACCAGTTTCTTGGAACTCTCAGCGCCTTGTTCGTGTCGCACTTGAAGAATAAAATAAATATGCCTTATAACAAATATACCTACACTATTAAAAAAATAAATGAATCCTTTATTGATCGATCACCAATTACCGTCGAATCACGTAATACAATAAAATTATATAAGGTAAAAATGGCACCAATTTACGGTCAAAATGATGCCCGTTCCGATGGTGCATGCGTGCGGAACAAATTGGCAGTTGGTGAACAGAGAGCTACAAAATGTCAAGCTAAATAAATTATTGAAGGTTATATTATGCTTTTTTGTTGTCATTTAATTTGGGTATAGTATGCTTGTAGCCAAGGGAGCATCCATTAATTAAGTAATTAAGTGAGGCGATTTGGGTGAATTTTCGAACTCTTTTTTTTTTCATGATAAGCAAACTTTTGACCACTATCTCACCTGATGGTAAGCGACGATGGTGAGATGTCGTGAGGTTTTGCCCGACCGCCTCCCCTCGCCCCCAATCATTTTTAAAAATGCGTATATTTAATGTAAATAGTTCATATGTGCTTGATTGCGATTAAATCTAGGTCCCGTATATCTGTCCATAAGAGGATTATTTTTTTTCATTCATTTTTATTTTTCGTGAATTTTTGATGTTTAAATCATTATTTATTCAGCTTCTATTTTTTTTTCTTACTATTAAGATAACTCGCGCGAACTGTCAAAGGCGCATGTAAAAATAGTTTTTTTAAGTTTTCTGAAATTTTCCAATCATTTTCTGCTCTATTCTTAAAAGATTCTTAAATCGGTTAAGTCGTTCTGAAGTTATGGCGTGACCGAAGTAAAAAAGGGCATTTATACTTTTTCGAGTGTCCAAATATTTGTAGCTCGCAGTATATCGCCACAGTTGCTCGTTCGCTGCATTTTCGCGCCAGAATTATTGAGGTTCATTAAAATTAACCCTTGGACCGTTTCGGCTTTATTCGATGGCATGTTCGACACTAATTACAGGTAATTCGGTTACCTACATTTGTATTCTAGTTTTCAATAACCGAGCCAGCATGACTGCGTAGGCAAATTTTATTACCTAGTTTTAATTATTCTTTTAGTTTAGGCACAGAATGAGGAAGTTACTTTATCTGCCTGTTTGTTACCTTTTTATGGCTAAATTCGGTAAAGATATTTGCTGGGAGAGAATTAATCATGAAAAAGGATATTGGTTACGTTTTCCCTGACTACGGCGAAGTAAAAAGGAGGTACCTATTATTTTAGCATTTTGTCCGTATGTATGTTTGTTTGTGCCTCACAGGGTCCAACTAATAAACCGATTGTTCCATATAGGGTATCGTTAAATTTGCCTCAACTTTCCGGGTTTCATATAGGCTTGATAATATTTATCAAAAAAAAAAAAACAACATACAGTGTTCGTTGTAGTGATAAAGTAAGGCATTAAGTTTTTTTTTACATTTAAGTTAAATAGTTTTAAAAATGAAATGAAAAGGTATTATTCGTAAAAAAAGGTTTTTTATATTAAATAAAATATATATATTTGTAATGTTTACGTTACAGTTCATTTATTTTTATTTGATTCTATTATATTATTACTTATAATTATTCTTATTTTCTTTAACATACATTTTGAAATAATTCGGTAACATTGACTTGTCTTGTTCAAAGTAATGTTGACGCTTATTACATTTTTTTTGTTGGGTTTTAATTTTACGAGTATGATCTAATTATTATCATAATGGTTGAAACTGTTCATATGGTCAACTAGCCGTGCCCCGCGGCTTCGCCCGCTATTATCAATTTAAAAAGTAGTCTTTGTATTAATCCTAGGTATAAGTACATTCAAATTTCATAAATTTCCGTTCAGCCGTTAAAGCGTGAAGAGGAAACAAACATACTTTGCACACTTACACACAAACTTTCGGATATAAAATATTATTATTATCCAAGTATTTATTTAATCTCACGGGTCTGTGCCCGGACCTTTGTAAGGCATCAGCGGAGCCGTAGCCAACGCTAAGAAGCCCTTTGGTATAATTACAGTTTAATAATAACATATCAGGCGTGTCCAAACATACGACGCGACATCTATTGCGTTAGAAGTTGATGCCGTTTTATGCTTGCCCACGCCTTTACAATAAATATATATTATTAACTATGGACTGGGGGATGGATGATATTGGGTTGACAATAACTATGACTAATGCGAGTAAAAACTTAGAGTATTGCATTGTATATTTGATGGTTTATAAAATATCTGGATTATGGCATGAGACTACGGCACCTGCCAATTCCGCCTCATTTAAAAATATGTAGGCAGATGACTCGCCACCGACTGAACGGGCTCCCCTTAAGGGCCGCAAGCATTGGCGACATAAGGAGCAACGTTGGTGTGGATAGCTAAAGGGTGCTGAGAGGTGTTGCTGCAATTTCACTAAACGCTACTCCCGACGTTATGCCCTTTATCACTTCCACCCTTGGAGCTTAAAAACTTAGCTCTTGCGCCTCCACCCTCGGACGGCCAATTAAGGCAAGCCGAGGGTCAGGGGTCTCACTTAGCCCCAGGGAGTGTCTCGGGGTACGCGGTGTCGCCACGCACCGACGGTATTTTATTATTTTTTTATTACAGAGTAAACAAACGTTTGACCACAATCACACCTGATGAAAAGTGACGATGTAGCCTAAGGTGGAGCACGCTTGCTTAGTAAATACCTATTCACCTTACTTTTGAACACACCCAAATTGTACCTTTTGGGAAACACACACGACGGCAAAGCGTTCCATTCTTTTGCTGTTCTATAAATAAACGAAGACGCGAAACGTTTCGTGCGAATGAACGGTATCTCAACCGTAAATGGGTGACGCGACGCCGCCGTCCTTCTAGATGTAAGGTGGAAAAAAGGTGAAGCGGGAACAAGGTTGTGTAGTTCCTGAGCACATTCACCGTAATGTATTTTATAGAATACCGACAGGCTAGCAACTTTACGCCGATATTAGTTAGGATAGCTTCATGAAAGTCTTGACTTTGACTTCGGTGGGGCAGACAGTCATTAATCGAATGAACACGAAACATTTGGGATTAACTGCTATTATGCGATAGTCTCTAAAGATTAGTGTTGCAAGCCACATCAATTCACATTAACAATCGCAGTGCATAAAGTGTTACGTATACTGCACGTACCGATATACGCTTACAGCGGAAGTACGTGGAGAGTCAGAGAATTAACTTTTAAAGTGATTTTGGGGCAGTAAAATTGACTTTTTGCAAAGTAAGAAGTTTAGCACTAAACCATCACGAGTCACGACACTTGTTTTATTGTCTTGTTTTAAGTGGAGATAGATATTGGCGGTTTTGAAGTAAGCAAATCTGGTCCGGAGGACGCTCGGTTTATACTAAGGGATGCTTGTTAGAACCCACTTGTGAGTTTATTTGGATTTGTTTAGATATAAGATACGACGACGATGATTTAAAAAATACTATGACTTTATTACTTTACTTTAAAACTTCATTTATTTAATTGTGCCTGTTCTTTTATACATTGTTTAAAACGAAAGGAATTTTGTTCGTTACATGTCATCTTCTTTTTCTAGTTATTTTGGGAAAATTACCTTAACCTACGTCATCGTGAAACATGCAGGAGGGATCATATACTCAATTTTATAGAAAACTAGCTGCGCCCCGCGGTTTCACCCGCGTTGATAATGATGAAAAGTGATGATGATGATGATGATGAAAAATAGATGTTGGCCGATTCTCATAGATACCGGATAAGCACAAAAAATTTCATCAAAATCGGTCAAGTCGTTTCGGAGGAGTATGGCAACGAAAACTGTGACACGAGAATTTTATATATTAGATAATAGTGACAATTAAATAAACAAAATTCTTCAACACAAAAATTTACAAAAAAAATGCTTTATTAAATTATGAACTGAATCACATATAGCAATGATTGTTCTCAAGTTGCTAGAAGCTATTTTATTATTGAAGATTTGTTTGGTAGTTATCAAGAAATATTTGTTTAGATATGATTATGATCGCATAAACTGTTCTTAGTTAGTGCTCTACATTTAGTTTTGAACACAGAGTCTTATTATTGTCATGAACTATAGGATCATGGACATACCTAATAGGTATGTCATATAATAGATATGTCCATGATCCTCCGGTTGAGAATGGACATGGCATTATAGGTCATTACATAGATATATATATATATATTTATTTATATAATAGTTTACCTTTGCAAAGTTACATATTTCACGAATGCTTTGTGCTTTATTGATCTATCTTACATAGTCATTGTAACTAAAACTAAGCTATTTACTGATAGTTATAATTATTAACTAATATTACTAACTTGTATTATTATATAAATGTACTAGGTAGAGATTAGGAACTGTTTCCATGTGCCGGAAGTGCCGCGCGGATAACGGGGCGAAACGTGCCGGAACGTCCGATTCCGCTCGCCGCTGCACCGAGTTCCGCTTCCGGCGGAAACGCGACAAGAGCTGGATAATAAGCCCCAATAGTGACGGACAATATCACAGCTTCCTGAAAGGGTGGTGTGTGGCACATTTGATGAATGCGTGGTAGATTGGGAGTGAAATTAATAGTACAGAGATTTTTAATGGCTTGGACCTTTAATCGAAGATTTTAACTAAGAAATAATGGAGCGGAAGCTAATTAGATAGCTCTATAATTTCGTACCTATTTTAGTCCTCGCAATTATCTTCCAGGATAAGTAATTCAGGCTGCTAGATGGCAGTCCGTAATCTAAAAATGGATTTATCCTTAAATCTATAAAAATACATATAAGTACATGGAGCTAAGCTGTCTTGCTTAGCTCCATGTGAGACTGCAATGCGCTCCTATCCCTTAACCTTCCATTTGCAGTAAAAACTGGCAACTCGCTCTTTCAGTCGGCCCCAGTTCTGATAGCAGTCCTGCCTTTAATTTTGGAATGTAAAAAATCAGTCTTTTGTTTATGCAAATAAGCATAAATTTGATAAAAGAAAAAATCGAATAGTGTTTCCTTTTTAGTAGGCTTCAACCATAGATCTAGTAACCATCGTACAATACTCGTATTTTACTAGATTGATGGCTTAAGCTCGGAACTACTTTCTAGCTCACACCTGTTATAATCAAGAGATAAGCGACTATTCTGATAGTTACTCAAGATCGTCACAAAAACGTGACATTTCGTAAAAAGTGCTGTCATACAAATAAGAACAAAGGGTGTTTTCTCTGAAGGCCCCGTTTTAGCTGATTGCAGCGAGCGCGCCCCCAGGCATTGTTCCCGCGTTTTGTGGACGAAACTTGACGCCTCTTGACGACGAAACGCTGGATTGTGTTTAAGAATAAACACCCTACAACATGGGAATTGTTAAAAATAATTTAATATTGTTTTAGATAGCTTTGAGGCAATATAGCAGGTACTATATTGGCTTTAGTTGCACTAATTAAAGTGCTCTTGTATTTGAAGAAATAGGTACTTTAAAAAATAATACATATTTTGATTGGGTGTAACTAAACTATAAAGAAACCTTATAGGGCTTTTATTATGTATATTTTATTCAAATAATACCAAATAAAGACCAATTTTCCAAAGTCAGCTGCATTAATTCTAGATTTTATCGTTAAAGAGACAGCTATTTCAAGCTGATATTTTGCATTTAGTATCAATACCTTTTTTATTAAAATCTGCTTAAATTTTGTGATAATTTCAATGATCCTTCAATCGAAGTACCCTTATAAAATTAGAGAACACTCAAAATGATATGGTAACATACAATAAAACATACATTTATTCAAAATCATATAAACATGATAGTAACGTACATTAGTAGACTACACCAATTGATGGCATAATTATATAACAAATGCACCCCAAATGCCCAGTGAAATGTGACAGTGTCGAATTCGAAAATCAATAGTGATACGGAAGAGCCCTCGTGGTCTCACACGTCAAGAACTCTCAACTCAAGGGCTTTGTCGACTCTCCTGGGATAGGAGACATGACGTAGACTTGAATAAGTAGGACGGTACCTATTAGTACGCTACGATTGCTACCTCTGTTAAGAAGCTGTTAATTTTTTTATTAATATTTGATAGGCTAACGTTAGAGTACAATAGTACTCTTGTACTATTTTCTGTTATTTCTATTATATATATTCTTCTTTCAACAAAGGTAGCATTTGTAGCAAACTAATAGGTGATCAGCACTCAGCATCAGGTGAAATATCATCTGATGCTAAGTGATGATATCAAGGATTGTAATTACGAGAGGCCAAGAATAACGGCTCTTAAAGATAGTATTTAGTAGTTTTTCGTTTTGTTCATTATTAGGTATGAAGTAACATCTATTTAAAGCTGCCGTTTAGCATTCAGTAAATTATGACTTTTGGTAATAAAATACGTATTAGTGTATTTTAGTTAAATCTGGTAAAGCACTATTGGGTTTCGTTTCTTAACTTTGAAAGAATTAATTATTACATAGAGATTTAATTAACATCCTATATCTCAGGGCGCCAAGCGCAGATAATTTGGAACTTCAGTTTAAAATTCTGGCGTAAACGCAAACTGGTGGGCGAATTGCTCGTCTCGTTGCACAGTTAAAAAAAGCAAACACTTTTATTATAGTAGATATGACGACAATATGATAGCATGGTCCCCAGTTCTTGAGTTTGTAGTCATAAGGGTGAATATTTCATAGCTTCACATTCGAATTCACAAGCATGTCACAGAGACAAATTGGAGGTTCGATGCGGGTTTCCTGCGAGTGGCCATTAGTGAGTCGGAGAGCCCTCGCCTCACGCCTCGAGAGCGCTCCACTTGAGGGCTTTGTCTCACTCTCCACTATATCACTATTGTGACTATAGTAGTATGACAGTGTGTTCTCACGTGTCTTTTTCTTTTACCACAATAGTATTATAAATTCAAAAATGTGTGTGTGAGTATGTTACTGGATTTGATATTAATTTGTATGTAGTTTAGACCCTGGACTTGATAAGAATTATTTTATTTATACTTTTTATATTTAATTGCGGGCAAAACTGACACGATTTGTTTGTTTTAAAGTTACCTTAGTGAAGATTTTGCTCATAAATTAAAGGAGGTTTCATGTTTTCAGGTTTTATACAAAATGTTCAGTATGGTTATTTGATATCATTCAGTAATTAACTTGATATAATTTGTATTTAAACAAAATATGCCTAATTATTTTGTCTGTTACTTAAGCGGGGAATCAGGTCCACTGATTTTTTATATGTAATAGATGATACCCCTCAAAAATAATACAGTGATTATCATGTAGAAAAACTCGCACCGATCCGAATTCTACATCTATGGTGTTAAGTTTTCTTGAAAATTTATTTTGAAATATTTTAACTCTATTTCTCTTTCCCATTCACTTTATATCTCTCTTCCTGGCTTCGTATAACACATAATCACGAGTGATTTTTTAACAGGAACCTTTGATAAAAGTATTTATCACGGAATAATGTTCGGATGGATCTTCCTTACTATTTTGACTTATACTTACATGGCTATTAGAGGTTATTAGATACAAATAAAGGGTCTGGATAGAAAAGATGTCGATTACTTGACAAGACATCCGTTCAAATTTATGAAAAGGGTTGATATTCAGACACTAAGGGAGGCAATAGACTTCCCATTCTTAGTTGCACAATACGTCATCAGCTAAAACCCAGGGGCTTCAATGCCTCTACTGCATATAAGGCTTAGTCCCAAGGGATTCGTTGGTCACAGTTCCCCTTTATATCACGGACCTCGACATAAAACAGAAGAATTTCACAAAAAAAATAAGTAAAAAAAACCTACAGGTTTTGACATTCTAACAACTTGTATTGTATATCTAGTTTTGTAGGTGCTTCCTGTTCTACTGGGTGTAACCTGTAGCACTTTTTTAAACTCACTGTTTTTTTTATGTTAGCTTAGCCCCATTACTTTGCCCGCATTAATCGAGATAATTTGAAGCATATGCTTACATTTTGAGAAATATCGTTACTCTGTTTATGTTGAGGACATCAAAATGTGTCCAGCCGTTAAACATAATACCTCGTTACAAACACATACAAACTTCCTCTAAGCTCATTTCTAGCATATGGAGCAAAAACATTTTTTAAATAAATGTCCTGATAAGTGAAATATGTTCTTGTTGATTTCTTTCACTTAATAAACTAATATACTAATATATTGACATTTATGATTTTACTAGATGTTTCCAGCGGTTTCGCCCGCGTAAATTAAGTTGAAAAATTTACTATGTGTTAATCATCGGTATTAGCTATATACATTCCAAATTCTATTCAAATCCTTTCAGCAGTTGCAGCGAGAATAGAAAACAAATAAATTTACAGATTTACACAAAAACTTTCGCATTTATAATATTATACTAGTTGCGCCCCACGGTTTTACTCGCGTAAGTCCCGGACCCGCAGAAATTCCGGGATAAAAAGTGGCCTATGTGTTAATCCAGGGAATCGGCAACCTTCATATCAAACTTTATCGAAATTGGCCGTGGGTCCTGGGTTCGATTCCCGGCAGGAGCACAAATTCCTTCCCAAGGGATTTTTGTGTTTCTGGTTCTGGGTGTAATGGGTGTGTGTGATGTTAATGTTTCCGGCACCCACGATACAAGTCTCTGAACTTAGTGTGGGGCTGTGAGTATGAATGCGTTTGCTTGTTTGTTTTGTTGTTTAAACTTACGCCTTTATAATATTAGTGTGATGTGATAAGTGTGATATAATGTGACTACGAGAGGTGATAAACTGTTGATTTGTGAGAACATCAATATATAGATACCGATGTTCGATGTTTGTTGTTAGCATACAATTTAAGATAGACGCATGTAGTAGATTCTTGTCCGATGGAAATAACTTAATAATGAATTCGAACAACGAAACTTTAAAATAAAAATCTAATTTACCGAGAACAACCAAGCAAATAAATCAGCATTCCCGCTATTCGAATTGCCACTTCACTCCCATTCACAGCGAGTGACTCCGAAGAGCCTTTTACTGCCGTTCAGCATTTCCGCGATTCTTCCACCCACATAACTAATGCGCATAAATTACTTCACAAGGGCACTTGGCCGCGAAAATATGCAAAATTACGAGTAATATGCAGCTCGGTCTCATGTGTACAGTTATTAGGAAAAGTGGAAGCTGTAATAAGGGCGCTCCAAGAACTCCGTACGCGCTATTCAGTCGGTGCTGCTCTTATGAAGGTTATATTAAACTTTTATTTTTAAGTCTACTCAGTACTCAAGTTTTGTAACCATGAATACTCATGAAATATGTTATTATTATGTGCCGGTTACTTAGTGTTTTTATACAAAGTGCACTCTGTCTAAACGTAAATGTGAGCATGACTTCGAAACTTAGTCTCTGAATTTTTGATCAATGTACTCATTGCTCGAAACCTATGTTGACTGTTTCAATCAAAGGACGTGCTACTTTGTTCACGTGAATTGCTCAGCATACCTACGGGTAAGAGTTTTTTTTTTGTGTTCTGTCATAGTCTTCGAGTCGATTCATCACTTTCATGAGTAATATGTATGAAAGCTTTGGATTATAATTTTTAGATACACAATTAATGTATATCTAGGTAAAATGTTGTTTATATCTGAGATTCTATACAATACATATTCGGAAAAACATCCAAAAACCTTCTTGATTGCACTTTTACCTAAACTTTGAACTTTACTTTTTTTTTTTGCTCCTTTTATGTGCAACTTACTTTTGTATATATTTACAATGTGTTTTATAGAAAGTGTTAACTCGTTGTTGTGTATAATAAATTAATTTTCTTTCTTTCTTTAGCGTTCATAATGTAGAAAATAAGTAATTTTCAAAAAATCAGATAGGTACATATTAAATGTGTGAGATTTCTTTTAAGATATTTTCATAACTGATAAATTGTAGGTTTATGTGTAGGTACATATGAACCCGCACATAAATTGTGAAATTGTGGCTTTTTGAAAATCACTTATTTTCAGGAACAATTTTTATAAAATCAATGAATATCTTACTTATTCTGTATATTTTTTTTAGAACTAACTGTACCACCACAAAACCCAATTTATTTTGCTAAATCCAATCCAGTTTGTCTGGAAGAGATAGTTTTAAGTGATAAGACCGCCCATTGCACTAGCCTAAGTTATGTTTATATCTTTCCGCAATTAAACTACGGGCCAATTGCCTATATTTTCTCAAACTAAACTCAATCTATATACAGCAAAGAACTAAGTTACACTACAAGACATCGAGCTTATAGGTAACTCAAGTGCTAATGGTGTTAAATGAAGAGTTGATCTATCTATGTATCCGAATTTGTCGCGTTCACTCCCTCAATTCGAAATAGAGATTTCAATCATTGCGTTGGACAAAACAACACGCTCTTAGATCATATTGTAAATTAACTTTTCATTACTTTAAAGTATATTTAAAGGTGTCATAATAATAATTAATACAGCCATGCTTGGGTTGTTCCGTACTCATCCTATGACGTCTCATCCTACGGCTATTTTTTTCTTAACTCAACCGATTTGTATTATTAACTTAACCGATGGCAATTTATATATTTTTTATTCTTAATTCATCCTATGCGTATTCTTTGTTTATTGGACCCCAATTTGCCGCTTTATAGACGTGGCGTGGAATTATGAACGAGAGGTTTTGACAAAGATAAGGCACGAATGCGAGGGTAGATTGCTTGGGCGAAATAAAAGGTCTGTCATGTTTCGCAAATAAGTGCTTTTGTGACTAATTGCCACGTTTTGAGTGGTGGTAGTGATTGATAAGTAAAAAGAATAAAATGAGGGTTCGTGAGAATAAAATTTTGGCACTGGTGATTCAGCGTGTTTTCTGTTATGCATTTACTTTCGGAACCAATTTTATTAATGTGAAACACTTTTTTTAGTGATGTATCAACTGCTACACTGGGACTTCGTAGACTCTACGGAGTCTACGCGAATCGTAACATCTAGATAAATAGATGTGTATCACTACGAGTAGTTGAGCCACCATAAAAATATGCTTTCTTTAGACTAACCCTTCCTCTGACTTGATCTTTCGGTGTAGGTCAAAATACAAATCTTGTTGAAATCCTAGGGCGGTATTCATATTCTTTACGATCATCTGGTTTAATCGGTAGTTAAGCATCCTCAAAAAGTTAATAGTGACTACCCACAAATGGGATGTTTTATTAAGCTAAACTAATCTCAAAACCTATACTGCGAGTTATATATGTAAAATAATTATATCAGCAATTATTAATTACTACATGAGAGCCGCGACTTTGCCCGCGATAATTAGTTTACGTGTCATTTTTTAATTTCATTCGAGTCGGTGCAGGCGGTTAAAGCGTGTAAAGACAAATACACTTACACAATTACACTCAAACTTAATTAAACTTAATATTAGTGTTTTAACTTAATATTAGTGTAACTAGTAGTGTATTAGTGTTTTAACTTAATATTAGTGTAACTTTTAATTTTAAAAAATTAAACTGTTTCACAATCATAGCCCAACACTAAGTTCGAAAATTTGTGTGGTGCCAGAAACATTCACATCACACACACAATCACAGCCAGATCCAGACACAAATTTTCTTAGGAAAGAAAACTTGTGTTCCCGCTGGGATCCAAATCCCTACTTAGAAGGACACGCACCCAACTAAGCCAACCGGCAGTTCAATCCAATTAAAAGAACTATATCACTAAAGGTCAATTATCTTACTAAAGGTCAATTATAGTTAAACACTTTTGCACCTATTTCATTCATACGTATATACACATCGAATTATACGCTCAATTCGTGAAACATAACGAATAGCGACGATACGATCACTAAACGCGGTTCTGTTGCTATTATACTCGGTTGGCATAATAGGACAATAGTGCACAACTCTAATTGGCACTCACAGTTACGAGCCGCGACGGGCATTTGTGTGAGCATCCGGTGAAATTTCTATTGTATTGTTATTGACATAGTGTAAACACAGCAGAAATGCTACAATGCTTTGTTTCAATGGGAGCTGACTGCGCCTGCGAGGTGAAGCCGTCTAATAGTAGACGCTTAAGTAGATGCTGTTTACTTTGAGTGAATACGCCTAAGTCTCACAACTTGTACAAATTATTTTAGTATAGCGTATGAATAAAGATATACATATATCTCTATATTTAGGTATAAAGATATATACTCTATATCTATATCTAGGTATAGCATGTGAAATATTAGCTGTCTAGCAGTAGATACGGATTATATTATTTATTTATATTTCAAGAAAACTGATATAGACTTCTATTAATTTTGATTTACGCTTTTTGAAAAATATTTCTTAGTTTGAAATCATCAAGGATTTTGTAAACGTAGGTTTGTTTCCTATCTCGATGGGAATAACTTAGTAAATAGCACCTAATAAGTGTTGATGTATTGCTGTTGAGTGTTTTTCAATTTCTTTCTCTTTTTGCTGTGCAATTTTTTATCTATATATCCTTTCTCTCTTCCCCTTGAAAATTGGTCAAAATTTTATGTCAGATCAATTACCTACTCTACAATTATTTGATTTTGATTTTGATTTTGACCTCCTTCATTTTTACCATCACTAGATGAGAGATAAAACCTTGCAAGAGGCGAAAAGTAAGAGCATCTAACAACTAATCAAACTTTTTCATTCCCTATAACGTCAAGTAGAATTATTTAAGCTTTACCTACTTACTAAATTACATTGTGATTAGTAGTAAAAAAGATAACAAAAGTGCTCAGTTAGAAGTATACATAACTGCCCAAGCCTATTACACTTTTGCTGATCAACAAACAAGGCTTCGGTAATCTAAAACATGCGGTGTCGCACAAGAATGGTCATACAAATAAGAATTTACGAAAATATAAAGAATCAATCCTATACTGTTACTAGGCAGTGTGAAAAGCAAAAAGAAAATAGTAATTATTATATTATTTTTGTCATATTAAAGAATCAGTTCTGGGTTAATAGACTGTGGCACAACTCATATCCCGATTGCAGAGATCCGTTCGTATCTGATTTAACAATCCAATCAGATAGGATATTGTTTTTAAAGGATTCGTTTGCATCGTTTTTGGAAATATCGAGATACCAATTTGCATGTACAAATGCGATGGAGTCTGCTTCAGAGTATGAGCACTCTTGGTACCTTCAAGATTTTTACCGTAAGATATTTTAACTGGGTTACATGTACTGAATCGAATCAAAACTTTGATTTTAGAACTCCATGAAAAGCCATGTTTTTGTAAGAATTTGAATAACTCTGAAACTTAAGGTTCTTGGATGGCGGTTGGGCATATTATCGTGCTCGCCTGACTTGCTATTCTGTACCGAAATTCAGTCGTAATACGACGATACACGTAAGACACAAGTCGAAAAATCGGTCGCCATAATCACAAAAGAATATGTTTTGGTGGCTATCCTTAAGGGGCAGTCATTCTAAGCCTAGCATGTTGGCCATTTTTTTTTTAATGTTTTCTAAGCAAACATTATTTTACCATCTTCAAACACATCATCAGTTACCTTCAGGTCAGATATTGGATAAACGCTAGTATATTAGAGATAAAAAAGGCTTTGTATTAAAATATCATTAAAATTTGTAGTATCGTATCATATTTTTATTGACCCCCGACACAAAAAGTTCCGCTTTTTAAGATTAGTGAGGGTTAATGTTATATGTTTAACGTGTGTATCTGCATGTCTGTCAGTGGCATTGTTGCTCCCAAAAGAAAAAAACGATTTTGCTTTTTTTTAAAGATAAGATTTAAAGATTCCCCAGAAATAAAAAATGAACATTTTCGCACCTAAGAAAAAGCAACAACATCTATTTTAATTCACTAAAGTTGCATGACCCACAAGTACAGTCGAGAATAGAACCCGAGTGTTTGAAAATAGCCAACTTCCTTTTCCAGGCCTCTTGACTGTACCATGGCACGCGAGACCCAAGGCTAGTACTCACAAGTTACAAGAACGTCTATAGCCGGTGTTGCGTACAAAGGCTTCTCAAGAGCTCATCACGACTAAGGCTTTGAGAAGCTGAATTATGCACTAGTGAATTATGCACTAGATGGTAGAGGCTGTAAAAGGTTAAATAGGTTCTTCTGTGCTTGTATCAGTCGTTGTAACTTAGCTCTCTTTGCTCTCAGGTATACTATTATTACGAGTCACCGTTTTTAGGTTTTATTTACTCAAAAGTAAACAAGTTGCTCCTCAATCTTGTGCACTAAGCCAGTAACAAGGAATAAAATATTTCAAGTGTGTACATATTTCATAATAAAAGTCCTAGTCGTTTTTTAGTAGTTTTTTACTTTGACTGTGGCACAGTCAAAGTAAAAAAAAGAGCCAAGGTCCAGTCATAGTCAAGTCATGCACTAATGAGATATCTCGACAAGCAAGCATACTACATTTTGTCCGCATCTTCCTTTTGCACCAGGTGAGGTAAATGCAAAATAAATAATAAGTAGCTGGCTATATTATCACAAAAAATTTAGAGTGATTAAAGCGGATTTGAAAAAAAATATATAATTAAATGTAAAAATTTTATGGGTCATGCAAGAAACATAATTTTAAATTTTTCTGTTTTTATTTGTTGAATGGTAAATGTTAAAATCAAGAAATAGTTTCCAGTCAACTCGTAGTCTGGCCGAAGAAAATTGGGAAAGGACGGAAAGGAAAAAAGCAAGCCTCATTCATATCAAGTTGAGCAAGAAGATAATGTTGCTGCAAGACAAAATATAGAACTTACTCTACTGAATTTCATAACTATAACAAGTTAAAACATCTTAAAACCATACAAAATACGGACTGGACTCGCAATCTTGTGTAGAGTATACCGGAATACAGAGACAAGCCGTTACACAGAGTAGTGGGGCCTGGAGAGACGGCATTCAAAGCGATGCATTCGAATCATTCGGACTATTGAATCGATTAATTCGAGTCCAACCGCAAACAACGATGCTTGACGCGATGCACGCACCACCACCTTCGCTTCGCTTCAGTATTTGCAATTCATCAAGGAAATGATATTGGGATGGAATTCAGGACTTATTGATATTATACGAGCAATTCTGAATTTACTATGATGGTCCAGTTCAAATAGCAATTCAGACAACGCTATTCATACCTACCTCGTGTATATCCTACTAATCTTATTCCTTCCTTCCACAACACTGGGTGTCCTAGTATGGGAACTAGAAATCCCTTTTTGTTCATAATTGAAACCTAACTTATGTGTACATCTTACCTACATGCTTGTATATTATGTTATCGTAGAATAAGTAATCGGTTTTTCTTTTTGTTCATAGTATTTTTTGTGCTATGATAATTCTGATAATAAAAGTTATTATATTATTATCCTATCTAATTTATTCTGGGGTAATTTGTGCTTTTTATTCTAGGTGTGATTGTGAATGTTGCCGGCGCCGAAGATAAAATGCTTTTAACTTGCGTGCGGACTAGGGCTTGCAATCCGGATATCCGGATATTCAAATTATCCGGATATCCGTTACATTTACTAACCGAATAAATCAATCTCCAGTATTCGGATTTTTCGAATATTACGAAATTTTTTTTTTACAAATAATCTACTTATTGATGGAAATAAAATGTCTTATTGTATAATAAAACAATAATAGCAGTTTTCTCTGTTGTCACTCATATCATACCAATAATATTTCCATAGTTATCCCTCCCCGTCACGCCAAGTGGATTTGCTTATTAGCTAATAACATAACGAATGTAACGACAGTACGACGTTCCCCGCACTACCTCACCTCACTAAATTTTAAATTAATATGTCTACAACTTTGTGATCTCATTTGTTTGTTTTAGTTTTAAACAGAGATTGATTTATTCTATATAACTTTATGTTTTTCATTTATAAAAAAAAACTATTTTATACTATATTTTTATACTATATTCGAAAAATCCGAAATATCCGGATATTCGTATATTTTGGATAATTACTATCTATTTTATCCGAATACTAAATATGAACGGATAATGCAAACCCTAGTGCGGACTTGTCTGTGCAGACGTGTGAAAGTGTTTGTTTGTGTTTTTATGATTATATATGGACCATAACATTTGACCAATATCCCGTTAATTATGTTGCGCGTATGTGCTTGACCACACCAGATTTTTATAAGTCTAATGATCGACTGTGATAATAAACGTACTCGAATTGCACTACAACACATCATAAAATTTCCAAATAAAAACGAATCCGGAATTTGACATCGATCTAGAGCAATCCCGTTCCACAGTGTCACTCGTGCATTCATACAGTGTTCACTAAACTAAGTACAAACCATTTGACGGGTGGAAATACATTCATACAGTCCTATTTCACAGCCGTATGTCCGAAGAGAGTATTTATGAATAACATATGAGCATTGAGAGCCAGCTCCGTGAGCACTCTCAGGCATTCATGAGTTCCTGGTACAACTAAATGCTTAAATAATGGAGCTGCTTCCACTTAGCCTAAACTCTCTCGTTCTATCTAACTAGCCGTGCCCTGCGGCTTCGCCTACTATTATCAAGTTTAAAAGTAGCCTATGTGTTAATTCTATGTATAAGCTATGCACATTCCAAATTTCATCCAAATACGTTCAGCCGTTAAAGCGTGAAGAAGGAACAAACATACTTACACATTTGCACACTTACAAACTTTCTGATTTATAATATTAGTAGGATAATTCAGGTTGCTTCACAGACTTTCAGTAAAAATACATAATTGCTTTTTAATGTGATAAGCTACGTGATATTTGTGTAACTATCTGGTTGGGAAGTGATGATATAATCAAGAGAGTTAAACACGCTAGGCGAAGACTGGCTCACAAAGAAAGCTGCTGGAACACACATAGGTACTTGAGGGTAAAGAACATCGGTATTTTTCAAAATCTCAAGCCCGTGGTAGGATCTGAAACCACGGCCTCACGAATGGGGGCCGGATCAGTTACCACTGCGCTATCATCGCTTCAAATATTTCAAAATTAATATGTGTCGCGTGTTACTAAGAATTAAAAGTTTTAAGTATGTCAAGGTATAATAAAATTCTGAACTATCATCATTATAGGGTTATATTGTAGACTTTTTCAGATATCCTGACACCCAATAAAGCCAAATTTTACACTCACAGCCCCAAACTAAAGACTCGTTTCTTGGGTCCCATAAATATTTATATGACTCACACAATCATACTCAAAACAAGAAGTATAACTCACAAACATTGTTCCTGCTGGGTTCGATTCTCCACCCAAAACCAGCAGCGTATACAAATTATACACATTCCACATCACCTAATAGTAATTACACAAAATATCCTACGCTTTGTTTTATAGCGTACACTTCAAGATAAACAAGGAAAAATTGCTACAGATGTCGACGATATTTCAATGCAATTCTGCAAACATTTAGATGCTATTTTCATAACAAACAAAGAATAGTGAGTAAATTGCACAAAGTCCGGACGGTGCGGTGTTAAGACGGGATAAGAAATGGTTCCGCGGATCCATTTTCTTGATTAATTCCTCTTTCATGATTCGCTCGCTTCAGAAATGTAATTGAACATTTTTAATTGTGATCGTTTGTGTCAATTACTATAATGGGTTTTTTTGACATGACATATATGCTGTATTTGTCAAATACGGTTTCATTATCTTGTAATGATCTGCTCGGAGTTTAGCCGCGTTGTTGATTTTGTATAATTTTCCGAAACCTATGATTCTTCGATGGTTAATGTGAAATAATGGTGGATTATTAACCGTTAATACTTAGTAAACGTGCATAAGTGTAGGCAAATGATACCAAGACGAATTCATGATTTTCGCCTTCGCTCCAAAACTTCAATAGAAGTTTCTACCACTTTACTAAGGCATGACTTGACTATGACTGGACCTTTACTCCTTTGACTGTGACTTGTGACTTGGACTTTTAATATGAAATACACTTGAAATATATTATTACTTGACACTGGCTAAATGCACAAGATTGCGAAGCTAAAATAAAAAAAAAAAAAAATAATCTGTTCAGTGGTGGTGAAACCGCATCCTAAATTAAATCTTGTTTTAAAATCGTCTCGGGGTTACCTAATTCCCTAGAAGTAGAGGCCGCCATCTTAGGGAACGCGAACTGAAAGGGAAATGCCTTGGAGTTGAAACTAGCCAGAGTAAGAGGAAAATAAAATGCCTCTCGAGGACCACAGCGCTGGAGAGACCTTGAATGCATGGTATGGGAGATTTAAGAGCTTAAGTCTTAGGGAGAGGACCCCGCGAGACTTTGATACTTAAATTGTTCAGTACTGCGGATTTGATGATACCTTTATAGGCAGGTGTGATGGTTACCATAAACATAAACGCTTGCACACTTGCTGCTTCAAGTATGTTCCATAGTAAGTTCGATGACCTGAGTCATGTGGCCGGCGTGTGTTGAGAATATTTAAAACACACACGAATCATACCCAAAACCAAAAACATTTTTTTTTTTTGGGTAACAAAAAATGTTCTTACCGAAAATCAAACCCTATACCTGCTGCTCGTAAGGTAAACGCGCACACCACTAAGCCATCAGGCTAACAATTGCTTATTTTCATTACTAGCCCCGCGGCTTCGCCCGCTATCATCAAGTTAAAAAGTAGCCTTTATGTTAATCCTAGGTATAATCTATGTACATTCCATATTTCATCGAAATCCGTTCAGCGATTAAAGCGTGATGAGGGAACAAACATACACACAAACTTTTGGATTTATAATATTTGTAGGATACAAACAAAACGCAAACGCATTCACACTCACAGCCCCACACTAAGTTCAAAGACTTGTATCGTGGGTGCCGGAAATATACACATCACACACACATTACACCCAGAACCAGAAGCACAAATATCCCTTGGGAAGGAATTTGTGCTCCTGCCGGGAATCGAACCCAGGACCCATGGCGCAGAGGGCGGACACCTGTCCACTGCGCCAAGTGGGTCGTCAAAGCATAGTCGTAGCATAGTCTCATTCAATATTTACCAGTTTAAACATGTATTGTCTAGTAGGTACATGATAAAATTATCACCTACCGAAAATACATAACAATTAATGTTCTCATATTTATCATACCACTGAGCAGTTCAAATGAACATATGTTATTACCTCTGCTACAGATGCATTATGTACTTAATGTACCCCATTATCCTACCACAATGCGGAAACCTCTTCCCCGCTCCCTCATAAGTTATTACCTCAACTCGTATAAAACATGGTTATTTATTATTATCTTTATCAAAACGTACATTGCTACATTTAGCAATGCATGATTGATAATTAACAAACACAAAGAATGCGATATGAATAATGTGATAAAAGAGAATATACTTACACTAGCTTTTGCCCGCGGCTTCGCTCGCGTTAAGAAGTACAACAAACTTTCATCCCCTATTTTATCCCCTTGGGGGTAGAATTAATCAAAATCCTTTCTTAGCGGATGCCTACGTCATAACATCTACCTGCATGCCAAATTTCAGCCCGATCCGTCCAGTGGTTTGGGCTGTGCGTTGATAGATCACTATGTCAGTCAGTCAGTCAGTCAGTCACCTTTGAGTTATATATATTTAGAAGATAATTTTATTGACAATTTTAGTCGAGGAGCTTTAAAAAAAACGCTTTCGCCCTCACAGCCCCAAATTAAGTTCGATCTTTGAAAAAAAAACGCTTTCGCCCTCACAGCCCCACATTAAGTTCGATGATTTGTGTCGTCGGTGCCGGAATCATTATCATCACAGACATACAATCGCAACCAGAACCAGAAACACAAAATTCCCTTGGGGCGAAAACTTGTGTTCCCGCCGGGAATCTAACCCGATAACCTTGTTTAGAAGGCGAACGTGCCCTCAACTAAGCTGACGGGTAGTTCAAACAGTTTAAATTAAACATGTTCGACGTCTCAATTGAAATAGATGCCGTTTCCTAATCAAAATGATTGGTTTTCAATTGTTATTAAAGTTTCAGATGAATATTTATTTGTCGTGAGATTATGAGAAGGAAAAAGAAACCAGACTCAGTTTAGATTCGTTTTGTAATCTACGACACTAGACATATGATAAAAATCTAAGATTCTACACAATTCAGCTTTTTTGCAGCATCCAGTAGGGTAATTTCTAAATAATTGCTCATTTCATACCTTAAAAAGTCAGTTGTAAATATAGTATGTAATCATTTTGTATAACATTTTACGCATTCATAACTCTATCCTACTAATATTATAAATCCGAATGTTTGTGTGTAAGTATGTTTGTTCCCTCTTTACGCTTTAGCGCCTGAACGAATTTGGAGGAAATTTGGAATGTATATAGATTATACCTAGGATTAACACATAGGCTTCTTTTTAACTTGATAATGGCGTGCGAAGCCGCGGGGCATGAGTACTTGTCCATAAGTACAGGAATCAATACCAATGCCATATATATTTTTTAAACTAAAATACATCTAGACAGCAAAAATAGCTGTGGCATCAAGCTTATAGGAAACTCAAGTGCTGAAGCCCACTACCTATGGCTAGCGATCCCATCATGCTGACGGCATTTAATACTAAACTTAAAAGCTCCAGTGCCATTCTCCAGTCTTCACGAGGCCATTGCCATAGTTTGTAGAGAGGCTAATTTTCGGGATTCAAACCAGATAACCAACTCATCTAAGCCAACGGGTAGTTCAACTCTAATGTTTAAATAACTTTAAATTTAGCGCAAAAATGATTAAACTAGTGCTCGTCCACGCAGCTGAATTTTATTATACCCATATGTCATTTTCCCACTTAGATGACTGGAATCCGAAAGAATTTCCATCTAAAGTACCTATCTGATATCTGATCACCTTGGAGAAATCCGGTATAGCTTTATTTACATAAGACATTTAAGTATATTTTCGATTTCGCGCGGGTTTCATTGTTTTTATCGTGGAATTTATACATATCCCCTTTGATGTTATCTAGCAGATCATGTGTGATTTTTTACCGACTTCACAAAAAGGAGGAGATAGTCAAGTCGACTGTATTTTTTTTTTATGTTTGCTACCTCATATCTTCTTTCCACGCGAACCGATTTAGATATTTTTTTGTATGAAAGATGTTGATTTCCAATTGGTTCCATTTAAATTTGATCAAGATCTGATTAGTAGTTCTTGAAATATCTTCAATAATTCGTGTTTAGTACATCTAATCTGATCAAAGCTCCGAAGATATAGCGGTGAAGTCGGTTTTTTAAAGCTTTGCTTGCGTTTAATTATATCTGTTTAATTCAGAGCATCAATTTAGATTTCAATGTCTGGAAAATGGTGTTCCGGACTTAGACTTGGAGGCCTCAGTAATTGTGTGAAACTTTAGGCTAACATCCCGCATAAAAATTAGACTGAAACAAGCAGGCATAATATGTATTACTTTGTTGCTATACACAAAAGCAAATACGAGTTGAATGATAAATAAATAATAAAAACCCGACTGAATAAGTATAATACATTCTAATGCGGCATTTATTTTTGGCCTAAGCATTATTTATTGAAATTAGCTTTTGGTTATTTGGTCGCGTATTGTTCATGGTCTGGGGTATTGGTATCGATACAATTTTGTGCTAAAGCGACTCGTTTTCAGATACTCCATCTGTACTGCATATCATTGATTCGAAATTGCCAAGATAAAATCCGCTTCAGTCATACTAACATATCCTTCTATGAAATGATTAATCAGTCCCATAATGCATAAATTATTTTTAAAGGTTCTCGAATGGAGGCCACGGACTGGCAAGCGCAGTGTCGGAAGACCGCCCACAAGGTGGACGAACGACATAATGAAGGTCGCAGGAAGACGCTGGATGCAGGTCGCTAACAACCGTTCTTTTTGGAAATCTTTGGGGGAGGCCTATATCCAGCAGTAGACTTCTTGTGGCTGAGATGATGATGATGATGATGATGATAAATTATTTTAAAATTTTTGGGCAAAAAAAAACGATAATAAATTACTCCTGTACATATATGCATAATTGACACAAGGGAGTTCTACTCTATCATTTTAAATTATAAATAATTGTACCTACCAATAAAAAGATCATGTCCGAACAAAGATCTCATACCGATTAACATACTGTGCGACGATTAACATAAAAAAGGTTGTTTTATTCAGGTGTACCAACAAAGTAGAACTCATAGCTTTTCCTACATAAATGAAAACTGCATCGTTTCACATTTTGTTATCTAATTCTAGGCCCACCACCTCCCACAATTAGAACATTGGGAAATACTCATATCTGAGCGCGGGTGTACAGATATGTATATCGGTTAAGTCGGTATAAATCTCACTTTGAGCTCGGCGGGCATTCCTGGCAAGTTACCGAACAACAGTAATGAAGGCTTAATCCGCTAAATTCCTGCATAATCCCCAGCGATCCGAGACTCGGCTTTGCTATATCTACAATTATAGAGTATCGGCACAATATTGATGTTCATTTGTAAAGCCATGCTCTGAATTTAGTTTACTTTTGAGACTGGAATTGGTATTAATGACGCTTGCCGGTAAATCTTAGGATTTAGAATAGTGGGCTCAAGTCAGACGTGCAGCTAAAATCAGAATCGATATTTCTTTTTGACTTATTGTACGTATCTATTGATTAGCCATGCTAGCCAGAACTAGAGTTGTAAAGTTTCTATAACAAAACAAAATTGATTGATTTTGTGTGGACGTTACCAACACAACTACAATTTTAGACTCTTTCGCAGTAATAGTGTCATACTGCGTCACACGTCCCCATAAGATATAATAAGAATAGGATAACTTCGTCGCCTGAGGTAGAGCTTGAGGTGAGGCTTGCTCAGCGGTTAGTGTAATAGGGCATTTATAAATATTAATTTATATTTTATACTAGCCGTGCCCCGCGGCTTCGCCCATGATTATCAAGTAAAAAATTAACATATGTAAATCCTAGGTATAAGCTATGAGCATTCCAAGATTTCACAGTTTCAACTAAATCCGTTCAGCCGTTTCAGCGTGTAGAAAAACAAGCATTCACACATTTACTCATACATTTTCGGATTTATAGGTAATATTAGTGTGATAAGTGTGATTAGTGTGTATCATACCAGTTAACTGGTATGATTTAAGCAATTCAGCCGGCCTGAAAAATCCTGACACTAATTCTGCCCAAGTGCCCACTACATCTATACGACAAGTCTATGTCTATACGAGACGCAAGCAATCCAAAATTCGAACAAAGACGTTAATAGGTCTACTAAATCGTCAATAAAATGAATTGTGTTAAAATTCTAGCTGGCATTAACACCTTCCTTCTCAGCATCCATTATTTCTCGGGAATTCACAAAGATGTCATAAAATTTTAATTTTTCATAGCGTCCATTACAATTTGCTGAAACGACATCGCATTACGGGGTGGCTAAAAGCACATTTTAAAAGGCGGCCCAAAATTATACCGCCCTTGGCGACGCGATTAACAAGAGCCGAGAAGAATTACTTATTTCACGCCCGGAGTGGAGATTATTATTTGATGTTTGTTATATTTTTTAAGTAACATTTCGTATACTTTTATCTTTATCACTCTTCTTTTAAATGATCAGGTATGCACGCTTTCTATTCATATCGATAATACTGTCGCTGCTAAATAGAATTGTGACTCCTTTGTTTTTGCGAATGGTAATGTTATTAAACAAAACATTTATTAGGCCATTATGAACAAAATGTAAATTGTTACTAGTATTAATATATTAATGTCGAAAATAATGTTAAAAATCTAACCAAACAATGATTCATAGTCAAAAAATACAGACATAATGGGCTTTTTTTAAGACGTAATTGCCGGCGACGTTTTATATTTTATTTTATGATTGGTCTGGATATTTCTCAAAAATGTTTGATTTTACTACCGCAGAATACATTAATATTAGTATGGTGTAGACGCTACATCGTTTACAAGTTATACCTACTATGGTGCGAGTGTCAATACTAACATCTTTGATACTGCTCTAATTAATAAGAATAAGAATCATTATATAACTGTGTACATAGTGGATGTTACAATTATTATTTTGTGCTAACAATTCGTCCATTTGGGCGTACAACATTGTTGTAAAATTTTAAGCTAATCAATGCCTTGTATTAAAGCGAAGTACTTACATAAAATAATAACATAATCTAATACTTTTAATCGTGCAATTCTTGTGTATCTATATATATAAAATTCTCGTGTCACAGTTTTCGTTGCCATACTCCTCCGAAACGGCTTGACCGATTTTGATGAAATTTTTTGTGCTTATCCGGTATCTATGAGAATCGGCCAACATCTATTTTTCATCATCATCATCATCATCACTTTTCATCATTATCAACGCGGGTGAAACCGCGGGGCGCAGCTAGTAGGTATATATAATTTGAATCTCGGAAACGGCCCCAACAATTTTCATGAAATTTAGTATGCAGTGGGTTTCGGGGGCGATAAATCGATCTAGCTAGGTTTCATTAGACAACGTCGTTTTAACGAGCAAAACTCAGTCATTCAGGTACTATTTATTAACTCCGATAAAACATCACATGGATTAAAAACTAATACAAAAGAAACTATAACTTGAAATATATTTTATGCCTATTATTTAGTGGTTATAAACAATTTATAAGGGTTATAATGGACTTTAAAAACCAGCCTTTCTTTAAGGAGTTATATTACTAACTAACCAGTGTTTAAGTAAATAATGTTGCGACATTATAATTTTTTTATGATCTGCCTTAACAATTTTAGTTTTTAATTCCAGCAAGGTATTCATGTATTAATTCTACCTTGTCTACACGTTCATGAATCTCTGTTGAGTCGGCAGTGTCGACACCTAGGGAGGCTTGCATTTAGATAATTGCGGGATAGCAGCGGAACTTTGTTGGTTGACGCTTTGTACTGGCCTCGTAGTTCGCGCTCTTTGAAGTGCATAATGACAGTCCGCATTACGCGCATTGTTCGATGACTGAGCGTGTGGTTGCGTGATTTGATGGCACTGCACTGTGCTAGTGGTGTGCTAGTGTGTGTGGTGCTAGTGAGCTTATGACTACGACTGTTTTGATATGTATTTGAATAACCGCTTTTGATTTGACGTTCGCATTACGAGCATTGTCCGGGACTCTGCGGTAGCGTGATTTGATAGCACAACCCTATTGTAGAAACTGCTATGATTTTCGCCTGGCCTCATATATTGTAGATTGCGCTCTTATTGTTGATGATATTATGAACCTTGTTTTGATAATACAATAACTCCTTATTGCAAAACCAAATAAACAAAAAGGAATTAAAATAAAGATTATTTGTTTGCTTTGTTTAGGCTTTTAGAATATGATCTGGCCACATGCCTCTAAATACATTTTGTTTTCTTATGAATTTATAAAATTTTAATTTATTTTCATCTTTTTTTTATTTTGTGATTGCAATGTGTTTTTGGCATGATCTGTATTTTTCGTAATTACAAGACTGGCACACTCAAAATTACTAAGAATATTTAAGTAAAGAATTTAAAAAATGTATCGTACTGTATGTTTATTTTTTGATAACGGCGTAATTGTAACAAAGTGTGTTTTAATTTGTATCTAAAAATACTTTTTTAGATACAAATAAAAGTGCTGGCCCCATAGTAAATGCCATTTGTACGGCCTCATGTCTTTATGATATATGAATAACATATCCTACTATAGGCGGATTAACTAATGACAAAATTTAGATGTTTTTCATATGTGCTCCACTTTACAATTTCTTTGCTGTATAGATATATAGATGTATATAATTTTAGTTTAGTTTTTGGGAATATAGGCAATTGGCCCGTAGATAGCGGATTTTGTTAGTTGTCACTTTACAATATCAAATCGATAGTTTTGATGCTGAAATGAAAACGGACGGTTAGATATATATCTAACCGTCCTCATATCTAAACCATATTTTACCTATATATTATATTACCTATATTTTTATTAACCTACTTCAAATTAAAGAGGCGGTTTTCAATTCGAATGTTTTTTTATGTGCATTACCTCAGAACTTTTTTTATAGGTGAACCAATTTTGAAGATCCTTTTTTATTTGAAAGGATACAGTGTCAAGTTGGTACCATATAAAAATTGATAAGATTTGATCAAGGGTTCCGGAGATTTTGAAGCTTGCTTATTTTGTTTAAAGACTACCTACTATGTGTCTATGTATATCTAAACCTAATTCAAAGCCGAACAAAACCGATAAATCCATTACAGTCCACCGCGCAATGGACCCGCATGCAAGTGTTAATGGGACAATACGATACGTCCGTGTGTTCCGAGCCATTGGGCGTGCCGAGCGGACGAGTGACTGATTTCCCGCTCATTGCGTTTGTGTCGCTCATCCATAAACTATAGTTCATTATATTGCATATTGCGGTAAAGATAGATGTTTTCTTTCAATTTTTAGTGACGATTGTATTTTATTCCGCAAAGTACGTACATTCCTATACAAAAATATATTATAGTATCGCTTCTAGCTCTGAGATACTCTATGCAATTTTCACTTAGAAACCACAAGTAGAAACACAATTTATCTTCCTTTGAGTGTAGTCTTTTTTTAGAATTATCAAACCGGTAATAGATCTAATTTATTTGCAATTGCCAAGTCACTTTATTTATCAAAGAAACAAGAAATGTAATATTGATGGTTGTTGTATGGTTGTTAGCTAACTAACAAGGTATCAATTCAGAACAAAGAAGTAGTTACTTACACAATTATAAGTTTTATAATATTGGTCAATGAGATACCTTGTTTTAAACATGCTATACGAAATAACACACTCACTCCCAAATTTATAGCATCGGTGTGATAATTTAATTGCTTGGCTTGCTATTTGATCAACAATTTTGTTTCGCAGTTGAACAACTGATGACTGGTGTTTTAACAAGCAATAAAATAGTCTGCCCACAACAGAATTCTGCTTGCTACGCTGATGAGAGCAAACATGGCGATACGACATGAAATAACTCGATTTTTCACGCTGTTACTGCTACATAATATTTATTTTGCTGGATGAAATAACAATATTTAGTTGTGTGTAAGTTGAAGGGCAATATTTGCAGTTAAGTTACAGGGTTTAAAAAGATTTAACATCGAATATCTCAGGGTGATGAAGGCAGTGTTTTGCCGAGCAAGATTTTGACCTAAGTTAAAAGCTCTGGATGGCACTGAACTGTAGTAGACAAACGTTACGCTTACCATCAGGCGAGTGACTCGCTCGTTTTGTCTCTCTAAACCATAAAAAAGTATCTTCAACAGATCTGCATATAAATATTTTTTTCTAAACTAAAACCGGAGTTCAGTCGGCACATCCAAAGTTGCATTTTAACTTTCTATACTCAGCATGCGTTGCACAAAAAGAAAAAAAGCATTTTACCTGTTTCACGTTTATGGTTGCCTAGCACTTTAATACAATACTAAAAACTTATTGACTCCTTCATGTTTAGGTTTGCTTAGCACATTACCAGATCCGGATGACGTATATCTGTCAACGAGATTTTCTTTGTCGTGAATTTGACGATATTGTAATATTTAATCTGCTACTAAAAAAACTTTCTTTTTTTCTTACTAATACATTTATAAACTGCTGTCTGTTCATTCTCATTCATCAAACGCGACTATACAAGTGAAAAAAAAAATTGCCTAGCACCAAATTGTGTACGGCAGAGAGAGAGAGAGAGAGAGAGAGAGAGAGAGCGAGCCAATAGAGACATACATAATAATTTTATTGTGTAGACATCACTGGAATATAAATTGTGGGGAGTTCATGAGTTGAAATTAAAATTAGGATAATCGCAATCATCGCAAAGCAATTAGCATGAAACCTGAGTACTCAATAATCCACACTAAAAACAAGCATTTACCTAATTAATTTGCTTTTCATTCCAAACGTCATCGCTTTCGAATTGCCTGTGGTAATAATCCATAAATAGTTCAATTTAATTGCTAGCCTTTGTGCGGACTAGAAGCAGAAAACAATGCGATTGGAATTGGTATCCTAGATTAGCTGAATTGGTAACTGGTATTCATCAATTGGTTCAAATGGGTTTCGTGTTGCTGGTTGAAGGTACAATGATGCATCACTATGTTATAAACTGTTGCCATTTACACACAATGGATAAGTAACTTATGTCGGACAAACTATTGGCTAAATCTGAATCACACTAATATAATAAAGACAAAATTTTGTGAGTGTGTTTGTATGTTTGTTACATCTTTACGCTCAAACGGCTGGAACAATTTTCGTTTGGCCGATATGGAGATAGCTCACTTCCCGGATTAACATACAAACTAGGAATTTTCATCACGGAATTTCCGCGGGTCCGGGACTTATCAATCAATCAATCAAAATCAAAATCGTTTATTCAAATTGGTCCCGAAGAGGCACTCATAAAGTTTAATGATTCTACTGCCAGATTCGCAAAATTACAGCCATCTCGAGAAGAACCTGGCAAGAAACTTGGCGGCGCATTTTTTTCATTATTTTTTTTTACAACTTACTCGGGTAAAACCACGGGACGCAGTTAGTGAGTAAATAAAGGATGTAGTGAAGTAGCTTTTTATTCCATAAGAATTGATCACAATCTCAACTGATGAAAAACTATATCGCTGGTGGGGATTCTCGCCTAAAAGATACCTATTTTTACTGTAGATTTGAAAAACGTCCTGATTATACTGACTAGGGAATAAAACCGCAGGATAAGATAAGATAAGGTAGAGATTACCACTCTGCTTTTTGGATAGCGTTAAGAGAGTGTAAGAGGTATATCAATCATAATTTTAATATGGGTAATCAGATTGTTTTGTATACTTAGCTTCAAGATGGGTCAGATATTTTTTATTCAGTCCACTGCTAAATGAGGATCTTCGACGATGGATTTGGTATACCTGTATGGCTTTGCATAGTTTGAGCCAAATACAATAAAATAAACTAAGTCAAAGGTCAGCATAATTAGAGACAATTTAATCTAGCAGCAAAATATTTTACTTTTAGTAGATGTACATGTGCTGTTATAAGCGTTCGGGATTAAAACCAATTTTCACCTTCAGAACCTTGATCAGATTAAATGTATTAAACACGCATTATTGATACTAACTCAAAAACTACTGATTAGATTTTGATCAAATTTAAATGGGACCAATGGGCAAGCAACAGCTTTCAAACAAAAAACATCAAAATCGTTTCTCGTGGAAAGAAGTTATGAAAATGCAATCGAATTTAGTACCTACTCTTTTTTTGTGAAGTCGGTAGAAAAATAATATATAAGTATTATGGAAATTTAATTAAAACAAATTGTATAAGTATTTATACAAAAGAAGGTGAACATAGGTCTATCATACGCAGCATCTGATTCACATACTCACTATTGAGTATTCATTCTATCCCCATCTCGTATCAGAATGTGATCGGCTACTTTGCAATTTAATAGCCTCTTTGAGGCCTCGGTGAGAGCTCGTTAACACTCATAGAGGCGATCTCGTCACAAAGCTGGTCTAGAGTCTAACAGAAAATGGAGAAAATTAGAGCTCTGATAAGAAAATTCTTACTAGCGAGATGAGTATAAAATTTGGATGTATCTAGACCAAGGGTGCGAGATGAGTATAAAATTTGGATGTATCTAGACCAAGGGTGCGAGATGAGTATAAAATTTGGATGTATCTAGACCAAGGGTGCGAGATGAAGATAAAATTTGGACGTATCCAGACCAAGGGTGCGAAAGGTCCGAAGCAAACACATAGGTATCATCGATACATAATTATGTACCTTGCTGCAATGAGTCTTTTAAAGATTCGTACTGCAAATTGGCTTAGTTGGATGAATATTCGCCTTCTAGCAGGGGTATCGGCTTCGATTCCCGGCGGGAACACAAGTTTTTTCCCCAAGGAAACTTTGTGGTTCTGGTTGTGAATGAGTATGTGATGCGAATGTTTCCGGCACCCACGATACAAGCCATCGTACTTAGTGTGCGGCTGTGAGTGTGAAAGCGTTGTTTATGTTTAAGATAAAATAAAGATCATATTATTATTTGTCAAACAAATATTGATGAATTTTTATGCCTACTGGCATAAAAAAGGGATACTATGACTATGATAATTAAATTTACTTATTTATTCATTTTATTGTCAATTTTTTTTTCATTATTGCTATCTTTTCTTTTACATGCCAGAATTTCATAAAGCATGATTTTAACAGGATGCTACAATGGGGCATTGTGATCGGATAGAGCAAACGCTATAATTTCAGGTTTGCATCTTAATTTGAAATTACGAGTATACATAACTTTAAAAAGTTATATCGAAATATGTTTGCTATAAAAAACGACGAATGAAAAAAATATGTCAAAACCAGCATTTTTTATGCTATATAGCCAAGCATTTGATCACTACCTAATGAAAAGTGAAGATGCGGCTGATAAAGCTGGGCTTGAGATGCTTGAATTACAAAAAGGGTGAGGTATGCCATACTTTGATATGTCGAAAAAACGTCCTTCTTAAATAGCAGTAGTTAATTTAAGGCAACTTTGTATACATATTTCTTACTGAGCGCTATTTAACTCTAAAAGCACCACGATGCTTTTAAACTTACACTTCCACAGCCCAGTTTCCGTCCATCAGAAATCGGATTTGCGGACACCGGGTCACGGACCGGAGCGATAATGGAAAACGGATTACTGCGCACCCTCTAACTGGAGCCGTCTATTCACAGTCCGGGCTCTAGGAGACTAGAGGAATTTGCATGAATGTGTTGATTGCTAGTTGTCACTTTACTTTCATGTGCGGGATACTATTCAATTGATTGGACGTGATAGGAGATAGTAGACACCTAAAACTACTCTCATACCTTCTAGTCTTGACGCGTTTAGTTGAATATTATATATAAAAAACACAATATTTGATCAGTACTTTTATTAGTTACGTTGCTATTATTAGTCAGTATATTTTTTTAAACTAAATAACATGCCTCTTTCAGTAATGCACTAGATTTATATACAATAGATGTATTAACTGAGGAGTATCTAGCATTTGAGGAGTTCCATTTTTCACCCCATTTTTCCATTTTTTGATTTCTAATTTGCATCAAATTTGTTTTTTAATTTTTGTTTGTTCAGACCGACGTATAATTTAGTTACCATTTGCGGTACATTTTAGTTAAAATTAATAATTAATTTTATGCGGTTCTATAATGAATAAATCTTCCTCGAGTTATCCAAACAGTAAATTGCTTAGATGGACTCTGTAATCGAACCAAAAGGAAAAAAAGGTGCTGTTCTACCACCTTATCTTAACTATTATAGGTACTCATGAAAGGATGGTTTACAGGCTTTGGAAATACCGTCTAGTTGATACAATATAAAGATGTACGCAGAATTTAAAAATACATATCCGAATATGTTTCCATATCTGACTCTACAGTTATTTTCTCTGACACAAAGCTTTTCATCTGTTATTACTGGCATCGCGCCCGAAAATGTAGCTTGCATTTAAGCTAATGCCTTGCTTGAAATATGACATTAATATAAAAGTATTTATTTCATTCTTGGAGCGAAATAGTATAAAAAAGAAATTCCAGTATACTTTAGACCCAGGGATTAAACTTTAGTAGCTTTGAGTAAGTTGTTTGTCTTTGACATAGTTTAGTTCGAAATTTGTGTGCGCTCGAGATTCCGAGGAAAACGAGCCTAAAGTGAAACATTTTGTCAAAGTTATTTAGTATTTTGGCTTTGTTGTGGAATATTTTATAATATCATGTAACATCGGGTCACCAAAAGGATAAATAATAATAATCACTTACGAAGTCCTAAAACTAGGCAGTTAATAATTGCATGTAAGATGACCACTCAATTAATCATTTTTTTTGTACACTAAGTTCAATTTTGAATAAACATAATATGTGTTCATTGAAATGGCTAGTCTTTACAGAATTGTGTATTGACAAAGACTAGAAAAGCTAAAATATTGACAAGTTCATATTTTAGCCTTTTAGGTCCTAGAGGAAAATAAAGGCCCTATAATTATCTTATCAGGCCTAAAAATAGAATTGTTACGTTAATTTAAAAAAACCTACGTAATATCTTTATCATCATGCGTATTCCAGGTCTAGTGTGTTTACCAGCTTCGATCACATCGTCACTTACCATCAGGTGAGATAGTGGTCAAACACTAGCCTGTCACAAATAAAAAAAAATAAAATCATGTACATAACAACTTCAACAGAACTCAAGTTCTGTACCCCATCCGCTCGTAAAAAGGAAAACAAAAATCTTTTGTGGCTTTGTAAACCGTGGACAATTGTATATGCCTTTAAAGCATTAAATGCACAAAAGATATACTAAAAACACGCCTTTAAAATCCAGGTCACGCGTTTTTTATTCGTTACACATCGGTGGGCCACTACATAAATCGTGTAATGGGTGCGAGCAAGTTGCCAAATAATTCACAGCAAAAGTGCCATAATAGCAAAATTGAATATACAGTATGAGTAATTGTGCGATACTTAATAATACGTGTGATATAAAAGCTGTTGTCAACAAAAGCTGTGCGAAGAGTTAAGGTAAGGAATAAAGCAACGAACATGACCTTGTTGAGTCATTTATCAGAAAAAATACACAATTGTTTGTGCTTGCATAAGTTAACGTGAGCAATCTCTAACACCCGAACAACCAAAATTGGGTGTAGGCCATTGATTAAACCGGTTAAAATTGGTATAGACCAACTTCAATTTATTCACTCTGTTGAAATAAGTATATTATGTAATAAGATGCACACTATTTGTACAATTTAGCTGTACATAATGCACACCATTTCCTACCAGTAAAAGTAGTGCTCAATTCTATTATGAAATAGTATCGGAAAATAGTTTCTTCGTTCTCTTGCAAATACAGTTTTATGAATCGTTTAGAAATAGATGGTGAGTAGTTAATGGTATGTATTTTTAGTACGAGCTGTAAAAGATTATAAGTTGGGTGCCACTTTTTAATAGTTTTGATATGTTCAATATGTTCTGGTATGTGAAATAATATTGCATCATCACTTTTCATCAGGTGAGATAGTGGTGAAATGTTTGCCTATATTTTATATAAAAAATTACTAATGAGAATAATTACATAATAATAAGAAGCAAATAACCGGATGAATCAGGCACACATCACTGAAAACAAGGGTATGCAATGAAGCCTACGTCTTGCACACTTATCCTTCACCTAAGAATGAACACGGAGTGGCAAGCTTGTCGACATTTTACTTATAACGTTATTACGTATTTACTTGTTAGTGAAACTGGCCAGTTAATACACGCATAGCATGGGTATTAGTTCATTATATTATTTTGCGCTCATCGAGATAGTAAACAAACCTACGATTACTTTAGCTACAACATCCTTGCTTGCGCTCTAAAACGGATGACAGCTGACAGTCTAGTTACAATAGAGTAGAAAAGTAGATAATGGCGATTGACTTTTGGCGGGGAATATTTTTTGCATGCTTTTTATTTTATATCTAGGCCTGTTTACATTTAGTACAGTTACAATTGTAACTGTACTAAATGTGATATTATATTCTACAATGTTTAGTAGATGTTTCCAATCTTATTTCTTTAATTATGTAATTGACTACATTAATGTTAAATATTTTTGGATACTAAATTAATGTATAATATTTTTACATCGCGAACTAAATAATTATGTACCATAGTTACCAAGCTTAGTTAAAAGTAACGCGAAATAAACTGTTTGCATTTAGATTTTTTGCCATTGAGGAGACTTTCATTCTTAAAAACTGTTTTGTTTTGCAGAAGTCAAGGTGTAAGTACATTGTCCATACTGTTTCACACTTTGTAGTAATGGGCTTAGAGTACGCGCGTAAACAATACTGGGGTTATAAAAAAACAAAAGGGAAAGTGATTTGGGTGTATTACACGGTTTTGCTTGTACATTAATTTATTTTTGTGCACGTGTTTTGAACACTTCGACTCTACTACTTTAGAAAACAGATTTTATTATTCGGTTTGTGTTTTTGCGAAATACTTGTTCAGCTCCGAGTTAAGATATTATTTTTAATCATTCCCATTATAGCCTTCCTATAATAATTATTGCCATGTTTTAAATGCTGTCACTTACTATTAATGGATACCTTTATAATATAAGTCGCTATATTAATATCTAGATACGAGAAGCTAATATATTATACTAGCTGTACCCGCAACTTCGTTTGCGTGACCTTTAGAATATAGCTAGGTAGCATCTGAGGACGGAGTAGGCGGAAATTGTAGTTATACACGTTTCTAACAATATTGCTCACTGAGCTCCTCTGTAAATAATATTTTTAGATATATTTCCTGGAGCGTAGATAAATAAATTTGTGGCATCGTTCACTCGAGACAGAGCCACGTACAGCTGGCCGTGACTGAAGCAGCTGGTGGATAGGTCTACGTCCGCGATGTGCAGCGTCTCTCCATGTACCTTGTTAATTGTCGTGGCGAAACTTCAAGGGGAACTGCACACGATTGATGCGTAAAGTGAAATTGTTGGGTATTAGCCGTATTCGAGGAATGAATACGGGTTCCCCGGCACCGCTCCCCGTTAAGATCTCCGTTTCAATCACGTTTCACTGCAGAGCCGTGACTTTATGTCGAGTACCGTTACACAATTTTGCTGGGCTTAGGTTGCGCAATAGAATTATTGTTACTCCTACTTTAAGTCGAATGTTTTTCTCCAAAAGTAAAATTAAAATTAAAAATGCAGCCGGGTATGAGGTGGTATCATCTTGATCCATAACCCGATTGATGGCGCTGAATATTTTCGCCCGCGAAACGTGTTAATAAGGCGCTGTTAATTGCAGCAGCTTGTTCTTTGCATTAATCAATGTGGCTGTCTCAAAGAGCTAAGATTTGTTTTGGTTTGTTACTCTCAGGGGGTAACATTTGGGATAAAAAATATCCTTTGTCCTGATCCATAACACCTATAAGCAATCACAACATCAAGTTTCATCAAAATTGATTAAGTAGTTTTTGCGTGATGTTCCATCAAAACTTAAAAAAAAAAACAATGTATAGATTTAGCTTGTCTACAGTTTTATTATATGAATGTATATTTATGTACGTTGTCCTGTTCCAAGGCTCTAGTATCAGGATTTTTCAAACCGCTTGATGGTATCCGACATAGCCTATAATAATTTAAGGCGACCGTCTTTGAATCTGTTGACTTCAGAATATTTTGAAGAGCATACCTGACTAACGTCTAAAATGGAGACAAACAAGATAAAATTTGCCGTGATTTTTTGAAATGTTCGTGTATTTTCTGCTATTTATCCAAGCATTCCGTAATCGTCTTATTTCGAAAAGCCTCCCAAGGAATCATTTAATTTTAAGAGGATAAAATACGATAAATCTCAGTGATGTCTCCGAAACCAAAAGTACAGAGGAAAAATTAAACGGAATAAAGAAACGGTAGCTTTGCGCTGAAATGTCGACGCCATTTCTTCGGATTATAAGAAGTAACTGTTTCGAAAAATATATTGTGACATTATAAAATGTATTTGTACTAGTAACATTTCTGGAAGCTTGATAGTAAATCTCTGGGATAAGACAATAGGGAGTCATGCGTGATCTGTTTGTTAACCGACTTTGAAAAAGAGAAGAAGTATTATAAATAATCACATTATTTATCGTTGTTATTTATTATGGACCTTAAATATTGCTTGTGCAATGAAGAATTTTTTATTTATCTTAGGCGAACTTAATACTACAAATCATTTTCTTCCAGTTAACCTTTTATTTAGGGGGGGGGGAGGGAAATGCCTAACACTTCTTTTCCTTTTCAGGGGTGAAGGAAAGGGTAGAGTGGGGCTCGAAACTACAAAAAAACCCCCCCGTGAGCAGTCCCTCGCCGAGGTGGTGCAAGATAGGGTCACGCTAGTTGTCACTATCTTGCCCCGGCGGTAGGCCGGATACAATTCGGACGACTGCTCCCATGGAGGATAAATCGATATGGTAGTGCACATTTTATTATTTAGATTAAGTACTAAAATTCTATGTATTTCTGTTATTTGGCCAACAACAGCTTTGGATGCACTTATTATACAGCATGGCATACATGGGACAAGGTTGTTATTTAACACAAAACCCAAGATTTTTTAAATATGTATAAGAAAATAAAATGTGGAACATTTGTATTTATTTTTAACACGGTTTTCATTGAATAGATCTCATTATGACAAGGCATACGCATCAACTCTCGACTTCTCCCAAAACGAGTAGCTAAATAAAAACCAGAGCTACGAATTTCACGCGAAACTAACTTAGTATGCTAGTGGGTTCCCCGAAAAATTATACTCATTAGCTTATCTCGGTGGGAAATTTGAATTTACCCTTATCTTAAACCGTAGGGCTAAACAGGCTACGAGGCAACGAGGCTACGTAGATATCAGCTACGGCGTAGCAATTCTACGCGAGGAGGTTAAAGTGCTACGTGCCTCAGTTGCAGAGCATTGCTCATCGTATATTTGACGCTGCAAAATAAACTAACGTTTTTTTCCCCTCGTAATGTTGATTGAGGTGGTTGTGATGAAGGTTTTGTGTATCATCATCATCATCATCAGTCTATATTTCTCCCTGGCTGGACACAGGCCTCTCGTGATGAACGACTTAAGTTTGCAGCAACCGGAGGATGCAAAAAAAAAATCAATTTTATTTAATTAAATTTACTTAAGACAAAATTACAATATAAAAATATTCTAAATTAAAACGACAAGTTTCGATGCTGGAAACAAAGTGAAGCAAGTAGGTAATGTGGCCGGCTCCGGAAACGTCGATTGACGTCAATGAGGCACGTTCTGCTGACACCGCGGCACGTGGGGTCACGCGGTCCAAGTAGGCCGGTGCATGCGCAGCGGTTTCCATATATTAGCCTTGCGTAACACCTCCCCCCGAAGAACAGCGATTATTGAAGACATTCGTCGTAAATTGAGCTGGGGGTTGATTGGAATCAACCCTTCTGGCGTCTGGGATGGTATATATTGCTTGAAGTTCTGCTGTGTCCTTTTCTGGATTTTCAGGTGTTTTCTTCGTAGTCATTGAGTAGCACTTGCGATAGTACAGACCACTAGCGAGTGCACATGCACTTATTAGTACTATGTAGACTGGTATAGTTGTGTGATACAGGCTGTAGTTGACGTCATTGTTCAGTTGTACGGGTGGCTGGAGAGATATCTTCTTATTAATTTCATGCAGGCTATCTAAGTTGATGGAATTTAGCTCCAAGGCGGGAACTATAGATGTCGTCACAGCAGTGTCATTGGGCAGGTCCATTAACTTCAATACGTGGCCTTTGAGACGGTCATGTATGTTAGAGATAGTAAAGTGGGATGTCTCTATGTAGCATCGATGAGGGATGACAGCGAGATAACTACCCTGTAGAGTAGTGTAGTGATCTTGTCCGCACGAGAGATGAACCTTTGTAGCTACAGGAAAGCTGATCGTGTAGTGCTTTTCGTCCAATTCTTCATAAGCTGGCGTCTGAAGGGAAACTCGGATCGGGTTGCAGGCGGCGGCGTTCCTCTGCTGGGTGGTGATGAGATTCATGATGCAGTCTTTCGTTGTTCGGCTCTGCAGGCTACGGTTCTCTTTACAGAGATACCATTTACTGGTCTTCGGGCATTCAGCCTCTATGTACTTGATATCTTTCTCTAGAAGGGCTAGGAAGGGTGAAGGGGGTGATAGGATTTCTTGGTTATGGTTTGGAACTATAGATAACTTATACATATCATATGTAGAGGGCAGGACTATAGGGAATTTATAAACTATAACTATCTGATTACCTACATAGTATGAACCTAATCTAATTATATCAAAGTATTCCCTAAAATCTAAATCTACTACTCTTTCTCTGCTATATAGCGTGCTCAACTTGCTGATCATAGCGCGTATCGCATACAAATCTAAGACCGAATGATGCACCGTAGAAGTCCTTATGAAAGCTAAGACATTCTGCAAGTTAGATAGTTCTTGAGAGATGGAGTCAACGTTATCGCTAAGTATCGCGAGTACTTGAGCTAGATGTGCATATTTAATTAAGTCATAATCCCTAGTAGCCATACTTTCATTTATTTTAGTCGTTAATATAGTTAGTTTGTTCTGATTATCTACAATGCTATCTATAACTTTAGAATATTTATCGGTCCACTCCTTAGATAAACTAACATGGTTATTAAATTCAGTAGTTAATTTATTTTCGTTATCCTGTAAAGATTTTATTATTTGGTTATAATGTTCGGCGTCTGTATAGTCAAGGTTTCCGGTTATACTTTTTATTACGGATCCTAGACCATCTACGAGTCCTCGTTTAGCACGATTAGTCTCAAATGTTTCTAATAGCTTTAATACGTTATCAAGCTTATTTCTGGGGTGATTGATATGTGGTTCGAATAGTAAGTTAGTTTTATAATGAAGGTCCGGACTAATACTTTCTAGTTGACTATTAACAGAAACTATCTTATCTTCTAAGTCTTGTAGATTAACATATTGTAAAAAGGAATGGTAGTGAGTTATGATCTTAGCCGATCCTAATTTAAATGGCAAAACCCCTGGTCCGTCGTTGAGACTTTCAAGTCTTATCTCCTGCGTTATAGCTGGATGCATGATGAGATGAAGGATCAGGAGCGTTCTGCAACAATTGGGTGGATTTAGGGACTCTCTTCAACCTACTCTTGGCAATAGGGCCTCTCTTTTTCTTTGTATATATATGAATAGGGAGGTTAGCCATCACTACGTCATGAGTGTAACGGGGAGCTAACTTCTGACGCGAAGCAAACGGATTTTTAACGAAAATCTGTTGCTCAGGTGAGTACTCAGCTTCGGGTTCCCGGTTCTTGTTTCGGTTGTCCGTCAAATCCTTACGTAAGGTGTTAGAGAGTTCATGAATTGCATTGTATGCTAAGGTCATTTTGTCTTTATGATTGACAGTGTATTGTTGTAATAACTGGCAGGAAATATCTATGTCAAAGGGGTCGCGAGGGTCGAAGTGTCCTGTAATAACTTCAATGGGCTTACATTTAGTAAAGCTGTGAATACTACTATTGTACGCCAAAAGGGCGTAGGGCATGAGGTTAATAACGGACTCTGATTTTTGGCTGAGTTTCAGAATACGAAGATGTTCTAAAATAGTTGAGTGGAACCTTTCAACTATTCCGTTTTCGTTAGGTGCATGAGGGGCAACCCTATGATGATGAATTTTATGAACCCTTACAAATTCAGCTATTAACTGGTTGGTGAATTCAGTCCCGTTATCTGTAACTATGGTCATGGGAATGGAATGGTGAGTGCTGAAATTAAGTAACGCTTGAATTACGCTAACTGCTGTTCCATCTCTTAAATGGTAGGCCTGGGCGTATTTAGAGAATGCATCTACTATGGTTAAGAACTTCTCGCTTTCGATAGTTAACAAGTCGAGGTGAACTAATTCAAAGGGCCTAGTTGCAGGTGGTACAATCTTAAATTGTTGTTTTATGGGATTGCGATCGTATTTCGCTTGCCCACATATGGTGCATTCATTTATGAATTTAGTTATGTTTTCCTTCATTTTCGGCCAAAAGTATTTATGAGACAGCGCTAGGTAGCATTCGTTAATACCCCGGTGGTTCGTCTTGCCATCGTGATATTTATTAATTATTTCCTGCTGCCTAAGATATTCCCTTACATTCTCGAGTTCCTTTTTAGTAAGCGTTACGTTCATGGATGAGTTTTTAAATGTTTTCTGTATGATATTTATGATAGTGTACATAGCTAAAGGTGGATTAATTAGTAAGCCGGTTTTAATTTTAGGGTGAACATATTCTTTATTAGCGTTAATTACATCCTCTTCCAAATTAGACTCAGAAATTTGAATGGAAATACGCGTGTGTGTTTCAAAAGGCTTTGTAATTACGGGCCTACCCTTGATGTCACCCACAACATTGAAAATTAGCTGTTTAGTAAATCTGTTTAAAGGGTCATCGGAGATAAGGACCTCTAAGATAGGATTCTCATTATCAGTATGTACCGTAGCTGTTCTTGAGTCATCATCAACGTCTGCAGCTGTTAGAGTTCTAGACTCGTCTAACGTAGGAGCTTTTTCGGATGGGTTCACGACAATCGACATAAGCTCCTCATTATTAACTTCTAGTCGCGAAAGGGCGTCAGCGTTTGTGTTATTTTTGCCTTGTTTATAAATGACCGTGAAATCATACTCGCTGAGTTTTAACCTCCATCTTGTAAGACGCGAATTGGGCTCTTTCAGGTTCATAACCCATTGCAAGGGCTTATGATCTGTAATAATTTTGAATTTACGGCCAAACAAATACGGTCTAAAATATTTAGTGGCCCACACGATAGCTAAAAGCTCTTTTTCGATGGTGCTATAATTGCATTCGCTCGAATTGAGAGTTCTAGATGCGTAGGCAATCGGTTTATCCGATCCTACAGTGCCTTGAGATAAAATGGCGCCTATAGCAACATTTGACGCGTCTGTAGTGAGTATAAACTCTTTCGTGAAGTCCGGGTACTGTAGAATAGGATCATTGGTCAAAAGTGTTTTGCAATGTTCAAAGCATTCTACATATTTCTGGTCTAAAGTAATTTTAGAACCCTTTTTGAGACACTGAGTTAGTGGTTTAGTCACACGTGCAAAGTCCGGTATGAATTTACGGTAATATCCAATGAGTCCCAGAAAACGCTTAATTTCGGTGGTAGTTTTAGGTAAGGGGTACTTTTGAATAGCATGGATCTTATTAGGGTTAGGTTTGACACCTTCATTGCAGATAATATGTCCTAAAAACTCAGTTTCCAATTTAAGGAATTCTGATTTATCCATCTGGATTTTAAAATTTGATTCCCGTAATTTTTTTAGAACCTTTTCCAAATTCAAAATGTGCTCCTGAAGGGAGGTACTAAAGACAATAATATCGTCAAGATACACAAGGCACACTTCGTTCTGAAGATCTTTAAGAACATTGTCCATAACGCGTTGAAAAGTAGACGGAGAGCCTTTAAGTCCCATTGGCATCCTTAAAAACTCATAGTGCCCGTTTTCTACATTAAAAGCGGTCTTGTGTATATCGTCAGGGTCCATTTCTACCTGATAAAATCCACTAGCTAAATCGAGTGTCGTGAAATATTGACATTTACCTAGTTTGTCAAGTACATCAGTTATGTTCGGGATGGGATACTTGTCATCAACCGTTTTCTCATTGACTTTCCTAAAATCAACGACAAGACGCCACTTGACTTTGCCTGAAGCGTCGGCCTTTTTAGGAACAATCCAGATAGGAGAGCTCCATGCAGAATCTGAAGGTCTTATGATGTTCTGATCAAGCATCTTATTTATTTGGTCTCTGACCTCTTGTCGATGAATGTAGGGATACCTGTACGTTTTAGTATGTACTGGAACTTCATCGGTTGTACGGATCTTATGTTTTATCTTGTTGGTGAACGTAAGTGATTCGCCTTCTAGATAAAACACGTCAGCATAATTTTCGCAAAGACGAATTAAGTTAGCGCGTTCTTCCGGGTTTAAATGATCTGTCCGGAGGCGGGAGATGACTTCTCTAGCGCGATCCGACAAAGTTTCAGTACGTTCGCATTCAATGTTAAACAGTTCAGCTTCAACCGGTCTATCCATAGAAAATATGACGTCATTACATGTAGGGTTAGTGACTTCAACCCACCCGCGATTATTAATAACCTTGGTTAAACAATTTGAAATAAGACAATTACAAATCGTTTGGGTTTCAACAACCACGTCACCATCTCGCGAGTTCACCGGTAACTTAACTAACTTGGAGGAATTGGCTGGGATAATCTCCTCATAAAGATTAGCATTCCGCGAATCGTACATCTGAATAGGTATCTGGGCGCTACGAGTCACGAGCAATTTGTTCCTAAGGTCAATATTGGACCCAAACGTCTAATAAGTCAAATCCAAGAAGTCCGTCAAAGTAGTTGTGGAACTTGTATACGAATAATGTAATGTCACCTTGTTCGCAGAATTCAGGGAAGCAAGGGAGAGTGATGGAATAGTCATTCTTACTAGTCGCATGTACATTTGTCACTTCAAAGGGGTCATAATTTAAAGGGATGTTGTAAAAGTATTTCTGGACAGCCTCTGGACTAATAAAAGATTGATTAGCCCCTGTGTCTATAAGAAATTTTAAAGGGGGGTTAGATGTTTGAATATACCCCAGCTGTCTCTGTATGTGAAAATTGACCTCTATTTTGGCTTTTCGGACCTCGAGTCCTTCGGAAAATTTTCATCACATAGAGGGGTGGTTTGGTCAACCTCCTCTACTATTGCGGTCTCGGTATACGGATACTGTTCCTGGTAGCAGGAGTTATCAGTGTCATACGCATAGTAGCCTTGGTCAAAATCGGCATAGCTATCATAGCTGTAGTAGTCGTTATAGTCATAGTCACAATACTCGTTAAAGTTTACTTCGCGCGTCTTGAAATAATTGCTTGGGGGTGGATTCCCGAATTTTTGCCAATCATGTAAAGTGCGTTGTGGGGTTATTGGTAGTGTCTTAGGGACAAAGTGACTGACGCCACTCATTGGACGGGGGTAGTTATTAACATTACCTTGAGGCTGAGGGTTACTAGGCATTCTAAATGTATTATGCTGCGGATTATAATTCTGTGGAGGGGCGCGCATTATTTGTTGAGTACGCGTCGGTCCTCGAGGCGGTTGCATCTGGGGTTGGAAAGCTGGTCTCCACCCTTGAAAAGGCTGGATCGGTGGTGGACGCGATGGACCAGGCATAGGCATGTTAAAAGCTGGTTGCCTAATTGGGAAATTGAACGGGGTTGGTTTCGGCACAAAATTATTTAGGGGTAACACCTGATGCTGAGGAGGTGGCTGATGCAACTCTCTTTTATTAGGACCACCTTCGTTTCTTTGTTGCAAATATAAAGTATTGAGCTCGTCCTGGACATATTCTAATGCCTTTTCCATAGATTCGGGTCGCATACAACGTATTCTACAACCTAAGGGATCCTTCAAACCTCGCAAATAAGCTTGAAGGGTAAGTTTTTTATACAGATCGCGTTTAGCGGTAATAGTGGTAGGAAGAGTCTCGTGCAATGACACGTAGGTCATAATTGTGCTAAAGAGGTTTTGGCAACGCTCGTAAAATTCTTGCGGGGTGCTGGACCCTTGAGTCTGTAGGGACAAATCGCTATACAACGCAGTCTCGTCGCGGTGGTCGGCAAAGTTATTTACTAAGGCACTCTTAATGCCCTGCCATGTGTCTGGTATCCCGTTAGCATTAATCAACCTAGCGGCGGAACCCGTCACTTTATTCAAAATACCGTTAATAAGGGCTAAATTTTGTAGTTCATACCCTGGAGTGGTTTTAAAATAAGTTAACACAAGCTGATCACATAGGCTTATAAAACGCGTTAAAACGTGTGGGTTCCCATCAAATTCCGGCACTAATCTCAGCGACTTATAGATCGTGTCTACTTCAGCCATCTCTGGTATCGGTTCTAACTGTCTACGTTCGTCTAATAATCTATTTCTACCACTACGCTCTAACCTAGCAAGTCGCGATTCTCTCGGATGAAAAATCTTGACTACTAAAAATTTACTATTCTTAAAGAAACACGCGCGAATAAAATTCGGCACACAAAAAGTATAAAATACACAATATACAGTAAATTAAAATATGGAATTGGATAACACAAGGAAGGCAAGGACTAAGAAAGATTCAAAGCACTTACAACATTTCTTTTTGCCGAATCGATGTCTGGATTCCCTCTGGACTGCTGCTCCCGTAGGTTCAGGATATCCCCTAACCGAGATCGATTCACGGAATTTACTGGAATATCCTACCGACTGCGCCACTTAAGTTTGCAGCAACCGGAGGATGCAAAAAAAAAATCAATTTTATTTAATTAAATTTACTTAAGACAAAATTACAATATAAAAATATTCTAAATTAAAACGACAAGTTTCGATGCTGGAAACAAAGTGAAGCAAGTAGGTAATGTGGCCGGCTCCGGAAACGTCGATTGACGTCAATGAGGCACGTTCTGCTGACACCGCGGCACGTGGGGTCACGCGGTCCAAGTAGGCCGGTGCATGCGCAGCGGTTTCCATATATTAGCCTTGCGTAACAAACGCCATATATATATGCATTACGCATTGCCAAGATTGTTTTAGTATTGCCATTCTAAATTGTCTCTATTATATATGTATATTTTTTATCTGTGCCGCGCCTCGTCCGGACAGGCCATTCATCGAAGTAGCGTTCTCATCTATTTGCATTAAAAGTCACAATATGTGATCTAACAATGAAAATTCGTGGTGTTTAAATTATTTCATCCCTTAGAGCAGGACCCTGACGTAATTTATCATAATAATTTAAAAGCAAGCAAAGCTAAAAAAATCGACATCACCGTTTATATTTTGGTTGTTGTTGATTTTCTCAAAAAGCACTAAATCAATTTTTATAAAATTTATATGGCACCTCTGAAGTGTGATCTACCAAATAGAAAATAATCATCAAAATCGATTCATAATGGCGGAATGATCGCTTAACATACAAATAAAAACTTTTTTGAAGTCGGTTAAAAATTACTAACTAACATATTTAAAAAAAAGGTCTATAGTCATATAATTCTAGATAACTTGATATACAGGTCCTCAGTAACCGGTAACATTATGCGGCATGTTGCTCCATGATGAATGTGGGGAGCTTCGGGACGGCACTACACGGATACGCTTTTAGTACCTGTCCACCTGTGATAGAACTACGAATATGTGGAGATGAACACATTGACCTTATTTCGTAGTTCACTGTATCATTGTATAGTTCTCGTACAAGTTTATTCCACTATGTCGACCCAGGATGACAGAGCTTTGGTCGGTTTTTTTATGGTAAACGACGTTTTCTAAAAAATTTAACCTATTTAAATCGATTTATCGCCCCCGAAACCCCCGGCATACTAAATTTCATGAAAATCGTTGGAGCCGTTTCCGAGATTCAGACTATACAACCTGTAACAAAAAGGTGTAGTAATACTTGGTGGTGTGTATGTTATCGTGCCAGGAATCGTCTGCCAGAAAACGTAAGTCGAAATCAGACAACATTTTTTGCGTACAAAAATTAAAAATTATATTTTTCAAATATTTTGGACAACCCTACAGTTACATGTGCGGCAATCGGAGATATTTGTTGCGTACAAAAATTTTAAAATATTTTTTGCCAACACTACGATTACATCTGTGGCGCGTGACCTTGACCTTTGTTATGGCCACTACTGTCAGACGTTTAGGTCCAAAGGCTATGTGGTGTAGAACGGTAGCTGATGAAATAGGGTTGCAAATGATATATTTTTAGAAATTTTAATTCATCATAACTCAATGTTAATGGTGCTGCCGCGAATGCAGAAGTTCCTGTAAGACTCCATACATTTATTTCATGTTTGACTTGAGTATTACTACACTTTTCTGTTACACATTGTATTTATACATATATACAAGAATTGCTCGTTCAAAGGTATTAGATAGACAGATAATCAGCTAGGTGCCTATTTATGTTCAAATATTTGTCACAAGCATTTCACTGTCAGTCAGACAGACAGACAGACATACAGTCAATCAACTTTGTTGACCCGCGGCTTTTTCTGCATTTATTAAGTTAAAAGAAGCCTATGTGTTAATTCTAGGTATAAGCAATGTACATTCCAAATTTCACCCAAACCCGTTTAGCCGTTACAGCGTGATAAAGCAAACAACACACAAACTTTTGGATTTATAATATTAGTGTATATTATATAATATAGACAAGCATTATGGTATATGTGGTATATATATGGTCCCATTTTAATCTATTACATCTACATTTTAGGCTACGAAACCCTAATATTATTAATTAGAACTCTCTTCCATTTCAAAGCTTAAGGTAAGTAACGAATAAGATGTATACATATCAAAATCCTAACCCAAACACACCTCAAGAATAAGCTCTACAAATATCCAACAACCGAGCAATTCCGCGGTGAATCGTATGGAATTCCTGCAAGTCGAGGATTCATTCCTCGTACAAACGCCCATCGGCTCGCGTAACCTTTTCACTTGCCGATTTTCATAGAGAATTTCTTGAGATTAGAAAATTTTTGAATCACAATCACTCAGCCAAATCTGTCGAGCCGTTCTCGAGTTATTGCGAGACTAACGCAAAACAATTGATTTGTATATAGACCGTGGGCCGGTTGTCGTCAACCCTACCTCATCGAGTACCAAGATGAGACCTATATGGGGGTGTCGTGTGTAAAAAGTTATGCTAAAAAAATCAGGGTTGCCTGTTCCTAGCCTGGAGCATTTTGTGCAGGGGACAAAAAACTGATCCATTTTTTTGGTGAAATTTACTTTCGGCCTACTTTAGTGTTCAGGCATCAGAAGTAAGTTTAATGAAAATAGCATCGAAATGATATATTTTAGTTATTTAAACAACAAAATATTGTAGACACACGACACCCCCAGATAGGTCTCATCTTGGTACTCGATGAGGTAAATTTCACCAAAAAAATGGATCAGTTTTTTGTCCCCTGCACAAAATGCTCCAGGCTAGGAACAGGCAACCCTGATTTTTTTAGCATAACTTTTTACACACGACACCCCCATATAGGTCTCATCTTGGTACTCGATGAGGTAGGGTTGACGACAACCGGCCCACGGTCTAATATTTGTTGATTGATTATTTGTTGATCAGTGAACTGCAAGATCTGTAATACTGTATAACTGTCTTAAACATGACTTTAGCAACTATTTAGATGATCCTTTCTTATAAATCATATTTATGATGTATTAATTACACTATAAATATTTTTTTTGGGGAAGGGATTGCCTGAAGGTTTAACGCAAGGACAATTACTTTGATACACTATTATTGAAGCAAAGAAGACATTTTGTATTTGTTTTTGTAAATATGATATTATATGCTACGAACCGTTATTCTAGACCTTAAACAGTGAGATAACATCACTTCCGGAACGACGTCACGACCTCTTTTGTGTCCCTCCCATCCGGCTCCGCCCCACTTGAGCCGGGGGAGGGGGGGTGAGCTTGCCCGAACTGTCAGGCGCGCTCCTCACATTGGCATTTGCTTTCGGCGTGAACACACCTCTTTAAAAGCGGGTAACAGCGTTGCTGTTTTTTATAATTTTTATTAATAATGTTATAATTTTCTAGAAAATAATAAACATTTTTTAAAAATTTTATTATTAAAAATATTTAAATGTTAACAATTTAACTTTTATAATATTTAAACGTGACTAATTTGTGCTTTTATTTTGTTATTGTAGCACTCATAATATTTTTTCAAGATTGAAGTAGGTGAACGGGGTCGCCCGCCTCCGCTAATTTCACCACTGATATCTTCGTCATCTTCACCGTTGTCGTCGTGTAACCCAGCCCCACACCGTCGAGTCACCGCGGTCATCGAGCAGCAGGCAGAGGGGATGCGGACAGGTTCGATGCGAATTCAATTTTGCTTATTTCACATAACCAAAATGATAAAAGAACCCATGAGGGTAAGTTGCACATTCGTAATTAACTGCAGCTAAGATTCCACTAGGATTAGGTTTCTGGAATGAGCCTACTTACCCCGCTCAATTTATAAACCAACAATCTGTTTCAAAAATATGTGTATTGTCTTTCCTAACTGAATTGTACGATGCGAACATAATCATCCGAAGCAGTCGCACTTGTATAATAAGAGTCGAATTTCTAAAGTTGGACTCGCGAAGGATCCACGCAATTTAAACTTTTCAATCCACAGGAATTCTTTTCTTTCTTACAAATTATAGTTAATAGGCACGACAAAGATATCGCATTAATTGTATATTTTGTTTTGAATTTTAAAGGCTGGACTTGCAAAATATCCACGCATTAACCTTTTCAATCCACAGCATTTATTTTCTTTCTTACTAAGAGCCAGAGGTTCAAAAAAGCTGTTTACAACTCGAACGTGAGGGTGAGCCCCCTGGCTTTCCACCAGTGGTACTACTACAGAAGAGGAGAGAGGAGGCGGGCGAACTGCCTCATCCTCGGGATCCCGTACGTCTGAGCCGGATCGGGTCAGACTGAAATGCCCGCTCCGCGGCCTCTCAGTCGGAGACGCAGAACGAGACCACCGCCTCCGCCTGCCACGATCTCTCGCTGTCGAGCATGTCGTTAACAACTCGAACGCAGTGGGAAAGAGCTTTATTCGTGTCTATGCGGAATAGGCACGATGTTTGCAAAGCGACCGCGGAAGTCCTATTATTGCAACAACAATGAAACTGAGCCGTCACAATTACATACTTTAAAAGCTGGTCGTCAACGAATTTTCATCCAAAGGTAAGAACCAAAAGCTGCCAGAAATAAATCCGATCCGAGACAAAATTACAGTAGCAAAAAATTCCCGATAACTCGATACATATTAGCTTAATATTTATGATATCAATGCAATACAATTACTCTTTATTGACATCAAGCTTACAGAGAAACTTATAAATATATGTAGGTCTTATCGCTAAGAGCGATCTGTTATATCTTAGATTGTATTATAATATTTTTATGAGTATTTATTGAAATGTACCTACATTTTAATAATATTACGGATTTTTTTCTTTGGCTATAATACCCTCGCTTTTTAAAATATTTAACAGTACCCCGGTAGCCGAGCGTGTATTTAGCAATAATCTAAACAATATCAAACTTTACTTGGTATTGAAACCAAACATTTCTTTTTTTTTTTTTGTTTCTCGGATCGGACTTATTGTAAGCGATCGAATTGTAATCAAAATATACATAGACCCGGATATTTTGTTTACGTATTTATCGCCGGCGCCCATCTACTGTCAGTTCTAGTAGGTATTGTACGCGTTGGACTAGAAATCGAACCCAGAGCGACTACACTAAACAAGTATCGCCTTGCCTGGACGAACTAAGCTCGACAAGCTATTCAAGTCCTCGTTCGTGTGAGTGATGCAGAAGTCCAGTCTGACGCCAACTAAGGATCGTTTTTCCTAGACGGATTAAGCTGCGGAGGAAGCTATTATGTCCTAACCTCATTCGAGTGAGTGATGAAGTATCAGAAGTCTAGTCTGACTCCAATGAAAGATCGTTTTTCCTTGACGGACTAAGCTACGGAAGCTATTCAAGTCCTAACCTCGTTTGAGTGTGTCACAATTTTTAATATACAATTGCAAATCATTCTGTAACATTGACTTGCCTTGTGCAACAGTCAGTTGTAATGGCCAATAAATGCATTTAATTTATTTTTTCTGATGCCAACCAGGGATTGTTTTTCCTTGAAGGACTAAGCTGCGGAAGATATTCATGTCCCATTCTCAATCGGGTCGATTGTGAACTATGAGAAGTCTATTCTGATCCCAACCAAAGTCATTTATTATCAAATGGAATCCAAGCCTAAACTCCACGTATTTGCCCGGGTATAAGAAGTAAATATGGCAAAATATTCGCTCTAATCTAAAAGCAAATTGGTGGAGTCTGATAATACCTGGTAAGCATATTAAACTTTACGGTTTCGGCCTAGTTAGTAACTGAAGGTATCTGTTTCACTTGCCATTCCTTGCAGTTAATTTGCAGACTACCTAACTGAAATAACGAAGTCTTTTCTTTTAAGTAAGTACTTGGTCTTAATAGATACAAAGAATACAATCAGTTCTTGTTTCATACCTTGTAACGACCGTTGTCTCATGCGTTACAGTAGAACCTATTAGATGGCACTATATGTCTTCTAAGCGCCAAAGACGTTACAGCAATCTGATGTACTAGTGGGAGTTTACCGATACTCACATACGTAGTGAAGTTACTATTTATACATTCCATAGTAATTGTATATTCATATATGTATTATTTAGTGTGTTATAGCTTGTGTTATAGCATTATTTATTTAGTGTGTTACATTACACTGGTTAACAATATGTACACCATCCTGTTATCATTACACAAACTGTCCAGTAACAGTACTCTTCTGAAACGGCTTAGGAAGAGACATTGTGAATTTTAAAACGCAGATAGATTTTCTCGCTTCAACGAGCACACACTTTCTTTTTCGTTATGTTCCTCTCATACGGTTCTGATACTTATTAAAAGCTCCAACTTACTCGGTGGTTTGGCGTCTGGAACTCGAAAGAGCTGATAGAGAAACACTTCTGATGTTTTTTTTTAATGGTTGATCACATTCTTAATTTCTCCGTCATTTTAGTACAAAGTTTTATCTGGTATTTGGCAATAATGATAATGTTGATCATATATCAATCACATTCACATGCTTCCTTTGCTTAGTTAAGCACTTGTTCATTTCTTGCTTAAATGCATTTAAATTTATAAAAAATATTTTATTTTTAATTACCAAAAGGAATTGCCACAACGACGTTTTCCAATGGAGTGCCAATAAGAGTTTTACCTGTAGTAACCTGGGTAACGGTCACGTAGACTAGATATATTACGAAAAGACTAGCTATAGATCCCAGTCTTGACATTTATAATTTTATTGTACTTGAATGGATAAGTGATCAACCATTCCTTTAAAACAATATTTCAGATGATACGGGTACTTACAATCGACCCAAAATCAAAGACGAATTTAAACATGTTTATTGACATCCTTTCTTTGGGTCTACCTACTCCACAAGTATAAACCTGCCGTTGCAGTTATTATGGAGATTACAGATCTAATAGAATAAATGTCTTGTTGTAGATATGTCTTGTTTAATGATGTAGACGTAAGAAAAGTGTTTTCATCTCGTAGGGTATGCAATAATCTAGTCGGGGGAGAGGTGTACGCGAGGAGAGCGTGCGCGAGCGGCGCGGCGGTCGGCTGCTAGTAGCGGCCGGCGGCATCGCTCGAGTCAGTGTCATCGAGAGCCGGACCAAAGCAGACGTATAGAACATTCCACCGCACTCCCCGCGTTGTGCCACACGCTAACCGCGTGCTGTTTCTTTAGTGTGTGAGCTAATGTACCGGTTGTATTTAATAAAAGTGCTTCAGTATTACGTTCCCTGTGTCTTCAATGTGAACCCCCGCACCTAAATCTCAATAGTAATAATGATTCGATTTGGTAAAGATGATTTTAAGAGGCAAGTATTGAAGCCTCTTCATACTTTGTACTTGAACTACTTCAGTACTTGCAATAACTTGGTGTTTGAATTAAGTGCTTTTATTTTTACAATGGCCTCTCATGGTAAATGTATGACGTATCCCTACGTATGAGCCTATTCGAATTGAAACACTGTAGCATAAAAATATACAACAATGTATATACAAGTGTCATTGCTAAACTGTTGTTAGATCAATATATGATCAAATTCTTTACCTACCTGTCTATGCATGTGATAGCATTGTAACTAATAGTCATTTTAACATTTACGATTGTTAATTCCTTGTCATAACATTATTTTAGTTAAGATACCATAATAATAAAATGTATTTGTCGTGAGTAACATGTATAATTATTCTAATTTCAAGGTTACTTTCGTCCCTCTGTTCTGTAGGTACACCTATTCATGGGATACATATCATAGATTTGCATAACCTAGGTACACATTATAAAGTACCTGATACTATCAATTATATTTATTCACACATTGGCATACTTTTTAGCTTGCCACCAGGCGATAATAAACACATCTCACTGTTTAAGGTCTAGAATAACGGTTCGTAGCATATAATATGATGTTTTACCTGAAAATAAAACAATTATTATATGCGAAACCTTATTCTAGACCTATATTTAGAATCCTGCCTGGTGGACTTCTTTATGTCCACCGAAAGTGAGATGCAATGTGAGGAGCGCGCCTGACAGTTCGGGCAAGCTCACCCCCCCTCCCCCGGCTCAAGTGGGGCGGAGCCGGATGGGAGGGACACAAAAGAGGTCGTGACGTCGTTCCGGAAGTGATGTTATCTCACTGTTTAAGGTCTAGAATAAGGTTTCGCATATAATAATTGTTTTATTTTCAGGTAAAACATCATATTTTACTCGTTGAAACTAAAAATCAAATCACTTTATTTTAATGTTTAAAGAGAGAAAAGAAAGGAAGATGAAAGATATGAAAAGAAAACAAATTAAAAGTAGGAGGAACATTACATGTGATTAGTTCTTGACTCTGAATGGTAAAAGCAAAATAATTAAATTTATCTATACTATATACTATAATAATATAATAATAATAATAATATAATAATAATAATATTATAAAGAGGTAAAGTTTGTTTGTTTGTTTGTTTGTTTGTATGTAAAAGGTAATCTCTGAAACTACTGATCCGATTCCAAAAATTCCTTTCACTAATAGATAGGTACACTATCAGTGAGTGTCATAGGCTATGTTTTGTTGGGATAGAAGTTAGTTATCAGTTCGAAATAATAATATTCGTAAGACAAGTCGGAGAAAAATTTGCTAACTTTCCGCTTTATCGGCGTACGCTGCCTAAACAGTTAGACATAGGTGAATACAATGTACAGCAAAAATGTTGGCCTTCATGAGTTTTACAAAAAAGTCCGCGACAGCATATATCTAACATGTATGTATAGCTCAAAAAAAATACTTTTCTTTGTTAAAAATCTGAAAAAAAAGCGGCCTATGTTTAGTTGCCTTTTTAAGACATTCAGTATTAATCCTTATCAAAATAAACTATTTCATCGTCTTACGAAGTTCATGTAGATACAATTTGCTTTTTACTGCATGTGATTTGGATAAATAGTCTATGAGAAATCGTGAAATTAGTTTCACGGGAGTCCTCCCGTGAACGGGACGGGTCAGAAATTTATCGACACGTACTACGTATTCCTGCACATAAAAATAGCGGCTTCTATTTCGTTGGCTTTTTTTAAGTATTTAATATTAATCCTTATCAAAAAAACCTATTTCATCGGCTTACGTAGTTCACGTAGATGCAATTTGCTCTTCACTGCATATAATTTGGACCTATAGTCTAGGAGAAATCGTTAAGTTTATTTGAGGGTGAAAACGGTGGATCACAGAATGTAACAGTTACTGCGTAATCCGGCATACTTCTTTGTTTTGAACCGACTTACATAAGAAGGAGGATATAAATTCGACTGTTTTTTTTTGTTTAGTCGGTTATAACTTATCATTGAACTTTGAACTGCCCGCTGGAGTAGTTAGGTGGGCGTTTGCCTTTAAAGCACCGGGTTTGATTCCCGGTGGGAACACAGGTGTTTTTCCACGGGAATTTGTGTTTCTGGTTTTGAGTATGTTGTCAATGTTGTGTGAATCTTGGATGTTTACAGCCCCACGATACAAGTCATTGAACTTAGTGTGGGGTTGTGAATGTGAAAGCGTTTATGGGTATGTTTTTTAATATTTACCACCCGGCCGACGCCGGGCGGGTCGTTCCTGAACTTTGAACTGCTCGCTGGCGTAGATGGGTGCGCGTTCGCCTTCAAAGCAGCGGGTTCGATTCCCGGTGGTAATTTACCTAGAAGATTTCTCTCCACGGGAAATTTGTGTTCCTGGTTTTGAGTATGTTGTGAATGCTTTGTGAATCTTGGATATTTACGGCCCCCCCGATACAAGTCATTGAACTTAGTGTGGGGCTGTGAATGTGGAAGTGTTTATTTGTATATTTTTTAACCGGGCGACGCCGGGCGGGTCATCTTTTGAACTTTGAACTATCTACTCGCGTAAATGGGTGCGCGTTTGCATTTAAAGCAGCGGGATCGATTCGCGGTGGTAACAGAAGTTTTCTCCCTACGGGAAATTTTTGTTTTTAATATGTTGTGAATCTTGGATGTTTACGGCCCCACGCTACAAGTCACTGAACTTAGTGTGGGGCTGTGAACGTGGAAGTGTTTATGTGTAGATTTTTTAATCGGGCGACGCAGGGTGGGGAATCTTTGAACTTTGAACTACCCACTGGGTAGATGAGTGCGCATTCGTCTTCAAAGCAGCGGATTCGAATCTCGGTGGGAACACAATAACAAAAGTTTTTTCCCCACGGGAAGTTTATGTTTCTGGTTCTGGGTATGACGTGAATTTTGTGTGTGTGGTGTTAATTGTTAACGGCCCCACGACACAACTTATAGTACTTTTAGAGTGGGGCTGTGAGTGTGAAAGCGTTTATGTGTAAGCTTTTGTTTACCCGGGCGACGCCGGGCGGGTCAGCTAGTAATTCATAATATGGTTGGCAGACAAATTTTTCGATACAAATCCACAAACTTCTAATCTCCAAATAAAAATCTACAAAGTATTAATTGTAAGGCGTTGATGTTATTTTATATACCTACTAGCTGTACCCGGCATGCGTTGCAATGCCACGTTAGAAAAAGTGTTTTACTTCTTTCACGTTTATGGTCGCCTAGTACTTTACTACCGTACTAAAAACTTTTTGGTTATTTATTGTTCATACTAAATACTAAAATCACGATTAAAAATGGGGGGTGGAACAAGAATACTTTACGACATATTCTCATACCCACCAAATAAAAAAACTAACTAAAGAACGGGCTCACCTATCCAAACCAAATGTTTAGGCTTTGTTCGGACTATTTAGTAGATGGTTTATGTGAAGTTTGCACAAAATCGGTCGAGCGGTTCTTCAATTATCACACCCGGGCGAAGCCGGGGCGGATAGCTAGATGAATATATTTTGAAAAATATATGTTGAAGACTTTAGATGAGTTCTAAAACTCAGCTCTTACTTTCAGCCAATTTAATATCATATCCACACAAGCATTCGCATGAACAATATAAGAATAACTAATTATAAAGTCCGAAAATCGAAGTATGTAAAAGAACTCTACTCACGAATGGTGGTTAGACGTGAAAGCTCACGCCGCCCGCCCTGAAAGGTTTTATCGCGGCGGAAGTGGCGCCCTCTGCAGATACCATCTAACTCGGTGCCTTTGTAAACGGTATGTTCTTTTCATTGATGTGGTCCGCTCTAAGTGTAAATATGCCTTATGAAGTTTGCTTCTTAAACATTGCTCTGTGAGAGGAGCTAAGGTGATTGCTTTTCAATTTCAACTACAGACTTGAACAGAGATACGTAATACATGTTTATTGAACGTGTGTCTACTACATTTATTGAACTGGTGCAACAGTCAATGACAGTGTAGATTTGATTTGCTAGTTTCGGCATAAATGTTCAATTCTGTGTCCAACTGTCCAATCTAATTTTGATATATGCGTATAATAATAATTAAATTCGCCTATCAGATCTTTTAGAATGCATTGGATAAGTATCCAGTGCAGTCTTTTTGGAGCAACCTTTACACCTTTGTATACACACAACATTTGTACATTCATAACTTTGTATATATACACAGATTCCATTGAAAGATGTTATCGATTCAATATCAATACAACAATACATGTATCTATCTAAATATATATAACTCAAAGGAGACTGACTATCTTACTGACATAGTGATCTATCAACGCACAGCCCAAACCACTGGACGGATCGGGCTGAAATTTGGCATGCAGGTAGGTGTTATGACGTAGGCATCCGCTAAGAAAGGATTTTGATTAATTCTACCCCCAAGGGGAAAAAAATAGGGGATGAAAGTTTGTATGAAACTTTGTCAATTTTAAAATAATACTTCTTAACGCGAGCGAAGCCGCAAGCAAAAGCTAGTCTTAGTATAAAACTATCGTGAGAGTTATTCATTATTATAATGTAAACTCATATGCTGGTTTAAATTATAATAATGCCTTACATGTTTTACTGAGTAAAAATGCAATATACGCTCAAACAATGATACATTTGACTGAATTTGGTCGCAAGTCTATCGCTCTTTTATAGGATACATTTTGGAGAGTGTTTTATACGGAATTAAATTATCTGATTCCCCCATCCCACTTTTACCATCGGACAACAAGACAATCAGCCACGCGATGTCGGTATGTGGTTGATATTCCAAGGGTGTGAAACGTTTTGCTTCCACATTTATTATACGTTCTGCTAAGCAATGAAACTATTTGCCCTAGTCTGTGTTTCCCGATAAGTACAATCTCAATAAGGAGTCTTTAAAAAACTCAATTGAGCAGGTATCTTCTAGGCAAGCATGCTCTATCTTTGACCACATTGTCACTTTCCATCAAGTGAGATAGGGTTCAATTTGAAGAAAAAATAATTTCGAATCTGCGTTATTAAGAAATAACCCGAATTGTCATAACATTTCAGTAGATTTAGTTTCATGAAAAGTGTTAAATAAATCCTCTTAACAAATAAGTATATACTGAATAAAATATCCTCAGATTTCTCTACACCGAAGCGCAACGAGTAAAAATCGCCAGATTATATCTCCAACCTACTTAGCGGCATTCATCGTCGGATTTTGTTTGGGCTCTCAGCACTTCGGCGTAAAAGCTTCTTTGTGTCGACCGCGGCCGAAACTCTTTCAATGCAAGATTGCGCGCTGCTATATGTATGTGGATTTTGAATAATAGATTCCTCGTGATGTGTGTAGCTTAAAAATTCGGTGTTTATGTACAACGTGCCTGTAAAAGTGCAGCATTTAAACCACTGTTGAGTATCTGAAAACCAGTGTTAGTCAATCTGAATTAAATTGAAGATTTTTGATTATTAATAACTTTTGTAACCACAAAAAAAAAACTAATTTATTTTCTGTACTTGACATTAAGATCGCACATATATTGGGATTTTTTCGCGAAATAATATTTTTTTAAACATAACAAAATAAAAATTATTTCGCACTCACAGCTCCACATTAAGTCTCAAGACTTGTATCGTGAGTGCCGGAAACATTTACATAACATACAAATGCCCCTTAGGAGGGAAAATTGTGCTACTACGGGGAACTGAAGCCAGAACCCACAGAAGAGGGCAGGGATTTGGCCACTGTGCCTACTGGTTCGTCAAAAATTACAATCGTAAAATCGAATTGAATTTAAGCTTGTGGAAAAAACACCTAGAAATGAAACAAAATATTTATTCAGTACTATTCTAGAAACAAAAAATCTCATTGCAACACAGAAAGTTATACTAAAGCAAAGTAATTTAAACGTAACGCTGGAACACCTCGTGGTTTTAGTCTCATAAGTTAATTAAACTGGGACAAAGTTCTTCCATTACTGTTCGTACCGAGTAACGAGTCGTACGACAGAAAACCCAACCACCGTCACAGAATTGATATAGTAATGCCATTGTTGTGTTTTAATATCTACCACCGCACTCTTATTTGCAAAACATTAAATAATTATATCATAGATAGATATATGTATATAGGTGCTTTTTACTAAACATCTTAAAATAAAAAAGTACACAAAATGACAGTAAATAATTATATAAGTGTAACAAGCGGTCTTATCGCTGAGAGCGATCTCTTACAGACAACCTTTGGATGGAGAAGAATAACGCAATGTAATAGGACATTGCGTTATTTTCTTCCTTTTTTTCTTTTTTCTTCCTTTTTAGGTATTCATTTCTTTTTACCGACTTCACATAAAAGGATGAGGCACTCAAGTCGACTTTTTTATGAGTGTAACTTCGATCCAAATAACTTAGATCCACGTGAACCGATTAAGATTTTTTTTTTTGATTGATAAATGTTGCTTTCCAATTGGTCCCATTTAAATTTGATCAAGATCTGATCACTAGTTCTTGAGTGATTGTCAATAATGCATGTTTAATACGTTAAATCTGGTTCCGAAGATATAGCGGTGAAGTCGGTTTTTTTAAGCTTTGCTTGCGTTTAATTATTTCAAATTTATATATATTTAAGCGATTGTCACTAATTTTTCGGATTTCTTCAAATTCTTTCAAGACTTATATTAGTTTCAAGTTAGCTAATAAATTAACCAACTTGCTATATAATGTATTATTACACTAATATATTATAAAGGTGAAAGTTTGTGAGTGTGTTTGTTCCTTCTTCACGCTTAAACGGCTGGGCCAATTTTTATGAAATTTGGTATGGAGGCTACATTTTAGCAACGGGTCCGGGACTTACGCGGGTAACACCACGGGGCGCAGCTAGGTGTAAATAAATTTGGAAATCTATTTAAACCTACTATTAATTATAATTAATCTTTGCAGCTGCTAAATTTTTCCAAGTTTCTCATAATTTATTTGCTTTATCAAAATCATAGCTAAATACAATTATTTCCTATCATTTACTTATACAAAATTGTAATACATATAATAAACTAATTGTAATAATATAATAAACCAGAATACTATTTAATGTGGAATCTATTTGCGTTATTGTGAATATTACATCCCTTTGTTTGGCTTTTTTACCATCGTGTCAAATAAATTCATTCATGTTTTGGGCTTTTTAACAGTGATTTATATAAATACAAAATGTCTGATTCACCGTAGATGTGTAATTAGGATTACAATAATAATTTGGTTCGTCGATCTGATCTGATGATGGAGCCATTCGGGTAGGGGAATTTTCAATGGCTACTGATCTTATTGAGTTTGGACGTATTTAAGCAAAACTTGGTGACAAGTGTTTGAAGGTGGGGCCACGAAGAGTAAAGCAGAAGTTATGCAGCACCTTGTTGTTTTACTATTTCTATTATAGGCATATCCGTGCTTTAATTAAATTTGTTAAATCTATTATATTTTTTGTAAAATAGTACTATTAATAATAATTATAATTTACCTGTGATACAACCAGCAGTGATGTTATTAAATATATCCTTTACCTTGTATTAATACCGAGTAAAAAGGAGATATAGCTGGCTAAAATTTGGTTTAAATTTTTTACGTTATAACCAGTGTCACCATTGAATTTTTCAGTTATATAAAGTAGCGATTATGTTAATTAGTTAGACGAAGATTAAGTCTACTCTGAGTGCGGCACTCACTAAAAATATCTAATTACGGCTCTCTTCCGAATTTTTCCCTGAGGTTTCATAAAGAGATAGCGAATATAGATAAATGTAGAGACATTTTCATTCCATTTGCCGTATTCGCTATCGCCCTGAATATGCCGTGCATTTGAAACTGAACATTGAATTTTATTGTATTTTCAAAGCTCTCTATACGAACGTATACACGTGTATCTTTATGGAGACACTAAGGTATTCCATTGGATGTATTTTTCTCTTTATATTTGCATATTTTCATTGCAAATATCATGTGCAGTGTATAAGTGAAAATATGAAAATACTACGATATCAGTAGTGCTGCGCTAGTAAAGGTTATTAGGGTAGAGATTGGTAACACACAAGATTTAATTTTTTCAAGCGCTTCCTTTACTACATCAGATTTGAAATATAAATTAATGGTGTCTTGGATATAAACGTCTCTAGCCCTAATTTGCGTAATGCAGTAGACACAAAAAAAATCTTTTACCCGTTTTCAACCGACTTCAGAGCTTGGGACATCGTCGCAAGGTAGGTTGTCTCTCGGTATTTTATCGGATACATTTCGGAGAATGTGCCAAGGAATTACACGATCTAGTTCCCCCATCCCCATTCTATCTTCGAACAAGCAGACAAACTGCTAATCGTCACGTGTCAAAGATATATGGTAGATATTCTACTTATGCGAACAAAGCGTTTTGCTTCTACATTTATTATGCGAACCGCAAAGGAATAGAACATCTTACCTGAATCGGTGTTTCCTAATAGGTACAAAATGCGAGTCTTCAAGTCGCGAGTGAATAGGTATCTTCTAAGCAAGCGTGCTCCATCGTCGACCACATCATCGCTTACCATCAGGTGAGATAGTGGTCAAACTTTTATCTATATTAAATAAAAAAACTTTAAAAAAGGTGGAGGTTCTCAATTCTATATTATATTTTTTTTATGTAATACAGTAGTACAAAAAATACAGTGGACTAATAATTCAAATTCAAATAAAATAAGGGTTATTATAATAGAACTTATTTCTAACATTTACAAATCTATGAAAGGTGCTCCGATAATAAGCTTTCAAAATCACCTCCTCAATAGCATTACAGCAGTTACCTTAACATTGTGTCATAAAATAGTTATGTTTATATGAACGCCGACCAGCTAACAAGAGAATGTATTTTAAAGTTTTCCCAGAGTGGTGAATGTAGATAAAGTCATGACGTCATAAATTTTCACTTTAATACCGCATGTGCATACTACATTTTAGCAGACAATCATGACCTGACATTGGGGTCGTGAAACATTGTCGTAGGTTAGCGAAACTTTTAGCGGCGAAAATATACTTTAACAGAATACTTATCTTACATAGTTCTAAGCTGTTATATTTAGAATAAATAATGCATACAAACGCTTTCAAACTCACAGCCACACAATTAGTTCGAAGACTTGTATCGTGTGCCAGAAATATTCACATCACACACACCTCATCCCTTATGGAGAAAACTTGTGTTTCGGCTGGGTATCGAACCCGACGCCCGCTGCTTTTACGCTAGCATTATTGTTAAGGCGAATACAGTCTTAAAAGTTAGCAATAACGCCAACGGGCAGTTCAGAAGGTGTTTAGTTAAAGAAGAACTGGTAGCATTCTACTTTAATAAAATTTTTGTAGAAAATTAACAGCAAGACGAATTTTGGCAGCCAAGATTCAAAAACATTTTTTTTTGTTATACTCTCATGTTTGTTTGGGTGTTTATTATATTAAACAAATTAATTAATATTTTATAAATCGAGAAAAAAAAATTTGGTACCAATGTACACAGACCGTTTTTTTTTCTCTTTTTGAAATTAAGTAAAAATATTTTGTATCTCAAAATTGTGAGAGAATTCTGGCTCTTTAAAGTCCATTTGTAATTTCCCTCGCCTCAAAGTGTCGTATTCGAGTCTCAAATATTTGTGCCCTGCACTGTTTCACACTTCCCTATCTGCAGGATGTTTGAGTTGAGCGTCGACAATGAGAAAGGCACTCGCAAATCCTTGTCGCCAGAGTAACTGGCAGCTTTTGTTGCTCTGTTCAGTACAAGCTCAGTTTGACGTAGGCGATGTCTTTGAGTAAAAAAAGCAAACCGTGCAATACTCGCTGGGAAAAGTGTTTTGCTCATAAATACGTTTTAAATACATTTTAAATACGTTTTAAATAACTTTAATATTACGAAGCTGATTAATATAATTTTAATGTATGTTTATCTGCCGTTAATAATACACCGATAGCACCCTTTTTTAATTTAAAACAGCCAAATTTTTGCCACTATATTACCTGATGGTAAGCGACGATGCAGCACTTTTGTCTTGTTAATTAAAGACCCCCATATTGTTCTTACCAGGAAATATTGATCCAGGCAAGGAGAATAAAGGAGTCCAAAGGAACAGCCCAAAAATCGGAATTGCCACTTTTAAAGGAATTGTCACTTCGGATCATTTTCAATAGATGGCGTGACACGAAGTAGCGGGTAATTAAATTAATTATAAAAATGAAACTACTACATCAAATATAGGTACCTACAAGTTATTTAATATTGGCCTGGTAAGTCTTAATCAAAGTTAGTGGGCACGCTAGGCCTAGTTTGGGAACGGGCTCAAGTATAGCTGCCGATACATTGTTTGGTGCTCGGCAACAGATTGGTTGTTTTTGATAGAGAGTAGTAGAGTAGAGTAGTATCATGAGTATCTTAACTAGTAATAGAACTTTCAATACCCTCAAACACACATTGTCATGAGCAGTGAATACTCGAATGATTTGATTGTGGAAGCCGTCCGAACAAAGCTCCTTTGAACGCCTCATTATAACGCACAAAGCACTTCGAACATAATTGTCGTTCGTAGAGGGAACGGAAAACTTTTTACCGAAAGTTATAATGCGATTTTATCATAAATAATTTTGACAACATATTTATTTGAGAGAAGTAACTGGTTTTTATTTTTTAGTTGCCTTTAAATTAGTTGATGCTCATACCTAAAATCGTATGATTACTAACTGAGCATATTGGACGTTGTTATGAAAATGCCCATAAACAAATTTGTTTTTTTTTATCGACTTCACAAAAAAGGAGTAGGTACTCAAGTCGACTGTATTTTTTTTATTTATATCATCATATCTTCGTTCCATGTAAACCGGTTTGGTTTTTTTTTTGTTTGAAAGATGTTGCTTTCCAATTGGTCCCATTTAAATTTGATCAAGATCTGATCAGTAGTTCCTGAAATATTTACAATAATGGGTGTTTAGTACATCTAATCTGATCTAAGTTCCGAAGATAAAGCGGTGTAGTCGGTTTTTTAAACTTTGCTTGCGTTTAATTATTTGTATTTGTAATTCACTAGGGATAGATATTAATATTTTATATAGATTTTTTAATTTGAGTATGAATGCGTTGGTTTGTTTGAATAGTTTCAATTTTAATTTCCTTTTTGACCCTCGACGAAGAAGAGGGATATTATAAGTGTGTAATATGTATCTGTTTATCTGTATGACTGTTTGTAGAATCTTTTTCCTTCACGTATGGTATCTGTATTAATTTCATCTTCTCAGATCCATAGATATTACGAAACTGACAATTACACGACTATCACAGGCTAGGAACGTCTGTTTACCCCGCATAAAGCTAGAACAAACATAAGTCTGGGGTCACAGTGCATTGAGCCAGAATGGAAGTTTACACTGCTTAGGCAAACTCATATACCATCGTATTGATACTGGCTGTAGCTGTAACCGTTGTGACATCACAGAAACATGCTAGATTACTTTAGGCATTCCAGGCTAAGCATAATAACTGAATGATATTATTTCTTACTTCATGGCACTAACAGATGTCACATGGTAACATAATATAAATTATGCTGATATAATTGATTTAGCGAAGCATCTCCGTTTCAGGTTGGGCAAAATTGCTTTCGTATGTCCTGCGGATTTCCGGTTGTTCTACTCTACAGATCGCATTTCTCAATGGATTAGTCATTTCGAAATATACGCGAAGTCTTCAGCTCACAGAGTTGTTGTTTGTGGCATCTTTAAAAAATCAAAGAATCTAAAAGACGCTTTGCATTGAATGCTTACGTGAAATGTTTCCCTTTCCGTAATTCCGAAATCTTGTGTCAATAACAAAACCTAAAAACAAACACGTCTACCTTAAAAAGACTCGTTAAGTAATGCAACTGCTTAACAGCACTCTTACACTGTGCACAAAATTGTACAAAAGCAAAGTTCACAATAGAGGCGCGATGTGAAAGAGCATCGTAGAGCAGGGCTGCGCGATAATAGCGCCCTGTTTAGCGAGTGCTCGCATCCGGGCTGGCCGGAAATGGCGTCTCTCTGCAGACAACCTTCATTTCCTGAGCAGTCCTTTTGCCCGCGTTCCAGATGTCATGATAATCTATGCGTTTACTGCTATTTGCTGTTTATTTTTTCATTTCCAGCTAAAAAGCCTATAAGTTTTGCGACCACTTAAATGCTTATTATATCTGTACAGTGTATACTACAGAAGACACATGTCGTTTTTTTTTTCCTCATATGCATGCCATTTCATCATGGTCTTGCACAATAGCCACGTTATTAGATGGGCTACATTTACAAGCCTCTTGTTCCTGCATATAGCACTTTCAGTCGCAACATTGCTTCTACTTGTAGATGTCATTTGTTCACACAAAATTCAATAAAGGTGGATCTTTTATGTGTAATGGGTGTTTACTACCCACGACCACATAATAACTAATGGCGACTACATTATCAAGGATAAGCTATCCTTTAGTCATCAAGGCCTATTGAATTGTGAGTTATTTATTTTAGCCCTTGTGTTGAACTAGGCCTTGTATGAATATCTATTTGCAAGTATATTTGCCAGACTATGACATTTAATGATCGTGACGATAGATTTTTGTACTTAAAGGCGGTAAACTACCATTGTATTTCTAACAAGTTAGCAAGCCTGGCATGACTCAATATTTTATGTACATAACTATAAATATTTATACGTGATTTCGTTGACATTCAACAAACATTCAAAACAATACAATACGAATCAAACAACGCCGCTATATATTACAAAGCTATAGTAATATTTCGTGCGATACATAGAAAGGTCCTCGGCGTATTAGTGGCGCGACAAGCGTCGGCGTGAAACGGATACAAGGGTGGCTTATCTGCTCCCGGATGAAAGGCGTGTACTACACTGTCGATATTCCGCTTGAAGGAATAAGGGCAAGTTCAGACGTTGCGTTTTAGTTTGGTATGAATGACGTAATGTTTTAGATGGAGTGTGTGAAGTTTATTTAAATTGAATTTATAAATCTTCGGGCCAATTGCCTATATTTCCTAAAACTAAACTAAATATATGTACAGCAAAGTACTAAGTAACCTACAAGACATCGAGCTTATAGGCAACTCAAGTGCTCAAGCCCACTACCAGTGGGTAGCGTTTCCATCATGCTGGCGGCATTCCCTCTCTGAATTGCAATGCTAATACGTTGAGCCAAATAAGTGCCAGCGTGAATTTATTAATTAATTGTATTTATTGATCTCTATGTTGACTTGGGTGCTTCAGCACATTGTCCGGCCGTCAGTCCCTCCGACCGTCCAACTAGCCATTCGTCCGTATAACATAGACATTTTTTTGTACCTTAAACATTCAAGTGAATAACTTCAAATTTGGAATATCTTTGAACTGGTCCAAAGCCAAAAATGCCAATTAAAATATCATAAATGAAAAAATCAATGCGACACCCATACACGTAAATGGGGGAGCAAATGTTTTAGTTTTTTGGCCGTGTTGGGGTATCGTTAAAAAGAACTTTGCAAGTAAAGCACGAAACCGTTTAAAAAAATCTATGTATGAAAATAACAGTTTGGTAGGACACTACAGTTACTGTTTTTAGACCTAGTTTGTTTTAGACGTGTTATTTTCGTTATATCCTGTACTTAAACAACGAATAAAAAAACAAGCAATTATTATTAAAGAAAAATAAACCTCAAAAGTTTTTATCTCTTAGACAAAATGTAGAATAAATTACAACCCTAGGTGCCCTCTGTAATACAGTAATACTGAATTGCTATGAATGAAATTTAAATTCCCATTTATTGGTCACCCATCCAATTCCGTGGTCATTGAGTTGTGCTTGATCAAATGAACAAGAACTACGATTAAGCTATTTCGCTTTGCGCCCAACCGCCTTAAAATGTCCTAATTTTTGGGCCAAGACATACACGAAAGTAGCATAATCACGCCAGTTTATGGCACTGAAAACTCTAACTTAGGTATACGCAACTTTAAGATTGAAAATCCCCACGCTTGTTTTTTATACCTATAATTATATTGCTATCAGTGATTAAGAAGATTTTAAGCCCGTTCTCTTATCAGCTCAGATTTGCTACACAGCGACTAAAGACGCTTTTAAAAGCTGCTTTTGTAATGCTTACCCTGAGAATCACCATTACCCTTAGACATTTTTGCTATAAACATTTTTATGCGCATATAAGATTACTGCTTGCTTTATCCATATTTTTATTTCATACGTCAATGTTTAGTTTAGGTAATATCTCGGGACTTAACGCGCTAAAAATCTAGTTTTATTTACCTCGACGTTTCGGTCAAGTTGCATTGGCCGAAACGTCGAGGTAAATTAAAATAGTTTTTTACCGCGATTAAGTCCCGAGATATGACCTAAATTATGTGTTCGAATCGCGAAAGTTTAAAAAAGTCAATGTTTATATTACACAGTTTTTATTTTATATAAACCGTTTAAAGGACTGACTATTATGTTTTATGATTTTATTGAACTACTCATGATGATTGATGATGACGAATAATTGATAATAATAAAATTATATTTGTACCAGTATTTAAGTCTGATGGTTTAAACACAAAAATATTAATTAAAGTCGGATTTGCAGTTTTTGTGTGATCTTTAGACAAACAACAGATCTAATAAAAAATATTTACATATCTTTTATAAAATATCTTGGTATATTTTTGACTTTGCCTTGAAGAACATACAGTATCGTGAGCTCCATTTGTATTCATAAGCCTATTACTACGAAAATATCTTGTTTATTATGTGTCGTCTTCATAAAAACGGTATTAAAGGAAAATAAAAGTAACTCATAAAAACCTTATAATAACTACACAGTACCTCGAATTTAATTCCAAGACTTGATTGGCGAATATTTTTTGTATAATCTGAGTGAGAGACTTCAAGTCGCGTGCAAAAGGCAGCTTCTGGGGAAACATATTCTGTCGTCGCTGGTGAGTTAATTAGGGGGGGACAAACGGTTGGCAGGAGTAAAAATATGCAGGACATATATTGAACTTCCCGTTAGATGGGTGCGCCATCGCCTTTAGCACCCGCTGTTTAGGAGGCGATACTCATCGAATCGATTTCTGGTAGGATAATAAGTTTTCTCCACAATGAAAATTCGTTTTTTTAGTTCTGCATGTGATTATGTGATGTTTCCAGCACCCGCGACACAAGCCGTCGTTAATTTAGGATTGTTAATGTGAAAGCGTTTATTTTCATAGTTTCATTAAACACATGCACATACACCGAACAACACTTATTTTGAACATTGTTCAACGCCATAACCAATAGGTAGACCATCCAAGCTTTCTCTCCCTGCAAGTCTTTCTTTCCGTTACCTCAAAAGTTTTAAGACCAAAACCCGATAAAAATTAGAAATAATTCCCAATATATGGGGCTAACAATATACAAGTATATTCGCAATCTATTTGAAATGTATAATTCGAGAGTTTTCAACTCAAGAGTGAATAGGTATCTTCTAGACAAGCATGTCACGACGCTACATCACTTTCCACTTGAGATAGAGGCCAATTGTGTGAATTAAATGTGAATTAAGAAAAAATGTGGTAATTGGACACTTAATTTTTTTTACAAACGCATTCACACTCACAGCCCCACACTAAGTTCAAAGACTTGTATCGTGGGTGCCGGAAACATTCACATCACACACACTTTACACCCAGAACCAGAAGCACAAATGTCCCTTGGGAAGGAATTTGTTTTATTTTTTTCGTTTATGAATTTAAGTCATCTAGAATGTGCCATATCCAATGTAATGTAACGTCACATAGCCTATAATCAGCGGATAAAAAAATCGCTAATAACGATACCTCACTTGTCAAATAATGATAAGTAGTTTAGAAGTTATGAGGGAACAGATGAACATACATACATACATACCGAAATCATAATGCTCCTTTTTGCTTCGCTGTAGTCAGGTAAAAACTATTTTTTTAATGCTAAAGGCATTTGACCACTATCTCACCTGATGGAAAGTGATGATGCGGCTGAAGATGTGACATGCTTGCCTAGAAGATACCTATTTACCATTAATTTGAAGGCTCCCAGATTATACTCCTCGGAAAACAATGACGCAGGAAAAGAGTTCACTCCTTCCCTGGACTATACTTAGGTCTTGGCCTACAAGGTTAAATTTTGATTAGATTCCGGTTTAAATAAAGTAAGTGGATAACGTAGCGTTTAGCCAATATCTCACCTGTAGGTAAGTGATGATGATTTCGAAGGTGGTAAATACACTAGTCTTAAAATGACTGATCTTTTTATTTACCACTATAATAGCCATCTACTGATAATAACTTCAAAATATTAAACAAATACCTACTCAAATTGTTTCTAAATAAATATACATGATATTTGAGGCGATAATTATTTATCAGTGAACTGGTTCTACAGTATCAAACAATGTACAATCTCATTAATGCATGGAATCGTTCATCGAATCAATGAACGAGCAGATTTAATGAGGTACCCTTTGGCTCTTTGTTTTCCAAAGCCGATAGCTTTAGCGAAGGACGGGCATTAATGGAATTAATACCGACACGAATACATTTGAATTTCGTCGCTTAAACGTGGGGATTAAAAGGGATTTCTCATATTTACAGGCCCGTAGTGTAGTCTTTAGTACATTATTTTTATAATATGTTGTAAGCCTAAGCATAACATTTGAGAAAAAAATGGCGCTTCGTTCGTCCTTCAAACTTGTTATTATTTCAACAAGTCAATATACTAAAAAATATCATCCAAAAAAGAAATCCATCCGAGGTAATATTTATAGATATATAACAAAATACATATAAGATACGCGCGAAAAAATTTCCCTTATACTTAGTACCTTTATTACTCAGTACTTAAACAGTCGGGTTAAACAAACGACAAACAAACGCATTCACACTCACAGCCCCACACTAAGTTCAAAGAATTGTATCGTGGGCGCCGGAAACATTCACATCACACACACACATTACACCCAGAACCAGAAGCACAAATATCCCTTGGGAAGGAATTTTTGCTCCTGCCGGGAATCGAACCCAGGATCCACGGCGGAAGGAAACGAGTAAATCAATATATTTTAAATTAAATATCACTACAAGTTTAACGAATTTAGCCTATCCCTAAGCTAAGTCATCGTTCGCTAAACAAGTGACGGCAAATACCACGTAATTGTCTTTCCGGGAAGTTCAAACTACCTATAGAACACTTCACAAAATCAAACTTACCTCAGTATTAGTGGAGACTGTTTTGGAGGATTTGCGTAGCAATCTCTTACAGACAACCTTTGGATGGGTTGGACGACATTGAATATATAAACGAAGAGTGAATGAAGGTATGGTGGTGCGATAAAATGAATGAAAAAAAAACTTTTTTGTAATAACTTTATACTTAAACATCACATATGAATAAAATTAGTAGAATACCTAATCAAATAACGTAGGGTAAGTAATTATTATACACAAATAACTGACTTGTAGTAATGTATAGAGGTTGGACAAAAATAAGTTTTAATTTGTGTTTTAAATGACACTTGAGTTTGCGCACGTTTGATAATCACAAGCAGAGCATTCCAGAGACGCAAGGCTTCTATGGTAAAAGATGAACCGAAGAAGATCTTCCATTTTGCCTTCTTAATTTCTTCCTCAGCAGATTTGGTATATGAAGGGGATAACCTACCGTAACTTATACACGAAAAGTAAACCACAGGTGAATTGATTTATTCTTCTGAAGTTTTTGGAATGGTTACTCAAAAATAATTAAATATTGACTTGAAACCAATACTAAGTCGTCCTGTCAAAATGATCCCGATGTAGCTCCATAAAATTTTTTTTTTGCTAAATTTTATATGTTTATGCTTAAAATCTGTTTTATAGAAAAGTCCGATCTTGGAATTTAGTTTTTACTGTACATGTCATAAACACAACATATTTACGATATTTAAATTTCTATCTGCAGATATATTCTGAATTGCTGAACTGACAAAATCATATTAAAGTCCACGCTGCGACTCCTAACAGAGTTAGTATCGACACGAAGCCAAATGACATCTTCAGCAACTTGACGCAGCCTTCTCGTGATTCGTGAACATTCTGGAACATTCGAACACATCCGAGCAGAATCGAGTCATTCGAGTTTTGGGGCCCTCGAGCCACTTTGCGGCAACTGTCAGCAACTTTGGGCGAGTGTCGCAAGTTTCCCAGTCAAAGGCTAGTGCTTGGGAATAGTGAAATTACGTGGAAGTGGCTCGAAGTTGTTTGGGACGTGGATGCAACGAGATGCCACCTTGCCATTATGTTGATAAAGAGATATCTTATCTGGAGCAAATGAGAATCCACGCGTATTACTTACAATTCGATTCCTATAAAGAACATCGTGTGTAACATATGTCACCGAATAAGGAAACAATTTTTTTATAAATGATTACGTTTGACTACATTCCCACCCGATGGAAAGTGACGATGTAGACTAAGGTGGAGCACGCTTGTTTAGTAAATACCTATTCACTTTTCTTTTTAACACAACTAAATTGTACCTTTAGTGAAATACAGAGGAAGGCAAACCGTTATATTAATTTTGCCGAACAAACAAAGCTGAAAAAATTTGAACACAAATTTGTTCATTCCAAATTATTAAGATCTCTTGCAGCCGATATCTTTGCAGGATAGCGTTTGACCACTATCCTGATGGTAAGTGATCATGTAGTTAAGGTAAAACGTAAAATAGCTGCAGGAACTTTAGGTATATTATCTACCGACTTCACAAAAAGGAGAAGGTACTTAAGTCGATTGTATTTTTTTTATGAGTGTTACCTCATTACTCGTTACTTTCGTTGTAGGATTCGACACCAGGACTCCATATATTATAAGAAGGTGGGCTGAATACGACGGCGCCATCACAGCTTCAAAAAATGCAATGTTTTACAATAAATAGCTCAGCAGATTTTCAAAATGCCTTAAATTAATTTATGACAGCCGATTCCAAATACTACAATTAGGTAGTATTTACTGGTGAGATTTACGTACGGAATAAACATTACGTATGTACCTTCGAATGATCTAAACAAAATATTAATCAAATGTCTCATATTCAGCGAAGTTACCGTTAGCAAACTCGTTAATGTAATAAAGAGAGTGCTCTCAAGTTGCTACGTACCCTCACCAAGCATTATGGCACCTATCTTTAGTAATCGTTGCTATGTAATGTAAGTACTAGAAGTGACACTGATAAGAACAACTCGTGACACTAGGAGCGCGGTCCGCCTGGTCGATCGTAACTAATTAATAATAATAAAAATAAAATCTTTTTTTTTATTGTTTCAATGTTATATCCGACTTACAACACGAAAATCGTCTTACTTTGTAGTCGACTAGTTTTGGACAAATTAGTTGTCCTTTATCAGGACGAGTCAGACGCGGGATACGACGGTCACGCACCGAGGCCCGAGCCGCACGCCTCCGCGTATCGCGCGTCTGACTCATCCTGATGAAGGACAACTAATTTGTCCGAAAACTAGTCGACTACAAAGTAAGTCGAAATTTTCGTGTTTTAAGCCGGATATAACATTGAACATAATAAGTAATCCTTGAATAGAGATATTGATGAGCAAAAGTAGTTTACCTAAATATAAATACGTAGGTAAAATATTATTATCGGAGCCAATATATTTTTTATAATTTAAGATAAGAAAATTAAATATAGAAGATGGTAGTTTTAATAAAATTCTGAAATATATGTTTATTGAATATATATTTTTTTTATAAAATAGCTTATTAGATAAACACTCGCGGATGCTATAGAGTTAAGAATATAACATTGCGTATTTATTTACATATAATTATTGTGTAGATTGTCTTTGATGTTACCTCTTTAATCTATAGCTCTCTCAGTAACTGGGACATATTACAAAGTTGCAATAGACGAACTTTTAAATTTAAATGGAATATGATTGCCAGCGAACGGTGTCTAACTATTTCGTAATGAAAGAACTTCGGCCTTACACTTGTATTCCTGTTGGGAGAAAAGTATTTTTGTGTTAAAACGGATTCACACTCACAGCAACACACTAAGGTCAAATAATTGTATTGTGGGTGTGTCAGAAATATTTAATCACACACATAATTACCCAGAAATAGAAGCACGGAATTGTGCTTCTATTTCTGGGTAATTATGTGGTTAATATTCGGGAAAGAAAATTGAGCTTCTGCCAGAAATAATAGAACGTCGTCATTATAAAATTAGATAATTCTACTTGACCCGCCCGGCGTCTTGTAAAAAAATTATGCACAAATGCTTTCACACTCACAGCCACACTAAAAGTAGGTACTATAACTTGTGTCGTGGGCCGTAAACATTAACACCACACACACAACAAAGAAAAGTATTTTAATGAGTTATATATACATGCTAGATATATGCTACCGCGGATTTTTTTGTAAAAACATGAAGGCCAAAACTTTTGCCATACATTGTATTCACCTTTGTCTGTTTAGTCAGCGTACGCCGATGAAGCGGCCAGTTAGCAAATTTTCGCCGACTTGTCTTACGAATATTATTATTTCGAACTGAAAACTAAATTTTATCATATAATAATATTTTGCATATGATACTCAGCAATAGTGTAGCTATCTATTAGTGACATAATTTTCATAATCGAATCAGTACTTACTTTCGCAAAAGCTAAAAATCAAAATAATAGGGTAATCAAGTCAATATGTTTTGTTTTATAGGGCAAATACTCTTGTATACGTCTTGTACTTTTAAGTTTAGCACAATAATTTATTTTTCTATCTTTTAAAACAAAGGCTGAATCTTTAGAAAATGTTTATGCATAAATTATGGCATACAATACAGTAGGTGGCGAGAAATGGGTCGCCGAGCATCTGTATACAAAGTTAAGAATTAAGGTGCAAAAGTTGCTTTACAATAACTTGCATAGAGTATGGCACGCGCTGTAAACCATAGTTGTTCGAACGAAAGAAAAAGGAAATATGGATATTTTATTACTTTCGTGAGTCTGACACATTATAATTTATAAATGATACGACTTGATTCACAATTTAAGGTCGACTATTGCTACCTAGGTTTCAGGAAGTCCGATCCCCATCATCAGGCGAGTAATATTATAGATATAATTATGTTTATTAAAAAAATAATACATAATAATATTTAAATCTCAGGCATGTATCCTATTTTAGAGTCGGAGTTAATAATAGCTGCGGGTATCTGATTTAATCACGCAGGGAGCACACAATTTTTCTCAAAAAAAAGAAAATGTTTTTGGGACTAGGTACATAGTAAATGTTTTTTTTAATTACAAGCTTTTATACACCTGTCCCGTTATCTGTCGGTCTGTAATCAAATCTTGCAAGCTAAATCATTGAAACATAAGCAAAGCTTAGAAAACCGACTTCGCCGCTTATATTTTGGTTTTTGCTTTCGACAAAATTTATATGGGACCGCCTCTAAAGTATAAACTACTAAACAAAAAAAAATTTGCGAATCGGTTCACAAATGGGGGAGAAATCGGTGAATATACATAAAAAAATACATACAGTCGAACTTAGAACTACCTCCTTTTTTGAAAACGGTTATTAATAAGACCCACTTTCCGATGTCCGCTTGTACTCAAATTTGATGTACTTATGTATCTTCTTTACAATATATTGATACCATGGAGCTGGTCTGATGAAGGAGACGGAAGAAGGACATAGGAGCTTCTGAACTTAACAAGATAAACCCAATCAAGTTTCGGCTCGTTTGATTCGTCTTGACAAGTTCTCTGGTTATGTAACTTTTTAGTCCTTTTCTTATTTAAAAATGGGAAAAGCTTCGTTAAAATAATTAATCATGTTTATGTTTTTTTTCTATATTAGCTTGTCGAGCATGCTGGATACTATTACTTCTGTTTTTTGGTTCTTTACCAGTACAGAAATATGTATGTGCTCTCTGTAGCAGTTAAAATTTTGGCCTGGATTTGTACAAAACTTGAGCATAAACCTGCACTTAGCTCCAGGGTCTTAAATAATACCTTAACTTTAATGGACTCGAGTCACTTACCCCCGGTCCCAACACTTTCGAATTGCGTCCCTCGAGCGAAAACTTAAATAACTTAAATAACTGCTTATTCATAAAAATACATTTGTTTACACTTGTAAACTAAATAGAAGACATTCTTGTATACTTATTTTATTATGTTGTGGTCACTTTAAGTAGAAAATAAATTGACACATTCATTAAATGTGACATTTCGGCAGCTATCCTTGACAGCTAGTCATCATAGTTTGAAAACTATCGCGAGTTCTATTCATAATTATTTTTTAGGTACTAACTGGCTTAATCCCACATTTATATGTATTGATTAGAAGAAACACATACAAATATATACACGCGTTCACAGTCGCAGCCCTACAATAATTTCAAAGACTGGTATCGTGGGTGCTGGAAACATTCATATCACATACACAATCACACTCACAAGCACAAATGTCCCTTAGGAAGGAAAATTATGCTTCTGCCGGAAATCGAACCCAGGACCCACGGCGCGGAGACTTGCCCGCTGCGCCAAATGAGTCGCCAAGATTAAAATTTTTGATATTTTTCAATTGTGTCTTACTGTTAAAAAATATAAGATTAAATTAATTCATTACAGACTGAAAATGCTTTTATGTAGAGCATACAAAGTTTACAAAGCCTTAGTAGAAAAATGTTTGAACCTATCATAGTGTCTATTCAGTTATCAAGCTTACCTAAAATTTAAGAGAATTTGAACCTTATTGTAACGTTTTAAAGTACATACAACGTTCTAGTTTCTGTACAATAGAATACTTGACATAATCACATGTCTCATTAGGCCCCTCGTTTCAGGAAAGCCAGTGGTGAAGAGATTGCAAACTAACTAACTGGATTTTGGGTTAACGAGCTTTAGAATTTTGTATGACATGGGTATAATGTACTTTTTTGGCATTATTAAATCTTTATATATATAATTCTTCTGTACGTGTGTATGTGACTGAAATCCTCTTAAACGGCTGATTTGATGAAATTTTTTGTGTGGTTTCAGGCGAATCCAAGAATGGTTTAGATTCGGAGAGCTTGAAGCTCTTGAGTCCATCGATCGACGAGCAAAAAGACTCATTGGCGATGATAAGCTGGTCGAGACCAAATTGCAGAGTTTCGGTCACCGACGTAAGGTCGCGAGCCTATCGGTATTCTATCGTATACATTTTGAAGAGTGTGCGCAGGAATTATACGAGTTAATTCCGCCTTGTCAATTTTACCATCTAACAACAAGACAAACTGTCAAACGTCATCCATATATGGTTGACATACCTCCAGTTCGCTCGAAGCGTTTCGCTTCTACGTTTATCATCCGTACTGCGAAGGAGTGGAACTCATTGCCTTCGTCTTTATTCCCCGAACGGTACAATCTGGGTGTCTTCAAGTCGAGAGTGAATAGGTACCTTCTAGGCAAGCATGCTACATCTTCGGCCGCATCATCACTTTCCATCAGGTGAGATTGTAGTCAAATGCTTGCCTATCAAGCATAAAAAAAAAAGAAATACAGTTGAATTTTGTGATGTCGGTAGAAAAACCCGACTGGCGATTAAGTGAAATCAATTTTTTTTTCACTTTTACGCTAATAAGACTTATTATGCGTTTATAATATTAGAATTTTATCATCACTTTATTACAAGAATTGAAAATTTAAGTGCGAATGACTGCTAACCAACGTTAAATCGTTAGTACCTGGATGACCGAGCTTTGCACGGTTTTTTTTTTAATTTTTAACTACGTTTTCTAAAAATAAAACCTAGCTAGATCGATTAATCGCCTCCGTAACCCTCTGCATACTAAATTTCATGAAAATCGTTGTAGCCGTTTCCGAGATTCAGATTATATATAAACATATATACAAGAATTGCTTGTATAAGGTAGATTCTAAATGGTAATTCGAAATGAATAATGATAAGATAAACCTAAAGACAATTTTCAAATACCTGTTCAATGATCTCCCACTTAATAAAAATAGAATATATTTTATACTTTTTTTTTATTCGTCGCGTAGTCGGGTAAAACACATATTTCTTTAGTTTTTAACCGACTTCAAAAAAGGTGGAGGTTCTCAATTCGACTGTAATTTTTATGTGTGTTTCTCAGAACTTTTTTCTAGGTGAACCAATTTTGATGATTATTTTTATTTGAAAGCTAGTATTTCCCATGTGGTCACATTTAAATTTGATCAAGATCTGACCGGTAGTTTTCGAGTTATCGTTAATAATGCGTATTTAATTGATTTAATCTGATCAAGGGTTCCGAAGCTAAAGCTGTAAATTCGGCTATTTTAAGCTTTGCTTGCGTTTTGATTATATGTATTCAACAATTAAATAGATTTTTAGGGACATAATATATAAAGTGTCGGAGACGCGGGCCCCGGGCCATGAAGGTAAAACGTATGGCGCATAAGGGACCTTGATATACAAAGCGCAAGAGGCGCGCGGCCGAGAGGCGGGCGCGCGCCTCGGGCGCCCGCGACTCCTTGCCCCGCGCTGCCGTTTTGTATATAACAGGTCGCGGCCCTCAGGCGCTGTCTATATCAAGTCCCTTAGAGAAAGAAATCTTGTTAGTTTATGCGATCATACAAAATATGCTTTAGAAACTTTCTGGTATTTTATAAATTATCGATACTTACATTCTTTAGTCTGCTGAAAACGTAATATTACTTCCTAGCGTTGCAGACTTTAAGCATAAAATTTAATGTTCAATGAAAACACATAACTGCAAGTGGAATTTTATCTTTATTCGAACAGCGCATTAGCGAAATTAATGTTTGGGCTTTCAACTTTGTCCGTAGACTCAGAGCCAAATTCAATCTATTCCGATGGCTAAAGCTTTTCGAGAATTTGTATACGTCAGTCGTCATAAAGTAAGTTATAAAGTAATCACACAAATAACTCACACGTACTATCGGATAAATACCATACTTCTAATTTAAATATCATACCTCTAATTTTGGTTACTGAATTGCCAAGGACGAGTTATGTTTTTCGCGCGTATCTTGTATGTACGATTTTATTGTTAATTTCTTTATTACATCGTTACATCCACATGGCTGGATGGATTTCGACAGTTAAGGTATCGTTTTAGTTGTCTTTAGTTAGGACAAGTGTTTTTAGATAGACGTTTTAAGAAATAATTAAAGCAAAGCTCAAAGAAACCGACTTCACCGCTTTATCTTCGGAATCTTGATCAGATTCAACGTATTAAACACGCATTATTGACAATAACTCAAAAACTAGTGATCAGATCTTAGCCAAATTTAAATGGGACCACATGAAAAACACCATAATCATCAAAATCGGCGCACAAAGAAAGAAGTTATGAGGTAAATTTTGAAGTCGGTTAAAAACTAGAACATCGTCAATGTAGTCCACAGAATACGCATTATTGAGGATAACACAAAAACTACTAGTCAGATCTTGATCAAATTTAAATGGGACCAATTGGAGAGCAACATCTGTCAAAACAAAAAAAAAAAATCTAAATCGGTTCACGTGGAACGAAGTTAAAAGGTAACACACATAAAAAAAAAAAATACAGTCGACTTGAATACCTCCTCCATTTTTGTGAAGTCAGTAAAAAAAACAAAATGGCGGATTTGTGGCGCGAAATAGTAATACGTTAAAAAAACAATTAACCAAACCTATCGAGTATCAAAATGAAGGAAATTACAGGGAATTAATAAAAAGTAGGTTCACATGTTTTGTAGTCGAGTTTTTTCTATTTTTTTGTATATTGACTAATTAAATTTATAAACATAACATGTGATTAGGGGGAATATTGATAGATCATTAAAACACGAGTACGATAATAATGTAGTTAATCCGTTCAGTTTTATAGACACGATTTATTTTATGAGAGTGATAAATAATCCCTCCTTTATATAGTCGGTTAACGTTAGAAGTGACGCGTGGAACCATTTTTAAACAGCTTTGGACTACACCATAGTATGCTTTCTGAATTTCTATCACGTTTTTCCAGTTATAACACACAAAGTATAAAATAGAATACCGTATACTTGCTTTGCGAAAGTGGCTGGTTTCAAGGAAAATAAATAAGGAGAAAACCACAAGCAGCTCTGCTTTTTAATTTCTTCTGGTTCCAGATAAAGGTGCTATTGCTGTTTGATGATGATAAAAAAAGACATTAATAACCAACGATATTACACTAAGTCGTTGCTAATAACACAAAAAAAAAACTTGTATATTCTTCACCTTTTGTATTACATCCAACACGCAAAAGCAGCTTATGGATGCTGCTTTTTTATCTTGATAGGCTAACGTTTGACCTTCATCTCGGTGAGTGATGATGTGGTCGAGGATGGCACTCACGCTAAGCTCCAGAATAGATGTTTTTGAAGGATTGCTGCCGGAATAATGTTTTTATTAAAGTGACGGATTGTCTACTTAAACCTGGTGAACTACGACTGTATATTGGTACAGGGTAGCTAGTCAGGCGAGCATGAGTAAATACCTTCCACCAACGATTTCACCACGATGTTACCTGCTATGGAACAGAGTTTTATTGCAACTGCCATAACTTCGGCGCTTTGTTTCATGTGTCCCGCCTCTTTACTCCCGTGTCCTTAAAATTGATGCATTTCCGTAAAACCTATATATATATTTGCCATTTGCCTTTTATCCTGAAAAGGTCCGCTAACAACAGTATTAGACGATTGCAGTCGGCCATTGCAATTAAATGTGTCCGGTTGAAAGCGCTTGGAGTAAGAGACTCCCATTCTTTTTGGTTTCAATGGAAAGCGTATAATGACATCGATTTCCTTTTTGTTTGGAATCACTGGCTAGAAATAGATAGATAATACTTTAAAATAAGCGATCAAAAATTTTACTGAAAAAAAGGTAAGTCCATTTGGCCAAATTAATTTCCTAAATTTTATTTAAAATCAGTCACGGAAAGATTCAAATGTAAATTACAAAACGTTTTTGGAACTGACTCCGGAACCGAACTTTGGAACCGAATTTGACGACAATACCATATGTGGTAAAAAGTGACGTTGTGACTGAAGATGATTTATATCTAGTAAATAGATGTGTATTCCTTTCACAACCAAGTCCGAATTCTGCATAAAGTAAAACGGTAATGCTAGTGTTCTGCCTCGTGCAAACGCATACCCTACCAGGTCCATCCTCCTATAGACTAGTTTCGGCGGAATCCGTTCTGTCAACCTGTAAGAAATCGTACTCGCAATTTATTTAAGATCTATTTATTATTTACATTCTTTACATATATATAATTTAGAATAATAATAATAATAATTTAGAATAATGTCATAATTGATTGCTGTGGGCAGTCGTGGAGTCAGGAGTTTTCATACCGTCTGAAGGCACGCGGTATGGTGTAGCAACCCTTATATTACGGCTAAAAACATTGCCCTCTGAAACAAGGAATCTCTTGAAAATATTACTAAACATTTACCCACCAAAATACCGGCAAAACTTAACGTTACTACGATGTGCCTTTCAAAATAATCCTTATTAATTATGCCGTGAAATGTTTTGAAACCCTTCTTTTACTAATCGCGTATCTCGGGCATGTCATCCCGCAGTTAGGTCGGCATTGAGGTAATACAAATATGCCATTGCCAATTCCAATATGTGAGGATTATTTGAAGAAATGAGCAAATAAATTTACTTTTTCCTGAGCAATGCAAGGTGATTTGTATGGTTTGATCAATGGTGGCAGCGAAATATTAAAAATCAGAAATGTTATGTAGAATTCGCTTCCAAAAGAAGCCCTAAAAATCAATTTACTTCTAAAGAAATTAAGATTATAATATACCATTTTAGGAATATTACTCGCGTGATAATAGGATCGTTTATTTAAAAGGAACGGAAAATACATATTTTGCATACGTAGTGCCATACCCAATGATGGTGATAAGTAAGCATATATCCTATATAAAATCAAAATTAAACATATTACTAAAGAAAGAGAACAAAGAGTTTCACTCTTGAAAGTTAATGACACTTATTACCAGAATCACAAAATTACAGCCATCTCGAAAAGCATATAACTCGGCAACGCATTACTTCCGTTCTTTTTTTTCACTTATTACCTTTGAATTATTATAGAAACTAGTTATTATTTAAATTAATTAAAACAACATTTTGCAAGTGACTGAAAGCGTTTGTGCAGCATGCTTCAATTCATTCTTCAATGAAGTTCAAGGTTAGGTAAGTCCTTAGGCCTTAATATGTGTTTAACTATCTCCCAATCGAGACACGATCGTGCAAAATCATACAACCTCTACATTATCTCAACGACCTCTCTAATACGATCCCTAAGCTAACCTTTGGGTAAACCACAATACGTAGGGTTCAGACTCCCATAAAATCAAACTAAAGTTGCTATTAAGTTAGGGTGAATGGGATATCGGCGAATATGGTACAGGGAAACAGGGATGCGGGAGTATGATTTTGTGATCTCTCTCAGTCTGGTTTGAACGTTCAGGCGGGTTGCACGTGCCGCCATCCCTCCCGATTGGAGGGAAAACTTCGAACGGTCGCGGAAAAATGAACTTGATAAATGTTTTTCGGTGGTTGTGGAACTGAAGTGATGATGCGGTTGAGATGACTGTGCAAAAGAGTGACTTTATTGATTTGACGAATCAGTGTGAGAATTTTTAGGAACGATGATAGGTATGTACAGGATATATGTATATATATATATATATATATATATATTTATATAACTATCTGTTAAATTGACGCTTGAATTAAGCTATAAATATTTGTTGGTTTATTAATTATTAAATATAATATTAAAAATAATACCTAATAAGTATAATTATTAAACATAATACCAATTAAGTAAAATGTAAAAAGCTTCTCCTACCGGACATCCTCACACATCATTACTTACCATCAGGCGTGGTAGTCAATACCTACTAATATAGTGGTCAAACGCTAACAGAGACATTAATCAAATTTAAATTCAAAAATCCTTATTGCATTCTCGAAATAAAATTAGGTGATATAAATAAATGGCAGTACAATAGAGACCCTGTAGGGCACAACAATTAAGAGCAGAGGAAGACTATATGCTTTATTAATAAATAATATATAAATTTAATTCATAATAAGTAATCACATCAGAGATAAAAACACGTTTAAATTGCACGTAGGTAGGTAGGCCTATGCGGTATGGATGATAGACAATGCTACTAACTTGATGACCATCCGTATGATTGTAGAAGAAGTTCATTTTAAAATATTTCGTTTAGTTTTTTAATAATTAAAAACTACTTAGCACTCTATATTTAGCTCAAAAATGTTTATTTCAGAGTATATTCATTAAAATAAACTTGCTAATATATGATTCAATTTAAAATTTTGATTCGTAACGCTAACAAAAAAGCTAGTTAGCAGAATCTGCCTCTAAATGAGGCAGATTCTGCTAACTAGCTTTTTTTAAATCTAATTATCGACTAACGTTTATACATAAGTTGCCATGTAATTTAATTCGTTATTAATTTATTTTAAAACGAGATAGGTGTTGGTACTGGCATATAACCTAGAGTGCATTTTGAGATAGATTGAATAGTCTAACCTAGGGAATTCCAATACTAAACTCAGTATAAATATTGCAATAATAAAATAATGTCATATAAATAACTATAGCAATGATAGTGAGCGTATGATGGTGGAAGGAAGCAGTCAACATACTAACCGGGTGCGGGCGGGTCATGGATTTACATCTATCTACGAGCTGAGCAATTAAATATATCGTAGTGAAGTTCGATGTGCAATGGACATTTATGCTTGTTTGGCTAACTTAACTTATCACAGTCGTAATTTACCATCTTCAGTAGTCAATCTTTCAAAGATCATATGAGACCGGTTGCTAATATCATTTTGCTATCACGAAAACTCGCCATTTAAAGCATTATTTAGTAGTTATGATTGGTCGGTCCGCAACTCTTGCTGACAACGGCTTTCGCTTTAGCCAATCACAAGCACGCATCTGCAAAATATAATAAGCATATATTAATAATTATTTAGTGGATCAGGCACTTCCCGCATTAAACTTCGCTCAAAAACAGATATAACACAGTTTAGCTATGGAAGGTTTATTGGACTTTTACACTTATATAAATATATGGGTTAATAATGATAATAGTCTTCCATGCCGAAAAAGTCTACGGCGTCTCTTCATCTGCTAAAATTACGATTAATGTGTTTTATGTGTTTAGCTCTAATGTGGCTTATATGACCCTATTTTTGAGGTAAATATTCATGCACATTGTGCACAAGTGAGGGCTTGTTGCTTGCAAGTTGACGTAATTATACCGTAGTTACTGATGAAAGCGGTATCTTTTACTTGGATACTTACAGATGTGCAATGAGGAATAAAAGTTCAATATGGAAAGTTTTTTATTTATAAAGTGAAAGAGATGCAAATTGTATCAGAATAGTAAAATGAACGGTAATTTTATTAATAAGTAAACACAGTTAATTAGAAATAACTACTGTAACGTGTAGTTAAATCCATTATAATCACACTAATATTAGAAATCCGAAAGTTTGTATGTAAATGTGTTAATGTGTAAGTATGTTTGTTTTATTTTTACGCTGTAATAGCTAAACTGATTTGGCTAAAATTTCTAATATACAAAGCTTATACTCAGAATTAACAAATATGCTACTTTTTAACTTAATATAGGCGGGCGAAGCCGCGCAAAACGGCTAGTTTATTTAAATACAACATTATTGCAGTAAAACTAATGCAATGCAATATCTACTTAAAACTTGTTTTAACATTAATTACGTATTTCAAATCAAATAAATTATGTTTATTCAATGTAACAAAAGGGCACTTACAATTATATACATTATTATAAGTGCCTATTTGTTACATTGAAAAAATATAATTTGAATTTGAATCCTAAAGTACTGCCCTCAGATTACAGAACAAATCTGTAATCTGAGGTACTGCCTCTGTGAACTTCGATGTGTTACGTACACACAAAACGTGATGTGTGTACACACAAAAATATCAAGTTCTTTGAACGTTAGACCTCAGCCTGATGCTTTGCTCTATGATTTGTATATTATTTGTAATTTTACAAACATTAACTTCATATAAGTTTTTTGCCAGTTGGAGAACAGTTTTGCTCGTAAATCATGTACTCAAGCATTTAATACCGTCTCGCTTTCGTTGCACTTTTGCGTCAGCTTGCACCGCTCCGCACCGCATAAATAATTAGCAACGAGGAAACTTTTAATAATATGCACATAATTGTACGCCAATTTGAATTTCATATACGTTTACGCGCGATGAGCGCCATTTCTGCTGTCATGGTCTGTTATAACCTCCGCCGAAAAACGAAAATAATTCAGTCGTAGCGAACGAAATCGTTTACCTGAGAGTCTTCAATCAGGTCGTAACTATTATTTATTAAGAGATTTAACATATCAGGGTGACGGGCGCAGTACTTTGCTGGGAGGAATTGATTGACATATTATATAAGTTCAAAACTCTACTGAACTGTAATGGGCACCTTAGACTTTTCAATCAGGTTGCAACTATTATTTATTACGAGATTTAACATCTCAGGGTGACGAGCGCAGTACTTTGCTGGGATGAATCGATTGACATATTATATAGGTTCAAAACTCTACTGAACTGTAATGGGCACCTGAGAGTTTTCAATCAGGTCGCAACTATTATTTATTAAGAGATTTAACATCTCAGAATAACGAGCGCAGTACTTTGCTGGGATGAATCGATTGACATATTATATAAGTTCAAAACTCTACTGAACTGTAATGGGCACCTGAGAGTCTTCAATCAGTTCGCAACTATTATTTATTAAGAGATTTAACATCTCAGGGTGACGGGCGCAGTACTTTGCTACGCTGAATCGATTGACATATTATATAAGTTCAAAACTCTACTGAACTGTAATGGGCACCTGAGAGTCTTCAATCAGTTGGCAACTATTATTTATTAAGAGATTTAACATCTCAGGTAACGAGCGCAGTACTTTGCTACGCTGAATCGATTGACATATTATATAAGTTCAAAACTCTATTGAACTGTAATGGGCACCTGAGAGTCTTCAATCAGGTCGTAACTATTATTTATTTCCATTTTTTTCCATGGCTATAAAAAGAAAGATGATACATAATAGAAAATACCTTATACCTATGTTAATCTAGCTTTGTTCAGTAGTTTTGGCGTGATTGAGTTGAGATATTTTATTTTAGATACTTTCAAACACCTAAACATCTAGTTAAGACTAATATGTACACAGTTCAGAACAATAAAGTATAATAATATTTACTTAATATTTACTGGAGATAAGGCGGCTACAAATGGAAATACAACCTTTTGTTTTTCCATTTGTAGCCGCCTTATCTCCAGTACGCTCTAAGCGTTTCGTTTACACGTTCACCATCCGTACAGCGAAGGAGTGGAACGCATTGTCTGCGTCTTTGTTTCCGGCACGGTATAATCTGGGATTCTTCAAGTCTGGAGTGACTAGGTATCTTCTAGCACGCTACAACTTCAACCGCGACATCGCTTTCCATCAGGTGACAGCGATGTACTTAGTGGCATTTGGTGAAGATTTCAGAAAATGTATCTATTGTTCTTTGTATTGTAATTAAACGATTTGCTCAAAATTATACAATCTGAGACATCAAAAAGCAAAAATGGCAAAGCAAAATCCAGGACAATGTACTTCTATAAGGCGGTAGCAGTGCAGTAAATAAGCCGTAGCAAAGACGCTCCTCTCTGATTTACGTTATAGCGTACTCTGAACGACGTAGTTATAAATCTTAAATATTAACTACAACTGTTAAACACGATAAAATGCTTTTATTCGGGGCGGCGGACATTTTAAGCGATGTCCATTTTGCTCACTGGATGGGCGGTTACACTAGTTATGGCCGAGTTAATGGTGCAGTAGTCTGTGCTGGTCAGTTTTATTACTATGCTGCAAGGGTATTAAAACTTTTAGTTATGTTTATTTTAATTTTGTATATTTTAGATAATATATTTGAGAATAATAGACACACATATCAATATCAAATTATTGCTTGTAGACAGTTTTTAGACAGTCAATGATTAATGTCAATTTTAAGGGAACTAATTTTTACAACAACCTGCATGTAAGCATTCCACTTACATGCAAACGCATGTTTTACAAAAAAAACATCTTTATTTTATCTTTAAGATGTATGAAATAAATAACAAGAATTTGTATTAAACGTTTTAAGAAAGACGTTGGTCTCTATGATTGAAATGATGGACCCAGCGGTTCCTGGTATTTTACAATTTACCTTATAATAGGGATCGTGTAGTCTTTTGTATAGGAATAATGAAATTAGGTACGGATTTTTCGCCTACTCGTTATTCCATTCTATTATTAAGATTAAGCATGAATTTTTATATCCTTTTTATATCTACCAGGCATCAATCCTCCTAAGGTAAAATTTTGTGGCCATCATAGCATTAAATGTTGGACAGTAGGAAAATTAATTTGATTTCTTCTTACTTACATTATATTAACTATTCCAGTTCCCCATCCGTATAATAAATACGCATTATTCTTGAACTGCCTTTTGGCTCAGTTGGGTGTGCGTTCGAGTTCTAACAAGGTGTATCTGGATCGATTCCCGGCGGGAACACAAGTTTTCTCCCCATGGAAAACTTGAGTTTCTTGTTCTGGTTGTGATTGTGTGTGTAATGTGAATGTTTCCAGCACCCACGACACAAGTCTTTGAACTTAGTGTGGGGCTGTGAGTGTGAAAGCGTTTATGTTTATATTTACCAAGAATATAAGCAGATAACTATAGGCGATCTAGCAATGTTAGACTGGTTGGAGAACTGCCACCATTCAATCGAGAAATTAGATTACATTGTCAAACGCCTCTTCAAAGCATCCGAGAATAGTTTGGCTCTGAGCTGCTCCATTCCATTATAATGTGACATAGGTCAGATCAGTTAAGTTACAGAACAGGATAATACCTATTCGTCTCTATTACATTGGTTTGCAAATAAAACATTATTTTGTTTATCTATATATCGGTTTTCTAAATGTTTATACCAAATACGTAGCACATTAAGGCCATAAGATAACCCGATGTTAGAAACAGATTATTTTTTATTACTTATCAGATGTATTTATCTAAATGTCATATAGTTAAAAAACTTTTTAACAGCTTTCGAGCGTATATATAATCTAATATATTCAAGAAATTTAGTTAACAAGGCAAAATTACACAAATAGCAAATTTTTTATCTAAGTACTTGGCAAAATTCTGCCGGATTTAACGTTCAGGAAACAAAGACGCGGGCAAAGAGTTCCACTCCTTTGCTGCACGGATGATAAACGTATGCTACATACACTTTCCATCAGGTGACATTGTAGTGAAATGCTTGCCTATCGAGCATAATGAAAATTGCGGGGCAGTCTTTGGGGGCTGCCGATAGAAGTGAAACTATATATAATATATATACACAGTATACATATAGCTCATGGGAAGCGTGCGGTGACGATGACGCGAGTTTCACACTTTTTGTTCACCAAAAAAGAAGACATATATATACAGTATACATTAAGCTCATGGAAAGCGTTGGGTGACGATGACGCGAGTTCCATGCTTTTTGTTCAACCAAAAAGTGCTCAACGCGCCTAAAGAAGTTTTCACTTAAAAAAACGTAGAAGTGAATAGTTTCGAATGAGCTAGAGGTATGGCGACCATAAATGAATGACGTTTGAACGTTTTTCTTGTTGTTAGATGATAAAAGAGGGATATAGGTAGTACTCCTCAGCGTAGTAGACTAAAAAGCTTTCAGCAGATGTATTTTTACTTTGTTTTTTCACAGGATACCTAGCATGGATCTTCCCTGCTCTAGCAGTTGTCCAAGCGAGTGTGAGTGATAAGCGTCCGCACTTCGTGATAGAACCACCTTCACGACTGCTGTGGCCGGCTACAAGGGGCGCTTACGCATCATGTCGGGCCACCGGACATCCGCAGCCTGACATACACTGGGTCACTGGGGAAGGGCAACTCGTCACAACGATACCAGGGCTCAGGTAAGTCTACTTATTATCTAGACTAGTAATTTTTATTCAAGTAGAAACATATATAACTAGTCGTTCGTGCCGAACTCAGATCTCGCTCCTACATTTTGCCTCGTAGAGAAAAACTTTCGAGGTTACTTGCTTATATCTTTTTTGCTTTATAATAATTGTTTAATTTCTGTATTTGTTGTTCAAGTGCAGTATATAAAGGATATTATACGTAAGTTTCAGCGGTCAGTGTAAAGCCGTTTTTGACATAGACCCCGGGACAAAATAAGTCTAGAAACAGTGACTTTAGTTCCTACCAAACCTTTATTTTACTACAAAGATTTTTTTATATCGGTTTTGTACTCTACTTGTCAAGTTATTTTTAACGATACCCCACAAGGGTAGATAAACATAAAAAATGTTTTGCTCCCTACTTACATGTATGAGAGCCCCCTTAATATTTTCATTTCATCATCATCATCATCTCAGCCACAAGAAGTCCACTGCTGGATATAGGCCTCCCCCAAAGATTTCCAAAAAGAACGGTTGTTAGCGGCCTGCATCCAGCGTCTTCCTGCGACCTTCATTATGTCGTCCGTCCACCTTGTGGGCGGTCTTCCGACACTGCGCTTGCCAGTCCGTGGCCTCCATTCGAGAATCTTTCGGCCCCAGTTCTGCGTACTATGTGCCCTGCCCATTGCCACTTCAACTTGCTAATCCGCCGGGCTATGTCGGTGACTTTCGTTCGTCTACGGATCTCCTCATTTCTAATTCGATCTCGTAGAGAAATTCCGAGCATAGCCCTTTCCATACCTCGTTGTGCGACTCTGAGCTTATTTATAAGGCCCACAGTAAGAGGCCACGTTTCAGTTCCATAAGTCATCACTGGTAACACACACTGATCAAAGACTTTCGTCTTGAGGCATTGAGGGATTTTGGACGAAAAGACGTTGCGTAGTTTCCCGAACGCTGCCCAGCCGAGTTGAATTCGACGATTGACCTCTTTCTCGAAGTTGGACCTACCTAGTTGAACAGTTTGTCCTAGGTAGACGTACCTGTCAACAACTTCGAGCATCGAGTTCCCAAGTGATACTGGGGTGGGCACAACATGGACGTTCGACATAATCTTCGTCTTGTCCATGTTCATGTTAAGGCCCACCCGTTGGGAAACTCGATTGAGGCCTTCGAGCATTGTGCTGAGGTCTTCCATCGATTCTGCCATGACTACGATATCGTCGGCAAAACGAAGGTGAGTGATGTACTCGCCGTTAATATTGATGCCAAGTCCTTTCCACTCCAGAAGTTTGAAGGCATCTTCCAATGCGGCAGTGAACAGTTTCGGAGAAATGACGTCTCCCTGTCTCACGCCTCTTTGTAGTGGAATCGCCCTCGAACTCTGTTCCTGTACTCGGACCGACATGGTGGCGTTTTTGTACAAACACTTCAGCACTTCGATATACCGGTAGTCAATATGGCATCGCTGGAGAGACTCAAGCACTGCCCACGTGTCGATCGAATCAAAGGCTTTCTCATAGTCCACAAACGCTAAGCATAGTGGCAAGTTATACTCCTCAGTCTTCTGTATAACTTGCCGCAGCGTATGGATGTGGTCTATGGTACTATAGCCTTTTCGGAAACCGGCTTGTTCGGGAGGCTGGAAGTCATCAAACCTACGACTGAGACGGTTCGTGATGACCCTCGAAAACAGCTTATAAACATGGCTCAGAATCGTGATGGGTCTGTAGTTCTTCAGCAAAGTGTTATCACCTTTTTTGAAGAACAGCACCACCACGCCTCTGTTCCATGTTTCTGGCGTAGTTCCTCCGAGCAGAGCGGAATTGAAGAGCTTTTGGAGGACTTTGAGTACCGGTGTTCCACCCGCTCTCAAAAGCTCAGATGTGATTCCGTCATCACCCGGCGCCTTGTTGTCTTTCAGCTGCTTCAGGGCCATCCTAATCTCATATAGGCTGATGTCCGGGATATCTTCGGTATAGTGTCGGGTCAACTTGGCTCTTGGGTCTTTGGTTGAGCTGGTAACGGGTTTAGCGACTGAAGTGTAAAGCTGTCCATAGAAATTCTCAACCTCCCTCAGCACCTCTGGTCCAGTCGACGCTACACTGCCGTCTTCTCTCTTCAGCTTTGTCAACCGGCTTTGCCCAATAGACATATCTCTTGCGAACACTTTGGAGCCTAGATTCCGCTCTATCGTCTCCTTAATATGTTTAGTATTAAAGGAATATTTTCATTTATATAATTTTAAATGTCGTTTCTAGCTTTGGGCCGTAGTTTTACATTTTCTATGAGAATTTAAAGTCATTCCCTTGTATGTTTTAGACGCTAGATTCCTCTGACAGACGGACGGATGGACGGACGGACAGACAAAGTGCTAAACGACCCAGGTCAACTTAGAGATCTCGCTTCGCTCGATCAATTAGAATAGGCCTACTTGTAAAAGGTACACTAAAAGTAAAAAAAAAAGCGGACTGGCTATCCTTGACATTCAGTCGTTCAAGAGCCTTACGAGCTTACTACCCTCGACCACGTCATCATTTAATTGAAACAGTGGTCTAACGCTAGCCTGTCAGGTACTTAAAAGCTAAGAGCTTAAAAGCTTAAGTGCTGGAGGGTTTGGATGAAAATTCTGAAAACCAAATATATTTGTTTCGACTACATCTTCATTTTCCATCAGGAGAGATAGAGGTCAAAAGTTTGCTAACGCGAAAAAAAAAACAAAAATATTGCATAGATCATATTGCACTTATAATTGAAGTTTTTCGCCTTACTATTGTTGCTTGCAAAGCAATTTTGAGCAGAAATATTCAACTAGTTATACCAAACATTTTTCTTCCATATTCCAAATAAGTAAAGATTTGAAAGACGAATGGTAATTATAATTATACTTTCCCTTAGTGATTCACATTTTCTAAAACATCTACAAAATTAATTTCTACCACGAAATTGCATTATCATGCTGTATACTCTCTTATATCGCTCAGTCCTGTATACAATCTTATCTAAGACTTTATGTGACGGCGGATTCTATTTAATTCTACCCTTACGTGGAAGCAATGAGCTGATGTGGTTCAAATGTGCAATTGTAGATATTACGTGGTGGGAATGGCGACAATTTGTACTGTATGTGAACGTTAAACGTGGAACACGTAACCTAATAGCTGAAAGTAGGGATTATTTGTCTGGTAAAGCAATCCAGGAAGTTTGAACGTAGCTTCTATATATGGGCTTTATTTAATTAGGTTTTTCAATGTATGAACATAGCTAGAAAACGGACACGTAAAACAATTATTATCGGAGTCGATATACTATGGAATGCAGAGTCATAAGCCAACGCAAGCAAAGCCTTAAAAAATCGACTTAACCGCTTTATTTCCGGAACCTTTGATCAGATAAAATTAATAAAATGCGCAATTTTGAGGATAACTCTAAAATTACTAGTCAGATCTTGATAAAATTTTAATGGGACCACATATGAAGCAGCAGCTTTCAAATAAAAAGGAATCATCAAATTCGGTTCACCTAGCAAAAAGTTATTAGGTAGCACATAGAAAAACAGTCGCATTTAAAACCTCCTCCTTTTTTGAAGTCGGTTAAAAATGAGTTCTAGCTTTCATAGTCTTGGTGTCGGAGTTTTTCAAGCCGCCTGAAGGCATCGGACATGGGTATGTTAGATGCCTTCACTTGGAACCGGTTGTTAGTCGTTGCTAACAACACGTTCCGACAGCTTCATGTGCTTACCAAAACACGGCTACTTTATTGAAACAAACTGAAAAGTATTCACTGTATAATCACTTTCCTTACAACTACAATATAACCTTAAGAAACCTCAGAGAGATAGGACATTTTAACATATCGGTTTGACCTTTGCTAACTGGAGAAGCGAAATAGTTTCGGGTCAGTCGGTGCCTTTTCATCAGTAGAGTGTATGTGCGGACACTGCAGAGTCGGTTAAAATTCAGATTTGATTCACGAGAAATTTACTCTAAAAACCAAACACACTCTGTTTGGTTTTTAGAGTAAATTTCTTGTGAATCAAATCTGAATTTTATAAATATGACTAGCTGCGCCCCGCGGTTTCACCAGCGTTGATAATGATGAAAAGTGATGATGATGAAAAATAGATGTTGGCCGATTCTCATAGATACCGAATAAGCACAAAAAATTTAAAATTTCATCAAAATCGGTCAAGCCGTTTCGGAGGAGTATAGCAACGAAAACTGTGACACAAGAATTTTATATATTAGATTGATACTCACGAGTAATTTTATCAATAAACTTATAGTACCTATGTCTTCTAAAACAGAAAGGAGCTGAATAAACGTTAATGAGGTACCTATGGTGATGGAAAAATTACCGTAAGAGACGTATTCTCCACCCAAATCTTCTATCTCCACTCCGGCGCAATTAGATTGTAACCAATTTGGCAAACCATCCACAGGCTCTCATCTCAAAAAAAATCTTTAATTACTTGTTTTTATAATATACTAGCTGTCCCGGCGACCTTCGTTCCGCCTAACAGTCGATGAATGTGCATGTTTAGAAAACCATACCTGGCATGCGTTACAATGCCACGTGACTATATTATTACCTCCTTCATGCTTATGTTTGCCTAGTACTTTACCAAATCCGAGTGACGTATGAGAAAATTATTTGTATACCTATAACAATTTAAAAAAAATGTAACGTTCCTAAAAGTTGCCATGTCCGTCTCCTGGTTCTAAGCTACCTCCCCACCAATTTTCAGCCAAATCGGTTCAGCCGTTCTTGAGTTATAAATAGTGTAACTAACACGACTTTCTTTTATATATATAGATGTCATTTGGAGACAATACGTTATCTTATTCAATAATAAGATGAACTAACATGGCGATCCATATTAGTTCTGAATAACAGTAAAAATATCATGGCCGACTGAAAAAGCTACGATTAGTTCTCATGCATATAGAAACGAGGCAACCCTAACTGAATTTACGGTAAAGTAATGTATACTTGTAAAAGTATACCTACACAGTGTTGAAGGATCAATAGTTTACTATGTTGTTTGAAATTAGATTTCAGTATTTGATGCTTATCGTGTTATTGCGTCTTAATAAATTTAAATAATATTTACCAACTAAACACAAAAAGTTACTGAAGAATTTAGTCATATATACGGAGTTGGTAACCTTGGTTAGTCCTTGATATTTATTATACTTGAGTGTTTTTGTCTTGTCTATTGGACGATGGCGCTACTTTATCTTTTATTCATTTGTTCATTTATTTTTTACCGTAGGAACAATTATGGAACACTTGGTCATGTCTTAAAATCTCTGCACAATTAACATAAAATTTAAAATCATTTGAAGAAGCGGCTGTATAGAAGCGTTGTCAAGAAAAGGGTAATAATAAAATAATAACATAATAATCTAAACAATATATCGTAGCAGCTGTATAGGGGCTTTGTCAGAAAATAAAATATACTAACTCAATAATAATCTTACTCAATTCATTATTATTCACGCTAAATAAAGAAACTTATATCCGCGTTTTGACGGACGGCCCTCTAGTCAACTATAAACGAATAAAATAATAATAAATACAAAAATAGTATAAGCAAAAATGTGCGTTACTCCAACGGCGTCTCGCTTCTCAATTAGAAAGAAAATAGAACAAATAAAGCTGGGATAAATCTTGAGTAGATACAGATACCACACCACTAACCGACGTTTTATTTGTATTTACTAACACGTACATCCCTCTACTTTCCCCTCCATACAACACATCGACTGATCGGTCTTTAGATTAGTTTAGAATAGGGTGTTAGTGAACTCGGAGAGAAAGTTGACGACGGTAACATTAAATAAACTACACCAACTTCACCCATATTTTACGAGAAAGCGATACGAGAGCGAGGAACTTCATATTTACAGCCAACGCTCAGGAATATTCCCCTCGTTCTGCATAGAGCTGAATGTAGGAATGTATCGTCCTGAATGTTTCGTTTGACATTAATTGGAAAAGTTCCTACGCTACTGCATTTCCCCTGAATTACCATATTTAATAACATTAAGCTCTTTCAGAGTTCACAATATTGTAACGTGTTTTATGCTCTTTTAAATATTCTCTCTAAGAAATAGAAGTAACATTCAGGAAGTAAAACATAAAATGTTTTTTAAACAACTTCTGAATAGGATGAATATTGCTTTTTTTCACTAAGTAATTGTTGAAATGCGAGGACAAAGTTAAATAATTAATTTCAGCTTATGTTTACGGGAAAATGTACCTACATTAGAGCAAGCGGGTGCCGGGAAGTTTTTCCTCGCCAGAGTTCCCTGAGCGAGGCTAATGACCGACAGCGGGGACTCTACGAGTTTTGTATTTTTAATAAGTTCTTGTATTAGCGTGTGCGGCAGCACTAACTTTGCTAAGAGTCCCATAACTTTCAAAGGAAAACTTTTTGGGAGCGCTATTCCGCCATCCTATTAAAAAGTCAGTGTTTTAAAAGAAGAACGGCGTTTTGCATTTTTAAATGGTATCACGTGAACGCTATAAAACACTTTACGACGCAGCACACAAATACGTTGTAAGATGTAGTATGTTTCCAAGATAAATGGCTTCTATTGTCGTGGCTGTCGTAGCTGTGAAGTCTATACAAGTTAGCCGATTTCCGTTCACATGTATAGCTAATCCGAGTTCTGCGAAGCTAATAAATTGGCAGAGTTTCCGATCAGAGTCTGTTACACGAAGTTGTGAAACGAAGACGTGTCGGCTGATACATCTAACTATGTGCCGAAAGGGGAACTTCGCAGATCTTCGATCACAGATAGCTCCGGGGAGCAATTACTGAGAAGTCAGCCGAGTTGGCGCATGGCCTACTACTTGTATACATTTTTATTTTTTCTTCAATAGTTATGTTAGCTTTTCCAGTTTTTAGTGTTTTTTCTATTTCTAGTACTATTACCTGCTTGTGTCCTATTAAATTTTCTTGCATGTAAGAAACGTGATCGATTGGTAAGATTTTGTGCAAGTATTTTAAGCACATATATTTTCTATATTCTTGCCTTATTTCAAAATCTGTTAATGATGGTCAAAATATCTTTAAAAGTTAAATACAGTCTTCATAGAACGTTTTTCTGTAGCCACTAAGGTTAGGCTGTCTCTACTCTTAAATCCCTGTCCAAAATTTCTGTTTACTGAAATCTGATAAATAATACAGACGGTGAACGTTGACAGCACAGCACACTAACACATTCAGTTAACTCTAGCAAGCATGTCTTACTCCTTTAGATCCTGCAAATATTCTATTTCTGCAAACATTTATGCAGCGAGATTTACTCATTCTTAAGATAAATGTGGTCGGATCCGAAAACCGATATCTGATCAGCTTCGATGAGATAATTTTTGCCTTTGTTTAATATAATAATGAATTGTTTAAGATTTTTTTTTGCTGGTTTAATTAATCTAACAACAAGACAAACTATCAAACGTCTTCCATTTATTGTCGACATAACTTCAGTTTGCTCGAAGCGTTTCGCTTCTACGTTCATCATTCGTGCAGCGAAGGAGTGGAACTCATTGCCTGCGTCTTTGTTCCCCGAACGGTATAATCTGGGAGTCTTCAAGTCTCTAGTGAATATGTAGCTTCTAGGCAAGCATGTCACATCTTCGGCCGCATCATCACTTCCCATCATGTGAGATAGTGGTTAAATGCCTGTCTATTCCATTTAAAAAAACTTGTAGTGGGCTTTAGGTCTAGTTAATTAAACAAAGTTTAGAGAAAGGAAATAATATTATAGTACCACAATCTATTATTTAAAATAACCAGTGGAAAGTAATCGAATAGTTTAAAGATAAGGTTGAAAATACAAAAAACTAAGAAGACTAGAGGTACCTCCTGCAAACATTGTGGTAAATTTTAATATTCAAAAATGCCGGCACGTTATAAAATTACAACCTCCTTCGCGTTAGCATGTAATCGAAACCGGAAAACTAATGAACAACGTTACCCCAAATTGAAGCTTTCTTTCAAAGCTGCGCAACTAATGAAAAGGAAACTAATAAATAGCTCCAACTTGACCTAAAGCATTACCGGATTTGAACTTCGACTCGTGGAATACGAAGGAATAAGGCCCGAATTAACCAAATTTTGATTAAGAGTATACCGGTCGCGTAATCCGAATATGGCGATAAAACGTTGGATTAGATGTCAATCTCAAACGTTATCATATGGTAAATGACAATTTAGACGTGAAAGTGTTTTATTATATATATATATATATATATATATATATATATATATATATATATACATATAATTAAATTTCCGAGTTCATGATTAATTACGACGGTACGAAATACGGCAGTATATATATATATATAAATACATATATACCGTCGTTGGTAAATAGCGCACCATCCTTCAGGGGGTGGCTTAGATCGACAACTAAGCAGAATAAAAAAAATGCTAAACCAACCCACCACACCCCCTTGCAGGATTGTGCACAACTTACCAATGACGGCATATATATTCTAATATGTATAAAAATCTCGTTCACTGTCTTTGTGGTCGCACTCCTCCGGAAAGGCTCAACCGATTTTAATAAATTCTTTTGTATATTAGGTAGGTTAGGTATGAGAATCGGTCGTAAAGTATTTTTTCACATTCGGCGCCCTTTACCTCCGATTTAATATTTCTGTATGAACAATACCCAAAAAGTTTTTAGTATGGTATTGGCCTCGATTCTGATGTCACACACTAAATTAAATTTAAACTATTCCTGTCTTTTACAAAATAGGAACACAAGACAGAGATAACATACTGCTGTGCTGTCAAGTTAGTCAGAACTTAGATGTCTATGCAAGCTTAGTCGAGTATGTTATTGGTGTTGACTAAAAACACGCGCCTTTCTGCTTCTGCTGTTCATATTTTAATTAATAAACTAGCGTGACAGCACTAAAATGTATGCTATCTCTGTCTTGTGTTTCTATTTTGTAAGAGACAGGGATATTTTAAATTCAATTTAGTGAGTGTACACCATAAACGTGAAAGAGGTAAAACACTTTTTCTAAACGTCGCATTGCATCGCTTGCCGGGTACAGCTAATGTATGACATATGAGGCATAAATAGGTGTACAATGACTATAATTATATAACTGTGCGATAAATTATCGTAGCAGATTGCAAACTCCGTTAAAACTTGCAGCGACCGAATTACTAATGCTAAGCAAAAGCATTATCAACCTTTCTATTAATAAAATATACATATACGCCTCTTTCCCATTGGGGTAGGCAGAGACCACATCTCTTTACCTGCTACGATCCTGACACACATCTTTCACTTCTCCTACATTAATAAGTCTTTTCATAAATGCTCGTTGGTTACAGGTACATTAGAACTAGCCTTTCTTTAAAATGTTTTTGACCTGATCGAGATACGTTCGCCTAGACCAGGGGTCGGGAACCTTTTGAGTCGGAAGAGTAAAAAATTACAATTTACAAAAATTTCAAAGTTTTATAGAGCCACATTTTTTTTTCTTGCCAACAATAATCCTTAATGCTAACAAGAATACTTACTTTACTATGAGTATCGTATAGAAAACGATATGCACGCGTTATACCTACCTAATCATCCCATAATTTACTTGTTTCAACTGTATAAATGTACTTTTTTGCTGCATGTGGAGACTTGTTAATGGCTCGATAGAAATGTGCCTAATCCTCGTTAGTCGCTTCAGAACGTTTTTTTTATATAAGTATAATATTTGCGTATGTATCTAAAGAGCCGCAGCTTCACATCCAAAGAGCCGCATTTGGCTCGCGAGCCGCAGCCGACCCCAGGCCTAGACCGATCCTTACCAGTTTGCCCAGGGGCAAGTTAGTAAAATATCATTGGACAAATAATAGAAATGAACACTGCTCCAAATAAATGAAAAATTCATAACATCTTGCACTGTACCTACTCGTGCGGCTGCCGAATTGGCAAGGAAAATGGCAATGCGAGCATGAAACAGACGATTATTGCGACGGCTGACTTATGGCGTGCGAATACCCATAAATAAAATAGACTCACGTACACACTACTTTTATTCAAGGATGTTCCCCTCAGCTATAAATAAAGGAGGCTTGGCATAGTGATGAGTTCAGGAAGAAGAAATACAAAATGCTATTACATTATTATATGTCTCATCTTATAAATTGCAACTTTCTTTAGCCGTTGACATGAAAGTGATGAACGATTAGAAGTTTTGATACATACATTTTCTTAATGTGAATTTTTTTTTATCGATATTGGTGCCGATTCTGTTGTCCAGAATTAGACTAAACTAGCCTAAAATTAGTTTTAGTCCTGCTTTAGTCCAAAAACTATTCAGAAAATGCAAGATTAGACTAAAATTAAGTTTGACAGGACTAAGTTAGTTTAGTTACTTTATTTAGTGAAAATGACCAAATTCTTATTCTGATGTACATGTTTTACGTCAAATTAAGACTAAAAATAGAAATTTTAAACTCAAATTAGTCTGTATGAAAAAGGTCTGGATTATTTTTAATGTGATCTTATACTTGAAAGAATAACAAGTGCAATTAATGAAGCAAATACTGACTTACAAAGTCTATAATGGAGGAATATGTAATTGCTGCTCTTGTGAATACAATTCAATTTGGTTGCTGTCAAAATTAATTTTAGTCCTGTCATTTCAACTTTTAAATTAAGTTCAACGTAAATTCAGAATAGCGTTTAGGTATTCTTTGACTAAAATTAGTTTATTTTTAGTTTAGTTTAGGTTCGTTCGGTGCTCAACAGAATTAGCACCATTGTCATACATGTTAGGTGTATAAGATGCTATTGCGTGATTCTTTTAGTATGTTATATTGTTATTGTATTCCAGATACTGTAGCATCTGATCATTATCTCACCTGTTGATTAGTAATGATTTCCTGTAAAACCTAAAACAATTATTAATAATGAAAGCATACTACTCAATATATGACTATTTAAAAGATAATATTTAAATTTTATAATTAAGATCTATATGAGACATTGTACCTACCTTTTGGAATGTAACATCTTGTACTGTATATATGGAGGCAATAAACAATCTGAATCTGATTTCAGAACCGAGGGCGTTAAGCGGATGGTACCTGGTACTAAAAGTAGAGAGACACAGTAGAGTGGTAGAGTCAGGTGAAAATAAGTCAACAAATTAATTAGACATAAAGTATTGTTTTGAAACAGTGGAGTTATAAAAATCACAACATATTTGCAAACACCTGCTATTACCAACTGAGAGACAAAATCATCGATAATGTTACGTGGAGGTACGGTAACTTGACCCCTGGCAACAAGCCATTGTCATAACACAAAGGATCTCATTAGTTTGATAACAGCAGATATAGTATGTATCTATATTTAACCTACTCTGTATTCAACCGCCAAGCAGTAGTGTACAAACATTACAGTATTTCGCATTATAGGGAAATGTTTCCAGTGTAATTATAGAGCTTAAAGAGATTTAATCCAAAAAAGATATTTCACAGGATTTTGAGCTATATAAATTCAAAACTTTGGATGCCACTGAACAATGGGCAAGCGTGACGTTTACCATCAGGCAAACTACTTGCTCGTCTTGTCTCTCAAATATATATCAACATAAGCGCGATGTGGGCTGCGACAAAATCTACGTCCCTCGGATTGGTTGTCTATTTCGGGCATCGATTATCTTTAGGTACATCGACGTCGAAATCGAACGATTTTCTTTTCTTATGAACCACCGAATAGACTTAACATTCAACCGATTGACTGTCGTATCGACTTTGCATCAATTCGAACAATTTGACGACCAGAATAGACCTATACTAAACGATGAAAATATCACATTTTCTCTTCAAAACTTATTTTCAAGTAAAAGGCATATTCACGTCGATAATGGAACACAAAGTGACATTACTCGGTGTCGAGCCAATGTCAGGGTACACAATGGATCCCATTAGTGGGGAACAATGATATTGATACCTCCAGAATTATGAACGGCGCACTATGATAAAGATGACTGGTCCTTTGATACAACAGAGAGATGTGATCATAATGAACTGTAGGTGAATTTAACATTATTGTAATTATAAGTACGATCATATATTTTAAATTGACTTCAAAAAGGAGGCTTTTTTCAATTGGTGTGTTTTTAAAATGTTTGTTACATCAAAACATCGTCATTTTTAAACCAACATGATTTTTTTACGAAAGGATATAAGTACTTTCTGTTTAATTCCATATGAAAATCATTAAAATCGTTTCAGTGCCTACTTTGGTTTATAAATCAAAATATCTGTGTAATGACATACATATGGTGTATAATATGTATACCATATGTATGCCATTCAAGTACACGGATTTGCGTATTTTGCTTCCTTGTAACTACTTTATTTCATCGGTAACACATTATATCTACGGCGCACGTTGTCCCATGAAAATGTAATCATAATGAGTACATAATAGGGTTTAGGAAATATCGGAGGATGAGGCCGGTTTTTAGTTTAAAAAAAATTATTAAAATCTTAGCCATTCTATTAATACTAGTTTGTTTCATCTCTACGAATGCCATAGTCCGACCATAGTACATAATATTATTCTAGCATCTTTCTCAATAATTAAAGAAGTTTAAGTTTAACGAATAAGGCACGACACCAAGAACTAAGAGAAAATCTGTGTTAAATAGTACGTGTGTACACCCAAATATAAGCGTGACAGCTCAGTACTAACACTCCGTGTTTGCACCAAGTTGGCCAAACTTCGGACATCTCACCTGAAACTTTACGGTCTACACGTGGACTCGTATCTGTAGATATAATATAAAGTTCGCTGAATCTTTTACTTTGTGATTGATTGGTTTACGAATTTGTACAAACTTTAGAGCAATAAATACGCCAAACTTTTGTTCACGGAAGTTGTGCCACGCCACTATGTGTGCCTTAGACATCATGCTCCTTCGCTGCAGTATTAGTTTTAATAAAAAATAAGAAAATACATTATTTTTATTATTTTTTATACTCGATAGGCAAGCATTTGACAACTGTCTCACCTGATGGGAAGCGATGATGCGGCCAAAGATGTAGTATGCTTGCCTAGAAGATACCTATTCACTCTTGACTTGAAGAGGAACAAAGACGCGGGCAAAGAATTCCACTCCTTCGCAGTACGGATGACAAATGAAGAAGCGAAATGCTTCGAGCGAACCGGAGGTATGTAAACCGTAAATGGATGACGTTTGGCAGTTTGTCTTGTTGTTAGATGGTAAAACGGGCATAGGGGAATTAATTCGTGTAATTCCTGCGCACTTTCACCAAAATTTAACCGATAGAATACCGATAGGCTTGCGAACTTACGTTGGTGACGAGAATATGATGAGAAAAATTAGTACGAGTAGTGCGTTTATATGGTATTTTTTTTTATAAATAACAGGGAATTTTATTTATGGTTATAGTTTTAGTTTAGTTTTAGGAAATATACCTAGGCAATTGGCCCTTAGATAGACAAACCGATTCTCATTTCTAAGATATCATGAAAAAATGATCTCAAAAAAGGCGTTGTATATAAATATATTTCCACATGAAAACACTGAAGCAGAAAATTACATTTCCATGTCAATATGGACGATGTAAGCTCCGATATTAATGTTTATGTCAGCGGAAAATTGGCAATGATCGAACATCGCCGAAATCTGTGATGAGGAATATCGAATATCTAATAGGATTCTGTAATAAGTACACTTGTTTCTTGGCAATACTTGAAATGGGGAGCAAAATATAATATGTTTTGAAACCAAATATAATCAACTCGCTGAAAATACTTGAGGTCCAAAAAAGCTAAATTTCAGTTATAGAAATAACGGTCGTTTAACCGGTCAATAAGTTATTTTTAAATGAAACTTCACGGGAGGGATTTGAAATTCTGATCTGAAACCTTTTTGTGTGACGAAAAGTGGTGGGGATACACACTGAATAATTTAAATGATTTCCTGTGTTTCAAAAGTTTCATTTCTATCTTGTGTCTTTACGACGCATCCTGTTTTTGTTCTCTATTTCTGGCTTCACAATCTATGTGCATTTAGCCAGGCCAAGTCATGAATATTTCAATATAAATCGTAGCCACGTCATGCCCTATTAAAGTGGTAGAAAGTTAACTAGAACTTCTGTTGGAGGAAAAATCACGATTTTCAGCTTTGTATGTTTTGCCTACACTTATTCACATTCCCAAACTATTAACGATTAATAATCCACTATTATTACGTTGAAAAAAAATCAATATGCTGTCAGAATCAAACGTCACATACAACTGTGAATGATAACTTAGACTTAACCGGAGAATTAATAAACTGATAAGCTACACCCAGAGTTAATCCGGTTGAAAATATTCTTAACAAAACATATTCCAAACTAACCTTTTTCCTCAGAATACAGAAAGAACCTGTATTCTGAGCCTTTTTCTAAAGCAATTTTCAATTATGTAAAGTATATTCAAGTCATAGAATATTTCATTTAAAGAATATCAAAATTTTAAACTAACATTGCTTTATTTTACCCTCACAGGCACGTGTTGTCTGATGGAAGACTGGTGGTTGGCGCAAGAAGATCACTTGTAGATGCTGGGAATGGAGGAAGTGGAGCTATTCTCAGATGTAAAGCTTCTAATAGAGCTGGGATAGTTTTGTCGAGGCCTCTGCTTCTGCAGCCAGGTGAGATCTTGATTTAATCTTGAATAATTGTTGTAGGCACAATATAATTTTCGTCTATACTACAAGTTCACCTTGGCAGAGTAGCACAAGGCTAGATGACTTTTAGTATATACGAAATATGACTACTATATTTATACATGTATATTATTTATTGTATTGTGACATAGCTCATAACTCAGGATTAACACATAGGCTACTTTTTAACTTAGTTAACGCGGGAGAAACCGTATATAAAAGAAAATAAATGTTTGAAAAGAGAAGAAAAAAATAAATCATGTTTGGTATTGGAGCGAGGGCTATAGACAATGGTTGTTAATTTTGCGTGGAAAATTGAAAACCCAAGTTATTTTTAGCTTCTAACAAAAACGAAGCTCATTAACGAAGGGAACCACAGCGGCTCGTGCGTTCTAATTAGACCAAATCAGATTACACAAAAATATTATCTAATTAAAGCCTTAATAATGTTTGTGGTTTCAATAAGTTCAAAAACATGTTACATAATAAATCATTAATGATTTATAAAAACTTTGTCTATGTAAGATTGAAACTAAGTACCTATAGATTTATGTAAGAAAAAACGTCATTAACACAAAAACATTTTCACACTCACAACACTAAGCTCGACGACTTGAGTCGTGGGTGCCGGAAACATTCACATCACACACACAATCACAACCTGAACCAGAAACACAAATCTTCCTTGGCGAGAAAACTTGTGTTTCCGCCGGGAATCGAACCCGATGCTAAGAAGGCGTACGCCCACCCAACTTAGCCATCCGGCAGTTCAAGTTTTAGTTTAAGTTTCATATGACTTCAGTGGTCTTTGTTATTATGTTGACTCTTTGTTTTCTATGTAATTTGGAGACTGAGTGGTCCAGTATGCTAGTCTGATTTCTACGCCATGCGTCTTGGGTTCGTTTCTTGGCAGAGACATACTTTGCCTTTCTAAAGGACTTTGTCTATGAATATTAGTTGTTCTATTAATACTAGTGTATAAAAATATGCATAAGTGACAACTCCTGGTTTCGTGTATATGATGATGTTTTCAGCACTCACGATACAAGTACTACAGCTTAGCGAAGTGCGTGTGAAATTATTCATCCACCTTTGTACAAAGATATACATTCAAAATTATAAACGCTCCAATCTATATATATATATATATATATATATATATATATAAATGAATCTCTTTTTCCCTTTGCTATCGCATCACGCGTGAAAGGTTGGAAAAGTTTCGCGAATTTTTTATTGTTGCGTTAATTATTGTCAGGAGTAGGTTCTTATGAAAGAAAATTTAATCCGGAAATTCCCGCGTGTCTGGTACTTATGCGGGTAAAACCGCGAGGCGCAGTTGCATATAATTTCGAAAAGTAAATTAAAACTATATACATTTGTTAGTTTAAAACACATGTTGGCGGAATTCTCAAGTGTATTCTAAAATAAGAAAAGATTGTAGTTTCCTACATTAAACGTTTTAGTTTTATCATATAAACCTAATTCAAGCATGTAATCACATAACTTACTGTTAAGGTGTCTGTCATAAGTTACGTAGTTCAAGCTACGAGTATGTCAACTGATCTAGGTACTTGCTAGGTAAGGCTTATAACTGTAATTCAACTAATACGTAGTGCAATATACAATTTTCTGAATCCGCGGTTGCAACAAATCATTTAGAGAAATTAGCTCCATCAACATAGCAGCATGCGATCTATTTTACAAACTATTATTTAGTTTCCTGTCCTATTGTCCGTTTTTTGTCTGTCTGTAATAAAATCTTGTAAGCTAAATTAGACTCACTTTCCGATGTCCGATTTGACTCAAATTTGGTGTAATTATACGTATCTTCGGTGACAATACAATGATATGGTACCATGGTCTGATGATGGAGACGGAAGTTGGCCATAGGAACTTCTGAAATAAACAAGATAAACCCATCGAGTTTGCGCACGTTTGATTCGTCTTGACAAGTTCTCTGGTTATGTAACTTTTTAGTCCTTTTATATTAACAACTGTTAAACGCTTGATTTTAAACTTAACTTAACTTTTTAAAGTGTTTGTTTTTAACTGCCTCAGCTCTAATGGAACGAAAAATATTATAAACAGTAAACAACAGACTTGCAATAAACAGATGTACAGAAAGTGGGCAAAACAAATTACAACTTCGAATCGAGTTGGACCAATTAACTTTCCGTTACACGGCAAGGGAAATATGGAATAAAGTGAAAAACAGCCCACGGCCGCCCGAGTTTTTACACGAGAAACTTTTAATTAAGGGATTAAAAATGACATTAGAACGAGTTCGCAACAAGGTAACTTTGCTTTTGTTCGTGAATATCCGCAAGGAGAAATTTAGCGATGTTGCTATTAAGTAAATAGCTAAGCTCTGAGTACCTTCGGGCTTTATTAATTATTACGGCATTTACGGCTTGTATAAAATTACTGAATGATCCTCTCTCAGAACTGTATAATGAGGGTATCTTACAAGGGCTTTGCTCTGACAAGTTCTACCAAGGTAGGTACACGTTACGGACCGCTTTGTAGAACCTTTAGTTTATATACAACCGGCAGATATTTGGCCTCGATTCTTATGTCACACACTAAATTAAATTTAAACTATTCCTGTCTTTTACAAAATAGGAACGCAAGACAGAGATAACATACTGCTGTGCTGTCAAGTTAGTCAGAACTTAGATGTCTATGCAAGCTTAGTCGAGTATGTGTTGTATTGGTGTTGACCAAAAACAAGCGCCTTTCTGCTTCTGCTGTTCATATTTTAATTGATAAACTAGCGTGTCTAAAACTAAAATGCATGCTATCTCTGTCTTGTGTTTTATTTAGTAAGAGACAGGAATAGTTTAAATTTAATTTAGTGTGTGACATCAGAATCGAGGCCATTCCATCTTGAAACTACTAAACTAAACTAGTCGTTCGCGCCGAACTGAGATCTCGCGCCTACATTTTGCCTCAAAGATAATAACTTTTGAGGTTACTTTCTTACAACTTTTTTTTATATAAAATGATTGTTTGATTTTTGTATTTGTTGTTCAAGTATAATATATAACGGATTATATACGTAAGTTCAGTGTGAAGCCGTTTTTGAGACAGACCCAATTGGGCCGTCGTTTTACATATTCTATGAGAATTTGAAGTCATTCGCGTATATGGTTTAGACGCTAGATACCTCTGACAGACGGACGGACGGACGGGCAAAGTGTTATCCGATCAAAGTAAACGTAGAGATCTCGCTTTGCTTATAGGGAATAAACAGCTCAAGAATTTGGTAAATACAAGACTCTATTATTAGGTATATCGTAGGTACGATAAAACTTTTTACAGTCATACATAGAATTTCCGATATATCTCTTCATAAGCATATTTTTTTCAGCATGCTTTAAATTGGTAGCCTATGTGTTAATCCTAGGTATAATCTATGTACATTCCAAATTTCATCCAAATCCGTTCAGCCGTTAAAGCGTGAAGAGGGATCAAACATACTTACACACTTACAAACAAACTTTCGGATTTATAATATTAGTAGGATTGGCCCGTAATTGTTAGCCCGTTAGAGTCTCATACCTTATGCTTTATCGTCACCACAACAAATTTTGTTGTATTAAGGCCGAGGTAGGAAATATATCTCCCTACTTAATATTATAAATGCGAAAGTAGCTATGTCTACTCTGTATGAACTGTCCGTTGGCTTAATTGGATGCACGTTCGCCTTCTAAGCAAGGGTATCGGGTTTGATTCCCGGCATAAGTTATCTCCCCAAGGAAAATTTGTGTTTCTGGTTCTGGTTGTGATTGTGCGTGTGTGTGTTGTGAATGTTTTCAGTACCCACGACACAAGGTATCGAACTTAGTGTAGGGTTGTGATAGTGAAAGCGCTTATATTTATGTTATGTTATTTATGTCTGTCTGTTACGCTTTCACACCCAAACCACTGAACTGATTTTGATGAAATTTGGTACAAAGATAGACTAGAGCTTGGGAAAGGACATACACTTTTTATTTCGGAATTCTTGCATGTCCGGGACTTACGCGGGTAAAACCGCATGGCACAGCTATAGTAATATATGTATATATACCATCCCTATCCCGATCTCCTGGGAAATAGGCTATCCCAGGACTGCCCTTATTCCACTTCATTTATCTGTTAAATGTAAATAAACATCAAACAAAATTAATTTCACTGTCAAGTAAACAGCATATTGAATATATCAATTAGGTCCACAAAATTCAATTAATATTCTCGCAGACACAATGTAATTGTATTCAGTTTCCTTCAAACTCTTATATTAGCTATTTGTAAGACGAATTTCAGTCCAATTACTTTTTCCGCAGTTGGGGAAGAAAGTTTTAATTAAGGATTGAGGGACATTCTGTTCCCGCTACAATGTAACCTTGTTATAAAGAAGTCCACATTTATTTATAGATAACTAGCCGTGCCCCGCGGCTCCGCTCGCATTGATCAAGTAAAAATTTAAAAAAAGCCTTTGTGTTAATCCTATAGGTATAAGCTATGTGAATTCTGGATCCGTTCAGCCGTTGCATAAGAAATAAATTATCAATTTGAAGTGTATGGTTCACTATTTTGGCCATAATGACTTACACATAAAAGATATATGCTGTCGCGAGCTTTTTTGTAGGAATATTTAAGATAAACATTTCCATTACACATTATTTGCATGTAACTGTAACGGTTTTTGCAGCGCACGCCAGAATAGCTCGCAGATGGCAGAACTTTTTCCTACTTACTTTACACCTATAGTTATATTTTAGACAATTCACACAATATCTTTATAAATTATAGCCTATGTATTATTGTGATGTGTAAGCTATATGATTGTAAAGTTTCAATAAAAACCATTCAGTAGTTTTTGTTTGAAAGAGTAACAAACATACATACATAGTCTGATATACACATTACCTTCCTTTGCGTCGCGTAGTCGAGTAAAGAGACCAATAATTTGTAATTCGCTTACATGGTTTGGAAGCTAGATACCTCTGACAGACGGATAGACGGGCAGACGGACGGACGGACTAAGTGCTGAACGACCTAAGTCAACTTAGAGATATCGCTTCGCTCGATCAATTAATTGAGTTTTTTTTTAGCTTTCGAATCTACATTCTATTGCCAAGAACCAGTGAGGGAGTTTTATTATAAAACACATTTGGTATTTCAATAATATCAAAAGCATTTTGGTGAAGGCGTTAATGGCTCTATCAACGGTAACTGAATAAGACAGGTAATTTCTTTGAGGAACGGAATAACAAATAACAATTTTCTGTTGCCGTTTCGGCGACTAATCTTGTTTCTCGTCATATTACAGAGGCATTAGTCTGTTATGGCTACATTTTTCTATACGTTATCAGTTTAATAAGTAACGCTACATCTTTCATTGAGTTGCCATTTCGGGAAGTTATCATTTCGAGGAGGCCATTATGAGTAGTTGCAATTTTGATGAGTTGTCCTGTCTAATGAAAACTTCTTACAATGATACCTAAATGAAAACTTCTTACAATGATTCTCCATTGTAAGAAGTTTTCATTTAGAGAAGTTGGCATTGTGAGAATTTGCCATTTTGAGAAGTCAGCATTATGAGAGTATTACTTTATACAAGCTGCTTAAGCGTTTGTAAAGTTGACATTATGAGCATAAACGGTTTTAATTTAAAAAAATGTTTTAACAGTAGGTACAATAGCAACTAGTACTGTCACATGGGTGTAACTTGCTTGCCTGGAAGTAAATACTAATAGAAACTATCAAATAAAATTGATTAATGTAGGTAATAGGTATTCTATTCACCTCGACGTGTCAGCCAATCAGTCGTCTCGAGAAAATAAGAACCAATGCAACTTGGCCGCAACGTCGAGGTAAATAAAAATAGTTTTTAGCGCGATTGAGTCCCGTGATATTACCTAAACTGTATGTTCAAATGTCTAAAAGTTATAGGTAGGTATTTTGCTGGGTACTATTTACTTAAGACAAGCAATAAACATTGTTTAGACAACCCCGTATTATGCTCAGTGTTACACTGAATTAGTAGAGTAAACGCTGCCAGAGATATCAATTGTTTATATGTCAATTATCTACGGGTTAATTGCCTATATTTCCTTAACCTAACTTAAACTATATACTTACATTTATAGAGCAAAGACCGGAGCTACTTACAAGATACCGAGCTTATAGGTGACTCAAGTGCTCATACCCACTTGAGTTACTTATATGCCTTGGCGCCTTGCAATTGTCCCATAGATGTTTGGCAACTTTTTGTATGCAAGTATTTGCTATCTAGCTGGTATATCGCTTGATAGAAAGCGATGCGGTCGAAGATGTAACATGCCATATACATGTACCTACATATTTTTGAGTGAAAAAGAAGATCGATTAAACTGCATAATGTAATGATGCTATCGCCGATTAAAGAGAACACAAATTGAAAGGCAAAGGCTTTGTAGCTCGAATGAACTTCAAACAACTAGCTCTCAAGTCAGACTTTACTTACCATATTTTAATATTTTCCCCTACAATGGAGCCATCTACAAAGGGAAAATTGAAAGGCAACAAATGGGGGCGCAGCAGTAGCTTATTCTCATTCAAATGAGTTTCAAAGAAAGTATTCGACACTTTGATGTTGTAATATTAAACTCACCTTGTACCAGTTGGAACTTCGCTGTTCGATAAAGTGTTTATTCATAAATAACTTCCAAAATTCTTCAGTCCCTTGCCATGTTGCCGTGACATTACGGTACAATGAGAATTTGCTGTAATTGATAGCAAAAATCTTATAAACAATTAGATGATTCTGAGAAGTATGACGTCCATTGCTGCAAATCTGGGAACGAGCTGCAGGTTTTGGTGTTCAGATACATTCTTTATTTGAACACTAACAAAAAAATAATAATATAGGTAATATAAAATTTAATTTAAGCGATTTCTTCCAGACAACCAAAGGGAGATAAATATTACAAACAGGGACGGTGGTATACCTCATCACTTATTTAAATAAATAAAAGTACATACACTGAATACATAATATGCCTACAAAAATAATAATAGTATATTATAAACATACATAAACGGATATACATATATTGTGCATAGCGAAGCAAGGTCTCCAAGTTATCTTTAACATCCTGGACCACAATTAATAATGATACATTTTTTTAACTCTGATAGCCGTTGGCGCTTTATATAACCTGATAGTAATTGTGGATGATAAACACTTCAGGCCTGCAATCACGAATTTTAGGGATATCGGCAATTGAGCGGACCCGCAACTCCGAAACCAATCGTATCTACTGACGTAACTTTTATTTAAGACATAGCTTTACAATCAAGGCGCTCCGCTTCATCTTTGATTCAACGTGTTAGTATTTCCTATTACAAAAAAGAGCTACAATTTTGGCTAGCACTATAATATATACTTGCATTCATGGAAAAATATCAGAGCGCCTGGTTGAGACGACGCGTGATAAAAATGCTGGTACTTATTTGGCTCAACGTATTAGCACTGGTATTCAGAGATGCAATGAAGCAAGCATTTTTCAATTTTCACTTATTGTATTTGGGCCACTTATAGAATATATTAACAATAACCAAAATTATTATTATGACGCTATAAAGATATCTAACTACCTAGCCCTCAAATCAATATTTGCCCACTATTATGACCAAGTGTGTGAACTATATTGATACACTTAACCCTACATCTGTTTATACCTACACTTGAAGCAAATAAATGCATCTCATTTCATTTCATGCATTTCATTTCAAGAAGGACGGGAACGCTACCCACTGGTAGTGGGCTTGAGCCCTTGATTTGCGGTAAACGGCTGAACGGATTTGGATGAAATTTGCAATGAATATAGCTTATATCTAGGATTAACACATATATAGCCTACTTTTTAACTTGATAGTAGCGGGCGAAGCCGCGGGGCACAGCTAGTTCATAATATAATATCTTACCTCTCGGTAAGTGATGATGTAAATCGAGAATAAATTTCGCACTAATTATTGTATACTCATAAAATGTTACATAGGTTTCTTTAACTTAGAGAGGTTATTCATCAAAGTACGTGGATGTAAATGAATATTCACGAACAAACTTTTCGCTGTCGACATTTAAGGCTGTAAAAAATTATTCCTTTATTTATTATTCTTTCTCATTTTTTGTTGCTTATTTCTTTTCGGGAGTTTTGGAAGTTTCGAGTTACGCATTATTAAAATGAAGGAGGACTTTGTTATGTTTTACCGAAATTACGTTATGTTATTCTTATTTCATGTTCGTGCTGTTATTTTCTTGCAAACAGTGAATCCAGTTTATGCAGGTTGCTTATTGAAACCATATTGTTTCATTCTAGATTATATATTAAAAAAACCTAGCAAAATGACAGCGACGGTGCTGCCACGAATTTTTTTTACTGATAAAACATCGTTGTCAAGTTGCAACTGTTTTGGATTTCGATATATAAATGCACTGCAAATAGTTTTGTATTGCTTGTTTTGTATTATATTTTGTTTTTTTTTCCTATAGTTCAAGAAGTAAGCCAGATAATAAAAAAAAAATGGTTAATATGGGTTACTTTTTTGCAGGAAATTTCATGCAAAAAATATTTTGATGTGACAAATCAGCTCGGGTCGGATTAATCATTTGATGCTCTTGTAGGCAACAGTCTTTCATCTTCGGCCGCATCGTCACCTTCTATCTGGTGAGATAGTGGTCAAACGTTTGCCTATCTAGCCGTAAAAGAAGAATTATTATTTGATACAAATCTATTGGCATACATTTTTTAACTCTGTCCACACTCTAGAATATTAAGCTTGTTCTCCGATGTAGAAAACAAATCAAACATCCCTAGATGCAGTTAATCTTTGGAGATGCGTCTTACTTTGCATCAATTGTCAATTTTTTTTAACAGTTTAGGATTTATTTACAAAAAAAAAAAACATTATTATACTTTCGCAAAGTGTAAAGTAAAATGTTACTTGATCCATAGGCACGTAGAAAATAAATTGGGACATCTAGACTACTAAAGTTCTTCGAAACATATTTTCTAGTCAAAATTACATTTACTACGTTCTCTTAATAAAATAAGCTAGTTATTACCAAATAATTTTGTGTCTTATATATAAAAATGAATTGCTGTTCGTTAGTCTCGCTAAAACTCGAGAATGGACCGATTGGGCTAATTTTGATCTTGAAATATTTGTGGAAGTTCAGGGAAGGTTTAAAAGGTGAGAAAATATAAAGAAATTGCAATAAAATTAGTAAAAAGTAGTATTTTATTTTCCCATACAAACTGTTCGTACCTGTCAAACAGGAGATGTTTCTGAATATTTGACCACAGACCAATTGGCGGTATGAAGTTCGCCGGGTCAACTCGTTGTTACTAAAAAATTATGTTGTCACATATAGCACTAGAATGTCAGTAACAGCAACGAGACATTTTTCTCAGTGTACACTGGGGGAGTAATAGTTACCTTAATTTGTGCAGTGGAAGACAACGTGATATCTCACACAGCGCGTCAGCTGACTCCAGCCAAAATAGGAGGCTCTGTGGTACTACGGTGTGAAGTGTCACCACAAGTAGGACTTGTTGACTACACGTGGCTGCAAGATGGTCTGCCACTGTCCTCGGGATATTTAACTAGCGGTAAGTAAAGCGAAATGCATTAAAAAAAAAAAAACTATTTTCAATATAAATAATAAGTAACAAAATCATAGTTTTAATAAAGCCCCCGACGACGATCTATCAGAATAACGCCCTTTCATTTGATACCGAAATTGTGAAAAAATAAATACAATTCGCAATTTTGTGGTGGCGGCCATCTTGGATTTCAAATTTGTCATATTCTACAAGCCCTTTAATTTGATACCCATATTGAGGGAGTTGTGAAAAAACATGTAATCCGCCATTTTGTGACGGCTTTAACCGATTTTGATTAAACATAACTAAGAACACTTCCTACTCGGGAGACTCGGGTTCCGTTCGGGAGCTACGATGCCACAGACAGACACACACTCATGTCAAACTCATTACACCCCGTCGTTTTTGCGTCAGGGGTTAATAATAATAATAATATATATGATATATAACTAGCCCGAGTGAGTTAAAAGTTGTGGTTACACTTTCTGAGGGTTTAAAATTTTGCATTGGTAGATCGATGGTTTAAACTCGCAGTCTCATTTTAGGGGTTGACTTTTCAAAAACGCCAATGCACGAGTTTAATCAACCTTTTTAAAATTTATTTACTAACTTTCCCCAAATATTCCTCTAGAGAATTGTTTTCAAAACACTGAAACACGTGTATTACCTAATTGTATAAAGATGCACAATAAAAAAAAATAACGCATTAGCAACAGATTTGGATTTTTTCCACCCTATTCCTGAAGGGCTATCAAAAACGCAGAAACACGCGGTTTTTGTGAATAAACTGAAAATTAAAGTTTACCATGATGCAAAGCCAAATTAAAAAAACCTTAATTAACCTAAAAAAGTAATACCTGCAAGACATCGAACTACCTACACAATTACTCATCCATAGTATTCCTTGTTTTATGAACACGTGTTCCTATTTTTTAAAGTTATTTTCAATAAAAGATTATTCAAGTTTTAATATTTTTCAGATTCACGCTGGGTGTCCGGCGCGGGAGGTTTGCTTCTTGGCTCAGACTTAACTCAAGCCGATATTCAAGCGGAATACTCGTGCTTGGCTCTAGACTTTCCAAGTCCTGCTTTGAAGCTCACTACCGATGGTAAGTATTTTAAATAAGTTACAATAACAACGCAAAACGAACTTTTTAAACAAATTGTATTGTGCTTAGTCGTCTTTCGATATATAGGCTATTAAGAAAGTTTATTATACTTTTGATAATTGCATGCTTGCTTGTCGTATAAATAATAACATAGATAGGACTCTACTAAACTTACTTCTTTTCCAGGAAATAAGTTTTATATCGAATCGCAAGGTTCCAAAACCTCTAAAAAGATTTAAATTGTTGTAGGGCTTTTGAAATACAAGTAAGAATAGGCAACGCACCAGCAATGGCCCTATCTGTTGCAAGCGTTCTTAGGCAATGGTAATCACTTACCATCAGGTGGATTGCCTGTTTCTGGTCACTAATTTAATCAATAAAAAAACATCTAGCAATGGTTATTATTAAAAACTGCTTCTGTTCTTTAATAGATAGTAGCTGGCTCGAAAACATCGAACTGAATTCAATAGAAGCTCGCGCGGGTTCCACAGCTGTGCTGCCGTGCATTCTGCGTCACATCACTGGACACACGGTTACGTAAGTTATTTATTACTGCAGCTTTATTGTTCGGATTTTGGCGAAATTAATCACTATGCAGGCCAATAATCTCCCATTTCACTATTTTAGCTTGTATATTAAATCGTCGTTCGCTGTCAGTGATTCGTCCGTGTTTAAAAATTAAGCATGATAAATTATACGTGTCATGTGTGACATCATATCATGCCCTAGTTAGATATAAGTTTCGCTTATATTTGGCACAATAATTACTTTTTTTTTTTTTCACTGGTTGTGGGCTTTGAGCACTTGAGTTACCTATTACTTGTACTGTGCTGTACATAGTTTTAGTTTAGTTTTAGGAAATATAGGCAATTGGCCCGTAGCTTTAGAAAGATTTAAAAAAAAGTACTTATTCCTAATTTACAACAAGGTTCCATACAATTCTCATCGCACGCGGATTATACTAGCTTTTCAGTCCTTTTTATTTATACTCGTGTATTGGTCATAGAAAGGTGCTCAGCTAATTTTCATCTTAGGTAACGCAAATAACAAGCTTCCTGATTTGCCTATATCTATTAATTCGTCAGTTGGCAGCGGCAGGAAGCGGGCGGGACCTGGACGGCTGTGACCGGAGAAGGCACCGTGAGAGGGGGAGCTCTGATCCTCCCTAACGTTAGGTCCCACCATGCATCCAGATACGCTTGCTCTGCTGGACCAGAAACTTCTCCCAGAGTGCTTATAAGGCTGGTGGTTTATGAACCTTTGACTGTCACTGTTTCTCCGAACCCTTTGGTAAGTATCATAATCTATATTTTTTTTATTGATACCTTAATATCTTATATTACATTCTGTATCTTTGTCTATATATTATTTTTCACAATCATGTGTTTATTTAGATGATTGGCACTGGAGATTCAGGTCACCTCAATTGCTCTATCCATGGCGGTCGTGGTGGTGGGATAACAATAAGCTGGCAGCATGAAGGAAGACCACTCCACGCACCACAGTCAAGACTTTCTCTAGGACCTGTTAGATCACATCATGGAGGCCTGTATCAATGCACTGCTCATGACCATTCCGAATCTGCTGTGGCTGGAGCGGAAGTTATTATTGCTGGTAATAGTTTTATTTCATAATTGGACGTGGAATAGATAGCCTACCAGGCTATGAACCTGTTTTTCTTCCATGATTTCAATGTTTTTTTATTACCTAGTTATGTAGGAAGTGATTTCTAATATATATATCCTTGTACTTAAATCCATTTGTTAAATCCGTTAACCCTTGAACTGGGTTTCAGACAGGCCTCCAAGATTAGTATCAACATTCAGTGAAGCGGTGACTAGGATTGGACAAACAATAGCGTTAAGATGTGCAGCTACTGGGGTTCCATCTCCAAGAATACTTTGGACTTTAGATGACAGACCGTTACCAGCAGCACCAGATAAGTAAGTTTAGTCTCAGACGGAATTAAATTTAGGATCTGTTTTTGCTTATTTCTAGCTCAAAGCTTAAATTAAGATTTATCATATTATAAAACAATAATATTATTATAAAATATAATATTATTAGTAAAATTATATGTTTGATAATTTCAGATACACTGTTAATACAAGAGCGGAATCTTTACCTGGTGGAGAAGATGGTGCTATAGTTTCGACATTAAGTGTAACAATTAGAACATCTGACGAAGGCGGTAGATATGGCTGTAATGCCACTAATTCTAAAGGATCTCATTCTCATCAAGCACGACTGAACGTTTACGGTACAGTAATATTTCGTTTAAAATAAAAAATAACACTTTGAAAATACTAAAGGAAATATTTTTACAGGGCCACCCAATATTAGGTATTTACCAGGAATTCATGTCAAGACTGATACTGACGTTATTTTATATTGCCCTTATTCTGGTTACCCAGTAAAGTAAGTTTTATACTAGATTTCCGTATTTTGAGATATGATAAAGAATTCTTCTCATATGAACGTAAAGCACCTTCTCATTTTGTTATGTCGATATTTTTAAGGGAAGTACTATGGCGCCAGGAAGAAGGAACTATCGTTGATATAAATACTGAACCAGGATATGAACGTGGAATATTAAGATTGAACTCTATTAGAAGCACATCTGCTGGCAGTTACACCTGTGAAGTGCGAGGCGAAAGTGGAGAATTGGCTAGAAGAACAGTTCGCATCGACGTCCATAGTGAGTCTTCTAAAGTTTAAAATATTAAATAAGCTTCGGTTTTTGATAAACAATATACCATCAGCTTTTTGTCGGCAGAACCACCGAAAGTAGCACCTTTTCAGTTTCCTGAGGAATTAGAAGTTGGAGGTAGCACACAAGCTAGTTGCAGTTTGGTGTCAGGTGACAAACCAATCCAGTTTACTTGGCATAAAGACAATTTGCCGATTTCTGCAAGTTTGAAGGTAGGTCTTGATGTATGTTAACTTTTGATACACACATATCTCGGTAGTTGAATCTTGCATAACTTAGTGTGCTTCGACAGGTTGAACAAAAAAATATGGATTTCTTCACTATTCTAATTATTCAAGATTTAACATCAGCCCATACTGGAGAATACACTTGCAAAGCGACCAACGACTTTGGCACGGTCAGCCACAGTGCTTCTTTGATCGTCAAAGGTATTTATGGTCCACTTCTTCATTATTATTCAATTTCTTTGATTTTCTTGATATAGCTTGTCATATAAAGCAGTTTTTTCAAATAGAGGTGCCGACATGGGTATGGCGAGCGCAGAATACTTCGGTGTCAGCCGGTGCGGCACTTCTATTGCCTTGCTCTGCCAAAGGACAACCTACTCCGAGAATCTCTTGGGAATATTCTGTAGGTAAGTATCAAAAACTAAAACAGCTATCATGTAACCTGCTTCGGATCAGCTCATTTATGTTTAAGCAAAATTTAAATCTAAAATTCCATTTAAGAGATATATACTAACAATGATCAACGCCATTCAAATATTTAATTTCCATTTCGGCATTACGATATAGAATACTGTAGTACTGATATAGTTCGTGCTTTGGATGGTTAATAAAATCTGTAATATTTCATGTCGAGATATATATTTTATATGATTTTTGAAATGTTTTTTATTGATGCACACTAATTTCTCCGCCTACTCTAGACCGATTGACTTGTTTTTAACTTTGTAGAGACGAGAACCGCCAGGTAGTCCTAGTAAAAAAATAAAAAAGAGGTAAAACCTTACACGTTTCTTCACGTTTTAGGCCTGGTGTGTTTATCACCCACAACCACATAATCACTTACCGATTTCTAGACAGATGTTATTTGTTACATGTCTAAAGATAATTACTAGACCAATATCAAGTTTGCGAGGGTATTATCGCAAACTTGGAAATTGATCTAGTTATAAGGAGTGTTGCTTTAAAAATCTTTTAGTACTTGTGTTTTTTTTAGATGGGGACAACTGGCGCCATGTGCTATGGGGTCAATCCGAAGCCACTGACGTTAGCGGGGGCTCAGTTCTTTCTGATGGCACTGTTTGGCTCAGAGCAGCCACTCCTGAGCATGAAGGCTGGTACAGATGTACAGCTCGTGTACAACATTCTTTCTTGCATCATTCGTTTTATCTTGATGTAAGAGGTAAGTAGTGGAACTAGATTTCTTGAATTGGGGCTTCATATTACGAAACTAATATTTTTAGGTAAATCCAATGTCATTATTAATGTCGCCTGTATATACCTTCTCTTTCTTATGATTTGTTACTTCTGATTGCTTTTTTTTCTGATTTGAACTTCATTGTACTATTTACTAATTCCGTTGTCCTAGAACCTCCAAGACTGACAAGAGCAGGTGGTGGCGGTGAAACCAGATGGGTAGTAAGAGAATCTACAGCACGCTTGACTTGCACTGTTCGAGGCGAGCCTGAAATTCACGTGCATTGGACTCATGATACCAGGCCTCTTGCTTTACAGTGAGTTAATTTTAATATACGTGTACTTACATCTATTTTTGACTTTAATATCTTTAGTTTCAACTTGAACTTCTTATGCAACTAAAAGATGAGATAAAAGTCAATCACCTGATGGTAAGCGTCATGTTCGTCCATAACAGATCAGGGCTACTCAGAATTTTGATGTTAAATAATTCTGATTGGTAATGAGTTATGTGTACAGATAAATTTTCTGCGAGGCAGTGCACTGCACTAGTGACCTTAAGATATTTAAAGTAAAAAAAAAATTGACCTTGTAATTTCATATGATAATATTTATAGTAATGTTTGCATACTACTAATTGGCGGTTAAATAACTGGCATAAGCGTGAAATATCCGAAGCCGACTCTGAAAATGTGTCCTTCTACTACTACAAATCTTAATAGCATAAACAATGCCACACGTTTCAAAATATTCATTATAAGCTAAAAATTGGTATTTCATGGATTTTGTCGTTTTTCTCACAGTGGAGCGGGTGGAGTAGAAACTCGAGACACCAGCAATGGACTGATAACATCAGAGGTGACCATACCTCATGCTGGACCGGAGCACGCCGGCGAATATCGCTGCCTTGCTCGCAATTTGTATGGAAGTGACGAGCTGACATTCAAGCTTTTTGTTAAAGGTAAAAAATACTAACATAATTTGCATATTTATTATCATGACAGTCTTTAGAATATAGTTCATCGAGATAAGTAAACGCTCCGTGATGACGTTTAATTTTGACAGCTCTAGCAATTATTCGCAATCTCTCGGTAATACCACTATTTTTAATGTCCATAACCGGATTATAGCGAACTTAGATCTAAAAGGTTCTATTTACAAATATAATTATCGTCCTTCTCTTTTTTCACAAAATGGAGACGGTACAACGTAGCATCTTATTAACATATCTAATGTGTAATTATTAAACTTTAATGTTATTATTATTTTACATTATAATGATTTTCTAAAGCCGAGAATATCTTATTTATTTTTATCGTTGTGATTTATAATGACAAAAACCCAATTAGTGAAACTAGGCATCTGTGAAAATAATGAGTTTTTTTAACAACGGTTCTGATCTCCTTACACTGAACGCTGCTGCTCATTAGGCCATGTAATATTTTAAATGTGGTTTTGTATACGGTTTTTTATAAAGAATGTACTTATTTTAGTGCTCATCAAACAAGTTTTGTTTAACAACGGGATAAGTAAAATACAGAATTCATTTGATCAGATTGCCTTAAACCTCACGAGCAAGTAGTCTGTACTTCTCCTCTAATAATAACATAATACTTTTGACTTTTACTAAAAATGTGTCACGCTGGTGCGTGGAATATTTTAAATGATTCAAGTGATTATTTAGTAGCTCCAATCAATAGTGCTAAGTTCCAAACTGAAGAAAATTAAAAAAGCATACCGATTGTCACGTTACACGTGAAGCATGTTTTAAAAAATATTTCTTCATATCCGTTAAACTCTTTGGTACATGGTTATCTAATAAACTTGACTCTGGCTAAATGGACTTATGAATACAATTGAATTTGACCTATATTTACACTTGGCATATGTTTTTCACGTTACCTTTCCTGAATGTAGTTTATGGTTTCCTTTGTTTTCCGGATCGTTCTGCTGCACTATTTTGCTGTGTGTTGTGGTCCATATCGATGCCAACGAAACAATAATTCAAGAACTTTCTTGTTTTTCTTTACTAGAGCTACGCAAAATATACAAGTATTAAAATTCAAAACCTTAGTCTTAAAGGCTTACTAGATTTTTTTAAATGTATGAAATGTTATCGTTTATTCTTGCCACTTAATTTTTTTTATGTTAGTTCTATTCTTCTAATATGTACAGGCCAATTGCCTATATCAAAAAACTATTAAAAACCTCTTTTAACGAACGTAATGATATATACATACTTATAATATATTTACATTTACACAAATATTCTGCTATACTATAACCATATTTGGCCGTGACTGACATGACCGCCCACTTGAGTGTCAAGCACATTACTTTCTTTGGTATGGACTCATTGGGTGTTAAATGAGGAAATCCATGTTAAAATTACAACATTTGAATTTTGTTTTGCTACGCGGAATTTTATACCGCACTTGTTATTACGCAATTCCATATTTAAAGTTACCTACGTGGAAGACAAAATAACCAGTTGACTGAGGTGTCGTGAGCTTACGAAAACATGCTCTTTGAAGCGTCATTTCAGTAGTTATGATTAGTAGTTGCATTTGATCTTGAGATCAAATGGGAACAACAGTTATGATTGGTTAATGTCAAATTCTGATACTATAATCCTTTTAGAAGTACCCGTTGTTCCGCATCTGACATCGCAACTGTCGCTGACAACTGTCGCAATGCATCAGCTAATATAAGCATACATTGACTCATATATTTTATCACATATTTTAACATTTCTACAGCTTCAATATATAGCATTTCTACACCTTCAAAGTTGGAATAATCATTGCGCGTCATAATTATTACTTACTGTAACTCAATGTTGGTAATCGGGAACTATAACTAAAATATTGTTATGTCATCTACAATCATTGGATGGAAGCTATTTTATATAGCATAGTTTGTAAATACATACGTTGCCTAAGAAACCAGTGCACCACCACAATTGGTTTACAATATTTTTTGCGTGCCTACCTTAAAAATTGAATATTATAAGTCATACCTACTGCCTACCGGTTACCGGAAGAAACTGAAACTAACAACACAGGGTTGCCTAGTTTGAAATATACTCTAAATACTGTTGCTGACATCTTGAACCAATTCCTTAGTGTAATATATTTGGGTAATATTTATAAATATTAACAATTAAAAAATGCTACAAATATTTATCTGCTTGGAATCATTTGTTTCAGCAGTTTCCAGCATATGAATCTGCTTGAAGTCATTTGTTTTAGCAGTTTCCAGCATATTAATCTGCTTGAAGTCATTTGTTTCAGCAGTTTCCAGCATATTAATCTACTTGAAGTCATTTGTTTCAGCAGTTTCCAGCATATTAATCATAATTTTATTTTCAAAACAGAACGGCCTAACGTTCCTGAAGAGGTCCGGGTATCCGAAGTGTGGTCACGGCGAGCGCGCGTCACATGGCGAATCGCAAGAGGCGCGCTTGTTTCCCACTATTCCCTACAATATCGCGCCTTGACAAGAGATCTCGTAAACGCTCCGCTTGATGCCCCGTTACCCGCTCTGCTCGACACTTGGGACGCACCGGAAGTACTGAATTTCACACTGGCTAACTCGGATTTGCTTCATGTTGCGTAAGTCTTGTTTAGCCTACATTTATTTAAATTCTTTTTTGCAGGTTTAAGTAGGTTTTAAATAATATATTTCAATTCATTAGTTCACCATAACATTTTGTGATCGGGTTGTAGGTACCTACTGCTCGAAAATAAATAAACGCTTTTAAACCCACAGCCCCACATTAAGTTCGTTGACTTGTGTCGTGGATGCCGGAAACATTCATATCACACGCACAATCATAACCAGAACCAGAAATATACATTTTCCTAGGGAGAAAACTTGTGTACCCGCTGGGAATCGAACTCGACAGAAGGCGAACGCTCTCTTAACTAAGTCGCCAGGCAGTTCATGATAATAAAACTTGTATAAAACCGTAAATAACCATTGAAATCCATTATATTTTTGTTGTGGGGGTTTTGCACTTTTTGCCAGCTCATCTCTTCGATACGTGGAACCATCTTTATATTAATTTTTTAATATTGAAAAACTTCAGTAGTGCACGTGGCAATTGCAAGATAGTGGATTATAGTGATAGAGAGGATACATACTCTGCTATAAAGACAAACTGAGAGATGAGCCGTAACACGCCGAAGGAGCTTTGCACCTAATGGTCACTAATAATGTCTCTTTCTCTAAATATTTTTTTTTATTATTCTCTTTCTCTTTGTTTCCCGAACAGTACAATCTGGGTGTCTTCAAATCTAGAGTGAATAGGTAGTAACTAGGCAAGCATGTCACATCTTCACTTTCCATCAGGTGATAGTCAAATGCTTGCCAATCTATTAAAAAAAAAAAAAATTTAACGCTTCCGCTTATTACTTTGTTCCTATCCAAAGTCCTCAATCTAACATTGGCTAATTCAGATTAGCTACATGTCTCAAGTTGGCACTGACTTTATGAATATGATAATCCAGTGAGGATTTCAGCTATCGCAATAGTTGGCGCGCGTGCTACAGTTGATATTAGCTCGTATTGTATTATCATTCTGATGAATTATGCATAGTTAATAGAAATACGTACCTACCAAATATTAATTAACCTCTTGCCTATAAGAAGCTTAGGGGCAATCACTAACTCAACTGCCTGTTGGCTTAGTTAAAGGAGCGGTTGCCTTCTTAACGGAGGTATCTGGTTCGATTCCCGGCGGGAACACGAGATTTCTACCCAAGGAAAATGTGTGTTCCTCGTTCTGGTTGTGATTGTGTGAGTGATGTGAATGTTTCCGGTTCCCACGGCACAAGTCATCGAACTTAGTGTGGGACTGCGAGTGTGATCGATTCTACATCATATGTTTATACGTTCTACAAACAACGTTAATTATAATTTAGTTTATAGTAAGGTGCTTTCTTTTGTAAGGATCGCCTATGTTAAATTAGGGATTTTTGCCCGTCATGTTATCGTGTTCTTTGACTGATAGGACCAAACTTTCACACGGGCTTTTATTCTGCCAACCACATATTATAAAAAAATGGTTTAAGTTTATATTTAATTTTGTGGAGTCATAAGCAAGTATTAAAAAAAATAGGGCATGACACCATAGAACCATAGGGTTATGGCCGCGGGTTCATTCCCCGCCTCAAGCTATAACTTTTCCTTTCTAAATTTATTACATTAGTGCAAGGTTAAATTAAAGGTGGTACATTTGGAGTCCACTTTGTATGCGCCATTGTTTTTAACTATTTAGAAAAAACTTACCTAGAAAAAACTATCCATAGTAAATGTGCCCCATTTAGGTCCGAAGGCGCAGGCCGAGCCGGTGCCTCAATAGCGGGACTGTCTCCCGACACCCGATATGCTCTCAGGATAGCAGCACATAACGACGTCGGAGCTTCGCCCTACACTACGCCGTTACACTTTACCACTCGAGAGGAGGGTAAGTTTGCAAGATAATTAAGAAACAGTAGGTACTTATGCGTGAGTGTCTGTTTCAGGGAAATTATTAATATCATTACATCACATCTTGCTTCATAGGAATATTATGTAGTTAAAAGTAACACCAACCTGACTTCAATGTTGAACATCAAGACTAAATTCGTTGCAATTTGGTAGAGGTATAGAATGAATCATGTACAAAATAAAAACAATCAAAACAGATGCACTCACACGCCTAATGCCTTAAGATATGTGGTGCCATAAAACACATTACACACACAATCACACCCAGAACCACTAAGTAGCATATACTCTTTTTGATATGTACAGGCGAAGCTTTTTGAAAATATTTAACACATATTCTATTCTTATAAACAATGAAGTTTCATGAAAATACAAGATTCTAAACAATTCTATTTAATTTTTGGATTTAAACATTTTCACTTACGGTAAGATACCTCGCATTGTTGCAAGACTAGTTTCAGAGCAATCGGTGCTAGTTTTTCAGTCGAGTTCACGCGTAGACCGTCCCGCGGCGTTTAAGTGTGTACCTACTGCAAGCATTATGCGCGTACTCTACAAAAGAAAGAGCACCGACTGCTCCGAAAGTAGTCTTTTGACAATGCGAGGAACTCACTCACGGTTGGGCGTCAGTAAAATTGTGTAAATCCTAAATATCTTATGTGCAATTCTTACAAAACTTTCAATGAAAGAATTAAATTAATGTTTTTGAGTATACCCATTCTAAGTGTCACGTGCCTATAATCCACCATTACTTAGAAAATAGTGGCTATAAAATTATCACTCTTTCAACAAATATACATTTTCATGCCATTCAGCACCTGGAGGAGCTCCACGCGATATCACGGTCCGAGCGCTTCGGGTTCGGGAACTCCACGTCACATGGCGGGTATGAAAGGCTCAAAATATTATAAATTGGAACAGTGGCGAATTCAGGGGGAGGGAATAAAGGTCTCAAGCCCCCTAAACGACAATCCTGAATCCACCTCTGTGGTAATCCTACCAATATTATAAATCCGAAAGTTTGTGTTTAAGTGTGTAAGTATGTTTGTTCCCTCTTCACCCTTTAACGGCTGAACGGATTTCGATTAAATTTGGAATGTATATAGATTATACCTAGGATTAACACATGGACTACTTTTTAACTTGATAATAGCGAGTGAAGTCGCGGGACACGGCTAGTAGGTACATATTGCGAAGCCTGTAAAGTGGTGTTATTCAGTTCGGCCATCTTACCGGCGTCATTGGTTGAGCTAAAGTTTGTGTTCGTTGTGTAATTGTTGTATGTTTTGTACGATTTCGAACACGCAAATTGAGTGAGAAACTTTACGAACATTGGGATTACATAATTTTGTGTGTTTGGACATATTTTATGGTACTCTGGTGTTTTGAATATTAAGTTAATATACATTATTATGTTTTATATTTCTAATGCAGTACATTAAATTATTTCATACGTTTTTCTGATTCGACTCAAACTTAATATTAAAACGTGCAATTGTGTATTGTTTTTTGTAATGTAATGTAGGATACCTATTTAGTTAATTCTAAAAAACTACTCCGAAATGTTGACCATGCCGTAAACAGTTCTCACGTTATATCTATATATGAGCAATTTTGTATATATAAACACATATATACAATAAATATACATATATAATCTGAATCTCGGAAACGTCTTCAATGATTTTCATGACATTTAGTATGCAGGGGGTTTTGGGGGCGATAAATCAAATGTTAGTAAGTTATTTAGTTGTGAAGTTACTTAAGTAACACGTTGAATACAATCGTACAAACCCACTACTAAAACAGTAAGTTCTAAAATTGCACGAGCTTTTTACTCGGCTTTCAGTGGAAAAGATAAACATTAACACAGGATCTTTTCTAGCCACCACCAAGAGAAACCTGGCATGGTACACTTCTCGGATACACAATCCGATGGTGGGAAGTTTCCGAAGACGGCAAGGGAGCTATCAGTGACAATTCGGGCTCTGAATCTGGTGCCAGTGCAGATGCCACTAGCACTACCCTGAGAGGTCTGAAGGCAGCTACCAGATATGGAGTAACTGTGAGGGCTTACAACGCAGCTGGTACTGGTCCGCTGTCACCGCCTCATTATAGACATACTCTGGAATCACGTAAGTTTTAATTACGTTATGCTTTGAGTGATCCCTTGGATTGTGTTATCACAATAACTGTAGAAAAGACGGACAGTGATAGGTTTCTAAACTTGGAGTACCGTTTTTCATGGCTATACTGAGTATCTGGTTGTTGCGATAATTATTTCCCTTTTTTATCAACCGGATTTGTAAGCATTTGAACACTATTTCACCTGATGGAAAGTGATATTGCGAATTACGAAAATGAATCATACTTTCCTAGAAGATATTACCTATTTTCTTATTAAGAATTCATACGACTTCACTCGCCTAGTACACGCTGAGACGCCGGACGGTCTACACGAATGTTCCGAAACTAGTCTCGTAACAATGCGAGTAAACAACCATGAGTGAAGTCGTATAAATCTCTAATATGTATAATAATTACGAATCTTTCGATATCTATTCGATATCCCTCTATACTTGAAGAATCCCAGATAAAACCGTTAAGGGGACAAAAACACGGGAAATTACTTCCACTCTTCACCGTACGGATAATAAACGTAGTAATGAAACGCTTCGAGCGACCTATTATTATGGAAACACATAAACTTAAAATATGTAAATCGAAGCCTGATTTAAACCAAAATGATATGTGTGTAATGTTAAACATACTTTATACCTAATGACGGATATACAAGGCATAACCCTCCTAATGTTTATAAATTGAAATTGTTAAATCGCAACATAATAACATACTAGTTGACGTATTATTATTTCTTTCATTCTATTTCTAGTTTACGTACATTTTTTCACATTGAACTTTACAAACAAACATAAAAATTACCCGTCCCATTCTGAAATCTGCCTCGTAAATTACGAGCTCTATCGACAAAATCACCAACTCTAAATTACGAAGGTAACTTTATTGGAGACATAAGTCAGCATTGCCGGCTGAGTTACCGCCATATCGTTACTTGATATTAAAATTGCCTTACGATATTTATATACATTTATTGGAATAAGTACACGATTACAATAAAATTAATTCCATTTTATTTTGGTTTTTTGTTTTTCCATTAGATTTTTTTTTAATTTTATGTGTTATTTAAAATAATTGGTAACAGTCAAAACACACTAATATAAAAAAAATGGTTGTCTGTAAAGTTGGTTTACGGACAATAAATTTACGTGAAAACGTCATAAGACGAACGCTTAGGCCGATCGTGCCTCTCTATCGCTTGTTCCGCGCTCTCGCTTGCAATCTCAGGCGCAGGCGGAACGTGACACATTTTCGTGCCTGCCGGGGTTAATAAATTTACGACGTAATCACGTTATAAATCACCTCACCTAGATTGAGATGGATTACCGTTGTTCAGATTAGAGATGAAAAGTTAAAAAAGTCACCAGTTTTGTATTCTATGAATTTTAAATGTAAAACTAAATTAGATATTTGTCCATAATCAGTTATTACCGTATGTTTGCTCGGATTGTCTCCGATAAATCTGTTACTATCGTTATTGTTGTATTCTATAAGTACAAATTATAGAATACTTATCATACATTATAATACCTACTCTATAATGTGTAGGTACTTGTTAGCCAACTCGCAAGCGTTACTTAAAAAAGGTAGTTTATTATTTTTCTTAATTTTCTTATTCATCGCTTCGATTATACAGTTATATAGTTTTGCCTCTTTTGTAAAGTAATGTTCAAAACATAAGGCTACTTAAACTCCACGTCTTCAAGATGACAACTTATTGCAACAGCTTTCGGAAAGTTTGCACCAGTTAAGCTCCATCTTAATGTGGTGTGGTGTAAGGGTAACCGACAATATTGACATTAGCTTTTACGTGTTATTAACCGAATTCAAAAAAAGAGTCGGCTATCTATTTGACTATATTTTTTTTAGGTGAATCTATTTTGTTGATTTTTTTTATTTGAAATCTGGTGCTTCCCGTATTATCTCATTTAAATCAAGATCTGACCAGTTTTTGAGTTATCCTGAGGTAACAAAAAAATATACAGTCGAATTGAAAACCTCTTCCTTTTATTGAAGTTAGTTAAAAAGTAAGTAAATATAAAGTTTCTTGAAATATTTCATGGCTTTGTTATAAAATGGTTGCCAATAAGTAATACTCGCGGCTTCGCCTGCATTACTGTTGATTATTAAGACTAAGGACATGTCAGTCGTATGCCGGAGGAAGCAAGGGCAAAAACAATCCCAAATGAAATGTCGCCGCGGCAGACCCAGAAGAAGATGACGAGACTACTTACGTTGACTCATATTTGAAGGAATGGTTTTCCGTAGCACAAGTAAGCAAGCAGTAGAGAGGGAGAGGGTAGGAAGGCCTATCAGGTGTCACGCTGAGTAGGCTCATAATAATGATAGTTTTCGAAATAACTCGGGACTTAATCGCGCCAAAAAACTATTTTATTAAGCTCGACGCAAGCTCGAAGTGCACCTTAGTCTTGTGAGAAATTATTGACACACAACACTCACTATATCAGCAGATATATCGCGGGATAAATCGAGATTAATAAATAAATGTCGAGGTAAATAAATAGTTTAGTTGGAGACAATAATCTTTTAATAACCCTTTCCCACACCGACACCCGCATTCTCCAGTCTTCTCGAAATTATGGTCAATGCAACTCGGCCGAAACGTCGTCGTGGTAAATAAAAAGAATTTTTAGCGCAAACTATTAATGCATATTATCGCCTAAACGTATAACACATAGTTGGAATTGCAATGGTTTAAAAGATAAAATTCATAATATAATGATTATTATTAAAACTATTTATTATTATAACTAACTATTATAACTAACTAAGATTAAAATTACCACTTTACCGAATTTCATCAATTCGGTTTAGTGGTTTACTATTAAAAGGATAAACAATTAAAGAGTAACAGTATTGTAGGTCTTATAAGTAGTGGAAAGAGGGGTAAAACTACTTCGTAAAGCCTACGCCAATAGTGAATGCATGCAACAGAGAATGCTCTATTAGCGGTACACATTTTTCAAAGAGTTTCCTTTAGACGTAGTCAGCTTTCATTAAAAGTTATATAGGTACCTAAAATCCTATATAATATTGCCCCTATATAATGTTGTACCTTCACGTTTTCGTAATGACAGGTTATGGCAACAGCTTTCGTAAAGTTTGCTCTAAACTCAAGCGTGTATCAAAGTGTAGTGTGGCGCAAGTAATTAATACCTCACTAGCTTTGCTCTGCAGCCTTGCCCATGATGATAAAAGTATATTTGTAGAATATGATTATGATGAAATTAGGTAATATGTAGCATTTTCATCTGAATTATTTCCAACATCTTTTAGCCCTAATATATTAACACCAATCCAGCAGTCTAACCATAAAAATATTACATACATAAATATTTAGTCTTTAATTTATTCAGAAATATTAAAACCTGAGCTGTCGGCTTGTATAATTCGGTGCGCGTTCGCCCTCTAAGCAGCGGGTATCGGGTTCGATTCCCGGTGGAACACAAGTTTCTGGTTGTTGTCAAATTTCCGGCGCCCGCGACACAAGTCATCGAACTTAGGGCGAGGTTGTAGGTATAAAAGTGTTTATAAAAAAAAATATGGTTTAACGGTTTAAGAGTATTAAATATTCATTTTAAGAATTCACAAATTCATTTACAGAGAAACACAATTGCAAAACTCAAATAAAGTGCCGGTAAGCGAAATAAAACTAGAATTCATTTAAAAAATTACTTAAGTAACATTATTTTGTAAATATGGTATTTAATTGTAAGTATCTACATTCCGATTTAATATATTAACCACGATTTTATAGCTGCCTATTTTTTATTAAGGTAGGTAACAGTGCGGGATTCAACTATTAAGTTAAATTTTGATTATTTACATTAAGTTTTAATCAAAAATATTGGAACGACATGATATCGTCACGACCATGCTTATTATGCTTGGTATATAATATAATTATATTTTTAATAACGCCTGCTGCTTTACTCGCGTTAAATTTCGAAATAAGTATCATATTCTTCGCGGTTTTCTCGATATTTTTATAGTTACTCTGCTATTTGAGGCGGAGACAATTCCAATAAATCAAATCAAATCGAATCAAAAATCACAAAGGTACAAATAGTAAGATTAGGCATGTTTAAGTTGTGTAAGAAATTGGTACTACTTTGTGAGAGCTGGTGCCTGACGTAGGTTTCGTCAGAAACCTGTATTACCAGGACCCTCCCGCAGCAGGAACAATTTACATTTTCTTAAATGTTACCGACTTCCAACAAATTCCAACAAATCAAAGATAATAGAAATCGTTCCACCGTAAGAACCACCGGGTAAAAAACCCGATTTTATTTTATATGTAATATAGATTATAATTAGGTATAGATATATTCCTAGAAAAATAAGTTACTATAACCAGTGAGCCCCAATTCCCAAGCAAACTCTACCATTAGTATACTTCAGTCTTCATTCACTTTAACTTATGCACAAAAGCTTCCGCAAACTTAGCAAACAGCTTAAGTTCCGTCAAAGTGTCGCGTCGTCGTCCATAAATCTGCATCGCTGTTATCGACTCAACGTTGCTATAGTAAGGCTCAATTTCCATCGCAGACTAAAGGAAATTTTCAAAAATCGGATTAATATGAACAAATCGTATGCAGTCGCCGAATGTGTGCGTGAGTGTGCAGTTCAAGTTGGCTTCTAATCCGTTTCGTCTTTGTCTTTGTGAACATAAAATGTAACAAATGATATCATTCTAATATTACTAGTGGCACTATGAGCTGAAGGCCTTGCGTCTTTTTCGAAATGGCTGAAATATTATTTTACGTTTTCAATCGCCATATTTAAATTTTTTTATAAATCTCGACATAAAATCAATATGCTTATGGAATCTGATCAAACAATTTTATAGTATAAAAAAGCACATACTTTTTTCTGCTCAGTTGTCGATTGTAAACCAGCCATTGTAGGATTGTATAGTACTAACCAATGACCGTATATAATATATGTATATGAGATTCTTCTCGAAATAACTATAAATTTGCGAATCTGTCAATGAGACTGTCATTAGTGATTTATGGAGCCCATGTTAATAAACATTATTGAAATTCATTTTGATATATTTAAGTTTTTATTTAGCCCATTTTTTATGGTCAATAGGCAAACATTTAATCGCGATCTCACCTGATAGAAAGCGACGATGAGGTCGGCGGTTAATTATTCGCCATTTTGTTTATTATTAATTTAAAAACCTATTCTATGACACCTAGAAAGTTAAGACAAATTCAATGGTACCCTAAACAATACAATATGTTTATTTGTATGGGCGCTATATGTTGTGAAAATCACAACCCCAATTCTTGCTTCTCTGTACTCGGGTGACAAGTAAATGCACGCGCTTCATCAACGTATTCACAAAACTTTGTAACAGTTTGACGGATCAAAGTATTGCGTCATCGCGCGTAAATCTGCATTCTTGTTATCTACTCTCCGCTGCGATCGTAAATTTTCCCATCAAAATGCAAAATGGCTTAATTGGACTGTGGCCTTTGGATCTAGGTCGGACGATTCCGAATAAATTGATGGCTCTTTTGTGAGCATGTTTCATTTTTCCATTTATTCCGTCACTTACTTTTGGGGTTTGTACGTGAAATAACATTTTTTTTACTGTTTCAATATTTTTGCAGTTACTTATAGAATATATCCTATAACTGTCATGCCACGTAAAGAAAAAAGCTTTTTACTTCTTCACGATTATGTTTGCCTAGTAATTAAATACCATACTAAATTATTACTCTTTCTTGTTGATGTTGGCCTAGTAGATTACCAAATCTGAGTGACGTATCTCCTATCTAGGAGATGTTTTTTTGAGAATTTTTCGATGCTTTAATATTTATATCTAAACCATTATTGAATCCACCTGAACACACACAAAAAATAATTTAAATCGGTCCAGCCGTTTAGGAGAAGTTCTGTCACACACACACGTAGAGATTTACTACGATAACATGACCCGCCTCCAAAATTCAAAACGTTTGAAAGTATTTGTGAAAGTATTAACAACGCAACACCACGCATGTGTGCGTACTGCTACTGCCGTCAAACACCTAGTCGAGCTAGCAAATCTATGGATTTGTTGCTCGACTAGTGGCGTTCATTAATCGCTCTTTATTATTAGTATGGCGCTGCACTGACGTACTCTATGAAACGGACACGTGCGTTGTCTTGCACGGTCAACAAGTTATGGTAAGTTGACCAACAAATCTGATAACAATTGAGATATTATTTATAATTACAACTACAACATACAAACTCCTTCGTAAGGATGTGACTACACACATTAAAACAGTAATTTGGAGGGGCGGGCCATGTTATCGTAGGAAATCTCTACGGCAAATTTTTATACATATAAAGATTCATACTTTCAGCCGAAACGACATCTCTGTTATTTTATGTGTCTTTTTTAGAGTCTTGAATAACATCATTTGCGTGTCTGTTAACGTTACATTTTTTATACATATCGTGATATGATTTGACACGTTCTTACATCAAAATAGGTTTAATTGCATATTTTATATAGTGAGTCTAACAGCCTGAATCAAATATCAAATCTCAGCCTAGAAATCATTAATTAAAATGTAATTTATTTACTTATTATTGTATTGTTTTGGTAAATTAGTTTGCTCGAGCAAAGCCACGTTACAATCTTATTGATTATTGTACTAAAATATTATTTTACGGGTCCACATTTCAAAATAAAATAAGGAATCCTTGATAGAGCCACTTTGTTTTCCATTTGTCTGTCAAGAGCTTTTTTCTCAGGAACGCGTGAATTTATCAAGTTAAAAGTCATATCAAATACTAATATCTTTGGCTTTTCGTAGCTGAGAAAAAAAACCAGCTTTTAGGTCAAAGCATTACAATTAGGTATACGGCCATTTATATTGCACATTAAGTGATTTTTGACACGCGCAAGAGAATCAAACCTAAAGGGTACTTCTTGTAGATCTAGAATTGTGAAATTTAGTTAGAATAAGGTTTAAAATAACGTTAAACTTGCGTTTAAGGAGCCAGCGCTTACATGAATTTCTATTAGTTAGTATTACTGGTGTGTATTACTCGTCCTTTACTGTACAAGCTGTGCGTTTGTGGATGGCGCTTTCGGTCACTATCAGACGTGCTAAATTCCTTGATTGCTTTACTCAAATATACAATCTTTACATTAGTAACCTAACTGATATAATTAAAGCAAGGCTTGAAATTAACTGACTTTATTAATAATTAATTAATTATACTACAGACATATGCGCTCATGAACATGGTAGACGCAAGAGAGAGAAAATACATTTTTACATTGACAGTAGTGATGGGACAGTAAACTAGGGCTGTGTTGTGTAGCAGTATTTGCGTTCATCGATTAATATCAACACTAACAGTATATGTAATGTTAAGCTCACAAATAATGGACGAGTTGTACTATTAAATTTATTTATTATAATAATTACATATTTAATATCTTAGGTATATTATGAGGATAATTATATGTGTATATGTATTTTTGTGGTTTATGTAGTTTGTTTAGTACTTAGTTTTATTTGCTACACCACAATCCCTGCTTATCTCTAAGTTATTTATAATCATCCAATGGTTGTATGAAAAAGGACGCTCCTAGCAATAACACCACCCATTGCACCTATCCATAAGTTATTTCTCTTCTGTATTTATTCTTTGTGTTAGATTTTCACAATACAATAAAGAGTTATTGTATTGTGAAAATCTCGATAACTGTTCCGTCATCTCCACTTTAGTAAAAGAAGCCAATACAAACGGAATCTTTAAAGGCAATACACTCACACCCGCCTATTTTTCTCAGCGCCAACCGGCAGCCCAGAAGGTGCTACGTGCGTATCGAGTGGCTCCACTTCTCTCAGGGTGTCGTGGCGACCCCCTGAAATCGATACCAGGGGAGGATTGATCACGCACTACACATTACAGTACACGAGACGTGACGTCGATCCGTTACTTCCTTCGCAGGACGCGTATCTTAGAGTGCAGGTAAGAGGATATTTTTTACGCTTTGTTTTTTCAGAAAATTAAGAGGAACTGAAATGGTTGCGTATATATATGTATATATATATATATGTGGTATTTTTCGAAATACTAAAAAACTTTTGGGACTTAATTTTAACCATTGAGACCAACGTTTTCTACTGCAAATTCTGTTTTATGATTTTTCAAATAAATTCAAAATATAATATTTATTTTCTACTAGCCGTGCCCCGCGGCTTCGCACGCTATTATCCAGTTAAAAAGTAGCCTATGAGTTAATCCTACGTATAATCTATGTACATTCCAAATTCCATCCAAATCCGTTCAGCCGTTAAAGCGTGAAGAGGGAACAAACATACTTACACACACAAACTTTCGGATTTATAATATTAGTAGGATGTTTATATCTATGGTCGTATTAGTCTTAGCTAATATAGACATATTAGCTAAGAGTTAGAAAAAGAATAAGGGTCTGAGAGGTTTCTGGTATTTTACAAATAACTTTGTATATATATTTGTGAATGTAGTTTTCTGTATATTACATTAAATATGTTATAAATTAATTTACATACCAAGTTCTACACTAGCAATTATAATTTTAGAGATTGTAAAATTGCAAAACAAAATAAAGATAAAATTTATCGTGGTACAGGGAGAAGATGCAACTGTATCTAGACTGACATCCTATGCTGAATATGAAATCAGAGTAAGAGCGCACAACGCAGCTGGTGACGGACCTTTGTCTCCTCCACAAGTCTGTAGAACTGACGAAGACGGTAAGAAGCATATCTATTTGATAGTATGTACGTACCTTTTGTTATAATTATAATTACATGCTATAAATAAAAAAAAACTAGCCAAGTGCGAGTCGGACTCGCGCACGAAGGCCATATCTATAAAAACGGCAAAGAAATCATGTCTGTTATATTGAAGCCCCCTTAAACATGTTTTTTTATTCTGTTTTTTACTATTTATTGTTATACTGGCAACAGAAATGCATCATCTGTGAAAATTTCAACTGTCTAACTATCACGGTTCATGAGATACAGCCTGGTGACAGACGGACGGACAGCGGAGTTTTAGTAATAGAGTCCCGTTTTACCCTTTGGGTACGGAACCCTAAAAATGAAACCACTAAATACCTCATTATAATGATCAAACCAAAAAAAAATACCTACATCAGATTTTTTTTTTGCATTATACTTTAAGCATTTCATTTGTCATTAGGGGATCGAGTTTAAAAGTTTTTTTTTAATCATCTTTGGTATCCCAGTGCTCGGAAAAGGTCTTCCCTAAATGTTTTCAATACCCATGTCGTTTTGTCATAAAACGTTGCAATAGCATCACGGTCACGGTTGATTCTTTTATGCCGAGGAGTCTGCGCTACTATGTTCTCTAGCAAATCTTAAGCTTGAACTGAGTGAGAATTTAGTATCATTTTGTTCCAAATTTGCTACTGTTTTAGTGCCAAGTGCTCCAGGCGGTATGAAGCTGATAGCTTTAGGAGAAAGGTCGCTCAGAGCATCATGGCTACCTCCACCAGAACCTAATGGAAAACTGATACATTACACCCTTTACGTCAAAGACTTATCAGGGTAAGTTAGACATTTCACAATCTCTATAAGCCCTTTCATTTTGTAGTCTTCCACTTATGTGCGAATTCTTTATAGGTCCCAAGAACCAAATGTTACAAGAGTAAATGCGTGTACGGAAGGAGAAGGTAGTACAGTGGAATGTATGAGATCTCTCAGAGGTCTCCGCGCTGGTAGGACGTATGAAGCTTGGGTGAGAGCGGCCACTTCAGCTGGAGAAGGACCGCCATCTGCAGCTATTGCTTGTCAGACTAGTGCTCTAGGTAAATTTTGTTTTTGTTAAGTATAGTACATAATAGCAACTATGATTTGTAATACCGATGTAATAATAAATAATATGTTACTTATTTATATCAAAAGGTCATTAACGAAAGACATCTTTACTATATTGAATATAAACATATACGACACAATCGTTGTCAACGTCCATTACAGTATAAAATAGACATGAGATGATTTGATAACATGTACCAGTACTTCTGGAATTCTCTTATTTTTTGTAAGATGTATTTATATGTTTTTATCAATCATATCTGAATTTATACTCTATTTAAACTGAGTATATTCATTATGTGATGACACCAAAGCAAATATTTAATAGATGTGTAATATTTAGTGCTGGGGACAGAGAATCGCAAAGGTACATAATATCGTAATTATTATTCACATAACTATTGTATCCTAAATCAAAATGTTCCTTCTTAAAAAATAACTTATATCTTTATCTTTATTTACTAGCTCCTGCCCGTATATCCTCCTTCGGGGGCGTAGCAATGGGAGCTGCAGGTGGTTCGCTTTCACTGCGTTGTGTGGTTGGAGGCGCGCCTCCACCAGCCAAACGGTGGCTGCGAGCAGGAAACCCTTTGCATCCGCGACCACCCTTTCATTTAGATGGAGACGCTCTATTGATACGAGGTAAGTCCTTCTCAATACTTTGCAGTTTCAGATATGTTTAATTTGTAACTAATTACAATATCATGTTTTTAATTATTTTCACTAAGGCATGCAAGAAGTTTTTTGGAAGCCAGACTATTTGAGAAGTATATACTTATGCGCAGTTTTTGAATGTTTTCCAGAAAATTTGTCCTTCCATGTTCACAAAAGTAACTACCAGCATTCTACCATAAATATTCTGCAATAATATTTATGATTCTAGAAAGGGAATTTGAAAGTTATTCATATTAAACCCAAAGACCCTGAAAAATAAAACGTAGAATTGATTTTATAAAATACATCCTTCAAGTTTCTTAAAAATAGAAGTTGTAATAAAATATCACAAACGCATATTTAATGCAGAGATTGATTGATACATATTATTATATAATTGCTTAAACTTGTAAAGTTAATTATTACAATTGCTCTTTTGTACACTCGGTTAAACAGCTTTATATTTTAATATCCGAAAATAATAGGTATATATATATCAAATAATACATTTATAGCAACTTGTCGCAATATTAGGTAAATAAATTTAGTATAGCTCCATAACATTGCTTGTTTACGAGCTTTAGGTTTCCAAGGGATTTTTTTGTATCGATTTTATCTCAATACAGTTTTTTGCAAGTCATAACATATTATAATTTTATCTAAAGGGCTAGAACTATCACATGCCGACAACTACACCTGTGTAGCTGAGAACCCCCACGGATCTGATTCAGCCACCTGGAGAGTGGTAGTTTTGCGACCACCAGCAGCTCCTGGACTTGCATTATTGGAAGCCCGGTCGAGAGAACTGGAGCTTGAACTCAGGCCTGCGGCTAGAGCGCCTGGACATGCCCTACCGAAGTCTTATACTCTTCATTGGAGACTCGCTTCACCAGATGTGAGTCACTTTACAGTTACTTTTCATCACTTAAATATTGTTGTTAATGAGACTGCTCTCGAAACCACATACAATCACATTAATATTAATTTATTTTATTTTGTTCGGAAAGCAAACAGTGATACATATCTATAGATATAGATATATAAGCTAAGCATTACCTAAAACTAAACTCCTTTAACAAGTTTTCGCATTTTGAATATATGTATACAGCTTGCTTTTTATAATATCATATATAAATTAATAATCATATACAATAAACATAGGGATAAGAACAACACTTATCAATACAGAAAAGGCTCAGAACCAAAAGTAGAAAAGAAGACTACATAAAATATATGCTATAGTTTGTGTGTATGTGGTGGTGTGTAAGTATGTTTGTTTTCTCTTTACGCTGTAAAGCTTTAACTAATTTAGATGACATTTGGAAGGTAGCATGTAAACGTAGCTTATACCTGAGTTTAACACATAGGCGACTTTTTATTTTAATGAACGCGGGCCAAGCCGCGGTACACAGGCAGCAATTACATATATTAGTTGTGCAATAGTTATTTTTAAAGGTTTGATTTTTATTGTAACAAAAAATATTTTAAAACCATGTGTATCTTGTAAATGTTAAAATTGTAAGGTTATTTTGAAGGGTGAATGGCGAATACAAGCATCAAGCCCTGGCCCCGTCACCCTCACAAGTCTTCGCTGTGGTTCCGCATATCGTGCTTATGGCTCCGCTGGCGGGACCCCCGGAGCTGAACTAGCAGTGAGAACTTCGGGGGGTCCTCCAGTAGCCCCTTCAGATGCTCGGTGGATCAGAACAAATGCCACTCACGCAAGCTTCGATACAAGCTTATGGAGCGACGGAGGCTGTGGTCCCGTAGCTCTTAAATTGGAATGGGCTGGTTCGGGAGTTGCAGGAGCGAGAGACGTGCCCGTTGGCGGAGAAGTAATTCTTGGTGGTGAGTAGTCCCTGTTTGAATATTAAAGAAAGCAATTTATACCGGCTATGAAACAGTGAAAATTATGTACGAGAAGTCATTTGAGGTATTGCCTAATTTTAGAATTTTATATACATGATTATCTTAACGTGAAGATTGTGTTCATGATTATATATTATATATATATTTTTGTTAATGACAATATTGAGTTTTGGAGCGGAAACGAAAATCACGTTTTTCAGTATATGTGATTTGCCTACGTTTACGAACGTTTAAGAGTTTATAATCCAGCATTATTACACATAACCACTAGAAGAATCAGAAGGTTAAAAGAATACAAAATCAATCACGACATTTTTACTTTCACGCCGAAACTCAGTGGTTTCGTGGACTTGTTTACAGCATGGTTCATAGGTATACTTACAAAGAGCGACTGCACTCGTCGCGTCCATAAAGGATGATCTTTGACATCTGGATGATATCTGTAGGCTTTTATGCATTTTTGTATTTGTACCGATGACATTAAAACTGGCCTTTTTTTTTTTTTTTTTTGCTTTCACACTCACATCCCCACACTAAGTTCAAAGACTTGTATCGTGGGTGCCGGAAACATTCACATCACACACACATTACACCCAGAACTATATTTTAGACACGCTATCAAAATCCGTGTCAGCTGGTGAAAATATACTTTTAATTTTGGTTGGTGACAATGGTTTATGAAGTTTAAACTTCTTTTTTTGCGGCGTTGTACACTTTTTTGGGATGGGTAAAAAATTTTAAACTCGCGTCAGGACACGTGACCTGATCGGAAATTTGAAAGACGGAAAATTCGTGAGACGAATGAGAGGAAGTAATATCCCCCTCTCATTCTACCGGCGCGGCTTCTACCGTGTTCAAGTTTTCACTTTTTCCGGCTCATGAGTGCAACCTGTTCTTTTTTTGTTAAAATATTATGTTAGGTAGCGATTTATACGTAGATTTTAAACGACTTCAAATGAGGATGTGGTTCTCATTTCGTGTTGCATTTTTTTGTTTGTAATTTCAAAACTCAGACGTTTAAAAATAAATTATAAACCGATATGGATTTTTTTATTTAAAAGGATATACCTACTTTCAAAATGATTCTAGGTATAGAAATTTCATTAAAATCGGTCTGATTCTTTGGTAAACCAAAATAATATGCGATTTATGTAAACAAAACTTTCACAAATGTGTTTTTTGATGTCGGTTGAATTTTGTTTTTGTTTACAGTCCTTACAAAATCACATTCCGAAAATATTCTTGCTGTTTCCATTTCCCAATTTCCTTATCACATGAGTATACCTACATTGTTGTACCTATTTTATTATACTCGTAGTTACGCCTCTTTCCCATTGAGGTAGGCAGAGATCACATCTCTCCACCTCCTACGATCTGACACACATCTTTCTCTTTTAAATTCATAAGTAATAATATTGGTCATTTGTATCATGTTTTTCTTCGCAGGTCTATCACCGGGCTCGAGATATCGCGTAGCAGCTAGAGCATCCAACGAGGCAGGCTGGACGCGGGAAGTATTCGAATTCACTACGTCTCCTCCAGAGGGAGGTTTCGCTGAAGAAGTAGACGCGCCTTTCCCTGCAACTGCTGGGGAACTAGCGCTTCTGCTAGCTCTATGTGCAGCTCTTTCGCTTGCTGCATTAACTATATTAGCGATATTGCTAAGGAGAAAAAGGTGAGTATTTTTTATTATATAGGTTCCTACTAGTTGAACCCGGCATGTGTCGCAATGCTACGTAAAGGAAAAGTGTTTTACCCCTTTCATGTTTATGTTTGCCTAGTACATTACTAAGTCTGGCAGACGTTATCTTATCCAAAATTAAAACAATTCGCAACTTTTCTAAACGCAGAACAACTCACCAAAACTGTATCTTAATCGTCAGTCCGTTTTCGAAATATCATCACAACAATTAAACGCAAGCAAAGCTTAAAAAAACCGACTTCAACGCTTATATCTTGGTTTTGGCTGGATCGATTTCGACAACATTTATATGGAATTTTCCTTTTTTATTTTTCATTAATTTTTTTTTATTTTTTTTTTCCCTGATGTATAATCTACCAAACAAAAAAAAGGATCAAAATCGATTCATTATTGGCGGAGACATCGCGTAACATACATACATACAGTACCTATAATTGAGAACCTCCTTTTTTGAAGTCGGTTGAAAAGCCGTTTCATACAAATTGTTGAAGACAAATCCAACAAATCAAAGATCATATAGATCGGTCCAGCCGTTCTTGGGTTATAAATGGTGTAACTAACCCGACTTTGTTTTATATACCTACATATATATATACAGATTATATTATTTGTAAAAGCCGACGTAACTAAAAATAAAATTAAAATAAAAAATCGCTTATTGACACTATAAATAATTGTCCAGAGAATATATAATAACACATAAATTTATGAACACAAATGATATATATATATTTCAATAGGAACAGATTCAGCGTATGCTATGTGAACTTTTACATGTCCGCATAGCGCTATTTTTCAATCTGCCCCTGCCTCAGCTTAAGGTGTTCACCGAGTAAAAATATGACAAGCGAGTTAAATACCCATATTATACTAGTGTTATACGTTAAAATATTAATTGTTACAATTATTAGAATTACACTAATGATATTGTAGAGCTTTACTGCGACTAAGAGAGCTGGTTTTATAGGCTTTTACTGTGTTAACTATGTAAATAAGCAACATTACTGAATAATCTAAAAGTGAATATACTTTGTTTCCTTTACATACGGTTTCCGCATTCCGCAGGTGTTATAGAAATAAATAAAACCATAAAAAATATAGTAGATTGGTTAGAAAAACATAATCTCTAAATTAACACCAGTAAAACAAAATGGATACAGTTTCGTAACTATAGACAAACGTCATTAGATCTAAATATAGTAAATAGAGGCGTTAAAATTGATAGTGTAAATTGTACTAAATTCCTAGGGGTGACAATAGATTCTAAACTAAATTGGAAGGCACACATCTGTAAAATTAATTCAAAATTGTCTCAGTATATTTATGCCATATCTGTTTTAAAAAATGTGTCATCTAAACAAATAGCTATAAATGCATATTACGGTTATGTTTATCCTCTTCTTAGTTATGGAATAATATTTTGGGGAAATTCAGCAGAGATCCAATCTACTTTTATTTTACAAAAAAAATGTATACGTTGTATTTTTAATTTAGATAGCACTGAAACTGTTCGCAATCATTTCAAAGACTATAAGTTCCTGACCCTAACATCCATATACATTTTTTTTTTTTTTTTATGTTGAATAGGCAAGCATTTGACCACTATCTCACCTGATGGAAAGTGATGATGCGGCCGAAGGTGTGACATGCTTGCCTAGAAGATACCTATTCACTCGAGACTTGAAGACTCCCAGATTATACCGTTCGGGGAACAAAGACGCAGGCAATGAGTTCCACTCCTTCGCTGTACGGAAGATGAATGTAGAAGCAAAACGCTTTGAGCGAACTGGAGGTATGTCGACCATAAATGGATGACGTTTAATAGTTTGTCTTGTTGTTAGATGGTAAAAAGGGCATGGGGGAATTAAGTCATGTAATTCCTGTGCACACTCTCCAAAATGTAAGCGATAGAATACCGATAAGCTTGCCACCTTACGTCGGTGACCGAGACTTTGCAACCTAGACTCATACAAAAAAAAAATATACATTCATCAAATGTGTATATTTGTCAAAGAGAACAATAGTTTTTTTTTTGAGATTAAATCTCAGCGTTCACATATACTCCGCTCAAAGTACGAACAAAATATTTACATGCCTCAAGCAAACAATACTTTATACCATAGAAGATCCTATTTTACTGCGATCAAGATATATAATCATTTGCCATTAGAACTTAAAACTTTGAGTGTTCAAGTATTTAACAAAAAACTCAAATCTTGGTTAATAAGCAAGTGCATTTACACCTTAAACGAGTACTTTGCATCATAATTACTATATAGGTATATAAACTTACGCTGATTGTTACGCACATGTTATATTTTAAAAGCAATTAGTAGTAAAAGGGATGTCTGATGATGATTGCGACTGTCATAATACTTTATCGTGGCGTACTAACTTTGTTGTCGTACACGCCTTATTGTACACCCGAAATGGGTAAACTGTTGTTCCTTTATACTTTTATTTTCCATCTTATGTACACAGTTAATGCAATAAAATAATATTCTATTCTATTCTATTGCATCTCGAAAAATATCTTAATCTAGTTTTTAAAACTTCTTGAATATATTTTTGCTCTAAAACGGTTTTCGTTATTATTTCGGGAATTTACAGTTTTTGACGCATCTTTGTCGCTCGATGATTTAACTATAAGTGACATAGTTTGAAAGTGTCGATTTATAATAAATTGTGAACGTTCATTTTGCTGACCGTACTTTAAACAAACTTTTGGAGCTCGTTAGAATATAAAAATATGATTTTATTTTTAATTCAAATTGTCTTGGAGCTATATGGATAACAATGTATGAAGTTTTATTATCTCGAGAAGAATGGGTTGGACCCTATGTTAGGTTTATTATTGGTTATTAACCTCCTAGTCAAAATCTTTGGTCAGGCTTTTGTTTACTAACTTATATAGTATTTTCATGTAGATTTAAATGTTTGTGGTTATTGGTAGGTAAATTTTGATTCAAGTGGAAGTTGTTCATGTTGAAGTGAAAAAATGGTTTTGTTGTAGCAGTAGAGTTATAAAATATTATTACAATAAAAGAAATGTTTTATTAATATGTTTTAGCTATTTTACAAAAATAATGTTGAAAAAATAATATTCTTAAGGTCTCTGTCTGAAGTGTTATTTTTCCAATGAAACAAAAAAATGTTGCTACATAATTACTGAACTGCTTTAGTATGTTACCAACTGCGTTATATTCGATAGAACTTGCATTAAACCTAATAGATAACATTTCTTTGAAAATCAAGCAATTAATACCTTTGAGTATCAATCTTTCAAGGAAAATACATTAAACATGTAATTAAAACAAATGAATAAATTAAGTCATCGCGAAACAATTTCATATTTGCGCTTAATCATTCAATATAATTGGTATTTGTTATATTGATATAAGACTTGTTATTATTGCAAAAGTTTGTGTTTACATAATCGGTCTTCACGCTGTAATGAATACCACATTAAAAATAGATAATGTAATGTTCACAAAATACAAGGTGAATCTAACCATAATATTTCTATGATCCATTGAGAATGTAAAATATGTACTTACGAGTATACATTGTATAAGTTCCAACAGATCCTATGATCGGTTGAGAACAACAATATATAATTCACTGGAGTCCCAACGGATCTTAAGATCAGTTGGGAACAATAATATATAATTTATTTTAGTTGCAACTGATCTTATGATCAGATGGGAACGACTGTTATGATCGGTTAATGTGAAAATCCGATACTATGATCCGTTGGGAAGTACCCAACAAAATTGGCTGAAATTCGTCGTAGTTTATACTTAGAATTAATAGACACACTCTACTGAAGTTGAAAAATACTCTTCTAAAATTGCCATAACACAGGCTACTTTTTAACTTGATCAATACGAGTGAAGCCGCGGGGCACAGTTAGTCATTAATAAATGCTCGTGAATATTAAATAGCGATCAGAAAGTATCTACAATATCTAAAAACACCGACATCACACTTCGAATCTCATTAACATCGCGTACTTTTAAAATAAAAGTACGGATCGTTAGCGATCTGCAAACGAACGAGTGCTGACAAACAAGCACGCTGCCATCGACCCTTTTCAATCTTCAGCTTTTTGTACGGATGACGTGTGACTTCATTACGAAAATACGTTTTTTTTGACGACAAAAATACGCGGGATTACACGTTTGTGTTATATTGTAAGTTTGAATAATGTTCCTCTAACAACGAAGCGGACGTCATCGCTTGTTAGAATCAAAACAAGCGATGATGTCCGCGTCGTTAAAGATGACAATAATATACAGGATCGTAGTTTTGCACAGCAATTATTATTGTTATTATTGTGGTCTTGATTTAGGATACTGCGATGAGCTTGTGCTTCCGGTGGATGTCTATCCACGGTATATATAGGGTCTCTTCTTATGCACGCCTAGCTACCTCTAATTTGCTCTAATGGTCGATTTAACTAACAAAAAATTAAGTAAAATTAAAGGTAGTCTACCGCGTAGTCGGGATCCGGTCTGTCGAGATTGATTATCTACCAACTCAACTCTTTTCAACCGACTTCAAAAAAGGAGGTTCTCAATTCAACTGTATGTATGTTGCGCGATATCTCCGCCAATTATGAATCGATTTAGATGATTTTTTTTGTTTGGTAGAGTATAGGTGATCCCATATAAATTTTATTGAAATCGGTCAAGCCAAAACCGAAATATAAGCGATTAAGTCGGATTTTTAAGCTTTGCTTGCGTTTCAATTATGATTCCTAGCCTCAATTCAAATTCAAAATCGTTTATTCACATGGGCCCCAAAGAGGCACTCATGAAGTTAATAACTCTACTGCCAGATTCGCAAAGTTACATTATTTATTGTATTACAATAAGAATCTACCTTCATTATCTAAATGGCGTGGTTTTCCTTGAGAGCTATTTACGTTCGTAATGTATCGAAGTTTTGTGTAGACTTCAGATAGACATATTAAACTAAAAAATCATATGAATTTTAGAAATAACTGGATTCTCTAATTTAAAATTGAAAAAATCTTAGACAGTAAATACGAACTTGAACTTGTTTAACCCTACTGAAAAGTATGTTCTTTTAAAACTCTTAAGAGTTAAACTTTGTACACACTCTCAAAGTTACAATTTGTATGTGCATCTAAATCTAAGTACATTGTGTTTTAAGATTCCACTAACACCTATTTTAGAAAACTACTCGGAAACGTGCGCCCGTCAACATTGTAAAGGCGTTTACTATCGTAAAACATATTTACGGTCACCCTCTCCGCTGGTATGAAATCTTACGACCGGTAAATCTATTATACTGCTTTGCCAATCACACGGCTGTTGACCCTTCACTCTTTAATCATAATAAAATGTTATGTAAGTAGACGTGAAATGTCGTATGTTATTAAAGAGGCTTTAAATCGTATACTTAATTGGGGACAATGTAAACTGTGTCTGTTAGGGACTTGATATATTGCCCTGACAAATACGTGCGCCATGTCCGCTCAGTATGTTTTCTAACGACTTCACAAAAAAGGAAGAGGACTCCAAAAAAAACTTTCAAAAATACAATCTTTTGAAAGATTTTGAAATTTTTTTTTTGTTTGATATCTGCTGCTTCCCATTTGTCCCATTTAAATTTAATCAAGATCTATCTGATCAGTAGTTTTTGAGTTTTTTTATTATGACAGATTGGTAATTTGGCCGCTATCTCACCTGATGGAAAGTGTCGATGCGGCCGAAGATGAAACATGCTTACCTAGAAGATCAGGTATCTTCTAGGTAAGCATGTTTCATCTTCGCCGCATAGTTCACTCTAGATTTGAAGATTCCCAGATTATTTTGTTCGGGGAACAAGGACGTGAAATGCGTGTTTAATTCATCAAATCTGACCAAGGTTTCGAAGATAAAGCGGTTAAGTCTGTTTTTTTAAGCTTTGCTTGCGTTTAATTATGTTACACTAGAGCCAAAACAAAAACCTCGGCAGCGCGGGGGGAAGCGTCGCAGGCGCGCGCTCACCACTCGGCCGCACGCCCGCGACGCCAATTATGTTTCGTTCGTTAGGCACCATACATTTTATCGCACAGTGCCCTGGCCGCGCGCCTTTGACGCTTTCTATATCAAGTTCCTAATACAATTGTTAAAAGGTACAAGGAAAATAGTAATAACCTGCACAACAATTGTAATCTTTGTATTACTAATTAGATTTTTAATATTAGTCACAACATGGGCATATAATAAATGATAGTTAATATGGGTTTACCAGTAGGTAAGTACCTATATGACAAATCCGTCCATCACTCTTCCATTACGATGAGATGGTACTCTTTTTATGGTAAATCATTGAAAGCTAGTCATTCTAGATCTACCTACCGCGACCACATCATTACTTACCATTATTTGAGATAGTGTTCGACAGCTAGCGTATCAGATATAAATAAGTTACATGTTAAAAACTTTTTTAAAGACAAGCTTTTAGAAGTCCACCATATTGGATTTAAAGAGACGTCACTTTATTTTTCGAGTTATTCTCAGCAAGCCCTTTTATTTGAAACCTATATTGTAGGAGTGCATTAAAAATTACCTGTCCGTCATTTTGCGTGTTCCGCCATGTTGGAATTAGAATGACGTCACACAGCTAACCATGCATTGGCCTCGATTCTGATGTACACTCACTAAATTAAATTTAAACTATCCCTGTCTCTTACAATTTTTTGTAATCTATTGTTTATATTATTTTTAATGATTAAAATTTTTGCCTTTTTGTAATTTTAAATTAATTAATGTGCTGTTATAATCTATAAATTTTATATGTAATCTCGCAAAAAATATTGAATGTAGTCTTCACCTATAATTATAATAACACTTAACTTGTAAAAATGCTTATAAATATGTTGATTGTAATAGTGTATGTTATGTTGGTGTTCATAAATAAATAAATAAATACAAAATAGAAACACAAGACAGAGATAGCATACATTTTAGTGCTGTCACGCTAGTTTATCAATTAAAATATGAACAGCAGAAGCAGAAAGGCGCGTGTTTTAGTCAACACAACACCAATAACATACTCGACTAGGCTTGCATAGACATCTAAGTTCTGAATAACTTGACAGCACAGCAGTATGCTATCACTGTTTTGTGTTCCTATTTAGAAAAAGACAGGAATAGTTTAAATTTAATTTAGTGTGTGACATCAGAATCGAGGCGTCATCCAAACTAAACGTAAATACAAAATTTTAGCTCGATCGGTTGAAGATATCTGCTTCAAAATTGAGTTGCAAGATTCCACCCGAACAGACATACATACATACAGTGCAAGCTAAATAAAAGCTTGTAAAAAGGAACGTAATCGATCTTTTTAATTGTTATTCGTATCCGCGCGCATTTTGGTAAAATTATGACGTAACGTAATTTTTTTTTCGTGATTAAGTGATGATGCGGCCGAAAAAGAAGCCTGCTTGCCTAGAAACTACGTATTTACTCTAGATTTGAAGACTCCCAGACTTATACCGTTAGAGGATATAGACGCGGGTCATGAGTCCACTCCTTCGCTGTACGAATGATGAATGTAAAACGCAAACGCATTCACACTTATAGCCCCATAATAAATTTAAAGACTAGTATCGTGGTTGCCGGAAACATTTACGTATCACACACAAAATCACACCTAGAACCCTAAGCAAAAATCTCTCCTGAAAATGCCTGCCTATATCAAAACACTTCGAGGGAACAGGAGGTACCCATATCAACCATAAATCTTGGTAAATGTTTCCACCAGATTCACCATATAAGTTTGTTCTTTTTTTTTTATTCAAGATAGGCAAACTTTCGACCACTATCTTACCTGATGGTAAGCGTATGTATTGCCTTTATAAAAATATAAATAAATATATATCTATAATATAATAAATATAACAAAGTCGAGTTAGTTACACCATTTATAATTGAAGAAAATAGGTAGCTTCTAGGCAAGCTTGCTCCATCGTCAAAAAGATTGCCTAATTCAATTAAAAAAAAAGCCTGAACATATGTTTATATGTCTCCGCCCCAGAAAGGGTATTAAAACATCGGAAATAAGATTAGAAATCAATTTTCTCATACGTTTTATACAGAACGGCTTTTTTGATGATATTTGCGAACACCGTTATAATTCATGCTACTTTGGTTAAAAAAACCAATAATACAATAAAAACGCAGGCAAAGCTTAAAAACTGACTTTACCGCTTATATTTTTGTTTGATCGATTTCGATAAAATGTATATGGGACCAACTTTGAAGTATAATCTGCCAAACAAAAAAAACAGTAAAATCGGTTTATAAATGGCAGAATTATCGAATCATTAACATACGTACAAAAAAATCTCCTTTTTTGAAGTCGATTGAAAAGTAACATAATAATATGAGTAACTGTTGACATAATATAAACGTCACATCAGTGAGAACTGAATCATGAGCAAGGATTTAAATAACATCAACATAGTGTAAAGTGGATGACGATATTCTCTATATAACATATTATGAATGTTGATTTTGCGTCAGAACTAAACAAATTGAATCACCATAAACGACTTGGTCGGCACAGTGGGTTGCTTTCTGTTGGGGTCCTAGGGTTTGATTCCCGGCATCAGCACATTTTTTCTCTCCAAGGGATCTTTGTGCTTCTGTTCCGGGGTGTGCTTGTGTGTGATGTAAATGTTTTCGACACCCACGATAGCGAATGCGTTCTTGTTTTTTTATAAACACAAAAGTCTTACGTGGGTAAGAAAAATGTATTGGCTGGAATATTTTTGTTTGTTATACTTACCATTTATATAGCCTATTTGGGTACATACGAATATACATATATGTGTGTTAAGATCTCGGATCTCCTTGGATTCTGTGCAATGTTGTTAATTATGTTTTTTTTTATTCAGTATAGGCAAACGTTTGACCACTATCTCACCTGATGGTAAGCGATGATGCGGTCGACGTTTACCTAGAAGATGCCTATTCACTTGCGACTTAAAGATATCCATATTGTATTTATCAGGAAACACAGACTCCGGTAAGGAGTTCTATTCCTTAGCGGTTCGCATAATGAACGTGGAAGCAAAACGCTTCGTTCGCATATGTGGAATGTCTACCATATAGCGGTGTCGCTTAGAAGTCTGTCTTGATGTCCCATAGTAGAATGGGGATGGGGGAATTAGATTGGTAAATAGGCAACCATTTTATCTTGTCTCACCTGACGTAAAGTGATGATGCGGGCGAATATGTAGCGTGCATGTCTATGAGTTACCTTTTCACTCTTGAATACTAACCAGATTATACCTTTTAGAGAGTAAAGACACGACAATGAGTGACACCCCTAGAACGAGCGAACGGAAGGTTTGACACTTCGTCTTGTCCGGTCTTGTTGAATGGAATTCACTCGTGTCATTCCTGCGTAAACTCTATGAAAGGTAAACGACATAAAAGTAGGTTATATCGTTTACCTGTCAGAGGGTTTGCGCAGGAATTACATTTCATTTCATTTTCGCCGTTTTTCATTGAACTTTCCAGGTACAGGTTTGAGGAACAACAAATATAGTGCTACTCGTTCCTCACTCAGCCCCTGTTAGCAAAAAATTCCAGTACAAAATTCTATCCAACGAAAAACTCAAATTCCATCTGCTTTGACCTAGTTCGTTGAATGCAGGAATGACGGCGCAGTCGCCCGAGTGTCGACAAGTGCCGAGAAGCCCTCATGCGGGACATATCGCGCACCTCCCCACCAAACGCCTAAGTTACCCCCAGATCCCCCAGGTAAGTCAAGCTTTGTTGTCAGTAAAAATATAAAAATAATAACCGTGCTGTTGAGGTGATTTTAGAGGTCGGTTTCCATACAAAAATCATTGGAAAAACATGATGTCCGTGAAATATAAAAATACCTTACTTTTTTCTGTAAACAAAGTTTAGAAATTGTATGTGCGCAAAATATACAAAATGGTTGTTTTTCTATTTAAAATGTATTTAAAAAGCATAAGCATTAAACTAAGAAAATGTTTCAGTTGTTTTTACCCGACTAAAGCAAAGCAAAAAGGAGGGTTATGATTTTAGTACCGTATGTATGTTCATTTATTCCTTCACAGTGTCCAAAATAATAAACTGATTGTAACGTATAAGTTATCGATGAATTCGTTTTAATTCTACTATCGTCATGAATATGCGGCAGTGACCAAGAAGTAGTGATAAAAAGAAAATTCTCAAATACTTTTTTTTTATATAATACTAAATCACTTTATTTATTCTCGATAGGCAAGCATTTGACCACTATCTTATATGATGGAAAGTGATGATGCGCCCGAAGATGTAGCATGCTAGCCTAAGATGCTGCCTAGAAGATACCTATTCAATCTTGACTTGAAGAGTTCCTGATTATACCGTTCGGGAAACAAAGACGCGGGCAATGAATTCCACTCCTTCGCAGTACGGATGACAAATCTTGAATCAAAACGCTGAATGGGCATGGGGTACTAGAGATTCGCCCCGGCTTTGTGCAACCCCTGCAGCGCCATCTGCCGGGCTGATTTGTGAATCTAAACCATCCAGGGCGCCACGCCACCCAAACGCATAATTCATACAAATCGGTCTAGCCGTTTAGGAGGAGTTCAGTGACATACACTCGTACAGTAGAATTATATATACCTATGTAATTATATATATTGTTTTGAACTATACAAAAGACTTTCGTACTTGCTTGCTTAGTTGTCGTAAAGACTAGTGAGAAGTCCTAGTGTCAGGATTTTTCAAGCCGCCTTAAGGCATCCGACATGTACCAGTAGTCGTATTTTAACTCTAGAACTTTTACACTTTTACTTTTACACTTTACAGACATGCATTGACTTTATGATAATCGAAGGCGAAAAACAAAAATTACTTAACTATGCTACCGGTAAATTTATAATCATTAATTACCGGCAGAATGACACATTTCACAAGTAATGCGTTTCATAATTTGTACTCGAATATGATTAAATTCATGAAATCAATTAACTTTATTTAACGCAGTGTTTTGTTATTACGATATATTTTTGTCCATAATAGACTGACACAAAAAACCTTTTAGACTGAGGACAGTGACTCAAGGGATTTTACTTCATCGAAAGGCCAAATATACTTTGCTGAAATTGACGTTCTTTTTGGGTATTCATTTTAGGTTGAAAGGATTTTCTTGTTTAATTTCAAGTATATTTGTTTTATCTGCCACAAGAGAGTTAAATGAGGATTCGCTTATGATGAAAAATGTAGAAAACCTTAAAGTTGAATAACTTTATAGTAACTTGGATTCTAGAAACCTAATAAAATGAACAGCTTACGTAACAAATGTGCTTTTCATTTCTAAGTGTAGCTAATACAAAGATACTATAACCATTTTAGTCTTTGAGCTACCCCGATAGACAGATTAGACGACCGGCGTTTATTTTTTTTTCTTTTAATTTTGGCTTCGCAATCTTGTGCAGTGTCGAGTAATAATTATGTTGATTATAGTAATTTTCAAGTGTATTTCATATTAAAAGTCCTAGTTACAAGCCACAGTCAAAGTCGGTAGAAACTTTACTAGAACTCCTAATGGAGTTTTGGAGCGAAGCTAAGGCGAAAATCACGTTTTTTAACTTTGTATGATTTGCTTACACTTCGCACGTTTACTAAGTATTAACAGTTTATAATCCACCATTATTACACATTTACACTCGAAGAATCACAGGCTTTGGAAAATTATACAAAATAAACAACGCCATTTTTTTCACTTTCGCGGCAAAACTCGGCGTTTCTTTTTGCTATTGCTTTAAACGACACTCGCAATATCGCTTTGCTAGCTTCCTATACTTTCCAAATTTTTGAGACTATTTCTATAGTCTCAAATAAGCTTTAAGTAAGCTCTGCAATTAATAATATCATGTTTGTATGAACTAATCTAACTACCTAACATTGTTCCCGGCTGAAACACAAGTTTTCTCCCCAAGGCAAATTTGTGTTTCTGGTTCTGGTTGTGATTGAATGTGTGATGTGAATGTTTCCGGCACCCACAATTAAGTCTATATTTATCTATTATATTCTATAGATACATAGACATTATTTGAAATTTTCAGATTTGCAATGCGTGTTGCTGGTCTGGACCTATTAAAATACAGGCTATAGGTATTTTTTCTTCCCCACCAGACGTGTACGAGATAAGTCCATACGCGACGTTTGCGGGGGCTACGGGCGCGGGGGGCGGAGGCTCCCGTGCCTACACGCTGCAGCTACGGGCGCTAGCGAGGCACGACGACGAGGCTGCGCCTCCGCCACATCCACCGTGCTGCGATGGTACGTTTAAGTTAAAGGACTTTAGTTGGATCAGGGTTATTCAAACCTTCAATCTTATATGAAAACCTATATCGAACTCTAATAATGAGGACCTCATTAATTCAGATTGATTAAGTTTATGTAGGTTAGGTCGTAGCACTGAGTCAAATCTGTGTACAGTGCTTTTAGGGAATAAATTGGGATTAAAATAATAATGTTGTGGTTTTGCAATACCGCTATTGCATGTCAAGCTAATTTTAAGGGATTCTTATTTTTCGAACTAGTCGTTTATTCGTGTTTCGAGCGTATCGAATTAGTCCTTTCGAACTTCTTTTAGTAAACCGAATTAGTTTCTGTTTTAGCATTTAATAATAATTATAATATGTTTGTGTTCAAAAAAAGAAAATATTGCTATCCTTATATAGTCTAAAAAAATTATAAATAGCATTATTTTTGTCGGGCTTCACACGTAAGTTCCATCGGTTATTATAAACACATAATGTTTTATTCCTAACAGACTTTAGACTATGATCATGATTTAATAACAAGCATTCGGAAATATCATACCAACGTGATAATGCCCTAACAAACACGTTTCTTTCTACATTTACTCATATTTATTTATGTGCAGAGGAAACCTGCGTAGACGCTTGCGATGCGCAGAGACGGCGGAGACGCCGACGACACTACTGCCCAGACCATGGTGAGTTGAAATCAAATCACTTATTTGCCATAATACATGTAAATAAAACAGAATACCTACATGTAAGCAGTGACACAATATATTCAGTCGTCGACATATGACAATGAGACGCGAACGTGCGAGTGATTATGTCTATGTATTTTAAACAAATATTATTGAGATTTACAAGATCATTATTCCTCACACAATGCTTAATCTCCTAAACGGTTTAGAAACAATCGCTAAGAAGCCAGCTAGTGAAAATTTTTTTTAATTTGTTGCCGTCCAATATTTCAATGTTATTAGGTACTGTTAAAAATCTATGAGTACATTTTATAATTATTTTTACATATTAAAACAAACGAGTTATAACTTGACTAAGTTTATTTAAAAAAAAGGGTGTTGTTTAATGTACCTACACGGTAAAGGAAGTACATAATACGTTGCATATTATTGTTGGTATTATAACGTCTATACTTAAAATATCCTATAATGCACTATATTAAAACAACTTAAAAAGCAATGAGTATTTTAATTTAAAAACTAATCCAGATTTAAGGGATTATAATGATTGATTGATTTATTTTTGAGTTAACAAACATTACTTATCATATAACATGACATAAATACGTAGTTTTAACAACCATTTCTTAAATCTAGACACATGTTCGACATTGATACCTTAACTAGGGATTACCTGTATGGCATATTACTCATATATTTACCTAATGGATTCACAACAGAATTATATACTACTAGCCGTGCCCCGCGACGTTGCCCGCTGTTAAGTTATAAAGTAGCATATGTATTAATCCTAGGTATGAGCTACTTATGTACATTCAAAATTCATCCAAATCCGTTTAACCGTTAAAGCGTTAAGAAATAACAAACATACTTACACACCTACATACTTATACACAAACTGTCGGATTTATAATATTAGTATGACAAGAATGCATTGTGAAAATGTAATCATTTTATTATTTATTAGCGCCCAAGTTTTTTCATTTTCCACTTTTAGAAGTAGATTACAAAATAATCTAGTAAGTAGCTCAAAAATTTACATAATTTCATACTCATTTCATTAAAATTGATACAGTACTGTTATACATTATTAATTATACTTATTTATTTTGTTCCCAGGTTGCTCACAAGACTCAGGGAGTTGAGAAACAAAACTGCCAAATCATTAGTTAAGAATTTCTAGTCATTGTAATTAGCTAATTCAGTTATACATACTAATATGTGTACAAAAATTTATACAATAATAATGTCTATTTATATTATGAAGTTTTTCTTTAAATTCCCTATAACTAGAACAAAATCTATGAATAATAGTTTTTGACCGTCATCGAGGTATCTCTGTAACGGCTGGACGAATCTAGAAACAATTTGGTAAGTAGATACAAGCGTGACGCTTACCACCATGCTAGTGAGATGCTCGTGTCGTCTCTCAATTACATTATTTAAAAAAAAGATAATCTAGACTCTAGATTGTTAGAAAACAAAACGATTTTAGAGTAATCTCGTCATGTCGTGGAATCAAGATTAAATGCTGCTATTTATATCGATCAATGCATATTTATACATATTTATTAAATCAGATATTCGATCAGAAGAATACGTTTACATATTATACCTACATGTGGTGCTCAAAATGCAGGTACTTACCTACTACACAATGAATTTATTCTGAGCCCAGATATCCAAATAATATTGTTGATATAATATTTTTTCTTTTGACTATTTTGGCATCGGCCCCGGGTATGAAGTAACACATAAACATACATACATAGTAGAAAGGGTTATATTAGGCGACAAGTCATCACGATAAAAGGTCAAATCTAGTAAGGAGGTACTCAAGTCGACTCTAATTTTTTTTTGTTTGTTACCTCATAACTTCTTTCCATGTGAACCGATTTAGATTTTTTTTCTGTTTGGAAGCTGTGGCTTTACAATTGGTCCCATTTAAATTTGATTAAGATCTGATCAGTAGTTTTTGAGGTATCTTCAGGACAGTAATGCGTGTTTAATACATTTAATCTGATCAAGGTTCCTAAGATAAAGCGGTGGAATCGGTTTTTAAAGCTTTGCTTGCGTTTAATTATCAACGAAATATTATGAAATGTTAGAGATTCAAGGTATCATCAATAAGTAGGCTCTATAAAAATAAACCAGCTAGTATTACAATTATCCGATTTTGACAATATTAAGAAAGTAAGTGATCATAAATAAAAATTAAAATCGTTTATTCACGTGGGCCCCAAATAAAAGAGGCGCTCATGAAAGTGAATGATTCTACTGCCAGATTCGCAAAATTAGTCTCGAGAAGAACCTGGCAAGAAACTCGGCGGTGCATTTTTTCTAATTTTTTTTAAATATCTTATATTTTGGTTTTAGCTTGATCGATTTGGTTAAAATTTATATGGGACCACCTCTGAAGTATATAATCTACTAAACAAAAACAAAATCACCAAAGTCGATACATAATTGGCGGAATTAACGCGTAACATACACAACATGTACGTTACATGTTACATACACACATACATAAAAAACATACAGTCGAATTTAGAACCTCCTGTTTTGAAGTCGGTAGAAAACATAACATTTTGGGCATCGAAAGTAAATAAAAGGTGCTTTTTCATCCCATTACTCCTAACGACTCAGCCCAAACGCCTCATCGCGCAAGCCTAATCTCTATAGCAAAAGGTAGATTATAAGGAGAACTTCCGTGAAATTATACCGCATCATACGGTACCCACAAAAGGGTTCCACCGTAACAATTAAGACCACACTACCTCCATTTTGCCCGCAACATATGGGCGGGCAACAAAAATGTAAGTAAATGGCCTCCTGCCTGCTATGCGACTATTTACGTTGGCCTCATTTGTGGGCTAAATTTCTTTTATCTTAGAGGCCGCAATATTGCACGGATAGTTGTGTAAATGCTCGGTGGGAATGGTTGGAGCAATGTTCACATTTCCTCGTAGAATTTCAGGGATCAAGGGCTGGAATATTTGATGGCACATCTATACTCTTAGGTACAATATAAATACAGACGAAACACGAATAACGACATTTTGCGAAAAGGTACCTTTATATTATTAGAAGCATCAGCAGGCTTTGTAACGCCTAAACGCCCAAATTTAGGAGTGAGATTATAATTGGAAGTGATTTCAATATATTTTATTATTTTGGTCTTCAAATATACTTACAATGTACTTTATTTTATATACCTTACTAGCGATCCGCCTCGGCTTCGCCGAAGAACCGCTCGACCGATTTTGTGCAAACTTCACATAAACCATCTACTAAATAGTCCGAACAAAGCCTAAACATTTGGTTTGGATAGCCTGTTCTTGAGTTATAAAATTACAACGAAAAGTGGCATTGATTTTTATATATATAGAAGATAGAAGATAGAGATAGAAGATCCGTAATCGCTTGTCGCTGTGCCAAACTTCTATCCATTCAAACTTTTTATAACAGCTACGCAACAAATCCAACTGTTTGTCGCAACTTCGTTCAAGTCTAGCCCAGTCTAGTGTGTTTTCCGATAAGCAAATACATTCTGGGCGTCTTTAAATCTCGTGTGAAAAGGTTTCTTCTAGGGCAGCGAGCTTCATCTGTGACCACATCGGCACTTTCCATCAGGTGAGATAGTAGTAAAATATTTTCCTATGTAGAACTTAATTATAAACATCTGACTAGCAGTTAATCGAGGTTTTGCCCGCATTCATCAAATTACAAAGCCTTTGTGTTAATCCTAGGTATAGGCAATGTAAGTTCCAAATTTCATCCAAAACCAAATTTCACACAAACTTTCGAATTTATAATATTAGTGTGATTGATTCTGATTCATCAAATTATAATGAAATAGAAAACTGCTGGTTTCATCTAAAAGTATCTAGTGGATCTACAAACAGTTGGTAGCCACTTCCATCTACTATTTCTCCATTAGATTTGCAAGGTATACTCGTACTTTGTGAGCCTTACTGAGTCGTTTTTTCAAGTTTTTCCCTTTTGAGAACAATTCGCCGATTCCTCGAAAGTACATGAATATAAGTTTTCGTGATTCATGTTTATATGGGCTAGCGTTTGAACAATTTCTCATCTGATAAGTGAAGATATTGTTGATATGAATTGACAGGTATAGTTAAAACATTAACAGCTTAATTTTGCCTTAGGATTTGTACCTGAATTGCTGTACAAAGAATAATTGCACTTCGCGATTTTATATCACTATTAGTATCCTTCCTTAACTCCTTCTTTTCAGGAGTCAATTGAATATGATTCTGTGCTCCAAGTGATTTCGGCACTAAAGTGATACGAGTCTATCAACTTTGTAAGGAACTGCAAGTATGAAAGTGTGTTCAAATCGTATTGTATAGGGAACATCTTATTTTTGTAATTCAGTTGATTACAAAACATCCACAAACAGCAACGAAAGATAATGGAATACAAAATGGACTGAAAATATTTAAAAACCCAGCCAAATAAAGCTTTTTATCACTCTACGCGGCGAGTCCTGATGTAGTTTTCGAACGAGTTTCTGTATTACCTTATATAACACGTTTGTATGCAAATGTTACTCTTAAAATCCGGACTGATGGAAAACGGTTTCAACAGTAAGGGCTATTACATAGTAAAATAGTATAATAATTTTTATAGTGTACACCAGTAGGTATAAACAAAAGTTATAATATTTTGACACGAATTAACGTACTTAGGTATTTATTATTGTGTGCTCACTGCCCTAATAGTATACAGAAAAGCGTGTAGCGAGCCACAATATATGTATTGTTACTTTAATTATTGATCAAACGAAGCAAGATATCCAAGTTGTCTTGGGTGGTTGATTTGGTTTAGCACTTCGTTCGTCCGTCCGACCGTCTGTCAGAAGCATTGAACGTCTAAACCACACAAGTGAATAACTTCAAATTCTCAGAGAATAGGTAAACCTATGGCCTAAAGCCAGAATAACAACAAGGGCCGAGTCTGAAAATAATACACGAGATTAGGCAATGTCTATTAATGATTGTTACATAAATACTGCTTTAGTTAAGGAGTTATTTTGCCGATAGACCAGCTTTATTATCACGATTTCCATCAACGGTAGACATTTTGCAAAACTATGAATTTTGTATGTAAGATATAACATTATTATACAAGAATTTATTACAGATTTTTATGATTGTTTGTAGTTTTTTTACCATAAAACTATCCATAAACAAATAAAAGAAAGGATTTTAATATTCTGAACTTCCTTTCTTCTTTATTATGAACATCCCCTCTGAGTTTGGTACTTAGCATTTATAAAGTTAAAAAATTTAAGATAATTTTAATAACAAATCAAACTATAACTAATTGCGATAGCTGTATTGTACTAAAACTTGTGCTGTATTGTACTAAAAGTTTATACAGTTTTGATGAACATACAGTAATATTATTGTAACCCAGGCTGTTCTTTTGATGATGCTTCAAGTTTGAAGAAGAACAATGGCTGCATTGGGAACTTTCATAGAGTTTAGATCCTTTTGTTTAATTTATGTATCCTATCGTGTATAATTCCGGTTAATACTATATATCACTCCGAATAGATAGATCGCCAGATCTCTTCACGTTTATTTCTTTCACACTCTTCTGTAAGCCGTCATCTCCTCAATTTTTTTAAATTCAAATTTGCATTAACACAATTCATCCTTCTTATCTTATACGTTCCTCTTCTATATCACAGTCAAACCTAACACATTCCTCGTTCACGATATTCATCCCTCAGAACATGCCTCCCTATGCTCTAATTACTACTCTATTCCTCCGGCACTTGCACAACTTTGAAACTTCCTCTACTGTAACATCCATAGTTTCGGCTAATTTGTTTTGTTTTAATGACTATTCATGCTACTAGTACATACTACTACATACTAGTCAAAAGTTGTATTTTAAAGGCCCCTACCTTGAACGGGTCGCATGCGCGTCCCCGCAACGCGAGCGCGGTCGCCTTCCGTACCTGCCCGCTTCCGCTTCTCTGCACGCCGATATGTACCAAATGCGTCCTATGCGGCGAACCTAAACTAAAAAAGACATTATTCAAACAGTGTATAAAAACATGAGACTTATGAATTAAAATAATGTTAACCGACCCTCACTCATACATAATTATCGGAATAAAATGCACCAACTGCAAAAATGGTCCGACGAGTGAAAACATACATGAGTAAACTACGTTATAATATTATTTACGCGTGAATGACTGTAATGTGAATTCTTATTAAATAACTGACGCAGAACTTTCTCCAAACAAGCGTCCTTATTTGTAGTATTTTAATTATAGAATGAAGTTAGTCTACTTATTTAGTAATGTAGGTACGGTGTATTATCGGGCAGACGGGCCAGACCCCCAAAGTTTTGGGTCGAGATGATAACACGTCCCTGAATGCCACCAGTGCGTCCATTACCTTATCGTACAAATGGAATTATTTGAATCCCCTATTTGCATAAGCTATGTTATTGTAAGCCTCAAATTGAATGTTTTGGAGCCTTTTGGGTAAACATGTACAGGCTGTATCGAGATCAGGTTAGTAGTAAATCGTACAACAGCGATTTAATTTAAGATTTTGCTGTCAATTATAATTTGGGATAATAATTTTCTCAATAATATGAAGAAATCAGGAGTTGATTAATATTATTCCTCCTTATTTTTTTTTTTTTATAGTGTTTAATATTTAATTACGTTAAACCGGCTGATTATTTATTTTGGCTCAAAGTACTGTACCTGTTACCCATTTTCCTCCCATGTTAATTATCTTTATGTCATTGTAATTTCACTGGTGACATTCCTCTTCGATCCGAAATACAGTAATGTTTTCACACTACTGCTAGCGATTAAAGATCTGGCAATGGTGTGTTACTGCCCCATGCGGACTCTACAAAAGAGTCCTCCACTACAACAGACTGACATCATGATATATGAGATAGATTGTCTTCTTTAAGGTAAATTTTACTTGCACAGTTATATTACTCGCATTGGCGATGGGGTAGTACAGCATCGAGCATCTTTCTTGCAACGACCTTAAGTTTATATTTTTATCCACACTAAGTACCTATTATGTTAAAGTTATACATTTGTCTTCAGCTTTTCATAGTTAATGTTTTGGCAATGAAGGGGCCATTCAATGTCCACAAGATTCGGTTTCCCTTGAAACTATTTACGAGGTGAGATCGCTTTCACCGACACTTGAATAAATCATAGCGGAATCCGTAATGTTGGCAGTCGGCAGCAGTGACTTATAGTCGGCACACGCCGCTCTCGATTCCGGGTTGTGAAATGTATAGACCGTTTTCATACCCTATGAATTTTGCAAAATAGAAGCCACATGCAAAGCAACCATAGAGCCTCCATGTCTACCTCAAATAAAAAATATAAAGTCATTGAAGATATATAGGATTTATATTTATAAAGAATTTTTGATATGGAAATTATCGTACAAGTTATTCATTGTAAAGTAAACAGGCACTCGAGCATTATTATCGGAAGTAAATGCTCCGACCTGCTTTGGAACATGTACCTACGATGTTCTTCTTCTGGGTACGCTTACAGATCACCGGCAGCGCGCGCGTCTGATATCATTAGGCCTATTAACTCATGGTAAATCATTGTTAGCGCGGTGGTAGGTGATTTTTTACGCACTAGCCTTGCCCCCCGGATTTGCCGCTATTGTCAAGTTAAAAAGTAGCCTATCTGTTAATCCGAGGTAGAAGCTATTTAAATTCCAAATTTCATCCACATCCGTTAAGCGTGAAGAGGGAACAAATATACTTACACACAAACTTTCGGATTTATAATATTAGTAGAATTAGTAGGATGACGCGACTCCCTAATTTTTTGCGGATATTTATTAGGAAAGATTTTTTTAAGTGTTTTCTTTTTTAGTTATACAAAAAGTTTGAATAAACCAAATGGTATTCGATAAAAAACACTATCAATAACAAATAATTGTTGTATTCCATGTAGGCCAAATGTAGGTTAGTACTCTTTAGCCTCATTACTAAACCCGTATGCGCTCATTGTACTTATTTGAACGCTTTAGTAATTTAATAGCCCGTCAAATGGTTTGAACGTTCAAATTCGTGGTGCATTTGTGTACCTAAATAAATGTACCTACGTTGTAATTATTCAAACACGTTGTTGTTGTAGTTAACATTTCATTACATGATTGAGAACATCAAATAATAACGACACAACTGATGATAAAGTATGATGTAAATGCATTAATTACTTCATTATCTGTCATAGACATTAAGCATTTCAGCCATTTAAGCAAAATCTTAGAGGATTAAAATTTGTTAAGCTGTGGCCCAAATATAAACAGCCAGATATAGAAAATTAAAACATTATAAGAACCCTATACATATCAGTGGGGAAGCAAAATATTGTTTTCTTTCCGTGTGAATATCTTTGAAACTAACACAAAACGTTTGTTTTTTCATCAAAGTCACTATTCAGATTCAGATTGTTTATTGCCTCCATAAATACAGTACAAGATGTTACATTCTAAAAGGTAGGTACAATGTCTCATATGGACCCACCCTGTCGGGCGCAGCAACTAGTTTTCCCTTACGCTATTTTATCTACTTGTTTTGTCCCGGGATCATTCTTAAAAACTGTAACACCTTTAAAGCTGAAACTTATATAATACCAATAGGTACGTCGTTCGATCTGAACTGAGATCACGTGCCTACGTTTTGTCTATTAAAGAAGATTTTTATTTCTTATTAATAATGATTTTTGTATTTTGAGATAGACTCCAGCACAAAATAAAAAGGTCTTAAATCAGTGACTTTGATGGTCTACCAAATTTGTATTTTCCATAGGCCTAAAATAACTGCGTAACTAGACGTAAGTATCTATCGAGAAAATAGCTTTTTTTCCAGTGTCGAAGCTTTGTCATCTGAGACGAGGGCGTAATTATATTAGAGTTCGTCCGTCGTCTGTCGGTCTGCAACTTTCAATCAATTTGCTATCAATTTATCTCTTGCTCTTGCTTTTAGTGCTGTTATTTTTTAAGTTTTATTCGAAATGAATTAAATTTAAGATGAATTGGATTCTATTTGTGTTCGTGTGAAGGTGACTAACATTCAAGTTTAACTTTGACTACGACTAATAAATGTAAATGAATGAACGCACCCAACTCACATGCCTACACGAAGTTCAAAGACTTGTATCTATGTCAGAAACATTTACATCACACACATAGTCACACCCAGAACCAAAAGCACATATGTTCCCTGGGAAGAAAATTTATAATCAAGACACACGGCGCAGAAGGCAGGGACTTGCCTCTGCGCTTACTGGGTCGATAAACGAACAAACACGTCGAACAACTTTTATTTTTTATTTTCTTATAGGCTAAAATACAAGTCCGTTCATTTATGGAGTACTGTTCTCATCTTTGGGATGGTTTAGCTTGAGGCTCTCGACACCATTGAGCGTAGAGCTAAGATACTTATTGCCAGCGAGCAGCTGTCTAATTCAAAACTTCAGAGCTTAGGACGTCGCCGCATGGTAGCTAGTTTTTCGGTTTTTTATCGAATACGGAGAGTATGCCAAGGAACTATACACGATCTAGTTCCTCCATCCCCGTATTATCATCGGAAAAATAGACAAACTGCTAAGCGACACCGCTATGGTAGACAATCCACAAATGCGGACCAAGCGTTTTGCTTTCACATTCAATGTGCGAACCTCAAAGGAATGAAAATCCTTGCCTGAGTCGGTGTTTCTTGATAAGTACACTATTGGAGTCTTCAAGTCGCGAGTGAATAGGTATCTTCTAGGCAAACTTGCTCCATTGTCGACCACATCGTTGCTTACCATCAGGTGAGATAGTGGTCAAAGTTTGCCCCTTTGGAATAAAAAAAAAGCCTAATGACAGGTAAGAACGTAATCAAAGTGATGAGAGATTAGTCGTTTAGTTAAATACAATGGCACAATATATATTTTTTAAATAACTATTGGCGACAGCGCCCAATCTGAGAATTAGCTGCACTAACTTCTACCAAACATAGCTAATAATCTCTCAATCAAGTAAAAAACGAAATTAACGAAATTAAAATCGGTTCAGCCGTTTGGGAGCTACGATGTCACAAATAGACATACAAACGTTAAACTTATAATACCCGTTTTTTGGGTGTGTTTGTGTGCGTTGCGGGCTAGTAAATATATACATATACTAGCCGTATCCCGCAGCTTTGCCCGCGTTAATTAAGTTAATTAGTTAGCTATTTCTAATTTAATGTAATTATTTATTAATAAAATTACCATTTGTAACGCCACCTGCCGCTAGTTCAAGTAAACATACGCAACGTGTTTCCAAGCCGATAACTAGATGGCGCTGGGAGGCCTTAAAACTCGCAAACGTTTCGTTCGCGGACATCTGGTGCCTCCCGGCGCGCCGTTTACAAGTAATCATAGAGGAACTTTCGTATTCCTTCCTCTCATATTGGTTCTGCATACTTTAGCTTCCACCTTGTTGAGACTATTAGTTGAATGAACTAATATTATACGCCCTATCAGCCCCTGAGTGAAATATTGCTTCCACCCCGTTGGGACTATATTCCTTCAGGAGTTCGGTAGACTGCGTCTATATAAATGTAATAGTAGTACTTTTCTACGTTAATAAACTACTGTTGGACATACCATCTATGCGACTGTTTCCCTCGCTCATCCCTCGTCGATATCATCCCCCACAACTGGCGCCCAACGTGGATTTTCGAACAATAACGGAAATCTGAAGAAGATATCTGCGAGATGGAATGAGCAACGTCAAGTCTTCTCCATCATCATCGCAACCTCGTCACCTGTCTGGACCAACTTACGGTTGTAAGTCATTTACGGTTGCTATCGGTGCAGTTTTAGAACAGGGGGAGGGTGAAAATTAACACCCTTCGAATACGAAAGTCGGTTACTGACCAAAGCTGAACGTAATTATTCAACGACGCGACGGAGCGTGAAGCACTGGCAGTGGTATGGGCAGTTAAAAAGTTCAGAAGATACATCGAGGGTGCAAAGATTACAGTGATGACTGACCACCAAGCTCTTAGCTGGCTGATGTCCTTAAAGTCGCCTACTGGAAAACTTGCACGCTGGGCCCTACAGCTGCAACCATTTGACATAACCATAAAATGCTTCACAGGTAGGACTAATGTTGTCGCAGATTCACTGTCCCGCCCTAATTGCTAATCCTGAAACCAACATATTATTATATCATGCATCAGCACTACGAAAATTCCTAAGCCAATTCAAACAATTCGTAAAAGAGGTCGTCCTCGGAAGGATAGTAACCACCAATCGCCAGCTACCACGGCAGGCTTTATCAAATAGCGTGGAAGACAACAAAATACTTCTAACTAAGATAAATCATCCTGTCTTTCTCGTCGAGTCGCCTTCGAAGACAGAGGGGGAGTCTGTAACGCCACCTGCCGCTAGTTCAAGTAAACATACGCAACGTGTTTCCTAGCCGATAACTAGATGGCGCTGGGAGGCCTTAAAACTCGCAAACGTTTCGTTCGCGGACATCTGGTGCCTCCCGGCGCGCCGTTTACAAGTAATCATAGAGGAACTTTCGTATTCCTTCCTCTCATATTGGTTCTACATACTTTAGCTTCCACCTTGTTGGGACTATTAGTTGAATGAACTAATATTATACGCCCTATCAGCCCCTGAGTGAAATATTGCTTACACCCCGTTGGGACTATATTCCTTCAGGAGTTCGGTAGACTGCGTCTATCTAAATGTAATAGTAGTACTTTTCTACGTTAATAAACTATGTTGGACATACCATCTATGCGACTGTTTCCCTCGCTCATCCCTCGTCGATATCACCCCCCACACATTCATTTTACTACTCAGATACAATTTACATCATTTTAAATGCAACACTAAAACTTCCTCTATGAACTTTCATTCCCCATTACACCTTAATTCACCTCTGGCCAAAAATATTAATAACATCTTTTTTATTTTAAATTAACTACTCAAATACTAATTTCCATCAGTAAAACTTCACAAATAAAGAACTTTCGACATGAACTTTTGTTCCTCATTGCACCACCTTAATGCACCCCTGACAAAAAATATTGTAAACATATTTTTTTCATATTAAATCTACTACTCAAATATCTATTTTCAACGCTATAAGTTCAAAAACAAAGAACTTTCATACAAACGTTTTCACCCTTTTTAACCCTATTAGGGGTATAATTTCCAAAAATCCTTTTTTAGTACACATCTATATACTAAGACAAATGTACCTTCCTTTTAAGTCTATACGACCAGCGGTTTAGGCTGTGCGTTGTCTCTAAGTCCATAAGGCAGTCAGTGAATCAGTATGTCAGGAGAAATATTCATTTAGTATTAGATAAAAGTTTCCGAAATCTCAGAACCTTCTTTCTCGGAAATCTGTTGAAGTCATGTTGAAAAGAATGTTTTTTTATCCTCGACAGGCTAGCGGTTGAAGGACATCCATCAATTTTACCTTGTGAAGGGTGTTATTATTTACTATGTAATCTGATGTCCCTGGAAATTATGTTGTATCTTTCCGATACCAAACTAATAAAAATAAAAATAAAGCTACTTAAATAAATACAAACTTACTTTTTACATGTATCGTCGGCTCGTACCAACTACATTATTTTTTATCAAAAGCACTTTAGAAGATTGTTTTTTGTTATTTCATGCATTACTCAGCCAAGCATTACAACCGATAGACGTAATAATGATCAAACAATCAACAAAACTTGTTATTTTTTTGGAAAATGTCTTGGGGCTATATCGAAACTACTTATTCTTCAATAGAGCTACTAAATATTTAATACTGCTACGTTTAGCGTTGGACATTTTGTTAATATTAGCGGTATTTAATACGACTATAAGAAGTGCTTATGATGACGGTTATTATTACGTAGTGGTATTGGTAACAAATAGTTTTTCTATATTTATTATTATGCAGTCATTATTTTACTCAAAAAAGTTTAAATTGATGATAGTGCTTCTTAATACTTGCAGTGAGTACTTTCCAGAGTACAAAAGAGTCACAGCGACAAAGTTTCGAAGAACAATTCTCATTTTCCTTCTAATTGTGTATATTACTATAAGTTTCATTGGTATTATCCATAACACCTTCATTTTCCTAAAAGAAACTTCAACAGTAACTATTTCACCAATGGCTATTATACTTATCTTACAAAGTCTGCATTTAAGTTTAAATAATTCTAGATACGTTATAGAATTTGCAGCTATATGGTGTGTATACATATCTATATCAGACAAATTAAAATACATCACGATATCATTACAAAAAACCATTATCATGCAAAAAAGCCAGGACAATAACTACTTAATTGGTATGTACAGAGATCACAAAGATTTTGATAAATGGTCGACATCATATGCAATCATTGAACGAGCTTCGAACCTATGTAATACCATGTTCTCCTTACAAGTGAGTGTCTATTATCACATATTTTTATATCATATATTAGTGACTTTTATTTAAAAACTTATTGTGTAATATGATGTTAAATAATAAAAATAATTACGTAGTATTGCTGATTTTTACAGATTACGATAATGATTGGCATCGCTATCAACATCTACATTGGGTTGATGTTTGGTATAATATATCTCAATGGAATGGTATGTATAATAGATTTTGTCTATAGTATTGCCATGGAGGTAGTGCATATATGTTAAGACAGTCCCATTTATGTTAAGATATATTATAGGTACAAAGAACGAGGGACACGTAATGTTGAGAATGAAAAACACGCTTAGCCTAAAATATGACAGTATTACACTCATATGGATATCCGAATCATCAGTATAAATTGAAGACAGAGTTTTCTATTTGAGTGTAGTATGACTGTATTTCTGTATAGCTTCTGATAGCTGGCTAGACGAGCAATGTAAAATGCCTAACCACCATAATATTTATCACGATGCAACCTCCGTAATTTTTTCTTAACTTCTGGTACCATAACGTGTATTGATTTAAATACTCATGTCGTCAACAAATAACACACTATACTTATTTTTTCAGAGAGATACTAGGCCTTTATTGGTTCAAGTTTCATTTATGACGATACTGGTGTTACTAGTTTTAGCCCTTTTCTTGGTTTCTCATGCGGCTCAACAGGTATCTAACAACAGATCTGTACTGAAGAAACTGCTTAGCAGGCTTCTTGTAGATAGATCGATCTGTGAGTATATTGAAATTATTTTTAAGTAAAAGACTTGAACGAATCAGTTCGGGTTCGTTTCGGAATGGTTGTTTCGGCGAGACATAACATCCATTTAACGAATTTTACCAAATTGCTTTGTGCAAGTTGCACCTATTTGATATTTTCACAATATACACATTAATTCGTATAACATTTTATTAGTATCCATCTACGAGTATGTTGTACAAATAACTCTATTATATATGCTAGTAGCAGGGATATGTCCAGATGTATCTTAATCAGGGCGGTGAATCTGTGTAGCTGTGCCATCGTATGGAGCTTCTCATTCGCAATCCTGTCTTTCGAAGAGATGTTTAAAATACTCTTTTACAAAGCCTTTTGAAACATTAATTTTTGGATTAATGTTTGAAAAGGCTTTGTAAAATCGGCTTGCCAATGCGTTTTTAAATCTCGACGTTGATTGAAAGACTGCTTGACATGAAAAGTGTCCTGGTAGCCCAGACCATAGAAAAGAATATACTCTACCCTAGGCCCAGACACAGCTTAAATTGTCTGTAATAGACGTTGTGAGACCATGATTGATTGTTAAATTGTTACATATCTATGTAAAAACTCTTATTTTTTTAATCCTCTAATTAAAAGGTAAACTTTTCTTGAAATATTACTTTATTCAGGCAAATATGCATGCAATTACGGAGTTAATAGCAATTTATTATTTTCTTTGCTATACTGTACTTACCTATCGTGGAATTAAAATGCATACAAAATGATTTTTTTGTTGTTAGGGTGGCCCAACATGTGAATAAATAAAAACATACAATCGCAAACGCATTCTCACTCACAGCCCTATACTAAGTTTAAAGACTGTATCGTGGGTACCGGATACATTTACGTACAATTAATGTACAGGTACAATTAATGTCCCTTAGGAAAGAAAATTGTGCTCCTACCGGTAATCGAACTCAGAGCCTACGGCGTAGAGGGCAGATACCTGCCTTTTGCGCCAACTGGGTCGTCGATTTAATTTTTTTGTAGTAGTAGATTTTAAAATTCCAGGTAAATACCAATATAAACGGACAAGAGACTTACTGCGCCTTGTGAGTTTGCATCCGATACAGATGAATGCAGTTGGTTTCATATTAAATATGACTCTGCTGCCGTCCTGCATCACAATCTGCACTACCAATCTCATCGTACTTCTACAGTTCACCAACATCTTGTAACTTCACGAGCGTTTCTTCAGCATAATCTTGTAACTGCACGAGCGTTTCTACAGCATCATCTTGTAACTGCACGAGCGTTTCAACCGAAACTTTCAAAACTTTTTTTTTCGAGTGAGAGTTATTTCCTTATTGATTATTCAATCGACTTAACAAGTTAGACTATTTTTACATTTAGTTTAGGTAATATCTCGGGACTTAATCGCGCAAAAAAACTATTTTTATTTACCTCGACGTTTCGGCCAAGTTGCATTGGCCATGGTCTCGAGAAGACTGGAGATTGCGGGTGTCAGCGTGGGAAAGGGCGAGTATTGTCTCCAACTACCCGCACTTGGTCTTGTGAGAAATAATTATCACGACACACAACACTCACGATATCAGCAGATTTATCGCGGGATAAATCGCGACGCGAACACTTTCTTAAAACTGGATTCCACGCGGCAGCCAGCCTAAAACCATCTTCCCGGTTGATATTACGATGTTTTTTTAATTTCAACCGCTTCACGTACAATCCTTGAGTAGTAATAACGATCAGTGGAAAGGATTTTAGGGGCGTGGAGCCAAATCCAGTGGTTAGGTCCCGACTCAAGTAAGTGTTCAGCGATTGCAGATTTAGTCACCTGGCGGTTCTTCAGTCCCGAGATATTACCTAAACTATGTGTTCGAATCGCGAAAATTATTTTTACATTGGTCAGTAAACTTATCCAGAGTGGCAAAAATTTATATTCAATCTCTTACAACGCTTGTTTGAATATGTTATGATAGTATTAACAATGTTTGTGACAAAGTTACTCTAATTAAAATGATCACTGCTACGTTTCTCTAAAAAAACAAAGAAATCACTGTAATATTATCAATCTGAAATCTGAGTTTGTACCTATAATATGTGTTTACGTTGCAACGGCTCAAAGGACTTGGCAAATAATTTAATATTGCTATAAATATTCGTGATTTATTTCTATATTTCTGATATATCTGAATGGAAGAATTTGTGGGAAATACACTGATTGTTATAGTTTTTAAAATAATACAAAGAATACCTAAATGCTTTCGCTACTACTTTGTCGAAAAAATCGTCACAATTTTATTAATTTAATAGGTAGTATTTTGGTTGAAAAAAATATAAATTCTGCTGACTTACTATGAATATGGGTTTCAGTGTTTTAATAAATATATGCTTTGATGCCATGTTAACTGTTTTATTTAATAAAATGTAATGTTCCAAAAAGCAAAGTAGTTTTAAGCCTTGTAACCTTTTTTATTTTTCGCTGTATAATATTTTTTTTTTTTATAGAAGATAGGCAAGCATTTGTCCGCTTTCTCACCTGATGGAAAGTGACGATGCGGCCAAAGATGGAACATGCTTGCCTAGAAGGTACCTATTCACTCTAGACTTGAAGACACATATAAAAAATAGGTCTTAGTATCTATATAAGTCGCTGTATTATATTATACGTATAGATGAATATTCTTGATTGAATATTCTAAAAACATTTTGTTTTTGTTACATGCAACCCGAACCGACTTCGTACTCTTCTATTTTTCGGTGGATTTTACAAAAAAGTTAATTCATACAAACTGGATTCAAGACAACTAGCACAAAAAAGCAACCAAATCGGTTAGAGTCGTTCTCTACTGATAATATTTCATACATGCGGCACTTGATTATTGTTTATATATATATATACGAGTAGATAGATTAGTCGTTAGTAAGTTTCTACATAAGTTTAAATCGTGTTCCTAAAAGTTTAGTAAAATACTTTATAGTTAATATTATATTATAGTTAAATTAAAAGTAGTGAGTGTTTTTTTGCAAAAAAAACATCGTCTTGTTACCTAATAGGTAACAAGACTAAGTAGTTAACAATTTTATTAAAACTGTGATTGATCAAATATATTCAATATTTCCTAAACATGTAAATTTCCTTGGCTTCTAAAATTAGCCTTTGTGGAAAAAGAAATGAAAGGTAGCTCCTATCTTTTGAATATTTTAGTTTGTTTCTGGAAATTCTCGTTAAGTTCAATTTTATTTAATCAAAAAAGATACGCCACGGTTGTTCGGAGCGTAATTCGTCACAATCGGAATTGTGACAATTCCCCCGAGAGAGCTTTGAGAAAAATTGTCGCTAACGAGCTTGTTCCCCCTCCCCTTACCCCCCTCTACTTTTAATCCACATCAGGCGGGAGTCTCTCTTTATCCGCGGCACTTTAAAACCCTTTTGCGATTTTCCAAGCGGTGGAATTATCAAGAAAAACGATGGGAACATTTTATTCACTGTCTGCCAGTTTTAATTATTTGAAGTTAATCAGGAATCCTTTTCAAATGTTACAAATCTGAAAGTATGTGAGGCTGTTAATATGTCAGTGCGGTATGTAATACATGTGGTAGCTTCTGCAACAGCTGAACCAATTTAGATAAAGGAGTACTAAATACATAATCTGGAGTAAGACGTATAGCCTTTTTATCTCATATAACACAAGTAATGCCGCAGTACAAGCAGCTAAGGGATTAGTAAAAATTATCCAAAACAAAAAAAAATGATGAATTGCGCTTATTACATAATATATGTCACACCACTACATATTCTGTGCAAATAAATGTTACTATGCTCCATGTTCACATCCGACCAAATAAATAAATTATACATTGTTCTTAGTCCCAAAAATACAACGGACGAAAGACTAACAAAAGGAGCCAATACATCAAAGACAAGTCAAAAGTATCCGAGTTTTTTCTTTGAACAACGCGCGCTCATTAGCGATTTTCCAGTCGAACAAATCGTAAAAATAAGAGAAAAGATGCTGAAAACTCTTTCAAACAATAAATGTATAAGGGACTTGAAATTCACAGCAAATAGTAATTTGTGAATCGCTCGTTTGGAATTTTATCCTCTCTTTGATACTGTTTTATTGTTGTTTACCCTATTCCAACAAAAAAAAACTTAAATCTAGTTGACTTGAGTTACAATATGACTCGTTCTGATAAACAAGCTTTCTTATAAAGTCTGTACAACAAATACTCAGTGTCTCTTTACCAAATTTCATTATGATCGGATACCATGAATTATACGTTCTACTTGCCAAATCTTATTAAAATCCATTTAACCGTTTAGGCGCTTTTGAGTATTAAACAAACGAACAAACATGCGAATATATGATATATATTTTTTTATGTCATGGATAATAGATATACATCATAGATAATTATAACGTAAGCAAAGCTTAAAAAAACAGCCTTCACCGCTTTTATTTTGGTTTTAGCTTGATCGATTACAAATAAATTATCTTTATCTTTATCTTTATCGATTTTGATAAAATTAATACGGGACCAGCTACCAAACAAAAAAAGAATTTTGAGAATCAGTTCACAATTGGGGGAGATATCAGTGAACATACAAAAAAAAATACATACAGTCGAACTTAGAACCTCCTTCTTTTTTGAAGTCGGTTGAAATCTAGACCTAGTGTTTCGTCAATGGCGAGGCAGGGTCCAAGTTATTAGCGGGTCTCAAGTATTCAGTACTGCGGAGTGAGAAACCTCCTGCCGTGTCCAAATGTAATGTACCTACTGCCACCTAATCTGATAACTGTAGTTATTGTTACATTATCATGTATTTATTATATTATTAGGATGATAGGTATATATTGATAGTTGGTCCGTCCCGTACTGTTCCAGATCACTTACATAATGTTTGTTGAAACCTTTACAAATTTTCGTAAGAATCAGACATTATAATATTATTAAATACATGCTCGAAACCTAGGTCGACGATTTCTATCAAATGACTTGAGTGATAGCAGTATATTATTTATAAATATCATAAAATCTTAACAATTAATAAACACGAAGCTTCTAATGCGACGCCACAGAGGAAATGTGTTAAAACGTCTGATTTAACGGTCGACCCAATGAAAGCTCAACTTTCCACTCAGTGGGTTGTAATTGTAATCGGCCACTTTCCTTCCATTAGTGGCGGAGTGGAGATGCTCGTAATGGCGGCCTGACCACTTTCAGCCTGGTTGTCCTATATGGGATAGCGTTTTACTTATGCGGTAGTCAAATGTACAGATAAGTTTCATTTGATATTCGTTTAGTGGCCAATAGAAATATACAGGGTAGTTTGTAAAATGCCAGAAACCTCTTGTGATATAATTTCAACCATAGAGACCAATATTTTTCTTGGTAGAGCTATTGCAATTTCTGTTTCATTTTACTTTTTAATAAATTTAAAAATGGTATGTATTTTCTCTGTTAAGGTTAAGGTGTCTAGTGAAAACTGGCGATGGCGTTGGCGAGCATGTTACAAGGCCCAGCGCGTCGAAAGTAAGACACTTAGCAGGTTAGTGAAGTTTAAACAATTATTGATTAGAGATTGTATGGAGTACATCATCTAAATTATTACGAAAAATTTAGGATTCAGAAGAAAGTCGTAGAACCAAATAAGCTAAGGCTTAGAACAAGAATCAGGGTTCGAGAGCTTTATTGTTTTTTATAAATTACCCTGTATATTATTATACAAAACGCTACCTACGGACCAATTGCCTATATTTCGTAAAACAATATACATGTATACAACGGAGGCTTAATAGAATATAGATATTACCTAATATAATTATTTGTATTTGTATACTACATTTTTTTTTACTTTTGGTGTATTAACACTGATTATATAGGCCATTTCTTGAGTCCTGTTAACGCGGGGAGCCGAGGGGCTAAGTTAGTAATTTTATAAATCAATAACATAGATATAGTCTGTAGTACTGCTTAAATTGTTAACTAGCCATGTCAATCGGCTTTACCCGCAGTAATAGGGGTAACCTAGGCATCATTCCAGGGTCTAGCTCTAGACTATATAATTACTACCACAGACGTAATGTTAGCAAATCGATCTTTTTGCCAATTTTTTCTACATCAAATAAAAATGAAATTTTTATTCGAAGTCGACGGAATTAATTTATTAATTGGGTATTACTCACATGTGATCACGATTATAATTTTAATTATAACCAGTACAAAACAATATAACATTAATGTTTGATTATTTCAATTTTATTTAATTTTGTTAATTTGTCTTGTCCTTTTAATATTAAATTTGTTTTTTTTTTTCACTATTATAGGTCACGATAGAATGTTTCCTATTTTTGTTACAATCTAGCCAAGATTAGGCTAATAAGTAACTTAAATTTAACTTATTCTGCTAGATTTAAAATATCCAAGAATGTGTCCATTAACACTTTTCTTATTGTCTCTATTAAGGCGAAGACACTTGGTTCATGTGTTCTTTTTGAGCAGCACTTATAAAACACTACATTACACTAATACACTAACACTAAACAAGTTCAAACGGTTTTGTTCTTTTAAGTCGTCTCACTATATATGTGTGATCGAGGAGCTGGATGGCCTCGACGTTCACATGATGGTGAAGTCTATATTCATGAGCTTCTGCGTATTTTTTAATGATTTTGTTAACGAGCTCGATGTTGAGATCCTGGTGGAGATCGTCATTTCGGATGTACCACGGTGCATTCACAATGCCTCGTAATACCTTATTCTGGAAGCGTTGAATGATTGAAATATTGCTCGGTTTAGTACAGCCCCAAAGCTGTATACCATAAGTCCACACGGGCATCAGGACTTGTTTGTATATCAATATTTTGTTCTGAGTTGACAGCTTTGACTCTCGCCCAAGCAGCCAATGCATATTCCGATATCGAATTTCTAATTCTTCTTTTTTCTTCTTGACGTGTGCCTTCCAGCGAAGCTTTGCGTCAAGCGTCATACCGAGGTATTTGGCTGTATTCTCATAAGGAATGATTTTACCATTGATGTACACGGGACAGTATTGTGGTATTTTGTTGGTAAAGTCAATGTGAATTGATTTAGACTCGTTAAGTTTAATCCTCCATTTCTTAGTCCAGGTATAGACTTCATTTACAGCCATTTGAACATATTAATTTGTGTGTTAAATATTGTGTCGTATAATTATGAGTCCTTGTAGCTTAAAATAAATGAATATTATATTATTATTATTAATAAACCATTTTACAGAACTTTTACAAGACACGTCCAGCCTGTCATAGGGTAGGGGTACTTTAAAAAATAAAGGATAGGGGTACTTCAATAAAAAACATGTTTACTAATCTGTCTAATCGTTAAAAGACGGCATTAAAAAAAATCTTCTCTGTTGTATTATCGGGACTAAAACGAATAAAAAAAATACAGCCGTTTCTCAAAATAATCTAAGTTATTTGTTATTATATATTTATTTAATAACTTAATATTTATAATTTAATATAATAATAACAATGTCAGATAAGATGACAAAAAGGGATTAAAACAAATAGTAAAAATTTTGTAAGCCGCTTGCCAAAGGAAAAGTGCCGAAAATACTGGTATTTTTTTTATGTTACTATTAAAAAAAAAAATTACAAATAACAGTTGTTAGATTTCCTGTGTCACGGTATTGTCGGTCTTCATCGCTTAGCTTTAACGGTAGATTGTACTCTATTTACTTAGGCCCGTTTGTCCGTCGGCAATTGTCAATATTATACTAATGTGAACTACGAATAATACGAGAAGACTCAAGAGTCTTCTCTTATTATTCGAACGAGAATATACGAGTATATTCTCGTAAGATTTTAGAGAGATACTTGAGACGTTCATTTCGTTATAAAATTAAGATCAAATTGAAATTATAGATATTTACCAAAGATTTGGAATAGGAACTTATTTTCAACCGACTTCAAAAAATGAGGTTCTCAATTCGACTGTATATATTTTTTGTATGTATGTTACGCGATATGTCCGCCAATTATAAATCGATCTTGATGTTTTTTTTGTTTGATATATACTAGGTTTGGTGCTACTTTGGTAGAGTATAATACTTCAGAGGTCATCCCATATAAATTTTATCGAAATCGATCCAGCCTAAACCAAAATATAAGCGTTGAAGTCGGGTTTTTACCGACTTCCCAAAAAAGGAGGAGGTACTCAGGTCGACTGTATTTTTTACCAACTTCCCAAAAAAAAGAGGAGATACTCAAGTCGACTGTTTTTTTTTTATGTGTGTTACCTCATTTCTTCTCTCATGACTTTTCTCAATGTTTTTAGTTTGAAACATCAAACTTTCTAATTGGTCTCATTTAAATTTGATCAAGATCTGATCAGTAGTTTTTGAAATATCATCAAAAATGCCTATTTTGTACGCCTACTTTGACGATGTTCTCGTTTAACCGACTTCAAAGGTTACCTCATAACTTCTTTCGTTGTGAGCCGATTTTGATGATTCTTTTTTTTATTTGAATGCTGGTGCTATTTTTGAGGTCCCATTGAAATTTGATCAAGATCTGATTTCTTGTTTTTAAGTTTTAGTCAATAATGCGTGTTTAATACATTAAATCTGATCAAGGTTCCGAAGATAAAGCGGTGAAGTCGGTTTTTTTAAGCTTTGCTTGCGTATAATTATTATGTAGTCCCATTGAAATTTGATCAAGATCTGATGTCTAGTTTTTGAGTTATAGTCAATAATGCGTGTTTATACATTAAGGTTCCGATGATAAAGCGGTGAAATCGGTTTTTTTTATAAAGCTTTGCTTGCGTTTAATTTTTTTTTTATATGTGTTACCTCATAACATCTCTCCACGGGAGCCGATTTCGAAAATTTTTTTTTTTAGTTTGTAAGATGTTTCTTTGTGATTGGTCCCATTTAAATTTGATCAAGATCTGATCATAATGCCTATTTTGTGGACTACTTTGACGATGTTCTCGTTTACCCGACTTCAAAAGCTATCTCATAACTTCTTTCTTTGTGAGCCAATTTTGATGATTCTTTTTTTAATTGAAAGCTGGTGCTTTTCATGTGGTCCCATTGAAATTTGATCAAGATCTGATCTCTGGTTTTTGAGTTTTAGTCAATAAAGCGTGTTTAATACATTAAAACTGATCAAGGTTCCGAAGATAAAGCGGTGAAGACGGTTTTTTAAAGCTTTGCTTACGTTTAATTATTATCTATGTATTTTCAGTATTATTATATAAGATACCTATTTTACTTTTTTTATCCTCTCAACGTTTGAACGGATTTTCATGTTTAGAATAAGTTACGTAATTTAATGTTTTATTTATACATAAGTATTAGATAGACGAATATAGTTTTAGGAAATATAGGAAGTTGTAAAGCAGAAATATAGGCAGCTTTAGGAAACAGGATTATACTATAATATTATAAATACGAAAGTTTGTGTGCAACTGTGTAAGTGTGTTTATTCCCTATTCATGATGTAACAGCTGAACAGATTTAGATGATATTTGATATGTATGTTAACACATAGCCTAAGTTTTGTTACTAACTTTTTTTTCTCTGTAGAGTTGTGTTGTCTTAATAAATATTATTTCTTTCTTTCATATTGCACGCTACCGTTGCGCGATATATATAATTTTTTTGGTTAACTATATAAAACAGACTATATAATGTAGCCTTATATAACAGACCGAACCTGGTACAAACCTAACACTAGATTTGACCTGGTACTGTATTAAAATTGATACGTAATGTTTTATATTCTCCAGTAACGTATTTGTTTAAAAGGATTTCGCGCAAATATTCGACTCGATAGTAAGTACAATTATTTATTCTGAGGTAAACTTGATTAATCTTTTAATAGGCGTACAGTACCAGCGTAGAATAGTGTATGCCTTATAACGACACTGCCGCACGACATGCTACGCCGGGCGTAGCGCTAAACGTAGCGTGGTGTAACAAATGAGTCGTTTCGTATCCGCAGAGCGGCGTAGCAGGCCGTAGGCCTACAGTAACGCCTTCTAATATTAATTTTGGCTTACTAGTTCTAACAAGAATGTTTTTAGGGATGCGTACGAGTATATAGGGTTAAACGCAGCCTTATATCTGTATATAGTTTGTGAACGGATTTAGTCGCTGAAACATTTTGGCGATGACCAATACACATGTACCTAATAATTTGGTGGATTGGGACGGTATCACCTTTAATTTACCCAAGATTTTTCCTTTGTTAAAATAAATACACACAATAAGCTCAGCACTTGAGTGATTAAGGTGTGACTTCTACAGTAAAACAACAATCAATTAAAGTCGGCCAAGTTTTAGATGACATGGCTTTAAGTTTAACGTGTCATGACAAAAGTGTTTTATATTCACTTTTTCATCTTTTGTTAAGTGATCATAGTAGGCCTAAAATGGGAATTGGCTTATCAAGAATACCGAACGTATCCGTTCCAGGCCGCCAGAGTACCGTATTGAGCAAATTTCTTTTCACTAAAGATATTATCTCTATACTCCCTTCATTATAAGTTCGTACGTGGAAAAACCACGTAGATTTGTGAAAAAAAAAATATTTGGGGGAGAGAGAGCAATGCACTTCCTTCCTTCACAGAGGTGAACGAAAGGGGAGTATGCGAGCTCAAACCCACTAAAATCTATGTCACAAATAAATCATACGTCGACAATGTTTAGCAGATCGATACGTCTGTAATACGAGTCTTTGTCCAATAATAATAGTTGTGCATTGATGAATTACCTGCACAGGTATCAGTAAAATGCATTACCGTCATCAATCGATCGAACCGGTGAACAAACTATTTCGTTTTCACATGATTTGCGTTTAATACATGCTTGTTGATATCCGCAAAATAAATTTGTGGTGGAGTACTTCAATATCCATTACCACACGGTAATGGATATTGAATACAGTCACACGACTGCGGTGCAGTGCTAAGCAAACAACGAGGACGGCGGCGGCGCACCGCGTCAGCTGACTACCCGCAATTTGTAAGAAATACGATGTTTACATCATAATGTTATGTGTGTATGTGATTGTGTAAGTATGTTCAAAATGAGGTATTTTATGCCAGATATGTAAGCATTTTGGTTTTATCCTAAAAAAAACAATTTTTAATAATTTTTTTTTCTTTTGTTAAACAGTATTGTTTGAGTTACGTAGTATGTAAATTGTATAGATGCCTTCTTCAGTAGGTATTAATTAGGTATTTATTTTCTTAGTATATTCTTCTTTCCATTATCATCTGTATAAACACTTAAACTATAATTAAACGCAAGCAAAGCTTAAAAAAAACCGACTTCCCCGCTTTATCTTCGGAACTTTGATCAGATTAGATGTACTATACACGTCCTACCCAAGGGATATTTGTGCTTCTGGTTCTGGGTGTAATATGTGTGCGATGTGAATGTTTCCGGCACCCACGATACAAGTCTTTGAACTAAGTGTGGGGCTGTGAGTGTGAATGCGTTTGTTTGTTTGTTTGTTTGTTATTATTGACATATTTCAAGAACTACTTTTCAGATCTTGATCAAATTTAAATGGGACCAATTAGCAAGCAACGTCTTTCAAACAAAAAAAAAAATTCAAAATCGTTTTATGTGGAACGAAGTTACGAGGTAACACAAATTAAAAAAATAAAACAGTTGACTTGAGTACCTCCTGCTTTTTGGTGTAGTCGGTAGAAAATGATGTATTTCAGACTTTATTATAACTATGGCAAAATGTAACAATCTCTCTACACTCAAGCTTTAGACCACATCAACCGTGATTGAGCTCTTCAAAATAATTAATTGAAACTCAACAAAGACAGTAGTTCGACAATGTCGATTTGTTTCATTTTACAAGCTTTTATTTAACTTGAAATGTATCTTAAGGTCAAATTTAGCAAATGGCTTAAGTGTTTAACTATTCAACCGACTTCAAAAGATGACGTCCTCGATTCGTCTGTATGTTTTTTTTATATGTATGTTACGCGATAATTCAGCCAATTATGAATCGATTTTGATTTTTTTTTTGTTTGGTAGATTATACTTTAGAGGTAGACCACATAAATATTATCGAAATCTATCAAGCCAAAACCAAAATATAAACGGCGAAATCGTTTTTTTTTGCTTTGTATGCGTTTCAATTATTTATTATTCATGAACTGACCGATAGCTTAGCTAGGTGAACTTTCGCTTTTGAAGCAGGGGGTATTGGGTTCGATTCCCGGCGGAAACACAAGTTTTCTCCCCAAGGAAAGTTTGTGTATCTGATTCAGGTTGTGATTGCGTCATCGAACTAAGACGGAACTACTGTGAATGTGAAACCGATTCTGTTTATGCTAGCGGTCATGTCATATTTTCATCATCTTATGTACAGTAACAATTGTATTGTATTTTATGATAAGAAAATAAGGTGTGTGTTGTTCAATGGCAAGCGTATCGCCTGTGTATATGATAAGATCTGCAGTAATCTGCAGACTATACGGTTGAAAAACATGGCACCGCGCACCGCCTTACAGTCTATCGATATTCTATCGTTTACATTTTGGAGAGTGTGTGCAGGAATTACATGAGTCAATTCCACCATGCCCCTTTTACCATCTAACAACAAGATGAACTGTCAAACGCCACCCATTTATAGTTGATATACCTCCAGTTCGCTCGAAGCGTTTAGCTTCTACGTTCATCATCCGTACGGCGAGGGAGTGAAACTCATTACCTGTGTCTTTGTTCCCCGAGGGGTATAATTTGGGAATCTTCAAGTTAAGAGTGAATAGGTATCTTCTAGACAAACATGTCACATCTTCGGCCGTATCATCACTTTCCATCAGGTGAGATGGTGGTCAAATGTTTAAATCTTAGGCTGGACACTGTGTCTATACTGTGTGTACAATGCTTGCATGTTCCCTTTATAATTGAAGATAATATATTTAATACTAGCCGTGCCCCGAAGCTTCGCCCGCTATAATCAAGTAAAAAAGTAGCCTATGTGTTAATCCTACGTATAAGCTGTGTACATTCCAAATTTCATCCAAATGCGTTCAGCCGTTGATGCGTGAAGAGGGAACAAACATACTTACACACTCACACACAAACTTTCGGATTTATAATAATAGTAGGATGATCATAATAATTTTAATAAACTCTAGAATTGAAGACTACAGGAAACATAGACACAGGCTTTGAGTTCCTCTCCTTCTCCATACAGATGATAAAATTAGAAACGCTCGCTTCAAGCGTTTCAACCATAAATGTGTGATTTTTGAGGGTTTGTCATGTTGTTTGTAGAATTTGACTTGATTGTTCGTTTTGTTTTACTTTTATTGCACCTATTATTTATAACACATGGAAAAATAAATTAATAACCCTAATGATAGAAATGTATAGATACATAATTTTAAACACATTAACACTTCGCAGGGTGTAATTATTTTACAATTATAAGGTAATAGCATTAAAAAATCATTATACTCGGGGACTCACACCATGTAAGACATTCTTGAAGGACTCATTTGTGATATTTTATATTGTTTGTTCATAGATCTTGTAACTTATGTGGTTTGAGATTATTTATTTCTCATAAAATACATTATTCACTTACATGAGAAATTTTAATTTAGTAACATCTAATTGTTGGGGGTATTTAATAGCAATTTTTTTTTTACTTATACAACAAAGTTTTTAAAATGGAATATGTTAAACCAATTTTATTTGTTGAAAATATTTTATCTATATACAGGAATTATTCCTTCCTTGGAAAAACAAAAAATATAATACGATTGCGTATTCTATGTGAAATAGTTTTAACAGTGACAAGTTTTGTCATTTATAACATCTGTTTTACTGTACGGTCATCAGTCGAAAGGTTGTTTTTTAGCATATCGTTCTGCAATTCAATATTTATCATGTTGATAAGTTTATGGCACTCCGGAGCGTTTAAAAAACTAATAGCTCAGTTAAAACTTTTTGAATCATATTTCCCAGGAGACTTTATATATAAACAACATACAAAGTCCCAAAAGAATTATATATTATATTTCATGATTGTCGATATTATTTACTGTTTGATAAATATTATATCCTATTTTTTGACAACAACGGTAGAATCTGAATTTACTGGTTGTCCAATATTTACCTATTACATGTCTTACGCAAATCTGTACATGAACGATTTAAGATTCATTGCAGAAGTCCCCGTCATATGTGCAGTATTTTTATCTTTGTCCGAACAATTAGATTGCATAACAAGATCAATTAATGTAGAAATTATACTTTTGAAAAGATTCCAGCTTGAGAACAAATTAAATGAACATTTCTACACAAAATTTAATAAAAGAGAATTATTAGACAAATTGTCCTCCGCTTATGAGCTTATAGAAAATAATCAAAAGTTATTCATAACCATAATTGGATTCCAGGTAAGTGTATACAAAGTATAAATAAATATATAATGACGACCAAGTTGGCGCAGTGGACAGGTGTCCGCCCTCTGCGCCGTGGGTCCTGGGTTCGATTCCCGGCAGGAGCATAAATTCCTTCCCAAGGGATATTTGTGCTTCTGGTTCTGGGTGTAATGTGTGTGTGATGTGAATGTTTCCGGCACCCACAATTCAACTCTTTGAACTTAGTGTGGGGCTGTGAGTGTGAATGCGTTTGTTTGTTTCTTTATTTTTTTATATATATGAAATATAAATATAAGCTTTTGTAATCATATTATAACTATTAGTTTCTTAGATTTAATATGAAATTTCTCTTGCTTTCAGATGACAGTGCTGCTTGTCGCTATGTTTACCTTTTATATTCTGATCATGTACGGCATCGTCACATTAATTGTTTCGGTAAATATTTTTTGATGAAGTTAACTCATTATTTGTATTATATAAACATAAAATTTGTGAACGTACCTGTTACATTAATATTAAATGTACCGAAATAGTTTATAAGTAAAGGAATGATGTCATTTTTCTGTTTAAATAAAACAGGTACCTACCTGAAAATGGCTGTAGTAGCATGACGGGTAAAAATAAACTTTCCATCGTACTACTGCACCTGTTGGTAGTAACAGAGGAAGATTTAATTTCCACCAGACTTACTACCAGTAGTAACACGGGCAATAAAGGAAAATTTCATTTAGCGTCAGTATCGTTACAGTATTAAATGTTAATAGGGATTATCGTTTGTTTCTTTATGCCTTCAGTAGATTGCTTACGTTAATATGTTGCCTAAAACTATTATATTTCAATACCAAAATAAATATTTTAAACGCAGTCATTTTGACGTTCTTTCCTTGACGTCACCATCAAGGAAAGTTGACCTAAAACATGTAATCATCGTCACGAATCAGTTTAACGAATAGCGTATTTGTTGCTATTTTTAATTTCACATGCATTTTTATTTCGTTTTATTAATCAATTTCCTAATTAAATGACATTTATATAGTCTTATTTCTATGCTTTTTGATTAGGATTGATTTTATTTAAAATCTTTTAAGAATTTTTAATTAAGTATCTTTAAAGCTAATATAATTAATTATATAGATATAAAGATTTAAAAAAATCACGCTTGATCTCTATTTAAATCTCACGCATATTCCCGATTTTGTAAACTTCTTAACTTTAACTAAATGTGACATTGGACAGATTTACATTAGTTATTCTTTCCTTTACCTTCCAGGACAGTTTTTCGCCGCTGGAGCAGTTTGCTTACACATATACACTGGTAGAGTTTTTTGTATCACTGTTATTAGTGTCGCGGGCGGCGCAGCGTGGCCACTATAGTTCAAATACCTTGAGACGGCGGCTAGCAACGCTTTTGGTGCACTCGTTAGGATGTAAGTTAAAAATAATTTATATATATAAATATATTTATAACCGTAACGCAAGGTCGCAAGCCTATCGGTATTCTATAGGTTACATTTTGGTGATATGCGCAGGAATTACAGAGCTAATTCCCCCATGCCTGTTTTACCATCTAATGGCAAACGTCATCAATTTATGGTTGACATACCTCCGGTTTGCTCGAAGCATTTTGCTTCTTTTTTTTTTTTAACCTTGATAGGCAAACATTTGACCACTATCTCACCAGATGTTAAGTGACGATGCGGTCGGCGATGGAGCACGTTTGCCTAGAAAAAACCTATTCACTCTCGACTTGAAGACTCCAAGATTGTACTTATCTGGGAACACAGACTCTGGCAAGGAGTTCCACTCCTTTGCAGAGCGCATCATGAAAGTGGAAGCAAAACGCTTCGTGCGCATTTGAGGAATATCTACCATGTATCGGTGTCGCAATGCAGTCTGTCTGGTGGTTCTATGATGGAATGGGGATGGAGGAACTAGATCGTGTAATTCCATTCCATCTCTCTCATTTGTCATCCGTACTGCGAAGGAGTGGAATTCATTGCCCACGTCTTTGTTCCCCCAACAGTATAATCTGGGAGTCTTCAAGTCAAGAGTGAATAGGTATCTTCTAGGCAAGCATGCTACATCTTCGGCCACACCACCACTTTCCATCAGGTGAGATAGTAGTCAAATACTTGCCTATCAAGTATAAAAAAAAACTGAATCATCGATTTCCCCGAACGGTATAATCTGGGAGTCTTCAAGTCAAGAGTGAATAGATATCTTCGGTCGCATCATCGCTTTTGCATTCGATATTGGTGAAATGCTTACCAGTCGAGCAAAAAAAAAACACAAATATTATAAAAAGGTGAAAGGTGAAATGCTTATAAAATTGGCGGTGCAACTCAGAAAAGCTTACTTATATGCAATTTAGCAAAATATCTGCAACATATGAATTGTTACATATACCTCAAAACGTGCATATACATGTAAAGGAGTCATGGATCACACACTTACAAACTATCGCATCTAGACCTGAGTGTATGTATGTTTGATTTAACATAGCATAACATAAACACTTTCACACTTTTTAGTGCGGGGTCACAATAAGTTCCATGACTTATTTACTGGTCACTAAATTATATTCAAATTTCAGGTGAAAAACTAAATAAAGCAACCCGTGACTTTCTCCGTCTTGTGCACACACATCCCATACAGATGAAGGTATTCGGCTCCATCAACGTTGACATGTCTCTACTGCCCACCTGCATCGCATTCTGCACCTCCTATACAGTCATTGCGCTCCAGTTCAATAACATAGTATAGTTAGAATAACCAGTAAATATTATAATATATTTCCGTATGCTTAAAGATTATTGAATATATTGATTAAATACAATACATACTAATATAGTACATATTTTTTATTTACGGGCCAATTGCCTATATTTCCTAAAACTAAACTAAAACTTTATACAGCAAAGACCTAAGTTACCTACAGGACATGGAGCTTATAGGTAACTCAAGTGCTCAAACCCACTACCAGTGGGTAGCGTTTAACGTATTAACTGTTAGTAGTATTGTACAAGAGTACAAAAGTAAAAATTGTATCTACTAATAATAATACAATTTTAATCCGTTTGTATTTAGTTAGGTACCTACAAGCGGATGGAATACGTTTGAATTTAGTTAGGTACAAGCGGATGGAGTACGGCCCTAAGAAAACTGATTATATTTATCACACTTATCCGAAATAAATTCGAAAGTTTGTGTGTGAGTGTGTAAATGTGTAAGTATGTTTGTTTTCTCTTCACGCTGTAACGGTTGAACTAATTTGGATGACATTTGGAATGTGCATAGCTTATAGGAAAACGCATAGGGTACTTTTTAACTTGATATACGCGGGCGAAGCCGCTGTGAACGGCTTGTATTATAATAATCCTATCCCACTTTCTATCTAACCTTCATAATAAATATTGTTTTTATCAAGAACTATTTTGCAGAAAAAACACTCACTTTCTTAATTGAGGTATACATATACTACTGCGAATAAGTTTCTGTACTAAGCTGCCGCTGAATATAGAATATTACATCGAGTGTCGCTTCACCATGTGTCAATCTATACTAATAATAACTATACTAAAAATAATTATAAATGTAAATGTAATTATACCAAAGGGCCTCTTAGCGTTGGCTACGGCTCCGCTTTTGCCTTACAAAAGTCCGGGCACAGACCCGTGAGATTAAATAATAACTATACTAATAATATTATAAAGAGATAAAGTTTGTTAGTTTGTGAGGTTGTAGGGGGTAATCTCTGGATCTACTGAACCTATTTTGAAAATATATATTTGCATAGTTTGATGAGTTACGGAATCTTGCTATGGGGATCTGCTGCCGAAACTATTTTTATTCTACAAAAGAGAGCGGTTCGTGCAATATATGATATGGGTCCACGCGAATCTCTCAGGGAATTCTTTAAAGAAACAGGCATACTTACCATACCTTCGCTTTACATCTTTGAAAATATTATGCATGTACGCAAAAATATTGGTAAATATAAATTAAGAAGCGACGCACACCATCTTAATACTAGATATAAGCATAAAATTACAGTGCGCGCATTTAGATTAAGCAAAACGAATAAATATTTTATGGCAAATGGGGTTAGATTTTACAATAGAATTCCTAAAATCGTAACTGAATTACCACTGGGAAAGTTCAAATCTGTAATAAAACTGGCATTAATTAAGAAAGCTTATTATAAGACCACAGACTATATTAATGACAAAGATGCATGGAGGCAAACTGCACAGGCTTTTTCTAGCGACTACCATAATAACACCTAGGTTAAGAAAATTATGTATTAGAAATTAAGAATGTTTAAAAAAAAAAATGAATGAAAAAAAAATGCGCCGCCGAGTTTCTTGCCAGGTTCTTCTCGAGATGGCTGTAATTTTGCGAATCTGGCAATAGATTCATTAACTTTCTATTCATGAGTGCCTCTTTGGGGCCCATGTGAATAAACGATTTTGATTTTGATTTTTGATTTTGAAAATTCTTTTACCAATAGAAAGCCTCGTTATTTGTGAGTGACATAGGCTGGTTTTTTCACACGGGTGACGCCAAAACCCAAGTAAGTAAAATAGAAAAAAAAGATAAATGATAAATACATACATAGCAAACAAACAAACAGATAATAATTCAAACGTAAGCAAAGCTTAAAAAACCGACTGCAATACCGACTTCACCGCTAATATTTTAGTTCTGGCTTGATCGATTTAGATAAAATAGTATAATCTACCAAACATAAAAAATATTTTTAAAATCGGTCCACAAATGGGGGACAAAAAAAATACATACAGTCGAACATAGAACCTCCTCCTTTTGTGAAGTCTGTTAAAAATAGGTATAATGGACGTCTTATTGTTAAGAGCGATCTCTTCCAGAAAATCTTTTACATATTACCAATAACAAAAATTATAGTAGAATAAGTTATCAAATAAACATTCATAAAATAAATTAAAAATTACATATAAGACTATTATACCTATTATACATACAAATGAAACCATTTTAAATCATTTTATAACTTAAATATTTATATTGAAAAACTAGGTATTGTTTAATAAAGTTTCTAATAATTAAATAAATAATATCTTTATATATATAATGTACATATATATAACTAAACATATATATTATTAAACACATTTCATTCAATTCCTACTATAATATTATTAATCCGAAAGTTTGTGTGTAAGTATGTTTGTTCCCTCTTCACGCTTTAACGGCTGAACGGATTTGGATGAAATTTGGAATGTACATAGATTATATCTGGGATTAACACATAGGCTACTTTTTAACTTGATGATAGCGGGTGAAGCCGCGGGGCACGGCTAGTATAGAATACTTTAGAGGTTGCCAATTAAATGTAGGTTATATGTTGTGTCGTGTTATAATTATGATTTATCAAGCAACAGTAAAATTACCGATCGTAGTCATAGCTTTTTTATATTGTTATTATGAATCGGAAAACCAAATGAATGTTCAACAAAAGTCATTACTCGTCCTCCAGTTCTAATTCAGATACCGGCAAATGTATGTAATTTTAAACACATTAACTCACGGCTTTGTGTTATTATTGAACATATTAGGCTATCGCGTTATAAAACGATCTCACATGTAGACTCAATACCGTAAGATATTCATGTGAAAATACCCAATTGAAATATTGTTTTATTTGTCTGAAAAATAATAGAAAATTCTAAAAATGGAGTATATGAAACCTGTTCTGTTGGTTGAAAATACCATATGCATATACAGGAATTACTCCTTCCTTGGAACGACAAAAAACATTGCACGATTGCGTATACTATTTGAACTAACCTTCACTTTGTCAAGTTTTGTGCTTCATGAAATATGTTTCGTTGAAAACATGTTATCAGAAGCTCTGTTTAACGGTATATCATTCTGCAATTCCATATTTATCATGATTTCGAGCGTGTGGCATTCCAGAACGTTTAAAAAACTAATCACCCAGCTAGAACTGTTTGAATCATATTTTCCAAATGATTTAATTTACCAACAACGTACAAAGTATCAGAAAAAGTTTGTATATTATTTTATGATTATTGAGAATGTTTACTGTCTAATAACATATATATCATATTATGCGACAACGTCAGTAGAATCTGAATTCATCGGATGCCCAATATTTACCTATTATTTATCGTACTTAAATTTTTACATGAACGACATGAGATTCAGAGTAGAAATACCTGTCATATGGGCTTTGTTCTCGTGCATGTCAGAACAATTGGATTGCATAACAAGAACAATCAATTTAGAAATTATTGTCTTGAAAAGATTTAAGTTCGGAAATAAATTAAAACAAGATTATTTCTTCAAATATAATAAAGAACTGTTATTCGATAAATTGTCCTCCGCCTATGAGATCATAGAAAATACTCAAAAGTTATTCAAAACTGTATTTGTGTTCCAGGTGTGTAAAATATAAAAGACATTTTCCTATTTACTTCTGGTGTGAAATCACAGTGTGCTACATATATTTTACGTTATTTTCAGATAACCGTGCTGCTTGTCGCTATGTTTTCCTTTTACATACTGATAATGTACGGCATAGTTACTTTAATAATTGCGGTAAAATCTTCTATCTTTTGAAAAATTGCTCGAACTTTTATCCTGAAGCTAAATTATCAGTGGTCTCAATAGTCAATTTTATTTGTCTACGATTTTAGTCCTTATTATTTATGGATCATTAATACAAGTCTTGGGTATTTAGGCTCAAGCATGTTTACTATCGTTGATCACATCATTACTTACCATCAGGTGAGATAGTCGTCAAACCAAGCGTTTGACAACAAATATAATAATATTATCATAAGTTTTTTATCCCAAGGGAAATTTGTATTTCTGGTTCTGGTTGTGATTGTGAGTGTGATGTGAACGTTTCCGGTACCCGCAACACAAGTCATTGAACTTAATGTGGGGATGTGAGTGTGAAAGCGTTAATATACAATATGATATCGATCCGCCCGGCTTCAATTTCCGGTGAATAAAAAATATATAAATGTTACATACAAATCTTGCCCTGACAATTACAAACACAACAAAAAATAATCATCCAAATCGGTCGAGCCGTTTTCGAATTTTTGCGAGACTAACGCAGAACAATTGATTTATATATATAATATATATATATAATGGTACATAGATGAAAGGACGAGCGAAGGGAGGAGACAGGAGGCACAACAGGAAGGCAAAGAGAAGTCGCAGACCCATTTTTTGAATAGACAATAACTGACAATTCTATAGCTGCACTAAACAGTGCTTTTCATATTTTTCTTGACATTCCAGGGCAGTTTCACGCCACTGATACAGCTCGTATACACTTTTACACTAGCGGAGTTCATAGTGTCACTGTTATTAGTGTCGTGGGCAGCGCAGCGTGCTCACAATAGTTCGAATGCCTTGAGACGGCGGCTAACTACGCTTTTAGTTCACTCATCGGGATGTAAGTTAAAACATGCATTTTGACTTTTCAATTTCGTTTTCGTACAAAATAATTGTATTTATAACTGATACATAACTTAACTCTCGTTTCATTTATTTTATTAAGTCGGTTCTTTACCTTTTGGTAAGCGACACGCCTGTTGATAATATCAAAATTAAAAACTAAGTCTACAAATAATTATACTTACATTTAGTTGAAATAAAATGTATGATTAAAGCTAAAGAAAATGCTTTTAATTAATAAACTCAAGCCAGTAATTCGACCTGATGATAAGAGCCACACAGGCTGATATAATTTATAGTTCCTGTCAAAAACTTGCAAATATTTACATGTTAACTAAAACTTAGCAAAAAAATATTATTATAGTTTAATTGATTTCTACCGACATCGCATAAAAGGAGGAGGTACTTAATTCAACTCTTTGTTTTAATGTGTTACCTATACCACGTGAATAGATTTTGAAAATTTTGTTTTTTTTTAAAGCTGTTGCCTGTTGTTGCTTTCCCATTGGTCCCATTTAAATTAGATCAAGATCTGATCAGTAATACATTCTGATAATGGTTCCGAAAATAAAGCGGTGAAGTCGGTTTTTTAGAACTTATTACTGCAATAATTGCAATAAATTTATTATTCCAATTTCAGGTGAAAGACTATACAAAGCAACCCGCGATTTTCTCCGACTTGTTCACACACACCCTATAGAGACGAAGGTATTCGGCTCCATCAACGTGGACATGTCTCTACTGCCCACCTGCATTGCATTCTGCACCACCTATACAGTAATAGCGCTGCAGTTCAATAACATATTATAGATAGGAATATCAATTAATAAACGTTAGATTTTTCAGATATAACAGCATTTTAAATACCTTATTTTATTTCTTTGGTCCTGGCCTATACCTCTTTAAGGCCAAACTTTTGGATAGATAGGAATAACGCAAAGTAATAAATAGGACGTCGTTGTTCTATGTTCATATAAAGTTTCGTTCAGAACAGTGCTTACGAAATGAATATATAAATATATATGTATATACTTATCAATTGTGCCTGTGCAAATACGAATCCTCAAATTTTTCGGACACGTTGTTCGAAACGAACAGTCCATAGAACGACTCGCTGTCCAGGGACAGGTAGAGAGCAAGCGGTCACGCGGTCGATCACCTAGGACAGACCTCATCAAAGCTGCGACACAAACTTCTTTAGTCCAAGATTTCCCGAGACGCTGAAGACCGCAACAAGTGGAGGCGCATCGCGGGGGCTTTTCAACCAATCAATATGCAACGTCATCAACCACGACCACTCTGTCAAGAGTGAACGACTAAGAGGAGGAGGACTTATCAATTATAAATTTACATATAAATAGGTACATACATACATACTATATTATTTTAATGTAAATGATTATACAACAAGTAATTAACAATCTTAAAGATACGAAATATATATATATAAAAATGAATCTCTGTTTCCTTGGTCATAGCATCACGCGTGAAAGGTTGGAACAATATCGCTCATTATTTTTTGTTGTGCTAATTGTTGTCAGGAGAAGGTTCTTATGAAAGAACATTTCATAACGGCTTTCACGCGGGTCCGGGACTTGCGAGTAAAACCGCGGGGCGCAGCTAGTTACTTATAAAACATGTAGGAAACAGATAAATTATATAGGAGCTTTTCTCCTTTTTACCCGACTGCGTCAGTAGGAGGAGGTTAATGTTTTCGAGCGTGTATGTATGTCGTACCAAGGTCGTGTCGCTGGACATACATACACACATATGTATATATATGTATATCCTAAGGTGCGAATAAGTGTAAGGCTATAATTTTATTACACATATTAAATATGGCGCCCGCAAATGAAAAAGGGGAGTTTTTTTTTCTTACTATAGCAATATGGGTATCAAATATAAGCTAATGAAAGTCTTCGGCCGCATCATCACTTTCCATCAGGTGATATAGTGGTCAAAAGCTTGCCTATTTAGTATATAAAAACATTTCAAAAATAAATGTAATATCATGTTTATGTTACTGGTTTAAAACAAATTGGTGATAGACGATTGGTGTCAAACGCTTGCATATTTAGTATTAAAAAAACCAATTCAAAAATATATTATGTAATATTACTATTTTAACACAATTTGTCAAACTGCGTACCTTTAATATATCGGGACAGCCGAACTATAATTTTCTAGCATCACATTTTTTAAGTCGGGTTGTGTGTGATATGTGAATGTTTCCGGCACCCTCGATACAAGTCTTTGCACTTAGTGTGGGGCTGTGAGTGTGAATGCGTTTGCTGTTTTGTTTTTTATATTTTAGTAAATTGACTTGTTTATAAATAAAATTAGAGTAAGGGCTTGTCTGCATCAACGTGGAACGGTGCGGTGTCGCGGCGCGGTAAGTTATTGTGTCGTAAATACGCACGTCACGATGCCGGTTTCAATTGGTTTTTATCATCTAAAACAAGTAATTTATAAAAACGCTCTCTGCTACTTGATTTATGTATGAAAAACATATGATATGCGATGCGTGATCAAAACGCTGGTTTTTATTAGGCCAACGTAATACGTTGAGCATTGCAATTCAGAGAGGCAATGCCACCAGCATGATAAGAACACTAACCACTGGAAGTGGGTTTGAGCACTTGAGTTACCTATAAGCTCGATGCCTTGTAGGTAACTTAGGCATTAATTGCTCTATAGATGTATATTATTGTAGGAAATATAGGCAATTGGCCCATAGGTAGCACAGTCAACATTTTTGGAATAATAAAAAAAAAACAATCTTTAGTAATGAAACTCGCTACTTTCCATCTACAATATATTACCATTAAACAGATAAATAATGCACCGGGAACCGTATGATGCCTGCGTTAATGGATTAAAGTAATTATTATAGAGATAGGGTGGAAACGTGTTTACGAGTTGTGTAAAATGCATTAAATTATTTTTATTAGAATGTAAGCGGTTACTTTCACTTGAATTACTCGTTCGTATTGAAGTGCTAGTAAGCACATATGCTTTTAATATGGAAGACGTTTTTACAATCATAGAAAACTTTCTGTGCATCTATAGGAACTTTCTATTCTTCAGTCAATTTACAAAAAGGGTAGTACTTCTCAGAATTATAATTGAAATGGTTTTAATAGTAGCAAATCTATATCAGCTAACCATGTTGAAGCTCGGTTACAAAATGTATGCCATGTTTATATTGCCTACTAATTCTCTCATAATAATGTCCTTAGCTCTATATAATGCGGATAAATACAAACGACTTGTATTACTTTTCCGTCTTAATTATCAGTTTCAAAACAAAGGATTGTGTATAAAAAAATGTAAATTGTTTAAAATCAGAATTTTAATATACGCTTCCGGTTACTACCTAGTGAATTTTTTTTTTTTGTTTATCTACAATTCATTCAAGTACTCGACGATCCAAGATATTTTTCAGATAATTTATTTTTTTCTAATGCATATAAACTTGTTATTATGTGATTTTCGTGTTCTCATTGAGATCTATGTAGCATGCGCTGGTATTGACTGGATAGCAGAACAATTGGCTGAAATCGAACGATCCATTGATACTGAAGCCATTATCAAAATCAAAGAAAGAAGAAGTCTATGCGAGCATACTTCGGTGATTATATCCAATGATTGCCGAAAACTACGTCGACAGTTTATTGAGTGGTCAGCGGCATATGGAACGGTACATAAATGCTGCAAATTAAACATGGAGATTTTTGGATTGCAGGTATGTCATTACAATCATTATTTGCATCACCCACAGATTTTTTATACCGCTGCGCTTTTTATACCGCTGTGTGTAGAATATGCCACTTCGTCCCCGCTTTTGTACACATGCAGGTAATTATCTAAGCAAAAAGGGATCATCTGGCAAAGTAATCAGATTTTCATTAATAGTTAATTGATGTCCTTAATTGACCCATGATAATTCATAATATATGAAGTTTTGAATTAAGACGGGGAATTGCGTGAATTACGATTTATCGAAGTCAAGATCGACTATTGTTATGACTTCTTTCGGAAGCCTTATTAAAGACTAGCCGTGCCTCGCGGCTTCGCCCACTATTATCAAGTTAAAAAGTAGCCTATTTGTTAATCCTAGGTATAATCTATTTACTTTCCAAATTTCATCCAAGTCCGTTCAGCCGTTAAAGCGTGAAGAGGGAACAAACATACTTACACACTTACACACAAACTTTCGGATTTATAATATTAGTAGGATGATTAAGAGGCGCTTGCCGTCGCGTCCCACTTTGTACTGCGAGTAACAGTATGAGTTTTAATAAAATTGTACAATCTGAATGTATTTTTTTATTATTAGCTGTTTTAAGCTTAGAATTTTCTAATTTTATGGAGCAGTGGTTATTATAAAGCCCGATAGAAATTTAAATTTTTTGTATTCTAGATAGGCAATCATTTGACCACTATCTCAACTGATAAAAAGTGAAGATGCGGTCGAAGATGTACCATACTTGCTAAGAAGATACCTTTTCAGTCTAGACTTGCAGACACCCAGATTGTAAGTAAGTACCGTTCGGATATTAATTGTAAAAGTTTATATTTTAGCTGGCAATCAACCTGGTAACTGTAGTCATATTTTACATCATACTTCTCTACGAAATGACATCTCTATCTGTAGCCGTAAGTATCTATTTTTGCATTGTTAATGAAAATAAGATGTGGTGAACGATCATATTTAGGGTTCCGTACCCTAAGGGTAAAACGGGACCCTATTACTAAGACTCCACTGTTCGTCCGTCTGTCTGTCCGTCTGTCACCAGGCTATATCTTATGAACCGTGATATTAAGAAAGGTGAAATTTTCACAGGTGATGTATTTCTGTTGCCGCTATAACAATAAATGCTAAATAATAGAATATAATAAAAAGTTTAAAAGGGGCTCCCATGCAGCAAACGTGATATTTTTGCCGTTTTTATAGATAATGGTACGGAACCCTGCGTGCGCTAGTCCGACTCGCACTTGGCCGGTTTTTATGGATGTGATCAGGCAACGATTTCAATTCGCAACTTCTTTCTTTAGCAGAATGAGTGGCTGTTTCGAATCCTACTACGGGTTTTAAGTTTTAGGGTTATTTAACGCAACTAAGGGATTAGACGAGCAGGTCACTTGCCTGATGGTAAGTGTCTTACTTATCCAATATATTTCAGTGTCACCCCGCAGGCAATGCTCTGCGCTCGTCACGCTGAGATGATAGATGGTAAATCACTTGATGTGATATCACTGAAAACCTTGCCTTTCAATCCAAAAAACATTAGTGTTTGTGTGTACAAACACCAAGTCGTTGTTACTACTTGGTTGGAGAATAACTGGGAATGGTATGGTATTTCCTCAAACAGACTCTGCAAGATTCCAATCGCTTTAAAAAGGGTGAAAGTAACATCAGGACGTATTTATACAGTCGTAGTTTCTTGGTTTAGCGTTCTTAGCAAACTCCACCTGCCGACAGACCTGATGATAAACAGTAATTTACTAATGCAATTGCCAAGGGTATTGCTTGCAATACATGAAAAATTCTTGGTGTGTTTATAGATCATATTATTTTATTTGATCAAAGTCTTATTTTCCTATATACAACTAGCCAGTGTGAGATCTAGATAAACAAATACTTAACAATTTCAATCAGAACTGTAACTCCTGGAGGAAGAAACTGATAAATTAACTCTGTTTTTCTAAAAAGCTCAACAAGGTAAATTCAATTGTCTATGCCTTAGATATAAATGTTGATTGTTCAAGTACAAGTAAATTATAGCATGAATTCGTCTAACTGAACTGGTAATTGAACTTCGCTGTGCTATACCAATAACTTCCTCAACGTATGTGCAGAATTCGCAGAAAACATGTCAAAAAACCTTGGCCACAATTCCCCGCTCGTGCGACCTAGATTGCATTGCGTCTGCGGCCAAAGGACAAATGTAAGAAGTTATTCAAAGCGTGCCATGATATGAGTCACCGTCGTGACTTGCGGTTAAACACTCATGCAACACAGCGGCGGACGGAGAGGCGTGCGATTGATAAAAAATTTAGCTAGCAACACGGTTGCCACAACAGCATGTGACATATTCTAAGTCTCTTTCCTCTGTCAGGAAAACTCCCAAGTCTATTTTTTTTATCCTCATTAGGATTTTACCACTATCTCACCTGATGGAAAGTAATGATACGGTTAAAGATGTACCATGCTTGCCTAGAAGATACCTATTCACTCTTGACTTGAAGACTCCTAGATTATACCGTTCGGAGAACAAAGACGCGGGCAATGAATTCCACTCCTTCGCAGTATGGATAACAAACTTAGAAGCAAAACGCTCGAAGCGTACTAGAGGTATGTCAACCATAAATGGATGACGTTTACCAGTTTGTCTTATTGTTAGATGGTACTTGCAATGGTAACGCAATGGGCTAATGATGAAACTTGATGAATGCCAGACGTAAGACATCTTATTTTTTTTGGATTTATAGGAGTACTAATATGATATACTCGTTTTTATTTAGTTTCACCGGTCCATCTATTGGTCTATAATCAAATCTTGCAAGCTAAATTAGACCCACTTCCGGATGTGCGATTGAACTCAAATTTGGTGTATTTATGTATTTTATAATCTAATAAAAATCTAATATAATAATAAATCCATCGAGATTGGGCTCGTTTGATTCGTCTTGGCCATTTATCTGCATGGTTATATAACTTAAATTCCTTTTTTATTTACAAACAAAGCTTGATTAAAAAAAATGTATTGGTTTTAAAAGACGGATCCAAGAACGCTTTACGATAATCCACCGAATGTATACATTCAATTGTCATTATGTTTATTTGAATTTTTCCTTATAAGCATGTGTGATGGATAAATCAATACATGATTAAATTTTTCAGGGAAACTTCACGCCTTTTATGCGGTTCATGTATATTTTTACAATATTTGAGTTCTTATTAGCTGTCTGCATGCTATCAGGGGCGGCTCAGCGGGCTAGCAATGGTACACATGCAATAAAGCAGCGACTGAGCATGCTTCTAATTTACTCTATAGGATGTAAGTAATCAGGCAAGTTGGAAAGTAGATAATATGTACCTATTAGCAAGAATAAGTAAATTTCTGTAATATTTTTCTTAAAAGTGAATGATAGCTTCAACGTTAAAAAGTAAGGTTAACAGTTTGTTACCATTTTTCAAACGAATGAAGTTGATAAAACCTGTTGTCTATGTTGAAGTTGTAACTAACCTTTTTGATCGATTAATAAAAATAAGTTATGTGATATTGTTGTCTGTACGATTAATTGTATGATTTTATAGAGATTCCTACAAATTTGAAAATGTTGTATATTAAAATAGATTCAAATAGAATTACAGTAACTGAGGCTAAAAAGGATTATTCTAAACAATAAGTTTGTAAATAAATAATTTTAACTTATTTTCACTGAAGTGAATTATCATCCTCTATTTAGTGAAAATGGATAAATAATCAAGTGTAAATGGTTGGGAGCCCCTCCCCGCTCCAAACAGTAACTTTGCGGCACCTGACGTGGTTAGTTCCCTCTCCTCTTTAGGAGCATTTACCCTTGAAATTTAAATTTAATAAAAAAATAACCTTAGTGTCAGTCTGTTAAGTAATGTATCTTGTTAGCTTCGAAAGTAAGAGGATATTCATTATTTTTTTATCAAGGTTTGTAATGTCTGTCAGTACCTAAGATATACCAATCTCTTCCTACCTATCTCTTCAAATTCCTCGCTTACTCAGAGAACAGAATATGCTGGGTTTTTAGCTCCTGCTCTCTAAGCACACCATCCATCATATCTAGTTTTATTGCGGAATCCACAAGTACTAGATTATTAGTACTATGGGTTTCCTTTCGGCGCTCCTACCTAACTAAATTTTAATCTATACTATTATTAAAGTGGCCAAAGATAGATCGTCAAACTCTACGTTATGAAATTAATGTAACCCGGAACTTTTAAGAGTTAATAAAATAATTCAATTATATGTATGAGTATGTAATAAATCTTTTAATTTTAAAAATGTTTTTATTAAAAGATACAGAAATACATTGTTTTGTTTAAGCAGAATAATAAATAGCGCAGTAGAAATTTTATAAAGTATATTGAATAAAATAGTTAACAGAAAAGTAGAATGAGAAATATTTTTCTCTTATTATTAGATTTTATTATAATGTGATGATTTCGCTTTACTATTCCCATTTTGAGGGAAACCCTTATGTTTAACATAGAGGGTTAATCTTTTGTAGATAACAAGGCATCAAACCATACAGCTCAGCATGACAGCATACAACATTTAGTTTTATTCATAATTAAATTATATAAAATATAAATGTAGAACAGTTATCAACTGAATATAAAAAATGTTATAATGATGATGTCAACATAAATTGACTACAACTGCGATCAAGACTGATATCAACAATCGTATTTTATACATGATATTTTTTTTTGTTTCAATTCATGAGTTTTACCAAGATACAATGGACGAAGTCCCAACAATCCACAGTGTAAGGTAGAGCCAGATTAAACACGGGAGGGGTCCTAGTATGTATACCTACACACGCTTCTGGGTATCAACAGTATACACATAATATTCCACCAGTGCTGGATGCCAAACAACAGTAGAAATCACGGGTAATCCAATCATATCAGGGAACTCAAGGATTTTCAGTTTTAGATGATTAAATCTCAAACCATCAAATAACATTTCTTTATTATAAACTTTGTAATATAAAATGATAAGATTTCAACATTCCACAATGTAAGGTAGAGCCAGATTATACACTGGAGGGGCCCTAATATGCATACCTACACACGCCTCCGGGTATCAACAGTATACACATAATATTCCACCAGTGCTGGATGCCAAACAACAGTAGAAATCGAAAATCCATACATACTCAACAGCAAAATTTTAGATTTTAAATTTATTTTTCATGTTATATGCAATCATGCCAGAACATGCATAGGTTTCATCCATACATAAATGTATTTTATTTAAAAATTAAAATTAAGATTGTTTAATTGATAAACATCTTCTTTGTTTTCTTATTTCGGTTTTAATTGAGATGATAGATTTAATTTAACTCAATTTATATCCATTTTGGTACACATAGGTACACTTTGTGAATGTCAATGTCAATACATTGAAATAGACAAAATTAGCAAATTAAAATTTCAAATAAATAAAAAGGATAAATTAATATGAAGATATCTAAGATTCTGTATCGATAATGTATTAGAGCAAATGCATCTTTATTATGTAAACAAAATTAACCAAGTAAATAAACTCAAGCTAAAAGGCAAGAAAACTTAACCAAATTATAGCAGCGTATATGTTATTCAATTAATTATAATATAAAACGAACGGTTTCATATTATATCATGTTAATCATCCTATAATAATAGGCCATTAAACAATGCTGTATTAGTATTTAAGAGTGAGTTTCCATAATTAAAGCTGTAAGTAAGACATTGAAAATACACACAATAAAACAACTTCAACAAAAATTTCAACACACAAACAAATAAATATAACAAAAGCATTCAGTGATTATCAATATCAGGTTGCCAATAAAATACACAAGATAAAAGAACATACATCTGAAAATATAATATAACACGACATATTTAGTAGTTTTGTTTCAGTTGAAAAATAAGTGATATTTATATTTAATTAATTTAAAAACACAATCCAAACTATCACTCATTCTAACAACCGAATCTGTCATATTGGTTCTTTACTTTTATACCTTTTGATATAAGTACAGTTTATTAAATGTACATAAGGTTAATATGTAATTAAATTAAATACATATTATCTTCTATTAGAACCAATATAACTAAATGATTAAAACATGCCACAAACCTCTGTCGTCTTCTTTAATCTTAGGTTGTCATACTTTATCTTTCTGAAATACCCATATCTATGTAATTTTAAATAATGTATTCAATTAACATTTATGGTATTTCATTTAATATACCAAGACATATATTTAGAGTAGGTTAATTTTAAATCTCCGTTACATAAAATGAGTAGTTATTTTCATATACACTTGTATATCTCCATAAAGTTTCAATTTCTTTCAGAGACATGAAATCGCTCGAAGATTTCAAACACCTAGAAACCATTTTAATTAAATGAAATCGCTCGAAGATTTCTGAAGCCGAATATGGAATTTTTATAAACCATTTTAAATGAGAGAAGTCAATTGACAATTTTGAAACTAAATATTGAATATTTATAAGTCATTTAAAATCTATGAAATCACTCGAAGATTTCAGAACTAAATACTGCGTATTTATGAACCATTTTAACTGTATGAAATCAGTCGAAGATTTCAGAACTATATATTGAACACATAATTAATAATCCATTTAAATTCTATGAAATCAGTCGAAGATTTCAGAAGTAAATATTGAATGCATATTTAATAAACCATCAAAATTATATGAAATCACTCGAAGATTTCAGAAGTAAACATTAAACACATAATTAATAATCCATTTTAATTCTATGAAATCAGTCGAAGATTTCAGAAGTAAACATTAAACACATAATTAATAATCCATTTAAATTCTATGAAATCAGTCGAAGATTTCAGAAGTAAATATTGAATACATATTTAATAAAACATTAAAATTCCATGAAATCACTCGAAGATTTCAGAAGTAAATATTGAATACATATTTAATAAAACATTAAAATTCTATGAAATCACTCGAAGATTTCAGAGCTAAACATAAAATACATATTAATTAAACCATTTAAATTCTATGAAATCAGTCGAAGATTTCGTCGTGTTTACAATTTAATTATTCAGTAAAAAGCATTATGTGCTAATGATATAATCGGTGAGTATGACAACCATAAGATTCAGGTAAACAACTAACATACAGGAACTGTTCTTTGTGCTGAAATAAAATAAGATTATTGCCCATTCCCAATTATACGATTTTAAACGAGTTTTTTATTATTATTTTATTTAATTATTATTTTAATTAATTATATTATTAATCCCGAGATGAAGAGAAGTGATCCAGAACTTGTCCATCACTAGCGTTATATGCATCTATCTACCTTAATTAAAGTATTAACTACACGTGGAAGCTGAAATAAAAATAATTAGTTACATATAACTTTCCGGTACACGTTAATCCTGGATCACAATTTTTGATTATTTTTTTGTCACTCTTCCTCTTTTTTCATTACCCAAAGGAATTCCAAATCCAATTTTTGGATATTTATGAAATACCTAAGGTTAATGTATTTTAATATCTAACAATATATGCAATGATGATGATTTTATTTGATTTTGAAACAATAAAATGAAATAGTTATAAACGCGATCTGCACTTGAAAATAAATTGAATAACAGATTAAAGAAAAATAAATAGAACTACTAGACTCGCCACAGAATAGTAAATCCGACACATAAGATTTACTAACTTGCATTCAGAGTTTTTCAATAGATAAGAAAACCTATGAATGTCGGTCTTTATCAAGTTTTTATTTTTAAATTATTATTTTTTTTATTTATATATTTTAATAATGAATGATCATAAAGTGCAGTTCCTACTATTCCCTAATCATCCCAACTTATGAACTAGCTGAAAAAACCATTGTACCACTTCTCTTGAATATAATGTGAAACAAACTGAAGGTGTGTTATTAAAACAATTTTAAAGAGATTTATATCTCAGCCATTGAAAGGAAAACTGCCCTAACTGCTTAAAACTAAGTTCGAGAGGCTTTTTACAACTATACCTCAAACTATTGTTTCCTTTCAATGACCTCTTCAAAGTATGTGTGGGTGTTGTAAATGCTGACATTATTATAAATATTTAAATTAAATATTAATTTATAATAAAATTGTATATATGTTAATTAACATATATAAAACACACTTTCTCACTATTATTTAAATTTTGATGTGTATTTTGATAAGCAAGTGATGTATATTACTTAAAACTAATGAATTTCTTATTTATAAAGCTGTTTAATGTATACCATTTCATGATTTATTACATTTCGTTTAAATAATAAATCATTACTTCTAATAATAAAGCGTTCCCTACTGATCTATCGATTGTTATAGCCGATAGATCTTATGTGTAATATAGTAGTTAATGTTGAAGTGGTACAAATAGTATTGCACAAACAAAAACACACAATAACATACAGAAACAATAAAATTTGAAGGCAAGTAAATAAGAAATAATAATAGAACGTTCATTAAAATATTTATGTTATACAATAAATATTATCACTTTTGATAAACATTCTATTATTTATCAGTAGAATACTTTGGAAGGAAAAGAGAATTTAAAAATGTTATATTCAAAACACTGCTCAGCAACCTTAATGGGAAATCGGCCAAATAATAAAAAAACTTACCAACTCAGCTTGAAGTTCACAAGCAAATAAAATTAAAAATAAAACTTCTAACATTTATTAATCTAATTTCTATAACACCTTACCATAAATTATGTAAATTAAATAACACTTTCTTTTAAAATTATGTAATTATTTATAAGATATTTAATCGGCAAGTAAATCATTCGTTTTACTTGTTACTTTTGATTGTTTGCAAAACAAGCTATAACCACTGAAAGATCGTTTGATAACCTCCACTACACAACACCAAGCACTAAAAGCTACCCCGTAAGATCTATGACACCGATCTAGGGCTCACACAATACCTAAGTTATATCGACTTCTCGCGCGCGACCGATCTCTCCAATATTCCAAAATTCACTGTCTTTCTATCTTTTGTTTTCCTTTTTTTTTTCATTTCTATTATTCCACTCTTGCGCTCCATCCCTTCCTTAATATTCTATCTCGCTCTCTCGACTCTATAAACCACATGCTTACCTTGTCTTACCTGCTCCTTTAAGGAATCGATTGTGTTACTACTAAACAGTGTAATGCAAGCATAGTGAGTAATAAAAATTGAACTCTATGTTCTGAGATTTAAGAAAGATTTTGAATTATCACGAAATTTCTCGATGGACCTTAATTCCAAAACAACCGACCCATTTAGTTCACACGGCACTAAAATCTTTATTTGCGTAATTTGTTTTCTCCCTTTAATATTTTCTATCTTATATTTGTTAACTTAAGGCTAAACTATGGTTAGGTACAAAGTCCAATCTGCCATTAAAGTCAAAATCTTCGTGCATCGGCAGTTCTATGAAATCTCATCATCATCTCACCCGCAAGAAATCTACAGCTGGACAAAGGCCTCCCTGACAGAAAGGAACCTAAAAGGAACAGGTGGAAACGGCTTGCATTCAACGTCTTCCTGAGACCTGTGTTAAGTCATTTGTCTACCTTGTGGGCGGTTTTCCGACACTGCGATTGCCAGTCCGTGGCCTCCATTCGAGAACCTTTCGGCCCCATCAGATATCAGTTCTGCGTACTGTGTGCTCTGCCCATTGCTACTTCAACTTGTTAATCTACGAAATAGTTAAATCATATAGCAAAACATATTATTTCAGGTGATAAACTGTATAAAGAAACCAGCGACTTCCTCCGCCTTGTTCACACGCATCCTATACAGACGAAGGCTTTCGGCTACGTCAGTGTGGATATGTCCCTTCTACCAACTTGCATCGGCTTCTGCACCTCCTACACAGTCATCGCGTTGCAGTTCAATAACATAGTTTAAGGTCAATAAACTTCAGATATCATAGTAGTTTCGTTTTATTTTAGTTCCTAATAAGTTTAAAAGTCATTCTGATTTTTGTTCTAACCTTTAGATCATTTAGTTTTACTTGAAGTAAGACTTTGTTCTGAATGCTTTATTTTCATGATTAAGTTTTTTTTATGCTAGATAAGCAAGCATTTGACCACTATCTCACCTAATGGAAAGTGAAGATGCGGTCGAAAATGTAACATGCTTGCCTAGAAGATACCTATTTACTCTAGACTTAAAGACACCCAGATTATATACCGTTCGGGAAATAAAGCAATAAGTTTCATTCTCGCGCTGTTCGGATGATAAACGTTGAAGCAAAGCGCTTCGAGTGAACAAGAGGTATATCACCCATATTAGGATGACTTTTGACAGTTTGTCTTGTCGTTAAGTGGTAAAAAGGGCAAGGGGAAATTAAATCATGTAATGCCTGCGCACACTCTCCAAAATGTAAACGGTAGAATACCGATAAGCTTGCGACCTTACGTCGGAGACCGAGACTCTGCAACTTGGACTCGACTAGATTATCATCGCCAATGACCCTCTTTGCTCGCCGGTAGATGGACTCAAGAGCTTCAAGCTGGTACTTAGCGGATCCATCCCATAGGTGGCCGCAGTACTCCATACTCGATCGGTCTTGAGCTTGATATAAATTAAAAAGCTGCCCGGTACATATATACCAAAGTTAAGGTTCGATGGCAAGGAAACGCCATGTAGCTCAAGTTTATTAGACATCGGTATTGGTACATTTTGGAACGTCGGAGATAGGTAGAAAAGGTTTCCGATTAGCGGAGAAAAGACACGCCTGAGTTTTGGTCGCATTAAAACGAGCCAAGTTCGCATCGCTCCAATCGGCCACGGCTAACAAGCTTGAATTCAATCGACCTATTATTTCCTCTCTTAGTAACTGGGCTTGGGCATAGGATATGTATCTTTCGACAACAGTGCTAATTTCTGCATACCCAAAGATACCGAGCTTGAGCTGATCGTTAATGTGAAGCTAAAAAGAGCGTTGCCGAAAGAACTTTGAGGAACCCCGGCATTAATTGCCATTAGATTGGACGAGCAGCCAACTACTCTACTAGTCAACCACTACTCGAATCGATCGTTCTCTCAAGAAGTCGTATATCCAAATACATAAATCGGTATGTAAACCATAGGCTGAAAGCTTACCAATAAGGTTATCGTGCCAATCCTTGGAAATGCCTAGCGGAACAGCAAAGGCATCGCACTGTTTTGCCAAGGCCTCGCTCCATATGTGAGTGGCATACGGGAGAAGGCCTCCTGGTGATCGGTTCTAGCGAAACCTATATTGCCGGTCACTCAGAAGGTCATTTGCTTCAAGGTAGCCCAGGAGCTTTTTGTTCAGTACACGTTCCATTGTCTTACAGAGAATGGACGTGACTGAGATGGGCCTGTAGTTGGCAGAGTTGCCACGACGACGTCCTTTTTTCAGAACAGGTTGTACGTCGGCAAATCTCCATGCTTTTGGCACTTGTCCAGTCTCCAAAGAGAGGCGGAAGAGGCGTGTCACTTGACATCTTAGACTTAACAGAGAAGATAGATAACATATTTTAAAATTTATTTGATAAATATATAAAACAGAATATGTATTGTCGTATCACAAAAGACATTGGTCTCAATTTTATCATGATATTGCTGTTGTTCAACTTGTAACTGCTATGCTACTGCTTGTTTTGGAATCGGATATCAAGTTAACATAAATGCATTCATACAAAAATCTAATCAAATCAAAATCGTTTATTCACATGAGCCCCAAAAAGGCACTCATGAAAGTTAATGGTTCAACTGCCAGATTTGCAAAATTACAGCCATTTCGAGAAGAACATGGCAAGAAACTCGGCGGCGTATTTTTCCAATTCTTTTTTTTATCATTCCTTAACACTAATATATAATTATATTATCCAAGTTATATCTATATAGTTCATTTAGTTAATTACAGTAATAAAGTTAGTATTTTATAATAAAATAATTAAAATAATTATTTGATTATAAAATAGCTACTTCTATATTTAATTCTAATGTAATCAATTATTAATGTATTTAACTGTAAAATTTGTATGAACAATATTGAAAGAGACTGAATCCCACGACACAGGACTCATCCTAGTGTGGGATTCAGGGCTCACCAGACATTATAAGTAATTGTAATGTACTTGTGTTATAATTTTTAAGTGTCAATGAATAAATTATTATTATTATTATTATTATAATTAAACGTTGCTTTGTAATTGGCCCCATTTAAAGGAGATGTTTCATTTTGGGCCAGCACTATGTAATACATAGAAAAATAGGGAAAAAATATTGCATTTTCTTATAAATACAAATAAATGAATCTGCAGAAGATTACAGCTGTACTCTCAAATTATAATTTAGTGCGTTTTAAATATGTTAACCTTATTTTTGGGATAGTCATGACAAGAAGATACTGAATGTCACTCTGTTCTGTCAATCGAATAACATATTCTATAGTCGTATTATAATTATAACGAAACCCCAAGGATGTTGTAGCTAAAGTAATAAACCGTAGGTTTGTTTCCTATCTCGATGCGAAACCCAAATATTTTAGAATTGGTATGTTGTTTACAATAAATGATCATTGACAATGAATGATACGTCAAAATGACGTTCAATATTGTCGCAATCCGCCATTTATAACTGTGTTGTGTTGCTATCGATGTAGGTACCAAGATATTTTAAATGTACATTAAAATAAAAGTAAAGAAAATAAACATTCTAAAACGGTTACTATATTGTGTATGTATATGGTACATGGTGCTGGCACAGGCTTTTTCAATTTTGAAACATGTCCTTTGATCAAGATCTGATCAGTAGTTCTTGAAATATCGTCAATAATGCATATTTTATGGGCTACTTTGAAGATGTTCTCGTTTACCCGAATTCTAAAGTTACCTCATAACTTCTTTCTTTGCGAGCCGATTTTGATGTTTTTTTTTTATTTGAATTCTGGTGCTTCCCATGCGGTTCCATTCAATAATACGTATTTAATTAATTTAATCTGATCAAGGGTTCTGAAGATAAAGCAATGAAATGGTTTATAATCTTTGCTTGCTTTTAAATTACTAACTTAATGAGTATTGATTCCTCATACTTCAAACGTTATAGCCATACCTGATAATGAATTTACTTAATACGTCTATATAAGCACCCACGTAATAACGAATTAATAAGTAAATAATGTGTCATGAGTTTATGTTATCGCATGCTACAGTATGCATAATGATTAATGGATCAAAGTAATTATGTTCGTGTTATTACGAGTTCTTAGCGTACAATTCCATTAAATGAGTAGGTATAACAACTGTGTATAATAATTGGAGTGCAAGTAAACACGTGTACTACAACATGAAAGACGTTTTCATGCTCATAGAACACTTTTTGTGCATACACAGAAGCTTTTTATTTCACAGCAAATTTACTAAATGGCTAATCCTAGTCAGAATTATTCTCGAAATGGCCATAGTATTGGCTAATATAATATATCAGAGCAGTATCTCAGAGTTCGGTAATGAAATGAATGAAATATATTTTTATATATCTTCTTCTAATTCTCTTGTTATATTACCACTGGCACTTTATAAAGCAGATAAGTATAAGCGACTTGTAAATCTTCTTCGACTACGCTATCAATTTCAAAACAATTACTCGTATTTGAAATCATATAAAATATTCAGAGTAACTATTATAATATGTGCTTTTAGTTATTACTTGGTTAAAATATTTTTGGTGATTATCTACGATTCATTTCATAGATCGACTAACCTCGAGTTTTTTGTGATGTTTCGTATTTTTTTTACTCAAATGAACTTGTGCTTTTGTGACTTTCGTATTCTCACAGAAATTTATGTGGCTTGTGCTGGCATTGCCTTATTTGCCGAACAGTTGAATCAAATCGAGCGATCCATAGATAATGAAGCCATGGTGAAAATCAAAGACAAAAGAGAAATGAGCAAAAGCATTTGTGAACATACTTCTGTCATCATATCCAATGATTGTCGAAAACTTGCGCTTTTGTTTGATGATTGGTCAGCGGCATATGCAACTGTATATAAATGCTGCAAATTGTGCATGGACATTTTTGGATTACAGGTATCTTATCAACTTTTTAATTAATTATATTTAACATTAATACGATACAATAATTTCGATAAAACTTATATGAGACTACCTCTGAGGTATACTCTACCAAACAAAAATCATCAAAATCGATTCCCAATTGGCGGAGATATCGCGTAACATACATACAAAAAAAAAACATACAGTCGAATTGAGAACCATCTTTTTTGAAGTCGGTTGAAAATATACGGTCTTTCTTTAATAGCTTGACTAATTAAATATCTCGTTTTCCATATTCTGGATCGAACTAATAATGCTATTTCCGATAGTTTGGTAAATAAGTTAACATGTTCAAAACTTCGTATATATGTTTTTATGTGTGTTAACGTTTGTACATACATATTACTATAATAATATAATCTTAAAAACAGCACAAACATACTGTATTTACGACTTAATTAATACGTTAATTAACATTCCATTAAATTTTTAGTTGACAATGAACCTGACGACTGTTGTTTTGTTTTACATTATCATACTCTACGGAATGACATCACTGTCTGTTACCGTAAGTATCTAATGTCCATACTCTACACACTAACTCCCCGTATTATGAATCATCATACTAGTATATAGTCCTTGTACCATATAACAATAAGATTAACAGTTCCTGATGGCACTCTTGATGATCAGTGGTTATCGATAAGATAACCTTACAACCATTCTTAAGAAGGTTAGTTATAGCTTAGCACAATTATTTGAACGCAAGCAAAGCTTAAAAAACTGACTTCACCGCTTTGTCTTCGGAACCCTTGATCAGATAAAATGAATTAAATACGCATTATTGAGGATAACTCAAAAACAACTGGTTAGATAATGATCAACTTTAAATGGGAGCACATAGGAAGCACCACCTTTTAAATAAAGAATCATCAAAATCGGTTCAAAGTTCTGAGGTTGACTGTATTTTAAGACAATTTTTTTAAGTTGGTTAAAAAAGAAAATAATTATTTCGGTCACGATTTCGTATTTCCAATTTCATTCCAATTTAGCCAAGATTAGGCTGATAAGTACCTTACATAAATTAACTTATTCTGCTAGATTCTAAATGTAACGATTGCTTAAGCGTGTGAAGGTGAGTGTAATTTTATATAAAAAAAATCCACTAAAGAGCTTCAAGACCGTTTCTGATAAAAAAATGTTTTATTCGATTTTGGAAAGAATTACCATATAAATATATAATCTTAAGCCGAAACATTTCTTCCCAAAATTTAATCTCTTCACGCTATTGAATGATGCATACTTCAATTAGCTGAATCATAGCTATTCTGAAAATAATCACTACAGGCTACCGAGGAATGCTACAATAATTTAATGATTATTTCCCAGAACATAATACCTACACGCTACTGAATAATAATATCATACCTACAAACCATACCTACATACTTTAATTTGCCGTAACATTACTTCCCAGAATTTAATCCATAGGTACACGTTAACGAACAATGACATAATTAATAGTAATGATTCATAAATTTTTGGGAAACGAATATTTGATATACGACAAATGATATTAATTTTTCCAATATGTGATAAATTATGTTATATAATTTACGCATTCAGACTCACAGCCCCACTAAGTTCAAAGACTCCTATCGTGGGTGCTGGAAACATTTACATATCACACACAGAACCAGAAGCACATATCTCCCTTGGGATGGAAAATTATGCTCCTGCCGGAAATTGAACTCAGGACCCAGGCGCAAAGGGCATTGACTTGTCCACTTGTAAGTCGATTTTAATGTAAACAAAAAATCTTTCGGTATACCGAAAGATTATGGCTATGGCGTCTATGGCTAAATCAAAACAATGGGGTATACCTCATTGTTTTGATTTAGCCATAGACGCCTGCCAGTTACAATGATTCAGTATAAATAAACGCTTTCACACTCACAGCCCCACACGAGAAGTTTTAAGACTTGTGTCTGGCTGCCGAAAAAATTCACATCGCAACCAAACTGAATACTAGAAACATAAATTTCCCAAGATAAATTAAAAAATAGTAATGTTTTTACTACCCAAGAGGAGAAAACTTGGGTTCCCACCGAGAATCGAATCCGATATCTGCTGCTTAGAAAGCTGACGCACACTACGCTAGAAGGCGGGCAGAGCAGGCAGTACCTATAGCACACAGATATGAAGCTACTATGAGAGGCCTAATATCCAGGAGCGGGATCAAAAGAGCTGTGGATGATAATGATAGGCGTTCTACTTTCTGCTTCTACATTGCGACGTATATAAGAACGGTAAATGCGTAAATAATTTTCTATTAAGATCCCGCCCTGTTATGGCCTTTTCATCAAAATTAACGATCTACCTATGTTTACACGGAGAAAAACATTTGAGATAACTTGACTACTAGAGTTCTCAGAAACATAAATTCTAGTCAAAATTACAGCTACTACGTTCTTTTTACAAAATAAGCTAGTTATTACCAAATAATTTTGTGATTGTTACTTAATAATTATAGTAGTCACATATAGCATTAGAATGTTAGTAACAGCAACTAAACATGTTTCTCAGAGTTATTTTATTTTTCAGGGTAACTTTACCCCTCTGATGCAGTTCATGTACACTTTCACACTGGTGGAGTTTTTGATAGCGCTCTTCATGCTATCTCTGGCGGCGCAGCGAGCTAGTAATAGTTCAAATGTACTGAGACAGCGTTTGAGCATGCTTTTAGTTCACTCTATAGGATGTAAGTAAATTAAAAAATCGTAAAACAAGTAGATGAATTTTATTTATATGTATTCGGATTCTATATTTGTGGTATTTTTAAAGCGCTAGTGAAAACAAAAAATCTTTGAGCCCAGTGGAAAAATAAAAAAGATGGTGTATTCGGAGGTTGGAGCTATGAATTATCTCTATCAATGTATATAAATCAAACATATTTTTGTTGGTACCTTCTTCTAAAATTTGCGCACAGATTATCGACAATCCAGTAAAGGCTACTTGTTATCACTAAAATCTACTCTACAGAAAAATAGGTGAAACTTCACCGTCAAATCGTTAGTTCCAAATATTCAATTTGAACTGTTTTTTACTTATAAAATTAATTACAACTTGATTATCCCAATTTACATTAAAAGATGCTGGTACTAATTTCAAAAATGGCTCTAAAGAGGCATTTGTGAATGGATTTTATCGCGAAACGTTGGTCACAGGAACTTGTTTATTGTAAATAGTCACTTTAGTTTATGTAATTGTTTGTAAAATTATTTGCCCCGTTTTTGTAGATGATCTAAAATTAATAGGACATAAAAATTGCAGGTGACAAACAGTACAAAGCAAACCGCGACTTTCTCCGTCTTGTGCACACACATCCCATACAGACGAAGGCGTTCGGCTTCATCAACGTGGACATGTCTCTACTGCCCACCTGCATCGCATTTTGCACCTCCTATACAGTCATAGCGCTTCAGTTCAATAACATACTATAGTTAAGACTTTGTTGTGAGTTTTAGTTTTGTGATAGTGTAAGATCTGGCTTGGAACGACAACTTCTAAAGTACTAATAAGGACTTAAAACAAGATGTACTAAAATTAAAAACACGACTGCGAAAAATATGAACCTACTTTTTATGTATAATGTAATTTTATTTTTAAAACCTTCTCGAAAGGTTTCGTTGTTTTATTTAATTAACGTAATAAAACTATTTTACGCCGAAAATCCGTAATATTTTTTAAATACCTATCTAAGTAAACTTGGGTTTTTTAACTGTCGAAATCCATCCAGTCGTTTAAAAGATAAGGTAATAAAAAAAATACATGTAAATGTGTACATCTTCTGTTTTTAAGCACTGTTCTGAACAAAACGTTTACTCACGGAAAACGACGTCGTACGTATATTACGTAGCGTTATTCTTCTTCATCCAAAAGTTGTATGAAAGTGATCGCTATAAGCGATAAGACCATTGTTACACTTTAAATTATTTTGTATTTACAGTTATTGCTACATAACACAACAATGTCATGAACATGAAACATGAATTTGGTAAACTAAAAATAACATGGTCATTGGCCTTACAGTCATAATAAGTCATATAAGGCTATAATATTATATATTACAATAGCATCATGCCTTTACTCCGACACCTGCCTTTAAATTCCATTGGCATTATAACATATTGGATTTCCTATACTTTATCCTTAAACGAGCTCGTTACTCGCAAAGAAATCTAAGTAATGTTAAATTTCCCATAACACAAATACTACCAACTAACTATATGAAGTCCCTGAATCATAACGTCATACTCACGGTACAAAGGCGTCATTTTCGTAACACAGTGACGGTAATAGGAAAACGTAATATAGGTTATTGATCAAAATGTTTCACATAAATTGTGGACTCAGACTACAATCAATTCATAACACGGTCACAGCTCAAAGCAGACACAACCAACGTTAAAAAAAAAATACTAGAAGTATCAGTGAACCAATAAAAAAATGGCAATGTCAATGTTTTACTTGGGAGTCACCTTGGTAAGTTATACCTACAGATATTATAAATTCGAAAGTAACTCTGTCTGTTACGCTTTCATGCCTAAACCTAGTTAATATACAGGTCATATCACTAAATTTACACATATTTAATATCATCGGGTATTATTTTGTTCTAACTCATAATTTAAAGATATTCCCGTTTAATTAAAATTATTCAATACTAGTCTATTATAACCGCGGCAATGCTTGCGTTAGTCATGATATAAATATTGTAAGTATATCCTGTCCCAGGACCTGATTTGATAATCTTGGCAAGATACAAATAGGGTCAATGTCCGTCCGGGCGTTACAAAGAAACATCGTTTTGGACATCGTTTAGCATCTTATTTTGCATACAGACGTATTTGCCTATACAAACATACGAACACAACATTTTAACATGACGTTTACGTGAATTTATATTATAATTACTTACTGTAACCCTAATTATTCATAATCTCTTTTCAGATCATTGTTATCTTGGCCCATGAGTCTAACGCTAGAGACCTTCCAAGTGCGGGTTTGCTTGATGAGATGCCTGGAAACTGCACAAATTCGGGCTTCTGCCTAGAGAAGCATGAGCATTACCCACAAGACAAAATTGATGAGCTACTTACTAAAAAGGTAACGATTTTACCGACTTCAAAAAGGAGGTACTCAAATTTGTCCCTCAAAGGAGTTTTCAATCAATTAAACTTGAAGTGAGACATGAGGTTTATTTAAACCGACATCCGGTCAATGAATCGGTGTTTTTATAGCATTCTTGTTGTTAATATTTTCGCATACATAAAACACCAGAACTGTTTTACACAAAAATACCTTTAAGCTTCGCTTTCGATATTTATCATATTTTTGGTTTACAGTTCCATATTTCACTGGCGAGTTATCACGAGGATACGAGTCCAAGATCGGGACCCCCCACAGAAAGTCAAAACGACTGTGAAAAGAAAATTACTGTAAGTAATTCATTAAAGTTACTTTTAACTTAAGTTTCGTGTGTTCTTATGTATTACAACATTTATTTTTCCCTTCAATTTCTTTGCTCAGTAGAAGTTTCTATATCTTATATTTCAATTTGCTGGCGAGAGTTGAGATAACTGTATAGAAACTAAAGATTTTATATCCGACACATATTCAATGAAAAATTAATAACGATACTGATATTTAATCACATGAAAATAAAATATTGCAATTGTTAAGCTACACACTCTTTAACAATTAATAAAATGTTTGATAAAAACTAATTTACATCTAAGTGCATTCAAAGGACGATTATGTTTAAGAGAGACTGATCTCATATCTATACAATTCGCCTACAAAGGTGACAATCAGATAACCTCGGAGAAATCCATGCGCAGATGAATATTGTTTGTAAAAATATTGTTTATTACTATTGACTTTAAATATGGTTTCCACAGTATGGCGACATCTATGAGATAATAGATGAACACAACAATGTACGCGTAGTGGTGCAGTCTCCAAAAATATTCAAACAGAAGATACGGATTGAACAGTGCATGTAAGTATCCTAAATAATACGAATTATATTCGTGAGTTGTGGTTTATTTGTACTCGCACGACTAGGAAATAAATATGTAAAGACTGACAGTTTCAAGCATTGTATCATTTCACTAATATAAAAGTTGCTCGCATACGTGATTTTTAGGGATGCCCATCATAAACCAACATAACAATTTGTTTATACCTGTATATAGGTTACTTAGTCACAACGCAACAAAATTTGTGAGATTATTCAGTAATTAACACTAAATCTTGCTGTAGTAAACGCCTATTCAAATTCACAAGATTTTTTTGTGATGATAGTCAACTTCAAAAGGTCGTTTCAACACATTTCATAATCTCGATGAAATTCATTCATCATTTTCACATAATTTGGATGAATCGATGGAAATTTAACAGAGTTTTTTGATTCACAGACGTTCCGGCCGTTTACTAAGAGAAGGTGGCACTAAACACTTCAGTTCTGAAGACCTTAAAGATTATAACATCACCTGCGTTGAAACGAAGATGGACTATAGTTTTCTTGTGCTGACCAGAGATGGTGAAGGAGTGGAATCAGTCAAAAGCAAAGACGGGATCCCAGTATGTTGTATGTGTAGATATGACGATATGGACTCGGAATATGACGATTAAATCTATGGATCTTCTGTACCTACTACTATATCGGACTAACTTAAAATTATTTTGGATCTATTTGTATCAATTGTTTAAAATATCAAAATTGTATGTCTTCGTATCTAAGTCGATCTAGTCAAAAAAGAAGGCGCGGGCGCTTTTTTTTATTTATAATTATGTAATTAGGTTAGTTAAAACAATAAAAAGATTTTAAATCAAAGGTTTATTGTAATTTTACTAACATATGATTTATAATGATGAAGAAGTCATTAAACTATAAATCAAAAACCCGACAGCGTAAAAAGTGAGCTTACTTTTTTTACACTTTTTTGTTAGTAATAATAAACGATTTCACACTCACAGTAAGTTTGATGACTTGTGTCGTGGGTGCGGCAAACATTCACATCACACACACAAATATAAAAAGACTTATTTACATATTAAACTGCCCGTTGGCTTAGTTAGGTGAGCGATCGCCTTCTAAGCAGATGTATCGGGTTCGATTCCCGGCGGGAAAACAAGTTTTCTCCTCATAGAATACTTGTGTTTCAAGTGTGATTGTGTGTGTGATGTAAATGTAACTGGCACCCACGACACAAGTCTGTGCCTGTGTGTGAACTTAGTGTGGGGCTTTGAGTGTGAAAGCGTTTATGTTTAATACTAATTAAAAAAGGTCTGCAAAATCACAACGATTTTGATAGACTATGGCAAAAAAATACACTTATCGTTCGTTTCAGTAGCCCGCTAAGACAAACGGGTGTACCCGGAGGGTTTTGTCACGAAAGTGAAAAAATGGCGTTGTTGATTTTGTATAATTTTTCAAAACCAGTGATTCTTCGAGTGTTAATGTGTAATAATAGTGGATTATTAACCGTTAATACTGAAACGTAAACGTGCATAAGTGTAGGTAAATCATACAAAGTTGAAAAACGTATTTTTCACCTTCTAATAGTTCTAGTAACGTTTCTACCATTTTATTAGGGCATGGCTTGACTATGACTGGACCTTGACTCTTTTACTTAACTTTGACTGTAACTTGTGACTAGGACTTTTAACATGATAAACACTTGAAATTATTATTTGACACTGGCTAAATGCACAAGATTGCGAAGCCAAAATTAAAAGAAAAAGAAAAGCACCCGGTTGCGGATGAATCTCCAAAACTGCGCTCACGCACAACTGCACTCACCGCGAGTTTGGGGGCTACTACCGAGTTAGGAAAATACACGGAATCTCAAAACGTCAATAACAAAAAAGTAATAGGCAAAAATGAAGTGGTATTGGTGTAAAAACACTATTGTAGCCTTTAAGGGGTAACTAGATGCTTTGATGAATGTTTACAAAAATGATTTTCTAAAGTGATTCATCATAAAATTCCCACAAACAAGTCACAAGAACATACTGTTACGTGTTTCAACTTTTTTGCAGGAGTGTTTCCAACGCATCACCCTAAGTGTAACGGTGTGACTCAATGGGAACCCACCAATAATTCTACCAGTATCCAATCCAAACTATTTATGTTTGGTATTTGATTGACGGAACTTTTAGAGGTATAAGTATATTTATGTTTGAGTTAAGCAAACAAAAGTTCTACTGAAGACTCAAGTTTGATTATAAAATATATTTCTATACTTATACGAACTTTTTGTTTGTGATAGCTGTTCACACAAAGTATCGGTTTGAGAAAAGTTCAATTCGTTGGCTCTTAATATAAAATAAGTGTTTACTTTAACTTTTGGGTTCGTTGTTTTTGTTTAAATAAAAACAAACATGAGAAAACAATATAAAATTATTTGACCGACTTTCTTTTTCGTTCTTTCATGGAATTTACAACATGTTACAAAAACGTGTAGTAATACTGGTGTGTAACTAAAGTTGAAATCGGAGTTATTTTTTTTAATAGAAAAAAATAACAAAAAATCCCTTCGGACAACCCTAGGGTTACATCTGTGGACCGTGACCTTAACCTTTATTATGGCCACTACCTGTCAGACGTCTAGGTCCAAAGATTATGTGGTGTATCGGTAGCTGATGAAATCGGGTTGCAAATGACATAATTTTTTTAAAACTTTTATTCATAATAACTCAAAATTCATGGTGCTGCCGCGAATTTAGAAGTTCCTGTTAGACTCCATACATATAGCTAGATGCGTGTCTTGAGTATTACTACACCTTTCTGTTACATATTGTATATAAATATCTAATTCAATGTTTTTGGAAAAAGCTAGTCTGAAGACTGAAATCAAAAGGGCTTGAAAGATGGTTTAGTTAAATGCCAAGTTTCCGGTGAGTTTATCGCATAGCTTGTTCACATTCGCCTTATTAAATACTAACAAATATGAACACAATTATTATTTTCAGTTATTATGTTATTTGTGAGTACCTATTTAATAATTATTGTGTGGTTGAGGTTTCTGAATAAACTATTAGATTAAATACATCGATCAATAATTCTAAATATTTTGGCCAATATTTACGAGTTAAATTTTGCCATAAATGGTAAATATCTTAATTCTCCGTCACCTCAAATCTAAAAAATACAATGAACCGAACATTATTACCGACTTCCTAAAAAAAAAGTTTTTTTTTTGTGTTTTCTCATTACTTCTTTCCACGTGAGCCGATTTCGAGTTTTATTTTATAGTTTTAAAGGTGTTGCTTTCTAATTGGTCTCATTTAAATTTGATCAAGTTCTGATCAGTAGTTCTTGAAATATCGTCAATAATGCCTACTTTGTGGACTACTTTGACGATGATCTCGTTTAACCGACTTCAAAAGGTACCTCATAACTTCTTTCGTTGTGAGCCGATTTTGATAATTATTTTTTTATTTGAAAGCTGGTGCTTTTCATGTGGTCCCATTGAAATTTGATCAAGATCTGATCTCTAGTTTTTGAGTTATAGTCAATAATGCGTGTTTAATACATTAAATCTGATCAAGGTTCCGAAGATAAAGCGGTGAAGTTTTTTTAAGCTTTGCTTGCGTTTAATTATTACATATTGCAATGAAGCAGAGGATTTTCAGTTCATATAATGTGGATCGCCAAGAGTATCTAAGATACTCTCAGCGATCCATATTAGAATATCATGAGTTCATACTAAAGTTGAAGTTAAAAAACGTACAGTACGTAGTATCATTACTACTTTAGCGTACCTAAGTCGATTTAGACATCGACAACGCGTAAGTCACGCTAATTCCCGTTTTAATTTTAATTTTTAACGCGTGTGACCTACAGTCACATAAAAAAACCGATTAATGAGGTAGTAAAGTCACGCAATTCTCGACAACGTAGTTTATTTGAACTCAAGTAGAGGTGAGCAAGTTAGTTGGCTAGGATGATAGACAAAAGGTGGATAAGAGCGGTAACGGGGTGGTAGCTCACAACCAATGCGATGGGCAGATCTGAACACAATTTCACAGCTTCATACTCAGTTCAATGATTCGTATCGTAGATACATATGTATCACACATACAATCACACTAGAACAAAAACTTGGGGCTATAACTTGTGTTCCCGTCGGGAATCGAGCCCGATACCCGCTGTACAAGTGTTGGAAATTCATATAAAGTTAATAAACGTGCTTTATGTTATTACTATTGAACAGCCCGTTGGCCAAGTTAGGTGAGCGTTCGCCATCTAAGCAGGGGTATCGGGTTCAATTCCCGGCGGGAACACAAGATTTCTCTCCCCAAGGAAAATTTGTGTTTCTGGTTCTGGTTGCGATTGTGTGTGTGATGTGAATGTTTCCGGCACCCACGACACAAGTCTTTAGACTTAGTGTGGGGCTGTGAGTGCGAGCATTTATGTTTTTATGTTTTACTTCATAACTATAGTATAAGGTTGTCACTGTTGGCTAGGTCTACTTTTATGAATTAATATTAAACTTGAAATCTTTATTAGGTAGGTACTTGTCACTGGCTTAAAGCAAATAGGATCTCATTGCCCGCCAGCCCCGCCTCTTTGTTTCCCTAACGGTAGGTACAATTTGGGAGTCTTCAAGTCTAAAGACTAACTCTATTCTATTCAGGTATCTTCTAGGTAACTATGTTACATCATCTTCGCCCACTTTTTCACTTTCCATCAAATAGTGGCCTAATACTTGCCTATCATAAAAAAAAACTCTTTGGAGCCACAATTAAAACAATACTTCACTTCTTGGAGCAGATTTAAAACGTGGCGGGGGCAGGAATGCGTAATTTAAACAGAACAAGTTATAGCATAAGTATTTATTCAACATGTTTCGATTATCTTTACTTTAGGTGTTAATTCATTCTCTTGTAATCTTGCAAACGCAGCAGACGGGTACTTCAAACATCTTGTATCGGATTTTTTTTATTTCAGGATCATAAATGTACAGAGACACGCCCCCAAACTTTTCTTCACAATAAGTTTTTGTCCCGAAGCCTGGAAACTTCACCTTTGTAAAGCAGGGGCTTTCTGGTTTCCTGTAATAAACGTTAACACATTTTAAAAACAAACTTCTTAATAACTTCAAAATAACTATCAATTCAGAAAGGCATAGGGAATACTTTGATGCTGGAAATATAAAAAAATAATTAAAAGCATGATGTAGGTCAATCATTGATAATCCGGAGTTATCTGTCACCTGAGAACATATATTCTGATATATAGGTACACCAAAACCATCTACCAATACTAGCTCTTTAACATTTACATAATAATTATAATTATGGTCCGAACCAACAAACTTTTCCGTTCCGGCTTGAATCACCACAATAGCGGTTTAATTTATTTTGTTTCAATATTAACATAAAAATGTAAAAAACAATAATAATAGCGATATATTTGCTCATTCTATTTTCAAAATTCTATCAGAGCGCCTGGTTGAAGCGGCGCGTGATCAAAATGCTGGCACTTATCTAGCTCAACGTATTAGCATAGCAATTCAGAGATGCAATGCCGCCAGCATGATGGGAACGCTACCCACTGGTAGTGGGCCTACCTATAGGTAAGCTCGATGTCTTGTAGGTAACTTAGTACTTTGCTGTACATAGTTTTAGTTTAGTTTTAGGAAATATAGGCAATTGGCCCGTAGTTTTCTCATGGTTAATAAAAATAAAAAAAAACATAAACGCATTTCACACTCACAGCTTCACACTAAGTTCGATGACTTTGTCGTGGGTGCCTGCACTCACATCCACAAATAATCACAACCAGAACCGGAAACACAAATCTTCTTTAGGGAGAAAATTTGTGTTCCCTTCGAGAATCGAACCCGATAGCTGAAAAGAAGGCGAACGCTTACCCACTAAGCAAACGGGCAGTTCAAATTAATATGTATATTTAAAAAACCAAGTCGGATTAGTTACATCATTTATAACTTAAGAACGGCTGGACCGATTTTGATCTTTGATTTGTTGGATTTGGTTCCACCCCGGGTAGCAAATTAACTATTATAACATCCGAATATGAATAAAAAACATTTTTAATAAAAAATCTCATACATTATGTAAAAATGGCTTTTTTGTTGTTATCTCAAGATCGAATTGACAATTATGATGGAAACCTTGGGGATTTTTTCAGCGTATTGCTGTCAAAGGTTCATTAGTCCATCAATATTGAAAAAGTTAGAAATGGTATTTTTTACAATTTTGAACAGGATACGTCTGTTTGTAAAGTACCTACTAGACAAACATAAAAGTGAAAGAAGTGATACTCTTACACACAACACTCTCATCCATACTCACTTTAATATTAATTAACTTGCGATAAATATATACTTACTTGCATCTCGTCATCCGGATCTTTTGCTCAAAGAAAGTTGACTGAACAACAATCTCCGAGGTAACGTTTGTTTTTATCACGAAAGGTTTCTCAACCTAGAAAAAAAATATTATCAATATTATCGAAAATTTCAACGATTCCACATTAATCAAAATATTGGTAGAGATTGTCTAAGCTGAAATGACGCGCCCCACCTTCGCATTTACGCGAGCGAGCGTGGTCGGATTTATCACCCGACTAGTCGACCGTCTTGTACGCTCCCATACAGATGAAGTGTCGTCATTAATATTTGCACTCACACATCTAAATAAACTAATTAAGTAGTGGGGCGCGTCATTTCAGCTTGGACGAGCTCTACAAAATTTCTGCATAGTCTATGTATAAATGTTTAATAGTTTTATAAGTGTGCAGGAGCAGAATTTCCTTTCCCAAGGGACATTGTGTAAGTGGTTCTAGGTGTGATTGTGTGTGTGTGTTATGAATGTTCCCAGCACTCATGACACAAGTCGTTGGTCTACGTGTGAAAAGTTTATGCTTGTATGTTTTGGGATGGTAAAACTCAATGATTATTACACTTTTTATGTGTTTGTTTCATCACATATTCACAATATCTGCATTAACGTTATCAATATAATGATCATCATAAATGTCTTCTTTAATTTTTACTTTTTTTTACAGTGCAAACATATTGAAGTTATAGATACACGATAGAAGTGAACATTTTGTATTACAGGGAAACATTTTAATACCCACCACTTTCCGTCACACAAATTGTTTTTCAGTTTTGTTTCGGATCATAATTTCAAATCCTTCGATAAAATATTTCATTTCTATGAGAATGGTTAGTATTCATTGACAATGTTAATTTATTAATATCTCATTGTTGAATCAGTATAAATTTATGCATGTTGCATTTTTAATACAATACAATACAATACAATACAAAACACTTTATTGTATACCAAAAAAATATATAAACAATGACAAATAAAATATTACAATCATCGTGGTAGTACAATGGGCGGTATTATCGCTAAAAGCGATCTCTTCCAGACAACCTTTGGATGGACAGTAACAGAAGAATGAATAGATGATTTTTTTTTCTAATATATGGACATTAACAGAAGAATGAAGATTTTTTTTTTTTCTTATATAGCGTCTATGAGTTGATCTGATGATAAATCCGAAAAGTAAACGGGTTCTTCGTTAGATCGTCGGTTTAAGATAAGCAATCATTCAAATCAATACATATAATGAATTGATTTTGTTTATATAGCATTAGCCATGCTAGGCAGAACTATATAGATAAATTTAAAAAGGAAAAATTATCGCTTGAGGCGGGGATTGAACCCGCGGCCATAGGTTGTCATGCCCTATTGCTCTAACCGCTGAGCTACTCATCGCTATAAAGAAGGTCATCATTGTATCTTGGCAGAAAAGTCAACGAATATTACTCTCAAAAACTTAAATTGTTGTTAAATTGGTTTGCTTTATTTTGATTGTGGTTCTTAGCAAGTCCTTAAATTACAACTAATAATTACTATCGACATCTTATAAATATGTATAAAGATAGCTAACTATATATTATTCTAGTACTCACTGTAGTTTCAGCCATGCAGTTATCGTCATCTCCAGATAGAATGGGCTCTACCGACTCTATTGAGTTGAAGAGTTCATTGGAAATCAAAGCCTGTAGAAGGTAAAATGATACAGTAATTACGTAGTGATTATAAATACTTAATACCATCACCTTTTTCTAATAATTTAGTGTTCAAAGTCCAGTTTTATATATAACAATGGATGAACAACTCTTATAATATCCTGTTGCCTTTACCTTAAGCGCGTTATTCTGCATCTCTATATTTTTCAAACAGATGGATTTACAATTTACTCTGTGACAAAATGTTTTACTCATGTTGTTATAAACCAAAAGAAATATCTGTTCCCCCCGTGACATTACTGCTTGGCACTTCACGTAGTGTTATGTAGGATTACTAGCTACTCCCCGCGGGTTTGCGACCCGCGCAAGTTCCGAAACCGCGAGAATTCCGGGATAAAAAGTAGCCTATGTATGCCTATGTTAATCTAGCGTGTCAGCTCCAAACCAAATTTTATCAAAATTGATCCAGCTGTTTGAGCGTGAATAGGTTTGGTAAAAAAAAAAATTACGAGCTGTAGTTAATTGTAATTTAGTGCCGAAAATCCGCCATTTTGAATTTACACCTATCTGAAAACACAAAGTTTTTTGAGACAAATCGAACGATACCTTAACTGATGAAATCCCTCCAGCCGTTTGGAGGATACGAGGTAATATAGAAATTTACAAACATAGATACAAGATACGCGCAAATAACATAACCCTCACTTGGCAGTCGAATAAAAAGCACTATCAAATTTGCGCAATTGTTAAAGCGGGTTATACCACTGCGCTCCACGACATGGTGGACATCGACATTCGAGCACTTTTTCAGACTATTAATTAAAATAATATAAGCTAGTACATTTATTCCACTTCGCTCCACAGGGAAATTATTTAGTACAGTCAGCAAGTAAAGCTCATAGAAATTGGTAAATATATGTGGTTATTACGTATCGCTTCTTTGAGGAATTTCTGGTTTCTCAAAAACGAAAGACAAACGAAGGGATATAGCGAACCAAAATGGCAAAAACAAAATACAAATTACCTGATTCTGATGTACCATTTCGTCCATGTGCTTCAGATAGTCGTCGTAATTAGTAGGTTTGACTAAGCAACGTAGCTTGTCCTCACAATACTCTTCATTTGACGCACCTACAAATAAACACACAACGACTAAGTATATAGGCGTAAAAGACATAATTATTAAGTATTTAAACATAATTTAAACGCAAGCAAAGCTTAAAAATAAACCAACTTCACCCCTTTATTTTCGGAACCGCTGATAAGATTTTATTAATTAAATACGCATTATTGAGGAAAACTCAAAATCTACTGGTTGGATCTTGATCGAATTTAAATGGTATCTCATGGTAAGTACTTACTAGCTTTTAACTAAAACCACTCAGAAAGAAGTTACGAGGAAACACACATGAAAAAAAATATGTAGAGTCGAATTGATAACCTCCTCCTTTTTTGTGAAGTAGGTTTAAAATATATACGACGGCAAAATTAGTTGAAAAAATCCGCAGAATCTGAAAGCTTACTCATATTTGCTGCATAATAATAGTAGTTACAGTAAAGTAAATAGTAGTAATTCAAATTACTTTTACTTACCATTTGTAACCTCGACTGCTAATAAAGAAATTACAATCTGCAAAAGAAAAGTTTTGGATATAGGTACTCGTAATTAATATAACTAGAAGTTCGTCATAGAATATATACCTATTATAGAATTATATATATAGACGATGTTATAAAACAAAAAGGAGCATGTTGAAATGTGCATCGGTGACCCTTTAAATGCGGTTTTTGGTTTTGGCCACACATTTACATATTCCCTGACAATTACAATTTATTCGCTTGTATGTTTTAGATGCTAAATGTCCCTGACTGATAGATGGACGGATGGTCAAGGTATTGAACCAAATTTAGAGACCTCGCTTTGTTTGGTCAATTAAGTAGAACCTAACCGAATTACTGTTCGTACCGAGTTGATACGGTGCAATCACTTTTAAACAGCTATGTTAACATTTCAGCATTTATAGTGCTCGTAACTAATTAATTTTAAGGAACTGGAAGAAATGAAGTTAGATGGACAGATAGGCAGACGAGATCTTGGATTCGATGAGTGTTTTTATTGGCCAGCAATTGCGAGTCTCTTGGCGAGTCCTCACGAATAAGACGAGTATGTGAGGTATTGGCCAGCAATTATTATTGGCCACAACCTTGCATGATGGAAGGCGTTAATGCGACCGATGATGTAATATAAGCATGGACGAAGAAAAAAATGTTGGACAACAAGACTACTAAAGTTATCATAATCACAGTTACTACGTTCTTTTTTCAAAATAAGCTAGTTATTACAAAATATAATTGTGTGATTGTTACTATTGTCACATATAGCACTAGAATGTAAGTAACATCAACGAGACATTTTTCTCATAAGACCTTTTTACAAAATTTAAATGGTAACATAACATCTAGTACTCGCCTGTCTTACTATCCTATTCTTATCCTAGTTATCCCAACGTTTTTTAATAGATAATTATATCCAAATGCTAACCTGCTGTGCAAAGTATAGGCTAAATTTCGGTAACGCGTCAATCAGATGCCCCAATAACTTTATATGAAATACTTATACATTGCTTGATATAAACACTTACCACAAAGAAGCTGAACCGTCCCATTGTTGTTTATTTATGCTCTTTCCTCGTTCAGAAATAACTGAATATAATGTGACAACTGTATTGGTTTTATAATAAAATTAATATCCTAAGTAGGAATATGATTTATTGTACCACACAGTCAACACTCCAGAGGAGCTATAAATTTACTGAGGGAGAATAAACGCACTTGTTTGTATTTATACTTACTGTTTATTTTCCTGTTTATAATTTTTGCGTTGAGGTATTACTTTGAGACTAATTAAATCACTCCGCGTATGTAACTTATGGACTAAATACTATAAATATTACTTTAATGATGCACTTGTACGTCACTCTGGGAGTGTAAGCGTTATTTATATATTAAAACAGTTGCAATGATTTTTTATTATTTGTAGGTATACCTGTCTCATTTACACTTTATCACTCTTAAACTCTGTTTTTAATATAATGTACCTTCAAAAGAATAAAGGGAATCTTTACATTATCACTTATTTTTTTGTAAATCGATAATTAACTTTTTCGTTTCTACTGTCGTGGTTATGTGTGTTTGATAGAATGTTTCTAATTGACGAGTGACAAAATACACCAAATAATCAGGCTTAAAAACACATTTAACTTATTAGTACATTTTGAAGAGTAACAAGTCTTAGTATCAACTGGACACTTGTTGATGTAGATCGTACGATCATCACAGTCCATTAGGTGAATAAGTGGCCTAACGTTTGCCAATAAAACATAAACGCGCCGACAACGGGCCACACCCCCACCTCCACAACATTGCGCCGCTGCACGCCCGACCGTCGGACGTAACAACCTGGCGTGCACTCCCATGCGACATTGTTCCTAAGGGTGACGACGAAGACGAGGGAGTAAGAGACGGCAGTGACTGATGACCGAAGATAGGATTGGAAGTCTCAGTAGGAAGCCCAAGCCAAGATAGGCAAGGAGCTCCCGCCAACATTCCCCGAGGGTTACTGCTCTCGGCGCCCAGGCTAGGCAAGAATGGACATCATTGAGGCCTATTCCAGACGCTTAGAAAGAAGCGCCAGAAACAAATACTTCAAAAATTAATTTTAAAGTTCGTTATTTCGCCAAGCAAACGTAAATTTTTAAGCGTGTCAAAAAAGTATAACTTCAAATACATTAATAATTGATTCTACCAGCTGAATTTCGTATGATAACTTTTAAGGTAAATTATCTGCAATGTATAGCAGCTTTAGCGTATATTTATATGTATACCCTATTCTCGGCGTAAGATCAACACCAGAATAAAAACGTACCTACCTACATTGGTCAACGTTTTAATAATTAGTATTGGATATTTATGAAGGAAACAGCATTGGTATTAATGTTAAATATATAAACATGCACCAATAAAAGCTATGTATATAGTATAATTATATACGATACGTACTCCCATATCTTTATATAGTTTTAATATAGTCTTGCTGATTAAATTGTACACAAGTATCTACGCCGTAACTAATTAGTTATAGTGTAATTCAATATGATTGTATAGATTGTTGTATTATAATGGATGTCTATTTTATACGCACCGTTACGTATTAGTTTCCTTGTCATTGTCTATATACGCATATCTATGTTATTACTACGCAATTACGGCTTAAAATGTTCATAAAACATATTAAAAATATTCTATTAATTTAACTGTTAATCAAACACACACATACAAATATGAAACAAGTACATTTACATAAATCTTTAACAATTCATTGCATCACTATTATTTACAAAATATTATCATATGCTTTATCACTATCATACCTCAATAAATTTATATAAGTCATCTGATTCTAATAAATTCTATAATAACTGGTATTATCAAGTCACAAAAAATCATGCTGCCTATGTATTGTTACTATGTAATCTGAAAATAGATTATTGTAATATACTAAGTTTACGTCTAAGCCTAGCGCCGTATTCATTAATAACTTGTTATGTTATTTATGTTCGTAAGAGTGGATACTCTGCTGGTTTCATAATGATTGATAAAATGAAAAAATTAAAGCTTTTCTATCAAAACGTTCGGGGGCTTCGGATTAAAACGAATGAATTTTATAATAATCTTTTATTAAATGATTCGGATGTGTTTTTGATAACTGCAACTTGGCTATGCGAGGGAATTTTGGATGCCGAGCTCTGTGACAGTAGATACAAACTATTTTGTAGATATCATGGATCATTAGGGGGTGGAGTAATGATACTATGCGCTGCGCACCTTTAGGCTAGCGCACGACCCGAGTGGTTAAGACAAGACTTAGATTGTATTTGGGTAACTCGAACATTAGGCTCTGGACATGACTTGCATATTGCGGTGGTTTATATATCTCCTAACTCACTCATTAACTCACGAACACAAGTGTTTATAAACTTATGTTACAAGTCAATAACTTCCACTCCGATGATCATTTAATGATCTTGGGTGACTTTAACTTACCGTGCATAGACTGGAGTTCTGAGGAGCCTATAGTTTTATAGTTTTAAAAATGGTGTCAATTGAAACACAAACCATGGCGTCTAATCTAATTGCCCAGTCCTCATTGATTGGCTTTTCAAAGTACAACCAAATTAGCAATAAATGTAATAATATCTTAGATTTAGTGTTTTCAGATTCACCTGTCAGTATACAAAAATCAAAGTCACCACTCGTAAACGAATATACTTTTCACCCTGCCTTTTCTATCTTGGCCACAGACATTCTGATACCACCACTGAATCCGCAATCTCGATTAAAATACCAATTAAATCGTGGTGATTTTGATATTATAAATGAACCATTAAAAAATACTGACTGGTCTTTTATTGTAGATGGTAATAGTATCGAGGATATTATAGAAATTTTTTATTCTATTTTACGAAATTTAATATTTGAATTAGTGCCACAAGTACGTTGCTCTGGCACTTACATCCATCCCATCTGGTATAGTCGAGCCCTAAAACAGCAAATTAAAGAAAAATTTTAAGTTCACAGAGACTGGAAGCGCTATAAAAATCCCAATGATTGTGTATTCTTCTCTGAGCTAAGACAAAGGCTAAAGATTCTACAAGATGAGTGCTACAAGGAATATGTTAATCTATCTCAACAAAAAATCAAATCTCATCCAAAATTCTTTTGGTCGTATGTTAAGTCTAATACAACCACAACCTTATATGCAGGAAAACTAAACACCTTTAGTAACCGAGCTTTTATCAGTTAACTCACACCGAGTCTCAAGATACAGGCCTCGAGCTTAGTTTGAGACTCAATGTTAAAACTGTTCTACACACTTACGGCAAATTTGAACTTTGTAATTTATTTTAAGTAAATTTGTATACCTTTTTGGCAATAAATTTATCTTATCTTATCTTATTAACGCACGCCTTTCCCCTTTTCATAAAATTATAATTTCATTTATTCCAGAACATAATTGTATCGGAAATTATTATTTTAAAAACATAAATATAACGAAATAAATTCAATTAAACTACACAAAAAAGACATTATAACTAATTACTAGAATAAAATTAAAATCAACAAAGACATGATAAGTTTCAAGTTTTATCAGAGCCTATTTTACAATAAAAGAATAATATGTTGATACCATCATAATTTAATCAAAACAGTAAACTATCATTTTAATAATTACCGTGATGCTATTTCTATACTAACTTTATCTTAATTAATATACAGGCAGGGTATTATGTTGTGTTTGTTTATATGTTTGTAGCTATTTTTATTTATTTTAATAATAAGCCAAAATAACTGAGCTATTACAACAACATATATCTCTAATTACAAAGCTTGTCTTATATGACGTTCCTGAACTGTAGAGCAATAACAGTATAAGAAGTGCAGATGGAAAAGTAAGCAGGAATAAGTGTCATGTCCACACTGATAGATCCGAACGCTGCAAACTGTATAGGGTGTGTTCGCACTAGACGGACCAGGCCTGATATTTCTCTAAATTCTGCTTCATCTGTAACAAAAGCTGTACCTGGAGTAAATTTTTTTTTTTTTTTTTTTCAGTTTAATGCTCATATTTTATACACAATTTTATAGAAAACACGTAATAATTATGTTATTTAGTGAAATTGAAGGGTATTTTTTTATAAATAATCAAATTCAAATTACAACAATGTCAGATTATAATGCAATTTGATTAAAGATTCATAATTCAGCTTTATAAATTGAAAAAAAACTAAACATTACAGACAACAGACCAAAATCTAAAATGAAAATATTTTATTAATTTTTCGAAAGTCCAGCCTATAATTATTAATCAGAATAAGAAAAAGCCAATCTTGGAATCAAGTGTCTCACATGTCTAAAATTAACTGTCGGATTAATTTTAGATATGTCAGACACTTGATTCCAAGATTGGTTTTTCTTATTCTGATTAATAATTATAGGCTGGACTTTCGAAAAATTAATAAAATATTTTGCGTGGGCGAATCTCAATTTGGCACAGAAGGTTCTGTACAAACTTGTACATACTGCACTACACTACTTTGGAGCTTATTGTTTATTTTTTCTAGATCTACGGGAAGTAAAAATAGAGAACAAAAGTAAAAAAAAAATAACCCACAACTGTACGCTACAAAAATAAACTGAAAGCTTTTTTGAGTTTTGATTTATTTACAAATATATAGCCATTTTGCCTCATAAATGGCCATATATTATTATTGCATCGAGGAGCTTAATTTTTCACAGTTGCAAGGGACAACAGACTTTAGTCTTTAGAATTAATTCAAATATTATACATATGTACCTCTACTCATTCCTACATTATAAAGGTTAGTATTGACAGACAGACAACGTAGTGATCTTATAAGGGTGTCTTTTTTCCTTTTGAAGTATGGTACCAAAAATTAAAAAAACATCACAGAAAAAGCATAAAAAGTAGGCAATTCATATACGAGGTTTATTCGTGAATCAAAATAAGTAAATCAGCATTTTGTTATAATGCTACAGCAAATTAAATTGAAACACAATATATTAACTAATATAATTAGACTTACTTTTGACCGAAAGCACCAAAAGTAGTGCAAGTTTTCGTTTTAAAATGGTGTTTTTGTTACAAGCACTCTGAGCTGCTCTTAGAAGAACAAATAAAGCTACCACTAATGTAACTGCCAGAAATATATAGATACTTGCGACAAGGAGGGATAAATGTGTCTGAAAAAATTTTTGAATAATTCTATTATATTATTACGATTTATAAAAAGTGAATAAGCTAACAAAAGGTCATCTTTACCGTTAAGGTCAGCAGTATGGAATCGTACGATATCAATATATAGTTAAGAATCATTATGACAATCATTACTGTTATCTGAAAACATAGAGACATTAAAAAATATATATAACCGCTTTCACACTAAGTTCGATGACTTGTGTCGTGGGTGCCGGAAATACGCACATCACACACACACTGAAATCCAGAACCAGAAACAGATTTTCCCTCAGGAATAAAACTTGTTCCCACCGGGAATCGAACCCGATACCCGCTGCTTGGAAGGCGGACGCAAACCCAAGTAAACTAACGGACAGTTTGATAATACAAATACACCATAGTAATTATTTCACAACAACTCGACCGACCTGTGAACTAAATACCTCATTAGTTATTTTTGCGCATTCTTCTATAATTGAATACACATTCGACCACTTATTAAACAGAATACAGTTTTTGTAGCAGTAATTTGTGTCTCTAGTCTTATTCTCAATTTCACCCGAATATTTTTTAAGGACTGATTGAATCGAATCAACTAAACAATCTAATTGATCAGATGTTTCAATGATGACGCTGCTAATAACAGCGTATTCAAGCATTAAACGAAACTCCCCCAAATATGAGTAAAATTCAGTTATATAATATAGGAGGTTGATGTAAATATCTGAATTATTATTATAAGAATTAGCAAACTCTAAGTCTATATACAAGTAGTAACATATTTCTAATACTACATTTACAAATAACAACGTTGACAAAAATGATAACATTACATATATCTTTGCATTAAATTTTCTGTAGAACACTTCACTTTGCCAATGGTATGCTTTAAATTTTTCAAATTGAGAAACCAGAATGCTGAATTTTTTGGATTGATTAAGGGAGATAACACTAATATAAATAGAAGTAAATGTGTTTATGTAAAAGTAGTATTTTTCAGCATTTGATACACTAATCACATTTTTGTAGTGAACGATAGTCACAGCTAATATAACTATAGTCTCTAATATTACTCTTGTATAAATAAATGCCCGGGATATGTTTCCCATTGATAAATAGTTTCTATAGATGCACAGAAAATTTTCAAGGATTAAAAGTATTTTCTTAGCGTCAGCCATTGTTACTGTCTGTTGATTAAAATGTTAGCCCTAATATTTGTTTCAACGACAATGACTGTAAATGGAATTTTCCGTATAAATTTTTATGAATAACCAAATTGATTATATATTGATATAAATACGGAAATTAATTTACTAAAAGCTTTTTTCACCCGCTGTTACTTTTTTATTACGGCCTACGCAGCGTAGCACACTATCTTATGGGACACTGTGGTCGCGTAGAGGATGCGCTACGCGGTAGACATAGTGAAAGAATGATTAACATTATCTATTGATTGGACATAATTGATTGCAGACCGAATGAACTCATATACAGGATGGTTTTTTGTGATGGCCAAGTCCGAAATCACAAGAGTTAGAAAAAAGCCGTCGATTTATAAAAAAACAATAACTGCATATTTCGTTTTTTTGTTTTAATTCTGTTACTTTTGACGGAAATCGACCCAAAAGATTATTGGCCGATTTTCGTCAAAAAATGATGAAAAATAAATTATATGCAGTTATTGATTTCATATAAATCGAGGTTATGACTCATTTCATGACTTTTCTCTAACTCTCGTGGTTTTGGACTTGGCCATCATCAGCCTGTATAGCTAAAATATTATATTTGTTTATCGCACTCTATTTTGTTCTTATGAATATGAATTCACAATGCCTACAATGTTTTGAATATTTATCGTAAATTTTTCATTGACCTAGTGAAAAGTGTCTCCGACACTTCACATTCTCACTTATGGTACCCTTTTTTTTATTTAAGATAGGCAAACTTTTTACCACCATCTCACCTGATGGTAAGCGTCGATGGTCGTTGTGTCGACGATGGAGCAAGCTTGCCTAGAAGATACCTATTCACATGGGGTCTTCATCCCATATTGTACTCTTCAGGAAACACCGACTCAGGTAAGGAGTTCCATTTCTTTGCGGTTTGCACAATTAATGTGGACGCAAAACGCTTAGTGCGCATTTGTGGAATGTCCACCCTATAGCGGTGTCACTTAGCAGTTTGTCTGCTTGTCTGATGATAGAACGGGGATGGGGAAACTAGGTCGTGCAGTTACTTGGCACGCTCTCCGAAATTTATCCGAAAAAAAACCGAGAGACTACCATGCGGCGATGACCCAAGCTCTGAAGCTTTGAATTAGTCAGCTGCTCGCTACCAATGAGTCTCTTGGCTCTACGCTCAATGGTGTCAAGAGCCTCAAGCCGGTACTTAGCTGAACCGTCCCAAAGATGAGAACAGTAGTCCATACATGAACGGACTTGTGCTTGATACAAATTGAGCAACTGTCCCGGTGTGAAATACCGTATAACCTTTGCAAGGACTCCCAGCTTTTTTGCAGCTTGTTGGGCTTTTGACTCGATGAAAGTACCAAAATTGAGTTTTGCATGTATTACCCTGAATGTATTACGTTTGGTTTAAAGCTTTTAAAAAAAAACAAGCTAATTATCTTAAATTCTCAAAAAACATAGATTTGGGCTTATAACTTTAGTTATTTCGTCAAGTTTATAACGTTTGTTTTTTCAAATGTGTGTCGATACTGTGAAATAAATAAATTTTGTTTAACAAGTAAATGTTTCACATCAATTCTTTGCTAAATTTTGTAAAGCTTGTATTACGCGTACCTATTTTTTATATGCATATAGTGCTGGTTTCTAATTTACCCATATTTTCAGCCAAAGATCTACACCAGAATAAAAAGTAACCAAGTCAAACTTTTTAATAGCTTTTAATATGAATTGGTGATAAAATTTGAATATTCAAACAGGTCATTAGTAGTAAAAGTGTATTATATATATTCGATAATATCGTACGATGCTTCTATACCTGAATTAATTTTTAATATAACTAAGTTGATTAAATTGAGCATAAGTTACTAATTATTTATAGTGTACTTCCATTATTATTGTATTCAAGTGGATGTATTTTTTATACATACGATAATTTATTAGTTTCTTTGTCTATGTGTATGAAATTATGTTATTACCAACATAATTTCATCGAAAGGTAAGATACCTTTCGTACATACAATAATTGATTGATATTCATTTTATCTAATCTTGTCAGGAAACGAATAACGCATTACATAGCTTTCATATTTGATAATGCCAATAGATATGATATTATCTTTTGTAATTTTTAAACTTTCGCGATTCGAACACATAGTTTAGGTAATATCTCGGGACTTAATTATCTTCTCGAGACCATGGCCAATGCAACTTGGCCGAAATGTCGAGGTAAATAAAAATAGTTTTTTAGCGCGATTAAGTCCCGATATAATACCTAAACTATGATATTGGTGCTAATTCTGTTGAGCACCGAACTAACCTAAACTAAACTAAAAATAAACTATTTTTAGTCAAAGAATACCTAAACGCTATTCTGATTTTACGTTGAACTTAATTTAAAAGTTGAAATGGCAGGACTAAAATTGATTTTGACAGCAACCAAATTGAATTGTATTCACAAGAGCCGCAATCACATATTCCTCCATTATAGACTTTGTAGGTCAGTATTTGCTTCATTAATTGCACGTGTTATTCTTTCAAGTATAAGATTACATTAAAAATAATCCAGACCTTTTTCATACAGACTAATTTGAGTTTAAAATTTCTATTTTTAGTCTTAATTTGACGTAAAACATGTACATCAGAATAAGAATTTGGTCATTTTCACTAAATAGAGTATCTAAACTAACTTAGTCCTGTCAAACTTAATTTTAGTCTAATCTTGCATTCTCTGAATAGGTTTTGGACTAAAGCAGGACTAAAACTAATTTTAGGCTAGTTTAGTCTAATTCTGGACAACAGAATCGGCACCATTATCTATGCTCAAAACAATGGTACAATAGCGAGAAAAAAGTCACCACGAATTATAAATTATGGCACCTTATTAGGCATTAGTTTAAATTAGTTAGGCATTAGTTTAATTTGTGTTACTATAGTCATTGGCTTTACTGTACTGCTTTGTCAACGTACCAGGGGCAATCCCAAATCCATTCATCCGATTTATGTACAGTGTTAACAGATATGTTAACGCTCACCTTTCCTCTTTTAATAATAGATGATGAGTTTCAAGTTTTATCAAATCGTATCATTATTATTATACAATAAAATATATTGATATCATTATGATGATTATTAACATTATACAATTTCTTAAACTTCATAGTTATTAATATACAGGTGGGTATATCTACATACTCAATATTATACAAATCAGTTTCAACGTTTATATGGTACCAGAGATGATCGAACTAATAATTTACTTAGGTCTTTGTTGTACATAGTTTTAGGAAATATAGGCAATTGGAACGTAGTTAGGACTATTAAAACAAAATGCTATTCATTATTATTTAAAATGACTTACTTTACATCGAATGTACCAGGAGTAGTGCAAGTTTCCATTTTAAAATAGTGCATTTATTACAAACACTCTGAGCTCTTTTAAGGAACAAAAATAAAGCTACCACAAATAAAATATAAAAGATAAAAGAGATAATATGTCTGAAAACAAAAAAAAATGGAATCATTCTATTACGATTTATAAAAAGAGAAAAAGCCACGGACATACCACATATTTACCGTTAAAGTTAGCAGTATACACACACACATACATACACTCACACACCACAAACACACTAATAATTAATTGTGTAAGAACTAAATATTATAACTTATAACTTAAAAACCTTAATATCTGAAATCTAAATATATTTTATGGAATTGATATGAAAGAGCGGGGTCTTCTGACACAGGTATTATTATACTTAATAGAAGGTCCTAAAAGTCCCAGAAATAAATCATTTTTATTTTTTTTCAGTATCTCATTTTATGATATCAATACATAGTTAAAAATCATTACCGTTATCTAAAAAGCATTGAGTTGCCTAAAACCAGCACCGGTCAAGCTGCTGTATCCCCTAGCCGGTATAGCACCGCCAGAAATTCGCAGTCATAGCAAGCTCAATTGAACCGACCAAAATGGAAAATGACGTTCGACCACATCCCAGTGCAGCAAAGACTGAATAGCCGAAATAGCTTTTTTAAATGCGTCAGTCCTTTGACAGATAAGCTCCCACAATCGAGATGTAGACTCTGGCGAGACAGAACACCCCACCTAATTCCTTACGTCCCACATTCTGAGAATCTTCCACCTGGCCATCAAGAACCCTGGCTGATCTGGAAGTCTTTAAATAAAGAAGATAACAATATAGCCTGTCTTTGCGCAGCAGATCAAACTATGGCACATCTTATTACATGCCCTGTTACCTGCTCGCAACAAGAGCTCATGGATGACCAAATGCTCCTGCTGCACCAAATGCAATTCGGGTGGCTGAGTTCTGTGCCTCAGATATTTAACAGTTTGCCATCGACACGCTAAGAAGAGCTGGATTAAAAAAAAATACAAATACACGATACTTACTTCATCACATCACATTAACTCTTCACTATAAGAAGCCTAAGGTATCGTATAAGCTTAATTTATGCGTAGTCTATATATGTAAGCAGAGTACACTTAACTCTCAATCTGCTCAGTTGACAAATTTAGCGGATCAGCGTTCTGATATTGTTCTGAATAATCACACATTTTTTTTTTAATATTGGGTTATTTGAATGTGCCGAATAAAATTTGGAATGTCTGAATATGGTCAGTCAATAACACTTGAGAATATTCAAGGGTATAGTCAGTACTGTCTACTAGATAATGTCAATAGCATAATATGTCTCAGTACAATAGCTTACACAATCATAATAATAGGATATTAGATTTAATTATCTCTAATAGTGAAGTATCAGTATCTCGCTGTTCAACACCTCTGACTCAGGAAGACTCCTATCACCCGGCACTCTGTGTGTCTGCTTAATTTATTCAGCTACACACTCTCAGACATCGCCTTTACACTAAATTCCTTTACCACTCTGGTGACTACGACACTATCTCAGCAGACACTAACAGGTCAAATCAACTTGTATGTAGTTAAATATTATATATTATTTTGTCACGCACTCTATGTTGTTCTTATGAACAGTCATTAGGAATATTTAATGTCTACAATCATGTGTTGGATATTCACTGTTCATTTTTCATTGAGAAAGTGAAAAAAGGTCTCTAGCACAAATTTATTGTAATACCCTGCGTGTTTAAGTACTTCTCGAATAAAGCTAATTATAACTTAACAAGCGAATTAGTTTAAACTCTCACTCTTACTTAATCTGAATTAATCAAAATCAACTCCTTTAATTATTTCTGATAGGCGTTTGTTGTTAACAGGCTTTTATAACTTGTTATGTAACGTAAGGATGCTAATTTGTTTCATAATAATTAAATTTTTGCAAATAAATATATATTAACCGGTCTCTTTATTCAGGTTTTTTACTTGTCGCTATTATTATGCTCGTAAAATGCAAATTATCTGTCAAAAAATGAATTAGAAATAAAACTCGTTTTACAGTTAAAGTCAGATAAACATGTCACATCTTCGGCCGCATCATCACTTTCCATCAGGTGAGATAGTGGTCAAATGTTTGTCTATCATTCATAAAAAAAAATAAAAAATTACATTAACAATAAAAACAATTAAAATTAATAAAATATGTATGACATTCGTTGATTGAAGTGAAGTCTGCGGCTGTCCTCGTGATATCTAATAGCACTTCATATTCATAAGACTTAGGAAACCTATGTTAATAGTTTGCGATATATACAATAATAAATTAATACTCTTTTCCTTAGCTAGTGAATATTTTTTATAGAATCATTCACATTAACCCGAATACAAGATTTAATCTTATACTTTTTCTAAATATAATACAATACAATATTGAAAATAAGACCCCATGAACTGTAAATTAATAGATACAAAGCTCACCACGTCACCCACGTCACCACGTCCGTAGGAGGATACCACTTAAGTCTGACTCCCCCTCCGACACGTGGTCCCCGGGTGGTGCTAATCAGGTGACATTTGAGAGGTGGTAGAGCCTTTTGTGAGTTGCTCGCCTGGCTTGCTACCAAAGTAGCTTACCACCATCAAGTTGAAAGTCTGCCGCCAAGCCAAATACGGTGTTTCGGCAGTTATCCTTGAGAGCCTGCGTATTCCAGGTCTAGTGTGTTTACCAGCTTCGATCACATCGTCACTTACCATCAAGTGAGATAGTGGTCAAACACTAGCCTGTGACAAATAATAAAAAAAAAAACATTTTTTTTTCTTGATACGGTACATATTCAATTAATTCAGTTACAACATATTACATACAGCAAAGAACCAAGTTACCTACAAGACATTGAGCCTATATATATATAGCCTATTGGTTCTTTGCTGTATACAGTTTTAGTTTAGGTAATATAGGCAATGGGCCCGTAGATACATATTACAGTTTAAATTAAAAAAACATTAAAAGCTGAACCAAACTGTTCAAAACATTTCGCAGCCGGAAGCGAGTGCCGCCTATAAGTCAAGTGCTGCCAACATTACGGATTCCGCTATGATTTATTCAAGTATCGGTGAAAGCGGTCTATGGTCGTAAATAGTGCCACGGGAAACCGAATATTGTGGACACTGAATGGCTCTTTCATCGCCACAACATAACATTTTAATACTTATACCATCACTAAAAAGAGCTCACAAGTCGAGGCGAGGTTTTTCTGCGCAAGACCGTTTTTCTAACAGATGAGTACCTACTGATTTCCGTATACATTTTAGAAAATCCCATTTTATAAGTACTGACTATTTTTTACAAAAGAATACATGGTTGCTTTCATAAAGTTACTATGGGCATTAAATTCAAATTGAAATCATTTAAATTTGTCTAAAATCAGCGCCTTGCAGATCACGGATATTCTTTTCTACAATTTGTAATTTTTGTCACTTCGTTTATTTTGCTGAATGGAGTGAACAATTCTTTCACCTAATGATCAACATTACAACCATCGTATAAACATTATAAGATATTTTTATTTAGGAAAACGTATAGAAGTTACGAGAAGAAATAATTTAAACAGTTCCAAGCTCAATCAATGTACTTAATAAAACCAATCGCTTTAAATTCCGGTCTATTCCCGGAAATTCTATTTACAGACTGCTCCAAACTATAAGCCGAGCGTAGAAACTGTAGAAACAAGTAGGTAACTTTTGTGAGAAAGTATTTAAACTCGTTGAATGTAGACGGTTTTCATGCAGACCGCTCTGGAATCGCTGATCGGTTGAGTAAAACTTGCCGCTCAATTATTCAATTAAAAAACCAAATTTTGTCAATGTTTTTAAATTAACTTTCAGATATAAAGAAGCAAAGTCTAATGGGTACACGAAATAAAAAACAACTAGAATAAAGAAGTTAGAAAGAAGCTAGAAAAGTTTTCAGAAACTTATTTTCTAGTCAAAATTACAGTTACTACGTATTTTTACAAAATAAGCTAGTTATTACCAAATAATTTTTTGATTGTTACACATAGCACTGGAATCTTACTAACAGCAACGAGACATTTTTCTCAGTGTTTTCTGATTATTTTAATTAGTTAATACAAGACTGCGTCTTAGTTCGGATTAACACAGACCTGTTAATAAACCCCTAAGTCCCGAGGGAAGTTTATGTTTCAGAACCAAAGCTTAATTGGACGGGAATCTGATAGTTTTACAAGATACCCTTAAAAGATAAAACACGTAGCAATAGCCACAATAAATCTACCGTATGGTTTTAATTATAGGTTTAACAAAATAAATTTATTACTAGCAGCACACGTTAAATTAATTACGATAAACAACTGAGAGATCAGTGCCAATTACAATCGCATATGATATAATGCAAATGTAGAGAAAATAAAAAGCATTATTTCGTAAAACTTTGTTGCGGTATTTCATTTTACCTTCGACTGAACTCTACAAATGTAAGTAAATTAAACATAAAACAGTAAATTGAAAGTACGGCGATTTTTAACTGACTTAAAAAAAGGAGGCGATTCTCAATTCAACTGTATTTTTTTATGTGCGTTACCTCATAAGTTCTTTCTAGGTGAACTGATTTTGATATTTTTTTTATTTGAAAGCTGGTGCTTCAAAAAGCTTATAAACTCTAAACAAGCTAATTAGCTCCAATTCTTACACAATATCTCTGGTCTAAAACCACAAATGTTGCTTTATCTGAATTAATGCCACATGTGTTCTTTATTTTTAGCTGACTTCAATAAAAGGTAGAGGTTCTCAATTTGACTGTAAATTTTTTTGTGTGCTACCTCATATTGTTTTCTATTATCTTCTTCCGTTGCGAGCCGATTTTGATGGTTATTTTTTTATTTGAAACCTGGTGCTTTCCATGTGGTCCCATTTAAATTTGATCAAGATCTGACCAATAGTTTTTGAGTTATCCTCACTATTTCATGTATTTATTTTATTTTATTTTTATTTTATTTTAATTTAAAATAATAAAATAAAAATAAAATAAATAAAATAAATAAAATAAATAAAATAAATAAAATACATAAAATAAATAAAATAAATAAAATAAATAAAATAAATAAAATAAATAAAATAAATAAAATAAATAAAATAAATAAAATAAATAAAATAAATAAAATAAATAAAATAAATAAAATAAATAAAATAAATAAAATAAATAAAATAAATAAAATAAATAAAATAAATAAAATAAATAAAATAAATAAAATAAATAAAATAAATAAAATAAATAAAATAAATAAAACAAATAAAACAAATAAAACAAATAAAACAAATAAAACAAATAAAACAAATAAAACAAATAAAACAAATAAAACAAATAAAACAAATAAAACAAATAAAACAAATAAAACAAATAAAACAAATAAAATTAATAAAATAAATAAAATAAATAAAATAAATAAAATAAATAAAATAATTCATGTAAATAATCTGATGAAGATAACGCGGTGAAGTCTGCTTTTTAAGTTTTGCTTGCATTTACATGATCTCATGTTATGTATAGAATGTGCACTTGTGCTCTAAGTGAAAGTGAAGGAAAACATCGTCATGAGGAATCACAAGTTTACTAATCCCAAAATTCGAAGATATACAGTGTCATCCATCTCTCCCTGTGAGAGATTCCCCGAGTCTCAGCAGTGGTAGAAGGATAATGGGGTGATAATAATGATGATGATGAAGAAGAGTAATTTTATCTTAGATAACCATCTATTAAACCTTTGAATTATAAAAGATCAAGTTGAATGTTTTAAACAATTACAAATGTTAGCATTATTATTTATAGACAAAAAATATTGAAAACAGGTTCTACAAGTCGAGATCCCGTGTTCTTATCAGCAAACAAATATCCTAGTAATAAGCTACATTCCCTTGTGGTACGCATAATCTACGTGGAATAGTAGATTATGCGTGCCGCAAGAATATCATCCATATACCGGAGTCAGCAGCGGTAGTTTCTCTTGATATCGAATGATAATAGGGGAAAGGGTAAATTAGACGATGCTAAGCTCTAAAGCCTTAAATAAATCAATTAGTTGCTGTTCAACTCGTCCCTGGTTTTGCTCAATGGTGTCTAGAGCCTTCAATTGGAACTTCGTTGAACTTGACTCTGCTAGAAATAAGAACAGTGTTTTTACACGAAACCAAGAGAAAATAAACTGTCAATAGCTATTGAGTTCTTATGACGTGATTGAGCAATAAACATCCATACCTTAAAGATTATTACATTAGTATTTAGAATGTGCTATATTAAAAATACTCTCAATTTGAAAATAAGCTCTCGAGTTGCGCTTAAAACATTCGGTTAAAACTATTTGCTGACATCGCCATCCTAACCAACTTTAATATTGTGGGAAATAAATAGAAACTCTTTGGATAGTGTTACGTCTATGATTATAGTACGTATGACTAGGTACAATCGATTTTAGAGCAGTATCTTCTCTTCAATCTAGTCTACATATCAAAAGAATGTTAAAGAATATTCAATATAAGGCTTACAGTGACATCGCTTTCGCAAATAGGGAATTCAAATAAATCCATTTGCACGATAAGGCAAGGCAGCATTCAGCATTCAGGGACATGAGGGACTTGTTATCTTCTCGACTCCAAACTTCGGGGGTTTGGGCCGTTCTGCCCGATAACTACTCGAACCGTATAAGGAGTAGAGTAAGTTCGTCTCATCCTCATTCCTCCTCCCTCTTCCCACTAAGTGGGAAGCACAACATGTAGGTGCCCTTTTCTTAGAAGAAGAGTAAGAAAAAAATAATCGACTCTTCACTTACTTGTAGAAATGCTTTCGTCCTTCAATCAAACTTCGTTTTTTGAGTGAGCCTCTACATTATATTGCAAATTAGTCTTTTATATATGGGTATAGACAAACGGCGTAGACGTATTAAAGTACTATCATTTTTTCCCTGTAATACAAAAGTTTCACTTCCATCGTATATCTTTACGACACAACCTTTCTTTATGCAACTAAGAGATTAGTTTGCTCCCTTTGGGCACGGACCAGTTTTTCTATAAGCTGTTCTTTTGTAATATTTATTTATTTACATATATACGTGAGATTTACCTATTTTTTACCCTACAGCAGTTTCAGCAGAACTGTATACATTCCTTACTGCTGGAAATACTTTCCGTAGACTGGATTTTGGGACTTAATTTACATACAAACGTGTTATATACGGTAATACAGAAAGTCATTTGAAAACTACTAGAACTCGGCTGGCGACGCGTGATAAAAAGCTTTATTTACTTTAATTTTTCCACCGCTTACATACAATTGTTCAATATAGTTTGTGTCAAGAGTCCTGGAAACATTGACTTCACACAAATTTCTCTCGAGGAAATAACTTGAGTTTTCTCCGGGAATGGTACCCGATATCCGCTGCTTAGAAGATGAACGCACACCCAACAAAACCATCGAGCTTTTAGTTATTATTGAACCCTGATTCACATCATCACTGATCCTCTTTTATCTGATATATTTTCAATCCCAAATTAACTTCGAATAATTAAAACTGGCAGACAATAAATAAAATGTTCCCTACGCTTTTTCTTGAACCTTCTACCGCGCAGAAAATCGCAAAAGGGTTTTAAAGTGCCGCGGATAAAGAGAGACTCCCGCCTGATGTGGATTAAAAGTAGAGGGGGGTAAGGGGAGGGGGAACAAGCTCGTTAGCGACAATTTTTCTCAAAGCTCTCTCGGAGGAATTGTCACAATTCCGATTGTGACGAATTACGCTCCGAATCTGGCGTATCTTTTTTGATTAAATAAAATTTAACTTAACGAAAATATCCAAAAACAAATTAGATTTAATATTCAATCAAGTAACCTACCTTTCTTTGTAATTGTTTGTCCACTGTGAGATGATTTCAGGATATGCCGAAGTAAATGTCATGCTAAAAAAACACCTTGGAAATATAAGGAAGTAAAATCTTTGGGTGACACTGTACTGTAAGGGCAAGCGTGACGCTTTCTATCAGGCGAACAACTAGATCGATTTGTCTCTCAATTATATTTAAAAAAAATGCTCTGTTGACATACTGGAGCCTCGTTTGTTCATCGGCACCACTTGCAGATGAAGTCTGATTGGCTAAGTGTTACCTAATACCTAGAAAGATATTACATAAAATAGTTATCGCTGAAACCAAAATCACAAAATTACATACTAACCAAATTGGCTTTTATCATTGTACCCCAAAACCCTTTTTCTTCTTTAGGTGCCTCTCCACTACTGGAAGTTGGCCGTCATCTCAACGAATGTCTTTTTATCTTGTGCCAAGCAGAATATCTGTTCAACGCTGGCAATGCTTGTGCCCATAATCCAGTAAATAACAATGAGTGGGTAATCTTTGTAAAAACATGGCAATACCGCGAGGTCCAACAATTTAATCCGCAGGAGTGATTGTATTAAAAGGTAATTTATATGAGTTTGCCTGGAAGGCGGGCTATGCGGCTGTTAATTACGAAACTAATTAAAACTGTCGATTCAGTAATTAATCTTTCCTGGCTCGAGCAAAGCTGGCTATAATTAAAAGGGTTAATGGGCTCGAAAAACTAAAATCTGTTTAGGAAAATTAGATAAATAAATCACACTTAGCAATAATTAACAACAGGGTTTAATTCGAGATAAACTTGTAATTCTATAAATTGCTATAATAATAAAGAAACATAAGTAATGCTGAGCTATTAAACTCTTTTCGAAACATGTGGTATCAAAAATGATTTTCCTATTAATATATTATGAACATACTGATACTTTTACAAATCACACCAAAAAACATAAACACACGTTGTCCCTCGAAAGATAACTTTTCACTGGGAATCGAACCTGATATCAGCTGCTACAACGGACAATTCAACAAAGACGCAATAATATAGAGATATAAGTGTGAGAGTAGACGGTGTGTGGACAGTGAGGATGGGGGTCCTTGGTAATGCTGCCTGTATTTTGAGAACGCCTACATACTGTCAGTAGTCTTCTAGGAATGAGTTCTGTGAATGAATATATATTATACTAGATGCACCCGCGGTTTTACCCGCGTAAGTCCCGGACCCGTGAGAATTCCGAGATAGCAAATAACATATGTGTTAATCCAGGATGTCAGCTACCGCCATACCAAATTTCATCAAAATTGGTCCAACTGTTTAAGAGTGAAAAAGTAACAAACATATTTATTTATTTATTTATTCTTTTGCACAATACATATGTACACGGAGGACTTAATGCTAATACAGCATTTTCTGCCAGTCAACCGAAAAGGTGCAGAAAAATTCGTGGTAGTGCAGTATAAGGGGTTAATATCTATTATTTATGATTTAAAATATACCAACATATATACACACAACATACAACAAATATACCAAAATATAAATATATAACATTATCGTACAAAAATAAAATATAAGATAAAAAAGTACAATACACATACATAAACATAAAATTGTATATACTTAGTAAGTATCTTATGACGACAACATAGTAAACGAACTAAACACAAAACATTATGTTATTATAATGATGATGATACCATTAAGAGTGGAGCGTTTTAAAGAAATGGGCTTGAGTTTGCCGCTTACATACACACTCACAAACTTTTTTATAATAATAGTGTGATGTTATTAATAGTTTCGATATAGCCATTCGTTCGCCCTTCGCGTTAACCACCTTCGACCACATCGTCACTAACTATCATCTGAGATGAGAGAGAGAAAAAAAAAGTTTTTTTTATAAATTCAGGCAAAACGAATTACAAAGCAAATAGTTTCAAGATTACGAGGCGCTGTTTTTTTTTTCGTTTTTTTCAGCCTTATACAACAATGTGTTCGCCATATACGACCCGCTCGGTACAACTGTTGTGAAATAGAATATTTTCCATACACTTTAAACGAACCATTCTCAAGTAAAGTAACCCGTAAACTCTTTTACATGGCTGAAATTAATTAATCATTATACTATTGTTTATAAACTGTTATTAAAATAATTTGGCTCAAAAAAACAAATTAAAGTTGAATATACAAAAGTAAAATTTTGATAATACCCCCGACGGTCTATTTGAAAAACAGCTGTCCGATGTTCTCCAAACATAACTAAGAACACTCTCGATCAAGTCACTATTCAATCAAAATCAGTTCAGCCGACACGACACACAGATAAACAGACACACTACAAACTTACAACAAAACTTACAACTTTTTTGAGGGGTGTTGTTTTCTGGGTTAAACATAAAGATGAATAATAATAAACGTACAGTTGGATGTATCAATAAGAAGCCTACAAAAGAGGTTCTTCAAACCAGCATTAGTATTACTGCTGCGCCACATGAGAGACCACAAATAGAGCGATAACTAGTAGAACCAGCGTTCCTATACACGATACTTGAAGAATAAAAATGATTATTTCTGAAAAAAAAATGTGTGTGGATTATGCGTGAGATTTAGCTAAATATAGTTCATAATATTAATATTTTTAATTAATATCATCACAAGCCGTGCCCCGCAGCTTCGCCCGCGTTAATCAAGTTTAAAATTAGCTTATGTGTTATTCCGGAACCTAAACTAACTACACTCTAAATTTCATCAAAATCGGTTTATTCGTTACGGAGTTACGTGGTAACAAACATTCACACCATCTTTTGCATTTATAATATTAGTAAGATAGTAGGAAGTAGGATTAGTAGGATAAGATTCCGATGAAGAAAATAATATGTCAATTTCAGCTTTTATGGTCACTACCTTATTTTTGGTAGTAGGTATAACATTGGTAATGGACGGTATGTCGTTGTTTTTCGACCGATTTCACCAAACTCCGGTTCTACATTACATTCTGATAACAGGTGATGGTAAAGAATTAACCGGAGATTAAGCAGTGGTACATTAACTTGTCTTGATGAACTCTACTCACAGACTACTGAAAAACAGAAACTTCAAAATTAACGACTATTTATCTAATAACATCCAGATGACCGAGCTTTGCTCGGTTTTTTGTTTTTGGTAGAATATGTTTGAATTTGTAGCCTCAGAAAGCTCCATCTAGTGACGAGTAGAAACAGTTTTTTACATCGGTCATGGCGTAATAGATGGCGCTGATAGTTTCTTAAACCCCGTTTTTCAAATGCAGTTTGGAAACCGAGCATTTCTCGTACCTGGAACGTTGATAAATTGATTCCTTAGGCCGAAAAACCCCTAATCTGTAACTTTCATGAAAATCGTTGGAGCCGTTTCCGAGATCCAGATTACACATATATATATATATATACAAGAATTGCTCGTTTAAAGTTATTAGATAGATAGATATAAAATTCTCGTGTCGCGGTGTTTGTTACCAAACTCCTCCGAAACGGCTCGACCGATGTTTATGAAATTTTGTGTGCATATCGGATAGGTCTGAGAATCGGTCGACATCTATTTTTCATACCCCTGAATGTAGAGGGTGGTCCAAACTATTTTTTTTTTAATTTTTGTACAATTTTTTTTGATTCAGCATGAAATAATGTATATGGCAAAACAGTGTTTGCTAGGTCAGCTAGTCTTAGTATAAGAATCTTTGTCCTGACATACTGATTCACTGACTGACTGACTCAGAGACAACACACAGCTTAAACAGCCCGTCGCGTCGCGTCATAAATACTTAAAATTTAGAGGGTAGGTACATTTGTCTTAGTACGTAGGGATGTACTAAGAATGGATTTTCGGAAATTCTACCCCTAAAAGGGTTAAATGGGATGAAAATTTGTGCATGAAAGTTCTTTGTTTTTGAACTTATAGCGATAAAAATTGGTATTTATTTGAGTTGTTCATTTAATATAAGAAATTTAACTTTAAATATTTTTTTTCCAGATGTGCATTCAGGTGGTGCAATAGGGGATGAAATTTTATATTATCGAAAGTTCTTTGTTTATGATGTTACACAAATTGAAATTGGTATTCTAAATAAAAAATGATATAATCAACATTCTTTGCCAGGGCTGCATTAAGGTGGTGCAATAGGCAGTTAAAGTTTCAATGGAAAGTTAAAGTGATATAAATTGTATCTGAGTAGCAAATAGGTAACTTTATTAATAATGCATTACCGTAAATTAGTAGTCACAAATATTATAAATCCCACATACATGTATATATGCAGCTGTAAACATAAAGTCTTTATTAGCTTCATCGTAGTCAAGTATAATACATACAGCTCAACACTAAGCACAAAATAGCTCACACATCACAATGCCGAGTTTCAACTGAAGCGTTTTTCTCATTAGAATATTACAAAATGAGATACTTACCTTATGACGGGACTCGTAAAAAGAACTGTAAATAGTAGCCTAAAGGGGGCGGCGATAAAATGAAAATGAGGGGGAGGGGGGCTCGTTAGCGAGCAGTCTTCTCACTGTGCTCCACACCGATTGTCACGAGCTCAATATTTACAATTGCCCATCAACAAAACGAGCTTAAACTCCAAACATTAAGGTCTAGAATAGTTTAACATTTGAGGCGCATTAAAAAATGCCGTCGGAACAAAGAACGCATAAAATTCTGCAATACAAAGGATTTTCAGAAATGTAACAGACGTAATGTCTAATTAGATGATTCGTTCCTTGCTTCGAGAGTGGATCGTAATAAAGCATTGCAAAAAAGAGGAAAAAATTACAATTGTGTTGAGGAAAATGAAAGGCTTTGTGTCATACTAATATTGTGAATGCAAAAGTTTTGTATTCGTAGGTATATGACCGATTAGAGTAAAATTTGTTTCAGGTACATTTAATAACTGGAAAACAGCCTTATTTGACCAATTTTAGTCACAACTATTATTCAGAAAAAACGGGATCATGTATTGTTATTAATAGTAACTGTAACGGCCCAATATAAGCAGTTTTCGTCTGCTATTTTTAAGAAAAAACATGAATAATATGTATGACTATTGTTAGTAACTGTAAATAGCCTAATTTAAGCAATTTTAGTCACAGCAATTTTATGGAAAAAACGTTAATATGTATTATTATAGTAGGTAACCATAAACAGCCTAATTTAAGCAATTAGTCACAGATATTTTTCGGAAAAACACGTCAATATGTATGACTAAAGTAAGAAACAGCAAATAGCCCAATTTAGGCAATTTTAGTCACAGCAATTTTTTTTGAGATAGTTTCTGTGAGCCGATGAAATATTCCAGGTGATGGCAATTGAGTCACTCTTTGGGTTTTTTTAAGTGTCATATATTAGCATGACCATTTCTAACAAGTGGGTAAGTTATGATGTTGTAAAGGGTAGTAGTAACTAGGTCAAATCTTTAGAATGTGATCTAGCTCTCAAAGATACTTGCATATATATATATATATATATATTTCTGTGAGCCGATGAAATATTCCAGGTGATGGCAATTGAGTCACTCTTTGGGTTTTTTTAAGTGTCATATATTAGCATGACCATTTCTAACAAGTGGGTAAGTTATGATGTTGTAAAGGGTAGTAGTAACTAGGTCAAATCTTTAGAATGTGATCTAGCTCTCAAAGATACTTGCATATATATATATATATATATATATATATATATATATATATATATATATACACTAGTCGTTTGCGCCGAACTGATATCTCGCGCCTACATTTTACTCCATAGAGAAAAACTTTTGAGAATAATTGCTTATAATTTTTTTTCTTTATGATAATTGTTTGATTTTTGTATTTGTTTAAGTACAGGATATAACGGATATTATACGTAAGTTTACACGTTCAGTGTGAAGACGTTTTTCAGATTAACCCCGGGACAAAAAAGGTCTAAAAACCGTGAGTTTGGTGGCCTACCTTATCGTTGTTTTCCAACATATATATTTTTAAACCGGTCTCGTACTCTACTTGTCATGCCCTTTTCAACGATACCCCACAAGGGTAAATAAAAAAATAAAAAATGTTTTGCTCCCCACTTCCATGTATGCTCCCATACTTGGAAGTGGGGAGCAAAACATTTTTCCCCTTAATATTTTCATTTATATAATTTTAAATATCATTTTTAGCTTTGGGCCATAGTTTTACATATTCTATGAGAATTTGAAGTCATTCGCTTATTTGGTTTAGACGCTAGATGCCTCTGATAGACGGAAGGACGGATGGACGGACGGACAAAGTGCTGAACGACCTAAGTCAACTTAGAGATCTCGCTTCGCTCAATCAATTATACTGGGTAGGCAAGCATTTGAGCGCTATCCTGATGGAAATTGACGATGCGGCCGAAGATGGAACATGTATGCCTAGAAGGTTACCTATTCACTCTAGACTTGAAGACACCCAGATTGTATATCTATATTTAACGCCTATATCTGATCTAGAACTTACCCACGAGCTTATCATAGATTCTTATTAAGTAAGAAATCAAAGCATATCTGAAAGCCTCTCTACCAGTCTCTACTAGTAAACAAAAGTGCAATTTAATCCCAGTGACGAAGCTATCTGTATGCCATCTACACATGAATGGAGCACAAACATTCCACGGTATCTCTAGCCAGGTGTCGTATCACAGCTGAGCATGTCATAACGTGGACACGTGATCTGCGAATATATGATAAGGTAACTTATTTTGTTATCAACAGAGTTATATTTCGAACAACTTGCAAAGCAAACGTTAGTAGTGTATTTCTATCAAATAATAATTAGTTATGAGTATCTTTCTTTAAAAACTGTACATTTATTTTAAAAATATACGACAGACGTAGGGCAATTTTTTCAACTGACTTGAAAAAAGGAGGTTCTCTATTCGTCTATATGCTTTTTTGTATGTTTGTTACGCGATAGCTCCGCCAATTATGAATCGATTTTGATGTTTTTTATTTGGTAGATTATACCTCAAAGGTGGTTCCATATAAATTGTATCGAAATCGATCCAGCCAAAACCGTTGAAGTCAAAAACAATAAATGAAGTCGTTTTATGAAGCATTGCTTGCGTTTAATTATTTTATTGTTATGACAAGGTGCAGATTCGTAGTAAGGGTTAAACATACAACATAGTAAATTAAAAGTGCAATATGCATTGATTTACAAACAAGTTGACCTCAGGTCAAATACAAACATCAAGAAATAAGTGCACCGATTAAGACTGATACAAACGTAAATGCATCATCATATATATTATTATTATTATAAACAATCATGTTTATGATTATAAACAAACTAGCAAACCCGGCGAACTCCGTTTCGCCACTATAAACCTCACGGAGCCCGAGACCTTTCCAACAAATGCAAAACCGTGGAAATCGGTTCGTGCGTTCTGGAGTTATAGCGTCAGGAAGGAAAACCCGACTTATTTTTATATAGTAAAAAAAAGAAGAGATTAATCAATTTTTAACCAACTTCAAAAAAAGAGGAGGTTCTCAATTCGATTGTATTTTTTTTGTGTGTTACCTCATAACTTGTTTCGTTGTGAGCCGATTTTGATGATAATTTTATTATTTGAAAGCTGGTGCTTTTCATGTGGTCCCACTTAATTTTGATCAAGATCTGACAAGTAGTTTTTGAGTTATCCTCAATAATGCATATTCTGTGGACTACATTGATGATGTTCTCGTTTTTAACCGACTTTAAAAGTTACCTCATAACTTCTTTCGTTGAGAGCCGATTTTAATGTTTTTTTTAATGTTAAAGCTGTTGCTTTTCATGTGGTCCTATTTAATTTTATCAAGATCTGATCACTAGTTTTTGAGTTATCGTCAACAATGCGTGTTTAATACATTTAATCTGATAAAGGTTCCGAAGATCCAGCATTGAAGTCGGTTCTTTTTAAGCTTTGCTTGCGTTTAATTATATCTATGTGTAATATCGATTAATAAGCAGCTTACTTTTTGCCGAACTATTACGAAACCTTAAGACGATGCGGGTTGTCGCTTATATTTTGTTTTGTCGCCTATGTTTCATGGACACTTTTGAGCGTGGACCCGAAACCTATGTATTGGTTCCTGAAACACAGTTTGACTAGTTTGGGAGCCTATGGATTAAAAATTGACAAAAAAGCGAATTTGAAATTTGAAGTTTTTGAAGTTTATTGCTAGAAAGAAAAGAGTAGGGAGCGATCTGTGACAATGTACGCTACTGTATACTGCAATAACATAATAATAATAAATAATAAATCATTTATTTCAGTATTAGGTACACCATATCACATATTACATATCAAAAATCAAAATAAATTAAATTAAAATGTCATCAAAATAAAAATAATAATAATAATCACACAATACAAACAATTCAGAATGTCCAGACTAAACTAAAACAAAATCATAAAGACATAAATAAATACATTAAAAACATTATAACTTTTCTCCTATTATTACCTTTACCCACTTATTTTGAATAGGACAATCTGCCTTATCTGCTATCATTTTCAGGATACTGTTGCGACTAACTCGCATACGCTGTCGTAGTGAGATGACTTTCTTACGGATGACCGCATGAAAGTCGTCCGTGTGCGCCTCAGCAAACATCAACGATGCGCTGCACCAGCGAGGCAGCCGCATCAGTACCCTGAAAATGTCATTGTACTGGACGCGCAAGATGCCGGCAGCCCGACGAGTATGATTTACCCACAAGCTGCTCGAGTAGAAGGACTGGCAGTACGCCTTAAAATAACTGTGTGTATTATAGAATATCGTACAGCCTTATCGTTAATATAACGTGTAGAAAAAACAGTAAAAGCTCAGTAGTTATTAAACGAAGAATAGAAACCTATCATCTAGGGACATAAAGAATACAACACCACCTCGTACAATGTCAAGTTACCAGATTTTTTGGGTATGAAAATATTAAACCCATATTTTTTCGTAGCTCTGCTCCATACGAGTAAGTGGAGGGAGGCTCTTGGGGGCAAACGTCGGCCTTTTTAATGTTTCTGCTCGCCGCGTCTGAATTGAAAAAAAAGCATGGGCTTGAGTTGGAAAGAATTTGTTTAGATGACCAACTAAAATAAAAAAGTGCAAGGTTTCATATCGTAATATGGAATTATACCGTAGTATAACTCCTGCAGACAAAGTGCTTTCAACATTTAAGACCAAGCGTGTTAACCCCAACATAATCATTTACCATCAGGTGGTAAAGTGGTCAAACGCTTACCTATCAGATCATAAAAAACTTTTGCTGAACATATGCTGGCTAATGCCAGCATATGTTCAGCAAAAGTTTTTTAAAAGTTTATTTCGTTTAAATAATTTTAAACGAAATAAAACCGACCAAGTTCGAGTCGGACTCGCGCACGAAGGGTTCCGTACCATTATCTATAAAACGGCATAAAAATCACGTTTGTTGTATGGGAGCTTGTTTTATTGGAATTTAATTATTTATTTTTAAAGTGAATAACTATTTTGTATAATTGTTAGTGTTTCAAGTGTATAACTAAACATTCTGTAAATAATTCAATCGTCTAACTGTTGCCGTTATCAATATCGAGCAAAAACGAGCAAAAAAAAATTACGTTTGTTGTATGAAAGCCCCTTAAATATTTATTTTATTCTATTTTTTAGTATTATATTTAGTATGTTGTTATAGCGGCAACAGAAATACATCATCTGTGAAAATTTCAACTTTCTATCACGGTTCATTAGATACAGCCTGGTGACAGACGGACGGACATCGGAGTCTTAGTAATAGGTACGTTTTACCCTTTGGGTACGGAACCCTAAAAACGTTAAACACGTAGGTACATAAAACAGAGTAGTGAATCAAATCCTCGTAAAAGCCTGTTTTTGAGCTATGTCGAATGCAAATTCCATTCAGCTGCTGCATAAAGAGGCAACTAACCACTTTACACATTTATAATATTAATCTGATTATATCTTTACCTAATTTCTTTAATATTTTTTCCCACGCTTCGCCACTTGATTATATTTTGTAAGTATTTTATAGTTTGCTCGTAGCTTAGTGCTATGACGTACAACATTGTGCTAGTTCATAGAACTGCCCGTTGGACCAGCGAGCGTTTGCCTTCAAAGCAAGGGTATCGGGTTCGATTCCCGGCGGGAACACAAGTTTTCTCCCCTAGGAACATTTGTGTTTCTGGGTCAGGTTGTAATGTGTGTATGATGTAAATGTTTCCGGCACCCACGATACAAGTCTTTAAACTTAGTGTGGGGCTGTGAGTGTGAATGCGTTTGTTTGTTTTGTTTGTATTATAAGCTCAAGCACTTGAGTTACCTACAAGCTCGGTGTCTTGTAGGTAACTTAGGTATTTGCTGTATAGATTTATACAGTTTTAATTTAGTTTTAGGAAATATATTTGGCCCATAGATATTAGATGACACTTACTGTTTCTTTTAAATATAGGGTAAAATTTATAGAATATAGAATATAAATTAATCTTTATTATACATATAAAGCTGCAAGCAGGACTCCTGCCAAGGTGAGGCATGGAACCCCCAGTGTGCGAGTTTGACTCACACTCGATTCGAAAATTTGATAAATGTACAACGATTAAAACTAATATTTATCAATGTTTTGTTCACTATGAGCAGTCGGAACAAATTAAGTTAACTCGGTTATCTGACGATGGCGTGTGAACGAGTTATGCAAATCGAGTTATCTGTTTTAGCGTCCAGTTAATTCAGTTCTTTCTCTTGGCTCGTGGGCAGCAGGAAATTGTGCTGTTTTGCATTTTGATGAAATATTTTGTAGCCGCCCGCGGGAGGGACATTGTTGCGTGATATGCGGGTTTTCGTCATATTTACCGTATTTTGACACTCTTTTTTTGGGTAATGCATATTTTAATAGATGGATTTAAATTGTACTTTTAGGATGAATTTGAATAATTCACATGGCGTTTTTTCACAAAAAGTTGCTAAATAAGGCCACGTATGATCATGATGGTTAAAAACTCAAAAATGTATTTTTGTTTAGTATTGTTTGTTTGACCACTTGAATTTATCGAGGGTTATTCAAATTCTATATCTATACTAATATTATAAAGAGGTAAAGTTTGTTTGTTTGTTTGTTTGTTTGTTTGTTTGTTTGTTTGTTTGTTTGTTTGTATGTAAAAGGTAATCTCTGAAACTACTGATCCGATTCTGAAAATTCTTTCACCAATAGATAGCTACACTATCACTGAGTGTCATAGGCTATGTTTTGTCGGGATAGAAGTTAGTTATCAGTTCGAAATATTAATATTCGTAAGACAAGTCGGAGAAAAATTTGCTAGCTTTCCGCTTTATCGGCGTACGCTGACTAAACGGTAAGACATAGTTGAATACAATGTATGGCAAAAATGTTGGCCTTCATGAGTTTTACAAAAAAGTCCGCGACAGCATATATCTAACATGTATGTATAGCTCAGAAAAAATATTTTTCTATGTTAAAAATCTGAAAAAAAAGCGGCCTCTGTTTAGTTGGCTTTTTGAGACATTCAGTATTAATCCTTATCAAAATAAACTATTTCATCGTCTTACGTAGTTCATGTAGATACATTTTGCTTTTTACTGCATATGATTTGGATAAATAGTCTATGAGAAATCGTGAAATTAGTTTGTGAACGGGACGGGTCAGAAATGTACAGAAACGTACTACGAATTCCTGCACATTAAAAAATAGCGGTATCTATTTCGTTGGCTTTTTTTAAGTATTTTTTATTAATCCTTATCAGAAAAACCTATTTCATCGGCTTACTTAGTTCAGGTAGATGCAATTTGCTCTTTACTGCACATAATTTGGACCTATAGTCTAGGAGAAATCGTTAAGTTTATTTGAGGGTGAAAACGGTGGATCACAGAATGGAACAGTTACTGCGTAATCCGGCATACGTCTATGTTTTGAACCGACTAACATAAGAAGGGGGATATAAATTCGACTGTTTTTTTTTGTTTAGTCTTATCATTGAACTTTGAACTGCCCGCTAGCTTAGTTAGGTGGGCGTTTGCCTTTAAAGCACCGGGTTTGATGCCCGGTGGGAACACAGGTGTATTCCCACGGGAATTTGTGTTTCTGGTTTTGAGTATGTTGTGAATGTTGTGTGAATCTTGGATGTTTACAGCCCCTTGATACAAGTCATTGAACTTAGTGTGGGGTTGTGAATGTGAAAGCGTTTATGGGTATGTTTTTTAATTTTTACTACCCGTCCGACGCCGGGCGGTTCGTTCCTGAACTTTGAATTGCTCGCTGGCGTAGATGGGTGCGCGTTCGCCTTCAAAGCAGCGGGTTCGATTACCGGTGGTAATTTACCTAGAAAATTTCTCTCCACGAGAAATTTGTGTTCCTGGTTTTGAGTATGTTGTGAATACTTTGTGAATTTTGGATGTTTACGGCCCCCCGATACAAGTCATTGAACTTAGTGTGGGGCTGTGAATGTGGAAGTGTGTTTATTTGTATATTTTTTAACCGGGCGACGCCGGGCGGGTCATCTTTTGAACTATCTACTCGCGTAAATGGGTACGCGTTTGCTTTCAAAGCAGCGGGATCGATTCGCGGTGGTAACAGAAGTTTTCTCCCTACGGGAAATTTGTGTTCCTGGTTTTTAATATGTTGTGAATCTTGGATGTTTACGGCGCCACGCTACAAGTCACTGAACTTAGTGTGGGGCTGAGAATGTGGAAGTGTTTATGTGTAGATTTTTTAACCGGGCGACGCAGGGTGGGGAATCTTTGAACTTTGAACTACCCACTGGCGTAGATGAGTGCGCGTTCGTCTTTAAAGCAGCGGGTTCGAATCTCGGTGGGAACACAATAACAAAAGTTTTTTCCCCACGGGCAGTTTATGTTTCTGGTTCTGGGTATGACGTGAATGTTGTGTGTGTGGTGTTAATTGTTTACGGCCCCACGACACAACTTATAGTACTTTTACAGTGGGGCTGTGAGTGAGAAAGCGTTTTTATGTAAGCTTTTGTTTACCCGGGCAACGCCGGGCGGGTCAGCTAGTCAAGGATACAATTGTAAATGAATTTATTAAAACCATAATAATTCTTTTGAAAGTTACAATAAACATGACGGTCGCGCCAAGACTCTTCTTATATCAAGAAAACCGTTCCGTCAGCGTTAAATAAAAATATAGTATTATTTTCGCTGACTATCCCTTGTTGAAACTTATTATTTATTAATGCATAGAGGGACCAGAATATGTTTTATTGTTATCCTGCTTATATATGTGAGAACATTTTAAATGTTTGGGTCTAGTTACACTTCATCAATTTTCTAACTAGAAATTCTTGATAACATTCATTATGCTTATTTATCAACTAGATGCGCCTCGCGGTTTTACCCGCTTAAGTCTCAAACCCGCGGTTATTCTGGGAAAAAAATCCTATGTGTATATAATCCAGAGTGTCAGCTACCTCCATACCAAATTTCATAAAAATTGGTCCAGCCGTTTGAGCGTGAAGAAGTAACAAACATACAAACACACTCACAAACTTTCGCCTATATAATCACTAATATTATGTTCTGCGTTTGACTATAGATGTCACTTGTTAGTAAGTAATTAAATTGTCAAAGCCAGCTGGAATGAGTTCGCTAGTAATACTTGTATACTAGGGGAGAGGCGTACAAAATGACATACTAGTTATAAAATCGGTTATAAAATCTTTATTTATTGGAAATTTTGAACTCGTTATGTAGCTACATATTCTTTGATTTATTACCTACCGAATTGTCACAGAGACTATTCAATTTAAACATAAACATAAAAATTATTAAACATTTATAAAATCTTTAATAAAAACCGTTTTGTCCGCCCTAGGCGGGTAAAATGACACACGTGGTGTGGACAAAATGGCATACCAAATTTATACTGAAAATCAGTCCAATACTTGCAGAGTTCACATGAAAAGCTTCAGTGAAACCTTGTGAGGAAGAGAAATCAATTTCACTGTGGGAATTAATTTCCGAAGCTTTTGAAACCTTTTTAGCATTTTTTTTTAAACAGATGGATTGAATATATTTCTTTCGGCACTGGAGATAGCACGCTGACTGGAAAATTGTTATATATGCCTTGGAGTATCAACCTAGGTGATGTGGGAGTCGCAGGTATTGCAGCAGCTGTGTCAACAGATCGGGCCGTTGAGAGTGGACCTGGATTGTCTATGGCTGATACAATCTCAACCATCAGTGATATTGAACTGTTTTCTTCCGCCTGAGATGGACTTGTTGAGGATATGATTAGGTTTTTTGCTGCCGTTATATATTCTTCGAGCTTTGCCCGATCTTGTTGCATGAGGATGTTTCTTATTTCAGCAGGCTCAAACAAATAAACAATTATTTTGAAGAAGAAAAAGATAGGTGGGTCAAACGACACACTATGCCATTTTACCCGTACAAGTGGTATGTCATTTTGTCCACTTTATAACCTCAAACATTAGAAAACAATAACTAAAAATATAATAATATTTTTTAGGTTTCAACACATTCTCTTAGTTATTTAGTAAAATAACTATAAACTTGAGTCAATAAAAACAAAATAACTTTAAAAAATACTTACTTTTGCGAAGAAACAAAATCCATCTGAGTAAAACTAGTGACTGCAAAAATCAAACAAACACGAATACTCATCACACGGTCAGACGGAAGCAACTGGCGTCAACACAGGTTGCTATTTGTTACTAAGCGGCCCTCTGCAGGCTATTGCGAATACTCATATGTCAGTGGTTAAGGAGAAAAACAAGTGTGTCATTTTACCCGCCTATGTCATTTTGTACGCCTTTCCCCTACATGGTTAAAACAGCCATGTAGTACCAAAACGGCAACACCCATAAAGCAAACTCGTAAAGTCCACAGGCTGGGCGGCCATTATGGCCCACAGATGTTATCACGACATAAAATGCCGAAATTAAAACCTATAAAATATCGGACGACATGATTTATGTCGCGCGTCGGCAACTGCGACAAATTATTTGTCGTTCTGTCGCCCGATATTGGACGTCGTAAAGGCGATTGCCGTTGTATTTCCGACGTGCTACCTACTCATACCAGACCTTATTGATTTTTAAGATACAGGCTGACTATATAAATTACATAAAATGCAGAAGAAAAATAATTCGAATTTTAAATTCAAACTCAAATTTTTATTGATGTAGGTAGGTGGCAGAAATAAATGACAGTATATTCCTGAGAGATCCTGTTGGGCATAACAATTTAGAGCAGATCTGCTTCATTAGTAATATATCAATCTAGTTGATCCCTGCGGTTTCGCCCGCGTTAATTTTCGAAATATCATCAAAACCCCCATTCTGTTACAAAAATGTGAGAGAAGACGATTTTATTCCAATATTTTAATAGTTGTCCTGCTATTCGGGGCAGAGATAAATCCAAGAAATCAAAGATCATTAAAATCGATCCACCCGTTCTCGAGTTATAAATGTAGAAACAAACACTCGATTTCGTTTTGTATATATATAAGATTATTTAATTCATAATAAAATGTCATAATTATGTAATATTATTGTTTTTGTATTTGAGTAAAGTATTTTTATTGGTTTTAGTATCATAGATAATTGTCAAGTATTTTGTAATTCGTTTTTGTAGAAGCAGTTAATCAGTCAAATAGTTTAATAATATTATGCAATAATTATTATATATATTTTGTCGTAGAGATATACCTGAATAGTGTAAATTTATTAATTAAAAATTCCTAAATTTGTTTAAAAAAATGTTATATCGACAAGTTGGTTTTCGATGTGCTTTGACATCTTATTGAATATTTTATAGACATCACAAAGGGGCTAGTGGATAAAAAATATTCATGCATAGACCACTTTATACTCATATCAAAGCTACGGTGCAGAGCTAGTTCGGTAATACGATAAATTGCGTTAAAATAGGTACCTACTTGTAGGTATAGAGTTGTTTTCAACATCAGAATTGTTTATTCAAAACGAGGATCATCATAAAACTTGGAAGAGCCAAATCGGTACTTTACGAGTCCATTACTAAAATAAGATATTTGCTGAAAGCTGTTAATTTCCCTAAGTGAAACCTAAGCCATGCTAAGCAAGGCTTTCTACGGATCACCCTGAATGCGGTTCTTTTTATTGGACCTTTTTTGCACTTAGGAAATTCACGGCTACTCGGATTCCTACTTTAATGTCAGCTTAAGTAGAAATTATGGACCTAGCACAAGACTGAGAATGGAGGATGTATTTTTTTACGTAAGAGACACTATGCGTTTATTTACGCTTCTCTATATCTAAGTATTTACTTAAAATGTATATATCTGCAACTTGTTATGTAAACGCTGAGAAAAATGTTTCGTTGCAGTTACATTATTTATTTTGTTATTCTTGTGCTATTTGTGACAACTATAATTATTTGGTAGCAATCACAAAGAATCATTATATTATTAATAAAAGAAAATTGTTGTTATTTAGTAACTAGCTTATTTTGTAAAAATAACGTAATGAATGTAATTTTGACAAAAAAATATGTTTTTGATAACTTTCTGATAGGCTAGTTTTCCCAATTTATAATTTAAAAGGTGCATAAAAAAAATCACAATATAAAACTCAGGTACAGTAAAAAGGGGGATTTGTAAATCCAGCCAGAAAGAGAGGTACTTATTACCAAATTTCTTTTTGTATTACTAATTCTGGTAGTTTAAAAAATTGTACTATTGATGTATACATAATTAAACGCAAGCAAAGCTTAAAAAAACCGACTTTACCGCTTTATATTCGGAACCTTGATCAGATGTAATGTATTAAACACGCATTATTGACGATAACTCAAAAACTAGAGATTAGATCATGTGATAAATTCCATTGAAATTTGATCAAAAGCACCAGCTTTCAAATAAATAAATAATGATCAAAATCGGCTGACAACGATAAAAGTTATGAGGTAACTTTTGAAGTCGGTTAAAAACGAACACATCGTCAATGTAGATTATTGACGATATTTCAAGAACTACTGATCAGATCTCGATCAAATTGAAATGGGACGGTAACATATTTCAAACTAAAAAAAAATCGGTCGTTACTAAACTTATTATTATATATAAAAGAAAATTGTTGTCATTTAGTAAAAACTACCTTATTTTGTATAAATGTAATTTTGACTAAAAATATAATTCGGATAACTTTTTCTATCGATAGTCTAGTCTTCCCATTTTTGCGTAGAAATACGACAGCCGATATAGTTATATCGGCTATCATATATAGTTATATAGTGTGAATAGTTATACAGCACTATAACTGGTCCCCACATATTCTCTATAGGTTAATAAATTATGGAGTTTACATTCCCAGCTACGCATCAATGCCGCGGCAACAATGCAGCGGCGGCACTGCTATGCGGCAGTGTCGCCCCCTTGCCGCGACAGGCCAGAAGTTACACGTCCGCCGCACAAGTCTGGCAACAAAAAGATCAATTGTGAGCATCAACAGCGCAACACTGCCTTGATCGGAGCCAGCGCGGCAGGCAGCACTGTTGCGTGCTGTAGAGATCGGCATCATTCTTTTATAGTGGTATACTGGTGGTTATACAATATACTTACTATTTAATTTTATTGCCTACTCGTATTACTTTTTTTTTTTATGTTGGATAGGCAAGCATTTGACCATCATCTCACCTAATGGAAAGTGATGATGCGGCCGAAGGTGTGACATGCTTGCCTAGAAGATACCTATTCACTCGAGACTTGAAGATTCCCAGATTATACCGTTCGGGGAACAAAGACGCAGGCAATGAGTTCCACTCCTTCGCTGTACGGATGATGAATGTAGAAGCAAAACGCTTTGAGTGAACTGAAGTCGTATTATGACGGTGCAGTGCAGATAAAACTCGGTTGGCATAATACTACTTCGGTTATTAATCTGGTCCCCAGACTACCAGAGTCGACAACATAACGAGTATAAGTTTTAATTTGGTCAGTGTGGAAAGAGATAAGCAGCTTAATGCAGGTGTTGTGGCATAGGTAAGGATAAGGTTAGTTAACGTGTACGTGTAGATATGATTTTCTTTATTCACAAGCCGTAATATTTCTCTCACAATAATAACAATTAAAGTAGTCCCATATGAACTTTTTGCATTTCCTTAATAACACATATCACTTCAGCAAACATATCTGCCAGCTATATATGGTTCAGAAAATAGAGCCTTTAAAAAGTGCTCCTGCCGGCAATCGAACCCAGGACTAACAGCTAGCAGAAAACAGTCTTGCTCACTGCGCCAACTGGGTCTTTAAAAACTGAGTTGCTAAATTTTCGCTTCGGCCAACCGTTGGAGCTAACTCCTGAATAATATGAAGCTAGTGAATAATTTACGCTTATGAAACTACTGCAGAGAAATTTCCATAAATGCCAAATACTCATATCTGCCAATTTCACTTGGCACGCTCTCTTAAGTGGCGGTAATAAAATATAGCTTAGCACTATCATATGAAAATTCTGGAACACCAACTCGTAAATGAGCTACGTCCTCACAAACTTTACGGTGAGATAAAGATGAACTGGATTTATACGAGAACAGAATGATGTGAAATTTGTGCAAAGCCAGTATAGAACAAGCAAATAAACTACTTATGTGGTATACTGGACTGCTGTTTCTAACATCAACATATATATCATAATATCAATATTTCGAATATATATATATATATATATATTACACTAGTGATTCGCCCCGGCTTCGCCCGTGTGCATCCCCTGCAGTGCCCCTGCAGTGCTGATTTGTGAATCTAAACCATCCAGGGCGCTACCCAAACGCAAACAAAAATGTAATATTACTAGCATACATAAACAAATACATACAAAACAATTCATTCAAATCGGTCCAGCCGTTTAGGAGGAGTTCATTGACATACACGTACAGTAGAATTATATATATAAAGATAGCTCATATACTTTTTGTTAGGTATTTACTTTTTGTGTATACATAACAACATATTTTACTAATAAACTGTATGTTTAAGTTTCCAGCCTTGAGGCCATTTTGTTTCCAGCCTTGAGGCCAGTAATTGGCTTCAGCTGTTGGTCTTCCTTGTAAATAAATAAAATTGTTTTTCGCCACCAAGATGTGAAGAGTGGATCCTGGCAGGGAAGACCTATGAGACATAGTGTTTTACACACTTATTATACTACGTCAAGTGTAATATAAAAAAATGTAAGTACAAGTGTAAAGTCCTACACTGTGACTTTATGAACATAAAGACTACAAAAACAACGGACTGAAAAATGATGTAGATTTTTTGGCCTCCCTATAGATTTATATACGAAGTCCGTATAGGCGAAGTCAGTATAGAACTAGCTAATAAATTATTTATTAAGTATACTTTGCTGCTATTTCGAAAAATAAATTAATTATACCAGCAGTACCTACGGATGTGTTCATCCGTTACATAGAAAAACAATATTGAGTCTGATATACATGTTCAGTCGGTCACTATAATTAGGTAGAACTGTTGCTGACATCTTGGACCAATTCCTTAGTATCGTAATATTTGTGTAACATTTTTTTTTAAATACCGTCATTGGTAATTTTTGCACAATCCTGCAGGGGCTGGTTTAGAACCGACAACTGGGCAGAATAAAAAATTAAATTAAATCAAAAACGTCTTTTATTTCTTTACTTGTAAGTCAATAGTGGCGCAGACAGTTTAGTAGCAACTGACAAGTAAACTAAGCCACTTTTCAAAACTCGGCAAGATGTTCTTAGTTCGCAGCGAACTACTATTAAATTACATTTTTCATATTAATTAAAAACTGGCGAATTACCAACCACCTTTCAACCTGGTTTATTAAAAAAGTTAATCTAACCAGTACAGTAACTTACACCAAATTGCTTCATCAAGGCGAACGGAGGTCTAAGCTTGAGAGAATTTGCAAGTAGATTAGAAACTCAGTGCTGTGGTGGAACAGGAAGTTCGCCTTTATGACACAAGCGCCATGGACAATAATGGACAATGTGGTTTCATTATGTATAACAAGAGTATTACCACAGTACGGTATTATAAAGGTAATTTGCATATTTTGTTTCTACTTATAGCTTAACGCAGTAAGGCTTATTAGGTGGACGTTATTAACGAATAGTGTAGCTAAATGCAAAGCAAAATTCTTTCGCCGTAATAGTTTCAAACTGTTCCGGTAGATGGCGCAACACTTCCACATAAGACGTTAGAAAAAAGAAAGGATAATTTCGTTGTTTGAAGCAGAGCTTAGATAGCTCAGCGTGTAGAGCAATAAATAGAGCATGACACCGAGTTCGGCTTCGAGCTAAAACTGATTTTACGCTTTATAAATAGGTGCTGTTATACTACTTGTATATCTTCACAAGAAGTTCGTTTTAAGTGGTTCACATCAATTACCTTTGCGCTCTTCAGAAACACTTCAACTAAAGATGCCTCAGCATACCACGCGTTTTTACGATCACTCATTTACAGTGCAATCGGTCCGCTTATGGAACGCGCTGCCTGTAGATATCAGACGTGCTAAATCCCTTCAAAATTTTAAGACTATGGTAAAGAAATACTATTTATCCCAAAACTGTTAAAACAGCTGCACATTAATGCGTAATTTTATTTTTTATTTGTACTACTATGTATATTGAGTATTTTATGTAGGTATATTTACATTGTTATATACGTAATGTAAATATACCTACATAAAATAGATATGTATGTATATTTAGTATGTAATTGTTTTGATAAGTTCTTGACCAGACTTGTACTTTTTATTTTTCTTTGACTAGTGTACACCACCGCCTAACACATTCCAGCTACATTTATGTCCATACTACGGTTGTCTGGAAGAAATTGCTAAACGCGACGAGACCGCCAATTACATTACCACTAAAAAAATCTATAATTTCTAAAAATTGTTTAGTTGTTCACTTTGTAAACTGGTTATACAATAAAGAGTTATGTATTGTATTGTGGTTCTTTATGAAATTGGCTTATTTATTTTTAATTACTGATAGGTGATGCTGATAGTTTAGCATTTCACCATTATCTAGTGAGATCAATATGTGTGTTTATTATTGATATGGTCGAGGTTGGCAAGTATGCTGGGCCGAGAATGAGAACTGCCTCTCAACAATTTCTTCTGGAACGTAAAAAGTGTACTGTTTAGTAAAATGTAATCAATTTAATATAATATATCAATAATGGGAACGCTACCCACTGCTAGTAATTGTGAGCACTTGAGTTATCAATACTACTTCCAGGTAACTTTGGTCTATGCTGTACCTATAGATGTAGATATACAGTTCAATCAGTGGCTAAGGTAACTTCGAACTAAGACAACCACAAATTATACTCTTCTTCTAAACTGGAGATGCCAAAGTGGGAGACAAAGCACAGTCAACTAAGGTATTCTATAATAATTAACGAGATGGTATAATTTATTACGATTTTGTCTGGGGCTTGTTTGGTAAAGAGGCTCCCTTTACCAAACAGCTGAATAGCCGGATTAGTACAAAATGTTGAAATTCAATCACATAAACCATAGGCGTACCATATCTACAGAGGTATACCATAGAGAGGTATACCATAGGCAGGAAGCTAATAACACTAAACAGAGCTACATAACACTAGGGATAGCTGTCTTAACAACAAGGAAATGAAAAGGCAAAATGTATTAGTTACACAGGCCATATTATTAAAGTGTTTTCTTTAAACCAATCTTCTATGAACCAAGTACTTACTAAAAATATAGTGAACTAGCTGCGCCCCGCGGCTTTGCCCGCGTAAGTCCCGGACCAGCCAGAATTCGGGGTTAAAAAGTAGCCTATGTCCTTTCTCAGGCTCTAGACTATCTGTGTGCCAAATTTCGTTTATATCGGTTCAGTAGTTTTAGCGTGAAAGCGTAACAGACAGACAGACAGAGTTACTTTCGCATTTATAATATTAGTAAGGAAGGATAGTAAGGATGTAGTTTATTGCCAAGTGACATTTATAAAAATAATATTAAAACATTTTTTTTACCTTACAACTATTTATCCAATGGTGGTAAAAGATATATCTCAAAACGTTTCTCTCAAATAACCTATGTGAAGTTTTTGTATGAAATGGTATAACTAGGCAGTTACTTACGTGACGCTGACAGTCCATGATGAAATTGGGCGTGACATCACCTCCTTGATTACTACTTAATTGTAGTCTTAATTATTGCAGACAATAAGCCATTCAGAACAGAGTCGTAGAACTAAATTAGTCAAGGTTTAGAACTAAGGCAAACTTAAACTTACTTTTTAGGTACCTTCTAGGCAATCATGCTACATCTTCGACCGCATCATCACTTTCCATGAGGTGAAATTGTAGTCAAAAGCTTGCCTAAACATGACGGGCACAAAAATAACTAGAATCAGTATATGAAATCTCTCCGGTATTTTACAAATAACCTTGTATTATCGTATGTAGCTCTCATCATCAAGCAAGCGACTTGGTTGTCTTTAGGTGGATATTTGATTTATTAGAAGCTCAAGTCCGTCGTTAAATCCAAAATCGCGATCTCCAGATCATATGGCGCCTTCACGACGATTGTGTTATTGTCGCTTTGTAAGATATACCTAGCTATCGCCGTAATACAACTAAATCTAACAGAGCGACGCGACCGCTCGATCAACTTGCTCCCTAGTTGCTAAAGTTTGGGAGAGTTGGAGACAGTGGGTTATACAGTGATATTAGCCTTTTGATATTATATCCTTCGGATTGTATTCAGGCAACGCCATTTTGTTCATAATTGTCACACAAAATGGCGTCAAATAAGGTAGCGATTTTTAACTATGTTAAAAGTTCTGATAACATTGTTAAATATTGTTGATGACAATGATCCAACGTACCGCCTGTAATAAGTATTGCGTGGTACTTACGGGGCACCCTGTATATGGATGCCTATGTAGTATAGGTATATTACTAGCATAGTTCAAAAATGTAATCATGGATGGCGGCCGGTTAAAAAAAAAGTATACCAATTGTATTCACAAAATGGGTGCACAACAAACAAGTACAGTTTTTTTTTTTCAAACCTAGGTACTGTTCGTATAGTGATAAAGAATGAGATATATTAAAGTTCATTACATATTATACACTAGCCGTGCCCCGCGGCTTCGCCCGTTATTATCAAGTTAAAAAGTAGCCTATGTGTTAATCCTAGGTATAATCTATGTACATTCCAAATTTCATCCAAATCAATCCAAAGTTAAAGCGTGAAGAGGGAACAAACATACTTACACACTTAGGTACACACTTACAAACAAACTTTCGGATTTATAATATTAGTAGGATATCTAATTTAATTCAGAAGACAACAGCTCTAACAATCCGTGTTTTTAAACCATCTGTTTTTAAACTAAGACTAACCGCACACTAAATTAAAAAAAATACCTATGTTGAGAATCAAACCAGCTAAAAATCAAAAAAATAGCCATTCAAAATCAATAGACTTTATGATAAGGATCAAATTCTTAGAGCAAACATTGTGTCCAATTATTAAACTAGCTGTAGCCCGACATGCGTTGCAATGCCACGTTTAGAAAAAGTGTTTTACCTCTTTCACCTTTATGATCGCCTAGTACTTTCATACCATACTAAAAACTTTTTGGATATTGTTCATGCAAAAATGCTAAACTTACAAATATAAAATAGGGGGTGAGGTAGGAGGGTGAAAAATACTTTACGACCTATTTTCATACCTACCAATAATACAACAACAATTTCATTAAATCGGTCAAGCCGTTTCAGTGGAGTTCGACCACATACGCCGTGACACGAGACTTTTATATATTAGAAGATAAGTCTTTAAAATCTAACAATTCTTAGGTAACTCGAATTACCCTGAATGAGAATATATACATATATTAGTCTTTACTAAACACAATTAGATCCAATGCTAAGGAACAATATCTGCAAAGGTACATTACAAACAACAAATATCTGAAACACTATCAGTGTTTTTTGTTTGTGACTTGCATCATCTAATTAAGGTGGCGATACCAGAATTTCATCTAAAACACGTGTTTTTGTAACCGTAAAACGGTTTTAGACATTCATAATAAAAACAGAAAAATAAATATTCGTCGTAATTTGTGTCATAAATGATAAATGATGCCTTCTTTAAATATTCATAACGTTCATAAATATAAAGGAAAATAAATATAAAATCTCATGCAAATAACATCAGTTTGTATTTTTGTAACCATTTCGTTCCGCTATTTTATATCAAAATACTGTGAAAAATATTTTCGTATACGCATATGTATTAGACGAATGATTTCTTCAGCTTATCTTATTTTATTTGAGGCGCCTGTGTATGTGCAAACGTATACGGGGGATAATTGGCTGTGATTAAAAAAGGTGCTCGCATTGACGCCCCTTCATCTATATTTGTAAGTGATAATGGAGAAGTAAAAACAAGCCTAGAATGATCGTCTCTCAAGGATGCTCTATCTCTTTTTCTCTTTCCAATAAACTTAGTAAACCTTGTTTTACTAGTGGTAGGATTTTTTTTTTTGCAGAGTGCGCCTGGGGCAGTACCACACCATTGCCAGATATTCAACCGCCATGTAGTAAGTAGCGTGCAAACATTACAGTCTTTCGTATTTAAGGGCAATGTTTCCAGTTAAATAAGGCTTAAAGAGAGTTAACATTTAATACCTATCGCAGGGCGATGAACGCAGTGCTTTGCCGAGTAGGATTTTGACCTAATTACTTTAACTTAGGTCAAAAAACTCTGGGTGGCAATGGCACTGTAATGGTCAAGCGTGACGCTTATCATGTAAGCGACTTGCTCGTTTTGTCACTCATTAACCATAAAGAATAATAAATAAAGTAAATTAAATCCCAGTTAAGTTTTTAGTCTCCACACCTACACACCGTTTTTATATCTGCAGGCTTTGGAGCGTTAAGTACTGGGTCGTGTAATGTGGGTGCTACTAATTACGAAACCTTGCCGGGGCCAGCTTATATGCGGACAATATGAGATAATTAAACTATGTACAATGTGGGTTTTGTGTTAAATTAAAGAGTTTATGTTTTGGTGAAAAAATGGTTTGTTGTCCGTGGTACAATGAGATCCATTTAATAACATTTTTTTCGTGTTTTTATCTTGGAACTTGTGTTACTATTATGGGTAAGATGTGTGTGTGATGTGAATGTTTTCGGTACCCATGATACAAGTCTTTGAATTATTGTAGGGGTGTAAAGGTGATTGCATGTGAATGCGGAACGTTGTTGTTGAAATTTCCGGAAAGTTCACCAGATGTACATAGGTAGGCGGTATCGTTTTGCTTGTCTCCTTTCTTACTATGATAAAAAAGGCATACATTGGCCTCGAAAAATTTCAAGAGTTCAAAATAAATGTATATTTATCTGTATAAAACTCTGTTGATTGGAAGGATCACATCTGATCGTGGTTTCCCCGAACCTTTAATGACATGTAGATTCTAGTTACCACCACTAGATGCCACTAGCTTCGAGACAACAAACCTACATCGCGGTGACGAGATTCTCCGCTATGACATGTAACCACTTAGAGTATTTTTAATTCAACTTTAGATTCTAGGGCATAGAGGAACTTTTTCTAGGGTACAAGTCTTTATTATTATTACGATTCTCAACCACCAGTTCCTGAACTTCGGACATCTTAATCTTGTTCTACTTTATTTATTTGCATTATTTCTTAGCAGCAAAGATAATGCAAAAAAGCTGATTTGTACGTATAGATATCCCACACAGGTGTTGAGCAGATAAGTAAAACAATATAAAAGGATAGTCACGTACAGAGGTGGTGCGTGTCTGACTCAAGTTGGGCTTATTTTACCCTTCATTTGACGTGTTAGTTATAGACCCGTGTGTAGGTTTTATTTATCTTGTAAGGATTATGAAGTGGCGCCAATTTGTACTGAAATGTGACTTGAACTGAATGGCCAATACAATATTTACAAAAAACGTAGGTAACTAAAATATGTACAGGTGTATGTTTATGATAGCTAGTAGCGTTTTGGCTGTCGTGTCGGTTGGACGTGCGTGGTAAGCATTGGTCTTAAATGAAACTGAAAATTAGAATATGACTTTACTACTTTGCAGTGGTAAACTACAATCGTTGTTAGGCAAAAAAGTAAGACAAGTATTATTTAATTTAAATTAAAAAAGGAATTGGCGTGTCTTACTGGTCGTCGATCTAGACATCGACAACGCGTAAGTCACGCCAATTCCTGGTCGTCATGCTTATAATATATCAATACAAGTGTACGTGGGGTTGTAAAAAACACATTTTTTAAGGGAAATCTTCTTTAGGCGCGTTGAGCACTTTTTGGGTGAACAAAAATCATGGAACTCGCGCCATCGTCACCGAAAGCTTTCTAATAGCTCGACGATAAAATTCACATGTTAGTTACTTTTCACTTCTATCGGCAGTCGCCAAAGTCTGCCCCGCATGTTTATTTTATTCAAGATTGGTGATGGTAAGTGACTATGCGGTCGACGATGGAGCACTTTTGCCTAGAAGATTTCTATTCACTCGCGACTTAAAGACTCCCATATTGTATTTATCAGGGAACACATTACTACATACTAAATAGTAAATCATGCATTAAGTTAGGTATCTACTTATTTCTCATATTATCTGAAATTGAGACGTTTAAGTAAAAAATGTGTAATATTTATTAACAAATTGTCATCTTTTTCAGTCTTTTCAATAAATAAAAATCCCAAAAGGGGTTCAATCATCGCTTTTACAAGCGAAGTTCCCAAACTTCCAAAGTTCTGGTGATCTTTCATCGTCAGCTCGGCCACGTTATTTCAATCAGGCCCTTATTTAATTCCGCCCGGATAAATTTTATCGAAGATGGGATCGTAAATACGAGAATGAGTCTCGAAATCCCCTATCATGTTCAATTTAATGCCTACTTCGGAAGCAAAAACCTTTGATATCCCTTTCTTTTTGAAGCGTTCGTAACTTTGTAAAAGCAATAAGGCACGCGTAATACGAAAGTGCTTACCTGCACGGCTTCAGACAATTTTATTTTTTCCTCCGTTCTATATTTTATTCTTGTAATGTAATTGCCCGGTTGAGAAATGTAATGACTAGCGTTCCTATGAGCCACTTGAATGAACGTTGATTTAATTTCACCGGAGAGCGGGCCGTCGCAGAGGCTTGATATAATGCTCAACTAAATAACGCGGACGTCTACACCCCATAGCCCCCTGTCTCCCGTCCCGAGAGTCAACCTCCCCGCGTACCCGCTCCCAGATTAATCTTCCACATGCCTCAATGTCATCTGCCGTTGCAAATGACGCAAAAAATAATGATAAACATGAGGGAAACGTAAAACACAGTATATAAAGCTCGTTCTTATTTATCCAGTTCACGCTGTTTCATTTTTATAGTTTTATTTTCAGAACCGCCCGGAACGCGCTTAAACAGTTAAACGCAATAAATATCAAATGAACGTTAGTCATTCTGGTACGGTAGAATTAAAACGGTTCGATTTACCTCACGGGCTGACATTTGCACCGATTTGAATCTACGCCAGACCAATATTCATCGGAGCGACAAATCAGCACTTCGATATTGCCTCCATTTGGATACCCACCTCAATATATGGAAAATCAGATTTTTTATTGCGCCGCCAAACGGCACACGCGGGTCCCTTATAACCGAGAAAACATTTTAATATTTACAGAACTTCGCCCGCTTTAAATCATGAAACTCGTGGGTATGTAATTAAGGGAACAATTTCAACTTCTTAATAGGCAATTTTATGGACTTATCGACTATGGAAAATGACCTTTGAATGAGTCAGGGAAGTTACCATTGGGTTTGATTTAAGCCTTTGTCATTTGAATTTGGAAATAAAGGTTACTTTTCAACAAATTTTTAGCTTGTTTAGTCTAAGTTGCAAAACTTCAGTCATCGACATAAGGTAGCTATCCTATCGGAGTTTTATCGCTTACATTTCCGAGAGTGTGGACATGAATTACATCAGTTAATTCCACCGTGCTCTTTCTATCATCGGACAATAAGACATATTAAAAAACGTCATATATTTGAGATTGACAAGCCTCATATTCGCTCGAAGCGTTTTGCTTTTACATTTATCATCCGTACAGCGAAGGAGTGGAATCTTTTTAGCGCCTTATTTTTAGCATCCCGAACGGTATAATTTGGGAGTTTTCAAGTCTACAATGTACAAGTATCTCCTAGGTAAACATGTTACATTTTCAGCCGCGTCATCGCTTTCCATCAGGTGACATAGCGGCTATATGCTTACCTATCAGTCATAAAAAATATAATAGGTATCTAGAACTCTGAAAAATGAAGTAGATATCTATATAGTATAATACGAGCCAAAATCTAATGTTGAAAGAAATACACGAGACGTTTATTGTATCTATTCACAAGTAATTTGACATCCACGAGTAGATGGCACTTGACATCGACTTTTATTAGCCTGTAAATGGCAGTAAAGCCTGTCTCGAGTTCCGCCTTTGCCTTGTCTCTGGCTGATTACACAATGGTGAAATTGATATCACGTCCTTAGTACATCGTTAGTGAAAACGGCTATTACCTTGCACTGCTTCGATAAACACCATTACTGCAACGATATTAAAGACAAATAAAAAATTGAATTTGTAGCGTATTTATTCATTGCTAGCTGAAATGCCTGACGTCACCCGGGTAAAAAAAATAAACTCACACTCGCAAGTAACGTGGCTTTCTATTGGTAAAAGAATTTTCAAATCGGTTCAGTAGATCTAGAGATTACAACCTCACAAACTTTACCTCTTTATAAGATTAGTATAGATTATAAAGTGTTATTAAAGATTAACCTAAAAATATAAGCATAAACGCTTTCACACAGTTAATAATAATAATAATAATTAATTTTACGCTTTCACACAGTTAATAATAATAATAATAATTCATGCGTTCCCTAAATCTATACAATAAAAGTGCATCTTGCTCCTAACGTAAGAGATATTCGTGATATTATAATCTGTAATACGCCCGATGGTGATATTATAAACTGCAATTATACCAAAGAGGCTCTTAGCGTTGGTTATGGCTCCGCTAATGCCTTACAAAGAAGCGATGAACCGAGAATTGAAAAAATACTAAATGTATTTTTTTATTCATGTTTCTTATACATTTCAAGTAGGTGTAATTTAAATTTGATGTCTTCCAGCAGGTTGAAGAGAATTTACTGCCACGCCAAGTTTAACTTCGACTGCAATTAAAAATTCTCTATGAGCTTAAGACACAAAAGAGGCACGAAAGCTCACCTAAAGCCAGCTGTAATTACATAAAGCCTTCCAAAACAGATTATTGTACGTATACCTACCTATAAACACAAACGTGGTAGTTATAAAATAAATTATAGTCTGTCTATTATTATACCTTTTTTTTGTAGATGATCCGCAATCTACGAGCCAATTGCCTATATTTCCTAAAACTATACTGAATTTATATACATCTATACAGCAAAATCCCAAGTTACCTACAAGTCATCGAGCTTAGAGATAACTACAATATTAATTAATATATTATAATTGTTCCCTCTTCCGTGGGGTCAACACTGTGATGAATAGTAAAAATGTTTGACTGTAATACAAAAGTTGTACTTCAATCGTGTGTTTTTACGAAACACCTTATTTTTTTTACTCATTCGCACTCACAGCCCCTCAATAAGTTTAAAGACTTAGATCATTGTAGCCGGAACCATTTATATATCCCACATACAATCCGATATTTTTAAGGTTTTTTTGTCATTGAGAGACAAGACGAGCAGGTCGCTCGCTTGATGGTTTCGCGGAAGCTTTGATAAAACGCAAAATCAAGTCGTCATAGATAAGCTATAGGTTACACGAAAATTACAGATTAGCAAGGTGACGTAGTGAATCAATTATTGTTAACGATTTCACACTCACAGCCTCACCCAAATTTCGATGAATTGTGCCGTGGGTGCGGGAAACATTCACATCACACACACAATCACAACCAGAACCATGTACACAAATTTTCCTTGGGGAGAAAACTAGTGTTCCCACCGGGAATTGAACCCGATACCCCTGCTTAGAAGGCGAACGCTCATCCATCTAAGCTAACGGGCAGTTTTTTGAAGCAGATTCAAACCTAAACATTTTATATATCTCCTTACATATCAAAGAGCAGCGAGCTAGCATTTTTCTATAGAGCTTTACTGACAATATACAAAAAATATCTCCACCAACAAGATGACCATATAATACAATGAATCGACAAATAAATACAACTAACACAATAATGGTTTGTGATAAATGAACCCGGGAAATTGCCCGGCGGTATCCCGGATTGACGTTCCCGGGAACGGGTCCGGGCAAAAAATCTCATCCCATCGGATTCCAATCAGACTCGCTCATTTATTGCAATTGGCTGATGGAACAAGATTTCCGTTGAAATAAGAAGTAATTTTGCCCGTTTTCCGGTTGTTGTTTTTGTTTTGTTATCGGGAAATAGATGTGTCGAAATCACCTATCGGTAAGCTTTACAGCAATTATTAGCATTTTAGATTGAATTTTTTTTTATTTTCCTGATAGTACAAAGGTCGGATAAAAAATATTTTAATTTTTCAAATTTTTTTTCAAATTTCAAATTTATTTATTTAGACAACTTACAGTCCATGGGTTAGTAAACACGTAACTAATTATAAAAAAAAGTTTTTTATAATTAGTTACGTGTTGTTTAGTATTTAAGTCAGAATGTTTTTTTTTTCTCGATAGGCATGCATATGACCACTATCTCACCTGATGGAAAGTGACGTGTGGTCGAAGATGGAGCAGGCTTGCCTAGAAGATACCTGTTCACTCGAGATTTAAAGTCTCCTAAATTGTACTTATCGGGTAACTCAGACTCGAGCAATGAGTTCCATTCCTTAGTACGTATAATAAATGTGGAAGCAAAAAGCTTCATACGCACCTTTGGAATATCAACCATAAACCGACGGCGCGTGGCTGATTGTCTGGTTGTCCGATGGTAAAAGGAGGATGGGGGAAATAGATCATGCAATTGGCTGGCACACTGTCCGAAATGTATCCTATAAAAGACCGATAGACTTGCGACCCTGCGACGATGTTCTAGGATTAGAGCTTCGTCAGTTCCTTGCATTTTAAAGAAACAAGAATATTTATAAAGTATAAAGAATATTTATAATTGAATTGCTTGTTAGCTTAGTTCACCCCTGCTTAGTGCGCTTTCGCTTTTTAAGCAGGGGTATCGGGTTTGATTCCCGGCGGGAACACAAGTTTTCACCCCAAAGATAAAAATAACACAGTTATCTCTTCTCTTCTCTTCTCTAATATGCAAAAATCTCGCGTCGAAACAGCTCGACCGATTTTAATGTTTTTTAATGTTTGAGTACCTCTTCCTCTTTTGTGAAGTCGTAGAAAATTAAAGCAGACCTCTCTTTGTCAAGGCTTTCCGTATTTTGCTTTTAAAAATATTCGCATAAATTCAGTTTACATCAAATCGAAGAAAGCGAAGGGCTCACATACTACCAGCAGTTGAGTCGTCATTGATCGCTCATTATAGTTTACAAGGAGCTTCCCGTTATGCGAGTACCTACTTACTTGTACTCGTAAGATATATAATTTCTAAAGAGGAACGTTCAAGTATTCTATAATCTTATCTATCTTCTAAATATATATATAACTCAAAGGTGACTGACTGCCTGACTGACTGACATAGTTATCTATCAACGCACAGCCCAAACCACTGGACGGATCGGGCTGAAATTTGGCATGCAGGTAGATGTTATGACGTAGGCATCCGCTAAGAAAGGATTTTGATTAATTCTATCTATGAAAGTTTGTTGTACTTCTTAACGCGAGCGAAGCCGCGGGTAAAAGCTAGTCTCGTCATAAGCTGCATGCTTGCTGAAGCGACACCAAAATCTACCACCCTCAGCTTGGTCAAGCCCCGCCCAAAAGACAATCCTGAATCCACCACTGACAGTCACGGTTTCGCGTTACAGACGGCGAGAGATGTGAGATGCCGGAGGCATTAACTCAATAAGCGACGACGGGATTTTTCTTCTCAGCGAGTTCTGTCGATGCCGAGGTACGTGACCCTGACGCCCTGATGAGTCCCTAACGAAGTTGCTTCATGTTTTACTTTATACCATTCTCATCATTTTATGAGCTTTCCAGAAACTTAGGTTAGCAAAAGATTTTGCTAACGAAGAATGCGACAGCAAAAGTAGGCTATTAAAAATGTGAACAATCTGGCCATAATAATTGCTTTGCAGTAAGCGTTTGCTCGCAAGATGATACTCAATAGTCCGGTCGTATAACATCCACGAACTGCTAAGACGAAGAAGTCTCAACAGTCCGGTGACCGGACTAAATAACCGGACTATTGACGGTCCAGTTGGCGCAGTGGACGGGTGTCTGCCCTCTGCGCCGTGGGTCCTGGGTTCGATTCCCGGCTGGAGCACAAATTCCTTCCCAAGGGATATTTGTGCTTCTGGTTCTGGGTGTAACGTGTGTGTGATGTGAATGTGTCCGGCACCCACGACACAAGTCTTTGAACTTAGTGTGGGGCTGTGAGTGTGAACGCGTTTGTTTGTTTGTTTATTGAGGACGGCCGGATATAATAATAGGTTTTTTTATGATAGTAATAAATTTCGGAAATCATTTTTTTATAAATGAATAATTTATTTCTAATTAAACTTTTTTACTTAGCAATAATAAGGTGTCAGGGTACACTATGATGAGAAACAGTAATTATTGTTTATTTCCTGAATCTCAATGAAATTAATAACGGTTTTGATTAACTTTTTCACAGGTCCTATTATTTTTTTATTGTCAAAAAAGGCTTAAGTGTGATTTTAATAACGTCATAAAATATTATTTTATGTTAACTTTTTTTATGCTATAGGCAAGCATTTGACCCGTAGCTCACCTGTAGGAAAGTGAAGAAACTAAGAAATGTAGTCTCATATACCTTTCTAATGACATCGTAATGTTCATGCCTGTACACCCATTTATGTAACGGTAATTACGAAAAAAAATCTAATAACACCTTTGTAACATATATCATAAGAATATGATGAAGATAGAGAAATGAAGGAGAGATGCAGTCCGTTTGTAATATGAAATAACAATAACGCGTAAGCGTAGTAATGCAGCAAACATTTTCAACACTTTGCCGAACATTGAAGATGGTCAAAACCATATTTAACCTCTTTTTTTCTTTTTATAACTTAAACATTTATATTCTGAAACTTGTACTCGTCTATTTCATACTATGTATTTTACTTTTAAAATCAGTTCACATTCACACAATCTTGATATATGAAGGCCTTAATAAATGCCACGCAGTCCTAATTGCAAGCACAAAAAGTCGTATGACTGTTTCTACTACAAAGAACCGGGAATGTTGCGCTGAGTTGGTTCAAAGCACGAACAGTGCTAATTAGAAGTGCGCAACTGGCAGCTGTAGTGCACAAAGTTAGCACCACCTTTCATACGGTGCACTTTGTGAGGAAACGTTTTTACGTGAGGTAACGCCGACATTTTGTTCTTTCGTTCGAGCTAGTTTACTGAAAATGTTACACACTGGTAATAGAGCTTGACAGCTTGCTGCAATGACAACTATCGCTATTAAATGTTCCGTGTTTGCCAAAATAATATTCATCCCAAATATAATAAATTAAATCAAATCAAAAATAATTATTATGCACAAAAATTTATGTAATAGCCCGCTGCCGGTTATTTTAATAAATAGACAGCAACTTACAGTATTATCCAAATTCTAAGCATTTATTTCAGAAAGTCATCCATTTATGATTAATTTAAAACATTACAATTATAACAAGTTAAAAATAACATCAAAAATAAAATCAAATAGTTATGTCAAAATAAATACACAATATTATACCTACCTAGTAACTTACAGCAGCATAGAGTCAGGATGCAAACTCTACAAATCAGAATAGGTATCAAACCTAAGTATCTAAATTGTATCTTTTATATGGGTACCTATCAATTTATATGGTAAAGCTTTTATGTGAATTTAGAGCAAAAAAGTCTATGAAAATGTTTTTTGTCGTCACTATTGTGCAGTTTTTTTTTTATGCTCAATAGTGAAGATGCATATAGCAATTTTTTAATCCAGCCTGTATGGATTTAGTTTTTTCCACTACGTACCCATGTTTGTCACGTATTGTATTTATAGTTAAGTACGTACTCATTCAACTACTAACAAAATTGTGTATGCAAAAGTGATAAAATTATGTAACAGTGTATTATTTATTTATATTGTAACAACTTGTTATCAACGTCTTCTTAGATATATTTCATCTAAGCAAATCTTAAAAAAAAATATCAAATGATTTTTCATTATTCCGCCAGCTTGATGGGAACGCTACCCACTGGTAGTGGGCTTGAGCACTTGAGTTACCTATAAGCTCGATGACTTGTAGGTAACTTGGGTCTTTCCTGTATAGAAGTGTATAATTTTAGTTTAGTTTTAAGAAATATAGGCAACTAGCCGTGCCCAGCAGCTTCACCCGTAATTATCAAGTTTTAAAAAGCCTATGTGTTAATCCTAGCTATAAGCTATGTACATTCCAAATTTCATCCAAATCCGTTCAGCCGTTAAAGCGTGAAGAGGGAACAAACATACGTACACACTTGCACACTTACACACAAACTTTCGGATTTATAATATTAGTAGGATTGGCCCGTACTTAGCACTTCAGTTTAAAGAAAAAGGGACCAGCTGTTTGCTTACTATTTTTATGTAACTAAATAAATAAATAAATATATTAAAATATATATATATATAGAAGAACCTTTAGAAAATTAAAGTGTTGGCTCAACTTTACAACAGTATATTATACTCACGTTTCTCATATTTTCTCGTAACTAGCACACGCGGCTTTACTATCCGGCAGTAACCTTAACTATAGAATTGGTTTTAATTTTTAGTAAGTTTAAGTTTATTATAATTGAAATGACAAATGTAATATAAATATACATATATGTCCATCCCGACTACTTTCTGACGTTTATACGACTGAACCGATATCGAATGTAAAAATCTCATAAGCTTATTGCAATAAATATACAAATAATGACTGGTACATACCAGCAAAGATGAAAACATGTAGAAGTGTCATAAAATAAAATTATGCAGCACATTCGTGAACATAAAGTAGGACCCATGCGAATGACCTAAAATAATATTGTAGAGAGTTATTCCAGACTATGATAAAAAATATTTTCATAAAAACCTCGCCGAGTTCGCTCCGCGCCGCTCCCTGATCTTTTAATCTCTTAATTACATGAGAGCAGGATACGCGGGGATTCCACCAAAATAACCATGCAAAATGGATGGCCGCCCCGCCCGCACCTCGTGAATATGAATTATTCTTTCGTAGCTACAGCTTGGACGCATATTTACATTTTATATGAGCGCCTACTTCGCTGTACGTGCCCATTCCGATGGGTTAGCGTTTTTGTGGCGCCATGCCTGGTGGGTTTTTTATTCGGCTTTTGTTTCGTTTTTTGGCAGTCATCATTCTCGCTTACAACAATGAAGAGGCTATATTATTGAAAGCAATTTCCGTATCTTGAATGCGAACCCGTGTCAGTTTAGCGTTTTATGACAAATCCATCGTTGAATACTGGGTAGCTTTCGGCTCGTTTTCAGTTTATCGCTGCTCACCCAAGAGCGCCGCTAGCCTTCCCAGCCTTCCCTTTGCTGCTTTGCGAGTTTACGACCATCGTCGAGCTCGAGACAGCCAGCAGTAAAATTTCAATATCCGCCAAAATATGGCATTTCATTTGGGCTGCTCGCTCAAATGCCGAATAACGACATAAAAATGTAATGGCTGCCATTCTAATTATTTATGTACTTAATAGAAATGAGCGGGTGGAGCTCGAATAATGCGCGCATAAGAAGGAAGGGCGAAGATGGTTACATAGTTTTACCATAAATCAGTTTCAATCAGAAACCTTTCCGTTACATTATTCACTCTGAAAATCGTTATAACACGGAAGACTGTAAAATTATTATTTATTACAATGAATGTTACATAACTTTAACGGAATCGCATTAAGGGAAAGGTAATGAAATGTAATGTTTGTATATAGATATCATGTTATTTATATATTACAGATATTAAAACTGAATTGTCTCTTACGGGCAAAGCAAAATATTAGGCAACTAAACTTATGTGATATGTTAAACATATAATTAGTAACAATAATAAATAAAAAAAATATAATTTGTTTTATAGTACCTAATGTTAGCAGTCGGGTTATTTTTCTACCGACTTTACCGACTACAATTCGACTATATTTTTTTTAATGTGTGTTACCTTAAAACTTCTTTCCACGTGAATCGATTTTGTTTATTTTTATTCTATTAATCTGTTGCGTTCCCATTGGTCCCATTTAAAAAGGATCAAGATCTGATCAGTGGTTATTGAGTTATCGACAATAATGCGTGTGTAATATTTAATCTGATCAAGATTCCGAAGATAAGCTGTGAAGTCTGTTTATTTAAAACTTTTTTAAATTATTTAGTAATTATATTTATTTAAGCTAGACTCTTGACTAGTGTTTGACCAATAGTACGAGTAAATGTGTTATGTACGGCGTGTTCGAGAGTGGTATAAGCTAGCTCCGACTGTAATGAGATCTTTTTATAAAACTCCTTATCCCTCTAAATAGTTTTCAAATATAATGAGGTTGTATATATTATTTGTTATATAATGTGGACGTAATCTGGTTGGTTACGTATTAAAATCGTCTCTCATAATATCTCTGCATATTTTTTAAGTAAAAGTAAAAATGCTGCATAGAAGCGTGAGTGAGCCTTCTGTAGGAACCATCAGGTAAGCCGTAAATATATTTAAGCAATGATTGTCAGAAAGAGCTTATTTTATCGCAGGTTGACTGACAGTCGGTCAACCATACCACGGGCTTTAGGATCCTTGTGAAGGTATAAAACAGACAGATAATTCTCTATCTACTCTTTACTAGTTTGAAGGTATGTTTTGCCGCGAAAGTGAAAAAATTGCGTTGTTGATTTTTTATAATTTTCCAAAACCTGTGACTCTTCGAGTGTTAATGTGTAATAATGGTTAATGTGCAAACCTTTAATACTTAATAAACGTCCATACCTAAGTGTAGACAAATCATACAAAGTTGAAAAACGTGATTTTTGCTCTCGCTCCAAATCTCTAGTGAAGTTTCTACCACTATACTAGGCCATGATTTGATTATGACTGGACCTTGACTCTTTTACTAGACTTTGACTATGACTTTTGACTAGGTCTTTTGATATTAAATACACTTGAAATATATTATTACTTGACACTGGCTATATGCACAAGATTGCAAAGCCAACAATAAAGAAAAAAAAAGTAAGAAGGTAAAAAAAAAAAAATATTGCCAAAGGTTTAACATATTAAAAATGTCTTATGCTATACTAGCCGTGCCCCGCGGCTTCGCCCGCTATTATCAAGTTAAAAAGTAGCCTATGTGTTAATGTTGGTTTAATTTATATACATTCCAAATTTCATCCAAATCCGTTCAGCCGTTAGAGCGTGAAGAGGGAACAAACATACTTACACACTTACACACAAACTTTCGGATTTATAATATTAGTAGGATTGTACCCAGGTATAATCTTAGATATGTAATTTTGTAAGATGGAAGACTTATTAATTAGAACTTATTAAAGACTATTTAAAAAAACAATAATAAATTCAATAGCACAAGAGCATTCGTGCTAGGTTGCCCCGTGTTACGAATGCTAAGTCTTCCGTATCTAAGGTACCCACAATAATATTCGAAAGTAGGTAGATGGTGTGGATGGAATTCACTACGTAATTTTTTTTTGAAGTGAACACTTCTGTAACGTCGTTGTGCACTTTTTCGGGATGGGTAAAAAATGTTAATGTCGCGTCAGGATACGTGACCTGATCGAAAATTCGTGAGACGAAGGAGAGGAAGTAATGTCCCTCTCTTTCTACCCCGCGGCGAAAATGTATGCCTGCTCCTGCTGTTTAGTTTTCACTTCTACCGGCACTCCCGGAGTGCATTGTTTTTACAAGTTTTTTTTTATATGCTTGCAACTCAATTTTGAAGCAGATATCTTCAACCGATTGAGCTGAAATTTTGTATTCACGTTTAGTTTGGATGACAATGCATGGCTGTGTGACGTCATTCTAAGTCCAACATGGCGGAACACACAAAACGGCGGACAAGTAATTTGTAATGCACTCCTACAATATGGGTATCAAATGAAAGGACTTGCTGAGAATAACTCGAAAATAAAGTGACATCACTTTAAATCCAATATGGCGGACTTCAAAAAGCTTGTCCTTAAAAAGTTTTTAACAAGTAACTTATTTTTTGCAATAACAATGTTTATATTAATCTGGGAGTCTTCAAGTCTCGAGTGAATAGGTATCTTCTAGGCAAGTATGTCCCATCTTTGGCCGCATCATCACTTCTTTCCATCAGGTGAGATAGGTCAAATGCTTGCCTATACTGTACAAAAAAAAAGTTAGATATTGAGATAGGCAGATGTTTGACCACTGTCTCACTAAATGTGACGATGGAGAACCTACGTTTGAAACATTAATTAATAAGTGAACTACTTTCAGCACTCAGCACGTGGCCACACTGAGTCATGCCAGCCATTCAGTGCGTAATGTTCCCCGTAAACCAGAACACCGACAAGGACAGTGGTTGTTTGAGGGACGTATAGGGAAATTTACCCGATTTGGTCTTTTGTTACCTGAGAATGTGTGGTATCAAGTAAGTACAACTCATCCAGCTTTTTTATAAGTTTTCAAGTTATGAGGTAACTTTTGAAGTCGGTTAAACGAGAACATCGTGAAAGTAGGCGTACAAAATAGGCATTATTGACGATATTTCAAAAACTACTGATCAGATCTTGATCAAATTTTAATGGGACCAATTAGAAAGCTACATTTTTCAAACTAAAAAAAAATTTTGAAATCGGCTCACGTGGAGAGAAGAAATGAGGAAACAGACATAAAAAAAAAAAAAAAAAAAAACAGTCGTCTTGAGTACCTCCTCCTTTTTTGGGCAGTCGGTAAAAAAAACATACATTCGAATTGAGAACCTGATTTTTTGAAGTCGGTTGAAAGTAGGCTAATTTTTTTCGCAGTTGAGTTTATTGAGTTTTTATTATATCGACTTGTTTAAATAAACTGATTGATACTGCTTTCAGAGTCTTATCTACATATCCATTGTTTACAAGTTTTTGGCGACTTTTCTTATCGTCTACTACAAAGAAGCACCCATTGGAATACTTCGTGCTACTGTAATTTTGTCGGAAATTTTCTTCATGATAGACGTGTTTATTCATCTGTTGCATGCGTTTTGGCCCGTGGTGCGTAAACACATGAGGGTGCATAGAAGAAACTTGTTCTTATTATTCTATGATGTCATTTCTATCTTGCCGATGACATGTTTCTGTAAGTAACTCTAATCATCTGCTATTTCTTTTTGAAGGGATGAGGGTACTAGCTAGATAAACTAGTACCTTTGAAGGTACTTGTGATACAAACGGGTTATGCCACTGCGCTCCACGAAATAGTGGACACCGCTCCACGAGCACTTTTTCTGACTTTTAATTAAAATAATATATGCCAGTATATTTATTCCACTGCGCTCCACGAGAAAATTATTAAGTAGACAGCAAGTAAAAGAAAATCATTTTTTTTTAAATATATGTGGTTATTACTTTTTGCTTCTTTTAGGTGTTTCTGAGAAAAAAGACTAACAAAACCACTAGTGTCTTCAAGGGTACAAAGTGAGGGTACTAGCAGTACTACTTCAGAACTTCTTATGAGCAGGCTTCGAAATTATAATCCGCAACCTTTTTACCGACTTCCCAAAAAAAGAGTTGTATTTAAGTCGACTGTATTTTTTTTTATTTGTGTTACCTTATAACTTCTCACCACGTGAGCCGATTTCGTTTTTTTTTTTAGTTTGAAAGATGTTGCTTTCTAATTGGTCCCATTTAAATTTGATCAAAATCTGATCAGTAGTTCTTGAAATATCGTCAATAATGCCTATTTTGTGGACTACTTTGACGATGTTCTCGTTTAACCGACTTTAAAAGTTACCTCATAACTTCTTTCGTTGTGAGCCGATTTTGATGATTATTTTTTTATTTGAAAGCTGGTGCTTTCCATGTAGTCCCATTTAAATTTGGTCAAGATCTGATTACTAGTTTTTGAGTTATTGTCAATAATGTATGTTCAATACGTTAAATCTGATCTAGGTTCCGAAGATAATGTGGTGAAGTCGATTTTTTTAAGCTTTGCTTGCGTTTAATTAATGTGTGATAAAAAGTAGTGGGGTAAACACTTTGATGAATAATTAAAATGTTTCCTTGTAATACAAAAGTTAATCTTGGGTATCGATAAACGTATGACAAACAATTAAACGCAAGCAAAGCTTAAAAAAACCGACTTCACCGCTTTATTTTCGGAACCTTGATCAGATTCAATGTATTGAACACGCATTATTGACGATAACTCAAAAATTAGAGATTAGATCTTGATCAAATTTTAAATGGGACCACATGAAAAGCACCAGCTTTCAAATAAAAAATAATCATTAAAATCGGCTCACAACGAAAGAAGTTATGAGGTAACTTTTAAAGTCGGTTGAAAACGAGAACATCGTCAATGTAGTTCAAAGAATACGCATTATTGACGATATTTCAAAAAAAAATAATCAAAATCAATTCATAATTGGCGGAGATATTCCGTAACATACATACAAAAAAAAACATACAGTCGAATTGAGAACCTCCTTTTTTTAAGTCGAGTGAAAAGTACGTAGTAACCGTAATTTTGACTAGAAAATATGTTTCTGAGATTTTAGTAGTCTACATTTTTATTTTCTCGGTATGTTTTAAATTATTTGTTTCTATTTCAGTGCAATTTCACTATCAAAACCCAAGATCCATTCCAATTCTTACAGTAGGAAGATGGTTGGGAATAGGCCGCATTTACAGAATCTTTTTTGCTTTTAGAGAATTCAATGACAAAGTAAGTTTGTTTCTTTGGTTTTCTTCTTATCCATGGTCGTCAATGTTTCTACAAAACCTTTAAATTGTAACTTAGGTCCAAAAAAATCAACTACAACTAATTAATACTAACTGTATTTGGTGTACAATAAAGAATTTTCTATTATATTCTATTTTAATACCGTAAATTAATAATGCACTACCCATTGGCTTAGTTGGGTGGGTGTTCGCCTTCTAAGCAGAGGTATCGGGTTCGATTCCCGGCGGGACCACAAGTTTTCTCCCTAAGGAAAATTTGTGTTTCTTTTATAAATCTTATATAAATAGTGTGTCTGTATAGTCTAGTTGATAATTCATTCAGAATTAATAAAGATTTCGTAGATATTGATGGTTATTTGATGATTTTATTTTTATTTATTATTTAGCATGCAACTGAATCGATAAAATTATTTAAGATCTGTTCCTCTCGGAAAATGCTGTACTTTATCGAGCACATGATGACTTCCTGTCTAATACTCCACGCGACGGCTTGTATCTGGTACTACATGCATACAGAAGCTGATTCTTTACATAGCTGGTACGATCTGGGATATCCAGCTCATGTCAACTCGAGGCGACTGAAATTTGACAGGTATCTTAATAATCTTAGATTTCTATATTTTTTTATGCTGGATAGGCAAGCATTTGACCACTATCTCACCTGATGGAAAGTGACGATGCGGCCGAAGATGGGACATGCTTGCCTAGAAGGTACCTCACTCTCGACTTAAAGACACCCATATTGTACTGTTTAGGGAACAGAAAAACTGGGGTCTTCAAGGTTTCGGAGACGCCGCGCCGATAGCTGATGTCATCGCGAACGTACACGCAGACACCCGAGCGTGGCTCGAACTTTTGTTCAAGATCTACTATCCTACTCATATTATAAATCCGAAAGTTTGTGTGTGTGTGTGTGTGTAAGTATGTTTGTTCCCTCTTCACGCTTTAACGGCTGAACGGATTTGGATAAAATTTGAGACGACCTTAATTATACCTAGGATTATCAAATAGGCTACTTTTTAACTTGATAATAGTGGGCGAAGCCGCGGGGCACGGCTAGTAAACTATATATACTCATAAACGCTTTCACACTCACAGCTCCACACTAATTTCGACGACTTGTTTCGTGGGTGCCGGAGACATTCACATCACATATCCAATCACAACCAGAACCTGAAACACTAATTTCTTATGGAGAAAACTTGTGTTTCCGCCGGGAGTCAAACCCGATACTTAAAAGGCGGACGCGCACCTAACTGAGCCAACGGGCAGTTCAAGAGATTGTTTGATCTAAAACTTGACGCCTCTCCACCGAGTTAGTTAAAGTAAGCAAATTGTGTTCCAGCTGGGAATCGAACCCGATACCCCGCTTAGAAGGCGAGCGTACAACCAAACTACGGGCAGTTTAATAATATAAACAGCAAATCAAAATTTAGAAAATACTGTCATGTATTTTTTTTTTTTTTTTTTTCATTTGTAACAGGCTAGTATTTGACCACTATCTCACCTGATGGTAAGTGACGATGTGATCGAAGCTGGTAAACACACTAGACCTGGAATACGCAGGCTCTCAAGGATAACTGCCGGAACACCGTATTTGGCTTGGCGGCAGACTTTCAACTTGATGGTGGTAAGCTACTTTGGTAGCAAGCCAGGCGAGCAACTCATAAAATGCTCTACCACCTCTCAAATGTCACCTGATTAACACCACCCGGGGACCACGTGTAGGGAGTCAGACTTAAGGGGTATCCTCCTACGGACGTGGGTGACTCAGCCCCCTTTTATATCTAATATAGGGTACCTATTAGAGATGAAATGTCTCTTGTGTTTATAATTATATGGTCGATGGTAATAAAAACGGTGGACCTAGAATTTGACTGACGCTCAAGGATAGCTACCAGAATACAATGTAGCGACAAAATGAGATTCCAGAGGAAAACAATAGAGAATCGGGAAAAACAAATAAAAATCAGCGGAAACAAATGAAAATCAGGGATAACAAATGATATAACATTTTATTTATATGATCTTGTCCTGTTTATTTTGGAATACGATATATTATGTCTTATCCCAAGAAGGATTAATAAAATATGAAATTTCTTTTACAGCTACAGTTCCTGCTGGTATTATTGTGCTTGTCGCTTCTTCAATGTCATATTCGGCGATGCGTTTCCTCTTGTAAGTAACTAAGTATATATATAATTACAAGATATCTATATATATAATTCTACTGTACGTGTGTATGTCACTGAACTCCTCCTAAACGGCTGGACCGATAATGATTTTTTTTGCATGCGATTGGGTGGCGCCCTGGATGGTTTAGATTCACAAATCAGCCCGGCAGATGGCGCTGCAGGGGTTGACACGGGCGAAGCCGGGGCGAATCAGTAGTAGTAGTATGTAATATATACTAGCGATCCGCCCCGGCTTCGCCCAGGTGTGATAAATGAAGTACCGCTCGACCGATTTTGTGCAAACTTCACATAAACCATCTACTAAATAGTCCAAACAAAGCCTAAACATTTGGTTTGGATAGGTAAGCTCGTTCGTGAGTTAAAAAATAACAACGAAAAGTGGCATTGATTTTTATATATATAGAAGATAGATATATATTATCCTATTTTATACACCTATCCTATTTTTATTTTTTATATCTATATTCATAATATAATAGAACTTGAAAAACTGCCCGTTGTTTTCAGTGGGTGTACGTTCGCCTTCTAAGCATCGGGTTCGATTCCCGGAGGGAACACAAGTTTTCTCCCCAAAAATATTTGTGTTTCTGGCTGTGTTTGTGGGCGTGATGTGAATGTTTCCGGCACCCACTACATAAGTCATCAAACTTAGTGTAGGGCTTTGAGTGTGAAAGCGTTTGTTTAATTAAGACGTTTGATGTTAAGATACTGGTGCCGTGAGAACCGCGATCTTATTTTAGTCATGAATTTATCAGAGCGCCTGGTTGATGCGACGCCGGATACATTTATATCACACAATCACAACCAGATCCAGAAACACTAATTTTCCTTGAGGAGAAAACTTGTGTCCCCCGGGAATCAAACCCGTTATCCCAACCAACCAACGCGCACCCAACTATGCCAAAGGGCAGGTCAATTTAAAGAATATTCTAGCTGTTGTTTCGAGTTTTTAACTAGTTACCTGACTTTTACTAATTCTATATACAGCGAGCCCAATCGATGTGGCTGACATCAATGCTGATGATCACGGGGTTTGTCTTCTTCCGGTACCGATTCATAGGCAGCATCACGTGGGAGCTCGTCATTGAGAAGTCCCGCAAATCGGACTTCATAGATCGGGTATGCTTGAGACTTCGGTATGTACAGTCAGCACCAAAGGCAGCTGACGATTGCTAATATAAGAAAGTTGCTAAACAAGAGTGATGGGCAAATTTGATTGTGCTGTAAGGTGTTTTTAAGAGGTGACGCACAGCATTTTAAACATGAAAACCACGATTAAATGTATTTTTTGTGAATGTTTTTATTGCTATATTGAAAATTTTAAAACATTACGCTACTTTTGTTGCTGTCTGTAATGCACTTAGTGTGTATTTAGAGCCAAAGTCATACCATCGACACGGTGTGTAAATATCAACCTATGACAAGAACACATGGAGGCAAACTGCACAAACCCTTTCTGGCGACGCGCGCGACGGCAAAACATATTACTACCAAATTTCTTGCCTGGTTTTTTCGGGATGACTGTACATTTGTGGATCTGGCAATTAGAGTCACTAACTATAACTATCTTTTATAGCAGTTTTGCTTCAACAATTCAAGTCATACTACTTGAAAGTTGTGGTAGGCCCCTGGAACCTAAGTCTTGAACCGTTACCGTTCTTAGTCATTACCGTTTTATAAAGAAGCAAATCAAAATTCGTCAAGGAAAAGGCTAGTAACGACTGTATTTCGATACAGGGTAACTAGCCACGCAAGCACGAGAAAATGCCCTACTAAGATGGATTTTAACACGATTTTACCTTCACCGGAAACTTGAGCTATTTGAAACTGTGAACCCAACGACCCAAGGCGGGTGTTCCAACGACGGGCGCGCCATCACGTCTTTGACACAATTCAAATACAAAATCGTTTATTCACATGGGCCCCAAAGAGGCACTCATAAAAGTTTATGACTGTACTGCTAGATTCGCAAAATTACAGCCATCTCGAGAAGAACCTTTTTTTTTTTTTTTTTTATTTGTGACAGGCTAGTGTTTGACCACTATCTCACCTGATGGTAAGTGACGATGTGATCGAAGCTGGTAAACATACTAGACCTGGAATACGCAGGCTCTCAAGGATAACTGCCGGAACACCGTATTTAGCTTGGCGGCAGACTTTCAACTTGATGGTGGTACGCTACTTTGGTAGCAAGCCAGGCGAGCAACTCACAAAATGCTCTACCACCTCTCAAATGTCACCTGATTAGCACCACCCGGGGACCACGTGTAGGGAGTCAGACTTAAGGGGTATCCTCCTACGGACGTGGGTGACTCAGTTCCCAAACCTAGCAATAAACTAGGCGGCGCATATTTTTGTATTTTTTTTAAAACACTCTTTCTGAAACAGGAATGATGTAAACATAAGTATATCTATATTATAACGTCGCCAGATAGCACTGGTGCAGTTTGCCTCCCTGCATCCATTAGCAAATAACATTGTAAACTTACAAATTTTCTGCAGTATTTCCACATGATACGATACTTGAAACTCCGCGGCACGCCCTCGTGGCTAGTTGATCAAGCCAAGCAATACAAGCAGCAGCTCTGGCACATGAAAGATGGCGTTCTGAGGTCGAACCACTTGCAGAAATTACCAGTCCCCTTGCAAATGGAGCTCATTTTCGACATTAATGTTGGAGACTTTCATAATACGTTGCTGTTCAGAGATACAGGTAAAATGCCTTCTTTTTAGTTAGGCGTCAGTATAACATTACCTATATTACAAAATTTTAATCTTTTTTCAAGTCTTGACCCTACAAATAGCAACCCTGAATATTTCACGTCTCTATCTACTCTAGTGTAATCTTCAATTAATTATCAGAGCGTTTGGTCGAAGCAACTCGTGACCAAAATGCTGTGAGTGTGAAAGCGTTTTATAGAATTGCTTCGCTAAATTATTGTGTTCAATGCATTTAAAATCTTGACGAAAACTATAACAAAATCCAACAAATTCTTACAAATCACGATTTTGCGAGATTTGCAACTCGGAACGTAAAATGCTGTCTCAGTTCGATCTTGCGGATGCGGGTAGAGAGAAAAGAATTCGCATATTTTCGAGCTCTTCGTGTAAATGCAGTCCAAGATATTGTGCTAAACTAGAGCTTTAATTTATTAGAATTCTATATAAACTGTATGAAAAACTGCTGTGGTGCAAGGTAAATCATAAAATCAAATTTTATAATTAAAATTTTTAGGAACGCAGATTAAGTTCCTAAAAATTTAAATGATAAAATTTTGATTTTGAAATTTAGAACTCTTGCTTAATACTTTAAGCTAAAAAAAAGGGTTCCGTACCTAATTACAAGCTTTAAGCTTTAGTTTCACCTGTTCCGTTGTCCATCTGTCGATCTGTAATCAAATCTTGCAAGCTAAAATAGACCCTCTTCCCGATGAGACTCAAATATAGTGTACTTAATAGTACTAAGCTAAAATAGACCCTCTTCCCGATTGGACTCAAATGTAGTGTGCTTATATATCTTCGATGACAATTAAATGATATGATACGATAGAGCTGGTCTGATGATGGAGACGGAAGATGGGATTCGACGGGTTTATCTTGCTAAGTTAGAAGTTGCTATGGAACTTCTAACTTAGCTAGATAAACCCGTCGAATTTGGGCTCGTTTGATTCGTCTGCACAAGTTATTTAGTTTTATAGGCCTTTTTTATTTACAACTAGTAAGAGCTTGATTTAAAAAAAATATATATATTACTTTTTTATGTTTTATTTTATTTTTGGTTTTATAAAACTACTACTACTTTTATTGTGATTAATGAATTAATATGAATTGAAATACATGTATTCCATTTTTACTCGCAGATGAAGCCTTTATGCGCCAGATCTCACTCCTTATGAGACACGAGTTGTTCTTAGCTGGTCAGCACATTTGGAACCAGGGTGTTGTGAAAAGTGGTATGATCTGCATCAAACGAGGAGTCATCGAGATGCTTTCTGACGAAGATGACGAAAGTCCAATGATTGCATTTAAGGAGGGAACTGTAAGCAAAATGTTATGTCTTCATCAGTTTTTACACACTTTAGGATTATTTAGAAACAATGGTTCATTCGAATTGCGAAACTCGAATCCGGTTGGCTTAGTATCTTAAGTATCGGTTCGATTCCAGAAGAGAACATTAGTTTTCTCCCGAAGGGAAATTTGTGTTTCTGATTCTGGGTGTGATTGTTCGAAACTCGAATCCAGTTGGCTTAGTATCTTAAGTATCGGTTCGATTCCAGGAGAGAACATTAGTTTTCTCCCGAAGGGAAATTTGTGTTTCTGATTCTGGGTGTGATTGTATGTGTGATGTTAATGTTTCCGCCACTCACGACAAAGGAAGAGGTACTCAATGCGACTGTATTTTTTTATGTGTGTTACCTCATAACTTCTTTCCACGTGAAGTGATATTGAACTTATATTTTTTTGTTTGAAATTTGTTGTTTTCCCATTGGCTCCAATTAAATTTGATCAAGATTTGATGAGTAGTTTTAAAGTTATCGTCAATAATGCGTGTTTAATACATGTAGAAGCTTGCGATTAATTATTCTACTATGCTCGTTTTTATTTTTGTAAACGACGTTTTCTCGAAATTAAATCTAGCAAGATCGAAAAATTTCATAAAAATCGTTGTAGCCGTTTCCGAGATTCAGATTATATACATACAAGAATTGCTCGTTTAAAGGTATTAGATATTTTTCTCATAAATAATATGGAGTTTCTGCCTGTTGTTTAGTTTTTACAAGCAAGTTACAACTTTTTTAGCAGGTTTATTACGCGGGGTATAGCGGAGCTTTGGCAGGATATTATATTTACGACTTAAAAAAACGCGTTCACATTCACAGCCACACATTAAGTTCGTGTGTCGTGGGTACCGGAAATATTCACATCACACATACAATCACAACCAGAACCAGAAACACAAATTTTCCTTTGGGAGAAAACTTGTGTTCCCGCCGGCAATCGAACCCAATACCCCTGCTTAGAAGGCGAACGCCACCCATCTAAGCCAACGGGCAGTTCACTTGCTTTTAGTATTCAAATTCAACGCAGAAAAGTATGTCTATTATGTTCTTTTACACTCTAAATCTCAAAAATATTCAAGACCATGTGTATGCTTTTCAGGTGCTCGGTGAGCTGAGCTTATTCTATTCGATTCCATCAAAAGTAACGGTGAAAGCAGCTACTTACGTGGAAATCCAGGTGAATGCTGAATATGCGAATATTTTATTCGTAGAATTTAAAATATTATAAAACTGGTATAATACGGCTTTTAGGTCGAGATTATGTATGAGGTTCCTGTAAATAGTAGGTGTACCTTTATAATACTAATATTGAAAATCCAAAAGTTTGTGTGTAAGTATGTGTTCTTTACGCTTTAAAGGCTGAACGGATTTGGATGAAATTTGGAATGTACATATCTTATACCTAGGATTAACTCATAGACTACTTTTAAACTTGATAATAGCGATCAAAACTTTGAGATATTTGGTAGTTTTTGTATACACTTGAGAAAATCTCAAGACAAAAACAAATTAGCTGCCACATAGAGGGGAAGGGGTTTGGACCCGAGTGTGTAGTGTTTTTTGGTAAAAAAAGTGTTGAAATATACGTACTTTAAATATCGCTAGTCCATAACCAGCCACTATATATATTATACTTTGTTGTTGGTAAATTGTATTGCAAATGCGAATTGGCTAGAACTAGCGGTAAAACATTTGATAATAAGTGACATAAATTGAGAGTTCAAGGCAGGCAACCAAAGTGCTAAGAACTCGTATACACTCTATGTGCAGGTAGGTTCATGCCTAGTTCCAGGATCACTGATAGCGAACAAAACGTAGTAACAATGGTTCGTCGAGCACGCTGATTCAGATCTTTCAATTGCACTTCTCCTATTTTACCAGTCAGCGGTTCAGTATTTTATAGGTCACAGTTTCACGTCCGTCACGAACGCGTTTTTACATTTTATCGCGTGGGAACGCGACACCTTTCGTTACGTATTGGAAATAAATCAATGCAATATTTTTGGTGGAACACGGTACAATTTAATATAAGCGCTGCATTGATTGTTATCAAGTGTATCTTTTATAGTTCTTGAAAATACAATCTAGCGTTTCTTTCACTGATAATAATGTTAGCATTGATTTACACGTGTTGGAATTATGAAGATATCAAACTAATACTGGACTATCTCTTCGGGCCAATTGCCTATATTTCCTAAAACTAAACTAAAACTATATACAGCAAAGAATTAATTTACCTACAAGACATGGAGCCTATAGGCAAATCAAGTGCTCAAGCCCACTAACAGTGGGTAACGTTCCCATAAACTAATATTATAAATCTGAAAGTTTGTGTGTAAATGTAAAAGTGTTTAGGTACGTTGGTTTTTTCTTTACGCTGTAAAGACTATACGAATTTGGATGAAATTTGCAATGTACATATCTTATGTACCCAGTTGGCGCAGTGGACAGGTGCTCGCTCTCTGCGCCGTGGGTCCTGGGTTCGATTCCCGGCAATCGCACAAATTCCTTCCCAAGGGATATTTGTGCTTCTGGTTCTGGGTGTAATGTGTGTGTGTGTGTGATGTGAATGTTTCCGGCCCCCACGATACAAGTCTTTGAACTTAGTGTGGGGCTGTGAGTGTGAATGTGTTTGTTTGTTTGTTGTTTATACCTAGTATTAACACATAGGCTACTTTTTAACGCTTAGAGAAAAATCTTCCCAGAAACAATAATTTTAATGTATGTAGATAGAAGGTATCAATTTACCATGAGCTATATTTTTCGGGTACCATCGCAACTAACTTTCGCAACCAGTTGTCAACAAAGACTTTAATTGCTACACGCGTCGATTTTAGAGCATATATTGCCTAGAACAGTCCTTTGGCTTGAGTAAGAATACCCAGATTGCGTTCTATTATATACTAAAGCTCTCCTTCACTAATTTACTTCCTTGGCTATGCTTGTTACAGGTTTTGAACAGAACGGATTTTATGCGCGTTGTAGCAGAACATCCGTACATGCTCGATCACATAAGGAAAAAAATAAACACGAGAATGAGTAGTATGCGATCGAGACAGGTAAATACAAAATTTTAATTTGAATAAAGCTTTTAGCTATACTGTCAGATTCCATAGCAACTGTTGAGATATTTCATTATTTTTTTTCGGGATTTTCGGGTGTATTACATACAGCCAGGAACAATTAATATTGGGGACCATTCCCTAGAAACCTTACTAAAACCTGCACTTGCAATAAGATCAGAATATTCTGGTGGTGGGCAGGCGAACGCTTGTTTGAAGGTAAAACGTAAAACTCACCAGGGTGGTACGGCAACAAAATACTGCGTACGATGAGACTCTGACAACTAACGTGGCGGTATGACTACTTGCGAGTCCTCTTTGGGGCGGTACCAGCCTTTTGCCGAATTGTCTAATACAGTATTGTGGTGGCAGGCCTGATGGGAATAGTCACGAAGAATCACGAGATGTACAATACACATCGACGTTAAGAATTAATTTGAGAAATAAATAAATCTATATTCTATATAATTATAAATCCATAGCCGCATGTAGAAGATGATCTTTATTGAAGACCTTTTTTTTTGTTCTGTTCTTTTATTTTAATTGCAAGAAGGTTTGTATGAATATCATTTTTTTTAACAGTGCGTAGCCGTTCGCTAGTTTTGATCAAATGTACACAATTTTAAACTATTGTTAGATATAATTGCTTCACATCTGAAATAGTCACCCGTTAATAAGATTACTATATTAAACTTTACTATGGTATATACCTACCGTAATACACAGTATATACAGTCTATAAATGCCTACTTATACTAGACATCACTGCGTTCCAATTTCTTAAGCAAATCTAACAGATTGTTAATTCACTTAGGAGGCAATAATGATACACGACGAAGCCGATTGGAGACTTATTCGAACCCAGTACCGACCTTTGAAAGTGCTCAAAGAAAGGTTGGCAGGCCTTGACGAGGAAGACTCTACATTCGTAGACAATTCTCACATGTATTACAAAGGTATTAAAGACGAATTTCCTTTAAGAATAAGATAGAAACTCTCGCCTCAAATATTTAATTTTCCAGATGAGAATAATGTCGGACAGCCGAAGTTCATTGAAGAGTTTTTAGAGCTGTATGAAATGACGGATAATGTAACGACTATTGACGCTCCTCGGATATGCCTGAGGTCGACTTTTCCGTGGATATTGGAACCGAATACTGATTTTGTGAGTGCTTGAGATGTAATAAAATTTGGGTATTGTTTTATAGGAAATGGTGGAATTCTATTTGAACAAAAAATGTCGATGACTGACTGAATTTCATAAGTTTTTTTTGAGGTTGCTGTAAATTTGCGAATCTAGCATAACTTTCATACATACATATAGTCACCCCTCTTTCCCATTGGGGTAGGCAGATATTACATCTCTCCATCTGCTACGATCTTGACACACATCTTTCGCTTCTCCTACATTCATGCATGCCTCTATGGGGCCTACTTTGAATTTATAATTATAGTATAGTAGATTATATTTTTTTACTTGTGAGTAATGTTTCATATTTATACACATTCTTTCAATACAATACCTACTTCATCACACTTCTTTAGCAATGTGTTTAGGAAAAAAAATACAACATTAATTTTTTCATGGAAATCATGTTAATTTCGAAAAAATTTGCTGTGAATTAAATTAAAAAGTCATAATCTACACCAGACTTAATATCTCGTTAAGTTTTATGAGTGTAGATAGATAGATAGATTAACTCTTTATTGTACACCAATTAAAAAAGAAAATAACAGCAAACAATTACATTAAAAATAATTTAGGCTAGTACAATGGGCGGTCTTATCGCTTAAAGGGATCTCTTCCAGATAACCTTTGGATGGAGAGGAGATAGCAAAATAATTTTGGGACTGTGGTGTACTATAGTTCTAAACAAATTATATATAAAAAAATAAAAATAAAGTTGTAAATACCAAATATGTAACAAATACATAAATATGATACATTATAGTTATACATATTATATTGTATACCTACTTAAACAATTACATAAATATACATATATATATAAACAAATAAAACTTATATATTAATAAGATATTATACCGATATTCATAACTTTATACCAATTTGAGATAAGTAAATTATTTTACATTTTCTTTAAATGAGTACAGTGATGGAGAGTTTCGGATACTGACAGGTAAGCGTAATAACATAATACACTGCAGCAGTGAGTGCAAACATTATTGTGTTTCGGATTAAATGGTTTCCAGAGAGATTTAACGTCTAATATCCCAGGCCGACGAGCACAGTGCTTTACCGCACAAGATTATGACCTATATAAAACTTGTCAAACGTCATCCATTTATGGTTGACATACCTCCAGTTCGTTCGAAGCGTTTTGCTTCTACGTTCATCATCCGTACAGCGAAGGAGTGGAACTCATTGCCTGCGTCTTTGTTCCCTGAGCGGTATAATCTGGGTGTCTTCAAGTCTAGAGTGAATAGTTACCTTCTAGGCAAGCATGTTCCATCTTTGGCCGCATCGTCACTTTCCATCAGGTGAGATCGCGGTCAAATGCTTGCGTATCTAGAAAAAAAAAATTAAGTTCAAAAATCTCTGGGTGACACTGAACTTTAATGGGCAAGCGTGACAGTTACCTTCAGGCGAGCAACTTGCTTGTTTCGTCTCTCAACTATATAAAAAAAAATATATAAATAAATAATCATGCTACTCCATAAATTTTCCCAATTTAGATACTACAATGCCTTTTGTAGCATCGATTCTGTAGTTATGATTTGTTGTTCTGCATTTGGCACTGACACCAGTATCGCATCGGCCAATCACAAGCATACATTTACCTCATCTTTCCCCGCTGGTGAATTTTGTTATAAAAGGAAATCGTTCTTATGCGCTATCAACAGATTTAAAACCTTTAGATATACTATTTCAGTAAAGGTATGTAGTGAAATAAAATTTTCGTAACAATGGCGTATTCAATAAGTTTCCAACTTAGGCCGCATCGTTACTTTCCATCAGGTGAGATAGTGGTCAAATGCTTGCCTATCCAGCATAAAAAAATCTTCCTTTTCCCATTTTCACAGAAAACAAATGTTCAATATAAAGCCGAAGAAAAAGCTTGTGAAATTGAATAAAACTCCAAAACTTTTTCTTTCAGACAAATTTATTCGACATAGCACATTTCATAATCGTGTTGTATGTGTGTGTTATTACACCTCACTTCGCGTTACAAAATTTGCAGACCGATCTTGAGAAGATCCTCAACACGATTGTTACGGCTGGATTGTTGCTTAACATTTATTTGCAGCTCACCACTGCTATAATAGAGAAGGTAGGGATCAAAATATATGTAATTTCCATGTTTATACAATGTGTAACAGAAAGGTGTAGTAACTCAATCCACGCATGTAGCTCCATGTATAGAGTCTAAGAGGAACTTCTAAATTCGCAGCTGAAGCATGAATATTCAGTTCGATAAATTAAAGTTTCTAAAAAATTTGTCAATTGCAACCCTATTTCAACTGCTACCGTTCTACACCATAAAGTCTTTGGACCTCTGACACTGGTGACCACAAGGATTTCGTAGCTTTACAAACCGTAGGTTTGTTTCCTATCTCGATGGCCATAACAAATGTCAAGGTCACGCACAGATGTCGTCGTAGTGTTGTCAAAAATTGAAGCAAAATATGTTTTTTAATTTTTGAATGAAAAAAATATCTACGATTTCAACTTATGTTATCTGGCTAACGATTCCTGGCACGATTCACATACACACCACCAAGTATTACTACACCTTTTTGTTACAGATTGTATCATATGTCTAATATTTGTATCTTTCGCGATTCATATCACTAAATATGTAATAATAATAATAATAATAGGTAATATACAGAAAAAATATTGCTTTGTACTTTGGGATCGAACCTCCGTCCATAGTCTCATGCACTATTGCTCTAACCGCTGAGCTACTCAAGCCCTGCCTGAAGTGATATTTTCCTTTCCTTATTATTAACGACTAATGGGAAAGCGTGACGTCATCTACTAGGTATACTTTATATTACTATGTAGATCATCGGGCTACTTTACGCTAAAAACTAATCATTGTATACTAATAAAAATAATGAACACTCACACTCAAAACCCTACACTAAGTTCGATGATTTGTGTTATGAGTGCCGGAAACATTCACACCACACACACACACAATCTCAATCAGCAATTTATAAAATATTAGAGGAGGTTGACTTCTCAGTCACGTTCTACGAACACCTACGGATATTTCGCTTTATTTTTCTTTTTTTATTTGTTTACTTATCTGTGGCACCTTTATACAGTTTTAGTCACTCGTTTCGGTTTTAACCATTACCGTTACTCAGAAAATTCTACTAATATTATAAATCCGAAAGTTTTTGTGTGTGTGTTTGTTCCCTCTTCAAGCTTTAATGGTTAAACGGATTTGGATGTAATTTGGAACGTACATAGACTATACCTAGGATTAACACATAGGCTACTTTTTAAAGCAAGTGTTATATACTTTGCTATTATGGTGAGTACTTACAATTTGTTTTGAATTTTTTTTTATTGTCTTACTTAAACCAAACGTTATAAATATACCTATTGCTATCTCATATTTCTGTATTTAAGTATTTATTGATTGAACAGAGTACCTTTTCGAATATTTCTGAATTATATTTATTTGTTTTTTATTTTATTTTTTATTTCGTCAATCCAACAGCGTTACATGACATAATATAAAAAAATTAAGTTATTATACATAAAGTAAGGCCAGAAAAATAATACACTATAGATTTTACATTTACATTTAACGAACTAGAGGAGTATAGAGGTATCTCGTATTGCATTGCGAGTATATACATTTTACGGGATATAATTATGTTTCAATAATTTCATAAACACCTAAACATGTATAAATGTATAATGTATAACTTACTACCTAAAACAATTAGCAGCAAAATTTGTTTCATCAAACACAACAAAACATAAAACACAATATATTGTATGTAATGGACATAAGGTATAATGATTGCCTCTTTTTACACAGTACGTTAAGAAAGTTACAGTAAAAGATATAGCTGAAGTCAAAATGGCTACTCTTGGTTTCTATCTGGACATCATGTCGGTGTTCCCTATACACATATTTACGGACACGTTGGATCCTCAAGGAGAGACTGTGGCGGGGCAAGTGGCTAAATTGTTACCGATATTGCAAGTGTGGCACATTTGGGACTATCTCGGGAAATGGGAAAAGAACTTTAACGCTAACTTAAAGGTAAGTGGGTATTGATATCACATATAAAGAGAAAGACGGGTAGTAAAAAACGTTCGACATGATGCAACACAACATAACAGAACATAACGCAATGCTACGCAAGGCTACGCAGTCCTACGCAATGCCTGATTATGCTACGCAATGCTACGAATTGCTGAGCAACTCTACACAATGCTACGCAACACTAAGTAAGGCTCAGCAACATTATACTATTCTACGCTATGCTACGTAATTTTGGAGAGTGTGCTCAGGAATTACATGATATAATTCTTCCATGCCCTTTTTACCATCAAACAACAAGACAAACTGTCAATCGTCATCCATTTATGGTTGACATACCTCCAGTTTGCTTAAAGCGTTTTGCTTCTACGTTCATTATCCGTACAGCGAAGGAGTGGAACTCATTGCCTAAGTCTTTGTTCCCTGAACGGTACAATCTGGGTGTCTTCAAGTCTAGAGTGAATAGGTACCATCTGGGCAAGCATGTTCAATCTTCGGCCGCATCGTCACTTTCCATCAGGTGAGATAGCGGTCAAATGCTTGCCTATCTAGCATAAAAAAGGTGAAGCAAAGGGGTGTGTGAATCCACCCACTTAAAACACCCCCGGGAGCAGGTTCTCGCCGAGGTGGGGTAAGATAGACGCACTAGCAGTCACTATCTTGCCCCAGCGGAAGGCCCGGATGCAAACTGGGCCACTGTGCCTATAGAGCAAGGTCCTTGCTCACCAAAGCCACCCTCCAATGTAATGCTTAGCAACGTAAAGAAACGCTATACTACGCTACGCTACGCAACGCAATGCAATGCTACGTGAACAAAAATAATATAACACTTAACACAACAGCTTAACAGAAACACTACAACGTAGCAATTTAGACATACATAACGAATATATTATATCGATAATCAATGTGTAGAAATGACCTTAAGTAGATAACACAAATTATCCATTCAAAAGTAATTACATTTGTGTTTTTTGATAAAATTTATATGGGACCACCTCTAAAGTATATATAATTTTGAGAATCGGTCCAAAAATTGGGGAGAAATCGGAGAACCTACATAAAAAAATACATACAGTCGAACATAGAACCTTTTTGAAGTCGATTAATAACACGCTTGCTTAGTAAACACCTATCCACTCTTTTCATCAACAATCCCATATTATACTTCACGTGAAACACAGTTGACGGTATGGTAATCCTATCTTTTGCGGTTCTAATAATAAAAAAGGAAAACCTTCGTGCAAATAGTATTTTAAACGTTGAGGAAATCGCATGGCCGACTGTCTAGATGTTTGGTAGTAAAATGCTGATGCGGGAATTAAATCATGAAGTTTCCTTGAATACTCTCGTGATGCAATTTGTAGAAACCTTACATCTTACTACTTTTACGTTTTTTTTTTTGTACGGCTCCAAGTTTTTCCCACTTTCCCTATCCGAGAAAAAGGAATAGACATAATGATAATCATAAGATATATCATAATAGTAAAAGTTTTTTTTGTCGTTGGCCAAATCATCACTTATAATTGCATCGGCTGATATAGCGGACTATCACTAGGCTATTAGAGATGATAAAAAATCAGAGGTAAAAGGCAGTTAGTTGTAGTTTTACTTATACTGTTAATATTGTTATCTTTGGTTTCAGTTCCTCAATGCCATGAAATATATCATCATTTTTATAATCTTATGTTATTGGTCGGGATGTTTTCTCTTTATTTACGCATGCCCTAGGAGAATGTGTCGAGACGTAAGCGCTTTTCATTTCACTCTTGATACTATAGGTATACTTGAGAGCTATTAATTACTCCTTTTATATATATATCAAAATCAAAATAGTTTATTCACATGGACCTCAATAAGGCACTCATGAAAGTATGACTGACTGAATATGACTGTTCTGCCAAATTCGCAAAATCTTCATACAGCCATCTCGAGAAGAACCTGGAAAGAAACTCGACGGTGCATTATTTTTTCATACATTTTTTTTATCATTTTTAAACACCAATACATAATTATATTATTATCTATATAGATCATGGTTAATGATGACTAGGTTTTGCCTGCGTCTTCATCATAAACTTTAAAAAAATACCATTGAGTTTTCAGGCTTAGGCCATAGACTCCGATTAAGTTTTTTATGATAGTGACTCAAGATATTAGATCTAAAGAAATTATAATTACTTTCGGATCTGTCTTGCAATTCGATTATTGTATCATATTTGGCAAAATCGACGTGTGTGTGTTCAATTATGTTCGTAATCTCTGAACACAATTTTGAGTTTAACTTTATCGTAGATCTTGTTTTTTCTTACTAGCAGATTTTGTTTAAGCATCTCGTTACTAGTTCTGTGGGATTTGGACATATCTTATCACCATCTATAATAATTAACATGAGCAAAGTCAGTATCCAGCTAACATCAATGTTTTTTACTTCCATCAATTGCATAGGTATTATGCTTTTCCACATTATTTCGTACTAAACATAAACAAACGGATTCACACTTACAGCCCCACAATAAGTTCAAAGACTTATGTCGTGGGTGCCGGAAACATTCACATCACACACACATTACACCCAGAACCAGAAGCACATATATCCCATGGGAAGGAAATTGTGCTCCTCCCGGGAATCCAACCCAGAACCAACGGCGCAAAGGGCAGAGAACTCCACTGCGCCAACTGGGTCGTCATAACATACATGTTTACTTATAATAACTTTTTAAGAATTCATGGATGTCCCAACTTGTCTACTGGGAGACGAAAGTGTTCGTGACAAATGATGCGAAGCACGAAAGGCCGGTTATATCTGCGCTCGTATTTGGCACATCTGTGTTAACAAATTCTGGTATATCTGAAATAGCGCCAGGTTCAAATGACCTTATAGTGGTAAGTTATTTTATATATTCAATTAACTTCCAAAAAAGAAGTTTGACTCGACTGATAAGGCTTTTTACCCGACTGCCAAGGAAGGGTTATGTTTTTCGCACGTATCTTGTATGTTTGTTGTACAATTCTTTATTACCTCGTATTTTCTAAAGGGTATAATTTAGACGGCCACAAAAATTCAAAAAGGTATAAAAAAACCTTAAACTACTGTTATCCAATTCGGTTCTGTCGGTGAAATTTTATTTCAGGAAACGTAATTTGGTGACCATTTATGCATTTTGGTTACCGTTTAGAATTTGGTAGTAAAATAGTTACTTTTTTGGGCGGTGTTTATATACAAGCCTTTTCGATGGAATAATCTGCTTTTGTTATAAACGTCTCATAAGCGTCTTATATAATGTAATGTGTGTGATGTAAATGTTTCCGGCACCCACGATACTAGTCATCGAACTTAGCATGGGGCTGTGAGTGTGAAGCCGTTGATATTATGTTAAATATAGCTTAAATTTGCAGTGAACAAGCTGTTGTTTCAGAATGTCAGAATGTACCTATGTGTTCAAACACCAACTTCAACATTCGAGTGAGAAATCGTATTTTTCTAGCAATTTCGAACTGTTCTGAACAGCCAAACAGTTCTCTGAAAGCCATAAAAAATGTCAAACTGCGGCCTACGCGAGTTGATTCGTTTCCATTGTTTGCGAACTGCTGAACAGTTTTACAGCTTCCTTTAAATTTTCCGGCATAATACGGTTTCAGCATGTGTCCTTGGGATAAAAAATAACCTAAGAATATTTGAATAAAATTGTGGATACTTACTGAAACTTGCATACATCATCATCATGGCCATCCCCTTTTTACAGTTAGTATAGTCGGCACAGTATTAAATCTTCCTCGAAGAAGAGTAATTTGCGTAATAGTGAATAAAACAAAAGTATTCACACTCACAGCCTCACACTAAGTTCAAAGGGAAGTGTTTCCGTTTCAGCTAGGGCAAAAATGCTCTCGTATGAAGGCAGTTCTCCTCCATGGGTCGCATTTCTCAACCGATTGTCGTGAAATTTAGTGAGCAGATTTGATAATTGTTTGTTCTTTATTACATTTTCTGATTTTTTTAATGGCGGACTTTTTAAAACGTAAAATAAAACTTATTTAAGCCATTTTGAAAAATACGCGAGGTCTTCAGCTCACAGAATCACTAGTCACTGCCGATATATAATTTAAAAAAAACGCTTTCACACTCACAGCCCTACACTAAGTTCGATGACTTGCGTCGTGGGTGCCGAAAACATTCACATCACACACACAATCACAACTAGAACCAGAAACACAAATTTTCCTTGGGGAGAAAACTTGTGTTCCCGCCGGGAATCGAACCCGATATGCTTAGAAGGCAAACGCTCACCCAAACTAAGCCAACGGGCAGTTCAATGGGCATTATATAGGTAAATATCTCTACAACCACAATTAAAAATTTCACAATTAAAAATTTCTGATATAACTATAATTACAACTAAAATAACAAACAAAATAATAGTTTAACAAAAATTCCTAGCCTAAGTAAATTGAATAACGCGATCCATCATCTCGGGACGTCTTGTTAACTTACGTTGATGATAGATGAGACAAGCAAAACGTTATTTTACAGGTGGCATTTATATTTATCTTCGGGGCGTACCTGTTTTGTTTCTACAGCGCTACCATCTGCAGCATTTACTTACTTTCTACACAAAGAAAACTGAATTTCAAGGTACGTAAGACTCTTTACAAACTTTATGTTTTATATTATTTATTCTTCAGACATTGATATTTTTTTTAGGACATAAAAAAGATGTATAAAAGGCGAGCTTAACCCTTCACAGAGTTTTCTTCCAACAAACTCTTTAAGTAGGATATAATTTATAAGAGCGAGAAGGTTGTTGTGTACATAGAAATATGATAATAATACAAGATAACAATGTGCGAAAATGTTGTTTTATCTTTCCCTTGGTCATCGCATCACGCGTGAATGGATGGAACAATTTCAACAATCAATCATTCATCAATAATTGTCAGGAGAAGGTTCTTATGAAAGAAAATTTTATCCCGAAATTCCTTACGCGGGTAAAACCGCGGGGCGCAGCTAGTAGATATATGAAATGAAATCGTGTCGCTTGCCTGATGGTAAGCGTCACTCTTGACGATTACAATTCAGTGCTACCCAAAGTTATGAACTTATACGGGTCAAAATCAGTGCTACCCAAAGTTATGAACTTGTACGGGTCAAAATCAGTGCTACTCAAAGTTATGAACTTATACAGGTCAAAATCAGTTATACCCAAAGTGATGAACTTATACGGGTCAAAATCAGTGCTACCCAAAGTTATGAACTTATACGAGTCAAAATCAGTGCTACTCAAAGGTATGAACTTATACGGGTCAAAATCAGTGCTACCCAAAGTTATGAACTTATACGGGTCAAAATCAGTGCTACCCAAAGTTATGAACTTATACGAGTCAAAATCAGTGCTACTCAAAGGTATGAACTTATACGGGTCAAAATCAGTGCTACCCAAAGTTATGAACTTATACGGGTCAAAATTCTGCGCTGCAAAGAACAGCGCTCGTCACTGTAAGATATTAGATGTTAAATCTCTTTAAGCCCTGAATTTCACAGGAAACATTGCCCTTCAATCCGAAATACTGTAATGTTTGCACACTACTACTTGCTGGCTGAATGTCTGGCAATGATGTGGTACTGCCCAGGCGGACACTATAATAATCTTACCATTACAAGATTTTAAGCTACTTATGTAAAACAGTTTGACAAGGGCAACTATGACGTCATTATGTTCTGAACACATTATTTCTTACTACCAAATACCGAAACGCATAAAGGGCATCATGTTATAATAGTTTTTTTTATGTCAGCAACATTTTGTAATTTTCCTTACAATTTTTAGTTATACTAACATAATCTATGGGTTGATTGCCGATATTAATTAAAACGATATACATCTATACAGTAAAGACTTAAGTTACCTACAAGCCACTGAGCTTATAGGTAACTCAAGTGCTCAAGCCTGCTACCATTGGGTAGCGTTCTTATTATACTGGCGGCATTGCCTGTCTGAATTGCAATACTTACGTCGTTGAGCCAAATAAGTACCAGACTTGTCTGTTGAAACCTTCCTTAGTAGAAACTAGTTCACCAGAGCTTCGTTCGTAAATCAGCAGTAGCACCATGTAAAAGTGAAAGTTGGTTTGGGTAGCAATGTCGAATATATTTCAATTATATCACTATTTTCCTCAATTAAAAGCGTACGGTCATTTCTATACACAATAATCACCTGTCACTCTTACGAACACACATGCTCACGAAAATTACCTGAATATATCTTTATACACAGACACTTTACAGTTATTTATATGTACAAAGATTTTTTTAATACTACACTGCTACACACCATAACCTACACAAAAAATAGCAATGAACTAAAAGATATAGAAAATTATTACCATAAGATTAATAATAATTACTAACACTTTATCAAAATTACTATTTTGTATACATAGATAAAAAAATACAACTACAATTACTGTAAAGGATACCTAACAATAAGCTATATTATGTGTTACCGAAGAGGGTTGCTGTAACCCAGCTATACAGGCTCTTAGGAGACCTAGTGCTGGGGACAGAGAATCACAAAGTACATAATATCGCAATTATTATTCATGTAAATATTGTATCCTAAATCAAAATTTACCAAACACTGTTCTTCCTGAATAAATAACTTTTATCTTTATCTTAATAAACACAAAAAAAAATTATCACGGCTCTAAACAAGTCAACAGTCTCAAAGTCGACCTATTTATCTATTTAAAGCCGTAAAAAGCATTAATTATGTTACATTTACACAAACCCTTCGACTTTTCCCAGTAACGTTGTTCCCTTTCCTTCAGGAATCAATGAGGGAACTCTTTTATTTCTTATCGGTTAATCACGTGAGCGGAAAAATCAAGGCGAGAGTGAAAAAGTTTTTCTGTGTACAATGGTAAGCTCATTCTGCTAAGTAACTTGGGTGGTTGGCGGAGAAGGTTCCTTGGGAGCAAAATGTACAAAGTTCACCCTGTTTGTGTACTTTTATTTCTGTTTATTCTCATCAATGATACACTTTCTAGGTATTACAACAATGCGGTTTCTACGCAGGAAATCTTTAGAGACATGTCTGCCAATATTCAACAGGAAGTGTTGTCTGTACAAATGGTTGATATACTAATGTACTGCCCATTATTTCAAGTAAGTTACTACTATAAGATTACTATGTACTTAGTATCATCAGTACGTATACAGGGTAATTAGTAAAATACCAGATAGTGCTCAGACCCCGATTCTTGTTTTAACCCTTGCCCGTTTAGTTCTATGACTTTCTGAATGCTACATTTTCCGTGTGTATGTACGATGTATTTATTCTACAGAATTCATCCTATCCTACTTAATATTATAAATGCGAAAGTTTGTGTGTGTGAATGTTTGTTACCACGTATCTCCGTAACTAATAAGCCGATTTGGATGAAATTTTGTAGATAGAGATTTTGGATTCGATAGAGCGACGCGCAAAGAGGCTAATTAACAATGACGCTTTAGTTGAAGCCAAATTACAAAGTCTTGAACATCGGCGTAAAGTTGCAAGCCTGTCGGTATTCTATAAAATACATTACGGTGAATGTGCTCAGGAACTACACAACCTTGTTCCCGCTTCACCTTTTTTCCACCTTACATCTAGAAGAACGGCGTATTTATGGTTGAGATACCGTTCGTTCGAACGAAACGTTTCGCGTCTTCGTTCATTTATAGAAAAGCAAAAGAATGGAACGCTTTGCCGTCGTCTGTGTTTCCCGAAAGGTACACTTTGGGTGTATTCAAAAGTAAAGTGAATAGGTATTTACTAAGCAAGCGTGCTCCACCTTAGACTACATCGTCACTTTCCATCAGGTGTGATTGTGGTCAAACTATTGCTTAGTCTGTAGTTTAGGTTCCGAAATAACACATAGGCTATATATATTTATTTAACTTAAAAAACGCGGGGCGCGGGCGAAGCCGCGGGGCACGGCTAGTAATTAATAGTTGTTTAAACTTCCGGCAAAGAAAGGCATCGCCGATCCGCGCCTCTTAATATGCATGCGAACGCCAAGATAAATTATATATTTTAAAATTATGTGTAAAATCATAAAACATAATTTGTAGTAGTCGGACCTAGAAAGACGTTGGTATCTATGGTTAGATTGATGTCCCAAGAGGTTTCTGGTATTTAACAAATTACCCTCTATACTTAAGAAGCCATAATCTGCAAATAATATTATCATATCGTAAATATTTACGATTGAATATTATATAATGACCTATCCTAAACCATTTCATATTCATCACGATACGAAGACATGTCCTTCTGATATTCGTATAGTCAATAGCAGAATTTGGATTCATCTTTTCCTCTGGGAAAACATGGTCCCAGCAGTGGGAACGTATAAGGTTGAAAAATAGCTGACTACTAATACTGTGTATAAACGATTTTCACAAACTACATTCATTGTACTCTTGTACGTTCTCATATCGCACAGTTTTAAATACGTTCCGTTGACAGGTAAATTGTTTACGGAGGTACAAGTTACAAGATGTGGTATAAAACCTCAATATCATGATATTTACATTCATACGTATAATCTACCAAACAAAAAAAATATGAAATCTATTCATAATTGGCGGATATATCGCGTAACATACATACAAAAAAAGAACAACATACTCTCGAATTGAGAACTTGCTTTTTGAAGTCGATCGATAATGGCGCCAATTATTATAAATGACTTCAAGAAAATACAAAAGAAAGAAAGAAAATACATTTATTTGACAAAAATAACTTAATATTAAAAACAAAAAAGTAAACAATAATTATGCCAAAAAGGTTTAACTCAGCAATTATGTCGAGTTAGAACTCGACGTTTTTAGTTAAACCTTGCGGGTAGTTCAAAACATTATTAACAAAATGAAAGGTAAATCAAGATTATTTCAATAATATACGCTACGATATAATATATTATAATATACGTATATATTAGTAATACACATTTTTATACTAACAAAAATACATATATACATACAATAGACAACATAATTATAATAAATAGTAAAAAAATAATAATAAAAAAAATTAATAAAAATTAATAAGAGTAGCATTTTGGCTACACAAAAATATTTTAATATTTATTATTTATTCATGGTTTAACAACGATTATTACACATAATACTGGCATACATTAAATTTTATAGTATTAATGAATTATAAATGCATAATCAATCAAAGGTGTACGTACACCAAGTGACGATGCGGCCGAAGATGGAACATGCTTGCCTAAAAGATACCTATTCACTCTAGACTTGAAGACACCCAGATTATACCTTTCGGGGACAAAGAAGATGGCAATGAGTTCAATTCCTTACCAGTACGGATGATAAACGTAGAAACAAAACGCTTCGAGCGAACTTTACTCCAGTAAAGTCTTGGCTAAACAAGATTTTTTTATTTGTGATAAGCAAACATTTTACCACTATCTCACCTGATGTTAATTGACGATGCGGTTGATGATGGAGCATGCTTGCCTAGAAAATACCTATTTACACTCCTAGATTGTAATTATATTAGAAAACGGCCTACTACCATTCAACATAGCCACATCTAGTCAACAATATAGCAGAATCCAATGTTTGTTTTCAGGAATGCAATCGTGATTTCCTACAAACTGTTGCAGCGAACGCTAGAACAATAGTCTTGCCTGACAACGAAGTCGTGCAACACGCTGCAGATATAGGACGCGACATGTATATACTGCATAAAGTACGGATGAATTCGTTTTTGTATGAAACTTTTAACAATATGTATCACGCTCTTTTGTTCTTCTGCGATACGACTTTTATTTTATGTACATGTCCGTCGCATTGTAAGAAACAAGTGTTACAACTTAGCACGATACACTAGAGGGAAGAGTAAAAAGTCGGTCTAGCTATTTACTCGCCTTCCATTAAAAAGAGATAAGTATATAGAACAGAGCCACGTCTTATTATCTCGGTTAAGCGATAAATCATAATACACGGTTTGCATACAACTATACCGTGTAAAATAAATATTGTTTCTATTTGTTTAAGTATTTTAGTTATCTAGCACAAGTCTGTTCATGTATAGAGTACTGATCGCATCTTTGGAACGGTTCAGCTAAGTACCAGCTTGAGGCTCTTGACACCTTTGAGCGTAGAGCCTTGCAGCCGGGTATTTAAGGTGATTCACCTTGCAAACTTTCAACACAGGAAGCCGCTTTGCACAGGCGTACTATTGTTATGTTTCTCACTTTCATCTATATATATAAATATATATAACTCAAAGGTACAGCCCAAACCACTGGACGGATCGGGCTGAAATCTGGCATGCAGGTAGATGTTATGACGTAGGCATCCGCTAAGAAAGGATTTTGATTAATTCTACCCCCAAGGGGATAAAATAGGGGATGAAAGTTTGTATGAAACTTTGTCAATTTTAAAATAATACTTCTTAACGCGAGCGAAGCCGCGGGCAAAAGCTAGTTTTAAATATAAAACGCTTTTACGCTCACAGCCTCACATTTAGTTCGATGACTTGTGTCACATCATACAAACAATCACAACCAGAACCATAAACACAATTTTTCCTTGGGGAGAAACCTTGTGTTCCCGCCGGGAATAGAACTCGTTTTTTTTGTTGTACATGGATGTTATATAACATTTACAGGGACATTGCAAGGTACTGAATCAGCAAGGGAAAGTCATAAGATCTATAGGACCAGGCTCTCATGTCGGTGTTATAGAAATGTTATTCGGACTGCCTAAAGTAAGTCTCAACATGTTCAATTCACCATTAGTATTATGTACTTACTAGCTGCGTCCCACGGTTTCACCTGCGTTGCAGATGATAAATAGTGACAACAGAATTACAATAGAATTCCTAAAATCGTAACTGAATTACCAGTGGGAAAGTTCAAATCTGTAATAAAACGGGCATTAATTAAGAAAGCTTACTATAAAACGATCGACTATATTAATGACAAGGGTGCATGGAGGCAAACTGCACAAGCACTTTCTAGCGATTACCATAATAACAACACCTAGGTAAATAAATTATGTATTAGAGATTAAGAATGTTTAAAAAAAAATTAAAGAAAAAAAATGCGCCGCCGAGTTTCTTGTCAGGTTCTTGTTGAGATGGCTGTAATTTTGCGAATCTGGCAATAGAATCATTAACTTTCATGAGTACCTGTTTGGGGCCCATGTGAATAAACGATTTTGATTTGATTTGATTTGAGTGGTGATGAAGAAAATCCGATCATCTGATGATCCGAACATTTCAGCTAGATCGGTACAGCAGTTTTACCGAAAGTTAATAAAAAAAAACATCTACATTTTTGCAGATATACCGGGTAATTTGTACAAGTCTCTCAGACCCTGATTCTTGTTCTAGCCCTTAGCTCATTTAGTTTTCGAATTTCGAATGTTTAAGCTTTATTTTCCGTAATAATTGTGATGATGTATTCATTACAATGTATGATTAGTTGTTGTTAAACTACACTGTTCTGCAAAAAACAGCATCGGCGCGCCGCCGCGCCGTGCCTCGTAATATACCTACATGACAAAGCCAGTTGACACTTTACGTCTTGGACTTACCTAACAGACAATAAAAATAATTAATATCGAGATTTATTTTCAATAAATACGCAAGCATTTGACCACTATCTCACCTGATGGAAAGTGATGATGCGGTTGAAGATGTGACATGCTTGCCTAGAAGATACCCATACACTCTAGATTTGAAGACTCCTCATTTAACAGGATTTACAATAGCCGTACCAAGAAAGACGTTGGACATTATAAGTAGTTAAATTATATTTAATGAAGTTTATAGAATTTTACAAATTACCCTGTATATTTATTAGTGAGATAATCTAATATTGTCTACATATTCTAAAGATCATGTAGCGATTTGCTTAAATAAACAGAATACGTAGATGTACGGTATTTAAAATCAGTGCTAAAAAATATCAAGTTCATAAATCTATACAGTCTCCCGCACATTTTCATAACTATTATACTGAAGCTACACTAGCATACAACAGTAGCACACATACGGGAAACCATTAACAAAAGATTCGTTTAATTTAACAGGTGTACACTATTTTGACGTCGACAAACTGCATATTGCTCTACGTGGAATACACCTCGCTGGTGCAGTGCTGGGGCACATTCCCAGATATTAGTCATCCCATTAACAGGGTGATTCATGCATTTAATATTGTAGCTTGTAACAATGTACACAATGTAGTGGTTACACTCGCCGCTACCGGTGCTCCTGCTGAAATGAGGTTTTAAAAGATATTTGTGTTATTTTTGTGTATATATTTTTGTAGGACTTTGGTAGAGTTGCAATGTTCGCTAGCGTGTCACATCTAAAATGAAAGCTTTGTTAAACTTAACGAATTATTGTGAGTATGAGCCATACATTTGCTACGTATTTGTATGTAGTAAAAATTAAGTTTTTTTTATGTTTGATAGGCAAGCATTTGACCACGATCTCTCCTGATGGAAAGCGATGTTGTAGCATGTCTGCCTAGAAGGTACTTATTCACTCTTGACTTGAAGACCTCCAGATCATACCGTTCAGGAAACATAGACGCGGGCAATGAGTTCCACTCCCTCGCAGCACGGATGATAAACGCTTCGAGCGAACTGGATGTATGTCAGCCATAAATGGATGAGGTTTGACAGTTTGTCTTGTTGTTAGATAGTAAAAAAGGCATGGAGTTGCAGTGTTCGCTAGCGAGTCACTATAAAATGAAAGCCTTAAAATTTTACAAATTATAGTGATAAATTTAGAAAGGAAAAATTATCGCTTGAGGCGGGATTTGAAGACGTCCCCGTAAGACGTTAATAATAAGGAAAGGTTAATTTCGTCGCTTCAGGCGGGGCTTGAGTAGCTCAGAGGTTAGAGCAATAGGGCATGAGACCCTATGGCCGCGGGTTCAAATCCCGCCTCAAGTGATAATTTTTCCTTTCTAAATTTATCACTATAGTTCTGCCTAGCATGGCTAATGCTATATAAATAAAATTAACTCAATCAACAACTCTATATAAATAAAATTAACTCAATTAACTCAATTAACAAATTATCGTTTGTATATTATATACATTTTCATATTTCTGTGTAGTGATTGTGATTGATTGATTGAATAATGCTATCACCAATGCCTATAGTTGTGGCACTATCTTACTTTCATTAATATAATTCTATGATCCATAAAAAAATTTACAAGCTTTTATTTTGTTTCTCCTGACCAACGGGACAGGACAGACCTACAGATAGACGGGAACACAAGTTTTCTCCCCATGGATAATTTGTATTTCTTGTTCTGGTTGTGATTGTGTATGTGATGTCAATGTTTCCGGCACCTACGACACAAGTCATCGAACTTTATAGAAAATGGTACGGAACCCTTCGTGCGCGAGTCCAACTCGCACTTAACCGGTTTTATTTAATCTTATATATATTAGCGTTTGACTACTATCATCATCTTATGTTCTCTAATCATAATGTTCTCTCTTTTCATTAATTTCCACAGCATCTACAGCGTAGTTTAAGTATCATTACTTTATTTCATTCAACATCAAATTCGAACATTCTAACGTAAAATATTTTACTATAATCAGCATTGTATTTCCAGGTCCTAACAGATCCCGAAGTTTGTGCCATAGCTAAACAGTACGAGGAGGCTAAACCTCTTACCGGTCGATTAGACGTCAAAACAAACAGGCTAGCGGTAAATACGGTATCAAATTAACCCCGACTTTGTTCGAAAACTTGTTTCAAACTTGATATTTTGTTGCAGCAAGAGATAAAGGAAAGTTTCGTGACCCTGTATGGACAGTACGAAAGAGCTCACTTTGTGAAGACATTCGACAGGCTAGGGGTCATGAGGTAAGGATTAGAGGCTGGAACTTCTGCCGGGGATTAATTGGGGTTATTAGTTAGCGGAAACTTTGCGAAACCGATATGTCCTTAATCTTTTGGGGAAAAGCTTAGCTTGAGCTCGTGTGATGTATAACTAGATGTGTACAGGCTTTTATTATACGAGTAGTTTGTGACCAAAACTTTTACGTCGGATAAGGCGAGCTAATCTGCTACTGTACCTACAATATTATTTCTTATATTCTGTATTATTTTATCATTATGCTCGATAAGATACCTATTCACTCTTAACTTGAAGACTCCCATATTTTTTTATTTTTTTTATACTAGATAGGCAAGCATTTGACCTCTATCTCACCTGATGGAAAGTGACGATGCGGCTAAAGATGGAACATGCTTGCCTAGAAGGTACCTATTCACTCTAGACTTGAAGACACCAAGATTATACTGTTCAGGGAACAAAGACGCAGGCAATGAGTTTCACTCCTTCGCTGTACGGATGATGAACGTAGAAGCAAAACGCTAGGAGCGAACTGGAGGTATGTCAACCATAAATGGATGACGTTTGACATCTTATTGTTTGATGGTAAAAAGGGCATGGAGGAATTATATCATGTAATTCCTGAGCACACTCTCCAAAATGTAAGCGATAGAATACCGATAGGCTTGCTACCTTACGTCGGTGACCAAGACTTTGCAGTTTTGACTCAACTAGCAACTGCACCGTTTGGGATACAAAGACACGGGCAATGAGTTCCACTCCTTAGCAGTAGTGATAACTAACATAGAAGCGAAATCCATCGAGCGAACAGGAGGTATGTCAACCATAAATGTATAACGTTTGCCAATTTGTCTTATTATTAGATGGTAAAACGGGCATGGTAAAATTAAAGTCGACACACAGTTTCAAATAGGGTATTGTTGAAAAGATATTCAAAAATAATCTGTAAGTTTTTTTACATGTTTAATTAGCATTTGTTATAAGGGATTTAAGTTGATTAGCATCCTGTGTCACTTAAATTATCAATACTTATAATAAAGTTCTTAAAAAATCTAAATTCGGAATAGTTCTGGTTGTACTGGTATACTATCTGTACTGTATAGCTATCAGTGGAATATCTGGGCATAGGAAAAGTCTTAAAGGAGGAGCGCAGTGTTCTGCCAAACTATGTCTGTGATTCAAAGTTACTATAGCAATGCAAATTTAAATATAATGTACGGTGTACTATGTACTATGTATTACCACAGCGGTAACGACTTCCTTGTCTTTTCTATTAATATGTACCTATACACAAATAGTGATAAGACGAAAATATATGTTATTGCAATATTTGATATAGAATCCTTATAAGGTATAGGTATAGGATTCTATGAATTTCTATGTTCTTGGTAACCGTTTGTTAGTTCGATAGCGTGCAAAAAAAAAAAATATATATATAACAACTTACAAACAAACATACCTTCATATTCTGCTAAAATACCATCATCGGGAAAGACGGAAAAGATCCTTAGTCGGTTAACAAGATTAATTATTAGTTCGAGTGGTAAAAAATATCTTTTATCTTACTAATATTATAAATCCGAAAGTTTGGGTGTAAATGGGTAAGTATGTTTGTTCCCTCTTCACGCTTTAACGGCTGAACGGATTTGGATGAAATTTGGAATGCACATAGATTATACCTAGGATTAACACATAGGCTACTTTTTAACTTGGTAATAGCGGGCGAAGCCGCGGGTACGGCTAGTTTTACATATTTCTTCCTAAAACTGTCCAATCCAACCTAATACAAAAACGTCACTTGTATTTATATTGACTGACGTATTTATAATATTATGACGTCCTAAGAATCCGACCTACTTCACTTTAAGGTAAATGTACTAGTTAAAATTCGCATCGCCTTGCCAACTTCACTCCAACCGCATACCCTATGTATTGTCCTGACAAATAGCCTCGGAGAGACTCTTCCCCGTGTTATTACTTTCCATTTACCGGGCAAAATGTCTGTTTCGTTTCAGGCTTGGCCAAATAGAGAATATTGAGCAAAAAATAATAGGTGTTGATAATAATGCTAGAGTATGATCAAAAGTTTTATTCTATTTTATTATTAAAAATATTATTAATCCAAACATAGTGTGTGTAAGTATGTTAAAACGAAGTTCTCCCAACGGCTGCACAATTTAAATGAAATGTGTGTAAGAAGTCCAGGCTTTGGATAAGCTTTCACTTATTAATGCGAGCAATGCTGTAAGGCACGTAGTACTATTTTTTGAAATGGCTGATATGTTTTTTTTTACGTTTTCAATCCGCATATCTCCACTATTTTGAAAAATTCCCTCAACTAAATTGAGATAGTGGTCAAACGCTTGTCTGTATTGAATAAAAAAAAATTAAAAAAATACCAAATAATTTGAGTTTGTTGTCATCTCAACCGAAAAGAACTAAACCAAGTGGTCGAGTCACCACCTTTAAGATTTTTAATAATTGTGGTAGTTAACTCGGCCACTAATGGAAATTAGATACAGTTAGATAAAGAAGTATTAATTTTTTTTTCAATACGCATATCCTAAAAACTAAATTAAAATTAACCAAAAAAACTATAATTAGATATAAATATGTACAAAACTTAATCCAATAGACCGCTACCAGTAGGCAAAGTACCCAAAATGCTGGCAGCATTGCCACGTTGAATGCAATACTCAATCTCTGTCCAAAAAAATAAATTGATAAACAAATCTTTATAATTATCGAACCTGCTCATAAAATTTCACGAGAATCGGTTGAGAAATGCGACCTTTAGAGGTGAACAACCGGAAATCCGGACATACGAAAGCAATTTTGCCCAAACTGAAAAGCAAACGCTTTGCTCGCGCTTCGCAGTCGCTCGGTCAAATATAATAAATGCAAAAGTTAGGTTGTTTATCGAAAATCTGTTTTGGGCTTGGCAACAGACTTTCTGCTTAAAAATGGGAAAATATATGCGACTATAATACTATTAGTATATAGACACCACGTTAGTAGGCAAACGTGTTCCATTATTATGTTACAGCAAGTGGAGTAGGTAGTAATCGTTTGTTAATCTATCCTGGATAAAAAAAATCAAAATGTTTGTCAGTTCACAGCATCCAACCTAAGAAACCGATTGTAATATATAGGGTGTCTTTGAATTTGTCTTAATTTTACGGATGTCAGATGCTAGGTTTTTATCATAAAAAAACAAAATGGCGTTAGTGGTGCTCCATAAAGTAGTACTAAAAGAAATTAAAATTATAAAAGTCACCATTGTCATGGCTATCAAATGAAAAGTTAAAATATATAACAAATCTTTATATACTTATAGAACTAATTGTTTAAATTTGTTTAGTAAGTGTGTGTACGACTGAACTCCTAAACGGTTTAACCGATTTTTATGAAATTTTCTGTGTGTGTTCAGGTGAATTCAAGAATTTCAAGATTTCCAATTCGATCCGATAAATAATGTTTTTTTAATTTACGCGGGGAACATTAAAATTAGTATAGCTGATTTTTAGTTTTTAAACATTTTTCTTGTTTCGCTTAATTTACTAACAATTGCTGCGTGGCACCGCACTGCGCTCATACCTTTCTATGTATTTCTATGTAAGTAGAGACTACTTACATACGATGCACGTTGTTATTCACTTATTCACAGATTCCCAGCATGTCCTTGTATTTTAGCGGGTCTCAGCTCCATTAATAACATGCAGGTGTGTTCGTTGCAGACATCTGAGGTACATTTTTCTGCCTGGATGTATCACTCCCCACGGTATTTTTCTGAAGTTTTGGTGTACCTTGCGGTTCTTGCTGGCTGTGTACTACATTTTGAGTGTGCCCTATAATATTTCTGTAAGATATTCAAATTATTAAACATTTTGATATATTCAGGATTAATCAAAATACAGATTTAGCTAAACTACTTACTTACTACTTTAATTATTAAACTATGTTTGTTGTATGTTTAATAGAATATAACTGTGTATGCTATTGAATAAAAAAAACATAAAATAACGCATTCACACTCACAGGCCTACACTAAGTTCAAAGACTTGTATCTTGGGTGCCGAAAACATTTACATATCACACACACAATCACACCCGGAACCAGAAGCACAAATCTCCTTTGGGGAGGAAAGTTGTGCTTCTGGCGAGAATCAAACCTACCACCACCAGTGCAGAGACTTGCCCACCACGCCAACTGGATTGTCAAAAAATTTTGTTAATAATTTTACATACTTTCACGTTTCATAAATATAACCGTGGGCAAAACTGTTTTCTTCTATCCGTGTCCACACGCAGATTTGATTGAAATTCACAAACTATTAAAACTTAAAAAACTATGTTGGAAAATGACAGTTTGGTACGACAGCAATGTTATTGTTGTACTCAAGTCAACTGTATTATTTTTTTATGTGTGTTACCTCATAACTTCGTTCCACGTGAACCGATTTTGGATTTTTTTTGTTTCAAAAGTGCCAATTGAATTTGAAATATTTTGAAATATCTTCAGTAATGCATGTTTAGTCATCTAATCTGATCAAAGTTCCGAAGATAAAGCGGTGAAGTCGGCTTTTTTAAGCTTTTCTTGAGTTTAATTATAGACTTATTTTGATATCGGTCAAAAACGACTTTATATCTAGATATCGTTACTTTTATAGCATCATTAAACTGGCGGAAGTGGGCGAAACTTCCTAGCCGATTGCGTGATTAAACTGTAGAATAAATCTAACGGCTAAGCAACATTGTGTACCATAATAGCTTACACGCAAGTAGCTATGTAATGCTAGTCCGGGTAATTCGAAGATACCTACTTCAGTGATAGTGGGTAAGGGATTTCAAAATCTACATGTTTGGATTATGGAAATCAGGCCGGTGCTAGCAAGTTTGTAAGCGAGTGCAGCTACCGATAACTTTATGCAATGCAAATACTAAGTAAACAAACTCGTGAGAGGACTCTCAAAATGTAAGCACAAAGAGTGAATTTTAAACTATAAAAAGTTTCAATTTTTTATTTGTTCTTGTCTCATATTAGCTTGGCATATCTGTTACAAAAACAACATGTAAATTATATTATATTTTATATCTTTTAATGTTTCAATATCATTAATATTTCCAAAAAAGCAACTTGCATCGTAGATATGGGTATTTTTTGTTTTATATGAACTCTAGACAAACGTTTGACCACCAAGATTAAATATTATTTGATTAACCAAACGCAATATTTCCAAAACGGGCTGTAGCCACAAAATCAACCGTTTGCATAGGAATAGTCCATGTTGTTCACTGAGTCCGTCTGTCTGTCTATGCCCTTTTTCTTAGGTACGCGTAGAGGAATCAAATTTAAATAAAAAATGTCAACGTATTCAAAAATACGGCCAAAATTGACGGATTTTTTTGGCACTCGCAAAAAAAAAATAGAATCGTCAAAAACGAACTTTAAGAATCGATTCTTTACATGTATTAACTATATTATATTTTTATTATTTTTAGAGCTGCTATAACTTTTATCCAATCATGTTTCTGACTCCAATTTATTTAGGATATATCCTAACTATTGAATCCTTATCTTTGGTTGTTATTGAAGTTATCGTCAATTTCTTAGGGCTCAAAAAAAAATGTATAGCATCTTAAAAATCAATTGCATTATATTGAACCGCCCGTTGGCTAAGTTGGGTGAAAGTTTGCCCTAAGCATATCGAGTTCGGTTCCCGGCGGGAACACAAGTTTTCTCCCCATGGATAATTTGTATTTCTTGTTCTGGTTGTGATTGCGATGTGAATGTTTCCGGCACCCACGACACAATTCATCGAACTTAGTGTGGGGCTGTGAGTGTGAAAGCGTTTATGTATATGTTTTATTTACAGACAAAACAGCACAAATTTATGGATACGTTTAACTTCGCGGACATCATATTGTACGTTGACATCGTAGTGATGTCGTACGTCGCCTACTACGACGAGAGGTCGCTGTTGGTGACCCACCCCCTGCTCACGCTAACTCGCTACCTCAAACATGCTTTCTTCTTGGATTTCATCAGTATATTTCCCTTCGAACAACTGGTAAGATTTCCTTACTACTGGTACTTTAATATTTTAGTATTTGTAAATTTGTTAGTGCCCTAAGAACATCGAGATAGGCAACCTTTTGAGTCGAAAGAGTCAAAAATTACGATTTACAAAATTTCAAAGTTTTATAGAGCCACAAAATTTGTTCTTGCCAACAATAATACCTACTGTACTATGAGTATCGTATAGAATACGCTATACACGTGTTATACCTACCTAATAATCCCATAATTTACTTGTTTCAACTGTATAAATGTACTTTTTTGCTACCTTTGGAGGCTTGTTCATCGATTTTTTTATGGTTTTTTAAATTAATAATATTTGCGTATTGAACTAAAGAGCCGCAGATTTACATCCAAAGAGCCGCATGTGGCTCGCGAGCCGCAGGTTGCCGACCCCTGAGATAGGAGAGGAGAACAACTTATGATTATTTTAGCTACAAATACCTTGTCTAATGTTTTGTCTTAGGCCATAATTATATAACTAGGCACAAAACACTGAATATGCTTTATTTTTTGTTTTTATTTTTATTTTGGATAGGCAAGCACTTGATAACTATCTTACCTAATGTAAAGTGACGATGTATGTAGCTGAAGATGTAACTAATAATATAAGATTTTTTTTGAAGATCTGTGGATTACAAAAAAATATATTCAGTGGGTGCTTACCATTTTATATTGGCTATTGTTTGAACACTATACCGACGTAAGGCAGCAAGCCTTTTTAATGCCAGATAGGTAAGCATTAGCATTTAGCCTATCGGTATTCTATCGCTTACATTTTGGAGAGTGTGCTCAGGAATTACATGATATAATTCCTCCATGCCTTAATCTTACAACAAGACAAACTGTCAAACGTCATCCATTTATGGTTGACATACCACCAGATCGCTCGAAGCGTTTCGCTTCTACGCTTATCATCCGTGAAGGAGTGGAACTCATTGCCTGCGTCTTTGTTCCCTGAACGGTACAATCTGGGTGTCTTCAAGTCTAGAGTGAATAGGTACCTTCTAGGCAAGCATGTTCCATCTTCGGCCGCATCGTCATAATACATCAGGTGAGATAGCGGTCAAATGCTTGCCTAATGCCTTGCACTTAATCAAACTAAAACAAATTGTATAAAAAGTAACTGCCTCATATTCAAACCAAATCATCCTTATTTAATGGAAGCATAAATAATAAAATGTCTTTATAACAAATGAACTGCAGTAATTCCAATAGACAACTGAACTGAACTACGTCTGATAGGACTACAATGTATATGCTATTATTTCCGATAGCACCTCGCCTTATCAGAAAACTACATTGTACAAGTGATTGCTACCGTCGACGATATAATCCCTGATTAGTAATTCCTTATAGAACATGCCACAAGCAAGATAATCTATGTAACCATATAGGAGTATAATATGTCTTTTATGTTTGTTGAATATTCATGTACGCAGCATAATGTTATGTTAGCATGGCAGGTTCGATCGATGTAATCACTACACGCTTCAGATGTTGTGCAACGCGATAGATAAGCGTGTGATGCAAGCTTTCATGCTCTATACACATGTAAAATATATTTATACGTTTGTTTGTAAACTAAGTAATACGTGTGGGGTTTATTTTAAGTTAGAACTTGAACTTTTTTACAAGCATTGCGAAATATGACGGTAAAATAGGAAACAATTTTTTTTTGTTGTGCTTTTGTTTTTTCTTTTACACGGTATTTTTTTTTATTCAAGCTGGCAAACTTTAATGCTACTAATATTATAAATCCGAAAATTTGTGTGTAAGTGTGTAAGTATGTTTGTTCCCTCTTCACGCTTTAACGGGTGAACGGATTTGGAATGTACATAGATTATTCCTAGGATTAACACATAGACAACTTTTTAACTTGATAATAGCGGGCGAAGCCGCGGGGCACGGCTAGTTAAAAATATTTTCTTTAATATTATTTTTATAAAAAGCGACGATATTCAAATAGTTTTAAACGCGGCCATTATGACGTTATTTCTGTGACATCCACAATACAATCACCGTCAAAGAAAGTTGATCTATCACTGAATTCAAAGGCGTGTGAATTGACGTCACGTCCTCAGTTAAGCCGATAGCGTGCATTTTGCTATTTTGAATTTCCCAAGCGTTTTGCTTCTAATGCTTCTACATTTATCATCCGTACAGCGAAGAAGTGAAACTCACTGCCTGCGTCCTTGCTCCCCGAACGGTATATTTTGGGAGTTTTCAAGTTTATATATATCTTCTATGCTATATCTTCGGCCGCATCATGACTTTCCATCTGGTAAGATAGGGGTCTAATACTTTCATATCTAGCATAAAAAAAAACCTTTACATATATAAATTTCATGCATATTCCACATTACACGTAGGTACTTACAATTTTCTAACGACTTCACAAAATGAAGGAGGTACTCAAGTTGACTGTTTTTTTTATGTGTGTACACTTCTTTCCACGCGAACCGATTTCGATTTTTTTATTTTGCTTGAAAGATGTTGCTTTCCAATTATTCCCATTTAAATTTGAACAAGATCTCACCAGTAGTTCTTGAAATATCGTTAATAATGCGTGTTTAGTACATCTAATCTGATGACAGTTCCGAAGTAAAACGGTGAAATCGTTTTTTTTAAGCTTTGCTTGCGTTGTTCCGTACAAATTATGAGTAAAAGGAGCATCACACATATATAAAGATATTTACACCAGCTTTTTGCTTCAAGTAAAGCCCGAGTCTTTCCAAAGCCTGTTTAATCCCCTTTGAGCCTACCAGTCAAACCTTCGCTTTGAATTCACTGAATAGTGCTTCTTGCAAAATTAAAATCTTATCTTAGTGGTTTGAATGTTTATTTCCGTCTGTTACAGGTTCGGGTAGTGAACGACGATTCGGATTTAGACCTTTATAGGATCAACAGAATCCTTCTGGTAAGTATAATCTATAAACACTAGTTGTTACCTGCGGCTTCACCAGCGTAAATTAAAAAAACATTATTTATCGGAACGAATTGTGAATTTCAGCTATTCTTAAATCCACTTGAACACACACAAAAAGTTTTATCAAAATAGGACCAGTCGTTAAGGAGGATTTTAGTCACACGAACAGAAGAATTATATATTTAGAAATTGAGTTTTTTTTACGGTTCAACACTCAAAGCCCCACACTAAGTTCAATGACTTGATTCATGAGTTACGGAAACATTTACATCACAAACACAATCACACCCAGAAGCAGTATCACAAATTTCCCTTGGGGAGAAAACTTGTGTTTCCACCGGGAGTCAAACTCGATGCTTAAAAGGCGGACGCGCACCAACAAGGGAAATTTGTTTTTCTGGTTCTCTTTGTGATTGAGTGTGTGATGTGAAAGTTTCCGGCACCCACTACATAAGTCATCGAAAAATATTATTCTCGAGTCGGTTCAAAAAGCAAGCAGTGTTCGTGTATTTTATTAAAGATAGGAAATTGGTTAAAGTTGGCGACACGGCTCGTTGCGTATTATCCCAGAAGTAATCAAATATTTTCCAAACTTTCCGAGCCCACGAGAGTGCCCGAACAAAAAACGTTATCCAACAATTATATTTATGGTTTCATGAGAAAAGCTTCCGTGAGCAAGGAATGTTGAAATCACAATGCTGTTATTTTGTATGTATATATGAGTGTATACGTGAAATGTAAATCGAAGCCTATCGATTGTGTCTGGACGGATTTGGTATGTAGGTAATGCTTAACGCTTTCACACTCACACACGGACAAATAAATATTTTGGACAACAAGACTACTAAAGCTATCAGAAACAAATTTTCTAGTCAAAATTACATTAACTTTAATTTAATTTTCTTTAATTTTACATTTTTTTAATTACATGTTCCGGCTGTTATCCTTGAGAGCCTGCGTATTCCAGGTCTAGTGTGTTTACCAGCTTCGATCACATCGTCACTTACCATCAGGTGAGATAGTGGTCAAACACTAGCCTGTCACAATTAAAAAAAAAAAAAAAAAAAAAACTACGTACTTTTAAAATAATTTTGTAATTGTTACTTAATAATCATAGCTGTCACATATTTATTTATTTTATTGATTGATCTTATTATATTACCTTTAGGTTTATCTTACACCACTTTCTTTATCTAAATATAAAATAATTAAACGCAAGCAAAGCTTTAATAAAACCGACTTCACCGCTTTTTCTTCGAAACCTTGATCAGATTAAATGTATAAAACATTATTGACGATAACTCAAAAATATAGGCAACCAGACATTTTTTCAGTGCAGCCTCACAATAAATCCTATGATATCGTGGGTAACATTCACTTGATAATAGCGGGCGAAGCCGCGGGGCACGTCTAGTTCAACATAAAGGCGTGAACGCCAACTCGTGGTTGTATAAACACAAGGACTGTTCATTTAAATCTTATCTTCAAATGAATGGGAATGCTCGAGCGCTGACAATGCTTTTGTTTAGGTGACAAGAATAACAGGTGCTTTTTCGTACTGGGAGAGCGACATAATGCGAGTGAGCCCCGCCGTGGTTCTCTTTAAGTTCTTGCCGATAGCTGTGACGCTCGTCAACGTCGCGACGTCGTTTGTCTTCCTGACCTCCTGCAGGCCGTACATGTCACCCGACTCCCCGTACATCATGGCCAATTGTTCTCGGGTGATGATTATCAACAGAAAGTATGAAACAAAAGGTGAAGCATTTTCGATATATTATTATGTTACTGTAAAAAAGCTATATATAAAAATCCTGCATTTTACTTGTTAATCTTTGTATGTCATTTAAATCGACGTTGGTAAATGGTAAATGTATATATAGAGAAACGCAGATGCCTATATTACAGTTTTTAAACTTAGCTTAGGCATCTGAGGCTCATAATATGCTATTTTTTACAATATATTTTTTTTTTGTACTTAGCCTAACTACGGGCCAATTGCCTATATTTCCTAAAACTAAACTAAAACTATGTACAGCAAAGAACTAAGTTACCTACAAGACATCGATCTTATAGGTAACTCAAGTGCTCAAGCCCACTACCAGTGGGTAGCGTTCCCATCATGCTGGCGGCATTGCCTCTCTGAATTGCAATGCTAATACGTTGAGCCAAATAAGTGCCAGCATAATTACAATAATTGTGTATCTATAGTTTTATATGTCACTAGAATGTAAAAGTTATAAAGTCCAATAAATAATTAGAATTGGAAAGTTTTATAAAATTATGATATTTTTCTAGACCATATTTATTTATTATAATTTGGTACGTGCTAGGTTTTACTAATAACGATTAGTCAAACGTTGGAAATTAAACTAAGTATTTTATCCATTGCATTATTATAGGTAATCGAAGCTAAATCCATCATGTTTTCGAGCTTAAACCTAGAATTATATACAATAAAGTGCATGAATGCTAGTAAAAGTTAAATCTTAACTTCGTTTCAGACGATTTTGAACTTTGAACTTTTACCATAAAGAGTTAGTAAAGCTTATGTTATACTAGAAAAGCATAGGATTTTCTATAATTCCAGCTTTTACAGTAACATATACATATAAACATTATATCTTTGCACGCTTCGTACAATAAAAGTTTTGTGAAATTATACATTCGCTATTGGTAGATAGGTTTTTTGGGGAAATAATTTCGTAATGGAACTGTTTTTCTTTCAGTCGCTGTAACGGAATACATTTACACAATGTACTGGGTTTTTGAAATACTTTCGGGTAAGTGGATAGGATGTCAGTGCTCGTTGTAGTAGCTGTTGACCGGCTCGGTCACCACGGCTTCTCGTGCCATAAAAGTGCTGGTTGAATTTCCCGCCACGCTAGCCTCAACGATATCATCCGCCGGGCTTTTACCAGCGCCAACGTTCCAGCCATTCTCGAACCGAATGGTCTGATGCATGACGATGGTAAAAGACCGGACGGCATGATTTAATTCCATGAAAGATGGGACGGCCTTTATTGTGGGATGCAACTTGTGTTGACACCTTAGCTCCGTCACGTCTTCCTGAAACACAGAATGGGGTAGGCGTCGCGGCAACTTCGGCTGAGCAGCGCAAATGGCGAAAATATGGAAAACTCTGCAGTGGTTGCATATTTGAGCTGTTTGGTGTTGAGACACTGCGCCCGTGGGGACCGTAAGTTCATTCTATTTTCAAAAATCTATAACAGCGCTGGATTGATTTGCTCAACGTTTTATCATTGCAATTCAGAGAGCAATGCCTCCAGCATAATGAGAACGCTACCCTACCAGCGCTACTTAGGTCTTTGCTGTATATAGTTTTAGGAAATATAGGCAATTGGCCCAGATTTTAGGAAATATTCGATATTGGAAATTTTATTTTTTATTCAAGATAGGCAAACGTTTGACCGCCATCTCATCTGATGGTAAGTGACGATGCGGTTGACGATGGAGCACGTTTGCCCAGAAGATGCCTATTCACTCACGACTTCAAGACTCCCATATTGTATTTATCAGGGAACACAAACTCAGGTAAGGAATTCCATTATTTTGCAGTTCGCATAATGAAATGTAGTCTCCCGCTTGGTTTAGGTTTAACCGAAAATCAGTGTCGAGCTGTCTGTCTGCAAAATAAATTGAATAAAAACTTTTTGACATCACATAATTATATGTATTTATCCTATACTAGTCAGGGAAAGCTATTTAGATAAAGGTAAAACATCGTTATAAATCGATGCCTTTTTCGACTGTAAAGTTGTAAGTAACTGAGATATTTGCTATATAGATGTAAATACTTTTAGTTTCGTTTTAGAAAAGCAATTCGCCCGTACATATCTTTGTAAATATAAAGGACCTATGTTTTGAAGTTCTAAGTATTGTGTTTATTTTAGGGCTAGGTTGCACTCCCGTGGCAGCGGGTAACAAAGTAAACGTTTGGCTGATCATGGGTCTGCAGATCCTCGGGTCGCTCTACTTTGCCTTCATGTACGGATACGTCGCTTCAACGCACGCCGTAGCTTCACAAGCTTTGCTTGATCACACTGTAAGTAACGACAATAATACAATAACTCTGTATTCACACCAAAAGATAAATACAGCTTACAAAATACAAATACAAAATATTTATTTCAGTAAACTTAATCTAAGTTACATTTCATGGGTATGGGACCCTCTTTTAAGTATGGAGATACCTGTGTTAGAGGGTCTCGCTCTTCCGTACAGATTCAGCTTACAGATAAACTTATAAAGACAAGTACAATGGGCGGTCTTATAGCTAGGAGCGATCTCTTACCTCTCTCGATATTTTGCTTACTAAAATGCAAAACCTCCGATTCCAACTCTTTACTTGGCGTAGATCCAGCTCTCATTCTTCGATTGTCATCTGACGATTCTCAGCAGCAGAAGAACGCACGAGGAGTAGTGCTGCCGGAGATTCCTTTACCTTGTAAATCCCGCGTTTTGTGCTCGTATGGCGTACGAAATCTAGCACCAAATGTTGTTTCGGGAGAGCCAAAAAAACATTTAGTAATACGATTATAAATCATTGATGGCGCCATCGCAGTTACCCCGCCCTCCATTTTTTTAAGCTCGATAAGCAAGGCCCTTCCAATTAAGAGTGCGGTTTTGAATCCTACTAAGGCCTTGATCTTGTAAAGATAAAATTTACTAAATAAAATGTTCTGGCAGCTATTCTTGAGAGCCAGTCATTCTAGACCTAGCATGTTTATCTTCCTTGACTACATCACTTCCCATCCAGTGAGCCAGTGCTCAAAAAGCAAGCTAATCAAAGATAAATAAATGTATAGGTACCTACTTTAAATAGATATACCCTTAGGGCCAAAACTGCGTTAAGCGTACACCCGCGCGGTTCCATACAAAAGTGCGTCGCGTGGAGCCGCACGAGCATTTTTCTATGGAACCGCGCGGGCGTCCGCTTAACGCAGTTTTGGCCCTTAAAGTTAGAGGACAGTTTATTGTAACAAAAAATTACCACGTCGTCGCATACCAGGTTAGATGGTGGACTAAAGATATATGTGCCTATTCCGCATAGCTGTGCCTATCTCAAAAAAAAAATCATATACGCGTATGTCGACTTTGTTAATATCACACCCCTTTGATATTAAAATTGTTCTAAATATTTTGCAATGTTTTCATTACATTAGAGTGAAATTAAGAATGTTCACATCCAGTTATTTAAAACCCATATAATCTACCCAGACTGGACAGAGGGGGCCGTAAAATGTTATCCAATGGAACCCTAAGCGCGCCGCTGTAACATACAACATTCTCTTGTACATCTCGGTGTGTTGTCGGGGTTACTTATCGATCTGGTTTTCCAGGACACGTCAGGTTTTTGGTCTCCTGGATACTTTAAGTCATTCGCCGAAATCTATTAAATCGTTAATTAAATATTTTTTTACTAATACTGTCCATAAAATTGAAAAATTAATCTTACTCTTTTTTTTTATTTACATGTTACATGAACCAGAAATATTGCTGACTATGATACAGTATAAAAATGATTATAAAAAGTATATATTTTATAAGCTTAGTACAAAAGGGTTACAGTGTAAGTCTTGTCTCGTTCTGCCTCATACCTAGTGTCGATGAACCGTCTTCAGTGGCTTGACTTAAAGAAGTACAACTCCGCAACGATGCTTTTTAATGTTATTCATAAAGTTATGAGCTATGTTTGATCACTATTAAGTAGAATTCATAGTCGGACAATAAGTTTGAACTGCTTCATTTGATAACGTTTGATTTGTTTGATGGAAAAAAGTTTATCGTTTGCGAGTTCTAGAGAATAGAGTGGTTTTTTTTAACCAATTTTCTTGACAGTCTTTCGTTTGAACACTCTCCACCTATTAGTACCTAGGTGGTGATATGGTCGAAGGTGGTAAATACGCTAGGCTTAGAATATTGCTTGGTTTCCTCCTACCTTCAATCCTGGTTTTCAAAATTGGGAAATGGCTACCCTTGCGTAAAATGTACTTTATTAACGATGTAGGTGCAAAACTTTCACCATTAAAAGTGTTATGAGTGTATGTTTCAGAACACTGATTATATTAGTTTTAACGAGCCTTCTCATATATTTCATAGGAAAAATCGAAAGATCTGGCGAACTTTCTGTACCAAGAGAATGTGGATCCGATGTTGACTGCAAAAACTTTGAAATATTTCGAATACGTGTGGAAAAGAACGAATGGGAGCAACCCGCAAGTTTGTTAAGTTATTTTTACCTCACATTTTTAGGTTGAATTTTCGGTTAATATTTCAGTAGAAAGTTCGTAGTTTGTCATAATCATGTTTTTTACTTTTTACCACCGTGTGGGACAGTACGTGTCACTAGATAATCCGTGAAGTTATGTTATTTTCTTAGATTTTTTTTTTTTATATAATTTGTATACCTGCCTGCCCAACGTCAACCGCGTGGGAATGCTTGTTATAAGTCACCGAAGCTTTGCTCGTTGATCGATAGAGGCACCCCGTGCTTGTGCGGTTGGCTTGGGTTTCTAAGTGTTATGCCACCCAATGTTTTATTCAATGTTTTAGTACCACTTACCCATGTTTGTTGTTGTAATGTTTTAATTTTAATGCAATACAGAAAGTTACTGTTAGGTTTGTCAAAATATTTAAGCAACATACTAAACTTATTTATATTGAGTGCGAATACTTAAATAAGTATTCGCACTCTATATAAATAAGTTACATATTATTCTTACAATACATAAATATATAGAGTTAGAATATCCACATATCTTTAATTTACCATCTTTTATCACAGTAATGTTATAAATCCGGAAGTATTGATTGTATTCAACCTAAACGGCTAAACAGATGGTGGATGGTATGGTGGCGCGAGTAAAATCGCTGGCGTGTAAATAGCCCACCATTTACGTATTAATATTTTTAATGATAGCGGTAAATTATTTTGAACATTGGCAAAAATCAGTAGGGATACACGAATCAATTTACAGTGTTTATTTAAGCTCACGTACCTTAGACTGCTTCGAAACCGCCTCCGGAGCTCCCCAAGAAAGGAACTACAGCAAACTGTATGTATGCCTAAGCGCACACACACAACTCCACGTCGCGCCGGCCGGCGAGTTTGAATCCGAAGAAATCCGAGAGTGTACGAGGCACGGAACACTCAATCACCTCACAGTTCACGCGGTCGATCACAATAGACACGATGAAGTTTTTATTTTAAGTCCTGGTCAATTAGATGATAATTATTTAATTAGTTTTCTACGTCACAAAATTCAATAGCGGAGGGTTTGTCGACCACACGGATCAGGTGACACACACGACTGAAGTTTCTCCTTTTTAAGTCTGTGAAGTTAGTCGCGAGTGCAAAAAATGTCACTCGATACAACTAGCGCCATCTCTAGGATCGTCCTTGAACGATCTCTAACAGTGGTCAGCAGAGAGCCCAATACACTGCAAATGCATTCAGACATCCAAAGATTCTTGCCAATATGAATATTTGGTATATAACGTGAAGTATTTATTCACAAATGTATAATTTACATTTATTTTTTATATTATAAAAGGCAAAGACGCTTCACCACATCTTTTATCACAGTAATGTTATAAATCCGGAAGTATTGATTGTATTCAACCTAAACGGCTAAACAGATTTTGATAAATTTGGAAAGGAGTAAAGTTATACGTAGGATTTATTTAGAAGGCATTCTTTATCCTGATTAACGGGCGACTTTGATCCAACTCATGCTATTGCATCTTTTCATTAATCTGAGAAAAAGTTAAATGAGCTAGTCGTTCGCCCCGAAGTGAGATCTCGCCCTTACATTTTGCCTTAAAACATGGAGAAAAACCTTTGAGGTTAATTGCTTATGGCTTTTTTTCCTTAATAATTGTTTGATTTCTGTATTTGTTGTTCAAGTCATCGGTTCAATTACAGGATTTACGGATATTTTACGTAAGTAAGTTGACTACTCGTTATATTTTCAGCAAATCTGTCGTCGCTTAAACTCGGCCCTAATGGAAGATACCCTAGCCTTCATGTACGAGAGAGCATTGAGAGAAGTGCCTCTATTCGGGAAGGTGGAGAGATCCTTCATCAGGGTCATCACACAGCATCTTAGTGAGATGTACTTTCTAAAGGGAGATACGGTCATTCAGTGCCGCGATGTACAGGGTCATATTTTTATTATTTATAAAGGAAAGGTGAGCATGACAAAGCCATAACATATATATTAATAAAAAAATTAGTTCATATGTATTTGCCCGCCCGCGCCGCGGCGTAATTGAGTGTGCGTTCGCTTTCTATAAGCAAGCAACCCTACTTGAACCACGTAGTCAAGGGGCCAATTAAAAATAAATTAATTAGGTCACCATGGGTTTTGCGACTTTAACAAGGAAATTCAATTAAGTGTTAAATCAATATTATCTAATGACAGTCCGGTTTGTAGGGAGCCAGGGGAAGAAACCAATTTGATTATTTGTTTACATATTTTAAATCGAACAGCCCATTGGCTTTGTTGGTGCTCGTTTGCCTTTTAAGCAAGGGTATCGGGTTCGATACTTGAGATCCCACCAGGAATCGAAACCGAAACCCACTGTTGGATGATAGTGAACCCACTGAAGATAGACGCCTAACCAACTAAGGCAGCGAGAAGTGTAATAATAAATGCGAATGTTTATTAATGTGCGTGTATGCTAGTGAGTAAATAGTATGCTTACATCCATTTTCAACCGACTTAAAAAAGGAGGAGGTTCTCAATTCGACAGTATGATGTATGTGTATGTGTTTTTTTTCTGTAAGTGTTACGCTATCATTCCGCCAATCGTGAATACATTTAGAAGATTCATTTTTTGTTTGGGAGATCATACTTCAAAGGTGGTCCCATATAATTTTTATTGGAATTGATTTAGCGATTTTTGAGAAAATTAATAATAAACAAAATATAAGCGGTTAAGTCGGTTCTTTCAAGTTTTGCTTGCGTTTAATTACAATAACGAATAATAGTCACAAAATAAAGGTCCATAATCCCTATAAAGAGGAACAAACAAATTCAGTTGAATTGACAACCTTCTCTTTTTGTAGGTGACAAAGTAAAATTCTATATTTGTGTTCATCATTACATTGTAGCATGTCATGTTTATTTCATAGGTAAAGTACTTTTACCATTGTACCCATGAACATAATTGCATTACGAGCAAATTAGCCCACACCCCCGATCAAAAGTTTGACATTTACTCAGTTAATTTGTTTTTGTTCACTTCTAGGTCGACGTCCTTACTTCATACAACGAAATGATTACCTGCATGGGTCCGGGCGGGATGTTTGGAAACTTCAGTGGCGTTAGTTTGTTTTGCACCTCTACATATTACAGCTTTATAAACAACCCTGTTTATAAAATACTAAAATGCTCTCAAACCCTAATTTTTGTTCCAACTCTTGGCTCATATAGTTTTTTTTATTATTCGTTATAGTCAAACGTTTGACTACTATCTCACCTAATAGAAAGTGAAGATGCGTTCGACGATGCAGCACGTTTGCCTGTTTTCTCGTGGACAAGTTACCTGTTTACTCGTGGCTTGAAGACTCCGACTTTTTTATCTTTTACCACCTCTGAAGTATACTCTACCAAACAAAAATAAAATCATCAAAATCGATTCATAATTGGCGGCGATATCGCGTAACATACATACAAAAAAAAACATAGAGTCGAATTGAGAACCTCCTTTTTTGAAGTCGGTTGAAAAGACAGACAAACTTGCAACCTTGCTTTAGACTTTGGAGCCATGCGTCGTTCAGTCGTTAGTTGCGTCGAAGTCTATTTGAATCTGCGTTCTCTTGTTCAGTTCTACGACTTTATTCTGAATGCAAGTCATTGAACTTAGTGTGGGACTGTAAGTGTGAAATCGTTTATGATATTTCCCATTGCAGCAACCAACATCCTGCTCGGAAGTGGCCATCTACGCCAGTCGGAGCTTAGATTTACTAGTGATTCCTAGTCTCACGTTCTTTAACTTGGTCAAATATTACCCGAAGATACAAGAACCCTTGTTTAAGGCATTTGAAATGTCTACAAACTACATTCTGCCTATTACTATGGCTGACGCTGAAGATTCATCTTCAGGTTTGCGAATATTTAATTACCTTCACTTACCTATTTAATTTACGGCATTTTTTTTTATTCTTACACAAACGTTATGTTAATTATCAAACCAAAAAAATTGTCTGTCTATTTATTACCGAATAATATTTAAAATTTGTCAATGCTCTGTTGTCATAATCATAATCATTTTTATTGATAACCATAAAATTTACACGTCATTAACTTATATCTAAATAATTTTGGATACACTACTTCAATTTAAGTAGGAAAAATATTAAACATACATAACAATTTAATAATAATATTAAAATCATATACATCAATAATAATATTAAAATGTCTGTTAAATAAATGTCAGTAAAAATAATAATTGTAAAGTTATGAAATAAATATAATAATATGATTACAATTTGTAATTAATAAATTCGTCAAAGCTTCTAACGTCTGCTGGATAAGCCAGTATTGTAGGCGATTTTTAAAAGAAGTAAGTGTGGGCGCTTCAGTTCTTCTCGGTAAGATAGTTGATTTTAAAATATTTTCACACTTGCCTTGAGGAAATGAAATGCATGTACACAAAGTTTGGAGAGAGAGCGATGGTTTCCAGCCAGCCATATCATATTTAATGTTAGTTTTTTTTTCCGGCTGTTGTTTTCCTCCAACACAAGTTGGAGACCTTTTTAAACCGGGTTTTGATCTGTTATCAAGATGCAATGGGCCTCACTGAGCGACACGCATTTATAGTAAATTGGTATGTTAATGTTTTTTCTTGTATTGTGTGATCGTGTGTAGTTGTTATGATGTGTTATGTCAAAAACTTTTGGTTTATTTTTTCTTTTTTTATTTAAATTTTGCAGTGTATTTTCTTTCCTTTTTATATATATATTTTTACTTTAGCCTGACGTGTTGCATTAACTCTTATCTCGATGGTTGCATGATATGCGTGACATTTCGCGTCGTTTAAAGACGTGTATCGTGTGACATATCTCTTTATACATGTAACTTACATATCATACACACGGTTGATTTTTAAATTAATTGAAACCATATATGATATATATATTTTTTTCTTATAGAGGATACAGATACTGAAATCCTGTCTTTTGACTCCAATATGGACTCAAGGAGTGATGGTGAATCCAGCCGGTTTGATATACAGCATAGTAAGTCTATACAATAGTTTGTTTTATATATCTTAATTCTCTACTGGTCCAAATCGAATTAGCTTTTACAGGCTTAATTTTTAATAGTTTAGCTAAATACCTTAGTATGTTAACGAATCCACGACACCGATTTTGACATCATATCAAAAACTCAATATGGATTTAAGTAATGCTTTTTGTAAGTAGATACATGTAATAAATATTTTGTAACTATTGTCTGTTTTAGCGTGAAAATACCTTATTGTCAATAACATATATATATTTATCAGCACATTTATCAGTCTAAAAAAACGCTTGGAAAGTAATGTGGTTATGCCACTGTGCTCCACGAAACAGTGGACAACGCTCCACGAGCACTTTTTCTGACTTTTAATTAATGGTTCTTTAAGGATACTGAATATATAGTTTGAATGGAGTCGAATATGATCACCTAGGTGATTACATTCACGGGTGATTAAAGGACATTTGGCTACTATCACACCTGATGCAAAATGATGTTGTAGTATGCTTTCCTAGAAGATTTACTCTTTATCTGGCAAATATTGTCATACAAATTGTGTTATTTTTTTTATGAATAGGTAATGTTTTTTATGATTTATTGCACTTTTAAATGTCTTATTAACCGAGCAAGCGCAAAGCGCGAGCGAAGCCTCCGTTTCAGCTTGGGCACAATTGCTTTCGTATGTCCGGATTGCCCATTATTCTCATCTGCAGGTCGCATTTCTTAATCAATCCTTGTTAAATTGTGAGCAGGTTCGATAATTATATGTAATTTTTGTCAATTCAGTTTCTGGAAAATTTTTAAATCGGCTTTTTCAATAAAAATCAGAAGTCAGGGGGGTTGAAATCGTAAAACAAAACATATTTAAACCATTTTGAAAAATACCCGGGGTCTTCAGCTCACAGAAAGACTAGATAGTTTTATTTTATCTATAGCTAAAAACTACAAAACATTTATTTTTTATCGAGTCCAAATTGCGGAATTTCGGTCACCGCGTAAGATCGCAAGTCTATCGGTATTCTATCGTCTACATTTTGGATAGTGTGCGCAGGTTATGGTTGCATGAGTTAATTCGTCTTTCTTCTCCGAGGGGTATAATTTGGGATTCTTCAAGCCAAGAGGGAATAGGTATCTTCTAGACAAACATGTCACATCTTCGGCCGCGTCATCACTTTCCATCAGGTCAGATGGTGGTCAAATATTTGTATATATTGCATGAAAAAAAATTACAGCCCCAGGAGGGATGCGTCGCTCTCAGTCACAATCTGAAATAAGCACGGCCAAATCATCCACAAGCACAGCGACAACGCACAGTTATACACAAATTTCCAATGTACTGATGCCTGGCACGATGGTGTATCAGGTAAAAAGTTATTTTTACATTAATTCGCGCCTTTGGTAAAGTTTTGAACCGGCAATAACTGTTCCAAGTGGTCCTGCTGAGCCTGCAACGTATGAAGCGCGATCAGGTGGTCGGTAATTTTTCCGTTCTCGTCTTATATTTATACCTATACCAGCTGTTCCCCGCAGCCTCGCCCGCGGATTCATTTAAATTATTTAAAAAAAACATCATTTTGAATGCACCTGAACACACACAAAAAAAAACAACATAATCGGTCCAGCCGACGAGTACAGTCACATACACACGTACATTTTTTTAAATATAATAATATAAAAGTATATATTTATAGCTACCTACCTTGTACGATTCCTGTACCAACATTTTGTAGTTTTTGTTGCATCGTAGTATGCTGGTGGTCAGACATTTTTTCGTACTACCCTGTAACAAATCTGTGCTGAAATAGTTTACCTTTTAAGTAGCAAAATGGTTGGCAAGCTCTTAGTGGTGTTCCGGTAGATATCCTTGATATACAAGCCTATCATATTTACCACCTTCGACCGGATCATTACTTACCAGTGGGATAGTAAAACGCTACCCTATTAGATATTAAGCAAAATAATACCATACCATGTTACCTATAAATCTTCTAATAACACTAATTAATAACACTAATAACAAATGATTGCAGTTGTTCGGGTACTTCACATGTGTCATGTCGACAGCTAATTATGTGTTGGTTCTATACGAAATAGTCACTATGAACGATTGCTTCCTTATATTTTGGCTTCAGGCGATATTGGACATATTCTTCTATGTCAAGATTTATGTATCTATGCATCAGGTGAGTGCTGAAATATGATGACATTCTTTATAATACTCACACATTGACATAGTTTTGAAAAAAAAACTTTAATATGATTTGGAATGTGTGGCAAATTATTTATGTAGTATACGGCTTAAAACACGTAAAAATGACAACTTACTTTGTAGTCGACTTAATATATTACTTATTTACCTTTTTATTTACTTGAGTTTACCGACTTCCCAAAAAAGGAGGAGGTACTGAAGTCGACTGTATATTTTTTATTTGTGTTACCTCATTACTTCTCTCCACGTGAGCCGATTTCGATTTATTTTTTTTTAGTCTGAGAGATTTTGCTTTCTAATTGGTCCCATTTAAATTTGATCAAGATCTAATCAGTAGTTCTTGAAATATCGTCAATAATGCCTATTTTGTGGACTACTTTGACGATGTTCTCGTCGAAATAGCAGGATGACTGGCAGAAAATGCTGTAGCGTTAAGTCCTCCTATGTACATAGTATTTGTGCATGAAGTTTTTAAATAAATAAATTTACCCAACTTCAAAAGTTACCTCATAACTTCTTTCGTTGTGAGCCGATATTGATTTTTTATTTTTATTTGAAAGCTGGTGCTTGTGGTCCCATTACATTTGATTAAGATCTGATCTCTAGTTTTTGAGTTAAAGTCAATAATGCGTGTTTAATACATAATGCGTGTTTAATACATAAAACCTGATCAAGGTTCCGAAGAAAACGGTGAAGTCGGTGTTTTTTAAGCTTTGCTTGCGTTTAATTATTTTTCAATAAAGAAGTCTATAATAGTTGGAATCAAATCCTTTGTCCCTGTTGTATAGCCCATATGTAGCCATTGCATATTTAGGTAAGTGGTATATCTATAGCAATGATTTTCCTTGTATCAGAGTTACATGAGCAAGCATGGGGAGTACATACTGGACGCACGGAAGTGCCGCAAGCGCTATTTCAGGCATAAACTATGTGCCTGGACAGACCTACTGGTCAACGTACCACTAGAGCTCTTAGCTTTGTGTTTCTCGTAAGTTTATAGTCACAGTATACTCTGCCTGTTAAAACAATAACATAAAACATCATAGGAGACTTGGCGTCATTAAAACGGGTAAGAAATTTAATCCTATCCTACTATAATATTATAAATCCGAAAGTTTGTGTGTAAGTATGTTTGTTCCCTCTTCACGCTTTAACGGCTGAACGGATTTGGATGAAATTTGGAATATACATAGATTATACCTAGGATTAACACATAGGCTACTTTTTAACTTGATAATAGCGGGCGAAGCCGCGGGGCACGGCTAGTTATATATATAAAAAAGAAGATATGTACAAGAATTGCTCGTTTAAAGGTATTAGATAGATTTTGGCTTATTTTGACGAGTGAATTATAAGACAAAATACATAGTATTATTTTTAACTATAAAATGTTTCACGAACGTTTTATATTTTATAAATAAGGAAGAAAATGTTTAATATTCTAAATACAGGCACATGAACCTAATCGGAATACCGATATACCAGATCTCATTCTGCTTCCCGTAAGATTCAATATGAAAGTGACATAAAATGTTATGTTCCGCAGATGGCTGGAGTTATTTTACTTTGGAACTACACGTTTCCGTAGTAAAATAACTTCGAATGAGTTTTCTTTAGGTATGAGGAAAGTTATTTTTCATAGTCACTAAGAGTTAAATCTGTTCATCACGTTTATTTGTGTGTTTGTCTTCTGTGCTATCCTTGTAGGTTCCTGGCCCAAAAACAGTAGAAAGCCAAGGTGAAAAAAAGGTAAAACTAAATAAAATCTTGTAATATCTAGTATTACAAGCTTTTATTTAGGTTATTATTTGTCGGTCTGTAATCAAATCTTGCAAGCTAAATTAGACCCGCTTGATGTCTGATTGGACTCAAATTTGGTGTCCTTATGTATCTTCGGTGACAATACAATGATATGGTACCATGGAGCTGTTCTGAAAATGGAGACGAAAGATGGCCATAGGAACTTTTATTGCTTTTTCATCTACAACTGAGCTTGATTTTAAAGTATTACTTGTTTTTATACCAATGTGAACATAGGACATTAATTATTTCTTCCATGTTCACCTTGGCCACCTGGACGATTTAGTTCCGTAGTGATCATAAGAAACACCTCCATCACTTTATAGACACAGGTCACAGGTGGACTTAGTGGAACAATCTCGTTTTGCCAAAAGTTTTTTCTAATTCCAGACAACCAGTAAAATTCATGCACTATTTTCGTATTAACAAAATTTTCCGAGTGAAGTACCTTTTCGAATTCTACCGTCAGACCTCAGCGGAGCTTACCAACAATCAGACGACTTTACAGGTTACCTATATCTATATTTCTATTAAGCTTATGGTAGTGACAAATAATAATCATAAATCACTTCATATTAGAAGCAACTTACTTTTAGGGTTCCGTACCTCAAAAGGAAAAAACGGAACCCTTACAGGATCACTTTGTTGTCCGTATGTCTGTCTGCTAAGACCCTTTTTCTAAGGAACGTGTGGAGGTATCAAGCTGAAATTCATATCAAATACTCAAGTCTACTGTCCCTTAGAGCTGTGAAAAAATCAAGCTTCTTAGCCAACGCAATCAAAAGATCAGCCGTTTATGCTGCAAAATTTTCGACACTCGCAAGGGAATCAAAACCTACAGGGTACTTCCCGTGAACTCAGATTCTTGAAATTTGGTACGACGCTTATAGCACAGATAAAGGAAAAAATACAAGAGCATAAAATTTTAGTATATATATAAAAATATTTTTAATAACTTTTAACTTACAACTTTCCTCATGAAAGCGTAGAGATATTAAATTGAAATTCATATCAAGTACTCAGGTCTATAATACCCTCAAATTATAGACCTGAGTACTATAAAAAAAAACAGCAATTAAAGCCGCATACTTTGAAACTCGCAACTACTCGCAAGGGAATCAAAACCTAAAGGATCGGTCGACCTAGAATCTTGAAATTTAGCATGAAGCAACGTTTTATAGCACACATAAAGAAAAATTTCAAAAACCCTAAATTTTAAGTTACATCACATAATATATATTTTTTAATAATTATAAACTAATTACCCTCTTCCTCATGAACGCGTAGAGGTATCAATTTGAAATTCATATCAAATACTTAGGTCTTATAACCTAACTTTTACTTATATACCTACATGTTTGTATGGAACCCTCGGTGCGCGAGTCCGACTCGCACTTGGCCGATTTATATTTCTAAATACAATATATCTCAAAGGAAATCTGTTTCTCTATATGTTTGTTACCAAAGAGGAACTGCTCAGTGATTTTGTAACATTTTCATGGCGAAACCGCTGGAACAAATTTGGTGAAATTTGACATGGATAAACACGTATTTCTAATCATAGAAAAAGAGATAAAATTAGTTTGAAAACGAAACTACTTATTACTAAATAATTCTTGCTTGTTCCCGATTCATTTCCACAGAAATGAGTCATTACAGTTTTCTTATTGCATTTATCTACGAAAACACACCTCGGACACCATTCAATGTTACAAACGTGTACGTACACGCATTTTCTTGTTTTACCTTCAAATGTGTGCTATTGTCTTATTTACACATGTAGGTACTTACTTCATTGAATACTTGATAAGTGTAACATCTTGCGCCGTTTGAAAATTCAATCTGACCAATACACACAATTCGCGGGGGGCGGAGAGTGTACGTCAGTGTTTTTAATACTGATGCGTAGGTTTGCTAAATACATTAATGTGTTCACAGGGAGTAATGACCATGATAACGGTGATCCTTTTCATTCATACTGGTTCATGCATTTGGTTGATGGCACTCGTTTACAATATGCCAATAAGCTTCATCAGGACTCTGAAAATGCATCTTATTGACGAGTGAGTATATGTATGAAAATGAATGGTGTTTATATCGCAAATGTATTTTTGTCTGCTCTTTAACAAATAACAAAAGTTTAACCAAAATGTATACGTGTATACGTAATACGTGCTATATGTAATAATTTATAGGCAAACAAACCTTGAAAAATACCGACTTCACCGCTTTATCTCCGGAACCCTTAATCAGATTTTGATAATTTTTATATGGAAAATATTCAAATTAAAGTGGGACCACATGACCTGGTTCTCAGCTTAGCTTAGCAAAAATAACCATCATAATCTGTTCACCTAGAAAAAAGTTCTGAGGTAACACACATAAAAAAAAAACAATTGTGAACTACCTCCTTTTTGAAGTCGGTTAAAAACTAATAAAACTATAAGTTGATATGAGAAAACCGGGTCTTTTCTCATATAAACATGATTGAAGTTCGCGAATGTTTAAAAAGTTCTAAAACTACAAGTACCAAAACTTATTTAATTGCCTACTTTCATGGGAATATTTGTTTGCTATAGTATTAAAGTACTTGGATGACCGAGCTTTGCTTGTTAAAACGATATTTTCTAAAAATTCAACCTAGCTAGATCAATTTTTCACCCCCGAAACCCACCGCATACAAAATTTCATGAAAATCGTTGGAGCCGTTTTCGACATTCAGAATATATATACAAGAATTGCTCGTTTAAAGGTATTAGATAGATATCCACTTCTTATAAGAATCAATTAATGACACACGCATGGAATAAAACCATAAAATCATATTCTTCAAGAAAAGAATCCTTCGAAGACTTGTATCCAAGGTTGACTTGTAATTTTATTTCATCGAAATAGGAATCAAACCTACAGTATGTAAATTAGCTGCAAAATCCTTGTTTTACCTAGAATCAGAAACAAAAAGCAATGTCGGATGCCTTCTGGCAGCCTGAAAAATCCTGATACCACTGACTACCCACCCACTAGTCTATACGATAAGCAAGCAAAAACAAAAACACATCAAGAGCCTTGACGTTTCTCACCAACTGTAGACACTTTCAAATGTCTAAGATAACCAACAAAAAAACACTTTCACACTCACCCGCACCAAGTTCGACAACTTGTATCGCGGTTGCAGAAAACACATACATCACTCACACATAATTACTACAAGAACAAGAAATTCAAATTTCCCATGGAGAGAAAATGTGGACTGTCACTTGAAATCAAACCCGGCAACCGCAGCGTAGAAAGCAGTCACGTAATCCACCACGCCAGCGTGCAGCGGTTAGATCAAAGAGTATTTAGGAGTATCTAAGCCTAATTATTATCTTTTTTTTAATTCAAAATATGCAAACGTCTGACGACTATCTCACCTGATAGAAAGGAACGATGGAGCGCATTTGCCTAGAAGATGTATATTCACTCGCGACTTAAATATTCCTATATTGTATTTATCAGAAAACACAGACTTTTATTAACCTCCACCCGTAATATTAGTGTAGCAGCCTTGGCCTCCTTAGTGATTAAAAACCCTGTACATACATTTTTAACTAAATTTTGTTAAAAACAAAACCCTTACTCAGCTCGAGCCGATATAACTACGTTTTGCTTTTAGCTTTTACTACATTGTTCGTTCGCTGAATATTCGCGGTATTTCCCAGTAAGTTTCAATGAAATACACTTGCAAATTAATCACTCCGGGATTTATTGCGTTGGAAATTTAAAGCACCACTACAGAGTATCGGCTCTCGTTATATTGGAAATATTGGGTCCGATATCCACGATTGTAACATTTTATTCGATTGGTGTCATCCGAGAATGATGAGCTGAAACAAAAGAAAAGTGATTTATTTTACAGGCAGGATATACTCTTACGGCGGCTTGCATAAATAGTCTCTAAATTTATTTAATAAATTATGTTTAACGGCCTAAACACTTTTTTATTTAACATAATCAGGATTTCTCGCATGAGACGCTTTTCTTTGCTGTTTAACTAATTGCTTTTAGTTTGTCGGTAAAACAGTCCATGTGCGTTCCGTTTGACGGTATTTTAGTATTAAGTACAATATATTCGTCAATCCGTCGTACACAATGAACAATCGAGCTAAAATTTTGCGTAGAAAGGAAAACGATATTGTCAAAATTGTTAATGTCAATTCTCATCTTTTTATCTTCTAGTTTTGGCTTTGCAGTCTTGTGAATTTAGCCAGCGTCAAGTAATAATATATTTTAAGTGCATTTCATATTAAAAGTCCTAGTCGCAAGTCACAGTCAAAGTCAAGTATAAAAGAGTCAAGGTCCAGTCATAGTCAAGTCATCCTTTACTAGAACTTGTATTGGAGTTTTGGAGCGAAGGCGAAAGTCACGTTTTTCAACTTGTTATATTTTGCCTACACACGTTTACAAAGTATTAAAGGTTAATAATCCACCATTATAACACATTAACACACGAATAATCACTGGTTTAGGAAAATTATACAAAATCAACAACGCCCTTTTTTCACTTTCGCGGCGAAACTAAGTTCTCATCTTTTAGAGGTAAAAGAGTGTAATGCAATATTTAAGAAGGTTACGTCAACGCAATTTTTTTATTATTCAATACTTACCTCGTTTGTCTGAATTAATTGTTTTCTCTGATAGTTTTTCCTTTACACTAGAACCATAATTAGTTGTAACTTTTTTACAGCAAAAGTTACAGATCTCGCTATTAAAAATGGCACTAAACACAATTAAGCCTCGCGAAACAATAATTTCGCGACGTTTAACTTTGAAACAATGTAAAATATGATTAGAAGTTAATATTTTGTTGAGATGCTAAACGTGATTAGATGCTTAGATACATTTATGGGGTCTCTAAAAACGTTTAATCATCGTTATGCAAGTCGCCCTAAGTATAACCTATAAAGAAAATGTATTATAGTGTAGAGTAGATAGTGTATTTAAAAAAAAGGTCAGTAGTCAGCAATAGGAACATGTTAGAAACTATCCCATGAGTTGTTCTTGATAATATTGCCGTCATAATGAAAAAATACGTAACTGCATTTTTGACAAAATTTTGTTATATATATTATCGGAATCAGGAAAAACAGACGCATCTACTATTATTTTTTTATGTAAAAATTTTCAAACGCAACCTACTCAATCTAACTTTTAATGTAGACGCATCTGCTACTAGTCATATTTCTCAATTTTGTCAAAAATATACTTACGTCTTTTTTCCTTATGACGGCAGAATAAAAAACAACAAATTCTGATGGAAATCGAATCTAGGTCTACGCAGAGGGGCGTCGAGAGTAAAAACTTCCCCACTGCGCTAACTGGGTCGTAAAAAAATGTATACCTATAACCAATTTATATCCTAGATTTAGATTCATGAAAAACAAAAAAAAACAATCCAACTAAGTGGCAACTAAGACAACTCACACCAAAGATAGGTAACAAAATAAAAAACTAAACTCGTTTCAAAATCATTTTTTTTAATACTCGGGTCGTTCCTTCTATAAAACGACTGCACCGATTTTTACAAACATAGCTAAGAACACTCTGGATCAAATTCTTTCAAAATAAAAAAACTAGATCAAAATCGGTCCAGCCGTTTGGGAATTACGATGTCACACAGATGACACACAGATACACCCGTTAAACTCGGTTAAAACTTATATTATACTAGCTTTTGCCCGCAGCTTCGCTCGCGTTAAAAGTATTATTTTAAAATTGACAAAGTTTCATACAAACTTTCATCCCCTATTTTTTCCCCTTGGGGGTAGAACTAATCAAAATCCTTATCCTTATCCTCTTAGCGGATGCCTACGTCATAACATCTACCTGCATGCCAAATTTCAGCCCGATCCGTCCAGTGGTTTGGGCTGTGCGTTGATAGATCACTATGTCAGTCAGTCAGTCACCTTTGAGTTATATATATTTATATATATATATATATATAAGATGTATACATATACTTAGACCAATTAAACCATTTGTACCTATGTCGTTGTCGACTGATAAAATGTTTTAAATATTACAGGGATACACCTCAACGCTCATGGGACTACACGTCCTCATTCTACGTGGTAGTGTCAGTTCTGACCACAACAGGAGGTGATGAATTCGTTATCAAAGGCATCTTCCCTATGTTCATTCTCGTGGTCATCCTGATCTGCAGCAAGATGCTGGCCGCCACAGTTGTAGCGACATCTATACAAATCGCTTACTCTACGAAGTACGCCCTCACTTCATATGAAAGTAATACGCATGAGCTTATTGATATGTTGAAGAATCAAGGATTATCAGGTTAGTTACATGTAGTTTGACGATTCCGTACTAAACCTATATAGAAATAGAGAAACGCGCGTCGGCGGCGGTCGGAATATCTAAACACAACAAAAATATAAGAAATACATTTAAGAGGGTATCCATTACAAGAAACATGTACTTTTAAGTAGATTTTTTTTACTGTGTATGTTTTTATGAAAATAATGGGTATTTTGACTAAACTCGGCGTTTCGGCCGAGTTGCACCGGTCGTATTCACGAAAGTCTCCCATGAAAGTAAAAAGCGCAGAAAGATCCGGTTTTCTCATTAAAACATGGAATTTAAAGGGTTTTGTTTTTGTTTCATCGAACATTAAAGTTTTTTTTTATGCCTGATAGGCAATCATTGGACCACAATCTCACCTGATGGAAAGTGATGATTCGGCGGTAGATGTAGCATGCTTGTCTAGAAAGACTCTTGACTAAGACTCCCAGATTGGGTTATACAGTTCTGGGAAGGCTGACGTTTGTCTTATCGTTAGAAGGTAAAAGGTTGATAGAGGATTAACTCATCTGTAAGATTACGTTGAATGACCTCACTTTCTCTCATTTTTACTCATCACTACCACTTAAATAGTATAAAACTTTTATGATTGCCTAGTACTTTTGCTTCTAGATTACCAATTGAAGAAGTTTTGGCAGTACGTTCGCCAACTGTGGGTAACGGAGCGCGGCAGGCAGGTTGGTAATGGTTATGAAACTTATTTAAGTTACTCTCAGGATTGTTTGATGGATCCCACACATCCGCTTACTTTGTACTCAACGGTTTACAATATAATTTTACACATATTAACGGACTCGTGAGTATTGCACTTAATTATTAGGGGCCCGATTTTACTTAAAGCTGGCTACAAATATTATTATGATATTATATTGTTTGTATTGTGTATAAAGTGGCTGTTCTATTTCAATATAGGACGAAAATTTTAAAACTGAAACTACAAGTTCTAAATGAATTTCTTTAGTATAAACAAAAAAAAATCGACATCATTATTACTATATACAAGGTTACTTTAAATTAACGCTCCATACTTCACAGGGGGGTGGGGTATCGATAATGTAACACAAAAAATATAATAAAAAAAAACTTTAAAAAAAATTTGTTCTTGATAAGTTTGTAAAGTGCCGAGCTACGATTACAACCAATAATTATCCAAAACGTAAACTCAAAAAAAATAAAAAGCAATACAACTAAAACAGCTGTTATTGTTCGCATGCTCCAATATGCTAACGTAGGTGACGCTGCGCGGCACCACTATCGTCGGGGCGAGTGTCGCGTCAATTCCCGTCCGCGTGCAGTCGAGCCTAGTATTATTGTACACTGCGCTTTCAATGACCAATTTCAATAAGTGAACAAGACCTAATCTAAGGAAAACTGTGCTCGTGGCGGGAATCGAATTCTATTCTATTCTAATCGCTACACACGAAACCAAAGGCTTGCCGTCTGAGCTAACAGATATCTTTAGAAACATACAGACAAATTTATTCCATTACTTAACAAAATTGTGCTGTTGGTCGGAATCGATCCCGGTACCCTCGGCGTAGAAACGAAGGACACGCTAACTGTTTTAGTTGTATTGTTTTTTATTTTTAAGTTTACGTGTTGGATTATTGGTTTTAATCGTAACTTTACAAACTTATTAAAAAAAAAAATTTTTTTTTTATTGTTTTTTTAATAGTGTTGCATTGTCGATACCCTACCCCCCTGTGGAGTATGGAGCGCTAATTCAAAGTAACCTTGTATATTTTTGAAGCGCTCGTTCATTTGATGCTTGTAACGATGATATTTGACTATTGTTGCTATTTTTGTCACATATAAACTCCACAGCCGTCTAATCGTTTTTTTTTTTGTGAATTAACTTGGTATGTGACATCCGTAGAATTGAGATGAATTTATTATATACGTTACAATCAGTATAATAGTTTGAACACAATTTTTAATATAAGGCAGAACAAATGCTAATAGTGGTCTTATGCTTGCCTATTGAGCATAAAAAAACGATAGTACATAGTAAGATACATATACATATATACGATGGATTCATACATACATACATAAACTTCCTTTTTGCTTCGCTAAATGTTTCATACAGAATAACGGTAATTACAGTCATTCATTATTGAAATTAATGTGATGCGTGGGACATTTTGCGAATGGGACGGACTGCGAATGGGACGTTCTGAGAATGGGACGTACTGCGATTGGGAACGTTTGAGAATGGGACATACTGCGCATGGGACGATCTGAGAATGGGACGTTCTGAGAATGGGATATTTTGCGACGGCGTGACCAATTGCTAATGGGACGTTCTGCTAGTAAACAACTTTGATGAGTGCCTCTTTAAGGCCTGTGAATAATATATTTATTTAAATAGCTTGGAAATAAATTTGGATAGAAAAACTGGTTGCTCTCATTCTTTGTACTATATTTATAAATAGCTATCTACCCTTACAGTTACCAGCGTTGCTAGAACAAACGCCATATGTCCGCCGTTGCGACCTGATGTCTGCGATGTTCGGCCAACACTTGAGGAACTGCTATCTATTCGCTGATACCGGGGACGCGTTCCTTCGACAGATCACAGTTTCCATGGAATATACTATATTTTTTCCTGGTAATAAACCTTGTTATAATACTTCTTTTGGCGTGTTTGGGACAAATTATGGGAATTAATTTTTACGATGCGCGTGCACACCGCGCGACCCCTAAAAGCGGCACCATGGAATTGGTTAGTAATTGTCTCTCAAGTTTTTGTGGGAACTGATAACTACCTATATTTAAGGTAGCACATTTAATGTTTTTTTTTCACAAACAATGAGTACTAGCATATGGAATAAAATGTTGAATAATTAAAACGCAATCAAACCTTAAAAAAACCGACTTAATCGCTTATACTTCGGTTTTGGCATGACCGATTTCGAGAAAATTTATATCGGACCACCTCTCTACCAAACAAAAAAAATCGTCAAAATCGATTCATAATAAGATCGGAAGAAGATGCGAATCGGAGATATCGCATAACATAAATACAAAAAAGAACATACAGTCGAATTGAGTAGGTACCTCCTTTTTTTAAGTCGGTTGGAAAGGACCTCGCCTTCACATATACGTTTAAATATAATCAGATGAAATAGTGGCCGAACGAAAGCGTTATTGATTGATATAACTGCTGTTAATTAAATTTAATCCCAGAAGCAAATATAATGCATATTTGCTTATTGTCCAATCCACGATCTATTGTCCCTATTTTAGGCAACTACATAGTTGTAGCAGGCGACAGTGAGGCTCGCATGTATTGGGTGGATTCAGGAACTGTGTCTGTGCTATCAGTGAGATCGGACCTCACTGAAACCACTCATGAGCAGCTCGGTCCAGGAGATGTGTTTGGGATCCTTCAGGGGCTAAACAGAGGGATCAAGCACGGCTTCTCTTATAGAGCTGACACAAAGGTACAGTTGAAAATCGTAAATCATTACTACTATCAACCAACTGCGCCTGTACAGTTGGCGCAGTGGACAGGTGTCTGCCCTCTGCGCCGTGGGTCCTGGGTTCGAATCCCGGCAGGAGCACAAATTCCATCCCAAGGGATTTTTGTGCTTCTGGTTCTGGGTGTAATGTGTGTGTGATGTAAATGTTGCCGGCACCCACGATACAAGTCTTTGAACTTAGTGTGGGGCTGTGAGTATGAATGCGTCTGCGTCTGTACAGAACTACTTTCCACGGAGGCGTAGCTGGATAGTCGAGTATTCGTTCGTCATGGCTCCTGTGACACAAGTCTTTAAGCCCCAACAAGCAAGCATCAGCATAGCAGATAATTGTCTTCAATCATAAGCAATACATACTTAAAATCAAGGCACATCATATTAATATCCTACTAATATTATAAATGCGAATGATTGTGTGTAAGTATATTTGTTCCCTCTTCACGCTTTAACAGCTGATCGGATTTGGATAAAATTTGGAATGAACATAGATTATACCTAGGATGAACACATAGACTACTTTTTAACTTGATAATAGCGGTCGAAGCCGCACGAAGGGCACGGCTAGTATTATAAATGCGAAAGTTTGTGTGTAAGTATGTTTGTTTCGTCCTCACGCTGTAACGGCTTAACGGATTTGGATGTAATATAGAATGTAAATAGCTTATAACTAAGATTAACACATAGGCTTCTTTTTAACTGATAATAGCGGGTAATGCCGCGGGGCACGGCTAGTAGAAAATAAACTGCAAATGCAATATTTAGAATTTATCTATCAGTCGACATTGTAACCTTAAAAGTAAATTAGTTGTTTGAATCTAATTTCAATCCAATTAATCTTGGTAGTGTCTCCAGCCGCTCTGGAAAGACTAAAACCACGTGAGCTATTGATGACACTTTCATACCTACACTTTTTTCCTCTTCTAATAATGATCTGTTATTCAATCTCCCAGGTGAGCATTTTGGCACTCAGCTATGACGCTTGGAACAACTTCCTGCCGTTTTTCCCCGAAGCGAAGAAAATTATCAAAGATAGATCTGAGATTTTGTTCGCGCAAATATAATTTACTGAATTTATGATTACTGAAGTAAGGTGGTTTGATTTTTTCGATCCTTTTGCTGTGATTTCTCCTGGTTATTGAAAATATGATATGATAAGCTGCGCCCCGCGATAAAAAGTTCCGAGATAAAAGTAACCTATGTAAAATTGGTACAGTCGTTAGAGCGTGAAGAAGTAACAAACATACAAACACACTCACAAACCTTCGCCTTTATAATATAATTGACGAAACGCAAGCAAAGCTTAAAGAATTGAATGCAAGCAAAGCTTAAAAAACCGACTTCAACTTATATTTTGGTTTTGGCTGGATCGGTTTCGATAAAAATTATATGGGACCACCTCTGAAGTATAATCTACCAAAAAAAAAAAAACAACTAAATCAATTCATAATTGGCGGAGATATCGCGTAACATACGTTTTTCCTACATAATAATCGAAACGATTGACTGCGTATCAACAAGAATACCTCGTCTCCAATTTGCCTAATATCAGGTGAAACAATACGCATTAAGCAAGCTATTCAAAAAGCCATTAATAACTTTAATTAAAGTGGAGCTTTGTCAATCTCAACAGAGAATGTCGCAGCAAGATGTCTGCGATGTAATTAATATCTGTTATCCATTAACGGACAAGTTTAATTATGACGAAGTAACCTTCAGCCGTTCCTGCGCCTATATTAGGGATATTATTGTTTGAAGCCAGAATCACAGAAATATAATATAATACGCCTTATTTGTTTTGGAAGTGTAAACTTCTTAAGCAGCGTTGTGCACTTTTTTGGGATGGGTAAAAAAAGTTAAACTCGCGTCAGGACACGTAACCTGATCAAAAATTCGTAAGACGGAAAATTCGTAAGACGAAGGAGAGGAAGTAATATCCCCCTCTCTTCCTACCGCGCTGCGAAAAATGTTTCACTTCTGCCGGCACTAATTTTAAGTTCAAAGTAATTATTTTTTTTTTGCTAGACAGGCAGATCGATTACTAGATAGATAGATTGATTGCTAGATAGATTGCTTTTTTTGCATTTGACTACTATCTCACCTGATGGAAAGTGAAGATGTGGCCGAAGATGTAGCATGCTTGCCTAGAATATACCTATTCACTGTTGATTTGAAAAATCCCAAAAGATTATACCGTTCTGGAAACAGAGATGCAGGCAATGAATTCCACTCCTTCGCCGTACAGATGATAAACGAAGAAGCGGATCGCCTCGAGCAAACTGGAAGTATCTTAACCAAAATTGGGTAACGTTTGAGGGTTTGTCTTACAACAGTTGTTATATAGATGGTAAAAGGCTTGCGACCTTAAGTCGGTGACCGAGACTTTGCAATTAAGGCTCCAAATGAGATTTTCTGCTCGTCGGTAAGTCAGTGTTTCAAGCTGGTATTTAACGTATCCATCTCAGAACAAAAATAATAAAAAGGGGTAATGATGATGATGAAAAATATCCTATACATTATTGTTACATCATTGTCTGCTATCTACCTATCAGTTAGGCAGGTGTCTGCCCTCTACGCAGTGGGTACTAGGTTCAATTCTCAGCAAGAGCATAATTTTCCTTATCAAAAACATTTGTGCTTCTGTTCGGTTCTGGGTGTGATTGTGTATGTAATGAAAATGTTTTGAGCACCTTTGTTTTTGAGTGAATGTCTTTGTTTATATTCAAAAAATTACAAGCACAAAAAGTGAACCAACTCGTGAAGGATTTGAACCTCCGACCACCACTATTAAATCTTAAATGGGCGCTCTAACCGCTGAGCTAACGAGTCCTGACATTTGAGGTCGAATATATTGGTCAGGTGCAAGCGCTTGACGTCACGCTTGATGTGATCATGCGCCTGGAATGTAGTATCTGATCCAACAAGGTTATAAATTGTAAATCCGAAGAGCTAGTCGTCTATATAGATAATGGATTTACTGGTGTTTAATTAGGGTACATTGTAGCTAATGTCCTATTTTGTGACAAGGACTATCAAATATCATCTAATTCGTTCCAGCCGTTTAAGAGATTTGTTTTAAACGTAAATTGCTGTGAATATGTGAATAATAAAAATTGTATCATATCAGACCATAATACACGTGATACATAACATCGGAAATACATATTATTCATTGATATTATTATTCATCAAAATAAAATCTGAACTAACATAAAAATAAAAATTGATTAAGTCATAATACAAATGTACTTAATTAAAATTACATGAAATTACTTAACTTTTTGCATTAAATGAGTATGTACATTCAATGAAATCAAATTATTTCAAAATAAGTATATTTTTTGTTATGTCCCAACCTAAAACTACAACAGCAAAATACCTATACCTACCACAATTCATTCCACTGCCACTAAATAGCGTTCCCATCATACTGCCTCTTATATACATTTTAATATTATATCAATAATATTTAAATAATTATATTACCCAGAAGATACATTTTCACTCTAGACTTGAAGACACCCAGATTATACTGTTCGGGGAACAAGTGGCATGCTTCATCTTCGGCCGCATCGTCACTTTCCATCAGGTGAGATAGCGGTCAAATGCTTATCTATCTGTCATAAAAAAACATATTATGATTATAAAAATACGTAAAAAAGTACTGTGGAATATGACTAGATTTTTACCACGATTTCGTTCGGATAGACTGAAGAGACTGTTGATAAACATGATGAAGGTGATTGATAAACATGATAAAATGAATAATACACATTTTATTATAACTATAAGAGGATTTACAACAAAATGGTAATTTCGTCGTTTCATTCAGTCGTTTTTGCATAAAGTGCGAGTAAACAGACAAATAACAGCTTTATTATACCCCAGTCGTACCCCGTACAAATATCTTATATACCTAGAATTAACCTATAAACTATTATTTTATTAGATAAACGCGAGCAGAGCCGCGGGGCACGACTAGTATTGTTATAAGCTCAAGAAAAATCTAACCTCACATAGCCTATCCTAATCAGATCCAGACTAATAAATATGTATGCAGAATAACTTTATGATATGTAAAATTAAATTAAGTCATAACAAAAATATACTGAATAATTTAAAGAATTATATAAGGCATGCCACATCTTCTTACCGCATTATCACTTTCCATCTGATGAGATTGTGGTCGAATGCTGGCCCATCGGGCATAATGGCAGTTGCTCAATTTGTATCAAGCACAAGTCCGATCATGTATGGAGTACTGTTCTCATCTTTGGGACAGTTCAGCTAAGTACCAGCATGAGGCTCTTGACACTATTGAGCGTAGAACCAAGAACTTATTGGTAGCGAGCAGCTGACTAATTCAAAGCTTCAGAGCTTGGGTCATCGCCGCATGGTAGCCAGTCTCTCGGTTTTTTATCGGATACATTTCGGAGAGTGTGCTAAGGAACTGTACGATCTAGTTCCCCCATCCCCGTTCTATCAACGGACAAGCAGACAAACTGATAAGCGACACCGCTATATGGTGGACATTCCACAAATGCGCAATAAGCGTTTTGCCTCCACATTCATGCAAAGGAATGGAACTCCTTACCCGAGTCGGTGTTTCCTGATGAGTACAATATGGGAGTCTTCAAGTCACGAGTGAATAGGTATCTTCTAGGCAAGCTTGCTTCATCGTCGACCACATCATCGCTTACCATCAGGTGAGATAGTGGTCAACGGTTTGCCTATCATGAATAAAAAAAAATAAAAAAAAGACGTGTGGCACTCGGGGACTGCCGCGGTAAAGCTATTGCATAGCATTTTTTATTAACTTATGCAATTATAATTATTTATTTATTTTATTTATGCAGTTTTTTTTTCCTGCCACCTTGAGGCGAGTTGCTGAACTAAAGAGACAAGCGTGATATTTCAAAAAAGTCATTAAAAGTTCTGCTATTCATCGATAGATGGCAAAACTAAAAAGTATCACCGCTGTGCCGGTCGGAGTGGGGGGTGTTAGGTTATTTTCGTTACGGAATTTGGATTCGGTCTCCACGCTCAAGGCCCGAGATAGAAGCTATGCAATAGGTTAAAAAAAAAACTGCGAGTGAACAAGTCACCCAATTGATGTTCACCACATCGGGCATGGTTAAACTTAAACGCTCAATTATTATAATGAACTATAGTATTTTTTGAGTATTAGCTACGTGCTTCCAATCGGCCATTACAGTTGTCGACGAACCACATTAACGCTAATGGAAACTCTGTACGGATCATTAGAGCTCAGTAATTAGGACACACGTACACGTGGTCACAGGTACGAATAACGGTTGAGTTAATTCATTATAATAATAATAATTTTATGATAATAATTTTTTATTCATCATCAAAAACCTAAGCTTAATTAAACAGATGAATTACAAAACATGTTAGGTATGTATGCATTTGCAAGGCCTTTCTGTTTATAAAAGGTGACCACTGTCTCCCACACTAGGAAAACCTGTGTTGTGGGATTCTCTTCCTAACTGTTATTCTAAAAATTAGAATTAAAAAAAAAAATTAATATATCTGTTCAGACAGTATTTAAAACTATAACATAATTATCATGTTAGGTAGGTACTTATTCTTTCGAGATTTTGATTGAGAGTTTAATTACAATTATGACTACTACTTTATGTAACAAAATACTTTTGCACCTACCTACTTGACACATAAACCAAAAATAAAATATAAGCTAATGTCAAAAATAGCGGGTAGTTTCGGCAAACCTATCCATCACAAGGTAAACAAACAATAATTTGGAGTATAACTACTGTTATCCTAATATACTAATATTTAAAGGCATAGCTTAACATACGGCTAGTTTCTGTCTATTAAAATCAGTAGGCTAGCCAGGTAATCTAAATTAAATATTATCTTAATATCGATAATAAGCCAACAACCAGAACACAAAAATTAAATAAAAGAAAATTGATACAGATACCTTCGAATATCCTAGAATGTAAACTTCAATAATAGTTAAATATAAGTGATATGCGCGTTTTTGTTTCGCGTGATTTTGTTTTTTATTTATATAGTAGTGTGCGTGTAGTGTACGCAGCAGTGTGCGTAATATCATAGTTGTGTGCGTAATATGACTGAGTGAGTGTATCGGGTGTATAGTGCACGCACTAGCTGCCGGCACGTAGCGGTTTAAACGCTCTAACTGTTTAACCTTGATTATATGTTTGTCTAATAAAAAATAATAATGTTTTAGTGGAATGCGTTTAGTGGATATTAATACCATTGTTTTATGATTAAACAAGTATGACAATTGAACCGTTTGTAAAATGGGTGAATTAAAAGTGTTGATGGGGTCTGATACCACACCCGACGACAAAAACATAGAAAAGCTGTTCCAAATGTTTTATTTTTCTTTTATATTTCTCTTTACTCTATTAATATAAAAATGTAGTTATAGACGCAAATATATATAAACATACATACACACAGACATGCATACACATGTATACATACACAAACATATTCACACATGCATACATACACATACACACGCACACACATATACACATACACATATATTCACATAAAATACTTAAGTTTTCGTCGTTCGGATGAAGCAGCAGACCCCTTAAGGTCATTGTAGCCAATACCTAAGAGTAGGGCTGATATCTTTCGTTTGCAAACATAGCGTGACAATTGCGAGATATTCAGAGTTCTATCAAGACGCTGGTATATTGAGGGGCCTTTAAAAGCGTAGGCACGCTGAGCTACCAGCGTTTTGGCGGGAGGTACTGTCCATGCATTGCGCCGAGAGGATCGTGTCGTCGGCATGATCGTTGCGAGTGACGTTTTGTGAAAACGTAACGCTACCGCTAGAATATATAACTGCCGAACCCGGAGATATTCGGTGTCTTGGTACAGACAGTCTGTTGGGTATCTATATGGTTTTTTATAAGCTACTTTAAGAAGTGACCTTTGAGCTCTCTCGATTTTTAAAAATGATGTTTTATTGGCTGAGCCCCAGCAGGAAATGCAATAATTAAGGATAGACTGACAGAGCGCTTGGTAGACTATCTTCAATGTTTTTGAATCGGCAACTGAACCCAAGCGCTTGAAAATATGGGTCATCTTGCGAATACGGCAACATAAAGAAGTTATCTGCTTTTCCCAGTTAAGTTTTTCGTCTATTGTAACGCCTAAATACTTAATACAGTCAACTCGTTCAAGGCTAGGGCAGTCACAATCTTGAATGGACTGTGACGTACATGAGTGTAGTTTGAGGTTAATGAGATGTGGTTCTGTTTTTTTCGAGATATGGAATGCCAAATATTTTGTTTTACTAGTATTTAGCGTCAGTAGAATATTTTGCAGCCAGAGTGCCACCTGTTTCATACCATTCTGGGCCACATCAATGGCCTTCTCCCAGTTGTCGCCTTTGAAAACCAAAGCTGTGTCGTCGGCAAATGTTATAATGTCCATATTTTTATTTTGAAGCTGGCAGAGGTCATTAATATAGGTTAGGAAAAGTGTAGGTCCAAGTACGCTTCCTTGTGGTACGCCATAGGAGACTTGAGCATAGTCACTGAACAGGTTTGTGATTCGAACTCATTGTTTTCTGTCGCTTAGATATGACCGAAACCAGTCTAGTGATACTCCTCGCACTCCAAGAAGCTCGAGCTTTTTGAGTAGGATGGGCCAAGACACCGTGTCAAATGCCTTGGCCAAATCCAAAAAAACGCCTATGCACTTTTTCCCCGTGTCAATTTTTTCAGAAACCGTAGCTACTAGTGCCTCCACAGCATCCTCGGTCGATTTTTTCGTCCTAAACCCATACTGATTACCAGAAAGTAATTTGTTTTTTTCCAAAAAAAGTCAAAAGACGTTTGTTGACCACTTTTTCTAAAATTTTTGATAGTGATGGAAGAAGCGAGATAGGGCGATAATTTGATACTGTATTTACATCCCCAGTTTTGAATATAGGACAAATGTCTGCATTTTTGAGACAGCGCGGGACTATGCCCATTTCCATACTCAAGTTGCATATGTATGCTATTGGAGACGCCAAAATATGTCGAGCCTGCTTTAGGACTTCATTGCTTATTTGGTCGGACCCTGGGGCAGAGGCAGATTTCAGGCTTGTTACTATTTTCATAATTTCGTAAATATCAGTAGGTGCTAGAAACATGGAATCAACTGGAGAGGTATTGATATGTGTTGAGTCTGCTAGCTGGGACTCTGTTTTGTGTAGTTTGGCTAAAATGTTTGTCGCCAGATCATATCCGACCGAAGAAAAAAAGTTGTTTACGGAGTTCAGCGACTCAACTGGCGTTGTTTTTAATTTTAGGAGATCGCTAGAGTCTTTTTTGGAAGGTTTAATGTTGCAAATATCCTTAACTGTACTCCAAAGCTTTTTGCTATCGTCCTTGTATTTTAATATTTTTTCAGATTCATGTTTTGTCTTTTGGTTTTGCAGCAGCATATGGCAAAGATTGCGATAGTTTTTATATTTTGTTTGAAATGTCTGGTTATTAGGATTTTTCTTAGCTTCTAGATGTAAAGAGTCTCTTTTCCGGATACATTTGATTAGTCTTGGTGTCATCCAAGATTTCGTAATAACTTTTGAGTTGGAAATTTGTTTCTGTATAGAATTAATTTTAATAGCTTGCGAAATGGTGTCAACCAACAATTGAGTAGCAAGATCGACATCTGACTCAAGATAGATGCTATCCCAATTTATGTTTGCTAGAGAAGTTGTAATGTCTTCATAATTTACTTTATTTAGGTATTTAGGCTTAGGAAGATTCTTTGAAATACATTTATCAATACCTAAGATAACTGTGTCATGATCCGTTAGATCAGAATTACAAACAATTACACGACATTTTTTTTTTGACCTTATCATTGCATGATCTAGGCAGTTGGGGCCCCGTGTTGGCATAGCATGGCCGGGAATAAATCCGTAGTAACTAGTGAGCTCTAGATAATTAGAAGCCTTAGGATCAGTTGTGTTGTTCTTAATATCAATGTTTACATCACCTATTATCACGCAATCGCCTGCAATTCCACCTATAACATCTTCAAGTGATCTGAAAAAATCGATCGTATCTCGCTTCGATGGGGAACGATATAAGGCTATAAGACATTACCTACTTAATTATTTAATTAGATTATTAAAACACTAATAAAGGCGTTTAGCCTGAAATGTCATGTTAATGTTATTGTTATGTGTATTACCGGACTGTGTCCAGTAGGTACACACACTCTGTAATAAGTATACATTCTCAAATAAGTATACGGACTGTGTCCAGTAGGTATATTATACACTCTGTATATTTATTTAACAAATAAAGATCTTCAAATGAAAAACAAATTTAATTAGAGAAGTGCATAAAGCCCTCGCTTATATTCATATCGCTTATCAGGATACATAGATGTATAACATAAATACAAACGCTTTCACACTCACAGCCCCACACTAAGTTTGATGACGTGTGTCGTGCATGCCGGGCGCATTCACATCACATACACAATCATAACCAAAATCAGAAACACAAATTTCATTGGGGAGAAAACTTGTGTTCCCGCCGGGAATCGAACCCGACAAAATAACCCCTGATTAGAAGGCGAACACGCACCCAAGGAAAACAACGAACAGTTCGTATAACTTTGTATGTGTAAAACTTTATATCAGTACTAGGTTTATAAAACACTTAAAAATTATTAAAATAAAAGTAAAAATCATCGGTCTTATCGGTAACAGCGATCGCTTCCAGACAATCAAAAGATTGTCTGGAAGCGATCGCTGTAGAAGGAAAGCCTTCTTCTTGGCAAGCATGCTTTGGCATCGGTTTTCATCAGGTGAATCGATGGTTAAATACCCAACTCCATACAAATTATTTGTAGTATATCCAGTTTTTGCATTATTTTTAACAAGAAAATCAAAATTTTCACTACATTTTTCTATCTTACCCGAAGAAAGCGATGGAACCGATAGAAAGCGTTGTAGTTACGTACCTATGGAGCCAGCTTGACTAGAAGATAGAAAATAGTGTCTCAGGCAAGGAGTCCCATTCCGTTGCGGTTCACACAATGAATGTGGAAGCAAAGCGCTTCGTTCGAACTGAAATATAGCGGTATTCATTTTTCTGCATGTCCGATGATATAATGGGATAACTAGATCATGTAGTTCTTTGGCACATTCTTTAATTTATCCGATTAACAATCCGTAGATATTTCAAGTTACGATTTCGTGACAGACACTGATAGGACGATTATAGTTATCGACTCCCGTCGGAGTACAGAGCCGATCATCAACCACAACACATCATTAACATGCGGTTAATAACAGAATCTGACACGCTTAGTTACAGGTATTAATTAGTTCCACATTTTGCATGATTAATTTCTACAAGGCAATATACCTACTGTGTTAGCATTGAAGTCATCTGTATACTGCTGAATTGTGCAAACAATCAATAAATATGCCTACAACTAGCTTTTGCCCGCGGCTTCGCTCGCGTTAAGAAGTATTATATTAAAATTGACTAAGTTTCATACAAACTTTCATCCCCTATTTTATCCCCTTGGGGGTAGAATTAATCAAAATCCTTTCTTAGCGGATGCCTACGTCATAACATCTACCTGCATGCCAAATTTCAGCCCGATCCGTCCAGTGGTTTGGGCTGTGCGTTGATAGATCACTATCTAGTGATCAGTCACTAGTTGACAGTCACCTTTGAGTTATATATATTTATATAGATAGATGTAGTGTACATAAAGCATGATAACGACCTTTTTACTGATTTTGTAATACCAATTGTATGTATTTATTTTGTTATTTAGTGAAAGAACAATATTATGAAATACAGATTATGACCTATGTATTTATTTTTATTTTAACCAACAGTATAATAAGATAGATAGATATATAAACACTTTATTGAACACCTTAACAAATACATGACAAGGAATAGTAATCTAGAAAATAAGTGTAGCAGCAGGCGGTCTTATCGCTAAGAGCGATCTCTTCCAGACTACAGGTACGGCACATAAAAATTATATAGTATTTAATTGAACTACTATATTACTAAAACTAAACTAAAATTATATACACCTATACAGCAAAGACCGAAATTACCTACTATATAATTATTATTACTACGTCTTTGTTCCCCGAACGATATAATCTGGGAGTCTTCAAGTCAAGAGTGAATCGGTATTAAGCTTGCTACATCTTCAGCCGCATCATCGCTTTCTATCAGGTGAGATTGTGTCTATTTTAAGATGTCTGATTGGAATCAAATTTATTGTACTTATGTATCTTAGGTGACACTACAAGGATAATATATGAATTATGGAACGATGGAGCTGGTCGGATAATGAAGACGGAAGATGGCCATAGGAACTTCTGAACTGAAGAACAAACCCGTCGAGTTTGGGCTCGTTTTATTTGTCTTGACAAGTTCTCTAGTTATAGAACTTTAAGCCCTTTTTTATTTACAACTGGTAAAAGCTTGATTTTGAAAAGTATTCAAAATGTAACTCGTTTCTCAGTTGTCTCTTGTCAGATATTCCGTACATACACGATATGCATTTGGTTCGCGCGGACCGGTGTACTGGGATGCGGGCGCAGCCACCAGCTCCAGCTGCTTCTGATTCAACCAGGTTTGTTTATGTGTGGGAAAATGTATGACAGGAGGTACCTTTGTACAAGCTGAAAGAATTATATTGTTTGTACTTATGTAGATAATGTAAACTATTAAATAGGACGTCAGATAATTTGTATCCCGATTAACCCAAGCAAAGCAGTGGGGCACATCTAGTTATTTTATAATTAAAAAGCGGCTTAAATCAAGCCAACAATCTATTGTTCACAAGATTGAATTTGAATTCACTTACAATTTGGAATCGAGGCGAGGTTTTATTTAATATAGCTGTCTCAAAAGCTGCTCAAACATCGTTCAGTTGGTTGGAGTCGACTCCATTTAGTAATGAGTTGTTAAAATCTAACGGATCTCTGTAAAATTGGTGTTTCTAGTTCCGAAGTGGCCCAGCCAACTGGGTGAGCATATTTTTGTAACTATATTCTGTAACTAGGTATATTATATTCTCTCTCTCACATGGTATAATATAGGAGCGTAAACTGGATGCACTCAGAAAAGTGTCGTGTACACTGACGGAGAAATAAGCATAGAATACTATTAATCCTAGCGGATAAGAACGCCAACTCCAAACAAAAAAAGTGGTGCGAATTATGATTTTTGACTGAAATATTTATTAATATCTACTTGACACTGGCGGCACATAGTCTGCGGAGCCAAACCTAAACGAAAAAAAAGCCTCCACCTACCAACCAACCAACCAGTCCAAACAAAGTGAAATAAGACCCTGACGCCTGCGACGTCATCAAATCATGATGGCCTCTTTGCCACCTTAAAAAATTTAACTTAATTCATAAAAAAATTAACTTAATAAAATTTTATGAACGATTTCGGGCCACTCGTAGGGTCACTAATTTAAAATTACGTAAATGATGGCGCTGATCTATTTTTAAGTATGTTTTGCTAACAGTACTTATATGAGTGAAGTAAGCCGAGAGCCCGTCCTATTCTTATTTTAATCGCATTGTACGCAAGGTCACGCGGCAAGCGCTTCGAATTTATTTGAGATTTTTTAATAACTTTGTTTGCAAAATTAATTATTAACTTACAAAATGAAATTATCACGGTTTTAATTCCTCAAGAACTATGAAATGATCTCTTTTGGTTTAGTAGTAAAAGATAGTTAAACTATGAGCTGTTTTTTAGGGCTTTATGAACCTCAAAACTCTGAATCTGACCAAAATGTATGATTTACATTGCATATACACTATTCTTAAATATCAACTCTACCATAGTAGAGTGGTTAGCTAGTTGACAGTAAAGGGCCTACCAACGTGGAAAAAACCTCTCAACTGTTCTTATACACACGCATTTTTTTTTTCATCATTATGATGTAAAATACTTATAAGGAAATAAATAAATATAAATATAAACGCTTTCACACTCACACATTAAGTTCGATTACTTGTGTCGTGGGTGTAAGACATTCACGTCACACACACAATCACAACCAGAACCAGAAACAAATTTTCCTATACGGGCCAATTGCCTATATTTCCTAAAACTAAACTAAATAATATACATCAATACAGCAAAGACCCAAATTACCTACAAGTCAGTGCTTTAAGTGTAATTTTCCTTGGGGAGAAAACTTGTGTTCCCGCCGGGCATCGAACCCGATACTCCATCTTAGAAGGCGAACGCTCACCTAACTAAGCCAACGGGCAGTTCAACTTAGGTTCTAGTTTCGCAAACTCCAGTTAAAGTCATAACCACAGGTCATAACAGTCGTTAAATGGACAGAATCTGAAGAAATTAAGTGAGTGATTCCAATCTAAGTCACTAATCACTCTCCTTCTAAGCAGGGAGTGGTTCGATTCTCGGCGGGAACACAAGTTTTCTCCCCAAAGAAAATTTGTGTTTCTGGTTCTAGTTGTGATTGTGTATGTAATGTGAATGTTTCCGGCATCCACGACACAAGTCATCGAAAGGAAGTGTGGGGCTGTGAGAGTGAAAGCGTTTTTGTTTTATTTTATATTTATACAGTACAGTCACTCACGGCATTCCGTCAGATTCCGCCCCTTAAACGACTGTATGCAGTCACTCACGGCATTCCGTCAGATTCCGCCCCTTAAACGGCTGTTATGAATTTAACCGGAAATTTGCGAAACCCGAATCTAAGTTGGTATAGGTACGTCATCCTTTACGAGCAATTCAATGCCCTGCTTTCGTAAGCGAGATAGTCACTTCCGAACAGGATATTGGTTGCAAAAAAGGCAAAATGTTAACGTCGCGTCGTCTGAGAATTTAATTAGACAAGCAAGCGACGCGGATTAGACGGGGTTTTTTTTGTGGCTTCTGAACTGTTCATGCTAAAAAATGTGGAAAATGTGGATAAATACGAGTTTTAAAGATTACCGTAGCATCAGGTTTAATTGCTTTTTTTGTATTTTAATGGCGTTTTAGTCATTTAATGAACAAATAATATACTATAAACGACGACTAAGACGACCAGTTGACGACCCGAAGCAGTCTCCGCCCTCTGCGCCGTGGGTCCTGGGTTCGAGACCCGGCAGGAGTAGAAATTCCTTCCCAAGGGATATTTGTGCTTCTGGTTCTGGGTGTATTTGTGTGTGATATATAAATGTTTCCGGCACCCAAGTCTTTGAACTAAGTGTGGGGCTGTGAGTGTGAATGCGCTTGTTTGTTTTGTTTGTATACAAAACAAATGTCACATTTTAACCACTCATTTTATACCTACACATGTATTACCTTCATCTGTAATTTGCGGTCATAGTAAAAATAATTAAACGCAAGCAAAGCTTAAAAAAACCGACTTCGCCGCTTTATCATCGGAACCTTGATCAGATTTAATGTATAAACACGCATTATTGACCATAACTCAAAAACTAGAGAACAGATCTTGATCAAATTTCAATGGGACTACATAAAAAGCACATGGGACTACACAAGAATCATTAAAATCGGCTCACAACGAAAGAAGTTATGAGGTAACTTTTGAAGTCGGGTAAACCAGAACATCGTCAAAGTACGCAATATTCGTCACAAAATAGGCATAATGAATGCCTATTTTGTGACGAATATTGCGTACTATATTTCATTTCGTACTATTACGTAATATTGACGATATTTCAAGAACTACTGATCAAATCTTGATCAAAATGGGACCAATTAGAAAGCAACATTTTACAAACAAAAAAAAATTCGAAATCGGCTCACGTGGAGAGAAGTTATGAGGTAGGTACACATAAAAAAAAAAAAAAAAAACACGACTTGAGTACCTCCTCCATTTTTGGGAAGTCGGTAAAAATCATGTTTAACATAGTATTGCTCAACTTTGCAAAACTGCATTTCCCAAGGGGCAATTTTTTCAGATATAAGGAATAAAAAATACGTATATGGAACAAAAGCCACCAAGCAACATCACCACCACTCGATATCGCGAGATATCGGAAAGAATAGTAGTTAATTCTGCAAGTTTATCCATCTCCTTCGGGACTTTGCTTCAGCCCAGCATAGTCGATGCTGAACAATAAAATCTTTTTTTTTTCTATGCTATACTTCTTTTGATGCGCTTAGGAAAAATTATGTAAGTGAATTTTACTATAATTTTACGCAATAATTTTACGCCCATCGACACCTAAAAGAAACACCATGAAGGTGGTTGGTAATTGTCTCTAAAGGTTTCGTGAGAACTGATAACTATAGTCAAGGCCATTTAATGACTTTTAACCGACTCAATTTTTTTTTTTAAGTTTGTTACATCATAGCTTTGTTCCAAGAGAACAGATTAAATTTTTTTTTATTTTGTTCGATAGATGTTGCTTTCCGATTGGTCCCATTTAAATTTGATCAAGATCTGCAGTAGTTTTTGAATTATCCTCAATAATGCGTATTCTGTTGCCCTACATTGACGATGTTCTCGTTTTTAACCTAGGTACTTCAAAAGTTACCTCATAACTTCTTTCTTTGTGCGCCGATTTTGATGATTGTTTTTTATTTGAAAGCTGGTGCTTCCCATTTTAATTAAAGTTAAAGTCCCATTTGTTCAAGATCTGATCACTAGTTTTTGAGTTTTTGTCAATAATGCGTGTTAAATACGTTAAATCTGATCAAGGTTCCAAAGATAAAGCGGTGAAATAGGTTTTTTTTAGCTTTGCTTGCGTTTCAATTATTATTTCTAGAGTACCTCTTACAAATTTCCCTATTTTAATTACAATCTAGCCAACATATGGCCAATCAGTAATTTCACTTGGACATAAACTGCTACATTGCTATGAATATGAATGTGTCCATTAACACTTTTCTTATTGTCTCTGAAGGTAAGACACTTTGTTCTTGTGCTCTTTCGCACTATATATATCAGTGTAATATATATGTATATATTACACTGATATATACTAGTGGCTGTGTCACGTAAAGAACTCGGCCTGTTTTTCGAAATAGCTGAAAAAACTCAATCAACAAATGAATTCTATATACTCGAACTTGCTCAAAAATTTTCTGAGAATCGGTTGAGAGATGCGACCTGTAGAGGAGAACAACCGGAAATCCGCCGGACATACAATCAACAACACAACAAACGCATTCACACTCATAGCCTCACACTAAGTTCAAAGACTTGTATCGTGGGTGCCGGAAATAATCACATCACGCACACATTACACCCAGAACCAAAAGCACTAATATCCTTAGGGTAGGAATTTTTGCTCCTGCCGGGAATCGAACCCAGGACCCACGGCGCAGAGGGCGGAGACCTGTCCACTGCGCCAACTGGGTCGTCCAATACAAAATACGAAAGCAATTTTGCCCAAGCTGAAACAGAGATGCTACGCTTACGCTTCACGCTCGCTCAGTCAACAACTAACATTACACTAGTTCAAATGGCTTTCTTCATTTAAGCCTTCTCACTAAGTTACGTCAACGAGCTGGATTGCCTCATTCACATGTTGTATGAAATGAAAAACCTGTATGCAACATATATGCAATGTTAATTTCAATGTTAAATTATATCCAATAACGATGAATAAAAACACGTGTGACATTTTCACGCACAAATAAAATGATGGAACACGTTATAGCAATTTGCTATACCAGCCACACCTGCGACCACATGTAGTATTGATCGAAAATGAGACTCATCATTCTACCCGCAGAACTCCGGTGACATAGATACAAGCACATTGATTAATATTGCCTTTTAGCCGTACTCAGAAATAACTATAATACCTGGAAGAAAGATTTTATACCTTTCTTGTAACCAGTCATAGCGAATTTTCACAATCTAAAACGTGTTTCAAATGAAGGAGCGATTTATTTTCTACTTGTTTCATTACAATAAAGACTTCTCTGACAACTCTTGAAACAGGCACATGCTCAATAATGGATATATTCTCGGGATAAAATACTCCAGCCTAAGTTCTTCCAACAGTAAAACGTGAGTGGCATTACTATCCGACTACGGTGAAACATAAAGGAGGGGTATGATTTTAGTTACAACCGATTTTAGAACAGACATATTTATATACATACATATATATATTATATACATACATGTATATAAGCATACGTTTTCTATGAATCCCATACAAGGCTGGGGTAATGTGTCTTGGAATTCAGAGTACGGATTACAAAATACAGAGTTTTATAGTCCTGTGTATGATAAACTCTTTGTGTAAGTGCCTCTTTAGGGCCCATGTGAATAAACAATATTGATTTAGATTTGATTTGGACCGATTGTACCATATTACACAATACGGCTTAAATCGTCACAACTCTTCAAAGTTTCAAAGGGTAGATTTTTTTTAAATAACGACCGGTATACATCAACTAGAGAACAAACAATTTCAATGAAGATAAATACCATCAAAATGACATGTAAAGATTATGTATAACGTTAAAATAATAAATCTATGAGTACTACAAATCCTTTGAGTCGCGTTTTAGTGTTTACATATTCGTCTTATTAACTTTTTCTAATAAAAAAACTCTACACGATACGTTTGATACTGGACTAGAATCAAATAATGATCATAGATACGCAATAACATTGACTACATAAAAATAGAAACATTATTTGTAGAAGGAACACCCGTTTCTTTATTAAAACTCATAAATTACAGCAAGTACCACATCCGCATTGCACAAACTAAAACAAAAGGAAAACATATCCGTACGTAGCTACGTAAGTTATGTTATGTACAACGCACATACTTACAACTCTTATAAATTTCATTGCTGTTGAAATTTCCAACGCGAATTTCATTGTGAGAATATTTTAACTAAATAGCGGGTCGTTCCCATTAGTAGGTACTCTTAAATACATAATTATAGTCGAAAATTTTTGCGTTTTTATCGTCGGTACCTGATCCACATACTCTTTGGACGGAAATTCGCCAAATTATTGTTTTTTTTCATATGTATGAAACTAAGCTCGTTAAAACTAATGTAAGTTGGCTTGTAATGTAGCTTGGAAACGGAGAGTATTTTCATTTTTAATGATGGAAGTTTTGGCACCTACCGCGTGAATGTTGTAGCGGGGTTTAGGGTTCCATCCACATAACATTTTATTGCTCAGTCTGTCCAGTCTGTGTAGGTTATAAAGCTTTTAAATTTTCAAATGGTAATAACCATGAACTCCGTTGACATTCACTCTTATCTCTGTGATGCATACATAAGTTGTTTTAGCAGCTTTGATACATATATAGAATTTATTTTAACAAATTATTATATTAGTAAATACGGATATGTGCATATAACACGCATTAAAATAGAGTGAAGTGAGACTAGAATTGACACCTGCTGACATGTCATCTGGTGTCAATTCTAGTCTTCATCATTCTTAATTAGTATCTTTCTGTAAGAGTGAAACGCCATGGTGTTTCACTCCTACTGAGCCGTTAATAGGTTGTGGAAGGGAGATGCAATGTCAACTATCATTCCTTCATTATTCATTCCATGTCCCATTTTTTCATCAATCCAAGTTAAACTTTGTTGTGTGTCGAACGAAGTTGTGTGTCAGTGGATACGAGAAATGGGCGAGTCCGGAACCACTTCTTTTTCTGGTATGAGAAATAGGCGAGCCCGCAACCACTTCTCTTTTCGGTTTGAGAAATGGGCGAGTCCGGAACGACTTCTCTTTTAGGTTTGAGAAATGGGCGCGTTCGGAACCACTTCTCTTTTTTGGTTTGAGAAATGGGCAAGTCCGGCTTCACTTGTCTTTCTGGTTTGCAACGAGTTCACTCTCTATATCATTTGTTTTTAAATCAGGTTTATGAGTCCGGAGTATTTAATATAGGTATTACGAGATCGCAAGCAGTGGAGACAGGGTAGGGAGGCTTTGCCCTGCCGTGTGGGACACCGTAGGCTCATAATAATAATAATAATAATTACGAGTCCGGGATACGATTCAGATTTTATATAATTTACTAGGAAGTTCCACAGAACAAATATCAATGGAACCAGTGAGTTTGAACCCGTCATATAAATAATCACGTACTTAGTCAACACTGATATTATCTAATTTATCAACCGTAAGCTTCCGCTAAGTGTACCATGTACTTATTATTTAATGACTTCTCATAACTTTTCGTGTGAGACGGGAAAATTGGACGAAACTCCTTCACATAACTTTATCGGAGCAATTTAGGGGCAACCTGCTCCTGCTTCAGTGAATGGCGGAAACTCGGTGAAGTCGAATGAAGTTTAATGAGTAAAAGTGTCGCGTGCATATCATAAATCACAGTTTCTTCATATCAATTACCCGTAGAAACTTTTAAGAAAATATATACGGATTTTATTATATATTCTGCCTCTACCATAATGAAATTTACTGCAATAGTTTCAATACAGTACCGTAACAATTGCACTGCATAAGTAACTGTCTGTAACATAAGACTATCTCATCCGTCAAAAAAGTATGTTTGAAGTATTATCATTATAAACGTAGGCTAAATTACATCTCACACTCTCAACGCGTCCTGTGGTTCTACCAGCAAAAATGGCAATACATGTTATATACTTGGAGTTTCATTGTAAATATTTTGTAGATCTTAATAATCCGTTTCAGCCTGAGCAAAAATGCTTTCGTATCGGCTCGCATTTATCAACCGATTCTCGTGAAACTTTGTGAGGAGGTTTGATAACTATATGGATATTTATTGTCAATTCAGTTTTAGCAAAATTTTCACACTGGCGGTGATACGGGAGTTAATTATGCAAACAGACTCTCAGCCTCAGCCACTAGTTACATTGGTTTAATGAACTGTTCTTTCTTTTAATCAACTAAGAAATATCTACGCCTGTCACAAATCCATCGTGAATAATTATTACCTATTTCAATTAAATCACGATGGATCTCCCCGAGGGAAATTTGTCTTTCTAATTGTTGCAGATCATGACAGTGTTTGTATATACTTGTAGGGTTATATCTGTATGCAACACTTCAAGTTAAATTCACAAACGTATGATGAGCGTAACCTAATACATCTCCTTTATGTTAAACTTGCGTGCATCTGCAAATATGGTTTAAGGGTTGTTGAATTGAAGTATTATAGTTTCAGAACACTGACCTTTTAAAAGTTATGGGACCGCAACTTATATAAATGCAGCGTATGAATTACGACTTAGAGGTGCAATCGCATTAACGTGATGGGCACGCTGCTTTACTAGTTTGACACTTGTAGTAAATTTGAACAATTGATCCATTTATGGTTGACATCCCTCCAGTTCGCGAAGCGTTTCGTTTCTACGTTTATCAACCGTACAACGAAGGAGCGGAACTCATTGCCTGCGTCTTTGTTTCCCGAACGTCACAATTAAGGTGTCTTCAAGACTAGAGTAAATCGGTATATTCTAGACAAGCATGTTACATCTTCGGTTGATCTTCACTTTGCATCAGATGAGATAGTGGTCAAATGCTTGCTAAGTAGCATAAACAAAATGAGCTACTTACAAGCTGGTTTGTTTGTAGTGTTGTCGTTTTTAGTTAGTATATATTGTTACCATATTGTACTAAATAGTAGAAGTTAAATTTTTTTTTTTGTATTTGCAAAAACAGGCAAATAGATTTTAAATATTTTAGACGGTTCGGAGTAAACGCGGCTTGGTTCTTGCATTCCGTAAGTTTATACAGCAGTTTTTTATCAGAATTTGCTCTAAAGTATACAAAACATTTCTCTGGGCAAGCAAAATGCAAATGGAAAATGCAACGTGCATTCTGTAACTAAACTAACCGCCTCCCTACCATTCCAATGTTGGTATAATTTATACTGAATTCGCATCCACATGAAGAGATCAAAAAACGTCGATTCTTTTCTTTCTGCCCGCATCACAAGATCGTGTTGAATCAGCATTATACCTACATTCTGTTTAAAATCCCGAACTGTGATTTTTGATATCTTTCGTTAGTTTGATATTATCTTAAAGGGGGGCGGCAGTGTTTATCACATTGGATTTTCGTAGAGTTAGTTATATCCATAACGCTTGATTGAAAGTTTTAACAGTTCTGGTACAGTTGAAAAGATATTTATTTTCTTCGTTGATAGCCACTTTAATGAAGCTTTTATTTTAGACAGCAATATATATGATTAGATGAAAATCTATATAAGTTATATCTACGGGCCAATAGCCTATATTTCCTACAATTTAATTCAATCTATATAAATGTTAGCTATTCCCCGCGGCTTCACTCGCGTAAATTATAAAACAACACAAAAAATTACATCAAAATTGTTTAGGAAGAGTTCAGTCACATACAAACATACAGAAGAATTGTATATATATAAAAATACAGCTAAGACCTAAGTTACCTACAAGGCAAAACTTGTTAGAATGAAATAAAATTGAATCTTTATATCACTAGCCGTGCCTCGCGGCTTAACCTGCTATTATCAAATTAAAAAGTAGCCTATGTGTTAATTGTAGGTATTATCTATGTACAATCCAAATTTCATCTAAATCCGTTCAGCCGTTAATGCATGAAGAGGGAACAAATGTTCTTACTCACTTGCACACTAACACACAAACTTTCGGATTTATAATATCTAGATATATATAATTAGTGGTATTTTCTGAATGCACAATGAGTTACTCTTTATGACATTTGGTCAATATGTATAAACCACTATGCATAATCTATAAAGTATAATATGTAGACTGTTCGATTGATCTGCCTGCATTCGGTTTGCGGTTAGGTGATACTAGAAACTATAATAGTAGGCAAAAGCATTATTTAGGTCAGTTTGCGGTACTCTACACAGCTAATAACTGTTTCAATACGCTTATAGGTGCATTATACAAAAATGTGTATTCAATCACACTATCACACACTTATACTTACTTGTTGTATGGACATAGCGTCAGGATTTTTTAGGCCGCATCCGACATGACTTAACGACGATTGTCTTACTCTACTCTTCTGGTACATGCAAGGAGATTATACTTTATTATAACAATAATAATAATGTATTGATCGAGCAATCCCCACTAGGATTCCCTGTCTCGGGGAGGCTATTTCTCTTCCAAACATTCTACTATTCCAGTATTCCACGATGGGTTTGTTATAAAACGCTAAACATACACAGTATCGTACCGCATATAAGAAATGGAAATTTAATTATAAAATGAAAAAAAAATTTCATCACTAAGAGATTGACATGATCATCATTTTAATAGCAGAAACCAGGCAGCAAAACACAAACATAAACATAACAAACGTAATGCTTTCACGGTCACAACCCCAAACTAAGTTCTATGACTTGTGTCGTGGGTTCCAGAAATATTCACACACTATAACATTATTATTATCTATTCTGCCGCATCTTCACTTTCCATCAGGTGAGATAATGATCAAATGCATGCCTATCTAGCATAAGAAAAGAGAAATAATATCTAATCGTGATACCACGAACAATTTACTTTATCATAAGCAGGAGACAAGACGAGACGAGACAAGATTATAACCCCGCTGAAATGTTCATCAAGAGGTCTTCTGAACTACTGAATTAACAGCCGTACCGACTTACTCGTACAACAGGCCTTGCCGTAAATTTGTTTTGTTAACAAAGAAAATATTCATATTTGGCAAAAAAAAAAAGGTATTTTTTACATTCAGGGGGGGCGGTAAGTGCGGTTTTCATTCCGCCCTGCCATAATTTTAATGTCGCTACCTTACTATCCCTTGATAAATGCCGCGCGCATTCCGCAAAAAAAAAAAAGGTACGTGATAAACGCGGTGCTGCTGTAACAAGATAAATAGCCATAACAGTGATAGAGAAGAGTGATTCACAACCTTGCCGAGTGACTTGCGAGCGTAAACACTCGGAAAGATCTGAAAAAATATTAAGAGCAGATTTTGATAGACAGCCTCGCCAAATGTGTAAAGTTATATACACAACGACTTTCAGAGTGACTAATGAAAATAAAAAGTTTCACGTTGGGAATTATTTATACTCAAAATAAAGCCGTTTCGCTTTTCTTTTCTCTCTTAAGCGAGCACCACGCTGTAAATAAATAATTAGAATGAGAGTCATTACATATTTATGTTGTATTTCAACTTGTGAACGACTAGCCCAAATAAAATCCCGTTTTAGTAGATATAGAATTTTTACTGCGTGCATTTGACGATAAAGTCCATAAAGCAGCTTACCAAAAGGCAAGCGCGCGTTCAGACGATCGCAAGCGGTAGTAAAGTGAGAACTAGCCCTAAGCTGCAAGAAGAGTATATTTACTATGCCAGTGGAATACTGGCATAGTAAAATACGATGGTGTGTCATAAAACGCTGAACTGACGCGGTACCGTCCCGCATAGGTATAACAAATGGAAATTGCATTTTAAAATGAAAAATAAAAACTGAAATGAAGAAAACAGTCCGTTAGTCCAGAATTTTGTTAAGTATCATTAAATAACTACACTATTGAATTAATTTTATGATCGATGCACACGGCATGAAAGATTTCAGTTTTTTTTTAATGTAAAGCGAAGACCTTATGATGATTTACAAATACTTATTCAATGATACCCTTTTTAACACAGTTCATCAATATTTTTTTTTATTACCGCTTGGTTGTTAATGTCATTGTCTTTTTTTATTCTGTGATAGGCAAACGTTTGACCACTATCTCACCTGTTGTTAAGTGACGATGTGGTCGACGATAGAGCACGCTTGTCACTAAAATAGACAAAATCGCAAGTAGCGAACAGACCCCGTTGTCTTTATGTAACATAAATGAAGGTTCACATCTTTTAAGTGAAAAATCTATATCCACAATCACTAATAATGATTTTTCGGAATCTAACCTTGGGAGCCAATCATTCTCAGCCTAGCATCTTAACCATCCTCGACTACATCATCACTTACCATCAGATGAAATAGTGGTCAAACACTAGCATATCAAAGGTAAAAAAAAGGTTGAACCAAAGAACAAATGTCAACGTTGCTCGCGTAAAAACGTTTCCTCACAAAGTGCACCGTATGAAAGGTGGTGCTAACTTTGTGCACTACAGCTGCCAGTCGCGTACTTCTAATTAGCACTGTTCGTGCTTTGAACCAACGCAACGTTCCCAGTTCTTTGTATTAGAAACAATCATACAACTTTTTGTGCTTACAATTAGAGCTATGAGGCATTTTATTTAAAACTCCCATTTGTCAAAGGCATAACAAGTATTATTAAAATAGATTCAAACGTGTCCCACAATCACAATGTTTCAGTAGAAAGTAGCAGAATTATGTCATTTTAATAACGTGCCTCCAGCCTACGTCTACAGCATTTGATTGAATTTAAAATCTAATGAAAATCGTCATCATAAGAATTGCGTGATTTTCTATTTCTATTTCGAAGAAGGTTTAGTAGAACGTAAGACACTTGTCTTAAGTACTCCCCTATATGGAAAACATTACATACTCTTTAGAGAATGAGCTAGATAGCTGCCGAACTAAGACCTCTGTGTTAATTACTTATAACTTATTTTCTTTAAAATAATTGTTTGATTTCTGTATTTGTTGTTCAAGTACAGGATATATAACGGATATTAAACGTAAGTTTCAGCTTTAAATGTGAAAATGTATTTGAGAAAGACTCTGGGACAAAATAGGTTTAAAACAGAACTTTGATGGCCTACCAAATTGGAAATTTTCAACAAAGATTTTTTTAAACCGGTTAGTACTCTACTTGCTGAGTTCTTTTCAACGATTGATAAAAAATATATTTTAATCCACGCTTACGTGTAACATTTTCATTTATATCATTAAAATTGTTATTTCTGGCATTGGGCCATAGCTTTACATTCACTGATAATTTGAAGTTATTCGCTTGTATGGTTTAGATGCTAGACATCTCTGACAGACGGACAGACGGGCCAAGTGCTGAACGACCCAAGTTAACCCAGAGATCTCGCTTCGCTCGATCAATAATACATATACAATATTTTTTTACATTACCTACTTTTTTACATTGTTTTGAAATTACTGAACTACCAAACTTGTTCAAAATAATAATTAAAAAAATTTGCTTATTTAAATTACAACACGAACAAATACCAATATCTCTTCTGACAAGCGCAAGCTTACTGCAAAACAATAGAAACCGGGCCAGATTTTGCGCGCACATTTTTCATCCCCTATTTTTGTTCCGCTTTAGTCCTAAGCAAAATCTCTTTCGCAAACAAAAGTCGAGGACTTGAGAGTAAAAAGTTACACACGAATAAAAAGGATGGTAGAAAGAACAAAAGTGAAATAGGGAGGAACTTCGTTAGAGACTCATCAAGGCGTCAGGGTCACGTACCTCGGTGTCGACAGAACGCGCTGAGGAGAAAAATCCCGTCGGCATTGATTGAGTTAACGCCTCTCCGGCGGGCGCCTCGCCTCGGGTCGTCCCCTGTCGTCTGTAACGCAATACCGCGACTGTGGCTCGACCATTTGCCCGGAATCAAGTTAGACGGAGCTCTAAATTGAAATGATGGTCCTTTTATTGCGCAATCAAGGAAGCTGACTAGCTCGGAATTTTTATGTCAGGAAGGTGATGCTTATGGTAATAGCTTTGTTGGCTCCTTTTTCTTGCTTTTGGTAGAAGGTTTTCTATTTTGACTTAAATTAGAGCCACGATTGATTACTAGGGTAATCAATGATAAGCTGTTGTTAAGCGATGCTGCGTCTAATTTTAAGATCCACTTGCCTGAAAGACTTGTCTCTTGTTCTTTGAGAATTAGTTGATACGAAGTTATAATAATGCCTTTTAAAAGCTCAAAAGAATAATTATTTATTTGCGGCGAATGTTTTGGAGTATGCAGTACGTTTGACACATAAAGTTAGATACATAATTGATGGTTTGACCACGGACGTAACACCGCATCCATATCGGGTGAAGCACTAGGTCCTACAAATTTCGCTTGTCATAACGCGAATTGCACGCACACAAATACACCAAAGGTCGAACAATCGGCGTTAATACACCTAGTAACTATTAGTTGTCTGTAACAGTTTGTAGCGAGATACACGCACAGTAAACGCACACATTTTCATGCTTCATCCTTAGTTGAATGAGGTTACGTCCGTGGGTTTAAAAGCTAAAAGATAAACAACAGTTGCCAAAGCATATAATCAATGTTTATATGACCCATGCTAACGTTTTAAAAAAATAAAGCTCTGGGCTACCGCTATCAAAATAATAGCAAATAATGGTAAAAATAATGATGAACCTACAGAACAGAACAGATAAATATATGACTCCTTTAGGTACAGTAATACTTAGAACACTTCCAGTTACAAATAACTCAGTGTCTAAAGACTCGAGTTCAGAATTTAGTCACTCGCAAAGGAACTCCTTGTGAACAATAACGAGCCTTCAATGACGACTCGGCAGATAAGTGCCGGCAGTAAGTGGACCCTCGTTTTCTTCACGATTTGTATGGACTGAGTTTTATGTGAGCGTTTCGTAGAGAGTTGTATAAAGAGGTTTTCATTTTAAGGTCCGTTTGACCTACTTCTCGTAGTTTCACTTTAATTAACCTTCTCTCTTATAAACTTTTTGCAGCAAGTGATGAGAGCTGTGCATCGAATTATTTCAGTTTTGGCGCGAAAGTAAAAAAATGTCGTTGTCGATTTTGTATTATTTTCCAAAACTTGTTATTCTTTGAGTGTTATTGTGTAATAACGTTTTTAGTTTTTGAACGTGCACTTTCTTCACTTCATTCAAATCATACAATTTATAAAACGTGATTTTTGTTTTCATAGCGAAGCCAAATACAAAAGAAAAAACAAAAAAAGACGTGTGGCACTCGGGGACTGCCACGGTAAAGCTATTGCATATCATTTTTATCAACTTATGCAATTATAAATTATTTATTTATTTTATTTATGCAGTATTTTTTTTCCTGCCACCTAGAGGCGAGTTGCTGAACTAAAGAGACAAGCGTAATATTTCAAAAAAGTCATTAAAAGTTCTGCTATTCATCGATAGATGGCAAAACTAAAAAGTATCACCGCTGTACCGGTCGGAGTGTGGGGTGTTAGGTTATTTTCGTTACGGAATTTCTGGATTCGGTCTCCACGCTTAAGGCCCGCGATAGAAGCTATGCAATAGCTTAAAAACCTCTGCTTATACCCAATCGACCGATCGTGGTTTTGAATTCAACCATTGCTATCGGTGAAGGTATCATCATGGTGAAATGTATGATAGTTTTTTTTTTCCTTTTTATAAGCTTTTATTTAGTTTCACCTGTCCGGGTGTTTGTTTGTCGGTTTGTAATCAAATCTTGCAAGCTAAATTAAATCCACATCCCAATATCCAATTGGACTCACATTTGGTGAACTTTTGTACCTACCTTCGCTGACAATAAAACGACATGGTACCATGGAGTTGGTCTGATGATGGAGACTTAAGATGGCCGTAGGAACTTTTAAACTAAACAAGAAAACCCGTCTTTTATTATTTCCCATTATCTATCTATCTTTTAGCCTTATTAAAACTGGTAAAAGTTTGATTTAAAAAATCTTTTTAAGATATTACTTGTTTGTCTCTGCTCAGCTTGCGTTTGATCAGCATCTCACCTGTTGGTAAGTTTTGTTTTATCCAGAATAGGCAAGCATTTGACCACTATCTCACCTGAAAGAAGGTGATGATGCGGCCAAAGATGGGACATGCTTGCCTTGATACCTATTAACTTGAGATTTGAAGACTCCCAGATTATACCGTTCGGGAAACAACGTCGCAGGCAATGAGTTCTAAAATGAGTAATGGTGTACTAAATGATGGTAAACGCATTAGGCCTAAGATATTCTTGCTTTAGCCAAAATACTGTAACGAGATCTTAGTTCATATAGTTAGGTTACAGTTTGACCTACAATCAAAGAGAAGCTCTAATAAAGGCATCACTTTGAAAGTCAATAATAGTAGCGTCCATTCGTCCCTAAGCGTGGAGTTCATCAACGCAAATTAACGCTTTTACCCGACTGCCGAAGAAAGGTTATGTTTTTTGCGCTTATCTTGTAGGTATGTATGTAAATTTCTTTATTACCTCGTATCTTCCAAACGGCTGGATGGTCAGTTAACTTATCATGTGATACATTAACTGACCATCATATTCACAAAATAGGATAGTTTTGAAAACTCAACTTGAAATATTTTGAGCAGAGTTCAAGAGTAATGTTTACTTCAAGTTTGACACTGGCTAAATCCACATCGATTGCGAAGCCAAATATAAAAGAAAAAAAAATAGAATCACCATCTCCCGGTTAATCGATCGCTTTGCCCTACCAGAGTTTAGTAAACTCGGACCCGAATGAAAGTCCAAGTAGCGAACAAACCCAGCACTCCGGAGATTCAACTTCGTCCCACAAAATTAGATTCAACTAAATCTGAGAGACAAAGTCACAAACCATTAAACGCTGAAAGCTGAACTTCAGTATCAGAGAGCCAATTAGAAATTCAGCTCAACTTCATTAGCACAAAGTAGGGTTAGTTACTTGATGAATAAATCTCTATTGAAAACTAGCTATCGGCCTCGGGTTCGCGCGGGTACAATTTTCGGTAGATTAAAAAAATGTTACATACCTTTCCCTAAAACTTACGAACACAACAAAAAAATCGCCAAATCGTTCACGAGTTTTTGTGAGACTAACAAACATCAATTGATTTTTATATACATCGATAGATATGACAATTTAATGTAATATAAGTAATACATAATATATGTGTAATGTATCAAAAGGTTTAATAATATTTTTATCCCTTTTATTACAAAGTTCCTTATAATGAAAGCCATACTAAATATAAATAAAATTGTACGTATCTTTATGATTTTACGAAACATTTCACCGGGATGTTGAGGCAAAAGTAACAAAATTGTGGATTATTTACTATTAATAGTTGGTGGACGTCGCAAATCATACAAAGTCGAAAAACGTAATTTTCCCTTTTGCCACAAAACTCCAATAGAAGATCAGTATAGTCTCTACCACGTTACTAGGACATACAAAGTACTAGTCAAGCAAAAGAGTCAGTCGAGTCATGACTTCATTTATGACTATATTTATGAAATACTCAATTATACTTTTCATCACTTGACACTGGCTTAATAACACACAAAGATTGCGGAGCCGTTAATAGTTAGTGAACTCGCATGACTTTTTTAGTAAGAATAGGTAGGTAAAGCATACAAAGTAGAAAAACGTGACTTTCGTGTTTGCTCCAAAAACTCCAATAGAAGTTCTAGTTAAGTTTCTAGTACCCTGATGACCGAGCTTTGCTCGGCTGAAAACATGGATAAAACGACGGTTTCTATAATTGAAACCTAGCTAGATCGATTTATCGCCCCCAAAGCCCTGTGCATACAAAATTTCATGAAAATCGTTGGAGCCGTTTCCGAGATCCTGATTACACATAAATGTATGTGTGTATATATATATATATACATATATACAAGAATTGCTCGTTTAAAGGTATTAGATTAATCTTGGCTATGAATAAACTTTAGACTATTTTACTTGACTTTAAAACTAATCACATAAAATACAATTAATACATTCAAAATTGCAATAATAACGAGGCCAAACTAGGCAGCGCCTGTATCTTGGGAACCCTAGCAGACAAACTAGTGTCAAGACATCGACTTACTGCTAACTGGGTGAATATCAATTGAAGGTACCAAATCGTGAAGGATTTAACTGTTTTTTTATAAATGAGTTATTGGTGATTCGGAACGTATTAAGATTAAGATCAAGATTTTAACTGTGACTAGTGACTACTTTTATGAAATAATGCACTTGAAATATTTATGCTTGACATAGGTGGCGGAGACAAAATAATAAGTTACTTGTTAAAAACTTTTTTAAAGACAAGCTTTTAGAAGTTCGCCATATTGGATTTAAAGTGGCGTCTCTTTATTTTTCGAGTTATTCTCAGCAAGCCCTTGCATTTGATACCCATATTGTAGGAGTGCATTAAAAATTACTTGTCCGCCATTTTGTGTGTTTCGCCATGTTGGACTTAGAATGACGTCACACAGCTAACCATGCATTGTCATCCAAATTTGACGTGAATACAAAATTTCAGCTCAATCGGTTGAAGATATCTGCTTCAAAATTGAGTTGCAAGATTCCACCCGAACAAACATACAAACATACAGTGCAAGCTAAATAAAATATTGTAAAAAAAGATCGTACAAATATTACAATGGGAGATAAGGAAAATATAGAGAAAGAATTCTTTACAATTACTAAGAGATGTAAGACTAGCAAATATTTGGAAGGATAAAATGGACGGAACGTTAAACAACTTTTATATTTTCGCAATTTCCAGATTTTTAATGAAAATAATTTCCCTTGCGATTGAAGATCGTATATATACGTGGACCTTTAGTAGATAAAATATAATTACTAGTTATGCCCTGCGGCTACGCTCGTATTAAGATCCACCATACCCATAATGATCTTATATTCGTGTTTAATAACATTAATAATAATTATTATTAAAGATTTATTCCCTGAGAACCATGAAATGGTGTCGTTTTGTTTGAAAATGAAGTTTTAGGTGAAAATATAATAAAAATTCTTTGTGAATTATTATTATGTACCTACTTAAGTATATTAAAATCAAGTCGCAATAATAATCGCATATTTACCACATAGACATAAAATATCAACGTTTCACGTGCTATTGTTTTCTACACTGTACTATTTTCACAATTTAACTATTTTAATACAGGGTATTACCCTGTATTAGCTTGTCAGTAATTAGCCTTTAGACTTCGAATCTGACGTGGTGAAATGTAATTACGTATTAAAAAAAATTGTGTAGGTATAGGTACACAGTTCAAAGTATCTCATTGGTATAAGCGTAGCCTAAGGGCTTTCTTCCGGATGTTAATATGTATACATAATGACTCAACCTGTTGCAAGTGGATGAAACTTAATTTACTGCACTATCGTTGGTCATTGCTCTCTCGCATAGAACCTCATTTCAAACCCACTTTTTCACTTTTCAAAATCAGAACATCAAAACTGACAAAATCATAAACGCTGAATGACGCATGTCATGAGGCCATAAAAATTTACAAAATTAGTTTTATAATTTATATTTTTTCATATTTTCTTTGCTAATTAACATTATGAATACCGTTTTTAAATAAGGTAACATGATTTACTGCTTCTGTTAGTTTTTCGAAGGAATCAGCGCCTTTCACAGAACTGTGTTTATTTTAGCATTACTTTGTTGTGCGTGTGGCTGCCACAATGATTGAAGCAAGCAGCACTGAGAACGCTACAGATACCTTAAAACCACCTAGTCCGGTAAGCTTTGGGATATCCCACTAACATAATAACGCAAAAATAACTTAGTCCTCCCTATTCCTAGAATCAAAATGTATAGCAAAAGTCCCCAGTATCCATGTATTCAAATATACTTACTACAAATTGCCATAGAGGTTGAAAAGTTTCGACAGAAATATTCTTATGAAAAAAGCCTGTTACACCGTTAAATAATACTTTGACGACAAATGGCAGCAGGTGTAGGTAGCAAACAATAAAAATAATAAAATAATAATTTGAGGAAACTGTTATTGTATCGAGCCATGTCTTGCCAATCGTGTTTCGGCATCCTAATATCAATAGTAAATATATTATATTTCAAGTATCATTGATTAGAATAATAAATACTTAGTATCGTAACAAATAATGAATGAACTCATTACAAATGTAAATAATTAGATATATAGTATTTCAACATATTTTATTTTAAGATTTTGAGTGATCTTAAGTGAAAATATGGTCCACCCTCTTTGTATATATGTCCCGTATACCCTTACAGGGTCTGAGTTTGTAATTTGTAAGTTTCAATGTAAAAATGTAGTGCCATTAGATAAATAAATTATAAGTGCGATAATTTAGGTATGTTTGGTTAGGTACTCATTTCATGCTATAACCGCTGTACAATATGTCAAGGGTAGTCCTTCTTGAAACGTAAGCTATACTCCGTGGCACAACTAGTATTTACTTTATATAGTAGTCGGTTGTTCGTCCAAGGTCAAATAGCCTAGTAATGATTTTTAGAGCTTCGTGCTAGAAAAGCTGTTTGAAAAAAAAGGCCAATGTGTTTTTTTATCATTGATAGGCAAGCGTTTCACCAATACCTCATCGGAATCAAGAATTAAAGAATGTTTAAAAAAATAATGAAAAAATGAGCCGCCGATATCATTCGCTTGTTTAACACTAAACATTATTAATAGTTATTCAGCTTCAAAATTACCACTTTATCCAGAGATTTCAAAAATCCAAGTATAATCTTTCTGAGCCTCTTTTTTGCCCAAAGGAAGTATCACCGCCGGAGTACGACGATATAGCCCGCCCAGAAGCCACATTTTGCTTCACCGTACCAAATGTTAGCCAGCTGAAGGAGCAGGTGCTTTCACCGCCTTGCTACGTGAGATGCCTTCCGTGGAAGATACTGGTCCTCATCAGACACACGTCCACTCCGGATCGTCAGCAGCAGAAGGCTTTAGGAATATTCCTACAGTGTAACGGAGACTGTGACTCACCCGGATGGTCTTGTTACGGACTTGGAGAATTGAAGTTGCTGACGCATAAGCAGAACGGCGAAACGCTCTGTAGGAAATTGCATCACATGTACCATTGGTGAGATTTATTTTTATTTGCAATTGATGAGACAAGGGGGATTATTGCGGTATAACAGCTAGCCACCCTAGTTGACCTCACTTGCACTTGGTGCCCCTGCCGAATTACGAACGAGACTTGTATGTACCAAAAAAAATTACCAGGATAATTTGATCTCAGACGGTCATTATTTAACTCATGACAAATCGATTTACGAAGTGAACTCACAAATCTTTATGCATGGGTCCCGACACATTGTCCCCGTCTTTGTTCCCTGAATGGTATGATCTGCGAGTTTTCAAGTCGAAAATGTGTGGGTACCGTTTTGGCAAGCTTCCTAGGCCTCATCATCGCTTTTCATCAGGTGAGATAGTAGTCAAATAACATTTTAATTAACACCATTTGGGCTTTACCATACATATAGTGCTGGTAACTTCTATTCGGCACCAGTTAGTATTTTATGTCTACACGAAGCAAAAGCTTTTAATAAGCAGTATTAAAGTCTTCAGACAGCAACCCAATAGGTTTTTTCTAGGTAGCATTTAACGTTGTCTTTTTTACCATTAATATTAGGGCAAACAGTTGCAACTTGCACGGTAAAACTAAGTCTGCAGAACATTATTTTGCAGAGGAAGTACACCAGAGTTTACCTGTATTATATTTCTTAATATTTAGTGTTGTTGTTCGTGGTAAGTCTCACGAAGCTTATGAAAATTTCAAAAGAAATACATTAAAATTTATTACCAACTTAAGTTAGCGTGCTAAAAAGTTGTCTACGGTGTGGTGCGCAGCTAGTTCAGTATAAAAAAAAACATAATTAACTGTCTTATTTAGACTGATGTTAAAAATCAAGCGTCAAAATAAGACAAAACATATGTTAACTACATCAGGTTTCAACCGACTTCAAAACAGGAGGTTCTCAATTCGACTATGTTTTTTTTGTATGTATATTACGCGATATCTTTGTTTGGTAGAGTATACTTCAGAGGTGATCCCATATTTTTTTATCGAAATCGGTCCAGCCAAAACCGAAATATAAGCGATGAAGTCGGTTTTTTAAGCTTTGCTTGCTATAAACTACTAAAGCTTACGATATATAACTTGGTTATATTATCTTTGTATATAACTATAACTGGATACAGAAACATGTTCTGTTTATAGTAAAAGCTTTCACTTTTATATAAGTCAGACTTAGTCCACGATCTTACCAGTTGGTAAGTGATGAAGTGCTCAAAGGTTGTAAGCAAGCTAGGCTTAGAATAGGAACGGACCCTCAGTCAAGTTTTACTGTTCGGTGCTTAACAACAGAGCAGTGTGAACTGTCCAGGCGAGCATCAACATATACCTACTCTACCACCATGGATTTAAGATTGGTATCTTATAACAAAGAAACTTTGTTTTTAGTAACACATTATGAACTTTATTTTCAGCAAAGAAGACGACTGGGGTTTCGCACACTTCATATCATGGGACAACCTGATGAACCCTGAGAGTGGGTTTGTGATAAATGACAGCATCACAGTAGAGGCTCACGTGATGGCTGAAGCTCCCCATGGGGTTTCATGGGATTCCAAAAAACATACAGGATTTGTTGGTTAGATACTAACTTTAATATGACTTTTGCTGCTCTTAACCAACTTCAAAAAAGGAGGAGGCTCTCAATTCTACTGTTTTTTGTGTCATGACTTCTTTCTAGATGAACCGATTTTTTTATATTTGAAAGCTGGTACTTCCCCTTCTCACACAAACTTACTCTGAACTATAAAATCTAATTGCAGCACTAGGCGACTAACTACATAATATTTTGAATGTCTCATGTCGCTATTGTTAGACCTCTCTCATCCATTGGTACAGAAGTGGTCGAGGGTGGTAAGCACAGTAGACCTAGAATGGGTCTGACTTCCTTTTTTATGGGAGCTACTGGACACGATGAGTTCTTGATATACAGATTTAACTACTAATTTATACTTAAAAGAAGCACAAATACGACTTGCGAGTATAAGACTATACACTTACAACCCCACACCTAGTTTGAAGAATTGTATATGTGACTTGTATGCCAGGAAATATTCACAGCAGAAACATAAAACCAAATACTAATTTCCCCAAGGGTGGAAACTTGTTTTCTCGCCGGGCATTAAATCAGATAACTACGGCGTAGCAGGCATACGTCTATATTAATTGTTGTATACGCAAGAAGGAGGCAGAAACCATACAATACAGTTGAATATCAAAATCACAATTGCGCCAACGAGCACTTTTAAAAACCATACGTAATTGGTTATTAATTGTGGCCGTTATTTCATTTCTTTACTGTCAAATAAAAACACAGACAACAATAGAAAACGTAACGATATGTGTGTTAAGATGAACTGAGAAATAGGAATTCTTAAAAAGAACACTATTTATTTAATTGCAGGTCTCAAAAATCAAGGAGCGACTTGTTATATGAACTCGCTGCTACAAACCCTTTTCTTCACGAACGTTCTCAGAAAGGCCGTGTACAAAATACCCACAGTAGGTGACGACAGTTCACGGTCGGTCGCATTCGCCCTCCAGCGAGTCTTCTACGACCTGCAATTCTCCGAAAAACCAGTTGCAACTAAGAAACTAACTAAAAGCTTCGGGTGGGAAACACTAGATTCATTTATGCAACATGACGTGCAAGAGTTTCTGCGAGTAAGCGGATTTCCCTCAACTATTTCGTACGAAATTCAAATTTCGCTTCAACTCACTAGATACATTGTATTTTGAAGGTACTTTTAGACAAGCTCGAAAACAAAATGAAAGGAACGCTCGTTGAGGGCACGGTGCCTAAATTGTTCGAAGGAAAAATGACGTCCTTTATAAAATGCAAGAATGTTAATTGCAACAGCACTCGAGTAGAAACTTTCTACGATATCCAGCTCAGTGTTAAGGATAAGAAAAACAGTAAGTGGGAAACTTGCGCCATATTTCCATTCTGCAACGTCCGATTTGTTAAAAGTTAGTTACTAATTAAGGCTCGAGAGACTCCAGTCAAGAATTCTAACTCATTTCTTACTTCGTTTGTTTTTGTCGGTCCCATAAACTTCGGAATATTAAAGCTTGAAAGGGACAAGCTTAAAATCTCTAGCCTGTCATGTTCTTTATAAAACTGTATTTAGTATTATTGACTTCAAAAAGGAACGACGTTCGACTGTATGTTTTTTCACCGATTGATTTTGTGGACCGATTCTCGAAATCCTTTTTTGTTTGGTAGATTGGGATACTTCAGAGGTGGTCCCATATATTTTTTTTCGAAATCGATCAACCCAAAACCAAAATGTCAGCGGTGAATTCGGTTTTTTTAAACTTTGCTTACATTTAAATTATTCACCTATAATTTTCAGTAACGTCGTATGCAAACATTTTTGTAAAATGGAATGAACTCCTTAACGGCTAAGCTGATCATGCCTTTAAAGGCTATTTTCAAATTTGATATCAAATACTCGTCTTCGTGAAAGTACCTCTTGTTTCTAATTTTAATGAATCTCTGACTCAGTATTTGTCGTAACCCCCAAGTTACAGCGCGTGCTGATATGATCCATACGGATTCGTAAATCAACGATAGTCTGTTTTCTTCGTACGTACTAGCCGGCAATGAGCTGCTTATTTATCTTATTCATAGTGAGTACAATTCTTCCGCTTAAGGTGTTAAGGCGGCAGAAATTATTGTTCAAACTTGCGCGAGTTGTTTTTCCACGAACAAAAGGCAACAAAAAGAATAAAATGAAATAGGATGACCATACTTCATAAGATATGACTAACGAGAGATTCTTTAGTGTATCCCGATCATTGTATTGACATCATGAAGCTGCTTATATTAATGGCAAACTAAAACATTAAATAGTATATTTTTTTAATCATTAACATTTTTTTTTTTCTCATACACGTTTGAATGACGCGCATGACGTATGAACGAGTTTTGTGTCCAAAATTCCAAGTAAATGACAAGCGAAGCGTGAAGCGCCAGGTTGCTGGTGAAGCTGAGAGAACTTACGTCAATTGCCGGAGCTCCGTTTGGAGCCTGGCAACAAATATTCTACTCGAAGAAAATGAAAGTTCAGTTTGCTTACCTAGGTACTGACCCAAACTTTGTTCGTAGAAAAACGTCAGCTTATTTAACGACTTTAGACCTACCTAACCATGAAGGTAGCTTTAAAAATATTTGTGCGATACTACTGTACGGCGCTCCTACTTTGCGTTTCATCATTTTAAGTACCTACACAAGCTAGCAACTCTACCTCTTCAAATAATGCTCTGCTGCGACGTTGACTTTTCTGATATCCTTACACTTAGGTACAGTCTCGGCACACTAGATGCATGTGCATTTACTAGTAAGTTTCTGCCTCCGCGCCAAAAGCTTAAGAAAGATATATTTCAGCGGTATACCTCAGCTTAGGTACCTACATATAATTACCATGACATATAACTTACAGGGCATAACGATGAGGGCATTTATTTTACACTTTGATAGTATTCATCTGATTCCAGTCTACGAGTCGTTCAAAGACTACATCAGTATAGAGCTCCTAGATGGCGAGAACAAATACGATGCCGGCGAACATGGATTACAAGATGCAGAGAAAGGGGTGCGGTTTGATATGTTCCCTCCAGTGCTACATCTGCACCTTATGAGGTTTCAATACGACCCGCAAAGCGATGCCTCGGTCAAGTTTAATGACAGGTAACAGTTACAACTAGAACAGAAAACTAGGAACTCTGAAAACATTATTGTATCAATAGGTAACAATGGAGGATTTTCTCAAGAGAAGCGTTGAAACTGGCACTCAAGTAAATATAGCTGCCAAAAGTTGTACAGGGTAGCTAGCTAGGCGAACATAAAAAAATGCTCTTTGGATTAAATCACGATATCATCCTCTTATCTTCGTGGAAGAACGTAAGATTAGAAACCAACCAAACGATCTTGGGCGGTCGGCGGCGGCGTCGATTACGCGGGCTTCTCACTTCAAATATACATATACCCATTTTACTTTTTGAACTGCCCGTTAGCTTAGGTGATCGTCTACCTTCTAAACAGGGCTATGGAGTTCGATTGTTGAGTAGTTTTCAGTGTGAATGCTACTAAAGACTCGGGTATACCCCTGTGTTCAAGATAAGATAAGATAATTCTCATTGGCAAAAACTGTAGTGTTAGTATTCGCGAGTTTTTATTGCAGGTAATGAGAAAGACTGTTCTTAAGTAAAAAAAATTACTTTTAGGTTTGAATTCTACGAGGATATCAACCTAGATCCATACCTCCAGGAGATCCCTTCATGCTCCGCACACTACACACTCCACGCGGTGCTGGTTCACTCGGGAGACAACCACGGGGGGCACTATGTTGTCTTCATTAATCCCAAGGGAGATGGCAAGGTGCGTAACTTAAAAGTACAAAAGCGGATGTAGGTATACACCCGTGATGCAAGATAGCTTAAAAGTAATTAATCTTTGTCCTAAACATTAGTATTTCGGGGTTTTATGAATTGGATGAATGACGGAAACAAAGTTCATTATAACACCATTATAATTTGTATTATGGAGGCAATGTGTGGCGTTTTGTGATGGCATGTTTAATTAAATAAGCATGTTACCTCTTCATCACTTCCCACCAGGTGAGATAGGGGTAAAATACTATCTACTTAGCATAAAAAAAATTACCAAAACAGTTTTAGAATCTGCACAAGCTATGCAGTTCGCAACAATATTTGAATTATTTTTGCGACAAAAACCATTTTATACACTGCCTCGCAAAAAATTTAAATACTTACGTATCGCCAATAGCGAAAACATATCACGCCCACTGAAATTTCTCATATCCTTTCTTATCTAAAAACATCAATCTATCACTCCTTATTATACTTTTTCGACTAACTTATACTTTTTTCGATCAGTGGTGCAAGTTTGACGACGACGTCGTGTCTCGATGTAGTAAGCAAGAGGCCATCGAGTACAACTTCGGGGGCAAAGAGGACGCTCCCTACTTGGCGAGGAGAGCCACGAGCGCATACATGCTCATTTATATACAGTAAGTCACCTATTGTAAAAAATATTTATTCAACTCGTATGCTCAACGGGCCAGTAGCGTTATTTCATATTGATACATTTAAGGTAGTTATTGAGCACTGTTCATTTCCAAGTCACCTTCATATCTCATATCATTTTCATAGGAACTTATATAAAAAAAAAACTTGTTTTCCTTTTTTCCTAACTTATATTGGTAAACAAATTTAGCTAAATTGTAACAATAGGACAGCAAATTAAACTACATAACATTATAATCGGGGTTATGGGCAGAAACACTGGTTTCTATGTCTCTATTACCGTACATACTTACGAGTATAGATAAGCAGTAACAACTAAATATTTGTTGAGAATTCTCCCAATATCCACGAACAAAAGCTGTTTTACCGAGATCCCAGAAGTTTGTTTAATACGATTGCATTGTTCCAGGACGTCTCAACTAAAATACGTCCTACAAGAGGTGACAGAGAGCGACATCCCGAGCGACCTCTGCGAGAGAATCAACGAAGAAATGCGATACGAGATGGTAAGAACATGTAAATATCGATCCCTAGCAGTGAAATTTATTTATATTTTGTTTTTTATATGTTTTTATGTTTTTTGCACGTTGCCCTTTTCAGGCGGCAGAAAAATAAGATGCAGAAAAGTTAAATCTGACACATCAGTGAGCTCAGCAAAGCATTACTCGAAGATATTCAGCGCACTAAAACAGTTCTTCACTTTGCAGGCTCTAGCCGGCTCTAAATATAAAGGAAGATGATCGAGACGCATCGCCAATAAAAATATTAAATACGTTTTGTACATTTATTTCCAAAAATTAATTAGTTTACCGAAAAGGTAGATGTAAATCCATTGTAGGTTAATAAGCTTTGTAAACAAACTATTCTTTGTGTGTTAATTTTATTGTAATTATTTATGTAACACTGTTAATAAAATTTATTGCGATAAATGGTTTATTATTTTAATATAAGTAGAATATAATATTATATGCCGGTATACTCGTTTGAGAGAATAGTTATAATATCTGCGCCTGGGTAGCCTGCTTGCCTACCGCATAATCACAATTTCCATCGGATGAGATAGTGGTCAAATGCATTTTACAAGTAATAATTAAAGAAAATGTGTTCGGGAACCAGTATCCCCTAGCCTGATCCTCAGGGGATCCTGGGAGAGCAGTGTACAGTGGACACATGCCTATCATGCTGGTAGCGTTGTCCTTTATACTCATCATATTAATAGCATTGCGATGCAAGCCGCCAGCATGATGGATACACTAGTTTTACTGGGTTTGTACATATGAGTTAAATATAAGTAACAACACTTACTTATCAAATTAACGGAACAAATCGTGGGCACCGCATAATCTTCACATTGCAGCGAGTCTCGCAGGGCCACTCAGACACTGATGGGATAGCCGAGAGACATTGGGCTTAACGCAACCATTAGCTATTTATGCAAACCTCAGCTCGGGCTTTGCAAAGGATTTCAAGCACAAATCAAATAAGTGAATATTTAAGCGAGTCTCGTCTGGTTCGAGGACCTCGGTTGACTCGGTAATGCAGCATTTGCGGGTTTTTCAAGTAGATTTCGAGTCAAGCGATGGTAATGAACAACATAGGAACCCTTGACTCAATAACTAAGTAGGTACTTATTGAGTCGAGTGAGCTAGTGCCTTCTATTATTCTGTGCTCATTGGTGGTACTGTAGGTACCACTCATTGGTGGTACCTACATCAATAAATTGTGAAACGTTTTTTTTATTTATTAGGTAACTATAAACATCATTGTTCTGCGGTTCCACACGCGTTGGCGATGATGATAATTAAATTATCCTAAGTATGGATAAATAATCTTGATTGGGTTTTGAAGTGGATTACAACTAAAAACAACATAAGTAGGTAGGTATCCTTAAGTTTTCTTTGGCAAGCGGTCTATAAAAAATATTGTGAAAATATTTGTAAGTAAGTAGTTTCAATAAGTGCTAATTATATGTTTTTATACCTACATATTATGATATACCAACTATTAATTTAAATTTGTAGATACAAATACAATATAAATATTTATTTCAGTTCATAAAATTAATCTTAAATATATTTTATGGGTTCGGGACCCACTTTTAAGTATGAAGATACCTGTGTCAGAGGGGCTCTTCCGTTGTATAGCTTACACTTTTGATTATGGATGTTTTTATTGAAATTAACTCAATTATTATCAGTTCTGTCGTACGATAGCTCTACAAATTATTATAGGGTTAGGTATGTGTCGCCCGCCCCGCACAGTCAACAAATCCTTACTATCAACAATCCTTACTATCAACAATCTTAATTTTCTTATATAACTACTTTAAATTTCATACTATGTGGATACGTAAAACCAGATTAAAGTGAAAAGAACAAAACCAAAAACAGTAGTTTACTAAACCGCCCGACCAGACAACGATTAAATCCCATCTATAGATATATGTAGAAACGAATCTATTTTTAAGCTCCAAATGAACACCATTTGTCACCATTCCCAGTGGTGGGAAAACTGGAAAAGCCAGTAGTTATTTGCGTTTAAAAAATGGGCTTTCGCTTTATCCTCGTGTAGTAAATCTCTCGTGGACATGCCATAAATTAGTCCAGTTACCTAGCCCTGCGTTTATTTGGCTCTGTATTTACGCAATTGGAAATTGGTTGAATATTCTGTGTGAAAGTTGCGATGCAGTTTTAAATAAGTGTCTTAGCTAAATGGTCTTAAAACATTTAGAAACGCGTAAAAGAGGAACTCTCTGATGTTGAACATATCTCAGTTGTTGATAAAATTTGTTGTAATTATTATTTGTCCTGAACTGAGATCTCACGCCTACACTTTGCCTAATAGATAAACTTTTGAGGTTAATTAATTAAAACTTGTGTTTTAAGACTATGTGCTTCTTATGAACGGGGGAACCGAACAGTGACGTCCAAAGAAATAAGTATTGTTATGAAAGCTTGGGATCCCGTGAGAAATTTCTTATGAACCATTTTTTTTTAATTTTTATCTGATGTTGAACATTCAACTTTGCCTCAAACGTAATCTTTTCACTATCAGAATTTTTGTTTATTGTTAGGCAGCCCCTTAAAACTCATAAAACACCCACCAAAAAAGTTATAAAAAGTTTTAACCGTTCCGGTCATAAATTCTTAAATAAAACTTTAATTAACATAAACATAACATTTACATCATCATATTATAATATTTAACACTTTCACACTCACAGCCCTTAACTAAGTCGATGACTCCCTAGAACCCGAAACACAAATTTCCTTTGGAGAGAAAACTTGTGTTTCCACCTGGAATCTAAACCGATACCCGTTGCTTGAAAGGCGAACACGCGCCAAATTCACCCAACTCAGCCGACGGGCAGTTTAAATTAAATTAGTCATAACTCGAAAATTACAGATATTCGGGGGAAATACATCGTATTCTCATAAACCAGTGAAAAGTATAAATTTTTTTCTTTGGACGTCACTGTTTGGTCCACCCTGTATTCCTAAATAACACTAAATCATATTTTGACACACTATCGATATAACGCGTTTAGATGGAAGACATGTTAAAGAAATCAGCCTGTCGTCATGTCGAAAACAATACTAACTTTTTACCATCATCTCTTGAAACAAACAGGGATTAAGTAAAATAAATAATAGTCATCAACAATAGGATTGAGTTGTCAAAACGAGAAAAGCCTAGAGAGAACAATCGCCGTTTGTTTTCTCTAATGAATCATCCCCAGGGACATCAATCAACTTGATCAAACTGAGGGGGAGCTGAAATTACGCCCAATTAACTAACTCCTATTGTTTGAGGACGTTTCTTTTGAGTTGTTTCGAATACCTACTCTTGAATTTCTTTGAATTTAGTACAGGTGTTTTCTTTCTAGGTTCCTTTTAATACCACCAAGCACTTGATCAATTCCAGCAGATGCCCTTAGAACCTGTCACATTTTGGACCTGATGATGATGATGTCCTCCTTAACGTATGCGTCAATGGCGAACCTTGTTAGCAAATATTTGACATGATACGTTTAAACGGGTTAAGTATAACTGCAAGCTACTTACATCATCAGATAACAAGCAAACGTCATCAGCGTGGGTCTACAATATATTGAATTTCGGGCCTAGCGTATTTACCACCCTTAACTTCATCATCCCACCAGAGATAATTACTTAATACCTAATATAAAAATATAAAGCGTGTAAAAATAATTATATTTATAAGGCCGAAGATATAGAAAAGCTTGCCTAGAAGATAACTTATTCGCTCTCACCATACATGCAAGACTATCATTTCAGTATGGAAGAGCTTTACTTTACATACTAGATAATTTATCCCAGCAACATGATTTTCAGAAACTGTGGTTAGAACCAACATAACTCGAACTCCTTCATTAACAACCCAAACTTCGAAATTATTACGTAGATACTTGTCATGTACTCAGTGAAGAAATAAGTAACAAATTTTAAATAATGAGAGCGCTTCAGAGCCCGCTAATGAATCCAGAAGCTGCACTATTAATTAACGGAGTTTTTCTTCGTCACGAGGATTAAAGCTGCCGTCACAGTATATGGGCGACAGGGTTTTGGATACTGCGTTTTGTTGAAAACATAGATAAATTAAACCATTTAACTAATGGTGGTTTGTCTGTAATGGAGATATAAGGATCCATCTACGTGCAATTGGTAACATGTTGGTAGATAGACTACTTACTCGAAAATAAGCTAAACTTCTTACATAGGCTAATTATGTGCAGTACCTACCTGGTGGCAATTTCGAGCACGAAAAAGCACTTCAAGCTTTAAAAAAAAGGTCATTTAGCTAGCTTCGGCTTAGTAGAGCGTATCGAGATAGGTTGAAGCTACAAAATCCTTGGTAGAGTGTCATTTCTGTCATTATAGTTACAATATGTGACGTTTTGTTAGTCGATGTGCAAGTACTATAAAGCCACCTTCCACTTTTTAATTGGTCTGCCACATGAATGCCAACATTATTATTTTTTTATTTATTCCAATCATATTTCTGGATTCCATTTGTTTAGATTGCATCGTCAATTACATTAAGTTTAAATATACAAACTTTATCTTTTGTTTTTATTGAGTAGATAGGCTACTACCAGTTCCTAGCGGTTCAAAAAAGTACATAGCGTCAAGACAAGTCACTGTGGTGCAGTTACAATATGCCAACGAGGGCCGAGTAATTGCCCTCCAACGGAGTCACCTAGGTGGAGTATTTCTATATAAACGGCCTCAGCGAAAACTGTCTCCTGTCCAAATTTATAGGTAACTCCAGCAATTCGTTTTGGGATAAAAATGTCGTCGGTTCTTCCGATGAAAGTGTCCCCTTCAGCGAGTTTATTAAATAGACTGAAGTTGTCTTCTTTTCAAAATTTTATTTTTAGATGTCCCGTAGGTACCTCAAAAGGAATAATTTAAACGCAAGCAATGCTCCAAAAAACTTCTTCACCGCTTTAAAGTTATATGGAACTCTTGATCAGATTTTGATATTTTTTATATGGGACTTACCCTTTCAAATAAATATTAATTAAATAACGAACATACAAAATAAAATGAGAAAATCATCTCTCTCATAAATTGGTTGAAGACGATTGAATAGGCATTATTAAGGATTACTCAAAAGTACTGGTCAGGTCTAAATCAAATTCAAATGGGACGACATTTAAATAGGACCACCAACTTTCAAATAAAAAAGGCAGTCATAAAACCTAGGAAAAAGTTCTGAGGCAACACATATTAAAAAAAACGACTGTAAATTGAGAACCTCCTCCTTTTCCCTTCTTCACCTCACTTTGTTGTCCGTCTGCCAATATCATTTTTCTCAGGAACGAGTGGACGTAATATTACGTTTACTAGGTTTACGGTCAATTTGGAAATTTTCGAAATCCGAGGTTCGTCCTTGCATTACCTACATACAGTATTTCGCTGCGCGCTATCTTCCCTCCATCACAAAGAATGAAGAAATGTTAAAACAAAATATGTCACAAATTTTATACTCTACAATTTTTTGTCGATTCTGATGTTAACATCTGGAGCTATAAAAACCGAAATAATCGCGAAAAAAGATTTCTTTGACTTTTGACCTTGAACTTAAGACTTAGACACGAGATTTACGAGGCTTTTATGTCAACTTTTTTGTGATTACGAGTTTCCAGCTTATTATTATCTCTTACTCCTAGTAAGACTAAACTACTTTAGCAGCTATCGTTTTGCCATTTACCGATACTCCTCTAAAATATACTAATATATCATATAATGATTATATATTTCTCATCAATCATAAAACTGTTCACAGCTAAACTATCAGTTACAATCAATTATTACTTATAGTTTCGCTATGACGGGTTTTAAATCATATAAATATATCTGAGCTTGGAAGCTTTAAATGATAGCTAAGTCTGCAACCAAGTATCGGTAGTCATTAAAAAACCAACCCTATAGTATCATAGTAAGTATATTATAGTAACAAGCCTAATACAAACTTCTCGCGCATTTCTGGATACATTTGATTCTCGTCGGAAACCTATTCTGATTGCCGCCACACCCGCTGAACTTGAACCTTTTACATGTCCTCTCGTTCACGTCGTAGTAGTATCTAGGATAAAAAGGAATAATAATTTAAACACAAGCAAAGCTTAAAAAAGCTGTCTCCACCGCTTATTTTCGGAACCCTTGATCAGATTAAATGAATTAAATACGCATTATTGAGGATAACCCATAAACTACCGATCTGGATCAAATTTAAATGGGACCACACGAGAAGCATCAGCTTTCAAATAAAAAAAGAATCATCGAAATCGGTTCACCTGGAAAAAATATCTGAGTGTGTTACCTCCAGAGTTTTTTCTTCAATTCATAAAAAATATTCGAATTGGGAACCTCTTCCTTTTTTTTAAGTCGGCTAAAAACTATAACTTTTGGTCTTGATAAATCAACTTATATGCGATCAAATAAAAAGGAAATGTTTTACGTCCTACTCTATTGTATATCATGTTACTATATTTTCAAATGGTATATAGAGTTCTATAATTTAAAGTCTACCTATCTCGATAGTATTAGATTTTAATTTTTTGGAATACTAAAGACACCATTATTATTTACTGTCCTAGGATGCAACTATATATAAAATATATATATATATATTGTAGTCGATTTATTAGATCGGGTGCTATGGGCAAAGGTTGTATTACATAATTACGAATGCTTATTTTTTTATACTCGAAAGGTAAGCTGCTATACGCTACTAAATCAGAACCCATTTGCCGTAGTCGGGAATAAAAGAAGAAATCTCTAAGACTGAAGTTTCTATTAACAGTTATTACAATGTTTCCTCGTTGCTATATTTCGCAGCGATAGAGCGTTATTAATTGTGCATTTCCGACCCAAGGACTATTTACCTATGTATTAACCTCAAGCAATAGACCCGAAACAACTAGACCCATTAAGTTTAACGTACGTTGTACAACCTCTTACTTGTCATGTAATTCAAAACATAGTCCAACATTTGGTTGAAAAGAGCATGACACCGATCTTTCAATGTTCTTCGTTAACATAAAGGCGGACCCTAAAAATAAAACACATTAATAAATATCTTATATTTGCTTGAATAATATTAATAAACCTAGGAAATACTTCGATTATTTTTTAAGTATCAATATTTTACCAGTTGTAAATAAATAGGACTAAAAAGTTATATAACCATAGAATTTGTCAATACTAATCAAACGAGCCCAAACTCGATGGGTTTATCTTGTTTAGTTTAAAAGTTTTCTTCTCATCTTCCGTATCCACCATCAGACCAGCTCCATGGTACCATATCAATGTATTGTCACGAAGATACATAAGTACACCAAATTTTAGTATATTCGGACACCGGGTAGTGGGTCTAATTTAGCTAGCAACATTTGATTACATATCGACAGATAACGGTACAGGTGTAACTAAATAAAAGCTTGTAAAAATTGCAGACACTAGGCGTCTTTAGGATATATAACAAAAACAGGAAGCGCTGTACCTTTGCAATGCCTCTCACATTCTAATTTAGTTTCGAAATTGTTCTTATTTCCATTGCAGCCAGTATAGTTAAACGTTACGCACTCGTCCATTTGGGTGTCATAATAATATCTAAAACAAACGATGCTTAAATTATAAATATTACTCTCGACCTTTAGGTATCTAGTAAAGAAAAACAGGTCAAAGTGATATTGAAATAAACATGAAAAAGCTCGTGATGACCAATATTGTGGACGTCCAATTTCAATGGATAAAACTTTCATTACCTACCGATGAAATGGAATGGTTCTTTTAATGCTCAACGAAACGAGACATTGCGGAAAATGAGAAAATATTCCAATGGTCATAGAAACTCGAAATTGGATGGGCTTAATACTCAAACAACAAAAAATATGGAATTACTTCTCAAGTTTTTTTGAACAAGTCCCTTTTTGCGGCTGTTCTTGACACCAATAATCCCAGTACCAAATTTCAGCACTACCTGAAAAGTATATTTATTCTTACTCCAAACGAATAGTTGGTTAATTTTTAGTTTCATGATTCATCATTGATATGAATGAGAGAACATTGTGATACACATGCTAATAGATACTTACTACTACTCTGTCTCAGAGATTTCTTCTTGTGGAATAAAAATTCTAGAGAAGACATTGGGTTGATTTCTCCGCTTTCTTGGCCTTTAGCTATCCTTCGGTACTGACTCGTGGGCATCGCACTTACTGCATCATCGCGAAAAATAGCAGTTGTGAGGGTAACTGGACCGTGTCCGTTAACACAAACTAAAAGAGTTAATAGATTTGAAATTAACCCTAAAACATACTTCATCTCAAAATACAAAAGTGTTATTTGGTATTGTTAAGATATTCTGTACAAAAACCGTAAAAACAACGCCCGGGTACTTTATACTGCACATAAAACATTATCGCCCTTGCAAATGGTCCACTAGAAGTTGAGTGGATCGATTTATTGAAGTATCGTAACATTCGGTTACAAGTTGCCAATTCGATAAGTGGGCGGAATAATACTTTCTTTGAAAACCACTTTATAATATATTATACAAATATATTGAAATAACGCGTGCAATCTTAAAACATGGAGGTGATAAGAAATTGAGTTGATGTGCTATTTCGGTTAGACTAGGATAGGATTAGACTCTTCAGACGGAATATTGACAGTAAAACAGTGGAGGTAAATGGAACGAAGGAAGCAGTCCGCCAACAAAACTTATTTACCTTTATCTCTCAAAAAAATATATCAAGCTCCCAATGGTTTCGCCAGCACGCTTCGAATAATTACTTGTCGGTAACCGGAGCACAATGCATCGTTTGATAGGGAAGCTGAATGTTTGCTGATCTAATGGCATTTTCAATTTGCATTCAAATTCCTGGGCTCGAATTGCGAAGCGGGATGGGCCGCTGGCTGAATGCCGAGAGCCCGAACGCCGGGATACTCGAATGCCCCAATGCCCGAATGGGATTAACGCTAACGACGCACCATTCTGTACGGCCGCCGCAGCTGGCCGCATTCTCGCTGCGTGTCCTGCCCGACACTGATAAACGGTACAGAGATGCCTACTGGACACTTACCATTATGCACACCTGCATATTACGGCCGTAAATTTTTAACTTTATTGTGCATGCTTGATACTATCGGGTAATTTGTTTTAATACACTTGAAATGTATGTTATACCGCGTCCTTAGGTGGCGGATAATGGTTCTTAATAGTTTTTTTTATTCAGATAAATGGATGAAACTCCGTCAGCTATGAGGCCGTAGCACTTCTTGCGAGTCCGGTTGGAGCGGTACCAACCCTTTAGCGAGCGGCCGAATAGCACTAGAGTATAGTCCCAGTTGTCACACGAGTATACATGTTAGGTAAGTACCTAACATGTATACTCGTGTGACAACTGGGACAACTCGTCTCTGAAAACGTCAACTGATCTTATAGGTAAGTACCTATAAGATCAGTTGACGTTTTCAGAGACGAGCGTATGTAGCCCCACGCATGACTTTGTTAGTCACTGAAGATGTTATAAGAGTGATCAAAGATAATGTAATCACTCCGTTTAGGCGTGATGTTTAACATTAGACCAATTAGACTAACTTTAGAGACTTGCTTTTATCGTCACAAAATCGTGCTGCTAAAATAAAGATTCTGGTTATTTTGTCTGTGCGCTAAACACAAAGTTGATCTTAAATTTACTTTTTTTATTGATTTTGATAATGGTTCGCAATAAAACCATAGATAACATAATAGTACCTATAGTAACACAAACAAAAAGTGTGAAAACTTACGTGCGAGAGTTGCATTCTCCATTGTAGAAAAAATACACCACACTCTTACCTACCTATACGGACTATATGTATCTACACATCAAATGCGGACTTTTCAACAGAGGCACCTCACTGTACCCACAACAGTAGGTAACGCAATATTATTAAAACTAATGAGCACAAAGAGCCGCAACGCTCAATATCCCGAATACATCATGCTGTTGCGAAATTACGCACAATTTCACGTTCAGAGCAAAACCGACGTTGGAAATTAGTATTCCCATCGCGATGTCCCTAATGAGAAACGTAATTTCAAAGCGGGCTTTTTTAAACGTAAGCACAGACTCCAGGATTAATCAGTATAGTTTTTCATCGTCTCTAGTCCGCCCCGTCGGTTCCCGGAGGACGGATTAAGGGTGGATTCCGGCGGCGTCGATAAATAATTGATTGTCATTACGGTTATTGCCGAGCAGCCAATTGCCTCTTGGATTACAGGCATTATTGTTTAATCCGGAGACCGATTGAGAGAACGGAATAACCGAATAATAGACAGTGGGAACTAATTGTTAGGAAAATGACAGCAGCCGCTTCCATTAGCATTAGATTTGCAAACTTGATGGATCCTACGTCTGAGATTTATTACTTATGATTACTTTTTTTTGTTAGGTACTCTTCAACCATTTTATAATAAGTACCTACTTGTTTATAATTCTTTTGGTATTAGCATTAAGGACAAACATTGTATCCAAAATGTTTGTTAATCTGAATGTTAATGAATTAAATACACTGTTATGTTGAATCTAATTAGTTGACTGTACCTATATATATTTTGTTTTTATTTTACATTATTTAAAAATACAATTCTGTAATATGACGTTCTTTTATTATTTAACAGCAATGTTGGCGCAGTAAGCAAGTCTTTACTTTCAACGCCGCAGCGCCGCTCTGAATTCGGTTCTTTTATAGGGGATATTTGCGATTCGATTTTGGTTGAGATTGCGTAAGTTTTTCGGCGCCCACGATACAAGATCTTGAACATAGTGTGGTATTGTGAGTGTGTATGTGGCGAACAGTTAAATCGACATATCAGGCTTTTTTATATAAAAAGCTAAAACAGCATTCAGGCTGTATGCAAGCCTACGGCCTGTTATATTTCATTAGCAACATTCCTAGATTTAGATTGCAGACTTTTAGATTTTGGAGAGACCTATGGGCAGGAATTACATGAGTTAATTCCCCGGTGCCCTTTTTACCATCAAACAACAAGACGAACTGCCAAACTGTCATCGATTTAGGATTGATACATCTCCAATTCTACGTTTATCAACCGTACAGCGAAGGTTTTGGAACTCATTGCCTGCGTCTTTATTGTAATTCCTAGAACGGTACAATCTAAGTTTATAGTGAATAAGTATATCTTAAGCTAGCATGGTGAGATAGTTGTCAAACGCTTGCCTATCTAGCATAAAAAAAGACTTTTCAGACGACCGAGCGTCGCATAGCATAAATATTCAATCCACCAAATGACTTTGCCGAAAGTTATTCCTATTTTTTATGAGTTAGTGTTTTATTGTCTTTGCTTGGCCAGTGTAATAGCAAAATTTGTTGTTCCGCCAAATGTATGTATTTTACGACTATTCAATGAAAATAGCGTATTCTACTACCTATTAATAAAAGTAATATTACCTAATTCCAATTTGAACTCGCTTATCTTGTTATAGCCAATAACTTTCATAAATTCAAATGTCAAGATAATTTTGTCATGAGTAATTTATTTTTATCTTGTAGGAATATAATTTGGCTGGTCTAGCTAGAAAAATATGTAATATTTTTGCATATTTTGTAATATTTGAGTCAAAAATCGTAATTGTATCTCTTTCTATAGTCTAAATATAGTGGGATGTGCGATTCTCAACCTGCCTACTTACATGAACGTAAGTACTCGTACGTATAGAGTATTTGATTCAATACATGCCCCAATTAAAAGCTAAAGGTTAGTTACTAAACCAAAGGGAGTCCTCGTACAAAACAAACCAAAATAAACAAATATAGGATTATATTCAGTGAAACATTCAATACCAACACAGAAAATTATGAAGCACTACTTGCAGCCGCGTTTGGTCGCTTGCGCAAGTAATTCAAACTCGGCCGCATGTTTCAATTGTTAATTGAATTAGATTATAATCCCAATTTGCCGGAATATTATCGGCACGTACTCTAATCCACTATGTTTACTAAGATCCTCTCGAATACCTCAAACCGTGTTAATGAAAATAGCGCAACCAACACACATTGTTAAAATAATTATACATCGCCTCAATAGCAACATCGTAAAAACAAAGCGAACGAGCGACTCCTACTTAAAATAGCGTGAATAAGTTATAGTGCTGCTATGAAAAATAATAGGGTATTAAGTAGTATCTATGAAATTATTAAACTTCTTAAAACTTCTAAGGCATCTTTACGAAAACTTATTGTATTTTTTTTTCTTAATTTATTACATCATATATATACATAATTTCGACATAATCATTTATCAATAAACGTAACATTTCTCTGGCAGGTCAAGTAAAAAAAGTAAAATTATTTATTTTTACATGTTCGCTGTTGACAAAAGGCTTTTAGCCGAAATTAACATATTATAGTGATAAAGGTCATTACAACTATGATGTGCAATAAAAACTAGCGTCCACTTGAGACCGTCGCACAAAGTTTTTTTTTTTTTTTTTGGAGATATAACAGTAACATTTCAACAACACGCTTTTCGGCTCAAATGCACGCAGATGTCACAATCTGACACTAATGACACTCTGGAGAAGCACCAAATATCAACTCGATCTTTAGACATTTCTGTTGATTTAAATCCATTGACGAAAATCTTCAATGATCACTGATATCAAAAACAGAGGATTACGTACACTTACCACTTCTCCAAAGCGTTTTGGTCCTGAGCAGTCAGCGCCATAAAGATGTTAAGGTTTAAGGTAGTATATAAATAAGGGCAAATACTGAAGTACGCCATTCGAAGATGCATGATGGGGTAGAATCCGGAGAGGTCAATAATATCTTAGCAAATTAACAACATCTTACATAATATTGAAAGATTTGATATGATTGACAATTCTTAACTGCGTCCATATTAATTTATTTATGCCCAGCAAGATAAACACTAGCACCCATATAACGCTGACTGTCCCTTCCACCTTTTGGTAATTCGACGAACAAAATGTTTGTTTACGGATAATAATTGTCGTAATTTCTATAGAACAGGTTATACATACAAGAGTATTTAGCAAAGCTATTAACTTTGATACAAAAGCTCAAACCTTTACACGTTTGTTATGTTTGTTTCATTTGCTATGTACAAGCCTGACTAACTACTATTACGATAGTATATCCATTCTAAACGAATCTCTATTTAAGATTAGGCTATTAATTTTTAGAACATCAATGTGAAATGAATCCTTATCGACATTTAAACGCGCGGTGAACTTGGCTGCTGATTAAAATATGTCTTAATTTAACGTGTTAATTATAATTTAAATAATGTTAAAATAGCTACATATTGATATTCATATACTCACAATTAATATAGACATTTAACATTTGATTAGACGTACATGTTAAGATAAAGTACATACAATTTCAGTTTGCCTGTCTAAGTCTTGCGGGATATGAAAGATAATATTTGGACAAATAACAAACACCATCTAACAACATTTCAGTAAAGAGGGAATAATCTAGTGGAAGTATCATATGCATCAGATAGAACATGCAAATCAAACACCAGTTTCCACAGTAGTAGCTGTAATCAAAGATAAATTCGTAAGTACACCATTTTGACAGTCTAATTTATTTTTACTTGCTGATATAAGACCGCCTTTTCATTATTCATAATTCTACTCAGTTAATCATTAAACATTATTATATACTTGATACAATACAATCATCAAATTCCAATAGATTTTAAACCATATTAACTTCTATTAGCGCTCACACATTCACAGGCACATTTGATAATAATTTATTATACTCGTTACAACCATTATAATTTACATTAAAATCTAAAGTGCCTTTTAATTTCAAATGATTCCAATTTTGCCGAATTACCAAAATCGACATGTTTGAAAAAGGAAATCGAATCTGGGATAGATAGCAAAGCGCTTTAAGTTCGAAACAACGACCCGCGTTTAATTAAACATTTTTTTATTGTAATCATATTTTCAGGGGAATTGTTAAGGACATAGATTTCGGTACAAAATAACTCTCTATTCAAACCAATACGTAAAACAATAGATTAGTACTTCATATTGCTCATGTGTAACAAATCCCTTTCCAAGAAAATAAACCTGAGTCTAAAATCACAGTGAAGCAATGACACCAATAATTGTTTACTTAGTTATGATCAGTACACATTCAAATAGATATTCTGACTGAATAGAGATCCTGACATACATTTTTATGACGCCCTGTGTCATTCCAATATGTACATGGAATTCAACTTTAATCGTCCAGCCTTCCGGAATCGATAATGTAATTTATTCTACACTGTTTTTTTGTTTGCTTGTATAGCAGTGGCTATGAGGCAGTTCTCGTAACAGGATGATTTGTAAGCTATCCTGAAAGATGTTCGCTTGTCTTTGGAACAACCAGGCCCAATATTTAATGCGCTACTTGAAGCACGTTTGCAATCAAGGATATAATTCCAGATAAAAGATTAGGTAATCAACAAGTGATAGCAGGAAATATCCAGATATCCATTTAAATGTAATTGTCCACATATTATTTGTAGACATCTGCTAATAAGTAATTCGAAACCCTCGGCGTGATGACATAAATGATCGAAAGCTGTCGTTAACATACATTCAAGTTATCGAAACAGATCAGGCGCGAGGTCTACAAATATCAAATTATTATTTAAACTCGTAAGTCCTGTCTCAAGCGTCGAAATCATCCATTCCTTACTATGAACGTCTTACGGGGACGTGTCTGTTTATAATCTCTCTGCATGCCCCGTTCAAATAAATTCTTGTAGTACGTATACATTGACAGACCAGCGCGGTTAGTATTTTATTTTAAATGTTACTATGTAGTACAAAACTTAGAAGACCGCAGGATAAGTCGCAACGATCTTGTCTTGTGTAAGCTGCGTGGGCGCGAATGACTTAGCTAAATAAGGAGGTAACGTGGATCAAGAATCCAGTCTTAAGGAACCAGGTCGTTCGCTTCTCATCACTATTTATCTCCGCAACAAAAGTCATAATTGCAACAAGCAGCTTACTACTCTGGGTACTAAATTCCTTATTCATAAAATAATATAGCGTGCTATAAACATTCATAGTTTCAATATGATGATAAATATTTCGCGTCAATATAAGGTAAAGCTTATTTGAACTAAAGAAGGTTTATCGAGCGTTTATCTATTTATGAACAAGGGGGTAAGTGATCAACGTCGCATTAAGTATCGCACAATATTTTAGTCAACAAGTTGAGTTGGTACGAGGTGGAAAGTGGAACTCATGCCGTCATCCAAGTAACATGTCAAAATCGACCTCCATTTCTTACACAAACAAAACATGAAAAACAAGTGATAGTTCTGTATTCGCTACTTATTTAAATCAAAGATATAAAACCAGTTGATAACCCGTGAGACTAATTTTTCTATAAAATTCACCAGCGGGAAGAGGCCGAGGGAAATGTATGCTTATTGATTGGCGGAAGCGTGCTTGTGATGGGCCGATCCGTGCTTGTAATGGGCCGATGCTACAGTTGGTCAAACGTCAGTTGTGGAACCACCAATCATAAAAAATAAATTAATGCTCCAAAAGGCATGTTTTTTTTTGGGAGAGGTGAAGGTTACTAGCAGGTCTATCATTTAAATCAATTCATATAGTGTTCCAATTATTTAATTTTCGTTTTAGATATCAAATCAATATATTGAAACAACCAAAGAAAAGAAGTACTTCACCGCATTTAATTGACAGATAAATTTGCTAGCTATTTAACGTCTCTTTCAAAGTCAGCGATTAAAAACAAAAAAATGAACTTTTCTTGACAGACTACACACTATTACCATAATAAATCTATAATTTCCAAAGCCATCAGCGCCCTGCGCATCCAAACGCCAACACAAGTCCGCATCGACGCAACTCAGAACGATCGCGATGTAGAAGTCGCGCTGTACACGATTATAAATAGTTATTTGTACAATCGGATTGAAATGCTGATTGAGATCGGTCCTGTAAATGCCACGTTAGTACCGGCGGCAGTGGCGCGTTGTTCCCGTCTCAGTTGTAGATCTTGATGGCCTTCTCTAGGTAGTTGACGCGGGTCCGTTTAGGCGCCTTGTTCACGTGCTCCAGCCCGAGCCAAGGCCGCCCCGTGGGGTCTGGGAGCGACAGATCTTCAATTAATTCTAGTGCGTGCTCTTGGTAGGATTGGGTTCGATACATGGAATTTATTCGATCTACTGACGATGGAATGGAAACTGACTTTTGAAGCTGAATTTTCAAGGAATTTTAATTTTTCTTTATTAGATTTTTTTGTATGTTATTATATCTACTTGCTATACATTGCAGTTTTGCCGTTTTGTTAAGAATTGGCTTTGCCCGCGTTTATCAGGATAAAAAATTGTACGATGCTAGTACATAGAGCTATTTTCCTGGGTCTAGACTAGAAGCGATGACAGTCTAGTAATGAAGTCGCCCTCCCATCGCTCAGGTCGCTGTTTTAGAGTGTAAAAAGGAAGTGAACTACCAAAGTCGCGTGTTGTCTCGAATAAGTGTATATTTTTTCTTTCTTTCGTTCTTTCAATGAAGGTAGCATCGTGAAATCCATGTTATCAAGACATTTTCTCAAGCTTTCTTGGTTAGCTGTACAGAGATAATGTCGTATTTAACCATCCTCAAGTAGAAAATATGCTGACAAGAATTATTCACTGTATGGACAGATACCCGTGTCTTGAGTTATACATTAATTAAATTTATTAAAAAATATTCAATAAACAAAAAGTTTTAATTAAATAATACAAAGTACATAAAATAGGTTTTTAAACTAATACCTACTTCCATCGTCAATAGAGAAAGTGTTTAGTTTAACCGAGTAAAATACTTACTGGGATTGCTAGTTGATCTGAAGTCGTAAATGTTGACGATAGCGCCCTCACTTATGTAGTTTGGTCGCCCGTTCGTGACGATGGCGAAATTGTACTGCAAGCAAACGTCACACAATTAGTCACATAAATGGTATAGAGAAATGTGTACATGAATACGGTATTCTCGTAGTAGCAGTATGTAGAATGAGACAAAAATATTTACCTTTTCCCACTCCTTATCAGGCACATCTAGTTTCTTCTGCACGCGATCTTTGAATGCTTGGAAGGGCTCGTTGTGCTTTATGCGAGCGAAGAACGGGATGCCAAACGTCGCGTACACCTGCTTGTGATAGTGAGCGCAAGGAACCAGAACCTCATCCTCCTGGAGAATAAAACAAACGCTTTTACACTCAGATCTCACACTAAGTTGGCGATGGCTTTTATCGTGGGTTGCGGAAACATACACATACAATCACACCCAGAACCAGAAAAACAAATTTTCCTTGGGTAGAAAACTTATGTTTCCACTAGGGATCGATCATGATAGTCGCTTCTAAGAAGGTGAACGCGCACCCAAGTAAGCTAGCGGGCAGTTCAATAAAGGTAGAAATCGTCTTATGTAAAACAGAACGCCGCTTTGATGTTGGTGTAGTGGTGGTGGTAGGTACCTACATAGAATTGATCGTCATCATTAGTATGACGTAAGTTATTGGATGACCTATGACGATTACTAATTTTAATTTTAATCTTGTTTTTAAGAAGTAATTGTGTCCCTTTTTTTTAAGAAGTTTGGGACATTTTGAGTGTAGAATATACTGCGAATAAGACGTTTAGAGAATGCGATTTGTGTATGATATACCGCGATGGGTTGTTTTAAAAACGTAACCTACAAGAATCAGTCGTATTTACCATCTAAGGAGAAGTGAATATATATTTTTAGGCAGGCAGCGCTGAATTGTACTTTGTTGCGTCGTAAGTCGTTATTTATTTAAATGTCTTTGCGGAAATAAAATATAAATCGTTTCACAAGGGCCCGAAGAGGCACTCATGAAACAATGAATGCTGCCAGATTCACAATATTACAGCCATCTCGAGACTAACCTGGCAAGTAATTCGGCGGCGCATTTTTCTAATTTTTTTTTTTAAATCACAATTAACCACCAATGCATGTATTATTATTATTTACCTAGGTATATCTACATTATGTAAACGCTAGAAGGCGCTTGTGCAGTTTGCCTCCATGCATACTTGTCATTAATGTACTCAATCGTTTTATAAATAAGCTTTCTTAATTAATGCCCGTTTTATTACAGATTTGAATTTTCGGAGAGAAACTTCTGCATTATACAATTAAATATTATGTGGATGTATGTATATTCAAAGCTCTACAAGGATTCGAATAAACGTGTCGTGCATAGAGTATTAAAACTAGGCACATCAAGTTCCTAAATACTTGTAATCACCTGTAAGTGCAGCTCTTCTCTTGGAATCTCCTCTATTCTATAGAGTCGGGGCGGCGCGATGGTCACTTGGTCCAGGGTTATCTCAGGGTCGGGCCCGGGAGACACTTTGTGACATGACACCTCCACAATCCTTAACCTGCAGTAAAAACAAGTTTTAATCAAACGTTTTAATTCAAGTTGACTATTACTAATTTACTCGACTTTGACTAATGACTAGAAAGTTACGTTGAAATAATATACTTGGAATATTTATTGCTTGATACAAGCTAAAGGCAATATAAACAAACATGAACGGCCACACACTCATAGCCCACACTAAATTCTATGACTTGTGTCTTTGGTGCCGTAAACATTCACATCACACATACTCACAACCAAAACAAGAAACACAAATTTCCCTTGGGGAGAAAATTTTGATTCCCGCCGGGAATCGAACCCGACCCGCATCGTCACTTACCATCAGGTGAGATGGCGGTCAAACGTTTGCCTATCATGAATAAAAAAAAAAAACTGATAGAATAATATTGCAAAATAGATGTACCTCCCAGATCCCTCTGGCGACAACTCAACGACTTTAGCTGCCTCGTCGAGGAGATCCGAGACTTTGCCGCCTTTGTTTGGATATAAAATTAGTTCCCTGTCGTCTTTGTAGTTAGGACCAACCTGGAAAAGTAATAAAAATAAATACTTTGTAATTTACTAGCCGTGCACCGCGGCTTCGCCCGGGTTTTCAAATTAAAAAGTAGCCTATGTGTTAATCTTAGGTATAAGCTATGTACATTTCAAATCCATTCAGCCTTTAAAGCGTGAAGAGAAAACAAACATACACTTTCACATTTACACACAACTTTCCGATTTATAATACAAGTATGATACCACTCTTAATAATACAAATCTTGAAAGTGTATGTGTGTGCGTGTGTTTGTAGGGCTTAACGCTGGCAAAGAATGAACGGGTTTGGATGTTTAAAAAATAGTTAATACCCAGGGTTAACACTACTTTTTAACACAAATAAAGCGAGTCAAACCGTAGGGCACACCTAGTAAAACATAATACAAACATTATCACACGCACAACCCCGCACTAAAGTGAAAGCATTAGTATCGCGGTACTTCATTAGTAAACTAAAAACGATTCTTACTAATCCAATAGTCAGGAACAGTATTGTTTTTTATGTTCTGTATGTGATAGATTGTAAATGATAGGTTGTATGCATTTGACCATACATCACCAGATGGTAAGTGACGACGCGTCTGAATATGTGACATGCTAAAATATAACCTCTAGACTTTAAGACTCCTAGATTATACTGTTCGAGGAACGCGAAAAACGAGATAAAAAGAAAAAAAGTTTCGATATTGACGAGAGCTAACATCACGTATCTCACTCGCACAAGGAATGAAATACCATTACAGCTGTCGTCAATCCTAGGTCCTATCTTTATTTGTACGGGTTAAATCAAAAATAGCGTAGCAGAGGACGCCCTGTGAAGTGAAGCGACGTTATACGTAGGGCTGCTGGTAACGACTGGAGAAGAAGAGCTGAAGATCGAGCTCAGTGGCGCGCTTTGGGGGAGGCCTATGTCCAACAGTGGACTGAGATGGGCTGAGTATGATGATGAAATCAAAAATAACTTACCCACAAACATTTGAACTGTTTCTTGGTGTCCAATTCGTTTACTTTAATTGATAATATTTGATAGAACAACTTCTTGGGGCACTTTGGTTTACAATATGTCAGCAAATCCTTTAATATTCCGTCGTATGAGTATCTGAGTGGCATGCCGGGTGTGTCCTTGTAGCTGGAAAATAAGCGGAATATAGAAAAGCGTTTATAGCAAACGTTTTTTCATTCGAATTATCTCTGCCTGGTAGAGATCGTTATTAGTGATAAGGCCGCCTGTTGTGATTCTTTACGTATAAGCTTATTTGTTACCTTTGTTTAATCTCATCTTATCGCTCGCACAATTCGATGTTTTTTAATACACACAATCTCAGAATACAGAAAGAACCAGAAGCCGTGACCGCGCCAAATACTGAAGCGTCAAAAACTACTCTTTTTGAAAGTAGTTTTACGCTGACGCGAGTAGTTACTCGGTGACCGTCAGCGCGCGTGACGTGTTAACCGCTGCATATTAAATTAAATTATGCCTTCCTGTGCTGTCCCTACGTGCAAAAAAATCCATCTGGACTAAAAAAAAACAAGGTGGGATCACATTTCATACGTAAGTAGCGCATTTAGATGTTTTGTTATTTGATTATTGAATAAATTGTTCCGTCTTTAATTGTCGTAAGTAGTGATACCTCCATTTTGTTGGTGTGCCAAATATCGAGTTAAAATTTTCCCTAGAATAAATACTTTTATTAGTTGTAGTTTTATATTAAATAAAATAATTAATTTTAAAAAATCTACTTGAATAGTTATACATTGTTTCTGGTAATCACTAAGTCAGCGTGCTTATAGGGACATGTCTGTCTGTACATCAAAACAAACAACTTATGTTCTGCTACTTTTGAAAATTCGCGAAAGAAAAAATCTACTGTCCCATACATTTTGTCGGATATCTGTAAACTTTTTGAACGGGGCTACCGATTTTTTTACTACGAAATGAACATTAGATTTTGTGAAATTTTAGCTTTCCTGCTGATGAAGAAAAGAAAACGCTTTGGACAGAAATTACTTACGCAGCAAAAAGAAAATTAAATGTTTTCATCGAAACCGTATTTTATTTTAACATCATTGAGCTTAAAGGAAGACTCACGCTAGACTGTGTCGGGTCCGAGCTGAGCGTCAGCCGTAGCACGGGCAACTAAAATTATGTGTATATTTTGTATGGACACACTCACACTATACCGAGCGGCAAACGAGTGACGGCCGAGCAACGGACAACTCACGGAAACAACTCGGTCTCGCCTCGGCTCGGCACACTCCATTTCCTTGTAGTTGAAGATTCAAATTATTTATCGTCCAGAGCGATCGCAATAGCCGCTAACTCCAGGAGATCTACTCTCTTTCTCCGAAACGAAACTTCGTTAACGAACGAAATTAAAACGAAGTTTCGTTTCTGACCCTACTCTATATCATTTTCGGACGCGCACGCGAAGTTCGAAATCATAGACAATTTTCGTGAACGAATGGAACGAACAATGTTTTGAAGGTTCTTTTGTATGTTCTTTACGGTAAATCACCGGTTTTATTTTAACTTAAGAATTATAAGTTATTTTTATTTATTTAATTAATTTATTGACATAGTCGTAGTTTTTTATGCGTATTAATCCAGAAAATCATTAACAAGCAAAAAAAATTGAATTCTTCGAATAAAATCACAGTGACACTAAAAAGAACCCTTTCAGTGACTGTTAACCGACTACGATAAGATGAACATTATTACAAACGGTGTATAAAATAACGTATGACAACCCAACTTATCCGTATTATCACAATGCTGTAAACAACATCTTCATGGCTGTCAATCGTCACTTCGGCACGTCGGACGTAAATAAATATGGATATAATAATTCTGTGCTCAAGTGAAGTGCTATTAAGATGTTTCAAGTGCTTTTTTCAAGACCACTTTGCAAATGCCTACACAATCCCTGACAGAATTTCAAGTCGCAGTCTTCATTTGGGTGTCGGTCGTTTGGTTTCGTATTTAGAAAAATTGTAAGTATTTTTATATGTTTTGCACGTAAAATACTTATCACACTTATTTGTAATACTAGGTACCTATAATTTATTTTCACCACTTCTTTTTAGTGTAAAATGGCTCCACATACGGGTTCGGCTACTCCTGAACAAATTGACACACTCCTCAATTTCCTTGACGAGCATAAGGATCTTGCTCGCGGGAGATTGAGGAGTCTAGAAGGAAAAGTCCAGGCAAAGAGGCTGTGGGAAGAATTGTGCAGTACGCTCAATTCCTTGGGTGGTTGCACAAAGACAGTTCAGCAGTGGCAAAAGGTAATTTTTAGTAATATAATTTAATGTTTAAGCTATTTATCAGTAAAAAGTGGCAAAGATCTAATACCTACTTTCATTTTTGACAGGTATGGTTTGATAGAAAACATCTGGCCAAAAAAGCTGCTGCTGATTCTCGGAGGTTGGCTTCAATGACTGGAGGTGGTCCATCGGTGGCACCCCAACTCTCCCATTGGGAATTAAAAGTTCTGGCCATAATGGGAGATGGGTTTGGTGACCGCCAAACTGGAGCCAGAGTGCCAGCTTTCTCTGAAGTAAGTACCTCAAATCATTGGGGCTGAGTCACCCATGTCCGTAGGAGGATATAAAAATACAATAGAAATTGCACTGTGTAGACTGCTGTTCGCTGATACTTCTGTAGTTACTTTTAGAAAAAAGCTTCACATTAACACCAAGTAATCTGTTATATTTATTTCAGACCCACGAATCCATACCATCAACCTCCAGTCAAGGAAGCCAACTGCAGCCGCAGATCCTGGACTTGCCTATAGAAGTTGAGGAGTATACTGAACCCAGCCAAGAAAGCCAGTCAAATAGAGAGCCTGCTAGTCAACCACCTCGGTCACAAGAAACATTGACTTCCAGAAGTTGTAAGTACTTCTTCTTACTATGAATTTTCAGTAATGTTATCTAATCATACCTAATTTGTATATACCAGAAAATATATCTGGATTTTTGAGTATTTGATACACATAGGCTTTACCACTAAACTACGGAGATTAAAATTACAAGAAAGATACTGTTTGTCACAAAAAATATATAATCAAGTATTTACTGCAATGTAACTTATTGAAATATAATTCGAGAGGTGGTAGAGCATTTTGTGAGTTGCTCGCCTGGCTTGCTACCAGAGTAGCTCACCGAAGTCTGCCGTCAAGCCAAATACGGTGTTCCGGCAGTTACTCTTGAGATTCTACGTATTCCAGTAGTGTATTTACCAGCTTCGATCACATTGTCACTTAACATCAGGTGAGATAGTGGTCAAACACTAGGCTGTCACAAATAAAAAAATAAAATAAAATAAATAAATATTGTTTTGCAGCCTCACAATCTACACGTCCCAGAAGAACACGATCTGCTGCTGGGTCCGATGTCAGAAGCAGATTATACCAATATGAAGATGGACGTGTAGAGAGAGAGATGGTGAGGAACACTGAGCTAGCAGGCATCAGGACTGCCTTGGAAGAGATGTGTGCCCTATGGCGACAATCTTTAGATTATATAAGACAATTAACAGATAGGTAATAGCATATTATGTACATATATAACTTGTAGTAATTAATAAATAGGCCTCTAATAATAGTGCATGTTAATTATAATATAATTTAATTTCAAATTGTTATTGTGTTAAAGAATTAAGGCTATTTTTATTTTTTACTAGTTGACCCAGTTCATTTTTATATATAAGATTTATTTATTTTAATAAATAAATATATTTTTGAATACTATTGTTTTTGAGACTATTAATTGTACTTACAAATTCTCCCACAGACTGAAGTCCCATAACATGCATTGAAGTAATAAAAAAATACCTACCTAAATCATTAATACCGACATAGTCTTTTTTACCCGACTGCGAAAGAAGGAGGGTATGAATGTATTTATATTTCTTTGGCAAACCCTAGAGCCTCAACGGCTTGTCCTATTTCTATGTGAGTGGTGTCAATAGATTTGTCTTAGTCGTGAAAGTGACACTGGGTACATCAAAATTTAAAATATAGTTACTTGTAATATTTGTTGCCATTTTATAAACATCTAGGTAGGTAGGGTAACAATAAGTGATTTAAAATAAAACGTAACTAATTTTATGCCATAAAAATATTTTAATCTAGGCTGTTGTTACAAGCACTTGTGAATATCAAAGAAGCTACGCCATCGGTTCGTAATCCCTAACCTTGTAACGAGAAGAACCGGCAAGAAACTCGTCAAGGGCTGCTTTTTTTTAACCTACCTAAAAAAAGGAGGAGGTTCTCAATTTGACCGTATACATGCTTTTTTGTTTGTTTGCGGATAACTTCTTCGTTTAAGAACCGATTTTGATGATTCTTTTTTTATCTGAAAGCTGGTGCTTTCCGTATGGTCCCATAAAAATTTCATACAACATTTTCAAATAACATTTCAATTAAAGAATTCCTTGCCCTTCGACCGGCTTGTAGAGCTTGAGTTGAAGATGCGGCTGTTTCAAAGGTAGCCTGCCTGGTTCTTTCCGATTGGTGTTCCTCTTCTGTCAACTCGGGACCTTCAATACCAGCCCTTATACAAATGTTATGTAAAACACAGCAGGCTAATATAATTTTACCTGCTGTTTCTGGGCAGTAATGGAGCTCCCTAGCTGCCAAAAGACATCTCCATCGACCCTTCAATACACCAAATGTGCGTTCTACGGTGCAGCGTGCACGCTTTTGGAGGAAATTGTACCTTCCCTCTGGAGTGTTCTCAACAGCATTATCTACAGGTGTCATCATATGCTCCCTTAGAGCATAACCAGAATCACCTAAAAATTTAAAATATAATATTAGAGTAAATTGCATCATTGTATAACTAATACCTGATGAATATCAAAACTTCAAAATCAAGACATGCCTAATAGGTAAACTGTTTCATCCTGGAGACCCTCCAAGTGGTTTCTTATGTCACATTCCCTCCAAATATATGCGTCATGAGTTGCTCCACCATATGAAGCATCAACATTGGTAATATATAAATCACTGTCACATATCTGAAAATGAATGTCAATCAATGTTTTATTTATTTATAGCCATTATTCAGAGTTTACAAGTGAAATTTGACCTCTTATCGTGTGTCAATCAATGTAACATAGGATAAAATGTAGGTTATAATCTATACTAATATATAAAGCTGAAGAGTTTGTTTGCTTGAATGCACTAATCATGAAATTTTAATTATTTTTTCTTTAATCGCGCTTGGATGAAATTTGGCACACAGATAGTTTATAACCGATTAACATATAGGCTAGTTTTCATCATTATCATTAGCAAGCAAAGCCGCGGGCCGTAGCTAATAATGTTCATAAACTTACAACTTGAGTATTAATCGAATGAAAATGTTTTCGATTAAAATATTGTTCCTCGTGCTCCGAAGGCCTCACTATGGCAACATGTGTGCAATCTATGCACCCGATCACACCAGGAAGCCCATATTTATCATAAAATCTGCAATAAGGAATACAATATTAATCCACAATAGTATTTGTGCAATTAAATTATATTTGTTTTTTCATGACTTATTTGTCTAGTCTTGGCAAACCTTTTTATGTAAATTGTTCATTTAAAATTACAGAATATTATTTTAATTACTAGGTATTTCACATGTTACTTAGTTTAACCTGTTTAGCACAGCAAAACCAGACATAATAGGAAACCTATTGTTTGGTGGTACCGATTGGTTCCAGCAGGGCTATACAGATTAATGGCCAATAATAGATAGGATGGTTAGTACGTACTTTCTCTTAATAAGATTCCTTTCATTCCTATTTTGAGGGAATCTTATGTACTTCTTCAGTATATGGGGTGCATTAAGTGCAGTTGTTACCTCTTGCAAACAACGAGATACTGTCTGTTGAGCCATGGGCCCATCCATATTTTGCCCCACAGACCCTTGGTAACTTCCTCGGGCGTAAAAGTTCAAAGCAGTAAGTATCTGAAATACATTAACAGGTTGAGGCTTATAAAGAGTAAAATGGAAAATTTCATTGAAGGGTGTATTTAAACAATTACACTTACTTTAAGTGTGGGCTCGATTCCATGTCGTCTTGACTTTGGAGGCAATAAAGGCACTATTTCCTGGCACAACTTCTCGAATAATTCCCGATTGAGTCTGTAATTTCCTACAAACTCTAGATCGGGAATATTCGAAATATTTAATTGATTGCGCAGGCGGCGCCGGTTCCTTCTACGCTCCAAACGTTCTTCACGTAAAGCAGCCGCGATTAAAAGGTGTCTCGTAGCCATTTTAATTTAATTTTTAACAAAATCGACCGAAACGAAAATGAAAAGGTAACACTTTTGGTTTCGTCAATTTGAGGTTAAAATTCCGAACAATCATCTGTCAAACTCAAATTTTCGTTCGTAACTTCATTGCATTAGAGTAGGCTTAGAGAATTTAAACGTCAAATTAATTTCGTTTCAACGAAGTTTCGAAACGAACATGAACCGTGGTAGGAAATGAGCGAAATTTCGATCGAAGTTTCGTTTTTCGTTGAAAAAGAGTAGATCTGCTGATCGTCAAAAGTCAACATGGTTGTGGTCTAGTTACAACACAATTTTTGCTCTGACGAGTAGACTAAATCACGGCGCAACGGTAATTGCTCGGTCGAAGCCTCTCTTACAGGCACGGAACCGGCTCAGTGACCGTGCTACAGCCGAATCTCGACTCGGACCCGACACGGCCTTGGGTGAGTCATCCTTAATAGGTAAAAAACAATAACTAATATAGTTTTACATTTAATATGAGCAGTACACAGGTAGTCTATTTGGGGTGCCCTAAGCCGAAAGAGGTACCATTATACTGTTTCAGCTTAGCACACCCTAAACATATTATAACCTTGTATATATATAAAAAGTAGTGGATAGTTATTATATTTTTATTTACTTATGTTTTTTTTTGTGTCAATCCGATCGTATATTGATTTCATTAAAAGTGTGTGAGAATAGTATCTGTTATCTGACCTAAAACATTTACCCCAAAATCGGGTAAGTAATGTGTAAGCTAGATACATTACGCGGGTGGAGGTGAGACGGGCGCGGGACGCGGGTTTTGTTTTTTGGACACAGCACGCGGCTTGCAATCAAAGCTTAAAGCGGCTTCTGGTTCTTTCTGTATTCTGAGCACACAATATGTAATTATCTACGTGTGTTTTTGGAAAATGTTTTTAACTAACTAAATGAACATTAATACAAGGATGTTTCAAACTTCTTTTCGATTTTATATCCTTCAATAATATGAGAAAAAACACAGTTCCCAAATTTCAATGTGATTTTTACTATCTTCGTTTAACTTAAACATATGAAAAATTTAAGCTAGATTAAAACATTCACTGTATTAATGTCCATATTGTTGGTTGAATACATTTTCAAAAAAAAATTCGAAATCGGCTCACGTGGAGAGAATTTTTATAGGGTAACACATATAAAAAAAAATACAGTCGACTTGAGTACCTCCTCCTTTTTTGGGAAGTCGGTAAAAAAATTGTAGAGCATACAATTTGCAACAAAATACAGCTTAATCTCCCCGCTGTTGAATTTTGTTCTCCACCAACTGGTTTTACGATCTATGTTTACATGCTATAAAATACGGATTGAAACGCCAACACAACAATGCTGATGATAAGTAATTATTGTGAGCCGTCCGAGGTGTAGCTTCTACCTTTATACGGCTGATGACGTAATGCCTCCCCGCAAGGAACTCAGCTATGCCCCTGATTTCTCACGTCCTTCATAAAGCGTATGTATGCACTTACTTTTGACACTTGAAGAACTGTATTAAGTAAGGGTCGACGTTTAGCCTCTGTCCAACTGCGCGAGCCATTTGGTCGTAGCGCATTTGCATAGATAGCTCCATTGTGAATCTGAGGAACATAGTGTAAAGTGTATCAATGAGCACAATGGAGCAAAGGAAAACTTCATATCAATATATATTGCCTGGTTCGTTTCAAAGATTCCATTTTATATCAAAATAAATGTTTTAAAATGCAATCATGGTCGCGCAATTTAACGGCGGCCATTTTGACGTTCTTTCTGTGGCGTCCACCAACCAATCGTTGATACCGTAAAGAAGGACCAATCATTGACATTAAAAAATTAAATTGACGTCACACATCAGTCCAGACAATGGCGTGCGTTTTGCTTCTACTTTCATCATCAGTACAGCGAAGGAGTGGAACTCATTCCCCGAGGGGTATAATATAGGAGTTTTCAAATCAAGAGTGAATAGGGCAAGCATGTCGTATCTTCGGCCGCATCATCACTTTCCATCAGGTGAGATAGTGGTCAAATGCTTGCCTATTTAGCATTAAAAAAAATCTTTAATCCCAATATAAAAAGCATTTAACTAAGAAAACAATGTTATAGATGTAATTCAATACCTATAATTAATAAAAAACCTATACGTAAATGTCATCCATATTTTGTATTGGATACGTATATGTATCGGCACTCACCCGGTATCATTGGACACGGTTTTGTCCACAAACTGCACCTCGACCTTGTAGAATATGTACTTGAAGTAGTCCTGGCAGGTCGGCAGCTCGAGGTCGTCGTGCCGTATATCGGCACGTTCGAACACGATGATGTCGCCGTCCATCAGCTCGTCCAAAACCTAACGCGTGCACACGACTCAATTCGAGGATAGTATAAACTATGTAGCTAGCACGAACAGTGGGCAAGTCCTACAGCGAAACCCGTTCTAGACTCGCGAGCGTTAATAGCTGACTAAGCTTCGGATCGAGCATGATAGTCATCATAGATTATAGAGCGTATGCCGTAGCAAACAAAGGCGCGTGTATCGGAGTAAAATACAGATACGCAAGGTCGCGCCAAACTTTGATTTTCATGATGTTTCGTAAATTTACTTATATGAATAGATATGTATTTGACTGGAAAAATAACTATTTTATTTCTTTTAATGTAAGAAAAATATCATGCGTATCAATATAATGTATCATGTTAGTTGTTGACAACCATTTCAGCTCGAGCAAGGGATATGCTGAAAACCAGTCATGTGTAAAATATTGATACATTTAGGTAGTTTACGCAAAAAAGCGCTGAGCATACCCCTATTGCCAACCACTATTGATTTTGTCTATAACTATGTATGTAACTATTTTATAATAATATGCAACTATATCTTATTTATCTGTATAAAACACAATCTGTATAATTTAATTGTTATTTTACACGTTATATTTTATTGTATAAATTTCTGGCAATAAATACTTTTTTCACTTGTTAATAACCATTAACTGTGTTATGTTATCAACTGTTAGTATTTATTTACGGCATAAGACTAAAGCCATAATTTTCCGATTAAATATCTATCGAGTGAACACATTAAATGGTAAAACTGGCTAAATGGGGGATATAAAAAAAGCTGATAAATTGTGTTAAAGTTTACATTGATAAGGATAAGTGACCGACACATTGCAAAATATCGAATTCTAGGAGCTTTATCGAACTTGTATTGACTAGCTCTACAAGGTTCTATTTAAGGTCTACGTGCAATACAATCTCGGCAAGTTACATTAATATAAATCATTATTCAACTATTAGTCATTATAAACTATATAGGTAATTTAGAACAACATGTCTTTCCTTGTGGAAAGAGTCTGATAATATTATTCTTTGGTTAACTAATGATAATTCGCTAGAAAAGGGAATGTAGAGGATGTATAATACTTATATACCACATTAAAGATTTTTACGGATATTTGAGGCGCGAGTCTAAAACGAGTTAACGATGATAAGCAGATAAGTTAGTTTAGTTTTAAAGCATGCAAAATCAAAAATATTATTTGGCGTTTCAGAGTACACTCTTCAACAATATATTCGCGCCTCTTCTACTAATAAAGACACAACACAAAAGCCAAGGCGTTGAATCAGCTGTTTTTATGGTATTAGCTATACATATACATATATATATACACATTGATACAAATAGATTTTTGCGGTGAAATAAAGCTGTATATATGTGGTGCGTCCAGCGAAAACTAAACGTTTAATGTATTTGTTTGGATAAATATTAGTGAGAGATGATTTTAGTATAAATACTTGCTGTATTCCGCGGCGAGATCCACTATAATTAGGAGAACGTCTGAACAGGCTAATTATAAAAGAAATAGGTGGGAGTTTCTTTTATCGAATTACTTAGTGCATTTCATATAGAAAAAAAAATTATTGAATGGTGTAAGCAACACCATAAAAACTGTTTTACTAAAAAATCTTAATATTATGATATAAACAAGCTGCTGTTGACACAGACTAATTTAATTCGTTTTTAATAGTAAAATATATACTGTGCACTTGTCAAACTATTGTTAGTCTATGAAGAATTTATCAAACTGCCGTCTCTATCATCATATCAACTTGTTAACATGATATTTTATATTTGTTTTATCATCGCAACATGACGACAAGTAAATTTCAACAACGGAAATCGAAATTTAACACCTTGTTAAAAAAAATAGACATCCACAACCAAAGTAAATAATAAAGTTTTATCAATTCAGGTAAAACTTATAAATAATACCTTCTCTAGAGGTTCATTGTAGTTGCCGATCTTCTCAACGAAGTCTGGCTTGATTTCCTCGTATAGATTCAGTGGCGTGTCGGGCGGGAATCCTACGAAATAAAGAAATGTTTACTATTGTTTACCTCTCCGGGATATCACAAACGCCGCACACATACACACCATCACACACAAATAAAATAAATAAATAAACGCTTTCACACTCACAGCCGATCAAGTTTGATGAGACTTGTGTCGTGGGTGCCGAAAACATTCACATCACACACAAACACAACCAGAACAAGAAACACAAATTTTCCTCGGGGAAAAAACTTGTGTTCCACCATTGCACTTCCACCGGAAATCGAACCCGACAACCTCTGCTCGAAAGGCGGACGCGCCAACGGGCAATTCAACTAAGTAAAGATGTTTTAGTATGATTTTTAAAGACGACATTTACCTGCACGTTTGTTCAGAATAGGTATCAAATCGGCAGGCTTGCTTGCAATAGGTAGGTAGTGATGTCCGCAGTAATGAATCCTCTTCTGCTTGGGATCGTAGAACTTGAAAAACAGCACCACGTCATTCTCCTTGTCAAAGTTGGGCAGAGTGCTGAAGCCTGAATCTGGGGGGAGCATTTCGAGGAAAATGCTCCAAGGGTTCATGTTTTCAGATATATCGCCGATGGTTTTGTGCTGGTCGCTGGATATATCGAGGCAGGTTGGCCTGCACGTCTGTGGAATAATTATTAAGTATAACAAGAATTGACCTTCACAAGTGCTACGTAGAATGGTGTGAACAGCAGTTTAATTTCTGTGCGAGCACGGGCGTTGATTATGCATAGAGTCGTATCTCTATTTCAACGTCAATATTCTCAATGCAGAGGGTCGTGACTCGTGAATTCCTCCGCGCATCACTTTAGTCTCTGACAATGTTCCGCCACTTGTTCCTGTTCTCAGCATGATGCATAGCATCGTGTACTTTGGTGTCCAGTGTGGTACCGATTTGATCAGACCAGCTCATCCGGCCTAGAGATTTCGGTTTTCTTTACAGCAGAGTAAATATGGCAGTTACACAAAGGTTGTTTGTGTCCTTGGAATGTTAGTTATTTTTGGAAATTTCGTAATATTTTAATTATCAGTAAACCAAGAAAGACCTAGTTAAGTGTTAGTGGATATCCATGTACCTACTTACGGAACTACGAATCGTTATATTCCATCAACTTCTACTGTATGAGACAAGTTATAGAACAAAAAATAGTTGGACTATAGATCATAAAATATTCTATAATACAAACTATGTTCTACTGCTCAACTGCTCAACTAGTTGAGAAATTTGGTTGAGCAAAGGGGAAGAAGCGATTTAATTCGTTCTTGTTAACATCAAAGCTTATACTATTATAGAACATATCAAAAATATCCAAGAATACTCAGCATCTCAACTATTTGTACAATAAGTATGTACATGGAGTGTTTTATAAGTTTTTTTTATGTATGATAGGCAAGCGTTTGACCACAACCTCACTTAAGTAAACAATATAACAACAAAATCTGACCTGATTAGAGCGCGCACTGAAGGGCCACGGCCGTAGATGTTTCAGCGGATACTTAAAGTTCTCCGCTAACATTTCCATCAGTTCCGAGACTGTTGCTTGTTTCTTTACTCTGAAGACCCGGAAGTGAGCGCGCTCGGGGTCGTATAGATCATTGCCCTGGTGGCCGTCGAAAGCCTCTTCCAGAACGACGTTCACGTTCATGTAGAGATGAGCTTCGTTACGCTCTTTGCGACGAATCTGTTGACAAAAAGCAGGTAAGAAGTTTATAGGTACATCGTGCCGATCAAATTCAGGTTTCAAAACCTACAAAGGATTTGAACTTCCGGTGTAGTTGCAATAGGGATTGTTGCGATCTAAATCCAGGTTAAATCATATTTTTTGGTATATTTATAGCTGTACACCTATTATAACATTACTTGTTTTTTTTAATTAGAAATTGTAATGATAAATGTGCACGCTATTGACTAAACAGATTCGTGACGTTAGTTCAGACATTTTTTCTATCATTAATACAACTTTCCTTGACGGTAAATGGATTGCGGCGTGAAACGAGTTTTAAACAAACTGTTGGATGTATTATAAAAGAAAATCTATGCACACAACGTTCATTCAAATTCTTGTACAATTTTATACAACTCATTTCTCATACTAGAGATGCTTCGCAAATAAGGTTGTGTAGAAAAATAACAAATTGAATGGTACTGACCGTTTCTATTCTCTTCTCTTCGGCGAGCCGTTCGCTCAGTTCCGTCGGTATATCTGCTTGGGTCACTTCTTGGAGTACTGTCTTAAGTTGTGAATCTCTGAAATTAAAACGAGATGGTGTGTAAAAAAAATATTTAGTCAATTCCACACGCAAAAGTGCACGTTATAAACTAAATTTGCGTTAAAGAAATTAGTTTAACGTTTGTAATTGCGTGTTTGCATATGGCATCGGAGCTGCCAAACAGCTTAACCGATTTTAATTAAGATTTTTAGTTTGAAAGGTGTTTAATCCAGTGTTCTAATCGCCTTTGTTTCCTGAACGGTATAATCTGGCAGTCAAGTCAAGAGTGAATAGGTATCTTCTAGGCAGGCATGCTACATCTTCGGCAGCATCATCGCTTTCCATTAGGTGAGTTGGTGGTCAAATGCTTGCCTATAAAACAAAAGAAAACAAATTTTCTCATATTCTTACCTGATGTAAACTAACATATAGGCGTTAGTGCAATGGCGGACAGTCAACGCTACGTCTTCATCGTGGCCACCGTAGTTGCACTCTATAGCTTCCTGCTTAGTGCAGCGCGATACTACGTCATCGTCAAACTTGCACCACTAGAAAGGAAATAGACAAACTGTCAAACAAAACTTTTACTGCATCAATCCGTCCTACTAATATTATAAATCCGAAAGTTTGAGTGCAAGTGTGTAAGTACGTTTGTTCCCTCTTCAAGCTTTAACGGCTGAACGGATTTGGATGAAATTTAAAATGTACATAGATTATACCTAGGATTAACACATTTGACTTGGTAATAGCGGGCGAAGCCGCGGCGCACTGCTCAATTGACGTTTGTTACGTCTCACAAAAACTCAAGAACGGCTGAACCGATTTTGTAGGAGTCCAAGGAAGGTTTGAAAAGTAAAAACAGCTATTTTATTTTCAAATACAAACTGAACATACCTGTCAAAGATAAGACACAACATTAATTTCTGAACGCTCTAAATATTTCACCACAAATAAATGTGACATTGATATTATGTGAAGTACGCGGAAACTTTTTTACTAAGCCAAGGAGAAAACGACCGAATTCGTTTTATTTATATAGATAAGTGAAGACGATTTTTATTGGCGGTACGAAGTTCGCCGGGTCAGCTCTCAGCTAGTTAAAAATAAATACTCTAGTAATACTACGTACCATACTTTGAGAACTATGCTGCTTGAAACAATAAAAAACACACATGTAATACACATAATTTATCAGTTATAACAAAAAATTTAGTTATATTTGCTTGTAAGTGTAGGCGTGACAGCCCTGACAACTTTATTGGTTCGTCGCAAAGCAAAAGGCGTCGTAAACGTCATTTAATCAGTTTGTTAAACACACGCACTATAACTATGCAATGATTAAGACTTCGACAAGAGCGAAATATGCTTTTTACGCTTCATTTAATCAATTTTTTAGTGATGATAGATGTCAAATTTTCATTCAATTTTAGCAGCGCCTCAGACGCTCCTCTCGTTGCATCTCTTTTAGTTCTGTGCAAATGAAAGAGACCACTGCGGCCCCATTCTTAAATTTTATCCACGAAAAGACGCGGACCTAAGAACCTAATACATAAATCCTTGAACAGTAAACGATACACACGCCAAAGAGTTTTTGATAGCAGACAAAGAATGTTTTCATAATACGTCGTTTGGTGCCTAAAACCTTATTTAATTTAACTGACCTTGCCATCGCCCCTGGGGTTGATGAAAACCACATAATGTCCGCCGTGGTTGTCTCCAGAATGTACTAGGACCGCGTGCAATGTGTAATCTGCTGGAGTTTCTGGTTTCTCTTGTAAGTATGCATCTAAATTGATGTGTTCGTAGAACTCAAATCTGAGAAAGATAAACAGAGTTCATATTCTTCTTTCTACATTCATAAATGGACTTGAAAAACGCATCACCAAAGCGCATTGGAATCTTTCCATCTAAATTGGAACTAAAATTAAATTAAAAGTGGTAAATTAGAAAGGAACAGTATCGCTCTATAATTGCACCCACCGACATAGTGCGTCCATTCCCTACCGCTCTAACCGCTGAGCTTTCCAACGCACACTTCAAGCAACAAATTTATGATTTCCTTATTATTATGGTGTCGCAGTTAGCCACACGTTATTTTGCTAATGTTAACCTTAGTTCAGCCTAGCATGCCTAATGCTATAGAAACAAAATTACAATGCAACAGACAGAACATACCCTTCTTTTTACGTCTGAAAATATGGTTACATTGGTTGAAGTGGAAGATATATATCAGCTATCTATCTGGTATATCAGCTAAGTGTATTAAACTTACAGAATGAAATAAATTATTGAAATTGGAATTGATATACGAAAGACTGAGAATTACATTTCAGACGATCACTGGTATCAACAATTGAGACACGCATCATGCAGTTTACCGATCTATGAATAATTAAGCGATTGCTTACTAACCTGTCGTTAAACTTGACCGAGCTATCTGTAATAGGGTCGTATTGGAACCTCATGAGGTGCAGATGCAGTACAGGCGGGAACGAGGCAAAGATAACTCCCTTCTCGGCTTCTTGCAAGCCGTGCTCGCCCGCGTCGTACTTGTTCTCACCGTCCAATGTTTCAGTACTGATGTAGTCTTTGAACGATTCATCGACTGGAAAGGAGGACTCATTTTAAACGTTTTAACACTAACCCAGTTATTCATAAATTGATAAATAGTTCCCTAAAAGTTCTATAGTTAAAACATGTATTGTCTTATTTTGATGCGAGACATTTTAGGACAAACGCAAGCGTAGTTTCATAAATACCGTCTCACCGATTGATCTCCGGAATCCTTGATCAGATCTTGACAATTTTTATAAGGGATCAACTTGACGCTATAATCAAGTTGGTCCCTTATATATATCCCTTATATGTCAAGTTGGTCCCTTATAAAATTTGTTAAGTTGTCAAATTAAAACAAAAAAAAAACAAATCAGTCCAGTCTTCGAGCGATTGTAAATAACATACATGAAAAAAAAATGTGACTAATTGAGATATTCTCCTTTTTTGTGGTCGGTTAATAACATATTTCAACAATACAAAATTTACTGAACAGATTCATCTTTTTATGAATAAGGGCATAAGGGCGTAGATCTAGTATCGTGGTAGCCGATATTCCCATCACGAATATATATATATATGTCCAAGCTTTTCTCGACTAAAACATACAAACAAAATGGTAAATGATTTTTTTATTTCCTTCCTCCGACGAGCACAAAAATACGCGTACATGATTTTAGCTAGGTAAAAAGAAACAACTTACTATTTTTCTTGCCCTTGATATTGAGTTGTATGTCATAGAAAGTCTCGACGCGAGTGCTCGACACGTTGACATTTTTGCATTTGATGTATGACGTCATTTTGCCTTCAAACAGACGAGGTACTGTGCCTTCAACGCAGGTTCCTTTCATTTTACTCTCCAGCTTATCCAGCAGTACCTGAAAATGTTACGTTTTCTTACAGTTTGGTGTGCGGAAGTCATGATGAGGACATACAAATTGAGGATACGATGTCATGAAAAGAGAGTGGAAGAAACATTTTTGTGCCGACCACACATGTAATGAGATAGGGTAGGAAGATGATGAGCAGTTCTTGTTTGTAGCCTAAAATAGAGATCAACACTAAATAGATTCTTTGTGATAATGGCTTTCCGAAAATTAATTCCAAATTCACTTAATTTTGCAGAATATAAACCTGGCTAAAACGCAAAATATCAACTCTTGATAGGGTCATATTTATATCTAGTTTTAACAAAGCAATATACAATATTAACACTTTAGTTAAAGAGAAACCTAGCGGTACATCAAAAAATTACAAGCCACATTAGACCAGCATTATAATTATTTAACTTCGTTAGATTCAAGTGTGTGTTTCTCGGAGTTTACTAAGCCCCCAATATTATTTTAAAAGTATCCAGAGATCTTAGAATCAACATCAAAAAAATACAAGCCACATTAGACCAGCATTATAATTATTTAACTTCGTTAGATTCAAGTGTGCGTTTCTCGAAGTTTACTAAACGCCCAGTATTATTTTAAAAGTATCTAGAGATCTTAGAATCATGAAATAATTATATCCAGTCAGTTATTTAATTTCTAAGTGACTCAATTCAACCTACCCTCAAAAATTCCTGGACATCATGTTGCATGAAAGAATCTAAAGTCTCCCATCCGAAGCTCTTCGTAAGTTTCTTGGTGCCAACAGGTTTGTCTGAGAATTGCAGCTCATAAAATACCCTTTGCAATGCCAATGCCACTGATCTGAAAGAGTAAAATACTATCAAAACCTACGTCAAAGAAGCAATGCAATTTAAAAGTTCCCCTATAGTAAGCTTGTGGCAAAAGAATTTCACATGATATTAATAACTTTATTCTTAGAATTAACACAGCTCAAATATAAGTATATCTTTTTCCCCAATGGGAAAGAGATAATGGGTAGGCAGAGACCACATTTCTCCACATGCTATGATCCTGACACACATCTTTTGCTTCTCCTACATTCATGAGTCTTTTCATACATGCTCGTTGGTTGTGGGTACTTTTGACCTGACCTCTCTTTTAAACGTTTTCAACCTGGTCGAGATACGTTCGCCTAGATAAACCCTTACCGACTTGCCCAAACACTATCACCTTTTAAATCTGTATCGTCCATCTATTTTCGTCCATCATCTCTACATGTCCAAACCATTTAAGGATCCCTTTCTCAATCTTTGTCACTATATCTTCTACCACGCTGTGATCTTCTCTTATCACAATATATTTCAAGTGATCTTTCAAGTCTCCAGTTAAAATGTACGACTTTTCCAACAGATGCAACAAATTCATAATTATCTTAGAATACTTTAAAATGTATACATGGAGACTTACTTAGTACTATCATCCGATTCTGTGGGCATCTTGTAGACGGCCTTTCTCAGCTGATTTGTGAAATACAGCGTTTGTAGTAGCGAGTTCATATAACAAGTTGCGCCTTGATTTTTGAGACCTGAAAAGAAAATATGTTGAAGAAATATACAATAATATAAATATAAAGTGAGACAGCAATACATTAATTGTAAATCGTCTGACATCACCTAAATTTATGGTTGACTTACCAACATATCCTGTATGTTTCTTAGAATCCCAGGAGACTCCGTGTGGTGCCTCCGCCGTCACATGAACTTCAAGGGTAATAGTGTCGTCCTTTAAGTATCCCTTCTCGGGGTCTTGCACATCGTTCCAAGACATGAAGTGTGAAAAGCCCCAGTCGTTTTCTTTGCTGTAAAAATTTAAACTCTATTGCTTTAAACCGAGTGCCAGATATGTCACCCAATAACCAATGTATTTTCTTGAACTAAATCTTTTAGTACTTTCTAAGAACAATGTATGTAGAAACCTGTAGAATAGATGCTGGATCTTCCTCGCGAAGGGCTCGGTTTCCGGCTTGTGTGAGATGAGCCTTAGCTCAGCCATTGCATAGCACGACCAGCTTGATGATTCGCTCTCACCATTACATTGCAGGAAGAAGCCTGGAACATAGGACATTTGGTTTCAGTAAAGTTTACTTAAATGCTTCAGTATTTTGTCTGTCTGTCTATCTGTCTGTCAGAGGCTTCAAATTCGATTTAAGCTTGTGGGGCTTTATTAAGGACAGCTTACCTAAGGATTTCTGCTGCTGCCTATCCGGTGAGGGCGTCTGCCGAGGCATGACCATGATCTTCCAAGGCAGGTTGCGCACGTAATACGGAGGCGATAGCACTGAGTCCTTCAGGTTGCGGAAATTGTGGACCGTATACCGGAAAGTGGTCTCAGAGCGCGCCTCGTCGTCTTCCATCTCAGTATCGAGGTAGGGCATCTGGAGAGGCATTTGTCTATATCTAAAGGCTTATTAGCGTGACGACTGTCATATAAATACAAGGTCTATTTCAAGTAATTATGGTTCAATATCAATAAAACAGTAGCTGCACCACACTACAAGGGTTGGAACGCCACACAAGAACAGTAACAATACGCACACGCTCTTTCAAATGTGTGCGTGCTAATGCTGTCCATTGGCGCATGCAATAGATAAACCGACAGCTAGTGGGGCGGTGTATCAAGAACCCGTTCGAAAACTCATAAAATTAATATATTAACAACAGCTATGTGAGATAAAAGTGTTATAATCCATAAACTAAATTAATTTAATTCAATCTGCCCACTGACCAGTGCGATAGGGTTGCGGTTTGCGTTTCCATTCTGAAGTTCTGTGCCTGTACTTTAGTTCGTAAGGGTTAAGGTAAAGCAGCAACTAGTTGAGATCTACACGAACACGGTGATGAAGGAAGTAGGATGACTCCACTAAGGAGGAACAAGAATTAGATAATGAAAAAGAAAGTCGGTAATTTAGGAATAGGTGATAGAAACAGGGGACGGGAACAGAGCATGCAGATGTAGGCAGGAGTATATTTAAGCTTGAATTAGATGGTGATGAACACTTCAAGTATTGATGAGCAGGTCCCCCACAAAAAGATCCGAGATTAGGTCGAAGAGAAATGAAGAAAGAAAGATAAAAGTTGTTTGCAGCGAGTACGATATCCACATTTGTGTAGACCAACATTTTTAAAAACAGAATGGCAAGTGATTTTTGTCGCCTTAGGTCAGCAAATTACAGCATTATATTTCGGAGATGGGAATGCATATCCAGATTAAGATGAACTAACTTAAAGATACGCAAATCACGTCTGAAATGCTGATAATAATGTAGATAAGATTATATATATTGAGGCTGTCAATAAATAAAGATTTAAGCATTGTTCGAGTATTAAACTTAAAGTGGGTAAGTGTTAGAAGTATAGCCGATTTCTTCAGCGGAATTAAGAACTACAAAACTTGATAAGCAGCAATATGGAGAGGTTCTGTAAGTCAAGTAGTCTGGTGGTAAAACGTTTTTCCATATGTATAACTAAACGCAAGCAAAGCTTAAAAAACCGAATTCACCACTTATATTTTGGTTTTGGCTGGATCGATTTCGATTAAATTCAATGGAACCACTTCTGAAGTATAATCTACCAAACAAAAAAATAATCATCAAAATCGATTCATAATTGGCGGAGATATCGCATAACATAAATACAAAAAAAACATAGTCTTATTGAGAACCTCCTTTTTTTAAGTCGGTTGAAAATGAATGTAATTGGAGGCGGGTATGAAAATCGGTAGTTAAATTACAACAAATAGGTGAATACTCGTAGTACACACGATCTCGGTGCATTTGCAGTCCGCGTAGGCGGCGCTCGACGAGATAAAATTTCTATACGCGTGCATGAACATGTCTATTTTCAATTCCTGGGCTTAAATATAAATTAGCACCTCGCGAGGACACAATATAGTGACAAAGAGCTGTACTATAGCTAAGATTGACTGACTCATTGTTTACCAGTCGCGAACACGCTAAAGACACCAAAAATTTTAAGAAATCACCAGTTCAATACAAATAGTGTTTTTTATATTATACATACGCGGCTAAGAACACTGCTCTCGTTACCCTGAGATATAAACAAACAAACGCATTCACACTCACAGCCCCACACTAAGTTCGACGACTTGTGACGTGGGTGCCGGAAACTTTCACATCACTCTAAGAAACACAAATTTTCCATGGCGAGAAAACTTGTGTTCCCGCCGGGAATCGAACCCGATACCCCTGCTTAGAAGGCGAACGCCACCCAACTCAACCAACGGGCAGTTCAGAAGATCTTATAAGCTCTAAATCTCTATAAGCCCTGTAATTTTACTGGAAACATTGTCCTTCAATTCAAAGTACAGGAATGTTTGCACACTACTGCTTGGCGGTTGAATGTCTGGCAATAGTGTGATAGTGCCCCAGGCGAACTCTACAAAAGAGTCCTACCACTACAGTACTACCATCGTACTGTCGGACTCTTATGTAGTAGGAGTTCAAAAAAATTACATTTGTTTTTCGAAGTTTGACAAAAAAAAAAGAAAACATGTATGTATTGCACATACATGTTCTCTTTACTGCGATGCGTGTACTTAATACATAAATTACTGTCATAACAGTACTAAAGTGCAAACTGAAGTCGTCTTTTGTGTGAAAATGTAAACACCGTTTTTATTATAAGTCCTATGTCGCATTATCTGCTATACAACGTATCAATTTGTGAATTAATCAGATGGCAAAAGCTATAAATAAGTGCGCGCTTTCGGGATATATTTTCGGGGTAGTGTTGTTTGTAAACAAATGTGCTGAGGAGTTTTGTGTGTGATTTCAACTAACGTATGATTCAGATAAGTTCATTTTTGATTTGGGTTTCAACTTCAATATGTATCAATAAATCATAAAATTTTGTATCGATCTTATTTTCTATCAATATACTATATGTGTCTTCACCTCACTAGGAGGGGGCTGAAAGTAGCTGGAATCATGACATGTTGTAAAGACTATGATATAGATGTTACTCTCCCAAAGACTAGGCAATAAAAAAAACTGATAGGAAAGTCGTGAGTGACGAGGTAGTGATCGAACGCCAGGCTTGACCACTACCTCGACTGTTTATTTTATGACTGTGTATTTGTGTGTGTGTGTGTGTGTGTGTGTGTGTGTGTGTGTGTGTGTGTGTGTGTGTGTGTGTGTGTGTGTGTGTGTGTGTATGAGTGAGTAGTGTTGGCAAGTGATGATGTGATCGAGGATGGTAAATACGCTAACCCTAAATGAGAACTATCATTCTAGTATAGCTTCCATGTACACCGTTTGATGCTCGGTATATATTTTCTATTTAAGGTAATAGTGGCAGGCTTACCAGGTCAGTTAATAGAAGAAAAAGCATATTGTAATAAAAACGCCCAACCACCAAAAACAAAAGATGTACAATAATCTCCACGCTCGTCTTCTAAAACCCCAGCTTTCCTTTGCCTTCTATGACGGCACCCGCGGAGTTCGAAGGGGAGAACCTATTACAACGCCCGCCACAACGGCGGATTCACGCTAATCAAGTGATGGAAATCACTGTTCGAGAGATCAGATATCGAGAAACATGATAATATATTGAGGAGATTAAGAGATTGCTACATGAGTGAAGGGCGAGCGTATGAGAGAGAGGGCCCCTCCTCTCTCTCTCTCTCTCTCTTACTCGAAGGAAGGTGTGAACGCTAAAAGGGTGCACCCGCTTCGCCTCAGTCCCCAATAGCACCAACTAAACTTACAGTCATGTCGCAAGAGGACGTCTCCTGATTCTTCATTACATCACTCATGACGACTTCGCCGTTCGGCCCTTTCATAAGGTCGTCTTCCCAAGGCTTCTCTGCAGCAGGTTCTACTGTGTCCACTGAAATTTTAAACGATAATAATTAAAAATCGTATTGGCAGTGCATAAGTCCTCCCCAGATATGTCAAGGTCTATTTACCTAATACGGGAAAGCAGTAAGTAACACGCCTCTATACAATATAATATATAAACATAAGTGATATTTGACATATTAAGTGATAATAATTATAACCATTGCATTTGCAATAATTGGAAAGCTAATTATGAACATTAACTGTTCTTAGGTTTCAGTGTGAAAGTTGACAGTCTTTGACCAGGAATGTTGCAAGTTGAATCCTGCACTCTTGTCCAGGAATCATGGACATAGTCAACCTAAAGCCTGTAATAACTACTTACTTATTATTTTGTTAAGTGCCAACACAAATATGTTACCTATGTAAGTACATTTATCAAAGTTACAATACCTCCCTTTAAGTAATTGTTGTATTTGTTAAATTAGTTCAATTATTATAACTACTTCCAACGGAACAGCAATTCTTTATTTTTCTAAAGTGACACTGTCGTATTTGACAAAGTCACAACGCCATAAAAAAAAATTTGTAACAACTGCCAGTTTGATCAACTACATCCTTCATGGAGAGAAAAAAAGTTTTTATATCAAGATGCGAAAGTACACAAATTAATTTTAGCCGGATGTGCCAAAAGTGGTAGTTCTATTTATTCGCCTTTCTGTAAGAGAAGAGAGAAGAAAGAGATGAACATAATTACCCTATTATATTAGCATAAATTCAAAGGTTGTGTGTGTGTGAATGTTTGTTACCACATATCTCCATAACGAATAAACCGAATTTGATGAAATTTATAATGTAAATAGTTTAGATTCCGAAATAACACAGGCTACTTTTTAACTTAATTACCGCGGGCGAAGCCGCGTGGCACGGCTAGTAATGTAATATATGAAAGCCACATTACACATAATTCACACATCCTATCAGTAGTATCAATATAAAACTTGAATCTCCATTGAAACAATTTCATGATTTAAATGTTTCTCTATACAAGGATTGAACTAAGTATGTGGCTGTGAGTGTGAATGTGTATATTGTAAATACAAACATCAAAATTATCTAATTGAACAACAAAAATATCGGGTAAGGACGCGAGACTGCAAGAAAACAATAGCTTTATAACCATTACAGACAACAAGACAATAAGAACAAAGTGAATCACCATGTAGTAGTCTAGACATCAAGGCTGTTTGTTCTATCAAATAGCTTATAAAATTATAATCTCCTGTGCTGTATTTGTATGGAAGGAAAAGAATCTTTTCTCAGAAATGCTCCGTTAGTGTAAAGGAGTTGGGTTGGCTCGGATGAGAGCTGGCAGGGGGAAATGCAAAATACACCCGAGAGTGAGACGTCAGTGCTGGACTTATCAACTCCACTCAGAAAAAAATTAAGTATAATAATAACATGTAGCTTTTTACCATCAAACACCAAGAAAATTTGAACAACAATAACTGTTAATCAATCTGAGACCCGATGCAATCGTAACATTTTATATATCTTTACTGTGTGAGAGCAATCAAGACTAATCTGACGATTTTTTCTACATCATTTTTTAAATTTGATAAATAAATAAGGATTCATATTGATCAGCTTGAAAAGCCAACTTAACGGAGCTCTCTATTTTTTTTTTTTTTTACTAAAGTAAAGTTATTCTTATTTGATCCAGGCTATATGTTTGATCGTTGACTTTTTTGAAAAGCATCTCACTGCAATTTTGAGTCCATGGTAAGAACAAATAAAATTACTTCTTGAGACTATCCAAATTAGAATTAACTTTAGTTAGATTGGCATCTTTACTATCAGTTTTAAAAAATATTTGTGTCACCTCTGTAGAGATGTTTGAGATAAGACATATAGGTACAAATAATAGTTAAAAATGCTGATGATGAATCATAAATTGAGGCATCAAACGCTGGACTTGAAAATCTGAGGGTGAAATTGATACTAAGACTGTTTTAATACAAAAACTTTGATAAGCTCAAAAATCGTTACACAAAAGTCAAAATTTTGAAAATACTTCTGTAGCTGGAAAACCGCAGCACCTATTTTCACGAGCATTTGCCTTCTAAGCAGGCAGATTTGATTCCCGGCGGGAACACAAGTTTTCTCCCCAAGGAAAATTTGTGTTTCTGGTTCTGGTTGTGATTTATTTATTTATTGATTTATTCTTTTGCACAGTACATATGTACACGGACTTAATGCTAATACAGATTTTCTGCCAGTCAACCAAAAAGGTGCAGAAAAATTCGTGGTAGTGCAGTATAAGGGGTTAATATCTATTATTTATGATTTAAAATATACCAACATATATACACATAACATACAACAAATATACCAAAATATAAATATATAATATAATAATAATATATTGATTGTGATATGATTGTGTGTGTGATGTGAATGTTTCTGGCACCCACGACACAAGTCAAAGAACTTAGTGTGGGGCTATGAGTGTGAAAGCGTTTATGTTTTATAGCTAAGAAATCTTTTAACCACTTTTCAAAGAAAAATAAACTAAATTAAAATTGGTCCACACATTTAGGACCTACGATGCCAGACAGACACACAGATACACACTACAAACTTTTAACACTTCTATTTAATTTCATTCTGGGGTGGTTCAAAACATTACCAGAAACAACCCACATCAGACAACTCACATAAACTCCATGCGAGTTTATGATAACATTTTAAACTCTTGATATGGTTCTCTGTAATTTTAATTTTATTCTACAATTCTGAGGAATCATTTTGTTATGTAATTCAACTCAAATCATAATAAAACTTGGTAAATTTTGTTTTCTTTGAATTGATAAGTTTGATATTTTATATCAATCTTAATCGTAACATTTGTTTGGTTAAACCCAATTAAAGCAAAATTTAAAAAAAAATACAAACTTTCCTAAACAAAATTCATGTCTTTGAAGGTCCAGTCAATTAGCCAATTTTATTATTACAATCACCTAAATTTTTACTTGAACTTATAGGAGATAAAATTAGTATAAGCAATGTGTATAAGATTTAAAGTCATTTTGCTATGACAAATGTCAATGTAAACGTATAAGACAAAATTTATGGCATTCCAAAACTAAATTCACATTGATATTTCCCTCTTAAATACTAATTCTAAAACTAAAAGTAATGTGATGTAAATTATTTGATAAAAACTCATGCACATTATGAACTATTAAATTAAAATTAAAACAGGAATTAGAGTGACTTAAGCATTGTCGATGTCTTAATGCGTCTTGTTGTGTAAAGTCCACCATGCACTCATCCTGAAGAAGGCTTGCGAATAAAGCCGAAACAATGGTCGATTTAGACATCGACAACACATAAGTCACATTAATTCCCGTTTTAATTTAATAGTGATGTAAATTACTAAATTGTTTTTTTTTTGTTTTGGAATGTAACCTTATATTTGCAACTTTCACTGTCTTCGTAGATACTTCAATAACACAAATTACATAATATAAGGAATAAAAAGATTTAGCCCAAATTTTTAGCACATACCAATAAAGAAAAATTTTAATTGTATTTGTGTTTACATAAAAAGTGCTTTAATTAAAGTGGCATTCATTGGAAACAAATAACTCAAGAAAGAATAGAATTGTAGCCCCGTTATATTAACGATTAAAAATTAATATTTTTTTTTTATTTATAAACTATTGAAATGTATAATTTTATTCTTATATCAGAAAAGTATACTATTAATAAATAAAACTATGAGTATGTAAGTAGGTTGAAACAAAGGCAGTTATTTATAGAATATATTTTGGTGTTACAACTTGCACTTTTCATATAAAGGCTTAATATTTATAATACAACTATGAAAGAAAAATAAAGCTATGTGGCTTGCTTGTGACCTGAATATTTACTCAAATTGCAATTCTGCCATGTGAGACAGAATAACAAACAGAAACAACAATGTCAGCAAAACCACTAAGTCATTTAGGATTTGAGGTTAGTGTGAATAATATACTTCTGATATGTTGATAATTGTCACAATAACATTTGATATCACTCTCTAATTCCAACAAACGTGATAATGAACTAAGGCGACGTAATTAAAATGATTGAATCACATCTCCAGCTGATAAGTCTACCCTTGACATTTACTGACAACTATTTGGACGATAGAATAGAACACTAGATGTCTTACCGTCCTGGGTCTCCATCTCCTCGACTTGGTTCACATTAGAATCGCTCTGAGGCCTGTCGGGGGCAGGCGTGTGGTTCATGTTAGCCGGTCGCGCCACCGGGGACTCTCGTCCGCAACCTCGCGATATTTCCTGCACAAACACCACTATTAGCACACCTTTGACCACCGATAAAGGATACAGGCTACAACGTCAATCACACGTACAAAAATACACTTCATGGCAGGTATACCTTTATCGCCACGGGATTGCTCCCCTTGCACTTGTTCAGAATCCGTTGAACGAATTTCAGCGAACCTTTCTCATCGACTCGGTTTCCCTGCGCACTTGTGTTCTTAATTTTCTTTGAGGTGGTGCTAATCTTCAAAGAGTGTTTACTTGCGGCGCGGCCGATGTCTGCAATTTTCGACAAAAGGGCCCGAAAGATTTATGTACGCTAGTAGCACATTCCTAAACACAAAACCATTGCCAGTAATCCAGTGACGCTAAACTGCAGTCACGAGACAGCTGTGTTGGAATATTATAATATTCTATCTGGGCGGAGATTATATTCGCGAAAATAAACAAAATGGTGGATGATAATTTAATTTTTAGCTTCGGATGTGTGGTTTGATCGACGAATGCACCATTTTCTTTCACATTCACCGTAGTGTTGTTCATTCATTCATCTGTCTTGCTTAATTGACAGGATACGATATTCCGGTTTTGGAAGCGAAGCGGGCTAATCTTTGATCTGTGGGACTTACCGATTTTTTCAACTCGAAGCTCCGCAAATAAATGTTGGCCGGAGGCCAATTTTATTCACAGATTGTCACAAAATTATCGATTTACTGGTCTGTATCAAGCTTAGACAATCTAACCCAATTATTTTCTATGATCAAACTAAGTTAAGATAGTTTGCTATCGAGCCGTTGGATTCTTTTCTCCGTCTACGTATCGAGCAATGCCAGAGATAAATTAGATATATGAGCAAAGCGTAGGTTTGTTTTCTATTTTGATAGTATCTTTAGTAGTGGCATCGAGTCATATAAATAACTAACGACAGTAAAAATTACGAAATAGCCTTTAAATAATTTTGGATCGGGGCCTTACGATCTTTAATATATAATATAAATTAAGTTTTTTGAGCAGATATTTGCAGTTTGTCAACGGAGACACAAATGTCAATGGAAATGGCCCGTACGCATTTTCTGCCCTATAAATACTCAGTTGATTTTAATACATATACGTAGCACTCTCTGTGGTCTGTGGTTACATACCTCCCTGTAGGTAGGGAGTAATAGTATTCTGTGGGTACATACGTCGCTCGAATAATTTATAAAATCTACCGGTAGGAAGTAATATTTTTCTGTGTATAAAATAAACAAATATTACTTCATAGGTGATTGTAGATTTTGTACAAGTTATAATGATTACTGTACCTACAGACTGAAACGGTGAACTTTCTGCTCAATCAACATGTATCCGACTAACCACAAGACAATTTTTGTTTTGGACCACACACCATACTTTGGCATATCTTCCGACAACCCCATAGATTTCGACTCGGGAAATAAAGGCAGAGGTCCCGGATATGTTCCTTTACCGCCGGTATCCAAGTCTCTGTGGACATGTAGTGTAGAAGCAGCTGTCGAATATTGTAGGATAGTATGGGATCTCTTTCCTGAGGGCAAGTTGGTGAGTTTGTACCATCATCTATATTTATTAATTAAACTCCTTGTTATCATATACACAATTAGCCATTGGGGGTGGATGGATAAATAATTCACTCTTGATCCAATACAGGGAACTCTACTCACTGGTAGTGGGGTTGAGCACTTGAGTTATCTATAAGCTCAGTGCATTGTCTTTGCTGTATAGACATATAAAGTTTTAGGAAAAATAGACAATTGACCCGTAGATTAATACATAGATGTTATACATATATTTGTTTTTTGATGGTTGTGAACAGTATCAGTTTAAAAACTACTAGTCGTTCGCGCCGAACTCAGATGTCGTGTCTTCATTTTACCCCATACAGAAAAACTTTTTAGTTTATTTGTGTATAACTTTTTTTCTATATAATAATTGTTTGATTCCTGTTTTTTTTATTTGTCAAGTACAGGATATAACTGATATTATACGTAAGTTTCAGCATTCTGTGTAAAGCCGTTTTTGAGATAGACCCTGGGACAAAACAGGTCAAAAAACGGTGTATTTATTGGCCTACCAAATTTTTATTTTCCAACATCTATTTTTTTTAAAACTGGTTTTGTACTTTACTTGTTAAGCCCTTTTCAACGATACCCCACAAGGGTAGATAAAATAAAATAAAAAATTATAACTATTATGCCATAGTTTTACATAGCCTATGAGAAATTGAAGTCATTTGCTCATATGGTTTAGACGCTAAATGACTCTGACAGACGGACGGACAGACAAACTGCTGAACAACCTAAGTCAACTTAGAGATCCCACTTCGCTCGATCAACTAATAATTAAGGTTCATATTTTGCTTAATCCAAATACTAACTGCGCCCAACAAATATACTCTCTGACTGCATTTATTTGATTATTTATCTTTAACTATCATATATACCACTACGACCCAGTTGGCACAGTGGATAGGTCTCCACCCTCTGCGCCGTGGGTCTTGGGTTCGATTCCTGGCAGGAGCACAAATTCCTTCCCAAGCGATAGTTGTGCTTCTGGTTCTGGGTGTATTTGTGTGTGATATGTAAATGTTTCCGGCACCCACGATACAAGTCTTTGAACTTAGTGTGGGGCTGTGAGTGTGATTGCGTTTGTTTGTTTATGTATATATCATATCTATATGTATTTGTAGACCTACAAATACATGTAGGTCTAGTTATACTATAAAATGTTTTTTCTTCCAGGTCCGCTTTGTGGTCAGTGATTCAAGTGCACATATTTTGAACACATGGGCAGATGATCAACAAAACTTAACTCATGTATGTTATGCAAACCATTGTTGTATATTAGTTTGTTGAAAACCACTATGCTAGGCAGAACAAATGGTCATATATATATGTTAATTTGTAAAATATTATAAACCTCTTGGGACATCATTCCAAACATTGAGACCAACGTCTGATTCTAATTCTAACTGGGGAGTGATAAGGCCTGCACTGACCTCCCACTGGGGGTGTAATGTGCATTTTTACATTTGTACATTTCAGACCAACGTCTTTTGTGGTACGACTATTTGCACTCTGATTTATGATTCTTAAATTCCTTTTAAAATATAGCATTTGTCTTCTCTGTATATGGTGTCAAGTGTTAACTGGCATTGGCATGCATAATATGCTTCGATGCCATTGTTTGCAGATCATTGTCGTTTAAACTACTTGTACTTATAGATTGTATAGAATACACGATAATAATTCTTTCAGAAAAATTGCATACGGAAGAAAGTCAAAGAACTAAATGACCTAAGGGTTAGACTGTTAGAGTGACATCACAAAGTCCACATTACAATTAAGTAGCTTAAAAATGTAAGTTACATCCATTATTATTATTATATATCTAATCAATTATTTTATTTATATCACAGGTCCTCAATGGTCTTTGTCTTGTTGGACCTGTCCGAAGAGGAGCAGGAGGAGATGTAGTAGGACTTTGTGCAGCAATTGAATCTCTTGGAGAAGCTTCGCCGTCTCAAGAGGCAAGACCTGCTACGGAAAGAAATTTTCAGAACAGGTATATTGCTCATTGCAAAAAAAAAAAACATGTATATGCTGAGTTTCTATTGTGTATCTGAGAATATCTTGCTGTTCAATCCAGGTTATTTTATTTCATGGGTTAGATTAAGGTACTTAACTTTTTGTAATTTTTAACTGACGAAAAACAATGGTGAATATGAAGGGCTCTTTGGATGACAATGGCCTCGATTCTGATGTGACACACAAAATTAAATTTAAATAAATTTAAACTATTCCTGTCTTTTACAAAATAGGAACACAAGACAGAGATAGCATACATTTTGGTGCTGTCAAGTGAGTCAGAACTTTGATGTCTATTCAAGCTCAGTCGAGTATTTAATTGGTGTTGACAAAAAACACGCGCCTTTCTGCTTCTGCTGTTCATATTTTAATTGATAAACTAGCTTGACAGCACTTAAATGTATGCATCTCTGTCTTGTGTTTTTATTTTGTAAGAGACAGGGATAGATTGAATTTAATTTAGTGAGTGTACATCAGAATCAAAGCCAATGATAACTTTTTACAGAGTAGTCCGATTTGGATAATTCTTTATTGTTTGGTAGATTATACTTCAGCGGTGGTCTCATATAAATTTTATCGAATTCAATCAAGCCAAAACCAAAATATAAGACGGTTTTTACCGACTTCCCAAAAAAGGAGGAGGTACTCAAGTCCACTGTATTTTTTTTTTTTTTTTTGTGTGTTTTACCTCATAACTTCTCTCTACGTGAGCCGATCTCGAAAATTTTTTAATTTAAACGTAAGCAAAGCTAAAAAAAACTGTCTTCACCGCTTATATTTTGTTTTAGGCTTGATCGATTTTGAGACCCCCTCTGAAGTCTAATCTATCAATCAAAAAAAGAATTTTGAGAATCGGTCCACAAATGGGGGAGAATTAAACATACATAAAAAAAAATACATACAGTCTAACATAGAACCTCCTCCTTTTTTGAAGTCAGTTAAACATAGAGAGAATGACATACTAACTAAAACAAAAAAAAAATGTTTGAAAACATTGTATTAATTTGTTTTCAAGAATAAAAGGTATTTTAATTATGCAAACTAAAAATTCACTTCTACTGTACGTTTAGTCGCGGAATGTCCAATTCGCAAAATGTCCAGCGGTCGCGGAACGTCCAATTTGCGAAATTTCTGGAATGTCCAATAAGTATAAATAACTACATTACACAATACAATTTTCAATGTGACGTCATTATAAAGTTTGTAGTAACAGTATTCTGCCTGCATGCAGAAGCGCAAATAATTAGTGTCAAGAACATAATTTTAAAATTTAATATTAATAAAAGCATGATTATTATTACATAAATTCCTACCAGATTTCATTTATTCTTTTAACATTTATATATGAGCCAGTCGGATATTTTTTCTTAAAACTTATTGCCATCTAGCACCCTGCCTTAATACCTATCTTTACTGATGAACTGCGCAGTTATCATCTCGGCAGGAGACCCTTACAGATTTATTTAGGTTACGATTTTATCAATATAGTGGTAAGTAATGAATTGGAATGCTTAGTTATGAAAACTTTATTCTTTTCGAGATCTGTTACTAAATACTTAATTACTTTTATAGAGGGAGGATAATCTGCATAACATGTGCAAGAGATGACGACTCAATTAGGAGCTTGGCAAAAATAGCTCTTAATACATTGGACCAGCAGAACAAAAAGACTCAAGCTATGGGGTCACAATCAGCTGGAGCAAGTAGCACTGCCGCCAGCGCAAGTAGTGAAGAGAATGGCACTTGTCCGTAAGTTGATATCAAAGACAAAATAAACAGTTGACTGCTAGTATCTTTTCCCCAATGACTAAAACAACATGCCTTTTGAAGCATCAATTCATTTGTTATGATTGATGGTTCTGTAACACATACCGCAACTGACTCTGACAACTGTTGCACTGGCCAATAACAAGCAACGATTGGCCAATCACAAGCACAGATCGGCCAATCAGAAGCATATATTATTATTATTAGGTATCTTCTAGGCAAGCATGTCACATATTTGGCCGCATCATCACTTTCCATCAGGTAAGATAGTGGTCAAATGCTTGCCTATTCTGCATAAAAAATATATATATTGTTTAGAAGGTGAATTAGGGTTATGCGCCATAAACTGGTTTTGTAATCTTTGCCCTCGATCCATAAAGAGAGGTGCTACAATTTACTTTTCATCGAACATATTTCTTTAACTGCTCGTTGACTTAGTTGGGTGGGCGTCCGCCCTCTAAGCAGATGTCGGGTACGATTCCCGGCTAGAACATAAGTTTTCTCCCCAAGGAAAATTTGTGTTTCTGCTTGTGATTGTGGGTTTGATGTGAATGTTTCCGGCACCCACTCATCGCACTTAGTGTTTATTATGTCGTTATCTCAACTACCCAAAGACACTACTAGTGGATTCAACTACTTAAACGCTTTCACACTCACAGCCTCACACTAAGTTAGATTACTTTGTGGGTGCCAGATGCATTCACATCACACACACAATCACAACCAGAACCAGAAACACAAATTTTCTTTGGGAAGAAAACTTGTGCTTCCCAACTAAGCCAACGAGTAGTTCATGTGCATTGTCTTTTCGAAATTATGTTGTAGATAATCATAGAAGTTATTTCCACTTTTAAATCAACCTATATCCATAAAACGTATTCATGCCAGTGTTTTCTGTTTCAGAACTATGGTTGTGCATTACTGTCACCTTGTCGTAATAAATGTAACACCAGAGAAGGTAGAAACTGAAGTGAATAACCAACCACTAACCGAGGTAATTTGAATATCTATTATAAAAACTGCTAATACAAATCAGCTAGTATACTGAAGTTGCTATTTATAATCACAATCAGTTATACGTTACAACATTTCGTTTCAGCTATTTCTCAAACAAAATATAATAAATTGTTGTTGCATTTCATGAAAGTCCATCTACTTTAATGTAGTAAATATGTACAATTTTTTTTAAATATTTTATGTCGATTACTTATGTCAATACATGGTCAGGAAAAAACACATAAACATATTTTCAATATAAATATTAAAAATGCAGATTCTTGTAATTTTAAAAGCAGTCATCTTGATTTTTAACCGACTTCAAAAAAATGAGGAGGCTCTCAATTCGACTGTATATTTTTTCTATGTTTTACCTCAGAACTTATCTAGGCGTACCGTTACTTACTTAGTTGGGTTCGCGTTCGCCTTCTAAGCAAGAGTTTCGGGTTCGATTCCCGGCGGAATCACAAGTTTTCCCCCAAGGAAAAATTGTGTTTCTGGTTCTGGTTTTGATTGTGTGTGTAATTTGAATGTTTCCGACACCCACGACACAAGTTACCGAACTTAGTGTGGAGCTGTGAGTGTGAAAAGACAATGTTCATTCAAATAAGAAAATAATGTTATAGGTTTAATTTTGTACCTATGTATGTATTTGTATTTAAACGTAGGCATAATCCATATGAAAAGGGTCTTAACTCATCCAACACAAATGCTACTCTCATGAAACGTAACAACATTATTTAGCTTCATTTCAAGCAATGATATATTCACCTCCTGTGGATTTAAACCACTGTCATGCTTAATAATATGATAGTTTTACATTTCTGCTGACATACAGGCTATTGTAAGTTACCCAACAATTTAAAAAGTATTAGTTATTTTATTGAGCTCTCATGCCTGGCTCGTATATTTTAAGTTATGCTTTTTTGTATAATCATGCTGTATATAGAGATTTGTAGTGTTGTGAATGCTTGACATGACGTGACATAAACTGTTATATTCGTTAAATTGTAAATGAATTAAATATTGTTGTGTTTTGTACAATTTTAATTGTACAATTTTTTTTATGCTACCAAGAGAGGAAACATGCCATACGTTCTCCAGATGGTAAGCGTCGACCCTGTCTATAATAGGTTAGTTGACTGGTTTTTTTTATTATTTCATAAGAAACCTAGCTATATCTAAAGCCAATAATAGAAAACAAAATTAAAATGTATTCAAAATTATAGAAGTTCTTAGTATTTTCATTTCATGTTAGACAGAGATCGTACTATAGTGGTTTAAGACGTCAAAGTTCAGGTTTGCCATACATATAATATATTAACACTTGTTGAACGAGGAAGATGCAGAGTATGTCAAATCCTTCCCCACAAAATACTATAATTGCTTATTTGTGAAATATCAGAAACCTCTCAAACCCTGATTCTTATTAGCTTATTTAAATCTAAGACTTTTAATGTTTAATTTTCTGTAATAATTAAGATGATGTATTCCATGCAATCTATGATTTAAAGTTGTTTAAACTTATAAACTACACTGCCACAAAGAACTTACAATACAAGGCGTGGCGATGCTGTTTCTTATCGTTCAAAAAAATGATCATAAATATGCACGCCAACGCCAGTTAATTTTTAACACCATATACTTAACAGAGAAGATAAATATTATATTTTAAAATTTACTTGAAATCTCATAAAACCGATTTGGCTTAAGCCGTACCAAGAAAGACGTTGGTCTCGATGGTTCAAAATGATCTCTCAAGAGACTTCTGATATTTTTAAAACTATCCTATATGTCAGAACATACCAATGTTTTAGTAAATCTTTTATGTTTTGGAATAAAACCTTACTTATTTTTAATAATCATATCAGTCAACTACCCTACTTCGTGGAGACAGTACGCGTACATTTGAGGCTCCTCTATCGTCTAGAACTAGTATTTGTGCTGTGCCTTTAATAGTACAATAAGGAATATGAATATTATAATAAGCTATATTTATGTCGAATGTTTTATTTTATAAATGTTCGTTAAACACTTCAATAAAAGCAGTACATTTCATATCAAAATATATATTTGAAAATGTAATAGGGATTCAAGCATTTAAAACGCAGCCATTTTGACGCTTTGTTTGTGACGTCAGAATTCACAACGTAATGTTTACTGTAAAAGGTAAAGAAAGAGGGTTAAGGTAAAGAAAATACAGGAAGTACCTACTTTATTGTCGAATCTATACAATTACGTAGTAACTTGACTTTAAGATTCATGATGTACCTACTACTTTGGCTAATTACCTGAGCAAGTTTCATTCACTCAAAATTAACTTTGTATTAATCAACATTAAAGAGTTTAGCCAATAGCACGCACGCTATTGGCTAATCATATTTTGAATTTTCCATGTATTTTCATCACTACTAATCAAAAAATGTATTATAAAGCATATAGGTATCTATTTTTTGTATCTCACGCATATTAACTGTTACAAAATAAGCAAACTTCTATGTTCTAAAAACGTACAAGATAAGCCTCACAAATACGCGTATTTGCCGGCCCACTAAAAAGTCTCGAGCGCGCTATACTGCGCTCCTCCCGTATTCTTTTGTAATCTCGTATATCTTATATGCTGGTAGCCATATTTTCTGCTAATCAACATTTTGTATTATTGATCATGAAGCTTCGTTGCTATGTAGTGCAAGCATTAGGTATTGAACGTAGATAGAATTGGAATGTTTGATGTGTGTTTGTTTGTGACGCAATATATGTATTTGATGTGCATTTCATACAATGATTGTTACTGTCGCAGATGGGCGGCGGCATAATGGGAGTGGAAGTAGTGGTCGCCCGCGCTGGTCAATTAGCAAATGTGCTGGGAAGTCTGGTGTTGCCGCATTATAAATTAGCTGTTACTACTGTCACTGGCATCCCTATGAAGGTATTGTTTTGTCTAAAGAGTTTTGCCACGAAAGTGTAAAAAAGTTGTATTATTTTCCATAACTTGTGATCCTTCGAGTGGTTATGTGTAATATTGGTTTTTTCTTTTTTATACTCGATAGGTAAGCATTTGACCACTATCTCACCTGATGGAAAGTGATGATGCGGCCGAAGATGTAGCACGCTTGCCTAGAAGATACCTATTCGCTGGTTGATTATTAACCGTTAATACTTAGTCAACGTGCATGCCGTAGACAAACATACGAAGTTAAAATTTTCGCTTTCGTAGAAGACCAATAGAAGTGTTAGTAAAGTTTCTACCGCTTTATTATAAGGGAATGTCTAACGGACAACTCTATTACTTTGAATGTGACTTGTGACTGGGGCTTCTGTTATGAAATATGTAATACATTTAAAATATTTTACTAGGTACTTCACACTGGCTAAATGCACAAGGTTGCGGAGTCAAAAGTATCGTAATGTAACGCAATGATAAGTATCTATGCTGAGGTTTTTCCGCGAAAGTGAAAAAATGGCGTTGTTGATTTTCCAAAAGCTGTGATTCTTCAAGTGTCAATGTGTAATAATGGTGGATTATATACCGTTAATACTTATTATACGTGCATAAGTGTAGGCAAATCATACAAGGTTGAAAAACGCTACTTTCGCCTTCGCTCCAAAACTCTAATAGAAGTTCTAGTAAAGTTTCTACCACTTTGCAAGGGCATGACTGTTTTACTAGACTGTGACTTCTGACTAGGATTTTTATGAAATACACTGGTAATATAATATTATTACTTGACACTGGCTAAATGCACAAGATTGCGAAGCCAAAATCAAAGAAAAAAAAACATCTATGCTTCATCTGATATCTTGACGATCCAGTTGGCGCGGTGCTAAACTCTCCTAAACAGCTTTTATCGCCTTTAGATATTTGGTATTAACTCTATGTCCTGTAATTTAACTGCAAACTTCCCCTTAATTCAGAAATACAGTAACGTCTGCACTATTGTTTGGTGGTTTATACAAAATAGACCAATCTCTACAGGTTAAAATCATTGCTATTTAGTAAGCAAATGATTCATTTATCTCACAGGAAGAACAAAACGCGAGCTCAAGCGCGAACTATGACGTGGAAATCATACACTCCGCTGAGGCGCATGCCGGGCTGCGGGCGGCGCAAACAGCTGCCGAAGCTCTGGAATCCGTAAGTTTATAGACAGGCTAGCGTTGGCTACTATCTCATCTGGTGATAAGTGATAATTAAAAATGCTTTCACACTCACAGCTCCACACTAAGTTCGATGACTTGTGTCGTGAGTGCCGGAAACATTCACATAACATACACAATCACAATCAGAACCAGAAACACATGTTGTGTGAGGTGTCCTTAGTCCTTAAGTTGTTCTGCATTAATATCTTGTCATAATATTAGATGCGCATATTTTTTTAAAGCCATACTTGTATGTTGTCATATCATTTGCTTGTAATAAATTAGGTTAGTTAGGTTGCTTGTGACCATAACGCACGAGCCGAGCGAGCGAAGCGAGCGTGCCGCGGCAGCGGCCGGCGAAGTGCTAGAAACGAATTGGCCCCTGTTTACTAGTCTAGGCAGACAAAATATCAAAAATTGTTAGGGCGTTTAAGGTTATAAAATAAGGCTTTTAAATATTAGTAATACTAACATTATGACAAGTGATATTAGGGGCAGTAATATTGTATGTAATGATGATTAGTAGTAACTAATATTAGGAGGGAAATTTTTATGCGATTAAATTTTAGGGCTAAAGATATTAGTCGAATCAATAGGGAACCGTTGTGTGAATGTGGTTGTTGGTGTGGTATTGGCGTTAGGAGTAAGCTTTAATGTAGCCTTTATTGCCTAGGCTGGCGAAATTACCCTCGGGGAAAGATCGCGGGAGCTTCTTAGCCTATCTTGGCTCGGGGTCCCTATTGTCTTCCATGCCTATCTTCGGTCATTAGTCTCTGCCGTCTCTTGTTCCCTCGACTTCGGCGTCACCCTTGGGGACGACGTCTCTTGGGAGTGCACGCCAGGTCGTTACTTCTATCTAGCGGTCGGGTGTGCAGCGGAGCAATGTTGCCCGTTGTTGGCGGGAGTAAATGCCGCGCGCAAGCCGGACCATACAAACCATATATAATTAAACGCAAGCAAAGCTTAACAAAACCGACTTCACCGCTTATATTTTGGTTTTGGCTTGACCGATTTCGATAAAATTTATAAGGAACAACTCTGAAGTATAATGTACCAAACAAAAAAAAACCATCAATATCGATTCATAGTTGGCGGAGATATCGGCCTCAAAGAGACACTCATGAATGTTAATGATTCTACTGCCAGATTCACAAAAATACAGTCATCTTGAGAAGAACCTGGCAAGAAACTCGGCGGCGCATTTTTTTTAATCGTTCCATAACACTATTCCTACTATGTTTTGAAAATTAACAGTGTCAATATGTTTCGTGTGTGGTTATTAACCTTACCATAGAAGGAATGATTCTCTCTCTCTCTCTCTTCAGTCGTATACTCTTGACAGAGTGGTCGTGGTTTCATGATGTATGGTTCTCCTTGGTCACGGAAGCTCTGGTGATGTATCTCCATATTGCGAAAACACAATCATAGAACTTTTTGTAGCAGCTTTAATTAAGTCGGTCCAACGCATCGGCGATCGGCCACGCGATCTCTTGCCTTCAACTGGGCCCTGGACGTCTAGAATGATTATAGTACCTACATAATATATCCATGTGTCGTATGTTTTGATCAGGTGGTGCTCCGCTGGTGGACGCCGCGGGGGGCGGAGGGAGGGGCGGGGGGTTGCAGCGGTCCTCTCTGGCGCGTGACGCCTTCAGACGTCGCGTCACGTCCCTCCGCGTGTTTAGTCAACTTCTTACTGAACGGACGGTCGGTGACGCTTGAAGTGCCGCGGTAAGTCGATACTCGCTAGTCTTTAACATTTATTTATCTTAGATACAGCAGTCATCGTCGTCGAGTACAAACAAAACATACATACATAAAATACTCTAAGTATAAACTTTTTTTTATAAAGCTGTATAGGTAATCATTTGACCACTATTTAACCTGATAGATACTGATGATGCGGTCGATGATGTTACATGTTTGCCTAAACGATACCTATTCACTCTTGACTTGACTGGATTCCCAAATAAATGGATGATGTTTGACATTTTGCCTTGACGTTTAATTTCTCCGCACATTCTCCAAAATGTAAACGATAGAATACCGATAGGCTTGCGACCTGACGTCGGTGCTTGAGACTCTGCAATGTGGGCCCGACTAGCTTATTAGAGTCTTTAAGCTCGTCGGTCGATGGAGCTTCTAGAAAACTTATACAATCAGCTGATTATTTCAGGAAGGGCGGAGGCAGATCGGCGTCTCACGTGTTAGCTGCGCAAGGCGGGGAGCTTTGGATCGGCGCCATCGGCGGTAGGACTCCTTATGATGACCCTCCTGCGCTTTCCGAAGGGGCAGGCGGGAGAGTTACAGACTATAGGTACGTAATAGGCTATTCTACTTAATAGATCAGGTAGTCTTTTGACTACCCGCTGGCATGGTTGGTTTCGCGTTCGCCTTTTACGTAGCGGGTATCGGGCTCGACTCCCGGCGGAAAACACAAGTTTTCTCTCCAAACAAATTTGTGTTTCTGGTTGTGTCGTGTGTGATGTGAATGTTTCAGTACTGATTCTGATAGGAAGAGCTCAGATGCTGGAGTTATTAAGGGGTATTTGAGACATAAAAACTAATAAGACTATTACAAATGATGATTGTTTGCAAAATATTTTGTACGGTCCTTTTCCACATTCGTGCGTGTTTATTTGTGCGTGTGTGTGTATGTGTGCGTGTGTGTATATGTGTGTGTGTGAGTGACTAATAATAATGAAACTAAGATCAGCTTTTCCGTTTCTTTATAAGCTAGGTGGCTTCTATAAATGTAAGAGTGGATTATTTTCCAGGATAAAAGAGTTTGGCGCACTGATGCAGCAAAACAGATTACACCCGTTGCGAGGCTCTGGTGCGAATGCCAAGGCTCGAGCGAAACTGCAGCGACACACCACTTACTGGCCACTTACGATATCCTCCACGCTAATATTCAATTTGGGATCGGTATGTAAAGTCGCTCGCCTAATGGTACGTCTCGCTTGCCCATTACAATAGACACGTTAAAATAGAAATGTATAGTTTAAATAAATAAGTACCCGGATGACCGAGCTTTGCTTGGCTGAAAACACGGATAAAATGACGTTTTCTAAAAATGAAACCTAGCTAGATCGATTTATCGCCCCCGAAACCCTTTGCATTCATAATTTCATTTAAATCGTTGGAGCCGTTTCCGAGATCTCGATTATATATATATATATACTAGCTGCGCCCCGCGGTTTCACCCGCGTTGATAATGATGTAAAGTGATGATGATGATGATGATGAAAAATAGATGTTGGCCGATTCTCATAGATACCGGATAAGCACAAAAAATTTCATCAAAATCGGTCAAGCCGTTTCGGAGGAGTATAGCAACGAAAACTGTGACACGAGAATTTTATATATTAGATACAAGAATTGCTCGTTTAAAGGTATTAGATAGATATATAGATATTGATATATTAATGCATCTTCAGCCTGGATTTGGTACCTTAACTTTTTGTTCCATTTATTTGTTCGCTGGGACATCAGTTATAAAAAATAATAAATCATTCTTAGAAAATTTTAGCTAGCTACTTATAACTAGAAGATAAGAGCCCTTTCAATTTTAAGACAAGACGGCGCGCGGCGTAGGTATATTAATAGGTTCCGTTTGGACTCTATAATGTAATTTGTCGTCATAATTTTTTTTTTGTGGGGGGAAATGACTAGCACTTCCTTTCCTTCTCAGGGGTGAAAGAAAGGTATGTGTGGGGCTCGAACTCACTAACAACCAAGTAAGCACTCCGGTGGGGCAAGATAGGGTCACGCTTGTAGAGTGGCGACCTACAGAGAAAAAGAGAGCAGGCGGGCGAAAAGCCTGCTCCCGTTCGTTGCGCCGGAGCGGGTCAGATTGAGGATCGACCTCTCGAGCCCGCTCCGCGGCCTCCTGATTTGTGACGTCCTTAAATCATGTGACACTAGGATTGAGGTGACGTCGCATAAACTTCTACCATTGATACTATCTATCTATTGATATTATATATATAATACTTTACTGATCCACTTCATATGAGGAAAAATAGGTAATAACCAAGATACGTAGAATGTCATAACAGGAGGCCTTATCATTAATAGTACTACTATCACTGATTGTAACTAAAAAAAAAACTAAATTTTCAGGTAATGGATCCTCTAACAAGGCTGGTTGTGCAAGAATCCCTAACCGATGACGAAGTTGAGACTTGCCGCAACGTGCTGCTTTCTCTGCTGGCCATAGAATCGAGACACGAGTTCCCATCGTCGCAGTTACCTTCCAATTTAAGGTAATGAAAAAAAATGTGTTTTCTATATTTTAGCTTCTAAAATACAGATAACACATTTTTTTTAATTTGCAATAGGCAAACGTTTGACCACTATTTCACCTGATGGTCGAGAATGGCAATCACCAGGCCAAGAAGAACTGCCTCAAGAATAACTCTCGGAACATTTTTTTTTTGAAGGAGCAGATATATGAAAGCACCTTTTTTACACTTGTAGCGCGATCCGCCTGGTCGATCGTAACTGATTGACAAGGTTAACAGTGCTTCAGAGGGCACGCTGTCGGTCCCGGTTGTTAGTCGTAAGACAACAACCGTTAAGCCAAGGTGGCCTGGAAAATCCTGACAGTAGGTCTGTCCACTAGTCGATACGACAAGCTACCAAGCAACCACAGTCAGTTATACACTTTTTCACATTTAAGCGCTTATTGCGTAACTTATATAATGGCGGTTACGCAAGGTCTGGCGTGACATGTTGTTTGCCTATCAGTTTTTTTTTCTAGGGGTAAATCTAGCGGTCGTCGTGAGGAGCAATGGCGCCAAGTATGGGGCGAGCTGGAGGCGCTAATTCGCGCGCATTCCGCGTCGCCTGCTCACCGCAAGCTTCTGCGTGTGTTAGTCGAGTGTCGAGCGCATAATAACCATAGCACCGACGGTGAGTCAATTACTTTCTACATAAGATTTGGTGTCTTATATATTTAACTTCTGAAACAAAATAAAAATTATAATAGTGAATTTAGACAGGAAAAATTATCGCTTGAGGCGGGTAGAGCCTGCCGCCATAGGGTGTCATGCGCTATTGCTCTAACCGCTAAACTATTCAAGCCCTGCCTTATTTTTTTTTTATAATGACATACCAATTTCATTTGGTACACCATTGGAATTACGATCTAGCCTTAAGACTAATAAGTAATTTAATTTTGACATAAACTGCTAAAGTAGAGTAGTATACTAAGAATGTGTCCAATAACACTTTTCTTATTGTCTCTATTAAAGGGAAGCCTGAAATGTCTGAAGTGACAATTTTATCCTATATATTAGAAACTTGCGTTTATATCGGGAATCGAACCCATTACCTGCTCCCAACTAAGCCAACTAGCAGATCTAATTCTAATTCTAGCTGGGGTCGATGAGGCCTGCACTGACGTCCCGCTGGCAGTGTATTGTGCATTGACTACTAGAAGATATTAATAATAATTATTAAATTTATTAATGTTTTCCATGTTATGTATTAATCGACTTACATTTTGGAGAGTGTGCTCAGGAATTACATGATATAATTCCTGCATGCCCTTTTTACCATCAAACAACAAGACAAACTGTCAAACGTCATCCATTTATGGTTGACATACCTCCAGTTCGCTTGAAGCGTTTTGCTTCTACGTTCATCATCCGTACAGCGAAGGAGTGGAACTCATTGCCTGCGTATTTGTTCCCTGAGCAGTATAATCTGGGTGTCTTTAAGTCTAGAGTGAATCTAGGCAAGCATGTTCCATCTTTGGCCGCATCGTCACTTTCCATCAGGTGAGATAGCGGTCAAATGCTTGCCTAATATTTATTTATAAAAAAAAACGAATTTATGTTAGGTATGTAAATAACCCCTTTAATAAGCTTTTTGTTCAGTTTTCTTTGTGTACTTCGACATCGCTGTTTTACTAATAACTGCCTATTGTAGTTTACACTGAAAAAAACTCACTTGATAGTAATTGACGATGCGATCGACGATAAGATATGCGTAGCCTTCTCACACAAGTATTTAATACTTACATGCTTTTGTACTTTGTTTAGCTTTATTGCAAATTCGACTTTAAAGATATCTAAAAAAAATTGTCTTCACTATTTTCCTATTTTGGTTATTGATTCGGAACTTTTTATTCTTATATAATTTTGGCTATAAGTGGTGATTGGAGGCGATGATGAATATCATATTAGACGCGTTTGACTTGTTTTAATGATTTTCTAGATTTTGTATAACGTATGGAACGTACAGTTTTTATATATACCGCCATGGGTAAGTAGTGCACAATACTGCAGGGGGTGGTTTGGAATCGACAATTGAGCAAATAAAAAAAAATAAAAAAAAAATTAAATTTTTTATCGACTGACCTGCAGGTAGTTCAGTAGTAATTGTCAAGTAAAGTATGGCCCTCCGTAGACAGCCGCTACAACAATAGCTTCCAGAGTAGGTGAGTGCTGCGAGTGCTACGGGGTCATTGAACTAACATGTGACGAGAGGTCACATTTCAGTGTGATCTTTCGGCGGTTCAGGACTTAATTACCTAAAAATAACTAGGACCGACTAAATAAATAACGATTATCATAACTGAAACGGAAGCTTTTTTATGCTAAATAATAATAATACGTCACATGTTAGTTCAATGACCCCGTAGCACTCGTAGCACTCACCTACTCTGGAAGCTATTGTTGTAGCGGCTGTCTACGGAGGGCCATACTTTACTTGACAATTACTACTGAACTGCCTGCAGGTCAGTCGATAAAAAATTGAATTTTTTTTTTTTTTTTTTAATTTGCTCAGTTGTCGATTCCAAACCACCCCCTGCAGTATTGTGCACTACTTACCCATGGCGGTATATAAAAATAGATTTGAATATAATGCATTCTTATTATCAATAATGCTTATGTACTTTTTAATTTTGGAAAATGCACTACTTTCTCCTTGATTTTTGCAGTGTAATTCATAAGTCGGCAAATAGTTAAAAAAAAGTTGCAAGTCCAGTAAATCCCATATTGTTATGACAAACTATCATTTGGCTCTCTGCCAGTACTAACGGCTCTTTATTCGTACCCGTCGTAGTCTCGGTTATATTTATCGATAATATTTTGCATATAATAAATGCGCTGTCCACTTGATTTATTACATAAGCCGATATTTAGAGCATAAATAATTTCAGTATTGCATGGTCTTCGCGCCGTAATACTTTATACGCGCATTTGCAGTGGTAGGACTCTTCTGCAAAGTCCGCCTGGGGCAGTACCACACCATTGCCAGACATTCTCCCGCCTAGCATTAGTGTGCTAACATTACTGTATTTCGGATTAAAGGGCAATGTTTCCAGTTAAATTACAGAGCTTAAGAGTCATTTTGCAAAATGTACGGCGCTTGCATTTCCATCGCAATTTATAGCAGTTTCAAGTGATGATAAATAAATTTTGTGAGTAATGTAATAAATTTTTTTTTATCCTTTGATTTGGATTCAATAAAGACCAAAGGCACATAAACGCATGAATTTTGGGTCAGAAAAGTGATTATTTTAAATTAAAAATTGAAGTAAGATAGGGTTAAAATAAGGTTTTTTTTGTTTTTTTATTAATCAACGTAAATAAAAATCAAAATTCAGCTGCATTATGTGTTAATACTATTACGTGTCTGATATTTAGGCATATTTAACTAATCGATTCAATTCATTTTAATCAACGTATAAGGAGCTTAAATTTTACTCTGTTGTCGTTTTTCGTAAAACTAAGTTCTGAAGATTGAATATTATAAAATAATAAGAGATATTTTAAAAAATCTGTTACAAAATGTGACAATGCCAAAGATCGATCTTTATTTAACAAATATAAAACAATATGAAATCGTTTCCCAAGATAGTAAATTAGGCGCTCAAAATCTTCGTTTATTCACTGAACGCGCGAAATGGCTCTTAAAGAGAACATCTAGTATCTCGGGGTGACGACCGCAGTGCTTTGCCACGCTGGATTTTGACTTATAAATAATTGAAGTGAAACTGAACTGTAATGGGAAGCGTGACGTTTACTATCAGACAAGCGACTTGCTCGTATCGTCTCTTAATTACACAAAAAAAAAAACTTTATACGCATGGTATGTAGCTGAGTTTATATGGCAATACAACGGTGTATCATTTTTGACCAAAATATGTAACATTTTGTGATTCATGTGCAATGGTAGCAAACAAACATCGTTTTAAATATACGTGATCATTGCTCGTTTTCATCTAAGAAAAAAGTTGTTTTTGTTATTGAAATGCTTGGAACGCTTTTGTAATGTTGCCAATGTTCGGGATAGTGATGAAAAACTGTGTCTGCATGATCGTGAATATATAGTAGTGTGGTGAAAGATAGAGTGCCTGCTTACACTGTGCCAATGTACGTGTGTTATGAAAAGGTAGGTCCAGCTTGCTTTTGTACTAACTTTTTTATTTTGCATTTTTTTATTGCTATTATTTTGAATTCACATCTACACTACTCTTTGTTCCTCTAGGCTCTTATTATATTTTCAATAGATTTCTGATCTTTCGTATAATTGATCTTATATTTTGGATACAAACAATGATGACCAGAGAATACATTGGTTTATGCATGGTTATATCTTTTTTTCAATTAAATTAGACTAAGTATCTTATGTGAAGAACTGCCTGTTGGCTTAGCTGGTTGCGACTTCGCCTTTTAAACAGCGGGTATCAGGTCCGATTCCCGATGCAGACACCTGATTTCTCCACAAGGGAGTGTTATGTCCTGGTGCTGGGTGTGATTGTATGTGTGTTACGATTGTTTCCGGCACCCACGAGACAAGTCATCGAACTTAGTGTAGGGGCTGTGAGTGTGAAAGTGTTTGATACCCTCTGCTTTAAAGGCGAACACAGATAAGCCAGCGGGCAATTCGTTGTATCAGGTAATACATATTAAGCAAGGAGTTCCTTCTATTTGCAGTCCGCAGTAAATGTGGAGGCATAACGCTTCTCTTGAAGTGAGAATTTCAAATGTTTTTAGTACCTCCTGGGGATTCTTCCCTTAGAGCTATGACTGCATATCTGTCCTAATATCATAACGCTGTACTGCTTAATGCAGAGTATCTGACTTACTAGATCCGTTTAATCAGTGTCGAAGAAAAATATACCTTACACCTAGCAAAGAAAAACTATAATCCTTTGTCACCCTCTTCAATTTTCACAGGAGAATCTCGAGCCTCTGTGATCCGCGCGACCACAGACTCGCCCCTCTCCCCAGTGGGATCCGGTAACGGCGGCAACGGTGACATTTATGCCCCGAGGAACGTTCTCGAAGCTTTATTAGGAGCTCCGAGGCCTGCTCGCCGGTTGGACTTCGCTGGAAGAATGGCGGCTGGAGATAGACCAGCGGTTTTGTACCCGCAGTTACAACAAGATGTTGAAGCGCAGCATTAAAAACGAGTCTAAAGATATAGTCTGTATATGACTGTTTAGGCTTCTAGGAATGTTCTTGACTACATTTTTAGAAGATCCTAGACATAGGCAAGAAACAGTTACGTTGTATTCTCATTAAAAACGAAAAGTTGAACTTCGTTTAGTACGATAGCGAAATTAATTTTATAATGATTTAATTGCTATTATACTATGATGAAATTGATAAGGCTCTAAGGAATTGCTTAGCTGTTATAGAGGTGAATAAGCCTGCCTGTATAAGTGATTACACTATTTTGAAGGGTTCAAGGATAAATAAGTTTCAAGGTTCAAGGATTATAAGAAATCCTGAACTAATCTTAAAAATCCTATATAGCTGAACTAATCTAAAAAACATACGAACTTTCTTGCTCTCACATTTCAACAACTTTTTCTTTTGACGGAAAAGATACATAAAATATTACGAAAGTAATATATTTTTTGCGACATAACTATAAGATGTCAGTGGACATGGTATCTAAAATTAAATCTTAAATTTCTGTGATTATTGTGATTGTGTAGATTATGTTTTTGCAATAGAGCACAGATTTTGCTTCTATCAAAATATACATAAAATGCGAGGTAATCCTACTAATATTATAAATCCGAAAGTTTGTGTGTAAGTGTGTAAGTATGTTTGTTCCCTCTTCACGCTTTAACGGCTGAACGGATTTGCATGAAATTTGGAATGTACATAGATTATACCTAGGATTAACACATAAGCTACTTTTCAACATGATAATAGCGGGCGAAGCCGCGGGGCACAGCTAGTTACAAATAAAGCTGACAGAAGGACTACTGAAAACGGTATAGTAAATATGTACAAATAAAGTAAATTTAAAAAAGGAAAAAATTTGTTCTGCCTAGCATTAGGCTATAGAAACAAAATCGGTATGTATGATTAGTAATTGAGTATATCCTTGCTTTATATTAAGTGGATAACAAGTCTGAGTTTACGCTTATTCCTACAAATTAATAGGTGGTTGTGAATCTTTGCATCTTAGTCTGATTTATGAGTCGGGGGAAAAGTCTTTTTAAATGTTGTGTGTATGGAAGTTGTAGTATAATCTCTTTGGTTGTAATTTGTATCTGGCTGGTTTTAATACCATTTCACATAAAAAAAAGTATAAAACGTTTGCACGCACGAAAAAGAATGACTCATTGTCACGTTCCGCCTGAGCCGAGAGTGCGGAACAAGCCACAGAGAGGCACGATCGGCCTAAGCGTTCCGACTTTACAGACTTTACAAACAACAATTTTTTTGTCATTTCATCGATTCGGATTTCTACAAATTAAAAAAATGGCCGGAATTTATCAAAGGAAAAGGTTCTTTGTGGTCTTTCATCACGATACCGCCACACTCGTCTTATCCCAGCAAAATTTGAGAAAGCTGGCAAAAGTTAATGCATCTGCCACATAGCCCTGTTCTTTTACTCTTAGATTTTTCTGTTGTCACCAGTTTCGGTCTCTTCAGAATTCTTTAGCTAGAGTAAGATTAACATCATGAGAGGACTGTCAAAACTACTTGTCTTTTTTTTATTAGAAGTACTAAAATATATTAACTGGGTCATGTCAAGTTATACATATGTATAATAGATATAGTTTTTTAACTAAATTTAATTTGTATATAAAATACAAAGATTTTTTTTTCCAGACTTAACATTATTTTATTATAAAACGCTAACAAACTGATTTTACAGTTTTTGTGTTCAGCGTTGAGTGTGATCAAATTCAGTATTAGATGCATTGTATTGGCTTGAACTTGTTCTTAAGATTCTCAAACAATGATTTCAAGTCGGAGATGAAGCTCCGACAAATAGTAAAGAAGTAGTAACTACTTATGTAATAGTGACTTACAAAGACAGTTTTGGTATTAGTGTCACTCTATAAAAGCATTTGGAATGAAATCATTGCTCCTGGCTGTATATCCCACGCAGCGTTCCACCATCCCGTTCTTTTCTTTCAACTTACAGCAGTAATTTTAGTCTTGAATCCGCTTGTGGGTCTCTACGATTTTATAATATGACAAATTTTATTTTAAAAAAAACTAATACTTGCATAATTAAGAAACAATTGTATATGGCTAATTTACGTATTGTGATATAATACGCGTTTAATTTCTCGCGCTCGTTAGAGGATGCTCTGTCCCTGTCCCGTAAAGCGAGTTTGCGTATACAATTTGTATGGCGTACCTGCTTATATAGTGCGCTCTCTGTCTAACAAAACAAAAGAAATTAATACTACAAAATTATAACCTGATTTTTTAACAGATTTGAACTTATTAGGGAAACTCTTGGGTGATCGGCTCTATTTATGGTTAGCTTTTTTTATGAGGTATTGAAAAAAAAAACGGTAAACTTCTATATACATGCAGGTTAATATACATTTTAAATTGTAATTGGGTCAATGTTGTTTTAAAGATGTGAATATCGAGTCAATAAGTTGTTGTACGAGTAAAGTGTGTATAGGATTGCTGGTATCGATTCCACGTTCAGTAACTTGTAAATAATGTTTTTAATTAAGTTCTCACTATGAAACAATGTCTAATAAATTACGTTATATATTTTATAGTTCTTATTGCGACGGTAAGTAAGTCAAGAAATAATTTGTGTAAATAAATGAAGCATAAGATATTATTCCGTTGTATTATTTAAATACTGTTTGAGGAAGAAATAAATACTCATTGTTGTCGAGGTACTGGTATCTCAAAGTGATGACGTCATTGGGATGTAGGTAATATCTACAGTTTTAAGAGAAAACGATTTTATAAGAAAGAGTTATTATTTATCTTAACCTGTTTTTTTTTTTTCAGTGTATTATACCAGTTATTTATATAATTATCATTACTTTGTTGTAAGACACCAATCCAAATGACATTATAAAAATCCGCCAATATAGAATAGGAAAATATACCTATAAAAATAATAAATATTATAAGCTATCTATATATATAAAAATCAATGCCACTTTTCGTTGTAATTTTATAACTCAAGAACGGGCTCACCTATCCAAACCAAATGTTTAGGCTTTATTCGGACTATTTAGTAGATGGTTTATGTGACACAAAATCAGAGTTTGCACAAAATCGGTCGAGCGGTTCTTCATTTATCACATTTTTTGTAGGCAACTTTTATTGGCGGTACGAAGTTCGCGGGGTCAGCTAGTATTTAATAATTTAAAAAACCTTTTTGGTAACTTAATAAAAACCAGCGGTCCCCGGGGCTTTGCCTGTGTTTGTCAAGTTAAAAAGTAGGCATTTGTTAATCCAAGGTATAAACTATATACCTATATACATTACAAATATCATCCAAATCCGTTCAGCCGTTACGCGTGTAAAAAAAACAAACATACTACACACAAACTTTCGGATTTATAATATTATTGTGATCTATCTGCATTATGATGATGAATGTTTTTTTTTATATATTATCACTGAATTTGAAATTAACAAATACCTTACGTGATATCTGGTAGGTATCTACCGAATGCTTATATTAACACATTGAATATGCCTCAGTGCTGATTGATTATGTAATATCCATACACTGTATGTATGAATATAAAATGCCACGCGTGTAGCGCCGCATTTGCGTTGCGATTGAAGACACTACTAAACTTCTCTACAGCAAGGTATTTGTTTGGGAGAAGTTTGGTTATGAATGTGTTAACATAGGTAGGGTGATACAAAGATTTAGGGAGATCAGGGTAAACAATAATGAATAAAAATAAAAAACGCTACATTATAAAATTAATATCTTATATTTGTTCAATAAAAACTACATTGTGGGCCCGTGTGCCCGGTGCCCGGGTAACACGACCTTTGTATTATCTTGTATTATAAACTCTGCGGGCAGACTGTGTCATAAGGCATTGGTGAGTGTGACTGCCGTATCTACGGCCTAGTCAAGGCATCTGGTCCGGATCCATGCGGCGACTGTATCTACCCTCCCCCACCTCCCTACCCCTCCGCCTCGCCGCCGATACGTGTTTACAATTATTGGAATGTCACGCGGGATGCGAACGTTCAAACATTAAAACTTATTACAAACAAAACCTAACACTAGGCCCCATCGCGGGCCGCTCCGAAAACACTCATAGAAAATTGTACAATCTCATACTCTCGGGCGCGCCGAGCCTCGAAACGCATCCAAAATATTAATACCCTATAAAACTTACAAAACCGATCGGTATTCTTAAACTAAGTTAAAATTAAACGGAATTGAAAAATAAATTACCTAGGTACAATATTTTAGTCTAGAAAGCTATTTATAGGCGCACGAGGGATTGGTGGGAGTGCGCAGGTGTCAGTGCGTGGCTTCTCGAAGTTTCTTGGGCATCGGTGCGTCCAGCGAGTCGCCGAGTGAGTTCTCCTCCGAACTCGCTTCCTCTATTTGTCTGGAATTAACAACAGCTGTTTAGATCACTATCATCACTACACCTACCCCTGTAATTGAAGTTAAACTTTTTATGGGAGGACTTTGAAATTCTGATCCGCAACCTTATTGTGTAACGAAAAGTGGTGGGGGTAAACACTGATGAATAATTAAAATGTTTCACTGTAATACAAAAGTTTCTTCAAAACAAAACTTCTATCGCGTGTCTTGGCGACACATCACCTTGTTTTATTCCCTATAGGTATCATTGCGCTACACCGAACAATTTATAGGAATTATAAATATATTAAGAGTGGAACAGGACATTTTTAAAGGGATATTATTGAGCATATGAATAATTTGATTGATTAAAAGGCAATTACCAGACTGAAGTCGATTAGTAAATTTTTCTAGATAGACAATCATTTGACCACTATCTCACCTGATAGAAAGTGAAGGTGCACCGCACCTGAAGATGTAACTTGCTTGCCTAGAAGATAGCTATATAAGATATTGTTATTAAATAGATAAGGCCCGGAACTCCGTTGCTGTTTTTCTACTGATTTCATCGCTTCGCAGTCTTAATAGTAGCTAAGTATACGGAACACCTATGATTCAAGTTTCAAATTCTCAGCCATATATTTTCGGGCATTCGTGAGTCATCGCCGGAGGAGGTACCAAATCTTTGCCAGTGATTCAACCGGCAAGCCAAGCCTTTGAAACAGCTATTTCAGATGTAAGAGCAATGTTACCATTGCATTTACGGGGCATACTTAAACATATTGAATATGATCCAGTTGATGCAGTGGGCAATCTGCCCTCGGTGGTGTGGGTCCTGGCTTTGATTCCCAGTAGAGGACACCAGGGACATCCAAGGGACACTACTAAGCTGTGCTTCTGGTTCTAGGTGTAATATATAAATGTTCCTGCATCCGGCAAAGTCGGTTAAAGTTACAAAGGAAAAAATATCACTTGAGGCGGGGATTGAACCCGCGGCCATGTTGCTTTAATCGCTGAGCTACTCAAGCCCTGCCTAAAACGACGAAATTATAGTTTACTCCTTTAGTTCTGACTAGCATGACTAATGCTATAGAAAAACAAAACTAGACCGTCTTTATTTTACCTACATATGTACCTTTTTAAAACAAGACGTAAATGAAGTAGGTAAGGTACGTTACTACGTTTGTTGTTTTTACTTACCGTTTAGCGCGCGGCGTGCTCATCGCGGAATCTGAGTTATCGGAGGGAGAGGCGGGGGTGGCTGGAGTGTCCGGGGACGCGACTTTAGCGTCCAACGAGTCTTCTGTACACGACGTCGTCGTGTCCTCGTTCACTGAATCCACTGCGAGTTTACCTGCCAATAATATACCTCATAAATCACACTGACTAATATTATTAATACAAAAGTTTATGTGTATTTGTGTTTGTTCGTTTTCTCATCACTCTGTAACGGCTCACACAAAGTTCACTAATTTCGATTAATTGTGCCGTGGGTGCTGGAAATATTCACATCACACACACAATCACAACCTGAACTACAAATTTTCCTTGGGGAGAATCAAACCCAATATGTTTAGAAGACGATACCTAACTAAGCCTATACGGGCTTACAGTAAACGGGCTAGTTCATTATATTATTGGTATCAATCTGACATAGTTTCTTGTACGTTCCTTCTAGAGATTGCTGCGAGAGAAGCGAAACTGACCAATAAGATAGTCTTTAACTTTCATACTTTTATGTATCTTTGGGAATCAAGTGAATGAACGTTTTTAATGTGTGATGGTCATCGATACGAATTTTCTTTCAAAACTGTAGAAAAAAAAAATCTTTAGATGTCTAAATACAAATGATCCAGTTTTTACCACGCTTTTATTGTTATATCCTATTTATAAGGCACGTAGGCTGTGTATCTAGTTATCACGGGCGTAGCCGCGGGGCATTGTTAGTGTGGATACTCTCAGACTTCAGACACTAGCTATAAGTCAGCATATCTAATAGTTAAACGCAAGCAAAGCTTTAAAAAAACGATTTCACCGCTTATATTTTGGTTTTGGTTTGATCACATTAAAAATGTACATGGGACCATCTCTGAAGTATAATCTACCGAACAAAAAAAATACATACAGTCGAATTGAGAACCTCCTTTTTTGAAGTCAGTTGAAAAATGCAGAGAAATTACGTTCCTAAGATAAATCGACATAAGTATATCGTATATACGTTTGTATAAATAAAGCTCATGCAGTCATGCCGGACTATAATGATAGTTTCTGTTAACACTACCAGCGAATAATGATTTGTTTTGAATAACTCGGGAGTACACACTGCGCTCGTACAATCGATTATAGAAAAACATGCGAGTGTCAACATCTAATATTCGATTTAAAATGCTGAACCTGAATGAACTACCAATAAATCGATAGTATCTTTTATCATCACACTAGTTAATATCATCAATCCGAAAGTTTGTATGTAAATGCGTAAGTATGTTTTCTCCTCACGCTGTAACGACAACGGATTTGGATGAAATTCGAAATATACACAGCTTAGACTTAGGATTGACACATACGCTACTTTTTAACTTGATAAATAGTACTACCACGATTTTTCGGGGTTCGGGAAACAGACGCGGGTAGTGAGTTCCACTCCTTCGCTGTACGGATGATAAATGTAGAAGCAAAACGTTTACAGCGGATAAGAGGTATGGCAACCATAAGTGGATTACGTTGATCAGTTAGTCTTGTGGTACGACTATATAAAGGGCATGGGGGAATAAATGGTGTAGATTATCTGATAAGTAGGTTCCCTGTAGAGAACAACTCCTCAAAATTACATCTCTATCATATATTCTAATGTGATATTAAACTACGAACATATTGGTGGTATGTGTTTGTTAGTATTAGATGTTGGCTCAAGATTTCGATTCGGGATTTCGTGTTGGCCAACGAATGATAATTGAGGAATGGATTGGAAGTATTCTTGAATAGAGAGCACTGTGCCATAGTACTTGTACTATTCTGTGGTTGTTACTGTTTCTACTATAATAATGTACACATTAATTAATTTATTTTTACGTAACAGTAACTATAGGTTGGCATGACAGTTATTACAAATCGCCGCCCTAGTTTCTTAAAAAATATACAAAATAAGTTATACAAACATTATAAAATTAAACTTTGATTAATTCTCAATTTTAGAATTAGGACCTAAAGGTAAACTGAGATGTTTAACCTACTAGCCGTGCCCCGCAGCTTCGCCCGCTATTATCAAGTTAAAAAGTAGCCTATGTGTTAATCCTATGTATAAGCTATGTACATTCCAAATTTCATCCAAATCCGTTCAGCCGTTAAGAGGGAACAAGCATACTTACACACTTGCACACTCACCCACAAACTTTCGGATCTATAATATTAGTATAGATTTATAATATTTATCAACCAGTAACTTGTTTTTGTTTGACATCCATTTTACCACGCGTTTCGATGACACATACATTAGATACGGTGGCACTCATATAATATTTATAAGGAAAGGACATATTTTCTGAGATCATAAATTGTAAGAAAGGCAACAAACAAACCAGTATTCTACACATATATTTTCAAGAAATTCAAACAGCAAGTATTATTTGCCGGACGAAACAATAAAATTGTTAATTCTCACGTACAACAATACCAGTGTTAGTGTTTTTCTGATGAACATTATTGTTTAATGACTCTATGAATGGCGGCATATTGGTTGCCGAGGCGTCGAAATTATTTATTGATCAGTAATAACGTGAACGAGCTCTTTGAAAATACCGCTGGCATCCTATGTATAATCTAGAATGTTCGATGTTGTATGGCACAAACTTCTCATATGTTAGTATGTGATATTGTGGTCGAGGGTAGTAAGAACGCTAGAAATGGACTAAATAATAACTACTGGAATACCTTTTGATATTCTTACGACAGCTTTTCTAGTTGAGTACTAGGTACTACTACGACTTTACCAACAATACGCGTGGGAACTTTTTAACCGAATAAAAAAAAAGGAGGAGGTTCACAATTCGTCAGAATATTGTTTTTATGTATGTTACTTCAGAACTCCGTCATTCATAAACCGATTTGGAAAATTATTGTTTGGATAGAAAGGGTATACGTTCTAGTTGGTCTTGATCTAGATCTGATGTAGAGTTTCGGAGATATTTGCGATTGAAGTCGGTTATTCGTTTTTTAAACTCGTATATATTATTTTTTATACCAGATAGTTAAGCATTTGCCTGCAATCTCATCTGATGGAAAATGATGAACTACATAGAGTCACGAGTAAAAAGTTATTATTTGTATATTTGCTAGGTTATTGAGACATTCGAAACCTAATTGTTTTTCTTATTTCCCAGACTTTGAGTGATGTACTGAAATCTGTAAATACTCACTAGCACAAGTAATCATCTGTTATTTTGTTTTGGTTCCGCTTAATTCCATTATTGATTGATTGATTAATGACCGTGCTGAATTTGGTCTAAAACAACACGTTCACTCGTGTATATCTACAGAATAATCACATATCTACAGATTAAGAACACTACAAAATTATTTCTTGGTTTTAATCGCAGTAGAATACCGCTCTAGTCAGAGGATTGCGCTGTTAGGACTGGGCATATTTAAAATCATAATTATGTATAAATTACTAGCCGTGCCCCGCGGCTTCGCCCGCTATTATCAAGTTAAGAAGTAGCCTATGTGTTAATCCTAGGTATAATCTATGTACATTCTAAATTTCATTCAAATCCGTTCAGCCGTTAAAGCGTGAAGAGGGAACAAACATACTTACACACTTACAAACAAACTTTCGGATTTATAATATTAGTAGGATACTGTTTACTCGGTTGCGAAACTGCCTCCTTTACCAAGTAACTCAATACTGAAAGTATTCTCTGACGCTGTCTCCATATGGTGATTCTTTTCCTAAAAATCATTGGGCATACATAAAATAGTATTCCTACTAAGATAGAACCAATCTTCCTATTGACAAATAGTTGAAATCTGTATCCAAAATTCAAATCGTTTATTCACATGGACCCCAGAGTAGCAGACCCTAATATTCATGAAAGTTAAAGACTCTAATTACTAGAGCCGCGAATTTATACCCAACTCGAGAACAACTGGCTGAAAACACAGCGGTGCATTTGTTTCCATCCTTTCAAATATTCTTTACTGACACCAAACATAAGTTATTTTAACCCAGGCATATCTATATTTTGCAGTCGCTAGAAACCGCTTGTGTAGTTTGCACATATCCACGTCTAAAGATAAGGATTACTTTAATACATAATCATAGATTTTACATTAAACTTTCGTTAACTTCACACATACTTGATACTATATATAGATTCAAAACTCTATTAACCAAATGAAGATCACTTACCGTTACCATTGGTTGAAGGAGGTTCTAAGTTGCTCTCGTCACTTGGTAGCGGGGAGCCTCCATTCACAGGTGCCCTCACAACTGGTTCCTTTCCTAGCAGCTCCGGTGCTAAGTCTGAAACGATGTGGTGTGTCCATATTGCGAGCTCGACCATGTGTGGAGACCATTTGTTGCCGCAGCCGTTTTGTTCCTAGAATAAAAGATTTAACAACTTTGTTATTATAGGCCTGTAACACACATACAGTAGCTCATTTTACGTACGTAAATGCATGTTATCCCAACAGAATGGTAAACCAAATAACGTTCTGGCGTAGTTAGATTCACTCGTGATGGACAGCCCTTTTTTGTGTTAAAACCTCTGTTATCTATTTATGGGCACATAAGGTATACAATACAGAAATAGAATGAAACAAACTTCAAATTATTTCATACACCAATTTAAAAGTTCCTATTGAGCGTTGAAGTACATCACAGTTGGAAAAGTATTTGTTGTGTGATGAACACGCTCGGGGAGTAAATGAATTAAAACTAATTACAAGCAAAACAAACAAACAAACAAACGCTTTCACACTCACAGCCCCACATTAAGTTCAAAGACTTGTATCGTGGGTGCCGGAAACATTCGCGTCACACACACATTACACCCAGAACCAGAAGCACAAATATCCCTTGGGTAGGAATTTGTGCTCCTGCCGGGAATCGAACCCAGGACCCACGGCGCAGAGGGCGGACACCTGTCCACTGCGCCAACTGGGTCATACAACTGGGAATTACAAGCAAGTTAGTTTTGTATTATATATTGCTTTGTTTCTGTCAAGGAGTATGTAGTTACTCTGTAAATATGGTGCTTAATAGTTTTCAGTGAGACCCAACACATCCCGTGCCGACATTTTAACTTCCGAATCAACAGACGAGCTTCCCCATAACTACCAATGTACTAATCATAGGTTGCGAGTCGAAACTGTACTAATAGACATCAAGACATGGTACCCATCCACGTACAATCCATTCCCCACGCCTACATAAAACTGTGGTTTTCTCAGGTATGATTTACCTTGTACAACTTGCCTTGTACAGAAATGCGTTGTATTGTCACAAAAATGTATACAATGTCTCCAACCTGATATAATTAGGGTATTTTGGTCGGACGCAGACCGTTGTCCCAACTAAAATGACATATAATGGACACACAATTTGTGACTACTTACAGCGAAACGCTTTGAAAATAAGTTCTTGTTATTTTATGTCCATATACGAGTTGTTTACCCTTGCATGATTTGTTATGTGAAATAATATTTTCGAGAAAGCTTCACATATTTTTTGGTAAACATTTCAGTTTAATATCTAGGCAGGAATTAAATATTCAATAATTATTCAAGTTTAGTTCAGAACAAATTCATAAGAATCTATCTTCCAATTATTTAATTGATCCATTTATCGAAATTGGATGAAAAAGTACTTAAATAGAAGTTCGTATCAATTTTATGCGTTGGCATCTTACAGGTTCAATCAAAAAGAATCCAGCCAATCCAGAGTTTGAATTGAATTTGAGTTTAGAAAAAAGTGTTCGTGTAACTATTTGTAAACTAGCGAGACAAACGCATCAGTTGATAAGGTGCTTGACGATAGCGTTTTCTGCTTGATGGTGGATACTTACCGTATTTAATCTATCACAGACGTTTTTTATATGGTTTACAAAGTTGAGGTATTCCTTGGCAGTGTAGTCGCTTCCTTCCATCTCAGGAATTGCTTGAACGCACTCGTCAGCCATGAAAGGCGCGATCTCTGGACTCGCTGCAGCAATCAGGGCCGACGCCGTCGCTGTTCCGACTCCCTTCAAGTTGCTCAGTGCTGTCATCGCTGATTCTATGTTAGGTAGTTTCTTAAATGCCTTCTTGGTTTCTTGCATTACAGCTCGAGGTGTGTTCACCTTTATGAGGTAGGATAGTTGTGGGTAGAACTTTCCTCTCTGAAAAGATAAATGATTTCCTTAGAATATCAAAGCGTTTATGAGGCAATGAACCGTATCATATATTCAGACGTTTTTTTAATTTGATGTTCATAGGCTATGTTATAGATTGCTATGCACATCATAATAATGTAGCAATTTATCAAATAAAACGACTAAAGTATAAAATAAAAACTATCTTTTTTTTTTTTTATTTGTGACACGTTAGTGTTTGACCACTATCTCACCTGATGGTAAGTGACGATGTGATCGAAGCTGGTAAACACACTAGACCTGGAATACGTTTATTTATTACGTTGACATTATTTCTACACATGACATTTAATACTTATTTTACTAATATTTATTGACATTTGTTAAGGTAGATTAATATAATACTATAATAATTTTACTATGATTGTGCCTGAAAGAGTTTATTTGATTTGTAACTAAATGTAATTTGTATATGTATAGAATAAATATAATAATATCACACATTTGCGCACCAACTTGTATGGTAGAATATATAAGGAACAAATTAAATTAATATCCACCATCAATGTATACCTACATTCTAGCAAATAAATTATTTTGATTTTTGATTTTGATACGCAGGCTCTCAAGGATAACTGCCGGAACACCGTATTTGGCTTGGCGGCAGACTTTCAACTTGATGGTGGTAAGCTACTTTGGTAGCAAGCCAGGCGAGCAACTCACAAAATGCTCTACCACCTCTCAAATGTCACCTGATTAGCACCACCCGGGGACCACGTGTAGGGAGTCAGACTTAAGGGGTATCCTCCTACGGACGTGGGTGACTCAGCCCCCAAAATCTATCTATCTATATCTCCAATAAGATCCGTAAAATCCGCCGGATTAATTATGATTAAAGCAAGATAGACCAATTAAGTTTTCTGTGGTAATATAGATAAGAATATCATCACTCTGAAATTGAATGGATCTGAATCGGGTGCTTAAGTCAGTAGTATTTAAAAAAAAAAATATTATATATAAATCTACTTAAGAATTAATTTAAATCCGACGTTAAACACGTTCTTATATTATTATTTTCTTGTTTTCCATCCAAAGGTTGACTGGAAGAAATCGATTTTAGCGATAAGTCCGGCCATTGTTCATAGATATAAATAATAATTATGATTATCTTGTTTATGTTATTTTATTTGGTGCAATAAAGTGTATATTGTATTGTATTAAACAATTATAAATCAACTTAAAGGGTTGGTTGAGTATTTCTAGCTCGCTCCATGCAAAAGTAGTTTTGTATGATGTTTTATTGAAATGTTTAACAAACAACATATGTTGCATTAATATCTAGGATTAAAGTGGGTCAGATTCCCGTTAAATAATTCTGTTTTACACGGGGTCAAAGACTTAATGTGTTAATACAAAATGAACCAACTTAATGTAACCTTTTAAAGACGCAATCTCAATATTTTAAACTATCCTACTAATATTATAAATCCGAAAGTTTGTGTGTAAGTGTGTAAGTATGTATGTTCCCTCTTCACGCTTTAACGGCTGAACGGATTTGGATGAAATTTGGAATGTACATAGATTATACCTAGGATTAACACATAGGCTACTTTTTAACTTGATAATAGCGGGCGAAGCCGCGGGGCACGGCTAGTAATGTATATGTGAATCTGTATTTTTGTAGCATAAAATAATTTTTATTTATTTATTTATGACAATGAAACAATTTTCTATTGGTTTTAAAAAACACAAATATAAAAAATATTATGAATTTATTACCTATACAAAAAAGTTATGTATGACTGTAATATAATTTTATTATTTATATAAACTCCGAACTACGGGATGTAAAACGCGTTCGTATTGCCGGCTGGTCAAGTGGTCTCGGTTTAAGTGGCGCCACTCAAAAAAAAGAGAATCTTTACAAATACATAAACCATTTTTTTTTTATAGACGCATACATGTTTTAATCCAAAAGGTAAATAGATAATTCACAGATCTTGCAGATTAGACACACTACGCTAAAGATATGTGTAGGTAATCGTTGTATGTCAAGTCTACGGCGATTCTTGGCACGTCGAGTCAGTTTTCGGCGAGTTCACGCCACGTCGAGTTCTTCAGAGCTCGCATTAATTTACGATGATTCCCTTTACGTTGAATGCTTAAAATCGGCGTAAAAGCACTCGGCGCATTGTGACTCACTGCCGGGAACCATTCTTTGAAAATACGAGTATATACACACACATAATTTATCAATCCATAATATCCTAAAAATCTGTAATATGTATGTAATATGTCATAAATTATGTGTTTATAAAAATTCCATGTTTTGTGTATTTATGACGATATGTTTTTTTTTTGTACAGGCGCCACTGTTGCGAGACAGTTTAGTCAAATCTATTATTAAAATACTTTGTTGTGCTTTGGGACAATATATTAACAGAATGGGTCCCACAAAATAAGACACGGCGTCACGGCAGACCTAAAAGGAGATGGCGGGATGACTTTGATTCTTACATAAAAAGATGGTCTACCATGGCCCATGATCGCGAAAGGTGGAAAGAGGAAAAGGAGGCCTTTGCCGTGCAGTGGCATCGTAAGTTAATAATAAAATCTATAACCCTACGTAAATATCTAAATACATAATTATGAAAATTTGCTAATTAAACTATCTCAGTTATTGCTATACACATTATACAGTGTTGCATAGATTTAAATATTGCTATACTAAATTAAACATAAAGGCTTGGTGTAAACAAGAATAATGAAGAAATGATGCATTCAAGAGTGAGTCATCCAAATGCTGAGACAAGATCCATCAAAACAATGAGCTTTAGCAGCTTGGCATAAGGTTCAAAATTGGCAACGATACTAATGAATGATCCGCAAGGCAATTACTGTTTGTTATTATGAAAATGGGTATTACATCCATAATATCCATGTCGAATTAATTAATGATGTTTTATAGCTCAATTCTTATAACCTTTTTTGTTATGAGATTCCTTTGACTTGCACCTATTTAGTTATTAAATAATAGCAATAAAAGACTAGTGTTCTCGATGTTCATGGATGATGTCCAACCGACTTCAAAAAATAAGGTTCTCAATTCGACTATATGTTTTTTTTGTATGTATGTTAGGCGATATCTCCGCCAATAATGATTTTTTATCGAAAAGCCTAAACCAAAATATAAGCGGTGAATTCGGTATTTTAAGCTTATCTACTTAGTACAAATGTTTTAAAAACATTGGACACTTTCTGGCATATTATTGCTCCCAAGTCTAAAGCCTAACGGCTTACGTTGCTCATTAAAAGCAAAACTGTTTTATTCAATGCTTTATTTAAGAAAACGGCCACAGAACATTCTGACAAATGGAGATATGTTATAAAAATCGCGTTCATATCACCGCGTTCATTCGTATGAGCAATGATGCCACAGAGAGACAAACAGACAGACAGATTGAGGCTTTTATGAGGAATATCTTTTTGATCGGAGGTTTCAAATTTTTGTGCAAACGTTGATGATGAAGATGATTAATACACACGTGCAGCGTTTTTGCTCTAATTAGTTAACACTCGTACATATATTACATGACGACCCAGTTGGCGCAAGAGGCAAGTGTCTGCTCTCTCCTGGGTTCGATTCCCGGCAATAGCACAGTTGTTCTTCCCAAGGGACATTTCTGGTTCTAAGTATAATATGTAGGTAAATGTTTCAGACACCCACGACACATTTGAACTTAATGCAGGGCTATGAGTGCGAATGCGTTTGTTGTTTTGTTGTTCGTTGTATATATAGGATCTAGATATCCTATACGCATTTAGCCAAAATTATATAGTTAAAATATAAATTAGTACTTAATATATAACTTTTTTTTTTGTTTGACTAATTGACTCGATAAGGAGAAGAAGACCCTATATATACAACGAACATCAAAACAACAAACGCCTTATTACCCTATGGTAACGAGAATCTTCAAACCCGTCGTAGCGGTCGCATCTCCAGGTGGCGGATAGTCCGTTTATAAACAAAAGCTGGACTAATTGTGATTGGACGGGCGATGTTGCCAGGGAACTTACTGAGCATATCGCGACTATAGATGGTCAGAATAAGTACGATATACAGTCCGGTGGTCATTATTTATCGACGAGTCCAGCTGACTGCATCGACTTTATATAGACAAGAAACTTGTAGGAATCAACTCCAAGTCCAAGTTTAATATTATTTTATAGTTGTATAAAGTAATAGTTTTGGTATATGGGATGGTAATAGTATATTATATAAATTATTATATTATATATATAGGATATTAAATTTATGAATATGGAATCTGATCATTGTAATTTTGGGCGGTAATGAACAGACACAAATCTTTTTTTAGATTCCACGTCCATGACCATACTAACTACAACTAAGTATGACTTGTGTCGTGACTCGCGCTTTTCTGGTAGTGGCAAATTCGGTTTTACCGGAACTATTCTCACTCCCTGTGAAATTAATCTACTTATTGCATAACATAGTAGGTAATATGAGCTGGCTGGGGGCTGAGTCACCCACGTCCGTAGGAGGATACCCCTTAAGTCTGACTCCCTACACGTGGTCCCCGGGTGGTGCTAATCAGGGGACATTTGAGAGGTGGTAGAGCATTTTGTGAGTTGCTCGCCTGGCTTGCTACCAAAGTAGCTTACCACCATCAAGTTGAAAGTCTGCCGCCAAGCCAAATACGGTGTTCCGGCAGTCATCCTTGAGAGCCTGCGTATTCCAGGTCTAGTGTGTTTACCAGCTTCGATCACATCGTCACTTACCATCAGGTGAGATAGTGGTCAAACACTAGCCTGTCACAAATAAAAAAAAATATATAGAGAAAGTAGAAACAAGACAGATTTTTTCGTAGCTAAATGCAGTTCTAACATAAAAGATTACTTATATTTCACTTGACATATGACTTCAAAAACAGAGGTTCTCAATTCCAATGTATGTTTTTTTTTTTGTATGAATGTTACGTGATATCTCCGCCAATTATGAATCGATTTTGGTAGATTACTTCAGATGTGGTCCCATATACATTTTATCTGTCGGTTTGTTTTATGCTTTGCTTGAGTTTAATTATCTATACTAATATTATAAAGAGGTAAAGTTTGTTTGTTTGTTTGTTTGTTTGTTTGTATGTAAAAGGTAATCTCTGAAACTACTGATCCGATTCTGAAAATTCTTTCACCAATAGATAGCTACACTATCACTGAGTGTCATAGGCTATGTTTTGTCGGGATAGAAGTTAGTTATCAGTTCGAAATAATAATATTCGTAAGACAAGTCGGAGAAAAATTTGCTAACTTTCCGCTTTATCGGCGTACGCTGACTAAACGGTAAGACATAGTTGAATACAATGTATGGCAAAAATGTTGGCCTTCATGAGTTTTACAAAAAAGTCCGCGACAGCATATATCTAACATGTATGTATAGCTCAGAAAAAATACTTTTCTTTGTTAAAAATCTGAAAAAAAAGCGGCCTCTGTTTAGTTGGCTTTTTGAGACATTCAATATTAATCCTTATCAAAATAAACTATTTCATCGTCTTACGTAGTTCATGTAGATACATTTTGCTTTTTACTGCATATGATTTGGATAAATAGTCTATGAGAAATCGTGAAATTAGTTTCACGGGAGCCCGCCCGTGAACGGGACGGGTCAGAAATGTACAGAAACGTACTACGAATTCCTGCACTAAAAAATAGCGGCTTCTATTTCGTTGGCTTTTTTTAAGTATTTAATATTAATTCTTATCAAAAAAACCTATTTCATCGGCTTACTTAGTTCAGGTAGATGCAATTTGCTTTTTACTGCACATAATTTGAACCCATAGTCTAGGAGAAATCGTTAAGTTTATTTGAGGGTGAAAACGGTGGATCACAGAATGGAACAGTTACTGCGTAATCCGGCATACGTCTATGTTTTGAACCGACTAACATAAGAAGGGGGATATAAATTCGACTGTTTTTTTTTTGTTTAGTCTTATCTTTGAAGTTTGAACTGCCCGCTAGCGTAGTTAGGTGGGCGTTTGCCTTTAAAGCACCGGGTTTGATGCCCGGTGGGAACACAGGTGTTTTCCCACGGGAATTTGTGTTTCTGGTTTTGAGTATGTTGTGAATGTTGTGTGAATCTTGGATGTTTACAGCCCCTTGATACAAGTCATTGAACTTAGTGTGGGGTTGTGAATGTGAAAGCGTTTATGGGTATGTTTTTTAATATTTACTACCCGGCCGACGACGCCGGGCGGGTCGTTCCTGAACTTTGAATTGCTCGCTGGCGTAGATGGGTGCGCGTTCGCCTTCAAAGCAGCGGGTTCGATTACCGGTGATAATTTACCTAAAAAAATTATCTCCACGATACATTTGTGTTCCTGGTTTTGAGTATGTTGTGAATACTTTGTGAATCTTAGATGTTTACGGCCCCCCGATACAAGTCATTGAACTTAGTGTTGGGCTGTGAATGTGGAAGTGTGTTTATTTGTATTATTATTTTTTAACCGGGCGACGCCGGGCGGGTCATCTTTTGAACTATCTACTCGGGGTACTTCCCAACGGATCATAGTATCGGATTTTCACATTAACCGATCATAACAGTTGTTCCCATCTGATCATAAGATCAGTTGCAACTAAAATAAATTATATATTATTCTTCCCAACTGATCATAAGATCCGTTGGGATTCCAGTAAATTATATATTGTTGTTCTCAACCGAACATAGGATCTGTTGGAACTTAAATAGGTACGTATTTTACATTCTCAATGGATCATAGAAATATTATGGTTTGATTCACCTTGTATTTTATGAACATTACAGTATCTATATTTAATGTTTTCGATAGCTTAGGTAGGCTACGATAATAGTGGATTAAACTTTTCCCATTAAACTGCCAAATAAGCTACTTTGGTAGCAAGCCAGGCGAGCAACTCACAAAATGCTCTACCACCTCTCAAATGTCACCTGATTAGCACCACCCGGGGACCACGTGTAGGGAGTCAGACTTAAGGGATATCCTCCTACGGACGTGGGTGACTCAGCCCCCAAAAATCTGTAATCTGTGAATCAACTTCAAGCAATATAATTAAACGCAAGCAAAGCTAAAAAAAACCAACTTCCCCGCTAAACTTCGGAACTTTGATCAGATTAGATGTATTAAAAAGGCATTATTGAAGATATTTCAAGAACTTCTATTTCAAGATTGATCAGATCTTGATCAAATTTAAATGGAACAAATTGGAAAGCAACATCTTTCAAACAAAAAAAAAACATTTCAAAATCGGTTCACGTGGAACAAAGTCATGAGGTAATACACAATAAAAAAAAAATAAACTTACTTATGATATGATGATAAAAAAAATAAACTTACTATGACTTAAATGAAGTCGAAGGAAAATATGTATAGCTTAACACTTTAAAAACAATAAAGAATCGTAGACGCGAAGAATCGCGACAAAATAAGTCAAAAACAAAAACATAATTCTTATGATCCGATGAGAAGGTATAACAGATATTTATTTAAGTTCCAACAGATCCTATGATCGGTTGAGAACAACAATATATAATTTACTGGATTCCCAACGGATCTTATGATCAGTTGGGAAGAATAATATATAATTTATTTTAGTTGCAACTGATCTTATGATCAGATGGGAACAACTTTTATGATCGGTTAATGTGAAAATCCGATACTATGATCCGTTGGGAAGTACCCGCGTAAATGGGTGGGCGTTTGCCTTCAAAGCAGCGGGATCGATTCGCGGTGGTAACAGAAGTTTTCTCCCTACGGGAAATTTGTGTTCCTGGTTTTTAATATGTTGTGAATCTTGGATGTTTACGGCTCCACGCTACAAGTCACTGAACTTAGTGTGGGGCTGTGAATGTGGAAGTGTTTATGTGTAGATTTTTAAACCGGGCGACGCAGGGTGGGGAATCTTTGAACTTTGAACTACCCACTGGCGTAGATGAGTGCGCGTTCGTCTTTAAAGCAGCGGGTTCGAATTTCGGTGGGAACACAATAACAAAAGTTTTTTCCCCACGGGCAGTTTATGTTTCTGGTTCTGGGTATGACGTGAATGTTGTGTGTGTGGTGTTAATTGTTTACGGCCCCACGACACAACTTATAGTACTTTTACAGTGGGGCTGTGAGTGAGAAAGCGTTTATATGTAAGCTTTTGTTTACCCGGGCAACGCCGGGCGGGTCAGCTAGTTCGTTGATAAGATTATAATTATTCGAATATACTTTACCACAGCTTTATTATAAATATTAAAATTTAAGTGCGAATGGTGGCTAACCAACAAAATTGTTATAGATCCTAAATGGTAATTCAAAATGAAAAATTGTAAAAGAAACCTAAAGATTATTTTCAAATACCTTTTCAATGATACCCACTTTAGTGACACCCGCACGATTTAGACAAATCTATTGTCGTAAGACTGATAAAAATACGCCCATGCGTTTGGTCTCTAGAGAGCCAGGGACATAGATAGGCTGATGAACATATTACCCTCCCTTGCGTCGCGCAGTCGGATAAAAAATACCGATTTAAAGGAGCAGAGGTAATACCAAAACACTAACATTATCTTAGTAAAACTATATACAGCAAAGACCTAAGTAACCTACACATCGAGCTTATAAGTAACTCAAGTGATCAAGCCATTTTTTTTTTTTGTGACAGGCTAGTGTTTGACCACTATCTCACCTGATGGTAAGTGACGATGTGATCGAAGCTGGTAAACACATCACAACACACTGGAATACGCAGGCTCTCAAGGATAACTGCCGGAACACCGGCGGTATGGCCTCTCTGAATTGCAATGAGCCAAATAAAACAACACTTACCGCCTGTTTCCATTTCATCAGTTGAACTAACTCTTCGTGTATCATGTGGGCATCTTTCCCTCTGGATTTGATCTTCTTTGGTAATTCGTTCTGGTACCTGTAACAAGTAAAGATAATGATTTAATAAATCCGAAAGTTTGTGTAAATCTGTAAGTATGTTGGTTTTGTCTTCACGCTGTAACGGCTGAACGGATTAGGTTGAGATTTGGAATGTACATAGCTTATACCTAGGACACACATAGGCTAATTTTAACTTGATAAACACGGGCGAAGCCGCGGTGCACGGCTAGTGTCATATACGGCTTGAAACACAAAAGTAACGACTCTTCACAATTAACCTAGTTTCCCAATAAGCTGTTTTATCGCATAAAGCAATATCTTCCAGATAACCTTAGAATGTAATTAAATTTAAAATTTGACTGCAAAAATAAATAGAAAATAAATCTGCTGGTTTACTATCAGTGTCTAGTGCAAGTTGTAATCGTATTCAAAAACTAGATTTCGTTTCCGTTTCCCTACATACAATGCTGTGAATGAATGTATGGAAAAGTTGAAAATTCTGTTTTCGATAACGAGCTTGTAATTATAGACCCCCAGGCCTAGATAGTAAGTAAAATGAACATAATCAAAAGTAAATATATAAAACTTTACGATATATTGCGGCATGGCTTCCCAAAACATTCACGGGTCAATTTTAATTGGGTTATACGAGCAGACAAACAGGTCAAAGGTTTGCTTATCAATAATCAATAGTCGGATGTTACAAGCCGCATGTGATCTCTTTACTTCATGACTTTTTCTTAAAAAATGTATAATTTTTTTACCAGTATTTTAATAATTTATATTATGTATTACTTTTTTGTGTGTGTTTAAAGCGTATGATTAGGTACTTTGTATAGAGCTGTGAAAACGAAGAAATAAATTCCTTTGCAGAATTTGTTTTTTAAGCAGAATAGGCAAGCATTTGACCAAAATCTCACCTGATGGAAAGAATAATGCGGCCGAAGATGTGACATGCTTGTCAAGAAGATACCTATTCACTCGAGACTTGAAGACTCGCAGATTATACTGTTCGGGGAACAGAGACGCAGGCAATGCCTGCGCCAAACTCTTCCGCTGTCCGGATAGTGAACGTAGAAGCGAAACGCTTTGAGCGAACTGAAGGTATGTCGACCATAAATTAATGACGTTTGATAGTTTGTCTTGTTGTTAGATGGTAAAAAGGGCATGGGGGAATTAAGTCATATTATTCCTGTGCACACTCTCCAAAATGTAAGCGATAGAATACCTTTATTTTTATCGATATCTTTGGAACAAATTAATTAAACGTTTACCATTATAATGTATTTTTTATAGTTTTTTTTTTTAATTAATGACTAAGCAAACGTTTGAATGCAATTTCACCTGATGGAAAGTGAAGATGTAGTCTAAGGTGGAGCACGCTTGCTCAGTAAATACTTATTCACTTTACTTTTGAACACACCCAAATTGTACCTTTCGGGGAAAACAGAATGATACAGATGACGGCAAAGCGTTAAAGTGGCAAATTTTGAATAAATACTTTAAACATATAATTAATACCGTATGGTATGCCAAAACATAGTCTAGAATACTCCCCAGTAATTTGTTATAATTAATTAATAAATATAAACCTTACATAAAATATTAATATACTTAAGCTCGAAGCCTTGTAGGTAACTTAGGTATTTGCTGTATAGGTGTTTTTAGTTTTAGTTTATTTTAGGAAATATAGGCAATTGGCCCGTAGATAGCACTGAAAATCAAAAATGTGTGCCTATTACGAATTTAACTGCCCGTTGGCTTAGTTGGGTCAACGTTCACCTTCTAAGCAGGTTAGATTCCCGGCGGAAACGTCAGATTTCTCCCCAAGGAAAATTTGTGTTCCTGGTACTGGGTGTAATTGTGTGTGTGATGTGAATGTTTCCGGTACCAACGACACTAATCATCGAACTCGTGTGGGACTGTGAGTGTGATACCTACTGTAATAATAATTATAGCGAACCTGTCCATGACCAAGACTGTGGTAACATAAAAACATTAAAATGTCCATTAATAATAAACAGAACGAATTGATCAGACGTTGGCATAATGTAGCTACAACAGACCAAGTACTTTCTACAAACATCTGCTACGCGTAGAGCTCAGTGTTTAATAACAATTCGCTTGTATACTATCAGCAGAATGAGAAGAATGACGTGATGTATAATCAATCTAGAATTACTAGTCGTTCGCGCCGAACTGAGATCTAGCGCCTACATTTTGCCCCATTGAGGCCCAAACTTTTGAGGTAATTGCTTATAACTTTTTTCTATATCATATTTTTTTTTATTTCTGTACTTGTCGTTCAAGTACAGGATATAACGGATATTATACGTAAGTTTCAGCGTTCAGTGTGAAGCCGTTTTTGAGATAGACCCCGGAACAAAATAGGTCTAAATACAGTGACTTTGGTGGTCTACCAAATTGTTAATTTCCAACATAGATTTTTTTCAAACCGTGGCCGTGGGTCGTGATTTTACATATTCTATGAGAATTTGAAGACATCCGCTTATATGGTTAAGACGCTAGATGTCTCTGACAGACGGACGGACGGACAAAGTGTTGAATGACCCAGGTCAACTTGGAGATCTCTCATCGCTCAATCAATTAGCATCCTCCACTCTGTCAGCTATTTTGGCATCAAAAGTCATTCCAACGGATAATCCTACTAATAATATAAATCCGAAAGTTTGTGTGTAAGTGTGTAAGTATGTTTGTTCCCTCTTCACGCTTTAACGTCTGAACGGATTTGGATAAAATTTGAATTGTACATAGATTATACCTAGGATTAACACATAGGCTACTTTTTAACATCATAATAGCGGGCGAAGCCGCGGGGCACGGCTAGTATTACACTATACAAGTGACTAAAAATGTTATAAATTCATGTCAAAAATGTTTAAGTCATGTCCCTATACTATATTGTACTGAGTACTGACTGATAATTTCCGGGCAGCTGTTGTCTAAGGCCTTTCTTAACGCAAAAAGGTTATTAGTTTTACGGGTATCTCTGTGGGTCTTTCTGTGTGTGCATCGTAGCTCCCAAACGCTTAGACCGAATTAAATTTATTTTATTTGTTTTAAAGTTGACTTCATCTTAACGTTCTTAGCTACGTTTGGTGAAAATCTGTGCGGTTAGCCAGAGAGTCAGGGATATTTTCAAAATTTTGATTTTACCACTTGTTGTTCTTACCATCGATCGATGGTATCATAACAGACCTAAACCACTTCGCGTTGAAACTCATACCGTTTCATTTTAAAAGCTACCAACTCAATGTTGCGTAGTTTAAGTATGGACTCGTAAATGGACCCAGAATAAGCTGTAATAAAGTAACTAAGCAGTAAAACTGAAGCCAACTTTGTAATAATGTATTGAACTCCAGTTTACTTGATTTAACAACAATAAATGTGAGTGATAAAGATGTTTGATCGCTGTAATAACAGTTCTATGTCTGTTTCAGAAATTAGGACTCATAATGTATAAGTCATAGCTTTTAAATTAAACCTTAAAACTGAATAAGCACATGCAATTAAATTAGATTTTATATTAATCATATTCTATTTTAGTTGCAAATTTAAATAATTGTATTCTTTTATATATTAATGTTATAGTATTTTATTGTTTGCACTAAATTAATATTAAATTAAGATTTAGTTGCTCTATATACCTAGTACAGGTAATATAGATGCTTAAATGTTAAGAAATGCATAATACAAAAATAAACCTAAAAATAGTCACTAGAATTCTTAATTTAATTACACATTTTTGGGGCACCATAATTAGGAAACAGCTTTAAAATTATGTTTATAATCCGGTCAAACATTCAACGACGTAAAAGAAATTAACATTAATGAGATAATTAATTTAAATAAACCTAATATTGTATTATGTACATAATAAAAGTGTTGGTATTGTCTGAGAGCAAATGATGATTCTTACCAATTAGCCGCCCGCGTATTTAATCAAATTAATTTGAAACACACGTGGTTGGTATAAATAAACATCTGTTGTAGATGTAATTAATAAAGAGTGTTGTAATAGCTATAGTTTTATTTGTTCAGATTAAATAATAGATTGTCCTAGCTACAGTCAATCATACATTGTAAAAATTTGATTATATATTTCATATTACTTATATAAAAATTAAATGCATGTGAATTATTAGCTCGTGCTAATAAAAATATTTAACTGCATCTTCCTTGAAAAATATAGGTAAGTATTGATGCAGGTACTTTCTTACACTGTTTAACTATCATGACATATTATGAACAAGACTTTTGAATTAGATATAATTTTATTAAATAACAAAAATGTTTTCGGTTTTGCTTACCTATTCGTACTTTATATCTAGTTACTTATTAAATCAATTAATTATAAAAAATTTAAAATATTGTAACATATTATTAGACTATGAGTGATCTCAAGTAACAGCTCTCCCATATAATTGTGTAGGTAAGTATACAATAAAATAAAATAAAAGAGGAACAGTAAAATGTCATAAGGAGTTTGTGTTAATGTAGTTCTTAAATCGTGGTACCTACCTAATGTTTAATTTAATTATATTTGTATAAGTCTTGGTTTTATAAAATTTTATAGGGCATAATAATATGTAATAGGCATTTTTTTTAAATTATACAAATTATGTTATTTTAATAATTATGCATAAATATGTATTTAATAAGCCATTATTTTTAGATATTCACAGGGTATTAGAATTAAGTAAACGGAAAAATGGTTATGAGCATCAGCTCACATTACACCAACATAAGTACCTACATATTGTATTTACTTAATAGATTTAACATTGTTATTTGTGGCGGTACTAAAATAAAGCAGGTTCTATAAACATAATTGTAAGGATTAATTTTCAATTGAATATTTTGTTGGTATCTTTAGATGGCAACTTAGTAGGTAGTACAGTTCGCGCAAATTTTAGAAATACAAACTAGAAAATTATCAAACACTTGAATTAAAAAGTATGCGATGACTCACTACTTTTGTTTATTTTTCCGATTTTTTGAATAAATAAAACTATTGATTTATAAAATCTGTCTAAATCGAATGTGTAAGCGTTTAATCAAACGTTAAAATCAGTTGAATTGTAAAAAGAACTGCTCGAAAAGAGAAATAAAGCGAAACATAAAAAGCAAAGTCACCATTTTGAACGGATGTGACTTGTACTTGTACTCAACAAAGCATTATAAAATCCACAGAAAAATGCTAGAAATCGAATAAGTCGTGTATGTAAACTATCCAAGTCGTTATTTAGTTTGGGAATATACAGAATTAGCGTGCCGGCGGTCCTAAACATGGTAGTAAATGCATTAAAACGAGTCATGATACGTAAGGACAGCCACCATTTTATAACGCCTGAGCGCTGCGATATTTTCCCCCACACTGGCTTCAGGAAAAACGATCGTGTCAATTTGACATCGATCCCACGTGACGCAGTGATTTTAATGAGCCGACCGCGGACTAGAGATGCAGTCCGCGAGGGAGGTAGCTATCAAATCAGTTTGCACGGATACACACACAATACAAGTTCATTGACACGCCACGGCCGCATTTTCTCCTTTCAAAAGCGTTCTCACTTACCAATTGTCCAATTTTATGAGCTCCTCAGGTTTCTTTGTTTTCTGTTCAGCTTTTAGTTTAATCGCCTGTGGATATAACTTCAAAACACTGTCAAAATCTTTTGCATTCGCCTCCAGAAAGAAAGTAGACGTGTCTTTCGCGGTAGCCATTGTGAACGTTCTAAATGTACAACACTGCGTAGTTTAGCTATAGCGCCGAACTCGACGCGGCGGCAGCACCTGGCCAACTGGGCGCCCTCTCCCCACTCGCCGCCATCTTGTCGACTAAACGCGCTCTGACGTTCGATATTATTATTCCAATTATTTAGCTTATTTCTTGCGTAAATATGCATAAATCCTTCTTTATTTGATATAAAATCCTATAATATTGCTTTTATATTACAAATTTAGCCTGTTTTTGTCACATTTAGGCCCTCGAGAGGCGCAAGTAGAACAAAAAATATACTCACTCGACATCACAAGGTTATGTCGGACATACAGTGAGCCGAACGTCCGACATTTGTCTGGCCTCCACCCACTGGGAGAAACGGGATGAGAAAAAATAAATTCCATTTTGATGTTAAATCACTGCACTATTGGGAAATATGTATTGAAAATACTTGAATTCGGTATAAATTGAACACAATACACGATAATGTTAGTCACGTCGACCTCGGCGCACTATCAATTTCCTTAAACGTGACGCAACACACGACACCGTTCTACCGAAACGACTTTGGTAAACACGCATATTTTCTGTTGCATTGCAGTACACACTGAGCTCGGAGTAGTCATGAAGTAGTTACTAGCGGTGTACATAAGGCATTTAGGTAGTAGGACGTACATATCACCGGGGTGGAACGTCACACCAATCGGCTTTGTTGTTTTGATAGATAGGTAGATCGCCATGTGCTTTGATCCCTCTAACTTCGTTATTTTGTTTGTTGAATTTAGTAATCGTTTGGCGGTTTAGTTTTATCTTTCTTCAGTTAGTAGCTATGTATTACCAATATGGGAGTCCTTATAAGTAGGTAAAATCTTTGATGTGTGATTTGATTCATTGAATAAAACTATTTAATCGTTCTAAACTGTTAACATTTATTTTAACTACTTACGATGACAAACACCGTGAATAATAACTAAAAGTGGGTAGGTAAATTGTATACAATTAAATACAAAATCGATTGCAGAAATTATTTTATTGCATTGGTATACTTGTAACATAGATACCGTCTTCTAGGTTAATACATATACATACCTAAACTTATTTCTTTTGTCATTAAGTAATTGTCAATACGTGCGTATTTTCTATAATTGAGTAGGTACCCTAATCCTTAATTATGCCTACCTACCAACTACATTATATCGCTCTTACAAATTTCACAATAGGTATAGTAAATTATATTAATCTGAATACACTTGCCTAAATATATCTCTGTTGCTCTGCCTGTTTGGTACCGATTAAAGATATAAACAGAAAATTTTAATATATTTTCATATAGGTAAAAGCATAAACTGTAGCCGACCCTGAGAAAGGAACCAGTGTACTTTTTATTATCATTAATCTTCATTTTATTATTCTTCAGACAGCCTGAAAAATCCTGACCTTAGAACAATAATTGTCCATACGAGCAATCATTATTATTCACGCGACTGAAAACGCGGGATGAAGCTAGAAATATATGGTAATACTAGCCGTGCCCCGCGGCTTCGCCCGCTATTATCAAGTTAAAAAGTAGCCTATGTGTTAATCCTATGTATAATCTATGTATATTCCAAATTTCATCCGAATCCGTTCAGCCGTTAAAGCGTGAAGAGGGAACAAACATACTTACACACTTACACACAAACTTTCGGATTTATAATATTAGTAGGATCGTCCAATATTGTATCATTCCAATTCACGCATATATGCTTACCCAAGTATTATAAAAACAAAATGATATCACAAAAGTTAAGATCCGTCAATGACTGATAAGAGTTGTTGATAAAAACAACTTCCAAAATACCGATCGCTGTAATTTTTGATAGCCTGATAGCAGATCTTGATGTAAGTATTCTTATACTTATTAATAACTGTTGAAAACCAAAAAACACAGGTTTTGCAAGAGTCTTGTCCACCTTATATCGTAAAAAATATACCATTGTATACCATTGTACTTACAGATCGCAATAAATAATTTACATTGTTTTTATCCGATATTGCTTCAATGTTTGTCATACTGCAAACTCTAGAAAACAAGGAGAGAAAAAAATTGGGACTGCTAGACTATCAGTTACTTTGAAACATATTTTCTAGTCAAAATTATGTTTATTGTGTTATTTTTACAAAATAAGCTAGTCATTGTCAAACAACAAGACTTTTCTTTTATGTATAACAGTAAGTTAAATTACAATCCTAAACTATAATATTTAACTATAATATTATAAATCCGAAAGTTTGTGTGTAAGTGTGTAAATATGTTTGTTCCCTCTTCTCGCTTTTACGGCTGAACGGATTCGGATGAAATTTGGAATGTACATAGATTATACCTAGGATTAACACATAAAAGCGGGCGAAGCCGCGGCTACACAGCTAGTTTTACTATAATCTAACAAAATATTATGTATAAGTCGATATCTTACATTTTGTAAATACTACTAGTCTAGATTGTATAAAACTGCCAAAGCTATAAAAATCTGGTTATGTATACCTCTCTTTCTAGTTAGATATATATATAAAACCCTCTTATTATTAAGTACTATAATTTAATTTTGTAATTGCTACTGAATAATAGTAGTTTAATCTTTGTAAAAAGTTACAATCGATCGCCCACAAGCTTCAAACCAAATAGAAACAAAACGTATATCAACAATCGCTCCGTTCATGAACTAAAAACGTTCGACATTCGGATCCAAAGATAAGGAAACAGCACACTATTTGTTCAGCGCGGCATACAAACGGAGCGATGATAACAGTGTATTGCCGACTGTACGAGTTCTACAAAATATGGCTTCAAAAGGGTGCGTATTCAACGCAGGGACGGCCCTAAAAGAGAACGGAGGGTTCGAACGCACAAAAAGCTAAGGGAATAAGCGGGCGAGGGTTCGAAAAGGTTTATTTTTTATGTCTGCCGTTGTAGCCGACAGGCTGCCCGCTGGGAGTCGGGCGATGCGCAGACTTGTACTGTATTTCTGTTCGCGTACGAACATAACATTTTTGTTGTGGAACCGTGATGTTATTCCATGATCATCGTGCAACGTTTATAAAATGATGGTATTTCCTTTGTAAAATGTAGATATATAGCAATAGAACAATGAATTTGGGTTTATTAGTAATCTGGATTGGGTTTTATTTACAGAAAAATACTTTAATAACAACATTATAGAATAAGAGCAATGAAACAATATCATATCCAAATTATTTAACATAAAAATAAATGAACATGCATTGCTAATTTAATAAATTATTACCCGACTGCCAAGGAAGGGTTATGTTTTTCGCGCTTATCTTGTATGTTTGTCTATATTACCTATCTCCAAACGGCTGAATGGATTATCGTTAGATTAATCTCAAAAACCCAAATTATATAAGTGTTAAAAAAAATATGGTGGGAATTTTTGGCGCTAAATTGTAAGACGTTATAAATTTTTTTAATCTGAAATATTATTAAAAACCATATAGAAGGTGTCCCTGGAAGAGATCGTTTAAAACGATTAAACCGCACAATAAATGCTTTCACGGTCAAATCTCGTTTTTGTTTTTGTATATTTTAAACAGATTTTGGTTTTATACCTTAGGTACACTAATATCTGTAGGTATACCTACTAATGTCAACTATCAGCGTGTATTAAATTTAGGTTTTAGTAAGGGTTATTTTTATTTTACGATAGTAGTAGGTACCAGTGTAGTGGCATTAATAAATCCAGATTCCAACATAGAGAACTGTAATCCAATTAAAATTAAATGGAATGCGCATTATTCACGTTATTCAGAGGACTGTAAGGACGGAAATAAACGTATCAATTATTAACCTACCTACGCTGGAATGAATTGTTAAAATTAAATGTCAGTGGATTTATCTCTATATTAAAAATCCTTTATTATAAAATACTTTTGAGTAAGCCACTGCTTTAGTTATGTCATAAAAATGTTAAAAGTATCGACAACTAGCCGTGCCCCGCTGCTTCGCCCGCTTTTATCAAGTTAAATAGTGTTAATCCTAGGTATAAGCTATGTACATTCCAAATTTCATCCAAATCCGTTCAGCCGTTAAAGCGTGAAGAGGGAACAAACATACTTACACAGTTACACACAAACTTTCGGATTTATAATATTAGTAGATATACTGTGAGTTATAAACACGAATAGCGCACGAATAGCATGAATCATGTCTGTGATATATATGTAACTAATAAAATAATTTCGTGCATACTTCCACACATAAGAGTTTCTTTAGCTTACATACCACAGGTTTTTTTTTATTAACAACAAACGAATTCACACTCACAGCCCCACACTAAGTTCAAAGACTTGTATCGTGGGTGCCGGAAACATTCACACACATTACACCCAGAACCAGAAGCCCAAATATCCCTTGGGAAGGAATTTGTGCTCCTGCCGGGAATCGAACCCAGGACCCACGGCGCAGAGGGCGGACACCTATCCACTGCGCCAACTGCCTCGTCAGGCTTATACCATCCAGTTTATCATTATGCCATTTAACTGCATGCCGCTCCAAAAAGAGGGCGAACTTTCGTTATACACTAACTGTACTTGCACGTGAGTTGTATAACTCGTCCTACGCCAAACAATACGTATAAATCTACATAGTGAATTGTTTAGTTTATTGTGCCTTTAAGCCATTGTAAGGAATGTGTAATAGCTTGAATATTTTAATGATATCAGAAATGATTCTATGGCTTCGGTTTTAACTACTAGGCCAATTTTAATTTAACATTTGCGACCATGCCTGCGGCTATACGTCGTCGCTCACGTTCACTTTTAGATAGTTGCTCAAGTCCATCTGCAACTCAACGTTCTTTTATGTCCCAACTCTAACCATTACAACAGAGCTGCGGTAGGTGGGAAATGAAAATATCGCACGTTAAGTATTAATAACGGTGCCTTCAGAGGCTACATCAGATAAGTACATAGTACATAGCGAATTAGACTTGATGATAAAACCTTAGCACTTATAGACGAGGACTTAAGAATTGTTAGGTATCAAACATTTCTACATCAATTATTACTACATTAAATTCTTAAAACATATGTAACTTTGACGACCCAGTTGGCGCAGCGGGCAGGCCTTTATGACTTTACCCTTTGCGCCGCGCCGTGGGTACTCGGTTCGATTCGCGGCAGGAGCAAAACTTTCTTCCCAAGGGAATTTTGTGTTTCTGATTCCAGAACCAGACATTCACATCACACCCATGAGTTATTGTGTGTGTGAAATGTAAATGTTTCCGTCACCTACGATAAAAGTCTTCGAATTAAGTGTAGGCTGTGATTTTGATTGCGTTTATTGTTGCTTTAACATTTTCAGTACATAGTACCAAAACTTTTCAAGTGTTTTTATGTAAAATGAAGTATTTTATGTTACAGAAAGAAAATTGCTATCTACTTTCTAAATGGCATTGACGAATTTCTTTAAAACTATAGCAAATGACATAAGACATATATAAACTTACATTATTTTAAATTACAACAACTAAAAGCAAACCACCGCGTGCGTCCATGAGATTTTTTTTTTAATTTTCTTTGATTTCTGTAATAGCGATTGTCGTAACCGCCACATCCCAAAAAGCACTGACATATGTACAAATAAAATAAAAGTAGTGTTGCATATTAACACTCTCTTAAAACGAGCTGCTAATGCATCCTATCGCCTAAAATGTACATGAAATAATTACTTGCTCCTTCGCTACATAATAACTATTGTTTACAAAATGCAGGCGAACAAAAACAGGGTCCCTCCATTGTCAAAACACGGTCATTTACGGTAAAATAAAATTGTGAGTCGGTGCCACACAATGGTGCTGAGTCCGCTTCTTGGAAGAACTTTATTGCAGTAAGCAATTCGGCACTGCCCGATATTTGGGTCGTACTTTCGAAATATATTAAAGGTTTTATAAATGTCTCAGTAAAACATTCGTCTTTAACGACATTTCCAATGACAAAAGTAGGTATGAGGTAAATATTTTTTTAATTGCCTCTCGGCTTACGCTTGTTCATGACATACTTTTATTAGGAATTTAGCTTACAAACTCACACGCGCACACATACAAGCTCACATAATCGAGGTAAGTTTTCTTGTAGCCTCTCTGAAGCTGGAATAGAAATAGAAATATACTTTATTGCTCTAACTGTGTACATATTGGTCTTAAATTAAAAATGTCTCAACAGCATATCCATTTCGGACATGCAATAGCTTTACAAAGTACATAACTTTCACTGTAGTAATTTCACAGTGAACATATTTGTTACAGTATTTGTACAGTATTTATCTATTAAAATATATTATTCAATAAAATATTATTAATGCTATAAAATGCTCTAGCTAACAACCAATTTCTTAAACAATGGACGAATCAAGAATCTAGTTACTTTTCTAAAAACGCAAGGGAAACAACGGGACACAATTAATATAGCGTAATTAGAAAGAAGATGAATCCTACTAATATTCTAGTAATGTTATAAATCCGAAAGTTTGTGTACAAGTGTGTAAGTATGTTTGTTCCCTCTTCACGCTGTAACCGCTAAACGGATTAGAATTAAATTTGGAATGTACATAGCTTATACCTAGGATTAACAAATAGGATACGTTTTAACTTAAAAATAGCGGGCAAAGCTGCAGGGCACGACTAGTAGTAAACAAAAAAGAGAGAAGAATATAGAAGGAGGTACAGAACGACTAAGTAACAGCATCAGTATGAACAAGTAACTAATGCTAGGCGTCTAGGGAATGTTCGCATTAAATTGACAACTATTTCTAGGGCAAGAAGATAAATAGATCCTAACTAGTAATTATTTGAACAAGCAACTCGATCCTGAACATTTATTACATTGAAAAATTCTCTCAGTAGAAGAAAAATGAGAATAGAAGATTGATATGGAACCCGAAGCTTGACTAATCGACTCGCTCATGACCGGTTTTTGTGTAGAAGGATGTTAACCTGACAGAGGCACCTGACGGTAAGCGGACACCGGTGTCGACGAGCGAATAACACACGTCGCTTGGAATCAGCTTTACATTTTATGTGAAACTAGCTCTGCCCCGCGGCTTAGCTCGCTAACTATCGTCAATAACGATAGTGTTTTTAAGAGAAAATTATTAACATGTACAATTTTTTTATTGCACATAATAGGGTTCGTTTCTCGGTGGGATCAAAAATTTTCTCCCCAATGGAAATTTGTGTTTCTGCTTCTGGGTGGGATGTGAATGTTGCCGGCAACCACGGCGTAAGGAATAGAACAGAAGCCGCGCCCCGCGGCTTCGCTCACGTTGATCAAGTTAAGTAGTAGCATATGAGATCGCTAACGTTGATCAATTTAAAAAGTAGCATATGTGTTAAACCTAGGTAAAAGCTAGTTACGTTCCAAATTTCATCCAAATCCGTTCAGCCATTACAGTGTGATGAGGGAAAAAAATATACTTACACACAAAATTTCGGATTTATAATATTAAAGTACTAACCGTGCCTCGCTGCTTTGCCCGCTATTATCAAGTTAAAAAGTAGCCTGTGTGTTAATCCTAGGTATAGGCTATGTACATTCCAAATTTAATCCAAATCCGTTTAGCCGTTAAAGCGTGAAGAGGAAATTAACATACACAAACTTTCAGACTTATAATACCTATTTGTACGATGTTGACAGTATGGGGCTGTGAGTGTGAAAGCGTTTCTTTTATGTTTTGTTTATAAGGCGACGTTTCATCAGTCCACAAATGGTAAACGAGAAGAGAGGAAAAAGAAGGTGATTTCGAAAATACAAATACGTTGTCTAACTTTTAAATTTTATCCAAATCCGTTCAGCCGTTACAGAGATAGCGGTGTTTACCTCGATCGCGTCTAGCAACGTGCCTACAAATCTTATCGTTCTATAGTAATAAACTTAAAGTAAGAATATTAACAAAATAAATACTATGGGCATTAGTTCTAATTAAATAGGTAGGTAGTTAGTTGGATCCCCATAATGCATAACTATTTATTAATCCTTTAACAAAATAAATTATATTTGTGTTATATGTAACACAAATAAGCCTGTACTTATTCAAAAGCGGGCAAAAACGATGCTATAAGTTCCTCTATCAGCTCTTCCTAAACCGAAAATTGCAAATGAGAACATAAATCGTACAAAACCCGTGGGCATAAAATAGTAAAAAAAAAACAACTTTAATCAAAGTCGTTTTTCTGTATCTATATCTTCTAAGAATGAGTCTCGCCTTATTAGTATTCTCGGGTAGAAAAACACCGCGGTTGGAATTAAAATTGTTTCTCCTTTTTGCCTCAAGGTCAGTGAGTTGTGGCTGACTTGTGATAATCACAACGTGCGCCCGGGCGGGTCGGTTGCGAGCTCCGATACGAGGAATCGTGATATTTTTATAACCGCATATCTTCACCCGAGTGACATTCAGCGCCATCTGTTATCGTGCCGTCACACTACTATAGGACAGGCGTTTTAGTGGGAAATTTGACTTGCATGGTTTTAAGACGTTGAAATCATTTATACGCCTAGTTAAATATTAAAAACTAACGTAATACAGCCTCCTCGCAGATTCTATGCGTAGGCGTTTCATTGCTACATTGTTTAGGTATTAGCATGGTTTCTATGACAATCTGTTTTAAAACAAAAAGCATCAGCTCAATTATTGAGAATCGCTCCATTTTATCTTATCGTGTTCAGAATAACAAAACCAGCTGGTACGTAATAATATGTAGTCATATGATAAAACGGACATTTTAAAAGTTGAGTACCTTCCCAAAACGTGTAAACAGTCTGAAAGACTCATTTCTGTCTATCCTAAACCTTTAAAGGTCATTTGAACCGTACCTATTGGCCTTATCAATAGACAGTCAGCTGAACTTTTCACAAAATCTTTGTTATTATGGCGGATTGTTATTAGTGGTCCCGCGGACCATTCGTAGGTACGAATAGATGAAACTCCGGCAATAATCGAAGTGTTCAGAAGTCCGCCTGGGGAGGCACAGCCTCTTTGCCAAATGAACAAAAAACAGGACGATAGCAAAATTGGTTTCGGCTAAGAGCGAGTACAGAGTGGTGCTGGGCCTATGAGTAGGTAATAATGACTAATTGCAGTCCTACACATAACTTTACCTCCTACACATACTATTTAAAGTTATGCACCAATGCATAACTTTAAATACCTCACTTTCTTTGTGTCTTATCATCAGACGAGGATCCAGTTTTTCCTTTATTTTTTAGTAAAAACTACTTTCTGACCGATTAATGTGACAGATTAGGCTTATATTCGTCAGTTAGTACAGACAATCTAAGAAATAAGGTTCATTTTCGTTTAATTCTAATAGAAACCGCGTGGAACAAAGATATGTACGTAAAAGGAGATTACGTTCACGTATCTTTGCAGGCAGGTCAGTTATGTTATTTTTTTATTTGGCACCGCTATCTTTGTACATTTAGCCAGTGTCGAGTGATGAATATTTTCCTTTTTTTCACTTTCGCATCTAAAAAACCGTCAGATGTTTACTGATAAACATAAACCTAACCTAACGCACATGGCAATATGCGTAATATTTTTACTTGCCTTACTTTTACCACGACGTCAAGTGAAAGCCCCTTGACATTGATATGGTGTCGCAACCAGGATGCAGCTGACGCATTACCGCAGACATTCTGCGTTTGGCATGAACCGCAGTTTTTCCTTGTACGTGAGGAATTTTGCAACCAATTTAAAGAGATAAAATGTCTGACAATACGTGGTGCCTTTTTATAGCGAGAACGACCAAATCTGACATTCTGGAATAGTAAAAAAGCCCAGATGAGTCGCGGGTCCAAATATATATACATATACACATACACACACGCACATACACATATAGAAAAACGCACCCATATAATTTTTATTTTTTCTAAACAATAGGGATTGTATGATTAGATTAGACACACATTTTTTATATATATAACATATGTAATCCTATTTTGGCTTTACTATTAGAATATTTATATTACCTATGTATATTTTGTAAAAGCTGTTGGATTATAAAAAAAAAATATATACTTAACCGACTTAAAAAAGAAGGAGGTTCTAAGTTTGACTGAATGTTGCTTCTTGGTTATTTTCCATTTTTGGTTCCTTTACTCATATCTTCTATAGGCACAGTATAAGCACTTACTGCTTTGAATTATTGTTTTTTTTTGTTGGAACGATTTGCTATTCCTGTTTCTTTTTGCTCCAATAAATTCCATCAAAATCGGATGAAGCGTTTTTCATATATCGTCTTTGCAGTTGGTTTATAGTAAAATAAAAAATATATGTAAAAAAAAAACTAAACTATACGCATCAATGATTTAGTAAAACCTTTATTATTGCATTAGCCGATGAAAGAGGGAACGACAAAATAAACGTTTTATTTTTAATATTCTATTATTTTTTTATTTTTTTGTGCTAAATACGTAAGCATTTGACCACTATCTCACCTGATGGAAAGTGATGATGCGGCCGAAGATGTGACATGCTTGCCTAGAAGATACCTATTCACTCTTGATTTGAAGACTCCCAGATTATACCACTCGGGGAACAATGACGCAGGCAATGAGTTCCACTCCATTAAGTTATTTCATGCATGTAGATAGTTGCTTGTTTTTCTTGAGAACTAGTTATGTCCTGCGGTTTTTCGGATCCGTTACCTTATTCAGCTTTAGCTGTCCTTATTGGTAAATCCAGCGATATATATATTTTAGACCATACTTCAGCCAACATAGGTCTAGAAACGCACGCAGATAGAATGTTACATATAATAAAAATTATGAGATTTGCTCATGATTGCGTTAAAATTGTAAGAAAAATAAAAACATAGACTTATCCGGGAGAGACGCGCATTGCGGTTGCCTTACCCGATTTTCTATTTATCGTTGGTTTCCCACTTTTATTTTTCCTTTCTCCTAATATTCACTTAAATAAACAGACTTAATATAGATTTTTCAACCGACTTCAAAAAAGGAGACTCTCTCTGTTTTTTATGCATGTTACGCGATATCTCCGCCAATTATAAATCGATTTTGATTGTTTTTGTTTGATAGATTATACTTTAGAGGTGGTTCATAAATTATATCGAAATCGGTCAAGCCAAAACCAAAATATAAGCGGTTTCTTTAAGCTTTGCTTGCGTTTAATTATGTGATTCACCTAAGCCTCAATTGTTTATCGACAGTAGTAAAACGTGCAGGTGATGTAGAAAAATATCGAAATCGATTAATAATTGGCGGAGGTATCCCGTAATATACACAAAAAAATATATACAGTCGAATTGAGAACCTCCTTTTTTTAAGTCGGTTGAAAGACATTCCCAAGAAGGGTTGCTTCGGTCTTAAAAAGAATACCAAATCTTCCAACATAGATTCACAAGTGATTTCATGTTGTGTCAACCCGGCAGAAGACAGACCAAGAGATGAAAAATGATAGAAGTGGCAACTCTGATTCAAAAATAAGCGATGTGAACAGGAACCGTCCATTCTAATAATACTCTATAGGTTACTTAATCAACCTTGCTGTTAAGACAACTATTGGCATCCGTCACCAGACTTATCCAATGACTCAACGTTGAAACGTCACAAGCGTATGACGTATACAAATCACAACACCGTAGGTACATACTATACGTACGTACCTATATACAATTGGTCTAAATTGCGTATAACTCCATTGATATTTTTGCGGACATTCTTGAATGGAGTGACGTCACTTGCGGATACGTACACACTTACTACAGCTGTGTGTGTAGGTATACTTATGTAGATCATTGGGCTCTTTCTTTTACGTCAGCTGATTGGAGGGTGATTCCGCTATAGTGAATCACTAGAGTTAATTTAATCAATACCAATTTGCGTTATAATGCGGTAAGGATTCAAATTAGGCTAAGTGGTTTATTATTAAGTGTACAAAAATCCATAAGTCAAACAACCCAAGACAGATAATGCTGGAGTTCCTTGGGGAAGCCTTCACCCGTGGAGGGGTCCTTACAAACATAAATTAAGAATTTATAGTGTATAAAGTATGTACTACGTTTTATATTGTTTGTTGAAAGAAAAAGGTTTTTTTTTATTTATTGAAATCCATAAGTAATATAATGATGAATTTCTGATAACTACATCATCATTTGTCATCCCTCACCATCAGGTGAGGTACTGGTTAAACGCTAGTTTAAAAAAACAGTGGTTAAGAATAATAATAGTTTATTAATAAAAAAATATAAACGGCCATACTAACGGTCCCGTTAATTAAATAAATAAATATAAAAAACATTATTTATCGAATCGAATTGTGAATCTAAACCATAATCTAATCCACCTGGACACACATAAAAATTTCATCAAAATCGTTGCAGCCGTTTAGGAGGAGTTCAGTCACATTCACACGTATTGAAGAATCCTACTAATACATATTATAAATCCTAAAGTTTGTGTGTGTGTGTGAATGTTTGTTAACACGTATCTTTGTAAGTACTAAGCCGATTTCAATGAAATTTGGAATATAGGTGGCTTATACTCTGGATTAAAACACAGGCTTTAATCATCATCATCATTATCAGCGGGCGAAGCCGCGGGGCTCATCTAGTTATATATAAAAACAAGATATGTATGAAAAAAACAACAGCGTTATAATTTAACATACATTATTATCTAAGTTTGTTAAATTATAGCGTTGCACGTTGTTGTTAACTACTTAGTAGTAAATAAAAGTAGTAAGTAGTACCATTTACGAGTGTAATAGATATTAAATGAAAGTATAAAAGGGTATAAATATTCGGCATTTCATGTGCGGTATAAATTAAGCCATATTTGCTGAAAATTTCCTAAAAATAATGAGAACATGAATCGACATATATATAATGTTTACAAGGGATAGAAGGTCGTTGTTATTTGTAGAGTTAAATTGGTTATATATGTCTAGACTGATTTTATTACTGGCCTAAAAATGAATATGACCACCTTTCAAATGCTTGTCGTACGGTAACAGTCTCGGTGTCAGTATTTTTAGGCCGTCCAGTTAAACGACTAAACTGTTTGATTTGTCTTACGAAGCCAGGGAAAAACTCAGTTTAAAATCCCACCAAACGGTCACCCATCCAAGTATTTACCGCACCCAATCACCCAATCGATTAGTATCAATCAGAGCGCATAGTTTTGCGAACTTTGAAAAATTTAGTATTATTATCTTCGGTTTGTTATGAGCCTATTGCTGGGCATTGGGCTCCCTTTGACGTAGCCATTGCGAGGGAGTATTCACAGCCCCACACTAAGTTCGATTACTCGTGGGTGCCCGAAACATTCACATCGTACACACAATCACAACCAGAACCAAAAACACAAATTCCCTTGGGGATAAAGCTTGTGTTCCCACCGGGAATCGAACCCGATTGATGCTTAGAAGGCACGCGCCCAACTAACCTAACGGGCAGTTCAACTCGATACACTATAAGCTATTAAAATGAACGAATAAATATCGCATTCACTCTCAAGCGACCTCCAGTATCCAGATAATCGACTATCACATACGCGCTCTAGGTGTTTCTAACAAATAAATGTGAGAGCGTAAACCCTAATCAGCTGAGAATCGCCCTCCTGCTTTACCGGTTCCTCTGAACAGTCACAACTTCAGGATTATAGTCACAAGTCGGTAGCGATGTGAGCCGGTCGCTACCCTCACTCGCCTCGCGCTCTTTCGCGCCGCGAATTTGGGCCACGAATCATCTCCTCTCTTTCCCTCACACCTATTTCCTTCATATGTCCATCTCTATCCCGTCTCTCTTGAGTATAATTTATGTAATAATCCCAATGTTTATATCGCTGCTATCAGGTGATGAATGTACACAAATTAAACGACGCTGTGTTGATAAGAATCTGGAGCTGATAACAGAACCGGCGATTTTGGTAATTATTTTGTTTTATATAGACAAAATATTTGGTTTATTACAGTTTTATTCACTCGATTTGGGACTTTTCTAGAGGCTGTCAAGCAAGTTGTATTGCATACTACGTAATTAGGAGATAAATTAATAAGTACTTAACTAATCTCGACTAACGGAATTCAACTTAACATACCAAATACGTCTTTAGAAATATCATAGTATGTTCATGAAATTCACGTGCTCACACATTGTCATGGCTACTTAACACCTACCAATTGTTTATTTTGGTAACATTTCAATGCTACGTCGGACTTTGAGACATTCATTATCATTTTGACCGTGAATCACAGAACATATCTACTAAAAGCCGGCTGTTTGATTTATATTTAAATATCTGAGAATCTTCTGCGGTAAGCTACCTAAAAAAATGCATTGTTTTTATACTAATTTTCTATTATTTTTACTGAAACAATCATCACTTTGACACAAAATCCGAACGTGTATAATATGTGTACATATTTTTAATATAGTCATCTCATTGTTTACTAATATACATCTTAATACTGATAGAACTAGTTATCTCTATTGTAATTACCCTAATAATTACTTATTTGTTTTGTGCCACCACACTAATATCATCACAATGCTGCAAAGGTTTTTATAGCCTACTATATAAGAACAATGCGTCTGTTTTGAAAGAAATATTAGCGTAGCGTAGTAAGAAACGGGGAGCACGTGGCTGTAAATTATCACAAAAATTTTACTTCATAGAATAAAAAGACAATTGAGTTTCGTACAAACATAGGCACAGTGTACCCGGTACACTTATCTCGCATAGATTTGGCGTCAAGAGCGACCTACTGACCCCTAAATTACTCTACTGGGTCGCCCCGAACTAGGTCATTTTCACCATGACTTACATAGGTATCTATGGGCACTAGAAAATAGGTCATGTCGAAATGGTGCTCGTGTTTTATATTAAGACAGTTTTACTAGCTCTACATTTTGTCATCGCTTTAAATCTCTTCTAAAGAAAAAATATTTGCTTCGTTGGAGAATGCTTTTGCCTTTTGCTTGTATATATTTGTGCCATAAGAGGTTATAAAAGTCCCTAAAAACACATTTTTTTTTCTCTGATAGGCTAGCATTTGACCACTATATCATCTGATGGTAAGTGATGATGTGGTCGAGGATGGTACCTTCTAGGCCTGGCGTGTAGGCCTAGAATGAAAGTAAATCTTGATAATTGCAGTAACATTTAAACCTTTTTTTTTTTGCCACGGATTTGATTCTTAAATCTTCAATATCTCTTTTAAAAATTAAGTAACTGAATGTTAAAGTAAAAATTCTGTCTGTTTCTAAAAGAGTCTACCACTTTGTCTCTACCTAAATATTGCGCCCCCACTTCATGTGTCAAACAAATATATAAATACCAATACAAATGTATTAAAATCAAATTCTAAAACAATATTACAGGGTTATAACAAAAGCGTTGTATCAGTAAACTATTATTATAGGTAGGTATACAAAAAATAGAGGCGCGCAGTATTAAACTAGGTAAATAAAGCTTCTATCAAACCATTTACTGAGCTATTATAAACATAACGATTGCTTACGCATGTTAAAATAATATATTTTTATCAAGAAAAAATTTTATTAATCGTATAATTAAGTCAATATAAAGTATGCACGCGAGCCCGCGAGTTAAAAAAAAAATTATAACTTCTTGTAGGGTTATTAAAAAAATTAATCAGACCACAGACGAGTATCTCTGTTTAAAAATCCTTTTATGTATTTTCAACCCACTTCAAAAAAGGTGGTTCTCAATTCGACTGATGATTTTTTTTTATAAGTAGTATGTTACGCGATATATCCGGCAATTATAAATCGATTTTGATGGTTTTTTTTTTGTTTGGTAGAGTATACTTCAGAGGTGGTCCCATATACATTTTATCGAAATAAGTATTAATCGAAATAAGTTAATAGTTAAGCCAAAAGCGAAATATAAGCAATGAAGTCGGTTTTTAAAGCTTTGCTTGCGTTTTTAATTATATTATTGGTAATCCTGCATTTGTCATTATAAATTTATAAACTTGCCACAAACCTGTGCATTAAAACTTGTGAGCAATTTTTGCTATAATATAAACTATATTCTACTTTAGCCTATTTTGCTTTCTCAGTAAACGATTCACTTGTGATTTTCTGAATTAAAAAACACTTATGTCGGAAACCTTTTCAAATCTCGGTGAACACGGCAACTGTAAACAAAATGGAAATACAAACTAAGCTCATGCAAACTGAATGATATTTTCACAACATTGGACGTACCAACAATCGGAAATATCAACGCAGCCTGACGGCAATTTCAATAAATAGGTGGGTAAAAAGTTCGTTTTCAAATGATGACGAATTTCAAGACTGCTTTGGTTTATTTAGTTGTGTACTGCTTGTAAAACATACAGCGAGAAAATAAATTCAGCTTGTTATTGTTGATCGAGCGAAGCGAGATCTCTACTAAAGGGCTTCAGTACTTTGTCCGTCCGTCATAGAATCCGTATAGACATCTAAACCATACAATTTCAAATTCTTTAGAATTTGTAAAGTTATAGCCCAAAGCCAAAAATTACAATTAAATTGGTATTCATGAAAATAATAAGGGGGCACCCATACACGTAAGCGTGAAGCATAATATTTTATATTTATATCGTCCCTTGGGGGTATCATTGAAAAGAGCTTTGCACGAAAAGTAGTAACCAGGTTTAAAAAAAATGATGTTGGAAAATAACAATTTGGTAGGCCACCAAAGTCCCTGTTTTCAGACCTATTTTGTCCCGGGGACTATCTCAAAACCGGCTTTACGTTTAAAGCTAAAATTTACACATAATATCCGTTATATCCTGTACGTTAACCACAAATACAGAAATTAAACAATTATTGTAAAGAAAAAATATATAAGCAATTAACCTTAAAACTTTTTCTCTATTAGTTAAAATGTAGGCGCAAGATCTCAGTTCGGCGCGAACGACTAGTATTTAAATAATTTAAACAATGTTGGACGTATAAGTGGCACATTTTGTGGATTGAGCATGCTGCCCTAATCTACAGTATGCATGGGACAATTTGCGAATGGGACAGTCTGCGAATGAGACGGTTTGAGAATGGGACAGTCTGCGAATAGGACATACCTACTGCGAATGGGACGGATTGAGAATGGACGTAGGTACTGCGAATGGCACGTTTTGCGACTGCGTGACCAAATGGGACGTTATGCGAGTAAACCTTTCAGACGACCTAAAATTCCTGACTGTATACTTAGCTAGCGCTAGAACAAGAAAGGGAAAAAATATTTTCTAGTAGCATTTCATTTGTTTTTTCTACATTCTACTCAGGCTACCGGCCCTCGTCCAATACACCCCTCTTTCCTATTCACCACCATAGGGCTTCTGTGGTTTAGTGGTTGGATCGATGAACTCAATTCCTCGTATTGGAAGCGGGCGTGAATGTAACAATGCTTACTTACTAGTTAAGGAGTGGCCTTTTGTGCAACGAATCGGTTATTGCATCTTGGTTATTTTTTCAGTATTTTGTGTTTAGTGTCAGGGCGTAGTAGCATCAATAATCTTATCATATTTTACTGATTCTCTATCTCTGTGATCTTTCTCAATGGCGTATATATCATTTTACAATACAACAAAACCCTACAAGGTACGTACTTATCCCTATAATATACCTGAAAAATTGTGTGCGTATTTTAACAGGTTATGCCACTGCGCTCCACGGCTATTGTTCTCAAACGATTGAATGTCCATACTTTGTATCCACTGGGCTCCACCGAACAAATATTAAAATTATATTCCTAGTCGACATCGCTCCATGGAAATTTGAGTACTGTTAGCAAAAGAATTGTCGGATTAGGAATACGGGGTCTTCTAGTTGACGCTGCGATCGACATTCGTTGTCACGGTATCTCTGTATACACATAGTATACACATAGACGGTTTTGGATGAAATCTAGTATGATTCATAATAGGACAGGTACTAATTTTCAAAAAAGGAGGTTCTCGATTCGACTGTATGTTTTTTTATAGTTATTACGCGATAATTCCGCCAATTATGAATCTATTATGATGTTTTTTTCGGTAGATTATACTTCAGAGATGGTCCATTAATCAGATCAATTATCAAGTTAAAAGTAGCCTCTGTGTTTATCCTAGATATAAACTATGTACATTCCAAATACGTTCAGCCGTTAAAGCGTGATGAGGGAACAAACATACTTACACACTTACCAAACTTTAGGATATATAATATTAGTTGGATATTCTACTATAACACCCACAGCTTCACAAAGTGACAGGGTTAACTGAGTTCAGTAGCATGATAATATCGATTTAGGTACCCAAACCTCTCTGTTCGAGTTCAGTTAGATAAAGCAGAGTGAAAATCTTTTCAGAGTTGAACGTCAGAGTCTGTATTCACCTAAGTAATATTCAAACCCCGCCTGAAGCGATAATTTTTTCTTTCTAAATTTATCAATAGTACCTGGATGGCCGAGATGTGCTCGTTAAAAATTTCGTTTTTTTTTAAATGAGACCTAGCTAGATTGATTTATCGCCCCCGAACCCCCCTGCATACTACATTTCATGAAAAGATTCCGAGATTCATATATATATATATATATATATATATATATATGTATATATACGAGAATTGCTCGTTTAAAGGTATTAGATAGTTCTGCCTAGCATGGCTAATGCTATATAAATATAATCAATAAGAGTAATCGTTATTATTTATCATAATAAAAATTCAGACGTCTGGTAATAAAAATGTTAGGTAATCATTACAATATTATAAGTCCCAAAGTTTGTGTGTAAATGTGTAAGTATGTTTGTTCCCTTCACGCTTTAACGGCTGAACGGATTTGGATGAAATTTGAAATGTGCATAGATTATATTTTTGTTATTTTAGAATTCCTAATTCATTTATAAAACGATTTGGTTAATTATTTCAATTTGAAAGCATAGACTTTATGATCGTTCCCATAAAAGTGGTTCAGTAGTTCAGTTTTTCAATCAAAATTCCTGGAAAAAAATGTAATCCAACTTCCAAGTAAACGAAATTGTACATTTTGCTACAAGAGAGCAAAATGCACAATTTCGTTTACTTTTTTTTTACGGCTTTTCAGTGGTGTTTACGTTGATTTGTTATAATAGGTTCAAGTTGTATAAATTAACATAAACGCTTTCACACTCACAGCCCCACACTAAGTTCGATGACTTGTGTTGTGGGTGCCGGAAACATTCACTTTACACAGACAATCATAACCAGAACCGGAAACACAAATTTTCCTTGGGGAGAAACCTTGTGTTCCGCCGGAAATCGAACCCGATACCCCTGCTTAGAAGGTGAACGCGCTACCTTGTATTTGGATGACTTAATAATGTCTGTAGCCGACCACGAAAGGTGATCGATATCGTAGTAGTGATTGTGGTCGGTTTTCAGTTAAAAATATTAGTGTATTTATTTTTTCTGTTAATAGTTAACATGTTTTTTTTGGATATCCTATTGTGTTACCGTTCTTCGGAAGGCCGTTACCCCGTGTCCCGAATAGATAATCGTAAAAGCAAATTTCGAATACTTCGGAGGTACTAGTAAAATCATTGACGTCAGTGCAGTGACGTCACAATAATATGACAATTTACTCCACGCTTATACCAACAATAACATTCGGTACAAAGTACAAACTCATCTCTGCTATTTAAATAGACCATTACTGTAACTACGTCCACACATTTATCTCCCAAGTTGCGGAAATCGCAGTTATAGTGGGAGTCATACCGTTATCGCAGTTATACCGTTAGATTTTTCTTCAAAAAATAATTAGGTAAGTGCTTTCTAACGTATATAGAGGAATAGGGAGTACCTATGTATACCTATTTTATGTGCTTTAAATCGATGGTTACCCTTAAAATTTTCATCATTATTTTGATATGAAATGTAATGTTTTTATAAATCAAATATTAACCGTAAAAATCTATAAAAAGCATAAACAATATGTTCTTTGTTTGGTTTCGACGACCCAGTTGGCGCAGTGGACAGGTGCCCGCCCTCTGCGCCGTGGGTCCTGGGTTCGATTCCCGGCAGGAGCACAAATTCCTTCCCAAGAGATATTTGTGCTTCTGGTTCTGGGTGTAATGTGTGTGTGATGTGAATGTTTCCGGCACCCACGATGCAAGTCTTTGAACTTAGTGTGGGGCTGTGAGTGTGAATGCGTTTTTTTGTTTTGTTTGGTTTGCGCATTTGCCACTTTGCCAGTGTTATGTTCAATCTTTTCATCTGTTATTCATATTTTTATTTGACTAGTTTCTTTTTCCGCAAATTGTTTTTGTAGATTTTAAGTGGTTTTTAAAAAAGTCAGAAATCTTTACTCATGAAAGCTAATGACTCTAATTATCACGTTCGCAAAATTAGGAAAAAAAATATCTTTTAAAAGTTAGTGGAAACTGAACAAGGAATAGTATTGTCACTATTGGCTTATAAGACCTTGGCTCTAATTATTTGTATAATTAGCTTTTTATTCTAATGAAAAAGAAGACAAGAAGAATGTGCTTTCATTGCTAGCTATAGACAAGCATTTCACCACCATCTCACTTGTTGGAAACTGAAGATGTAGCATACTTGCCTGGAAAATACCCATATACTACTCGTATATACGAGTACCTATACGTTTGCCTGATGGTAAGCGACATGCCCGTCTATTTACATCTGCTGTACCACCTAGAAATTTGAATTACAGAGTGCTCCGTGGGCCTGCACTGCGCTTCTCTCAGATACGTCTTCGTTTCCATCAGGTGACATAATGGTCAAATATTTGCCAATCGAGCATAAAAAAAACAGAAAGACACATTTAAATTATTATTATTGATGTGAGGAACTGCCCGTTGGCTTGATTGCGTCCTTTAACCTTTATCGGGTTCTTATCAAGTTTTTCACACAAGTTGTCTCTCAATGAAAATTTGTTTTTCTGGTTCTGGCACCTACGACACAAGCCATCAGCTTATTGTGGGGCTGTGAATCCGAAAGCGTTTATTTATTTTATTATTTTACTTTGAATATTGGCTTCGCAATCTTGTGCATTGTGCGAGTGTCAAGTATTAATATATTTCAAGTGTATTTTATATTAAAAGTCCTAGTCAATAAACGGCCGAAGCCGTCACAAGACACAGTCAAAGTCAAGTAACACAGTCAAGGTCCAGTCATAGTCAAGTCATGCCCTAGTAAAGTGGTAAAAACTGTACTAGAACTTCTATTGGAGTTTTGGAGCGAAGGTGAAAATCACGTTTTTCAACTTTGTGTGATTTGCCTACACTTATGCACGTTCACTAAGTATAAACAGTTAATAATCCACCATTATTACGCATTAACATTCGAAGTATCACTGGTTTTGGCAAATTATACAAAATCATCAACGCCATTTTTTCACTTTCGCGGCAAAAAAGAGCGTTTATTTATATCTAAAGGGAAAATTCTACAGCTGAATTTTTGTGTTCTTCATTGTTGTCACGCGAGCCTTAAATTTAGATCAGCGTTGTATCGGAAGTCCCAATTAAAAGTAATTATTACCGTCGGTGCAAAGTACGAGTTTATCTATATGTACTGACGTATATATTAGTTACGTACATAGAGCGTATGCTTTATCAGTTGTGTTTGAATCACCACCTGCATCGGTGCTTTAAAACTGGAATCAGTGCAAGTGAGGGAAACTCTTCGTGCACAAGAGGTACCTAGGTTTCTTGAAGAATTACATTTCGGCTTTGTTCATATTTTTATATTTTTTTTTTTATTATACGTCACAATTTATGTTCCTATTTTTGTTACAAACTAGCCAAGATTATGCTAAGTAACTTCGATGTAATTTATTCTGCTAGATTCAAAATATGCAAATGTCCATTAACACTTTTCTTATGGTTTTTTATAAATTCTAATTCTAAGTTGTTTACCACCAAAAACAAAGCTGTCTTGACTTATACCCGTTTGTAAATTGTAGTACAATTTACAAAATGTCATATATATTTTTTTCTTGCTTGAAATCAGGACACTCAAATTAATTCAAATAGAAATTAATAAAATCAATTACTAAAGTGTGAAGCTGTGAGTGTGAAAGCGTTTATGTTTATGTTTATATGATTAGTGGAACTGCCCGTTGGTAACTCTTTATATTTTTTGATGGTACAAAGGTTACTATTAGGTAGTAGGGTTTGTTTGAAAGTTTCTCAATTGTATGCTTAAAAGGTTGCACGTATTTCAGTGAAACATGTGGGAATCCTTTTAAGGGGAATGACATAGGATATTTTTAATTGATTTTATTTAGCTTGACCTGTTTGTTGGGTCAAATTTAGTCATTAAAATTTTACATTTCCTGTCGACCGATTGATCTGAAATTCGGTACACACCTTTAGTTCTGATGACAATACAATTATGCATATTAAAAATTTTGAATTCAATATAGCCGCTGCAAAAAAAAAATACCTATTTTGTTTAGTGTTTGTGTCAATAACGGGATATTTACTATGCATTTTGTTTGTTTTGAGATTCCGATATTTCAGCAGTGTTGCAACCACCATACCACGGAGTAACTACGGAGTACACAAATATCTACAGTGAGAGTGACCATGGTAGCTTAAAAACATATATTTTATTAAGCTCTTAGTACAAAAACTACATCATCATTTTCTTTCTTTTCAAAATAACCGTTTAACTGAAATAAGTTTTACTATCCTGATAACCGCGGGAGTTGCCGCAGATTACGCGCTTCCTATCCGCCACTTAGAGGCGCGGCCTCTAGAGAATTTGGCTACCCCAAGGCAAAATATAAGTCGCATACAAACAACGAGTCAGATAAACATGACAAGAGCTTCTACAGAGCAGGGGCAAGGCGCCTGGCGGGCTTCCAAAACTTGGAACACGCGTCTGGCGAATAATGTCACTCACTCACACAATCTTGCCAGACCTGCGAAAATGTTGGTCTCATTTTGTTTCTAAAATCCTATTTTGAAAATAAAAATTGATTTATAGCTACCAAAAATACACATTGGCATATCACATAGGTATATCCTACTAATCCTAATAATATTATACATGCGAAAGTTTGTGTGTGTGTGTGAATGTTTGTTACCACGTATCTCCGTAACGAATAAACCGATTTGTATGAAATTTAGAATGTAGATAGTTTAGCTTACGGAATAACACAAAGGCTAATTTAAATTAAAAAGTAGCATTTTTTTAAATTAAAAAGTTAAAAAACAAACATTCACACACACCAAATTCTTTTAATCGACATAAAAAGAGAGTTTATAAAACTCAACTGAATTGCTATTATTTATTTATTTATTGGTAAGTAAGTATACTACCTTAGATATAACTAGATTATACTTAACTTAGATATATACTAATAGAATAATATATATATATATATATATATTTATTTATTAAATTAATGCGGGGGTAGCTGCGGGGCAACCAGTTTGTCAAACATCTGTTTTTTTATATTTTATAACAAAACAGAATGATTCAGATCTATTGATGTTTGCCGGATATCTAAGGTAGTATACTTACTTACCAATAAATAAATAAATAATAGCAATTCAGTTGAGCATTAAAAACTCTCTTTTTATATCGATTAAAAGAATTTGTTTATAGTACCCTTAACAACCAAAGAAATTATTAAGTTATTAAAAATATTCCGTTTACATTATTTCAATATAGGTTAAATAAACCATTAGGTACATTGTTTTCACCCGAGCACAGACTATAAACTCGATTCAAAGTCCATGCCGATGACATTGTGAGAACTGTGAGGTCATTCGTTCCATGAGCAACACAAAGTACTTAGCTGAACATAAAAAAAACCCTGACTAAATTCAGAAACACGTGAAGGCATCCATAAATATTTCAAATATCGTAAGATAATAAAAAAAAACATATAAATATCCAAGCTTTTGGATTTATTATGTAGTAAGAAGTAAGACACGATTAGAAATAGGATAGGATAGGAAGTAGGTTAGGATATAATCCTTATTTCAGCCTTTCCCATCATACCTATTTAAGATTCCATCTTGTACCATTGTGTAAATATAATAATAAAGGTTAACTTTGTTATGTTGAGTTAGATAGATAGTTTAATTAGCTAATATATAATATGTAGATAAAACTAATATGATTCACGTGTAATGTTTCCTCTCCTTTGTTATCTTTGCCATACCCTAACTTAATTTTACGAGAATCGGTTGAGAAATGCGATCTGTCGAAGTCCGAGGACAACAACGGAAAATCTGCCATACAAAGGCAATTTTGACCAAGCTGAATGCTTCACTCACGCTACGTGCTCGCTCGATCAATTAAGTTTTAGTTTTAATGTGATTTAACCCTCGATTACTTATACTACGACCTATATCACCGTATGTCATTCAGCATCAGTTCACAAACCATTATAATATCTGACAATCCTATACTTGTCACTATCATCAGAGTCTTAAGAAATGTTTTAATCTATAATATAATATTGTAAATACTTGAGTATACTTAAGAAATGTTTTAATTTGTAATATAATATTATTAATACTTAAAAATATAATGTAAGTAATTACAATATTGATAGATGCTAATGTCATGAATGTAATAAGACGTCAACACAGTATTTTTGTTAAGTACTTGCTACGCCCGAAATGGGCAGACTGTTGCTACCAATACCAAACATGTTTTTTTACACAGTTATACAATAAAGACTATTCTGATTCTGATTCTGATCAAAGAATGAAAAGAAAAAAATTCAGTAGTCGTTTTATAGTACACAACATTCAAGTTCGATCGCCTTCAATACATATGGTTCGACGTTAATGTACCCGACCTTTTACGTAACTCTTGGATACTTATCGATCTTTGCCTCGGACAGTTATAATAAACGAGTCTTCTTTATCGTTGCTGCCAAGAAATGTTTCTAAGCTGGCAATATTCATATCCGTATTTGTATATGTCGAATGAATATGAAGAAGTATGTACTAAAAGATGGTTAAGAATATTTAAGTCGACACGAACTGAGATCTCGCGTCTACATTTTGAATAGAGAGACACTTCTGAGGCTGTTTGCTTATAACTTTTTTTAATATTTATTTTAGTCGACTACAAAATAAGTTGACATTTTTACGTGTTTTAAGCTATAACATTGAAAGATAATAATTACTATTTAAACGAATTAATTTCAGCTTTAAATATGTACCCGGTTTTTGTGTGAATCTGAAAAAAAATGATCTGATAATAGTGACTTAGGTACTTATCAAATTGTTATTTCCCAACATATATTAAAAAACGGATGCATTCTCTACTTGCTAAGTTCTTTTCAAAAAAGACAACCGACACGAGTATAAAAAAAAATTTGCCTCACACTTACATGTATGGGTGTGCTTTAATATTTTTATTAATATAATTTTAAATGCTATTTTCAACTTTGAGCCACACCATTACATATTATTTGTGAATTTATTATTAATACCTAATGCTTATTTGAGTAAATTTTCTTCAACGTTTTCCTTGGGCTCGAGATATTGTTATAAGATAAAACCTGATGTAGATTATATTGTTGGTAGGCATAAAGATCATAAATCTAGATATAAAGTTAATCATATCTGTTGCTACCGTGATTATCATTGATTTACTTGAATGTTTTGGACCTTTGTTTATAGGTTTATCTTATACCTATACAATAATGTTTTTGAAGTTATTTACTTCAAAATACCTATAGGTTGGTGAGGACAAAATAACTGAATTTAGTTTTGATAAGTCTGGTAAGTTAGAATAGCTAACAACCATTATTGATGCTGTAAAAAAACTATAACGTTTAAATATAATATTCTGACATCACCAATGTAAACTATAACCTGTACCAATGTTAACTAAAAATGTGCCTACTTTTAGAGTTTTGACGCTAAAGAAAAAAAATGGCGTTGTTGATTTTCGAAAACTTGTGATTCTTCGAGTGTTAATATGTAGTAATGGTGGATTAATACTAAGTATTAATTAGTTAGGGTGCATAAGGGTAAACACGTTAAAAACGAGATTTTCACTTTCGCTCCAAAATAAGGTCTAGTGCAGTTAGAGCTATTTTTGAGATAGACCCCGGGACAAATTAGATCTAAAAACAGTGACTTTGGTGGCCTACCAAATTGTTATTCATCATATTGTTTTTAAAGCGGTTTCTTACACTGCTTGCAAATCTCTTTTAAACGATGACACGCACACGGGAGATAAAAAAAAAAATCTGCTTCCTGCTCTATGGGTGCCACCTTTACATTTTTATTTATATTATTTTATATGCCATTTCCGGCTTTGGACCATAGTTTTACATATTTTCTAAGAATTTGAAATTATTCGCTTGCATGATTTAGTTAGACGCTAGGTGCCTCTGACAGACGGATGGACGACCAAAGTGCTGATCCATCCAAGTTAAATTAGAGATCTCGCTTCGCTCGATCAATAAAAACCTTGGCCGTAACGATGAAAGTAATAGAGTTAATCGACAGCAGCACTTGCGGAATAGCATTATTTTTATTCCAAGCTGATTTAATTTTCCTTACTCGCTCTGTTGAGGAAACCGTCCAAGATTATTCAATTTACTTGGAGCCGAAGCAAAACCAATACATTACAGTTAAATAGGTACCTAAAGATAAGAAACAGTCTCAAGCCCATAACACCATGAGTTTATTGAAATTGAAACATACTGGATCGATAACTTCAGCTGACCTTTTGTTCTACATATTATTGAGTAGTTGAGCCAACGGTTATACGTCGGCGTTATTTAATTATGATTAAAAATACAAATTTTTTTTTTCATATATATTGAATGTTGTTATTTTATAAATATAGTATAATAAACCAGGCAGCTTTGCCCGCCTTAGTAGGTGTAAAAAGTAACATTTGGTCTATATACATATAAAATTCAAATCCGTTAAGCCGTTATGAACTACTTCGCTTCAAACTCTCACAATCTTTCGGATTTATAATACGAGACTGATTCTTTTTCGTTCATGATTCGCACCGCATACGCCAATTTAAAAAGTATACTAGTTCGAAATAATTATAGAAGATTGATATAGATTTTTAACCGACTTCAAAAAAAGGAGGAGGTTCTCAATTCGATTGTTTTTTTTATGTTACCTCATAACTTCTTTCGTTGTGAGCCGATTTTGATGATTATATTCTTATTTGGAAGCTGATGCTTTTCATTTGTTCCCATTTAAATTTGATCAAGATCTGATCACCAGTTTTTAGTTATCGCCAGTAATGCGTGTTTAATACATTAAATCTGATCAAGGATCCGAAGATAAAGCGGTGAAGTCGGTTTTTTTTAAGCTTTGCTTGCGTTTAATTATGAAGTATTAAGTAATTTTTTGTTAATCTTTTTGCAGGTATTATGGGCCCAAAGATCACCAAAGTGAGGTGACCAACGTACCACCATGCCGGTGCTACGCAACGCTGACCATCCTGCAGCGACCTTCACAGATTCTGTTGGCACTCGGTACACGGTCGCAGTGCTTGGGGCTTGGGCCGCTGAAGCAGGTGGGACACCCCTGGAAAAGATACTGATACCACAGATTTCAACTGCTTAATTGGATCCGCGTTCGCCTTCTTAGCATGGGTATCGGGTTCGATTCCCGACTGGAACACAAGTTTTCTCCCCAAGGAAAATTTGTATTTCTGGTTCTGGTGGTGATAGTGTGTGTGATGTGAATTTTCCCGGCACCCACGACACAAGTCACTGTATTTAGTGTAGGGTTGTGAGTTTGAAAGTGTTTTATGCGTTTATTTCTTATTATTTTTTCTTTCTTTTTTTTCACACTCAGCCCTTGAACATTAAGTTCGATGACTTGTGTTGTGGGTGCTGGAAACATTCACATCACACGCACAACCAGAACCAGAAACCAACGTAACTACGTAACTTATTAACTGCCCATTCGCTTACTTGGGTAAGTGTTTAAGCAGTGGGTGTCGAGTTCGATTCCTGTTGTAAATACAAGTTTTCTCCCAAGGGAAATTTGTGTTTCTGGTTCCGGGTGTTATTTGCGTGTGTAATATGTAAATGTTTCCAGTACCCATAATGCAAGCCTTTGTGTGGGGCTGTGAGTGTGAATGCAATTGTTTGAAAAACACTTTTTTACATTTCCAGCGACTTACCCGTTCGACTTGACAAAGACAAGGTTGCAAATTCAATCGGAAGTGGCAGCTGCTAAACATGGATATAAGGTACTGTTAACGACTTTCATACAAATGTATGGTAATGAGTTATGAGACGTATAAATTGCAAACGCATATTACCATATAATTATTAATTTATATATATATATATATACACCTACCATCACTTAAAATGTTTTTTCTTTTTTAATTTTGGCGCTACGGCTAAATGCACAAGGTTACGATTTGTAACTACACTACTATTTGTAACTACAAAGCCGCTTCGGCGGCGGCGGTCTAATACGATTATGCTCACTGTATTAAAGTATTATTCTTTCTTTTATAAGAAAATAAACTTAAATTACTTGATTAATGATCATATTATCATATCCAAACTAGGTGGTCCAAAACTAAAGTCAAGCGAATATGACATTTCCCTGAACAACACAAATTATACCACCTATATTATAGCTTCCTCCGTAAATAAAAGTTGTCATGCGCGTAGCCAAATAAAGTGAGCTCTTTATTGTTTCTGATAGAGCTCTACGCGTAGCTACACGAAATCTGATCCACTTTTGAATAAAACCTTGTCAAAACTCACAAGCACGCACACAATGTATGGGTTTCATTATTGTAACATGCAAGTTTTATTTAAGGGGGCGATATACCAGAATGTCTCCTAAAACGCGACATTATAATTCTTTTTCTCGGCATTCCTAACAAAATCATGTTTAAAAATATTCATCGGAGTTGGTATATGAAAAAAGAATACGTTCTTTTTAATCCCCGACGAGAGGGTGCTATTAGTTTGTAGTGTGTAATTTTTATCTGTCTGTATGTGGCATCGTAGGTCCCACACGGCCGAATTTTATTCAGTGTTTTTCAATTAGGTTTTTTTGTTTGAAAGGTGACTTATCTAGAGTGTTCTTAGCTCTGTTTTGTGAAAGTTTGTGCATCCGTATTCCAGATAGATCGTCGAGGCATATTCGAAATTTAATTATTTCTATTTTATATCGAGAGACGAGACGAGCAAGTCGCACAAAGAAATTATATATATTAAATATTTTTCCTTTTGAAACTATTTTACTTCAATCCGAATCACAATACTTGAAAGTTATTTTATGACGTATTTTAAATTGCAATGAAACCATGAAAAAACAAATAGGTATCGTCAAACAAACAAAGATAATCAAGAGTGAATAGGTGTATTCTAGGCAAGCATGCTACATATTTCGCCGCATCATTACTTTCCATCAGCTGAGATAGTGATCAAATGCTTGCCTATCGAGTATAAAAAAAAAACAAAAAAACAATGTGTAACAGCAATTTTTTCGAATAACCAAAATGCAACTTCAGATGTTTCAATATAAGCGAGATAATTGACTATTCGTAGTTACATACATACGAAAGATGCTCGCGTTGACATACATCTGGCCCTTAACATGCGAAGTGGTCGCATGCGTGAGCATTGGGCATGACATGACACATAAGGTTAAATTATACACGCTGAAAGCTATGGCGTTGTCCTGTGATGTAATGCCTCGGTATAGAATAATTTAAACGCAAGCAAAGGTTTAAAAAATCCGACTTCACCGCTTTATTTTCGGAACTCTTAATCAGATTAAATTAATTAAATACACATTATTGAGGATAACTCAAAAACTATTGGTCAGATCTCAAATTTAAATGGAAACACATGGGAAGCACCAGCTTTCAAACAAAAAAATATCAAAATCGGTTCACCTAGAAAAAAGTTCCGAGGGAAACACAAAAAAAATCTGTCGAATTGAGAACCTCCTCCTTTTTTTAAAGTCGGTTAAATATGAGTTTTGTTTTTTTTTATGTACGATAGGCAAGCGTTTGACCACAATTTCACCTGATGGAAAGCGATGATGCGGCCGAAGATTTAGCATGCTTGCCTAAAAGGTACCTATTCATGTTTAATATTAAAGTTTTTTACCGATATAACTAAGTAAAAAAAAGTGTTCTGTTTAAGACGAATTGTACAGTTTAGAGGTAGTCTTCGAAATACTTCGGATTTATGTAAATTGTGGTATAAATATTAGGTTAATAATGTGTATATCTGTTTTGAATTAATAAATGAATTTGAATTTGAATTAGTATACCATATTCAAATTCTGGATATAAAATTTTTTTATTTGAACTTGACCGTTCCCAGCTAGAAAACCACGGCATGATCAAGACCGCGCTGGGCATAGCGAAACAAGAAGGCGTGTTGAAGCTTTGGACTGGCCTAATGCCTATGTTCCAACGGCACGCCATCTACTCAGGCTGCCGGTTGATCTTCTATGAGCAGTTCCGTGACGCGTTCAAGGATGAGAACGGAAAAATCTCACTAGGGACTGCTTCAGTGGGTGAGTGCTTGAGTGCTTTCGGAATCATTAAACGTTTTTTTTATGCTCGACAAGCAAGCATTAGACCACTATCTCACCTAATGGAAAGCGATGATGCGGCCGAAGATGTAGCATGCTTGCCTAGGATACCTATTCACTCTTGAAGACTCCCAGATTATACCGTTCGGGGAACAATGACGGGGGCAATGAGTTCCACTCCTTTGCAGTACGGATAACAAACGTAGAAGCGAAATGCTTCGAGCGAACTGGAGATATGTCAACCATAAATGGGTGACGTTAGCCAATTTGTCTTTTTGTTAGATGATAAAACGGGCATGGGGGAATTAACTCGTGTCATTCCTGCGCACAGTCACTAAGATGTAAACGATAGAATACGTTTGAATGTATTTGTGAAAGTATTTACAAAGCGCCACCAAGACTCACAACGTATGTGTGCGCGCTGAGCTGGCTGTCAAACAATAATAAATCCAAGGATTTGTTGCTCGACTAGCGACGTCATTAATAATCTATTATTATTAGTTTAGAGGGGCGCGCTATGTTATCGTAGTTTATCTCTATTGTGGTCGTAGGAATGTTTCGCAGATTCAACCTATGGAAGTATTGATCTTTGACAGTCATTGAACCGCCAAGCATAGCGCGCATGTTACTGAATTTGAAGACCCAATTGGCGCAATGGGCACTGCCTTCTGCGCCCTGCATCCGGTGTTCGATTCCCGGCAAGACCACAATTTTGCTTCCCAAGGGACTTTTGTGCTTATGGTACTTGATGTGAATGTGTGAAATTACGCGAATGTAAATAATGCGAAACATAAAACTAAGTTTGGTGTTATTTAAACCGTATTTAGCCCTAGGTCTTTATTGAAGGTATTCAAAATAGAGAATTCCCCTCGAGGATGAAGCTTGTCTCTGTCTTGAATGGCTTGAACCCGTCTCTTTACTCAGGACTCTACATACTTAACTCGCTCGCTTCGTTCGGGATTCAACTCTAGCATCCCTCGTTACTATCAGGATTCAATATACCGCCCGTGACGATGACGTAAGACCCCTTGGTGTGTAATCTAATATTAACATTCTATGTGGCACTGGACTGTATAGGTAAGCGTGGCCTCTACCATCAGGCGAGTGGAGTTCAATAGTTATATTTCGAGGAATTTTATAAGAGTTAAAACTAGATGAGAATGAATAATTGAATTTATCAAAAACAAGCAAATGATCGCAAGGATCATATTTGTACTTATTGTTCGTATAATGTTGACTTATCTTCACGAGTACCTAATATCTATCAATATATAAATAAATAATCGTGATAAAAACAAAGTAATATGGTTTCAACTCGCAAACAAATATCTTTTAAACGCTTGCATTACAACAAAGGTTTTGTAGTGTATATTCAAAACCTAATGAATATATTTTGTACCAATTGAATATTCGATTTACTCCGTAAAATTATAAAAACGTTTTCTTAAACTGGCTTACAAAGTTTGCTGTAGCTACCTTCTCATTCTCGAAACATCCAGTGAACCTTCCTTTAATTGTAGCTCAGGATTACATCCCTTTAAAATGGAAATACTACCTTAGAAATGTATGAGCTTAATGATTTAAATCCTTACAAATCAGCTTACTTACGTACCTCTGTATACCCGAAGCAGGCAGTATTTTGGAGTACCTATTTATGCGTTCAACAGCCCCAATTCCAACCCTCTTATTCCAGGTAGATTAGTATTTCGACTATTTCGTTAAAAGCTTTTATAAGTGCCTAGTTGGTTATAGAAATAGTAGTCGGTGTTGTTAAAACATTGTGTTAGAATGATGTAAACTAACTAAACATCAATCCTAATAAAATCGAAATTAAGTTCTAACTAAGATGTATTCAGGCGTGCTGGTGAACGATTTGCATATTTTTTGCCATAAAAACATCATTTATTAGGTAGGTACATTTCCTCAATTGTGGTGAGTGGTGGCTGTTTGTGGAACTAATCAATTAAGCGAAACATTTCGAGCAAGGTTACGCGTGACCACGCTCTATTGGCGAGACAATAAATGTCTCTGTCGACATAAACTATTTATACTCATTAGCTTTCACAGGAATCCAGCTATAGTTAAAGAGCTGAGTAATTACTACGCTTTTCTTAACAAATTATAGAGAACAAAAGCAAGTCGTATTTTAGTAGTTACCATAGCACTCGTTGCGCGATAAGCCTGTATGATAGTAATCAAACGAAATAAGAAAGACGGCGTTCTTTACGACCCCTTTTTTGATGTAAGAATTTTATTGGATCCGTTTTTTATGGTTGTTATGTCTTAAAAAAACCGACTTCATCGTTTATATTTTGGTTTTGGCTTGATCGATTTCGATACATTTTTTTATGGGACCATCTATGAAGTATAGGTACTCTACCAAACAAAACAAAAATCATCAAAATCGATTCATAAATAATTGGCGGAGATATCGCGTAACATACATATATGAAAAAAAACATACATTCGAATTGTGAACTTCCTTTTTTGAAGTCGGTTGAAAAGGAGGAAAAATCCTGACACATGTCCACGCGACAAGCCAGCAAACTTGCTGGCTTGTCGCGTGGCAATAATATAACTATATTATTGCCAAATTGCATCTATAGCGTGATTAAGCACCAAACAAATTGAACAACTAAACAGAAACAAACAAGCATCTAAATTACGCATTAGTAGATTTTAAGGCAGCTCGGTGTGGTTAGGCCTAATCCGTTCAGCCGTTACACATGAAGAGAAAGAAATATACTTACACACGTACACATTCAAAATAAAAATAGTTTTTTCACATGCCCCAAAGGCAAAAAAAAAGGCATGAAAGTTGATGACTCTACTGCCAGATTCGCAAAATTACAGCCATCTCGAGAAGAACATTTACGCACTTACACACAAACTTTTGGATTTATAACAAACTAGTCGTGCCCCGCGGCTGCGCCCGCGTTTATGAAGTTAAAAAGTAACCTATGTGTTAATTTTAGCCCTAATGAGGAACTCATTAAATTTAATGACTACTGCCAGATTCACAAAATTACTGCCATCTCCAGAAGAATAAAAATATGCGCCGCCGAGTTTCTTACCAGGTAGATACTCGGCGGCGCATATTATTATTCGTTTATTTAACACTCTTAATAATTATATTTACCTAGGTATAATGTATAAAATGCAGTCGCCAGAAAGCGCTTGTGCAGTTTGCCTCCATGCATTTTTTTTCATTCATGCCCGTTTTATTACTGATTTAAACTTTCCCAGTGGTAATTCAGTTACAATTTTAGGAATTTTATTGTAAAATGTAACCCCATTTGCCATAAAAGATTTATTTATTTCGCTTAATCTAAATGCATCAGTAATATATGGGAAGTCCCTCAGGCGGGCTAGCTGCGGGATCCTTGGCGCAGCTGATCGCATCACCCACTGACCTGGTGAAAGTGAATATGCAGGCTGAAGGTCGCCGGTTACTGCAGGGGAAGAAACCGCGGTTCAGCAACTGCAGGCAAGCTTATGCAATGCTGTACGCGGAGAGCGGGATACTTGGGTTTTGGAGAGGTGAGTAAATGCAAGATTTAAATTTATCATCAAAGAAAGTCTTTCTTTCTTTTCAACCGACTTTAAAAAAGGAGGTTCTCAATTCGACTGTGTTTTTTTTTGTTTGTATGTTACGCGATATCTCCGCCAATAATGAATCGATTTTGATGTTTTGTTTGTTTGGTAGAGTATATTTCAGAGGTGGTATATAAATTTTATCGAAATCGGTCAAACCAAAACCGAAATATAAGCGATGAAGTCGGTTTTTCTAAGCTTTGCTTGCGTTTCAATTATTCTAGGAGACATACATAAGGTTGTTTCCTAATTTCATCAAAATATATATTATATAAATATATATATATATATATATATATAGCCTGTGTATTTGGCTAAGTAATTTAAATTAAACTTAGATTAATAGAGTCATCAATAACTAAGAATATGTCTATTAGCACTTTTCTTGTTTCTATTTGTTCATGCGTTCTTTACGGTAATGGGTACTACATTACACAAGAAAGTAATGGAGAAGAATAGATCCTTGTTGTGATTAAGATTTTATAATAGCTTATGCGTCATGTCAGATTATTATCAAACTAAGCCAGACGTTGCTTCGTCCACATCCTCGTCCGAAGAAGATCTTGATTGTCCACAAACTGGGATGTGGTTCCATTTACATGTCCTTTCCTAATTATTCATAATATATATACATACTGTTAGACCTATAATTTGAATATATTGAAGTCCCGCAATCATCTCTCTGGCGACCCAGTTGGCGCGGTGGGCAGGTCTCTGCCCTCTGCGCCGTAGGTTCTATTCCCGGCAGGAGCAAAATTTGAATTGTACTTATTGGAACTTTGATGTCTTTAACTTTGCAGAGAAGCCGTTAAAGTTGTAACTTGGTTGCCTGTAATACTTGCACGTGTGCGTTTGATTGGCGTTTGACTATTTTTTTATTAAAACTATCGTGAGTTGTATTCATATTGATTAAGTAGTCGTTGTACTCACGTATTGTTTAATTTAATCGATGAACTCGACCGGTGTTCGAGCGATTTAGACCTTCGTTTGACTAGTCTTCCTGTACGTGTGTGACTGAACTTCTCCTAAACGGCTGAACCAATTTTGATGACATTTTTTTGTGTGTTTAGGTGGATTCAAGAATGGTTTAAATTTGCAATTCGATCCTAAATAATATTTTTTTAATTTACGCGGGCGAAGCCACGGAGAACAACTAGTATTAGTTATATGAAATAAAACTTTTTATATTCTTTATTGTACACACACTGACCAAAATTCTTACAATAAGACCATAACAAAAGATGTACAAAGGCGAGCTAACCCTTCACAGAGTTTTCTCCTAGAAAACCCTTAAGTAGGATATAATTTATAAGAGCGAGTAGGTTGGTGTGTACATAGAAATATGAATAAAGTTCATGAAAGTTTTTTAATAAAATTTTCGGAACTTCATGATATTTCCTTAATTTTCACTCGTTGAATTCCAGGGGCGATACCAAACGTGCAACGGGCCGCCTTAGTAAACATGGGCGACTTGGCTGCATACGATTTCACCAAGCAGTACCTGATCAAAGAGTTCCAAATGGCAGACAACGCGATAGTTCACGCGACGGCAGCGTTCACCGCGGGATTCGTAGCCGCTGTACTGGGCACTCCGGCTGACGTCATGAAGACGAGGTTGATGAACCAGCCCGTTGGGCCAGATGGGAGGTATGCTTCTGTCTCTTTCTGTTTATAACAAGACGAGGAGGGAAGGTGAAGCTTCACGCAGCTGCAGCTTTTTCGTTGGCTGGGCACACCAGCTGATGTTATGAAAAAGTCCGATATAATTGAAACGCAAGCAAAGCTTAAAAAACCATCTTTACCGCTTATATTTTGGTTTTGGCTTGATCAATTTCGATAGTATTTTTATGGGACCACCACTGAAGTATAATCTACCAAACAAAAAAAAATTAAATTGATTTATGATTGGCGGAGTTATCACGTACATACAAAAAACAATACAGTCGTTTTGAAGTTGATTGAAAAGACCCACAGATTTATAGACATGAAAATAGCAAATTGAAGGGGAAAAATTTTACGACAAGGTTCGTGAAATTATAAGTATAATAAATATATAAACTAATTGCTTATTTTTAGAAGTCATGTTTTTGTAATTTATTATTTCTTACTATTTTGTAATAAATTATTATAAATCCAAAAGTTTGTGTGTAAGTATGTTTGTTGTCTCTTCACGCTGTAAAAGCTGGACGGATTTGGAACGTACATAGCTTATACCTAGAATTAACATATAGGCTACTTTCTATATATGATAAACGCGGGAGAAGCCGCGGGGCATGGCTTATATTATACTAGCCGTACCCCGCGGCTTTGCCCGCTATTATCAAGTTAAAACATAGTGTTTGTAAACTATGTGTTAATCCTAGGTATAATCTATGTACATTCCTAATTTCATTCAAATCCGTTCAGCCATTGAATCGTGAAGAGGGAACAAACATAATTACACACTTACACACAAACTTTCTTATTTGTAATATTAGTAAACTTAAGATAAGGCGTAATACATAAAACAGATCTTCTAATCTCCCTATCACATAAAATTTAGGCAAATACATAAAGATAAATTCTGTTCTCTCGATCTTAACTAACAAGTATATTTAAACTAATTAAATATAATATTTGTGTGCTTGCACGTACCACACGTCAATAGATAATATGATGTTTTACCTGAAAATAAAACAATTATTATATGCGAAACCTTATTCTAGACCTTAACAGTGAGATAACATCACTTCCGGAACGACGTCACGACCTCTTTTGTCTCCCTCACATCCGGCTCCGCCCCACTTGAGCCGGGGGTGGGGGGGTGAGCTTGCCCGAACTGTCAGGCGCGCTCCTCACATTGCATCTCACTTTCGGTGGACAAGATAAAGAAGTCCACCAGGCAGGATTCTAAATATAGGTCTAGAATAAGGTTTCGCATATAATAATTGTTTTATTTTCAGGTAAAACATCATATTATATGCTACGAACCGTTATTCTAGACCTTAACAGTGAGATGTGTTTATTATCGCCTGGTGGCAAGCTAAAAAGTATGCCAATGTGTGAATAAATATAATTGATAGTACCAGGTACTTTATAATGTGTACCTAGGTTATGCAAATCTATGATATATATCCCATGAATTGGTGTACCTACAGAACAGAGGGATGAAACTCACCTTGAAATTAGAATAATTATACTTGTAACTCACGACAAATACATACATTTTATTATTATGGTACCTTAACTAAAATAATGTTATGACAAGGAATTAACAATCGTAAATGTTAAAATGACTATTAGTTACAATGCTATCACATGCATAGACAGGTAGGTAAAGAATTTGATCATTTATTGATCTAATAACAGTTTAGCAATGACACTTGTATATATATTGTTATATATGTTTATGCTACAGTGCTTCAATTCGAATAGGCTCACACGTAGGTATACGTCATAAATTTACCTTGAGAGGCCATTGTAAAAATAAAAGCACTTAATTCAAACATCAAGTTATTGCAAGTACTGAAGTAGTCCAAGTACAAAGTATGAAGAGGCTTCAATACTTGCCTCTTAAAATCATCTTTACCGAAACCGAATCATTATTACATGATTACTATAGAGATTTAGGTGCGGGGGTTCACATTGAAGACACGGGGAACTCAATATTGAAGCACTTTTATTAAATACAACCGGTACATTAGCTCACACACAAAAGAAACAGCACGCGGTTAGCGTGTGGCACAACGCGGGGAGTGCGGGGGAATGTTCATACGTCTGCCTTGGTCCGGCTCTCGATGGCACTGACTCAAGCGATGCCGCCGCGCCGGCCGCTACTAGCAGCCGACCGCCGCGCCGCTCGCGCACTCTCTCCTCCTCCCCGAATAGATTATTGCATACCCTACGAGATGAAAACACATTCCTTACGTCTACATCATTAAAAAACAAGACATATCTACAACAAGACATTTATTCTATTAGATCTGTAATCTCCATAATAACTGCAACGGCAGGTTTATACTTGTGGAGTAGGTAGACCCAAAGAAAGGATGTCAATAAACATGTTTAAATTCGTTTTTGATCTTGGGTCGATAATTAAATGTGCAAAATTGTGGGCTTGACTACTACATTCGAGAAGCAATAAGAAAACCGTACCTTATGTAAGTACTCATCTGAAATATTATTTTAAAGGAATGGTTGATCACTTATCCATTCAAGTACAATAAAATTATAAATGTCAAGACTGGGATCTATAGCTAATCCTTTCGTTATATATCTGGTCTACGTGACCGTTACACACAGGCTAAGGTAAAACTCTTATTGGCACTCCATTGGAAAACGTCGTTGTGGTAATTCCTTATGGTAATTAAAAATAAAATATTTAAATAATTTTAAATGCATTTAAGCAAGAAATGAACGAGTGCTTAACTAAGCAAAGGGAGCATGTGAATGTGATTGATATATGATCAACATTATCATTATAGCCAAATACCACATAAAACTTTGTACTAAAATGACGGAGAAATTAAGAATGTGATCAACCATTAAAAAAACATCAGAAATGTTCCGCTATCAGCTCTTTCGAGTTCCAGACGCCAAACCACCGAGTAAGTTGAAGCTTTTACTAAGTATCAGAACCGTATGAGACGAACATAGCGAAAAAGAAAGTGTGTGCTCGTTGAAGCGAGAAAATCTATCTGCGTTTTAAAATTTACAATGTCTCTTCCTAAGCCGTTTCAGAAGAGTACACTTACTGGACAGTTTGTGTAATGATAACAGGATGGTGTACATATTGTTAACCAGCGTAATGTAACACACTAAATAAATACAGCTATAACACACTAAATAATGCATATATGAATATACAATTACTATGGAATGTATAAATAGTAACTTCACTACGTATGTGAGTATCGGTAAACCCCCACTAGTACATCAGATTGCAGTAACGTCTTTGGTGCTTAGAAGACATAGTGCCATCTAATAGGTTCCACTGTAACGCATGAGACAACGGTCGTTACAAGGTATGAAACAAGAACTGATTGCATTCTTTGTATCTATTAAGACCAAGTACTTACTTAAAAGAAAAGACTTCGTTATTTCAGTTAGGTAGTCTGCAAATTAACTGCAAGGAATGGCAAGTGAAACAGATACCTTCAGTTACTAACTAGGCCGAAACCGTAAAGTTTAATATGCTTACCAGGTATTATCAGACTCCACCAATTTGCTTTTAGATTAGAGCGAATATTTTTGAGCCATATTTACTTCTTATACCCGGGCAAATACGTGGAGTTTAGGCTTGGATTCCATTTGATAATAAATGACTTTGGTTGGGATCAGAATAGACTTCTCATAGTTCACAATCCACCCGATCGAGGTTGGGACATGAATATCTTCCGCAGCTTAGTCCTTCAAGAAAAACAATCCCCGGTTGGCATCAGAAAAAATGAATTAAATTCATTTATTGGCCATTACAACTGACTGTTACACAAGGCAAGTCAATGTTACAGAATTATTTGCAATTGTATATTAAAAATTGTGACACACTCGAACGAGGTTAGGACTTGAATAGCTTCCGTAGCTTAGTCCGTCAAGGAAAAACGATCTTTAATTGGAGTCAGGCTAGACTTCTGATACTTCATCACTCACTCGAATGAGGTTAGGACATAATAGCTTCCGCAGCTTAGTCCGTCTAGGAAAAACGATCCTTAGTTGGCGTCAGATTGGACTTCTGCATCACTCACACGAACGAGGACTTGAATAGCTTGTCGAGCTTGGTTCGTCCAGGCAAGGCGATACTTGTTTAGTGTAGTCGCTCTGGGTTCGATTTCTAGTCCAACGCGTACAATACCTACTAGAACCGACGGTAGATGGGCGCCGGCGATAAATACGTAAACAAAATATCCGGGTCAATGTACATTCTGATCACAATTCGATCGCTTACAATAAGTCCGATCCGAGAAACAAAAAATTAAAATGTTTGGTTTCAATACCAAGTAAAGTTTGATATTGTTTAGATTATTGCTAAATACACGCTCAGCTACCGGGGTACTGTTAAAATATTTTAAAAAGCGAGGGTATTATAGCCAAAGAAGCAATTCGGTAATATTATTAAAATGTAGGTACATTTCAATAAAGTCTCATAAAAATATTATAATACAATCTAATTACGAATGTGCAACTTACCCTCATGGGTTTTTTTTTATCATTTTCGTTTTGTGAAATAAGCAAATTTGAATTCGCATCGAACCTGACCGCATCCCCTCTGCTTGTCTCTCGCTCGATGACCGCGGTGACTCGACGGTGTGGGGCTGGGTTACACGACGACAACGGTGAAGATGACGAAGATATCAGTGGTGAAATTAGCGGAGGCGGGCGACCCCGTTCACCTACTTCAATCTTGAAAAAATATTACGAGTGCTACAATAACAAAATAAAAGCACAAATTAGTCACGTTTAAATATTATAAAAGTTAAATTGTTAACATTTAAATATTTTTTAAAATAAAAATTATAAAGAAGTTTATTACTTTATAATAAAAATTTAAATTAATTGTTAAAATTATAACATTAATAGAAATTATAACCAACAGCAAAGCTGTTACCCGCTTTTAAAGAGGTGTGTTCACGCCGAAAGCAAATGCCAATGTGAGGAGCGCGCCTGACAGTTCGGGCAAGCTCACCCCCCCACCCCCGGCTCAAGTGGGGCGGAGCCGGATGTGAGGGAGACAAAAGAGGTCGTGACGTCGTTCCGGAAGTGATGTTATCTCACTGTTAAGGTCTAGAATAACGGTTCGTAGCATATAATACATACAATGCGTTCTATAGAAGTTTTGCAACGATCAACAAAGGCAGCGCACGTTTGAAAGGTTTTATTAAAATGTTATGTTGGTACTTCTCATTGTGACACTCTTACCTACTTACATCAATAATTAAAACGCATACAAAGATTAAAAAAACTGACTTCACCGCTTATATTTTGGTAAAATGTTGCCTTGATCAATTTCAATAAAATTTATATGGGACCACCTCTGAAGTACCTATAATCTACCAAACAAAAAACTATCATCAAAATCGATTTATAATTGGCGGAATTATCGAGTAAGAAACATACAAATAAACATTTGTATTGAGAACCTCCATTTTTGAAGTCGGTTGAAAATAAAACTTGTCCAAGGCTACAATCATTAAGAGTTATTAGTCGAAACAATAGAAGCGTAATAACCTTCTAGAATGCAAACAAATATAAATAACTAGACGTTCCTCGCGGCTTTGCCCGCTGTTATCAAGTAAAACGTAGCCTATGTGCTAATTCTAAGTATTATTCTCCTAATATTATAACCCTAATCCTAAGTATGAGCTATATACAATCCAAATTTCATCCAAATCCGTTCAGCCGTTAAAGCGTGAAGGGGGAACAAACATACTTACACGCAAACTTTCGGATTTATAATATTATAAAATATAAAATAAATATTAAATTGACTTAAGAAATGTAAATGTAAGTGTAGTAATTCGTTTTTGTCTCAATAAACAAATTAAATTTAATTTAATTTAATTAATAAATAAATTATTGTATGTAGGCAACTTGTGATGATGGCCAAAAAACAGTACCTAAGTATTATATTTGTACGTGTTTTTCGATTCCATTTATTTTTGACCAAGGAAATAAAGACTATAAAACCGACTTCAAAACTTTTTATGGGTTGGCTTTGAAATTCTGATCCGCAAATGTTGTGTGACGAAAAGTCGTGAGTGTAAATACTGTGATGAATAATTAAAATGTTGGGAAACATAGCAAAAAACACGTACAAATATAATATTTAGGTACTGTTTTTTGTACAGTTTACAGGGATGTAATACAAAATTTCATTTCATGTCTTTACGACACACCCTGTTTTAATTAAATCATTTACCTTCAGGTTGGTCCCATAGAAATTTTAGTTTCTTTTTTATGCAGAATAGGCAAGCGTTTGACCACATCTCACCTGATGGAAAGTGATGATACGGCCAAAGACGTAGCAAGCTTGATTAGAATATACCTAGACTTGAAGACTCCCAGATTATACCGTTCAGGGAACAAAGACACGGGTAATGAGTTCCATTCGCTGTGTTACGCTTATCTTTTTTTTAATTTGTGTTCCTCCCGGGAATCTAACCCGTCACCCGCAGCATAGAAGACAAACATGTAACCAACGCCATCGGGCAGTTCAGTCACTTACAGCCATCTTCAGACAGGGACATAGGTAACAATGTATATGATTTCATAATGCAACACTTTGTTCATAATGCATTTTGATGCATAACGTAAACAAATATCAACAAAGTACTGATTACTTACGTAGGTATGTAAACAGATAAGACGCTTCACCGAGTTTTGATTCAGTTTTGCCTAACTAGCCCTCAGCTGGCTGCAATACGGTCGAGGTCAAAAGAACGGGGTCAAAGTCAAGCTTGCGTAGGACAAAACCACTGTTACAAACCCAAGAATGCGTTCTCTTTCTAATACCAGGTATCTGAAAGAGACACCGTATCTTAATATAGCCAAGTGAAAGTTCAGCTTAGACTTTGTACCTATTCATGATTAATTTTGTTGGCTACGCAGATTATTACGAATTCTCTTCGAGCTTGCTCGTTAAGCTCTGAATAAAAAATATTTTCGCGCAGCTGTATCCTTTGAGGATCATTTCATTAAACTTGCTAAAAATATACTCTGAGCTGCTTCCATGCTAATAAACACTTTATTCATCGTGAAATAAAGTATACATTAGTTTGAAACAAGTTTTACTTAAAGCATTTGTAATTACCGATGTTGATTGCGTGGTGTTGCCTATAAAACCAGCACGTGGTTACAAATATGAGAGAATAAAGCAATTTGTTTTGCATATTATTTTGTAACTTATACGATTTTTGTTAATGATTTTCCTATGCGTTGTTTCCCTCACGTACATCATGGCTTTCGTAGAAAATAACATTAATCTGTACTTACACACGCAACATGTTTTACAATAATGAATTCTTGTTATGTAGTAGGTACTAAACCTATTTATTAAATGCATGTATCAAGATGGTATAAAGTAAAAAAGTCCTACAAATACAATTCGTTTTATTATTTGACCACGTTTATTATTATTTTGTATACATAGTTACGTGGAGAATTTGTAAAAGGTAGGTATCGCCCATTATCCATTGGTAGGACTAACTGTTGATACAAACGTATAGGTACTTGATCTATCGTCTTCCATGTTGAATGTATGGCTGAATCCAAGCTGAATCCTACTACCTATCCACGTTTCTAGTATTTTTTTTTGCTAAGATACGACAATCATTTCGTTCGCCTTATAGTCGCCTGAACCTCCGGAATCTTGATTTTTATTTTATATACTAGCTGCGCCCCGCGGTTTCACCCGCGTTGATAATGATGAAAAGTGATGATGATGATGATGATGAAAAATAGATGTTGGCCGATTCTCATAGATACCGGATAAGCACAAAAAATTTCATCAAAATCGGTCAAGCCGTTTCGGAGGAGTATGGTAACGAAAACTGTGACACGAGAATTTTATATATATAGATTAGTAAGTCTAAAGTATCTAATACGAGGCGCCTAAGATATTTGGGATGATGATAGGTAGGTAGGTACTGTACGGTTTGCATAATAGTTCAATCAAAAAGTCCCTGCAATCTTTATGCTTGTTAAAACGTAGATTAATTCATCTTACCTTTGTAAAATAAAATGAATAATGTAAAATACGCACAAGACACGCTCAAATAAAACCCGTCATCCTTTGTACTGCGAAATATCTTACAATTAATCATTTTACAGGGGCACATTGTACCGCGGCATGATCGATTGCCTGCAGCAATCTGTGAAGAATGAAGGGATCCTATCGCTTTACAAGGGGTTCCTGCCTTTGTGGATGCGGCTCGGCCCCTGGGCGCTTATCAACTGGATTGCTTTTGAGAACGTCATGCTTGCTATAGGAGGGAAGACGTTTTAAATTGCATGGATTCGATTTATGCAGACATGTGGTGAAAAAAGGAACTAGTTGAAGCGGTGACTCCGATCTTTTGCCGAAATAATGATCTCGTGTTAATGCGGACAACATTCAGTTATGATCGTAAAAATTTACGCGACAGGTGCCTATTGATAAACGAACAACCATCACAGTTTAGTGTCGTTATTTCTTTTGTGATATTCACGTCTGAATATTAACTGTTTACGATAGATACCCTGTAATTATCGATTACGAGGCATCATTAAACATAGTTTGTGTTTTACACAAAATGTATAAATAGGTAAGTCTGGCAACCTCACGGAATATAAGCCTGTAAGTACCTACTGCTCTATCGTAGTGATAGTGAACCTTAATCGGCGCGTGGTAGAAATCGATATTGGTCTACAATGATTTTAATGTACGTGTCGCACATTTTACAGTGTTGCGGTTGTCTTGCATGCCACGTTCATTTAAATTCTTGTAGTGTACTATACACCCCTCACCGTTGTAATCTTTCCTTTGACCATCGTTTCTGCAGCAAGCAACGAACTCGCGTCTTTTCGCCAAACTTGGATATCGAATCCCTGGGCAACTAGTCTATAAGTTAACCAATGCCTTAGTTAAATGACCAGTTAAAAGTAAGTTTAGTCGTTGAGTTTCTGGTCTGTGTTTCCAGCAATTATTGGCGTACTTAAGCAATTGGTTGATTGAATTCCAAGGCTACATGTAAGATGAAATAAATTTAAGTTTGTTGATCTGAGCGTGTATTTTATGGTGGTTGTTTTTGTATTCTATAGTCGTTAGAGAGTGCTGCTGGGTGCATCTTGTCCTTATAAGTATGGTTAATTTTGTCTAAGAGAAATACGATCAACTTCAAATAAAAACTAAAGAAACGTATTATTATTTTAACTGTTAATTAAACAAGCGATCTTTTAATTACCTGCTGTTTAGAGACGCCATTACAAACGAGTTTTTCTCTTCATGCATATAAAAAACAGTAGTTTTATTGAATTAATGTACGGGGTACACTTCTCATGTTGGAATTTGCACTTGTTTTTTAGGTTCCTACATCACCTGGCATATATTCAAAGATAGTGTAATCAATCACAAATATAATTATGATGCAGCAACAATCTATATATACAATGTAGGTTATTAAAGTTAATGCGTTTATGGGGGTGCTATTCCATCCAATTTTTTTTAAACATAAACGCCTTCACACTCAGCCCCACACTAAGTTCTATGACTTGTGTCGTGGGTGCCGGAAACATTCACATCACACACACAATCACAACCAGAACCAGAAAAAATCCTTGGGGAGAAAACATGTGTTTCCGCTGGGAATCGAACCCGATACCCCTGCTTAGAAGGTGAACGCTCAATCAACTAAGCCAGTGGGCAGTTCAAAGCATTTCATTTTGTTTACGGTTATATTTTTGTTAACCAGAATAGATCACATATTATTAAAGTATATTCAGATGAGTACTTCGCGTAATCCCATGCAGCCTTAGGAAAACTAAAATAAGTTAAAATGTACGAGAAAAAAATTAGTCCTGATAAAGCTTAATCGTCTACATTTTAATAAATAATTATTTCATTCTTTGAATAACAAAATTTATGGTTTACTTGCAAATGTATCATGCATATGAATATTGACAATATAACTAAAATTATGAAATGTATTGGAATCACAATAACATAAATCTGTGATTAGTCATAAGCTACGTATTAGTTATTTAAATAAAATAACTTAGTATTGTAATAGATAATGTGCGTTGTAGAAAAATGTTAATAGTAATCGTTATGTTGATAAGAACAAAAAATGTGATGTTATTTTAATATTATGAGAATAATGGATTAAATTTTATTGACTGTTGGAATAACTGTATCATTTCGCGAAATGAAACTACAAAGTACAATATTAAATTTATTAGTAAAAAATATCATACATCTTCCACAATATTGGAGAATCGTAACTTAAATTATTTAAATATTTGAATATATGATTATAGCACTTTCCATTTCTGATTACTTTTTTTTTTCATGCACTTACATGTCTACAGCGAAAAGCACAATTTAAATGGACATTATTTTTTATTAATCTTCTTCACAACATGCGTTTCTTACGGGTGTATCATACCTTATCCTATATTACACACAGTTTTAAATGCTTCGCAGAAAATTATTTCCATTGTAAAATAATCAGGTTAAAATAAAACTTCGTTCTTAAAATTACTCGGTTAAAGATCTCGTCAATTATTAAATTCTATTATATTTCCATAAATATAGAAATTTTGGGTACAATATATTAACAAAAATAAATATCTACATTGGGTCAACGAGCACTCAAAGATTATTTTTTAAATTTCTCGACTTGACTAAATGTTAACGCTAACTAAGTACAATGACACTTGTTGGTGCCAATTTATTTATCGGGGCAACATAGTTACCGCGTTAGTGTCGGTTGTTAAGCAACTATGTCGTTTAAGTCCATGTAAACACGGTGCAAATCAACTTGAAGAGTGCAAATTTACTTGAAGAATGAAACCCAACGCGCCAAGTCCTAACTCTAGTTCTAAATAGTGTCTAACGGCATCGATCTAAAGGTACAAGTCCGTGACCGACCGCAGACTACAAACTGCAACTGCAAACTGCAAGCGACACTACTGGTTTGTATCAGTTTCATAAGAGATTCATGGAAACCGGCTGTAGTTTCACTTCCAGTTTGCATACTGCGTCGTTATCAGACTTGTATCATAATGTGTAAATCCCAACGTCCCTTACTCTTGTTCCTGAGGAATCAATCCTAAAGCATAACCAGAAATCTTCTATAGCAGGGGTCTAATAGTTAGGCCATATCTAAAGAACCCTTCAGAGTAAGATCACGATCCTTTTTTTTTTTTTTTTTTATGTTGAATAGGCAAGTATTCGACCACTATCTCACCTGATGGAAAGTGATGATGCGGCCGAAGGTGTGACATGCTTGCCTAGAAGATACCTATTCACTCGATAATATAATTAGATTATATTATTAGATTTTCCTTCGGTGGCGCTATTGCATTCTACATGTTCACATAAGTCTACAAGAAATTGATAATGTATAATGGTTATGGAATTCGAGACTCGTTGCAATTTAAAAGTTGATTTCCATCGTGTTAATGCGGTCTATCCACACACGTTAAACATTTTAGACAATTATAATTTAACATATTTACGGCCATCACTCACGTCATTTGATCGATATTGTCTAATTAGGTACCTAGGTTTCGAGCATGTACGATGCTCTTCTTCGGGATGAGTTTACGCCGCGAGATCGCGACGAAGGTCGACAATATCGATCGAATGATGTGTGTGATAGCCGTATTTTAATAATATTATAATGTTTACGGCCGATGAAATCATCCTAAACGATAGAATGAACACGTCAAAAGCGATAAAAGCGTCACAAAATACATACATTAAAAAATAGCTCACTGTACATCGTTTATCAAAACATAGTTATAAGAAATCCATACAAGTACGATATAAGGGGCATTTTAAATTGTGCGTAACACAAACTTTTCTGATCTGGGCCTGCGTACTGCTATCGACAGCTAAGCTTGGATGGCGCTAATGTATATTCACCTGACTATGGGCACCTAACAACATACCGCTGATACAAAAACTAAAATAGAACATACAAGTCGAACCTAAAAAATATGCTTAAACTAATTTATAAATGGTACATATTTGAAAATGAGCATTAAAGACTAATAAATGGATAAATAAATCATACTTTAAAAATCACATTACAAAAAAAAACTAGTTGAAGAGGGAAGGATTCAGCGGCGACTGAGTTGTTCCCTTTAACTTTAGTATTACTAACTTCTACAATTAACATTGTGGCACGTCATTGAGGACAAAAAATCACTATGCATCCAGCGAACGGTCACGATTATGAAAAACAATAAATTCGTTACAGAACATCAAAACGACGAAAACGTCACATTTTTGTACTACCGAATGACATATTCTTGCATACATTGCAAAAAATAAGGCAGTTACCAACTCGAGTAAACGGACAGACAAAATGATTACCATTACTTATAATGTTAAAACAAAATCGTAATCAAATAGCTGTAGGATAAGCACCTTATTACTCGTCGAACTAAATATGAAACCAAACTTTCCAAGCGAGACTTTGACTACCTATCATAACTCGCTTTTACGCTACGCTAACTCCTTAACTTACGCAACGAGCGAAACTAAGAAAACTATAACGTTTCCTTCGATAAGTTTTACCTAAGCTAATTGAATGTTCGATGTCTACATTGTGAGTTATTGTACACCGTTGAGATTATCGAAGATGGCGAACGAGCGCGAATAAACATCTAACAAAGCCTCGTTTGGATTCGCGTGGCCTTAGCGAGCTGAAATTCGCCAGACTGGAGTGCTCCTTTACTTCTAATGCGTGCATAAAACTAACATCTTTTTTTGAAGCTCGCTATGCAAACGGCTTTTTTAAAGTTTGACCTTTATTGCTAGTATAGAAGTTATTCGAGCATGTTCGCTGTCATTCCTTGATTTGCAGGCGATAATCTAAACGTCATAGATGACATAAGGTGGGTCAAAGTCCCGTCTGGCGGCGGTAGAACGTAAGGACACACAACACGATTTAGCGGCGATAGAGAGGCAAGGGTCGATGCGCGCAGTCACTATGAGTGGTAGGCCGTCACGTAAGAAGACGGGAATAGGCCGCGGCGGTGCGCTATCTCTCCCTGGAAACGAGATAAAAAAGGTATATATATATAAAAGCTATAGAAAATGTAGAGCGTTGGTTTTAAATAGTAAATATATGCATTTTTATGATTTTAATCGATGTTTACATAAATATAAAAGGTTTTCATACTCGCAGCCTCATACTAAGTTTGATGAAGTGTCATGGGTGCCAAGAACATTCATATCACACAGAACTAGAAACACACTTTTAATATACCTTAGTGAGAAAACTCGTGTTCCTGCCGGGAATCGAACCCAATACCCCGCTTAGAAGGCCAATGCGCACCAAACTAAGCCAACGGGCAGTTCGTTCACGTTAATAAGAGGCGGATACTAAAGTGTCATTCATAAAAACATTATATATCATTACATACTTAGCGATTAAGAATTACTAGATTTAACATTTCCCTCATCAAGCTCTACTCTGCGCTAAAGCCCACATTACCTTAAAGAAAAACTTCGAATGACATATATTACTAGAGTGGATATCAACCCATCTATTTACACGACAAAACAAAAATATAAACAGTGGGTCTATTCTGGTCGTCAAAATACGATTGTTCGAATTGATGCGACATCGATATGACAGTCGATTGGTTGAAATTTCAGTTGATTCGATGTTCATAACAAAAGAAAATCGTTCGATTTCGACGTCGATGTGACGCCCGGAATAGACCCCCAGATACCAACGTATTTTTTATCGCTACCAGGTACACTGTTAAATTTGAAAGTAGTGAAAGCCTATGAAATATTATTAATATACCTACTTAACTTTTGCTCATAATAATGTGACCATCACAAAGGTGTGCGTTAAATACGTGCCTACACATAATCACCCAATATCGGATGTTACACCACATGTTCTTTACATACTGTATTACAACTTATACATCATTTAATTTTGCATGGCCTTAAATGGTAAGCTGTAAATGGCTGACGCATACTGAGACAGAGCAGGGATTTAAATTATTCCATTTAAATGTTCGTAATCCGCCTGTTTGTTTGTCATTAGACGAGTAACCTGCTTATTTTACCTTGGTCCATTCCAAAAATGTAGTTGGACATGTCCAATTTATCAAGCTGAACATCTATAACAAGTTGCAATATCAAAATTTTGCACCGATTTTCACTAAACATAGCTAAGAACATCTTCGATCGAGTCACCTTTCAATCAAAAGAGAACAAAATTTCATTTTAACGGTACAGCCGTTTGGGAGATACGAGCTTAAAACACAACTATTTTATTTATGTATTATAGTGCATTGCCAAGGTAATACACGATAAGCGGTCAGCTCAGCATTTTTTATGCTTTCACACTCACAGCCCCACACTATGTTTGTATGTTATATGTATTGTATATATATTTTTGTTTATAATATTCTATTGTTGTTATAATATGTATAGAATGTCTATGATATGCACTTATTTATTTTAGTATATGAATAGTAATTATTTTGTTTAGTATCTTAATCCATTATTACGTAACTATGTGGTACACCTGAGTCCCAATACATTTTGCTATCTCCTCTCCATCCAAAGGTTGTCTGGAAGAGATCGCTTTAAGCGATAAGACCGCTCATTGTACTAGCCTAAGTTCGTTTTAATGTCTTTAATGTATTTTCCTCTATTTCTGGTGTACAATAAAGAGTTATCAATCTATCTAAATTCAATTACTTCTGCCGTGGGTGCCGGAAACAAAACAAACAAACAAACGCATTCACACTCACAGCCCCACACTAAGTTCAAAGACTTGTATCGTGACTTGGTCGTGCCGGAAACATTCACATCACACACACACACACATTACACCCAGAACCAGAAGCACAAATATCCCTTGGGAAGGAATTTGTGCTCCTGCCGGGAATCGAACCCAGGACCCACGGCGCAGAGGGCGGACACCTGTTCGCTGCACCAACTGGGCAAACATTCACATCACACACACAATCACTCCCAGAACCAGAAACACAAGCATTCCTTGTGCGGGGCGGGAATCCAACCCCATACCCCTGCTTAGAAGGCAGACGCGCACCTCAGTCAACGGGCAGTTCATATCATTATAACGGTAGGTATATTTTGAGCATGTCCATATTATTGATTTATTGATATAATAATGTTTAGTTTGTAAATAAAACACTTTCAACTTTGATAGCTTAGTAGTAAAGGAACCCTGATCGAGAAGGCCTCTGCTTTCTAATCCTTACAATGGCTTGAGCTTTTGGTGAAGTCTACATAAGCTGTCAGTGATGAAATGCATGATGGTAAAGTATTTTCTAATACTAGATAGCACTTAATACCAAAAATGGTCTCCGGCAGCTACCCTTGAAGCTTGGTAGCTACCAAGTACCGTACTAGCATGCTTACCAGACTCAAATCACCACCAGAGATAGTAGTCAAATACTTGTCTATTAGATACAAAAATATGTTTACCCACCTGCCACCAGTGTTGGTCTGTACGGTCTGTGACCGTGATGATGTCTCCACGTCGGAACTCAAGTTCGCCGGCCTCCTGCGGCGTGAAATCATAAAGAGCTTGCACCAGCACCTGCAACGAAAGGGGCTTTACAGTCTCATTGTTGTTTACTTCGAGATACGATGTTTAAATAGCCATCAGAAGATATCGGTGATTGGCATTGACATCATTGAACTGAATTATCTAAAAAGTCAGTCATCGTCGCGATCTCGCGGCGTGAAGTCATCTCGAAGGAGAGCATCGAACATGCTCGAAACCTAGGTCAGAATTTCCGATCAAATGACGTGAATACCGTATTACTAATAATATTATGAATGATCTACGAATATTGCTTAAAGCAAAATACTAAATATTTCGCCTTATCCTAATTTAGCAATATTTTATTAGCACAATTTTATACAAAGATTATTATATATGATGGCGTATGAGGCTGGTTTTCCTGCTTCTGGGCACCGGGAGAGACTAAGGCAATAATTGTGATTGGCCAATGCGAGATTTGGCTATACAATAGTGAATAATCACAACTACTGAAGGATAAAAGCTATGTAAAACTACATGGAACAGTACAGGAGGTACGTTGTTCGTTTATAAAAATCTAATTTCGTTTCGTTTTCTTCCATACATTGGGAGTAAATTTATGTACTGTTACTTAACTTTTTCTTTAGTAAAATAACGTATTTTGAATACACTACTACATTATCCTACGCTCCACCATTTATATCCCGATATATGACATACATTTTTATGTTTACGTTTGAATAGTGATTCTATGTAGGTATAAATATGTACTCGTATCTAAATAAGTCAAAAAGTCAAGTCACTAAACCTTTATCACTTGTTTTGGTATAACCCGTTCAAATAAAGAAAACATCTGAGATTGACAACAGCCGTAATGGCATTTCACTTCCACTTTTACCGTTAATCGCTTGTAGAAGCTAGATGCAATATCGGCTGCCGTCAATATCAGAACTTTTCTTAATTTGCTCGGGTTATATATCTACGGGTACGAGGTATATTATTGACATAGATATAGAGCACCTCTGCGTCCCGTTGACTTACAAAATCTGTTTTCTGCGAAGCTAACTTTTGATCTAAGGCATAGCTCTCGATCCAAATTATCATGAGATTTCATTTAAACGAATTCTATAACCCACGCTGATAAATAGCATCTAAAAAGAATGACAATAACTATCATGGTTGACGGTGATAGAATATGTGTGACACCATGTCTCACAACCACAACAGCTGCCATTTAGATCGTTCTCAAAACTGTATGTTTAACAAAAATATCCGGAACGGAATTTTAAGAATGATTGAGACCGGATTGAAATGTTCGGGGCTTAACTGTTTATTTATTAGCTATCTTTGTTGCGAAAGGTTTCAATTCGAAAACGACCAAACTACTGAGAAGTAATATTAATTTAAAAACGAACTCTTTTCTTGAAAGTTTCAATACTTAGTTATAGAATAATTAAATTTTGTGTGTCATGTTATCACGTGTGTATCTATATTATGTACTTACATTTTGTATATTTTCGACAGTCTACAAATTACGAAGAAATTACATTTACTTTACTATTGAAGTAAATTAACTATAGTTATAAATTTTTCGATATAGGTTTAGTCACTAAGACTTTCACACTCACAGCCACACACTAAGATCTATGACTTGTATCGTGTGTGCCGTAAACTCATAATCATACCCAGAACAAAAAACACATATTTAATAACACTTGGTGAGAACACTTGCGTTTCCACCGGGAATCGAACCCGATACACTCTGCTTAGGAGGCTAATGCGCACCCAATTAACAGCACTAAACTTACACCGGGCAGTTCATAATCAATCAGCTACACAAAAAATAACAATCTTTAGTTTGAACCCGTTTATTGACAGAAAATTATTTCTTTACCCAAATAACTTGCAAAATACACCATTGCATGTTCCATAATAGAGAATACAGATAGACAACAATCATGGCTATTCTTATTTCTCTAGATACTTTTCAGCCACTTTATTAGCGACTGTAAGCAACTGAGAGAATATATCCTGCAGTTGGGCCTGTTGTTGCAGCTTTGTTTCTTTTAACCGAAGAGATTTATCGTCAGAGTTGCATCCTTGGTTCTTTTTCCTTGAAGCACGAGCTCGTGATTGAATTCTGGGTGCCGATTGAGATCTGGACGATCGTCGAGGTCTATGTTTACGAGAGGAGTGGAATCGACGTATTGGTGACTGTGAAGAAGTCGACGAAGGAGATTCGAGAGATGCTGGTTCAATTTGTGCAATTCCTCCCAGTTGCTTGCTAGTTTTGACTGCGTTTAGTTCGATGCCCGTGTTAGGTTCATTTTGTACATAAGGCTCAATTTGCTCACTAGATTCCTTAGAAGGTTCGGTAAGTTCGGTGTTCAACTTCGGCTTCGTGGATAGGTCTTGCACGCTTGTGCCTGGTTGGTTCCAGTTAGATGCTGTAAGAAAAAACTGTTAACAGGTATTTGAAAAAGAAGTGGCAGGCATTTTCCTCGCCACAAAAAAAAAAAAGGTAAACTTTAGATCTACCTTTTTTTATAACTGAGTAATCAAACGTTTGACTACAATCACACCTGATGAAAAATGATAATGAAGTCTAGCAGCGTCGTGAATCTACATCAGTAGATCATAAAAACGCTCATATAACAGAATTATTTAAACGATTTAATGTTGATGTTTATATTATTGTTAAAGCATTATTGTTTTTGGTGTGCTAGCATTTGATCACTATCTCACCTGTTGTCTTATCCCCAGATATTATTATTTTAATGAAAACTTTGTTTACTTATAAAGTGTTAACAAAAAAATATATAACATAAATAGTAATGCTACAAATACAAGTTTAGTTTTCCTCCAGTCTTAAGTGGGTGCCTCATCCCAAATAAGAAAAAAAGATGCGTGAAAAATATCAATACCGTGCACTTCAACTAATGTCGATTTTTTTACTGAAAGACATTTTAGTAAAATAACATACCTAAAGGTTCCTCTGTGTCAGCCACAGCTATTGTAGATTGATTTATTTTGAGATTATCAATCGCATCCTGTAAAAGTGAAAAAAAAATTATACATCTACATTTCCATAATTGGTAGCAATTTGTCGTTAAATTTAAGCATACTAATAGACACAAAAAGCACAAACACACACATAGATTAAACTTAACAATACAATAAACAGAGGCAAAGGAATTTGAAACGAAATAGCACAATGATTATTTAATAGACCAAAATTGACAAAATAAATACAATTACACAAAGAATTTAATGCCGAAGAGTTGATTTGGACTTGACGTATGTAACTAAACGCAGTGTCATCACCACTCCATATCATTTTAAAGAAGTCCCATCACCGAGATCTCTTGTCTAGTTTACGGAAACCCTCAAACAAAAGCATGCAAAAAGCAAACAAGTAAGAAGCAGAACAAAACAAAGCAGACAGCATAGCAATTAGAAACCCATGAGCAATGGGTAAAAATGTACAACCAAGATATTAGCATTGCGTATTTTTTAAATTAAAAATGCACCTACCAACTAGGAAACTAATGCGTTACAAGCCTTTTTTGTTATTATAATTGAGTGACGAAACGAGCAAGTCGCTCGCTTGATGGTAAGCGTCACGCTTGCCTTATTCAGTGCCACCCAGAGTTTTGAATTTAGAAGCCTGCTCGGCAAAAAAAAAAACTGCGTTCGTCACTCTGAAATATTAGATGTTATAAGCCCTGTAAATTCACTGGAAACATTGGTTACAACTAGTCTTAAGTGAAGAATAACAAGCGTTGATAATAATATAATAGGTACAGATACTTTTTAATTATTATAAAACTTGTATTTTTCATATAAGAGAATTATATTATTTTTGAGAAATAAAGACCTTTAACCGTATTTGCACCAGCCTATATAAATAAAAATATAAATGTATTGTTTGAGGAACGTATTCGATTGGAACTATGTCATATTTCAAATCGAAGCTTTGTTCATTTTTACTAATGTTATTTGGAATAAAGCTTATTCCGATCGGGCACTTCTCACGCATTTCTAAGTATACCACAGAGAACAAGCATATAAATATATATATAATATGTATATACACCTTTCATAACCGCTCGCTACATACATCTAGTTCAATTTTCAGTAAGCAGGTAGGCGTGAATGCTTAGTTAAAAATAGTAGAAAATAAACAAACCTCTTTTCTCTCCTCGTGCGATTCCAATTCGCTGAAATACTTAGAACAAAAGTTTAGGCAGAAGTTATCTCAAATATAAAATGGTACATTAGTTATACAAAAGCGTAACAAAATTCGATACTTGCCTTATCAAGGAACGCCCATGAATAGGTAACCAACACTCACTATAACACTCGTAGAGCGATCCGCCTATTAGATCGTAGCTTATGGAAAAGGTTAAGCAATATTCAGTAAGGCCAGTGGTTGATCTCTGCTGAGCGTAGTAGTCGCCCATGTTCGGCAGCGAGAGATCGTGGCAGGCGGTGGTCTCCTTCTGCGAAACGGTGATGGCGGTGGCCGCGGAGCAGGCTATAGAGGACGATCTCCAAATTGAACCGCTCCGGCGCAAACGGACAGGAGAAAGGAGGCGGTTCGCCCGCCGCCTTTGTCCTCCTCTGTAGTGGGGCCACTGGTGGAGTCAGAGGACTCTCCACCGGCTTGCACGTCCCAACACGTCTGGGGGGTGAGCAAAGGTCACCCCTCCATGGGCGCAGTGGCCCGGTACCTTTATATCTGCGCCTACCGCCTCGGGGCAAGACAACGCCTGCTAGCGCGGCCCTATCTTGCCCCACAAGGGAGGGCGAGGGACTGCTTACGGAGGGGGGGTTAGTAAGTTCGAGCCCTACACCCCTCTTTCCCTAACTCCGGCAAAAAAGCAAGTGCCATTTTGCCCCCACTAAAAAAAGGTTGCCGGTAGTTGGATTTTGGCAATTTTGAAACAACAACTCTATAAACCAAAATTTCTCTTAAATTTATTTAGATTGTGTTTCTGGTTCTGGTTGTGATTGTGTGTGTGATGTGAATGTTTCCGGTACCCACGACACATGTCATCGAACTTAGTGTGAAGCTGTCAGTGTGAAAGCGTTTATTTATGTTTATTGACTTAATTTTAGCGAATGCATAGAGCTAATAAGTTGTTACGAACTAATAATAACCTTAATAGGACTAAGAAATAAATGCTGCTAAATTATTTTAACTAGAGACATGGATCGAGTGTAACACAGTATTGCGCCTAGTCTTACCAAGCTTCAGAGGGCACGTTAATATGTCGATCCCTATTGTTAGTCGTAAGGCAATAGTAGTTACGCCAAACGGATGCCTTCAGGCGGCCTGAAAGATCCTGACCTAAGACTACCACCCGTCGTACATTTTAATATTTTTATATCATTGTGTTCGTCTAGTCTACATTTTTTTTTTATTCAAGACAGGCAAACTTTTGACCACCATATCACCTTATGGTAAGCGACGATATGGTCACGGTTGAGCGAGTTTGCCTAAATGTGTAATTGCACGTAGCTCGCAATATATTGACGTACTAATGTTAATACTCGCACGTCCCATTTAATGTGTTTAATAGTAGTAGTTGTACTTGATACATATAAATTAATAGTCATGCGATGACGACGACTACGTATTTTTCATTTTTTTTTATTTGTGACAGGCTAGTGTTTGACCACTATCTCACCTGATGGTAAGTGACGATGTGATCGAAGCTGGTAAACACACTAGATGTAAATACTATACAAACTACTATATTTAATAATATAGTTAAACAGATTACTACATTTTCAACCGACTTCAAAAAAGGAGTATTTAATACTTCAGAGGTGGTCCCATATAGATTTTATCGAAATCGGTCAAGCCAAAACCGATATATAAGCGATGAAGTCACTTTTATAATAATTGCTTGTGTTTCAATTATATGAGCATGAACTCATTCAAAGCGTTATATATTTTTAGTGAAAGTAGACGAACTCTGCAAGAAGAATACCCTTTCAAACAAACTAGGAATTTTCAAAATCAGTCAAGCCGTCGAGTAATAAAGTAAAATTTAAAAAAAATGAAGAATTGAGAATCTTTCTTTTTTCAAGTCAGCCAAGAAGAAGGAATCTCTTTATTTTTATCTTGATATATAAAGATCGATAAGTATTACGTACGGCTTTCTTATCAAAAAAGTGTATACGCGTGACGTTCGGTACTTATCCATAATAGTCCTGTAAGCTATTCTTTATTAAAGCTCTTGGTCTTGACTACATGTAAATTTTTGAAATAAGTACTGGTATTTGTATGAAAATTAGAATTGCAGTATCCATTCTAATTTGTAGGTTCGTATAGAATTGGCACGGTTTTATATAATTGTAATGCCATATGTATGATTGTTTATAATCGACTACCACGTTCTCTAACATAGCTTCCTTATGTTTCACGAGTGCGAAAAGCGTTTATGTAAATCATTTTTATTTTATTTTATGTTGTTTGGGGGGCTTACAGCTAAAAAAAAAAAAATATATAACAAGTAGCCATTTACAAGCTTCCGCAGATAAAAATCATGTCATATCATGTATATATTAATTTTGTATGACTTATCAAAGTGTGTATAATTACATCAGAAGACGAAATAAATACAATACAAAGCGTTCGATATTGATAATAATGTTTACTTGAACATATGTGCCTACTGTAACTTTTTCTACATTGAAATGCCAACCAATTAATATTCAATTCAGGGAACGCAAGTTTTCTCCCCAAGTTTGAGTTACTGGTTCTGGTTGCGATTGTGTGTGTAATGTGAATGTTTCCGGTACTCACGACACAAGTCATCGAATTTAATGTGGCGCTGTGAGTGTGGAAGCAGTTATTGTTTATAACAGGCAAAACCGCGGGCCAGGGCTAGAATGTGATAAATTCATGTATGACGTAACGTAAGCTACGTCATACATGAATTTATATGGCGATTTCCGCAGTATAATCTTGTCTGCAGACGCAGACGCCTTTAGACGTATCGATAAAAATAATTAACCGATGCAGATAATATATACAAGTTTAAAACATAGTAACCGACTTCAATCGCTAATATCTCCGAAACTCTTAATCGGCAGGCCTACCATGATCTTTTTAAGCCTGCCAAGTTCCGGGCAGTTCATTAATTGGATCGATATTTGTCCTGCAAAATTGTTTAATTAGATAAATTACTCCGTGACCGAAGCAGGTCAAAACAGTTCAGCAATTGTATGTTCGTGGTAAGTACAATTTTTAGCAGGACAAATAGCGATATAATAAATGAATTGCCCTGAAGTCGGCAGGCCTAAAAAGTTCAGGGTAGGCCTGCAGATCGTGATCAAACTATAATGAGACCCACTAGAACGTATACCAAACAAAACAAACGCTTTCACACTCACAGCCACACACTAAATTCGATGACTTGTGTCGTGGGTGTCGGAAATATTCACATCACACTCAATCACAACCAGAACAAGAAACACAAACTTTCCTTGTGCAGAAAACTTGTGTTCCTGCTGGGAATCGAAACCGATACCCCCTGCTTAGAAGGCGAACGCCACCCAACTAAGCCAACGAGCAGTTCATCCTACTAATATTATAAATCCGAAAGTTTGTGTGTAAGTGTGTAAGTATGTTTGTTCCCTCTTCACGCTTTAACGGCTGAACGGATTTGGATGAAATTTGTAATGTTTTTTTTTTTTTTTTTTGTGACAGGCTAGTGTTTGACCACTATCTCACCTGATGGTAAGTGACGATGTGATCGAAGCTGGTAAACACACTAGACCTGGAATACGCAGGCTCTCAAGGTTAACTGCCGGAACACCGTATTTGGCTTGGCGGCAGACTTTCAACTTGATGGTGGTAAGCTACTTTGGTAGCAAGCCAGGCGAGCAACTCACAAAATGCTCTACCACCTCTCAAATGTCACCTGATTAGCACCACCCGGAGACCACGTGTAGGGAGTCAGACTTAAGGGGTATCCTCCTACGGACGTGGGTGTATTACTCAGATGTACATAGATTATACCTAGGATTAACACATAGGCTACTTTTTAACTTGATAATAGCAAGCGAAGCCGCGGGGCACGGCTAGTAGTCTATAAAACAAAGCAATAATTTTCTTAATCACTCCGTCAAAGCCGATTTGTAAAGAGCTCCGTCACTTATTAAACGAATATGTGACGGAGTTTCGAGGTAACAATAAATACATAAAAAAAAAGATTCCGATAAACCGTGTTCCTTAGTGAAGCCACAATTCCAATCCAACTAAAAATATTAAATTAAAAAATACAAGGGCGTCGAGGTAATGTTGACCCCATGAAAGTTAACTCTTAACAGCCGTCGTGGGAAAACCCGATGGCAGAAAACGTAGCGGCAATCAATACTAATATTATATGGAGGTAAAGTTTTTATTGTAATCTCTGAAACTACTGATCCTATTCTGAAAATTCTTTCACTAATAGATAGCTACACTATCGCTGAGTGTCATAAGTTATGTTTTATTGAGATAAATCGGAGAAAAAATTGCTAACTGGCCGCTTTATCGGCGTATGCTGACCAAAGAGTTAGACATAGGTGAGTACAATGTATGGCAAAAATGTTGGCCTTCATGAGGTTTAAAAAATGTATATATCTAACATGTATATATAGCTCGAAAAATATTTGTCGTTGATAATTATTTTTTAAAATAACGGCTTCTGTTTTGTTGGAATTTTGAGGCATTCAATCAAAATAAAATATGTTATCGTCTTACGTATATAGTTCATGTAGATCAATTTGCCCTTTACTGCATTTTATTTGGACAAATAGTCTAGGAGAAATCGTTAAATTTATTTGAGGATTATAGCGCTGGGCATAGAATGAGTTAACAATGAATGCGCTATCCGGCATAATTTTGAACCGACTTACATAAGGACACAAATTCGACTGTTTTTTTTTTATTTAGCGATTTTAACTTATCTTCAAACATTGAACTGTCCGCTGTCGTAGTTTGGTGCACGTTTGCCTTTAAAGCAGCGCAGCGGGTTCATATCCCGGCGGTAACACAAGTTTTAATAGAATAACTAATAGAACCTATTACGCGGTATTAAAATTACATATACAACTATATCAACAAACAAGCGACACGTAGAAAATATAACATAAAAAAATACGCTCAATACTAGAGCAGTATTTGCAACTACAGTTTATAGGAACACACACTGACCGGGTTATTTCGGTTCCTTAATCAGGGTCACAGCGTCGAACTATTTACTCAGACACCGCGGTGCGGCTCTCGTAAACATTTGGCCGGTATCGAAGATTGAATGGTAAAAGAAAATGCTGAAACGCCTACGAGATCAGTTACTGTAGACACGAGGTCTATTACGAGTTATAGTTTGCAAAAACTTGATTGAGTTTTGTTTCCTTCCATGTATGGAACAACAATCAAGTTCAATAATTGAAACGCAAGCAAAGCTTTAAAAATTCGACTTCATCGCTTATGTTTCGGTTTTGGCTTGACCGATTTAGATAAAATTTATATGGGACACTCTTCTGAAATATACTTTACCAAACAAAAAAATATCATAATCGAATGAGAACCTCATTTTTTGGAGTCGGTTGAAAATTAAAACCCGACTACTGAATAAAAAAAATATTTTCATGACTTTCACGGGATATATCTCGCAAACGGTACGCTTGACAAAAATACGATGTATTCTTATATATTTAAATGGTTTTGAACTAAATATTTTGTTTGAATACCAACTTCACCGTTAATATCTCCGGTACCATTAATCCATGCTTGATTAAATTGAATCGGACCAACTAGACATTAACATTCAGACAAAAAGCAAAGAGCTATTCATACCTAAAAAATATATGAAAAAGAAACAATAGGCAATCGAATTGAAAATATCCTCTTTTTCACATATTTAATGGAGCGTTTCGACTAGACGTACTAAATTTAGAGTATTAACTGTATTAAACCAAACAATTATCCGCATTTTTATATTATATCTTTTTACAAATTCTTCTGTACGTGTGTATGTGACTGAACGCTTTCTAAACGACTGGACCGATTTTGATAAAATTCTGCGTGTGTTCAGGTGGATTTAAGATTCACAATTCTATCCGACAAATAATGATTTTATTCCACCGGAAAGTGCACGAGCAAAGCTGGGGCGAGTTCGCTGGTATTTATAAAAATGTATACATTAGATGTCAAATTTATAGATAGAAAATACTTTATTGATCCACTTTATAAGATGAGATAAAACAAAGGTAACAAACAAGCTTATAAGTAAAGTATCACAACAGGCGGCCTTATCACTAATAGCGATCTCTACCAGGCATTAGATTGTTTTTTATAAACCCTCTGTTCTATAACGCGTATGTGTGCGTGAAGAAATACGCCTGTTTGCGCCGCAAGTCCAGTTATATCACTGTCCCACAGCGGTTTCCATAATATCAGACGACTATTTGCTGGACCGAGCTAATGGATATCGAACGTGATGGCATTACAAATGTATTTTGATTTTTCTATGGAACTGTATTCGAAAGTTTCGATGGAATAGATGATTAGAAAATCGTATTTAGGTTGTATATAGTGCGAACATCTATAGCTGCGTCTCTATGCTTCGTCGGAATTATTTGAGTAGCATGTTAGAAGGTTCTAGACTTCTAGCCTTCTAAATATTCACTCAGTTGGACTAGTGAGCAAGTCTTTGAGTAATATCTGACTAATTTGACATTTGTGTGGGTAATGGAAATGTTCCAGTGCTGAGTGTATTCTTTTTGCAAAATTCAATCGAAAGCAAACTTTTTAATTTTTATTATGTATGTTTAAGATCTGTTTTGTTTTTTGTGTAAAATTTTTACTTTGTAAATGTAACATAATTTTTTTGACAATAAGTATATTGTTACTTTTACTTTCATTCCACGATACAAGTATTTGAATGTGTGGGGCTGTGAGTGTGATTTCGTTTATTAGACGTCTCATAAAAATCCACACATCGATTATAGATTTTATCATTTAATGTGTACTATTTTTATCATCGTATCCAATAAACGTATACACACAAACTTCCTCATTTTCAAATGAGTTTTAAAATGTACATTTGATAGGGAAAACGATTTGCGCTCAGCCATTTTAGATAAAATGTCAACGTTGCTACTGCAATAAATATTATGTAAGTACTCAAACCCTATGAAAATGTAAATGTATTGGGAACTGTCATTTTTGTTTAAAAGAAAAGAAAGAAAGAAAATACATTCATTTATACATTTACACTACAAAATAAACAGCAAAATAAATAAAATACACATTATTAAAAAAAAAGAAAAAAAAAAAAGTATGGTGTTGTAAGTGTCACGAATATGGGTCACGACTCAGCATACAACTAATGTTAGACCTTAGTCACTGTTTATTATCCACATGCCATAGTATGATATCAAAAATAAGGAAGGAAATAAAAAAGGTTTTACCGAGTTATATTCTCGTCACCTGTGTACGTATATCGATTCCGGTCGCATTATATCTTAAATGCAAATAATAAACATAAACGCTTTCACACTCAGCCTGACACTAAGTTCGATGAATTATGTCGTGGGTGCCAGAAACATTCACACACACAATCACAACCAGAACCAGAAACACAAATATTCCAAGGAATATTTGTTTTTACCGACTTCCCAAAAAAAGGAGGAGGTACTCAAGTCGACTGTATTAATTTTTTTTGTTATTTGTGTTTTCTGCCCAAGGGGAGAAGACTTTAGTTCCTGCCAGGTATCGAACCCGATACCAGAGAAGGCGAATGCGCACCCAACGGTCAGTAGCGTTGTAATGGTAGAAAACAAATTATTTTTTAGTAACAATGCTAAAATAACAATATTATTAAAACGATATAGTTTTATGCTTTAAATACCTACAATACAAAACGCAAACGCATTCTCACACACACAACCCCTCACTACGTGCAAAGACTTGTATCGTGGGTGCCGGAAACATTTACATATCACACACACCCAGAACTAGAAACACAAACGTCCCTTGGGAAAAATAATTGTGCTCCTGCCGGGAATCTAACCCAGGAACCACGGCGCGGAAGGCAGAGACCTGCCAACTAAGTCGTCAATACAATTATGTTGAGCAATAAGTTGATAATATAGAATTAAAAATATGGTGAAATACCGTCAATTATGTCCTTGTTTACTCACGAAAATACGTCATCGAGTCACAATAGTGTTGTCTAATCATCTGGCTGAAAACCCCGCAATCAGGCAAACGACCTGCTTCTCTCATAATAAATAGACATATTTATGTCATTTGGCTAACTTTTACTTATCTAACCAAACAAACTTCATTGGGTTAAATCTAAATCAATTTTAATTCTAAGTTCTTGTTGTTTTTATGGATGATAGGCATGCATTTGACCACCATCCCACTTGATGGTAACTGAAGATGTATATTTTATTAATTTTCTTAACAGTTTAAAAAACTAAAAATCGACTTCAATCGCGAATATCTCCGAAACTCTTTATCAGATCTTGATCAAATTATAATGAAAGCAACTAGAAATTTCCAAATTCAAAATCGTTTATTCACATGGGCCCCGAAGAGGCACTCATGACGGAGTTCCGAGATAACATAAACAAAAAAAAAAGAATCCGACGAATTAGGAACCTCCTCCTTTTTTGAAGTCGTTTGCTTACATAATGAGATCATATCGAATTAAAATGTTTGTTTGTGATAGTATATAAAAAAAATTAGGAATACTTAAAACTATATAAATATGAAAGGGTATGCTTACTGTACTCACTTCTTCCGTCACCACGTCCCTCAGCTTGACGTCTTGAAGGCGACTGACGGATGCCGTGCGATGGTAGTCTACCAGCTCGTTGAGTGAATTGAACTTGACAACCCACAGGAAGAACTTGCTTGAAGCGTCCCGCAGGACTTTGAAGTGTTGTACGCCGTCTGGACATCTGCAGATTGGGGGAAGTAATGGTCAGCAAGAGCAGCAGGCTCGGCGGTAGTTAGTGCGAAATTAAACGCTTCGTAACAATAAAAAAAAGACAATACTTCTACAATCACTAACGATAACACATAAAGGGCGGTCATATCGCTCAAAGCGATTTCTTCCACACATCCAAAGGGAGATGATAAAAAATATTACATTTGTTTATGTTTTTTTTTGTATGTATGTTACGCGATATCTCCGCCAATTATGAATCGATTTTTTTTTGTTTGGTCTACTTCATCGCTTAAATTTCGGTTTAGGCTTAACCGATTTCGATAAAAATACTCTACCAAACAAAAAAAAAATCATCGAAATCAATTCATAATTGGCGGAGATATCGCGTAACAATACAAAAAAAAACATACAGTCGAATTGAGAACCTCCTTTTTTGAAGTCGGTCTTTTTCAACCAACTTTCTGTAGTGTATGTATCCAATAAGACATCTCATTGGATACATACACTACAGACAGTGCCATCGTGTAATTACAAGATATAATTGCAACACTCCATCATCCGATAATCTCCTCTTCCTCAGCGACATTGTTTTATGATTGGAATCAAAGTCAAAATATTTATTCAGGGATCAATGAACATTCACTCGTAAAGATAATTGTTGTGATTGCCTGACTGGTCCACTTAGTCCACATGGAATTAATCAATTGCTTTCATACGTTTAATGATAGGAAAACATAACCGAAAATGTAGTTATTTAGAATTTTTAAGGAAAAATGTGATTTAACGGGAGTCTAAATCCTCTTGTTACGTTAACATTGGTTGTCGATGGTTTTATTTATTACGTAACTAGCCGAGCCCCGCGGCTTCACTGGCGTTGATCAAGTTAAAAGTAGCCTATCTAGCCTATATATGTATATCTATATATATGTTAATCCTAGGTATAAGCTGGATGTATATTCCAAATTTCATCATAAATCCGTTGAGAAGTTACAACGTGAAAGGGAACAAACATACTTATACACTTACACACAAACTTTCGGATTTATAATATAGAAGAAGATATAGAGACTAGCTCTAACCAGGACATGATGCAATGCCAAGAAAAAAATTTGTTTTACTCCTTTCACGTTTATGGTTGCGTTGTACTTTAATACAATACCGCAAGCAAAGCTTAAAAAAAACCGACTTCACCACTTTATCTTCGAAACCTAGATCAGAAAGAACACACGTAAAAAAAATACAGTGGATTTGAGTACCTCCACTTTCTTGCGAACTTTTCGAACCTTCTTTTTTTTTCAACATATGCAAACGTTTGACCGCTATCTCACCTGATGGTAAGTGACGATGCGGTCGACGATGGCGCACGTTTGCCCAGAAGATGCCTATTTACTCGCGACCTAAAGACTCCCACATTGTATTCATCAGGGAACACAGACTCAGGTAAGGAATTCCATTCTTTTGCAGTTAGCATAATTAATGTGGAGGCAAAACGCTTCGTCCGCATTTGTGGAATATCTACCGTATAGCGGTGTCGGTTAAGAGTCTGTCTCGATATTCGATAATATAATGGGGAATTAGTGTGTAATTCCGTTGCACAATCTCCGAAATGTATCCGATAAAATACCGAGAGCTCGCCACCATGCGACTATGCCCTAAGCTCTGAAATTGTGCATCAGTCAAACAGTCAGTCAGTTCTTTGGACCAGGAATCTTCACTGGCATATGCAGGACTATTAACCAAAGTAAAGTTACATCATAATCGTCAATCCGTTCTCGAGACATCATCAAAAAGCCGTTTTATGCATAATTTATGAGAATATTTTTTCATGTCTTTCCGATGTTTTTATCGTTACTATGCTATTCGGGGCGGAAACAAAGTCAACAATCCAAAGATCATAAAAATCAGTCCTGCCATTCTTGAGTTATAAATAGTGTAACTAGCCCGACTTGCGAAAGTAACTGTGTCTACTGTGTAACCACGGGGCGCAGCTAGTATTTTATATATAGATAGCTGGAATGGGGATGGAACACTATAAAAAAAAAATTGAATCGTTTATTAACATGGGCTACAAAGAGACACCCATGAAAGTTAATGACTCTACTGCCAGACTATCTACTTCTTCTTTTTCGGAGGAAACAGTGGAACATTGTAGGTAAACATATAACCTTAACATAACTCTTTACAGGGAATTATTATTATAAATTATTTTTCAATATATTTTTATTTTTATACTAAAGTTATTTTTTATACATTTTTAACTTAGGGTATTTCCTTGGCTTGTGAAGAGATAATTTCTTTTTCCGTTAAAGCGTTGACTTTGTCATAGATATCCCAATATACAAAATCAGAGGTCACGTATTACGTACTGTGATATAAGTTACAAGTAACCAATTCAAACACATCTATTCGTAACGACCTGCAAATATTTACGTCCGTGGCGCCCATATCACTTGACCTAGTCTGGACTTAGATTGGACTTCGATGAGTATGAAATAAAAATAAACGCTTTCACACTCAAAGCCCCACACTAAGTTCGACGACTGTCGTGGGTGCCGGAAACATTCACATCACACATACCATTCACACCCAGAACACAAATTTCCCTAGGGGGAAAAAACTTGTTTTTCCACCCTGAATCGAACCCGATACCCGCTGCTTAAAAGCCTAACGCGCACCTAAATAAGCCAACAGGCAGTTCAATGATATCATTGGCTGAAATATTGATAGGATGTGTACATTTAATTAACTCTGTAGCGTTTGACTATTGGTGAGTGTCAATGCGGTCAAGGGTGGTAAACCGGAACTACATTTAGTGCTTGGTGATGTTATTTTCTATTTGAGGGTAAACTACTAATGTATTTACCCTTAAATGGAAAATATATATTTTCATGTACTGACATGCAATTTGTCATTAATCAAAATCAACTTCTCGAGATGGCTGTACCTTTGCGATTTTGGCAATAGAGTGAATAATTTTTGAGTGCCTCTTTTTTTTTTTTTTTAATAATTTCATGACCATGGATGCATAGTCCTTCAGTCGAAATATTAAACAAATAGAAAAAAAAATTATATTCTTCATAATAAAAGTCTTAGTCACAAGTCACAGTCAAAGTCAAGTAGTCAGTCATAGTCAAGTCATGCCCTAGTAAAGTGGTAGAAACTTTACTAGAACTTCCATTGGAGCCTTGGAACGCAGGCGAAAATCACGTTTTTCAACTTTGTATGACTTGCCTACACTTATGCACATTTACTAAGTATTAACGGTTAATAATCCACCATTATTACACATTAACACTCGAAGAATCACAGGTTTTGGAAAATTATACAAAATCAACAACGCCATTTTTTCACGTTCGCGGCAAAACTCCTTGAGTGCCTCTTTTGGGCTAGTGTTGCCAGGTCCAGTTTATCAAAATTCAGCGCGGTAGATTAATACAATTAATAAAATCGCGATTTCGGTTTTAAAATCGGTACAACTAAAAAAATGTTTTTGTACACATACGTTTATTGTTTTTATGTCTATATCCCGGTCCAGACAAAATACAATCACTAAAGTACCATTTTAATTGGCTCCATAAAACATATTTTTTAATAATATTAGCTTCGCGCGTACAAATTATGGCACGTAGTTTAAATTGAAGGTTCAATCAAATCGGGACATTTGGCGTCCCGATCAAGGGTTAATCGAGACCACTGAAAATCGGGACATCTCTCGAAAATCCGGACGTCTTGTAACGCTATTTGTGGCCCATGTAAATAAACGATTTTGACCTTTACCAGAAGCTAAGCAAATGGTTCACGACTAATCGTCTAACTGTTCTAATGACGCTGTCATAATACGACACTAACAGCAAAATGTTTTACGGTACCTAAAGATACCAAGCCGCCGCATACAAGATACGAGCACAAATCATTCCAGTCCACGGAACCTTATCTGTCCTCGATAAGTTTTTTCTTCTCTATGATTCAGACGAAATGAGGCCCCCTTAATATATTTATGCCTCGAAAACCAGTTTGAAAACTGCATGATTCATAGCCATACAGTCTATTTGTCAGCAACAGGTTCACAGCTGACACGTTTGACTAAATAAGAAAGGTATTTGTGTTCAACAGTTAACAAGAAAAAATATAAAATCAGCTATAATTAGAAGTTGTGTGGTTGAGATGATATTTGTGGTTGGTTTTCCATACAAACACTTAATTTGAGTAAATGAGGCAATTCGATTTATTATTGCATCAATAATAAGGTATATTTACTTAGTCTAGTACAATTTTATATTTATTTATGAAAAATATATATTAATATTAGGTATATTTGTTGTATGATATGTGTGTATATGTTTCAGCAGTTATAATAATTGGAACATATATTTTTTAATATCCTTTTTACTGCACTACCGCGATTTTTCCTGCACCTCCTCGGATGAATGGACAATTGAAAAAACATAACAAAGGAATAAATAAATTATTAATATTTATTCAGTGAGAAATTATTCGCATAAAATAAATAATAATACACATTCAAAATCAAAAGTTCAACAATCATTTTATATTGCTGAACATTTGTAAAACGTAAACGCTTTCACACGCACAGCTCCACACTAAGTTTGATGACTTGTGTCGTGGGTGCCGAAAACATTCACATCACACACACAATCAAACCAAAGGCAATACTTTGAAAAAAGCACCTTGTACAATTTTTTTATTTTATTTATATTATGATATCACGAAAATAACTCCTCGAACATAAATCTTAATTCATAAATCAGTTTCAATTTACATATAAGTAATTAATGGATAATGCAGCATTACTCATAATATAAATCAACTCAATATTTATATGAAAAATCACAAGACCACAAAGTTCAAAGTAATAAAACGTACGAAAGTAAAATCGTGTGAGTCATACATTCGTTTTTATTATCAGCCAATTTAGACTCTAATGGATTTGTTGTGCACGTTAAGTTAACAGTGTCATCGAATTTCAATTTCTACCCGTAAGGAAATAACATATTCGTGTCGAGAGCTTAGTCATATATGCGAATTTTCAGCAATCAATCAATGAGTTTCACGATGTGTCATACAAGTTCACATATGCTGGGTATTCCGTTGACCCATATCTGCATATGAACCATGTTTTAGGGTTCCCTATCTTAAAAGGAACCTTTATAGAATACTTGGGCTACGTTCTGTGCCTACTTCGGTTGTTTTTTATCCACGCTGGAAGGCTCGAACGATAAAGCACCATGGAATATTGAATAGTATAGTAATTTAAGTATATAGCACTCAATTTTATTCAAAAAATTTCGTCTTTTTTATGACTGCCAAGGAAGGGTTATGTTTTTCGCGCATGTCTGTGTGTATATATTTTTAAATTTGCATGTTAATCGTTGCATGCAACCAGAGCTTATTTTTTTATATATAAATACTTAGATACGGTCTCGTAGAACCCTAGAGTAAATGTTGTAAACTAAACCTAACTAAATCGACTTCAATCACCACTCGATATCGATACTTTGTGGTATGCTACAGAGATTATTAAGTCATTCAAATACAATATTATTATTATAACCTATTATTATTGACATTAAAAACACCACTGAAAAGTTCCAGGAAACTAAAATGCTCCTATGCTTGGCTGACATATTTTTTCGAGTTATTTTGATTTATAAACCTTTTGATTGACCTGATTTTAATTCTATAGGACCAATCTGAAAGTTCAAAATAGAAAAATATATTTCCATATTTTAAAACGAGCAAAAACGAGACACGATTCTAATTGAGGACGAACTACATACAAGTTTGTACGGAACCCTAGCTGCACGAGTGAGACTCACACTTGTCTAGTTTATTTTTTATGCAACCGAGTGACGAGACTAATAAGTCACTCGCCTGGTGATAAGCATCACGCCCGTCGATTACAGTGCAGTGCATTCCAATATTTGAAACAGTTCAAAATCCTACACAGCAATGCAACCCCTTACCCTGAGATATTAAAAACCCGAAAATATTGATCCTTCTACCCAGAATTGTCGTTGGCAGTACTGCTTGTCAGTTGAATGCCTGACAAAGCTATGATACTTCGTCAGGCGGACTCTGACCACTAACAAATTATACATAGAAGCACGACAAAGAACTTGTTCACTTGTGGTACTGTACTGGACGTTTCTGCGTATTATCGACAGATAATGTTGTGTCAATACTGTTTGTTTATCTATGTAAATGTACAATTTTCACTCAAAGCTATTATCTATTCCTGCAAACGATAATTCCTGTTATGTATAATCTTTTCCAATAGTTTGCATAGTAAATCTGTTCAGTGATTCATTTTGTTAAGGAAACAATCATATTTATTTATCCTGAGGATACTGAATTTTAAGGGGGAGATACTCATATATGTCAATGTGAGCACCATTTGTAGCCACAGTTAATTTATCACCTTTACTTATGGAATACCAAATATAGGTGCAAATTGCAGAGCTTATATTATAACGGTTATGCAAGGTCAAAAATATCAATATTTTATTTTTATAGTTTTATAAAAATTTTGTCAAAATGTGCCTGAGAAAAATAAAATAAGATGAAATTGTCATCTGTCTAGCAAATATCCTACTAATATTATAAATCCGAAAGTTTGTGTGTAAGTGTGTAAGTATGTTTGTTCCCTATTCACGCTTTAACGGCTGAACGGATTTGGATGAAATTTGGAATGTACATAGATTATACCTAGGATTAACACATAGGCTACTTTTTAACTTGATATTAGCGGGCGAAGCCGTGGGGCACGGCTAGTAAGTATATAAAATTACTTTCAATCTGTTCTTATATATACCATTAGAATATATTATCTGCCCACTGAAGCCGGGTTTCATGGGCATATTGGTGCAGGCAGTGCCCGTTCTGTATGACGATGTATAATAATAATTTAGTACTGGTTGGCTAGTTAACAAAAAAATAAAAATAACTGTAGTAGTAGTCTACTTGTTAGTAACTGTAGTAGTATCTTTTGTTAACTAGCCAACCAGTACTAAATTATTATTATACATCGTCATATATTATACAAAAAAATAAAAATAACTGTAGTAGACTACTACTACAGTTATTTTTATTTTTTTGTTAACTAGCCAACCAGTAGTAAATTATTATTACTAAATTATTATTACTAAATTATTAACTATAGTATGTTAGTTAGTGGTTGAGTAGTAGTATCTTTTTTTTTTTTTTTTCATTCAATATAGACAAGCGTTTGACCACTATCTCACCTGATGGTAAGTGATGATGTGGTCGACGATGGAGCAAACTTGCCTAGAAGATACCTATTCACCTATTCCTATTGTCTCTACATGGTAGGTGTACATAAGTTATAAATTAAAACTATTAAACTAACAAACAATTTAAAAGTATCCACTTACTTTACAGATAAAGAGAAATCACCAGGACTTGATTCACTGATCCTTATAAGAAAACCTCCCTCTGGTTTGTTCATAAGCAATTTCTCTGCATCGGCTCTTGTAATTCTTCCATAGTACCAACTGAAATTAGTAAAATTGTTAGAAACATTACATAAATGAAACGAGATGGGAGTAAGCTAGCTTGATGAATACCATGATTTCAAACGGTTTTTTTTGCGAAAATATATACAATGTTTTCATATTATACTTGTAGCTACTACTGTAGAGATTGTCTAAGCTGAAATGACGCGCCCCACCATGCTGCTCCATAGAGCGAGCGTGGTCGGATTTATCACCCGACTAGTCGACCGTCTTGTACACGTGCAGATCCATTATTCACTGAACAATCGACGCTCCCATACCATTAATATTTGCACTCACACATCTAAATAAACTAATTAACAACTAAAATTAGAAATTAAAAACTAAATTCACCCTTCCATGGTCGTCTGAAATACTCGTTAGACTGAAAAAAGATGTCGCCACGAAAAAACGAAGAATTCGCTGTGCAGCGCCAGTCCGCAGAGAGAAGGTGGTCACAGAATACTTGCAAGCAAAACAAAACTATGAAGAACAAGCAAAGAAAGCTCAAATAAGTAGTTGGAAGGGCTTTTGCGAAAAACAGGATAGGGAGGGTGTTTGGGAGGGCATATATAGGGTGATACGCAGGACCACAAAGAGGACGGAGGATCTTCCTTTGGTCAAGGAAAGCACAGTACTTGACCCAAGGGCATCAGCCACTCTGCTGGCGGACACCTTCTACCCGGAGGACAATGAGGAAACTGACAACGCAGAACATCAGCGTGTCAGGGAACTGGCGGATATGGTAAACAGATTGGAACATGATGAGAACCATGACCCACTGTTTACCATAGACGAGTTAATGACCGCCACAAACAGTTTCAATCCGAAAAAGGCCCCGGGGGGAGATGGACTGACGGCAGATATCTGCAAAATGATCATCACACAGAACCCGGAAACTTTCCTATCACTGGCAAATAAGTGTTTAACATTGGGTCACTTCCCAGCAGCTTGGAAGGAGGCCACAGTAGTGATACTCAGAAAGCCTGGGAAGACAGACTACACTAGTCCCAAGTCATACAGACCAATCGGACTGTTGCCAGTGCTAGGAAAGATTCTAGAGAAGATGATCATGAGCAGGGTGAAATGGCACACCATTCCGAAAATGAGCGCGCACCAGTATGGCTTTATGCCCCAGCGCAGCACCGAGGACTCCCTCTATGTCTTACTAGGATATATCCGTGGATTGTTAGACCAGAAAAAGTTGGTAACAATGATATCGTTGGACATAGAGGGGGCCTTCGATAGCGCTTGGTGGCCCGCCATAAGGGTGCGCCTGGCTCAGGAAGGGTGCCCAGTAACCATCCGAAGGGTCATAGATAGCTACCTTGAGCAAAGGAGGATCAAACTGCGGTATGCGGGTGAGGAGGTGACCAAGATTACGACCAAAGGATGCGTACAAGGATCGATCGGCGGTCCTATCCTTTGGAACCTCCTCCTCGATCCTCTTCTTAAGGGTCTGGAGCAGCGCGGCGATTATTGTCAGGCTTTTGCAGATGATGTGGTGTTGGTGTTCGATGGAGACACCGCTCTTGAGGTCCAGCGACGCGCGAACGATGCTCTCGCCTTTGTCCGGAGCTGGGGTGTCGCGAATAAGCTCAAGTTTGCACCACATAAAACAAACGCGATGGTCATCACGCGTAAGCTTAAATACGACACTCCGATTCTGACCATGGGAGATGTTGACATCGGCATGTCAACGGAAATCAAGATGCTAGGGCTGACCATTGACAACAAGCTGACATTTAATGCCCACGCTTCAAATGTATGTAAGAAGGCATTAAATGTGTATAAGCAGCTGTCAAGGGCGGCCCGGGTTAGCTGGGGCCTCCATCCGGAGGTAATACGCATCATATACACCGCAGTTGTAGAGCCAATTACCATGTATGCCGCAAGCGCTTGGGCGTCTGCGACCAAAAAACTGGGCGTTCAAAAACAACTGAATGCTGTCCAAAGAGGATTCGCGCAAAAGCTTTGCAAGGCCTACCGCACTGTCTCCCTCAATTCTGCACTAGTGCTGACAGGTTTGCTCCCCCTCGACCTCCGAATACAAGAGGCAGCCGCCCTGTATGAGGCGAAGAGGGGCAGACTATCGGCGATACTGGCGGACAGAGAGATAGAGCGGAAGACAGCATTCAGCGAGATTCCCCACCCAGCGGAACAAAAAGGCTTGCAATTCGTGTGCTTGGCTGACCAAAACCAAGTGGATATACACGGTGACCAGGAGGTATGTATATTCACGGACGGCAGTAAGATTGACGGCAGGGTAGGGGCGGCATTATCCTTTTGGACCAATGGCGCCGAAACCAAGAGCCTCAAGATGAAACTGCCGTCCTACGGCACGGTCTACCAGGCGGAATTGCTCGCCATTTGTAGAGCAACAAGGGAAATTCTCAAGCGCCCAGAAACGAGCTTTGGGGTCTACAGCGATTCAAGGTCATCCTTGGAGACCGTTGTAAACCCCCACTCACTTCATCCGCTCGCCGCCGAGGCTCGTTATAATCTAAAACAGTGCACAAACCAGAACAAACAGGTAGCACTGTTTTGGATAAAAGCCCATGCGGGATTGATAGGCAACGAGAGAGCGGACGAATTAGCAAAGGCCGCAGCCCTAAGACTAAAAACGAAACCTGACTATGACCGAGTCCCGATTTCATTCGTCAAGCGACAAATTCGTTTATGTACGCGTGACGAATGGAACCGGAGGTATAAGTCAGGACACACGGCTACGACTACGAAATTGTTCTTCCCAGACGCGCTCCAGGCCTTCAGTGTAGTTAGGAAGATTGAACCTGTAGGGATTTTGACCCAGGTACTGACAGGACATGGCGGCTTCTCCGCATACCTTAGTGATTTTAAATGTAAAAACAGCCCGGACTGTATATGCGAGCCGGGCAAACTAGAAAATATTCAACATGTCCTGTCAGAATGCCCAGTGTACGGCCGTGAGAGGTACGAGGTAGAACATAAAATAGGGTGTAAAATTACTGTTAAAAATTTTTGTATGATTGTTAGCGATAAGAATATTCGAGACATATTTCTCGAATATTGTGTAACTATCGCTAACAGGGTTGTTAATAAAAATAAGTAATTATATGTGACGTGTATATGTATTATATTAAAACGTGCTATTGTAAATAGATTGACCAAAGAGAAAATGTATAGACCAAAGATGTAATTCCGTTTTAATTAATTAAGGTTCCTTTTTATTAGATTAAGATTTATGTATAAATATAAAAAATGATGAAAAACTTATTTGGAACCCAAATCTCTGATCATGTCAGAGACGCGACACGCTGGCCGGGCCTTCGCGCCCGGTAAATAAAAAAAAAAAAAAAAAAAAAAAAAAAAAAAAAAAAAAAAATAAACTAATTAAGTAGTGGGGCGCGTCATTTCAGCTTGGACGAGCTCTACTGTACTAGCTACATGGTGATTTAAAATGAAAAAATATATTTTTTGTGCCTGAACTTTATTCTATTCTTCTAGAGATTAATGAGTTATGACGATTTAACCTCTAGAAGTCTAGAATCTACATAAAAGCAAAATTTACATATTCACTGACTTTTTCTCACACAAAATGTATTTACATATGAAACTGAAATTATGCACAATACACCCTAAGCAGGTCGTCAGTGCAGGCCTTACCGCCTCCACATTGAATAAGAATAAGAACATGAAGTGTTGAATCTAGCTGATGTTCACTGCCTATGAAGTGGTTCATAGGCAGTGGACATCAGCTAGAAAGGAATTTGCGACAGGGACAAATTAAGGGTCTAAATCTGGCTTTGTGTCAAAGGTTATATGTCAAAATATTATGACAAATTCATGTGTGGAAGTTGCACTGTTGTTGAGGTCATGATTGCATAAAGGTGAAGGAAAACTGTAATGAGAAACAGCATGTCCAAGAATCACAGCATTCACCAAGCTTCAATTATCCTGTACGGTGGAATATTGCCTAGAATACCATTAAAAGAAATCCCTAAGTCTCAGCAGTTGGAGCAAAATGTGCTAAAGATGATGAGACTAAACAAAGAGTCACAGATTTAATATTAAACTGATATCAATTTAAGGTATGTGTTTTGAACACAATAAAAACGATTATCACATTAATACCTCTCAGCAGTGTAAGCACCTATTACTCTATGACAATGTGGTCTGATAGTTACATTCCTTTTAGCTTCCATAAACCTCAATAAGTTTACGGTATTTGCAAAGCAATGACCCCACCTATCAATTAACTAATTAAATAGGTAATAACAAGTGAAGGAGTAATGGATATAAATTACAGCAAAACAGTTGTTGTTCAAACATTGCTATCTATGTAAAAGGTGTATTCTTTGTACAACTGTCAAGAAATGTATTGTTTTGTATACAATAACAATACAATGATATTTATTTCAAAGAAATGTTTAATTTATGATAAGTAGTTTTAAATTGGGATACCTAATTATCTAGCTAGCTGTACATTAAAAATGCATATTATTTATTAGCTACTAGGTGACCCGCCCGGCGTCACACTGGTAAAAGAAACATACACATAAATGCTTTCACACTCACAGCCCCACACTAAAAGTACTATGACTCGTGTTGTGGGCTCCAACACTAGCCAGAACCAAAAACACAAACTTTCCATGGGGAGAAGACTTGTGTTCCCACAAAGTTCCTGGTTAAAAATATACACATAAACACTTTCACGTTCACAGCCCCACACTAAGTTCGTGTCTTGGGGTCATAAACATCCAAGTTACACACATTCACATCATACTTAGTACCAAAAACAGAAATTTCATGTAGGGAGAAAATTTGGTGTTGCCACCGGGATTCAAACTGGTTTTGAACGAGAACGCGCATCGACACCAGCAAGTAGTTCAAAGATCAAAAATGACACGGCTGGCATTGCCCGGGTTGAAAATAATAAAAACATACACATAAGCGCTTTCACATTGAAAGCCCTACACTAAGTTTAATGACTTGTGTCGTGGGTCTGTAAACATTCATATCACACACACATCACACCAAACCCAGAACCAGAAACACAAATTTCACACCAGGAAACAAATGCGGTGCTTTAAAGGCAAACGCACACCTAAATACGCCAACGGGCAGATAAAAGATCAAAGATAAGTTATTACCGGCAAAACAAACAAAAGACAGTCGAATTTTTGTCCTCCTTCTTATGTAAGTCCGATCAAAACATGGAAGTATGCCGGATTATGTAGTAACTTTTACTCAATCTGTGTCTTACCACCGCTGTTATCCTCAAATAAATTTTACGATTTCTCCTAGACTATTTGTCCAAATTATATACAGCATAGGGCAAATTGTATCTGCATGAACTACACCAGATGATAAAATAGTTTATTTTGACAAGGATTATTATTGAATGCCTCAAAAAGCCCACAAAACAGAAGCAAATTATTTTAATATTTTAAGAGTAGATCTATGCCATAGCGGACCTTTATTTAAAACTCATGAAGGCCAACATTTTTGCCATACATTGTATTTACTTATGTCTAACTGTTTAATTAAATCAGTGTAGGCCAATAAAGCAGCCAGTTAGCAATTGTTTCTCTGACATTATGAATATTACTATTTTAAACCAAAAACTAACTTTAATCCCAATAAAACATAGCCTGTGACACTCAGCGATTGTCAGATATCGGATTAGTAGTTTCAAAGATTACGTTTTACAAACAAACTTACCTCTTTATGATATTAGTATAGATTTGTATAGGTAGACATACGACTATTATTTTCTGCAATCAGCAGGCCAATTATCTATATTTCCTAAAACTAAATATATCTAAACAACAAAGACCCAAGTTACCTACAAGGCGTTGAGCTTAATAAGTCAATTGCTCAAGCCAGCTAGTAGTGGGTAGTGTTCCCAACACACACATGGCATGGCTTCTCTGAATTGCAATGCTAATCTGTTGAGCCAAATAAGTACCAGAATTTTGATCACACATCGCCCTCAACCAGGCCCTTAGATAGATTTTAGAAAATAGAATGAGAGCCCAGTCCCCTTGGGCCCAGTGTTTCATTGGCTCAAATATGTAACTGAGGTTTTTATATTTTCACCATTTGGCCTGCTCTGTCAAAGTTACTGTGGCAACTGATATGAATATTACATCACAATACAGTATGTTTTGTCATAGGTTTTAGTATGGTGGGAGATCAATATTGTTTGAGCCCAGTCATTCTGAGAATAGTGTGTTTATATTAGTGGTTAAATGCTAACCTATCAGATATAAATCAAAAATCATTACAGAATATACAAGTACTGCTCAAGTTTCTATCCCTGCAATCCTACTAATATTATAAATCTGAAAGTTGTTTGTTCCCTCTTCACGCTTTGATGGCTGTAGAGATTTAGATGAAATTTGGTATGTACATAGCTTATACCTAGGATTAACACATAGGCTACTTTTTAACTTGATGATAGCGAGCTAAGCCACGGGGAACGGCTAGTACACTATACTTGGCACTCTATGGAATGCTGAGAAGTTTATCTCAGTACTATAATTTTAATTTGGTTATAAAATAGATTTTATCATGTTTTAGTGTTCCCGTTTTCTTAACCATGTCCAACTAACCTGATTCTCCCAAAATGTTTCATGAAAATCAAGTCTTGCATATATATAATTTTGGTTATTGTCTTTTAGTAGCAAAACGGGAGTACAATCTTACCGTGAGTAAAATCTTAATATAGTACTTTGTTATTGTGCTATATTTCCAAGACGAGATTAATTATGGTAATTCTGAGGTGATTATAGAGCACCTAGGCTATAATTTCTGTAATTTGATCCTAAAACTATTACATCATAGAACTAAGTGTTAGCCAAATGTGCCAGTCTGTCCAAAACTTTAATTAAAATTCTAATTTAGTAAAAAAAATAAAATAGTCGAATTAGATATTGGCAACATTAAAAAAACGACTGTAACTAAGGGTTTTGCCGCGAACGTGGAAAAATGGCATTGTTGATTTTGTATAATTTTCCAAAACCTGTGATTCTTCGAGTGTTAATGTGTAATAATGGTGGATTATTAACCGTTAATACTTAGTAAATGTTCATAAATGTAGGCAAGTCATACAAAGTTGAAAAACTTGATTTTCGCCTTCGCTCCAAAACTCCAATAGAAGTTCTAGTAAAGTTTCTACCACTTTACTAGGGCATGACTTGACTATGACTGACTACTTGACTTTGACTGTGACTTGTGACTAAGACTTTTATTATGAAGAATAGAAATTGTTAATATTTGTTTAATATTTCGACTTAAGGACTATGCATCCATTGTCATGAAATAATAAAAAAAAAAAAAATAGATTGTAACTAATACTTTTAGACGTTTATTGAATAGAAGCAATTTGACAGGATAAACTGATGTTGAAGAAAACAGTAACAACATCAAACCAGTTACATCTTGACATGTAGGTGTAACAAAAGTGTATAAAAACTTGGTTTTGACCAGAAAACTTTAAACATTCTATTGCAAAAAAAGCCCAGTTGTCGATATTTTAGCCATTCGATTTCTATGATACATTTATCATATGAGACATATACAAATCATATTTTTAGCTCAAATTGATTTATTACTAGATGTGCCTGTTCTTTAGCCACATGAGTTGGGAAAAGAATTATCCGATATTCTATTCCACTTGTGTGATGCCTTGGCTATTACTCATGAACTATTTTAGCCACAATACTCTACAGGTTTAGGAGCCATTTTGGACCTTTAGATTTAGATGATATAATTGCTTCAGGTCCTCCCTAGAACATTTATAATGTAAATGTGTGCTAGCAAAAAGTTAGCTCCATGATTAAGATTTATGATACAGCTGGTTCTAAACAGTAGGTAGGTAGCTATCAGTGCAAATACATAGCTGCTTTTACACATGAAGATATGTATGAGATAGTTTAATGAGGGAATATAAATGACGTACTGACCTGTGGCTCTTCATTTGAATATAGTTACTAGGTATAAGTCCTTCCTTTCCATCTAATTCAGCTCTGTACCAATTCATATCGTCCTCCATGTTTAGTATCTGTAATATCAAATTTTCTAGAAAGAATCTGTTACCACACGATAAATAAATGAGTTTCCTCAAGAATAGACTCTACAACACACACCTTCAAGACCTGATTCTTCCTAAAACTGAGCTCATCATCAGCAGTTGCAGTAAAATCGTGTTTTGCTATAGCCTCCATGATCAATGGTAGAGTTGGGCACTTCACAGGAATGTCACCGAATTCCAAAATAACTCACAAAGTATAAGATTTATGCACCGCGCTTTGAGTCAGGGATCTAATGACATCATAATGTATGTATTGTCACGTTTTATTCAATAAAATGTACTAGTTTTCAATGGAAATACGAAAATCCGATCACAGGCAGGGCACACATCACTTCAGCAGCCAGTCACAATCACAGAGTACTAATTTTACTCGTCACAATATTCTTACCAAAGACATTATAATACATACGAATTCTTACTGACGCACAGACTAATTACGAAATAGTTAAATCAGAGTGATTTCATTAGAATAAGAATAAGAATAGTATTTATTGTAAAACTGTGTACAAATATAGTTCTTACATAATAAAATAGTTCCAACAGCTTTGTTCATTTCGAACATACAATAATAAAGATGTAATAGGCACTATATGTACATATATCAATGTAATAGGTACATATAATAGATCGTACACAAACATTTTAGTTTTAGTAATTAACAATTTATTTACAATGCTATTTAATTATATGACATAAAAAAAATATTAAAAGCTCTTGAGACATCTTATGTGTCGAAATACTCCATTATTGATTGTAAATAATAAACTTTTTTTTAAATAATTATGTCTGAATCATTGTAGTTCTAAGTGTCATTGAGTTTAGAGACTGAGGCGTGGCTCAGATTTATATATGTCTCTTTTACTTTAGAAAGGTGAGTATATAGCTCACCCGATTTTTGTACTTTCGGCAATAATTTTGGCTGTCGCAAAACTAGTATTTACAAGGATATTAAAACAATTTTTGTTCAAATGACATCTGTTTGTTGGTGAACCTTTTGTTTTTTTTTTTATTGCGGCTAAAATAGGTTGTAACAAAATGTTTGCTTCTTTAAGCAATCTTTTTCAGCCTATAGAGCTTGGTTTTGGTTCGCGGGGCGGATGTAAGACTGATGTCCATTCACTTAGGACATTTTTAAATAAAAAATGTGAAGAGGTGTTGCTAAAGGTGGATGTTAAAAATGCTTTTAATTCTGTTGATAGTGGCACCTTTCTGACTCAGGTGAAAGATAAAATTGCAGAGTTATATAATTTTATCTGGCAATACTATCGTAAACCATCAAAATTAATGTACAAAAACGATGTACTTTTGTCTACGTACTCTCTGTGGTCTGTGCTTTTGTCTTCCGTTGGCTGTCAGCAGGGTGACCCGTGCGGCCGGCCCAGCAATTTTTTCTTTACCTGTCAATCCGATAATTCAACGTCTCCAATCCAAACTATTTTTTTTTAATTTTTCAAACAGCTTGCTCAAAATTAACACTCATATGGCTTTTCCAATTACATAATTCTGCCTTTTCGTACCAAAATTTACGTGTTCTTTAAGATGTTTCGCTATGGAAACATGGCGCGCTCCTCGAGAGCATGGACAATATCGTAAAGAATACTCTTATATCGGTTTTGAATATTGACATAGATGAAAGGGCTTGGTCGCATGCTTCTTTACCTGTAAGACTAGGAGGTTTAGGTATACGTAAAATGTTTAGTGTTGCGTTACCGACGTTCTTGTCCTCAGTTCATGGTACTTCTAAAATAGTCGAAAAAATTTCACATAAGTACTTTGGGTTCTTTAGAAATAGCAAACCTGATTTAGGCCAGAAGCGCCTGGGGATGGCATGCCCAAATACCGGGCTCACAGGAGCTAATCCTCACAGTGACTGTGGGATCGGCCACTCTGTGAACTAGCACGGAAACATCTTTTAGATACGTGTCTTAGCGTCACTGAGCGTGCACAACTTCTAGCAGATGTATGGGAGTCAGGCCTTTGGTCCATTCCATCCCCTCTTTTAGTACTGGTACTCTTATAGATCCATCTGCTTTCCTTTTCGCTGTATGCTTACGTTTAGGTGCAAGGTGATATGTTGCCCATAGCTTTCAGTGTGGCACTGCTGTTGACTAGCTCGGTCACCAAGCCCTCTTGTGCCAGAAAAGTGCTCGCTGAATTTCTCACCACTCCAGCCTCAACGATATCATCCGCCGGGCTTTTAGTAGTGCCAACGTTCCAGCCATTCTGGAACCGAATGGTCTGATACGTGACGATGGTAAAAGACCCGATGGCATGACATTAATTCCATGGAAGATGGGATAGCCTTTAGTATGGGATGCAACTTGTGTCGACACTACAACTGTGGGAAATGTAGGCAATTGGCCCGTAGATATTAGTATCAGTTGATAATTATTGATAAAATAAACTTTCTTAGATTTTATGTTTGCTTAGTGAAAATATAATTGTTTATATAGTATTGTCCAGTGTTATTTCATTTTTACCCAATTTTACCATAGATTGTGTTGTGGAACTAAGATGTCAATGTAATTGTTACTTTTAAGTTAATTTTATATTATTCTAGCTTTTGCCAGCGGCTTCGCTCGCGTTAAGAAGTATTATTAGGTATAGATCCCCGATATTATCCCCTTGGGGGTATAATTAATCAAAATTCTTTCTTAGCGGATGCCTACGTCTTAACATCTACCTGTATGCCAAATTTCAGCCCAATCCGTCCAGTGGTTTGGGCTGTGCGTTGATAGATCACTATGTCAGTCAGTCAGTCAGTCACCTTTGAGTTATATATATTTAGATTTTACTAACTGAGCCCCGCGGTTTTACTCGCATAAGTTCCGGATCCGCGGGAATTCGGGTTAAAAATGCCTATGTGTTAATTCAGGGTAACAGCTACCTCCACACCAAATTTCATCAAAATTGGTCTAGCCGTTTGATCGTGAAGAAGTAACAAATATACAAATACACTCGCAAACTTTCACCTTTATCATATTAGTGTATTTATCCTGCTACTGACCTGTTTTAGTGAGCCTGTATTGCAAGCCCACGTTACAAGCGATCGTGCAGAACGCAAGTTTTAATCCTTATTCATTAATCAACCTATTTTTATAGATACAATGATAAACAAGTGTACAAAAATAATGTTTTTTCAAAGAGTAATTTAAATATATTTTCCTGCTACAAGACCTTTAACCAAATCGAGTAACGTGCTAACTCGCATGCTAACGCCATCTAGGGGTAATTTTTTAACCACTATGTCACAAGCAAGGATGTTGTAGCTAACGTAGGTTTGTTTCCTATCTCGATGGTCACAAGGGACTCCAATACCATCTAGGCCTCGGAGTAATAGCAACCGCAACATAGGGACTCTGCTTGCGCAACTCACAGAGTAAATAATATTACATGTCGGTTTTTGCTGCGAAAGTGAAAAAATAGCGTTATTGCCACTTCAGCTTACTAATTCGCTGTACTATGTCGACTGCTTTGGTTCTCTGTCGTATAACCTCGTTCCGGATTCGATCCTTCAGAGAAACTCTTAATACTTGACACTGGCTAAATGCACAAGATTGCGAAGCCAATATACAAAGAAAACAAAAATTACATACTGTGAGATTTTTTAGGGATAATTGTAAGAGGGTTGTCTCAAGCAATTTTCAACCGACTTAAAAAAAAGAATTTCTCTATTCGACTGTATCTTTTTTTTTGTATATATGTTACGCGATATCTCCGCCAATTATGAATCGATTTTGATGTTTTTTTTTTGTTTGGTAGAGTATACTTCAGAGGTGGTACGATAAATTTTGTATCGAAATCGGTCGAGCTAAAACCGAAATATAAGCGATGACATCGGTATTTTTAAGCTTTGCTTGCGTTTTCTACACCATAGAAAGGCCAAATAGTTTCTACACCATAGGAGTTATAAAGCTGAAATTTACATAGGTTTGGTCGTTATTATTGATAATACAACTAGTAAATAAAAATAAAAACCTGAATGCGTAAAAAGCGAACTTACTTTCTTCTATTCTACACTTTTTCGTTAACAATATCTATAATGTGTTCAGATAAGAAAGTATTGTACATTTGAATTACAATAGTTGATACCAAATTTAAATCGTTATATCAGACTTAAGATTAGAAATGAAAAAAAAATAAACGATAACTCTAAAGATGATCTTCCTATAAGTACCTATTCAATGATAATCAAGTAGGGACTTAATACAATTTGTCCAATTATCTGAGATGTGCATGCCAGATCATTTTTTTTTAATGCAGGCAAGTTTCCTAATTTTTGATATCCTTAATTGCAGCTATGATTGGAATGTGAATGTCAAAGTAAGAATAAAATGGTTGCGTTAAATATTACTCAAACCTTATTTATATATGATGATATTGTATTTGGCAATGTAGGTAATAAACTAAACAATGGATTAAAAGAATAAACAATAATAATGGTCTTATATTCCCTATAAGGGAGCAGGATAGATGGTGTTTTTTTAGGGTTTCGTACCCAAACGGTAGATAATGGTACGGAACCCTTCGCGCGCGAGTCCGACTCGCACTTGGCCAGTTATATTTTTTGTAAATAGTGTTCATTTTACTTTGTGTGACGGATCTTATGTGACTTTGACATTCTTCTGATATTGTATAAAATCAGCTTGAAAAAACTTGTATTTGTCACTGTCAATAATCTGTCACCGCTCAGCGCTCTTTCATGTCCAATCGGCCTCCCAGTGGCATTATACGCGTAAGATTTTTCAAAATCTATGTTTATTTTCACGATCCTTGTTTTAATTGCTGTTGAATTATTCAAGCTAACTATGCGGTATTCTTAGTTTCAAAATTCCACACAGATTTTATGATTTATAGTGATATTTTCCGAATAAAGTGATGTGTACCATACTGTGTCCGGTATGTTTCAGGTTTAGTCGTAACTCAAATAAACGCAACGATGTCGGGAGGATTAGACATACTGTCCCTCAACGAGGAGGATGTAACCAAGATGCTTGCGGCGACGACCCACCTGGGGTCGGAGAATGTCCACTTCCAGGCAAGTTAGACACAACCTGTCTGAAAGAGTCTTTAGGTTATGTTTGTAATAATGTGAACGTCTACTGACACAGGGTATTAACTTTATACCCGTGTCAGTTTAAATTTTATTACCCGTTTAATGAAGAAGGCGCCGAAGGGCCAAGATTAACGTGATGAGACACAAATCCGTTCCACTATGAATCTGAGAGCAGTGACGATCGATTTTCCCAACTGATTAATTAATCCAGTTCAAAGATACCATACACACTTAAATGCCAACATATTGATGTAATTGCAATGTCTAGATGGAGACGTACGTTTACAAGCGGCGGGCTGACGGCACGCACGTGATCAACCTACGTCGTACGTGGGAGAAGTTGGTCCTAGCGGCACGCGCGGTGGTCGCCATTGAGAATCCTGCGGATGTGTTCGTAATTTCGTCGCGTCCCTTCGGTCAGCGTGCCGTGCTCAAGTTTGCGGCGCACACAGGAGCCACTCCTATTGCTGGCCGTTTCACCCCTGGTGCATTCACCAATCAGGTGAGACAATAATACTATAGACAAATAATAATTATACTTTTCCCTATATCATTATTATGTATTAGTAGCAGATCCCTCAGAAATTGTCCTGTTCAAACTTTTTAAATTCGGAAATATAAAAAAAAATTAAATCTATACAATTCTCGAATCCACCTGAAAACAAAAATGTCATTGAAATCAGTCCAGCCGTTTAGGAGGAGTTCTGCCACATGCACACATACAGAAGGATATTTTATTTTATTTATAAAGATGTACTCTTGATCAAAATCTACTAGAGTAGGCAGCTTCAACAATTTAAAACTACTGATATTACCGATTTTGCTTCTATAAAGATTTAATCGATGTGAGATATTTGACTTATGTTCTTAAAATATCTGATTTCTATGATGACAAACAACTAAGGAACCACTGACTGCATTAGCAGATATGATTACAAACCTATCTGATTCTCCAATAAAATATCCTTACCATGTTTCTCATCATTCTGTTTCTAATTAACTTGTATTACTTATAGATCCAAGCAGCATTCCGTGAGCCTCGTCTCCTGATTGTTCTGGACCCAGCTCAGGACCACCAGCCCATCACTGAGGCTTCCTATGTGAATATCCCTGTCATCGCTTTCTGCAACACCGACTCTCCGCTGCGATTCGTTGATATTGCTATTCCATGCAACACCAAGGTAAGTTGAAGTTACTATGACTATGAGACCTGTACTATACCCAAGTAAATTAATCTGAATTTCAAGTGCAAATTAGAAATCAGTTTTACAATAATTGTGTGCAGTGTACTATATAAAAAACACAATGTTATACAAGTTATCTATATTATTTATAATTTATTTTAACAATATAATTTCAGTTCATTTATGCTGTACACACTAAAATTCAGTATAAATAAATGCTTATATTTTTGAATTGTACATTTGTCTGTCTGATTATTGGTTTTATCATACTTGCATGCATCAAAGCCTTATAACAGGGAACTTAGCTAAAATAAGGCTATGCATTATAATACATAGCCTCTGAAATAGACACTATGTAAATTCATATAGAATAATAACTCTGTTTCACTTACCAACGCACATTTTATTATTACAATACACACGTGTTGTTGTTGCCTCAGATAAAGAGGTTTTATTCTCATACAAAGAGGTTGTTACTTAAGGGTCGCCAGCGAATAAAGTCTCCCTTTAAATGAGTTTACAATTAGCAATCGAGCGAGTTTTTTCTAATTTTGATGGAATGGAAAATTGGCAATGTATCCAACATTCAAACATGAAATAACGAGAGAAACTACAATGCATCGACTTGAATACATGTGTAGTTTCAACTTTAATAAAAAATCTGTAAATGGTCTTCACCTTTATTGGTAAGCAATTTTGTCAGCTTCCCATCTGGTAACCCTATATACAGCCATAGGTGGACTGACAGATTTGTCACAAAGTGACACTTTATAAGATGGCTGATTTAGTTCCTGCTGTCACCAACTGCCAAGAGTTTGTTGTTGCACTGTAGTAAACTTTAGACTACCATCTCGCCTGATGGTAAGTATGTCTGTTCCCTCTTCACGCTTTAATGGCTAAACGGATTTGGATGAAATTTAGAATGTACATAGTTACACAGCTTATACCTAGGATTAGTACAGGCTACTTTTTAGCTTATAATAGCGAGCGAAGCCGCTGGGCACGGCTAGTCTAATCTATAACACAAATATTTCCAGTCATCACACTCCATTGGTCTGATGTGGTGGTTGCTGGCACGTGAGGTGCTCCGTCTACGAGGTGCACTCGCTCGTGACCAACGCTGGGATGTGGTCGTTGACTTGTTCTTCTACAGAGACCCTGAAGAAAGCGAGAAGGAAGAACAGCAGGCTAAGGAACAGGTATGTTTCTTGTAGACTAATCGGTTGATATCTATGTACAGAACTTCAAAGGTTATTTTGTTTGAGAATATAGCTAATTTGAAAATTATTGTCAAGTATAATCATTGACCTACAAATAACTGGACCTTGGATCTAACACAAAATTAATCTAATAAGTGTACAGATTAAAACCTAACAAACAGATACATGTTTATGATTATAATCAAAGTAAAATAATTTAACTATCTAATCTCCGTTACTACACCGAGCTTACTTTTGCTTGCAACAATTTAAAAGACTAAGAACGCGTTATTTTCACCTTACGAAGTTTTTAGCGAGGTGGGATTGTCGCTTATATTATGTTTTGTTGTGTATGTTCCATGGACACTTTAGATCGCTGATGAAGCCAAATCTATGTATTGATGCAAGTATAGCCAATCCTGTGTGTTTGACTTGATAACTAACTACCTATGATTTAAGATTAATAAGCATATTTGAATCATATCAACAATTTCTTCTATTTTAATAATGCATCAAGGACGGTGAAGCACTGACAACTGTTGTAAGTACCTGCCTTATAGCAAGTAGAGCTGACCCATTTAAAAATCATTTTTATAGCTGGTTTTTAGTATGCTTAACAAATATACAACAGCATGATTGCTCATTAGGTTTTGAATAGCATTTGATTAGTGACCACACTATTTCTTTTTTAACTGCATAATATATGCTACCTATGTAACTGCATAATATATGCTACCTATGTATATTTAATATATGCATGTGCTCTTTTACTACCTCAAAGTATGTTAAATAGTTCATCAATTCCATCATGTTTGAATTATAAATATCAAGTTCTTCTATCAAGTACTTTCTTCCATTCATCTATTAATTTATTTATTTTAAAAGGTAGGAATAAATAAGATCTTACAGAATGCTTCTAGTCTAATTGGTAACATTGAATTAGTCTTGATGTGTAACATATATGATGTAGAAAACATTTTCTTATTTTCAATATTCCAAGTAGTCTAACTGGTTGGCTTTTACAATTTGTCTTGTATTATAACGAATAAGGTACAGATTTATATTATTCTGGTATGTAACCAAAAACTAATGTTCTTGCATGCAGTTGATATAATGTTTCTATATATTCTAGCTATAGCATGTACTCCTTATTCCAAACACCAAAAATGTTACCGCCTTCTAAAACTATAACTTGCACATTGCGCACCTCATGGTTTCGACCACGTTATTTCGACATGGGTCTATTCTCGTAAAATTGAACAAATGCTTTCACACTCACATCCCCACAACTTTGACTTGTGTCGTGGGTGCCAGGAAATTCACATCACTTGGAGAGAAAGCTTATGTTCCTACCCGAAATTCTAGACATCTATCTATTTATCTGCCATCAATATTAATGCGGCCAATTCTACTAGTCTAGCTTTAGGTAATAAAACTACACAAATATCTGAAGCTGACTATAAATAAGTGATAGTGGATGGGCTATGTTTGTTTATAACTAAAAGTATGTACCATTTTTTATACATATTATTTTTTATATTTATTTATTCTTTTGCACAATAAGTATGAACATGGAGGACTTAATGCTAATACAGCATTTTCTGCCAGTCAACCGAGAAGATGCAGAAAAAATTCGTGGTAGTGCAGCATAAGCGCTATCTATTAATTAACTATTATATTTTTAGATTTTGGAAGTTGATGATTTCAGAATTGTATACTAATTAACATTAAAATTACATCATCTAAAGAAAAAAAAAACAGATTTATCGCCGACGATTTATTTGCCAGGTTCTTCTCGAGACGTAAATTTGCGGATCTGTCGATTAGAGCCCAGTAACTGTCATGAGTGCCTGGAAGCCCATGATACATTTTTGATTTAGAATTTGAGCTATTGTAGATTAATATGCAATATGTAAACTTTCAGGCCGTGGTTGCCGCTAAGCCCGAGGTCCCGCCGCCAGTGCATGAGGATCTGTATGACACGCCCGTCGAACCTGTCACCTCGTGGGCGGATGAGGCAACGCCCGCAGCACCTGCGGCATCATTCGGCACTGGAGCCCCCGCCCAGGAAGATTGGGCTGCCCAGGTAAATACAACTCCGTTTTTCTTTCTTTTAGGAGTGATGTTTGTTTACAAAAATTGGATTTCGTCTTATATTGCCGGGAGTAAATGTTTAAAACAAATCTAAATTTATACGAGACCACATTTTATCTATTTCTGTTGTGAGAAGTTTATATTTTAATTAAGATAAATTGAAGCCTATTTTTTCATTAGGATTTATGGTTGATTTAGAATTGAAACTGGTCCCAACAGATACAAAACAGGAGCCATTTAAATATAAATCTAATGAATTTTTTTTTTCTTGAAGGTATGTTAGGGTAGTGTTAACGAGCCAGGCAAGCATTAGTAAACATACCATTGATTTCTTCCTGTTGTTTCTTTTTTTAAAACAAGCTTTTAGAAATCAGCAAGCCCTTTCATTTGATAGCCATGTTGTAAGTGTGCATTAAAAATAACTAGTCTGCCATTTTGGGTGTTCCGCCATGTTTGATTGAAGACGTCACACAGTTAACCATGCAAGGTCATCTAAACTAAACGTGTATACAAAATTTCAGCTTAATCGGTTTAATTTATCTGCTTCAAAATTGAGTTGCAAGATTCCACACGAACAAACATAGTTACATACATACATATATACATTGCCAGTTAAATAAAAGCTTGTAAAATAATTTATCTATTGTCCAAATGCTACCTTGCCTGTTGTCCACACATGCTGGGAGTCTATTCAAAATTAATTTAGTAATGTTTCCATCCATACAATGTATGGAATGAAACGAAATCAAGTTGATTCGAGTGATCAAAACTCCTACTCGACACCCCTGCTCTTGATTGTGGCATTTTGCTTCTACGAAGCGCGAAAGCGAAGAACTGATTGAAGCCTCGCTTTTAGCGTCTTTTTTACCAGAAAATATACATACTGTTATGTCTTTAGTGGAAACTCGCGAGATTTAAACAAATTGATTGTCATAAGAATCATCAAAATTGGCCTAAGAGTTTGGTACGATAAAAAAAAAAACATACATACAGTTTTAATTCGGGATCAGCTAATATTTGACCACTATTTCACCTGATGGAGTATGTTTGCCTAGAAGATAACTGTTCAGTCGTGACCTAAGACTCGGATTATAAACACATTTCCCTCCTTTGCCTCGCGCAGTCGGGTAAAAAAAGCTCAACTTTCGTCAACAGTTTTAACATAATCCTTTTTCCTCAGGTACAAGATGAGTACACAACCGCGGGTGCCGCACCGGCGCCTGCCGCCCCCGCCCCCGCGCCATCTTGGGGCGGTTCTGCCCACGACTGGAGCGCGTCATAAATGTCGCGTTTTTTATGGTTGAAATAAAATAACTTGAAATACTATTAGTATGTTTCAATCGTTCATATCTCAATTTGCATTAGTTGTAAAACAATTACAGAATAAGATCTTTGCCAAAATAATTCTTACAGTATTTATTAAATATAAGTATATAAGTCAGAGTGATAGATGGATATTCTATTATATTATATATTAGAGTGATATTCTATGTTATTTATTCTATTATGGTATGGTATTCTTTAAGTTTTATTTACTAAATCTCTGTGACATCTATATGGAAGGTATTCTAATGAATCAAGAATTGATAGCAATTATTGTTATTGACGTAGGCATTAACTGGTAAATGGTAGTCTTATATCTTAATTTCAGTCCGTCTCTATTCTTACTGCTGGAAGTAACTTCAAAAAGGTACACAGTAAATTGTTAATTCACTAAATCTCTGTGACAACATCTACATGGGTTCTAATGATTAAGAATTGAAACAGACTTTTTTCTTGACATTATGACAAGGTTACAACAGATGAAGCTTAACATTTGCAGCAGGTCCCATTTTAAGTGAAATATTTCGTGCCTACTGTAATGGAAAATAATGGCAAGTACAGTTTTTGGAGCAATCTTAGTAATATCTCAATCATCAAAAACATCAGTGGAGCCGTAAAGGTGGACTCTGTAAATGCATGTATACTTTAAATTGCCCTGATTAGACAAGACACTGAAGATCACAGCCGACATAGGTGCATCGACTTGTATAGAGTAGTATTGCTTCGCCAGACCTTGATGGCGATATTCGTTGTTCACCACTTCTATTTCTGTATTGTTGGCAAGTAGTCCCTGTAAGAGTAGCAACAAAATCTAAATCGTTTATTCACATGGGCCCCAAAGAGGCACTCATGAAAGTTAATGATTTTACTGCCAGATAATTAAATGGTCAGATATAATAGAGGATTAGTGCGGTGTAAAACTTAGCGGCCCAAGCCGACCACATCTACACGTGGTGCCCCTGCCGATCATGAAACAAGACTGGTGAATCACAAAAAGCATTCACCCCTCTTTGGGAATGCTTTTGTGAAAAAACATCAAAGCATTCCCAGTCAGGCCGTCCAGCTCGCGATGGCAGTTAGTAAAATAAAAATATTTTACATCATCGTGATTCGATTTGTATCTTGCATATAAAATATGAATAACCCAATAAAGCTTTTTTATATGTATACCTCACAGAAGCGAAAGCAAGGGACCTAAAGGAAGCATGGATGGGTGACATACCAACATTTCGTTCGAAGCGTTTCGTTCATCATCCGTACCAAACCCGTACAAAGGAGTGGAAGGTCATTGTCCACGTTTTTGTTTTCCGAAAGGTATTCAAGTCTAAGAGTACGCACCTATCTTCTAGGCAAGCATGTTACATCATGGAAAGTGACCATGCGTCACTTTCCATCAGGTGAGATGATCAAGTGCTTGCCTATCAAGCATAAAAGGAGTGCACTTACGTAGACTATAAACCGCTTAGGAGCGCTTCTGGCAGTGTCTGGACGTACGTGCTCAATGCTGATACTTTGCACTCGTTGTATCCGTGGCAGTAGGATTTGAAGTTCTCCGGAAGAGCCACTAAAAAAAATTAATAAAAGTGAATGATCGTTAACAAATAAATACCTAATTACTATCTAAACCGGCACTCGCTTACAAATTAAAGTTCCGAGCAGGTTTCGGAATTCGGACTATCGGATGTCCTTCATCTGGGAGCTACGTTTACAGTGTACGTTTTATACTAAAAAAATACTCGTCTAGGTTTTTTCCTTCCTACATAATTCTCTCATAGTCTGGCGATAGTTCGAGTATGAAATTAACCACTAAACCGAGGATTTATGATAACTTCAAGAGTATTCCCATTATTACGTACCGGCTAACGAGAGTATATTAATATAAATTTTGCAATACAATTTCTAAATTGTAACTGAATTACCACTGGGAAGGTTTAAGTCAGTAATCTAACGGGCATTCATTAAGAATGGTTATTATAAAACTAAAACATAAACGCTTTTACATTCACAGCCCCACACTAAGTTCGATGACTTGTGTCGTGGGTGCCGGAAACATTCACATCACACACACAATCACAATCAGAACCAGAAACACAAATTTTCCTTGAGGAGAAAACTTGTATTCCCGCCGGGAATCGAACCCGATACCCCTGCTTAGAAGGCGATGGCCAGCCAACAAGCAGTTCAACTAATTGTATTAGTGTACCTTTCTAGATACCACTGTTAAGTTCATACTAATATTATAAATCCGAAAGTTTGTGTGTAATGTGCAAGTATATTAAAATTTGTTCCCTCTGCAAGCTTTAACGTATTAACACACTTTAATACCTAGTATTAACACATAGGCTAATTTAAATTAATAATAGCGGACGAAGCTGCGGGGCACGGCTAGTAGACTTATCTTGTAAGGAAAACAAATACATTATTTAATGACAAGGATGCATGAAGGCTAAATTGACAAGCGGTTTCTGGCAACTACATAATACAGATATACCTAGGTTAATAATAATATAGTTCCCGTACCTATTAGTCATATTATTATATACCTAATTATAAGAGTGTTGAAAAAGTGATTGAAAAAATGCGTCGCCTAGTTTCTTGCCGGTCTTTCTGGAGATGGCTGTAATTTTGAGAATAGGCACTAGAGTCATTAAATTTTATATATGAGTGCATCTTTGGGGCCTATGTGAAAAAACTATTTTGAATTTTATGCAGACCATATAAATTGTGGTCATTGTCTCCGTACCTGAAGGGCCAGCAGTCAGCAGGCGTCGGGTGTCTCAAAGCCAGTACGGTGTCAGGGGGAGGAGCGGCTCGCCACAAAGGCACCACTCCCCACAGTTTGACGCGACCGGACCATTCTTCGGTGCTGCTCCCCTTACTTGCGGTCGCGCCGTTTATGTATCGGTTGTTGATAATAGTCTGCTTATCTGTCACTGAAAGGTTACTTTGTTCGATTGACATCTTTCATGTTGGTGATATGTATGCTTGGTTATCGACCAAAATAATTGAAACGCAAGCAAAGTTTAAAAAAAGCCGATTATACCGCTTTATCTTCGGAACCTAGATTAAATGAATTGAATACGCATTATTGAGGATAACTCAAAAACAACTGGTCTTATCTTGATCAAATTTAAATGAGATCGCATGTGTCGTAGGTACCTATCACCTTCTAAATAAAATAATAAAATCAATATCGGCGCACTTAGAAAGAAGTTACGAGGTAGCTCATAAAAAATACGGCAAATTGAGAACCTCTTTCTTTTTTTGCAGTCGGTTAAAAATTTAAAGTATGTTATCGTTTGTAGATAATTATACTATGCACAGTTTAAGTTATAAAATGTAGGTAATACACGCAATATAGGTAGTTATGTTAGCTTAGCTTACGTGAAGAGGCAGCATTAGATGTGTAAATGCTCGAATCCTAGCAAATCCTGAGAACTTCTAGTAAAACCTAAGATTTACCAACACTGTTAAGTAAAAGTCCAAAATGTTCTGCGTCATCATTAATTAATAAACTCAGGGTGGCACTGAACTGTAATAATCATAATTCATGTATTAATTAGACAGTTTTACAGTTTATAGAGAGTTAAGAAAGTCTTGGTTGCTATCTATTTAATACTATAGAATCTTTTCACTGACTTAGAGACAACATACAGCCTAAACCTTTACGTACTTAAAAATTATGCCTACGCACTAAGACATTTGTCTTAGTACGTAGAGGTGTACTAAAAAAGGATTTTTGGAAATTCTACCCTAAAGGGTGAAAAATGGGGTGGAAACGTTTGTATGAAAGTTTTTTGTGTTTCAACTTATAGCGACGAAAATTGGTACTTGAGTAGTTCATTGAAAAATAAAAATTAAGTTATCTGTTTTTTTTTCAGGCGTGCATTAATGTGGTGCAATAATAAAAAAAAATTGGTTAATCCGTAGATTTACACGTAGGTTTATCTTCCTGAAAGCTAGAATTTTCTAATATAAATGAGCTTTTACAGTAGGTACACATATACATGTCAGCCTTCTTGTGTTCGACCCGGCCAGCCTACTTTACTACCCAAGGGAAATAATATGGTTCTGGGTGTAGGTATTTGTTTTTGTGATAATTCTGAGAATGTACTACTTGGAATCGTGTTTCAAGGCTTTGAACTTAGTGGAGGAATGTGAGCGTGAAAATGTTATTGTATACTTGCAGACCCATCAATTAAATACATTAATTAAATGAATCTAAACCATTCCTGAATCCAACTGGCACTCAAAAATTGCATCGAAATCGGTCCAGCCGTTTAGAAGGAGTTCAGTCACACACACGTACAGAAGAATGACATATATCTTGATTGTGTGTGATGTGAATGTTTCCGGCACCCACGACACAAGTCATTGAACTTAGAGTGGGGCTGTGAGTGTGAAAGCGTTTATCTGGACATTTTAACACCTTGGACATTTCGGCGTTTGTACATATTGACTTGTAGTCTTTGTAGCATCTGGACATTTTAATACCCTGGACGTTCTGACATTTGGACTAATGCACCCGGAGTCATATAAAGATATGCATGCAAATGAAATCTGACTCCAACAATCCAGCAAACACAGTCCAATAGTCAGTAACATTAAAGTAAGTACTTAAATATAAATGTTAAGATCATTAGTACATATAGGGTACCTACCGGATTGAAGACTAGACCGCGACTTCGTTATAACAGCCGTTTTGAGTCGAAACGTGTTCCTGAAATTATAATACAATTTATTAATAACACTCCCTCAGGCCTCAGTACTCAAGATTCGTTGTTTAAGTAAAGCTTAGTTCATATAATTCCTAGAAATTAAATTATGTATAGTACCTCCGCACAAGGCAATGAACAATTACTTAGTAATATTTTCTATGTGCCATGTTAATATAAAGTGTAGGTACATATAAGATTAGCACGAAGAAGTTTGTTAGATTGCGATGTCTGAATTTTATGCCCATAGACAGTGGTGGATTCAGGATTGTCGTTCGGGCTTGATTAAGCCTTCCTGAATCCGCTCCCCATAGATAGTAGTAATCAATTGATAGTTAAATTAGAAAAGTCTTTTACAAAAGTAATTGATTAAAAAATGAATGGAAAATATGCGTCTATCGATTTTCTTGCCAAAAAAAAAGTAGAGACAACCAATTTTGTAGAAAAGGAAGAAAGTTTTCAATAAGTACTTTTTCAAAGAAAAATAAAGTATATTTTCTCTGATAGACTACAGCTTGACTACCATCTCACGTAAGTGATGATGTGGTCGACGATATTAAACACACTACGTCTTGAATAACTGCTTCATCTTGATAATTGCAACCAAACCGCGCTATTTGTAACCGACTTAAAAAAAAGGAGGTTCTCAATTCGACTTTTTTTTTGGGTTTTAATTCTTTCGTTGTGAGCCGATTTTGATGATTATTTTTTATTTGAAAGCAAGTGCATTCCATGTGGTCCTATTTAAATTTGATTAAGATCTGACAAGTAGTTTTTGTGCTATCGTCGATAATGCGTATTCTGTGGACTACATCGATGATGTCTTCGTTTTTAACCGACTTCAAAAGTTATCTCATAACTTCGTTCGTTGTGAGTCGATTTTAATGATAAATTCTTTATTTAAAAGCTGGTGCTTTCCATGAGATTTCACTTAAATTTGATCAAGATCTGATCCCTAGTTTTTGAGTTATCGTCAATAATGCGTGTTTAATACATTAAATTTGATCACGATTCCGAAGATATGGTGCGGTGAAGTCGGTTTTTTTAGGCTTTGCTTGCGTTTTATTATTTCCTATACGATGTCTCGTTGAAAATGAACAATCGAATATAGATACCTATAGAACTAAGTATATAACTACTCGTATAAAGTGTGATATATGATGTTCGAGAGGTCACGTCGTAACAGCTGAAAGCAGGAAGTTTCAATGTCGAAACTGCTGTTAGAGACAGTTATTTTCTGTATTTTGCCGAATCGACGTAAATCATTTAGAAACATGAGTGTGTCAAGGTTTCAGCTAAGTAGGTTTCTTCGTTTCAAATTCTACAAATTGCTCATTCTTATTATTATATACTTATTAAGACTTATATTGTTGTCAAACTAATATTATTAATCCGAATGTTTTTGCTTGTTCCCGCATCACGTTGCAACGGCTGCACAGATTTATAACATACTTGTATATAGCTTAGGCTATAGTAGGTATTTATTACGATTCGGTTGGGTAAAGCCGCACACTGCTAGCAAATGAATTAATAACTTTCGCCGGATATATTGTATATGGAACAAACGAAATAGATAAAGTCACAGATAATCATAATACCTACGGAATTTCGTTTAGGCACTTCCATGACATATATTTCTAGTTATTTTATTTAAAAACCAATACTTAACCGATCCTTCAGATAAAGGTCTGTGGGGCCAATCTGAAAGCATTCCCTTTCAAAAGTAGAAACCAAATCGCTTTATAAATGACGGAGCTCTGATCTAACAAACATAAAAATACCAACGAATTGAGAACCTACTCTGTTTTTGAAGTTGGTACAAAAGATGCGACGCTGGTTGTCAAAGTACATGACAGCGGAGTCGTTCGTAAAATATGGTCTACTTTTCCTAGTAAATAAAAAAACGTTAATCATTTTGCTATAACTCACCTGAGACTTCGTTCCGCTCTAGAAAGTTCCGAAGCCAGATGCTTCATCTTGCGACAACATTCTTCAGGTACTGATGAATATTCCCAGTCTACAAGAAAATAGTTCCAGTTTGGTTTTTTAAGGTTTCTAGTAATAATGAAGTTGGAAATGTAGAGCGCTGTTTTTCACGAGTTTCGGTCAATTACTTTGAAGGAACGTAGGCAGACTTCCAGTTTATTAATTGTAGACCTTTCAATTCATAAGATTTTTGGCATTCAATTTTTGATTGAATTTTTTTTGGCCTGATGGCAATCAATAAACAGTGCTGGAAACTATTAGCCAAATAAATACACTTTTTTTTTTTTTTATTAGTGACTGGCTAGTGTTTGACCACTATCTCACCTGATGGTAAGTGACGATGTGATCGAAGCTGGTAAACACACTAGACCTGGAATACGCAGGCTCTCAAGGATAACTGCCGGAACACCGTATTTGGCTTGGCGGCAGACTTTCAACTTGATGGTGGTAAGCTACTTTGGTAGCAAGCCAGGCGAGCAACTCACAAAATGCTCTACCACCTCTCAAATGTCACCTGATTAGCACCACCCGGGGACCACGTGTAGGGAGTCAGACTTAAGGGGTATCCTCCTACGGACGTGGGTGACTCAGCCCCCAAACACACTTAACTTAATATAAATGCTTTCACACTCACAACCCTACATTAAGTTCGATGACTTGGGTAGTGGATGCTGGAAGCATTCACATACCGAATAGACTTATCATCGACATTACATAAAGAATATTTATCCTGAACAAGTTCAAGAATAGCAATGTTTAACTCTATTTATTTGTATCTTATATAGGTATTCTGATTTTGTGTTAATTATACATACATATGTAAGTAGTATATTGTATTTGATTAAATATATATATTTTTTATTCTTTATTTATTTTCAAATTATTTGATTTAGTTTATTTATTCTAAAATCTCATTTTTTTTTATGTACGCGTATCTTTTAGCTGCCCGCCTAAAAACTTTTCTTACACGCCCAGGAAAGCTGGTAGATAATGCTTCATAGCTTTAAGCTATTCCTTGTACATTGTTTTGTGCTAAACTATTAAATAAATAAATAAAAAATACCGTATACAATGAAATATAGAACCAGAAACACAAATTTCCCTTGGGGTCGCTAATAAGCAAACCGTGTTCCCGCTGCTATCTTTCAGAGCCAGTTACCTCGCTCGACACAGGCACCACTTATGTAACTACATAGTGTTCAAATCCAAAAATGTACCATATAGTAATAGAAATCATTTTATTGCATAAACTGTGTGTGTAAACTAAGAATTAGGTACAAGGTCTTAAACTTAAAACAGTTTTTCGCTTTCGTGTGTACAATTAGTAATGCTAATTATTCTAGCTAGTTATTCTAGTTCGAGTCTGAAAAGTATCGCATGTATTTATGTTAGAAGTGGTACCTCTTATGTTAAGTTTGTATTGACATTTTTTAAGTTTATAAACTTCTATGACTTACCTGTAGTGAACAATCTGATTTTTCCAAATAAATCTGATAACGAATTGGGGCATGGCGTTGGATACAGCATCCACAGTAACGCTGAAAACATCGAATTAATTGAAATAAAGCGATCATCTGCTTTTATGTTCCAGCTACAACAGGATCGTAGTTTTAATTAAAGCAGTCACAAAAAATCTTTCTTTTTTAGCAAACAATTTGTTTCATTGTTTACGAAAACAAACGAAAAAAATTAGCATGCAAAATTTTGTATTAATATGTGAATTCAGTGTAGAAGATTCAACATATAAGCTTATTAACATGGTAGCTTATAGCTATTTTGCTGTATAAAAATAAGTATGTAATTTTATTGAAAGATTCGTAAGTACCTATTACACATGCGTGTACTCACTGTACACGCCGAGACGGTCTACGCGCGTACTCGACTGATGAAGAAGAACCGAATGTGCCGAAAATAGTCAATGCGAGCAAACAAAAGTAAGTGAAATCGAATTAATCCTTAATTGTATTATGGATACTAGTGTGATGTATTTTTGTAATTTTAGTACAATGTAATTTTAGTTCACAAGTTTTCAAAAAGCAGATAAGGTTACCCATTACTCCAGCTATGAATAGCAATATGAGGGATATAACAGTTTTCCTTATATAGCATCTCCCGTGTTTATTTGGTTTCTTATTTCGCCTTTTACTACGGCACTTTAAGTTTCCACCGTCGTCGCGATCGTACAGATATTCATAAATGTTTTCACGCAACGGATATGAAGATTGTATTTCCCAGTTTGGCGAGAGTTTCCGTTTTTCTGTAAGTTTTCCTGAAACGTAGGTAAAAGGTGTTCCTGAGACCAAATTTGCTTAGCCGGTAACAAAATTGTAGTAATTAATGAGAAGGCATCGGCTGCTAGTTTTCCTAAAGGTTTTGGTATTAGTTTAAGGTCTTATTGGTCATCGTTTCTGGGTCTATATGCGATTTGAAAGAGCGTTGTTTGAGGAAATGCTTGACATTGTTTGTGAAAAAAAAGGTGCCTTCTAATTTGTTTGGGTAAAATCTAAATGCTGCTCAGTTTTTCTTTGGGCTAGTGTTTGAACAATATATAACGATAATAAAGTAGAGGTGAGATATGTTAACTATTAAGTGTATATTTTTAACTTTTCAGGTAAATTTTTCACTGAATTATTATTTTTCATCTAGGTACATAAACTTGCAACGAATGAAAAATCTCATTGAACGTAGATTGTGTCTGTAAATTGAGCAAGTGAGTTGGTGTAGAGGCATATATTTAATATTGTTTTAATCCAAAAGGCGGCTTTTAATGCGTCTAAGATTAACAACTATGACTAAAATAAACAATCGGTCATAAATGTTTGGGTTACATATTATAGGTAAGTATGGAGTCATAGAAATCTGGTAGAGTAGAGTGAACGGCGACTTTAAATAGAACCAGCGAATGTAGGTTCTCTTCTATTATATATAAGTATACTAGCCGTGCCCCGCGGCTTCGCCCGCTATTATCAAGTTAAAAAGTAGCCTTTTTTTTATTCAAGATAGGCAAACGTTTGACAGCCTATGTGTTATTCCTAGGTATAATCTATGTACATTCCAAATTTCATCTAAATCAGTTCAGCCGTTAAAGCGGGAAGAGGGAACAAACATACTTACACACAAAGTTTTGAATTTAGTAGGATATCTCTTTCTCTTCTTCAAAACCCTTCAATACAAAGTAATAAATTAGACATTACAAACAAAAAACAATCGTCTCATGTATGACCTACTCCTACTAATATTATAAATCCGAAAGTTTGTAAGTGTGTAAGTATGTTTGTTCCCTCTTCACGCTTTAATGGCTGAACGGATTTGGATGAAATTTGGAATGTGCATAGCTTATACCTAGGATTAATACATATGCTACTTTTTAACTTGATAATAGCGGGCAAAGCTGCGTGGAAGCTAGTTACAAATAAATAACATTAGTTAAGAAGTTGGGTTCAATAATCGGTTGTTAAAATATTATAATTAATGCGAAACATTTTTGCACATCTTTGTTACCTATTCACGCTTCAAAAGCAGAATTGAAAATAGGAACAGGTATAGCTTTTAATTACTATTGACTAGTAAACGCAGGCGAAGCTTCAAAGCCTAGAACATCTTCGCTGGGTCGCAAGTCTATCGGTCTTTTATAGGATATATTTCAGAGAGTGTGCTACGGAATTGCATGATCTAATTCCCCCATCCGCCTTTTACCATCAGACAACCAGACAATCAGCCACGCGACATCGGTTCATGGTTGATATGCCAAGAGTGCTTACGGAGCGTTTTGCTTCCACATGTATTATACCTACTGCTAAGGAATGGAACTCTTTGCCCGAGTCTGTGTTTTCTAATAAGTACAATCTAGGAGTATTTAAACCTCGAGTGAACAGGTATCTTCTAGGCAAGAATGCTCTAACTTCGGCACATCGTCACTTTTCATCAGGTGAGATAGTGGTCAATGCTTGCCTATCGAGAAGAAGAAGAAAAAAGTCGCGAGGCATTACAGCCAGTTTTGTAGGTACATGTAGGTCGGTATTTACTGACTACATAAACAAAACATAAGTACCTATATAAACATAGGCGTTTTTGCTTACTGTGTAGATACTAGATACTGTCTTTTGAATTTGCCTACAAAGACAAAATCGACCTTGTGCTCATTTCGACTACATAGAGCGTAAATTACGTAGCGACGGCTACAAAGAAAGTAGAGGGGTCCTATTATTTTTGCATGAAAACGGGAATGACCTAAATTACCCTTCAGAAAAACCTGTCTCCTATTTATTCAAACAGCAGGTGGACGGCGGGAACTTATTTTGATAAATGATGATTACTGAGTCTGTTGGAAATTAGGGTATGCTTTTGGTACCTGCTTATTTTACCACGACCTGTGCGGATGGGCGTGAGAGGTTCCATTCTAAGCTTATAATACTTAAATACCGATCTAAACGAGTTAAGATAAGATAGAAATAGGCAACTTGTGAGTTATTTGACCGAAGACAAGAAGTAAGAGCATGGTAAATCTGACGTCAGAGCTCGGCATGCATCTGCGATGCAACTCAAGTGAACCTACTTTACAAAAACTAATGGAATGGCTCTGTTATACAACGTAGCACAACTCATTATTTTTAAGTCAGACTGATTATTTTTATTATTATATTATACTAGCCGTGCCCCGCGGCTTCGCCCGCTATTATCAAGTTTAAAAGTAGCCTATGTGTTAATCCTAGATATAATCTATGTACATTCCAAATTTTATCCAAATCCATTTAGCCGTTAAAGCGTGAACAAACATACTTACACTCAAACTTTCGGATTTATAATATTAGTAGGACTAGCCGTGCTCAGTTTCGCCCGCGTTTATTAAGTTAAAAAGTAGCCTATATTTTATTCCGGTACTTAATCTATCTACATTCTAAATTTCATCAAAATCTTTATAAAAATTTAATTGTTACCGAGAAAGGTGGTAACAAACATTCACACACACACATACAATTTCGCATTTATAATATATGTAGGATATAATAGCTGCGAGAACTTATAGTCTAGACAAACATAGGCTAGGTTTACAGGCAATATGAAACAACTTGTATTTTATTGAATTAATAAGAAATTAATATATCTAATCAAAATAGGAAACCACCAGATACACAAATATTTATTTTTCTACGGGAAGCGTGTGCTCCTGGAGTAAATTAAACTATGTAATCACAAAGAAAAAAAAATTAGGCCAAACTTTTTCATAAACGAACCAACAGAGAATAAAATTATTATATATAAATAATCATCTAACTTTATTTCGTCTCTCGCCCTCTCTATACCATTTTGATGCACGCCTACACCCCTCTTCTCGTCTACCATGTGTGGTTGACTGGTAGAGAATGCCCCTAGCATTAAGTCCACCTTTTGTACTTTTTGTGCAATAAAGAATTAAATAAATAAATAAATATTGTCAACGTCGGTTATTAAATTCAATGATTCGAGGTTGTTGAATTAAAGAAACATGATTTATGAAAATAATATGTAATTCTTTAAAACATCAAAATAAATACTTAAAAATGCGAGTATGTTCGAGCAATTTTAATTCTTCTTCTTCTTCTTCTTAGTTATGGCTTCGCAATCTTGTGCATTTAGCCAGTGTCAAGTGATAATACAATATTTCAAGTGTTTTTCATATTAAAAGTCCTAGTCACAAGTCACAGTCAAAGTCAAGTAAAAGAGTCAAGGTCCAGTCATAGTAAAGTCATGCCATAGTAAAGGGGTGGAAAATTTACTAGAACTTCTATTGGAGTTTTGGAGCGAAGGCGAAAACCACTTTTTTCAACTTTGTATGATTTGCCTACACTTATGCACGTTCACTTAGTATCAACGGTTAATAATCCACTATTATTACACATTAACACTCGAAGAATCACATCACGGTTTTGGAAAATTTTACAAAATTAACAACGCCATTTTTTTACTCACGTCAAAAAACCTCAATTATAATTATTTTAAACGCGGCCGTTTTGTTGTTCTTTCTATGACATCCACAATCTAATCACCATTGAAAAGCTAAACACCGTCAAGGAGCATTGACCGCCAGGTGACATTTTATCTTGACCAATCATTGACATTATAATTTAAACGCAAGCAAAGCTTCAAAAAACCGTCATTTTTTTCCCCCTTTATTTACCAATTAAAATATTTACAATAGGTACAAACAAACGGTAATAGCATTTAAAAAACCACTAAGGTTTGTAGGGATAATGCTATCATTTTCAGTCTACATCAAAGTGAAAAACTAGGTAAGTGCATTTATTAATCACAAACTTTACCTCTTTCTAATATTAGTATAGATTTATTAATCTTTAACGCTTATGTTTTAGTTTTTGCTGGATCGATTTCGATTTTATATACGTTCTAAAAAGACTCTTTTAAAATGAAACATTACGTTCTGTGACAATTCCTACTTATCTTTCTAAAATTAAGCATTCCTAGAGTGCGGCTACTATATCTAGTGCGGGAACTACTAACTTATTTATGCTTGGTTTGATTTAATTTTTGGTAAGATATGCACCGTTATTATTGTTTTTTTTATTTGTCTAGAGTGAATAGGTAAAGGTACGTAAGCATGCCCATCTTCGGCCGCATCGTCACTTTCCATCAGGTGAGATAGTGGTAAGATGCTTGCCTATCTAGCATAAAAAAGTTGGCTTCTGACCTGATCAAAATTTAAATTAATTAAAATTCTAGGTAAAATGGTTGCCAGGTGCTGGACCTGTCTGCCGCTTGATTTTTCTGAGGTCTAACTTCTATAATTATCTAGTCGTATTATTAGTATTGCTACGAAATCGTGTTAGTAATCCATGTCAGCAAAGAACAAGTTTTACCCTTTAGACATGACATTTATGCTGACACATCAAACGTATTTGTATTTTCTGATATTCATTTGTTTTTCCAGGTTTTCATTTGTTATTCTCGATTTTAGTTTGTTTGTCCTGTTTTATTTAATTTTCCCCGATTCTCATTTGTTTTTACCGATATCCATTTGTTTTCCCCCAATCTTCATTGATTTTCACACTTGATGTTTCATGGCACTGATTTATTAAACAAGAAGACCTTTGTTTGATTTTCAAGGTCGACACGGAATACCTAAAGGTATTAATTGCTATTTCTGTTCGGGCGGCTCTGGTTCATCTCTACCTCACATCATAATAATGATATCATTTCCGGTGAATTATCCCATAGTAACTTTGTTCTATCAGATTTTCTTGAGGTGGCTGTGATTTTCATAAGAGTGTCTTTGCTGCCCATGTAAGTTAACATTATTGAATTTTTTTTTCTGTAAATTGATATGCAAGTATATCGAGATCATCTATACGACCCGTATATTATATATTATTCTCAAAATGTGCAACTTCTCTTGATAAGTTGCATTGTTGTATTGCATCAACTTTCCACGGCTCCCAACCTATACGTCCCAAATCCCACAAAGCCTGTTAAATGTTCAGTTCATAATTAGTCCGTTTGTTGTGCATCGCCATTATTCATGGCGTGGCAGGTGTTTCGCTCCAATTGCATTATGCGAACTGTTCGGAGCGCGCCAAATCTGTTTCGGGTCGGACGTCCAGATTATAATATTATTAACGGGATGCCTGCCGGGAAGTTCGGGATGAATACCGCTCGACTCATTAACTCGGATATACCTGGATATGTCAGAAGAAAGCTGCGGGTATTTTAATTATACAAAAGTTTTTAATATACTGAAGCGTCGCTAGTAACGAGATTTAATATGAGACTATTTTATATTTTATACAAGACCTCATAATATGACATCGAAAGAAATTCCAAGTAGCGCGCCAGATATTGTTTTGCTATTTTTTAAATTTAGTATGTACAAAACTGAATTTAATAGACCGCTACCAGTTGGCATATTTATATCTAGTTATAGTAATTTTTGGGTAGTTTTTTTTTTAAGTTTAAGTTCAATGTAACATAATTATATATTTCTCTAAATTAATTTAGTATTATATATTAGTCACAAGATGGTATCAATAATTTATTAACTTCTCGAGATGGTTGTAATTTTGCGAATCTGGCATTAGAGTCTTTAACTTTCATGAGTGTCTCTTTGAGGCCCATGAGATAAACGATTTTATTTTTTTGATTTTAAACGCGAAAAAATAGGGATACTAGTAGGTAAGTTATATAATTTGACAGTCGAAGGACAGTCTACCGATGATAAAATAATATGAAGTTCTGCTTTTAAGTGACAATGTAGTCGAGAGTCTCGAATGGAAACTGGCTCTCAGCACCAATTGGTGCTTGGTATTTGGTAATAAGGTTTCAAGTCCACCAACGAAGAGACTTGCCGAAATATGGTATCCTAAAACTATATTGCACTAGCGATCCGCCCCGGCTTTTTGCGGTGGGAAAAAATGTGATAAATGAAGAACCGCTCGACCGATTTTGTGCAAACTTCACATAAACCATCTACTAAATAGTCCAAACAAAGACTAAAGATTTGGTTTGGATAAGTGAGCCCGTTCTTGAATTATAAAATTACAACGAAAAGTGGCATTGATTTTTTATATAGATAGATAAGTTTATTCCAAAGAGACTATTTGTAGTATATAGATATTGTCGGTAAACTATCTAACTAGATAGAATAGAGGCCCGAATGTAAGGCACACAAATAAAACTGAGTTAACAATGTTATTTATACCAAACTACATGAGCGTGTGTGTTTCGTGAGTTTCACTATTTACTTAATGCTACTTATACCTACGTCTATCAGGGCAATAACTAGGTCACTTCTTTAGCACGTTTGCAAATGTAATGATGAATGTATAATGAAATGCAATTTATAATCTAGGTATTCGTATTCGTACATATGTATAAATAGTGGCGTAGGTAAGCGTAGCGTTTGTGACGTATATTTTTGAAGTCGTGAGGACGCCGTCATATCCCTACGGACTTATTAGCTTTCGGTGAAGGTAATAGTGATGAAATCCAAAGAGATGTTCCTCTGTCATAAAAACTAAATCGTAGTGCACAACCAAAGAGCAGGGACCTCGCGTTTCCACAGCGCAAGTTTTTTTGTTGCAATATGTATGAATAATGTGAGTTCGCAAAAATCATGTCTCAATTTGAATCTTTTGTTCGGATGTTTTGTAAACTAGGTATATATTAAAGTAGGTTACACGGCACTCGATCTTTTAACTTATGAACTTCGTCACGAAGTTTCGGTTTTCGTTACCGATTTCACGAAACGCGAACCCGAAACTTCGTATTTCGGTGAATTGTTGTATACGACCAGCAAATAAAGCCCTCTAGCGGACAAACTTTGCCTTATTTTCTTCATTAATTACATTGCCTATATCACGTTTCTCATAACACTGTAGGTCAGTAACAACAAGCCAAACTGCCAAACGTCATCCGTTTATGGTTAACATACATCTAGGTTGCTCGAAGTGTTTCGCTTCTACGTTTATCATCCGTACAGCGCGCGGAGGAGTGGAACTCATTGCCTGCGTACCTATTTGTTCCCCAATCTGGGTATCTTCAAGTCTAGAGTAAATAGGTACCTACTATGCAAGCATGTTCTATCTTCGGCCGCATCGTCACTTTCCATCAGATGAGACAGTGGTCAAATGTATCCAACATTTGATCAGATTTTTGGTTTTTGTTTACGCCCAAGTAAAGAAACAAAGCCTTTATTTAACAACCAATTTTTCAAAGAGTTTGCTTTGATTCAATTTCATATACCTACGTAACTAAACTGCCTCATGGGTATCGGGTAGCTATAAAGGATGTGCTTTATTTATCTCCGGTATAATAATACACTGCAGGGATACTGAAACTCGACGTTTCCCAGCGGGACTACGTCATAAGAGATGGGGTCACCATATTATTACCGCTTTACGGGAATTTGCAGTAACACTTTAGCTCTCGAAGGACTTTAACACCTACCTACCTAAATTGTATTTCAAGTACAAATTGGCCGCTTCACCGCATAGTGTTGACGGTTCATCAAGGACAAAATTATTTGTGATGAGATTTTAGTATCTTTCATTAGAAATGTATATAAAAGCCTTAAAACACTAAAAGCTTACTACAAGAATATCATCAGAAAAAATGGCTTTGTTGATTTTGTTTAATTTTCCAAAACCTGTGATTCTTCTAGTGTTGATATGAATAATGGTGGATTATTTACAGTAATTTTTTATTTTTATTCAAGATATGCAAACTTTTGACCGCCATATCACCTGATGGTAAGTGACGATGCGGTCGACTATGGAGCACGTTTGTAAAGTAAAGTTTCTACAACTTTACTAGGACATGACTTGACTATGACTGGACCTTGACTGTTTTACTTGACTTTGACTGTGACTAGGACTTTTAATATGAAATACACTTGAAATATATTACTTGACACTGGCTAAATGCACAAGATTGCGAAGCCAATATTAAAGGAAAAAATATATATTCTTAATAGATATAACTATAGAGAGGTAGGTCGTCTAATCTTAAACTGAACCGTGCCGCTCCAATATATTAAAGCTCACAAGTAAGGTACAAACATGAGACGATCTATGCTGTATAATAATTTGAGTCTGCCGAAGTCTACATAAAATAAGTCTACTAATAAATCTCGCAAATGTGGACATAACAATGAAGACTTTTATAAGGCCTTTATTTAATACCTATGTATTAAATAAAGGCCTTATAAAAGTCTTCATTATTATCTATATAGTATAGATACGTCGTGCGGTTTTGAATCGACGATCTCTACTCTTCATATTGGTACATACGCTTGTTTTTCACACTCGATACACAAGCCTGGTAATCAGTAACGTAAATGCCATTCCAAGAGCGTTAACTGCATTAGAAAAGTTAGGTTTTGCGTGCCGGGTGGAATCTACATGAGTTATGCAATTTGCATTACAATGGTTTTTGTGTTGATACTGTACCCTACGTAGCTACATACCAAAGTTATTCGAGTACTCTGATATAGTACACTTAACTTATTAGAAGTTTGTTTGTATGCTGTAAGTACAACTTAGCTCTTAACCTTATTTATTGCGTAACACATAATTTTACTAGTGGCTCTGTGAGTTGAAATTTTTCGAAATGACTGAAATATGTTTTCTTACGTTTTCATCCCCATAATATTCTGAATTTCCATTTTGAAAATTTTCCAAAAACTGAATCGACATAAAAATGCTTTATAATTATCGACCCGGCTCACAAAATTTCTTGAGAATCGATTGAGAATTGCGTCCTGTAGAGGAGAACAACCGGAAATCCGCCGGACATACGAAAGCAATTTTGCGCAAGTTGAAACGGAGACGCTTCGCTTGCGCTATGCGCTCGCTCAGTCAAAGAGTAAAGGAACTATTACATAAATAATCTGTATTTATACGTTACATATTGTTGGAAAACTTCACATTGCAGCCACATATAAAAAACGCCGCATACATAGCAGGTAAAGCACCCTAGGTTTTACAAATTTAACACGCACACAAACGTCTGATAATCGGCGCCAATAAACATAGCACCTAGTTATAACTAACTGTTTAGTTGTCTGTGACAGTACAGTGCAGCACACACACGTACATTTGCATACTTCACGTATGATTGGATGAGGTCACGTCCATACATTTTTTTATGTTATTGAGAGAAGAGACGAGCATATCGCTCGCGTTGGTAAGCGTCATGCTTTTCCATTACGGTTTGCCACCCAGAGTTTTGAACTTACATAGTTTGTCCGGCGCGGCAAAGCACTGCGTTCGTCACACTGAGATATTAGATGCTAAATCTCTTTACACTCTATTTTATATCTCTTTATATTTTTAAGCTATTGCATAGCTTCTATCGCGGGCCTTGAGCGTGGAGACCGAATCCAGAAATTCCGTAACGAAAATAACCTAACACCCCCCACTCCGACCGGCACAGCGGTGATACTTTTTAGTTTTACCATCTATCGATGAATAGCAGAACTTTTAATGACTTTTTTGAAATATCACGCTTGTCTCTTTAGTTCAGTAACTCGCCTCTAGGTGGCAGGAAAAAAAATACTGCATAAATAAAATAAATAAATAATTATAATTGCATAAGTTGATAAAAAATGCTATGCAATAACTTTACCGCGGCAGTCCCCGAGTGCCACACGTCTTTTTTAATTCAATATAGACAATCTTTTGACCACCATCTCACCAGAATATATGACAAGTAGATATCGTCGGTTCAAAACCGCATTAAACGACGTATCTATGTATTAAATAAAGGCCTAATAAAAGTCTTTATCTTCTGTGTCTTATATGTACTTAGTAAAATCCAATTAATATTTGAACTGACCACTGCAACCAAGTTATTGCGCGTATCGATATCGTATTAGGTATCGATTTCGATTCCAGGGGACACAAATAATATTCCCTGGGTACTTACTATTATTTTTGTTTTGTTTTTCTAGTTCTAGGTGTTATCGTGTGTGTGATGTAAATGTTTCCGGCACCCACGTAGCAAGTCATCGAACTTAGCGTGGGGCTGTGAGTGTGAAAGTTTTTATGTTTATGTTTATTAGATACTGATGCTCTCTAACGTTAGGCACTTACTTATTTTGTGATACATAAATCGACCCATTGCATCTTTGCCTGCAAATTCAAATTCAAATCTTTATTGCATTCTCTAAATGTAAATAATGTGTTCTCTGAAGATAGGTGGTAGAAATAAATGACAGTACATTAGAGATCCTTTACAATCTCTAATATGCCTACGTTTCGCAATATAACTCATTAATTATTATTTGTGGTTTGTTTATTCAATGAAAATATAAACAGGTTGTGTCGAGCTGACCACGCGGATGTACCTAACCCGAGCTGGTAAATAATGATGACATCGAATTTGAGGAATCAGCTGTTTCACTCACACACGGAAATCGAAAATCATAACTAGCTTATGTTGTAATTTTTAGCCGACGCGAAGTAATAAATAGCCAAATAAGAGGAGGTTATGTAGTTATGAGATAAGAAGAAAAAATTGAAAATAAATTGTCTCGCTGTGCAACGAGGTAACGCAGCCAGCATTTTGGGCACACTGCCGACCAATGACTTTTTGTATTAGGTTAGTAGTTTAGTTAAATCTGTATTTTCTTAATATTATAAAAAAAATATATTTTCAAGTTAATACTGGCTATATGCACATAGTTTGCAGAGTCAAATAAAAAAAACTAAACAACGGCATTTTTTAATTTTGGCGCCAAAACTACAACATTATTGTGTTTTTGGCCATATGACAAATTTTATAATAATATATTATATTACCTACCTTATTCATACACAATCTATTTGCACATCGGATTGGTTTGTTCTCATCATGTTGCACACAAGACACTAACAAACACACATATATACCGACTTTCAGATTGATTTATTAATCGAGCTTTGCCCCATGGTTTCGCCCGAGTTTGATGGAACGTTTTACGTAGGTACTGTATGAAAGAACTTTCGAGGTCTATATTAGCCTGATAGATTAATAGAATTAGAATCAATTAATAACATTCATGTGGTTTTATACCTATAAGCGAACATGAGATCCTTATAAAGGGGCATATGCTTTTATAGGTGTTCATTATATACCTACCAAGAAGTCTAGACCGTTGTTGAATAGCATTTAAGAAGCATTCTTTCAGGGACATATTAACAAGAAAGAACACAAAATAGGTAACATATTTCCTACCACTTACTTGCGGAGCACCATGGCGGCATAATCTTTTTTTGCGAAATGTCGCAACTACTGAAGCTCTCACAAACATTTCTATGTAAACTTCTTTTAACCATTGTTACTAATATTACTCTTTTAAATTGGGATTTACAGTTTATCTCGTATAAACTTATTCTTTGTATGTATTAAAGCACTAGCATACAAATAGAAACAACATGTAAATTTTTCCCGCGCTTTTTTTTAGATAACATTTTTTATAAAGCTTATGTCGTGATCGTCATTCAGCCTCAGCCAACAAAATAGGTCGTATTCTATTTTATTATCAACACTTTCTATTAACTTGTAAAAGCATGGAATCAATGACATTGAAATACTTTCATTCGAAAGGTCTCGTTCTTAAAATGAAATGACCTGACCCTTGTACCGTTGCTCCAAATTACGGAGATAATTATTTGCTCTCGCGTATTATTCAATTTCATGGGCGAGGTATTAAATGAGATGAGACATTTCAAGTGGAACAGTTAGTGAACTATGTTCGTGGCTCTTGCCGTGCTTCTGGCTGCGGTGAAGGCCGGTGCTCAGGAGCAATCGTTGAGCACGGTATCGCCTCCGCACTCACCACCTCTCCCCTTTATGGACCTATTCACAAGTGCATCGAACTACTTCTCAGAGCCCATCCGCAAAACTTACTCCGACCCTGGATATTATGTGTCATGCCCAAAGACAGATTCTCTAACATCGTTTGCTAACGTTTTAGGCGCCGCCGCCAAGATAATGATATCCGCAGCGATTATTCTAGTTCTCAAACTGTTGGCAGGCAAACTGCTACTGATGCCGCTAATTTTCGTTCTAATCGCGAAGCTGGGACTTAAGGCATTCTTGCTGTGGCCGATGATATCGAAGATGATGAAGTACTTCAAGAAGAAAAAGAAAAAGGGCCATAAATCGAGAGTTATCACGGATTGTTCTCCGAGGGTTGCTTGCGTCATACAGCGAGCTTCCCGCAACGGGCTGGCCAGTGACATGGGAGCGGCCGTCGCGTTCTCTTTAATCGATGATATCGAGGAGGACAGTTTATTCGCCAAGAGTATGTTGACAATTTTTGCTGGCGATAAAGTCGCCGAGTGCATGTCGCTAGAGTGTAGTTCCGGAATCGATATAAGCTGACAGTTTAATGTTTACCAACATACAAGTATGTAGGACAGTGCAGTTGCTTCATTCGGAAATAATATGACCTAGATTTTCTTAAGCCAAACAATAATTTAAATGCTTATGGTTGCATTTGTGTATCGATAATTTTATAAATACATATAGTGGCAGTTTTGGCATATTGTGTACAGTCATGGCTCAAGTGCGGCTTACGTTAGTGGCGCTGAATTTAATTTCGGCTTCAGCGATTGTTTTGGGGGACGCTGTGGCGTTTTTTCCTGCTGAAGCGAGATCGGCGAATCAGTTCCAGTACTTCAATCCTCAGTTCCAGCCGTTTAGTAGAAACGCCATTCCACAAGGCTACGTTTTGTCTCACGACCATGTGATCCCTCAAGAGCAAACAGAATCTCAAGAGCATCTACAGTCGATACTCCATACTGGGAAGAATCCAATAGCACCGCCGTCCGTACCACATAGATCGCTGGAAGGAATTAACTTCACTGCAAATGAAGCGCCCCGAGGTATAGAAGACGACATCCGTGCGGCGAAGAGTGGCTACGATTACCCTACGCACCCAGCAGCTCCATATCCTCCAGCGCCATCGTATGGTTACAACACTCCATCTGCACCAAGCTACAACAGTCCCTCGCCCGCACCGACCGCACCAAATTACGACACGCCCGCACCAGCTCATCCACCGACGTCAAAAATTTCATTCTTTAAGCCAGACCTCACCAGCCTCATTAAGCCAGTCACGACAAAAGTGGCCGGCAAAGTGAGCGGACTAATCGGTCTGATCCTCTCCCTACTCACTGGCACGGCCTCAGACGACCTAGAAATGAAAGGGTTCAAGGAGCTTGTCATCAACGGAATAGTTAAGCCTCTTTTAGTGGCCAAAGGGGGCATAAAGTCGCTGATAAGCAAGCTGACGATTCCGGTGATATCTTTACTGCTGATAAACTTGGAGGTGCTGATAACCGTCTGGTGGTTGTGGGAGGAATGTCCGGAGCCGAAGCCCACTTACGAATACACGAAGCCGACCTACACCCCTGAATATAACTCCTATAGATAGGATACTCGTAAGCTAGTGTTGTGTTACCCAGTTTATTTATTTGTACATAGAATTTTATTGAGACTGAGTAGGGATGTTGTGTAAGTATAAAAATTGCTATTTATTAAAATGTTTTAAGGTATTTTTCGTCTTTTACTTTTACGTCTATTTCTTACACACATTATGTGTACCTACTTAAATTGTAGAAGATAGTTACTAACTAAATATCTATAGTTATTAACATGATGCAAAGTTTGAATGTGAGTTATGTGTTCGACTCAAGGACGAAGTGAAAATTGAAATGAATTAATTTCATTATCTATCATACGCTACTTTTGTACCATTTCGCGTTAATGTTTTATTTTGTTTAAGATGACACGATGTCTACTAACATGAGTTTTCACAGAATATCCTATAACATGAATTCAATATTTTTTAGAAGTTGTTTAAAGTAACATTTTAAATAATGATACTTTAATAGACGGGCAGTTTTAATTAAGAGCTTGTCTCTAGGGCCATCGAACTATTGAAAATGTAGGCAATTTAATTTATTCATTGAGCAGACAAGGTTAATTAGTGGAGTTTAAGATTAAATCTTTTTTTTGGTATAAATAAATAGGTCCTCTGTGATGTAATATCACTACAGAATAATTTAGGTAAGTTTAATTTTGATGATATAAAACATTTGCTCGAAACTATAATCTGGTAATAATTATGTAGATACAAACCCGTATACTGAGTCTAGAGAATTTATACGTTATCTTTATCATATCATTTATCCTTTTGCACGCCAATACGATTTTTTTTTTAAAATAACAGAATAAAAATAAAAAAAAAGTTTTGCTTTAAACGATTTGAGGTAATGTAAGTTGTGAAAGTTTTAGTAGTTTTTTTTTGTAGTTTTCGAGTTTCTTCGCGTTTTTTCGAGATGGCTGCAAATCGGCCAATTAAATTCATTAACTTTCATGAGTGCCTCTAGGGCCCATGTTATCAAACAATTTCTTTGTATTTTTTATACAAGTCAATTTCTTTGTAAGATCTTCAAAAAACGTACAATTTTATTGTGCGGTATATATCATAATGTATAATTTATTATTACGTAATCGCCTACATCTAAGACGTTATTTTAGCAAGTAATTGGTCAAATAATTAAATTAGTGAGACAATTCTGTACTTTGTTAGACGGCAGGTGTCCGAGTTCGTTACGTCAAGTTCCCTATTACACCTAATTGGGTGTAGCTAAAAGACTCCCAGACGCAGCTTGAAATATAATTAAGGTAGGTACATATAAAAATATCTTTGTAAATTTCTGGAACTAGATCTCGTAGTTACGCGTAATCTGTATTGTATGTATGTAATTATGTAATTTCCGGTGGTTTGTCCATCCATAAACCCACTTAGGACGAGCTTTCAAATGAGCATTCTTAGGCTCGCCTAACGACCTGATACTTAAGCTGTTCGAAATTTAAATGTTTCTAGATCAGTCTAGGAACATTAACACTTCGCATAGTTTAGGTGTCCTAATATGTATTGTTCCATATTTTTAAATTAGTATAGGCAAACGTTTGACCGCTATCTAACTTGAAGGTATATATCTATACGAAGAGTTTCGCTTCTACAACTAGTTTCACCATCCGTAGGTGAAGGAATGACAGTTAAAACTCATAGGCTGCTTCTTTGTTTCCTGAAAGTCTTTAACCTGAGGATCTACAACCTAGAAGTCTACAAGTCTAGAGTGAATATGTATCTTCTAGCCAACCTTGCAACATCTTCGACAGCATCATCACTTTTCATCAGGAGAGCTTTTATAGAGGTGCCTATCTAGCATAAAAAGATAAGCATCGATTTTGATGAAATTTCAATAGGAACAAATCGTTTCGAATAAAATTAATTTTCCAAATCGCTTTATAAATGACGGAAATACAACCGAAATGAGAACACCCTCCTTTTTTGAAGTCGGTTAAAAAGAAGTTATCTGCCAGTCACTGCTTGACTGGCAGATAACTTCTTTTGATAACGACTTTTATCCGATTTTTGTTAGAGCTTTATTAAGTAGGTAATACGAAGTATCGTTAACCGCGTTAAAATCGCCGTGAGTTATCGCCTTCCCTCGTTAAGCCTACGTTCGTTAACTTTATCTAATTGTCTGGACGTCTGACCGACTGTTCGTTAGCGTCAGGCGTGTCACTCCACTGTTCATATTAGTCTCTGCAGGTGCAAGTTTGTGCTGTGATCTGAATCGTCAAAAAATAAACTTTGAAACCTACACCCACAATATTAATTGGTCTTTGGCGATGTTAGTTTCACGTGGTTCTAAGCAGTGAGTAATCGGGCTCGATTCTTGGTGACAATACAAGGTTTCTAACCAATGGAAATGTGTGAGACTTCGAACTTAAAAAAACATAAGTGCTTGTATATTAGCCCAATTTTAACCTACTTCACAAAAAAGGAGGTTTTTATCTTTTTTCTGTGTGTTACCTCATAACTTTAATCTAAAAAAGGAGGATTTTTATCTTTTTTCTATGTGTGTTACCTCATAACTTTATTCTCTTTATTTAACTTCATAATTTTCTTTTTTATTTTAATTTGATTTTATTTTAAAGCTGGTGCTTTCCATGTAGCTTGATCCATGAATGAATGATGAATCCGCCACTGGGTGGAGTGGTATGAAGTTTAGGTTTGAAAGATCTCTACTTAGGTATATGCTATCCTACTAAACTAATATTATAAATCATAAAGTTTGTTTGTAAGTGTGTAAGTATGTTTGTACCCTCTTCACGCTTTAACGGCTGAACGGATTTGGATGAAATTTGGAATGTACTTAGATTATACCTAGGATTAATACATAGGCTACTTTTTAACTTGATAATAGCGGGCGAAGCCGCGGGGCACGGCTTGTACAATATAACTGTAATTATTTAATCGTCACACTAACCACAATACTTCGATTGTGATCGACGCCACACACAGCCACAATACAGTCGGTACTATCATAGTGGAAATATGTGCTGAGGCACGTGCGTACGGCCGTGCACACATACAAGCCGCGTTTGGTACCACTCTATGAAGACAACTTACTTATATATTTCTACTATGGTACTATATACCAATACAGAATTATCAAAGTTTGTGAGGATGTATGGATGTTCATTACCTCTTCACGGAAAACCTAAGTATTAATGGATCACTTGTGAGTTTAAGTATAATATCTACTCGGACGAAGTCGCAGGCTAAAGCTAGTGTATTTTTAGAGAGGTGGTAGAGCATTTTGTGAGTTGCTCGCCTGACTTGCTACCAAAGTAGCTTACCACCATCAAGTTGAAAGTCTGCCGCCAAGCCAAATACGGTGTTCCGGCAGTTATCCTTGAGAGCCTACGTATTCCAGGTCTAGTGTGTTTACCAGCTTCGATCACATCGTCACTTACCATCAGGTGTGATAGAGGTCAAACACTAGCCTGTCACAAATAAAAAAAAAAAAAAACATCGCCGTAAACGCGTAAAATCTGATTAAGTAGTAAATTTTGCTAAGAAACATCAATAGCGCAAATAAATCGATCTCCGAACATAGTTCCCATAAAGCGGCTTGTAAACACCGTTTGACACAATTCGTGCGTGATAAATGCGATTTGCGCATACTTTCGCTGGTCGTCTCATAAAACAACGGGGTTTTTAATAGATTGAGCGAAGTGAGATCTCTAAGTTGACTTTATGGTTAATATAATTATGTATTAGTAATTAAGAATGATTAAAAAAAAAATGAAAAAAATGCGCCGCCGAGTTTCTTGCCAGGTTCTTCTCGAGATGGCTGTAATTTTACGAATCTGACAGTAGAGTCATTTACTTTCATGAGTGTCTCTTTGGGGCCCATGTGAATAAACGATTTTAGACATGAAAGAGGTTTTTTTTTTTTTTTTTTTTTAATCTTTATTTTATTTAGAGGCTTTTAAACTTTCAGTTTATGTCAGCCTCATCGTAGCCTTAACAGTATATACATATACAGCATTTTTATACATAATTAAACAATAAAACTTAAAGGCTAGAACAATTCACGAACCAAAACAAGGAGTTACTAGCTCATAAATCATTCTAGCCTCATTTGACATTGGCTGAGATAGAATGCCCTGCAACACACCTAAGTTAACATCACACATACCAAGATCTTTAAAAATGGTTTGTCTCACAGCTCGGTTCCGGACACATTCCATTAGTATATGATACACGTCTTCAGGTTTATCACAAACTTCACAATTAGGAGAAGTGACTTTTCCCATCATATGCGCAAATACCCGAAGTGGAATATGTCCGGAACGCAGTCTATGTGCTAAAACAACAAGCTTACGGCTAATATCGCCCACAAACCACGGGGAACGATGGGGCTGACTTTGCATTATCCTGTACCAAATACCTTTGGTTTTTGAACGCTCATCAAAATATTCCCTCCAACTCTCAAAACACAACATTTTAAATTTAGGTAATATTTCCAAATAAGAATTTTGAATGAAAACGTCTGTTCCATCTATAGCAGCCAATTTAGCCAAGCGGTCAACTTCTTCGTTCCCCGCTAGACCAATATGCGATGGTACCCATTGTATCTTGATGTTGACTCGATTTTCACGAAACTTTTCTAGTTTTCGGATTATAGTATATGCTATAGAAAAGCATCTATATCCTAGGATACAACGTGAGATGTGTTGCAACGCACTCTTACAATCAGTAATTATTACAATTTTATTATTAAGTAAATCTTTCGACTCAGCGTAGGATAACGCCGCCGATATAGCATGAAAGAGGTTATAATGTACTTATTAAGCTTTTAGTATTAAAGTGTATTTTGCTCCCCACTTACATGTATGGGAGCCCCCTTAATATTTTCATGTATATAATTTTAAATGTCATTTCTAGCTTTGACGGACAAAGTGCTAAATAAAAAATAAAGTAAAAAATAAAAATTGTTTATTTCGGATAAATCCATAGAATGGTTAGTTACATTATAAATTAAATCTATGTTAGTATTAATGGATCACTTGTGAGTTAAAGTATAATATCTACGCGGACGAAGACGCGGGGTAAAGCTAGTGTATTCTACATCGCCGTAAAATCTGATGAACTAGTTTATTTTTCTAAGAAACATCAATAGCGCAAATAAATTGATATTATTGTATTACAATTATTATTATTATTATTTAGTCTGGCCAGTAACAATACCTATCTAATATTTTTTGGATAGGACAATCAAAGCGAGACGCAAACATTTTCAGAACACTGTTGGAACTAGCACGTAGACGGTGAAACATTGAGGCGACTTTATTTCGCATGACAGCGTGAAAACCATTAACCCGCGCCTCCGCGAACATTCCAGACGCACTGCAACGCCATGGTAGTTAGTCCCAACAGTGCTCTAAAAGCATTGTTATATGCTACGAACCGTTATTCTAGACCTTAAACAGTGAGATAACATCACTTCCGGAACGACGTCACGACCTCTTTTGTCTCCCTCCCATCCGGCTCCGCCTCACTTGAGCCGGGGGAGGGGGGGTGAGCTTGCCCGAACTGTCAGGCGCGCTCCTCACATTGGCATTTGCTTTCGGCGTGAACACACCTCTTTAAAAGCGGGTAACAGCTTTGCTGTTGGTTATAATTTTTATTAATGTTATAATTTTAACAATTAATTTAAATTTTTATTATAAAGTAATAAACTTCTTTATAATTTTTATTTTAAAAAATATTTAAATGTTAACAATTTAACTTTTATAATATTTAAACGTGACTAATTTGTGCTTTTATTTTGTTATTGTAGCACTCGTAATATTTTTTCAAGATTGAAGTAGGTGAACGGGGTCGCCCGCCTCCGCTAATTTCACCACTGATATCTTCGTCATCTTCATCGTTGTCGTCGTGTAACCCAGCCCCACACCGTCGAGTCACCGCGGTCATCGAGCGAGAGACAAGCAGAGGGGATGCGGTCAGGTTCGATGCGAATTCAAATTTGCTTATTTCACAAAACGAAAATGAAAAAAAAAAAAAAAAAAAAAAAAAAAGAAAACCCATGAGGGTAAGTTGCACATTCGTAATTAACTGCAGCTTTAAGATTCAACTAGGATTAGGTTTCTGGAATGAGCCTACTTACCCCGCTCGATTTATAAACCAACAATCTTGTTTCAAAAATATGTGTATTGTCTTTCCTAACTGAATTGTACGATGCGAACCAAATCATCCGAAGCAGTCGCACTTGTATAATAAGAGTCGAATTTCTAAAGTTGGACTCGCGAAGGATCCACGCAATTTAAACTTTTCAATTCACAGGATTTCTTTCCTTTCTTACAAACTATAGTTAATAGATACGACAAAGATATCGCATTAATTGTATATTTTGTTTTGAATTTTAAAGGCTGGACATGCAAAGTATCCACGCATTAACCTTTTCAATCCACAGCATTTATTTTCTTTCTTACTAAGAGCCAGAGGTTCAAAAAAGCTGTTTACAACTCGAACGTGAGGGTGAGCCCCCTGGCTTTCCACCAGTGGTCCCACTACAGAAGAGGAGAGAGGAGGCGGGCGAACTGCCTCATCCTCCCTCCCGGACGTGTGCGCCGGATCGGGTCAGACTGAAAAGCCCGCTCCGCGGCCTCTCAGTCGGAAACGCAGAAAGAGACCATGCACCGCCTCCGCCTGCCACAATCTCTTGCTGTCGAGCATGTCGTTAACAACTCGAACGCTGTGGAAAAGAGCTTTATTCGTGTCTATGCGGAATAGGCACGATGTTTGCAAAGCGACCGCGGAAGTCCTATTATTGCAACAACAATGAAACTGAGCCGTCACAATTACATACTTTAAAAGCTGGTCGTCAACGAATTTTCATCCATAGGTAAGAACCAAAAGCTGCCAGAAATAAATCCGATCCGAGACAAAATTACAGTAGCAAAAAATTCCCGATAACTCGATACATATTAGCTTAATATTTATGATATCAATGCAATACAATTACTATTTATTGACATCAAAAGCTAAATACAGCTTAGAGAAACTTATAAATATATGTAGGTCTTATCGCTAAGAGCGATCTGTTATATCTTAGATTGTATTATAATATTTTTATGAGACTTTATTGAAATGTACCTACATTTTAATAATATTACCAAATTGCTTCTTTGGCTATAATACCCTCGCTTTTTAAAATATTTTAACAGTACCCCGGTAGCTGAGCGTGTATTTAGCAATAATCTAAACAATATCAAACTTATTGGTATTGAAACCAAACATTTTATTTTTTTTGTTTCTCGGATCGGACTTATTGTAAGCGATCGAATTGTGACCAAAATATACATAGACCCGGATATTTTGTTTACGTATTTATCGCCGGCGCCCATCTACCGTCGGTTCTAGTAGGTATTGTACGCGTTGGACTAGAAATCGAACCCAGAGCGACTACACTAAACAAGTATCGCCTTGCCTGGACGAACCAAGCTCGACAAGCTATTCAAGTCCTCGTTCGTGTGAGTGATGCAGAAGTCCAATCTGACGCCAACTAAGGATCGTTTTTCCTAGACGGACTAAGCTGCGGAAGCTATTATGTCCTAACCTCATTCGAGTGAGTGATGAAGTATCAGAAGTCTAGCCTGACTCCAATTAAAGATCGTTTTTCCTTGACGGACTAAGCTACGGAAGCTATTCAAGTCCTAACCTCGTTCGAGTGTGTCACAATTTTTAATATACAATTGCAAATAATTCTGTAACATTGACTTGCCTTGTGTAACAGTCAGTTGTAATGGCCAATTAATGAATTTAATTTATTTTTTCTGATGCCAACCTGGGATTGTTTTTCCTTGAAGGACTAAGCTGCGGAAGATATTCATGTCCCAACCTCGATCGGGTGGATTGTGAACTATGAGAAGTCTATTCTGATCCCAACCAAAGTAATTTATTATCAAATGGAATCCAAGCCTAGACTCCACGTATTTGCCCGGGTATAAGAAGTAAATATGGCTCAAAAATATTCGCTCTAATCTAAAAGCAAATTGGTGGAGTCTGATAATACCTGGTAAGCATATTAAACTTTACGGTTTCGGCCTAGTTAGTAACTGAAGGTATCTGTTTCACTTGCCATTCCTTGCAGTTAAATTGCAGACTACCTAACTGAAATAACGAAGTCTTTTCTTTTAAGTAAGTACTTGGTCTTAATAGATACAAAGAATGCAATCAGTTCTTGTTTCATACCTTGTAACGACCGTTGTCTCATGCATTACAGTGGAACCTATTAGATGGCACTATATGTCTTCTAAGCACCAAAGACGTTACTGCAATCTGATGTACTAGTGGGGGTTTACCGATATTCACATACGTAGTGCAGTTACTATTTATACATTCCATAGTAATTGTATATTCATATATGCATTATTTAGTGTGTTATAGCTTGTGTTATAGCTGTATTTATTTAGTGTGTTACATTACACTGGTTAACAATATGTACACCATCCTGTTATCATTACACAAACTGTCCAGTAAGTGTACTCTTCTGAAACGGCTTAGGAAGAGACATTGTGAATTTTAAAACGCAGATAGATTTTCTCGCTTCAACGAGCACACACTTTCTTTTTCGCTATGTTCGTCTCATACGGTTCTGATACTTAGTAAAAACTTCAACTTACTCGATGGTTTGGCGTCTGGAACTCGAAAGAGCTGATAGCGGAACATTTCTGATGTTTTTTAATGGTTGATCACATTTTTAATTTCTCCGTCATTTTAGTACAAAGTTTTATCTGGTATTTGGCAATAATGATAATGTTGATCATATATCAATCACATTCACATGCTCCCTTTGCTTAGTTAAGCACTCGTTCATTTCTTGCTTAAATGCATTTAAAATAATTTAAATATTTTATTTTTAAATACCATAAGGAATTACCACAACGACGTTTTCCAATGGAGTGCCAATAAGAGTTTTACCTTAGCCGGTGTGTAACGGTCACGTAGACCAGATATATTACGAAAGGACTAGCTATAGATCCCAGTCTTGACATTTATAATTTTATTGTACTTGAATGGATAAGTGATCAACCATTTCTTTAAAATAATATTTCAGATGAGTACTTACATAAAGTACGGTTTTCTTATTGCTTCTCGAATGTAGTAGTCAAGCACGCAATTTTGCACATTTAATTATCGACCCAAGATCAAAAACGAATTTAAACATGTTTATTGACATCCTTTCTTTGGGTCTACCTACTCCACAAGTATAAACCTGCCGTTGCAGTTATTATGGAGATTACAGATCTAATAGAATAAATGTCTTGTTGTGATATGTCTTGTTTAATGATGTAGACGTAAGAAATGTGTTTTCATCTCGTAGGGTATGCAATAATCTAGTCGGGGAGGAGGAGAGAGTGCGCGAGCGGCGCGGCGGTCGGCTGCTAGTAGCGGCCGGCGCGGCGGCATCGCTCGAGTCAGTGCCATCGAGAGCCGGACCAAGGCAGACGTATGAACATTCCCCCGCACTCCCCGCGTTGTGCCACACGCTAACCGCGTGCTGTTTCTTTAGTGTGTGAGCTAATGTACCGGTTGTATTTAATAAAAGTGCTTCAATATTACGTTCCCCGTGTCTTCAATGTGAACCCCCGCACCTAAATCTCTATAGTAATCATGTAATAATGATTCGGTTTGGGTAAAGATGATTTTAAGAGGCAAGTATTGAAGCCTCTTCATACTTCGTACTTGTTGTTGTTGTTGTACAACGTTGTAGTTATTGCAAGTACTGACTACTTCAGTACTTGCAATAACTTGATGTTTGAATTAAGTGCTTTTATTTTTACAATGGCTTCTCAAGGTAAAGTTATGACGTATCCCTACGTGTGAGTCTATTCGAATTGAAGCACTGTAGCATAAACATTTATAACAATATATATACAAGTGTCATTGCTAAACTGTTATTAGATCAATAAATGATCAAATTCTTTACTTACCTGTCTATGCATGTGATAGCATTGTAACTAATAGTCATTTTAACATTTACGATTGTTAATTCCTTGCCATAACATTATTTTAGTTAAGGTACCATAATAATAAAATGTATTTGCCGTGAGTTACAAGTATAATTATTCTAATTTCAAGGTGACTTTCATCCCTCTGTTCTGTAGGTACACCTATTCATGGGATATATATCATAGATTTACATAACCTAGGTACACATTATAAAGTACCTGGTGCTATCAATTATATTTATTCACACATTGGCATACTTTTTAGCTTGCCACCAGGCGATAATAAACACATCTCACTGTTTAAGGTCTAGAATAACGGTTCGTAGCATATAATATGATGTTTTACCTGAAAATAAAACAATTATTATATGCGAAACCTTATTCTAGACCTATATTTAGAATCCTGCCTGGTGGACTTCTTTATCTTGTCCACCGAAAGTGAGATGCAATGTGAGGAGCGCGCCTGACAGTTCGGGCAAGCTCACCCCCCCTCCCCCGGCTCAAGTGAGGCGGAGCCGGATGGGAGGGAGACAAAAGAGGTCGTGACGTCGTTCCGGAAGTGATGTTATCTCACTGTTTAAGGTCTAGAATAAGGTTTCGCATATAATAATTGTTTTATTTTCAGGTAAAACATCATATTATATTGCACCCTGAGGGCATTGTAAGTACGTTGCGTATACTGAGCCCTACCGAGCTAAACGACCCAAGTCAACTTGAAGATCTCGCTTTGCTCGATCAGTGATTGGGAATTAATTAAGAGTTAATTATTACCAGATCATTTATGTTTTTCACCGACTTCACAAAAGAGAAGAATGTAGTCAAGTCACCTGTATTTTTTTGTTTTTTTTTATGTTTGTTACCTCATAACTTATTCCAAGTGAACCAATATTTTTTTTTTGTATGATAGATTTTTGCTTTCCAATTGGTCCCATTTAAATTTGATCAAGAGTTTTTGAGTTATCCTGAATAATGCGTATTCTACGGACTACATTGACGATGTTCTCGTTTTTAACCGACTACCTTCTTACCTCATAACTTCTTTCTTTATGCGCCGATTTTGATGATTATTTTTTTATTTGAAAGCTGTTGCTTTCCATGTGGTCCTATTTAAATTTAGTCAAGATCTGATCTCTAGTTTTTGAGTTATTGTCAATAATTCGTTAAATTCCGAAGCGGTGAAGTTGTTTTTTTTAAGCTTTGCTTGCGTTTAATTATATTTATTCCAGTGCAGTGTGTCTTGTTTAGTCAGAAGGTGTCGTTTCAACGTTGCGGACAGTTCTCTATGTGTATAGCAATGTGCAGTTTCAATTCATATTTGAGTGGTTGGGCACGAACTGCCGGACGCGTTTCGTATAGCATGGGCTAGATTGACGTGTAAATCGAATAAACATTACATAACTACGTAACTAGAAGTGCAGCTTTGTCATTGCTTCTAAAGAAATCAACGTCTTGTAGTAATATTTTTTTAGTTTTAGCGTTCCGTAACTCTACAATAATAAGTCAATCTACAAAAAAGTCAAAATTAATTCTATGAAAAATGTGAACTTACTTTTTAACCGACTTCAAAAATGGAGGTTCTCAATTCGGCTGTATGTTTCTTTTGTATGTATGTTGCGCGATATCTCCGACAATTTTGATGATTTTTTTTGTTTAGTAGATTATACTTAAGAGGAATTTATATGGGACCACCCATATAAAATTTATCGAAATCGATCAAGCCAAAACCAAACTATAAGCGGTGAAGTCGCTTTTTTTAAGCTTTGCTTGCGTTTCAATTATAATCTCTTCATTTTGATACCCTTCTCGATAGATTTGGTTCAGGAGGTGATTTGGTATCAGAGTGCCTGGTTGAGGCGACGACGCGTGCCTGGTTGAATTCAGATAGGCAATGGCCCAAACATGATGGGAACTCGCTACCCACTGGTAGTGAGCTTGAGCACTTGAGTTACCTATAAGCTCGATGTCTTGTAAGTAACTAAGGTCTTTGCTGTATATAGTTTTAGTTAAGTCTTAGGAAATATAGGCAATTGGCCCGTAGAAAGGAGATAACTATCCTTATTACTTTGGGTAATTTGTATGTGATGCTACACCCCCTGTTTAGAAGGTGAACGCTCAACTAACTACATTAACGGGCCGTCTAAATAGTAATAAACAAACAAAAGCTTTCACACTCACAGCCCCACACTAAGTACAAATACTTGTATCGTGGGTGCCGGAAATATTCACATCATACACACATTACACCCAGAACCAGAAGCACAAATATCCCTTGGGAAGGAATTTGTGCTCCTGTCGGGAATCAAACCCACGGCGCAGAGGGCGGACACCTGTCCACTGCGCCAACTGAGTTGTCGAATTGCAATTAAAAAGACAGGTACATTCGTACCTGTCTTTTTAAATAACATATCTTCCTAGGTATTACGTATCTACGTTTTGTTGATGTTTTATGATACTGGCTGGCTACCAAAGCATTACAGTTTTATAACATAATACAATATTATAAACCGTATGGACTGTGAACGATTTCTAGCGAAAACATTTACAGCGTATGAAAATTCCAGTTTTTGTTATGGTGAATATACTGTGGATGTCTTGGGAACTAATGTATGATCGAAAATTATGGAGTATCCGATTTTGCGATTTTTTTAGGTACCCTGATTCGATTCCTATACGGCCCCATAGGTTAACCTATGATTTTATCAAGTGACATGTGGCATTTACACTAGCTAGAAGTTGTAAAGGATGCATTGTCACGAAAACATCATCGATATGTCCAAAAATCAGAACATTGGAGGACATGTGTCATCTATCAACCCGTACTGGGCCAGTCTTATGGCCTATTAGATTCTCTCCATGATGATAAAGTCTGATAATGACGATGATAAACATATTTTGAGAAAAGGTATACATTGTTTACCAATAATGGCTAGATACCTGAAAAATTATATTTATTCCGTCATTTACACTATCAAAAACTATTGGTTATGTATTTTCTCTTTTGTCAATTAAACAAAAAATTACGAAGATATAGCGCGTTGAAATTCCACGTTACGTCACGCCTCAGTACACTTTTTACTGAAGCGTGACGTCACGAGTCCCCACTTCCGAACTTTGACGCTTTTGTCTATATCCTTTAACTACGAATTTTCAAGAAAAAAAAAATAGGCTAATTTTATGGAATTACAATAAGGGGTGATTTCAAGAGACTATGTATTAGAATCTTCCTAAATTTTCCAGAGGAAGATAGAAAAAAAATCTACATCCTCAAATCTAAAGCAAAAATACTATCCACATGATAACGTTCATAGTGGATGAAAAACCTTTAATTTTAGTTAATGCAATATAATTAATTAATGGATATTAGTATTATTATTAAAATAAAACATGTTTGTGCTCTTACTGCCTATATTGTCATTTTATTGCTACATCTTTAGATGGCTCGGACTAACAACCACGGCGTAGTAAAAAAGAAAATCAGGTTTCACCTCGGACAACAATTTTACGAGCTACGTCTTCGGTGATTATTTGTTGCGAACTTTTTTATTTTACAGCTCGAATCTGGTGCTTGTATTGTAACCGCAAGGGTTTTGTAGATCAGGCAGGAATTGGCTTATGTCTTTGATATTCTGTTTTGATTTAGAAAAAACGAAAATTTGGATGATTGAGTATTTTCCCAAAGTGCTACAGCTACTGTGAAAAAAATCCAAATGTAAGCACCGTAAAAGGTGCTGATTTCACAATACAAATGTTACCAGATTATCTACGTAACAAATTTAATCCAAAACTATCCAGCCGTTTCAGAGTTACCTCATTTAAAAACTTACAAACCGTAGGTTTGCCTCCTATCTCGAAGTTTAAAACATACACACCCACGGAAGAGCGATACTTTTTAGTGCTCTTCCTTTTCCGTGTACGTTCACACACAATTCGGATTTAGAATATCAGTATGATAGATAAAAGTGAAAAGGATTGAGGAGTTTTGCCGCGGAAGTTAAAAAATGGCGTTGTTGATTATGTAAATTTTTGCATAAGTGCAGAAAAATCATACAAAGTTGAAAAAAGTGATTTTCGTCTTCGCTAAAACTACAATAGCAGTTCTAATAAAGTTTCTACCACTTTACTAGGGCATGACTTGACTTTGACTGGGACTTGTGACTATGACTTTTAATATGAAATACACTTGAAATGTATAATTACTTGACACTGGCTAGATGGACAAGATTGCAGAGCCAAAATTATAAAAAAAAGGTGAAAAGTTTTACAAAAGCCACGATTCCAATTCCTCCTTCACAGTTAACAATGGCCTCGAAAATGTCAAAAATGTCAACTGTTATTTTTCAAACTGCACCAGCACAGTGCTGTAAATCAAGCTATTCCGCATGTAATAAATTCATGGCTCCGATTGTGGAGCGAAAGTTCGCCAGCTATGTAAATTCCAAACCTGGCATTGGGTATTCAATTGTAGCTGTATTTTGGAATATTAATCTCTATTATGCTCGTGAGGTACGACACGGAACTGTCTCAGTTCTCGTCAATGCTGCTGTTTTGCAAGTAGGTAAGTAGATATGTACATTTGTAACATAATTAAACGCAAGCAATGCTTAAAAAAACCGATCTTGATTAGATTAAATGTATTATCGAACTCAATCAGATTAATTGTATTAAACACGCATTATTGACGATAACTCAAAAAGTACTGATCAGATCTTGATCAAATTTAAATGGGATCAACGGGAAAGCAACAGTTTTTAAACAAAACAAAATTAATTATCGGTTCACATGGAAAGAAGTTACGAGGTAATACACAAAAAAATACAGTCGACTTTAGTAAAGAGTCGGTAAAATATATAATAGTTAGGTAAGGTGACTTACGCGTTTTCGATGTCTAAATCGACAATTGTTACGGCTTCATTCGAAAGCCTTCTTTAGGATAAGTGCGGATTTCATAGTTCAAAATGTGCGTGAGTTTTTATCAAATTATAGGTAGGTAGGTAAGGTTCAATTAATTAGATGCTGGTAGACTAGGGTGGTGGAGAGTCTTAATGTCATATAATATATATATATAGGACATCGTAGGGTTAGTAATAGGTTACTAAGCTTAACCTCTCTCTATTTATACATATACATATGTCAGATTGTCCTTACCTTTAAAGGGCTCTCTCTATCTTTAGAAAGAACGGTAATAGGTCCATCCTAACATTCTTGTTAGGATGGACCTATTACCGTTAAATAAGGGGAAAAATATAAATATAAATTACTGGTACTTATTTGGCTCAACGTATTATTGCAATTCGGAGAGGCAATGCCGCCAGCATGATGTTAACACTACCACTGCTAGTGGGCACTTGAATTACCTATAAATTAGATGCCTTGTAGGTAACTCGGGTCTTTGTTAAATATATATGTATATACAAAACAAAAACAAACAAACAGATGCATTCACACTCACAGCCCCACACTAAGTTCAGAGAGTTGTATTGTTGGCGCCGGAAACATTTACATATCACATACACAATCACATCGAACCAGAAGCACAAACGTCTCTTGGGAAGGAAAAGTGTGTGTGTGTATATAGTTTTGGGAAATAAAGGTCATTGGCCTGTAAACAACAACTAACCAACAAGTGGCAAAATTAATATTTGGAAATAACCACGACGCTCCATCTGGAAATTCTGTCGATCAAACCTTTCAAACAAAAAAATTAAATCAAAATCGATTCAGCTGTTTGGGAGCCACGCTGCCACAGTCAGACACACAGATACCCCATACAACCGTTAAACTTATAGCACCCCTCTTATTAACTGACTTCAAAAAAGGAGGAGGTTCTATGTTCGACTATACGAGTATGTATATATTTTTTTAATGTATGTTCACCGATTTCTCCCCACATTTGTGGACCGATTTTCAATTTTTTTTTTTTGTAGATTATACTTCAGCGGTGGTCCCATATATATTTTGTGGACTACTTTGACGATGTTCTCGTTTACCCGACTTCAAAAGTTCTTTCTTCTTCTTTCGTTGTGAGCCGATTTCGATTTTTTTTTTTTCAAAGCTGGTGCCGAACATAAAGCGGTGAAGTTGGTTTTTTAAGCTTTGCTTGCGTTTAATGATTGTATCGTGTATTAAACATGGCTTCATTGTTTGTTGATACACAGTTGAAGTGGGGGCGAGAGTTATAACAGCGAAATATCTCTACGACCTACTAAAGACCTTGGCCTTTAAAGAAATTAGATTTTATCTTATTTGAAGTAGACTTATTATATATCTTAGTAGATTCTTACTATCTTTGGCTAAATATGGAGAGGAACGCTGATGGTGAAGATAAGAATTATATGTACTAAAAAAAAAAGAAAGAAAACGAAAAGAAAAGGCAGTACTGGGTTTATTTTCTTTACAATAGGATAGACCACGGTTATGCCACATACCTACCTATATTTGCTAAGAAGTTCATGTCTTTTTTACCCAACTGCCAAGGGAGGATTCACGATTGTATGTAAATATGTAAGTATTTATGTTTGTATATTCTTATATGTATTAGCTGTATAGCGAGAGAAATCTGTTACTATGTCAAAATCAAAATCAAAATCATGTACTTCATATTTGTAAATTTCTTTTTAAACTTCGTATCTTTCAAACGTCCCAAAGTTAAGATATCGTTATATTCGTCTTAAAAAGCGAAGTGTCCTTAGATAAGTGTTTGAAAAAAAAATGGCCGATTTTTGGCGCGAAATAGCAACGAAGGTTTTATTTTAATTTAAGTATTTATTTTAAAAGTGAATACATAACTAAACAGTCTGTGAATATTTCAAACGTCTACCTGTAGCCTTTATCAATATCGAGCAAAAACAAGCAAAAAAATCACGTTTGTTGTATGGGAGCCACCTTAAACATTTATTTTATTCTATTTTTTAGTATTTGTTATTATAACGGCAACAAAAATACATCATCTGTGAAAATTTCGACTGCCTTAACTATACCGTTCTACCCTTCGGGTACGGAACCCTAAAAATTAACTAAACCTTTCAAGTAGGGTATCGAAATGAAGGAATTTAAATTAGAAAAAAATTAGATTTCTCGCATCCGGGTTTTCAGATTGTTTAGTACATCGACTTGTTTCATAACAACATGGTAAGCGCGAAAGAAAACGTGGCGTTCATTCAACTTCAAGTTACGATTAGAGTTTGTGTCGTAGAGGGAGAAACAATCTACGGAGTTTGTAGATGTTGTCTCTGTCGTACATCTAATAAGAATGATTGAAACTGCACTCTACGAAACCGAAAGTAGTAGAGCAGACAAGATTGATGTGTTTTATCTTCAGGCAGTTACTACACGAATCCTTACTTTAGGCTTTTGTTAGCTTGAATGTATCAACATTTTATTATTAAAACATTCAAGATTTTTAAAAAATATGTAAGTATATAAGTAAAATATATATCTTGTATTCTTGTATACATTTTTCCCCTTATTTAACGGTAATAGGTCCATCCTAACAAGAATGTTAGGAAGCTAACAAAAGCCTAAAGTAAGGATTCGTGTAGTAACTGCCTGAAGATAAAACACATCAATCTTGTCTGCTCTACTACTTTCGGTTTCGTAGAGTGCAGTTTCAATCATTCTTATTAGATGTACGACAGAGACAACATCTACAAACTCCGTAGATTGTTTCTCCCTCTACGACACAAACTCTAATCGTAACTTGAAGTTGAATGAACGCCACGTTTTCTTTCGCGCTTACCATGTTGTTATGAAACAAGTCGATGTACTAAACAATCTGAAAACCCGGATGCGAGAAATCTAATTTTTTTCTAATTTAAATTCCTTCATTTCGATACCCTACTTGAAAGGTTTGGTTAATTTTTAGGGTTCCGTACCCGAAGGGTAGAACGGTATAGTTAAGGCAGTCGAAATTTTCACAGATGATGTATTTTTGTTGCCGTTATAATAACAAATACTAAAAAATAGAATAAAATAAATGTTTAAGGTGGCTCCCATACAACAAACGTGATTTTTTTGCTTGTTTTTGCTCGATATTGATAAAGGCTACAGGTAGACGTTTGAAATATTCACAGACTGTTTAGTTATGTATTCACTTTTAAAATAAATACTTAAATTAAAATAAAACCTTCGTTGCTATTTCGCGCCAAAAATCGGCCATTTTTTTTTCAAACACTTATCTAAGGACACTTCGCTTTTTAAGACGAATATAACGATATCTTAACTTTGGGACGTTTGAAAGATACGAAGTTTAAAAAGAAATTTACAAATATGAAGTACATGATTTTGATTTTGATTTTGACATAGTAACAGATTTCTCTCGCTATACAGCTAATACATATAAGAATATACAAACATAAATACTTACATATTTACATACAATCGTGAATCCTCCCTTGGCAGTTGGGTAAAAAAGACATGAACTTCTTAGCAAATATAGGTAGGTATGTGGCATAACCGTGGTCTATCCTATTGTAAAGAAAATAAACCCAGTACTGCCTTTTCTTTTCGTTTTCTTTCTTTTTTTTTTAGTACATATAATTCTTATCTTCACCATCAGCGTTCCTCTCCATATTTAGCCAAAGATAGTAAGAATCTACTAAGATATATAATAAGTCTACTTCAAATAAGATAAAATCTAATTTCTTTAAAGGCCAAGGTCTTTAGTAGGTCGTAGAGATATTTCGCTGTTATAACTCTCGCCCCCACTTCAACTGTGTATCAACAAACAATGAAGCCATGTTTAATACACGATACAATCATTAAACGCAAGCAAAGCTTAAAAAACCAACTTCACCGCTTTATGTTCGGCACCAGCTTTGAAAAAAAAAAAATCGAAATCGGCTCACAACGAAAGAAGAAGAAAGAACTTTTGAAGTCGGGTAAACGAGAACATCGTCAAAGTAGTCCACAAAATATATATGGGACCACCGCTGAAGTATAATCTACAAAAAAAAAAAATTGAAAATCGGTCCACAAATGTGGGGAGAAATCGGTGAACATACATTAAAAAAATATATACATACTCGTATAGTCGAACATAGAACCTCCTCCTTTTTTGAAGTCAGTTAATAAGAGGGGTGCTATAAGTTTAACGGTTGTATGGGGTATCTGTGTGTCTGACTGTGGCAGCGTGGCTCCCAAACAGCTGAATCGATTTTGATTTAATTTTTTTGTTTGAAAGGTTTGATCGACAGAATTTCCAGATGGAGCGTCGTGGTTATTTCCAAATATTAATTTTGCCACTTGTTGGTTAGTTGTTGTTTACAGGCCAATGACCTTTATTTCCCAAAACTATATACACACACACACTTTTCCTTCCCAAGAGACGTTTGTGCTTCTGGTTCGATGTGATTGTGTATGTGATATGTAAATGTTTCCGGCGCCAACAATACAACTCTCTGAACTTAGTGTGGGGCTGTGAGTGTGAATGCATCTGTTTGTTTGTTTTTGTTTTGTATATACATATATATTTAACAAAGACCCGAGTTACCTACAAGGCATCTAATTTATAGGTAATTCAAGTGCCCACTAGCAGTGGTAGTGTTAACATCATGCTGGCGGCATTGCCTCTCCGAATTGCAATAATACGTTGAGCCAAATAAGTACCAGTAATTTGATCATGAGGTGACGCGTGATCTAAATACTAACAAACACAACAAATACAACCAGGCGCTCTGATAGATTTTTGAAAATAGAAAGAGCTCCCGGTCCACACCAGACACCTAAAATTATGATCGGAGTTTTGCCGCGAAAGTGAAAAAATGGCGTTGTTGATTTTGTGTAATTTTCCAAAACCTGTGATTCTTCGAGTGTTAATGTGTAATAATGGTGGATTATTAACCGTTAATACTTAGTAAATGTGCATAAGTGTAGGCAAGTCATACAAAGTTGAAAAACGTGATTTTCGCCTTCGCTCCAAAACTCCAATAGAAGTTCTAGTAAAGTTTACTAGGGCATGACTTGACTATGACTGACTACTTGACTTTGACTGTGACTTGTGACTAAGAATTTTATTATGAAGAATAGAAATTGTTAATATTTGTTTAATATTTCGACTGAAGGACTATGCATCCATGGTCATGAAATAATAATAATAAATAAAAAAAAAAATGGTCAGGATAATACCACCCCCAAATCATCTTGGATTTTCGTATTTTTTTACGTGTCCATCAAAATAATTAGCTCAATTCAGGATTGAGATTGAATTTGACAGATTTTCTGTTTTGTATATACAATTGTGAAATATAAGTATAAAATAAACTAGAAGACACCAATATGTGTATTATATTCAGGCAGAAACTATAAGAGTAGGTACTATATTGAAAGGAACCCGGTTAGATCAGTTTCAACCTGGATTTTATCCTTTGAAATCAAAAGGAATAGAAACTATACGATCTAGGTAACGAGATCTCAGGCCGAAGGAGATAGTACCTATTTGTTTATAGGTCAGATATTATTAATATATTTGCGCTTTGAATTATAATTTTATAATACGGTTTATAAATAACACATCTAATCTAAATAAAACATTCTGTGGCTTTGACTGGATTAGTTTAAAAGCCTCGTTCTTAATGTTGTAACGCACATCATAATAAAACGTTATCTATATCAATTCAGCAATTTAGTTTTGAGAGGATATGTCAAACAGAGATGGAGTTGAGTTTGCAATATTAATGTATTGTGTTAATTAGTGTGAGATACAAATGACATAAATTTCGGATAAAATGTACGCCGTTCTCCGCGATGTTATTTACGGGCAGGTCTCAGCCCTCTGCGCCGTGGGTCCTGGTTTCGATTCCCGGTAGGACCACAATATTCCTTCCCAAGGGACCTTTGTGTTCTGGTACTGGGTGAAATTGTGTGTGTGGTTCAATAATATTGGCTTCACTTAAGATACAAGTCTTCAAACTTGTCGTGGTCATAAAAAAAAAATATTGCCAAAGAATCAAGATTAGGAAATAAAAATAGATACATAACAAAAGCATAAAATAATATACACTTTTTCATGTTTTTATATTTAATTAAAATTATATTTAATTATTATTTTATATTTTATTTTTATTTTGATTAAAAATTAAGAGGGGTTTATAAGTAAGACTGTTATTATGAACTTAAGAGCTGCTTAACTAAGAGGTGGCTAAGCATTGCTTAGCGACATTTTTATAAGTATGACTGTAAATACTTATGTAGAAACTAGTACACGGCATGCGGTGCAATGTCACGTTAAAAAAAACTTTTTTACTTCTTTGACGTTTATGGTTGCCTAGTACTTTATCAAATTTGAGTGACGTATTCCTGTCCGTGAGATAATGTTTTTTATGCTTTTTTTGTGTATATGATTTATTGTACTTGAATCTAAACCATTCTTAAACCTGAAAACACAGAAAAATTTCATGAAAATCGGTTTAGTCGTTTAGGATTCTAGTTATATACAGACGTACAGAAAAATTATACAGTACATATAGATAGCATATGGGTAACAACCCAGAAAGTAAATTAAAGATACCAAAGTCTTGAGCTACGGCCGTGTTCAATTATATATGACTAGCCGTGCCTCGCGGCTTCGCCCACTATTATCAAGTTAAAAAGTAGCCTAGGTTTAATCTATGTACATTCTGAATTTCAACCAAATCCGCTCAGCCGTTAAAGTGTAAAGAGGAAACAAACATTCTTACACACTTACATACAAACTTTCGGATGTATAATATTAGTTGAACAGCAGAATATCCTGACAAGATTGAGTTCCTATATTGAATTAAATAACACAACTTATGCTCGGACACTTTTATACCTGGACCAGTGGACACTTCTTATGACATCTGTCTATTCTGTACCTTATCTGTACCCATATTCCTTCGTCAAAGGTACATTTCTCATTTGAAGCAAACGTCAATACAGAATGTGTGTTATCCTTATCATGTGCTGAATAATACATGACCAGTTTGCATGACAAGTGAAGATGCCGGAGACGGCTCCATATAAACGTACTCGCTGAAATCTTCTAGAAATGGATTTTAGATGCATCGATGATTGATGCTCAGGTATATGTTATTTTTGAGAGAGATGAAAAACATAGGAAAAACATGGTTGAACAGGTAAATACTACATGTAATCAATCCGGCTCGAAGGACCAAAAAAACTATGTACGGTTTATTGTTGCCGTACTTAGATGTAGAAATGATACGACTTTGTTTTGTTAATTATGTTAATTATTATATTCATACAGATATAATTATAATTATTAATAAGATGCGCGCGATTGATGAGATGGTTCGTCGTGATCTGATGAATATAGACCGCGGGCGTATGAACCACACGCGGCCGATTGCCGTAGAGTTCAATGTTCGGCTTGTTCCGTACACTATTATAAGCATCATGGGCACCTTTGAATCGGGTTCAGTCAGGGGTGGGTTATTTAGTTAACTTTTTAATTGTATCTACGCTTAGTTTTAAGCTTTAATTATTTTGTTTTTGTGACGTGTATTTTTAGTATATAATTATCAATTGTATATTACAATTATAAGCATTACCTAATACTGTTAAAGTGGAAGAAAATAATAAAATATAGGTATAGTTTCTCACCAGAATTTTCTTGAGACATATGAATATTTTCTTCTGATTTAGATGGGTATTTTTTACAAGCTTTTTTTTTAGTTTCACCTGTACCGTCGTCTATATGTCGGTCTATAATCAAATCTTGAAAGCTAAATTAGACCCATTTCCCGATTACCGACTGGATTGAAATTTGGCGTATTTATATATCTTCGGTGACAATAGAATGAATATGCCCATAGGAACTTCTAAACTAAACAAGATAAATCCATCGAGTTTGGGCTCATTTGATTCGTCTTGACAAGTTCTCTATCTATATAACTTTTTAGTCCTTTTTTATTTATAACTGGTAAAAACTTAATTTAAAAAATCTTTTCAAGTAATTATTCATATAATTAGTCTTTTCAATTGTTTCTTTGGTTATCGGTTGATTTGCAACAAAGCTCGCTTTATATCATAACTATTCATAACGTTATAATCCATTATAGAGATGTAAAAATGTATGAATAGATGAATGCAAGTGTTTGTTTATGTTTTGAGGATTGTCTAGACTCTAGAGTGTGTATTACTTGGTATAGAACTAGTATCTCTATACTCTAATTTTTTCCTGAACAACCAAGTTGGCGCGGTGGTCATGTATCTGCCCTGGTTCGATTCCCGGCAAGAACACAATTTTCCTTCACAAGAGGCATTTGTGCTTCTTGTTCCGGGTAAATGTTTGTGGCAAATAACAACGCTCGTTAATGCGTTTGAACCTGTCGGGCACATATACTTTAGCAGCGTTAAAAAGGCCAAAGCTTATTCATGTTGCGCTGACCTCATTTGTTGGGCAAAGGAAAAGAGATATGATGTTCAAAACAAAGCTCTAAAAATTTACAGTGAAGTAAATTTTGAAAAGATTTTCAGTATTAATTCATATTATGCTAAAACAGTGGGTACAAATTTTTTGATCCTAAGTAGATTTGTGTTGAAACCTGTTTTTTAGAATTCTAAAGCTCAAAAATGGACACAGAATGTTTTGTTACATTTCGTATCTCTACAAAACAGATCCGAACAAATTAAATGCAAAAGGAAAGGACTAACGCGAAACGTGGCCAGTTTGCCTTAACTAGTTCAGTTTACCCGAGAACCTACTGCTAGTGAACCCTAATTAAAGACAATTGTCTGAAGCTTCACACCAAGCGAGGTACAATCCATACTCCAGCTAGCAAAACACGTACTGGAGATATCAAACGTTTTAAAAGTTTGGTGACATTTCTCCCTCTACCTGTTTCGCCCTTCAAACATTAATCTTGTAGGTCATTTGGTATGAGGTAAAAGTGCGCAGTACTTCAGAACGCAATTATTTTTACCCGGATTGTCTTTATGGAAAGTTGAGCATCGAGGCAATAACAATATAATCGGATCAAATTAAGGTTTTGTGCGAAAATAATACTGAAAATAAAAGTAGGCTATATGCGAGGGTCGTTTCGCAATCGAGTGTTTGTGTCCGTGAGGCGTGAAGTAGGGAGCGTGTGGGTGCGCGTCGGCGGCGCGCAGCCAGCAGCATCGATACGCGCACCGGCCTGACGTCGGCGCGGGCCGGCGCACTCCGCACTTCGGCCGCGGCTCACGGCTCCCTCGCACCCTCGCAACCTCGCGCGAGCCTGACGCCGACCGATCGCCGCGCCGCGACATCACGCCGACCCTCGCTCGCTGTTTTAGTGCTAAAGACTGTGCCTCTATCGGACCCCGGGGTGTACCATCCTCTGCTTCTGTTCTACGACCAGTGAAAACAAACACATCGCACGGTATAGCGCAGGCGCGACTCTCGCGGACATCATGAGAGCGGCCATCTTGGCGGAGGACGCACTTTCGCCTCGCCCAAACTCCGTAGCCTGAATTCGAAGCTCGATCTGGAGTCAGACACGGCGATGCGACGAGACCGAGGCTCCGCGAGGGCCACCCTCTGAGGCCGCAACGCGCCGCTATCGATCCGGTGGCGTCATGGCGCTCGCGAAGTGAATGCGGACATCGGGACCGCGGCGCAGCCTCGGCCAGCGAGCGGAGAGCCCGGCAAGTGATAGTGTCGGTGTGGCCGCGCGGCATGTGAGACAGAGTGCCGGGAGGTCTGGGAGGGCGCGCGGGCGGCGGCGGGCCCGGCTGACCGCGCGCCATGGCCGAGGAGTACGCGCGCTCCCCGTGCGAGCGCTTCCCGGCGGCGGGCGCGTTCAGCGTGGCGCCGCCGGAGCGGCTCAGCCCGCCGCCGCCCGCGCCGCTGCCGGACCGCTTCTCGGCGTCGCCGCGGCGCGTGCGCCGGTGTGCGGAGGCGGAGCGCGCGCGCCGGCCGAGGTACGTGCCGCCGGCCGCGCACGTGCCCGTGGAGCGGTACGTGCCGCGGCCGCCGGCGCCGGCGCCGCTGCGCCCGCCGCCGCCGGTCTACTGCGCGCTGGCGTGCCGGCCGCCGCCGCCGTCGGCGCGCAAGTGTTGCGGCCCACAGTGCCGCGAGGACATCGCGAGCTCGCCTCCGCCCTCGCGCTACGTGGAGTACGTTGGCGCCGCGGCCGCACGCCGGCTGGCCTGCACACCACCACCACCTCCGCCACCCGCGCTCCAGCTGCCCTGCGAGCCACAGGAGCCGCCGTGCTGCGTGCAAGCTCGCAGGCGCCCACAACCACCGCATGATTGGTAAGTACCTACCTATTATTTTATCCTCGCAGATGAAACCAAACCTGCGCAAATATAGTATACATATATATCATCAGGGTTGGTAACATAAAAATAAATATTCTTATCTATGTGGACTATCAACACCAAAACACGTGCAAACACGTAGGCAAAGAATATAACGCAGGTAAGCAACCGATTTCTTTATACTTAACATGCAGAATAAACGATACATGTCGCACCCAATTTCTCCCCAAAATGTCTCGACCCAAAAACAGCTGTTCAGGGACACATCATAACATTGCAAAAATCTATACAAACCTGCGTAGTTATCGCTCCCCGATTTCCACAAACATGGAACGGCTCTACCCTATATACGAACAGGAATACGTATTGAGTCGCCTACGTGCTCCTGGATACATTAGGTGGCAGATTCTGAAAGGGTTTTAATAATTCACGATGATGGTGGCTGAGCTATTATAATTGGTTAATATTTCGTGGATGGGATTGATAACGCATGATTGATGAGCCCGTAACGATCCCGCCACATCGAAAAACGACTGACAGCTAAGAACTGATTGCCTTTGGCTTGTTCTCTCGGAAAGAGAAATGCCATTTCTGCTCATCGGCCATTGAACTACGTAGCTGGATGTTATGCTTACTGTAAGAAATGCAAATAGCATTCATAACTTACAAACTGTAACACGTTGTTAGTATACATTAATTATAATTAGAAAATTATGACTTGCTTTGACAGATTTGCATAAAGATCTAAACTAGGTCTAAATATTATATAATTAACTTTATAAAGCCAGTTTTTTTTGTCAAATAATGTCACCCGCGACCAAGAATTTCGTATCTGAAGTAATCGTAGGTTTGTTTCCTATCTCGATGCCCGCGACTGATTTCCAATTTTTTAATTGAGCAGGGAATTGCTGTCATGTAATGAAAGACAATGGAGAATTATTATGAATTTAAACAAATATTTCATATGTGCACTTTGTTTATGTTATGATTATGTTTTAGAGATTAAACTTGTGATTTTATAAGTAAACATAGAAGCCATTCAAAATTACTATTCTTCTTTTAATTGATTTATATTCTTAAAAATTAACTTTTATCGTATATATTCTGATTATTTGTTTCTCATTAGAGACTGTTTATTTTATTAGGACAGTATGGAGAAATACATAATCATAAAAAACACAACGAAATGTCTTATAAGCTATTGGATAATTTGTTGGTGAAATTAATTTTGGCCTAGTAAATTTTTGGTGATATGCTAATTCTTCGTAATAATTAATGTTTTCAATTAATGCTGATCGACTCAGTTTCATGAAAGGATCTTTAGGTAAATTCTATTGAAAAATAATCGAGACAGCAGAAGTTTGCAATTTTAATAAAAGCTTTTAATGCAATTTGTAAGTGCCTTAATATAAATAATGCTTTAATGTTGAAATTAAAAAGGAATCTATCTAATTATATGCATGGATGGGCATGTTTAAGAACACCTCTAGTTACTTTACACAGAGAATGTTTTTAATGTAAATAAAAATACAAATAAACAGTGTTTTCTCTCACTGCGAAAATGTTTGAAGGTCATGATTTCTTTTATAATTACTACTAATTTGTTCAAGTCTATTCGATTTTACCGACATGAAATTCTATAGGGAATATGGATGTTAAAATATAAATCAAGTATTCTTTTTTAATTTTTATAGACAATATAATTACACTAATAACATTATTTTAAAGTTTTAATTATTTTTTATTAGGAATTTAAATTTATAAACAGTGATGATAAGAATGCATGGGAATGCATTCTTATCATCAATGTAGTAGTAGTAAGTAAATACATATAATAATATATAATTTAAAATAGCAAAACGCACGCTTTTATATTAGACTATCTGATTCGTGACGTAGGTACGTCAGTGTCAATATTTTCGATGTCAATGATTGGTCAAGGAAAGAAAATGGCCCAAAAAAGAACTGTAAAACTTCGGGTCCCCCTTAATATACAAAATCTATGCTAACATGCATAAATTAGGAATATTATAGGTTAAGGGCATTCACTAATACACATATAATATATTCTTCGTAGAGTTTGTGTAATTTCTGTCGCAAGATAAGTAAATTTTGTTTATGTTAAGTTTCACTTAGTTCATTTAATTTTATAGTATGTCTTACTCATTATATAACAAATCTATATATATATATATATCAGCGTGGTAATGCAGCAAGCATTCTGGGAACTTTAATCTTTAACCATTTTTATAACTTCAATATTGTAAAACTAGGTCTTGGAATAAATAACAGATCTTATTTTTTTTCCCACTCGTACCCAGTGGGGACGACCGTGTGGGGACGACCGGGAATAAACCTTAAAAGATGGTTATATTCAAATCAATATTGCAAAAACATATTCGCCTAATTTTAAGTAGTTTAGTATATATTTTGATGGAGATCCTTTCATAATAAATAAATAAGTTTATAATACAAATAGATTTATTGACATTGTAGGATACAATATTATTATTATGAATCCATTGGCTCGTCTTAAACTGTATTTCAGAATCCAATGGCTTCTCCCATCAGAGTTGACTAATTAAGTGAATTACGTCTAAACAGCTCGTTATATAATAAGTCTATCATTTATCTACTACTAGCCGTGCCCCGCGGCTTCACCCGCATTATCAAGCTAAAAAGTAGCCTATGTGTTAATCCTAAGTATAATCTATGTACTTTCCAAATTTCATCCAAATCCGTTCAGCCGTTAAAGCGTGAAGAGGGAACAAACATACTTACACACTTACGCACACGCTTACACACAAACTTTCGGATTTATAATATTAGTAGGATTATTATAGTGGGCAATGAGTGTTACTTCAATGCACCCATTGAGGTAATACTAATTTCCCGCTTAATTTAGCTCTAGTAGGTAATGTATGATAGTTTTTTCGTCTTTAAAATTGTAATTCAATATCAAACTTAATAAAGATCTCATATGTGCCAAATCTATTTGCTTTCCCATAGACTGTATAGGCTCTAAACCTTTCCATTCTTGCCGCACTGTGTACAATCCTGCCAATAATGTATGGTGCAGCAAGAAATTATTACGACAGTTTAAAACTTTTGGAATAGTACCAACTCTGCACTGTCCTATATGACTATGTTTTATATTGTTGTATCGTAAATTCAGATAAATGTGGATTGTTATGTGACGTCACGGGTATTGTTTATTTTGCCAAATCGTGGAAGGTCTTAACACTTGACTTAAGTGCTAATTTATATCATGTATAGATGATCAAATGATGTTCATGACCAATAATGATATAAGTATATCATTATAATTATTGGTATCATTGAAAATTTTGGTAGAGATGTGATGTTAGTAGTATGTAAATACACATAATAATAAATTATTTACATCTGTCGGACTTCGCTTTTTAAATAAAATTAGATAGAGTATAGCCAGCACAGTGAATATCAAAACATTTAATTTTCCTTTTTTGGAGATTCGATGTTTCAAACACTGTTTCTTTACCAGTATTTTTGTAAGAGTAAGCGAGAGAAAAAACGATTTGAAAATGTTTGTTAAGTACCCTTTAGCAAGACAAATATTTTCAGTTCGTTTTTCTTTATATATTCTTTCACAGTGTGAATACGCCTTTTTCTACACCATATGTTAAAATTTTTAGTATTTGGACATTAAAATACAATATTATCCTATTATATTTATTAAATTAAGAATAAGTAGAATTTCCGTCTGCTTTATTTCATTTTCTGTGATAAACAATGGTAATTTATTGCGTTTGTGAAATTCAATAAGGATTAAACGGTATACAAAATACAAAAAAGTACAAAATACAAAATGTATTTATTAATTAAACCTAGTCACAACATGTTTGAACTGCTGCTATGCTCCCAATATTTTATCAAATTGGTTTATATACTCTCCCAGTAATAATTTTACATTATTTTTACTGCATACGTTAACAAATAATAAAAAATAAGAGTCTATTGAATAAGACGGATTATGCTGAAATACATACATTCTACATATACTCGTAGTTAAAAGTATAACGGCAGAAGTCGGTTTCCACGTTACCAACAAGGCCACTATACTATCTATAATGCCCATATCAACAAAACTATCTTGTCGTAGGTACTAATAAATGATCACATACCCTCCTTATCACTACTTAATCTTGATAACAAATGGGTGTAGCACGAAGGTAGATGGACAATAAACAGTTCTGCTAAAACAGCGGTAAAACTTGTTTGTATTTTGTGTAAAATGTGTAAAAACATGTGTAAAACGTTTGTTACTGAGTAAATGATTTCATGCTTATTTGTATGCAGTTTTGACAGTGTTCATGTTATTGGTGACGTGTATAAGTGATCTGTGTATGTGTTATTCATATATTAAATCAGTTGCAAAGTAAAATTAATAAATGATGTATTTATAATATTTTGATGCCGTAATAATGCCGTTTTAATATTTCGTTTTGTAGAGTGAAAAAGAAAACAAATATGACTATGTGGTTTAATAATATATCTGTGAAATCTTTATAAATGCTCTTTACACTTTTTAACATACAGTATGCAGTAGTATTTCTTTATAAATAGTAAAAACTCCTAGAGTTAAGAGATCTAACCAACTTAATTAAACAGCGTAAATAAATGTTATAACGTCATTGTTTTGGTTTTTGTTATTATACATTTACCAAACTAATAAGTAGCATATGTATTCCAGTGCCTTAACTTTCTTCATATCAAGATCTTCTTAAACTATTCAGTAGTTACAAAATGTGTCATAAGTAACAAACATATTCACTTGTAAAATAAGGAATAATAGCGGTATGCTCTTGTTTTTATATTATCTGTTTTCTTTTTAATTTAAAGATTAACATTAGTAACTTTCTTTATTGGTTCTACTTTGTGACACGATTTATGAAGTGATTCAGCGGGGTCTTCGTATCTGGATCGCTGATGAATAATAAAGAGTGAGTGTTTACTGCTATCTTTTGCGTGCTGATTAGGTACTACCTATATGTTTAAACATTAGATACCTAGATAGTAGGTTTGAACTATGCCTAAGCCTAATAATGTTTGTGTAGGGTAGTAAAGATCTTGCGTACTAAACTGAACGCCTTCGATGCTTTTATGTTTATATATAACACTAATAGATTCCTTTACTAACATATTATAGACATAATAAACTATACACCTTAGACATAATAAACTATACACCTAGAAAAAAATTCGCTGCAATTTCCCCATACAACGCGTCACTAATTTGCCGAGGCTATAAATCTTTAAAATATTTCGATATTCAGTTTCAGATAAAATGAGCTTGACCCATCTTTTGGCCCAAAAACGCTATGATATATATTGTACTAGCCATGCCCCGCGGCTTCGCCCGCTATTATCAAGTTAAAAAGTAGCCTATGTGCTAATCCTAGGTATAATATATGTACATTCCAAATTTCATTGAAATCCGTTTAACCGTTAAAGCGTGAAGAGGGAACAAATATATTTACGCACTTACACACTAACTTTAAGCATGGGGCTAGGTTATTGCACCGAGGTAAACGTATTGTGTGTCGTCTATAGAACTTACTGGTATTAGTCATTTCACTTAGTTTATGCATTTCGTTAGTCACTGACTGTAATTTTATATACATATGTACAAAGGACAGGGTATAGAAAGGTGTGTTATATGACTTGATACATTTTAATACAGAATTTTGATGGTTATGACAAGGAAGTCGCGTATCTTTGTATATCTCTCATATAGTTGCATTTTGTATGTGAAAATCGAAACTAACATTAAAATCGTTGTGATGAAGCTTTTCCACAATTAGAAAATGAAAAAATATTAGCAGTATGAAATATTTTCAATGATTGCTACGCTTGCTTTCACACTCATAGCCCCACATTAAGTTCGATAACCTGTGTCGTGGGTGCCAGAAACATTCATGCCACAAACAATCACAACCAGAACCAGAAAAACAAATTTTCCATGGTAAGAAAAATTGTGTTACAGCTGGAAATATATATTTTTAAGCTATTGCATAGCTTCTATCGCGGGCCTTGAGCGTGGAGACCGAATCCAGAAATTTCGTAACGAAAATAACCTTACACCCCCCATTCCGACCGGCACAGTGGTGATACTTTTTAGTTTTGCCATCTATCGATGAATAGCAGAACTTTTAATGACTTTTTTGAAATATCACGCTTGTCTGTTTAGTTCATAAACTCACCTCTAGGTGGAGGAAAAAAAAACTGCATAAATAAAATAAATAAATAATTATAATTGCATAAGTTGATAAAAAATGCTATGCAATAGCTTTACCGCTGCAGTCCCCGAGTGCCACACGTCTTTTTTTATTTATTGTAGACAAGCATTTGACCACAATCGAACCCGGTAGAAGAATAGAAGTCGAACGCCACCCAACTAATCCAACAGCCAGTTCAATATGTAGTAGTAGGTATAAGTAGTTTTTATTTACAATAGCTGGGCCATAACCTAGTCATGATTTACCTTCATTAGATTTGTATCACAGGTATATGTAGACCATAAACTTTTTAACAAAATATACGAGGTTTCTTAGAAATCACAGTAAATCCCTACCACTTCTACTAGTTTAAAACTTTTCTAGACTAAAGTCGTAACTAAGTTGGATCACTGAGCTGGTGTTTAATCAAGTGTTTATACATTATATGGATAGATATTCTCAACATTTGGGGAAACGACGCAAGGTATATGTACGTACAAGCTACTTTGTTCTTGGTAGATTAGTCTACGCACAGTTTTAATTACAGCAATGCAATTTCAATGCTTTTTTTTCGATTTTCATTTACTTTTAGATTTTATTTGACTTTCTCTACCTATATTCATATGCATTTTCCGATTTTTATTTGTATAGTAATTTTCACCAGATTTTTCTGTATTCATTAGTTTTCACGGTGTAAGTCTTTCAACTTGATGCGGGATTGTGAGTGTGAAAGCTTTTAAGTATGTTATTTTTATCAGTAGGTTTTGAGTTACTCTATAATGCGTATTTAATCCATTAAATCTGATCAAGGGTTCCGAAGGTTAAGTGGCGAAGTCGGTATTTTTAAGCTTCGCTCGCGTTTATTATTGATTTATTTTAATTTCCACAATATACTTGCAGAAGCAGTTTAATTAAATTAATAACAATGGAAAACATCTGAAAAAATCTTAGCAAACTATTAATACTACGTTAAAAGTATACGAATAGCTCTCCCACAAAGGCAAACCGGAGGTAAATATCCTAAGTAGGGAAGCAAGGTGCGTGATTTATCGATACGCTAAAAACCTTGAAGCAAAACAACCGTATAAGGAAGATAAATGAATTACTTACATTTTGAGCGAGTCCATTTGTAAGGAACCCTGACTGAATGTTCTTAGTCTGTGAGATAAAATGCCTACCCCTTGCCAGCTCTTTGTTGATTTCTATTTTGCGCAGTTTTATTTTTCCATAAAATGCTAGGATCGCCGGAATTCTTCTCGCGTTTCTTTACGATGGGATGCTTTAGAAGTGAAGAATGTTTCTCCTAGGTTTTCTTTCACGTTTTACGTTTCATCTGAAAAACATTTCGCTTTACCAGAAACTTTGAAGCGCTTTGCACGCCTACGCGATATCCTCGTAATTAGTCATTTGCACATTCGGCTATGTCTTGCTATTAGCGATTGTGTCACAAAACAAGATTTTTTATTCGATCTCTAAACTGGGGGCTAAATAGCAATAGTGAGGACAGAAATAACTACAGTGCCTAGGCCAATCTGTCTATCTACTAGCTCCGGACCAGAGATGAGGGCATAAAGGTAAATTTATACTTCAATAACAATCGAATTGTTAAGAATTAATTATTCTGCACTGTAGTATTTCAAACCATGCCCTTCGGCGCCCGCGTTAATCATGTTAATCCCGGGTAAGTATAAGCTATGCTCATTTTAAAATTCATCCAAATTTTTTTTTTTTTATTTGTGACAGGCTAGTGTTTGACCACTATCTCACCTGATGGTAAGTGACGATGTTTTCGAAGCTGGTAAACACACTAGGCCTGGAATCCGATCAGCCATTACAACGCGAATAACTAAATATACACTTAAACTTTTGCCTTTATAATATTAGTGTGATAGTGTGAATGCTACTATATTTTATCATAAAAAAAATATGATAAAATACAGTAGCATTTTTTTAAGTATATATTTTTTTAGTTTGTTTTTTAATTTGTTTTTTTAGATAACATCGTTAGAGATACACTCACTTCCATTTTTAATATTTCTCTGGATGATCGTGCGTGGTGTCAGGCTTCCCTACCAATTCGGTTGGGTGGTCTTGGTATCCGGAAAATTTCAAGCGTGTCTTTGCCGGCTTTCTTATCCTCAGTTAAAAGCACACAAAATTTAGCAACAACAATTTTGACACCAAGCTTAGTTATTTCTGATGTGTCGTATTTGACTGAGGCTATCGACGCCTGGAAATTAGCCTGCCCTGACAGTAGTCTGCCTAAACACCCATCTTCTCAGAGACAGTGGGATAAGCCGCTTTGTGAGTTGGAATGGAAAAAACATTTAGAAACATCCAGTAGCCCCACAGAGCGTGCTCGTCTTCTAGCTGTTTCTCGTTGGGAATCGGGTGTTTGGTTGCAGGCTCTGCCTTCAAATAATTTAGGGACACTGCTTGATAATAACACATTCCGTGTAGCAATGTCACTGCGCGTCGGTGCTCCTTGCGTTGTTCCACACCGATGCTCATGTGGAGAAAAAGTAGATCGCTTAGGCCTCCATGGGCTTTCTTGTGTCAGAAGTGCTGGTCGTATAGCTCGCCACAGTGCTTTGAATGACGTCATCCGTCGGGCATTTGGGAGTGCGAATATCGCAGCAATTTTAGAGCCTAGTGGCCTTATGCGCAACGACGGTAAACGACCCGATGGAATGACACTCATTCCTTGGAAGATGGGTCGACCCTTAGTGTGGGACGCTACTTGTGTCGACACTTTGGCGCCGTCTCATCTTCCAACAACATCGCAGCAGGCAAGTGGCGCTGCTACCGCAGCTGAAACTTCGAAACGGCGAAAATACTCAAGCCTCGACAGAGGATACATATTTGTGCCTTTCGGAGTAGAAACTCTTGGTCCATGGGGACCAGGTGCACTTGAGATTTATAAAGATTTGGCTGGGAGACTGAAAGAGTCGACACGTGACCAAAATGCCGGTTTGTATTTTGCACAGCAATTAAGTCTCGCTGTGCAACGAGGTAACGCAGCCAGCATTTTGGGCACACTGCCGACCAATGACTTTTTGTATTAGGTTAGTAGTTTAGTTAAATCTGTATTTTCTTTATTTATAAACCATTATGAATGATGTACCGGAAGATACTAAAAATGTATTATTAAACTGTCTTGTTTCAAAACCCGTTCTTATATTTTTTAGTTAAAAAACCAATCTGGTTGTTCTGTCAGGCCATTATCCGGAAAATATTGTACTGTAATATTGTAATATCTTGCGTTGTTGAGTAAAAATTTAGCGTACATTAAACCAGGCTTGAACCATAGCAGAAAGAGAAAGGTTAAACCACGCCTCTTCTAAGATTTTTAACCGTAGATGCCTTTCCACAAGTTTTTTTTCATTCGAAATTATAATGTAATTTTTATTAAATAGTTCAAATTCTAACCGACTTTAGTAAATAAAGAAGATATCCATGAAGAGCTTGGTGGAAGAGTTTTCTACTTGAAAACTACAACTGTGTTCCGGTATGGATAAGACTAGCCAGGCAAGTATGAATAATTATGCCCTAACATCATGTTTTTTTTTTCCACCGACTTCCCAAAAAAGGTCCATAAGTCAACTGTATTTTTTTTCTTCTGTGTGTTACCTTATGACTTCGTTCTACGTGAACCGCTTTTGTATTTTTTTTTGTTTCAAAGGTGTTGCTTTCCAATTGGTCCCATTTACATTTGATTAATTCAATAATGCGTGTTTAGTACATCTAATCTGACCAAAGTTCCGAAGATAAAGCGGTGAAGTCGGTTTTTTTTATGCTTTGCTTGAGTTTAATTAATTATTGTATTTGAGAGTCGAGTCTCACGCTTTCCTATTGCAGTTCAGTGCCATCCAGAATTTTCGAACTAATATAGGTCAAAATCCTGTGCGGCCAGGCTTTGCGCTCGTCACTCCGATATATTAGATGTTAAATCTTTTTATGCCTAATTGTATTATTATTTTTCTTTTGAATCAGCTCTCTTTATTCTCAACAATGAATAATAATGGACAGTTAGTATTGATACTGTTATATTATAAGTACTATGATCTTGTAAACACAGCTATATGCAATTAATTTCTGATGCTTATATTATTTCGTAGCAGGTCTATGGTGCTACGAGATGTCTACGCTCGCAAACAATAGAAGTCTTTAATTTAGTCTTAGTTCTTTTATGCCTTGTAATTAGGTTACAGAAAAAAATAAAAATGAAATAGAACTATTTAGAGGGATTTTGTGTGTTATTTATAGTAGTGTTTATTTATTCTCTTAAAGATTTATATGACTTCACTCACGGCTATTAGACACTATTTTATCTAGTTCAGAGATTATTGCATTATTAAAAACAAAAGATATAGGTAATATAGGTATGTGTGGAATGTTTGGTTGATTGTTGTTCGTGTCTCACATAATTAAACGCAAGCAAAGTTTAAAAAACTGACTTCGACGCTTATATTTTGGTTTTGGCTGGATCGATTTCGATAAAATTTATATGTATGGGGAATTGGCGGAGATATCGCGTAACATACATAAAAAAAAACATACAGTCGAATTGACCTCCTTTTTTGAAGTCAGTTGAAAAATAACGATCAATCGCGTGTATGACAACCATAATTTATTTACACGTACACATCCTAACCTTTATCATACGCACTAACCACAAGCTATTTACCTAGAGGTTTAATTAACTACAGCACTAATCGCCAATCGACCGTAAGTGCCCGACTACGACACTCGAGAGCAGCCAGTGTCCGGACATAATGTCCGTTAGCACTACCTACACTAGACACAATACACTTGTCTAGATTATACGATGACGTGTAGGTATTACGATCTATGTAGCCAGGTTCTAATAGTGGCATTATGGGTGGATTGGCCGATTACGTACATTTGAAATTATTATTGTTTTTAGGGTTCCGTACCCAAAGGGTAAAAACAGGACCCTATTACTGAGACTTCGCTGTCCGTCCTTCCGTCCGTCCGTCCGTCTGTCACCAGGCTGTATCTCAAGAACGGTGATAGCTAGACATTTGAAATTTTCACAGAAGATGTATTTCTATTGCCGCTATAACAACAAATACTAAAAATAAAATAAATATTTAAGGGATCTCCCATACAACAAACTTGATTCTTTAGATAATGGTACGGAACCCTTCGTGCGCGAGTCCGACACGCACTTGGCCGTTTTTATTTTAGCTATGCTAGGCAAAACGATTTATGATATATTGTTTAAATAATAATATAACAGTTTTATCCAATTTATTTTCAAATTACTTATGTTTTTTTTTCGATCTAATATGTAGAATCAAATCACTACTATTAACTATTATTTTATTAGCAATGAAATTTATTAGAAAGACAATTGTTACTTGGTCTAAATTAATATACATGCAGTCTTCACCTGTAATTATAATGTCACTAACCTTTTCCACAGTAACATGTTAACTGTATACTTGTAACGGTGTTCATTGTGTTGGTGATCAATAAATAAATAAATAATCCAAAGTAGTAAATTTGGAAAGTAAAAATACGTCACACGTCACCATAAGACGTTTATAATATGGAAACTATATTCATAATTGTTTTTCTAATTATATATCACATTCATATTATAAATGCAAAAGTTTGTGTATAAATGTGTAAGTGTAAGTATGTTAGTTTTCTCTTCACACCGCGCCGTAACGACTGAACGAATGTGAATGATTTTTTTAAATTTACCCGGGCGAAGCCGCGGGGGACAACGAACAGTAATAAGCATTTTATTTGTCAAGATTTCGTGTCAATCGTGGAAGGGCTTGAGAAGCTCAGTGGTTAGAGCAATACGTCATTGGACACTATGGCCACGGGTTCAATCCCCGCCTCAAGCGATATGTTTCCTTGCTATATTTAATTTGGGTATACCAATAATGTTATTGGTTCAATTCTATATCTATATACATTAAAAAAATTGTACTTCACCTATATTTCAATCTTATGCATTTAATATATATTCTCTATTGCATTTTGGAGAGTGAGCGACCAGCCTAAAGTCGTAACGTAGAACGCTTTCATGGTTTGATGATGTCTACGTGATGACGTCATAAGTTACAGTTAACAAACGCAAACGAAATTCATGTGTCTCTACGAACAAAGTTTTGAAATGAAATGATTAATTTGATCCTACAATTTCGAGTTGGAACTTCGCTTCTAGGTTTGACCCAACCTGCCAGCCCGCATTCGGCGCCGGTGCATATTAAAATTTGTTATTTCCGCATTATAACTATTATATTGTAGGAACCATTGTACAATATTATAATTTAATTTAATTATAGTAAAAGTAGTAAAAACTTGATAATGTTTAATATTAAATTATTGCACAGGCAAAGCCGGCGCGGGATGCTAAAGGTGTTGGTCTATTGTTTCGCGGGACCGGCAAGCGGCGGGCGTACGCGCAACCACTTGCTATCCGCTATCGCTCGGTCGATCGCTCAGTGACAAACTGAAGCCAAAGCAGGACGCACGTCACCTTTACCTTCCCTCGCCCGCTAATCGATCTCGTAATTTGTCACATTGAATTTATTCTGTATCCATCTCATAGTAAGTGCTAATAAACAGTTGTGCCGTGTAGCTCCGGAGTTTGATTGATAGGAGAAGCGATCAAATCCCTATATTGGTGACCCCGACGTGATCACGCGCAACAATGGTTGAAGAAAATTCTAGTTCAAGCATGGAGACGGAAGGTGGATTTTTGAGCAAACTGGGGATCAAGATGCCACCGTTTTGGCCGGAGGAACCTGCACTTTGGTTCGCACAGATCGAGGGTCAGTTTACCATCGCCGGCATCACCGCCGACGCGACAAAATTTTACCACGTGGTCGCTCAGCTTGACCACCGCTATGCAGCCGAGGTAAAGGACGTCATCACAGCCCCCCCAGCTGACCAAAAATATAAAAAACTCAAGAAGGAGCTAATCAAACGCCTCTCGGAATCACAAGAGAAGAAAGTGAAACAGCTGCTGATGCATGAAGAGCTTGGTGACAGGAAGCCGTCATCATTTCTCCGGCATCTTCGCACTTTGGCGGGAACCAGTATCCCCGACTCGTTCCTTCGCACGTTGTGGTCAAGCCGTTTGCCATCAAACATTCAAACAGTCATCGCATCTCAAGTCGATACATCGTTGGAGGCGGTGGCTGATCTAGCTGACCGGGTATTTGAAATCGCGCCACCGACTCCGCACGTGGCAGCCGTGACAGGACCAAGCAGCGCGCTAGACAAGATGGCGGCGCAGATATCGGAACTCACGCGGCAAGTAGCTGCATTACAGGTACACCAATCACGCTCCTTTAGTAGAAACAGTGATAGTGGTAGGAACCCGGCAAACAACCGCAATAGAAGCCGTTCGCGCTCCAAGCCACGAAACCCCGATTTCTGTTTTTACCACAATCGGTTTGGTGATAAAGCTCGCAAATGTACTTCGCCATGCAGTTTTGAGGCTCCGGTAAACTACCACGGCAGCCGGAAATAGCGGCTACGGACTGCCACGCTCGACCAGGCCGCCTGTATGTCACAGACCGCACAACTAAAATGCCCTTTCTTATTGACACAGGTTCTGATGTATGTGTTTATCCACGTTCAGCCCTGAATCAGTCCCGAGCTAAGACTGAGTACCAATTGTTCGCTGCCAATGGCTCGCCGATTTCCACTTACGGCTGTGTTGACCTACAACTCAATTTGGGGTTGCGCCGCGCATTCAAATGGAGATTCGTGGTAGCAAGCATCTCCAAACCTATAATCGGTGCTGATTTTCTTATATTTTATAATCTACTTGTAGATATGAGGAACCACCGCTTGATCGACAACCTCACGTCGCTATCAACTGCAGCATCACCGGTGAAGCAAGCCGCCGTCGACATCGCATCTATCAAGGTCGTCAACGGAGACTCCAAATATCACCAGCTGTTGCGTGAGTACCCAGATATTACTAAGCCTGCTGGCACTCATCAAGAGGTCAAGCATAACACAGTTCATCACATCCGTACCACGCCTGGTCCGCCAGTATCGAGCCGACCCCGACGTTTACCACCGGACAAGATGAAAATCGCTCAGAAGGAGTTCGATGAAATGTTGGAAAATGGTACTGCACGTAGGTCTGATAGTCCCTGGTCATCTCCTCTTCACCTTGCTCCAAAGAAGGATAATGGCTGGCGGCCCTGTGGTGATTACAGAGCTCTTAATTCTCGCACGGTTCCAGACAACTACCCTATCAGGCACATTCAGGACTTCACGCATCAGCTGGCTGGAAGCCGGATATACTCTAAAATTGATTTAGTTAAGGCTTTCAATCAGATTCCGGTCTACCCTGCTGATATAATGAAGAATGCAATCACGACACCTTTCGGATTATTCGATTTTCCATTCATGACGTTTGGTTTGCGTAACGCTGCACAGACATTTCAGCGTTTCGTCGATGAAGTACTCAGAGGCCTGCCATTCACCTACGGGTATATTGACGATATTCTTTTATTTTCGAAAGATGAGTCCCAGCACGTACAGCACCTGCGTGAGCTTTTTCAGCGCCTATCCGAGTACGGTATGCTTATTAATACCGCCAAGTGCGAGTTCGGTAAGTCGAGCATCACATTTCTCGGTCATGAAGTGTCAGCAGGAGGCATTCGCCCACTTCCTGAGAAGGTCCAGGCGATTCAGGAGTTTCCAGTTCCAAAGACGGTAAAAGAAATGCGGCGGTTCTTAGGCATGTACAATTTTTACCGTCGCTTTGTACCAGGGGCAGCAACAACACAAGCACCGCTGAATGTCGTGCTCACTGGTCCCAAGACGAAAGGTTCTCAGTCAATCTCTCTAACACCGGATATGCTAGAAGCGTTCGAGGCCTGTAAATCCAGTCTTGCCAAGGTAACCATGTTAGCGCATCCAGAGACTGGAGCTCAGTTGGCGATCCACACAGATGCATCAGACACCGCAATAGGCGCAGCTCTGCAGCAGCGAGATGGCGACAACTGGAAACCACTAGCGTTCTTTTCACGTCGTCTGACAGCAGCACAAAAAAAATATAGTCCATATGATCGTGAGCTACTCGCCATCTACGACGCGATACGCTATTTTCGTCATATGGTTGAAGCCAGATCATTTGCCGTCTTTACAGACCACAAACCACTCACCTTCGTATTTGTCAACAATAGAGAAAACTGCTCACCAAGGCAATTCAGGTATCTGGACTATATAGGCCAGTTTACTACAGATATTCGGTATGTAACTGGTCCGGACAATGTTGTAGCTGACGCACTATCAAGGGTTGAGGCAATCACGGCTATTGACTTTGCTGCCCTTGCACGTTCTCAGGAAGAGGATCCTGAGCTGCAGGAGTTGCTTCAGAAGGGAAGTGCACTAGATTTGCAAATGATTAAAATGGAAGACTCAAAGTTGCAAGTATTATGCGATGTAAGCACACCACAACCTCGCCCCTTTTTAACCCCTGCCTTTAGAAAACCAATTTTCGACGCGCATCACAATTTGAGCCACCCTGGTGCAAAAGCGACAGCGAGACTGGTTGCACATCGTTACATTTGGCCTGGTGTACAAAAGGATTGCCGATACTGGGCTAACACATGCACAGATTGCCAGAGATCTAAAGTCACCCGACACACACAATCACCCACCTCTCCCTTTCCTGTACCTTCCCAACGCTTTGTTCAGGTCCACATGGACCTGATAGGACCATTACCATTATCTTCTAGTTACAGATACTGTCTCACGGTCATCGATCGCTTCTCTCGTTGGCCTGAGGCATACCCGCTGCCTGACATCACTGCAGAGACATGTGCCCGCGCTTTCGTCGCTGGTTGGGTGTCTCGTTTTGGATGCCCCCAGAAAATCACGACGGACAGAGGCCGGCAATTTGAATGCGAGCTCTTCCGCACTCTCGCTGCCATCCTCGGCATGCGACATTGCCCCACCACTGCTTACCACCCTGCCTGCAATGGCATGGTCGAGCGCTTACATCGTCAGCTTAAGGCGGCTATTATGTGTCATGCCACATCCACTTGGACTGAAGCCCTCCCCCTAGTACTTCTGGGCATACGCAGTGCCTGGAAGGAGGACATCGGTGCGTCTGCAGCAGAACTGGTCTACGGAGAACCGCTTCGGCTCCCTGGCGAGTTTTTCGCGCCTACAGCTGGCATCACTCATGATGTCACAGACTTCACGGCACGACTACGCATGCAAATGGCGAAGTTGACACCAGAACCAAGCAGCCGACATGGGAAAAAGGTTTTCTATGTGCCCAGAGACTTAGACTCCGCAAAATTCGTGTTCCTGCGCCAGGACGCCGCCCGACGTTCGCTAGAAGCTCCATACACCGGTCCGTATAGGGTGATAACGCGTGGCCCCAAGAACTTTAAGCTTTCCATCAAAGGTCGCGAGGCCACAGTTTCGATAGACCGTCTAAAACCCGCCTATATAGCTAGGGACGACCCGTCTTACGCTCTCTGCCCTCCCAATACCACTATTGTAGACCCCACGCCCACTATTGTAAACCCCACGCCCATTATTGTAGACCCCACGCCCACTGTTGTAGCCCCACCATCCAGATTGGATCCATCAGATCCACGTCTAGTTCGTACATCGCGTTTTGGTCGTAAAGTTCGCTTCCCGGATTACTATCGACCTTAGCTTAGCCAGCTTCAGTCTCAGTAAGGGGGTAATGTAGGAACCATTGTACAATATTATAATTTAATTTAATTATAGTAAAAGTAGTAAAAACTTGATAATGTTTAATATTAAATTATTGCACAGGCAAAGCCGGCGCGGGATGCTAAAGGTGTTGGTCTATTGTTTCGCGGGACCGGCAAGCGGCGGGCGTACGCGCAACCACTTGCTATCCGCTATCGCTCGGTCGATCGCTCAGTGACAAACTGAAGCCAAAGCAGGACGCACGTCACCTTTACCTTCCCTCGCCCGCTAATCGATCTCGTAATTTGTCACATTGAATTTATTCTGTATCCATCTCATAGTAAGTGCTAATAAACAGTTGTGCCGTGTAGCTCCGGAGTTTGATTGATAGGAGAAGCGATCAAATCCCTATAATATTATGAATATATTATTGTGATGCTTCAGATAATTCGGGTTAATGATCGATGAGTGTATAATATTATTATTGCGGTACAGTAAACAATATTGATGACCCCCGAACTCTTAGACAATACGTTTAAGGCGTTCAAAGTAAATATACCCCCATCGTTCATATTACTTCCCCACGATTCTAACCGGGGTTGAAAGTCGTTCTTCCATCATTAACTAAGAAATTGATTATGACGTAGCTATATAAGTAGGAGCAGACATTGACAAATCGCTCAACTACTCTGTGTCCATTACCAAATTGATCCCCTTTAATGCTCGGTTAAGCCGTTCGCCTGATTAAAATTTGTATACCTAAGTAAATATTATACAGATTCTGCACAAGTTTGAGGAATCGTTTCTTACACTTTATAAGCCAACATTTGACCACTATCTCAACTGATGGAAAGTGACGATGTTGTCGAAGATGGACCACGCTTGCCTAGAAGATTGTTCACTCGAGATTTAAAGTATCCTAGATTATATTTATCGGGAAACACTGCACGGGGCTCATGCAGGCAAGGAGTTACAGAAGTCTATATATTTTTAACTACCAGTTGTCTTAGTTGTGTGGACATAAATATCCCTTTTCAACAAATCTCATCAATTACTATCCGGTAAGATTGTAGTCAAACGCTAGCCAGTGATAAAATAAAGAAGTGTCTGCTCTCCTTGGACTTCTTCCTGGCATATTTCAGCTTTATGTGCCTAGTAGTTGTGAGATTCGTGATCAGTTAGAGTGTGTCCACCTGAAGAAGCCATAAAGTAAATTGTGTTATACTTCACCATCTTCTCAAATCTTAGAATGTCCGCCGTAATGCCGTAAATAATACTAACAGTTAGAAAACAAAATTAATTATCTGCTACATAATAAAAAAACATCAAATATTTATTTTACGAGAATTTTACGGAATATCTTACAAATCTAAGTATGGTACGCGCGATTGTTTGTAACCGCTATATTTCTACTCCGCTAAACGCGCCCCTATGTTCTACAGCATACGCTCTATAACCGCCTGTGATGACTATCGTTATCGGACTGAATCATGATAAAGGATTTTCAACCGACTTCAGGAGTTTCTCAATTCGACTGTATGTCGTTTTTTTCTGTAGGTATGTATGTTACGCGATAATTCCGCCAATTATGAATCGATTTTGGTGTTTTTTTTTTGTTTTGTAGATTACACTTCAGAAGTGGTCCCATATACATTTTACTGAAATCAATAAAACCAAACCAAAATATAAGCGATGAAGTCAGTTTTTTTAAGCTTTGCTTACGTTTTTATCTCGCTCCCACTGTTAAAGTCTCCCCCTTTTTTCCAACACATCTCTATCTTGTGCCTCTTCTCACCCATCGTTCGGAAACGTAATTAAATCGGCGCTCCTCCTTTTCTATCTCTCCATATACCTGGACGACTTTTCTCGTTTTTAAGTACCCACATCGTTACGATTTTAGCCCATCTCTCTAGGTGCATATTATTTACCTGCCCCTCCCAATCTAAGAGAAAGAAATAGAAAAGTATATACATTTTTAACGGAACTTCTATAAATCAGACAAAAGTTTGGGGATAAGAACGGGTCGTATTCCGGACTATAGCAAAATCCTTTTTCCACAGAATTCCGAATCCGAATTACTAGTACTTACCTACATTTTAGTGCCTATCGCGTGCTCAATAAAGAAAGTTTAAATAGTTCTTAGGGTTTTCTAGCTTATGTCCTTTGTTAGAGCTAATACAATTTTGGATTGTCTTTCAAACCTCTGGTAGGTAAGATACTTTGTTTTTATGATAAATATATTACTTTGTTCCATATTGTTTGAATTGCCCACTGGCCTGGTTGGTTGCGCATCTATCTTTTAAGCAGCGGGTATCGGATTCGATATACGGTAGAAATATAAGGTTTCAAGTAAAATTTGTGTTTCTGGTTCTGGGTGCGATTGTGTGTGTTTGGGATGTGAATGTTTCCGGCACCAGACAAGTGTCCCAACTTAGTGTGGGTTGAGAATGTGAAAGCATGAGTTAATTCCACCATGCCCATTTTACCATCTAACAACCAGACAAACTGTCAAACGTCATCCATTTATGGTTGACATACCTCCAGTTCGCTCGAAGCGTTTTGCTTCTACATATATCATCCGTACAGCGAAGGAGTGGAATTCATTGCCTGCGTCATTGTTCCCCGGGGGTATAATCTGGGAGTTTTCAAGTCAAGAGTGAATAGGTGTCTTCTGGGCAGGCATGTTGCATCTTCGGCCGTATCGTCACTTTCCATCGGGTGAGATAGAGGTCAAATGCTTGCTTATTATGCATAAACAATAAAAAAAAGGTTTATTTTTATGTATTAAATATATTATGTTATGTTATGTTTATTACACTTCTGCGAAGTAAATACCTACCTACCTGTATACGCATAGATACGTGCATTATAGCATTAAGTACCTAATAACGTGGTAATTGGTTGTTTAATAAATCTTTTTATTTAATTTTATAAATGCTTTTGAACTGAGTGATGTAAGTATATCTATCGCGAATTATTTCACGATTGACAGTCATAAGTAACAATAGACATTCGTGGTAAACGTGTTTCATTGTCCTTTGATATGTCTCGAGGGTAATATAATGGTCAAACAATATTTGATTACATTACAGTAATCGTAATGATGATAGTTATGAGTAAGTAACGTTTGAGTGCGGAAGTGTTAAGGTGAAAAGGATTTGCATAAAATTTTGAAAAAAATCTAGACTTAGACGTAAAATAGTGCAATAAATATTAATAATTAACTACTCAAATTGATTCCGATTTGAAGAAAATCTTTATTCGGCCACACAGCAGTATGTAAATAAACCTAGAATATATGGGTATATATTCATTTGCTTTAGTTTTAAAGTCTCTTAGATTACAGATACCGTTCGAACAACAAATACGCGGGCATTGAGTACTACTTTACGCTTTAGAATATCTTTTCATTGTCCAATTAGAAATTGCCAGTATCTTTTATTATTGAAACTCTTACAATGCAAGTGTAAACAACAAGTTTATAAAACCCGTAGTTTAAACAAACAAATATAACAGTCGTAATTAACTCTCATTGATACTTGAACTACTTAGATGGCAAATAAATTGTATCACAGTTAGCGAGATGAATTGCTGCTCCGATGGGGTTGGTAAATAGCCTGTAGTAAAACCAATAATAAGCATTGTGTTTATATATTAAATAGCGCTACTCTAGAGTATAGACTCTTCAATATTATAGGTTAAAACAAAACAAAAATAATACATAAAACTAAGACCTAGTGCCACGGGCAGAGGGTCAGGATCTAAACTACAGATAAGTCAGTACCATCGAGATAGGAAACAAACCTACGTTAGCTACAACATCCTTGGTCAGTACTGAACCTTCTGACAATTGGACATATTACATTAATTAAACACTTTTTTGTTTATATGAGAAAAACGGGTCTTTCCGCGCTTTTATTTTCAAAATAGCATTATTTTGACTAACTTCGGCGTTTCGGCAGGGTTGCACCGACCGTGGTCAAGAGAAAATAATGCTATTTTAAAAATGAAAGCGCGATAAGACCCGGTTTTCTCATATAAACATGATTAAGATCGCGAAAGTTTAAAACATTCTAAATAATATTATTTATCAAAAGTAAACATTGTTAAAGTAAAAAAAAAATATTTCTCAAGATACTTAATCTTATGAGTAGTAGTTATTTCGGCAATGTTGCGCCATGACCATGGAGTAACTGACGGAGTTACTCCGTGATCATGGCCCTTGCAACAGTGCCGAAGTATCGAAAACTCTATACAAACGAAATATATGGCAAATATTCCGTTATTGACACAAACATTTATAGTGAGAGTGACCATGGTATCTTAAAAACTTAAGTTTTCTCTATCAACACATTTTTTACCATTGATTTAAACTTTCCCATTGGTAATTCATGGCATGTGAGAGGTCTGAGGAGGAAAGTACTACATTTGATTGCATTATTTCCCAATTGTCAATCTTCTAGTCTTAAAAACGAATATAGTATTAATAAATAATTACACACAATACATTAACATAATATAAAAACGTCTCTCGCCGCCTCTAATTGTATGTCTATCCCTCAGAAAAATCAGAATTGATATCAAATGAATCAGTCTCTCCTACGTGAGTGCAATCTAAAATATTGTATATCTCTGATTCTTGGAGAAGCTTTATATGTATAATTTATATTTGAGTCGATTGATTGTGTATAATTTATATTTGCTCAGATATCATGATTTTAGTAAAGAGAGTCTTAAAAATACTATACTTGAAAGAATAGAAATCAAAAACCAAAACGCGTCGTCTCGACTCTATCAAAATAAACGGTTTCCAATTTAATATAAGACCTTCAATCTAGCGTTTAAAGATTTCAAATTGCTTGTCTTGTTACATTGCAATCTCAGCGGCCCTTAGTCCGTCAAATATTTTAATATACCCTCGACGCTCTATCTGGAAAACGGCTGCACCAATTTTCACTAAACGTATCTATGAACAATCTTGATCAAGTCAACTTTCTAACAAAAAAAAAAACTAATCCATAGTCGGTCCAGCCGTTTGGAAGGTACAATGCCACAGACTGACACAGTGGACACAAGTATCTACCCATTCCCTAAAGATCATTCCCAGTCAAGGGACATTTGTGCTTCTGATCCTTAGTGTAATTGTGTGTGTGTGTGTGTGTGTGTGATATGAATGATTTGAATGTTTCCGGACCCCTATAATGCCCAGATACAAGTCTTTGAACTTATAGTGAGGCTGTGAGTGAATTCGTTTGTTTTGCTTGTTGCTGCGAGTGTGAATGCGTTTCCATTATCTTTTAGTATTGCTATTTTATGTAACTTGTGTTACTTTATGTTACTTGTGCTATTTTATGTTACTTGTATTATCTTATGTTACTAAGAACGTGTTGTGGTAACTATTTGTGCTGGACCTTTTAATTTAGTACGAGCCTGAACCTCATCGAAACCACAGAACATATTCTGTTTCGTAACTAAGCTGTAGCGTGAATAGACAATGGTTTAACTGGATTTTCTTAATTTAAATAATGTATACGCAAGCAAAGCTTAAAAAACCGACTTCGCCGCTTTATCTTCGGAATCCTTGATCAGATGAAATAAATTAAATAGGCATTATTGAGGATAAATTCAAAATAACTTGTCAGATCTTGATAAAAATTAAATAGCACGACATAGGTAGTAGTAACCTTCAAATAAAAAAACATCAAAATCGGTTTACCCAGAATGAAGTACCTACACACATAAAAAAGAATACAGCCGAGTTGACAACCTCCTCCTTTATGTGAAATCAGTTACAAAAAATGTTTAGTCTGTTTACTCATAAATACAAACAAAGAACATATTTTTAAGCAAAGATGAAAATATAGAGGCTATTTGTCTTAGTAAAGCTTATTTGTTATTCATAGCACTGTTGAATTGGTTCACCTAATTGGTGCGACGTTTTAAAGTACTGTTTAGTTATTCAATTGAATAAATAAATCTCTGCAATTAGGTAGAGTTCTTATTTTATTCAAAGGTTTTGTGAGTTCAAAGAAACTTAATTTGGTTAATTTTTGTAAACATTTGAACGTAATTGAATGAATAATTATAAGAACCTTCTAAGCCACATAATTATTACATAGATAGATAATACTTCATTGACAAAAAAGGTAAAAACCAGGCAACTTTTGGATGGAGAAAACTATATAAGGTAATAGACGGGATTTAATTAATTGTATGGAATACCTTACTTAATGAATATAATTACTTCTTAATACTAAAATAACATATATTTTATGTAAAATAATAATATTACGTAATATATGACTTACATATTAATATAATACGAATATACAAAAACAAATAATATATAACTATAAGATACATGAAATAATTATATACTGTAAATTAGTTATTAAAGATAAGTTATATTTATATCTGATAACTGATAAGTTAGCGTTTTGCCAATTACTGTGATAGGGTTGAGGTGTTCGAGAGTGGTTAGCACACTAGGCACAAAATGGAAAGTTTCTCACATAGGTACTGCCAGAACACCGTTTTGCCATTACATATCACACGGTTGTGTGTGTGATAATAATTGTTGACACCCACGATACAAGCCTTTAAACTTGTGTGGGGCTGTGAGTGTGAATACGTTTGTTTATTGACATTAGATTTTTTCGTCAACTACGATAGCTACTATAGTATTCGTGAAGACGGAAAAATAGCGAATTCTAATGTTTTTTAAGAAAAAAATATATTCTTCTATAAAGATTTGGTTGTTATCTCGACCGTTGGTTGGTTGTTATCTCGACCGTTGGTTGGTTTTTATCTCGACCGTTGGTTGGTTGTTATCTCGATCGACCGGAAATCGACCGCGCGGTCGAGTTGCCAACTTTATATTTATGATAGAAATGAGTGTTAATGTTTATTTTCTATTTCGATCGAGGTAAAAATCTTAATGTTGACTTCGAAACTTACTATTTGATGTTTCATTATTGTTACTTCATTTCATGGATTTATTAATGTGATAATTGCACTTCAATTTTCTTGCTTAAGTGATGTTAGAAAAGCTTTCATTTCCTTCTCCGGATACAAACTTTGTAAACGAACAACTGATTGAGTTTGACCTGTTCCTAAGCTCACATCCGCTGCAAAGCAATAGTTTTAACGTAACTACTTTAAAGTCTAAAACGGTTCAAACTATTTAAACAACGAGCTCCAACTCACGTTTATCTCTAATTAAAGTTCAGTTTGGTTCAGCCTCCATTTAATTGATTGAATCTTTGTTCTTTTACTTCTAGAACCTTTTCATGCTAATCCTCGGACTTGGGGCTGGGCAAATAATCACCGTTAAGATTTTAATTTCAATTAAGTCTAGTGCTGCTCAATTAGAAATGAATCTAAAGGTTTTTACCGAACTGCCTGTTGGCTTGGTTGGGTGGCGTTCGCCTTCTAAGCAGGGGTATCGGGTTCGATTCCCAGCGGGAACACACAGTTTTCTCCCTAAGGAAAATTTGTGTTTCTGGTTCTGGTTGTGATTGTGTGTGTGATGTGAATGTTTCCGGCAACCACAACACAAGTCATCGAACTTAGTGTGGGGCTGTGAGTGTGAAAGCGTTCATATTTATATTCTATAATCACTGAACATCTACTTTAGTTTTAAATCTAAGTCAACTAGAACGCAAACAGTATAAGAAAACATACGTACATTTCCCTTCCATTATGCGGGATTCTTTTAATTTATCTGCGGAATGCTTTACAGCTCTGTTCCGAATGGCGTCTATCGCCATCGATTGGCTTTATTACCCGCCCGCGGTTGAGTCGTAAAATCGATGCCAATGCATCCTGATAGCTTTTATTTTTATTCTGCAGTAAAGCGCAAATAGCTTCGAATTATCGACTTTCGTTGACGGTATAACGTTAACGGTGGCATTATCTTTATAAGGCTTAGAAACATAATCCACACAAAAAACCTATTGAGAGATGAAATTACTCGTAATAGGCAGTTTTAGGGCAAAGATTGGATAGGCAATGTAAAAGTTGTGAGTGTTTTAGGTTTTTCTTCAGACTTAACTTATCTGTAGATAACTTTAAGAGTTGTTGAAGTATCATCAGGGTTTTATTTAAAATAAAGCTAGGCAATAGAAGTAAGCTATACTTGAAGACTTCTTTTTATAGTGTTAGGTGTTTACTTAGTTTGAATATGATTTACATACAAAATGTTAAACTAAATATAAACGCATTTAACAGTTTTCACATTTATAGTTATGTTGTTAATTAGAAGATATGTATCGTAAGTTTACTTCATTTTTTAAATTCCTCCGGGAATCGAACCCGATAGCCCTGCTTAGAAGGCGAACGCTCACCCAACTTAGCCAACGGGCAGTTCAACCGACTTCAAAAAAGCAGGTTCTCAATTCGATTGTTTTTTCTTTGTATGTATTTTACCTCAATTATGAATCGTGTTTGATGTTTTTTTTTTGTTTGGTAGAGTATACTTCAGTATACTTCTGGTCCCATATAAATTTTATCAAAATCGGTCAAGGCAAAACCGCAATATAAGCGATGAAGTCTGTATTTTTAAGCTTTGCTTTCGTTTCAGTTATACTATAACAGTTATACGGTGTTTAACTGACCGTGGTATGTCTGACGCAAATGATAATTGTGTAATACGTCATTTATTTATAGAAAACTAGCTGCACCCCGCGGTTTTGCCCTGTACCCGCGGGAATTCGAGGATAAAAAGTAGCCTATGTTCTTTCCCAAGTTCTAGTCTATTTCTCAAAATCGTTCAGTCTATCAAATTTCATCAAAATCGTTCAGTGGTGTAGGGGTGACAGCGTTACAGACAGATTTACTTTTCTGTATTACTCGCATTTGTATTATAAACTGATAATATATCTCTACTTCTAGTAGAGAGAGAGACATTACCAGTTCGTTCAAAACTGTTTGCTTGAATGAAAACGGAGTACGCATAATTTAAAAACATTTTTCAGAATTATTTAATAACTAGCAGTGCCCCGCGACATCGCCCGCTTTTATTAAGTTAAAAAAGAAGTGTGGCAGTCGGGGACTGCCGCGGTAAAGCTATTGCATAGCATTTTTATCAACTTATGCAATTATAATTATTTATTTATTTTATTTATCCAGTATTTTTTTCCACCTAGAGACGAGTTGCTGAACTAAAGAGACAAGCGTGATATTTAAAAAAGTCATTAAAAGTTCTGCTATTCATCGATAGATGGCAAAACTAAAAAGTATCACCGCTGTGCCGGTCGGAGTAACCTAACACCCCCCGTGTTAGGTTATTTTCGTTACAGAATTTCTGGATTCGGTCTCCACGCTCAAGGCCCGCGATAGAAGCTATGCAATAGCTTAAAACTCATCGGAATCAGTTTATACGTGGCAACAAACATTCACACACACAATTTCACATTTATAATATCAGTAGGATACTAATCGTACTTTAATGCGACGAAGAACAAATTTATTGCTTTTACTGTAGATAAATAAAAAACTTTAATTAAACTCTGATTTATTTGAGCTGGCTTTATATTTTCGTCTAATCACAGAGGTTGCAAACTTTTAAACTGTTCGTGACATTACTAAAACAACATTATTTAAGTTTCGTTACTTTTTCGATTAAAATGAAATTATTTACGATTCAGTTAGGCATATCAATTTACTAATGATCAAATAACTGTTAGCCAAAAGATTTTTCTTTGAATAACTCTCGTTGTTAGAGTTATAATATCTGTAGTGCTGAATTGTAATTCTTCTTTTTTATTTGAGATTTTCAACCGACTTCAAAAAAGGAGGTTCTCAATTCGACTGTATGTTTATTTTGTATGTATGTTACACGACATCTCCGCCAATTATGAATCGATTTTGATGTATTTTTTGTTTTGTAGAGTATACTTTAGAGGTGGTCCCATATAAATTTTATCGAAATCAGTCAAGCCAAAACCGAAATATAAGCGATGAAGTCCGTTTTTTTAAGCTTTGCTTGGGTTTCAATTATAAATAACAAGTAACTATTTCTGGAATATAATAAACAAAATCTTCTAAACTTGTTGGAACTAACTTCGAAGCACTAGTTTAGATTCAGCGAATCCAACTTAACACGAATGTTTAACTCGATATCAAGAGCTGTTCGTAAGTTAGCTCGTGAGTTCGGTACTGCATTGTGCGAACGCAGTGCTCAAGTGTATCGATTTAGTTTAGTCGGATAATGCTGATTCAAACGCCGTTGCTGTCGAAACACGCGGTTTCCCAGCATCAACGTAGACGTTCCTAAAATGCCGTCATTAACCGCGCATATAAAACTAACAATAATAGTTCACATCATAAAGCGATCAAAAATTAGCTCAGAAGTATGTCCTCATAGAAAGATAGTCAAAAGTAATTTCATTCTTCACGAAACGCGACGTGACGCACGCCGATGGAACACAATCTGTAGAAACATTTCGATGATTTTCATGTGAATACGTTCAATGGTTTTTTAACTCAAAATCTCCGAAATTCGGCTTCTTTGCATACAAGCCGATTAGAATAAGTTTATATGCCTTCTTATGGAAAAAAAGCATACAAAATTTTTAAAGAATACTAAATTACCATTGAGAGAAATTCTACAAATAAAAAATGCATTGATAAAGAAAGCAATCAATTAAAATATTAATGACAAGGGTGCATGTAAGCAAACTGTAGCTATAAGCGATTTCAGTGACTTCAAAATATATACCTAAGCTAAGATAACTTATGTTGTATGATAACGTATTAGTGAAGAATATGTAAGGAACAATTAAAAAAGAAACGTGAAAAATGCTCCAGCGAGTTTCTCAATTAAAGTCATTAACTTTCAAACTCTATGGGGCCCATGTGAAAGAATTGTTTTCAATTATAAATTTCGAACATTAGCATGCTAGTGTGTGTATCTCATGTATAGTTAGCCTGTCCACTGTAACATAATAGGGCAATTGTGATAGCAATCTATGCACAATAAGCCAATAGACGTCCAAAGGATCGAGTATGGAGAACGCAGTATTCTATAACGTGATTTGATATATACAAGATCGAATACTGTGATTAGATTTGGCGGGGAATGTTAGCTTAATGCATAAGCTATAAATACATATTGAGGTTTTGATATTTAACTATGCTCATTTTATAAAACTGAGACTAGATCCAGATCTTCTTCTTACTTCAAAAATGGGATAATTTTGAAGTAATATTACGTTATAGAAATTATTACAATTAGAATAACGATACAAATGCATAAAATACGTATTTGGTATAATATATATATTTGGTAAACGTGTGTTTCAATCGGTAGGTTTGTCGGTTTAAGCGATAACTTCCATTCGATTCCATTGTTTAAATACCTTCGTCTTCAATGAAGTCGAAAAACGTTCACGAAGGTCTACACAGCATTCACTTCTCAATTGAAAAAACGCCCAGGGAGGGACAAACCTTTCACAGACTTGTGACAGATGCTGGGGAACAATATAACTTGAAAAGTTAAATTTCTCAAATTTCTTTCGCAATTTATCATCCGAAAACAACGGGTTGGTTTTGCTCGAGTTAAAATTCGTTTAGCGAAAGGAATTTCTTAGGAAACTGAAATTATTTTTTATCGGTTTTAAAGTTTTGTTTTATTTATCACTAGCCGTGCCCCGCGGCTTCACCCGCATTTACAAGTTGAAGATTAGCCTATGTGTTAATCCTATGTATAAACAATGAACATTCCAAATTTCATCCAAATCCGTTCAGCCGTTACAGCGTGAAGAGATTTATAACTTTAAACGTGGATAAAGCCAAGGAGAACGGCTAGTATATGATGTTATATTTTATAACAAATGTGTTGTATATTTTTGAAATAGTAATTTTCAGTTCTTTCATTTTATAACCATTAATTACGATGATACTTGTCTATTTTTAAATTTCACTACTTTTCATAAAATAATCCTACCTATACATAAATGACACTCGTAGAAATAAAACGATATCTTATACTTTAATAAGGATTTATCACGTTGGACGTTGTAAGGGATACAAACATATGATGCTAAAATTACAACCCTCTTTTTTGTTTTTCCGTAGTAGGGTAACAAACAAGACGCTTGCCTTATAATACGCCTACCTGGGTAAGCGACCTTTCGAAAATCTGATTATCTCAAGACAAAAATGGATTCGTCTAATAATCCGACTTTATTTCTATCTATATCTATTATATATTGTACTAACTTTTGCCCGCGGCTTCGCTCGCGTTAAGAAGTATTATTTTAAAATTGACAAAGTTTCATACAAACTTTCATCCCCTATTTTATCCCTTTGGGGGTAGAATTAATCAAAATCCTTTCTTAGCGGATGCCTACGTCATAACATCTACTTGCATGCCAAATTTCAGCCCGATCCGTCCAGTGGTTTGGGCTGTGCGTTGATAGATCACTATGTCAGTCAGTCAGTCAGTCAGTCACCTTTGAGTTATATATATTTAGATTTTATCCCTTTGGGGGTAGAATTAATCAAAATACTTTCTTAGCGGGTGCCTACGTCATAACATCTACCTGCATGCCAAATTTCAGCCCGATCCGTCCAGTGGTTTGGGCTGTGCGTTGATAGATCACTATGTCAGTCAGTCAGTCACCTTTGAGTTATATATATTTAGATTTAGATATCGAGTTCCATCTGAATAATTTTAGCCGTATATTAACACCTCGTATTTAACATAAATGAATACACAATTTTAGCTATAATCAAATCACTACCTTAATTAAACTTGAAATTCTCGTAGTTCTACAAACAGGCAATATATGCGCGATGCCGCATTTAACGATAAAGATAACAAAATGTTCCAGGCTGATAGTATGACCAGATACAAATAAAATTGGAATAGGCATAGAATATTAATAATATCATACAACAGTATAACTTACAGTTAGTACCACGGAAATGGGTTTAACAATTAGTCTTAGATTTTTTGTACTTAATCGCGCGCTAAATCTAGCATATGAAATAATTAATGTTTCGGGCTTCTAAGACACAGCCCTAGCCTATTTTGGAGCTCTAAAGAAAATGGTTACATGAACCTATAAGTGCTAATGTTTTCGCACACTTACGCTTTCTTGTTATGCTTTATATAATCATAACTTATAGCTGCGCCATGTGGTTTTACCTGCGTAAGTCCCGGACCCGCGGGAATTCCGGGATAAAAAAAAGCCTATGTCCTTTTCCAATCTCTAGTCTATCACGGTACCAAATTTCATTAAAATTAGTTCTGTGCTTTAGGTGTGAAAGCGTAACAGACAGAGCTACTTTCGCATTTAAAACATTAAGTAGAGATTATTCATGTAAATCGCTGTATTTATTCACCATTACCGTACCCTGTATTAATCTATACTTATATAACTTTTTATCGCTGCTGGCACGTCTAGTACAGAATAAACTCAACTTATTAAACTCAAACTTTAGTTTTGGTAGGTAGGTATACCCCTCACATCGTTTTATCGTCAAAGTTCATAAGCGCAGTACAATGCGAGTAGTTCAAGACTTCGTTTCGCTGCTAGATGCTTCGAGGCGTTGGCTGGCTCCCAAATCGCTTCGTGCCCTTGGCAGCCGTCTAATAAAAGACGTAGCCAGGCAGGGGAATGGGGCTCAAGCCCCTTGTCACGTTCCCTTTGCAAACATGCTGCTTTCAAAAAATAATATGCTCTAATTTTCTTTAGAAAGGTCCTAGCGATCCCTTTTACATTTATTTTATGTCGTTCTTTAGGGTTATATTTTGTGGATACATAATGAAAATGCCTTAAAAAAATTGGTTGTCTGTAAAGTCGGTTTACGGACAATAGTTTTACCTGATAAACGCCGATCGTGCCTCTATCGCTTGTTCCGCGCTCTCGCTTGCACGCTCAGGCTGAGGCGGAACGTGACACTTATTCGTGCGTGCAGCCGGTGTTCATCGATTTATAAGACGTTATCATGTCAAAAGTAGTATCATAACATTTCAGAATCACAGACATTCTAACTCGACATCAGATAGTGTAAACATTTGGTAAAGGTTCGTGTATAATTTAAATCTTAATTGGAACATGTAATTGCGGTAACACATACTGTGAGCCTCAATCAATAGGTAAACTAACCCTTTGACGTGAATCTAGGCTTGATTGAAGTTTCTCTTAATAGAACATATTTAAATGTTTAAGTAAACTAATAGCTGCCCTTAAATATGTTTATCTTATTTTGACTGATGTTAAATGTCACGAGTCCAAACAATACAAAACATAATACTATGTTAACTTAAGAAGGTTTATTGAACGTTTTATCTTTTTATGAATAAGGACAAACGAGTTAGTTTATACATATATATATGTATAAAGTTAGTTAATATGTGTAAGTATATTTGTTCCCTCTTCACGCTTTAACGGCAGAACGGATTTGGATGAAATTTGGAATGTACATAAATTATACCTAGGATTAATACATAGGCTACTTTTTAACTTGATAATAGCGGGCAAAGTTGCGGGGCACGGATAGTACTAAATATAATATACCGGTGCGCCACATTGAATATCTCGAGATCGAAGGAATATGATGTCAATTAATCATAATATCGAAATTAGGTACCTCTATTAACTGGATGCAATGTTGATGCCCCTTATATCCAAGTCCTGATTACGTCCATGAGATGAAGCGCCACTTAATGATGACATCCACTTAACCCACTCTTGCTCGATTATATTCCCTTAATTAAATTTTAACTGAACCGTAAGAACAAGCACTGAAATAGCTTGACTTAAAAGGTTCTTAAAACTAGGACTTCGCTGAAATACTTAATTTTTGTTGGCACGTGTAAAATAAAAAATTAAGTTCTCATTCCGTAAACAAACGGTAGAAAGATTTAGTATTTAATGAGAAGTGTTACGTAAAATATGATAATATGAATGGTTGTTTAATTACTTATATATATTTATATTTTTGACTTTGTTTTTTTTATACCAAACTTCATACAAATCCATCTAAGCGTTACAAATTAAGCTCGTTTCAAATATATACTAACTCTCTTATATATAAACTTTACGATTCATAATATTAGTGTGATAGTGGCTACGAGGGTCTTTGTAGAGCGTCACCACTATTAAAAAATTAAATTTAAACATGTTTAAAGTGTTGATAATAACCTATGCAGTGTAGATGTGGTGTTGATATATGAGTTTTATAAAAAAACAGTTCCTTTCATGTGACAGTCTTGTTAATACAGTTAACATCTTTGTACTAATAATTTTGTATAGTAGAGATGCAGTGCTGTTATTTACATAGTAAGTTAAAACACTCCAAGCCCCGTAATAACTTTAGAGACTTCTTTCGGGTACCTTAGACAAATCACACCCTCCTCGGTCTGAGCCATGTTAGCTACGAGCTACGCTACGAGCTACGTGCTACAGGCTACGAACTCCGTATCCGTAGCAAATCAAACTATTAACTTATAGTAATAATGTTAGTGTAAGTTTGTAGGGACAAACTAGACAGACAGAACTAGTATAGCGGCTTCTTATAAAAAAACATATTATAAACTTCAAACATAGGCGAGTGTGTAGGACAAATCGCTAGACATGAATCTGGATATAATTTGAAAGGTCTCGTAGAGGTAACTGTCTAATTACAGTCTTCGGTATATAACATATATTGTTTTTTATACATATATGCTAAGATTAGTTCACTGATCTACTCGTAATTAGAGGCTTAGTCTGATACTAAGGATTTTCAGTTGTCTTGCCAACTAGAATACTTAAACGAACTGAGACTTATGAAAGCTCAGGCTCACTTTTTATAGGATAATTTAATATACTGCGTAGGTTTGGTATGTAGTTACTTTAGGTATGGTTTGGTTTGAGGCTTGGTTTGTTTTGAAGAGTACATGAGTAATGAGTCGCTTAAAAATCAATCAGAAAATACTGTTTTTGATAAAATTTTTGGTTTAGGTTTCCATAATCGCGTTTTAACTTCTTCTCACTTATTAAGTAACTCACTTTCTTTTTAACACGCTTTCATTAGCTTCACCTGTATGTATGTATTTGGTTTATAACCAACTCCTTTGGGCCTGATTTTGACCCACTTCAAACCGTCAGATTTCATCTTATCGAGGACCGATGACGATACAAAAATATGTATTGCTTTTTGTTTAAAAAGCGTGTTTTTTAGTTTTCTAAACTATTACATTTATTCTATTGAAGGAAACTGTTATTAGAAAACGCTATTTGGCTTAGTTGACTGCGCTTTCGGCTTCTAAGTAGGGCTCGATTCCCGGCGGGACACAAATTTTGACACCAAGTAAAATTTGTGTTTCTGGTTCTGGTTGTGATTGTTTGTGGTGTAAATGTTTTCGGCACGCACAACATAAAACCATAGAATCTAATCAACTAGCATCGAACTTAGTGTAGGGCTGTGAGATTGTTTATGCTTTTTCTTCAAAATTGTATGTACACATACTTGCTTCCATCCTACCACTATTTATTAAGTTTTATTCGCATAGTTTCGCCGTTTATCAAGACAATACGCAAATGGCCAGGATCTAGGATAACTAACTTCTCACATTACCTGTACATACCGTAGGTAATATTGAAACGAATTGCGAAACTTCCTGAAAGAACTAACTTGAAGAACCAGTTCAAACCAGTTCAACCCTGTTCTTATTACTATGCTTGTGCTAAGTAATACCGTTTCGTTTAAAGTTTTGCACGCAGTACGAATGCGGGTTATCGCGTACTTTGCTTATAAAAGCAGTTGTTCGTTGTTTGGCAGTGGAAGTCATTAGCACTCATAAGGTACATAAATATAATTCGAAACTCGAAACTTGAAACGGTGAAACTGGAGTATATGACTAATCTATATATTTTAAAAGCGATATTCACTGACTAATCTATGAAACTGCAATTGGGCTGGTATTTAGTTTATCGTATAGTAGTAGATGTCAGCTAAGAGAGCTAATTTTAACGTCCACTTTAGCGACGCTCAGGTCAACTAGATATGTAGAGATAGACTAGCTGTGCCCCGTTACTTCGCCCACATTAATCAAATTAAAATTAAACCTATGTGTTATTCCAGATATCTACCTACGTTTCTTTAAGCCAAATTGGTTCAGTAGTTTCGAGAGTATTGATAAGCAAACATTGAAACATTCATATGGTAACCATATAAAAACGAAAGATTTGATATATTTTAGGATATATATTTAATAATAAATAAATCCTAGGATAGGATATATTTAGTATTTAGGATGGGGTATGGTGAGAAGTGGGATAGTGGGAATAAACTATAAAATTCATAATCTTCAGTTTTCAAATCGTCAATCAAAATGTATAAGCCCGTTTCCCATTGACCGGGGTCGGCAAAACATTTACTCTTCTTGAAGGAAGAGTAATTCACATTGTGAATAGGTTGGGTAAGAGTTTTTATAACGGCCACCTTAATGTCTTTTTAATATAGATTTTATTATAACAATAATATAAATATAACAAGCGGCCCATTTTTTTTTATATAAAGGCCATGGCCCTAACTCTTCTTCCATGTGTGTTTTGAGATGTTCATCAAATATTTATGTAAAATGTTGGCTTGCAGTATCAAGGATACCCCGCCGCACCTAAGCGTTTTGTTACTTGTTTTTAAGATTTTTATGGCAGAATTACCTAACTTTACTTTACCACTTTTATTTATCCACTCAAATAACTATTTATATAAGACATTTTATTGTATGCTATATATATATATATGCATTTTCATACCATATTCGGCACTTTTTATTACAGATTTTCAGTACCCATTCGCTTTCGGGTTGAAATTGAAAATCAGCTTTAAATGTTGATACAAAACTCGGCAATAAGCAAAGTCGCATCCTTTTCAGCACTCTCTCTATTTACGCACAATTAAGGTTTATTGTTTTTAGCAACCCTTTAGTATATATATATATTTTGATACAATTTATTTTCTGTGCTTTCTTAGCAGTGTACTGAATAATCGATTTTCTTTCTATCTTCCTCCTTGGAACCGATCGTTTTGAGTCACAGAAGCCTCGTATCACGTTCAATTGAGGTCAGTTTGCGCGTTTAGGTGTTAAACTTCAGTCTCAATAAATAGATTAACCGAGCATACATGATTAAACGCAAGCAAAGCCTAAAAAAATCGACTTCACCGCTTTATCTTCGGAGCCTTGATCAGATTTAATGTATTGCACACGTATTATTGACGATATTTCAAGAACTACTGATCAGATCTTGATCAAATTTAAATGGGACCAATAAGAAAGCAACAGCTTTCAAACTAAAACAAAATCGAAATCGGTTCACGTGTAGAGAAGTTATGAGGTACACAAATAAAAAATAAAAAAAAGTCGGTAAAAAAGGTGTCAATTTATTAATTTCTGCGTCTTTATGTAAATATAAGTAAGCTAATCGAGTCTAGGTTGCAAAGTCTCGGTCACCGACGTAAGGTGGCAAGCTTATCGGTATTCTATCGCTTACATTTTGGAGAGTGTGCACAGGAATTACATGACTTAATTCCCCCATGCCCTTTTTACCATCTAACAACAAGACAAACTATTAAACGTCATCCATTTATGGTCGACATGCCTCCAGTTCGCTCAAAGCGTTTTGCTTCTACATTCATCATCCGTACAGCGAAGGAGTGGAACTCATTGCCTGCGTCTTTGTTCCCCGAACGGTATAATCTGGGAGTCTTCAAGTCTCGAGTGAATAGGTATCTTCTAGGCAAGCATGTCACACCTTCGGCCGCATCATCACTTTCCATCAGGTGAGATAGTGGTCAAATGCTTGCCTATTCAACATAAAAAAAAAAAAAAAATATATAACTTTATTAACAGCTGCGGCCCGCGGTTTTATCCGTGTAAGTCCCGGACCGCAGGAATTCCGGGATAAAAATTACCCTATGTGTTAATCTAGGGTATCAGCTACATCCATACCAATATTATCAAAATTGGTCCAGCCGTTTGAGCTTGATAAAGTAACAGACTTATGAATACAAACACACTAACAAACTTCTATAATATGTGATTGTCCCACAATCACTTCTTAGAACTTCCCTCGTCAGATCGTAACAGTGAGCTACGCGAGACTCAGACCCGACAGGGAAGACATTTTTAATTTCCTAACTTCCAAACCGTGTCACATCCGTGTCCCGTCGCTTAAATTCTCTCGAAAGAGTTTAAAACGTCTCTGAACCGAATTCGTCGTGAACTAGAATGGGACCTAGTTCCAGGTCGAGTGTGCGACCGACCCGGTTGCGGCCCGAGAGCCACGTCGATATTATGCTGTCACAGCACTACTGTACTTTGCACCTCTCTAACTGCTATAACCCCCTTTCTCCTTTGATATAAAGAACAAAATAGCGTGACAATCCATTCTACTCCACCTACAGTTTAAATCGCGTGCACTTTGAAGTTAATTTGACGCTTATGTTGCTTTTTATTTATTTCACACGATACCTGTGTTGCTCATTAAATGTTGTGCAGCTGTGCCGTGACAGAGTTGCTTTTAAAGTATTAAACTGAACGAAGTTTTAAAATGTATTTTTTGTATCTTTATTATAGTAGGTAGTGGCAACCATTTATTTTAAATTCATATAACTTCATCCGCGACATTAAACAATAACTATACTAAACAAAAAAAAACATGTTTGTATCACTTAGGTATTCTTTGTAAAACCTTGCATGTGGCAGACGGTGGGAGGTAATATTATCATAGTTAGTTGGGAAAAGTTACCTTTTGTTGACTACAAAGCTAGACATTGGAACATCATCGACAAATGAGAAATGAAAGCACTTTTTCGAGTCTTAGGCGCTGCCCAATTTTTTCGAATAGCCTTGCACTGAGCATCAGCAATAGTTCTGATAAAATTTTATGAGACATAAAAGCATAGTCTCAGGAGGCGAAGTACAGTGCAGTGTACGTTTTAATTATGTTTATGTATGTATATTGCTATAAGGTATATTTATGTATGTAATATGATGTATGTATTTATATTTTATATGTGGATAAGGAAATACTGTAATATATTTTAAACTAATAATTCTATGTTTAAATAATAAATAAACTTACTTCTCCATAGCATGTGCACTCCCACTTAAAATTCACACGATACACCGAGGTTAACTAGAAGATAATGCTTTATAGCATTAAGTTCGCCTGTGTACCTCCAATTTGTTTTGTTTGTGCAATAAAGAATTTTCAATCAATCAATCAGTGCAATGCAAAATGCGAATTAGGTTTAATTGAAGGAACGCATTCAACAAAAATAAATTATGTTTTATACTTTTTATAGCTTATGTTTTATGCCACGTTATGTACCTGTTTAATATTCATTGCCCCAGCCTAACTAAGAAGACTTGTATCGTGTGTACCGGAAACACTCACATCACACTTGATTCGACCCAGAACCAGAAAAACAAACTTGTGTTCCCGCTGCTTAAAATGCAGACTCGCAACTAACTACACCAACGGGCAGTTCAATCAGTAATTGATTGAATATTCATATTCGATCTTCAAATCCACAGTCTACAAAAATTACAGAACTTTAAAATTTGTTCGGGACTAATTTAAAATAAGTCAAGGAAGTCTTCGCGCTCCGAATCTTGCTAGATCGTGATAGGGCGGACGACGCGACGTCTTACCGCCGTTGGCGCCCGCCCAGAGATTACGTACTCGCTATTACACTTAATCTACGCCTGAGATGATCTTTGCTTGATCCAGCCAAATGTTGATTTTTATAGGAGCAAAAATGATGATATTTATAGGAGCAAATCTGTGTTTAACGGGGTATATATCGGAGAATGTGTTATAGAATTCAACAACATTCTAATTTCCTTATGCCCTTTTCATCATCGAACAAACATGCTTCGTATGCGACATCGCACATAGTTTTGAAGCCATTTCCAGAACCTCTTCTATTTTTGAAGTCGGTTAAAAACAAGAGAAAGGTGACAAGGACTAATGTTCAAATTCTTGGTTGTATTTATATTTCATTCTCCTTGATGAACACTTCTGGTGTACCATGGGATATAAACATTTTAACCTCTCAAGCTACAGACCCTACAGACGCTTCGCCTTATCGCTGGCGCCCGCCCAGAGACAACGAACGGTCCGAGATGTTTGATGTAGCCAAATGAACAGTATTGTACATGGCTATTTACTATAATAGTGCTAGCCGATGCCTTAGCCAAATACATCATGATTTAAAACCACCCGTTGGCGTAGTTGGTTACGCGTCTACTAAGCGGCGGGTATCGGGTTCAATTTCCGGTAGCAACACAAATATTTTCTCCAAGGATAAGTTTTGTGTATGATTGTGATTGTGTGTTTGATGTGAATGTTTCCGGCTCGTACGATACAAGTCTTTGAATTCAGTGTGGGGAGTGGATGGTAAAGTGTCTTGTTTATGATATCACCCACCAAATTGGCAGCTGAAGACATTCTTAAACATCAGATTAGATATTTTTTTTCAGCATTGGCATTATCGATAAAACAAAATGGCTTCGCTAATAAGGTCTATATATTCATCTTGGTTTTTCCCGCTAAGTGAGTTCACCATAATTATACCTACTTACACGATAAGATCTAGCTTGAGTTTTAGTTACCGGCCGCTTGCCTCGATAATGCTCGTTGTAAGTTGCTTTAGCTTCGTTCGTTGATCAGTAGTGGTAGTAGCGGTACCAAATGCAAGTGAATTTGATTTGATGTTTGCGCAAAATTTAGGGATGTGGCATTCAAATTTATTTAAAAAAATACTAGTTAATATTATCTAATAAATAACAGTAAGTATACTATATACTCTATAATAATATTTAATAGCTCTTATTAATTCTGTGTCCATACGAAAAACATCTGAAGTCAAAAGACTTATCTAAAACCCGTCGTAACTTTACACCTCGAAAGTGAACTAGAAACTTTGTAATGGCTTTTGAAAGTTATATTGCTGGATTAAAGTCATTTGATTTCTTGAAGACTTTGCTACTTTAAATATACAGAACGTTTTAAAACGGTTATGCATTTCATAGTATATAGAAAAATAACTGGAATGTATGTAACTTAATATAAACATTTTAACGCTTTCACAGTCCAGCCTCACTCTAAGTTCGATGACGTTTCGATGCGTGCCAGAAACATTCACATCACACACACAATCACAACCACAAAAACAAATTTCTCTTTGGGAAAAAACTTGTGATCCCGCCGGGAATCAAACTCAATACCCCTGCTAAGAAGCCAAACTAAACCCGCGTTGATGCTGTATATGCGTACAGACAGATTCAACCCGGCTAAGTGCTGGTCTGCAGGTTCGCACTATTGTGGGGTGGAACGGAACCCTCCGTGTGTTAGTTTAGCTCTCGCCTAACCGATTTTGGGTAATAGGACCTATAGAGTTTCAACATCCTCTGCTTATTTGTATGTTATATGCGATAACAATAAACATTATATGCCATTCATACGCGTTTTTTTCAATTCTATAGCAGTAGTTCACAATTTCTCAAAGGTGTAACAGTGACGTAATTTCCTCTATCGAATCGATTCAACGTAGATGGCATCGGTTATTCGATCACTCGGCGGATATCGCCATCCGCTACGTTATCGAATACCGATATCGATATTGTGACGTCCATCACTAGTTCCTTTTATTGCGTTGATTCCACGTCAATGTTTTCCTGTGTTGTGTTGATTGAACTGTTTTCAGATGTGGAAATGTTGAAGCCATGTTGATCTTATTTATGTGTATGAATGACACTTGACATCCATTGAAGCATGAAATCTCAAATCAAATCAACATACAAATCGCATTAACACTCATAGCCCCACACTAAGTTCAAAGACTTGTATCGTGGGTGCAGGAACATTTACATATCACATTCACAATAACATCCAGAACCAGAAGCATAAATGGGACATTGGGAAGAAAAATTGTGCTCCTGTCGGGAATCGAATCCAGGATCCACGGCACAGAGGGCGGACACTTGTCCAGCGCCCTAACTGGTCGTCAATAGATTTGAAAATTAAAACCTTTTAGGATAATGGAAATTTGACCTCAAAATATTCGTATTATAAGATACTAGCCGTGACTCGCGGCTTCGCCCGCTATTATTAAGTTAAAAAGTAGCCTATGTGTTAAACCTACGTGTAATCTATGTACATTCCAAATTTCATCCAAATCCGTTAAAGCGTAAAGAGGAAACAAACATACTTACACGCTTACACACAAACTTTCGGATTTATAATATTAGTAGGGTTGTATGATATCCGGTAGTAATTTCTATTCTGTATCCTAGCAATAGTTTAAAATGAATTAGTTAATTATATATTTGCGTGCTCGTGTAAAAAACTAGCTAACTACTAGTTTTTAATAAATTCTGCTACATTGATGTGATTTGTAACCAGCAGCAAAGAGTTCAAAAAACCCATTCCCGCCATTTAAACAAATAAGTGAACAGTTGACTGCACATAACACCCGTCCGTTTTCTAACGAATTAAAAGCAAAACTTTGAAGGGTTGAATTTAAACAGAAAATAGCGGTACATTTTTCGACTTAATTAAAAATATCCCGTCAAAAGTTGCACAATTTATCCCGAGGTTGTGCGGCCGCGGTACAATCCCTAACTGATAATTAATCACGAAGACATAAAGTTTTCCAACCCAGAAAGGGCTTGTTTTGAAACCGGCACGAACTAAAGACGGCTAAATTGAGTTTTGATTAAGCTAAAACGAGGGTAGAGTTAACTGCGTAACTGGTGACGGCACGGGGCACTCGCTTGTTTCGTATAATGAGATTTCAAATGCGTAATCACGTTGGAAATGAATTCTTCAGGCGTGTAGGCATGCGATGTAAAATGAATACTATGTATGGAGTAGATAAAATGGGGGACTTCATATCAAATTAAATAACTGTGAAGGACTGAATGTACGCAGGCGAATGACGCAGAGATGAATACTGCCAGCGGGTGCCCCGAACGAAGATACCAGCTGTCACTGACGTAATGTCAATACCTTTATATGTACTATTCATTAATAAAATTGTTCCCACGATATCTATCACACTTAAAATATTATAAAGGAGAAAGTTTGTGAGTGTGTTTGTATAGCTGGACCAATTTTGATGAAATTTGGTAAGGAGGTACCTGGCACCCTGGATTGACACATGGGCTACTTTTTTTCTTGGAATTCTCGCGTGTCCAGAACTTATGCGGGTATTAACTTATGCGGGGAACCGCGGGGCGCACCTGCTGCATTATAAAACAAAGTCGGGTTAGTTACACTATTTTTTAAAATGTATAATAAAAAACTACGACTTAATAAGAAAATAATGTTATTGGTGTAATTCTATATCTATAAAGATTTATAAAAAAATTCTTAACCTACGTTTAAATCTCACGCATATAGGTACTAACTATCAAAATAAGTACAAAAAGTGTTTTTATACATTTCCATCTAAAGAAATCTTTCAATACGTCTCGCTTCCAATACACTCGCAACTTAAAGAAATCGACGAAATCAGTTTTGCAGTCTTTGTTCGAACTTGCAAAGTTGAAGTACGAGTAATATTCATCCGTGAAGCGATGCGATGTTGAGAATCGATCGAGCTTCGAAACTCGTTTTACGATTTTTCGAAAGACTATTGATCCGAAATATAACAATCAGATAAGACAAACAGGTCAGACACATCTGTTTATCTATCCTTATATCTATATAAACCATAAAAAACATTAGTAAGTTTCAATCACGTACCTACAAAGCCTAATCGAGTAAAAACTTGAAGCCTTCCCTGCGTTACAGTTCCTTCGTGCTTGCTCCAGGCTAGAAAGCACTCTATCTTATTGAGTATAGAGTTCAACAATCTCTGATGTTTGGCTCAGATTTTCTTAAGCTAAGTTTTATTTCAGTCTTTACTTTGTACAAACTGTTATTCTGATTAAAATTTACGCTGAAATGGTCACGCGGTGGTCGCCTACCTTCGTCTTTTGGGATTCAAAGTTACAATGGTTTTCGTGGGATGGTGCTTGGGAAAACTAAGATACCTTCTGGATTAAAATATGATAAGAATTTTACAATTACTCTTGAAAAAGTTATTATATGTAATAATATGTATACCTATAGCTGGCGATATCTAAAACACTAATATTAGCGATTAGTATTTTGTGCGCCAGCACAAACACTCACTTCAGATACACACATAGACACTGAACACGAGCTTAATTGCGGGCTACAGATAATTAAAACCATATATATTTATTTTGATATGTTAGCGTTTGACCATTACACTGTAGGAACTAATTGATGTAAGTATAGGCAGTATTATTATATGAACTATTTCTCCATATTTTAATTTTATTATTATATATATTTTTTATTATTAATGAAATATTAAACAAACAAACAAACAAACGCTTTCACACTCACAGCCCCACACTAAGTTCAAAGACTTGTATCGTGGGTGCCGGAAACATTCACATCACACACACACACACATTACACCATACATACATTATTATTATGACAATGTGACTACTGTTAATTATTTGTGTATTAATTAATTTATTGCCTATAAGCTCGATGTCTTGTAGGTAACTTAATTCTTTGCTGTACATAGTTTTAGGAAATATAGGCAATTGACCCGTAGATAGCATTAATATTTAAATCTGATTAAAAAAAATAAATGTGTATATGAGTCTATGTTACTTGAATAAATGATTATATTATTATTATTATATGTTGCTAAATGATCATGGTTACCACGCAAAGCGTATTTAAATGTACTTTTATTTTCTGTTTGTTTCTGTTATTACGAAGCTAAAGTAAGAAGTAGCATGATGATTTAAAAAAAAACGACTTCACCGCTTTATATTCGGAATCTTGATCATATTTAATGTATTAAACACGCATTATTGACGATAACTCAAAACAAGTGATCAGATCTTGATCAAATTGAAGAATGGGACCAACAGAATTTAAAAAAAAATTATATCGGTTCACATGGAAAGAAGTTACACACATAAAAAAATACAGTCGAATTGAGTACCTCCTCCTTTTATGTGAAGTCGTTTTAGTAGAAAAAACACATGTCTAAAGTACCAGACCTACACAGAATGAATGACTATACACATATAGGTTTCTGTTTAGATATATATTTTGTTTATCCCGTTTCGACGCCTCGTACCAAGTTTCTTTAGAGAAAAGGTCATCCCGGTTCTGTGTCCACTTTAAACGAAATGACTACGCCCTAACAAACCCTTGAGCGATAAATGAATGAATCATCTTTGAATTATGTTTAAGATTGGGGAGCTGAGCATCTTTACATAACTTGGTATATATATTATTTAGTACATAAGATCTGTACTAAATAGGGAATAAGTATGTAAGAAGCCAGTCACTGAGACATTAGGTACCTACTTCACTTTTCAGCCAGCGCCATTAAGATAAAAAAAAAAAACTATCGGATATCATATAATTTAAGATGATGGTCTTCCCTCTACCTGCAGTAAAGAAGTGAAACAAATTAAAAACAAGCGTGCATATTATAATTTTGTTGATGAAAATACAAAAAAAAATGGTTAAAAATAGTAATATACTTAATAAAAAAAAAGTTATAATAGGAAAAGTTAGATATTATTATAATTCGCAAGAATAGTGTCTGCCGATATGAAAATATATAAATAGAAATTAAAGAGACATAAATACACAATCAAATATTATAATTCTTGAACATGTCGGTTACAGGAAGTGAAAAATCCGTTACTATTAATTGGTGGCGGAGCCGAGAGGGATGTGAACCCAAGTAGCGTAGGATTTAAAGCAACATGAGTAACGCTATTTCCTTCTTCTTATAGATTAAATAGCAGTTAAATAGCAGTTAACACTATACATTTGCTTGCTACGCTAAGCAATACTAGTTGTAAACCAGCATAAGCCCGTGGTTCCCTCGCGTTGACAAAAGATAAGCCTCATAACGAAGTCGGATCACGGAAGTGGTTGTAAATCCTATTTATTTTGATCAGTGTAGTGTAGCGCTTGTTCACGAGGGAACGAGATAGTCGAAGGGTGAAGAGAGAAAGACAACAATACAGATGTTGACGATCAATGCGACCTTTAAACAAAGGGATGAAAAGGGACGGCGACGGAAAGGACTAGTGATGATTGCTTTCTAAGACCGCAAACGTCACGCTCTCTTTAACTTTGGTTTACATTTTTGAAGTGAAAACTTCTTTAGGCGCGTTGAGCACTTTTTGGGTGAACAAAAATCATGGAACTCGCGTCATCGTCACAGAACGCTTTCCATGAGCTATATGTATACTGTGTATACCTATATATGTACTTTTTGGGTGAACAAAAAGCGTGAAACTCGCGTCATCGTAACCTCGCGCTTCCTTAAGTTATATGTGTACTGTGTATATATATTATATATAGTTTTCACTTCTATCGGCAGTCCCCAAAGACTGCACCGCATGTTTTTTTTATATACAATATAGGTTACTAATATATTGCCTAATAATGTAAGCATGCTAGGCCTATAATGGGAATTGAATATTCAGGATAACTGTCGACAAGTTATAGTATTGTCTATTTAAGCGTGATACAACAGTAATAAGTGAACCACCAGTGATTTGTTGCATTTTGTTTATCAAATACAAGATTTTCCGAGATTCAAATGTTTGAACTGCCCGTTGGTGGGCCTTCTTAGCAGCGAATATCGGGTACGATTCCCGACGGAAACACAAGTTTTCTTTCCAAGAAAAATTGTGTTTTTAGTTCTGGGTGTGATTATGTGTGTGATGTGAATGTTTCCGGCATCCATGACACAAGACATCGAACTTTATGTGAGGCTGTGAGTGTGAAAGAGTATATGTTTTATCCACTTATACGCTGACGTTCCAATGCGAATAAACGACTACATTAACGAAGAGCAGGAAATAATCAGGAACACTCACACGAATACGTATACAAAGGGTGCCTAAACTTGCCCGAAACTAATCTACTTAGACTCCGACCTAATAAGGAACTGACGCGAGCACTCAGAATCTGGCCTTTTACGAACCTGACCTACTGGGTCTAAAGAAAACATAAGAACGGAGGTGGACGATTAACTAATGTGGGTTATTTAATACAATACAATAACTCTTTATTGTCACCAATAATAAAAGAGTACAGAAAAGAAATTACTAATAAATAGGTACAATGGGCGGTCTTATCGCCAAGAGCTCTCTTCCAGGCAACCTTTGGATGGATAAGAATAATACAGACAAGCAGGGATGGTGGTGTGGTAAAACTGAGACTAAGTACTAAACAAACTACATTATCACTGCATATACATATACACATATAATTATCGTTATATATATCGAATATATATATATATATATATATATATATATATATATATACAATATCATATACCATAATAAATATAATACATACACTTGCATAAATAAATTAATACATACAAACACATCCATACAAGTTAACTAATGTGTTTCAGTAAATTGATCGATTATTGGAAGAAACAATGATGAAATAAATTAAAAATATATATTGTATTTGCGAGAGAGCTCCTACACATAAGAAAACATGTCTGCAGAATATCAATTGGTTTAGATAATTGAGAAATTTTGTAGTTTTCACTCTGAGAGATATCAATCTCCGCATATTGCGGTATTATCAGTAACCGCAATATGCGGTAACATCTATCGCCAGTAGAGGTAAGATATATAATCTAACCACTAATTTGTGATCGCGATAAAACCGATCGAAGTCTCTCCACTCGTCTTCACTCGGTTTGGGGGTATTTTCTACCGACTTCACAAAAAGGAGGTGGTACTCAAGTCGACTGTATTTTTTTTTGTTTGTTCCCTCATAACTTCTTTCAACGTGAACCGATTTTGAAAAAAAAATGTTTGAAAGATGTTGCTTTCCAATTGGTCCCATTTAAATTTGATCAAGATCTGATCAATAATTCATAAAATATCGTCAATAATGCGTGTTTAGTACATCTAATCTGATCAAAGTTCCAAAGATAAAGCGGTGAAGTCGGTTTTTTTAGACTTTGCTTGCGTTTAATTCTAATGAGATATTCTTTTAGGGAAAGATTATCTCAGATGAATATATTGTTTCACATCGTCCTGTACTGTTCTTCACTGCAGTATACGGTAACATTGATCACTACGTAATTTTATGGTTAAGACGATACAGACATTTATTTTAGCAGGAGGTGTAAAAAATTGGACAAGCTATTTACGAGCCATACATTAAAAAGAGATAAATAAACAAAAGAGCCCTTAGGTATGTCTCATTATTTCTGTTAAGCGAAAAATCGTAAAAGCTCGTCTTGCGTGAGAACATTTAAAATAAAAAATGGGTACTATTTATTTAGATTTTTCAGTTATCTAAAGAATGTAGTGAAAAATTTTTTTTTATCTCTTTTAGAGTCGGTTTCATAATTTTAATAGAGTATCAAAAGACCCAACTTTCACCAAGAAAACTGTCACCAACGATGTTTCTGAGTTCCATTTATTATATCCTATAGTATATATTGCCTAAATATGAAAGATTTCTGTTTTGTCATTACTGACTACGACACATTTTTAGCGGTTCAAAAAATTTGCATAGCGTCTTAAAAACCGAATCTTTTATTTTTGGCCGCAATGGATCCGATCAATGTCACTCCACTCGCCCTCAGCCAGGCTTAGAAGTGATTTGAATGAGATATTTTTTTAGGAATATTTCTCGAATAGCTATTTTTAGCAATATCTTCAACACACTTGTTTTCCTAACAGAATATTAAAATGTCTAATAATTTATTAATATAACTGTGTTCTGATCTTGTTGCTCATCGCTATTCATCATTGATATCGTTATGTGATTCTAATGTAAATATATTATAGAATATACCAATAAAAATAGAAAGCCAGTAAAAAGATTTGATATTTCAGACCTGAAATAGTTATTGAATAATTGAGAACAATTCATTGAGATTTCTCTGGACGCGCCCTGGACGTCTAGGACGAGACAAAAAATCGTAAAGAAACCTATCTATTCAATTGCATTTCATTCTATCTATTTAGCTCGTATCTACCCATTGTCACCACTGTTGAGTATACTATAGGTCTTCTTTCTTTCGCGCTAGCTTTCCTAATCCTGTGCAAATTTTGCCCAGTCAATGACTGGAAAAGACTAGAAACATCTGTAATTATGTTATACGGAAATAACAATTGTTATCATTACATTATTTTCGAGTAAGTTTCTTAAGTTCGATGAATGGGATAAGCTGAAAACCAGACCTGTACAAAACTGTACAAACGAAACTGAGTAAATTGTTTATTTGAATGTTTGATTTTTTTCTTTAATAGGTAATGCATGAAGTAAACAATGAAATGCGATAAATCTTCGAGATTTCCATAGCCACCTATATTTTTTAATCTCCCTAGAACCAGCCTAGTAAGCACTGCGGGACCACGTCAGCGTTCCAATTTCCTTAGAATTGTCCCATTTGCAAGATCTGCGGTGAGCCGGCGCCAAGTGTGAATCTCCCGCAGCTGTCGACGAGCTCCCTACGAAGGGTTGAAATACAATACACTGAGGGACCGGGATCGGTGCTCAATCTAAAGTTACAGCATATGTTCATGACGAAAACAGGAAATGTAACTATAATAATACTATTTTTAAGTTGTACCAATAGTGGTGGTAAAACTGAAAATTTTGCATTTGCCACCTTAGTCGGTTTTCTACGGAAATTCATGTTACACAGAAGTTTCTACACAGAATTTTCGGTATGCATACCCAATACAAAACGAGTGTCAAAATTACGAGACTTAGGTACAACAAAACGCACACGAAGGGCTATACATTTTTTATTATGAAATAAGAAAATAAATCTTTGCTTTAAGTGAAATTTGGATGCGTCTTTGGAACACCGTGCTCCGGCCCAAAGCCCTAACTACTCGACCATCCAAGCTCTGAAATGGAGGATTGAAGGAGTAGTGTGATTCAAAGACGCGTCGTGAAACTCGCTGCAAACAAAACTTTTCCCTTCTGTATTTGAACTTAGTGTTAGCTTAGTGTTTAACCTAAGATAGCAAAAAAAATACAAGGAAAATTTAAATGTATACACTGTTGCACCAAAATGACTCCACATTTATTTAAATACCTTTAAAATGAATACTAAAGTCACGGTTACATTTAAACTCCGGTTCTAGAATAAACAACGATCTTCTGGACTTGTATAAACGTCTTCAACTGTTTGCCGGTGTACTGCGTTTGAACCCTCGGCGGAGAAAGTAGGTCGGGTCTTCCCTTCCCCCCGTTGTCGCTTTCACTGCGCTAGGGATCGAGCCTAATTTTATTGCGTGAGTTCGATCGCGTCTCTTACCGTCGATATGAATGAAACTAATAACCTGATTTCACGAGCAATTTCACGCAATCGAGCGAGTTTATTATGCTGATACTTCTCATGCGCGCGAACTATTAATTCAGCTCGCAAATATTTAAAATAAGATTTCACGTCTTTTGTCTATTCAGGAGATTAAATAAATTATTTTGATCTTTATCGTTTAGGAATCATTAGAGAAGTTCAGACCCAGGGACGATGAAGTAACCAAAATTTAGCTATGTAGGTATATTGATACATATGATGACGTTTCTTTCCCACTGACAGGGTCTTATAAACCCTATACAAGTTTAACAACTGTGAACTCTAAGCTGTCGCATTCGGCATACATTATCTTAACCTTTACCCGTTTTCTAACACTTTTTTCAAATTTTTAGTCTACATTCTTTGTAAATGTCGGAGCGTGCAGTTATGAATCATTCGGGACATTTTGAAAGTTCTGTTTGAACTTTCTACATATATTTTTTGTCTGAGACATTTATCAAAAGGTTCATTCAGTTCGCGTCTTATGACACTAGACAACTTTTCAGATTGAATGCGCTGCTAAATGACAATTTTACTTATGTAACTCATACGTTGTGTCTCGAGGAATTAAAACAACCAGCTCCGTGGCTCCGCACGCGTAGTAGTCTATGGAAAATAGCAGTCGCTATGTTATCTGTACACTCAATTTCATCTTAATTTAGTTACTTAATAGGAAGCATGAACATTTTAGGAGACCTCCGGAATATCGTTGCTTACATCTTACCTCGGAGATTACAAACTAAGAACGAAGTTCGTCTGATTAGATTCATACCACGTCAAAGAACTTGCGCCGAGGGTAGTACGAAATCTACTCAGAATGCAAGTGGTATCTTCCATTAGCATAATTGATTGTCTTGTTGTGCCGTCAACGCTTGCTAGCTCCTGTTTAACTGGCTATTAACTAATCTGTGTTCTGAGATATACATAGTATGAATATAATATATACCTTATGTTAATACTTTATGTGTCAGTAATGCAAAGTTATGCGCATACATACAAATTTAAATTTTGTTAAACTATAATTTGATGATCAGTTTAGTTTTAGACAACCAAATTGACACACAAATATAAATAGTCGGCCAACTGATGCATACTTGCTTTTTATCTACTTCCCAAAAAAGGAGGGACTGTATTATTATCATTTTATTTTTTTATAAATACAATACAATACAATACAAAAACTCTTTATTGACACCAAAAGATAAATACAACATACAGAGAAACTTATAAAGATAGGTACAATGGGCGGTCTTATCGCTAAGAGCGATCTCTTCCAGACAACCTTTGGATGGAAATATAAACGAAAAGACAATGTAGGGATGGTGGTGCGATAAAATGAATGAAATAGATTTAAAAATAATAGAAATACATTGTTTAAACTACATAAACAATACATACCAATAATAATATCAGAATATACTTACATATAATAAATAAATATTTACATATAAGTACCTATAATACATATTATTTAACATATATAATTCACACACATATTATAGTAGCGTTTACAGATTGGATAAATAAAAGTTTTTGACTTGAGATTTAAATGACTCTAGAGTTTGCGCGCGTTTGACATTCACAGGCAGAGCATTCCAAAGCCGCACGGCTTCTATGGTAAAAGAAGAATCAAAGAAGCTCGTGCTGTGCGCTGGCATTTTGAGACGCAAGTTTTCCGATGACCTTAGCAACAGGGAATTGGAGGAGTCGAAGAACTTGAAGTTTTCTTTCAGATATGAAGGAGTGAAGGGATTAAAAAGAATGTTGTAAAGAAGAGAGAGTAAATGAGTATTCCGACGTTGCCGTATAGGGAGCCACTTGAGCTTTGAGCGAAACTCGGAGACATGGTCATATTTCCGGAGGCCGTAAATAAACCGAATACAAAAATTTTGTAATCGCTCTAGTTTATTTAGCTGTTCTTGAGTGAGATCTAGGTAGCTGGCGTCGGCATAATCAAGAATAGGGAGCAAAAGAGATTGAGCAAGCGCAGCTTTAGTAGCAGTGGGTAAAAAGTTACGTAGCCTGTTAAGTGAGGCAGCAGATGCAAACATTTTGCGACTCACAGACTGCAGCTGCGGGCCCCATGAAAAATTGCTGTCGAAGATAATAAATACCAAGATTTTTGACTTGCTTACTGTAAGGTATTGTAACATTATCAAATATAACTTTTGGCAGTCGGTTAAATTCAAGTTTAGCCAACAGTCTAGGTACATATATATAACTTACTAGAATATATGGATATTCTAGTTAGGTTATGAATAAATGTTATAAATTCGAGCAAAGAAAAACCAATTTAAAGAATACGTAATACCACTTGAAAAGCTCATTTTACTAACAGAAGGTGCTCTACCAATAAATCTCTACTAAAGCTTGAATCAGTTTCATCCATATAAGTTTATTTCACTAAGCGCTACGTCATACGTATTAGTTGGTTCAATAGACAGAGACTCCGCATACACGTCAGCAGAATTACTAGCCCGCATCTTCTTCCTAATACTTTCTCGGAGTACCTGAGCGGATAATGTAGGCATATCTACGTACATTGTTTGTTAGTACAATGTGTGTGATCTCGAAATATAATGTTTTAGATTCTGCGGTAATGTGCTCAATTCAGATAAATTTAAATTTTTTTTTTATTCATGATAGGCAAACCTGTTGATCTAAGGTAAAGTAACGATGCGGTTGACGATGTAGCACGTTTGCCTGTAAGTTGCCTATTCACGAGATACATTTATTTAGATTCTATACAATTATTTTGTGTTAATTTAGTGATTATTTCACCTTCACCCACAAAATTAATTGAATGAGGCGTTATTTTTCGGAAATCATAAAGACAAAGTTGTAAAAACTTTATTTGAGCGGACCAGTGGACATAAACTGAATCAACGAAAATTATATATAATTATCGAACCTGCCCCCTGATTCGGCACGTTTCGGTAACTCAGTAACCGTACGATTCGGTTAGTTACGAGTACATTTACAGTACAATAACTAACCGAATCGTACGGTAACTGAGTAACCGAAACGTTCGAAATCAGGGAGCTGCTCACAAAATTTCACGAGAATCGGTTGAAAAATGTATGTAGAAGAGAACAACCGGAAATCCGGACATACGAAAGCAATTTTGCCCAAACTGAAACGGAGACGCTCGCGCTTCGGACTCGCTCGGTAAATTATCCATCTAAATTTATATATTTTCACCCCGTTTCATAACATACCATAACATAACATGCTTACCGCTTACTCCTTAACTTTTGCGTCACTCGCAAAACTTTCTGGCTTACTCGTTCAATTATGTACCTGTATATTTTTGTTTATAAAGTGGTTTCTAAAACAACAATGCAAACTGGCATATTTCTGGTTTTACCTACGGGCCAATTGCCTATATTTCCTTAAACTAAACTAAAATTATATACAGCAAAGAGCCAAGTTACCTACAAGACATCGAGCCTATAGGTAACTCAAGTGCTCAAGCACACACACACACACACACCAGTGGGTAGCGTTCCCATCATGCTGGCGGCATTGCCTCTCTGAATTGCAATGCTAATACGTTGAGCCAAATAAGCATTTTGATCACGCGTCGCTTCAACCAGGCGCTCTGATAGATTTTTGAAAATAGAATAATGTGTTTCTGGGTGTGATTTATTTATAAATGTTTCCTGTACAATAATACAAGTCTTTGAACTTAGTGTGGGGCCGTGAGTGTTTAAGCTTTTGTTTGTTTTGTCCATTTGAGATGGTTTCCTACGTTATTTCCCACTTTGTATTTGAAGTTTTTTCAGCACCTCTCTTTTATTTTCCCTCACAACAAATATTTCTTAAGCAAATGCTTCGTATGTTTTCCTTCTAAATTTAGAAAACTTGACGAGGAAATGCTTTTTACAAACAGGGAATCTGGTGCCAAATATTTTCGTCACGTACTGCGATGGCTAAAAACCCTCATTCCTTTCAAAGAAGTATAAATACCTACTATGGCGTCGTTAAAATGAATTGCGATTTCTTGAACAAGGCTTCGAAGTGCCATTTAACTTATACTGGTGGCTCTTTCAAACTACGATAAAAATAATAATATGTTATGACTTATTTTCCTATTCCAATCAAGGAAGCTCAGTGTCTTGCGTATTTACAATGTTTCTTATATTTTTAGTATTATACTTTATATAAATGAAACGGCTTGACTCACGATTTAAGGTCGACTCTTGCGACCTAGGTTTCGGGGATGTCCGATCCTCATCATCAGGCGAGTTCACGACGGTAGGTCACGGCGCTCACTGCGGACGCGAGCACGCTCGGCGCGGCGCGAGATTTTCAGTATTGTTTTAATACCTAGCTTTACTAGTCGCGATGTTGCTTTAACCTGGTGGAAAATTACAAAGTAGCTTTAGTTGTGGTGGGCAATGTAACCGCAAACAATATGTAATCAATAGGTATACCTTTTTTAGCGTCAACCATCATGTGCAAGGCATTATCTGAGGTTTCATTTAAGTGTAAAAGTTGCGTGCGTTTTTACCAGATTTTATAATTGTAGTTTAATTATGTATGTTTTAATTGTGTGTATAATTTTTTGGTTATGCGTGTGGAACGTTGAATTTAAGAGGTAAAATCAAGGATCCCAGAGAAGCACTTTACTATTGTATGAGATATGCAAATGAGAGAGTTGAGTAGTCAGTTTCGGTAGGGATCTCAATCGTTAGGTTGCATAGAGATATTATAGTTTCAAAACTCGTTCTAATACAAATTACAAGTCAAATGTAAATTATTAAATGGAGCACGGTCCAGCGCGGCCGTCGAGTGGCAATCGTACTTCGTGACGTAATCGCCCACCATTTTAAATAGGCGTCGTTCAACTCATTTGACGTGTAATTATTTTCGTTTCGCAGCCCAGTTTTCGAACGTGCCCTGTCAGGGTTGTGAGCGGGCGGAGCGGCGACATTTTTTGTTACAGAGTTGCCAGCCCTATTTATTATGTTTTGCGTTGGTAATTAATTTAGGGTTTCTCCCTCTTAGCAGGTAACGAGGCTGATTTGTTGAGAAATATTAAATCTGGGTAGGTATCAAAATTATTCAGATTTTCACAAAAAAGGTTACCTTATCAGTGTGAAGTCAGTCTGAGTTGTCATACTACCTAAAGTAAAACGAACATTAGGACATAGACTATGAGACAACTGTATGGGAGCCATTGATTTTTTATTTTTCGTGTTCTTTAGATCTAACTGTTCCTTAGATCTAATTCCAAGCGTTTGCGCTATTTCGCGCTATTTTTTCGTTTGGCGGATATTACGGTTTACGCGAATTACGCGTATCTAGAAAATTATACAAACCGCTAAAAAGTTAGTAAAGTTTAAAGATCTATATAAATTATTTGCTATCTTTTTCTTTTAATTTGGCTAAAAGTAATTGTTTTTATTTGGAGTAGTATCGGTTTCAAGTAGAAACAAAGTCCAACAAATTTACGTAATGGCGGGTCTGATCTTTACGCTCAAACGCACATTGCTTATGTTTGCAAAGATCAGTAAGCGCCCTTAATTTTATGGTAACCAACTAAAACCACATCACTACTTAAAGAAACACCCAGGGATAAAATCTAAAATTTGTGAATTTGCTGGCGGAATTATTTTAAATGTGTGTAATGTTCTTTAACAATATCGCCACCACACTGTATAGGGTAGACCGAGGCGATTCGGATCACAGGGCGAATCGGATCAAAATAAGGGATTAGAAAATATTTCAAATTACGCGCGTTGCCGAAAGCAATCATAGCTGCACATCTCTTCCTCCTTCCCCCCCGCATCTATTGCTATCGGAAATATTTAATTCGCTTTAGTAGTTTACTGCCGGCGATGCTCGCCTGGGAAGTGGATGTGAGGCGATATCGGTTTTGGCACCAAAATCTAAGGTACGTAAGAATGTTTCCTTGTAATTTTGTTTCCAGCTTTCGTTGAATTGTTTTGGTTTTTATTTTATTATATCAGGTATGAATGTAATAATCTAAATTCAATTGATTTTTAATGATTATGTAACAGATATTTTGACAAAACGTAATTTTTAACGGCTAGTGATATGGGGCGAATCGGATCATGTCTTTCGGGGCGATTCGGATCAGTACCTATTTACTAATTTGCTTGAAGTTAATTTTTTAATATTGTTTTAGATGGTTGTTAGAAAACAGACCAGGGTCAGTGGTCTCAGGAAGCTATGAGCTGCAGAAAATGCTGCAGAAAAAGTTCTAAACAAACAACTGACTATACGAAAGGCAGCTGAGAAGTATAATGTGTGATAATTGAAGTTATAGATACACGATAGAAGTGAACATTTTGTATTACAGGGAAACATTTTAATACCCACCACTGTTCGTCAGACAAATTGTTAAATTATTGTTAAAGGTTTTGAGAAGACAGGAATAGTTCCTCTTAATCCCAATGTAATCTCAGAACATAAGTTCAATGGGGACACTGTGGACCATCTTGACTCAGTTGAAGCTAATAGCCTAGTTCTTTCCACGAGTGCTTAACCAGCTCCTTCCACGAGTACTCAACAAGCTACCATTCCACAAGAGGCAGAACAACAGCAAATCCAGATCGAGGATGCCATGAAAGAAATAATTCCTTATCCGCTGAAGAGCCCTGAAGTAACCAAAAAACCTCGCCAGGTTACTAAACCAATTTTACATTTAACTTCATCACAAAACATGGTCATTCTTCATCTAAAAGACTCCAAGAAAAAAACCTCAAAAAGAAAAGAAGAAATCTAAAGTAGAAGGTAAAGCAAAAGGCAAAGATAATACGACGCTTAAGAAGAAGAATAAAGCTACACCTGGACTGAAAGTTAAGAGCTGGAGTCAGTCAAGAGGCTGGCACTGCATTTTTTGCTCAGAAAAAAATTGTACACCCGCCTACAGTAGACTTGATTAAGTGCAGTGGATGTGAAGAATGGTGCCATGAGAACTGTGCTGATAGAGGAGGTGCCAAAGGACCATACACTTGTGATTTATGTGCCAATAATGATAACTGATCTCAGAATTAAGATACTCATTGTTTTTATGTAGATTATTTTGTAATTATTTTCGTTTTTATTTGATTTTATGGTACATATCTGTTTGATCCGATTAGCCCCCGAATTTGGGGTGAATCGGATATTTCTCATGTTTTCATTTTTTGTTTGTGAAAGGAAAGATTTAAGTTTTTTAATAAAAGATTATTACGTGTAAGTTACTACAATGAATACTGATTATTGTCTAATGAATAAATGTAACGAACTTAAAACAGAAGTTGCTTTTTTTTAACCTTAAAGTCAAAATGATCCGATTCGCCTCGGTCTACCCTATACCATACTCGTAAATGAAAAAAAATCATTCACGTTTTCTTTTTGTTGTTTAAAATGCCCATCCATTTCGGCTTGGTACCTGAGTTTTACGTACTTTTTGGAACTAGGTCTGATTTCATTTTATGTATACTGTTTTATATATACTCCTAATAATTGTTTATAAGGCTCTGGAAGTCGGACGAACGGACGGACATAGTGTTTAACCATGCAGCAGTTAAGTCTCTTTAGCTGCGTTTTGACTTCCTGTCTTACCAGGCGCAGACGGGGCGGTAAGTTGGTATTAGCTAAGAAGACAAAACCTTATACGCATGTCTACATAGCAATTTTCTTTAGAACGTTATGCGGAAGGGTTCGAGAATTTTTTTACTCCTTTACTCACAAACGTGTAATAAAAACAAGAGTTTGCTCTGGCTCAATGAAGACTACATATTCAACGAACATTTACGCCTAAAAAAGGAAAGGGGTGACTCAAGAGCAAAGAAAAATGTGATACCTAATAATGACAACCCTGAACTGTTATAAACATTGTACGTACGTAAAAAAGTATGTCTAATGATAATAAATAAGTAAAAAGTTAATAATGACGCTTTTAAGTAATTAAAGGCAAGCAAAGCTTAAATAAACCGACTTCAACGTTTTAACTTCGGAACCTTGATCAGATTTAAAGTAGGTATTAAACAGGCATTATTGACTATAACTCAAAAACTAGTGATCAGATCTTGATCAAATTTAAATGGGACCGCAAAGAAAGCACGGTATGAGGAGGTTCTCAATTCGAATGTATTTTTTTTATGATATATAATCATAAAAAAAATACATTCGAATTGAGAACCTCCTCCTTTTTTTGAAGTCGGTAAAAAATTAAATACGTTAAATTGTTTGCATTACAACGATTTTTGTATAATTTGTATTATATATTGATAAAATATGATCCAATACATTATTTATTTATGCAATGGTTCGCGTATAATATTTTCCAATTATTATTTACTATAGAAAAAAATCATCATTAGTGCTTTGGAACTTGTCTCGCGTTTCGTTTCTATTTTCATCGACCGCGAAGGAGTCGAACCCTTGTTCCCTGTCAGAATAAATTGTGAGTCATCAAGCCTAGAATAAATAGGTTTCTTCTAGGCAAGCATGGCTCACCATCAACTGCATCGATATTTTCTATCGGATGAGACAATTGCCAAATTATGGGAAAACTGGACAACTTTGTAGATAAATGTGTATCAAGTATTATCTCATTATATTCAAGTAGTATCTAATTATAGGCAAGTAAGTCGAAGAAAAATGTTATTTATATAAGAAGAAGCTTTTAATAATAACTTAAGTACATCGGCAAAGTTTTTACAATACCTCGTCACAAATAAACACATTCACAAACAGCGATTCGCATTAGTTCAAAGCACGTTTAATACTTTTGCCAGAGCAGGAAATAAGGATACTTTTATATGTAGCAGTGTCGATGAAAATTTTGAGGAAGTTTGCCTCCCAAGTGTCAATGTTCTGAGTGCTTAGTACTGAAATGGTTATTAAGGTAATGCGCCGCCATTTTGGACTCTCACCAAAGTTTACTTTGACTATAGCGACTACAGACTGAAACTTTTCATCTGTTGTTCCAGTGAAACTACAGCGAGGATTTATGTAGATACTAACTATGCCACCGAATTATTATCACGGTATTTTTTATGCTTATTTAAAAGAAGACTATTATGCCACCGAATGATTATCTCGGTATTTTTTGTGCTTATTCGAAACGAGATTCCTATGCCACCGAATTATTATCACGATATTTTTTATGCTAATTTGAAAGAAGACTATTATGCCACTGAATTATTATCACGGTAGTTTTTGTGCTTATTTGAAACAAGATTTCTATGCCACCGAATAATTTTTAAGGAATTTTTATGTGTATTTCTGAATGGAGATAATTATCTATGCCACAGAATTATTATCACGGTATTTTCTTTACTATCTTTTTTTTAGAAACTGAGTTCTAATATTTACAGCATCAAAAAGAAAATATCTTTTGAGCGTTGCTTGTACAAAACACAACATTTCTCGTTCAAGAGGCAACCCTAAGAGCCCAGAAATAAAATGTACCTACATTCTCACAGTAACTAGCCATACAATGCCTACAGTAATCACAGTAAGGAAACTATTTCAGTTGAATTGTATTTATTGTTAAGGATAAAAAAAGTAGACGGTACAGTGTATTTTACCACTTTTAATAACACGTTTTTGAGGTTTTTGACCAAAGTTGACGTTACCGCTATTATCTTTAGACTGTTCGTGTAATCCTTATTATTTTTCATTGGATTAATTACTGTTCTATACAATAAACTATTTTAAACAAAAAAATACAATTTGCAACGAGATACAGTTAGCAGTAACACACGTAGCGTAACTGTAACGGTGACTGTATATTTACGAATCTTGCAATTACGCGCCATTAATTTTCACGAACTCCTCTTTGGGGCCCATGTGAATAACCGTTTTTAACCGACTTCTATCGAAAAAGATTCGACTTCATCATTTTTATGTGTTACCTCAGAACTTTTTTCTAGGTGACAGAATTTTAAGAATTATATTTTTATTGGAAAGGATATGGTGTCAAGTTGGTCCCATACAAATATTGTCAAGATCTGCTCAAGGGTTTTAATGTATTAAACACGCATTATTGACGATAACTCAAAAACTACTAATCAGATCTTGACCAAATTTATATGGGACCAATAAAAAAGCACCAGCTTTCAAACGAAAAAAAAATCTTTAAAATCAGTTCACATGGAAAAAGATATGAGGTAGGTAACACAAATAAAAAATAAATAAATTAAATACCTAACTTTTTTGTGAAGTCGGTAGAAAATAGAAAAGTAACGACAGATTTAATAAGATCATATTAATATTTATTTGGCAAGATGAATAATTAAGTGAAGGGATAATGTCGAAGCGTGTTTACTGTACATACTGCGTCATACCAATACTGAAAACAACAAAACACGTGGCAACGTCTCTTCAGTTGTTTTTCTCTGTCGGAGATCTTGCATTCTCAGGGGTGGTGCAGGGTACGTTGACCCCAGCGGGGTGGTGCTTCAATGCGAACTTTCAAACGTTCTATCGCGAATATGACGATGTAGGGTACTTGGGGTTTTACTTTTATATAACTTTGTTTGTTGTTATTACGGTATGATGTTGTGTGAGAGGGTCTGGTGGGTCTGGTTGCTTGTGTAATGTTTGCACGTACGGTGAATCTTCGTAAGTTTGGAAAGTAGGATAGTCTACACATTAGAGTTTACTGTTTTATGGTATTGTCAATGAAATAATTCAGGATGCGCGGAAATTCCAGGATAAAAAGTAGCATTTGTGTTAATTTAAGGGGTCAGCTATCTCCATACCATATTTCATCAAAATTGATCCAGCTGTTTGAGCGTGAAGAAGTAACTAACATACGAACACACTTTTGCTTTGAAAATATTAGTGCAAAATGTGATGTATTTACATTTTGTATAAAATAAAATCTTTAATGGTTATAATAGATCTAAATAAAACCTTAATAAATATACATTATAATCTTTAGTTTTTATTAAGAGCGACTGTGGTTTAATGTGACACAAAGTATTTTTTTCAATTATATTGTGTACAGATTCGAGTCCCACTCCGGGCTTTAACTTTCTAGAGAGTCGTGGAATTTGCTTGCCCCCTTATCACGAGGAAAATATCGTGTGGAAACAGGCATGTCCAAGAAGCACCCAATTTCGAGAATCAATATACCAATATATGGATTTTAGGGTCAGAGTTCATAAGTGTCCACGGAACATAGGCGATAAAACGAAACAAGCGACAACGCTCAAAGCAAAAATCCTCGCTAAAAACTTTGTAAGGTGATAATAGTGCGAGCTTCGCGTCGTCAGTGCGTACGTCTTAAGGTCTTTAATGTATTTTCCTTTATTTGTTGTGTACAATAAAGAGTTATCTATCTATGCTGATAAATTGTTGCAAGCAAAAGTAAGCTGTGTTGTATGCATAATATGTATCCATGTTGGTATCAGTCAATCGGTATACTTACTTCGAAAAGTTGGTATTGGACCCGAGGACAATTGATTGTTAGTTGGTGGAATTTATTATTGGATTATTTCCAAAAATAGAGATAATGCTAAATAAAAAATAGAGATAAGTTCAGGCTGTAGAAAAAAAACGGCTGATGAAGATGATAGTATCAATTTCAAATATTTTTTTTTTTTATTTGTACAGGCAAAAACGAACCATAAAATATAACGATATACATACATAAAAATATAGCTAAATTAAGTGAAGTAAGATACAAATTATAAAAAGAAATGTTAAAGATGGTTTAGACGATCTTTAATGTTCGGCAAAGTTCCCAAAATGCTTGCTGCATTACCACGCTGTATAGCAAGGCTTTGTACAGGCTAGTTTTTGACTACTATCTCACCTGATGGTAAGTGACGATGTGATCGAAGCTGGTAAACACACTAGACCTGGAATACGCTGGCTCTCAAAAATATTTATAATATATCTGGTCCTACTATATGACAATTTTATCTATAAGAAGTGTACCTATTTGTACCAAAGTGGGAAAAAAATATTGAGTTGAATTGTCTATGGTAAATTTCTCCTTTAACGGAACAATTCCTATACTTTTCTGTGGTAATTTCTTTTTCTGTATAGATAATCACTATATTTGGAATTAGTTCTCTTGAATACTTCTGGCACAGAAAGTAGGCAAACGTTAGAGAAAAACATTCATGATAACCATCTTATTGTTATAACCTATAAAACTATTGTATCCCTACTAAAACATACTTTCATAACATAATGCGCGCAGGTAAAAAGCTGTCCTTTCGGCAAAACTAGGTCGCTGTAACAAAACAAAGTATATGGTATAGGTGTACCTTCATAAAATGACAATACGGACTGTAATAGCATCGCCCTGTCCAGGAAAATAAGTATATTTAGGAATACAAACAGATTTATGTAATTTAGAGATTATGAACGTTTCTGTACACAAAGAGTAGGTACGTAAATTCAAATGTTGCTTATTTAGAATAATCTCATAGGTATTTGTATTTTCACTGTAGAATATTTTTTTGCATTTTTTCCCACAGGCTATTTTTCACGTAGTTTTTAACCGACTTCAAACAAGCAGGAGGTTCCATGTTCGATTGTATGTATTTTTTTTATGTATGTTCACCAATTTCTCCCCCATTTGTGGACCGATTCTCAAAATATTTTATTTGTTGGGCAGATTATACTTTAGAGGCGATCCCATATACATTTTTCGAAATCAATCAAGCCAAAACCAAAATATAACCGGTGAAGTCAGTTTTTTTAAGCCTTGTTTACGTTTAAATTATTATTCCTACTAAACTAATAAGTACACTATATATCGCAAGAAACATCTTATTATATATTTTTGATGGCTCAATGTCCCTGTCTTTTCACAGAGTCGCGGTGTAGCCTTTGGAGAATATAGTGTGGTAATTTTTATATTACAGTATTATGGGTATTTATAACATCGGTATAATAAAACACAAATACTTTACCGCTTAAAGCTTTGTTATCTGACAATAAAGCTGATACAATCTATCTCATTTGACCATTACATTCAATCTTAAAATCTCTTCTTGTACCCCGTATTATCTAATGTGGCGTCCAAAGGACTCATTAACCTACAAACTGAAGTGCCCCCGAATAGCTGCTCAACTTAATTTTCCGATCTCGGATTTGTTCTTGGATTTACTCGAATGGATGTTAAGGCTTACCAGTGACACTATTTCTTCTTCTATTACAACGACGTACATACTGCGTTATCTACTGTATCACAAAGGTTCTAAAACGTATTATTTGTACGAGTACAACGTGAGGTTTATAATTATATTTTTACTTTTGTTTTTTTAATTAATAAATAGAAGTCTTTTTGTTTTTGTTCTAATGAGTTACTTCTGCATTATGTAATTGTATATGTATGTTATTATTATTTTATTGTTTTTTTATTTAGCTTTTTTATGTCATACTCCGGGAAAAGTGGAAACTATAACATTAATGTTGTAAACAGCAGGAGCAGGCATACATTTTCGCCGCGCGGTAGAAAGAGAGGGCGATATTAATTCCTCTCCTACGCCGCGCCGCCGCTGGCGGACTACTCTCCCTCCGTCTTACGTATTTACGATCAGGTCACGTGTCCTGTCCTGACGCGAGTTTAACATTTTTTTACTCATCCCAAAAAAAGTGCACAACGTCGCTTAAGAAGTTTTTACTTCAAAAACACATTTACTTCGTTTGAATATTTTGATAGATTGAGCCAGACAGTAACTAATCGGTAATATAGGAACGTAGAAGATATATGTTGAAAAAACTTTAAACGATTTATCTCGACCCTCTCGATACCAACTTCAAATAGCCTTGGTTTCTACAAACTAGGTCAGAATACGGATTGACGGGCTCAATTGCCTGAAAACCCTTCTATGCTACTGAAATCGATTTATTTATAGCGAATATCTTATTAATTTCGGCCTTCTTCGCCCTCCACATATTTCTTAAGAAAAGTGGGGGTTTACCCTAGATATATTTTCAGACATTATTCAGACATTTATCGTTCTAATCTTTGACAAGATAGAGGTCGCAGCGGCCATTTTGATTTTTATTTTTGGGTCGTTTGTATATAGAGATATATCGTAATTGTAGCACTGACTCTAAATATTTCGTGGTATTCAGAATACTATGAAAATAAATCTCGGTTTAAAGCTACCTAGTAACGAGTACCTAATTAGTTACTAATATAATAAACTAGCTGACCCGCCCGACGTCGCTCGGGAATAAAAAACATACACATAAGCGCTTTCACACTCACAGCCCCACACAAAGTTCAATGGCTTATGTCGTGGGACCGTAAACATTAACATCACACACACAACTTCAAGCCAAGAGTGCATAGGTATCATCTAGGCAAACATGCTACGTCTTCTTCCTCATCATCGCATTCCATCAGGTGAGAAAGGTCAAATGCTATCCTATCGAGCAAATAAAAAAATTACATTCACATTAAACCTAGAACCAAAAATATAAATTGCCCGTGGGGAGAAAACTTGTGTTCCCATCAGGAATTGAACCCGGTGTTTTGAAGATAAACGCGCACCTAACTACGCCAGCTGGCAGTTTAAAGGATAAGTTATATTCGGTTACACAAAAAAACAGTCGAATTTACTTCCTTTTTCTCATCTATGTCGGTTGAAATATACGCATAAAGTGCAGGGTTACGTAGTAAGTGTTGATGAATTTGTAACCGGTCGTCCTCCCGTAAAACTATTCTCACGATTTCTCCTAGGTCCTAGACTATTAAATATTGTCTAAATTATATGCATGAAAGAGCAAATGAACTTGTACCTATATGAACTACGTAAGACTATGAAATAGTTTATTTTGATAAGGATTAATACTGAATGTCTCAAAAAGCCAACTAAACACAGGTCGCTTTTTTTTTCAGATTTCTATAAGCTATTATGGACTTTTTTGTAAAACTCCTAAAGAAAAACATTTTTGCCATACATTGTATTCACTTATGTCTAATAGTTTAGTCAGCGTTCGCCGATAAAGCGGCCGACAGGATACTTTTCTCCGACTTGTCTTACGAAATTTGTTATTTCGAACTGAAAACTACTTTTTATCTCAAAATACATAGTCTATGACACTTAGGTATAGTTTAGCTATCCATTGGTAAAATAATTTTTAGAATCGGATCAGTGGTTTCAGAGATTACCTTCTGCAAACTAACAAACAAATTTTACCTTTTATAATATTCGTATAGATAAATACGTGGTTTTAAAAATAGGCTTTCTATTAATAATACAGAGTCTAAGGACTTAAAAACTGGCAATAAGTTGTTGAAGCATACTGGCTAAGACTAGCCGTTACCAGAACATATTATTATAATCAATGTCTAAAATTGTGAGTGTGCATGTTTGTTTGACAGAAGATGTAACTTAAACTATTGTATTTACAGATTTGGACCTTATTTAGAAATAACTATTATCCCGATTTATGAAATACTAAGGAGTGCAGCTATCACACTGAAAATAAATATGTAATACTATACATTCGAAAGTTTGTGTGTAAATGTGTTAGTGTGTAAGTACGTTTGTTTATCTTCACACTGTAACGGCTGATCAGATTAAGATGTAATATGAAATGTACATAGCTTATACATAGGATTAAGACATAGGCTACTATTTAATTTGATAAACACGGACAAAGCCGCGGGGCACGGCTAATAGCAAATAAAACTACGTTCTAAAGCAAAGCTAAGGCATTTACTCTGCGGTTGTGGTTACAAGGAGGTTGAAGTAAAACACCATAGCATGTTGCATGCATGGATTTCATGTTGTGTAGACCTTGGCCTATGATTTACACCTACCCACTGTACATTATTGACCTTGCTTTGTGAATTATAAATAACATTCCTAGTGAAATTTTAGTTAGATTGATGTAAATAGTATTATTTTACTGTTGCTACTTGTTCTTAAGTTAAAAAAATAAAATGTATGCTTTGAACAGTTTTAAACGCGGCCATTTTTAATTTTTTTGTTTTACATCAACAATTCTATCATGACTGCCGTAAAAGAAAGTTGACCCATCATTGACATCAAAACTATGTGAAATGACATTACGAATCAGTTTCTCCAATAGCGTGCATTTAGCTATTTTGAATGTCTCATGCTGTTTTATCACTTTTTTTAAGTAATAAAAATAACATTTAAATAATAAAATTATCATAGGGTAATTCTATAGCTATTATTGTTAAAAAAAATAATACATATAATCTATGTAATTAACCTATGTACCATAAGATTTGAATATTTAAATCTCGTGTATATTGCCTATACATGCGTTCCATAGCGTGTTTTGATTGTTCAAATCAAACCTGCCCACGTTTTTACTCAGACTTCGATGGGAAACAGCGGGATACAACATTACTGACTACTTATTTTTTAACTATAATATGTTATATATACCTACATAGGAGCTTTGTTTTATTTGCTACCTTTGTAGGTCACGTTAAGGTCGAATCTAATTTGTTGATGTAATAAGTTCAGTTTATGTTTCTTTAATTCAGGTTTTCAGTGTTTTGTTTAAAGAAATTATTGGCCATAGAAAATAATATACTCTACCCGGACTCACTCTAGACAGGTGACATATATACCTTTAAGTTCTGCTCGGCTTTAGGTAATGATCTTCTTTCCTATTTATTGTAATTGTGTGTGTTCTTTGACTTAGGCATGTTACTATTTCTTTAAATTTGTCATTTTAACTTGTTTTTTATATGTTGATATTTGTTATATTTTTGTTAATTAATCTTGATTTTTAATATTAAAATATTATTATTATGTATTGTAATGAATATATACAGATATTAATTATTGGACTTTGGCCCCCACTCAACATTATATTTAAAACCTTTATTCCCGTACTCCACGCTTACAAACAGCCGGATTAGACCTACTTGCTGTATAATAATATAATTTTTAAAGATAGGTAGATAAATTCTTTATTTGCTCACCAAAAAAAAATAATTACAAAGAAATCTTAAATTTAACCTAGGAGCACAAAGGGTGGTCTTATCGCTCAAAACGATTTCTTCCAGACAACCAATATCACTTTCGTAAGTGTTAAACACGATCGGTCATCACGATACAGGCTTGCCTAGTGTGAGGGCCAGCAGGTACATCTTGTATTAGCATATTGATTCATCTCTGCATAAAACCTTTTGTCTTTGCATGTTAGTTGCTCAAATAGTTTAACAGTTGATTTTATGCAGCAGATAAATATTTTTATTTTTATTTAAATATGAGTACCTATAGTATATTATGTAAGTAAATCCAAGCCCGCAAAGTATTGTTACTAATTTTATTAGTGTGTTTATTATTATATTATTTGTATTTTCTGTTATTTTCATCCCATCATAACAATTCAAACGCATAGGTCAAAAAATAAACGTTACGTTCCAATGTCTCTCTTCAATTTAATCACAATAAATACTCCAGACTAATCTTAACTTCGGAAAGCTCTTACATCTCAGGTACACTTAATACACTTTAGCGATCTGGATAGTGAATAACTCATCAAATATACGCTTTGATGAACCCATTAACCTACCTGACTTTCATTTAACTTGTGTTTGTGTAATAATAGTATCAAAGGGACATGTATGACCGCAGGACTCTTCGCTACAATTAAAGAAGTTTCATATTTTTAATATTTTTTGCTCATTATAAAAGTAACCCTCAAAGGGTTAGAATTTTAATTATGAAGTTTATCACAGATGAAACTTGAACCTATTTTGAAAATTATAACTAAGTTATAACTTAAGTTTTAAGCACACGTAGTGTCTAAATGTTATATACGGCTTAAAACACGTAAACATTTTCGACTTACTTTGTTGTCGACTAATTTTGGACCAAATTAGTTGTCCTTCATCAGGATGGGTCAGACGTGCAAAACGCGGAGGCGAGCGGCTCGGGCCTTGGCGCATGGACACTTAAAAAATGTTGACTTACTTTTTTGTCTATTAGTTTCGGAAAAAATTGATGTTCTTCATCAGGGTGAGTCAGACGCGCGATACGCGGCGACGAGCGGCTCGGGCCTCGGCGCGTGACTATTAACTAGAATACAACAAATTACATAAGTCGTAATATTTTGTGTTTTAAGCTGTATATATGACATACAAACACTGCTCTTTACTGTCCTATAAATATGGACTTTATTATAATTATGCGAAGGACTGACTAATGGTACGTGTTTCTGCATTAGTGCTGTATCGACACATTTTATTGAAGTAGATCTTGATTTGAATAATAATGTACAAAAACTATCGGGTGGGTTTCCTCTTCCACCTAGATTGTTTCATGTAGAGTAATTGAATCGCTTCCACTGCAATGAATTGAAGTTTAAAGCAACATCTATTTTCTTCATTCATTATTTATTACATATAACACTCAACAATCAATGAATACAACTGCTAATTCCTATTTGTGCTCTAATTGCGTGCTTTAACAGAATAGAGACATTTTGTTATCATGATAGTAAAGTTAAATCGAGTACACAAATTAATGTTGGAATGAGCAAAAAGTTATGAATAAAATATGAAATAAGTGAATCAAAAACAAAAAGTAATTGAAAATGGTCAAATTCAAATGATGGTCAGAACAACCAAAGACTACAATAATTATAATTGGAAATTGTAAGAATAGGTTCCTGCCTGCGTATTCCAGGTCTAGTGTGTTTACCAGCTTCGATCACATCGTCACTTACCATCAGGTGAGATAGTGGTCAAACACTAGACTGTCACAAATAAAAAAAAAAAAAACTTGAAACATAAGGTTGTCCTATACCAAGACCGTTAAAGAGATACCTTATTTTAAACCCAGACACTTTCAGATTTGCTAACGATATAACAGGTAAACAAAATATTTTATTTATACACAACTTTTTATTATTCAAAGCCATCAAGATAGGAAACAAACATACGGTTTGGCTACAAAATACTTGTTCAAAATATTTCGGTATGAGAGTTTAATCAACTCGACTGATTTTAAATAGAAGTTGCATCTAAAAGGAGTATTGATAGCGCTTGATTTTCTTCAGTAAAGTAGTCTAAAGCTAGATCTATCGTTTGCTTGCTTTGCATGGATGTTTTACTTTTAATAACGCTAATGTACCCTCAGCTAGTTCGCTCAGACTGACTAGCATTTCGTATTTCAAAGACCGTTTTTATTTGATGGCTCCAAGAATTATTTGTTTTTTATAGCGTAGTAAATACGGTTAGATTCAATTGCTCCCGCAAGCTAGTGTCGTAGCATTCACTTCAGATGATATAAAGTTGTATGCATTTTGTCTCGATGGGTTCAAATGCTTTTTCGGTAATGCTTTTTCAATCATATGTATCGGTTGTCCTCAATGCCAGAGATCTCGTGACTGTTTTGTGATGACTCTTTATTTATAAGTAAATAATACAAAAATTAAAAGTAAAAAAAGTGTTTGAAGATTTCAGAGTCGCAGCTTTTATATCTATATAGGTATATAAAAGAAAGTCGTGTTAGTTACACTATTTATAACTCAAGAACGGCTGAACCGATTTGGCTGAAAATTGGTGGGGAGGTAGCTTAGAACCAGAAAACGGACATATAATACTTTTTAGAAACGTCATATTTTTTTAAAATGTATATGTATAAAAATTATTTTCTTATACGTCACTTCTCTTCTTCTGCTTAGCGTTTGTCCCGGCTTGTGCCAGGGTCCGCTTTCCGACTAAGTCTTCTCCACTTCGCACGGTTGTTAGCATCCTCGGTATTTAGACCGTTGGCTCTCATGTCATCTTTCACAACGTCAAGCCATCGTCGTTTGGGCCGGCCCTTGGGTCTAGCGCCTGACACCACGAGGTCTAAGCATTGCCTACCAACATACTCCACCGGCTTTCTTAAAACGTGTCCCATCCACCGCAGACGACTTTCCGTCAGCTTGTCCGCTACGTCACGAACTCCAATGCTACCGCGGATGTGCTCGTTACGTATACGATCCATACGCGTAACGTTGCACATCCACCGCAACATCTTCATTTCAGTGACGTGAAGCTGACGGACATGACGCTATATGGGCCACGTCTCACTACCATAAAGGAGCACGGGTCTGATAATGCTTTTGTAGATTAGACCTTTAAGTTTTGGTGGTATCTTCTTATCACAGAGAACGCCAGTGACTTCCCGCCATTTAGCCCAAGCGGCGCTAATACGGGCTTTGACGTCATGATCGATGTCACCAGACGATTGTAACACACTTCCAAGGTATCGGAATGTTTGGCATCTGTCGACCAGCTCATTCCCTATTTTAATAGAGCTGGTAGTTGTTTCACCAATCGCTATGTATTCCGTCTTCGCCACATTTAGTTTGAGACCGCCGTTTTCGAGAGAATCTTTCCACTGGTTCACCATTTGCTCTAAACCAAGCCTATCTTCATCTACCAGTGCAATGTCGTCGGCATACATCATCACCCATGGAGCCGGAATTTGGATATTTGCCGTAACGACATCGAGAACGATACTGAAGAGAAAGGGGCTTAGGGCAGAGCCTTGATGTACACCAGCTGTGACTGAGAAAGGTTCTGTATCGCCTACAGCGGTTCGCACTACGGATTTGGAGTCTAAGTACATGTCTCTAATCATATCAATGTAGGCCTCCGGTACATTTTTAGATCTAAGGGCCCACCAAATAACCGATCGAGGCACACAATCAAACGCTTTCTGCAGGTCTAAAAAAGCCATATGCAGAGGTTTCCTCTTCTCTCTGTATGCCTCGACAAGAAGTCTAAGAGCAAAGATAGGGTCCGTTGTCCCGTATCCGGGGCGAAAACCGAATTGACAGCTGGAAACGTTACACTCTTGTCGAAGACGACCCTCTATGACCCTTTCGAAGAGTTTCATGGTGTGACACATGACCTTAATACCGCGATAATTTCCGCATTCCTGGATACTGCCTTTTCCTTTGTAAACAGGAGTAATAATACTTTGCCTCCAAAGGTTTGGCATTTTCTTGCTGGAAAGTATCCGATTGAAAAGGTCAGTAAGAATATACACACCACGAGGACCCAGTGATTTCCATACTTCAATTGGGATGTCGTCTGGCCCAACAGCTTTTCGGTTCTTCATGCGGCGCAGACTTATGGCGACTTCGTCTGGGAATATAGGGAGTGGAAGTCCAAGGTTAGGGGGCATCTCAGAGGGTCACTATGATTTGGTAAAGTACTAGGCAAACATAAACATAAAGGAGGTAATAATATAGTCACGTGGCATTGTAACGCATGCCGGGTATGGCTTCCTAAACATGCACATTCATTGACTGTTAGGCGGAATGAAGGGCGCCGGGACAGCTAGTCACTTATATAGCCACACCCAGAATCAGAAGCACTTACCCTTAGCAACGAAAACTGTGTTTCTGTCAGGAATAGAATGTGATATCCACGTAGAAACATAAAGGTTGAACTTTAACGCCTATAGCAGTATTTTTTTGTGTTAACACAACACCTTTCGTTATTTATCAAACAGTTACCACATAAACTTTTTGTTTCAATATTCTTCATGTTCGCTTTTATTTGAAAACGTTCAGTTATAGATAGATACAAGCACTTTGATAAGTAAGTTTTTAACAAATTAAAACAAATTATTTTTGTTATGAATCACATTTGATTGAATTTTTTAAATGAATTCATAAATAAGATTAATAAGTCTATAATTTAATTAAAGTTAAACAAATTCAGGCAATTGAAATTTAAAAACCTTTACTTTAAGTCTAACTGGCTTATATACGTGAGTACACTAAGCAATGTTAAATTCTAAACAATGCAGAGTTCAATTATAGTTTACCTTTGAGCTAATCCGAAACATTTAACAGCGTTATTAATCGAAGTAACAACTTTATTCAGCCCAAATTGTTCAGATTTTCGGTAATCTTGATCTATTGTGTTTTGTGAGCGGCGTCTGACCGACGACCTTTAAATAGGGTTTCAAGATTGTGTTAGATTACATAAATTATTTGGCGGCAAGTATTGGGCTATCTCGAAGATATTTTGATATTATTGATGGTCGTTGCGTTATTAATACTTTCGAAAAAACTTTAACACAATAAATTATGTGAGATGTGGTCAATTTCGAGCGTTTCTTTTATTTGAATCTGTCTTCATCCAAACTTCTTCTTAAATATCACTTTAAATTAATCATCATAAACAGCTACATTATTAGGCCTATGTTGACTCTCAGTAATAAGCCTCTCTTAATAAACATTACTGAGTCTTATCTGCGGTTCTTCTCATTCAGTTTCGGCTTGCCTCTTTTGTAATTCGTCTCTCCACCTAGTCCATGGTGGTCCCATGCTATGTTTGCCAAGTCGTGGTCTCAACACATTTTAATAATGTTTGATATCATTTCCTCTTAGCATACCTCGTAGATGCCAAAAACCCGTAGATCAGCTACGAATTGCTACGTCATGCTACGATTATGACAATAGGACGGCACAGATTATATTGTGGCTTTCGATTGCTTAAATCAGCCACTCAATTGGACGGACATTAACTGTCTTTATTCAATCGAACGAACGAAGGACTCTTAGTCAAATAGTTGAGAGCAACGAAGAGGCTTGCCATCTTGTCAAGTGTGAGGGTGATGACATGCAAAGCGAAGAAGAGGGAAAAGTTTTGTAGAAAATGCCTACGACAGCGTCAGGCATAGCACGAGATTACATCACATAAAATTTGTTTAATGTATATCGCCTGGAGCATTTTGTTCAGCCGGTTTCAAAAAACGCTCTATAGCTGCAGCTCGACAAGATATTCAATATTATCCTTATTGACTCAATTAAAATCTTGATTCTAATTAAAAGCTTGTTTTTGACCAGCAGTGTCTAAATTCATTCGGACTGTTTTCATCATTGGGTGCAACATAAATTCGTCAAGTGTCATCTATTGTTTGATAGACTACAAACATACGATATTTATGTACTTGAAACGAGTCAAATCTAATTTTATCAAAATACACTAGGTCTATATAACTGTATTCTTATAAGTTTGCTATAAATTTACTCATTTTGTATTAACTTCCTCCGTTTTGGAGTTAATGTAATTTAAATTTTTTTTGTTTTTAATTTTGCTTAACTTTTCTTTTAGCTGCCAACCCTGCGAATATAACTTCTCATCAACGCCATTGTTAATTAATATTAGCCAGAGAACTATTCACAGTCCCAGTCGACAAACAAGAAAACTGTGGCAATACAAGTTTGACTCTAGAGATGACTTTTGCGGATGAGTTCGTAATTACGTAAGAGGGGGTTTCGTTGGATGTTTCGGTGCATTTGAATTTTGACTCAATATTTTTGAAGAATTGATCTGCTCGTTGGCTTAGTTGGGTAGCGTTCGCTTTCGGGCTGAAACACAAGTTGTGAAATGGAACATTAGTTCTGATGTATTATTATTTATATTGATATATTTAGAAAGGAAAAATTTATCGATTGAGGTGGGGTTTGAACCCGCGGCCATAGGGTGCCATGCCCTATTGCTCTAATTGCTGAGCTATTCAAGTCCTGCCTTAAGCGACGGAATTATACTTTCCTTATAACGTCTTACGGGGATGTGTGACGCCATCTACCGAAACAGTTTTTAGAAACTACTCTAACATTGCAGTTAGCTACACGTTGTGTTGATAACGTCCACCCAAATCAATAGATTTTTTATTTATATAGCATTAGCCATACTAGGCAGAATATTGATAAATTTAGAAAGGAAAAATAATCGCTTTATTTGTGGTTTGAACCCGATGTGTGAAATAAGTGAAATTTCTGCCATTAAACAACAAATATTTTAAACTTTGTGATATTATTTAAACTATGTGTTAAATCGCTAGGATTTAAAAGTTACAAGTATTATTGTTTATTTTTATTAACACATTCATATTAAATCAAATCTAAATCATTTATTCACATGGGCCCCAAAGAGGCACTCATGAAAGTTAATGACTCTACTATTTATTCGTAAAATTAAATACTCGGGAATAGTCCTGAGCACATACACACTAAGTACAAACATTTGTTCAAAGATGGATGAGAAAATAAAGGGCTTCTTACAGTGCTTATATTATGCCACGTACTATATTATCTATTTATGTTGGCTATCTTTTAAAATCAGGTACAAACGACACAACTATCTGTAAAACTATACGCTTCTTGCCGTGAACAGTCAGTGCATAGTTAAAAGTGTTATAATTCTTCTTTAGCCATATGAGATAAACATGGAAACATAAACTTTATATTACTTTAATTTGTTTTATCTTATTTTGAAGTTAGTTATATATACGCAAAAGCTTCAGAATCTGTCAAAAGTTTCATAAGCAAAATGGATCGTTTTCTATATTATAGAGATGGCCCATTACCCTACATTGTATAAGGCGTTCATTAGAGACCTGATCCTCATTAGTGTATTCGCATAGGCACGTTCATAATTCAGCTTTGTACTTTCAGTGGTCAAGCTATTTCGGTCATAAGCTGTTCCGGCCCGTTTAGCAATTAGGGCCCAAATAAAAGGCGGAGTTTGTCTAAAGTCCTTAAGCCTGTGCTTAATGTGAAAGGTCGCGTGACCTGATTAAGATTTGGACTTACTCCTATTGGATTCACAACTTACTACTTTTGTGAGAACTAAGACTTTTACTTATTCTTTCTAATTCTTTGTTACCCCACTGCGCGACAACCCCTGTATGTATATATGTTTGTTCCTTTGTAGCTTTATAGGATCAAACGCGTGGGCCGATTTTGATGATTCTTAATCGATTTGTCTCAATTGTGAAAGTGTCACTAAAGACATGACATTAATCAATATTTAATATGGTGACGGCACATGACCAAAATGCTGGGGTGTTTTTGGGGCAGAGGATAAGCCTTGCTGTACAGCGTGGTAATGCAGCAATCATTTTGGGCACTTTGCCGAACATTAAAGATAGTCTAAACCATCTTTAACCTTTTTATAACTTAAACATTTACATTGTAAATATAAGACTTGTTTAAGAATGTTTTTAAATGAATTTTGATACTCGATAAGTTTGGTTAAATGTTTTTATTAACGTATTACTATTTCGAACGAAAAATCCGCCATTGTGTTTTTTTTTAAAACACCTATCTAAGAACACTAGGGTTTTTATAAGGCAAATATAACGATACCTTAACTGTCTAAATCCATCCATTCATTAAGAAGATACGAGGTAATATTTTTTTTATAAATATACATACATACAAGATACGCGCGAAAACATAACCCTTCCTTGGCAGCCGGGTAAAAAGACAAAATAACTAACTAAATTAATATGGAACATGATCAAGTATGCGAGAGTTTAACATTTCTAAACGATGTTCAATACGTATGCCGATAAAATGGTACACTTGATGAGTTATCAAAGCAATTTGTTATATTTATTTATCGCTTAAAAGGCACACTATATATAGGGCAGCTAATATGAATTATTTAACTAAGGTAGCCAAATATTCAATAGCGGATTTTGAACTAAATCTCGAAATTAAATACGTAGCCTGTTTATTCTTTATCTTTATTAGAATATCTGAGCGTTTGGCGTGGGAAATATGACGGCTTTTATCATTTTACGGGGCTTATTTATGTACAACTAGCCGTGCCCTGCGACTTCGCCCGCGTTTATCAAGTTAAAAAGTAGCCTGTGTGTTAATTTTTTTTTTTTTTTTTATTTGTGACAGGCTAGTGTTTGACCACTATCTCACCTGATGGTAAGTGACGATGTGATCGAAGCTGGTAAACACACTAGACCTGGAATACGCAGGCTCTCAAGGATAACTGCCGGAACACCGTATTTGGCTTGTGTAAATCCGATTTTCAACCAAATCCGTTCAGCTTTTACAGCGTGAAGAGCAAACAAACATACTTACACATTTACACACAAACTTTCGGATATATAATATTAGTGTGAGGCTGTAATAATAATTGTACCTACGGCAATGTTTAATGGAGATGTAGGATGGATAAAACACACTATTCCGTAAAACAAACAGCCATAATAGATGTAACGTGAAATCGAATTATTGGTTGGTAATGCTGATATGAGCCTAATTTAAAATAACCCACGACTCTACGGGCTGTACAGTAGAAGGGGATAAATATTTAATGTGTCAAGCTACATTACCAGTAATGTAGCTGAGAGCAGAGCCGTAGGAAGAAAGCTTCGCCACCAGAGAGCTCTCTTTGTTGTTACTTTTAAAAATATGTAATGGGGAAGATTAGCCATGGAGATGTGTCATTACTTGTTAAAAGTATTAGAGGAAATAAGCTAAACATTTCCCTCGAAAGAGCTCTGTGTGTTGTTCCTTGTTAAAAATATAGGTGTGTCTAGTCACCAAGTCAAAGTCAAGTAAAAAAGTCATGATCCAGTCACAGTAAAGTCATGCCTTAAGAACTTCTATTAGAATTTCGGAATAATAATGAAAATCACGATGTATTTGAAAACTGTGAAATTTGCTCACGCTCGGTCAAAAACTATTAAAAGTTAATAATCCACTCAATAAAGAATCACAAGTTTTAGAAAATAATACAAAATCGTCCGACATTTTTTAGCTTTGGGCCAAAATCTGTGGTTAAAGTATTTGACAGTTTGGATCCCGTGCATACATATAGACATCCTTCTACATTCTATGGTTCCATTCGTAATTGATTCTATGATATTGTGGTATGTTGTGTTCTATGCCGCATTACGCTTGCGTGGTTAGATTGCGGTCTAATTTCTCCCTCTGGGAATCTATCGGTGTCCTGTCGGAGGGAACAAATAAGGTTTAACATACGTTCTATATATTTTAGTGCGGAAATGGAGTAATGAAAAAAAATCCTCATATGAGAATTAATTGTAGCCTTACACACAAACTTTCGCATATATAATATTAGTTTGAGTACCTTAAGCCTATCAAACCCAGCCGAAACACAATACATATCAGTCGATGAGCAGTTTCTACGGACTCTTACAGACGTCCATAGTATCATTAATACATTGTTACGAAAGTTGGATTCGAAAGTGAGACCATCCAATCAGGCTTACTACTACGAAGGCGCTGTCACAGATGCAAAATTATCTAAGATTATAAATCACAAAGAACAAAATTCGAACGTAAGAACGGATAGCGTCATGATGTAATTCGAGCAATCCGTCTTCGTACGACACTCGCTAGAGTAAACGCTGGCTAAAACTTTCCACGGTGGCACTCGCATCCAGAGTAATCGACAAAATATGTTTGTGCATGCAAGAAACCAGTTTTGTGCAATTTGTTAAAGTTTTCGAGAGAAGGCCCTCAGAGAATTGGCTGCAATTCAGAACGAGTGAAAATATAGAGATGCCATTGTCTTGAATACTTTAGCGTAATATATATTGTATGCGGTCTTTTCTACCGACTTCAAAAAGGAGGAGGTACTCTAGTCGACTGTTCCTTTTTTTTTGTGTGTTATAACTTCTTTCCACGTGAACCGATTTAGATATTTTTTTTGGTTGAAAGATGTTGCTTTCTAATTGGTCCCATTTAAATTTAATCAAGATCTGATCAGTAGTTCTTGAAATATCGTCAATATTGCGTGTTTTGTACATATAATCTGATCAAAGTACCGAAGATGAAGCCGTGAAGTCGGTTTTTTTTTTGATGACAAAATCTTGCTGAGGCACGAAGGAGTATTCTCTTTTTTCTGTTAAATAGCAATATATTTATTAGAAATACAAATATTTTATTTGAAAAATATATAAAACTTGTTAATTTTTTATCAAATGCGAACACCTACTCAGATTTCGCAAACGAAGTGCTATTGAAGCCAGCCAATATTTAACGTTGTGTTTATATTTCTACCGTTTCAAGCAATTGTTGTTTTCCTAAACAGCTTTATTTTTCCCCATTACAACCGAGCTTCCAAAGTTACACAACAATAAACAATAAACAATAAAAATCCGTTGTTTTTTACTACTGGCTTTTATCAACACAGAGTTTACATCAAATATAAATGTATTTTACAATATAATCAGAGTTCCGACTGTTGACCTTCAGTTAGGTACTGTAAACATTCGAATTGAATATAAAGGGTTTAGTTATAAACATATACATTGCCATAACAATGTCATATTTGTATAGAGATTTTCAACCGACTTCAAAAAAGGAGGATCTCAATTCGAATGTTTTTTTTTATGTATGTTACGTGATATATCCGCCAATTAAGAATTGATTTTGATGCTCGTTTTTTTTGAACTTTGCGATTCAATGATCTGTACTTTATTTATTAGCAATACTGCTAGTGAGCAACAGCTCTATCAGTGTATTTGTTGCTAATAGTGTCAACGCTAGCGGAAAAATAGCGTTGTCTTAGTTCCTTGGTCTTTAAATTTCCAGTGTATAGTTATCTTCTAGGCAAGCATCCTACATATCTTTGGCCTGTCGCCGAAGGTGATACAACGTTAACTATACGAGCACATAATGCAATAGTATTATCTGCGTTAGTGCTGACATTCATATAATAACAATAGGGTTAGATTCAGAAGGCAGTCCTCCTGGACACGGCACGCATTGTCAGGAGGTTCCTCACCCTGCAGCACTGACCTACCGTTACTATTGATTTAGACCTATTTTGTCCCGGGGTCTATCTCAAAAACGGCTTCACATTGAACTCTGAAACTTAAGTATAATATCTGTTATATCATGTACTTGAACAACAAATACAGAAATTTAACAATTAACCTCAAAAGTTTTTGTCTATGGGGCACAATGTAGGCGCGAGATTACAGTTCGGCGCGAACGACTAGTATTGTGGATCTACTGACCAAGACACAAGTGATAAAATGTCTAATTTGGTAGCTGAGGCCGCAATTTCATGTGAAATAAATTATTTTTAATTGAATCTAATGCTAGAAATAATAAGATAAAAATAACTTTCATTATAATTTAATTGATAAAAGTTGTTACGTAACTATCTGAAATTTATGATTATAAGTTGACTTAAGGGGTACGTCAATCCAAGCACCTTTTTTAACCACAGCCAAATATCCCCCGTATACTTTTGCACATAAAAGTGTATGTTGCGTAAATTACATCGTGGCGGTTACAGAAAGTCACACGCCTTCTTTGATTCTTTATGGTTTTATTCAAATATCGTGAAAACGCTCCACAAATTAAAAAAATAATAAGCCGTTGTCTAATAAATATGCGTACATGAAATAATTTTCACAGTGTTTTGATATAATATGGCGGAAGGAAATGGTTACAAAAAATACAAATTGATGTTATTTACATGAGATTTGATATTTTTCCTTTGTATTTATGAATGCTATAAATATTCTAAGAGGAAGGCATCATTTATCGTATCACACAAATTACGACGAATATTTTTATTTATCTGGTTTTATTATGAATGCCGAGTAAAACGTTACAAAACACGCGTTTTAGATGAAATTCTGGTATCACTACCTTAATGGATTTTTGTGGCCTGTTTTGATTAACCTACCAAATAGTATTGTACCTGGGTGTTTTAATTGTTTTGCTGCTGAACTACTGGCACATGAGCTAGTTACAAACCGTGTTACAGATGTCAATGCCCTCCGTTTGATATATACATTTTTTTGGATCATCTTTCATTCAAACTTCACAATGCTATACAATTGTGAACAGTTTACTTAAAATTTGATTTCGATATCTTTGAATACGAGCTATTACATTTGCATGGCTATGGTTTCCATTTACAATGAATTATATTCCTGACATAAAAAAATATTCGAGACACTTTCTGGAATTATAAATTATGTTTTTGAAAGAAATCACTTATCAGGGCACAAAATATTTATTTTTTATTTTTTTTACTTGTGACAGGCTAGTGTTTGACCACTATCTCACCTGATGGTAAGTGACGATGTGATCGAAGCTGGTAAACACACTAGACCTGGAATACGCAGGCTCTCAAGGATAACTGCCGGAACACCGTATTTGGCTTGGCGGCAGACTTTCAACTTGATGGCGGTAAGCTACTTTGGTAGCAAGCCAGGCGAGCAACTCACAAAATGCTCTACCACCTCTCAAATGTCACCTGATTAGCACCACCCGGGGACCACGTGTAGGGAGTCAGACTTAAGGGGTATCCTCCTACGGACGTGGGTGACTCAGCCCCCACGTCCGTAGGAGGATAATATTAAATTATATGCTAGGTATATGGCCATATATCCATATAGGATAGTTCATATAATTTATTTATTTTTCATTAACTTCTGTGCACAATCTCCGAAATTTTTTAACTATAGGATACTGATAGGCTTGCCACAGTTGCCACCATCCCTCGGTGACCGACCCTTTGCCTGGACTTGAACTTTATATATATACATATATATATATTACACGTGTCGTGTTTACAGTCATATGTAGGTAATGTATCCCTGCCTCCTTGGGTACGTATTTATATTCACCTCTAGCGAAATATTCAAAATTATAAACCGAAATAATTTTAACCGCTGTTATGATCAACAGAAATAATCCACGTTCATTTTCTGAGTTCATAGACCTCTGAGCTTTCATTTAATACCTATGAGATGAATAGAGAGAAATTACTCCCGACAATGTACGTGAAATTGTTATTATTTACTCTATTGCGATGCATGTGGAAAATGTTTCTATTTTCATTTTCTGTATGCTATTTTTTATGACTTGCTATATCATGAACTTATTCGTATTAAGTTTTCTTAACATTCGTTGGGATGTTTTATTATACACGATAAGCAAAGTTTGCAATAAAATATCTTACCTGAAGGAAAGCGATAGTGCCTTTATTCATTTTGATCTTGAATAAACTCATAACTATACAATCAGGGGAACAAAGAAGCGGTCAATGTTCTTTTACTCTGCGGACGATAAATGTAGAAGCGAAACGCTTTGAGCAAATGCTAATAATAGGATTCTACTTTTGTCTACCATGAAAAACGTCCAAAGATGGAAAGGGCATAGTAGAATTGGTTCGTGTAATTCCTGTCCTAATTCTCCGTAATGTAAATGATAGAATACCGATAGGCTAGCAACCATACGTCGATTACTGAGACTCAGCTTGGATCCACTAACTATGCACTAACTTGACGTGATTATTTATGAATTAATTTTGGAGTTGAGACGTTAGGACCTTGGAGACCGGGTGCCAAAATAGTATATTATAAAGATTCATCAAGAGTCACGTCTATAAACCGTGCTCGACTGTAACAAACTGTCTCGATAGAAGACTTGACAAGTTTCAGCCTCCAGATCAGGCTGGGGGCAGTCTTCTCTTCGTCTATCCCACAGTGCGTAAAGACCAACGTCTTTAATGCATGCGTTCTGCCTGTTATGACATACGGAGCTGGAACGTGGACACTGACAGTAGGACTAGTCCACAAATATAAAGTTGCTCAGCGGGCTATGGAGAGAGTTATGCTCGGTATTTCTCTGAAGGATCGTGTCCGGAAGGTGATCTGACAGAGAACTAAAGTCACCGACATAGCTCAAAGAATTAGCAAGCTGAAATGGCAGTGGGCTGGCCTCGTCTCTAGAAGGGCGAATAACCGCTGGAGTAGATGAATACGTGAGTGGAGACCGCGACTCGGCAAACGTAGCACAGAACGCCCGTCAGCCAGGTGGAGCGACGACCTGCGAAAGGAGGCAGGCAGAAACTGGATGAGAAGAGCCGAAGACCGGGCTCAGTGGCGTTTAATGGAAGAGGCCTATGTCTAGCAGTGATTCATCAATATGGTCAGACCAACACGTGACTAAATGGCTGGTTTTTTTTTTTGCGGATTAGCTATATGGTTATTAGATTAAAAAAGTAAAAATGTAGGGTATGTTATATTCCAGACTGCTAAACCAAATAATTATTGATTGTTTATTTTAATAACCTGCGTTATAAAAATCCAAATTAGTTTATCATCAGTTTTTGCGTGATTTAATAACTAACATATTTATATACTCGTATGATTGATCAACAAACATCTAAATATTGTATTAGTATAGTACTTGTAAAGTTGGATTGGATTTAGGCGTATATTTGATTTTCTGTTTTTTTAAAAGATATAATTCTGTTATTGCAATAATAAATCTTTGTTTCAGGTACGTACGGGTAATACCATAACGAGTGCACAAATGGTATGATTTAGCAAATAAGGTCCATAATACATGGGTACTACATACAGCTAAAACTGATCGCATTAGCAACTTGACGTCAACTACTGCGCATATAGTGATTTTCGATTTTACCTTCTGTGTGAGAGAACATCGTGTGACTGCATCATTGTTTGTCTTAATAGGAAACTGATTTTAGAATCTCATCATTTGAATGGGACGTTTAGACGACTCATATGCTGAATTTATCGCAACAATTATATTATAAGATTGTCAATAAAACTGATTTGATTTTGAAAATATATATGTATATATATAAATATATATATATATATTTCCTAAGAAAGAGCGTTGACACACACGTATTACAGTCAAACTTACAACATATTTATATTTTTTTATTAATTCTGCATTTTTTTTAGGCTTACGTTTTAGGGTCTTTTACTTTTCAGTCAAGATAAGTGATTTTTTTTGACAGCCTCTGATTTCTATCTCGCCTGTCATGCGGGTAGTTAATGATGTGGTCAAAGATGTGGAGTGACAGTGTAACATCAGTTGGTAGGTTTGGTAAATACAATTAAATTATCATATCTTTTATTTATTTATTTTTTGCAAATTTTTTATTATAAGTAATATTTACACTATGGGAATCTTAATATTGAATAGCTCTGACAATCATAGCTATGAATATATTTAGTAACTTAGTTCTAGATAACCGTATACTTCGTATATCTTAGTCGTTGTAGAATTGTAGTTATTGGCCTCGATTCTGATGTACACTCACTAAATTAAATTTAAGCTATCCCTGTCTCTTACAAAATAAAACACAAGACAGAGATAGCATGCATTTAATGCTGTCACGCTAGTTTAACAATTAAAATATGAACAGCAGAAACAGAAAGGCGCTTGTTTTTAGTCAAAACCAATACAACACATACTCGAGTAAGCTTGCATAGACATCTAAGTTCTGACTAACTTGACAGCAAAGCAGTATGCTATCTCTGTCTTGTGTTCCTATTTTGTAAAAGACAGGAATAGTTTAAATTTAATTTAGTGAGTGTACATCAGAATCGAGGCCAATAATAAATTATGTTTAAATCATAAACACTGCTAATGACTCTTTATATATCAATTCAGAAAAATACAAGGTATATTCTTAAAAAATATGACTTTTTTTTCGATTGATAGACTTGCATTTGGCCACTATCTCACCTTATGGAAAGCTACCTGATTAATGATGTTTTACTCGTATTCTCTCCTCATTCGTCTACGTTATTCCACTAATGTCATAAAACATCCATAAAGAGAAGGTAATGAACACATAAATATATGATTCCCCGCCCGATTGAAAACAAGTCGAGTCCGACATAAACAAGGTGCCCAAAAATCTCACAGAGTGAAAAACAGATGCTTGCATTTCTGAACGAGATGAATATTTTATGTATCATCTCGCAGTCCCGGCGAAAGATTTATACGGAGAGAAATCTCGAGTTTACGGCGTACTCTTAAATGTCTCGATATATTTCTAGGGATGCCGTGCAATATTTACGTGAGTGCATGCCGAAGTGTGGTTGAGAACTTGAGATATACGAGTTGCGTTTTAGACGGATGGATTAATTGATATATCGTTGGAATAATTATCAAACAAAATATTATAACTGTGTATACATTGGACTATATATGCAGTGACTATGTATCACTAGAAACACATATTAAAGAGTTCATTGTAATTAAAGTAAGTCAAAATTTATTCATTTCAATAAATGTTGACTTACTTAAATTACTGTTCATTTGAATAAATGTTGACTTACTTTAATTACTGTTCATTTGAATAAATGTTGACTTAGGTATTTTAATTACTGTTCATTTGAATAAATGTTGACTTAGGTTCTTTAATTACTGTTCATTTGAATAAATATTGACTTACTTAAATTACTGTTCATTTGAATAAATGTTGACTTAGGTACTTTAATTACTGTTCATTTGAATAAATGTTAACTTACTTTTATTACTGTTCATTTGAATAAATGTTGACTTACTTTAATTAATGTTCATTTGAATAAATGTTGACTTACTTAATTACTGTGAACTCCTTAATAGGTGTTTCTAGTGGTCCATAATAACTGTATATATAGTCTTATGTATACATACATAGTTATAATAGTCACCTGAGTTAACAAAGTGGCATTATATATTATTCATATGATATGTCCTTGGAATCATGTTACCTGGGAGAATCCTGGTATTAGTAAAACGCGAAGGAAATACTTATTTTAATCGTCATATTGAGTAATTAATTTTTGGCTTATACTTGTTAACACTTTGTTAATGCTTTAGAATATTTTGATAATAATAATAAAGCATAAGAGAGCAATAATAAAAGCATCTAAAAGTATTATCATTCGAGTTTGATTTATTTCGATCTATTTCATCGAAATATAAATTCGTTCTGAATTTAAACGTGGGAGCAAGCAGTTTTTTTTTTTGGATACGCGGTGATTACCTAGACGTTGTGTTTATATAGGTAAACAATTTTTGCAATAATCAGAAGCGTTTTAAGGAAATAAATCAGAAGGCCCATATATCAATTTTGGTAGATCAATTTCCATAAATTCTCTACTAAGTGACATTAAGATCGGTCTTGTTGTAAAGCCATGAAAAGTTAACAAACAGATAAATAGATCAAAAGAGTTATGTTCGGACTTAAAATGGACTGCCCGTTGGTTAAATTGGGTGAGCATTCGCCTTCTAGACAGGGGTATCGGGTTCGATTGTGTCCGGCGGGAACACAAGTTTTCTCCCATTGATAATTTGTGTTTCTTATTCTGGTTGTGTGTGAAGTGAATGATTGCGGCAACCACGACACAAGTCATCGAACTTAGTGTGGGGCTGTGAGTGTGAAAGCGTTTACGTTTATATTTATGTTTATAATAAGTTAATAGACTATAACTAATAACATGTTTTGATTTTAAGTAGACGAAAATAAGATGAAAGAACTTCATAGCACTATTAGTTCTATTTATACCTTTACCGAAGATAAAATACTTTTGTGTCGGATTATTTTAAAACCAAACTTATTAAAAAAAATACTTAAGTTAGAGTTTGTTTTAAATAGTTTAGGTAATATCTCGGGACTTAATCGCGCTAAAAACTATTTTTATTTACCTCGACGTCAGTCTTCCATGTCGTCGAGACCATGGCCAATGCAACTCGGCCGAAACGTCGAGACCATGGCCAATGCAACTCGGCCGAAACGTCGAGGTAAATCAAAACAGTTTTTATCGCGATTAAGTCCCGATATATGTCCCTAAACTATGTGTTCGAATCGCGAAAGTTTAAAAAAGTTTGTTTTAAAATTTATACTTTTTAAAATGACGTAGTGATAAAAACCTGTAGTATAAATCCTAAAGCAGACACTGATAAAATCCGTGATATCTATTCCGATTGTCGGATGAAAGGATCAAAGCCAATATCCGGACGTACTTTCCATCTCTAGTATCCACTCTGTGTCCAATGAATCGACACGCCGCAGAGCTATTTGAGTACCTCGATATTTTATGTGTTGCATTTTTAAATTTTTCTATGAATTTCATTTTGATTCGTATTTCTTTTCATTTTTCTGAATCATATATTGACGCGCATTGGTAAATGTTTTCTTTGACTAGAAGACTAAAGGGGGTAAAAAAGTAATGTAAAAAGCAGTTTGATAACACTTAAATACTAAATGCCGATTGCTGAGTGGATGTATTTTGTATCAGGTTTAGGTAAGCTTTTCTGAGTGTTTTATAGAAAATTTTTATTGATATTGTAATAGATACAATATCAATAAAATTATTAGCTTGGCTTAGTGGGTAGTTCTCTGCCCTCTGCGCTTTGTGTCCTGAGTTCGATTCCCGGTGGGAGCACAGTTTTCCTTCCTACGGGACATTTGTGCTTCTGGTTCTGGCTGTGATTGTGTATATATGTTTCCGGCATCTATAATATAAATCTTTGGACTTAATGTGGGGCTGTGAGAGTGAATACGTCATTTTTTTAGTTAATTTTATAACATACTTTATATAGACTTATTATTGGGCACAATACTGAAGCCTTAACATAACTGAGATAATAATTTCTCTCAGTTAGATTGCTAACTAATTACATTTTCAGGAACAATGTTCGCTGCTATTTCGCCACAAGTGTTAATTAAATTATATAATTTCTTAAAAACATTAAGCAATTGAACATTTGGACAAATGGGGATGAATACAACGGTATATTTTTTAGATTTCGTTTCAATCGAGCTGCTGTGCCTGAACAAACGAATGTACCTTCACATCCATACATATGCCACTAAAATCATAAAACTTCATTTTGCTTTACGTTTTCGAGTGAAAGGCGTGTGGCTGTAGCGGACGTCCAATACTCACTAGTATTCAGTAAACTCCCTTTAGTACTTTATACTATTCCGAAATAGATAAGGAATATCTAAATATTCAATTTTTAAGCGAAATAACCAATAAATCCTTTGTAGTGTATTAATGTGAGAAATGATATCTTCGCAAATTGAGCTCTCTTATCACCATAATAGAATCGAATTATTTGAAAAATATTGTAAATCGAGTAATCAGTTTCGTCATATGAACTGCCCGTTGGCTTCGTTGAGTGTAGAACGTATTGATATATGATTATGTGTTAGTTATACATACATATGTAAGTAGTATATTGTATTTGTCAAGCCGAACCAAACTCAATGGGTTAATCTTGTTTAATTCAGAAGTTCCTATGGCCATCTTCCGTCTCCATCATCAAGCCAGCTCCATTGTGTGTTGTTTAAATATATGTATTTTTTATTAATTATTTATTTTTCAAATTGTTTGATCTAGTTTATTTATTCTAAAATCTCATTTTTTTATTTATTTTATGTACGCGTATCTATTAGCTGCACGCCCAAACACTTTTCTTACACGCCCAGGAAAGCTGGTAGATAATGCTTCATAGCATTAAGCTATTCCTTGTACACTTTTTTGTGCTAAACTATTAAATAAATAAATAAATGTACATCTGCCTTCTAAGCAGAAGATAATTCTAATCGTCTACCACATCGACGCTTACCATCAGGTGAGATAGTGGTCAAAAGTTTGCCTATCATGATTAAAAAAAATAAAGAACATCCGATTGGATTCCCGGTAGGTACAAGTTTTCTGCCTTAAGGGAAATTAATGTTCCTGGTTCTGTGTTTGTGTGTGTGATTGGAATGTTTCCGGCACACAAGTCATCGAACTTAATGTGGGGCTGTGATTTTGTAAACAATGTACAATATAACAAAATATTGTACATGTAACATTTTTAATTTTGCAAAGTCACATTAATAACGTACCTACACATATTCTGCGTATTCTATGCATGTCTGTGTTCCAAAACACACAACGGTTAGCTAGAAACAAACCGCAAAGCCCTGCTAAAATATTAAACTATTTGAGACGGGTATACAGCACAAATTTACGCGTATTTAGGTACCGTCGTTTTAGGCAGGCAAGGCTTATTTACGCAAAACGATAGGGTAATCACACTGTCTAAAAAACAATATGATTATGTTAGTATTATTCTCTTTTTTTGTTAATTAGGCGAAGTTAACAAAGTGCGCATTAAAATTTCAATTCGTTGGGAACGAGATTTTGATTCGTTAGCAACATCAAAGGAAAGTTTTCATAATTCAAGTTTAATGTATAACCCACAGTTTCTTCATAACTTGTTTAATTTAAGTAAAAATCTGCAAGCTTGATAGTTCAGAAACTCATAAACTGCACTCGTTAATGTTCTGAAATTGGCAGAACCGTTTTACTTTCATCCTCTTTTTAAGTGTCTATTACCAAAGCTTTCCATAATACATCGTAATATCATAATTAAATATTTACTCTAAAAAACTATTTTCCAAAACTTAATATTTGAGACCGCACTTGGTAAGCCGAGATTCTCCTGAGACTTAAGTAATCAACAAGTAAAACTTTAAAAAGCGTTTTCAAATTCAAGCTTTTACCAGGTGGAAATAAGAAAGGAATAAAAAGTTATACAACCAGGGAACTTGTCAAGCCGAACCAAACTCAATGGGTTTATCTTGTTTAATTCAGAAGTTCCTATGGCCATCTTCCGTCTCCATCATCAAGCCAGCTCCATTGTACCATATCATTGTATTGTCACCGATTATAGGTACATAAGTACACCAAATTTAAGTCCAATCAGACATCGGGATGTGGGTCTAATTTAGATTGCAAGATTTGATTACAGACCGACAAATTCTACTTCTAGATTGTAATAATTCACATTTCATTCAATTTATTTATAAAAGTTTCGTAAATTTATGTTATTTTATAGTTGCATGTTGTTACGTGCAACTTTTATCGCAAATTTCCATTTAGCGTGCACTCGACTTGGATTTTATGTATTGTTTGCAAAATAATTGGATTGTATGACCGTTAATAAATGAAACAATAAATTGGCGCTTCAATTTATTTGAGACGGCTTAATCAGCGTCGGTTGTGGAAGTGACATGTAATTATAATAATGTCTTTTATTGATTCTTACTAGTAATTAACAAAATTTATTGAAACGTAAAGCGTTAAAATAAAAAGTAAATATGGCTTGAGTAAACTATTATGGTTGAGATACCGTTCATTCGGACGAAACGTTTCGCGTCTTCGTTCATTTATAGAACAGCAAAAGAATGGAACGCTTTGCCTTCGTCTGTGTTTCCCGAAAGGTACAATTTGGGTGTTTTCAAAAGTAAAGTGAATAGGTATTTACTAAGCAAGCGTGCTCCACCTTAGACTACATCGTCACTTTCCATCAGGTGTGATTGTGGTCAAAAGATTGCTTAGTCTGTATTAAAAAAATATATATATGAATTTGGGGTTTTGTTTATATAATATGTACGTTACTTTAAGGAACTTTACGTCGTAGCTGTATCAACCGAAAGATAATAGAAAACATACTGTGGTGGGTAAAACTATAAAGAATAGACAAAATCAATGACCTGATAAGATATTAATGGTAATTATATATCAAGGAAAAATGTAACGAAAAAAAATACTAATAAAACCAAATAAGAGAATCATCACGACATAATATTATCATTGCAATGTCGAATGACAACGATTAATATATAAGAGTCAGATACATACAGGTTAATTTAGTTGTATCATTGAACATTTCAAGATTATGTATATAAACTAGCTGCGCCCCGCGGTTTCACCCGCGTTGATAATGATGAAAAGTGATGATGATGATGATGATGAAAAATAGATGTTGGCCGATTCTCATAGATACCGGATAAGCACAAAAAATTTCATCAAAATCGGTCAAGCCGTTTCGGAGGAGTATGGCAACGAAAACTGTGACACGAGAATTTTATACATTAGATTTTATTGTGTATTTAATTGCGATAAAGTTTGTAATGAAACATACCCTATATACCCTTAATACCATCTTCAAAGAAACATTTTGCGAACTTTGTGATAAAAGCGTATTCGAATTAAGAACGCCCTCATTTCCTGTTCGACTTATATTAACGTCTCTAATCAAATGTAGGACATTCTGACGAAAGTGACATAATTTAATTTGCCTGACCTACTTTGTAGGACTCCCTTTGCACACCGATATTACGTAAAATATGGTTATGGAAACCGACTATGGAACAACAAACATGTGAAAACATACTAAGTGTGGGTATGTCAGGCAGCCGCACTGACAATTTCTTACACATATTTACTTAACAAGAACCAACGTACAAATGAAACATAATTTGTACGTTTGTACCAACTGAACCATAGATTTGATATAACAATATCAAATCTATGGTTCAGTTGGTCAGGTTTTTAATGGGTTTACTCTAAAGTCAGTCCAAATATCAAGCTTATTTTACAATAGATTAGATATTACATAAAAAAAGATTTTATTCTTTGACTGGTTATAAAGGTTTAAAAAGATAAAGAGAGCCCTCAAACTGGCTACATGTGTAGGCATAGGTTTGCTTTATGGAACTTTGAGTATGGAACCCTAAAAAAGTTGGTTTTGTTGCATAACCTTATGAGAAAGCAGAACCTAGGAAATTCAAAGGGGAGCTTTTTCAATTTTTCAAAGTATTTTATGTTATAAACTGGACAAACTTACCTAGCTGTCTTGTATATTATGGTTTAAATCTGATTGACCAGTTCCAGGTGCAAAAACTGATTATGTCTACTTCAAGTCTTTTAATAGATAACGGTGCGATTATTTTCTATATAAATACATTTTTAAGTTATGTTTATCTGTACACATTCCGACGAAGCCCTTGATTACAGAGCTGTCAGCTTGTTAAATAATTATAAGTAATTTGATAAGTGTTATTATAGGTACAAACTTAATGTTAGCTTTAATTTATTATAATGTTCCATGTTTTTTTTATATTAAAATTTTAATTTACATCAACGCCACTGAAGGTATTTGAAAATCGTGTTAATTGAGATATAGCAAATAAATCCAAGAACTATATTACGGTATATTAAGCTCAAAATTTATATATTTCCTAAAACTATATACATCTATACAGCTAAGACTCTAGACACATACCAGGTAATAAGCTTAAAAAAAAAATAACAACAGCCTAAAAATATATTGCAGCACTTGTACTGCATACTTTTTTGAATTGAATAAGCGTAAATCACTTGATAAAAGTGATTGCAATAAAACTTAGAATAAAATCTGTCCAAGAAAAAATGATTTACTTATCAATTCATCACGTTTTATTCAACTCAAAGAGAAATGCGTAGCTAGTTTTCAATGATATCTAATATCTTCGAGTTTTGAAACGAGTAGAGATAAAAATTACTCGAAGATTTAATTCAAATGTCGCGATTCGTCGTAAAATGTCGTACCATAATTCGCCTTTCGTTTTTCATTTTCGAAATCAAAAATAATTTTATAGCTGCGTAATTGGGATTTCGCCGCGAAAGGACTTAGCGAGAGCCCGTCGAATTCGTCCTTAATGGCATCATAAGCGGTTTGCGCCGGTGGAATAGGTATCCAATTTATTTCGACGAGATAACGCCTTGTTTTGGAAATTAAATGAAAATATTGAAAGTTTCGCGGACGGAATATACCTAAATGTAAAATGTATACCTATAATTTTACCACAATATATAAAGATATTAACTCTACCATAAAATTTTTGGGTTATTAGCTAAATATCGATTGTTCGGTGCTAATCTTTGTCAAGACACTAAAATTATATAAACTTCTATGCAAACACATCCTCAATTATTCAAGAAAGTGCTTTTAAATATGCTTCTACTAAAATACTTCTGAAAAAGAAACATAATATATACTACCACCTTCTTTATGATTGACATCAAGGTACCTAATTAAAACATAATTTGAAATAGGTAATAAATGATAAAGGATTCAATTGAAGAACTTAAAGCAGCTATATGTAATTAACAAATCTTGTATATACTTTACCTACCGTGAAATTATTTAATGTGAAAAAATAACGGGTCTACTCGTATACCTATAATTATAAAATTTTACAAACTGTTTCTGTTAACCTCGTACAGAATATTAGAACATTGGTGAGTTCCTATGTACATTTTAACTTGCCACTATTTAAAATACTATTTGATATCGCCTGACATTAAATTCATTACTTTTTGCATGCACAGAATAGTGGTAAAAAGTATTTTTTCTCTAACCAGCCATAGAGTTTACTTCGTCAATATAAGAGTATTTCACAAAACATACCTATTAATTACATTATATTATTTTAACATTTTACCGAAATTAAAGAGAAACAAAAACTCTGATGCAGTATAAATATATTTATAAGTTGCGAGAGAGTGATCTTTTTTACAATTTTAATCGTCATATAGCTGTGTTATGTTATATATGGAAAAATCTTAACTTTCCTTTGTAACATTGGAAATAATTGCTTTGACTATCATCAAACTAATTCAAGTTTAATTATCCTTCTCGGTTCCCTCAACAACGCCCTCTACTTACATCTATCTGTGCAATTAGCCTCTCATTTCATATGAACGCGATGATTATGTCATCTAACCCGGCCTGTGCTTAATATGTACTATCTTAACAAGCACAGCTAAGCATACACGGATTATTATGATTCAAAAGCACGTTTCAAAGCTACCGCACAGAGCTTGCGGGCTCCGAGAGCGTTATCGATTTTCCGTAGTGAGGGAAAAAGGGGAGAGGGGAAAGGGGGAGGCTCTCAGCTGAGCACTGAGAGGGAGATCGCCCCTCCCCACACCCCTGTAAACATAAACACAGGCCTCAGTCTCCAGGATCGACATCCGCCGAGGTGAAATAACTACACTGAATATTTATGAAGCCTTCGTATCAGGGATTAAGAATCGACTTTTCTAGGTCATCAATTCGAAAGGCATTTGGGATGGGACGAGGACCTTTTGTCTGGGCAGTGATCGAAAGATTGGGATGGATAAGTAATTTTTAAACATGTTTTGGAGATATTTTTGTCACAATACATACAAATGTATATAGTAGGTTCCTACTTACCAAATAATAAAAAATTTACACCTGTGTCTCGTGTCCGTGTTACGTATTTAACCGACCAGCCAAGTGGTAATTAAACCATTACTTAACGACTACTTCGAAGTTTCTAATTAAGTTTTGGTTTAAAAGGATAAACTTAGGTACGATACTTTTTTAAGAAATGAAAACTGAAAGGTATTTTTTTCAGTTTTTACAGGTAAAGAACTTACTTCCTACGTTTGACTTTGTTTAAAGATGTTTTGCTTCCACATTCATTGAGCGAAACGCAAAGGAATGGAACTCTTTGCCTGAGCCGGTGTTTCCTGATGAGTACAATATGGGAGTCTTCAAGTCACGAGTGAATAGGTTTCTTCTAGGCAAGCTTGCTCCGTCGTCGACCACATCGTCGCTTGCCATCAGGTGAGATGGTGGTCATAAGTTTGCTTATCTCGAATAAAAAAAATTTTGTAGAAACAGCGGTTTTTTTAAGTAATCTGCATACCTATATGAAATTAATAATTTTATTTTTAAAGCAAGTAACAACACAGTACTCACATATGGTAGTCCTCATTTTGGGTTATTACAAACAAAATATTATTTTATCTTTGATATGTGAGCGATGTATACCATCTCATTTGATGATAAGCGATGATGTAGTTGAGAATCGTATACACGCTTGGCCTATGAAGTCGAATCTCAAGGATGCTTGGATCCAGTGATTACAAAAATACCTCGTTCATTTTTTACATACACACGACATTTGTTTTTATTATTATTGTAATATTAAAGTATACTAATAATGTGATTGATGAACCCTGAGGTACGAGCCCCTTCATTTCTTTCCATGTAAAAATTGGGGAATATAATAAAAATAAAAACGCTGTCACACTCACAGCCCTACAGTAAGTACGATGACTTGTGTTGTGGGTGCCGGAAAGATTCACATCACACACAAAATCAAAACCAGAACCAGAAACACTATTTTTCCTTGGAGAGAAAATTTGTGTTCCCGCCGAGAATCGAACCGGATACCCCTGCTTGGAAGGCGAACGCTCTCCCAACAAGCTAACGGGTATTTCAAAATACTCAATGAAAATTAATTTTAAATTTGTTTGTTGTTTACTATATTTCAAACAATTTAATATGATTAAAATACTCGATAGACAAGTTTTATTAAAAATGTATCTAAATCCAAAAAGATAATAAGGGTTACGCCGAGTTTAAGTAGAGCAGCACATTAAAAAAAATCTAGGTCGAGTGGTCCTAACTGCTCACTTAATTGTAGAGCCGATTTAATAGGTACGATTTGTACGCTGTGTGTTAGTTAAATCTACTTTTGTAATACATTAATATATTTATTTTAAATATAGGCAGTACAAACATACTCCTACAAATTATTAAAATAAACAATCGATTATAATGCTGCCCGTTGGCGTAGTAGGGTGCGCGTTCGCCTTCTAAGCAGGGGTAACAGGTTCGAATCCAGCGGTTTCCTCCCCAAGAAAAAAATGTGTTTCTGGTTTTGGTTGTGATTGTGTGTGTGGTGTGAATGCTTCCAGCATTCTCAACACAAGTCATCAAACTTAAGGACTGTGAGTGTGAAAGACTTTATGTTTCAAAATAATATGATTTAAAATCACAAAAAATGTTGTTCCGTTAGTTACACTTATTGAGAGCCAGTTATTCAAGGCCTAGTATGTTTACCATCCTCGACCACATCATCACTTACCATCACGTGAGATATTAGTCAAACGCTAGCCTAACACTAATACTATAAATTCGAATGTATGTGTGTGTTTATGTGTATGTTTGTTTTATCTTCTCGCTGTAAAAGCTAAATAGATTTAGATGAAAATTGAGATATACATAGCTTATACCTAGGATTAACACATAGGCTATTTTTTTACTTCTTTTTGGAAACGAACTTAACTCGGGGCGTGGCTTGTAAGATATAAAACAAAAAACTACTATTAAAAAACGTTAAGTTGAAATTAAACTACGTACTAAAATACGTACATCTATTTGTTTGTAGGTCGATGTATACGTACTTAGTTTTTGTACATGAAAACAAATATACTTTATTTATTTATTTAATAGTTTAGCACAAAACAGTGTACAAGGAATAGCTTAATGCTATGAAGCATTATCTACCAGCTTTCCTGGGCGTGTAAGAAAAGTGTTTGTGCGTGCAGCTAAAAGATACGCGTTTACAAAAAATTATGAGATTTTAGAATAAACTAGATCAAATAATTTGAAAAATAAATAAGGAATTAAAAATATATATATTTAAAAAAAAAACAAAATATTCATTTCGATGATTTCTAAAACAAAAAGCGCTCCGCGTGGGATTGGTAAAAAATATTAGTTCATCTCCTTCTAACTGAATAAATATAAGTACAGTATATTGAAGCACTTTCCTTATATAAAAAACTTAGAACTATAGATTATACTAATATAATAAATCCGAGAGTTTGTGAGAAAATGTGTGTGTAAGTATGTTTGTTACATCTTCACGCTTTAACGGCTGAATGGATTTGGATGAAATTTGGAATGTATATAGCTTATACTTCGGATTAATACGTAGGCTACTTTTTAACTTGATAATAGCGGGCGAAGCAACGGGGCACAGCTAGTTATACATTATAAGACAAACTAACACATTATATTATTATTGAACACTAGCAATCCACCTTCGCGCGTGATCTACATCCGGTGGATTAAAAAAAAAAATATATAAATTAAATAGTATGCTTTGTTCTTATCAAAATTATATGTACAATTTATTGCTACACAATCCCGCTCTAGCTTTAAGCTTTATTAATTTTGGTCCACATATCAATGGCCTAATTAACTGAATAGCTATTATAAGGATTAATGTCGTAGTTACGATGTGTGAAATAATGCAGTTATAACACAAAATTCATAGCATGGCATAAAACTGTACTACATACTGGTACTTACTATTTCTATAACAGCGTCATTGCCATTTTTCTGCCCTCATTCAACACGTGGAATTGACACAATGTGTTATCTGTTAAAACCATGTTGTATAGGATTTGGCTTGACGTTTATCACCGGGTGCCTGCCTGACGCTAACCCTTCTGGGAATGTTAACGTAGAACACAGGAGCCTTGTTTGAATCGTACCACGTGCAGAACGGATTGGACGGCTAGACGTAATTCCGTCATTATTTGCTTTAAGTATTATTCTAATTTATATCACGTCAAATGCGACCCACCTCGGCTTTGCACGGGTTAAAATTTCCGGTGATAGAAAAACCAAACAGCAGATGAGATACGTCAAATGTTTGCTTACGTTAGATAAAAACAAAAAGCAAAAAATAATTGTCAAATCGGTGAAGCCGTTCTCAATGATCGTTCATACATATCAGTAATTAGCAATCTATCTATATATATCATGTGTTTTAAAAAAAATACCTTTTTATATTTTATTTATTCTATTTATTGACTATCGTACAGGTGCGTGTCGCAAGAGCTGTATTTCTTTCACCGAGAGTACCTATAGGTTGATTTGTTACGTAATAGTTTGTCGAAGGAATTTAAATGAATTCAAAATGGAAATAAAAACATAACCAATATAATAATATATTCCATACCAGCACCGCACATCTAATCAATGTTGATTACTATGTTGGCAATAGAATCAGAGTGCGTTACCGCAATGCGTGGTGTGATTATGCCATTTAATGCGACAATCGCTTTGATTTAACTAGTTTTAGCTATCTCTTGTTTAAACTGAATAATAATGAGAATTAAGGTTTACAAATATGCATTTAAAATCGGTTAAAACGTTGTATGGAAAAAATTGAAAAAATATTTTTATATTAATTGTAACTACTTTAGGGAGCAACACATACAGCCGCCATTTTGTTTTTAAAATGAAAGCCTTTACTCTTTACACACCCTGTACTTTATAATTGGTTTATTAGTTTGGACGATGTGTTCGAACATATCGTACACTAGCCATGCCCCGCGGCTGCGCCCGCTATTATCAATTTAAAAAGTAGCCCTTGTGTTAATCCTAGGTATATAATCTATTTACATTCCAAATTTCATCCAAGCGTGAAGAGGGAACAAACATACTTTCACACTTACACACAAACTTTCGGATTTATAATATTAGCAGGATAGTTCAGCTGTTGGCATAGTTGTGTGAGCGTTAGCTTTTTATCGGGTTCGATTCCCGGCGGGAACACAAGCTTTGTTCCCAAGGAAAATTTGTGTTTCTGGTTCTGGTTGTGATTGTGTGTGATGTAAATGTTTCCTGCACCCACGACACAAGTCATCGAACTTATTGTGGCGCCGTGAGTGTGAAAACGTTTATTTATTTTATTTATATATACAATACATACGGTGCTAAAATCATAATTCTCCTTTTTGCCGTAGTTGGGTAAAACAAATTCAGTACAGTTGTCCTAAAACTAACCCAATACTTCATTTCATGTATTTGTTGTGAATTTTAGGCATTCTGGGTTAGTTGCTAAGCTCTGGATAAATTTCGACAGTGCATGCACATTTTCGTGAGTAAATTACTTCTATGCCGCAAGTATGCCGATATTCTATAGCTCTACGATTGCGTGCAGATGTACCCTTTCAAATCTATTTAATATTAAGTGAAGTGCATTAAATTTATGCTACTCATAAATCGTAGTTTCATATTACTGCTAGATTATATTGAGGCAATAAAAGTTCTTTAGAGTTCTAATATTGGTCTCGTAAAGTGCATTTACGAAATAGAGCACCATTGTATGCCTTGAAGATATATATTTCTTATTATTATGTTTTTACGAGTACTTTTAAACTTGTTTGAACTTGTTAACGGTTTGTGCTCACACATTATACGCTTTATACGGCTCTATACGCTAAAACAGCTGTGAAAGGATTTGATTCAGTTGAGAACAAATTTTCTTACCATATTGGAAAACGTTTCTTGTTCTGGGTGTAATAGTTACTATATATAAGTATTTTTAATGCATTTAATCAACAGTTGATGGATCGAATTTTATGAATCTGCCAGTAGAGTCATTATCTTTCATGAGTGCCTCTTAGGGGCCCATGTGAAAAACTATTTTGTATTTGAATTTGATATACCTACATTGACGAAAACAAATTTCATTAGTTATTAAAACATTAAATTTAAAAATAAAAGTCGACAAACTGTCTCAAAAAGAGTATCATTGAATAGGTAGATAAATTATTTTTTTAATTTAATTTTAAATACCCATTTGGGATCTACAATGATGTTACGTCGGTTAGCAACCATTCTAAAATTTTCAATATGCACTTGTTATAATAAAGCTGTGATAAAGTTATTAATATCATATATATAATTGCATAATAGGTTTTAGCCAGAAAGTGTAAAAGATTTATGATTTTTTAGTAAACATACTTGACTTGTAACCAATATACAAAAGAAGGTGTGAAAGTTAAAATATTTGTTTTATTTTTTATATTTTATTTTCGCGTGATCAAAATGCTGGTACTCATTTGGCTCAACTTGCAATTCAGAGAGGCAATGCCGCCAGCATGATGGGAACGCTACCCATTGGTAGTGGGCTTGACCACTTCATTTACCTATTAGCTCGATGACTTTTAGGTAACTTGGGTCTTTGCTGTATATAATTTTAGTTTAGTTTTAGGAAATGTAGGTAATTGGCCCGTAGCTTGTTGGGTATATACTATTTTGGACATTTGTTACTTAATGAATGGTACCGTCTCATCTTTCTGGAACTAAAAATAAGACTGAGGTGTTGCTGAATCAGTAGAGAATCTCAAAAGGCGCAAATATAATGATTACTTGTTGTTATTGACCTTTGTTCCAATTTTTTGATTCAATCAGAATAGTGAGATGATCAACATGTCATCAATTATCAATTATAACTGTGGTTTCGTTTCAATTTAACGACATTGGAGGTCATAAAGACACCCGTATAATATGCGCCATTTTTAACAAATGTATAACGTATCCTCCCGGGTAACATTCTGGAGTGCGTTGTAAATTTCCAGTGATACTTGTCTGACATAATGTTAGGTCTAAGTGCGTGGCTTAATAAGAATTTATGCTTGCTACGGTTGACATTCCAACCTAAAAGGTCACGGAGTTATGATAATAAAACCGAGTTTTATTATATATTCGCCGTTAGGACATTATGATCCACTCAGTTTTAACAGGAATCAGGGAAGTCTTAAAATGTTCGTTGGAAGCTTCATTGAATTTTTACGTGCGCTATGCGCTGTTTGGCAAAATTGAAAAAATAATTTGATCGTGTTTTCACTTGGTCGTGCAGATTTTAAATGCTCTCCATAATGTTTTGCAAGATGTTTGTTTATTCTGTTAAAAGATAATTACGTTTGCTTTATACACAAAATATAGCTAAAAGTATACAAATCGATGCTGAATACATTAAAATTGATTTAAGTTTAATCAGCTTTGGGACCCCTTCGGAATTGAAGTTCCGTCCGATCTTAAATATTTTAACGTAAGTAGAAAATAACTTTAGTTACCTATAAGCTCGATGTCTTGTATGTTAACTTAGGTGTTCTGTATATAGTATAAGTTTAGACTTAGAAAATAAAGGCATTATGCCCTTAGTTAGGACTAGCTAATTTACTGCAAAAAAAGTTGAATATCAATATATATCGTCTAAAATGTGAAAATCAATCGCTTTGACACTAACAGCCCAGACCAGATTCGATGCCTTGTATCGTGGGTGCCGGAAACTACCATCACATACCTAATAAACGGATTTGGATGAAATTGGGAATGTACATAGCTTATATCTAGGATACTTTTTAACTTGATATAGCGGGCGAAGCTGCGAGGCACGGCTAGTATATTAATATATCTTAATATATATGTTGCATAGTTATCCATAGTTATCATCACTTTAATCTAAATCACAATGTCGTAGTTAAACGATGTCGCGCGCAGAACAGTTGGTTGCCAACCGCTCTATTACCAAAGTCACATGAGGAGCCTGGAGCCGTGTTTTTGAAGTCGGTAGTTGTTAGCGCGACTTGTAACTGCTTAGCTAGTACTTGTACTCGTGAGTAACTAGATCTGACTAAAAGTTGTTGTAAGTGCTTGCTGTTTACACTTAACGTTTGTAGAGTAACGACAACCTAATTGAAGTTCCACGCTGCACGTTGTGTAAAGCAATCACGTTTTGTTTCAAGTTTAGTTGTAAATGTGTACAGTGCGGCTTGCTATACGGTTATCTTTTTTACAAGCTTTTATTTAACTTGAAATGTAATTATGTTTGTCCGGCTGGAATCTTGCAACTCAATTTTAAAGCAGATATCGTCAACCGATTGAGCTGAAATTTTGGATTCACGTTTAGTTTTGATGACAATGCACGGTTAACAGTGTGACGTCATTCTAAATCCAACATGGCGGAACACCCAAAATGGCGGACAAATTATTTTTAATGCACTCCTACAATATGGGTATCAAATGAAAGGACTTGCTGAGAATAACTCGAAAAATAAAGTGTCGTCACACTAAATCTAATATGGCGGAATTCTAAAAGCTTGTTTTAAAAAAGTTTTTTAACAAGTAGCTTATTAATTATCTGTTTGGTCACTATCTTTCACAATAGTAATATTAATTTAGTGTCATTAAAAACAATAGAGAACTAAGCTACAAAATAAGAAGTAGGAAGCGCAACTCAGAGAATTAATCTTCTACAACAATAACTGTTACAATATATCCCTAACTAATAAATAAGACAAAAATAATACCAACCAAGTCATTTTATTATTTGTATTCTTCTCAGCAAACCCTTTAATTTGATATGCTCATAAAATATCATGGGCGTGCAACAAAATACTAGTCAGCCATATTGGAGTTCAAATGACGTTACTTAGCTAACCGTGCATTGACATCTAAACTTTTTATTTTTATGCCGGATAGGCAAGCATTTGACCACTATCTAACCTGATGGAAAGTGACAATCCGGCAGAAGATGAGACATGCTTGCCTAAAAGGTACCTATTCATTCTGGACTTGAAGACACCCAGATTGTACCGTATTAACTAAACGTGTGTGCAAAATTTTATCTAAATCGGTCGAGGATAACCGCTTTTAAATTCAGTTGCAAGACATACATACAAACATTGAAACTTAAATAAAAAAAAACTTCAGAAAAACTAACTTATTATAACTTATCAGTTAAGAATAACAAAAGAGATCTATAAGCCAAATGACATGTATGACTTAGGAGAACAAAATTATATTAAACAAAGGGTAAAAAGTCAAGATTGAATGAGTAAAGCTTACGCACTGAGAAGAAACTTTGACAGCACGTTAGTCTCACATAAGTCTCGCTGATAAGTACCTACTGTTATACATAAACACATAGATATGTGTTACATAATGAACTCAAAGTCAAAGATACGTATAAATAATTTTACTAAAGTTCTGTTTTGCGTAAAGGAGATGTTTCTTGTATCGCAAATATATCTCACTAGCTACGCCTCGCGGTACTACCCGCGTGAGTCCCAGACACGCGGGATCTCGGGGGTAAAAATATCTATATGTAAAACTAGGGTGTCAGCTAATACCAAATTTCTTTAAAATTGGTTCAGCCGTTTGAGCGTGAAGAAGTAACAAACATACAAACGAACTCACAAACTTTCACCTTTATAAAATTAGTGTGATGTGATAGTGTGATTGCCTCAAAGATAATTTCTATATAAGAACCTTTCAAGGAAACTTTCCAAACCACGAAATAAAGGCGACGACATCAACTTTTCCAATTACTAACGTAAGAATATCTGTCGATTTCTCGCGGCTTGATATATTGATCTCACAAAATGAAGCATAGAATACGCTATCACAGTTTAAGAAAATAACAGTAGTTAAGATTTAAGTGGGTTTTGAGAAAGTTTCATAGAATTTTTACAAATGCGTTGGAACAATCACATTAATATTATAAAGGCGAAAGTTAATGAGTGTGTTTGTATGTTTGTTATTTCTTCACGGTCAAACGGATGGACCAATTTTAATGAAATTTGGTCTGTAGGTAGCTGACGCCCTAGATGAACATATCAAACATCAAACGCATTTACACTCACAGCCCCACACTAAGTTCAAAGACTTGCATCGTGGGTGCCGGAAACATTTACATCACACACACACACACCCAGAACCAGAAGCACAAATATCCCTTGGGGAGGAATTTGTGCTCCTGCCGGGAATCGAACCCAGGACCCACGGTGCAGAGGGCGTACATCTGTCCACTGCGCCAACAGGGTCGTCAAACAACATATATTTAATCCCGGGTGACACAGCGGGTAATACCGCGGGACGCAGCAAATTTTTGTATAATCGTACCTAGTAAATTTAGAAAGGAAAAATTATCGCTTAAGACGGGGATTGAACCCGCGGCCATAGGGTGTCATGCCCTATTGCTCTAACCGCTGAGGTACACAAACCCTGCCTGAAGCGACGAAATTATCCTTTCCTTTTTATTAACTTCGTAAGGGGACGTGTGACTAAATTTACGACTATAGTCTGCCGAGCAAGACTATTACTATATAAACAAACATTTAATTTTGTTACTTTAATTTTGTTTACTAAAGCTCAATTTCTTAAATTTTTTGGACTAGACTAGTATAGAACTAGATGAACATTTCCAAAACCTAAGAAATCATTTTCACATCGTTTTCTTTCCACCGACTACGTGACTTCCTGTAGTTTTTTTATGTGTGTTACCTCATAACTTCTTTCCACGTGAACCGATATCGTAATTTTTTTTAGTTTGAAAGATGTTGCTTTCCAATTGGTCCCATATAAATTTGATCAAGATCTGTCGCTCTTGGGATATGTCAATAATGCGTATTCTGTGTTTTTGACCGACTTCAAAAGTTACCTCATAACTTCTTTCGTTGTGAACCGATTTTAATTATTATTATTTGAATATATTTTTATTTGAAAGCTGGTGCTCGTTGAAATTTGATCAAGATCTGATCTCTTGTTTTTGAGTTATCGTCAATAATGCGCGTGCAATATATTAAATCTGAGCAAGGTTCCGAAGATAAAGCGGTGAAGTCGGTTTTTAAAGCTTTGCTTGCGTTTAATTATTTTTTATCACCTTATAACAAAAAAAAAAACTGCTACCTAGTTTTTAGTTACCTTGTAAGGTAACAAAAAATCCAAATCGGATAATTGATGGAGTTATATAAATGTATAATTTCATATAGGTTCCATAGGAATTTCATTAAAATTGGTTCGATAGTTGCATTTTAAACAAAAATAATTGAAAAAGATTTTTCATCCTGGAAACTAAAATTTTTACTCTTTCGTGTACTGATTTTTGAGTTTTTTGAAGTCTATGAAATATTTGTGTAATAAGTTTATTGTTGGTTCTAATCGCGTCTTATTAAAAACGATTGAAACAAAACATCGTATTGTAGTCTTGTACCATCCACCCGAAGTCTAGCTACTGTATTAATACTACATCAGAAGCCTTTGGGAAGTGTTCTTTAAGTTGTTAACAATGCTTACACGTGTGAAGAGGAAGTTTCGTAACTAGCTATATAAAATCGGCGGGGCTGAGGGCACTTACGATCAGTAAGGGACCCCATCTAGGGGGAAGGGCCAGACGTCACGTTGTTGCTAACTTTACTTTACCGAATATGTTACAAGTTCCCACAAAGAGTTCGATGCCCAAACAGTTTTGTTTGTGACTGTTCATATTTGGTTACTGTGATTCTGACACGTGATACTACTTATATTTCGCTATTTTTCGTTTATACTTTTTTTTTATTTAGTATAGGTAAACTTTTGACCAATATCTCACCTGATGGTAAGCGATGATGCGGTCGACGATGGAGCACGTTTGCCTAGAAGATGCCTATTCACTTGCGACTTAAAGACTCCCATATTGTATTTATCAGGAAACATTCATACAAATTGTTTTTACGTTTCGGCTTTCCTTGATTATCATTCCAGGCCCAGTGTGCCCGACCACACCATCATTTACCATTATATGAGATAGTAGTTAAACACTAGCCTTACAGATATACAAAAAGAAACTAACTTATAAGTGGTATTATATTTAGAATCATGACATAATCAGACCACCCTTAACAAAGCTTGATATCTTTGAATATGTATATTATCATTATTTTGTACGTGTTTATGTGAGTGAACTCCTAATACTAGACCGATTTAATGATTTTGTTTGTGTTCAGATAGATTCAAGAATGGTTTAGATTCACAATTAAATCTAATAAATAATGTTTTTTAATTAATTTATTGAATTAACGAGTAATAATAATAAAGTCGACTTATACTTACTAAGTAAAAAAATGTTTATATATACTATCCATTAATAAACGTACTCGTGTATTCAGTATACACGACACACACACAATTATACCCAGAATCAGAAACACAAATTTTCCTTGGGAAGCTTACTTGTGTTCTAACAGGAATCAAACAATCGGGCTAGATTAGTAAACAGCCGAACAAACAACTTCACCAGCGGGCAGTTCATCAATGTCTTCTCGCATTTCCACTGTTCTGTGTACTCTTCTCTTATCCAAAACCGGCCCAAGACTCAGCTCCTTACAATAAAACAAGTTTCATGGTCACTTTTCCCTTATGTATAAGGATCATTTTAGCAAAACCTACGTGTGGTTTCATACATCCAGGATTGATTTCATTTTTTAAATTCTGGTCAATATTGCCATCGTTCTAAATTGTCTGGTTAACGCGAGTACCAAAAATCTGAGCAGACTGGAACAATAACACCATCTAAGCCGAATAGAGATAATATAATTATGATGAACCACTAAATTAACAGAACAAATGTTTATCAAATTACTAATTAAAAAATAATAGCTTTAAAACATAACAAAAATACAAAACAAAACCATTAAAGTATAACCAGCTTACATATTGTACAAATATTTTTTTTTTGGAAATCATAGTTTTTTTAACGGCTATACAATCGGCGGTCTTATCGCGTATAGCAATTTCTTCCAGACAATAGTATGGACATAAATGTAACTGGAATGTATTAGACGTTGGTGTACATTAGTCGAGGAAAAAGGAAACAAAACGTACAAGAAATTATCATAATAATTCTAATTGGCGCTACGTACTACCGTGACAATAATTCAAACGACGCTTGTCGTATATTATGTTTATCTCTTCCCTGCCATACAAATTAAATCCTGAATCAGCGCTTTCAGAAATATGTTTGTGTAGCATTTGAAGCTTCTAACACTCCTTTTACTATAATAGAATTCTCCACGTTTTGCCGCAATGTGTCAAGCCGCCATCAAATAATGTAGCCACCGCAGTAGCAGTAAATATTTTACATCAGACAATTCCATTCCACACTTTATCTAGAGCTGAGACGTTCTGGAGGCCATCTTTTTTTTGTGATGTAGGAAAATTCGCACAAAGTTTTAATCATTTTGAGTATCTACGTTTTGCCTGGGCGCAGTAAATATAGTATGCTGTATCGTTAATATTTCGATGGTCTATCATTAATTTTCATTTTTATTGCTCATTTTCAGAAAATAATAATATTGGATGAATTTTGTGTACAGCATGTGAATTAATAAATTTTAAAGAGTTGTTTATTTTGTCAATTTTTTTCAATCTTAAAATATCATTTGCTAATATGCTAAGCAACATATTCCCTCACACAGGTAATACACACTTCTCTCTTTACGCTGCCACGGCTGCACGGATTTTGGTAATATTAAAAAGTGCTTAGCTTGACATTAAATATAAATCAAAATCATTTATTCACATGGGCCCCAAAGAGGCACTCATAAAAGTTAATTACTTTACTGCCAGATTCGCGAAATTACAGCCAGAATAGTTCTCTCAAAGAACATTGCGGCACACGGCTTTGTTTTAACTTGATTAACGCGTTGGAAGTCGCATGGCACAGCTACTAACAAAATGAAGTGTTTGTATAGAAGACATTTTTATAAAAAAAAATTTATAACTTTTTTGCCTTTATAATATTAGTATGATAATAATATAATAATAAGCTTTGATGTACTTTTTAATCCCGCTAAGTAGGTACAGCATTAGCACCAGTGTTACAAAGTGGGTCCGATAAAGAATACGAATCCTGGGATCAGAATGCGTCACGTATGCTGGGTTCACCGGGTCGGGCTGAACTTGCGCGACACTACACAAATCTTGTTAGCCGCATTGTCAAGGACTTGAGATAGGCTGGGAGTGACGGTTTTGGGAAAGTGACTTTTGTAATCAGAGACATAAAGAAAAATAACGCTTTGTTTAGTTTTCGTGTACAGATTCACTATAATAATCTTGCTTTTAAAACTATCGTGAGCCGTTTTAATATTGAGCAAGTGAGTAACGGTTCTACTCGCATCTTGTTAATCGATTATATCGAGAAACTCGGCCGATGTTTCTATCACGTGTGAGGCTCTCTTCGACGCTATCGCGCTTACTTCGGAGGATGGGCGCTTATATTGTACGTACACCGGTCGAGTTTCTCGATTATAATTAGCAAGACGTATAGCTGGTAGTAATTAATAAGAGATACTCATTAGCAAGATTTTGTAATAGACGCTTCATAATTTAATCTATCAGACTCGACAAGGCAGACTTACTTTTCTTAAATATAATTGTATGATACTTGACCTAGTTTATTGAGAAGACTAAAATTGGGAACCAGAAAGTACTCTGAAACATATTTTCTATTTAAAATTATATGTTTGTATTGCGTTCCTTTTACAAAATAAGTTATCACCAAATAAGACTTTTCTTTTGTATGACAATATTTTGTATAACAGTAACGGTGAAGTCAGTATTTTAAGCTTTACTTGCGTTGAATTATTTTTAGTGTTCCGACAAGTTTCTAGCTGTCGTATTTTAGGTAAAGCCCTAGCTCTAGGTCTATAAAGCTACCAGCATCCCAGACCTTCAAAATCGACAAGAGCCGTTACGACCGTTAGGAGCTAAGTGACGAAGCTTGCCCTGAATAAATATCAGCCTATCTCTATTCCAATGGACACGTTCTTTTGTACGAGATCTGTAGCTTTTAGGTTATGTAATTCTAGAAACGAATACATTAAAGATTAGGTACGGATGTAAAAATGTCGGAGTTTGGCCTCTATCTTATCTGACAGTGATTGTTTTTTTTTATGCTCGACTACCACTATCTCTCCTGTAGAAAGCAATGATGCGGCTGAAGATGTTGCATGCTCGCCTAGAAGATTCACTGTTGACTTAAAGGCTCCTAGATTATACCGGTCGGGTAACAAAGACGCGGGCAATGACTTCCACTCCTTTGCAGCACTGATGACAAACGTAGAAGCGAAACGCTTCGAGCGAACTGGAGGTACGTCGACCATAAATGGATAACGTCTGTTACTCTTGTTATAGTGATAAATTTAAAAAAGAAAAATTTTCGCTTTAGGCGGGTTAGAACCCGCGGCCGTACGGTGTCATGCCCTATTGCTCTAACCGCTGAGCTACTCAAGCTCCGCCTGAAGCAATTAAATTAACCTTTCCTTATTATTAACGTCTTACGGGGACGTTAATAATAAGGAATTTAATTGTTACTCTTGTTGTTAGATGGTAAAACGAGCTCGTGTAATTCCTGCGCACATTCACTAAAATGTAAACGTAATGATGTGGTTGAGGGTGGTAAACGCTACGCTTAGAATGAGTGGCTCTAATTGGAACTAAGGGCTGTTAATTGATTTATATTAGTGAAGTTAAAAACAGAGATAGTCTTAATTTAGATTTAGTTTCTTCACATCGATTTGCCAAGACATGAATTTCGAGTCCGCGTTCATTTGTGTCCATGGAACATGAATATAAGCAACAATTCCGCCGACAAAACAAAATATAAGCAACAATCCCGCCTCTTAAACTTCGTAAGGTTAAAATATGCGACCGTCAGTCGAAGTATTCTAATAAATTGTTGCAAGCAAATGTAAGCTATGACATGACGAAGTTTAGGCATAAATTCCATTGCTTAGTTTGTTTATAATATTATTAATGTATCTATCAGCATGTATATGTTTGTTAAGGTTAATCAATACACTTATTTCGTGAAATTTGTGTTGACCCGAGGTCCATTTGCTTGTTCATGGCATAACAACATTCTGCCTTTGATGAATTAAAGATAAATAATGTTTTGAACTGCTCGATGGCTTAGTTTGGGGACGTCCGCCGGACGTTATATCGGGTTCAATTCCCGGCGGGAACACAAGTTTTCTCCCCAAGGAAAAATTGTGTTTCTGATCCTGGTTGTGATTGTGTGTTATCTGAATGTTTCCGGCACCCACAACACAAGTCATCAAACTTAGTGTGGGGCAGTGAATGTGAAAGCGTTTATGTTTATTTGAAGACAATAAAAACATTACAAATGTAAGGGTGTGGGTTAAGGGTAAGTAATGTGTGTAAGCATTATTAGCCAACTCGTTCTCACTTCTGGTCCTCGAGTATTCTCTCACTAAGACAGAGATATCACTGGCTATATTATTTTTAGTTATTTCTATAACAACATAAGTAAACTACAGCTAATTTTTTGTTAATAAGATTACAAGCAAAGCTTATCATTTATATTATTGGCTCTTTGTAGGCTTTTTGTGAAAATAATATTGTGTCCATGATTGAATAGCTGCTTACATAACGCGTGGGCGGACAATACCAGCTTATGAGTTATATTCGACTCGTCACCCCTTACGACACTCAATGATTATAGAGTACAGAAAAGCTGGTTTTCTTTCTATTTATGCCTATATCATTATCTTCCCCGTCCTACTCCTACGCAGTGGGGTCAGGTCGGGATATTAAGAAAGCACTTGTAAAAACATTATGTAAATTGAAACGCAGATGCCTGTCTGAAGTTCGAGGGATTTGTTGATCGGCAAGAGCACCGCGTGCAGGAGACCAACCGTCTTATTACAACAGAACGCGATGGAGACTCGCTTTGGATGCCCTTTGCCTCACCTAGAGGACGCTCCGCTTCAACGTCTTCAAAATAATGCCCAAATATAACATTACATTGACATGTAAAACATATCGTTTAAATTGAACAATGTAAATATTTTAATCGATTAATTGGATGACTTCCAAAATGTATTCTTAATTAATATAATTAGTACAACTGTATTTATAAATCATTCTTCAGTATTTTAAATAAAAAAGTCGCAAAATCGCATCGCGAGATACCTTTTAATTTTCCCTTTTTGTTTACGGAGAATTCAATTAAATTCAAGTGTGATATCTCTGCCTTGGATAGGTATTTAATTAAAATTTCTTTATTTCAACGTCGACGAATGAAAAGAGCGGCTTATTTAGCTGCCGTCCACAGTACGATCGGAATTGAAAAGACAGTCGACCGAATCGTTTTCCAATGAAAAACAATGATTGTCGGAATGATTGTAAAACGAATTGATGTACAAAGTCTGAGAGATATTAGAATGTCCGAGATTTCCCTTGTTCTGTTTTCGTTTGAAAAATACTGTTTTGATTGTAAATGTGATTATGCCGATGTATTGAAATGGCGAAATATTCGGAAAAAATGGCAATGGTAATATCAATTTGACATCTCAACTAATGCTTGCTTATCAGAGTTGTTTTATATAATAACTTGTGAAGCTGTATTGTAACAAAATGAATGTTAAAATATTAAAAAGTGATTAATTATTTTAACATTGATTTTGTTTCTTTACCACTAGTTATGCTAGGCAGAAGTATAGTATGAAGTTATTTTATTATATTTAGTGTTAATTCCGATTAGACTACTCAGGATTAACAATAAATATAATAAATTGACTTTATGATTATGGATTTCCGAGAAAATTAACGCTGTGTGTTTTTATACCTACACCTGGTAGGTCTGCAGAGTTGTCAGCCCCCGCACTGTTGACACACCAGGCGTAGGTACAAAAAGAGAAGATCTTTGGACTTTTAGGGAGTGTTCGTCGCTGACAAACGCCAAATTCAATTAATTTTAAGAAACAAAGTAGTAAATGTATAAAGGAAAAATGTTGAATCCGCATCTATAGGATATCACACCCTACTGCTCTAACCGCTGAGCTACTCAAGCCCTTAAGGGACTAAATTATAAACGTTGTTAGGTAACGTATGACGCCACCTACCGCCTCAAGCGATAATTTTCCTGCTAAATTTACTACTTTATTGTCGAAGATGTGACCTAAAATTATGCTACAAGCTGAACCCCGCGGTTTTATCCGCGTAAGTCCTAAAAGTAAGTAAGTAGTAAGTAAGTAAGTAAGTAAGTAAGTAAGTAAGTAAGTAAGTCGTACCCGCGAGAATTCCGGGATAAATATTTTCTTTCATAAGAAATTCTATTGACAATAATTATTAACACAACAAAAAAAGAATTAGCGAAACTGTTTCATCCGTTCACGCGTGATGCGATGACCAACGGAAAAAAAGATTCATTTTTTTATATATAGATGTAAAATAGTGTTTCACTGATAACTGCTTTTTTCTACTATACTGGATGCAGCTTTTAAAGCGACGCGACGGCTTAGCGACTAAAGCACCTCTCATCTTCCCCCATTGAAAAAGAGTAATCGTGAAAAGCCGCAGTACATGAAAGAAAATTCATAAATTTTTACATAACTACGAGCACAGAAGACAGTTTTATTTTCTTTTCATCTCTTCTGTTCCTATCCGTATATTCATATGTTGTAGCTAGGGTAATTACTATTCCTGATCATGTGATTCACGACACTCGACTAGCATATTTTCTACATTACCTAGTAAAGGTAAGACTCTATTTTCAAAACTAGTGCATATGATTTATGTGTGTTGCTCAATCTATAAATAATTCTTCTGTGCGTGAGTATGTGGATAAACTCCTCCGAAACGACTGGACCAATTTTTATGAAATGTTTTTGTGTGTGTTCGGGTATTCAAAAGGGTTCAAATTCACAATTTGATCCGATAGATAAAGTTTTTTATAATTTATGCGGGCGAAGCCGCGGGGAACAACTAAGTTTGTTAAATCTTAGATTGTTCTTGGGTTTATTCACACAGTTTTGGGTAATAACAACAAATATTTTCTGATTTTGCGGACTCTATAGTTATGTTAGTTATTAATAAAACAAATGATGAGGATGATAGGTCCAAATCAAGTTTAAAAGCGAAAAGAACGTATTAAAATTTGTTTTTTTCCGGCAAAAATGACAGACACAGGAACTTTGCAATTAATTTAATCTCATGTCCTAATAATTTTACTTATTATATTTTGATTTTATTACTAGCTTCGCCCCGCGGAGTTTGCCAGTGGAAGTACTGGACCTGCGGGAATTCCGGGATAAAAAGCATATGATTTAATCCAGGTTGTCAGCTACTATACCAAATTTCAAAAATATAATCCAGCCGATTGAGCGTGAAAAAGTCACAAACACACTCACAAACATTCCCCTTTGAAATTAGTATGATGTTGTATGAAATAGCTTGCTCACTGTTCAAATTGACTGGATATAGATATATAGAGAGTCACTGGATACTTTACTCAATATGCTCAATATAATTATATATATAGAGTAAAGTGTCCAGTGGTTCAGTTTCATTCAGCAATATCCAATTCTCTTATATAGATGAGACTGGGAAATGCTCAGTATCGGAAAACCTTAATTAAAGCTTACTGCCTTCTCGTGCTGGACTTATTTATCTACTACTGCTATTGTATTACTGACCAACCTAGTAACAAAAGACTAATGGTTGCCTGTCTACACTTAGCTTTGTGGACGATACTTTTTGAGTTAGATGTAAACAGTATCCAGTTTTGGAAAGATAGTCGTCACTTCCACGGTTATAAATAGTATTACGTTTGATCTACGAGATGTAGTTTATTTATGTTTCAATGTTATATCCGGCTTAAAACACGAAAATTTCGACTTACTTTGTAGTCGACTAGTTTCGGACAGATTAGTTGTCCTTGGATCAGAATGAGTTAGACGCGCGATCCGCGGAGGCTTGCGGCTCGGGCATCGGCGCGTGACTGGCCAGTCCAGGCCAGGCTCGAGCCGGATATAACATGAAAACATAATGTGTAATACTCACGACAGTTTTAACATTAAAATCTAGTTTATTTTATAAGCAATTAGCACATTATGCAAGTCTTTCCTCACTATATATACTATTACTGCTTAATTTTTCTTCGCAAGGTATTTTGTGCTTCTGGTTTTGGGTATGATTGTCTATGTGATATGTAAATGTTTCCGGCACCGACGATACAAATCTTTAAATTTGAAGTGAAATAAAAAAATGGATACTAATATAAGATATATTTACATCACACACTTGTTTACAAGCAAACAACATGCTTTTTATTTTTCAGCATTTATAAATATTTTTTGTAAACGTAGGTATTAATTGTTGACCTTTCAACGTAATGGCAGGTTCAAAGAGTAAACAAATACAAACAGGAAAACCAAATAAAATACCTACTTACTTAATAAATGGTACTTGTGAGGGTCACGGCCCTTCATGGAATACGAAACATTTTTTTAAATATTTTTCCTTCTAATCATAGTTAAAATATTTTTATAAAGTCTGGAAAAGGTACAATGAAATTTCTCTTCTGCAACACATATAAAACATCAATTTAATTGTTGTATATTCAAAACTAGCGACCTGCCCCGGATTCAAACAGGTGTAATTTTTTACATTATTTATCGGATCGAATTGTGAATCTAAACCATTCTTGAATCCACCGGAACACACACAATATTTCTTGACCATTTCTGGATCTTTGACTAAACCTTCTTACATAATGTATCTCATAAAAACTTCCAACTCTCTATATGGACCTTTCCTTTCTCCGGGTTATGATTACTTTAAACTATGATAACAATGCAAACGTTAGAGCTATTTCCAGAAACCTAAATGCTTTCAAAGTGTTCACAGCTAACTTCTGCATTAATTTTGTAACATTTCATATACTCGGGTTCGCAGTCGCTAGTTGAAGAAAGGGGGAATAGCATATTCAGATTTAACGACCAAACTTGCTCCCTACACACTAGTATAACAATAAAAAGGTTTGCTCGATGTCGTTTTACACAAGTACCTATCTACTCTCATGTAAATGTTTCGGTTCAAGATGTTTAAATATCTATGGATCCTCACAATAATTTGTCGTCAGCAACCAGCTGTGACCAGAAAGTACAACGACTCGTTGGTGTCGACCAGTTCGTCGAGTCAAAGCAGTAGTCTAACAGTATTGTATGCTGGTGACCAGTAATACAGGTTTTTTTAAAAACCTACTTCAGGCACCAGGCTCTCACAACACGAGTACAACCATTGTATACCTACTTACTATATTATACTTTTGTATTATTTTAGTTATACCTGTCGTGAGAGAAAATATAAACGAATTATTTTTTTTTTTTTTTATATTGTATCATTTACTTGAAAATCTTAATTACATACTTACTAACCATATTGTAATCAATGTTGTTCTATTAATATTAGCAAAATTTTAGGAACTAAATGTATATCGTTTTGCAAAAAATTGTGGTGCTGCTACTTGACTTAGACTCAGCATAGAGTTGATTTATCAGCTTCAAAGTTGATTCATCAGCGCAAGTTAGCAAATCTATCGGTCTTTTATAGTATACATTTCGGGGAGTATGCCACGGAATTGGATAATTTAATTCCTCATATCTTTTTTACCTTTGAACAAAAAGACAATCAGCCATGCGACATCGATTTATGGTTGATAATCCAAGGGCCTGCAAGAAGCGTTATGCTTCTTCATTTATTATACGTACCGCTAAGGAGTATAAATAATTCCCGAGTGAAACACCATAGTGATTCCCGATAAGTATAATTTTGGAGTTTTTAAATCACGAGTAAACAGGAATATGCAAGCATGTTCCATCTTTGACCATATCGAGATGGTGAGGTGGTGGTCAAACCGTTTCCTGTCTAAAGTAAAAAAATGCTAATATTTACTTTGATATAAAGCTATGAGTACAAAAATTAATAGAGTCGATAGCTGCTGTATCATTAAAAATGACTGGCAAGTTTTTGATAGACAATCAAACTTTAAAACGGCCCTCTGTGCTGCGATCCTAACTTTTAACTAGAAGAGTTTCGGATGGCAACAAAGCGCGAAGTTGGTGCCTCTGTCTTAGAAACTAGGAAATCTGAAGACACTGGAAAATAACGCTACAGTTTTTAACACTTCTCGGATAGAGAGAGACAAGTCTATCGCCTGATTAGTAGCCCGTTGTCCAACAAGCAGTTGGACCACAACACACCAAAATACTGTGATAAATGTCAGATCTGACAGATGTCAGTTGAAGTCGTCGAGAAAAGAAAAAACCTACATTATTTTCGCTGCAAAATCCTTGGTCGAAGTAATCTTAATGTCGAAGTATACTATTGTGACATGTTATGCAAATTTTGATATTTAGTTTTTTTAGTTTTGTGGTCAAATTAACCAATAAATATATACCGTGACATATGTTTCTTATGTTTTAATTTTGGCTTCGCAATCTTGTGCATTTAGCCAGTGTTAAGTAATTATATATTTCACGTGTATTTCATATTAAAATTCCTAGTCACAAGTCACAGTCAAAGTCAAGTAAAAGAGTCAAGGTCCAGTTATAGTCAAGTCATGCCTTAGTAAATTGGTAGAAACTTTAGTAAAACTTCTATGGAGCTTTGGAGCGAAGTCGAAAATCACATATCTTTGTATGATTTGACTACACCTATGCACGTTTACTAAGTATTAACGGTTAGATAATAATCCACCATTATTACACGTGAACACTCGAGTAATCACAGGTTTTGGAAAATTACATAAAATCAACAATGCCATTTTTTCACTTTTGCGGCAAAATCTTGTGGTCAAATTGTGACATATGTTATATGCATCAGCTAGAAAATCCTTGGTCATATGTTTTTTTTTTTTCCTTAGTTTTGGCTTCGCAATCCTATGCATTTAGCCAGTGTCAAGTGATAATATATTTCAAGTGTATTTCATATTATAGGTCCTAGTCACAAGTCACAGTCAAAGTCAAGTAAAAGAGTCAAGGTCCAGTCGTAGTCAAGTCATGCCCTAGTAAAGTGGTAGAAACTTTACTAGAACTTCTATTGGAGTTTTGGAGCGAAGGTGAAAATCACGTTTTTCAACTTTGTATGATTTGCCTACACTTATGCACGTTCACTAAGTATTAACGGTTAATAATCCACCATTATTACACATTAACACTCGAAGAATCACGGGTTTTGGAAAATTTTACAAAATCAACAACGCCATTTTTTCACTTTCGCGGCAAAACTCCCCTGGTCATATGTTATTGTGACATATGTTGTTGTGACATATGTTAGATGTGACAGCTACCAAATTAATGTATTTTTTTATGAACATTCGTCTTTGTTCCCCGAACAATATAATCTGGGAGTCTTCAAGTCAAGAGTGAATAGGTACCTTCTAGGCAAGCATACTACATCTTCGGCCGCATCGTCGCTTTCCATCAGGTGTGGTCAAACGCTTGCCTATCGTACATAAAAAAAAAAAAACATGTCTGCAATAAGTGTAGTATCAGTCAGAATTTTGAAATATTAATCTTATCATGGCGTTGCAGCTTGAATTTATCTTGTCTACCTGAAATTAGTAGCATAACTTACCAGTACCTAACAGCAGCGCGCCCTCCTTGAATATCGTAATCTTACCATACTAATTATATTATAAATAATTAAATAATAATAGAAAGTGGTATCCCTGTAACAGCTCTAAGAAAAGTTACCTACTAACATTTCAGCTTTATAAGTCAAGTAGTAATTCACCATGATTATTAACTGAATTTGTGCATTTTGCGTTTATACATCTAGATAGTTGTATATCAGTTTGTAGTATATATTATAATTTTATTTCTATTAAATGTTATTACTAAAACGTTTAGGATTCGATATCAAGCAACAAAGTTTCGCCTAACACCAAGGGACGTCCGAAAAACTACTTTATATTCTTAAGGAAAGGCCAGGCCTCGAATTTCTAAAAGAACTTAGCGAGTTTAGCAAGATTTTTTTATCGGCCATTACACTGTGTAAACTGTTTTGTTGCAAAATTGTGAGGACAACATTAAAACCTATTTTGCTCTACAATAAAGTGTCTTAAAGTTCCATATCTTACTTAAACTTATATTCAAATTATTCCATTTAAGAGGATGTAGGTATATTACAGAATTCAAGTAGATTACAGGTGTCAAGTGTGGAGTGTTCCATGTACATTCTTACCAATTAGACATGCAAACATTATGGTAAAAATAAAATAATGACAAATTACATATTTTCAACCGACTTCAAAAAAAAGGTTCTCAATTCAACTGTATGTTTTTTTTTTGTTTTATGTTACGCGATATCTGAATCGATATTGTTTTTTTTTTGGGTAGAGTATACTTCCTTATAAATTTTATTAAAATCGGTCAAGCCAATACCGAAATATAAGCGATGAAGTCGGCTTTTTTAAGCTTTGCTTGCGTTTCAATTATAATTCGATCAAGATCTGATCAGTACTTTTTGAGTTATCTTCAATAATGCGTGTTTAATACATTTAATCTGAAGGGTTCCGAAGATAAAGCAGTGAATTTTGTTTTTTTAAGCTTGTTTTGCGTTTAAATTATTTCTTCCGTGTCCTCGTAGGCAATGTTGATATTATGTTTAAATCTATACAATGAGGTTTACAGCCATCGTTACTCTTATTACTCGTATACTTCTTTCTTAGGCTAACTAACTTACATAGTTTGCGGCAAAACATTGCCCTCGTCATTCTGAGATATTAGATGTTCAATATTATTTGACTGGAAACGTTGCCCTTCAATCCAAAATACACACATTAAATTTTCACACTGCTGTTGAATGTTGAAAGTCTGGCAATGGTGTGGACTCTACAATAGAAACCGACTACTATGCAAGTCAATTAGTTTTCTTAATATCTAATACTTCGGTTCTCCATATTTAGAATCCCATCTCCATATGGAGAAGGACTAGGATACCCTAAAATACTTTTCAACCGACTTCAAAAAAGGAGGTTCTCTATTCGATTTTATGATTTTTTTTTTGTTGTATGTTACACGATATCTCCGCCAATTCTTAATCGATTTTGATGATTCTTTTTTTTTTGGTAGAATATACTTCAGCGGAAGAAATCGGTCCAGCCAAAACCGAAATATAAGCGTTGAAGTTGGTTTTTTTTAGCTTTACTTGCGTTTCAATTATTTTCAAATATACACTATGTTATCCAATATAGACTATGTTATCCAATATACACTATATTATCCAATATACACTATGTTATTCAATATACACTATTATCAAATAGTGCGTTAACCATCCACAATTTTCCCTACATTTCACCAAGAACAAGCAAGAGTTTGGAAAATATGGAAGTGAAAAGGGCGTTCCATTTGCATCCCCTCCAGTCTCTAGAGTCCACTGTAATCCGACTAAAAGCTGTTCCATCTTTACGTCATAGAGTTCGTAGAACCCGTTTGTATGTAAATTGTACCTCGTATTTTTGTAACGCTTTGTTTTAGCTTAGAAAAATGCTGGTATAATTCTGCGCGAGCACCATTAGTGTAAAAGGTAACGTTACGCTATGAGTAGCGGAATTGGTTATGTAAGTGGTGAGTAACTTAGAAAACGTTTACCGGGCCCAGAAAAGTAGATTGGCCAAACGTTTACTTACAATGTTTGTTACAAGAATCTTTTGACCAATTCTCATACGCGACGGTTTGTTGTATCGTCAACCTCATACGTTCCAACTGCAGAAATGATCCAAATGGAGGACTAGTAAATATAATCATAAATATATCGTAAAAATGAGATTTAATTTAGAAAACTTGTGTGTTCCCACCGGGAATCGCTTCACTATAATGTTCACTATATAAACATATGTATATAAACTTTTAAAGTCTTTTGCCTATTTTTTTTTTTTATGTTGGATAGGCAAGCATTTGACCACTATCTCACCTGATGGAAAGTGATGATGCGGCCGAAGGTGTGACATGCTTGCCTAGAAGATACCTATTCACTCGAGACTTGAAGACTCCCAGATTATACCGTTCGGGGAACAAAGACGCAGGCAATGAGTTCCACTCCTTCGCTGTACGGATGATGAATGTAGAAGCAAAACGCTTTGAGCGAACTGGAGGTACGTCGACCATAAATGGATGACGCTTAATAGTTTGTCTTGTTGTTAGATGGTAAAAATTCTCGAGATTTACAATGTCGTCTGTTAAAAATGTCTTACACACCAACTCTTTTTATTATGCATCTTTCACTGTTCAGGAGTATCGTCTTTGGATCAGCTTACCTGTCAGTATCCGATTCACCATTACTGTACACATTTAAAGGAAATGTAAATTTATAATTTGTTTAGAACTGTAGTACATCACAGTCCCAAAATTATTTTGCTATCTCTTCTCCATCCAATTGTCAGGAAGAAATTTCGCTTAAAGCGATAAGACTGCCTGTTGTACTAGCCTAAGTTATTTTTTAATTATTTATTTTTGGCTGTTATTTTTTTTTTAATTGGTGTAGGTACAATAAAGAGTACATCTATCTATCTATTTATTTCATATAAATTATAATTATGCCCACTGGTAGTGGGCTTGAGCACTTGAGATACCTATAAGCTCGGTGTCTTGTAGGTAACATAGTTCTTTGCTGTATATAGTTATGTTAGGTAGTATTAGATACCATATATATATATTAAAAAGGTCTCGGAAGTTTTGTGTAGACAAAACTTATGAAATAACTCGATATACACAAGTATTTCACCGTGAAATAAAATACTTGCCCGAGACTTTATTGGAATATTATACCTGTCTGTCCGGTCACCGATTTTTATATACTTTATCGTAGTAATGTTTACGGAAAACCAGAGCAGAGGAAACAAGCTTGTAGAGCGAATCTGTACGTTTCGGTGAAATCCTGGTTTATGATCTGAAGATAATCTTGTTTATTGTACACGACAAACGGATAATGAAGTTACAAAGAAAAGGTCTATTCTTATAATCATAATAAGTATGTCTTTAAAGGCACAGACATATTACCTTTTATATGTAATAATCGTTGCAATACTATTCTTTATCAAACTTGGACAGTTTTTTTTATGTGGATTTGTTTAGCCTTTGACCACTATCTCACCTGATGCAAAGTGGCTGTCTAAAAATGAATTCTTTTACCTCTCCTCTTTTGCACAAATACAATAATTTTGATATATACGATGATGTTGGTGGTGAACGATCTTTTCACCTGCTACGTCAGGCATTTTTTGCTTCTCCATCATATATTTTTTTATATATACATGCATTGTTCACAAGTTTAAAAGTACCCTTAAACTTGTGTTTCTTTAAAACGTTTTCGACCTGATCGAGATACGTTGGCTTAGATCGACCCTTACCACGTTGCTCACTCACACTCAAATCTGCTACGTCAATCTATTTTCGTACAGAATAATTTCATTCTATTATATTAGAAATATATTTTTATTGCATTATGTCAATAGTAGAGGGCGCAACGGAAGCTCAAATGGTGTGTGGCATCTAAAATGTACTGGGATCACAGTTTTATTATAATACTAGCTGTGCCCCGCAGCTTCGCCCGCTATTATCAAGTTAAAGTGTAGTAATAGTAACCTATGTGTTAATCCTGGGTATAAGCTTTGTACATTCCAAATTTCATCCAATTCTGTTCAGCCGTTAAAGCGTGAAGAGTGAACAAATATACTTACACACATACACACAAACTTTCGAATTTATAATATTAGTAGGATGCAGTATTTTCGCTATGAAAATGAAATCTCGGATGTAACCACTGATATAGCAAGGGGATATAATAAAAGCGTCGTTGTTTATGTTCGCGAGACCTTGTATGCGACACTATTTTCTACGTAAATGGTTTCTTATAGTAACTTCTCGCAATATACTTTTTGTTGTTGTGGCGGAGTCAAGACTATTCATATAATATGTTGATATATATTATACTAGCTCCGCCACGCGAATGCGTTCCTGCGTTAATTAAATTAATAACTAAACGCAAGCAAAGCTTAAATAAACCGACTTCACCGCTTTATCATCGGAACCTTGATTCACCAGCTTTCAAATAAAAAAAGAGTCATCAAAATCGGCTCACAACGAAAGAAGTTGTGAGGTAACTTTTGAAGTCGGGTAAACCAGAACATCGTCAAAGTACACATTATTCGTCACAAAATAGACATTATTGACGATATTTCAAGAACTACTCATCAGATCTTGATAAAATTTAAATGGGACCAATTAGAAAGCAACACATTTCAAACAAATATCATCCAAATCCGTCCAGTCTTTACAGCCTAAGGACAAAGCAAATATATTAACACATTTACATATATGCAAATAAACTATCGCATTTATAATATCATAATGACATTTATTCAATCTTACTAATATAGTACCTTTCAATTTAAAGCATAAGTGATCCAGTCAGACGACCCAGTTGGCGCAGTGGACAGGTGTCCGCCCTCTGTGCCGTGGGTCCTGGGTTCGATTCCCGGCAGGAGCACAAATACCTTCCCAAGGGATATTTGTGTTCTGGGTGTAATGTGTGTGTGATGTGAATGTTTCCGGCACCCACGATACAAGTATTTGAACTAAGTGTGGGGCTGTGAGTGTGAATGCGTTAGTTTAGTTTTGACGTAGGATCAATATTTAAGGCATATTTATTTATATATAGTAGGTACTGTTTGAGATGCAAGTTTAATTATTTAAATTATAACTTAGAAAAGGATAAAAGCTACTTGCCTGTCATATAGACCAGTAAGCTAAAAGTGACCTAAAAGCTACCTTTGTAACAGCTACATTGTAATGCTACAGAGCATATTATTTACTATTCTTATAAATATTACATTTTAAAAAAAATATGTTTATTAAAAATACTCATATTTGTGTGACATAAACATATACATTCATGTTAAAAATCAAAATCGTTTATTCATATGGGCCCCAAAGAGGCACTCATGAAGGTTAATGACTCTACTGCTAGATTCGCAAAAATTCGCAAAATACAGTTTCATGTTATAAGTAGCAGCTCTTAAACAACATTTTGTTCTTACGATTTTCTTAACGAACGATTTTTAAAAATATGTATACCAAAGAATACTCCAATATATTCAACGCAACCAAACTCTTGTAGTTGGTTAGGATAGTGTGTGCTCATGTCGAAACACTTGTTCGGGGATGCCTCGTTTGCACCTCTACTTGACTGCCCCTGTCAAATCAACTGGAACATATTTCTTCACAACAAACTCCTTTGAAGTTGAAAGGTAGTGTGGCGGAGCATTAAGTTGATATAGCGTAAAACAAATACGAAACTTGTATGAGAGATTTAATAAAAAACATCATGAATAAGAGTCGACCTTAAATCGTGAGTCAAGCCGTTTCATTTATGTAAAGTATAATGTGCCAAACTCACGAAAACTTTAATAGTAAAATAATGAAATATCTTATATTATACCTTACCATCATCATCAACCTTAATCCCACTGCTGGGTATAGGCCTCTTTCATATTCTGCCATTCGCCTCGGACCTGTGTACGACCCGCAATTACATTTATAAGGGTAAAGCTTGCACTATCTTTTAGGTCCCACATACAAGCATAGTTTCTATTTAAGAGCCAGGGTCAGGTAGTTTCACTATATATTTTATTAAAAACTGTCTCAGTGTATGTGTCTGTATCAGCTTATACTATGTGTCACATACAAAACTTATGATAAATACAAGTTGATTAAGAAGTTAATGGTATAGTGATGGTTTTTGCTATAATTATCAATTATTTGTTGAGTCTGCAACCCTATCTATGAAATAAAAAAAATACCGTTGTTTCTACTATATTCTAAGGTACGTACTTCTTGTACATGCAGCTACAACACAAAAGGCTATGTCACCAGTTTAATGCAGGTAATAGTTTTTATAGTGTCATGTGTTATATATGACATACGTCTTATGATAATAGGTCTCACCTTTCTTGAGACACAAATTGGGACTACTTGACTACAAAAAATAAGTCTGAAACATATTTTCTAGTCAAATGACATAATAATATTTTAAGTTACTTATACAAAACAAGCTAGTTATTAACAAATGCCAGGACTTTTTATATTTTAGTTACAACTTCATTTATAAACAGTCGATTTAAGATGACATTATGTCGTCGATATAATTTTGTAAACGCCAATATTCTAGTTGTATACAACTACCACTTTATCACCACAGTATACTGTACCACTTTACAAAACACCCTTATTATTTTAAGGACCAGACATTTTGTGATTGTTAATAAATAATTATAGTTATCACAAATATCACCAGCGTGATAGCAACGAGACATTTTCCAGTGCACCTTTAATATAATTATAAATAAATATTAACGCTTTCACAATCACAGCTCCACACTAAGTTCGATTACTTGTGTCGTGGGTGCCGGAAACATTCACATTACACCCATAATCACAACCAGATCCAGAAACACTATTTTTTCCTTGGGTCGAAAGCTTGTGTTCCCGTCGGGAATCTAACCCGATACCCTAATGCTTGGAAGGCGAACGCCAGCCAACTAAGCCAACGAGCAGTTCAAAGCAGCATGTAAGTATTTAAGTATATCTCAACTTGTTGTTTGTAAAACGAGTTTTATATAAGTTTATTCTACCTATAAGAAATAATCAAGAACTCTACCGTACGTGGAGTGCGGTTCAAAAGCACACAGCGTTCACCTTTTTACCAAAAATCTATCGCAACCAAACTGCTGTAGTTAGTTTAGCACAACGTGTGCTTCCATTATGAGCTCTAGCTGAGGATGCCTCGTTGACACATTCACTTGACTGCGTCCTGTCCAAGTTAGCTGGATCATATTTCTATACTAAAAACTCTCGAAGCACTCTATGACGCTAACCCGCACCGCGATATTTTTCCTTTCTAAGCTTACCACTTTTTAACCATTACGTTTCTGCTGTTAAAATAACCAAGCAAAGCTGTATTTTTTTACCGATTTAAAAAAAAAGACAATGTTCTCAATTCGTTTGTATTGTTTATGTGTGTTATCTCATTTCATTTCATTCAATGAACAGTTTTTGATGATTCTTTTTTTCAATTGAAAGCTGGTGCTTCCTATCTGGTCACATTTAAATTTGATAAAGATCTGACCGTTGTTATCCTCAATAATGCGTATTTAATTCATTTAAACTGATTAAGGGTTCGGAAGATAAAGCAGCGAAGTGGATTTTTTAAAAGTTTTGCTAGCGTTTAAAGTATTTAGTTCGATAACGTCTACCCTGAATTATTTAACTAACAATTATTATTCAGGAAGGTGTGCCGATTAATCTCTTGGTTTACAACGCGTTCGCCCTTTGTCTAGCCCTGTGTTCATAAACTGTACACGTGTGTCTTGATCCTCTTTGGATCCTGAGCCTGTACGTTTAAATTATTTGCAATACTTAGTGTGATTTTGTTACTATTATTAGCTTTTGCCCTACTGCAGACACTAGTAGTTAATAGGGCAAAATAAACATTAGAATTATTTTTTTTGTGTAATAAAGAGACGAGAAATCTAATATATAAAATTCTCGTGTCACAGTTTTCGTTGCCATACTCCTCCGAAACGGCTTGACCGATTTTGATGAAATTTTTTGTGCTTATCCGGTATCTATGAGAATCGGCCAACATCTATTTTTCATCATCATCATCATCATCACTTTTCATCATTATCAACGCGGGTGAAACCGCGGGGCGCAGCTAGTTTAATATAAAAAAAATACATTAGTAATTTGCTGTCTGAATATAGTGAAGTTAAAATAAATACATTTTTATACTAACCATAAATAACTATGAACGCTATAAACGCTTTCACACTCACAGCCCCACACTAAGTTCAATAACTTGTGTCGTGGGTGCCGAAAACATTCACATTACACACACAATCACAACCATATATATACATATAAATATGTACAAAACTTAATCTAACAGACCGCTGACAGTTGGCAAAGTACCCAAAATGCTGGCAGCATTGCCACGTTCAATGGCAATCCTTAATCTCTGTCCAAAATATTTGCTAGCATTTTGGTCTCTATACAGTTTTGTTAAAGAATCGATCAGTGACGATATGAAATAAGTCAATATATACTATACTAGTTATCTTGATGGTTATGTACTGTTATATCGATTCCAGAGTAACAACGCAACAAACAACAGATGCATTAATACTCACAGCCCCACAATAAGTTCAAAGACTAGTATCGTGGTTAAAGAAATATTTACAAATCAGTCACATGCAATCATATCTAGAAGCAGAAGCACAAATGTCCTTTGGGAAGGAACATTTTGTTCACGCCGGCAATCAAACCCAGGACCAACGCAACAAACAACAGATGCATTAATACTCACAACCCCACAATAAGTTCAAAGACTAGTATCGTGGTTACCGGAAATATTTACAAATCAGTCACATACAATCATATCTAGAACCAGAAGCACAAATGTCCTTTGGGAAGGAACATTTTGTTCACGCCGGCAATCAAACCCAGGACCCACGGCACAGAGGGCAGAGACTTTTCCATCGCGCCTACTGATTAAAAGTTATAAATTCACTAGCTGTGCCCTTCGGACTTACCCGCGTAAGTCCCGAACTCGCGGGGATTCCGGGATTAAAAGTAACCTATGTGTTAATTCAGGGTGTCCAAATTTCATCAAAATTGGCTTAAGCCGTTTCAGCGCGAAGAAATAACAAACATACAAACACACTCTCAAACTTGCGCCTTTACAATATTAGTGTGATGTTGCAGGGGTTCTATTTTATCTCTTAAAAGGTAGGCATTAACTTAACTTATTGGGTTATATTGATCCGTATAAGGAGGGGAAACAATATAAGGATTGACACGATACAGAAGAAGAATTAAATAATAATTAATAGTGCACCAACATTTTGAAATAATGAATATTAAAAAATCTAGAACATTTTACTTATTGATTTTTTACTATCCATTCTGATAAGCATTAGCAAGTACTTAGTAGTAATGTTCGTGTTATTCATTTTAGTTTCATAACCTCCATTATTGCTGATAAAACAAGTGGAAATAAATTCGAGGAGCTGTCTCATTACTCTTAATTTGTAAGCAAACGTACAAACAGAAACTTTGTCGTGGCTGACTAAAATTTACGACCGGTCGAGGACTAAACTATACAAACAGCAATAAGTGTTGCTCCCATGAAGAATTCGCGCACTTCTGAGCAACGGTTCTATTAAAACCAACAACATTTTTTATTTATTTCATTAACCTAGTTTATTAAAGGTATTAAAATTAAAATATCTACAAATTCTTTGTTCGCTTGAACATGGGTAGGTACAATAAGCTAGTGTGAGTGATGACAATATTGCTACATATTCCTCCAAATTAATTCGAACATTACGGCTTTATCACAATGAGAAAGTTTCTGAGTTTGTTTTTATGTTTATTACTTTTTCACACGTTTAAACGGCTGAACGAATTTCGATGAAATTTGGTATGGATGTAGCTGACAAAAGCTTTTTATTCCGGAATTCCCGCCGGTCCTGGACTTACGCAGGTAAAACTGCGGGGCGCAGCTAGTTATATAATATAATTCTTCTCCATGTCTGTATGTGACTGAACTCCTCCTAAACGGCTAGACCGAATTTGATGATTTTTTTGTGTTTAGGTTGATGGTTTAGATTCACAATTCGATCCGATAAATACGACCTTCTATGCAGTGGGAATAGGTTTAAATTCCCATAATTAGTGTTTCTCGTTCTGGGTGTGTTTTGTGTGTGTGATGTGTAAGTACATATCACACACACAAAACACACTTAGAAACATAAGTATGTTTCCAGCACCCAAGAAATTCTTCGAATTTAGTGTGGGCCTGAGAGTGCGAAAGAGTTTAAGTTTTAACATAAAAGTAGTCGTGTTTAAGAAAAAAGTAGTCATTTAAAATTTTTTTTTCAAACCTCTGACTATGTTTTCATTTATAAAAAACTAGCGATCCACCCCGGCTTCGCTCGGGTGCAATTTCCGGTGGGAAAAAATGTGATAAATGAAGAACCACTCGACCGATTTTGTGCAAACTTCACATAAACCATCTACTAAGTAGTCCTAACAAAGCCTAAACATTTGGTTTGGATAGGCGAGTCCGTTCTTGAGTTATAAAATAACAACGAAAAGTGGCATTGATTTTTATATATATAGATAGTATCTTTTTCAAAATTTTAATAAAAGTTACTCAAAAAACAATAACGTGTATATATAGTAAGTAGTAACTTATTTTTATTTTATTGTTCTATCACTTACCTATATAAATCTGCTGAAGTGAAATTGTTTTCCTCCCTTTGTCTGTTATGGATGATATTTTGTTATTCAGTATAATTCATGCGTACGCCTATACATCTTTATGAGGCTTCAGGTACGACGAAATCTAATAATGTCCTCTTCTCCTGCGTTGTAGAGATTTATATCCCTTTTGCAAACTCGAATATTGTTTATTTTGTTTTGATAGAAATCTTTTAGAGAATGTCCATGTTTATTTATGATTAAATGCTACACATATCAAGTTAAAAGGTTTAAATGTTTAATTGAATTATATTATCTTTCAGGTATTGTTAAGTCGTGATGTGGTCAAGAGAAGAAGCACGTGTTAACTGAATAATTGATCGAGCGAAGCGAGATCTTTAAGTTGACTTGGATCGTTCAGCACTTTGTCCGTCCGTCTGTCTAGAGGCATCTAGCGTCTAAACCATATATGCTAATGCTTTCAAATTCTCATAGAATATGTAAAACTACAGCCTAAAGCCGGAAATTACATTTAAAATTATATAAATAAAAATATTAAGGAGGCTCCCATACATGTAAGTGGGGAGTAAACTATTTTTAATTTTTTATCTACAATTTTGGGGTATCGTTGTAAAGCCTTGACAAGAAAAGTACGGTTTTAAAAAAAACTATGTTGGAAAATAACGATTTGGTAGGCCACCAGACTCACTGTTTTTAGACCTATTTTGTCCCGGGGTCTATCTCAAAAACAGTTTCACACTGAACACTGAAACTTACGTATAATATCCGTTATATCCTGTACTTGAACAACAAATATAGAAATCAAACAATTATTATATATAAAAAAGTTATAAGCAAGTAACCTCAAAAGTTTTTCTCTAAAAGGCAAAATGAGGGCTCTAGCGCCTTCATTTTGCCTTTTTCTTTCTCAATTCGGCGCGAACGACGAGTACATTTAATTTACTAGATAACTGAATTAAGTACCTATGATTATGCTGCTAGGTATCAAAATAATATGAACTCATTAAGGGGCACATCTAAAAGGGGTTTCAAACCAAAACAAAAGTGTAATCAGACCTACAAGCCCTTTCAATTTGACGAAGCGAGAGTTTGTAAGTACCTAGAGTATATTATTATAGGTTATAAACACCTTTCATCGTGACAGTCCATTATGTTTCCACTACTCAGAATCATCTCTAATAGGAAAGATTCTAGCCCAAAATACAAATAACAATACAATACACACCACACTGGCCAAGTGCGGGTTGGAAGATAACGCAATGTCCACGAACTTTATGATTCGAGGACATACCGATTTCTCCACTTCTTTCATAGTTTTTGGAGCGAGTGCGAATTCCGCATATTACTGCAGGACTAAGTAGGACTCGAACTAGGTATGCGTAACATTTAAAGTCATAAATTTAGCCACACATAAACTTCCTTACTACAATTTATATGCTAATATAAAGCATTTCATTGAAAATGTACATGAACAGACAGAAGTCAAAGTAGTTTGTAACTTAATTTTGAGTAAACTTAAATAATGTTTAAACTAACAGACGGAAGTCTATTTTGGTAAAACGAAAAATAGTATTTTACAATATTTTTTTGTGTGATGATAATTACGAAGGTAACTTAGTAAAACTTATTTTTGCTAGCGTTGATACTCTGTCTGGCAAGTGATGATGTGGTAGATGGCGGTAAACGTTACGCTTAAAAATATTTTTTTTATTTTTTCGAGCTGTTTAATTTCGTCAAAGCAATTTTTTTTTAAATAATTATTTTATTTAAAAAAATTGTCTTTCGGTCGAAATATTAACAAAAATTAACAAATTTTATAATAGAAGTCCTAGTCACAAGTCACAGTATAAGTCAAGTAAAATAGTCAAGGTCCAGTCATAGTCAAGTCATGCCCTAGTAAAGTGGTAGAGACTTACTTCTATCGGAGTTTTGGAGCGAAGGTCGTGCGTAAAGAGTTGCCCTGTTATTAATCATAAAACAAAAAACGCTCTGAAAATGTCTCACAGATAAACAAAGCGAAACTACACAGAATGAATTAGTTCTCGCATAATTAAGAGTAAGACAAAAAGCGGTAGTTTTTTAACAACGAGAGAAGATAAATTCACAGCAGCTGGCGGACTAATTTACATTGAGAACGTTACGTCCTCGGACTGCGGATTGACGCCCCAAGAGTCCCTATTTGCATTCTATAACAATTAGTTACCAACAACTTTACTAATGTTGTCTATAAAGATAAATTACCAGCCCAACTTCTGCCTTTGGGTTTCCTTACTTTATGGACCTTTGTTCGGTCGTGCGCGTTTCACACGTCCGCGCCGCTTTACTTTATGATCCTTACAAACTGCAAGGTTTATTCTTCGACCTTAATGTCATGGTATTTTTATACAGTATTACTTAAGAGGCAGATATACGTCAATGCGAGAACCCGTTTTAACCACTGCCAATAATTATCCCTCTAATACTTTTTCACATAACGGTGCATATGGCATAACTTATTACTTATGTAGGGGATGATAAACGTAGAAGCATTTAGCATCTACGTATATTATCATTCTGGAACTCATTGCTCTCATCTATGTTTTATTTTTTTATGTTATTGAGAGACGAAACGAGCAAGACACTTGCCAGAAGGTAAACGTCTTGCCCTTACAGTTTTTACAGTTCAGTGCCACCCAAAGTTAAGAATTTATATAGGCCAAAATCCCGCGCGGCAAAGTACTGCGTCAATATCCGGAATACAGTAATGTTTGCACACTATTGCTTGGTCTTTGTATGTCTGGCAATGGTGTGTTACTGCCTCAGGCGGACTAGAGTCCTATCACAACAAACGGTGTAATCTAAGAGTCAAGTCAAAATATCAAAATCGTTCATTCTCAAGAGCTCCAAAGAGGCACTCATGAAAGTTAATGACTCTACTGCCAGATGCGCAAAATTACAGCTAAAAGTGAAAAGGTATCTTCTACGCAATTATGCTGTATCTTCACCCGCATCACCACTTTCCATCGGGTGAGATAGTGGTCAAATCCTTACCTATCGTGCCAAAAATCACCAAATAATTATCACGCTAATCCGAAAGTTCGTGTATGTCTGTATGCTTGTTTTCTCTTCACGCTGTAGGCTGAACGGATTTGGGTAAAATTTTGTATGTATGTAGGTAGTTTATACTTAAAATTTTCACTTAGGCTAATTTTTAAGTTGAAATTCGGCTGAAGCTGCGGTGGACAACTAGTACTTCATAAAACCACTTAGCACAGAGTACGTACCATTCTATATCTCAGTGCATAATATGTATATACTTATATGCAAAGTTTTCTTCTTGAACAAAAACATAAGTTCATGAAACCATTTCACATGCTGTCGCGAGCAGCTCTTGTTTACTTACTTTAATTCTGTTTTTGAAGTTCTCTCAAATTGTTAAGAAACATGAGCTTGAAAGGTTTCATGTTAAACTTTTGTGTCACGAAATTATACATGTTAACTTTAAAAATAGGTATTCATAAATATTATTAGAAGTAATGCTAAAATTAGGGGTAATTAACCCGTTAACAATTATTTTTAGATGATCTTTCATTTTATGTTTTTATTTGTTGAACAGTCAGTTTGGTGTCACCTACCTCCATACTAAATTACATCAAAATTAATCTTGAATGACCGTGAAGAAGTAACAAACATACAAACCCACTCACAAATTTTTACCTTTATGATATTACTACAATAGTTGTGCCCGCGTCAATTTTCGAAAATCATTCCGTTACAACATGTATGAATTTTTTTTTCGTGAATTTCCCGGTCTATTAATAATTATTATGCTATTCGGGCGGCGATAAATCCAACAAATTAACGATTATTAAAATCGGTCCATCCGTTCTTGAGTTATAAGTGTTGTAACAAACTTGACTTAATTTAATATAATAGAATATAGATAGTGTTATATAAAACTGCAGGCTTAAGGGAAGCTTCTTCATAATATTTTTTTAGCTTTGTCCTTCAAGAATTTTGTATGTTAGTACACTCAGAGCAAGGCCATACTTCGTTTTGACGGTCAACGCGCGTACTCGGCTGATGAAGGAGCACCGAATGTTCCGAAACTAGTCTCGTAATAATGCGAGCAAACAACCGTGAGTGAAGTCGTATAATTCCTAAAAAAAATAATACTTACGAATGTTTCAATCAAACATTGAATATTGATTTATGTAGTGTTTGTGTTTATGCAGCATGTGTAAACCGGATTTGAATATTATTCAGCGTCCCGCTGTAGAAAAACATTAATAAACAACGAAATTATGGGTTTTACAATATCGATATTATATTGATGACAATTTAGTACTTATTAGTGTAAAAATGCCTGAATACGGGCTTTATAAGCAGTTCGGAGGTTTTTGGTAAGTGAGGAGGATGTCAAAATGCGTGATTGAAAAAAGCCTTCTTAGTAGCGGGTATCGGGTTCGATTTGCGATGGGAACACAAGATTTATCCCCAAGGGAAACTTTTGTTTCTGTTACTGGGTGTGATTGTGTAATTTGAATTTTTCCGGCACCCACCACATATTTTATCATTTCACGAACATAGCCCCAAATTAAGTTTTATGACTTTGTCGTGGATGTCGGAAACATTCATATCGCACACACAATCACCTAGAACCAGAAACACAAATTTCCCTTGGAGAGAAAACTTTTCTTACCAGCGGGAATCCAACTCGATACCTACTATTTAGAAGGCGGAAGCGCACCCAACTAAGTCGTAGTAGCCGACAGTTCGTAAAATGTAAATGTATGTTACAGTTGAAAAGGACAACGAAGCGTTACCGCGTTGAATGACACATTCCAACTGTATGTAAAGTTCATGCTCCACTAGCTCCAATGGACTTGTTTGTTATTTGAATAGTTACCTATTAGTTTATCACCTTTCGGCTTTGAAAAATTTTTTTGGGCATTTTATATATTCCCGATTTAACAAGTAGACAAGCTATATGTAGATTAATGCTTAGAAAACTCCTAATATGATATCATAATATAAGGGCCGAGTGATGGGGCCCTACATACCTTTATGAACAATCAAAAAGTTTCTAAAAAGGTAAGACTCGCTGTCCATAGAGGGGTGCTAGTGTCCACACTTATTGGTAGTGAGTGTTGGGTTTGGCAGAAAAAGCATGAAAGTAAAATAAATGCCGTGGAAAAGAGAGGGCTAAGAAGTATGAGCTGGAGTGATTCTGATGAACTAAGTGAGGAAAATTGTGATAGGAAAAGATTGCGGCGTGGTAGAAGATGTAGTGACAAAGATTGAGAAAGGGATTCTTTGGACATGTAGAGAGGATGGACGAAAATAGATTGACGAAGATTTATAAGGCGAGTGCGAATGGGCAAGTTTGTAAGGATCTAGACGAACGTATCACGACCAGGTCGAAAAGGTTTTAAAGACTGGTCAGCTCAAAAGTACCCGCAACCAACGAGCATGTATGAAAAGACTCATGAATATAGGAGAAGCAAAAGATGTGTGTCAGGATAATAGCATGTGGAGAGATGTGGTCTCTGCCTAACCCAATGAGAAAGAGGCGTGACTATATGTATGTATGTATGTATAAGATAAGCACTAGCTTTGTTATCATAATACCATTGTTGGTAAACTCAAAAGTTTCCACTTTTGCACATGCCGATATTGTAAGAACTGCCCGTTATCCTAATAAGTGGCGCGTTTGCCTTCTAAGCAGCTGTTAATAAGGTTGGATTCCCGGTGAAAACACAAGTTTTCTTCCAAAGGAAGGATTTGTGTTTCTGGTTCTGGTTGTGAAGAAAGAAGTTTCCAGAACCCACGATACAAATATTCGAACCTAGTTTGGGGCTACTAGTGACAAAGAATAAATAAATATGTAGGACCTGTGTGTTGGCGTCAAAATTCATAAGCTAATTAATAAAATTTACCATCAGAAGCGCTATGTTAACTGACTAGTTATAAATTACAGTAGATGCAATTACTAACACACACGCACATACACACGCGTTATTTCAGATTTATAGGGATATTAGGGATACGCATTCTTGACGTTACGATCCGCACCCATGCGTATTTGGGAAATCCGTATGGGCGCTGACCAGTAGGCCGGCCAAAGTACCGCTGGATCGCCAAACTGGAGGCAGACTTGCGTGTGCTTCAAACCCATAAATGGCAAGAAATTGCGCAGAACCGAGACCAATGGCGTTCTTTAATCTCGGAGGTCAAGGCCCACTTTGGGTCACTGAGCCAACGGATTAAGTAAGTATTAGGGATAACCTTAAAATAATAGTATTTATCAAAACAACAAAATCAGGTACGCGGCATTGGAAAAATTCGGGTACGCGGCTTTGGGACAACTGTCTATATAATTTTGTAAAAACGTAAGAAAAAAGTAATACTCTTATTACAAAATTCAGTTAATTCTAAATATTGGGTAGGTAGGTAATGTTATTTCCCTTGTAACTTTGCAAGAAGATAAGACGATTGAAATAACGACACAAATGTCGCTGTTTACGCTTTTATTAACAAGTTTGTTAGACGTCGATACCACGACATTAGAGCTTTGCGAATTCGTTGGGAGTTGCGCAGAACTTTTGAAAGCAGATTTTCTACTTACGATGCTGGGGTTAATGGCTCTAGAAGTGTTCAGGGATGTTATTTTGATGTTATAAGCTGGTAAATGGTAGACTATATTTAGTTAGAGTGCACCGCTTTCGCACGATTTATTATAGAGTGTCGAGAAAATGACTATCATAATCAAACAAACGCATACACACTCAAACTAAGTTTGCTTGTGTCGTGGATGCTGGAAAAAATTACATCATACACATGATGACATTCAGAAACTGAATCAAAAATGTACCGAACACAATAAATATACGATTTTATGAAATTATAAATACCTACTAATAAATACGTTATATACAACTGCGGGCATTGTAAATAAAAAAGCTTGTCTGTGTGTGCAAGTGTATTTCAAACGCAGTATCTCGGTTCATAGTGAATAGATTCTGGAACAGGACATATGTTTATTTTTTTTTATGTACGATAGGCAAGCATTTGACCACATTTTCACCTGATGGAAAGCGATGATGCGGCCTTTATTATGTACTGATCCTGATTAATGTGAACGAAACCGCAAGATAAAGCTAGCCAAATACACTATCTATATACAAACTAGCCGTGCCCCGCGGCTTCGCACGCTATTATGAAGGTAAAAAGTAGCCTTTGTGTTAATCCAAGGTATAAAATATCTACATCCCAAATTTCATACAAATCCGTTTAGCCGTTAAAGCGTGAAAAGGGAAAAAACATACTTACACACTTACACACAAACTTTCGGATTTATAATATTAGTAGGATTTAAATCAAATCTATCGAGTCGTTACAGCGATACTTCTTTGTAAGAATACAACCTCACACACAAACGTATTATACATACCTATACAATATTAATGTGATAGGATAATATGATATGTAGTGTGTTTGTTTGGCAATTACACGAAGAGATTTTAGTAATTCAAACTTTGTCATCAAGTAAATATAGCTTAAAAGCTCTTATTGAAAAACTTTGGCCCGTGTGAAAGGGTCGTTGAATTTAGGTCATACCACCCCTACTGAAGTATATTTATATAATAGGTACAATTCCACACTGTATCGTGGACTAAGAATCTTCTTGTTTATAAAATCCTAGCATTTATTAATTAATTACCAAAACACTTATTGTAATACAATTTACGTAAATATTACATTACAATTTGTCATACATTTTGGCATGAAATTTCGGCGATGAAAAATGAACTCAGAATGTATCCATAAAACGGAACAACACGGGTTCAATGATATAGCTTTGCTACAACATTATTATTATTTATAGAAACAAACTAAATTTATCTGATTATATATCGTACGTGGTTGTTTAACATTATTTTAATATCTGTAGTTTTATTCAAAGTTTAGCAATCGCGATATCTTGGTTTATGTTCCATGAAAATTCTTCATCGTTTTGTTAAATAAACGATAATTTGAAATTCTCTCGAAAACTCATTTTCAAACTTGACATGGTCACAAATGCTGACTACTATAATAACACACATGTTACATTAAAGTGACTACTGTAATGTCTATTAGAGTCTTAGTCTCTGTATTCTGTCCTTCATGTCTCCAGATTACTGACAGTACACTCAGCTAATGCACTTAACCGAAATCCTGGCCGTATGAGCTAAAACGGGAGCCAAATGGGTTTATTTCCAGTACACATTGTAGTCCTAAGAATTCTGCAGCTTTTGCAATTACACTTTAATTTAACCTTTTAACCGACTACGATGAAACAAAAGATGGGATCATAATTTTAGCACTGTATGCAAGTATAAAAGTGAATAATAGTGATCTTGGCGTATTTCAGAGCATTCTGGCTGCACCCGAAAGCGATGCAGCTAGGGCTCTGTACGTCAAGATCAAAAACATTTTGTAGTTATGCAGTATTGGAGTGTACCAATAGGGATGACATAGTCGCAAAGTGACTCAAAGCCCTTACAAAATAAAGGTTAAAAAAAAAAATTGAGCACTGTATGCAAGTATAAAAGTGAAAAGAGAGTAGAGTCACTGTTTTTAGACCGATTTTGTCCCGGGATCTATCTCAGAAACAGATACGTATAATATCCGTTACATACTGTTCTTTAACAACAAATATGGAATTTATTGTTGAAAATAATCTGTTATAAAAATAATGTTTTATCACAACATTACCTCAGTAGTTTTTTTCTGTTAGGCAAAATAAAGGCTGAAGGCCTAAGCACGTGGTGAACTACTAAAACATGATGCATATAAAACTGAATAATGATACCAAAAATGAATCAAAGACATCTAACTGAAAGTAAATGAAGCGTGCAGGGCCTAAGCTAGGGGTGAACTATTAAAATATGATTCATAAAAAAAAAAAGATAATAAAAATGAATCAAGGACATCTAACTTAAAGTAGCCAATTTCGCTTACCGTTTGTGGAGCTACGTCACTGTATTTTGTGTGTCTACGTCATTGTTTGACCGAGATCCTTTTGTTGATTATCTTATCAGGCTGCTGTTAGGATTGTTATTGGCACAATAAAATTTAACTTCAGTCATAACGACGCTTTGTTGTACAACTGGATTCAATTGCAGCTCGTTTTCGTTTAAAACATTACAATTTGTGGCTGCTGCTTCATATTTTGCTTTGCGGTGGTGAAGATGTTGAAGTTAGAATTTCAGAGTAAAGAGCTATTGATATTTATTAGAGCTTTGCTCGTTAAAATTAATATAATTGAAAGTGATTCTAAGTAACTGTATAACTTCTTTCTTGATTATAATATTATTAAAATACGGCTATCACTCACGTCATTTGATCGATATTGTCGACCTAGGTTTCATGTACGATGCTCTTCTTCGGGATGAGTTTACGCCGCGAGATTGCGACGAAGACTGCGGGCATGGGATCGTTTTGCTCTCTGCGAGCGTCGCGGCGCCTGCGTCGGTGGGGGCGACATTGTATTGACTTTCTTGATGTTAAATATTTCGTTTCAAAAATATAGAGCTAGTATCTGTTGTTATAGTTAGACAAGGTATACTGTTATCAGATTTTGCAGGTTACTAAATCTAGTGGACATAGCTTAGCGATCGTTATCTTGCGATGAACAACTACGTGAAGCATAAAAGCATTATGTTGAAAACTATCACTGAACTTAACAATCATCAATCTGAGAAGGCCTTACTTAACGAGCGCTGTAAAAGAGAACCATTACTTTACAATACCTATTGGTACAGTACTTGCTAGTCGTGTAGCTGAGTCATGGTATCAGAATTTTTCAAGCCACTTGAAGGCATCGGCTATAACCTAAAGATTTTTGTCTTACGAATAAAAACCAGGACCAAATGATTAACGTAAACTGTAGCACGGTTGGGCTTAGTCCAAATTCCAACGAAACGGTTACTCGTCCAAGCAATCGCCAGAAATTGCTCTATCATGTCAGGTCACACCGTGCTTTGAGTGCCACTTTCTATTATATTCGTAAATACAGTCAATCTATTATTCTGGTAGTTTTACTTAGGTACTAAAAAATAACAACGTTGTCGCGTTTACCAATCACTTATTGAGAGATCCCTAACCGATCCACAAGTAAAATGTACCTACTTTTCTAAGTTCCGGTTTATACTTATATATTGATTTTATTTATATAGCATTAGCCATGCTAGGCAGAACTATAGTGATAAATTTGGAAAGGAAAAATTATCGCTTGAGGCGGGATTTGAACCCGCGGCCATAGGGTCTCATGCCCTATTGCTCTAACCGCTGAGCTACTCAAGCGATCGCTTGAGTAGCTCAGCGGTTAGAGCAATAGGGCATGAGACCCTATGGCCGCGGGTTCAAATCCCGCCTCAAGCGATAATTTTTCCTTTCCAAATTTATCATTATACTTATATAGACAAGGAACACGTTATTATTACGATCCGGAAGCTTTATGTACAGCAACGTGAACAAAACGTGAGTAAACAGGAAGAAGTACGAGCGTATATATGAAAAATATGCTTTTAGGTTGCGCTTTCATTCTTCTACAGTTCATTTGTATGTGTATAGGAACCGACCTATATACCTTTGTCACTCAGGTCGTATTTAAATAAGCATTTGTAACTTGTTTTTACGATTTTGTTTATCTTTCACATTTGCTGAGTCTCTAGGTGTATGGAGTTGAATAAAATGTTTATGAACTCTACTTTATGCGAGACGACTGGGACGTTTCAAGAATTGTTTTATTTGTGTGATGTTGCAAATGTAACTTAAAAATGAAGGTAAAACTTGTAAAATTAACTTTGTAATGTTGAATCGTTATATTACAACTGTTTTTTTAAATATAATCTCTTATTAATAACCAAGAAGTGTTTTTATGCTGGATAAGCAAGCATTTGACCTCTATCTCATCTGATGGAAAGTGACGATGCGTCTGTGTTACTTAACATTAACACAGCCGCATCGTCACTTTCACAACTTTTTTTTAATGAGGTTATTGTTATAATATCAATCCACTAACCCGATACAATGTTATGTTTGCTAATAAATAAATAAATTATCAAGCAGTAACTTTATTCATACAATACTACGAATAAATTAGATATAATATTACAAAATTTGAAGTTAAGTCTCATTGCTCCTCTTATGTCATTCATTTTCCAAATTCAAACTCATTACTGTTAACGAGAAATTTATAAATATCTTATAGAAAAAAAAAACGATGTGCCGTTTTTTGTAATGACGAAGATGGGACGAAGAAAAATGTGTACATGCATTAAAATGAAAAATATTAAGTACATTATTTATGCACGCAGAATGTATGTAAGTAAACGTAATATGTCACTGTCTTCAAATGTTTTAATGGATAAATACAATACGTCAGTTTTCCCCATTTCCCATTTGAACTACCCGTTGGCTAAGTTGAGCGAGCGTTCGCTTTTTAAGCCGGGTTCGGTTCCCGAGAACACAAGTTTTCTCCTCAAGGAAAACTTGTGTTACTGATTTTGGTTGTAATCGTGTGTGTGATGTGAATGTTTCCGGCACTCACGACACAAGTCATCGAACTAAGTGTGGAGCTGTGAGTGTAAAAGTGTTTATGTTTATTTTATGTTTCAAATTTTTTGTGCCACATTTTTATTGCGACCTTTATAAAGGAGTTTGTATGAATAAATCAATGTATGCGGATGGAACAATAATGACGGTTATTATTTGCTGCTTCGTGATTTTCGTTTAATTTGTTTGCTTTCAATTATCTCTTAATTATCTGCATCCATTTGTGGTTTGATGATTAATGATTTATTAATCTTGATGCGTCAAAGAAACAACTCCATGGCCGTGCTGTTTCGAATCCTAGCACGGGCTTTGTTAGCGTTAGCTTAGCCGAGCCAACGCGGCCTTTTGGTATAATTTACATTTTATAATATCATCAGGCGTGTACACAAATATACGACTATTATTATTTAATTTGATGAATCAAGTCCCTAATAAGTCTAGAGTAAATAAGTATCCTCTAGGTAAGCATGCTACATCTTCGATCGCATCATTTCCGCACCTTTCATCAGGCGGTCGAATGCTTACCTATCTGGCATTAGTAAAATTTACACCATTTAAGCAAATAATTGGTACTTCCTTAAATTCATTTCTATAAAAACCGGCCAATTGCGAGTCAGACTCGCGCACTAAGGGTTCCGTACCATTATCTATAAAAACGGCAAAAAACCACGTTTGTTGTATGGGAGCCCCCTTTAAACGCAGTAACTAGACAAAATCTATCATTTTCTAATCCTACTAATATTATAAGTCTGAAAGTTTGTGTGTAAGTGTGTACCTAAGTGTGTAAGTATGTCTGTTCTTTCTTCACGCTTTAACGGCTAAACGGATTTGGATGAAATTTAGAATGTACACAAAGCTTATACCTAGGATTAACACATAGGCTACTTTTTAACTTGATAATAGCGGGCGAAGCCGCGGGGCACGGCTAGTACGTTATAAAATGTACTCGTAGCTACCACAGATCATTAACTAACATTCTGCGCAATTAGATTAGAAACTTTGTAGTGATACTGTTAGTCATGTCATAAACAATTAATTAATTAGTGTTACTTAAAGTTTTTTGTAACAAAGTGTGCCTCGTCATGTATGACCTTTTAATTTAAAAGTTAAAATACGACCTTGTTTATTAGTATCTAGACTTTAACTTCAGTGGCTCGTTATAACTTGTATTATTACTTTGTGAGCTCGGTAGTTGTTATTTCATTGTAATTACATTTGTTTTGATTTTCCTAGTCGTGGCAGTTAGGTCTAAGTTTGGATAGGATCTGGAACATTACGCTGTGATATTTATTAGCTGTACTTAAATGAAAAGGTCGATAATAAATTATCGCAAAAAATTAAATTTAGATTAAATTTATGAAAGAAGTATATTGTAATTAGCACTCTTTATAATATACAGTGTGAATAGTAAATTAGTATTTTCTGTGCAAGCTTGTTTCTTCGACCACATCAACTATATATGTGGTAATGTAGTGCTCAAATGCTTGCTTATAAAGCATGAAAAATTGTGTAAATATATGCTCTTACCTACAGCACATTTTGAAAGGAAGTTTTATTTGGGAATTGGCGATAGTAGGTTAATTGAGTCCAAATTGCAAAGTTTTGGTCTTTGAATTAAGGTCGCAAGTCTATCGGTATTTTACCGTTTTAATTTTGAAGAGTAAGCGCATGAATAACATGGTCACCCTTTTACCATTTAACAACAAGAAAACTCTAAATCGTCACCCATTTAAGATAGACGTACATACTACTTCGCTTCTACGTTTATCATCGTGAATAGGTATCTTTTAGCAAGCACATCATCGGCCACATCTTCACTTTCCATCAGGTGAGATTGATGGGGCGAGTAATCAACACAAATGTATAAATTAAACTTTTAAAATTCAAAGCGCCGTGTTTGTGTAACTACGGGGCAAAAATCACGGGTTAAGTGGGTCCGAAACCAAACCCCTTTTACGTACGGATAAAGGTTTTATAACATAACCTACTGTTCAGTTTTCTGTCGAAATGTAATTTATTTAAAATAAAGACCCAAAAAACATATACTCCAAAACTTTGAAGAGCTACTTTTTACACAGACCGCTTGAAAATCGTATCCACATCGAGGCCGTTTCCTGTAAAAACGGGGCTTGAAAACCGGGGCGTCTGGTCCCTTTATCTCCCTTACTCCCTTGTTATAATGTAGGCGGAAGTAGGTCGCCACAATTACGGCTCGGACGCAACTTGACACCGTTGAATTTATTTAACAAATTGATACAGTTCTGCTTCCAGTTGACGTTTCAATTTTGAACATATGCCGCATCGGTAATGGAATTGGTGGTTTGTCAAATATTTGACAGTTTTGGTTGTTTATATATTCTATAAATTCGCGCTTTTACGTAATAGACACACACACACACTCATTTACCAATTTTGGTTTGGTTTGGAGGGAGCTGACACCCTGGATTAACACATAGAGTCCTTTTAATCCCGGAATTCCCGCGAGTCCGACACTTTTTTTTATTTGAGACTAAGCTAGCGTTTGACCACAATCTCACCTGACGGAAAGCGACGATGCGGTCGAAGATGGAGCACGCTTGATCAGTAAATACCTATTCACTCTCTTCTTGAACAACCCCATATTATACTTTTCGGGAAACATAGTAGACGGCAGGGCGTTCCACTCCTTGGCAGTTCTCATAATGACAGTGGAAGCGAAACGCTTCGTGCGAATGGTCGGTATTTTTACCATTAGCGGATGCCGCATTGTCGTCTGTCTAGATGTTCGGTAGTAGAACGGTGATGCGGGAATAAGATCATGCAATTCCTTTGAATACTCTCCGTGCAATTTGTGAGACTAAAACAGCTACTCCTGCATAAAAAAAGATAAATAATTAAGTTCTTTGTTAACTTTAATCAAAATATACTTTACATCAAGCTCTCTCCTAATTATCCCTTTACACAGTCGTCTCAGTCAATTCATAAGGTACTGAAAATAAAATGTTTATTCTTGACATGAAACTGTACACAAAACAGATGGTAGACGCGTTAGTTGCAAGTTGTCTTCAATAAATTAAGCAGTGGTGCTTATGGTGCTAATGCTTGTTTCAGACGCTTTTGATGCGATCTTAACTACATAAACAGAGGATTACTCGTATATCATGACTCAATTTTAATTTAAATAGTGGACTTAACTTTGCATTAAAACACGAATCACAAGGGAGTAAAAATAAACGCTACTGGAAAGAGTAGGTATTGGCCTTTTTAATTCTCAACGTTTAAGTTAAACACCTTAACTCATTCTAAGGTTATTGGTCTGTTAACTTATCAGTCAGCTAAAACATAATCTTAGAAAGTGGATCAATTAAACATAGATAATGTTTAATTGATCCACTTTCTAAGATAAGATAATTAAACGCAAGCAAAGCTTAAAAAGCCGACTTCAACGCTTATAGTTTGGTTTTGGCTTGACCGATCTCGATAAAATGTATATGGTTAAGTAAACACTACCAAACAAAAAAAATCATCATATTCGATTTTTAATTGGCGGAGATATCGCGTAACATACATACATAAAAAAACATACAGTCGAATTTAGGACCTTCTTTTTTGAAGTCGGTTGAAAATAAATACATCACATGTATGTATATTGATTTTTTACAATAATAAGTTTTAAATAATAAAACCAATAGTTGATTTGACTATTTGACGTTTTTGCGGGAAAAAGTAAAAACTGATGTATTTTGTAACAATTAAAAAGAAAATATTTTACAATGTAAATTCAATTATTTGAAAAATCGCTTACAAACTGGGCAGACTATATTGTACCTATCTATACAAACGCGAATTTGGTGAATGAGTGTGTATATTTGAAAAGAGTTAAATCTCGTTATTCAGGACATAATTATCTATATAAGCCTATTGGGATGAAAATCGATAAGACTACTTTATGATGCTTAGACCAACCTCAAATGTTACTACATCATGCACAGTACAGTGACACAAGATAAGCATAGATATGTTCAAGCTATTTTTTACATTGTCACTTGTACAGACAAAGCAATAAATACACGCGATATGATCGGACACTATCGCAGCCCGATATCACCTCCCAAACAACATTTCTCTGACATTGAAATAAAACCTGCAAAGTTCGTAAAATAAATCTGCTTGAATCTGAAGTCGGTATTGCCAGTACCTTTTTATTTGAATTTTACGATGAGTTGAAACATTCCACATGCTTACGTGGCCACTCCAGACAGATCAAGGGTTTTTGTGAAAAATTAAACAAAAGATACTCGTCGCTCCGTTTTGGTGTGTTAAAAAAAACCATTGTTAGAGTTTCAGCATGTTTTATTCATAATTTTGATGCTGAGTTCGGGCTCGATGCGCCGTACTTGAATGTTTGTATGGAATTCTTTTGTTACTTATTTCTATTCAGACAGTTTTAAAATGTAATGCCTTGAGATTTTTTCTTTTTAACTTTAGCTGTAAATTTCTAGACGGACTTTAGATGATAAATTGCCTAGGTTAAGATTTTATTCTTTGCAATTTTTAATAAACTTGTTTTTGGATAGTTATCAAGTTTTATATTCGTAAATTAACCTTTTAGAAAGCTACATTTACATAACATTTCAATCATAAAGATATCTCTGAAGTATGGTTCCAAAGCTTTACATCACCGACCTATCTGACAATCTAAACTAGCAATGGTATTGACAGAAAAAGCTTGTATAATTTTTGAAGCCCACTTAAATTAATGTACAAAAAATCGTTCAAATGTTAAATAGAATTTCAAAAATACAAAACATTGACGAACAAATTAAGGCACCGTTACATTTCATAAATCAAAACGCTTAAACCAATAACTCAAACGTCAAAATAATGTTAGAACTCAACTGTACAAAAACACAACTGTTCCATTACTTTGCTAACAAACAAGTACGTAAAGCACGCCACAGAAATGAATTTCGTGTTTTACATAGGCCAGATGTGGCAGTAAAAAGTGAAGCGTCACAATTTACTGAAATGGAAATGCTGTCACAAGTTTGCCGCGGCAAAAATGGACGCATGAATTATAGCTGTAATCAAAATATGTGTTTCATCGGACGCACGGTTGGGGCGTGACCTCGCCACTTTTTCCTGTTCTGATTTTACAACCTTCTCGATGACTTTAGCTACCCTTGCAATAAAGTGCCACGTCATCGATAAGCCTGAACTGTGTAAAAATATAATAATTCCATTCAACTTTAAGGTCCTTTCTTTCAATATTAGAAGTTTGCAACGAAATCTATTACCATTACTTACCGTTCTGCATCGTTTTGACTTCAAATTTGATGCCTTGGTGTTTAGTGAATGTTGGATAAATGAATTGTCCCAAATAACTCCTATACCTGGTTACAACGCCTTTCATACCAAAAATTTTATTAATAAAAGTGGGGGAGTCACAATTTATGTTAAAGACTGCTGGCCAGTAAGCGCATTTGAACCTTCTTTTAATGATGCAAACTGTCTCATTGTAAATATAGCTGCCACCTTAACAATAATAGGTGTTTACAGATCACCAGCAGTTAAGGACTTAAACAATTTTCTCATGTCCTTGGAAAATGTATTAAGTAGTATAAAATCAGATAATCGCTCCGTGCTAGTCACTGGTGATGTAAACATTAATTTGCTAGAAGACCCCCCTAATTACGACAATGCTTCATATCAATGTCTTTTGGCAGAATATGCTCTGCTCCCTGCCCTCACTGAACCTACTAGGGATAATGCGTGCATAGATCATGCCTTCATCAATTCTAAAGGAAAAGCCACTGGCATAGTCTGCAAATGCTCTATTACGGATCACGAACTAATTGTTGTTGGATTGACCATAAATACTAATGCTCCTAAGAATAAAACAAGAAACGTTATAAAAATAGACTATAACAGTGTTTCGAAATTCCTTCAAAATTCTAACTGGGAGGAAGTCTTGAGAACAGACAATGTAAATGACGCTGTTCGAACACTTTCCAACATTGTTAAAGATGGTATGCATCAGCACACCCAAATAAAGAAAATAAGCCGATCTAAGTATATCATAAAGCCTTGGATTACCCCTGGATTGCTAAAGTGCATGAGACATCGCGATCACTTGCATCTTGAAGTTAGGAATTCGCCAAATAACAAAACTAAAAAAAATATTTATAACCGATATAAAAATTATTGTAATAATCTTTTACACAAACTAAAAACAGAGCATGATAATAAACAAATAGCAGAAAACCATGCAAATCCGAAAAAGCTATGGCAAACTATAAAGAGTGTTTGTAATATTCCTCAGATAAACAGGGACTGTCGGGAACTTCTGACTGTTTCTGATACTCCTGAAAATTCTATAAATAACTGCAATAAACATTTCGTAACTTCAGGAGCAAACTTAGCCGCAAATACAATGCGTAGACTCGGAATTACGGAGGAATCACTATGTAGTCAAATAAATCTAGACAGTCGTTGTTCCAATTCCTTATTTCTCAATCCTACAGACTCCAAGGAAATCAGTAGCATTATAAAAGAGCTCAAACCAGACAGTGCCCCGGGGCTTGACACTATTACAACATTGCTTCTAAAATACGCGAGAAAAACTTTAGTTGGGCCTATTGCGCATATATGTAATTTAAGTATGGTTTCGGGTATATTTCCTGATGAATGGAAGACTGCCGTCATCATTCCGGTACACAAAGGTGGAGAAAAATCTTGTCTAGATAACTATAGACCCATTTCTTTACTCAGCGTTCTTTCAAAGATCCTCGAAAAGCTGGTCAATAAGAGACTAGTAGATTTTCTTCAGAAATATAACCTTCTTTCTGATCGACAGTTTGGTTTCAGGCGGGGTAAGTCCACGGAAAATGCAGTTCAAATGCTAACTGAAACGGTGTCATCACATTTGGACGGTGGTCGTAGATGCGTAGGAGTCTTTCTTGACCTTGCCAAGGCATTCGATACGGTTTCAATCTCAATCTTACTTAGAAAACTCGAGTGTTTTGGCATAAGAGGGAATGCCCTCAACTGGTTTAAAAGTTACCTAACAAACAGACGACAATGCGTGAGGGTCGGAAATATCCTAAGTAACGAAATGGGCATTTCTTTTGGTGTTCCGCAAGGAAGCATTTTGGCTCCAACGCTGTTCACCATCTACATGGACGACATATTACGCATAAATTTACCGAAGGCTCACTTGATTTGCTACGCTGATGACACTGTTGCCATCTTTCATGGTAAGGACTGGAATTCGACTATGATGGCTGCGGAAAAGGGAATGGGGGTCCTGGCTCGGTGGCTTGATGCTAATCTGCTCACACTAAATATCAACAAGACAAAATACGTAACTTTTCACATAACACGAGCCACCGGCCCAGACCACTCGACTCTTCATCTGCACAGTATTGACTGTCTCAATACCCACGTGTCTAGAATTGTCAAATATGATTGCTCGTGTACCTCTATAGAAAAAGTGCACCATACGAAATACTTAGGCATTATTGTAGATGAAAATCTGTCTTTTCGAAATCATATTACTTATGTTTCTAAGAAAGTCCGCAAGCAGATATATATAATGAAAACGCTCAGAACTGTTGCTGAAATGAAAGTGAAAAAAATGGTGTACATCTCATTATGTCAATCCCTGATACAGTACTGCATAGGCGTTTGGGGAGGAGCGGCGAAAACGCATATGTTGGAGCTAGAACGAGCACAACGTTCAGTTCTTAAGGTACTGTTAGGTAAAGCTCGCCGATACCCCACCGATAAGCTGTATCAGGAAGCGTCAGTCCTCCGCGTCAGACAACTGTTTGTGCTCCGGGCGGTGCATAAAAGACACGCATTCTCAGTCTCTCAACCCACTACCAACAAGCGTAATCGACTCACAAGACAGCAGTTGCCCAGTATCAACACTGCTTTTGCCTGTCGTCTCCCCAAATATGTTCATATATTCAGTTATAACGCGGTATGCCGGAAAGTGGACATAAAAAACATTCATCTCACTGAAGCAAAGAGCAAAGTAACGAGGTGGTTATTGGCCCTGTCTTATGATGAAACAGAGAGACTTGTGAGATCGGTTTAGTTAGTTTAACGCAGAAACGACTTCTATGCATTATATCATCCCCTCATCCTTACACCCATACACTACACACACACACATACACACACACGCACAAACACACACACAAACACACACTCACGCACCATGAAATTAAATATTTTATATTAATTGAATTATTGAGCTATTAATATCATACAATATAATATAATAATGTAATATCGTAAAAAAATGTGTTAGGTATCAATTTAAAAATTGTTTATTAATTAATATAATGTGCAGTCAAAATTCATAATTATTTATATTTCTTATCTATTGCTAATTTTATCGTAGCTTAATCTTTTGAATATGTAAATGTCTGACATGTACTTACTTTTATTCACACTGTAAGCGCTAAGTCGATATCTTGACAACAGATGGTCTGCTAGGGTTCCCAAGATACAGGCTTTGCCTAGTTTGGGCCCGTTGTTATTGCAATGTTGAATGTATAAAAGGGATTTCATGTGATTATTATGTGTATAGGATGAAAATTTCTGAATAAAGTTATTATTATTATTATTATTACTTATACGTTAAAATTTTTAAACTGAATAAATATAAAATAATAAGCTTTCTTAATTAATGCCCGTTAAATTTTTTTTTTTATTTGTGACAGGCTAGTGTTTGACCACTATCTCACCTGATGGTAAGTGACGATGTGATCGAAGCTAGTAAACACACTAGACCTGGAATACGCAGGCTCTCAAGGACTACATTTAAATTATTATCAATAAAAAAAAATCGAACCTCAAAGGAGGTGATATCGGGCTGCGATAGTGTCCGATCATATCGCGTGTATTTACAGATTTAAAATTTTCCAGTGGTAATTCAGTTGAATTCTTTGGAATTTTATTATAAAATATAGCCCCATTTGCCATAAAAGATTTAATTCGTTTAGCTTAATCAAATTTAATTTAATATATGCATGCACTGCTATTTTGTGTTTATATCTAGTATTACGATTGTGTGCGTCGCTTCTTAATAACTTTTTTCTTAAAAAGTAAGAAGTCCTGCAGAAGGATGCTATTGTGAAAATGTTATAAATGATGGCTGGTAAGCGCCTACTTGTATGACCGTTTATTATTTTGAAATCATAGCCTCGTTTTCTCATTCAATCCATTATTATTGTCGTCCTAAAGATCCCTAAAAGTTTAACTCGCTCAATAAATGAATAAAAAGGCTTCTATGCAAGTAAAAAAGCAATATGAGCAACAGAAAGAAGTGAGCAAATAACAATTTTACGTGTAATAGGTACTTGAGTTTCTCAGATCTTTTAAGATAAAAGTCCAAAGAGCTTGTAAAATTATTAACTGCTTCTATGAATTTTAATTACATAAGCAATGCTTAAAATTGTAAATGTATTGTTAGTAAAAACATTTTAGACAACCTATTATATTTTATCTAACTGCTTGACAGAACCTGTATTAATATTCAAAAGCTATTTGAAAACAAAATGTAAACAAAATCTAAACGAACCGGTGTATATGATTTTAAAAGATATTTTTTTGCACTAAATTTATATAAGCTAGCGTTAGATCAATATTTACCTGACTATGGCGTAGCAGAAGAGAGGGTTAAGTTTTTGACCGGTATGTATGTATGTTCATCTGTTCCCTCATAACTTCTAAACTACTACTCATAATCTGAGAAATGAGGTGTCGTTGGAAGTGTCTTGTTTGTCCGCTGGAGGTCTAATTACATTATTTAAAAATGGGTGAAAATGGGAGGAAGAAGTAAAAAAAAATCTCACCCCACCCCATCATGTGTGGTATCATTGAGAAGGGATTTAAAAATAAAGGTAGGGTTTGATACATCATATTTTTGTCAAGCGAGATATATCCCATCAAAGACGTAAAAACTTTTTTTTTTAATTATAGTAAGCCAAGCTAAGTTTAAGCTACGTTTAAAAGCCCTAAATGGCAAAAAAATGCCGTCGAATTCTAGTTTTCAAACTTTCGTTTCTTGTTTACCTGATGGAAAGAGACAATGCGGCCGAAGACCCGCATGCTTGCCCAGGACATTTTTGAAGAGCCTTAGTAGAGTTACACTTAGCTCTTTATTATTTTTCACTACAACGTAAGCTCTGTCGTACACTGATTTTTTTCAAAAGCGTTTTAAAAAAAACCTACAGTTTTGGCAGGCCATGTTTTGTATCGTCAAGTTTTTTCTACTATATTTTTATTACTAATCAACTAACGCCACCATGAAAACAGTTTACGCATTTGTTTAATGTTTTAAATAATAATAAAAAAAAATGTATAGAAATGCGGAATAAATAACAATACTTCAAGATTCAACATAGCTTTTAGTAGAATCTCAGAAATTTCTTATAATTAATTTCTTTTGAAGCCCTTGAATAATTCTTACGTCAGAGTTAAATATGAAACAAAGAATTTTCTACTGACTACATTAAATAATTGCAATTATCTTATCTTGGAAGGTGGAAGTAGGGCTTTAGTGGAAAAGATTAATTTATTTCAGGATCTCAGTTTTAATCCGTTTGTCTTGAGCATTTTATCTTTTTGATAAAGATATACCTAGAAAAAACATTAAAGTATGGCATACATCATTTTAATTAAATAAAAAAAAATTGGTTAAAATTTTGTGCTGTTACTTTAGCGCTGGTTTTTATTTTTATTTTTTATACTACCTACTTTTCTACCTGCCTTTGCTCGCATTTATTAGACACGACTAAAGGCATGAAAAAGTTACAAAATCCTTGATCAAGAGTAATTTCTGATGAGTCGTTTTATTTTTTTCTTTGGCGAATATGTGCTTTTATGAGCCAAATAGGGAACAATTTCCGTTAGATTTTTCAAAAAGTCTCTCATAAATTTACTGTCCTAAAATTATTAACAAAACAAAAAAAAAACAATCTTTCAAACATGCGGCAATTAATTATTATTCATATACAATATAGATAACCTGGAATTTGACTACTATATTTCCTGTGATGGAACTTTGTAGTTAGATAAGCTTATTAAAGTTTTGACTTTGATTTTGCTATTTGGATGATATGTGTAATTAATGTAAAAGGAAGTATAACAAGTGTTATAAATAAAACCGGCCAAATACGAGTCGGACTCGCGCACGAAGGGTTCCGTACCATTATCTATAAAAAATCAAGTTTGTTGTATGGGAGCCCCCTTAAATATTTATTTAATTTTATTTTTAGTATTTGTTGTTATAGCGGCAATAGAAATAATCTGTGAAAATTTCAACAGTCTAGCTATCACCGTTCTTGAAATACAGCCTGGTGACAGACGGACGGACGGACGGACGGACAGTGAAGTCTCAGTAATAGGGTCCCATTTTTACCCTTCGGGTACGGAACCCTAAAAACAAGTAATGTACTACTACTACTATTACTAGTACTTTTTTGATATACAAGCATTTGACAGCTTTCTCACCTGGAGTAAAGTGACGATGAGGCCGAAGATGGAACATGCTTGCCTAGAAGGTCTTAGACGGTCACCAAAAAATGTCAGAAGGTCTATTATTCCATGACAGAACAATCATTATGGAATGAGTTGATATAATTTCTGAGCACATTCACCGAAATTTTGTTAAAAAAATATTATAATTAAAAAAACTGTTGGCTATACGAGCTACTGTATCAATAATTGAATTAAATATAAACACAATCTTATAATTTTACCTGATTTATTTTATACGTAGATGTTTTAATTTATTTTTCCAGCCTCTATTTGGCTCAACATTTAACGAAATTATTTTCTATGATTCAATTATTCGGATGGAATAATAGTATCTATGTGATTTTTAAATAAAGCTATCAAAACTCACCTCATCTGGCTGATGTATTTTTAATTTGAACATCAGAATATCGCGTCTTGATTTTGCTGCTTTACGAGGTTTTTTGTAAACAATGTTAAATAATATCTTAACAAGTAGATATACCCAGATCTTTTGTTTCTATTGTAGAGGGGTCGCCTTCCCTACATATTCACGAAAGACCGTAGCACTCTAGTATAATTAAATTACGAGGCACCTAAACTTCTCCTTGTTACCTTAATATTACTTAAAGCGAGCGACACCGTAGTCTGCGATACGAGTCATTTTATGGACCCGTATGAAAATTATTACGTTTAGAAACAAGACAGTTGTTAATAAATTGTATGTTAACATAAAGTTATATAGATTATTTCATATAAATTAGAAAATAAGCACGCTATATGTACACAATCCACCTGAATTGTAGTTCATCTATTGTACAGAGAATGAGTGAAACTGATTGCCCGCGTCTTTGTTCTCCGAACGGTATAATCTGGGAGTATTCAAGTCTAGAGAATATAACTATAAGGCATGCCACATTTCGGCAACATCATTACTTTCTATCAAGTGAGGTGGTGGTCCAATTTTTGCCTAAAATTTTTGTTAAACGCATTCACACTCATAGCCCTACAATGAATTCAATAAATTGTGCCGTAGGTGCCGGAAATATTCAAATCACACACACAATCACAACCAGAACCAAAACACACATTTTTCTTGGGAAAAAAACTTTGTGTTCCCGCCGGGCATCGAACCCGATACCCCTGCTTAGAAGGCGAACGCTAACTAAGCCAATGGGCATGTCTTAAATCTGTAAAGTAAACCATTCATCATATAAATACGACAGTTTGTTTGTTAATAATATCGAAACTACTGAACAGGTGTGACGATTTTAATCACACGTTTAGTGTGAGATAACAATTTGACATGTTCACTATCGTCATCACCGATTATTAATTTTCGTTGTAAAACCGTAGGACATAGCTATTTTAAATAAACGCATTCTCGCTACGCTCGTCTTTACACCTATACAGTGCCTATAATTCAGCATAGAATGATGGGATGAGAAAGGATGGATTTATACACCGGGTCCACACAAAGTAAACGATGGTAAAATAATATACTAGCTTCTTATTGCTACGGTCAATATATTTGGCCAATATTATCTATCATTGGCCATATAGATCAATTATGAATAAATATTATTCAGAAACGATCCTGTATATTCATCAAATTCAAATACATTTCAAACATGTACAGATAAATATAGATTGCACGTCGTTCGACGTCAAGCTATTCAAAATATAATGAAATTGTTGCATATAATTTCAGGTCTGTACGTTCAATGCTCTGCATAATTAATGGCATAAGCCATAATTATTTAATTGAACGTTCGTCTAGGCTCTGTTGGCAGAGAGCCCGTGCGACCGTAGCGATCTCGCTCTTCACTGTACATAATTGTCGGATTCTGTACGAAAGCCTTTCATTGTTAATTAATTTACATTTTTCTCGCCAACTTTTCACTTAATTTACAGAAGTGTTTCTCTAGAATGGCTACAATATCGTGCTTGAAGCATTTAGTTTCTTGATCATGTATTGCTAGTAAATTATGCCATCTTTAAAAATAAAATGTATTGTTTGTCTTTCGAATTTCATATACAAAATGCTGTGAGATGTGTATGAAGGTTTTTTGTAGGAAACGTTTGTACACATCTGTCAGAAAGTGACAATGTTGTCGAATCTGAAGCACGCTTACTTGGTAAATATTTATTCACTGCCTTCTTGAACAACACATAGTTTTTAAAATTAATAGTATAGTAATTTTTTTTAAAGTTATTTTTAATATGTCGTTAAACAAATAGCTTAAAGCAAACAATAATTATTTCGAGAACATGATTATGAAATTGCCGCCTTGTGCGCGCGCCTTGTGCGCGCGCCTCGGGCGCTTATATAAAAATTTTAAGATACGAATATACACTTATAGGCTTGCTACATAGTCTAGTCCATAGGCTGTTTTAATATACTCGGCTGATCTCCCCAGACACTAGCTGATTTAATGTGCAAACGTCACACATGCGACTCTAGTCTAGAATTTCAGTTACAAAATGGTAATGCATTTGGTAAAGCTCAGCCAGCTAATTTCAAGATAGCGTAGCAAAATAATAACTAAACAACAAAAACAAACGCATTCACACGGGCTGTGTGTGAATGCGTTTGTTGTACACTAAGTTTAAAGGATTGTATTGTGGGTGCCGGAAACAGTTACATATCAAACACATAATTACACGCAGAACCTGAAGCAATGTCCCTTGAGAAGGAATATTGTCCTCCCTATTATTAAACCCAGGACCTACGGGACAGAGGGCAGGTAGTCACCGCGCCAAATGAATCGTCTAATAAAAATAAAAGAGCATGAAAAAATATAAAATGTACAAACAAAACAGCTACGTTCAATGCAACATTGTGAGTTTCTTTTAGCATCATCTAGTTTTAATAAACAATTCATTTAAGTCGATAGTTCTTTTTTGAAATAAGAATGCTTCTAATGAGATATCTATCGTGTTACAATATTGCATATTTCTTGATTAACTAAACTTTTTGTGCCTACTATATTTTCGCACAGGGTATATTTATTTTAAATGGTTTTTGTAGGACATTTTTCATCTCAGCCCTCAAAGTATCCATTTCTATTTAGGGTCCTATGTGATATAAAATAATGCTTAATAGTTATCTCTTATATATTATAAAACTAAAAACACACTTTTGCTTTCTTAGTTTGATGCGATGGTAATTCATTTTATCGCGAAAAATCCGTAAAAAGTTTTTTAATTAATTGGTTAAAACATTATTCGATATTTATTAATTTATATGTGACATCATAACTGTGACAAGACCTTACAGATTTCCCAAATCGACCACAATCAGCCATCAAACGAGCAATTGTCACTTTCTGGAACCTAAAAAATTATATTATTATAACTATACAGTTCTCATACCAAAAAAGTTTAGTTAAAAAATAATTATAAAATTCTGATTTAATCGATGCCATATCCATTACACCGATATCGCAAAAACCGTACTACCATCATTGCAAAAGCTTGCAAAAGCGTTGGCAAATCTGGCCAAGTTTTTCTGACGCTAGGTAACTGCCGTGTATATCGTTTCCGCAATATGACGTAGCTGTCATTAGCAAGCTAACGGCATGTCGGTGATGTTATTTGGGACAACACTCAGGCTAATGGCCGAATGGCAGGGTTGCCAGCATGTTTTGTTGGAAGTAGGACTTTGGGTCAAAAACACTGGACGCTGAGCTATTTTTAGAGTGGTGTTGATATAAAATTCAGGCCATTGTCCTGAATTATATTTTTGTTAAAATTTTTGCGTATAATGTTACTGCACCGCTGCAGTGTTTTTATTTATATTTAAAGCATGGACCTCGTTGTAAATCGTGGGTAACGTAGTTAAGTGCTTTTCATGACTATTTACGCTTGGTAACACACGAACTCGACACCCCTGTGTCAGTGGCAACATTGTCTTCATACAATCACTGACCGACCGGGCATACTCTTAATTATTGATACCATTCTAACGTTAACAAACCCGTAGAGTTTGATTAATATTATTATGCCTAAATACCATTTCGAGACACAGGTACAGGACATAGGGTTTTTAAAAGTTAATCTGATTTAAATGTAAGGCTGTGTGTTGTGGACAATGCCCACAACTTACAGCCTCACACTAAATATTACTTATACTACTAAATGTTAAACTTACTATCCTTTCTATCCTAAGGTCTGGAAGAGATTGCTGCTTAGCGATAAGACCGCCTGCCGCCGATTTTACTGTTATGTTGTTACTATTTTCTGTTATATATATATATATATATATATATATACATTTTTTGGTGTTCAATAAAGAGTTTTTGTATTGTATTGTAAATAATACGAAACGGATTATTATTTTTTATTGGGATTTAAGTAACTTAATACCTACTACTTACTTACGTGAGAAATTATTACATTGTAGTAACCGATACAGCTCTCCCTATATGAAAATAAAAACAAACTACAATTGTAATAGGGTTGTAGATTCTTTAACTGGGTATTTTAGTGGTAGACTTAATGACAAATATCTGCTAATAATTGGGTGTGTCATATTCTACAAACATTACATCTCGAATGTACATCAAGTCTTATATAGCCGTACCCCGCGGCTTCACCCGCATTTATCAAGTTAAAAAGTAGCCTTTGTGTTAATCCTATGTATAAGCTATATACATTTCAAATCCAAATCCATTCAGCCGTTACAGCGTGAAGAGGGAACAAACATACTTACACACAAACTTTCAGATTTATTATAATATTAGTAGGATAAGTAGTATGATTGCTACTTTTAATTCACGCGGACTCAGATGAGACTTGGCAGATGTTTACGAATGTTGTGGTTGTAGACATTCCAATTTCTTCCCGATATTCCTCTTAACATTTTAGAGCAATTTCAATTATGTTTTACCTGTAATTTAGCATGCCCTAGCAATTTGTTTTTTTTGCTTACAGAACGTTTCTCGTTAGAACGTGAGATAGTGGTCAAATGCTTGCCTATCGAGAATAAAAAAAAGGAACACAAATTTTATCTCCAAGGGAAATGTCTTTCTGGTTGTGATTACGTCTGTAATGTGAATGTTTTCGGCACCCACGACACGAGTAAATACAAAAGCGTTTATTTATTAAACATAATAATTTATCAAAAAATGTTTAATCAACAGCTGATATTAGTAGAATAAAAACATGTACTGTATAGCTGTTATAAGATATATGATTTGACTACGCCTTAACACTAAGCTATTTAAAAATCGGCTCATAACTATACTGTAAAGTAAAGCACGTGTATAAGCAGTCTATTGTATAATACAACGAAGCCGGCTTTATAGACTGGGCACTAAAACATCCATCGGCGAGATTAGAAACTGATGTAATACCTATCACGCATGTTTGAAGCTCACAACTGCCTCCACTAGCACCTTATGTTTATTATTAGTTTCATGTTCCTTCGGGTTAATTCCAATAAACTTGTTCACCAATTCCGTGAGCCTCCATCGTAACTTCTTGACTTATGACTCGAGCTCACATTAAAGGACCCCATATTGCCCCATAAATCTATACTACCTACTTACCAATTATGATTAGGTATAAGATATTATGGTTTCCTGTTTTATGTCGCTATAAATAATTTACCTTAATGTTCCAGTCAGCTACGGAAGAAGTTATACTGTATCCATAAAATGGATTACCTAGGTTTTTAATAAGATATAGATACAATATTTGTGATGGATCTAACAATACATCTAACATTACTTATTCAAAATTTATCATAACAATAATTAATTTATTTTTGATTATGATGTTTTATTATGACAATATACCTATAGCATTCATGATATATATCATGAATGTATATATATCATGAATGCTATAGATATATTATCTTATTTATAAGAAGTTCTGTTCTGTTTAAAATGTGTATAAAAAACATATTTTTTGGAACGTTGATGGATGGTTCTGGTAAATATGTGTAAAAAGCTTAGTTTTTAATTTTCGATTCATAAAATATATTGTTTACTACTGAAAAAAAACAAACAACATTTTTCTGTAACAATTGAAATTCAACTTAAACTCTTCATAATCAACTTTTCATTAATTTATTGTGTAATTTACATATTAAATAAAAAAAATGACTTTACTTTATTTATTCGCTATAATGCAGTAATAATAGATTTAAAACTCTATCATACGTACAAAACTCAATCCAAGAGATTGCTGCCGTAGGCAACTTTCCGAAAATGCTGGCAGCATTGCCACGTTGGATTGGAAAGCTAATCAGTTTAACGACGTGTATGACAGCATTTCGGTACTGCCGGTAGGCAGCGGTCCGAAAATGCTGGCAGCATTGCCACGATGGATCAGAATGCTGATCTGCTTAGCAAAGTTTACGTCAGCATTTTGGTCACGTGTTGCTTTAACTAGACGCTCTGATAAATATTTGACAACTTTGATACAGGATGTTGTATTTAATTGTAATTTGATAATACTGATATTTTATATTATTATCCGTAAATCTAGATATACTGAACATTTTTCAAAATTTTTAGATACCTATTTTACACATACATGATTGTAAAAGCACAAAAGGTAAAATAATAAAAGCTAACCAAAAAAATCAGACTATTAAAAGTCACTTTTACATTTTAGATGAAGTTCTAAAACGCCTTGAATTTTAAGTATGAGCTTTGTATCTTAACGGAGTTAAATACAAAGAACGAAATTCTTGACAATTAAAGTTCTTTCGAAGCTTTAACTTTTGTTTGAACTTATTTGTCAGAGCAAAAACAAAATACATGCAGCTTTTCTAATTACATTTATTCGTAGTTATAAATGATTTAGAAGCAAGCTGATCAACATTTTGCTATTGCAAATATTAATATTTCGTTCTGAACCGGTATTAAATGATTATATTATAGTACCAGCTGTGCCCCGTTGTTATAATCTGGTCAGAGTTGATTGGCCTCGACTCTGATGTCACACACTAAATAAAATTTAAACTATTCCTGTCTTTTACAAAATAGGAACACAAGACAGAGATAGCATACATTTAGTGCTGTCAAGTAAGTCAGAACTTAGATGTCTATACCAGCTTAGTCGAGTATGTAATTGGTGTTGAATAAAAACACGCGCCTTTCTGCTTCTGCTGTTCATATTTTAATTGATAAACTAGCTTGACAGCACTAAAATGTATGCTATCTCTGTCTTGTGTTTCTATTTTGTAAGAGACAGGGATAGTTTAAATTTAATTTAGTGAGTGTACATCAGAATCGAGGCCAGTATCTATCTATAACCCAAAATTTTTTTAAATCCGACCAGCCGTTTCAATGACAGCTAGTAACACACCTACTCATACACAAGTTTTCTAATTCATATATACATATAAGTATTTTTTGTTTAATTTCATTATTTCGTTTTAAACAACAAATACAGGAATCAAACAATTATTATAAAGAAAAAAGTTTATCTCTATGAGGCAAAATGTAGGCGCGTAATCTCAGTTCAGGGTGCAAACGACTATGTAAAGACCAAACAAAAGTTCACATTATAATAGCTGTATTTGCTACATTTTCGATAGATAATATAAGAAGACCGACACACGAATTCTAATCATGCTTGTTGGTATTATCAAAGGAATTGTATGAAGTTTGTGTAGGTAATACATTGTTAGGGGTATTTTGTTGGCTGCAAGAGTGAAACGTTACTGTTGGGATGTTCGCTAAACTGTCCAAGTTCGCCGTTATGCACTTTCAAAGAACAACTTATATGTTTGGCTTTTAAAGTATGCTTCGTATCTTGAGATTTATACACTTGAAATGTTTGGATAATATCGATGACTGTTTAGTTTTTTTATAGATCAAGAGCCCGCGGCCATTAGACTTTCGTTATTTTGAACCGGCTTCAAAAAAAGGAGGATGTTCTCAATTCGACAGTATTTTTTATGTGTCAGAACCTTTTTCGAAGTGAACAGATTTGGATGATTCTATTTTATTTGAAAGCTGGTGCTTGGTCTCATTAAAATTTGATCAAGATCTGACCAGTAGTTTTTGGAGTATCCTTAATAATGCGTATTTAATTCATTTAACCTGATCAAAGGCTCCAAAGATAAGTGAAGTCGGTTTTTTTTATACTTTGCTTAAATTATATAAAAGCTGAAAGTTTATCTATGTACGTCCCCAATACCCAAGGTTAAAGGGATATGAAGTTTGGGTCATGGTAGCTTTGAAAGGTAACATGTATGTATATAAAATTGTATCTCAAATTCGTTAAAGAATAAAGGTCAGTTTTTATATGTTTAAATTGGTAACAATATTTGAAATCACGTCGTCCATTGTCATACACTTATTACAATTCCAACCTGTCAGACTCACTTAGATTATAATAAATTTTAATTATACTTTCTTTATTGTATAAAAAAAAAGTTAAAAGTCATGGTCAATGTTCTAGTAAAATAGTAAAATCTCTACTAGAAATTCAGTTTGGGGCGAAAAAGACAATCATGTTTTTCAGCTTTATATGATTTGTATACACTCATGCACGTTTACGAACTATTAACAGTTAATAATCCACCATTATTACACATTTACACTCGAAGAATGACCAGTTAATATAACTATTTTTCGCTTTTGAGGCAAGACTTCTTTTAGGATTTTCGCTAGCGTATCTAAAATATAAAAGATGTAAAGCTTTTGTTACATTACGTGACCAATTACAATTTTGAGTGAAGTGTAATATAATCTAGCTGAAATGTACATCGTAGCCTTTATACACAGAAAATTACTAAGCAATATACACCGAAAATTCAGAAAAATACAAAGCCTGTGTCACACGACGCGTCGCTCAAAACGAGTGCCAGTTCTTTGCTTTCGTTACACGAACGCAATGACAGATAACTTTGTTTTCTAGGAACGTACAAAAAAGCTCGTCACACTTCTAAAGTGAAAACCGTTTTTTGGTAAAAGTTTTCTCCGAAAGGAAAATTGGTTTTTCTGGTTTTGGTTGTGATTGTGTGGGTGATGTGAATGTTTCAGGTACCCACGACACAAATCGTCAAACATAGTGTGGGTGTGAAAGTGTGAAAGCGAAAGAAAAGTATTTACTTGTCTAAATTTAGGGGAAAGTAATGAACCGCCAAATATTGTGTTATAAGGACAAATTATAACAACGTGTGTTTAGTCTATTAGGTAGGTAAGTACGTAAAATATACTGCCAAGTACGAGTCATGTCTATGAATTATCTGTTACGTTAAAAAAAAAGGCAAAAATAGAAACCCATTAGAGGTTGGGACGGACATGAAGACGGCGTAGGCTTATTAATAGGTTTCAGTTTATTTCTTCAAGATTGCCTTCACCAATAATATCAACAAAAAAAACACAAGCAAACGAGGAACTCTTTAAAACGACTTCAAAAAAGGTTCTCAATTCAACTGTATATTTATTTTTACGCGACATCATCGCCAATTATGATTTGATTTTGATGATTTATTGTTTTGTAGATTATACTTCAGGGATGGTCCAATATAAATTTTATCAAAATCGATCAAGCCAAAACCAAAATCATACACAGCCTCACAATAAGTTCAAAGACTTATATGTAAGTGCCGGAAACATTTACATCATACACAATCACACCCAGAACCAGAAGCACTAATAGTTTCTCTTCTCTCCTTTATATCCTCCTGCTGTCAGAACAAGCAAAGGGATGCAAGTGTATCAGCAACAGAAGGAGCATGGAAGCCTACCAACTGAATCCTTCGCTACGTGACGTCACGAGTAATATTTTAGAGATATGGCTGGCTCGCCTGGCTAGCTATCATTGTACCTACAAATTATACATTAGTAGTTTACCATCTGTTAATATAAAATCAGACACTATATCTAGAGAAAATTGAAACTCGCAAAACCATATCTATAAAAAAATTCTAAGTTTAGTTAATTTTTTCGTTGAAACTCACAAAAGAACTATATACATTTCTTATGTCACGTGAAAACGAAACATAATTGTAGTATGCGACAAAAGGAGTACTGCTTAGTAATAGCAGTAAAGGGTAAAGAAAAATATAAACCAGTAAATAAACTCGTATGTCATGCAGTACCTAACAAATTAAGTCGTTAACGAGGTAATTCTTCTACTTTAATATTTTTGGCCAAGGTTATGAGCATACAGGAAATAAGCTATTTGTTAAAAAAAAACGCTATTTAGAAATCCGCCATATTGGATTTAGAGTGACGATACTTTATGTTTCGAGCTATTTTTTGCAAGCCCTTTCATTTAACACCCATATTGTAGGAGTGTACTAATAAACAAAAATAACTTGTCCGCCATTTTGGGTATTCCGCCATGTCGAATTCAGAATGACGTCATACAGCTAACGATGCATTATCATCCAAACTAAACTTGAATACAAAATTTCAGCTCAATCGGTTGAAGATATCTGATTCAAAATTGAGTTGTAAGATTCCACCCGAACAAATATAGTTACATACATTGCAAGTTAAATTAAAGCTTGTAAAAATCAAATAGCTTGTTCACTGGTACGACTAACTCGGACTAAGTTATAGTTATTGGAAAAAACAAACGCTAGAGCGCCAAAGTCGCATTTAGGGTTGCTGCTTTTCTAAAAAGTAGTGTTTATTTAACGCTTTGCTCATTAGGTTTGTCTATTTAAGTTGTTCAGCCCTAACTAAACATGAAAGAAATAAACTTACGTTTTCTAAGATTGTACGGTTCTTGTCACGTGTAATAACAAAGGTAACAATTTTCTAGTTTCATATACCCAGTTGATACTGTATTGACTAAGTAGTCCATAAATCGATATTTTTATATCACTATTATGACCAAGTGTGTGAACTATTGATACACTAAATTCTACATCTACGCCTACACATGAAGCAAATACATGCATTCCATTTACTATGCCAGAAAAATTGAAATTCTGTAACACGAAGCGAACCATCATAAAAGCACCGAGTTACCTTACTACACTACTTTAACTAGGTATTCTAGCTAGAGTTCTCTATGTACCTCGCCTCGTCTCCACCTCCTGAATTATTAATGTACTCCTCTCGCAGACATGATACCTTGCGACATCGGCACGTTCAGCAAGAGTATATAACTAGTATAAGTATTCGATAACTCGCTTCGGTACGGTGTATTGGAACTTCTAAAAATGTTTTCGGTTAAGAGGAAATAAGAAATTATCTTTGATTACGTTGGGATATGTATGAACTGAGTTTATTGGTATGGCTGTTATGAGTATAAACGCGATGTTCAATAAACATGGTACTTATTCCATAATTGAGGAATGAATTAGACACTTTGTTGTTAAGACACAGGGCCCGTGGGGACCGGGGCTTATTCTATTGACAAAAATCTATCAGCGCCTGTTGAGTCGACGCGTGATAAAATATTTGTACTTATTTGGCTCAACGTATAAGCATTGCAATTCAGAGAGGCAATGCCGCCATCATGATGGGATCGTTACCCACTGGTAGTGGGCTTAATTATTTGAGTTATCAATAAGCTTGATGCAGTGGAGGTAATTTGGGTGTTCGCTGTATAGATTTATTTAGTTTTCGTTTAGTTGTAGGTAATTTATAGGCAATGAATTAGGGATCATACTATAATAGAAAGAGGTAAAGTAGCAGGCCCTTTCGGTTTTATTATATTGCCTACATTTAGGGGATTTTGCGCAGGAATTACATGAGTTAATTCCTCATTCCCGTTTTACCATCTAACAATAAGGCAAACTGTCATTGTGAGCGAATTGGAGATATGGTTGACATACCTACAGCTCGCTCGAAGCGATTTGCCTCTACGTTTATCATCCGTAAAGCGAAAGAGTAAAACTCATTGCCTGCGTCATTATTCCCCGAACGGTACAATCTTCAAGTCAAGAGTGAATAGGTATTATCAATTTATTGGTAACTAATTAATTTTACCTAGGTTAGGTTAGGTAACTAATTTCGTTTTTCTTATCACTTAGTTTTGTGAATGAATGAGATGCAAAATGTCCACACCCAAATGTTGGTTCATACAGTAAAAAAATATGCCGCCATAGTAATGATCCCTTGCTGATCGGATGAAAGTACAAGCAACTCTGAACTCTGATCAAGCATCTTAGAGTCCCATTCTACTTGTACAAGTATCGACGCTAATTGCGCCCTTCCATGAGAAAAGGCGCAATTTGTGTATTTTTCTGCGCAATCAGTCGAAATGTTCAGCGTACCAAATCGACCAAATTCAGACACCTAATTCCCTAGCAAACTTTCCCTATATTACCTGCACAGCGCGAAGTTTCCGAAGTTTCGAGTTTTTCCAACAGGGTTTGCCAGTTACAAGTTTTTGTTGGTAAACATTGGGACATGGTGCCTTTCCGTTGCGGAAGAGATGCTATCGATAGGCATGACCCTGCATTATTATTGTTGCATAGCACGCCAACAGTACTAAATGTACTACTGGGTATCCTTTGACTATATGCCAGTATAGTTAAGAGCAGAATACATTTTTTGGTAGAAATGTGTATAATTGTATGATAGGACAGCATAGCACGTTCCTTTAATTGGTGGAAATCTATTATTTTTTTATTCAATATAGGCCAACTTTTGACTACCATCGTACCTGATAGTAAGCGATTTTATTATTATTATTTATAATTTGAGAGAAATTCTTTAGTTCCGTCCTCTCTAGTACAGTTAACCTGAATGTTCTATTTCTATTTTAAGAAGTTTTTTTTGGCTTTTTGTGGTTGTGTGTAATGGAATATTTTCCAGCACCACCCATTTTTGAGGTTTTGCAAAACTACTGCATATTTTTACAGTCTTAATTGACTTACTATGTTTTTATTTTATTTTACCATCACACATAATCACAGAAAGAAGGAAATTGGCTACAACGGGAATCGAAACCAGTATCTGTGTAGAAAGCATATGCCTATTGCAAAGTGATCGTGAAACATTACCTACAATATTCACACGTCACTAAAATTATAACACCCCTTGCTTCGCCGTAGTTGGGTAAACCCGTCATATTTTGTTGTGTATACGTGCCAAAAAAAAAATTGTATTTACTTATGCTATAAGGCGTTGAAATTTCCTTCTACACAAGTATACAATTACTTTGCAATTCTAGCAAATGCTAATGTATTTACATTTGGCACTAGTAACTCTTATTCATTTCAGCATATAAAAAGGCTAAACTATTATAACTCATATTAATTACAGAGACTAACAAAAAGGCGTCGTGTTTCTTTCTAGTCTAATGTTACAGCAATGGACAAGTTTTACCATCAAGTTTTACTAACCACCAAGCGTACATGAATTGATACATTATTCCCATGTTTTTACAAGCCTTTATTACTTAGTTTCACCTGTCCCGTTGTCTATCTGTCAATGTCGGTCTGTAATACAATATTGCAAGCTAAATTATACCTACTTCCCGATGTTTGATTGGACTAACATTTGGTATACCTATGTATTTTACGTGACAATACAACGATATCTTCGGCCACATTATCGCTTTCCATCAGGTGAGATAGTGGTCAAATGCTAGCCTATCAAACATAAAAAAAAAGATATGGTAACATGGAGCTGGTCTGATGAAGGAGATAGAAGATGGCCATAGGTACTTCTGAACTAAACAAGATAAACTCATCGAGTTTGGGCTCGTTTTATTCGTCGTGGCGAGTTCTCTTGTTATATAGCTTTTCTGTTCTTTTTTATTTACAAATAGTAAAAGCTTGATTTAAAAAAAACATTTTAAATTATTTCTTGTTTATTGTATTATAGCTTACTTGACATACAGCATCTTAGGCCCAAAATATGGTTCGCTCTTTAAGATAGCACCCGATACTTCATATAGAACTGGCAACAGTTTTTTTAATTAGTAGTTGCAACATGTTTAAATACGACTGCATTTCGGTACAGGGTAGCTATCCATATCGACTTAGGGTAGCTAGGCGAGAACGAAAAAGTTCTCGACAACCGTGAATTGCATTATATTACTTTCACCCGTAGCTCAACCCTGTTAAAGGATTTTAAACCATGACACCTAGATCGGAAGGAATCCTTCATTTCGCTACAACCAAGATTAAAAAAAAACATGGGTTGGGTTCTAAAGTCATAAAGCTAACATTATTGGGTTACGAACCCGCATTGGAGATGTTAGTTTTATATTGCGATGTTTGCTACAAATCCGTTGACCTCGAACGTTCAACGTGATTTCTTAACGAGCTATTGTTTGCCCCTTTTGTGTAACTTATCCAGCTAAAGTTTATATAAGGTCAAGATATTCTTGTTTATTTTGGGATCTGTTCTACAGCAAAATTATTTTACTGCTAACAGTTATCAACTAGTATATGATTATATTTAGGTAGGGTATAGAAAAAATATGCATAAAATAATGCAAATTGTAAACCAAAAGTCCATTAGCAAAAGAGAAAGAGTACGAATGTTAACTTTTGATTAGGGCAAAAAGCAACCACCATATTAGTAGTTCTAATGCGCGATGCCAAACATTTAAAATAGTTTAAATTTAATGTTTTAAAACACAATCAATTTTCAAAGGTTAATTATAATCTTGACTCTAGCATCACTGGTCATTTTTCTTTTTATTTATGTATATAGAAGAAGTTAATTATCAATTAAACTTCGGGCTATCAAATGCGCAAAAAATCGAGCTTGATAAAAAAAGTGGGAAGTGGGACGCGACGGCGAGTGCTTTGCACTCATCCTGAAGAAGCCTTCTGAATGATGCCGAAACAATTGTCGATCTAAACATTGACAACGCGTAAGTCACGCTAATTTCCATTTCAATGTAATAGTGCAAATTGTGCGTTAATTTATATCAAACAAATAATTCATTTTACTGAGTTTTAGTCAGACTCTGTATAAAATTCAACTGATAATTGTATATATTAACCAAATAAAAACAAGCGTCTTAACGTTGACACAAATTATAAGCTTAATGTACTGAAAATGGTGAAATTACGTTGTTAATTACACTACCGTACCCTTAATATATCCTCGCATTTGTTGCCTGCACTCCGACTTGAGATATTTCGTTTGTGTTGCGCATTACAAATTACGGCTCTACGTTTTTCGTAGCCACGTAGCACCGTAGACGGCTACGCTGGCTACGGTAAATAATGCTTAAAAACTTTAAGCCGTAAATTTGTTTCAGTTACCGTTTTGTAAGTGTTGATGTTTAGCCCTGATATTCTGAGCGGCTACGCTACCAAGTTATTTTCATTCTACTGACATACGCTTTACTCATTGTTTGTAACTAAATTCTATAGTTTTTCTAATTGAGGTACCTACATGAATCTTACCTACAAGATCTTAACATATCTATGTGTGTGATGAAGAGCATATGCCAAGAATGACAGGAAGTTAATTAAGAGTTTCTTAACAAATGTTGTAAATGACCCTAGGTCTCTTTTTACCTGAAATCTAGGTCAAGGATTAAATGTCAGTTTCGACCTCAAGTCACAAAATCGGCTCCAATTTGACACGCAATGTTTCCTGAACGATACAAGGGATAAAATGAAATGGTAGCGATAATTGGTATCAATTGTTTGTTTTATTAAACAGTCTTAGAATTAATACAATCAAAGTTTCGTTTCTGCCCGTTAGCTTAGTTAGATGAGTGTTCGCCTTCTAAGCAGGGTATCGGGTTCGATTCCCGGTGGGGAAACAAGTTTTCTCCCATAGGAAAATTTGTGTTTTAGGGTCTAGGTGTGTTTGTGCGTGTGATCTGAATGTTGCCAGCACCCACGACAAAAGTCATTGAACTTAGTGTAACTGTGAGTGTGAAAGCGTTTATGTAAAATAAAACACAGTAAAGAAGCATGTTAGAACAATGAAAGATATTTTAAAAAACATTCAGATGTACTAACTAAACTAACAAGACATAAAAATAGACTTTTTCTTCCAAAATGTAATCTAAATATTTATAGCAAAAATGTATTTTGTATGGCAATTAAAATTTTTAATAAATTGCCAATGACATTACAAGGTTTAGAATCGAATCAATTTAGAATTAAATTAAATGATTGGTTACTCGAACGCAGCTTTTATAGCATAGATCAATATTTGACATACAAAAACATTTGACATTATACAATTTGATATTTGCGATTGTGATGGAGTAGTATTTTGTGATTGTGATGCTTCTATTTTTTGTTTTTTTTTGGTAAATTATATTTAGTGGAATGTAATAAGATTTTAGGACGTAATAGATTAATTGAATGTTTAAAGATTTGCACGCCTGCAAAGGCAGAGTAAGAGGAAAATTAATAATTACGCTGTCATCATTTGTACAACCTTACTTTTGCAAATAAACAATTATTATTATTACTATATCTATCATTTTGATAATTTCGAAGTCCCGAATATGCCAGAAAATAGGTCAAGATTCGAAAAGATGAAACTTGTTCTATAATAACAAGATCAAGAAAACTGAAAACTATGAGATAAAATAGTATAGGATCCCGCTATACAACGACCTTCACCGAGATGCTTATTTTATGAGACGTATTTTTTATGTTATTAAATATGCCAATAAATATATCCTATATGGGTTGCCTAACAAATTTCAGTCCAGAGTATTTTTAATTAATAATATAAAAAAAAATTTTTTTTAAACATTGCACCGGTGTGATTATTAAATAAATTTGATACCAATCGAAAGTTTGAAGCCCATAGAATATGCAAACGTTAGGTTGCCTATTTTTTTCCGGTCACAACCACGGGTTGCCAGGTGTAAACAGGTAAATCTATACTAGCATTTTGCAACGGTCTGATTATTGAATCAAACTTAGATAAAATGAAAGATTATTTCATAAGGAACACGGTGGTATAGGGTTGCCTGCGAAAAATCAGTCCCGAATTACGGTTGTCGAATTTTAAATAATAAAATATCGCTGCGAGTGAATGTGTGCGAGAGAGAGGTCCCAGACCAACCATCCCATGCGGTAGAAAAGGACGCAGCGTAGCAGCTGTTTAAAGTCTGCCCATTTAAAGAAGGAGAGTGCGCATGCAATTTGTGCTTGGAAATGAAAAGGATAGCGATAGACTCGTATATGCTGTGCATTATTTTGGAGTAGTTCATTATTAATATAGAGAAATAGTTATTACATTTTTTTTTTTAATCAATTAATTATTTATCTATGTTTATTGTTTATGTGACACTAAAGTATATACACATCTTTAGTAAAAAAGACAGTTAGAGTAATACATATATATTACTAATCTGGCAAATTTTATCTTTATTATTAGGAGCCGAAATAAAAAACAACAATTAAAAGAATACTTCTGTTAATTGAAAAAAAAATTTAATACAAAATTTTTTAAAATTATTCAGGTGCCGAGTCATCGGACATATAACTGTGATCTCCAACTTCTGAATCTTCTTCGTTATCACTCTCCGTTTCAGTTTTTTCGACAATGTCTTCTATTTTTAAAGGTGTATGATCCCCAATGAATCCTACTGGTTTTAAATATTCATCTAAGAACCAACCGCAGTTCTCAGGCTGAAGTTTCACGCATATTGGATCCGTTGCATTAAGCCACATGGAATTTACGAAAATTGTTCGTAAAATTTTCTGAGTTAATGATATCCAGCATGGTGGTATGGAGTTGGAGTCGAAGCCTTTTATTTTTTTTAAAAAGTGCTCGCTGTCTTCTTTTGCACAGTAATTCTTCAAAAAAATGCGATGTCTCGCATCATTCACACTGGTACAGTTCCTGATACCATACATACTAGACGTAAATTCTTGAACAGTCTTCATTTTTTCACCAATGAAAATATCAGCAGCATCTGTTAATGACGCAAAAACTGTTTGATATTTTTCATTTTTTGAAAATTGCTGAAAAGGTTTTACTTTCCCTTTGTTGTAAAATGCTGCCGTGTAATCGCAACCTGTAAATGCATGGAATGCTGGAATAGCGACAATCTACTCCAAAATAATGCACATCATATACGAGTCTATCGCTATCCTTTTCATTTCCAAGCACAAATAGCATGCGCACTCTCCTTCTTTAAATGGGCGGACTTTAAACAGCTGCTACGCTGCGTCCTTTTCTACCGCATGGGATGGTTGGTCTGGGACCTCTCCCTCGCACACATTCACTCGCAGCGATATTTTATTATTTAAAATTCGACAACCGTAATTCGGGACTGATTTTTCGCAGGCAACCCTATACCACCGTGTTCCTTATGAAATAATCTTTCATTTTATCTAAGTTTGATTCAATAATCAGACCGTTGCAAAATGCTAGTATAGATTTACCTGTTTACACCTGGCAACCCGAGGTTGTGACCGGAAAAAAATAGGCAACCTAACGTTTGCATATTCTATGGGCTTCAAACTTTCGATTGGTATCAAATTTATTTAATAATCACACCGGTGCAATGTTTAAAAAAAAATTTTTTTTTAATTATTAATTAAAAATACTCTGGACTGAAATTTGTTAGGCAACCCATATAGGATATATTTATTGGCATATTTAATAACATAAAAAATACGTTTCATTAAATAAGCATCTCGGTGAAGGTCGTTGTATAGCGGGATCTTAGACTAAAAGCAGCACCTAGCTTTTAAAGACTTTACCGTGAAACTTTTATTTATTTTGTTGCGCGGAAAACAAGCGGAAAATTCAGTGCGGCGGCTTAGCGGTTTGGGAGAAATGTTGCCTTCGGAGTAATGTTTCTTGAATAAGGAAAGTAGTAATTTATGAGGTCCATTTCGGAAACAACTTTTGAATATGTAATATATTTTGCTTTTGAACAGTCGATACAATGTCGGTACTGCTCAATATGAGAGTTTTAATATATGAAGATAGCAAATTTATTAATAAAATACAGATTGATTTTTTTTATTGTAACTGGGCAAAGACTATATATATATACCCTGGCTAATTGATCTGTGTAACCGGGTGACAAAATAAACAAGTTGCTCGCCTGATGGTAAGCGTCACGCTTGTTATACAGTTAAGTGCCACCCACAATTTTGAACTTACGTCAAAATCCTGCTCGGCAAAGCCCTGCATTCGTCACCCTGAGATATTAGATGTTAAATCTCTTTTAGCCCTGTAATTTTATAAGAAATACTGCCTTTTTAAAAAAAATATATACAAGTCCTTTTGAATGCGTTTGTTATCCAAAACTATTATCCAATGTTAGACTCGTTGGCCGTAGTAGTTTCTATAAACTGTTTCGGTAGATGACGTCACAAGTCCCCGTAAGACGTTAATATTAAGGAAAGGTTAATTTCGTCGCTTCAGGCAGGGCTTGAGTAGCTCAGCGGCTAGAGCAATAGGGCATGACACCCACCCTATGGCCCCGGGTTCAAATCCTGCATCAAGCAATATTTTTTCCTTACTAAATTTATCACTATAGTTCTGCCTAGCGTGGCTAATGCTATATAAATAAAATCAATAGACGCTAGATGCCTCTGACAGACAGACGGAAAGCCAGACGGACGGACAGCAACGGACAGACGGATGAACAGACGGACGGACAGACGGACGGACTAAGTGCTGAACGACCCAAGGCAACTTAGAGATCTTGCTTCGCTCGATTAATTTTTAAACTTTGGCATGGGTTGTAAGATACGAGTAATTATTTTTATAGTAAGCGCACTAACAGATGACAAATAATATAGCATCGTATACATAGATGTAATAGGTTTAGATTAAACTAAATAAAGTCCTATCACATACAATAATTTTTGGAAAGTTTCAAATAGGCAAATCTACCACAATTGAGTCACGTTTTAGAATAGTTTTCCGAGCTAGCAGCAGCTAGTTTTGTGATAAATGTGGCTAAATATAATAGGTACTTATGCTAAACTATGCTGTATAAAAAAAACGCTTTCACACTCACAGCCCCACACTAAGTTCAAAGACTTGTATCGTGGGTGCCGGAAACATTCACTTCACACACACATTACACCCAGAACCAGAAGCACAAATATCCCTTGGGAAGGAATTGGTGCTCTTGCCGGGAATCGAACCCAGGACCCACGGCGCAGAGGGCGGACACCTGTCCACTGCGCCAACTGGGTCGTCTGGGTCGTATTATTTGTACCTTTCTCATATAGAGTTTATATGGCGCACATAAACTATGACGTCATAATCTGCATTATGAAGTATTTTTTTCTATTCTATATAGGCAAACATTTGACATAGTCATCTCATGGAAAGTGATGATGTAATTGAAGATAAAACATGCTTGCCTCACTCAATAATAATTTAATGACTTCCAGATTGTACTTATCGGGAAACACTGAGTCACCCACGTCCGTAGGAGGATACCCCTTAAGTCTGACTCCCTACACGTGGTCCCCGGGTGGTGCTAATCAGGTGACATTTGAGAGGTGGTAGAGCATTTTGTGAGTTGCTCGCCTGGCTTGCTACCAAAGTAGCTTACCACCATCAAGTTGAAAGTCTGCCGCCAAGCCAAATACGGTGTTCCGGCAGTTATCCTTGAGAGCCTGCGTATTCCAGGTCTAGTGTGTTTACCAGCTTCGATCACATCGTCACTTACCATCAGGTGAGATAGTGGTCAAACACTAGCCTGTCACCAATTAAAAAAAAGAAAACATAGACTTTGGCAAAGAGTTCCAATCCTTAAAAGTACATAAGTTTAATAGATTGTGTACTTTCTCTAGCATTCAATTAAAATGCTGCCTAATATTCGAACAGATTTAAATTTTGTAACTGTTTATCAGCTATATTTCTCGCCGTTTTATAAAGCTATAAAAATATGTTTTAATTAAAGAATACGCTGAAGTAATAAGCCTTAAATACCGTTTCACGATATTATCATAGTTTCTAGGCATGGTGTTAATAACATTCCCGGCATCTCAGCGGAAGGCCATCAACTGAAGAGGATTACTGATGCCGTAATTTAGATTAGTAGAGTAGGCCTCTAGAGACTTAGCGTATTACTTCCATGATTTCATATTAATCTTATACTTCCTTATGTTTCTGAGTAATTATTTTGCTTGGCGCGGGACTTAGATGGTATTTAAAGTTAGATAATTTTTTATAATATATTTTATTAAATGTTTGCAGTATTTTTCTTTTGAGCAGTAAGTTCGGGTTCGATTCTCGGTGGGGACAGACGTTTTCTACCCAAGGAAAATTTGCGCGCGCGTCGCTGATATATTATACCTCACGCTCTCGTTGCTCTATTGTAATCGTAATACTTTATTAGAAAGCAAAGTTTAAATAAAAAAAAAATTAATATAACACTATTTTTTATTAATTAATTTATTTTAAATTTTACATAGTTATATATATAATGGTGATAATATTATCAATTGATACGACTTCCACATTCCCACAAGAGTGAAAGCATTTACGTTATGGTTTGGTTATTTATTACGTTTCAATTGTTGCATTGTAACTATTCTGGAAATAATTATCTTGCACAGTGAAAACATAAACACTTTTAAACTCACAGCCCCACACTAGGTTCGATGACTTGAATCGTGCCAGAAACATTCACATCACACACACAATCACAACCAGAACCAGAAACACAATTTTTCCCTGCGGGGTGAAAACTTGTGTTCCAACCGGAAATTGAACCCGATATCCTTAGAAGGCGAACACGCACAATTGAGGCAACGGGCATTTATTCAGATAAATATTACTTATTATATTGACAGTTTTTTTTTTATATTTTATAAAAGTTTCCTTTAAAGCTGTATATCTACAAACCCGTTAACATAGCCAGCACCGTGCCAAGATCTATAGGCCAATAACGTCTGGCCCTTCGCGAATGGTCCAATATCGCTGGCCGATATTGGACGAGCGAGCGGTAAGAATAGCAATCAGATACACGAACGGAGTCTGGGTATCTGCATTATTGCTTCGTTGACGTGATCCGATTGCCAATGGTAGATGATCGACTGATGTAGCTTAGGAAGTACGACGTGTTTTGTATTTCCCTTTAGCGTCGTTCGCTGCGTTTATAAAAATGTGTTAGAGTGAAGGTGTGTTCATTGTTCAAACCCATCGGTATTCTATCATCTACATTTTCGAGAAAACTATCAGGTACTAGCTAAGCCCCGCGGCTTGCAATTTGGGTATTGAAGAATAAAAAGGTATATTTAAGCAAGCACGCTGTATCTTTAGCCGCAACATCACTTTCCATCCGGATAGATAGTGGTAAAATGCTTGTCTACTAAATTAAAACAAATATTCTTAGATGTCAATCCCATATTACGAAGGTTTTTAGAGCTTACAGTTAAGGCTGAATACAAAATAATTTATTTTAAACGCGGTTTTGCTTGCATTAATTTTATTAATGATAGGTCGTATATTGTTTAAGATCTAAGCTTCTATCTCTACTATTATAAAAATTATAGTTTTAGAGATCTACATCCTCCCTTATATTATAAACGCGAATGTAACATTATGGATATTTGTTACTCTTTCAAGCAAAGACTACAGAATGGATTTTAATGAAACTTTACAATAATAAAGCTTACACGTCAAAATCACACAGAGGCTATAATTTATATAGATATTGTGTGAATTGTCCAAAATATAACGATAAGTATCAAGTAAGTAGGAAAAAAATCTGCCATTTGCAAGTTATTCTGGCGTGTGCTGCAAACCGTTAGAGTTACACGTATATAATGTATGATGGAAATGTTTAACTTAAATAATCCTACAAAAAAGCTCGGGACAGCATATATCTTTTATACGTAAGTTATTATCGCCAAAATAGTGAACCATAAATACAATAAAAAAATCATAATATATTTCTAATGCAACGGCTGAACGGATTTGGAATGTGCATAACTTAAACCTATAGTATTGACACATAGGCTTATTTAATTTCAAATTAATCAACGTGAGCGAAGCCGCGGGGCACGGCTAGTTATTCATAATCACAAGAAACATGATGTCTCGTTTGTGTGATAAGACTCTTCTATTCAGTGGGCACTGTTTAACAATATTTTTTGGAAAACTAATAATTAAAGTGTAATAAAAAATATTAGTAAAGACTGCGTATCTTTGACTGATTTTGGAAACGTGAAAAGATCTGGGTTTTTCTTTAAAATGGTCATCAATTTTAGGTGGCCCCATATATATTTTATCGAAATCACACCAGCCTAAAACAAAATATAAGCGATGAAGTCGGTTTTTTTAAGCTTTGCTTGCGTTTAATTGGCAGCTTCTTAACACATAAAATATATTATTATGATGTTCGGTAGGTACAAGTCGTTTCGTCATTTTCGCATTTGCTTTTTAACCTTTCAAGATTCGTAACCAAAATTCAATTTCCCAGTTAATAATATTAAAGTTAGCGAATATAAAAACGCTTGAAAACGCTTTGGAAAGTTACCCTTAAATGACATTGCTTATAATACAGCGGGCTTGCCAAGTTTTTATCAGCACAATATTCGAAGCTCGAGACGTGCCTGTTTTGACGGCTCAGTTTATTATAACTTCGATGATATTTAAGGTATTATATATTTATGTATCTAAGGTATTAGGTATTTCCGATATCAGAATATCATTTCAGATCAAATATGTTTACTACCCATGACCACATCATCTGGCGAATAATGATGAGAGAGTCAGTACAATTTATATAACTAGTACCTAGTCAAAAACTAGTGATAAAAAAGAGCACTTAAAATATCACTCTTGTGTCTTTTCGTCTTTATGCAAATATTTTTGACTATATAAGTTGAATTTTGATATACGGTATATAAACGAACGATGACACTTGATTAATAAGTCAAGTGACCTTTTTTACCTCTGAAAATCGAACCTTAAAGGTAACATTATATATAATGCAAAGATAAGACTATCTGTACTTAACATATTAGTTTTACATGAGGATACATATAAAAGTATAATAGATAGCATCATGTGAAGGACATATCAAATACAAGACTATGTTAAAAAATAAACATGTTTGTTTTCTAATAATTTAAACGCATAAGACTGTTATGAATAATTAAACGCAAGCAAAGCTTAAAAAACCGACATCACTTCTTCTAATTCAGATTTAATGTATAAAACATGCATTATTGACGATAACTCAAAAACTAGTGATCAGATCTTGATCAAATTTAAATGGGACCGTATGGAAAGCACCAGTTTTCAAATAAAAAAAATGTTCAAAATCGGCTCATATATATAATACTTGTCTGGTTTTATTTAAAATATATATGTGCAATATTTTGTTAATAAAACTGTAATCAATCAAGCCAATGAAGTGCAACCAAGGCCGCATGTGCTTTAAAAGTTCAAATAGTACAAAAAGAGTAAAAAGTGAGAAGCACCCGTATCTTGGTAATTAGTTCCATCTTACGGTAAACATTTTATAGAGTACACTTTTTATCTAGGTCGTTAATACAATAAATGAATATTAGATTAATGGATTTGATTAGAATCAAAGGCTTACTTATTATTGAATGTATTTAAGTATATAATTTTAATGTTTTTTAGATTTCAATAAAGGATGACATTTGTAAAGGATTCAATGTGATTAAGTGATTTATAACTTCAAAATTTATAAGTTTTATTGCTTAAACATGCTTGTACGATCTCTTCTCCTTATTTCCTTCATGATGGTCACTACATCTTTAAATTACTTGGATACTATGCCTTTGTCAGGCTTTCGACCCTCGGTAATATGACCCTACATATCCACTTACCGAGCACTTATTACGTAAACAAAAGCAACATAATCCTTTATTCAGCGGGCGACTGCCACGCGACACAATAATAAGGTATATTTATCAAAGACATTGCTTGCCTAGAGCACTGTATCTTGATTTACGTAGAGCCTTTACGCTGCCTGCAAATTATTGCCTTGAGCGCACCTGTGCCTCCTACTACGTTAATACACTATGAAGGCAGTGCTATAGGCGCATTAATAACAAGTATTGAATACGTAATAAGGTGGCAACCAAGCACGTATATGTCTTGCTTGGATAGCTGTAGGTTGGTACCTTTGGATATTCATAATGGATTAGAATTTTGATTAATGGCACTCGCTACGTTAGACTTATCGCATAGAGCATGCAAAGCTAAATCAATGAACATGATCAGACAGATGTCCATTGCAGCTTACAGATTTCTTTGTTATAAAGTATCTAAGTATTTGTTATAATATCAGTTATCTTTGGTTTACTGATTTAAAAGTAAGTTAACAAGAAATTCCATGACATCTACGCATTACTTTGTATGTACGCTGTTAGCCCATTTTCAACGTAAAATATACATATTCACGATAATCCATTTCGAACCTCATCGTTCGTAATTTAGTTGAGCTATGATGGAAATGCCGAATCAATTTAGTCAATGAGAATTCTGGTTGCAGTGCTCGGAATGACGAATTCCGTAGCTCAAAGGCAGAGTATCGGAGCAATGATTTTGATCCAGTGTCTGAATATTAATAACACTTTGGAATTTTCGAGTCTGTGATGATCTATTTTATTAACATATTCATGATTGTCTTATCTTAGCTAAGTACCTGAATGCTGAATGCGTCCTCTAGAAAAGGAAGTTTTTTTTAACGTTGTTTGTCATATTGTCTTGTTGTCCGATAATAGTCATGGAAGTATTTACTATATAGTGTGGAAGTATCTTAATGTGTTTTACATTTTGTAGATATTTAGATTAATTGTTCTTCCATATTTAATGTAATGTGGAAAGAATGATTTTTGATAAAAAAGGGCACAGCCACTAGGTCTATGGTGACCACTTTTTAAATAAATAAAAAAAAGGCTTGAGGTTCGTTCCATTGAAAATTGGTAGCTAGACGGGTATTAGAAAATACACTCCAGCAAGTTACTAAACTCCCTTTTCCTTGTTACAGGCGATCAAGCGCGGGCTTGCTGGCGCCGCAGCTGGCTTGCCCAACCTCATCACCAGCGGCGGCAGCATCGGCTCCACCCCTCCCCGCGTCATCATCCCCTACGCGGGTGAGCGCGCCGCCCGCATCCCTCCCCCCTCCCGACCCCGTGCCTCAGCCCGCGCATGAAGATGGAGTCAGATTGCGTAGGGTACATACTGTTGCGGTTAGTATGCTTGACAATTAATTATTTAGATACATATACATATAATTGAAAACATGAATTGTCAAAATTATAATTGGTCGAGCGAAGCGAGATCTCTAAATTGACTTGGGCGGTTCCGTCCGTCTGTCTGTCAGAAGCATCTAGCGTGATGGGACACCCAATGAAATCATATCGTCTTAACTAGATTTAGTCATTTCAACAAATGTCAAAGATTAATATAGTAAAATTGTGACTAAATCATTGTTTTACATGTTTTAGTACCTACTGAAATTGTTAGAACAGCTTAGTTCGACACTTACTTTCCGTTCTTAATTCGATATTTTTTCCCTGGGACAGGTTAATACTAATCAAATCGGAGTATATATTTAATAAAAAAAATATATTTGTGCAGTGATCGGGGGTTGGAATAGTCTATATCGGCAGGGCAAGTGTGGGTTCGAATCCTACTATATACCAAAATGTTCTTTCTTATTTTTAAACTTACTGTTAATATTGCAAATTTTTCTGCATAAACACTCTTTACCTTAGGTGCGGGACTACCTCAAGAGAGAAACGCAAACATTCTTTGGAGTACAGCGTGATAACGAGCGGGAACAACGGAGGCTGTGGTACGAGAGACGGAGAAGACACGCGGCGCGGGCGCTGGGCGACCTTCGACTCGACCTACCGCCTGATCATCACCCTGATGATGATGATATTAGGTAGGTGGAATAAGTAAAAGGTTCTTTTCGCCCGTGCTTTTAAGATATGAGACAAACTTTGCCTTTTTTATTATTCTAGATAGGCAAACTTTTGACCACTATCTCACCTGCTGGTAAGCGAGATATGGCCGACGAAGGAGCAAGCTTGCCTAGGAAAACTCCGATATTTTACTCATCAGGAAACACCGACTCAGGCAAGGAGTTGCATTCCTTTGCAGTTCGCACAATTAAACGTGGAAGCAAAATGTTTCGTGCGCAGGATGATAAACATCACACCTGCCTCTCTGATTAGTGCAAACACCTTCAGTGTCACCCTCATCTTTGAATTGAAGTCCCGGATAGCAAGGCAAAGTTAACTTCTCCCTGAAATTTTAGCGTTTAAATCTCTCTTAGAGAAATGAGCTACTTTATTGTAACAAGAAATGCAGCTTTGCCTGCATTCATTGGCATCTGTCCTTCTCTAGCCGAAGTATCTAGATACCAAATTTTTATCAAAATATGTCCAGCCGTTACTGAGATAATAAATAAAATAAAATAAAAAAGCCTATTATTTCCTGTTACAGTAATAAACAGTTAAAAATTCTATATAATATTAAACTTCATCAAATCAAATGAGGATAAAATGTGTTATGTATCTCAGTAACCAGGTTCCTGTTAACAAATATATATATTAATTTGTTAACAGAAACCTGGTTACTGAGATACATGCACACAATTATTTGGATTATAATACTTATACTATCTACGAGGGAAAAGACGCTGGGCATAGCTAGTTAAGTTATAAAGAATTCCTCACATAGATTCCTCACGTAGATTTCCTAACATGTGGCCCGAATTTTACAAAACAAGTAAACACAAGGTAGCTAAATTCTTTGGTCATGTCCTAATTGTCATTCACCCTTGCATGTGATGAAGTTTGATTTTGACATATATTTAACATGTTTAACCGTTGTCTTATTGCATATATATTATACCTTACGGTATACTACTTTTATTCCCAGCCGGACTTTGGTGTACTGGGCTATAAGCAGCAAAATTTTTTTTTTAAATAAATATTATGAAAATATTCTTACAGTAGTCCTTTTTCACCTCGTCGGTCTAAAAGCTCAAACAGCGTTTATTGTGAACTCGTATAAACCATCAATGTAACAAGTTCACATGTACCTGTCAAACTGAAAACGGTTACAAAATTCAATTTCCGTACGTCGACGTTGTTTCCTGTGTTTCCGAATGTTTAAACATCTGTTTATACATCAAATAAAAAATATATCTACTAAATTCCAGTGATGTTTTTACAGAACTAAAATAGGTAAATTAACATAACATTATAAAACATTATATTATTACATTTATTATACAACAAAAGAGATACCAAAACATCAAATTGAAATAATAACGAAAATTTTGTTGAAGGAGCCGGAACAAATGAATGGTCCTTAAAACCCTATTTTGAAATTAGTTTGAATATCAAGTAGTTCTGGTACAGCTGGTAGAAAACATAAACGCTTTCACACTCACTTCCCACACAAAGTTCAGTGACTTGCGTCGTGGGTGCCAGAAACATTACCATCACACACACAATAATACCCAGAACCACAAACACAAATTCCTTTTGGAAAAAAATTGTGTTCCCACTACGAATCGAACTCGATATCCGTTGCTTAGAAGACAAACACACAACTAACTACGGCAGCGGGTTGTTACGAGTAACATAAGGTACAAAATGGACTTTTGTATATCGATAATTTCATTTGTGATGATGATAAAAGTCAGAGATTTTAAAGAGACTTTATTGTTCCACTCAAGATAAACGTTGAATCAGCGCAGATGAGGCGCTTTCTACGTAGAACTTCTTCGTCGTTCTTTGCGTCACAATTTTTTAGAACGCAAAATACGGCTGGTTTATTATAGGGGTAGAATTAGCCGAAAAACATATAGGCACAAATATAGTTACATACACAGTCAAATAAATTAATTTAACATGGCGCATAATATCTAATTTTCGTACACTTTTATCACTTGGTTGCATAAAGTAAACACATCATAAACTTTTTTCACCATTATCGCTGCGTCCGCTCTGTAAATCATAGTTAGAGTCTATCGAATAATTAGGTTATTTCCTCGCCAAATTTTTCGCATTTGTTATATTTGTGCTTAATAGGTTAGAATTAGTACTCCTAGAGTTACTAGGAGAACATTTTTCCTAAACAATGTTAAATTATTCTCCATTTTCAGTACTAACAAAAAAAAACAGATTCGCATTTTATATGCCTACAGGAAAATTTGCAAAATAATAGAAACCACTTGGGAGTTCTGTTTTATGAATTTTCAAATAAATGTATAATACATTATTTATCTTCTCTATTAAGACAGGTGTCAAGTGTCAACTGGCGTTGTTGACAGTGTTATTTAAACAACTATTAATTATAGCTTATATAAAATCTTATCGAAGCGGGTCACTACTCTAAAATGCCAATGAGCCCTGTTCAACGTCCCGTAAACATTTTAAACGGTACTCTCTTGGGATACCCGATGCCTCTTCTTTAATTTAAACCGCGGCTACATCAAAGGCGGTAACTCTAGGTACCCGTAAACATTTTGTGACTAATGTCAACAGAACGTTAAAAAAAGGCAACAAATTGCGCTTTTTCACGGAAAAATACCGCTTTTCTTTGGTATTGTTCAGAGTGGTTTTAAACCAAGCCTTTCATTTGCTTTTTGTGGATCTAAGATGTTGATTTAATAAGGTCAGTAAAACAATAGCTTTGGATGGCTTCAATTGCACGTTTTAAACAAAAACAAACACATTTGAATACACAGCCCCAACCTATGTTCTAAGACTTGTTAACGTGGGCGCCAGAAATATTTAAATCACACCCAGAACTAGATGTAAAGCACAAATGTCTCGAATCGAGCCCAGGATCTACGGCGAAGGAGGCAAGACTTGTCCACTTTGCCAACTGGGTAGTCAATAAGAGTTATGTTGTATGTTGTTGAGGACCGCAATGATAAGAATAAAAATTATATAGGTCAATGTGTTTAGACTACTTACATACCAAATTCGCTTCACATGTACATAACATACTTACATACAAACGTTAGGTCTATATTAGAGTAAAACTAATTTAACAGCTCGAAACTAAAAATGTAAGATCGTTCTTCAACCCCTTGTATTATTGATATGTAACAGCATATATTTTTGAGAGCAATTCGTTCCGAACCTCGCTAGTGTGTACCACCTTCGACTACATCATCACTTTCTATAGCGGTCAAACGCAGATATAAAATAAAATACATATCTATTCTGACGTTTACGTCCGCCCTTTTATTAACTCTGGTAAATTTAAGCAAGTCTTATGCTTAGTTTTTTTTTAATTCGCATTTTTGTGACATCAATCCTAATATTATTAGTTTAAACTTTTATTGCTGACATTAATAACGCTTTTAAACATTTACAGTTTATTATCTCTCATCAACGTTAATTTATTTTTCTTTAATTGAGTATTTCAGTTAAGATTAAAAATAGACGACCTCTGGCAGAAAATTTTATTAAGCTTTATGCTTAATGCGAAAATGAGCTTTAAGGTACACTGAGAAAAATATCTCGTTGCTGTTACATTTTTGTACTGTCAATGACAGCTGTAATTATTTTGACACAATAAAAAAAATAAAGTCAGTACTTTTAATGAGGGGGTTTATATTGCGCAAAAAGTAAACATACATTTTTATTTTAAACTTTTTCCTTTATTTAAAATAAATTAATACCAAAACAAAAATTTTAAGTTATTGCTAGTAGTCTCACAAAAATATTTAGTGATAGCATTAGTCATAAAATGTTTCTCTCCATAATAGATGAAGTCATTCATGTCAACCTATATATATTGAACTTTTCTTTATCCAGCGGCGTCTTTCCATCGTCGTGGAAAGAAGACCAGATAACTCCCTTACCTAAAAAACGTAATCCAAAGTCCTTCTCAGAATTTTGGCCTTTCCCATACTTCCTTTCCTGTTAAAAGTCCTTGAACGCCTTGTCAACCAGCGAGTTTCCTCATACCTCAACAGAAATACCCTCCTTAACCCCAACCAATTTGGTTTTAGACCAGGCCATAGCACTGTAACTGCATTAATCAAAACTACCGACAAAATTAGGTATAGCATGAGTAACGGCAACTGACAGTGATATCAGTACTCGACTTCAGAAATGCATTTAACAACGTAGATTTTGATATCCTGCTAGCACTTCTTCGCTCACTTAAATTGTAACCATCGGCAGTAGAATGGTTTCGTAGTGGCCTGTTTGGGCGCCGGTAGCGTGTTTGCATCGATGATCGTTTTTCATCTTGGTGTAATACATCTGTAGGTGTCCCTCAGGGCTGCGTGCTATCCCCGTTACTTTTTGCCATCTTCATAAATTGTATCTCCATCCAACTATCTTCTTCCTACCATCTCTATGCAGACTATTTGCAAATATAAGCTCAAGCACCTCTTGCACAACTGAACACAGCCGTCGAAACCACTAATAGTGACCTGGTCCCGTTTTTACTATATTTATGTATATGAGTATGTTTTTAAATTAAAACATACTGCACACCAAGCTCCAGTAAAGTTTTTGAGGCTTGTTTAAAACTGTGATCCGCAAAGCGAAGTTTCGTGAGGAATTAACAACAACATAATTAAGCTTTTCCTTGTCCTTTAAACTGTTGGGCGGCCAACGACTTATATTGCGAAGTCACTTCCTGTTTTTCTTAGATTATATTAAATATAATATACAGTATTAAATATATAAAAGAGATGAAGGCTTCTTATTCTGAATAAAATCCTACAATCAGTATACGTTACAATTTCTCTTGTGGATTTATTTTTTTAGTATTATATTTATTTTGTATTTTTATTTTTATGATAAATAGGCAAGCATTTGCCCACTCACCTGAAGGAAAATGATGATGCGGCCAAAGAAGTGACATGCTTGCCTAGGATACCTATTCACTCTTGATTTGAAGACTTTATTATATTCATAGATTTACTTTAAAGAAAAGAATTCGACTGAACAAACCTAACATACTTTTCTAAAAATAAATAGTTATTTGAGTGCCCGCTAGCGTACTTTACTAGCGCGTCTGCCTACTAGGACTTAAGTTGGAAATATCGCTTATTTCCCGCAGTAATATCAAGTCTTTCTACCCGTAGAAGAACGGCACAATTCTTAACCCATGTTATTATTACCTTCTCGGCTGGCAGTACGCTCCAAGCGCCTAATAAAATACTTTCGATAAGTACTGAATTATAACGTATTTCTCATTACTTTAAAAGGTGAGTAAAGCTAAATGAAAAATTCCATGAAATATTCCATGAAATATACTTCGTCGGTTTGATCGTTGAGTTCGGAGAACCTCGCTTCATCAATTATTAATGTTAACTTCTTAGAATAATTAGTAACACAAAGGAAAATGTGTGTTGTTTGTTACAAATTTTGGAACTAAGCAATTTTATTAAAAGGTTAACAGGATGTTAATGTGGGGAGTAAAAATTCTAATGCTCATTGCCATATGATCGACAATTTTAACTACCGACGCAAAATGAGAGATAATTGAATTTTATATCACCGAAACGGTAATCAGTTATGGTAGCTTGTTTATCATCATATGACGTTTATAAGAAAGAAAGAAAGAAGAAACATTTTGGCTATAAACCTTGTACAAAAATTGTAAAGTAAAATCTATACATTACAATTAGTGGCTCTGTGAGATGATGGCCTCACGTATTTTTCTAAATGTTCATATATGTTTTTTACGTTTACAACCCCCATGTAATCATCGAACCGACTTACAAAATTTCAAGAGAAAAGGTTGAGAAATGCGATCTGTAGAGGAGAATAACCGGCAATCCGGACATACTCGTACGAAAGCAATTCTGCCAAAGTTGAAACGGAGACGCTTCGCTCGCGTTTCGCTCGGTCCATTAAGATTTGCATATACCTAATTATTTTTTTTACTTCTGGAGTACCTCTTACGAAGTACCCTGTTTTAATTACAGTTTAACCAAACTATGGCTGATAAGTAAATTACCTTTGCTATCGCATGTATAAAAAATACTTTTAATAGTAGTGATAATATCAGTTATGTATAATAATAATATTATTTCGATGATTAAGAAATGTAATGTATAATTTCGTTGCAGTATGTATGGAGCATCGGGCGCCGCACCCAGGGAGGCCCGGGGGCGAGTGCGCGAGCGGCCTGACGTGCTGCCGGCGCCGGCGTCGCTGGAGGAGGCTCCGACGCCGGCGCTGCCACGCCCCGGCAAGGATAGTGTCGCGAGGCTCACGCTTACCGGCCTGTCTTATGTTGTTACTGTAAGTATTAGCCTGTAAGATTTGCTATATAAGATACTAGTCGTGACCCGCAGCTTCGCCCGTGTTCATTAAGTTAAAAAGTAACTTATGTGTATGTCCTAAGTATACGCTATGTACATTGGAAAATTCAGCCAAACTAGTTTACCCGTTTCAACGTGACGTTAAAACAAACATACTAACACATTTACACACAAACTTTCGGATTTATAATATTAGTATGATTATAATAGAGTTAACTACGCGTAGGAGTAGTTATTTCTAATTTACCGTAATGACTCATTCATAAAATTACCGTTCATTTTACTACTCATATACAATTTACATCACTTTAACTTCAAAACTAAAAAAACTTTCCATATGAACTTTAATTTCCCTTTGCTCCACTTTAATGCACCCCAGTCGTATTTAAATTCTGGTCATTGCTACCTAGTTGCTATCTTTCCTGCAACTTTAATCTATATATATATAAAGATTAAATTTTAAATATAACTTAAACGTTTGAGAAATTGGAGATATATCATTTTGAATTGACAACCATTTCGAAACCTACAAACATTGATTTCGTGTTGTGGCAATTTTTCCTTTTTTACTTTTCATCTATGCGGCCAAATAATTTAGTTCAACATAGTTATCTTGAAAACAGCTTAGTTTACTCCTAGATATTACTTAATATTTAAATACCACAAATCCCTCAACTCCTGTTGAATTTAACATACTTCACACAATAATGTACAAGCTATGCAACCCGAGGTAATTCCTGAATAACGGTCTCAACTTGCAGCTCAATTTCTGGAAATATGTCCTAGACTTAATACCTATTCGGCTTTATTAATGCATAGTTGAGCTGAGCAGAGCTTGAGACACTGGTATAATTTGCCGCGGGCCAGGCCACAGGTGGCATAGTTAGCTAACCTAGTTTCCGACCATTTAAAAGTTAAGTAAATATCCGACGGTCGAGTTGGCCTGAATGTTTTAACTACGCTAAAAGCACTTGACGGCTGTGTGAAATCCTAAACCGGCCAACACTGTGTTTAAATGGCGACCCTTTGAGCTTTCACAGACCAACGGAGAAGTTTCCATTTTGATGAACTTTTCTTTGAGGCGGCACTTTTAGTGGTGAACAGAGGAATGGTAATTTGTGGTATTTAATAAATGGGTTGGGTTATGGGTCAAATGAGAGCAAGACGTGTTCTAACAGTGACCAGTTTCGTAAGTGATAATCCTACTAATAATATAAATGTGAAATTTTGTGTGTGTGTGAATGTTTGTAACCACGTATTTCCGTAACGAATTAACCGATTTTTATGAAATTTTGAATGTAGATATTTTAGTTTCCGAAATAACACATAGATTTAATTTTTAACATAATTAACGCGGTTGAACAACGATTTTATTTTATTACTTTTCGATCGATGGTTTATTTTAGTTTAAGAGTTGTGGGAAAATAGTCCAACATTCTAATATGTCGGATTCTCAATGAATCAGTAGTCACAATAGTATCAACTGGATTTGGTCTAGACAGACGTGTAATCAGTTAGTGAAATTCGGTTGTCGATGAATTGCAAATAATAAAGAAACAAGTAATAAGCTTAATGCTATGAAGCATTATCTACCAGCTTTCCTGGACATTTAGTTTTCGATATTTTGCTACTGTTGCAAGTGCGATAATCACGGAGTAACTGAAATAACCCGGGTGAACGAAGACTTAGATTTACGAGCATACAAAATGGTCTACCCGCTTCCGTACTCGTTTATTATGATGGATGTCACTACCATTTGATTGTTATCACTATTAATTTACACTCAGTCGCGACACACATATGTTGTGTGTACTAGTATGCGTATGTATGTGTAAGAGATACGAATTTCGTTAGTGTGGCACTGAATGCCAGACATACAAACATTTCTTACGAAAAAGAACATCATGGGCGATGCTAACTATATAATATTTTTATCAACCTCAATTTAATTATTTACATTGCTTGTTACCTCTTAGATAGAATTAAACAAAATAATATAAATATGTAATGACCCAGTTGGCGCAGTGGACAGGTGTCCGCCCTCTGCGCCGTGGGTCCTGGGTTCGATTCCCGGCAGGAGCACAAATTCCTTCCCAAGGGATATTTGTGCTTCTGGTTCTGGGTGTAATGTGAGTGTGATGTGAATGTTTCCGGCACCCGCGATACAAGTATTTGGACTTGGTGTGGGGCTGTGAGTGTGAATGCGTTTTTCGTTTGTTTGTGTCAATAGTCACCACATTAATAAACCAATGGTTTCCGGGAAATGATTATTCATTATCATATACATGTGCAATTTTAGATACAACAATGCTTTGATTGCTTCGGTTCGGTAACTATTTGGGAATAAACACTAATATTATGACAAATAGGTTGGCTATAGGTTTCACATTGTTATCACAGTGCTAAATTTAGTTTCTAAATAAGACAAATGTTTGAACACATTTCCAATGTTCGTTGTATCACTATATGAATGGGTACTGATATTGATGAACTTGAAAACTGAAACTAATTTAAATTGATAAAGTCTTAGATTACTGAGTACTTGTTAAAATTGTGTATCAAAATGTGCTGAAATATATTTGTATCGAATAAAACTGTGTATCTACGACGGTCTAGCATTAGAAATGAGATATAGTTATTTTTGTGCAGCTGTATAAACCTTATTCTGAAGATTAGTTAGTTTTATTTACATCCTTGCCTCGCGGCTTCGCCCGCTATTATCAGCTTAAAAGTAGCCTATGTTTTAATCCTAGGTTATACTCTATGTACATTCCAAATTTCATCCAAACCCTTTGAGCCGTTAAAACGTGAAGAGGGAACAAACATATTTACACACTTACACACAAATTTTTGGATTTATAATATTAGTAGGACTCGTGGACAAGAAGCTGCAAATTCAGACAAAACTTACGTAATTATCTTACGCTACAGTAGCTACGAAACTTTGTAGCAACATCGTAGCATATCCGTAGCTGATATAGCGGAAGCACTTACAGAGCGGAAGTCGTGCGTTTGTGTATTCAAAATTAACAAGTGCAAGTTTTCATAGATTATGCAAGTTATATTTTTTATTCGCGTTGCTTTTTATAACTTTATTTGTTTTAAGATAACGTCATGTTCTACTTGGTACAATGGTATTAAAATTATTGGTAATTATGTTGTTTCAAGGCCACCAGACATACCTAATATAAAAAAATGTATTGGAGAAAATATATGTAAAAAAATAATTAAAAATCCACACCCTTTCCACAGCCTTTTGACTATCTAGTCAAAAGTTTTATCAAACTTTTCCTAAATCCGTTATTAGAGCGAAAAAAAACTGTTCGACAACAAAACAATCATCAATATTGCTTTATTTAAGCTTAAGATACTGCGCAATCATAGTCATGAATTTAATCACTTCACCGGTTTTGTAACATGAGTAAAAAGGATATGTATTTGCGGAGCGTTGTAACTTTCATAACGATACCTATAAACTTTTATGCGGACGTTCACCTCAAAGAATTTATTATAATATACAACGAATTACTCTAAGATATTCGCACGATAAATTATAAAAGTGATGTGTCCCGGGAACGGATCGACCGTTATGGGCCGTAAATAACAGTGCAGACGGTCCTTGTCCCGCAGAGCAATATCGGGGAAGGAACCGAAGGAATGCTTATTTTACTTACTTCCGGCAAAGGATAGGTTATGGCGTGTTTTTTATAGTTTTCTTAGAGGTATATTGAATTTTTTTCTGCAATGATATAGTTTTGTAGCGGCTGTATAGTATTATACCGTAATAAAATTGAATAAAAAAAATTGCTAGTCTTAAAAAAACCACTATAATTAACACTCTTAATTTACAACACACCGTGCATGTATACGTTTCTTATTAAATGAACCTATGGTTATATAATCATGATCAAATTTGGCAAAGAAGTAGTTTAAATCGTGGATAGTGAAAAAGGTACTAGGACTGTTAACGTACCCTCGCGAGTCGAAGGAGGGCTTGGGCAGCCCTTATTTCGCTGGTTATGTCAAATAACAAGCTACATAAATTCCACCAAAGAGAGAAGCAAATGCTCAGTTAATGCAAACCAACTTACCGAAACGCCTGGTAGTGCTCGCGTGGCGAGCCTGCCAATAAAGTTTATAGTTTTAACTTGTAATCGTCAAGCATAAAAAGCAAATCCCATCCATTCACTAAACTTATAAGATTTCAACAAAAATATATATTTATCAATACAGGCGGTGACGAGAAAGTCGCGGCAGTCGACGTCGGCGCAGTGGTCGCGGTCATTTCGAGGCAGCGCGTTGTCGCCGCAAGATGACGTTGAGGTCGACGACGCGTTCTTCTCGCCGCCGACGTCAGCATCACCTCTGACGCATCAAGAAGAAGGGGATGTTACGGATGGAACGAAAGGGTAAGCTGTTCTATGCATATTACCTATTATTTGAATACAAATCGACAACCTAGTTGGAATAGCTTGTTCACTCTGCCTCTGCCCTCTGCATCGTGAGAAGGGTCGATTCCCGGCAGGAGCACAATTTTTCTTCTCATGGGACATTTGTGCTGATCTAAATTCCTATTCTAGGTGTGACAGTGTGTGTAAAGTGTAAATGTTTCCGGAAACCACGATAAAAGTTCTTGAACTTGTGTGGGGCTGTAAGTGTGATTGCGGTTATTTATTTGAATATATTTATTGGCACAAGATTTAATGTAGTAAAGACCCTTGATTTAGTTAAAACTGTATTTCATGGTCCTTTCTGTAATGGCTAATTTTTTGTCCCTGATGGGTTAGCGTTTGACCGCTATTTGTAAATATAATTTGGTTTACGTCTGCTTAAAAAGAAAGACACTCCTACAAGTACCACAGTGTTGGGTCATTTTCTTATGCTCTAGCTAGGCTAGCTACTCTGTACCGCAATATAGCCTAGTTTACCAAAAAGGTTCCCAAACACAAATTAGTGTTCCGGTTATCCATTTTAGTTCTAGATTGTTTACCAACCTCGAGTAAGATACCTTGTAAGTTCAAAGCCTGTCCTTTTTACATATGTATGTATGTCTGTTGTATCTGCCAAACGGGGCCAATATATGTTTATTATATTTATTAAAATAAAATAATTGAATTGTGTAATTAAAATTGATTTGTAAAATATCCATTCATATGTCAATAATTAGGCTTCAAAGATAACTGACTATTATGACCAAGTGTGTGAATTATTGATACAACTATTGCATTAAAAAAACAATACATAAAACAATATTAATAAAAACGTCAAAAATATCAAAAATGTTGTTATAGATATTTATTTCTCCAAATAATTGTAAGAATTATTCACTTACTGAAACATGAAACAAATTTAAATTCTAGTTAAGTGCACGCCGTAGCAAAAATAATAAAATAAAATATTCATATGATTGAAGTCGACGTACCTCAGTACAAATAATTAATTACCTATTATTTCATTCTAGCAATTACTAGACATCAATAATTAACAAAGTAAATATTGAAATATTAAATTAATTCATTTAGAGATTGAAATTGCAGAAAATGCCAATAACGTAACTCAATTAGAATATGCTTTCACGCTGACCTTCGCTGACTTTAAAGTTTCAATTAACCTCCGTCTAGGTTACTCGTAAAAAGCTATTTTACTCTTGAAATGTGAAAAATGTGGTTGTCGTTAGATGCCACCCCGTGACGTCAACTCCTATCTCACCCCTGTAGAGGCGCAAAGCTGACGTCACCGCTTGCCTTCAATTTCGGAGAGCTGACATTACTTATATTCATTTCTTACTTCCGCTAAAAGTGATAATAATCTAGATGAGTTTCATATTGTTCCATGTTTATTTTATAATGTTGATATTTTGCATTTTTCCTTCGTTACATGGCTTTGGATGTGTCTAAAGTCAGTCTGACTGAAGTAGAGTCAGTGTTATTTGATCAAAGTATATTTTTAAGTGTTTTTATCTCGTTTAGGCTAGTGTATTGTTATAAATCTTACCAGTTTGTGGTAATGTGGTCAAGGTTGGTAAATACGTTTAGGGATGTTATATTTATGAACTATTTGACTAAAATATATCTCCCGTAGCATAAGGGCATGGTTAACGGAATATGAAAGATTTGCAATTTGGGATAGAATTTAACTATCTTAGACTTAATTCTTAATAATTGCTACTTAAAAGATGTCGATGAAAAAAAACGACAAATTTACTTAAGCCATTGGTTATCTAGGGTATGCTGGCTCACTATTATATAGCTTTTAGTTTGGCGCCAGATCATAATAAAAACCAGATTTGTAATTATGGTCTGACAAGTAAGTGGTCGAACTTAGTGTGAGGCTGTGAGTGAGAACGCATTTATTTTCATGTTTTTAAAAACTTAGTACGTAATAAATCCAACAATACTATACAGTGTGTAGGTACGATACTATATAACAAAGGAATTAGGTCAAAAGATGTATTTTTTATTGCACGGTACTAGCATAAGAATCATAACACGTTGAATATAAATAACTGCGGTATTCTTATAAGGTATAAATTACGAGAAACCCACAGTCGATTACTTCAAAACAAAAAGGAGATACCTAGTTTAGATCAGTTATTTCGCCGAAAATTTGAAATATTTTTCCTCAACTTTTCCGCTGAATCTGAACCTATACTAGAAATTGCGTCTTTATTTAAATGACAGATTGAGACGCCTCTTGGGTATGTAAAAATCCCAAAGCAAAAGGGAAATAAAATACTTGGCAGCGCAGTATGTCATAATTGAAACGCAAGCAAAGCTTAAAAAATCGACTTCATCGCTTATATTTCGGTTTTGGCTAGACCGAAAATTATACGCCTGAAGTAAGTATACTTCTATTTATTGATTATCTATTATATTGATTTTGATGTTTGGTAGAGTACTACCAAACATCAAAATCAATTCATAAGCGCGTAAAATACACACAAAAAAAAACTCGAATTTAGAACTCCTTTTTTATTGAAAATAACAATTGACACTCTATTTGTAATAATAACCTACGTAAAACCATTAGCTATGAGAACTTACGAAGGCGAATATTCTCTGCAAGAGACAATTTGCAATTATATGTCTAAATCGTCGTTTAAAATAACATTGTAGGTATTATCGACTATATTGAACATTATTTTCCAATAAAAGTTTTTAGCAGCAATTGAAAAATGAATCTAAATGAGTCAAACTGTTTATTCGACTGTAAGTTATAATATTTTTGATAATGTGAATATGAAATTTTTCATTTTACCTACTACGTAGATTACGTACGTAGATTGCTAGTACGAAAAGCTTAGTTATCTTATTACTTCGTTAGATACCCCAAAAATTTAAAACCTTTTACTGAGAAAACTAAAAGACTTCTCAAATAAATTCGACATTCAATTTGAAACCGAAATATCATAAATGGAAAATGTATTCATATTCAAACGAGGGATTTTTGCCTATATTTCCTGAAACTATATACAGCAAAGACCTAAGTTACGTACTAGACATCGAGCTTATAGGTAACTTCATCATGTCACTCAGAATTGCAATGTTAATACGTTGAGCCAAATAAGTGCCAGCATTTTGATCACGCGTCGTCGCCTCAACCAAGCACTCTGATAGATTTTTGAAAATAGGATTAGATCCCGGTCCCCACGAGCCCAGTGTCTCAACACCAAACGGCTCAAATATGTAACCACTGCCATAATACTCGAATAATATTTCATTTCAACCAGTTGCAATAACATTTTTATGTATGCAAAACTTTTAATAAAATTAATTCAGCGTCTGAGAAAACTTGAGTAAATAATTCTTCTTTTAATAGCTTTATGCTTCTAAACTCGAGCTAGTAGATTTCGTTTTGAACATTAGATAATTTTAACCCGAGAGAGAATTCTGCATTCCGAATCAACATATATCACAAGACACTCTTATTACTATTAAGAATATATATATATATATATATATATATATATATATATATATATATACCGTTTTGCAGTTTGCCACTTTATTTCATAATATTATATTATGAACAATTTACTGTTTGCCGCGGTTTCACTTACTTACTATAAAACGTAAACACAATATAGAAGTAAACGCTTTCACACTCACAGTCCCAGCAACAAAGTTCTTGTGTCGTGGTTGCCGGAAACATTCACAAAACACACACAATAACACGACTAATAAAAGTGATTATGGTGATGATGAAAAGTATCTCTGTTTTTATCCACTTTTTGAACTAATGGTAATTGATGATACGATTGCAAAAATAAATACGATTACTACTAGATCTAGAATGACCTGTTTCCAAGAATATATTACTAAATAAGTAAAACACTATATTCAAAGTTAAAGCCAAATTGATTACGTTGATACGTAATGGTGTAATAAACATCTAAGCATCCCAGAATTCGTCATTTTGATAGTTAGTGGGATTTCATGAAGTGGGATCACAGCCCCACACTAAATTCTGTTACTTGTGGGTTTCGGCAACATTCACATCACAGACAAAATCACACCCTGAACCAGAAACATAAATTCCCCTGGGTAGAATACTTGTGTTTCCACCCGGAATCGAACCTGATACCTGTTGTGAAATAAAGTCGCTTCAATGTTTCACCATCTACGTGCTAGTTCCTACATTGTTCTTAAAATGTTTTGATTGTCTTATCCAAAAATATTGGATAGGTGTTTTTACAGGCCAGACTAAATAATTATAATTGTAATCGTCACCACACTAACATAGATTTAATTTATAATATAACTTACCAGCCATTCTATGAACTTATCCGAAATAAACATTTTTTAATTTAAATTAATGAAATAATTAAACGCAAGCAAAGCTTAAAAAACGGACTTCAAAGCTTATATTTTGGTTTTGGCTGGATCGATTTCGATAACATTAACCACCTCTGAAGTATAATCTACCAAACAAAAAAAAACATCAAAATCGATTCATAATAATTGGCGGAGATATCGTACAAAAAAAACACACAGTCGAATTGAGAACCTCCTTTTTTAAAGTCAGTTGAAAAAGACGAACGCGCACCCAACTTAGGCAGCGGGCAGTTTATATGTTTTTCTTATTTAACTAAAATATTTGAAGTTTTGTCAAACGTTTTACCTTTTTGTGAATAAGGGGGACAGTTAGGCTGGATTTACTTTTGAGGGCATTATAACAACACGTTACGCAGGTTTCCAAAAAACATAAATAAACTATGAGACGTATTTATGTGCGACATTTGAATACTCATTTGCAAAGTCAGCCCATTCAGTTTCCCAGTTTATTACATTTTTGTGAAATGTACGGCGTACGCTATTAAATTTATTTAGGTGCCAACGTTGTATTTATCGTAGCAAATACCTACTTTAAAATGTGATATAATTAACATGCCATGCGTGTAAAAATGCAAGTAATATGTTTATTAAAGGTTACCATGATGGATACTATGGATCTCCATCTTCAATGCATCCACGTCTAAAAAATGCGTACTAACTACTTAAAGAAAAAAATTTCGAATAATAGTGACAGAAATTATAGGCAAGCATAAAACATCTTCGGCCGCATCGTCGCTTTCTATTGGTGAGATTGTAGTCAAATGCTTGCTTATCAAACATAAAAAACACTTATATAAAACATATCATCAATGAATTTATTCGTTTACAAACAAGAATAAACCTCTCCTTAGTGCCGACTACCGATTTTACACAAAAATAAATATTTATCTACGCACACCACTGGTTTTAATTTTTTACCGACTTCAAAAAACGAGTAGGTACTATGTTTGACTGTACGTATTTTTTTTTATGTATGTTCACCGATTTCTGGACCGATTCTCAAAATTATTATTTTTGTTTGGTAGTTTATACTTCAGAGGTGGTCCCATATAAATAGTATCGAAATCTATTGAGCCAAAACCAAAATATAAGCGGTGAAATCGGTTTTTGAAGCTTTGCTTTCGTTAAAGTTATTTATCATTATTATTCTGATATTTAGAGGTTTTATTAAAAACATATATGTATGTATAAAAGATATTTTGTATTGTATGTTTTGTATTGCGCAGTGAGCAGGATACTGTTAATTAGTTATTTATTGGCAAAAACATAATATAAAAATATGTTTACGGTTTCTTTCAAACACATAAACTTACTTGTGGATGAAACTAGATAACTCCTGATAGTTCAGTAACACATTCTAAAGATACGCGAGGACTTTAGCTCGCAGTGTCACTAATTTTAGTATTGTTAATATAGTAATGTAGAGAATACCAATTACCACAAGTGATTTCAGACAATCCAGACTAATTAATTAATCTGCCAACATTAATTATGATACTATCTTGCCATCTCGTTAATTATCGCCTATTGAAATACATTCATCACGTTATGATGCATTCCAAGACAAAGCCACGGATCAGAAATTAGGTTTGTGTGTATAACTTATTCCATGAATACAGTCTATGTAATTTACTTGTTTATTAAAGAGAAAAATAAACTGCTTCTACCGTGCGACCTTAAACCACACAAGTTAGTAATTAGTACTTCCGAAGTTACATACGTAATAGTTTTAATTACGCCTGCGCGGAAATGTTTAAGCATAGATTCATAATGGTAAAATATTTCGTACTACATACCACTATTAGATGCCATTGAAAAACAAATTGCGATGCTAGTGACGTTGTACACGAATCACGTTTACTTACTGTACAACGTTTTTTTGGTAAAACGCATGTCGTTTTATAAAGGAATAGTTGATTTGGATTATTTATTATGCGATTATGTAAGAACTTTATCACAGTTTATTATATAAGTATTGAACACTTAAGTGAGAATGTTTGCTAACCAAATTTTAATCGATATAGATCCTAAATGACCATTCAAGATGAAAAATGATAAAAGAAACATATAAATGAATTTTAAATACCTATTCAATGATACCCCACTTGACACAGTTCGTTGAATGAAAATTGTTTCATGTTTTAGTTATTATTTTTTTCATGATAGACAAACTTTTGACCACCATCTCACTTGATGGTAAGCGACGGTGTTATAACATTATTTTTTCACAAAATGGCGTTTTGTTGTTATTACATGACAGTTATCATATTTAATTATGATTACTATTATGTCTTTAGTGACACGCGCAAGATTAAGACAAATTGATTTGACCACGCGTTTTGTCTCTAGACAGCTACAAAGGAACAAACATACATACAAAAATTAAGACTTTAAATATTTTTAAAAGAACTTTATTGAACAACACGGCGGTCCTATTAATCAAGGTTAGCTAGGCTTAGGCTTACCTTATTCGGTTATTGAGAAATGTTTTCATTTTCAGAGCGCGTTCGCCTATCGGTTCGAGTGGAGTGGAGTACCGAAGGCCAGAGCGGAGTGTGTCTTGGGGTGCAGGGGGCGCAAGAATACACACTCCGATGCTGGAACCCTTAGCGGACAACTCTAATAGGCGACAATATGGAATGGGCGTCGTGGGAAGGTTCTTTCGGTAAATATTACCTACTAACTAACAGTGGGGTGGTCACTTCTTCATGAAACACCCATAGCTTTGAGACGAATTCAATAGACAGTGCTAGAACCATAATAACTCTCCTTTATGCTTTACAGTAGTCATTAGTCAGGTAATTAGCCAATATCAGTTCCAGAATTATAAAAAAGGCTTTTAGCGTTTTTTAAGCATCACAGTACTATGACCACAAAGTTATTTGATGAGAGACGTCGTGAAACAAGTTTTTTAAGGTCATTTGTATAAATGTATGTAATATGGTTTAGTTTCAGAATAAAGGGAAATTCTTCTACGGAAAAAGAGTAGAATGTTAGATGGATATTTTAGCGTGATTTATTTGAAAGTTCGCTCTATATACTCTTATTGTGTTTTATAGTAAACTAGTCGAGCCCCATGGCTTCGCCCGCTGCTGCTGATGATGATTAAAGTAGCCTATATCGTAATACAAAGTATAAGCTACCTAAATTCCAAATTTCATTAGAATCGGTTAATATAGTTACGGATATACGTGGTTACAAACATTCACACACACAAACATACAAACTTTCGCATTTATAATATTATTAGGTCTAGATGCGACCTGCGCTGTTATCTGAATACATACCGTGCCTGACAGTTACAAACACAACAAAAAATCAGCCAAATCGGCCAAGCTTTTGTCATGTTCTTTCATACGGCAATTTATTTTTATGACTTACTTTTCTACTTATTTTTCCGTAACTTTTCTAACTATTTTGTGACTTTCAATAGTAATGCCAACACAATTACGCCAAGTATATAATATATTTTGTTGAATTGTACTTACTTGTTACTTACTTGCCTACATTATTATATTAACTATTGACCAAATTCACATGCCGAGTAACGGCAAATAGGAGAACTCAACATATAAATATTAAGATCAGTGTAAGACCCTATTTTAGTGAATAAATGACATATCATTCCATTTGTATAGATTATTCCAATAAGCCGTACATGATGTTTTATTAATAATTTTTTAAATACAAAGGAAATGGTTCATACAATTATGCTTCCTTTCAATTAACACTTAAACTACCATTATCTTTTTCATTCATATACGTTTGAGTTTTTCTAAAGCTCGAAGTGTTCTGCGATAAGTATTCTGCCTATTACTGTTTTCCACTTATACGGGATTGCCGGCGGCGATTTTCCGGAAATGAGCAAACGAATTAACTGGAAGATAATTAATAAAGGTACAGTCGTATTCAGAATTAGTTTTTGTTCGAGACTTTTATGCTCGATAGGCAAGCATTTGACCACTATCTCACCTGAAGGAAAGCGATGATGCGGCCAAAGATGTAGCATGCTTGCCTAGAAGATACCTACTCACGTACCTACGTTAGCCAGTGTGTCTTGTTGTTAGATGGTAAAACGGGCATGGGGGAATTTACTCGTGTAATTCCTGCGCACATTCACAAAAATGTAAACGATATAATACTGATAGGCTTGCGACCTTACCGTAGCTTTTGACTTATCTTCGTCATTTTATTTCCAACCGAATAATCGCCTTTACAATAAGTTCCATGACGACCCAGTTGACACGGGGGACATTGTGTCTGTCCGCTGCGCAGTGGGCCCTGGGTTCGATCCCGGCTAGAGCACAAGGGACATTTCTGCTTCTGGTTCTGGGTGTGATTGTGTGTGTGATATGTAAATGTTTCCGGCACCCACGATACAAGTTTCTGAACTTAGTGTGGGCTGTGAGTGTGAATGCGTTTGCGTTTGATTGAGTCTGATCTACTTCTCGACCAGTCTCAGTTCTATTTTGGTCAAGCAAGTAATAATAATATTTTAGGGCTATCTGTAATTAGACAGATTAATTGCTACTCATTGGAAACATACTAATAAATGATTGAATTTGAGTTTATGTGGATATTCAAAATAATTATTATAATCCGTAACTCGAGTATACTCGTGGAACACGATATACGATGGTGTGCCTTGCATGCTTTGCAGCCTTCGCCTGTTCTGATTGCACCGGGATGAGAAGTGGTGTATTATAACGTCAGGAATTGATAATTAAAAGCAAGCAAAGCTTAAAAAAAACGACTTCAACGCTTATATTTTGGTTTTAGCTGGATCGATTTCGATAAAAAAATTAAATGGGACCCCCTCTGAAGTATATCTACCAAACAAAAAAAATCACATTCATAATTGGCGGAGATAACTCGTTTAATAAAAAAACATACCGAATTGAGAACCTCCTTTTTTAAGTTGTTTGAAAAGAACGTAGTATAACACTTTTGCAAAAACAATTTTGAAAAAAATTTGAAAGAACCCACACTCAATACAATACTTTAAAAATATATACACGAAACATTCCGTCACACACTTTACATAAAGTTTTACTCATTAATGTATTTATTTAACTCTAATTATTACCAGTGACTGCGATTCTCAGAACGTCAATTTTACCACTATCTTACCACTTATAACTTGATATAATACGCGAACACAAAATGTTGGTAAGTATTTTCGGCACTTGTCTTTACAGACCGACAGTCAGTCAGTTTAAGTATGATGTTCACTCACAGATGTTTAAATGTAGTATTTTTATAGCTCTCACGAAGACATTAGGAAGCACCCTGATGAGTTCGTTAATTAAGAAGAATTAGGTTTATGACTTGAACTTCAATCTTTACCGTCTTCAGGACTTATCTTTAATGATCAGGAAGAAGTAATTAGTGACGCAGTTCAGACGTATACAAGGTCGTGACTTAATGGGAAGGGCGAATTAAGTAAGCGTTAAGAGCTTCTGGAATAAGATATTTTTGGAATTTATGTCTGGTGAATATGTCACATCAATTATTGGAACGAAGTTTTTTATGGCACATTACACAGAATCCGACGAATGTCTGGAATTCGTTGTATGAGACGTAGGCCATAAAAAACCGTACCAACACTTTTGCTACAGTGTCTTGTTTTATAGAACTGCTGGTGGCAAAGCTGGTTGCGCGTCTGCTTTCTAAGTAGCGGATATCGGATTCGATTCCCGATGGGAGGAAAAATGTTCTCCATCTGATTCTGAATGTGATTATGTGTGATGATAATGTTTTTGGCTCACACGATACTAGTCTTGGAACTTAGTATGGAACTGTATTTAACCAGGAGATGGCGATTCAATGATTCAATGACCTTTAATTTATGTTAATTCAAAAAAGTTCACAATTCGTGGTTTATGCATATATTAACAGATGTATATTTATATACACAACTTACTTTTTTATTGAATCTAAATCTAGGCTGCGGCTTGTGTCTTATGTCTGTAAATAGCTGACAAATCAAATATCGAAATATAAACGTGAATAAAAATATAAACTTTATGGGAAAATTAAGTAAAGAAACAATAACTTGAACTCCACCCTTAAAAAGTTTACGTAAAAGTATTATTAAGTATTCATAAACATAATTATATATATATTTTTTTTAATTATTTCATGACCATGGATGCATAGTCCTTCAGTCGAAGTATTAAACAAATATTAACAATTTCTATTCTTCATAATAAAAGTCTCAGTCACAAGTCACAGTCAAAGTCAAGTAGTCAGTCATAGTCAAGTCATGCCCTAGTAAAGTGGTAGAAACTTTACTAGAACTTCTATTGGAGTTTTGGAGCGAAGGCGAAAATCAGGTTTTTCAACTTTGTATGACTTGCCTACACTTATGCACATTTACTAAGTATTAACGGTTAATAATCCACATTAACACTCGAAGAATCACAGGTTTTGGAAAATTACACAAAATTAACAACGCCATTTTTTCACTTTCGCGGCAAAACTCCATAATTATATAATTAAATCAATGTTGCCAAACTAAAAAATATTCCAAAGAATTTAAAAAAGTTCATCACGCTCCCTATTCTTTAACGTAGTTGCCATCTGTTCTACTTGAATTAGGCAAAAATGAACTTTACTCCTTCGGAGATTAGTTAGATTGCAATAAATTTAGTTTTACTTTTCCTGCTCCCTCCCTCACAGAAACTTTCCTACACGGAAACTATCTTAATGAATCTCCAGCGAAGTAAACTAAAGGATTAAAAATTATATCGTAGCTACGGTGGACTTGATCCAGTTGTATATTACCTGCGGCCTCAATATATCAACCCTGTTTACGAGAACTTCCATTTAAAACTTGCCGTAATGGGTTTTTGAATTAATACCCCGTGGACATGACGGGGGTTGTTATTTATGGTATGACGCGCTATTGCCGATGTTTCAGGCCGGATATGCCGGATTTCCTGAACCCCTGTAGAGATTTGTTCAATATCAATGCTTTTGTACAAAGCGCCGTTTTGCTATTTCCTTTTCTTGTCATAAGTATTGAGCGGCATATTTTATACAAATCGCTTTTTGACCATTTGCTGTACCTACATAGGTATATTGGTATTCTATCATTTACATTTTGGAGAGTGTGCGCAGGAATTACACGAGTTGATTCTCCCATCTAAAAACAAAACAAATTGTCAAACGTCATCTATTTATGATTGACAGGCCCCGAGGCTTCGCCCGCTATTATCAAGTCAAAAAGTAGTCTGTGTGTTAATCCTAGGTATAAGCTATGTACATTCCAAATGCTATCCAAATCCGCTCAAGCGTGAAGAGGGAACAAACATACTTACACACAAACTTACGAATTTATATACACCTCCGGTTTGCTCGAAGCGTTTCGCTTCTACGTTTATAATCCGTACAGTGCGAGGTGGGACGCGACAGCGAGCGCTCCGCATTCATCCGATTAGACATCGTCAACGCGCACGGTGAAGATGGTTTTTTTACCGACTTCCAAAAAAAGGAGGAGGTAGTCGAATGTTTTTTTTTTTGTGTTCCTCATAACTTCTATACACGTGAGACGATTTCGAAATTTATTTTTTGTTTGAAAGATGTTGCTTTCTGATTTGTCCCATTTAAATTTGATCAAGATCTGAAATATCATCTTATTCTTGAAATATCGTCAATAATGCCTATTTTGTGGACTACTTTGACAATGTTCTCGTTTACCCGAATTCAAAAGTTACCTAATAACTATGTAATCTAGATATAACTTTATTCATAGTAACAACATATTTTAAGTAGGAATTGTACATTACATTAAACTAAAAACTAAATTAAAATTAAACAAAAAAAAAACTATAATTAGATATAAATATGTACAAAACTTAATCTAATAGACCGCTAAGATAAAGCGGTGAAGTCGGTTTTTTAAGCTTTGCTTGCGTTTAATTATTTAAGCTTTGGTTGCGTTTAAATTACTCAATTTCAATCACCTGGTTTAGCCTGTATCCCCAATAGGATCAAGTATGCTATAAATCAGATATAAATTATAAATGCGAAAGTTTGTGTATGTGTGTGAATGTTTGTTACCACGTATCTCCGTAATTACTTAACCAATTTAAATAAAATTTGAAATGTAGGTAGCTTATACTCTGGAATAGAACATAGGCTTAATCCTCATTATCATCAGCGGGCAAAGCCGCGGGGCTCAACTAGTCAGATATAAATTTGAGAGTGATCAATGTTTATCCATTATGAATGAATACAAAAACTATAATTATCAGGGATGTATGAACTTAATTATTAATAAATGACATTGTTTTACTCTCAAGGATTTCTGCTTGCTTGTAATATGAAGTAGAACTGGTGTAATGATTTTTCAAACCGCTTAGGGGATTATAAGGATCTTTGTTATTGAAAGAAAAGTTAAAATATTGATTGAGATATTTGAGAAAAAAAACATACAAATGCAGTTTCCCTAAGCATTTCTAAAATGTTTCAAATCGAATCAAATCAAAATCGTTTATTCACATGGGCCCCAAAGAGGCACTCATGAAAGTTAATGAATCTATTGCCAGATTCGCAAAATTACAGTTTGTATTTCATTTCTTCCAGACGATCACTTAGAAAATCTGTAACACACCAAGAAGACGTAGCACGACAGTTGGACGAGCTTACCGACTACCGGCCTTATTTCACGTGGTGGGTGAGCACGGTGCAAACTCTGGTGCTGCTAATTTCACTCCTGTGTTATGGCTTCGGGCCCGTCGGCTTCGGGCGGCACACGCATTCCGGACAAGTACTTGTCAAAAGCTTAAGTTTACAACAGGTAAGTTATATACTGCACAATAGCCACAACGGCTTTTTGCCCACTTTGATGTTTTCAACCGACTTCAAAAAAGGAGGTTCTCAATTCGACTAAATGTTTTTTTATGATAGGTGATATCTCCGCCAATTATGAATCGATTTTGATGATTTTTTTCTTGTTTGGTAGAGTATACTTCAGAGGTTGTCCCATATAAATCCATCCCAATCGAAATCGGTCAAGCCAAAACCGAAATATAAGCAATGAGGTCGGTTTTTTAAGCTTTGTTTGCGTTTCAAACATATTATAATTAAGTCCATTTCCCGCCTTATGTTACTTATAAGATTTTTATCTAATTTTGGCTCCGCAATCTATGTTCATTTAGCCAGTGTCAAGAGATAAGTATTTTTCAAGTATTTTATATGTATATAGTCTTAGTCACAAGACACATTCGAAGTCAAGTAAAAGAGTGATCCAATCGTAATCAAGTCATGCCCTATTAGTAAAGTGGTACATACTTTACTTGAACTTGTATTGGAGTTTTAGAGCGAAAGCGATAGTCAAGTTTTTTGCCTACACTCATACACGTTCACGTATTATGAACAGTTAATAATCCACCTTAATTACACATTAATACTCAAAGAATCGCAAGTTTTGGAAAATAATATAAAATCGACAGGGCCATTTTTTCACTTTCGCGGCAAAACTCTACTTATAAAGTTTACGATTTACATATTCGCTACGTAGTTTTTCTACCGACTTCACAGAAAAGGAAGTCGACTGTATTTTTTTTTATGTATTTGTTACCTCATAAAATTTTTCCATGTAAACCGATTTTGATTTTTTATTTTTATTTCCAAATAAATGTGTCCAATTAAAGGTCCCATTTAAATATGATCAACATCTGATCAAGTAGTTCTTGAAATATCGTCAATAATGCGTATTTAGTACATCTAATCTGATTAAAGTTCCGAAGGTAAAGCGGTAAAGTCGGTTATTATTAAACTTTGCTTGCGTTTAATTATTACACAAACAGAAGGAACAGACAGGAACGGAGGGACAAAGATTCGATATTGTAACTATTTCGAAAAGAAAAAAGAATGCAAATAAAGTTTAGACGGCACATTTTTGCGAAATCGTTTATAATAATTTAAGTTAATCGAATTTTAGAGTCTATAGTTGTATTATCGTAACTATGGTGGGATCAACTAGTTAGCAAAATTACTTGACCTAAATGAAAATAAACTTATAACTCGATCTAAAAATCGTATAAAAAGAGCAAGCGTTCAAACACAATCTCACTTGTTGTAAGTTTTCAAGTTTTCATGCTACCATGGTCACTTTTACTATAAATAAAACAACAAGGAAACTCAAAACAAACGAAATACATGGTAAATATCCCGTTATTGATACAAACATTTACTATCTCACTTGTTCGTAACTAATGATGTAACAAAATGATCTAAAATCAAACGTGTATAGGTAGATGCAAGAACCTTCTTTCTTCTTTTCCGTGACTATAGAAACTCGCAGTAGTATTTGCTGAGAACAAGACAAATGCTTAGTAAGAAATGTTTCTTTCCCATCTAATCTACTACGGCGCTTATTATTTCAGTAACCAAGCTCACCTTCAAAGATATGTTTTTATTTCCACTATACGAGGCAACTGCTTCCAAAACATTAGAAATTGATTACACTCATATATTTTTCACGTGAATAAATTATTTTATCTAGCGTCACCCATAAAATATTTAGGTCTCGCCTTCTGAACCCTTAAAATTAGAAATTCTCTTGGCCTCATTTACCGCGTAAAATATGAAAGTAATTTCATCCCAAAACTTATGAGGCTGGAAGTGAGCTGAAGTCTTTTAAGAATATGCAAACTATTTCGTCGCGTTTATTTTCGTTCTATTTAGACAGCGTATACCCAATTTGCGCCTCGAGCCGAATAGGGCGTAAGCTCCGAAAATTCGTTTCTTTGTACGGGACTTAGCATAACAAGGTTAAATGAGGCAAAGCTTTTAGACAAAACACGTTTTACCAGATTTAATGTCTCAGAAACCGCTCAAGACGCAAACACAATGCACAATATTTACTCTAAGGATTTATTACGGTGACATCCCCCGACAGTGTTTTTCTACGATCTAATATGACTGTTGGGGCGGTGGATCTTTATTCTGCTAATGTTTGTAGAGGGACAAAGAATATACCGAGCGCTAATATTAACAATTTACACTACTAAGGTGGTGGGTTATATATATACGGGCTGTAACTATATTGTATGTATGAAACATTATTATGTAAATATAGCAGATTTAGCACTTATTATCTGTTTATCCTCGTAGGAGAATAGTATAAAACGACACAAAGTAAGAGTATTAGTGAGGGAGCGTCGCTATGTAGGTCACATACAGGCTTTGTGAAGCCTCTCTTTTGTATAGTTTTTGCTGCTTTGAGCAGTCTTTCGTGATGAGCCATCTTTTAGAAACGAATGACCGCAAAGGGTCTATAATTTATTTGGGGTCAGTGCTCTTTTTGTGGTTTAATATTAAATGCTTTACGTGCCAAGCCCCTATCTGGGTTTAGAGATAGGCTATTTATGAGATTTTGCGTCTAAGCTGCGGTGGGGTTCAGCCTAAGAAGATTTGCCTCAATAGAGAATTTATTAAGCGATCTCAGTTCAAATTGCTCTGATAAAAGTTTGTAAGTACACGCTTTGTACTAACTCAGCTCCTAATTTATGGAACTACTTCAGTTTATGTTATTATTTGAATTTATTAAACTTTATGATAACTATCTGCTTTGAAGCATTTGTATAAGTGTATTAAATGTATCTATCGTATGTAGGTTGGTACACTATTTATGCTGAGTGCGATTTTAAATTATTTGTGTATCTCCAAGATTTATTATGTTATAAAATTAAAGGAGGACATAAAAATGAGAAAGCTTTGTTACTTCAATATATTGATTGATTGTCCTTGGTTGTTTGTTATTGGCAGAAAGAGTGGAGATGATATAGAATTTATATTGGCTCTTGGTAAGGTTAATTTTTTTCGTCGATTTATGGAATTTGCGGACTATTTTTGATACCAAAAGTATAAGTTTATTTAATTTCGTTCGAGTTGTAACCCCACGGCTTTACATGCGTTTGTCGGAATAAAATGTAGCCTATGTTATAACACTAGAGAAGTTAGTGCGTAAACAGTTAAAACAGTTCACGTCGCACTGACAGTTTGAAGCAAGCCACGTATCTCATATATCGTACGTTGCTTGCTTACAATTTAGCTAGTGTTTATTAACATAATGGTGCTAATTCTGTTGAGCACCGAACTAACCTAAACTTAACTAAAAAAAACTAATTTTAGTCAAAGAATACCTAAACGCTATTCTGATTTTACGTTGAACTTAATTTAAAGTTGAAATGACAGGACTAAAATTGATTTTGACAGCAACCAAATTGAATTGTATTCACAAAAGCCGCAATCACATATTCCTCCATTATAGACTTTGTAGGTCAGTATTTGCTTCATTAATTGCACGTGTTATTCTTTCAAGTATGAGATCACATTAAAAATAATCCAGACCTTTTTCATACAGACTAATTTGAGTTTAAAATATCTATTTTTAGTCTTAATTTGACGTAAAACATGTACCTACATCAGAATAAGAATTTGGTCATTTTCACTAATTAGAGTAACTAAACTAACTTACTCCTGTCAAACTTAATTTTAGTCTAATCTTGCATTTTCTGAAAAGGTTTTGGACTAAAACTAATTTTAGGCTAGTTTAGTCTAATTCTGGACAACAGAATCGGCACTATGTGTAATAGATATAAGTACGTGTCGAAAAGATAGCAGGATTACACTCTTTGCTCCTTTTTTTTATCCGGGCGCGAAGTCCCGGCCTGCGTGTCGCGTCTCTGACATGATCTGAGATTTAAAGGTTCCAAATAAATTTTTACATTATACTTAGTCTAATAAAATGAACCTTAATTAATAAATAACAGAATTACATCTTTGGTCATTTTCATATTAATAATATATTTTATCTTAGGTCAATCTAGTCAATGATCACACTTTAATGTAGTAAATATACACGTCAGTTACTTATTTCTATTAATAGTCTTACTTGCAATAAACACACAGTATTCGAGAAATATGTCTCGAATATTCTTATCTCTAACAATCTTACAAATATTATTAACTGTTATTTTATACCCTATTTTATGTTCTACCTCGTACCTCTCCCGTCCGTACACTGGGACTCTTTGCTCCTTAAGCGGTAAGGATTATATTATTATTTTCAGAGGACACTGTATTTTACAAATTTGTCTCTATGCCAATAAATATCCCATGGGTTTAAATGACATCAATGCCAAAATCTAGATTATCAAAATGTTTATATGTATGATATTAGCCAGCGTCGTTCTGGTATTCGAGTATACAAATTTGTCTCTATGCCAATATCTTATGGGTCATAATGACGTCAGTGCCATAAACCACTCGAAACCAAATTTTGACATTTTTTACCGAATTCCCAAAAAAGGAGGAGGTACTCAAGTCGAATGTATTATTATTTTTTATTTTTTTATGTGTATGCCTCATAACTTCTCTCCACGTGAGCCGATTTCGAATTTTTTTTTAGTTTTAAAGATGTTGCTTACTTTTTAGTCCCATTTAAATTTGATCAAGATCTGATCAGTAGATCTTAAAATATCGTCAATAATGCCTATTTTGTGGACTACTTCGACGATGTTCTCGTTTAACCGACTTCAAAAGTTACCTCATAACTCCTTTCGTTGTGAGCCGATTTTGATAATGTGCTTTTCATGTGGTCCCGTTGAATTTTGATCAAGATCTGATCTCTAGTTTATGAGTTATAATCAATAATACGAGTAATTAAATCTGATCAAGATTCCGAAGATACAGCGGTGAAGTCGGTTTTTTAAACTTAGCTTGCGATTAATGATTATAAATTAAATATAATTATTAGTAGGGATTATTAAGAGTGGTATTTTTTTAGGTTGAATGGGAAGAGCCAGCGTCGTTCTGGTTGGGGCCACGGGCAGCGGACCTTATACACTTGGGGGCAAAGTTTGCGCCTTGCATGCGGCGGGACGCAAGGATAGCGCGAGCAATAGCGGCTTCGGCGAGGCGGGAACGGGACACCGCGTGCTGCATACGGAACGATGACTCGGGCTGTGTGCAGTCTTCAAAGGCTGATTGTTCTGTGAGTCTTACACTAGTAACCAATTATATTATAGTGATCTTACACTTTTGACAATGGTTAAGAACTTTTTCTGTAACCGATTACCTATATGTATTTTATATTTATTTTAAGGCAAAAGTAGTAGTGATTAAATTTAGTAAACTTAGTTATTTCCGAACAGTGCAAATCAGTGCGATTGGATGTACCAACACAAACCTCTTAATGGTACTGTACCTACTATAATACTGTATGTATTTTTTTTATTTAAGATAGGCAAACGTTTGACTTCTATCTCACCTGATGGCAAGCGACGATGCGGTCGACGATGGAGCAAGTTTTAATTAATAAATAAAAAAAGGATCTGACATCAGAACGGCGCACATGGACAAAGGAACAAAAGTTCGTAATTCGTTCATATTTTTTTTATAGGACAGCTGGCTATTATCTTAACAACTTTTATTCTATTACAAATCCTCGTAAGAGCTATAGTTAGTGAGAAAAAAAAATATTGAATTATTTTTTGTACAGAAAAAATACGTTTGTTTTGTTGTATTGAGTTACGTGACTACGTCAAATCGGCAGTTGTTTTGCGTATAACATGTGATAGTACTAAGTAGCCAGCTGACCTATAAAAAAAAACAATTCGAACTTAGAACTTTTGTTCCTATGTCCACCTTTTTGTGAATGGAACCACTGTGCGGCGTCTTTTCAAGGCGACAAAGACGGTAAATTTTATACGTACACATTTTTACCAACGAAACGTTCATAAGGAAAATCATTGCCTTAAAATTAATGATAACAGTATCAAATTCTATTTTAAAGCTTCTATAAAATAGCTCCATTTAGCTCTCAATAAGCTTCATTTGTAAAGAATTTTTAAGTACACTTAGACATTATACTAACAGCGTTTAATTAAAATTTTCAAAAGAACTGATATGAATATTCATATCAACCTATTTACGTTGCCCATCCTGTCATAACATTATTACTGAATACAAAAAAATAATTTTATAATTATGCGCATGCTTACACACAGATAAGAGGATTAATACCAAAGGTAAGCTGGTTATGAAATATATATTTTATTGTATTTTTATTTTCTTGCGTTTTATCTACAACCACGTTATTATGCTACTGTAGAGTTATCTCTCCGCTCGTACAAGGGACAACATTGTGTTTAATTTTGACATGCATCAAATTTTCGTCAAGTTAATGTCGACCTAATTTGTATTGGTTTTTGACTTAAAATATTGCATACCTGTCAAGTCAAATGACAACAACATATTATTATAATAACTTGATGGTAATTATTAGTAATTAAATTACTATTCGTAATTAAGTGACTGATTCGGAAGCTACACAACGGTACCAACCTTACCTGTTAGAATGTGTGCACTCCATCTTATAACTTAATATTGATTGAGTGACAATGCAATAATATGTATATATATATACTGTATATGTAGAGAAGGATACAATGATGATGCAGACGAAAAGAAGGTACACAAAGGGAATCCTTCTTGACTGAAAGTTGATTAGATTTTGGATAAGCTCATAGTAATAAACATTTATTATATTATTTAAAAAAAATCCTCAAGAAACTTAATAGTATTTAGCATGCTTTATACATTGAGGTAAACATAGACATACCTATGAGGCGTAAAAAATATCGGCATGTACTTTTTTTTTGCAACCAAGTGACAAGACGACCAAGTTCCCTGCCCAATAGTACCACCAGTATGTGTGCCACCCAGAATAATGAACTTCAACAATTCAGAAACCTGCGTAGTAAATGTGCTGCGCTCCTTTTATGTGAGATATATTTTTTCCTAATATATAAGATTTTAAATAATCTCTTTGTTCCCTTTAAATTTAAGGGAATTATTTTTATTTAACTGATAAAGGTGCGGTATTTCCTCAAGTGCATTCTACAAAAGATCCTACCTCTATAAAAAATATTACATCATGATTTTTCAATGTTGCAGAACACAATATCAACGTGGAAGAAGTGGTCTTCGGGTGAAAGTGGACCAGGGGGGCGGATATCAGGGTCTGTTTGTGGGTTGGATCCAAAGTAAGTACAAGCTTCTACTTGTTACACTCTTAACACAATGAATTAAATTATTAGATATTATTATTATTTATTAACCTCATATGCTAGCGTTTGAAAACTTTCTTACATAATGGGTAAACATATTAAACTTAGAATGACCAGCTCTAAAAACAACTGCTCGAACATCATCAGCCTATGGAAGTCCTCTGCTGAACATAGGTCTCTCCAATGCTCGAACATCATTTCAATGTAATTAATTAAACCTTCTAGAGTCACACCATCAATATACATTTCCAGATTTTGCGAAGCGCCGCGATCGATAGCGCCGCACGAGTGGCCAGATGATATCACAAAATGGCCGATCTGCCGGAAGTCGGTTCTGGATGGATCGGCCGCGGTGGGGCGGGCGGGCCACGCGGCAGAGCATATGGCGTGCGAGGTTATCGGCCACCCGTGCTGTATAGGCGTGCACGGACAATGTGTGATCACCACGAGGGAACACTGCGACTTTGTGAAGGGGTATTTTCACGAAGAGGCCTCGTTGTGTTCTCAGGCATGTATATCTTATTTAACAAATTTTGGAGCCTTTGTGACCGAGTCCAAGAATAGATCTGCAACGAATTCGAACATAAACCAATGCAACATTACCTCATTTGCATTATACTCTGTTTAAAAATATTTAATTCAAATACCAACATGTCTTATTGCACACCAAGAAAATGTACATAATTATATAACAGAGCATAGTAACAAGTACAACACAGTACAAATTGGTTGCGTTAGCGATAAGCTGTGATATCTTCAGAACGATCTTACAAGTACCTACTTTTGAATGCAAAATTTCGAAAGTTTGATTGTGCGATTGCGATGACTAGATATTTCTAAATCTGTTAGATAGATTTGACTAAAAAGTATGACAGAAAGTAAAGTCATGTTTTCCAATGAAAACGTCATTTACTAAGGTAAAAAATTTAATGGTAGATGACGGATAATGTTCTTTGACGTTGAGCAAGATCAGCACATCTACGGATATCGTGATATGATGAGTGCCACTGCAAGTCTATTAACAAACATGCTATATACAAACAGATAAAAGATAAAAAAATTGTGCAATAAAAAATGTTAGCAGAAGCGACAAACAAGTCGTTCACCTTGTAGTTTGCATCACACTTTTCTGTAACATATACTGCCACATGTACTGCCTTTGACAACAAAATCTTGCTTGACGATTTAATGCACTTAATTTATCTGACTTTCTCCTAAGTAGGTACTTAGGAACTTGTTTGCCCAGTGCTGACAATCAGCTATTCAGAAATATTATCACCTCAAGCGGTATCGCAAGTCGTCTTATCACCTGTATTGTTGACGAAATTTGATCTCTCTGTTCCTTAGTCGTCGTCCTCCCAGCGACGACCTTTTTTTTTTTTTATTTGTGACAGGCCAGTGTTTGACCACTATCTCACCTGATGGTAAGTGACGATGTGATCGAAGCTGGTAAACACACTAGACCTGGAATACGCAGGCTCTCAAGGATAACTGCCGGAACACCGTATTTGGCTTGGCGGCAGACTTTCACTTGATGGTGGTAAGCTACTTTGGTAGCAAGCCAGGCGAGCAACTCACAAAATGCTCTACCACCTCTCAAATGTCACCTGATTAGCACCACCCGGGGACCACGTGTAGGGAGTCAGACTTAAGGGGTATCCTCCTACGGACGTGGGTAACTCAGCCCCCAAAAATCTTTTCTCTACACCACCTAAGGATATAATATATTCACCTCGTGCGTATTAGGCTTCCACAACGCATAGACGTTGTAGTTTCAAGTTTTTTTTTATTAAGTAGTCAAGCTTTTGTCTACTATCTCACCTGATTCAAAGTGATGATGCGGAAGAAAATTGAACATGATTGCCAAAAGGTTCTTATTCACTCTAGACTAGAAGACACCCAGATTGTACCATTCCGGGAACAAAAACGCAGGCTATAAGTTCGGATGATAACCTAGAAGCGAAATGCTTCGAGTGAACTGGAGGTATGTCAACTAAATATGGATGACGTTTGATAGTTTGTCTTGTTATTAGATGGTAAAAAAGGCATGGAGGGATTATATCATGTATTTCCTGAGCACTCATTGCTGTAGTGCAAATGTAAGCAATAATTGTTAATATTTTGTATCAGTCTTGCAATATTGAGCTACCTCATATTGAAAGTAGTTGAACTGCCCGTTGGCTAGGTTGGGTGAGCGTTCGGAGGATACGGCGCTCCACACGCTGGAGGTGTGTGCCGCATGGGGCCCTCAGCGGCACACGCTTTCAGCTACCATAGGCGGAGATCTCTCACTGCCGCGCGTGGTAGACGCCATGCTCGGCAGTGAGAGATTGTGGCAGGCGGTAGTCTCCTTCTGCGAAGCGGTGATGGTGCAGAAGGAGGCCGCGGAACGGGCCAGAGAGGTCGATCCCCTTTCTGACCCGATCCGTCGCAGACGGATGGGGGGGAGGAGGAGGCAGTTCGCCCGCCTCCTCTCTCCTCCTCTGTAGTGGGGTCACTGGTGGAGAGTCAGGAAGCTCTCCACTGGCTTGCACGGCACCACAAGTCTGAGGGGTGGCCTTGGTGAGCAAGGTCACCCCTACATGGGCGCAGTGGCCCGGTTTGTATTCGGGCCTACCGCCGGGGCAAGATAGTGACTGCTAGCGCGACCCTATCTTGCCCCACCTCGGCGAGGGACTGCTCACGGGGGGGTTTTTAGTGGGTTCGAGCCCCACATACCCCCTTCCTTCACCCCTGGGAAGGAAGGGAAGTGCAAGGCATTTTCCCCCCCACAAAAAAAAAAAAAAAAAAAAAAAAAAAAAAGCGTTCGCCTTCTAAGCATAGATATCGGGTTCGATTCCCGGCGGGAGCGCAAGTTTTTTCCCTTAGGAAAAAAATGTGTATCTGGTTCTAGTTGTGATTATGTGTGTCATGTGAATGTTTCCGGCACCCACAACACAAGTCATCGAACTTAGTGTGGGGATTTGAGTGTGAAAGCGTTTATGTTTTTATGTTATTTTATCTTTCTATTGCAGTCAAAAACCCATGTTTAACCCACCCTTGTCAAATTCCAGGTATCGTGTTTGGACGATGTCTGCGGTATGCTTCCGTTCATGCGCAGACGTCGTCCCGACCAGTTGTACCGTGCGTGGACATCACTGTTCGTGCACGCTGGTCTCCTCCACCTGGCTGCGACGCTGGCGTTGCAGTGGCTCTTCATGAGGGACCTAGAAAAGATGGCAGGCCCAGTTCGAATAGCGGTGGTCTATCTGGGCAGCGGTGTTGCTGGCAACATGGCATCTGCTATCTTCGAGCCTTACAGAGCAGAAGTAAGTCTACTCGGATGTCCTGCCAAAAAAACGTTTTAAAATAAAAAAATACTGGTAGATGCGTCTATTTTTCCTGATTCCGATGATGTATATAACTCAATTTTGTCAAAAATGCAGATACGTCTTTTTTCCGTATGATGGCAGTATACAAATCGGCAGTGCAGGGGGAAGGGTCGCGAGCATTAAAAAATAATAATAATATAAGGTATCTAATGCACAAGCTGGTGAGATACAAGTCCAGTCACAAATGATCGGACGATAGAACTCGAATTTGTTGGCCGTGTCCAACTTGGTTCGATTCAATGCGGCCAAAACACAGGCGTGTCTCTTCTCCGCCAAACGGAGACCATTCCATCTATCTCTGACCTTCCAAGATGTATCAAAAGCGATGGCGAACAAGCGAGGCTTACATGATTATGTTCGCTTGAAGCGTTTCGCTTCTTCGTTCATCATCCTAACATTGAAGGAGTGGAACTCATTGCCTGCATCATTCTTTCCGAACCGTATAATCCGGGAGTCTTCAAATCTCGAGTGAATAGGTATCTTCTAGGCAAGCATGACACATCTTCGGCCACATCATCACTTTCACTTTAAATCTTCTTAAATCACTTTAAATAAAATAAAAAGTTCATTTGCATGCCAATTCATTGCCTGATTGGCAATGAATTGGCATGCAAATGATATTACCTGAAAAAATGGCAATTATAATCACCTGGTCATTTAGTGTAATACCTCATATATTCAAAGGTTTTCTGCTATAAAAGCTCTCAAAGTTATCTGTCAAAAAACTTTTTAGTACTTCAGGCTTGGCGACAGATTTTTCACTTTAAAGTTGACTACCAACGGACTACTGTTAACTATTTTAATGGTAGGGATAACTATATCCCTACCATTAAAATAGCATAAATGTAGTTACGATGTCGCACCGGGTAATTATCCCCGAGTATTTTTTCTGCTAATACCGCAAAAGAACAGTTCCTATAGCAACTGTAGAACAGCAAGTGGTGAATAGTGTGTGTAAATAGGTTCCACAAAGTAAGCGGCGAAAATTCAAACGTTATATTTACCTAATAACTGATTTTTGCTTCCAGGTGGGACCCGCAGGATCACACTTTGGCCTGCTAGCATCTCTAATGGTGGAAGTGATCGGGGCGTGGCCTCTTCTCAGGCACCCCCGCCGCGCGCTCTTCAAACTAATAGGAATATCCTTCGCATTGTTCCTTCTCGGACTCCTCCCATGGATAGACAATTTCGCGCACGTTTTCGGTTTCGTGTTCGGGTTTCTGTTATCGTACGCGCTACTGCCGTTCATCACGTTCGGGCCGTACGAGAGGCGGCGGAAGATAGTGTTAGTGTGGGTGTGTTTGGTATCTGCGGGGGGGATGATGTGTGCGTTGATCGCGTTGTTTTACGCTGCGCCTGCGTACGAGTGTGCGGCTTGCGCGTACTTCACTTGTTTGCCGTTTGCGCCGGATATGTGTGCGTCGCAGGACGTGCGCGTGCGGCAGTTGGACGGGGTATGACGGCGCGCGGCCCGGGCGCCCTCGCCGCCGTCGCCCCCCCGCCCCGCCGCTGCCGCGCGCCCGCCCCCGCCCGCGTCCGCGCCCATGCCGCACTGCCGCGTCGCATACCTCTAGTCGGCACCCACGACACAGTACGTTATGCTTTATATGAGTTTGTTGACGCCGTTGAGCATTCGAAGCGTACAAAGTTACAAACAATGATATTCGGTTGTGACTTTGAACGGGTTTGGACTATTAATATTCCGTTTTAGTAACGGTTGGATCTTACCGGACAGACTTAATTTTTTTTTAACAAATTTAAATGTAACGAATAATATTAGTTTTTATATACGTGCCTCGTGGCTTTATTTTCCTTACAAGGCTATTACTATATATTATACTTTTAACTCCTTCTTCTCTCTCCGACGACGTGATATCTAAAAGTATAGCTCATACCCAGTCTGTTATTAAAATGCGCACGTCGAGTGTTATTAAAACATAAATTAACTTGCAAAACACGTCATGTAATAATGCGATAGCAATAACTAATTGTGTCTTTAAAATAAATAATATGAGGGTATGTAGATCAAGTTTAGTTCGCGTAGAATATGCTACGACGTAGCGCTGCTACGTCAAAAGAGTGTCTGGATGCTATGAGATAAAGCTGCTACGTCACAACAATACTGTTTTTTTAATGAAGTGCTTTCAGATTGTGTTAAAATTACTGATAAAATTTTGTTGTTTTTAATGAGACTGCTAATTCGTACTGTGCCGTGATTGTAATGTCTGGCTGATTTGTGTAAGTGCGCGTTTTATCCTTACAACCATATGATGTAACTATTAGTATATTCTTTGAACTAGACTTGTAAAAGTGTATTATAATATTTCGAAATTTATTTATCATTAAAGACCCATACTTGCGAGTTACGATTTGTTATACGTGTTGTTTTAACGAATTGTTTGTAAGTACGAGATGCGGGTCGAATTATTTTTATAAGAATTTTATAATAAGCCAGTGTTTTTGTAATAAGCAAAACTTTAAATACAAAACAACGTTTTGTTGTTTCAGTTTTAAATGTTACACGTATATACTTAACTTGAGAACGGCCGAACTGATTTGCCTATTTTTGGTTTTAAATTACTTGTAGAAGGCCAAGCAAGGTTTGAAAGGTGAGAACATATTAAGAAATTGCAAGTTGTAAGAACTACTACTACTTTATTTTCCCATACAAACTGTTCGTACCTGTCAAAGATTAGACACAACATTAATTTCTGAACGCACTATAAATATTTGACCACAGACAAATGTGACACATACGAATAAAATACGTTTGTTGGCTAAGTTCAGACAAGGAATTTTGCCGCGAAAGTGAAAAATTGGCGTTGCTGATTTTTGTATAATTGCCTAGTGTGTTAATGTGTAATAATGGTGGATTATTAACCGTTAATACTTAGTAAACGTGAATAAATGTAGGCAAATCATACAAAGTTGAAAAACTTAATTTTCGCCTTTGCTCCAAAACTCAAAAAGAAGCTCTAGTAAAGTTTCTACCCAGTTTTACTAGGGCATGACTTGGTTATGATTGGATCTTGACTGTTTTACTTGACTTTGACTGTGACTAGGACTGTTAATATGAAATATACTTGAAATATATTTATTACATGACACTGGCTAAATGCACAAGATTGCGAAGCCAATATTAAACGAAAAAAAAAGTTCCTGCAACTTTAATTGGCGGTACAAAGTTCGCCAGGTCAGCTAGTCTTAAATAAACGTTGATTGAAAAGCGGATAAGGTCAAAGTTTGACCTTTACGCCCAACAAAGTTTCAAACATTGGAAATCTCGCTCGTCGTCATTAAATATTAGTTCGCACGCAATGACTCGTTCAAAACTCATGAATAGAACTATATTTTCATATTGAATAAAAATATATTCGACCCAAGAATATTATTGAATAAAAAAGATTGTGCTAAATCCACGGGTAAATAATTATCTAACGGACACGATGTAATGTTAAATGTATATATTCTGTAATATAAATATAACGTACTTATGATATTTAAGTGAGATTCGCATGTAACTGATGGTTTGTATGAATACAATTTACGGGAAGTGTCGGGACTTTAATTTTACATTCAAATTTAAATTTGACATTAAATTGCAGCGTTATTTTAACATATAATGGTTAAGTTATATATTTTTTAATAATTAACAAAATAAAATAATAGATAATTGTTTATTGTCAATTATTTTAGTTTATCAAACTAGATACGGTAAGAATCCGCGTCTTGATGACTGGTTCCTTCCCAAAGTGAGACATAGTAACTATATATTTATTTATGGCACATCATTTATTTAGATGGGTAAAGAATCGGATTTATAATTTAACTATCTAATAAGTAATTCATTTGCGAATCAATATTAAAATAAATTAAAGTAATTGCATACCTACAAATATAAACAATTAAGACTTAGGCACTGATTAATTTTAATTAGATGTACTAATTTGCCATGTGGCTAAATACTTACAGCGATCAAATGTCGTATTTGACATAGTACAGTAGTTACAACTTACTCTGGCAACTGTCCCATTGTCATCAAAAGCTAAGCTGGGTGAAAGCTAGTTGAAAAATAAAATATAGTTAAACAATGGTTTAGTTAAAAAAATATATACAGAAATTGTAGCAAAACTTTTTCGTTCCTCCATTTAAAACTCGTGATCAAAAGTTTATCATTATTGTATCTATAAATAATAGCGATATGAATCGCTGCATTAATAGGATGTTTTTTTATTGTATTTATAAAAAAAATTAGTTGGGAATTTTGTAGGACAACACATTTGATTTGTTCGTTTCGGCATTTTCCCGTAACTGTGTCAAAATATACCTTATTTAGTATATTACTAAATTGTAAATATCTCAGTAAAACTATGATTAATATTTTCATCTATTATGTTCACCGAACGTTACAAATTCAATCTTATCTATAAGTATCACTTTAACTTTTAATTTTGTCAATTTTATAGCTGTATAATGCAGTTGAAATACGTACCCACTCATATTATGTTGTTACTATGCTAGTGTTATACTTACCATTTGTATAATTAGATATAATTTATTTTATTACAACGCATGATAGGGCGATTCGATAATTCTCTGTCGTTAATTGTAACTGTGACTTAATCATGATTTATTACGAATTTACATTATAATTAGTCAGCCTGTAAATTAAGTGATATTTAGGTTGGCGTGTACATATAATGAAACTTAATTTTAATACTTATTTTGGTACTTAATCTAAGGGAATGTTAATCGAGACACTTATTAAGGTCGTAATAACTGTCGAAGTAAGTAATTTTTCTTTACTCAATTTGGTTGAAATTTTAGGTGTTGTATAATTTATTTTTATACTGACAAATGTGTATTAAAGCATTATTAAAGCTACGTCGATTTAATAGCTATAAATAGTAACTATAGATTTCATAGGTGCTTAGTATCTGTAAACAATCACTGCCAAATCAATACTATGTTTTAAGTTAATTTTGCCCCCATCATACAAATACATAAAAAATATCAATGCACAAAAATAGTAGTGTGTGCTATTCAAATTGATCTATATAAAGTAGATAACAATTTATTGCATAACTATACCCATAAATAAACGTAAACGGATCCACACTCAAGGCCCCACACTTAGTTCAAAAATTTATATTGAAAATTTACATCACACACAATCACACCAAATTACCAAAAACACAAATGCCACTTAGGAAGGAAAATTGTGCTCCTGCCGGGAATCGAACCCGTAGCGTAGAGAGCTATAACTTACCGCCAACGTTACGATTAAATCATAAATATGAACTACATTGTTATAGATGAACTATTTTTAATTAAAAAATAATTACGATCAATGATTTTCTTTTTTTCTGAACCATCGAATCAACTTAACTTTCAACCAATCGACTGTTAAATCGATGTCGCATCAATTCGAACAATCGAAGTTTGATAACCAGAATAGACCTACATAATAGACTCGACTAATCGTGTTTCAGTTAGAAGCCAGTCAATTGTATATCAAATATAGACAATTCAAAACTTCACTAATATACAGTTACAGTTAATCAGTGCAACAAACATAATATATACAATGCATTGAGGTAATGCTGTACTGGGTCGAAGATCTTATCATTAGCAGCTCGATTAAACTGATAGGCTTATATTATGTTCTATCAGTAGGTACCAAGTTTTCTCGTTCAGATCTATATCGTCTGGTGATTTATTTGAAAATTTTCCTTCCTTAGGGCAAGCATTATAAAACGTTATTCATTTCGTCATTATAAAAGCATTTTTACTCTTATTATGTTTCAGTTTAGCCCAGTAATCTCTTTTTTACTTTTATGCATTTATGCACTTATGCATTTTACATATGTATTTTCAAACGTGCGTCTGTTTCACATAAAATTTCTTATACCAATCATAACATATTTAATTGTATTTTTATGTACTATTTTGAACTTGTTGTCTTCGTGTTATCAAACGTACCATGGTTAAGAGTTGCGTATAGCCATTGGTTGTTTTGATTATTTGCCTATCATTGCTATCTTCATCACAAAAATAAGATAGTAGGTTATCTAAAATTTTGTAATGAAATCCCAGTTGAAGATAGAAAACATATTTCGGTACATATTTAGACATCCATGTCGTTTAAAATACAGGCTAGCGATCTACAAAGATGTTAACAGTAATTGTATTGGATTTGTTTTGACTGAGAACGATTGTTCGAGACAGTAATATTTGTTTCAATGTGTGAGGCCCAATGAATATTGAGACATTTTGGCTTTGACCCATAAGCTATAAATCGGTAGCTCTTTATGTGAGCAGCAGAACAAGAACATCTCGATGGCTAAAAAGGCTTGATATCAACCAAACCTCGGCGGTAGACTCCAAGGTTTGATTCATATCTAACCTTACCTTGGTTGTTCATAAAAAGTCATAAATATATGTACTATGTATGATTCACATTTTACAGCCATCGAGAGTCTCGAGATGTACTAATTAACACCATTCCTATGTTTTATTAGACAAGAGTTTTTAAGTTAAACGGTATCATTGAATCTAGCTACATATTCAGTTCATATCCATCCACTTTTGGGTATAGATAAGTATCGAGCATAAAATATCAATCTTCCCTCTCAAAACAGCTGTTAAATAAGTAACACTATAAAAAGTTTTACCAGTTTTAAACTGCGCCAACTAGGTCGTTCAAAAACAAACTACGTGAATTTAGTGAGAAACAATATATACAAGACAAGATCCATCACGATCCGACAAGACCATAAACGCATTGTAAAGTCTTTAGTTCTTTATTATGTTCATACGACTGGATAACTGTTACCTTACTACCTTAACAAGAAACGAAAGTTTAAAAACTAAAACCCAACTATACTAACCCTAAATGGCTTCCTGTAATTGAAAAACAGATAGTTTTCATGACTTTGACGGGATACATCTTGCAAACGATACGCTTGAAAAATGTGATGTACGAACCACCTTTATTTAAAAATCTCTATTCAATAGTACAACTCAAGCAGGCATAGGGAAAAAAAAAAAATTGGTGATCCCTACAGGGCGTCATGTTCAATAAAATGTGACGTCACGTAGCCTATAATCGGCAGACAAACAAGACGCTTCCAACGACACCTGATTTGTCAAATTATGATTGATTGTTTAGAAGTTATGAGGTTACAGATGAACATACCTACATACATACACATATCGGTCAAAAACATAACCCTCTCTTTTTTCGCCGTAGTCTGGTAGAAACTATTGCGATGATTCCTACCAGAATAAAAATAGAGGATTTAATTCAAGTCATGATAATTATTTGCGGATTATTTCGGGGCAGTCGATTGAAATATACTTACTTTACTCTACCGTGACATTAGATATGAAAAAGCGTGAGTATAAATAATGATTAAGTTAAACTGTGTGAAACATCTTCGATCACATAATTACTTAACATCGGGTGAGATAGTGGTCACGCTAGCCTATCATCAGACATATAAAATGGCCTTAGAGATGTCATTCCCAATTTATTAACAAATTAACGTTGCACAAATTTCAATTATAAACCATGATGCTTAGTTATCATATTTAAAAGCATCAAAAGTGATTTTGAAGTAAATATATTTTCTATGCTCGATAGGCAAGCATTTGACCACTATCTTTCCTGATTAAAAGCGATGATGCGGCCAAGATGTAGCATGCTTCCCTACACGATATCTATGCACTCTTAAATTGAAGACTCCCAGATTCTAACGTTCAGAGAACAATCACGCGAATGAATTCCACTCCTTCGCAGTACGGATGATAAACATAGGAGCAAAACGCTTTGAGCTAAATGATATGTCAACCATAAATGTCGTTTGAAAGTTTGTCTTGTTATATGGTAAAATATATCTTATCGTAAGACTTTCATTATATGGTACATAAAATTAAAACATGATGTACAAAGTTATACAGCCTGACATATAAAACCTATTTGTTCGTTTTAGCAAGTTTAATGACCGCATAAATATAAGGTCGTTTATTAATAGGTAAAAATTATACGGGGTGATTTAGTCAGTATAGTGCCCAGGTAATTAACATTTAAATGGAGAGCAAAGCCCGATCATAAAGTCAATGTACGGCATAATTTTTAACCTACTATTCAACGACCTCGTATAAGCAAATGCACAAATTTGTAGCAATTCGACGTGTATATTGTAACTATTGTATATAGTGGTTCTCGATTGCTTTCTCTAGTTAACCAGTGACATTATCTCGAAGTGCCCTTTCGCCCTGCGGCTAGGCGGACTGTTTCTGAAATTACTCTAAGACAAAGTTACATATGTACATTGTGAACATACACTAATATTACACGTAATTTTAAGGGATGGTAATGTATTCTTATTGTAAACTAGCATTAATCGAACAAGAAACCTTATTATCATAATATCGCTGTGTTTTATTTTGAAGATAAAGAAGTATGAGAAAGGCTTATGACTTTTTGAGACAAAGTTTTATATGCAGTACTGAGTTAATTTCATCCAGATAAGTAGTCATCGATGGAGCATTTGGCCTAGAAAATACATCTTTGCTCATGAATGAAAATTACCAGATTGAAATTTTATATAACAACTAAGTCAATAATATAAAAAAAGTGTCTACCTTCACTTCACATGTGTTATACAGATTTTTTTTTCTGTTTGGCCGAGTTGTCCCCCACAAGTACCTGCAGGGTTATCCATTAATTACCGTACACTCTGTATATGGGCCAATTGCAATATTTTAATTGCCCCTTGGCTTAGTCGCGTCGCCGTCTAAGCAGAGGTATCAGGTTCGATTCCTGCGGGAACACAAGTGTTTTCTAAGGAAAATTTGTGTTTCTGGGTCTAGTCGAGATTTTGTGTGTGATGTGAATGTTTCCGGCACCCACGATGCATGTGATCGTACTTAGTGTGGGGCTGTGAATGTGAAAGCGTTTATGTTTTATGTTATGTCTGTAAGATGTAGGAATAGAAACAGCAGACTTAAAGTAACCTACAAAATATCAAGCTTATAGGTAACTCAAGTCAAGCCCACTACCAGTGGGTAGCGTTCCTATGATGCTGGCGGCATTACCTATCTAAGTTGCAAAGGTTTCTGCATATCTTTTTCTGCAATACAAAAATCGAAGGGAACGAATTTACGAAGGGATATTGCTCTAACAAAACCGTCAGGATTTTACCGCTATTGTCGATCGTGTTTATTTAGAAGCAAATTTAAAAGACGAAAATAAAAAAAATTAAATCGAGTATAATAAACGGTTTCCTATTACGAATTATTGGATTGCAGTAACATATTTATATTTAACATGTTATTTTATAAAAGAAAAAAAATCATCGATCATCGGAACCTTGATCAGATTTAATGTATTAAACACTCATTATTGACTATAACTCAAAAACTAGAAATCCGATCTTGATCAAATTTCAATGGGACCATATGAAAAGCACCAGCTTTCAAATAAAAAAGAATCATCAAAATCGGTTCACAACGAAAGAAGTTATGAGGTAACTTTTGAAGTCGGGTAAACGAGAACATCGTCAAAGTACGCAATATTTCTCACAAAATAGGCTATTGACGATATTTCAAGAACTACTGATCAAATCTTGATCAAATTTAAATGGGACCAATTAGAAAGCAAAATCTTTCAAACTAAAAAAAAATTTCGAAATCGGCTCACGTGGAGAGAATTAATGAGGTAATAGACATAAAAAAAAAATACAGTCGACTTGAGTACCTCCTCCTTTTTTGGGTAGTCGGTAAAAAAACATAAATGCAGAAAATGTACATATGTAGAAAGAAGTTTAAGTTGTTTTTTTATTAAGTCTTTAATTAGGTATAATTGTTGTATGTTATGCTTTGTGTATATATATATGATGGGTGTGATTTTACCACGATTTTACAGCAGTGGCAGGTCGCAGTCATCCGAGGAGGGCCTTGATGACCGGCAGAAAATGCTGTGTTAGCATTAAGTCCTCAGTGTACAGCTAAATTGTGCAAATAATAAATAAATAAGAATCAACCAAGTACACATATCAATCAAATTAATGGTTCGCTTCCTCATGGTTTACGAAATAAACATTGCTATCAGCTATTAGTGAATAACAGTCTAGTCAGTGACAGCAAAAAATAGTAAGATTTTTTGCCGTCGTGTAAAATTTAGTTAAAAATACTTCCTGACGGGTGTTAAAATGACACACCTGATTGCTGTTGAAAGGCTACCCTATCAAGGATAATAATAAACATAAACAAAAGCTTTCAAACTCACAGCCCCATACTAAGTTCAATGACTTGTGTCGTGGGTGCCGGAAACATTCGCCCAGTCCAAGTAGGTACTGGGCGTTCCAAATCTTTCCAATCAGCATACAATTGACCAGGCAGGCTACGCTCCAATATTACCCATAAGTATGATATAACATTATAATGATAACTAAAATATGATAACTACTTGTCAACTTAAGCGTTATGGCTTTAGTTAAAACGCAGCGCACGTGCCTCTGAAATACTTTTATCTGAGAGTACATTACTTTGTTGATAATAACAGTTGGCAGTGGAAAAACCTCTTTATTTACCTACGAGTATATTATGTAAGCCTGCGAAAACTGAATAGTGTGTGTGCAAAACAATCGTCATAAAAAACGACTATAATTTTTCAATGCTACTGAAAATATATGAAAATATACCAGAAATTTAGAATGGATTTGACGACGGTATGGTATCAGAAGTAGGTTTGATGTTACTATAATTGGCTTCTATTCAATGCAATTTAATTAACTTAACTGCCCGTTGGCTTCGTTGGGTGCGCTTTCGCCTTTTAAGCAGTATCGGGTTCGATTCCCACAATATTTCGATCGAAGGAAAATTTGTGTTTCTGGTTTTGTTTGTGTGTGTGATATTTCCGGCACCCACAACACAAGTCTTTGAACTTAGTGTGGGCTGCGAGTGTGAAAGCTTTTATTTGTAATTATGCTTGAACGTCAACATACGCACTCCGTGCACTATCTATACAGTAACTACAAAATAGTATGTTCTGTTTGTGTAAACCTATAATTATTTTTATATAGAGGTAACTATATAATGCTTACGTCTTCAGCATGCGTGAATTGATACGGATAATTTTCAGAGGAAATTTCCTCACACTTGGCGAATGAGAGCTTTTCCGAAAAACCATCACGACTATTTTTATCTTAGAAGGTTCTCAATTCATTGATTTTGTTTATATAGCATTAGCCATGCTAGGCATAACTATAATAAGCGATAATTCTTCCTTCCTAAATTTATCACTTTGGTTCTTAATTTGTAAAGACAAATTAAGAACCAAAGTGATAAACTTAGGTTTTTTTTTACGTGAGTTACTTCAGAACATTTTAGCAATTAATTTCGCTCTATCAACTGGAATCAGCCTTGCTTGCCCAGTCTTGTTCTCGACTGTTTGCGAAAGGGGTGGTATCGCCTAAGAGTACCTACTCGCAAGAAGTCCTAACCTTGCAGGTTTGTAAACTTTGTTGACCATGAGTTTTATACGTTTTATAATCTTTCCCTTTTCATAATTTGTCGTGTTTACTTTCAGGATTATCGACATAAAATATGTAAGTAATGATAACCTTCTCTGTGTGTGAATCCTACAAGCACTTGACCTTAATTTTGTGTACATTTCTTTATTTCTGAGAAGCTAGCTAGATCGGGTACCTGCCTCCTGATTCAAAACCATACGATAACTGAGTTACCGTACCATTCGGTTAGATATCGTACAATAAAATTTATTTTTAAAGAGAAAGTTATCCAATCTTATCGATTCGTTAAGTTACCGAAACGTTTTGGATCAGAGGGCAGGTCACATGATAGTAAGTGATGTTGGTAAGGATGGTAAATACGCTTATTTTTTGTCATTTTGAGGCAGTGCATCATAAGTGCGGATATCGGTTTGTCGTGCGGCACGATTTTATATTAATATGCACGACTCATTCCAGAGCGATAATATATAATACAATGAAAAGGAACAGCTCTTGTTTCATTCAGTTACAATCGAGTCGTAATAACATTACACGTATATGAAGTTCTGCTTCACCACATGTATACAATGAATCGTAAGTTTTTTTTTTATATCTAAGTACTTACTAGCGTATGAGTTTTTTTTATTTTTTTATTTGTGACTGGCTAGTGTTTGACCACTATCTCACCTGATGGTAAGTGACGATGTGATCGAAGCTGGTAAACACACTAGACCTGGAATACGCAGGCTCTCAAGGATGTTTTATCTCACTTATTTCCAAATTTATGGTCAAGAGTAATAAGCAGGGCCGTGAATAAACATAAACAAAACTTTCTATATTCCGGAAATTCCCTACCATACCACCATATAATTATGTGACGAAAAAAAATTATATGCGCCTGGGGATACCTATGGACTCACCTGTTGGTATGTGACGATGCGGCTGTAAGAAGTTACCTATTCTCTCTAGGCTAGACGACTCCCAGATCAAACCGTTCGGAGAATAAAGATATGCCTGGTACATCTCTACTGCTGTTGATTCCTTGGCTTCCTTCTGAAATGAGATAGAAATGAGCTGAACATACAAAGTAAACGACGAATAATCTACTTACTTGGTCTAACAGCCATTTTATCTTGTTTTATACGATCAGATATGCTTTTACTAAATTATACATGCATTGCTCTTCATAAGAAAAATATATATGAAAAAAAACAACACGACAAAAGTAAATAATTAAAACCCGACTAATAGCAGATTCATATTTTTTTCAAATATATGAGAGACGAGCAAGTTATATATTTGAATATTATATTGTACAAAAAAAAAACATTCCGATTATTTTAGAGATCACGCAGAGATATCCACGAACATAGCCAATATACACAATGAATTATGAAACATATTTTTTTTGGTGTATGATTGTAGTATTATTTATGATAATATATATATTATTATTTCCTACCCCCGTATACCATATAACAACAAATATCCCATATAACAACAAAACAAACTATCAAACGTCATCCATTTATGGTCGACTTCCAGTTCGCTCGAAGCGTTTCGCTTGTACGTTCATCATCCGTGCAGCGAAGGAGTGCTGTTCCCCGAACGATAAAATCTGGGAGTCTTCAAGTCTCGAGTGAATAGGTATCATCTAGGCAAGCATGTCCCATCTTTGGCCGCATCATCACTTTCCACCAGGTGAGATAGTGGTGAAATGCTTGCCTATACTTCATTAAAAAAAAACTAATTACCCAATCAACTTTTGAATGTCTCAGAGAAGTAAATAGATTGGAGTGTAAAAAGATTTAAAAAAAAAGGTTTATTTCATAATTCACATGTAATTTTTTTTTAAACCTTGTGTAAATGCTTCCGCTAATCGAATACACAGATTAGTTTATCACGGAGATTATTCGCTCTAAAAACTAATATTATTTAACTCGATGTTTCGTCCATGTTGCATTGGCCATGGTCTTTTAGTGCGATAAGCTCTATAACTAGGTTATAATAAATTATTTTATTTTTAATTAATTATCCATGATTATTAAAAATGATGTTAGCACAACAGCATTTTTACGTTACGTATATACATATCTCACTACACTAATAATATAAATCCGAATTTGTGTGTGTAAATGTGTAAGTACGTTTGTTTTTTCTTCACGCTGGAACGGCTGAACGGATTTGGAAGCAATTTGGAATGTTCAAAGCTTATACTATGGATTAACATACAGGCTTCTTTTTGAATGATAAATTATTGTATAATTTTGATTATTGCATGTAAAGTGACTTTATATGATCAGTTACACTGCTATTAGAAATCTGTATGCTTGTGTGTGAGGCGGTTTATAAAAAGTGGTCGTGGAGCGTTGTTCACTATTCCGTAGAGCGCAGTGGCATAACCCATATGAAACAAGGTGTCTCTGCAACAGCTGAATAGATGATCGCGGGCAAAGCCGCGGGGCACGAGCTAGTAATGTTATCGTGTTATTCTGATTTCAGCACACTTTACTCCATATTTTGAACAACACTCTTGAAAGACTCCTAGGGTTTTGATAGTGTCAATCAATCTTGTATGATGATGTGATAACGTTCTTCAAGAACATTCTACGTATATATATTTCAAAAATTGGGCAACTACCAGTTTCTTTTCACTGTCAAACAAGAAACAAGTGGATTTGAATTATTTAAATAGTTGTATCAAGTACAAAAAAAGTAAGTAATATTTGTTAAGTTTTTGTTTGGAATGAGAATCCATATTTTATCGTCATCGGTTTTGTATCTTTAAAAAATTACCTTTTGACATTATGTTACCCCAATGATTTAGTTGATGATAATAAGCTAAAGTTGTAAGTTTCGTGTTTTATGTTTGAAAAGGTTATATACCTTGGTAAAATGGTAAATTTACAATCAAATTAATATTTAAAAGTAAGTTAAAGTCTAATTTTAAATTAAAAGCACCCGTGAATGTGCACTTCCGAACTGATCAATAATGATATTAGTAAAAAGTTATCAAAAAGGTAATTCTAATACTAATATTAGTAAATTGCATGTCATTAAATGTTAATATGTATCTGAAGTGATATTTGAATATTTTTCTGATATAAGAACTAAACGATGCATAGCAAAAATTACCCGACTACAACATATCGAATTGGAGGATTGTAATTTAATTGTAGGTGATGATGAAATGATCGTTTCGTCATCCAAACTAATGAACCGATTGTATTTTATTATATCGTTGATATTGTCTTTATTCTCAGGGTGCTATAGATTAAGTTTTTTAGATTAAATAAAACAAAATGGCGTACATTTTACTCATTGAAGTAGTGACTAAAACCTTCGCTATAAATATTTATTTAAAACATCTCAAAAATACTAATAAAACATGTAACAAAATAGAACATATTTATTTTGGTTTGAAGCTATAATAATCCATTCATTGCGTTTTAGTATTAAAATTTTCGTCATGTTTATGAATTACGAATGCGCATTCGGTTCGAACAGACCCCTTATTACATATCTCTGTAGCGAGCAGTTTCTATTAGAATTAATCAAAAGGAAGCTTATTTCTTAGTAGTTTTGTCGTTTGCAACGGAGATAGGTAATTGGGACTCAGATCGGTATGCGAGGACGCGGGCGCGGGTACGGGAGGCGACCGCACCCGCGTTCCCGCACGCTATTCGTTCGAGCCATATGTGTCCTGCGTGGTGAAGCCATTATAAATGAACAAAGTACTTAAATCGCCTAGAACAGACAATCTCTTAATTATTTGTTCAACGGTAAACAGCTTGATTTTGTGATAAAGGAAGTAAGAAAACACCAACACTACACTTATATTTTCTTGGTAATTTGCTTACTATACAACAGGACCGGGCTATTGTTTTTTGTGTATTTATTTCTCAGCTTTTTTATCGATAATACTACGCCACACCATGACCTACCTCATTTTTCCTTGACCTACCTCACCCATCATTCCTCTTCATCAGCTATTGTTTAAATTATAACAAGGTCTTTTCCTATTTATTTATTCTTTTTTTATATAAAAAATAATTTCTCGTTTCGGTCCAGGAGTCTTCGAGTGTATTCGGGGAACATCACAAAAAAAAAAGATTCTGACGAATTGAGAACCTCTTCCTTTATTTGAAGCCGGTAAACAATTTCTAACACATAAAATTATTTGAAAAATTTACATATTTTTTCACCATGTCTAATATAGTGCAAAAACGAATAAGGTACTAATACAATAAATAAAATAAACAAACGAATAAGGTAGAAATACGTTTTTAAATTATTCTAATAGCTGTTCAATAAACCTACAAAAAACAAGCGACTATAATTTATTTACTTCATGGAAATAATATGTTTTAGTGGTATTTTAATAAGTTTATTTACATGTTAAAGAGCCTACGAATGTGTTAAAAAAATATTATTTGGGGTAAAACCTCTCTTTGATTTAGGTCAGTTTTCTTTTAAAAGAGCGCATGTTTTTGATATTTTGTAGAGCGATCAGTCTCTCCGCTGAAAAAAAAAAAAAAAGTAATATGTTTAATTTAGACTTGAAGACTCCAAGATTATACTGTTCGGGGAACAACGACGCGAGTGTAATAATTAAGACTAGATTATATTGTTAGACCCGCATTAGAATAGAATTAAACGGTAATATTTACGTCATCCATTTAGTTTAGTAGGTTTAAATATTAAATACATAAAAGGAATGAAAACTTTGTTAAGGAATATAAATTATGTTACATGGTATTACAGTGAAGAAGTGATATCCACAAACATAGCCAATATACACAATGAATTATGAAATATATATTTTTTGGTGTATGATTGTAGTATTATTTATGATAATATATATTATTATTTCCCCCCCCCCGTATACCATATAACAACAAATACCCCATATAACAACAAAACAAACTATCAAACGTCATCCATTTATGGTCGACTTCCAGTTCGCTCGAAGCGTTTCGCTTGTACGTTCATCATCCGTGCAGCGAAGGAGTGCTGTTCCCCGAACGATAAAATCTGGGAGTCTTCAAGTCTCGAGTGAATAGGTATCAATTAGGCAAGCATGTCCCATCTTTGGCCGCATCATCACTTTCCACCAGGTGAGATAGTGGTGAAATGCTTGCCTATACTTCGTTAAAAAAAACCAACTACCCAACCAACTTTTGAATGTCTCAGAGAAGTAAATAGATTGGAGTGTAAAAAGATTAAAAAAAAAGGTTTATTTCATAATTCACATGTAATTTTTTTTTAAACCTTGTGTAAATGCTTCCGCTAATCGAATACACAGATTAGTTTATCACGGAGATTATTCGCTCTAAAAACTAATATTATTTAACTCGATGTTTCGTCCATGTTGCATTGGCCATGGTCTTTTAGTGCGATAAGCCCTATAACTAGGTTATAATAAATTATTTCATTTTTAATTTATTATCCATGATTATTAAAAATGATGTTAGCGCAACGTACGTACGTATTCACGTTACGTATCTCAATAATATTATAAATCCGAAATTGTGTGTGTAAATGTGTAAGTACGTTTGTTTTTTCTTCACGCTGGAACGGCTGAACGGATTTGGAATGTACAAAGCTTATACTACGGATTAACATACAGGCTTCTTTTGAACATGATAAACTATTGTATCATTTTGATTATTGCATAATGTAAAGTGACTTTGTATGATCAGTTACACTGCTATTAGAAATCTGTATGCTTGTGTGTGAGGCGGTTTATAAAAAGTGCTCGTGGAGCGTTGTTCACTATTTCGTGGAGCGCAGTGGCATAACCCATTTGAAACAAGGTGTCGCTGCAACAGCTGAACAGATAATCGCGGGCAAAGCCGCGGGGTACGAGCTAGTAATGTTATCGTGTTATTCTGATTTCAGCACACTTTACTCCATATTTTGAACAACACTCTTGAAAGACTCCTAGGGTTTTGATAGTGTCAATCAATCTTGTATGATGATGTGATAACGTTCGTCAAGAACATTCTACGTATATATATTTAAAAAATTGGGCAAATATCAGTTTCTTTTCACTGTCAAACAAGAAACAAGTGGATTTAAATAGTTGTATCAAGTACAAAAAAAGTAAGTAATATTTGTTAGGTTTTTAGCGAGCTGTTTCTATTAGAATAAATCAAAAGGAACCTTATTTCTTAGTAGTTTTGTCGTTTGCAACGGAGATAGGTAATTGGGACTCAGATCGGTATGCGAGGACGCGGGCGCGGGTACGGGAGGCGACCGCACCCGCGTTCCCGCACGCCATTCGTTCGAGCCATGTGTGTCCTGCGTGGTGAAGCCATTAGAAATGAACAAAGTACTTAAATCGCCTAGAACAGACGATCTCTCAATTATTTGTTCAACGGTAAACAGCTTGATTTTGAGATAAAGGAAGTAAGAAAACACCAACACTACACTTATATTTTCTTGGTAATTTGCTTACTATACAACAGGACCGGGCTATTGTTTTTTGTGTATTTATTTCTCAGCTTTTTTATCGATAATACTACGCCACACCATGACCTACCTCATTTTTCCTTGACCTACCTCACCCATCATTCCTCTTCATCAACTATTGAATCTATAACAAGGTCTGTTCCTATTTATTTTTTTTATATAAAAAATAATTTCTCGTTTCGGTCCAGGTATCTTCGAGTGTATTCGGGGAACATCATAAAGAAAAGATTCTGACTAATTGAGAACCTCTTCCTTTATTTGAAGTCGGTAAAAAATTTCTATCACATAAAATTATTTGAAAAATTAACAAATATTTCCACCATGTCTAATATAGTGCAAAAACGAATAAGGTACTAATACAATAAATAAAATAAACAAACGAATAAGGTAGAAATACGTTTTTAAATTATTCTAATAGCTGTTCAATAAACCTACAAAAAACAAGCGACTATAATTTATTTACTTCATGGAAATAATATGTTTTAGTGGTATATTAATAAGTTTATTTACATGTTAAAGAGCCTACGAATGTGTTAAAAAAATATTATTTGGGGTAAAACCTCTCTTTGATTTAGGTCAGTTTTCTTTTAAAAGAGCGCATGTTTTTGATATTTTGTAGAGCGATCAGTCTCTCCGCTGAAAAAAAAAAAAAAGTAATATGTTTAATTTAGACTTGAAGACTCCAAGATTATACTGTTCGGGGAACAACGACGCGAGTGTAATAATTAAGACTAGATTATATTGTTAGACCCGCATTAGAATAGAATTAAACGGTAATATTTACGTCATCCATTTAGTTTAGTAGGTTTAAATATTAAATACATAAAAGGAATGAAAACTTTGTTAAGGAATATAAATTATGTTACATGGTATTACAGTGAATGGGTCAGAGTACGGCAAATAAAAACGATGTATATTTGAATGGCTTAGTTGGGTACGCGTTCGCGTTCTAAGGGGTAGCGGGTTCGATTCCCAGCTGGAACAAAAGTTTTTTTCCCCAAGGAAAATAAGTGTGTTTCTAGTTCTGGTTGTGATGTGAATGTTTCCGGAATCCACGACACTAATTAAACTAAGTGTGGGGCTGTGGCTGTGAAAACGTTTAATGTTTATTGTATATAATCTACAAGGAAACGATAAGATTACATTTTCACTCCTTAAACAAATGGAACGGAACTTCAGTAAATATTTAACCTAATAGACAACGATACGAATATTATGCACTGAAAAAACATTATAATTCCTATTTTTTACCGAATACTGCTAAAACCAGGAAGAACCTCATATCTTTGGGGTAAAGTCAGAGGGTCAGAGTTTTAATGTGTTCTTCGACCAAAAGAGTTCCGAGATATGGCAGGAGTGGCAGTAGTAGTAAAAAAATTGATCATCGGTAATAATCAATATTGTTATTGTTGTGTGAGTGTGAGTGTGAAAACGTTTGTTTGTAATTATAATGTTATAGTTTAGTTAATGGTGCCGATTCTGTTGTCCAGAATTAGACTAAACTAGCCTCAAATTAGTTTTAGTCCTGCTTTAGTCCAAAACCTATTCAGAAAATGCAAGATTAGACTAAAATTAAGTTTGACAGGACTAAGTTAGTTTAGTTACTCTATTTAGTGAAAATGACCAAATTCTTATTCAGATGTACATGTTTTACGTCAAATTAAGACTAAAAATAGAAATTTTAAACTCAAATTCGTCTGTATGAAAAAGGTCTGGATTATTTTAAATGTGATCTTATACTTGAAAGAATAACACGTGCAATTAATGAAGCAAATACTGACCTACAAAGTCTATAATGGAGGAATATGTGATTTAAATTAAATTCAACGTAAAATCAGAATAGCGTTTAGGTATTCTTTGACTAAAATTAGTTTATTTTTAGTTTAGTTTAGGTTAGTTCGGTGCTCAACAGAATTAGCACCTTTGACTAAAATTAGTTTATTTTTAGTTTAGTTTAGGTTAGTTTGGTGCTCAACAGAATTAGCACCAATATCTCGGTACTTAATCGCACTAAAAAACTATTTTTATTTACCTCGACGTTTCGGCCAATTTGTGTTCAAATCGCTAAAGTTTAAAAATTTCAAAACTACAATAATGTTAAAGCATTGGATGCACTCATGATACGAGAAATATTCCAACAATGACATTGTGTTTGATAACATTTTATACATAATTATTATTTTATTAAAGTGGAGCGTGGCATACTTGATTTGTATTATTTGAAAACCTTTGTTTTTTTAGAAACTAGGTATTCAGAGCATAGAAAATTAACAACTTCATTTTAATTACGATGCAATATTTAGTCTTGAGTACCTTATATTATGTACTATTTTTAGTTATTGATGTGATAAATTTAGAAAGGAAAAATTATCGCTTGAGGCGCCTCAAGCGATAATTTTTCCTTTCTAAATTTATCACTATAGTTCTGCCTAGCATGGCAAATGCTATATAAATAAAATCAGTTATTGATGTGTTGCAAAAAATTAGTAAATACCTGTAATACAATAAAATTTCATTGAATCAATTTATTTTGTTTATCCATTGAATGTGATTTAGTAAAAACATACATAAAAATGATTAAAAACCTGTTTCATATTCCTATACCTACGTCCAACGACCTTTTGTATGTACAGTTTTTGTTTTTATAGTTGAAAAAGCAAAACAAATACTGTAAATACAAGATGACACGTGTTAAGTCGTTAATTTAAATATTAAAACATGAGAAAACGACTAAACTTAGCCATGCGACATGCTATAAAGGCGCGCTAATGAGCGAAACTAATCTTTAAGGTTTTTGTTAAAGACTTCGAAAGGACCTTGACGATTGTAACCCCTTGCACTGGATGATTATAGTTATTATACGGTACCAAATGCAGCAGCATCGATTTTGTACCTAAACACCAACACAATGCAAAAAATTTAAGAAGTTCCGGAGCATCTAGTAACCCATTGGCAAGTTTATAGAGATAGAAATAGTCAAACATACATCTTCGATCAAATAAGGAACTAAAAAGTAGCCTGAAGCTTTTAAGAGTTCTATCTAAATTGCAAGAGAATGTCAGATGGCGATGCCATAAGAAACATTTTTGAATACTTCGAGGCGCTTGATATAAACATTATAAAACGTAAGATTGTAGTGAGAATGTTGCATTTTTTGTGAAGAAATACGTGCGATACGATACGTGGCACTTATATTTATGTTTGACTTCACCGCGATTCTTCAACGCTTGCACGTATATAGAGAGCCGTAACGAGAACAGCTGTCAAATAAATAAGGTATCTTTACCTCGACAAAAAGTTTATGTTGAAATTATCTTTTCGTTTTTGGCTCTGTATTTTTTGGTCATTTAGCCAGTGTCAAGTAATAAAATGTTTCAAGTGTATAACATTATTTCAGTATAAAAGCCATAGTGCCCGTAGTCAAAGTTAAGTAAAAGAGTCAAGGTTGTCACGTTTTTTAACTTTGTATGATTTGCCTAGACCCATGCACGCTCACTAAGTATTAACTGCTAATAATGAATTAACTAATATAACACATTAGCACTCGAAGAACCACAAGTTTTGGAAAGTAAAACAAACTCGACAACGCCATTTTTTCACTTTCGCAGCAATACCTATGTTGTAATTAGATGATATAATGAAGCCTGGTTTAAAGAAAGTAGACCATTTCTTTTGGACAACCTAGGAGGATAAAGCTATCTTTACAATTTTAAAATTTCGCATATGCTAATTGCATTAACTTTGTGCTGACCATTTGTTAACATAAGAACTCTCACTGGTGAGATAAAAGCCGTCAAATTCAGGTCAGCTGTAAGTTTTCAAGCTACCATGGTCACTTTCACTATAAATGTTTGTATCAATAACGGGATATTTACCATGTAAATATCCCGTTATTGATACAAACATTTCAGGTCAGCTGTTTTTCCATCGCATTCGCATTTATGGAAATTTACCAAAATCGTCAAATCTTAAAAAGTTATCATCTAAAATATTATACAATAGACTTATCAGTGAGTGGTACCTACCCAAATTATACCTACTCATACATCATACCTAATTTTAAATCTACTTTTCGTTGGAAGTGGTTATAACTTAGACTATTATAGCACAGACGTCCAGCTTAGGGTGTTTTTTACCGAATTCAATAAAGGAGAAGGTTCTTCTCCTTCTCTCCTTCCCATTCTACTGGGTTTTATTTTATGTGTTTTATTAAATCTATTTTTTAAATAAACGACTACTGCTTAAGTACTTACATTGTTTTGTACATTGCCTCCTGTCAGCAACTAGTTCCAATTCCTTTAAATGTCGGAGAAAGGCATTGAGTCGCTGATATAACGACTGCTCCAGTGGATATTTCAGGAACATATCGATAATTTGTGGCATGCCACGTTATTGCAAGTTGTAGGTCCGGCGTAAACTATGCTTCTATGCTATGAATTAGCAGTTAACGGATTATCCAGCGATTTATGGTAAATTCTGTTTAATATTATTCTAATTCATCCTAACGTTATATCACCGTCAGCTATCTGATGTCATATATTTTATTGACACAGCATTTCAATTATCATTTTTACACAAAAGTGTTACGATCCTTGTTTAGACGAGTAAAGTCATATTACGATTTCTATATCACGATCACACGATCTATTTAATGTTTCGCATCAATATATGAACGAATCTCAATACTCAGGTATATAATTATAATTCAGTCATCGGCCTTTGATCGAACGAGTCGGTCCAACGACTTATTATTAATGATAAATAGATGTACATAATAATGTGTTAATTTTACAAAAATAATATACGTTATTGCTTATATGACAATGTGATATATTTCGAATATTTTTTATCGTATTTAGTCTTAGCTATATTTAGTAAAAGTGTTTTTCTACGATCTGTAAGTACATGCCTGCTAAAAAATTAATACCTATATACAGTATAAATATGTTAAGTCTTTCTAATTCCCGAATCTTTTTAAAATTATTATTAATTTCTGTACGATATGCTTGTGACTTATTTACATCCAGAGCCCAGATGTAAATAAGTCACAAGCATATCGTACAGAAATCTAGATATAGTAATTTCACACATTTCTTAAAAAAAAATTGTTCCTTTTTCATCATTTTCGGCAGCTTATTACGTTCCTACTGGGATTAGGAGCTTTATTTCACAGAAAGTCTAGACTGTAATCTACCACGCTGGCCAAGCTAATAAAGGCAATAGTACGTAATATTATAATAATTTATAACCTCATATCTTCCAAATGGCTAGAAAAATTTCAACGAATAAGGTATCGTTATACTCGTCTTGAAAATTCAAGTGTCCTTAGATAGGTGTTGGAAAATAAAATCAATTCAGCAGATTTTTGGCGCCAAATAGTAATACGTTACCAAAAAATAAAAAAAACAATACCTATCGAGAAGGGTATCAAAACGAAGGAAATAAAAAGAGGATTGCACAAAAAGTAGGAATACATGTGCAGTCGGGTATTTTGTTTTTTTAGTACATTGGATTTGTAAGGAGAAGTTCAAAAAGAGAGGTGCTTTGTTGCTAAAAATAATCCTATTAAATCAGGTTTCTTAACAACGATACATTGCCCTCTGGCGAATTAGCTGTGATTTTACCCACTTAACTTCATTATTTAGTTGATCAGTATATATATCAGTTGTAATAATAAGAAAACGTATAATGGTAAAAACGTGAACGTTCGAGTTTTTAACATTTTACTCGTACATTCTCGATTCTCGACCGTGTCAAAACGGAACGGTCGTATGCATAAGTTGTTTGAAATTATTACTGAATGAGAATAGATAATAGGAAGCATTTTCAACTGACTTTAAAAAAGGAGGTTCTCAATTCGACTGTATGTTTTTTTTGTATGTATGTTACGCTATATCTCCGCGAATTATGAATCGATTTTGATGATATTTTTGTTGATTTAAATGTGTAGCCGATTTTGCCCCGGGACTGGTCTAAAAACAGACTTTGGTAGCAAACCAAATGAATACAATTTTCTTTGCCTAATGTACCTACCTCCGGTCAGCAACATGAGCACCAGCTCATGTTATCCTTGAAAATACCAAACCAGATCTTATATAAAGTGATAGGGATGTTGCCTGAGTAAAAAAATCGAATTTCTAATTAGTCCGTCAGTTGATTATCAAAAAATATTGGACACGTATTATTCCTTCTTTTCAGTGAACAAAAAAAGTACAAAAATAGAAATTGAAATAATTTATTTGTGACAAAACATAAAAGACACACAAAAGGCAGAAACAAAAACAGTTTGTCACAAATTATGCCATTTATGGTTGACATACCTCCAGTTCGCTCGAAGCGTTTCGCTTCTACCTTTATCATCCGTATAGCGACCTCATTGCCTGCGTCTTTGTTCCCTGAACGGTACAATCTAGGTATCTTAAGTTTAGAGTGAAGAGGTACCTCCTAGGCTAGCTTCTACCATCTTTGGCCTCACTTTCCATCAGGTGAGATAGCGGTCAAATGCTTGCCTATCTAGCATAAAAAATTGATTTTTTCAGGCAACTATCCTATTACAGTAGTCTGAAATACAAAAACGATCCAATTACCTAAACTCTACGCCCTACGCCTCTAAAAAACAAGCGCGGAACAAGGAAGCTATCGCCGAGACCGAGTTAAGATTAGTCTTGTTTTGTCTTATTACCTTAATAGGCCGTGATCGTCCAATTTAAAATGCTTTTTCACTACTAAGCCAACCGTGTCTTAAGTCAGTTATCCGGTAACATCACATGAAAACGCCTTCCTTAGAAGTTGTTACACTTTTCCTGATAACCGTTGGAACAAAATAGTCGCGCCGCTACCATCTCGCGGTGAGCTTGTTGCCGCGAGAACAAATAAATGTTAATTGGATTTGAAGGAGTTTTACAGTGAATTGTAATTTTTTTTTCTAGATACCTGAACCACGATGTTAACAGGATGGAGACTGGCACTTTCAAAACGTAAGTACCATTTATTTTTATTTATGCTTTATTGACAAAAAGAAAACCACATGCGGTCTTAATGCAAAAAACATTTTCTACTAGTCTTCTAACAATGGTACGCTGAATATAAGAATTTATTTAGAACTATAATATAATCCGTAATTTTAACTGTTTATAGTAAATAATATAAAAATAGAATAGAAAATGCCAACATATTAATGTAATGTATTATGGTTTAATGTTAATACATGTGCATTGTATTGTTACGTATTCTTTTTAATTTTCATTTTAATAAAAAAAATTGGTTTTTGTTTATGCGCGAGTTAATCAACGATCATGTATTAATTTCATTGGCCCGGTTTGATATGGAATAAACGAACGACAGGCAATAAAATTATAAATTAATATAGTACATAGTGCAACGTTTTAAATTTTGTTATCACTTGCTCTTTTTGTTTTAGTTACTTACATTTATTATTATTATTATTTTGCTACCATAAATACCAACCATATATATTATATTACTAGCCGTGCCCCGCGGCTTCGCCCGCTATTATCAAGTTAAAAAGTAGCCTATGTGTTAATCCTAGGAATAATCTATGTACATTCCAAACGTTCAGCCTTTAAAGCGTGAAGAGGGAAAAACATACTTACCTGCACACAAACTTTCAGATTTATAATATTAGTAGGATTAATATAATCCTTACTAAATAGTCGATTTCAGTATATAAAAATAAAGAAAAAATAAACACCCGGAAATAAATAAATAAATTATTAATTTAAAAATACGTTACGAATACATAACCTTCTCCTTTTAGTAGTCAGTTTAAAATAGATCACATGTGTTGAATGACCGAATACCAAAACATCAACAGCAGTTTATAAGGTTTAGAAAAATAATAATATTATTATGATTACAGCTTGACAATTGCGTATTGTTTGTGAGTTAACTATCAAGCTACTAGAGCAGTAGCCCTTTTTCTAAATAGCCTTTTTTTCACTTATCAGTAAGTGATGACACAGTACACATATGGACTAGCGGTTTATGTCTACTGTGGTGATGATGTTAAGAAGAGTAGAATCGTTCTACGAATGGTCAAGGATAACTGCCTTAACAGCATTGGTTTTTCATGTCAGATTTCTTTTTTTTTTTTTTCTTATTCAGTAAAAATCTCTATCTACGGGCCAATTGCCTATATTTCCTAAAACTAAACTAAAATTATACACATATACAGCGAACACCTAAATTACCTATAAGGCATCGAGCTTATAGGTAGTGCTCAAGCCCAGTGAGTAGCGTTTCCATCATGCTGGCGGCATTGTCTTTCTGATTTCAGACAGATTTCTGGAACTTAAAAGTGGTAGAGATGTAGCTAACCAAACAACTCGTATGAAATGGTCTTCCACCAAAAAACATTAAGTACTTATGTAATATTTAAGGTAAAAATTTGGTAGTATTTATATCAAATTTTTTTATAGATATATAAGTAGCATAATACAGTATTTAATAAAAAACGTGGCATTCAAGTGATAAGATAAATATTTCAGGAATATTAGGCAAACTAGCTAAGAGTTGTACGGCGAAAATGCATTAATTCAAAAACAGGCATTTTTTTTCAATGTGTGGTTTCTCATGTATATAATATGTTAGTAAATTAATTCAATTAAATTATAACCGAGAACATGGTGAAAAAAACGAAATTGGAAACACTTATGTAACTAAATAAGCAAATGTAATAACAGTTATTTTTTTTAATTATATTGTTTAAAATTGTTAATTACTGGGCTAATAAAATTCTATGAGATAACCTGATATATTGCTTCAATAAAAAAAAACGTTTTAAAATAGTTATATGCACGGCTTGTATTCTTATAATTTTGAATACTAAGTAAATCGATAAACTTACTTAATGAATAAACTTACTTACTAAATGATAGAATAATTATATGACATAACTTTATGACATCACCGACAAAACCTCGCTTTCCATCAGATGAGATTGCGGCCGAATCTTGTCTTTCAAGCATAAAAATGTATAATGTAAAAAATGTGAATGTGTAAACATGAAAAAAAATTTGTTAATGTAAATTTTTTTTGAATGAATGGCCCTTATAATCACATACAAAATGAATACTAACTTATAAACACCACCTATTATAAATATGGAGCAAAGATACTCAGCCATTTGCGATTATTATTGTAGTGATTTAATAGGCGATAATTATATCACGTACATCTTATATAAATATATATAACTCAAAGGTGACTGAATGACTGACATAGTGATCTATCAACGCACAGCCCAAACCACTGGACGGATCAGGCTGAAATTTGGCACGCAGGCAGATGTTATGACGTAGGCATCCGCTAAGAAAGGATTTTGATTAATTCTACCCCCAAAGGGATAAAATAGGGGATGAAAGTTTGTATGAAACTTTGTCAATTTAAAAATAATACTTCTTAACGCGAGCGAAGCCGCGGGCAAAAGCTAGTTATAAATATGGAGCAAAGTTTCTCAGCCTTTCGCGATTATTATTGTAGTGATTTTATAAACGATAATTATATCACGTACATTTACTATAAAATCCGCTAAAAGTTAAATTCAATTGATAAAAATTTATTAAACATCCAGGTATCAAACAATATCAGCTTAAATCCAAACACCTTTCACACTGTCATAAGATATACAATATTTTGTTTCAGTGTTCATAATACCCCAGCGATATGTTTTGGCTATTATGGGCCTGCTGGCCATAGCCAACGCCTATACAATGAGGGTATGCTTGAATCTGGCTATCACACAAATGGTGAAGAAAAAAGCGACAGGAGTAGGTGAAGAACACTATGATCCTGACGCCTGCATTGATTATAACCAAGTCGGCAATGCCGTGTCCAATGCCACAGGAGATATCACTTCAATTCTAGACGAGGTAAGCTATATTTTCAACCAACTTCAAAAAAGGAAGTTCTCAATTCGACTGTATGTTTTTTTGTATGTATGTTACACGATATCTCCGCCAATTATGCTGGCACTTATTTGGCTCAACGTATTAGCATTGCAATTCAGAGAGGCAATGCCGCCAGCATGATGGGAACGCTACCCACTGGTAGTGGGCTTGAGCACTTGAGTTACCTATAAGCTCGATGTCTAGTAGGTAACTTAGTACTTTGCTGTACATAGTTTTAGTTTAGTTTTAGGTAATATAGGCAATTGGCCCGTAGATTATGAATCGATTTTATTGTTTTTTTTTGTTTGGTAGAGTATACTTCAGAGGTGGTCCCATATAAATTTTATAGAAATCGGTAAAGCTGAAACCGAAATATAAGCGATGAAGTTGGTTTTTTTAAGCTTTGCTTTCGTTTCAATTATCACAATTACTTATAGAAGAAGCATTCATAGAAATATTTAAAATTAAAAGCTCACTTTGAGACAGGCGTTCAATAAAAAATACATAAAACAAAATCATTTATATACTTAAAACTTATTACACAAAGTTACTATTGGCCTTTATTCCAGGAGGCTGTTACCAATTATAATACCTAATTAAACTTGAAAATAACGTCAGTACAGCTACTAGCCATACTGAATATGTGTACCCTTGTAGGTAGTTGCTTAAAAATTAAGAAATATTGCAGACAATATTACATAATCATGTTTATATGAGAAAACCGGGTCTTTTCGCGCTTTTATTTTCAAAATAGCATTATTTTGACTAACCTCGACGTTTCGGTAGGGTTGCAGCGGCCGTGATCACGAGGTGTTCTTATATAATAATGATTGAAATTCGCGAAAGTTTAAAAAAAAATACAATATAGTGTGCGATATTACAATATAATGTACAATGTTGTGCGGGCTGTGTGTGTGTGAGAGGTAAAGGCTGAGTTAGCATGACATAGTATATTTATTACATTTTTACTTTTTATTAGGACCTTTAGTAACAATTCAGTGGCATTGTATTTCAATGTGATGACCCATTTCCAGATTTTTATTTTATTTGGATGGAATTATCTGTGAGATTACAATGCATTATTGCACGTCTGTAGAGAAACGGAAAAACAGATAACGCTTGGGTAGGAACATTTTAATGTTAGGACCTTTATATTTACTTTACTATGTTATAATGTCCTAGGTAAATAATTTTTGTCAAAAGTCGTAAAGATACTTAGTTTGTCATACTTTCGTCACTGCAGCTATCGGTTTTGGTAATAGATACGTAGCAAAATATGTAAATTCATTCAGTTGTACGAAACACTCGTTCTACTAGTCACAGTGACGTTTGCCCGTAGGTAATCCACATAAGTTGAGTGCGGCTATAATGCGGCTTAAGCTTTTTATCAAATCTTGCGTGACGTTTTTATTTTTGTTTATGAAAATCGTATGTATTTTATCTTGAAGCTTTTAGTGCTGTCACGAACTAGATATGTAAAGTGGTTATACGTTAGCCAGAATAAATCCTTTGTTACTAAATATGATTTCAAAATTCCAAAATTGTGCAAATTAAAACTATTAGAATGGCTCAATTTGGATTTACAAAAATTATCATCGTCATATTTTCTCTAATTTTAAAATAAGTGGCTTAATTCTTATTATAGGTTATAGATTATTTACATGCTCATGATATTCAAATATGTCCAGCCATTACAAAGATACCTCGTTTTGTACTAATTATTATTCTCCCTGTCTTTCACACATACATAAGCCATACAAATGTTTGTACATAATATAGTATCTTCAGATCTGTAACCTGAGAAAAAAAATTGGGACAGCTAGACTATTAAAGTTCTCAGAAACATATTTCCGAGTCAAAATTACAGTAACTATTTATTTTTTTAAATAAGCTACCTACTTATTACTAAATAACTTTGTGATTGTTACTAAATAATTATAGTCTTCACATATAGCACTAGAATTTTAGTAACAGCAACGATACATGTTTCCCAGTGTATATAAAACATAAGATACCATTAAATTTATGCTAATTTATTTCAAGCTATTCTTTACTATAGAAGTAGCAAACATGCATAGTATGACAGGCATACAAAGAAGAAACTTCGCATGTTGATATATCAATAATTAAACGCAAGCAAAGCTTAGAAAAACCAACTTTAGCGCTTAATACTCAAATACTTATTTATTGATAAACATTGTTTACACATCTTATAGTTAGATTGTTTACAATTGCAGTTTGAGTAAGATTTGTATAACAAATTAAAATATTGTAATCAAACGCAAACAAAGCTTAAAAAAACCGACTTCAACGCTTATTTCGGTTTTGGCTTGACTTTGGTTTTGCTACCAAACAAAAAAAACATCAAAATCGATTCATAATTATTGTCTGGAATGATTGCGTAACATACATACAAAATAAAAAATAAAAATACATACAGTTGAATTGAGAACATTTTCCTATTCCCATAGCAACTACATTTATGTAGAGTTATATAAAATGTGGCTGATATAAATACTAAATCACCTAAATGTGTACTTGAAAACTATTCAAGTGGTACCTTTCCATCTCCTTTTACGTCGAAGGTTGTCAAACTATCACTGATAAATCATGATAATGTCTTGGGACGGTACTTGAGGTGTTGTGACGAATGTCGACGATGGATGTTACGTATAACTTCGTAAGGTCCAGCCATTTTTATTAAGACCCAACGGGCCTTCGTAAAGGACAATAAGATAGGTATATATATATATAGTGCTTCAGACCCAAGAATTCAAGTTCGAATTTGTATGTGTTAGACTTATCAGTTTATAATTATACTTTCTGGGCATAGTTGCTGAGATGCTTATTTACTAATTTAACTTTGAGTATCTTGTGTCCCGCTGAAAAGCTCCTTGGATCGTTATGATTATTATTGAATTGAATTGAATTATTTATCTACTAGCATAAAATATACTTAAAGTACATACATTGTCTTTATTTCTCAATTATTATTACCCATCATTATAAAATATTTTTCAGGACCAATACAATTCTGATTAAATTCTTAATCACAAACTTTCCTTCACTTATAAAAAAAAATCGGTAACAAAATTATTTAACTAAGAAAATGTGTTAGTTACATATGTGTTAACTTGTAATTAACAAAATTCTTAAGTTATTCACTAATATAAAAATGATAAAATTATTAGATTTCTTTTTCTTATAATCAATTTAATTCCTAAATTTGAATCGAGCTACATCTGTAACTAATGCAAATAAAATTGTGTACGGTGATAGTCATTAAAAACTGAAATAAGACATAGGCTACTTTAAATCTTAATCAACGTGAGCAAAATCGCGAAGCACAGCTGCTTCTTCATAAAATACTATTCTGAATAGTTATTTGTTAATTGAAATGCCTATAAATAACATTATATAAAAATAAGTGTTGTAGTAACTAAAGCCAATGGTACTATACAAAGGTCAATTTGCACAAGAATAATCCTGAATTTGATAATCGAAAACAGCAAATATTTTTTTTGTTCTACTCAGCAATTTTACTGAGTATGTATGAACAAAAAAAAAACCAGAAGTAATAGATCACAATAATTAAATGCGATGTACTTATCACGTCGATGTGGGTCAGCAATGTTGTCCACCATATTTGCTATATTTTGTCACGTCTTTCTTGTGACAAACATTGACAGAATACATTAAAACAAGGTTCATTTATTTGTTTAGAATTTGAGTGACATAATTTCGATAGTCCGCCAAATCTCGAGTAATCTACGATTTTTGTTATGACCTTCTCAAAGGTGCGTGGACATAGCCGGAATTCGCTCTGGGTCCGAATAAATATAATTATTTAGGGTTTTGAGAAGGCACATGGGCCTTACGAGGATAACAACAAACATTACTTATAAATAATATTTAAGTTTATGTATTAACGTAAAAAATATGTGTATTTGAACTGAACCATCATTATTGAGACAAATATAAAATCCTCCATTAAATCTTTATAGATATAATTCTCTACGTGAGTATATGACTGAACTCCTAAAAGGCTGGTCCAAATTTGATGAAATCTTTTGTGTGTGTTTAGGTGGATTTAAAAATGGTTAAGATTTACAATTCGATCCCATAATAATGATTTTTAAATTAACGCGGGTAAGGCCGCGGGGAACCAGTAATATATATTTCATTTTTATTATCACATTTGTGCAGGTTTCAGTACTTAAAAACATCTATGTTTTCCACGATCCAATCATAGCTGCTACAAGGGAATGGTTACCAATCATTAATATTAAAAATGTGTTAACTGACGTAACGAATCAGTCTACCCAATAGCATGTGCTTTGCTATTAACAATTTCCCACGCAAATTTATCACTTAGTATTTATTACAATTTCCAATTAAAAAGTGTTATTGACCTTTATTTAAATCTCATACATATATTGTCGATCTTGACATCATCAAATATTGCAATTTGCGTTAATATTTTCCAAATAAAAGAGGTATACCTTTACGCCATTTTTTTCCGCATAATGGCATAAAATTCAATTTATATGCAGTGGTAGTGTACCCACTGAAACTTGAAACCGACACCCGCAGCTTTTTGAGCTTACGCATAACTAACTACACCAGCGAGCAATTCATATTAAAATAAAACATTTTAACGTATTTATAATTAAGTGATGTTTTAGGTTTGTAAAATATGTATTGTTAAATATTTGCATGCCTACAAAGGTTGTAGGAGTGAACCAAAATGCAGGCTCAGATGCAGATCAGTTTGAAATTTGCACAGCTTGCGGTTTAGGCGATCCGAGATAGTTTTCAATCGACTTCAAAAAAGGAGGTTCTCAATTCGACTTGGGCAATATCTACGCCAATTATGAATCGATTTGATGATTTTTTTTGGTTGAGTTTTTGTTTGGTAGTAGTTAGTATACTTCAGAGGTGGTCCCATATAAATATATAAATTTCATCGAAACCAGTCAAGCCAAAACCGAAATATAAGTGATGAAGTCGGTTTTTTAAGCTTTGCTAGCGTTTCAATTATATTGACTATGTTTTGTACGATAAGCATATTAAGCTCACCGTGTCATTTTTCAATCATTTAGGTACTACAACTTTAGTAATGTAGAGTTTTTTACCATTAATTTTCTGATAGGCTAACCTTTTACCACTATCTCACCCGATGGTCAGTTGGGATATGTTCGTGGATGTTTTTTTTTATATTATTTCAAGGAGACAAATCACGACATCATGATCTCTCTTTTAACTTAACTCTTAATGTGGGTGTCTTCAAGTCTAGAGTGAATAGGTATCTTCTACTCAAGCATGTTACATCGTCGGCTGCATTTTCACTTTCCATCAGATGAGATAGTGGTCAAATGCTTGCCTATAAATGATAAAAAAAAACCACTCGACTTAATTTTGACTGCGTTATTACATGTACCTATAAACGTTTTTCATACTAGTTTTTAGTCATACTTTCACATCACACACACTATCACAACCAGAACAAGAAACACAAATTATCCATAGGCAGAAAACTTGTGTTCCCGCCAGGAATCGAACCCGATACCCATGCTTAGAAGGCGAACACCCAATTTAGCAAACGGGCAATTCAATTTGACCGATCACTTCCTGTAACTACAAAACAAAGTCATTGAAACTTCAGAGTATACACGCAGTCATTGTGACAAAGATTTTAAACAGTAAACTGATAACAGGAGTGTATTTAAGGCCCTCACTGAGTCAATGAAACTTATGAATGAGATAACTAAATCCTCATTAAATACCACCTCTCGAGATATTAAATTAACGTCGCAAATACATTTCCTTTTCTTATATATTTATGTGTTAAGTTATAATATACTATATACGATTAAGGAAGAACTAGTTGACAGCTCAATTCACGATAACAGTTCTCGGAATGCAGCTCTTAATATCACTTAAGATTGTTGATTGCCCACGTGGTTCAACTGGCCAACATACTTTATAATAGACTAGCTTTTGCCCGCGACTTATATACGACATTAAAGTAAGTGGCATCCATAAAAGTGAAAGTGCTAAAACACTTTTCCTTGCGTGTTATTGCAACGCAAGCCGGGTACAGCTACTATTAAATCATTGTTACAATATGACCTAGCACATGATTTTCCTCGAAATGAAAACTGTGAAAATAAATAAACTAAGTCTTCAGCTTGAAGGTATATTTTGAAAAGATTCTACGAACATAATTATACATCCGTCCGTGAAATTAACAAAAGCTAGGCACTTATGAAATTTAAATGATTTTCATGAATAATGTTCTATATTTACACAAATAGAGATGACGACCCAAGCAATATACTTTTTACGCACTGATAACAGAATTGGTCACACAAGTTAAAGCATCAAGTATGTTTGTAAGCTGTTTGCGAATAATAATAAGTCACACTAGTTATTTCGACAATAGGTTCTTTGTAAGTATTGTTAGTTTTAATAGTATAATAGAAGTCGATACTTCTATTATACTATTAAAACTAACAATACTCTCATGTTCGGCACACGTGTTTATTTTTAATTTTGGCTACGCAATCTTACTCATTTAGACAGTGTCAAGTAATAATATAATATGACAAGTGTATTTCATGTTAAAGTACTAGTCACAGGTCACAGTCAAAGTCAAGTGAAAGAGTCCATTCAATCAAGTCATGCCCAAGATAATTGGTTTAATTATAACTTCTAATGGAGTTTTGGAGCGAGGGCGAAAATCACGTTTTTCAACTTTGTATTATTTGCCTACACTTATGCACGTTTATTAAGTAGTAATGGTTAATAATCCACAATTATACACATTAACACGAAGAATCACAGGTTTTGGAAAATTATACAAAATCAACAACGCCATTTTTTTACTTTCGCGGCAAAACACGTGTTTCTTAAAGAGTTTGTCTATAATGGCGTGTTTATACAATACCCTTATCCCACATTGGTATGTATAGTATAATATCACAATCTCATCGCAAGAACATTATTTTCTTTATATGTTTTATTTTCTTAATTATTTTTTTATTATTTTCTATATATCACACGCATGTCGATTTTTTTTTGTAAACATATAATCCTTTAAACAGTTTTTTGTAATAAGGCTTTTACCAGTTGTAAATAAATAATTGAAACGAAAGCAAAGCTTAAAAAAACCGACTTTAACGCTTATATTTAGGTATTTAGCTTAACCGATTTCGATAAAATTTATATGGGACCACCTCTGAAGTATACTCTACCAAATAAAAAATCTTATTGATATTGATATTTATTCTTACTTTATTATATGTCTATTAATATTTATAAAATTGAATGTATATTTGTAACATATTATTATTATCTTGTATTATTATCATATATCTATGTACACAACAACCTACTTGCTCTTATAAATTATATCCTACTTAAAAGGTTTGCTGAAAGAAACTGAAGGGTTAAGCTCGCCTTTGTACACATTTTGTTATGATCTTATTGTAAAAAATGTGTTAATGTGTATATAATAAAGAACCTAAGAATTAACTGTCCTAATATATATTTTTTTACATCCAGCCAATATTATTTGAATGGAGCGAAGTTACACAAGGTCTTCTACTGGGGTCGTTTTACTATGGCTATGTGCTCACTCATATCCCAGGCGGGATGTTATCTGAAAAGTTCGGAGGCAAATGGGTCCTGGGATTTGGTTTACTGTCCACGGCCATCTGTACCTTCATTACGCCGATAACAGTGAAACTTGGAGGAGCCACAGCCCTTTTCATACTGAGAGTTATTGAAGGACTTGGAGAGGTATGTTTCATTTATTTTGTAAAGTTCATTCTTACAGGTTGAATAAGCTTGCACGCGCGTGCATTTCACGCTCTTCCGGTGTATTTAGTTCTGATTTTGGGTTGCTTTTATGGTCTTCGAACAATCTCGAGATTCTACTACCACCCCGAGTACTATCCCGTGGAAGTTAGATTTCTGGAGTAGTTCCTCAAAGCAATTTCTCCAGAAAAGTGAACCCATTGCGTGAAAATCTTTGGGCAATCAAATATGTTGTTATATAATAAAATAACCAATGCTATAAGTAAACCTAAAACATACAAGTAACAATCAAAGGCTTAATAATAATAAACATTTGAATCCAGAAAATAAAATTTAAGTACCCTACATAATTATTTAATGCCATCATAAAATGGGTTTATATATTTTTGATGTATTTCGATACCCATCTCAAGAGTCGATTTTCCTGTTTTGGTTCACTACTTAATGGGCTCACATGCACCAATGACATATTAGTGTATATTTGAAAAAATACTTTACCATATAACATTGTAAAGAATAAGACTATATTATTGGGTGTAGACGTTGGAACCGGTTAAATAATTTGATCGCTATGTCAAACTTTGTTGTAAATGGAACAGTTAAACAAATAAGGTCACATTCATAGTATATAATGCCTATTTCTAACGTCGTGGTGGTAAAAACATCGTGAGTTCATTTCAAGCTGAGACTACTAAAAATCCAGCGTAACCTAGGTTTCGAAACGGTCGCGGTCCATCGTTATAGTTTTAGCGTCACATTTTGTAAAGTAAAACGATCGTCATAGTTAAATACCTATCGACCTTGATCTAAGATAGTGATATTTCCGTATCAATACAAAATCTTTCAGAGAATATATCAACTAGTGACTTACTAGTATCACCCAGATTTGTAGGTGGATAGATTTCAGTATTGGCGTTGAAGGTTTTTAACTTCCTAATATGATGACGTTTTGCTTTTATTTGTATCTGCATGATTTTCTCTGTCCATCCATGGATAGGCTTCATAGTGGTATACATTGATCATCGAATTAAAAATACCAATAATTTGTACTTTCAAGCTTGTGACTTACATATACCCATAATGGTATGTTGATATTTTGTTGGAATCTGATTCTAGTTTTACATTCAAAAGACAATTTTTATCATCACTTGTTTAAAAAAACATAATTGACATTTAGCTTCTTTCTGTTTAAAAAATAATGAATCGCAAAAAACAATTATTATGAAAGCGTTTATATTTATATTATATAATTGCAATAAACAATTTTGCATGAGAGTTTGCTTCTAGATGCTTTGCTCTTCTATAAATAATCATTAGCCACTACAGCGCGTATAATATATATATATATGCGTACCTAATCGACCAAATTGAATATTCTAGTATTAACTACAATAAATATGTAAAAACCTAAACTAATAGAACGCTGCCAGTTGGCAAAGTATGATAAATACTGGCAGCATTGCCACGTTGAATAGCAATAATCAATCTCTGTGCAAAATTATTTACCAGCATTTTGATCACGTGCTGCTTCAGCCAAACACATAATATTGCCCTTATTTTATAAAACACATTGTACGTTTTTTTTAAAATTATTAGAATGAGGGTAATTTAATTTCGAATCACTAAGAATAAAGATAACTAAATTTTTTTCTAGCACTTAACTAAAATTACAATGCCAAATTTGTATTGCAAATTTTCTACGTAACGTGTTAATAGATAAGCTTTGCTCCATTTTAAAATCAACAAGGCTGCTCCTATTTTACTCGTAACCTTCAGAAGTTTTTGTATAAAATAAGATAAAATATATTTTGTACCTTTATTTCTTATTGTTGACATTATCTTTTTATTTTCGTGAGCAGGTTTTGGTGTCAATGCCAAAAACGATACCGATGTTATTGAACCCGTATCATATTTTTTATGTTATTGAGAGACGAGCAAGTTGCTCGCCTAATGGTAAGCGTTCGTCCATTAAAGTTCAGTGCCATTGAGGGTTTTGAACTTATTTAATTCGAACTCCTGCGCGGCAAAGCACTGCTCTCATCACCCTGAGATATTAGATGTTAAATCCTTTTAAGCCCTGTAATTTAACTGGTAACATTGCCCTTCAATCCGAAACACAGTAATGTTTGCACACTACTGATTGGCGGTAGAATGTTTTTTTAAATATTTGATAGCCAAGCATTTGACCACAATCTCCCCTGTTGGAAAGCGATGACGCAGCCAAAAATGTAGCATGTTTGCCTAGAATAGATAAACTTATTCACTCTTGACTTGATGATTATACCGTTCGGGAATAAAAGACGAGGACAATGAGTACGGATACCAAAATTATATTATGTTATCCTTCGTAGTAAGGATAATAAATGTAGAAGCGAAACGCTTCGAGCGAACTGGATATCTGGCAATGGTGTGGTACTGCCTCAGAGTCCTACCACTACATAATGAATACACAATATGCCTGGTTTCTCATATTCCCAGGGTCCAACCATGCCTGCTCTAATGTCAATGCTTTCAAAATGGGCGCCGAAAGCAGAGAGAGCGCGGATGGGTGCTGTTGTATTTGGAGGTGCTCAAATTGGAAATATTGCTGGATCCTACTTTTCTGGTCTGATAATGCACGAGGGAAGTTGGGAGAACGTGTTCTATTTGTTTGGTGGCCTTGGGATCGTTTGGTTTGTGTTATGGGTGAGTAATATTTTCTTATTGCTTTGCTGTAACCTAAAAACTATTGTTATATGATATAAATATTTAGAAATTGATAATATTTACGTAATACAAACAACAAAGTCCAAAGACTTGTATCGAGGGTTCTGCGTGTGATTATGTGTACATAATCACATGCGCAAACCAGAATCACAGATTTTCCTTGGGAAGGATAATTGAGCTCCTACGAATAAATTATTAGTCGCTTCTACCTAGAATCGAACCCAGGACCCATGGCTCGAGGGCAGAGAATTGTTAACTGCGCCAACTAAATATTTAGGATTCTTTTTTATAAAAGGCAAGCAATATATTAGCTAGCGGAAAGTGAAGACGCGGAATTAATTTAATTGACTTGTTGAATACCCATCGTAATCGGACGTCATATACATAATTTAATAGTAATAATTCATAATTCCATGTAAATTATAATTGAGTAAAATGGTTACTAATGGACTAAAGAATAAGTTTTTTTACCAGTCGAAAATGTATCGTTTATTTTCCAGAATATCTACATGTTTACATTTAAAATCTTAATATAAGTAGTGACACAATATATTCAATCTGTAAGCAGACAGGCAAAGGATGATTTCTATGTCTACTAACTTATCAAATATTTTTCATTTCTACAGTTACAATGAATCCAACTCTTTAACACTATAGAAACAATGGCTAAAAAGTCAGCAAGTGAAAGTTTCTTAATTATTCATCGCTGTCCAATATTTTAATGTCATGCATACATATATAGTGTACCTAACACTGTTAAAAAGTGATATCGATAGATTGTAAGCATTTATTCAGTACAACACTTTTTGGGTTGGTTGATATAACAGGTTAGTGTATTTAACTCTTTTTTGACGAGTTTTAACTTGACAGCAACAAATGTAGTATTTGTGTCCAGACAAGTACACATTTAGAAAAAAGCTAAAGATCTAAATACCTATCATTTTTAAAGTAAACAGATGTTTAAAAACGCTGTGCATGGTCAGCGAAAATGTTTAACGTGATTTTTAATATGATTGCTTGATTCATAGAAAACTTAGATAACATTATTTGATGTTCATATCTATGTGTAAACTCAGCTGTAGGAGTGTTTTGTTGTCGTAAGTCATGTTCAAAATGTTATCGAAGATTGACGCAACATGATTTCTGGACAATGGACCTTGGATAAGATGCTTTTGGATAAGACTTTTTTGAGTTTCCCATAAATGTGGACTAATATTTTTAAAGCAAAGCATAAGCGTGGAAAAGAGAAATTAACTCGCGCACTCGTAGACTTTCTTGATGCGTTGCATCGCCAATAAAATAAATTAAACATATATTATGAAAAGCTGCTGGGAACTGGGATAGACAAATATTTACCCAATAGTGGTTTAATACTTAGTGGTTAAATTTTTGTGTATAGACACTAATGTGATTCGGTCAAAAATGTATCACGCTTGGCTAGTAAAATACTTGAAAATTATCTCTACTTGAAGACTTAAAAATTGTAGTTGCCTGGGAATACAGACTCTGGCAAGGAGTTCCACTATAGTTTACAGTGACCATACTGAATAATAAACTTCTGGATGCATTGTTATACCTACCTACACTCTTAGGGTATTAACAATTTAATTGAAATCTAACATTGTATTTTTTATTATTTCAGTCAATTCTCTGCTTCAGTACGCCAAACACACATCCGTTTATCTCAGATACTGAAAAAGATTTCTTAAACCAGAACGTTGCTGCCCTCATTCACAGCAAACAACAGGTTCTTGATCCAGTGCCATGGAAGGCTCTGCTGAGATCAGGGCCACTTTGGGCTCTCATCATTGCTGCAGTGAGTTTATTTTGGACACATGGTTACATTATCCTTTTTTCATACTTTTACTGGAACATTTTGTTATTCTTACAGTGGCTAGTGAGGTCGATTATAGTGAAATCGCTTGAATATTTTTGATTTAACGATAGGGTTAAGCATTTTTTATTCAAAAATCTTGTGTTTCAGTCGGCAATCGAACCCGATTTTGTGCCCAAGGCCAACGCCACGCAACTAAGCCAAGGAGCAGTTCTAATGTGTTATGTCTTATTTTGCCTGATGACAAATTTTTCGCGACAAAATAAGTCAGTACACATTTTAACTTTAGGATATTTTTCGATCGTTTTAACTTTTTATGAATAAAGGGTTTGTTGGTATGTGAAGGTTGAGGTTTTATCTAAGGAATGTTTATTTTTGGTCCTCGTATGCGGTATTCCAACCATTAATTAGATATAAATTATTGTTTGGAATCTTTAAACAATGTTGAATAAAAAAACTGTGTATATAACTTGACCATGTCTCTTGACTCTCTTGACAATTTCTCATATTAATATGTGTGCTTTAATTTACGAATAAATTACGTTTCAATTGTGACTTTATGTGTTTTCAGATTGGCCACGATTGGGGCTATTTCACAATGGTGACAGATTTACCCAAGTACATGACTGATGTGTTGAAATTTAACATCAAAGCAACTGGTACGCTCTCTTCGCTGCCATACATCGCTATGTGGATCGCTTCGTTCTTCTTCGGTCTTGTCTGCGACTTCTGTATAAAGAAAGGATATCACAGTTTAACAAATGCCCGAAAAATTTACACGACTATTGGTGAGTGGATATTTTTTTTTTGAACCTACACTATGAGTAAATCTAGTGTTGTAGGTGTCTGCATAATCTCCAATGTACAAATATATGGTTGTAGTATATTAGCCACTAGTTATCAATAGATAACTAGTGGCTAATATACTTTTAATGTATATATACCATACTTAATAAAGTATGATATATATACAAATGCAATTTATTAATCTGTCAGAGTTTGTGAATCTTCGAAACCATTAGCAAAAACAGTACCTAAAGACTAGGGTTTGGAAAACACTTAAGCTTTGAGCTAAATATATAAAGGCAAATTTAAATAAATAAAATAAAATCTATACATATAAAAACGAATCCCTATTTACCTTGGTTACGCTATAACTCGAGAACGCCGTTATCAATTTCATTCTTCTTTTTTTTAATTTTTCTAATACTTTGTAAAAGGAATAGCGCGTTCCCTTGGCTTTGTATATAAAGTCCCTAAGAAAGGATCTGTGGGGACAGCTATTAATTTTATATGTATCATGATCAGCTTTTACTCTTAAATTTATGAATCCATAGGCTCAGAAATTAGTTTTTAATCACTGTATTTTATGTGCCAGCGACTACAATGTTGTCAATCAATTCAACAATAATGCACTTTTGCTCATCGATATTGATGAAATTTTTTGATAGCAAGGATTTTGCATCAAAAGTCAACAGACACTAAAAATTTCTACACAGAATTCAAATTTACTACTGGTCCCGAGCCTGCATGAATTAATTTTAAATTTTACTTCCAGCTGCAACGGGTCCTGGTATATGCATTCTCCTGGCCTCCTACTCTGGCTGTGACACAACACTTGCAGTCTTCTGGTTCGTTTTCGCCATGACTTTGATGGGAGCTTACTACAGTGGCATGAAGATCAACCCCCTGGACATCACTCCAAACTACACGGGCACTGTCACCGCCTTGGTGAATGGCACTGCGGCAATATCAGCTATCATCTCACCATATTTGATTGGGTTTTTAACTCCAGACGTAAGTATCCAAATCTTTAGCCCGTGTTGGTTGCATAGAAAGTTTGTGTTTGAATTCCGGGTCTAAATTACCCACCTATCAAATTGCATCCAAATTCGTCAATATTACGCCGCCGTTACCATAACATATTTTTATTTATTTTGGGTAAGTTATATTCTTTAAAAAAGACAGCGTTCTAATTGGGGAAAGAGGAACAGGGAGGTATATTTCATCAGGCTAAGCTAAGGAGAAGAATACAATATCTTTCACGAGTCACAAGGCCTGAGATATAATATAAGAAATAACTACATATAAGAAACTCCGTAAGAAAATGACATGATACCTTCTGCTTGGTGTGGTATTACTCCTTTGCCGAACAGCCGAATAGCAGCAAGACTGGTTCTAGATAAAAAAGCAAGTTGCCTTTGTAAGTAATAACTGGGAATATGAGACATAGCACCTTAAGTCTCAGAGAGAGGAGAACACTGCGAGCATGCGAGATTTTGTAATTAAAAAGTCCCGGTTACCGCAGCGAATGGCAATTGCTTGTCTCGACTTATATAAGCATAAAAACATTCGCAAACTTTTGGATTTATAATATAAGTGTGACGTACATTAATAATTCAAACTAACTCTTATCACTATATATACACTACTACTAATGAGGTGGCTTTAAGCATTGTCACTATTTGATTGAGTTTATGAAAATATTTGAATAATGATAATTAATGTTTTAAAAGGATTGACCGTCAGAAAAATTGTTTTATACGCAACTAACCTTTGTTAACTAAATTTTGTTTATATCCGCATATAATTTTCCTTCTTCGTCATTAACAATGATAATCTGTTCTTATCGACAAAAATCTCAACTTCCTCTAGACCCGAAGAATGTTATAAAAATTAACTGTTATTTGGTTCCACGGACAAAATAACCAATTCAAGGCCCCCTTATACTCTCTCACGAAAACAGCATGCCTTTTAAAGCACCCATTCATTAGTTATAATTGGTCGTACCACAACTGTCGCATCTGCCAATAACAAAAACACATCAATTACAAGCATAAAAAGTAAAAAAATCAAAATCAAATCGAGTCAAAGCTATTCTCCGGAAGGTGTTCTCACTATCACAGCGTCTAGAAAAGTCCTGGATACGTCTCTTCCTTGTGAAACTATGATTCCTATAAAATCGGGGGATTCGCTAACAGATAAGGATGCGTCTTTTATTCCAGTCCAGGAAGATAGTTGCAGGAAAGATTGTTGTCCTTCCTTTATGAAGACAGGGACGATGAAGCCCTCGACAAGAGAGACGAAACCTCCGTTAAAATAGCAAAGTACGGAGTACGAGTCACGATAGTTCTTAATTTTGTTTCGTACTTTTTCATACGTTGCGATCAATTAATGATTATATAATTGATAGACTTAAAATACATTTTACCTCTTCCTTTTACCCGCTGCATGGTGAATTGTGTCATGAAGGAAAATTTGCCTCATGCGGTATTAACTTGTTATATCATCTTTGCTCTGTTGCCATAATGTGAATCATCAACAAAAAAAAAATATTGTTAAAGTTTTCGTGAGTTTGACACATGATCCTATCGTACTAATTTTATAAATGCGAAAGTTTGTGTTTGTGTGAATGTTTGTTACCACGTATTTCCCTTACAAATAAACCAATTTTGTTGAAATTTAAAATGTAGATAGTTTAGGTTCCGGAATAACACATAAGCTAGTTTTAACTTAATTAACGCGTGCGAGTTATTTATAAATGATACGAATTGATTTACGATTTAGGGTCGACTCTTGCGACATATGTTTCGGAGATATCCGATCACCATCATCAGGCGAGTTCACGACGGTAGGTCACGGCGCTCTCTCCCAGAAACCTAGGTCACAAGAGTCGACCCTAAATCATAAGTCAAGCCGTATCACACAAATATTATAAATCCCTAAGTTTGTGTGTACTGTACTGTGTATTGTACTGTAATGGCTGAACGAATTTGAATTAAATTTGGAATGTACATTTATACAATAAGGATTAACACATAGGCTACTCTTTAACTTGATCAACGCGAGAAGCCGCGGAGCACGGCTAGTCATTTATAAATTTAAAAAAATATTATCTTAGACCACTAAGAATCTTATAGATTTCGTTTTAATTTTGTCGTGTCCTAATGTTTTTTTTGTTTTACATTTGTAGTGTGATATTGTTATATATATATGTATGCGTAACTCACATCATCAAAATGATGAAAGTTAAAAAAAAAACAATACCTATGTAATGAGCGCTTAAAACTCCTATAACTTCAATTAAATAGACAAAGTAATTCATTGCTAGCTCAATATAGCAAACGTAAAAAATCGAGATGATACCAGTTAAGTTAATTGTAGAAGCGACCTAGTAGGATATCCTATTTAGTTAGTAGGACAGCAAGATTGCTGCATTCTGTGACATTCACTAATAATAATCTAACTATACTAGATTTTGTCTGCGATGTTAAACGCTTAGATATTAACATACACATTAACTTACACTGCGTTCTAAGACATGAATCGTGGGTGCTAGAAACATTTACACACACAACATCACACCGAAACACAAGACCCCTAAACCAGTTAAAAAAATCACATCCGGTCATCGACCTACAAAAAACTAAGTCTAGTCTTAAGTCGTAGAACTTAGTTTTAACCAGATGCATCGATTTATTGTTCGTAGGTCGATGACCGGATGTGATTTTTTTTAAACTGCTTTAGGTGTCCTAGAACGCAGTATAAGTTAAGGTGTGTGTTAATGTTCCAAAAAAAAAAAAAAAGACCCTTGTCAAGTGTTGTTGCTTTTCTGGCAAAATTTCTTTTTCAGCGTTTATTCTTATTTTTAGGGCATAATTTGCCCACTGGCAGGTCCTACGCCTTATGGGACTTGCAAGGTATTGTTTGTAGACCTAGAGATAATCACTATTTCGTTTTATAAGGGTATTTGTTTTCATTGAATTTTTGACATAAATAGTTCTATTTGCTGCTAATTTGTTATTTTGTTTTCATGGTAACGCGGCTGCGCGCCGGCGCTTTGCGGGCCACGTCAAGTCACACTGACGTCTAGAGATACTAAGATATTATCTTTATTTACTTTTGTGAAATGGCTCTTTGCACGCAAATAGTGACGAATACAGATGCCCTGAGTAGTGTGTCGCAAGAGAGCATGGTTTTGTGTGCTGTGTGTCCCCAGGCTCGATATTTTAAGGGCCAAAAAGGCCTTAAAATTCACCAAAGTAAATCTCATAAATTAAATGTCCCCTTATCGTTGCCAATTATTGATACAAATATAAATAGTAGCAGTCTAACAAGCGCTGCTACTCCTCTCAAACCGTTTTGGGAGGTACTGAGCTTGTACAAAAATTCGGTCCCTCTTTTAAAGCGCATTCCGCGAGGCGCACGCATTTCGGTTGCTAAGTCCCTTTCAGGGGCAATTAAGAAAGTGGTTTTTCAAAATTCAAAGAGTGCCTGGGAACATCTCCTGACTTTACCACGTACTTTACGTACCTTTTGACCCTAATAACAAAACGTCCCTTACTAATAGAGTAAAGGAAAACTGCGTAAAGTACATGGCATTGGAAGACATTTCTTTCGATACTTGCATGATTGTCCCGCCAATAAGGCGGGGTAATACAAATTCTAAAAAAAAATGATAATTTGGCGAATTATAAGATTGTAGAGAATAAAATTAGTGATGGTGACATTACAGGGGCAGCACAAGTCTTGTTCTCTAGCGACACTTTAGCCCCTTATAATTCGGATACGATACAGTCACTTCGTGACAAGCATCCGCCTGCGGCAACAAATCTCCATTTACCTGATCCACCTCAACAGAGTGACGTCACTGTTGAGGCGACCGCTCAGGATGTTGCTTCGGCTGTTATGTCTTTTAAAGGTGGATCTGCCGGTGGCCTAGATGGCTTAACACCGCAAATTCTAAAAGATCTTTTATGTGCTAGTTCTGGCGAGATTGGTGAGATACTTTTAAAAGATCTAACGGCTTTAGTTAACCTGATGTTGTCAGGTCAAGTCAATAATGACGTCACAGATATTTTGTATGGCGCAAATTTATGCGCACTTAACAAAAAAGATGGTGGCATCAGGCCTATAGCGGTAGGCACCACATATCGCCGCCTCGCGGCTAAAATCGGTTGTAAGAAAATGTTTGTTTCTTTAAGCAATCTTTTTCAGCCTATACAGCTTGGTTTTGGTTCGCGGGGCGGATGTGAGGCTGCTGTCCATTCCCTTAGAACATTTTTAAATCAAAATTGTGGAGAGGTGTTGCTAAAGGTGGATGTTAAGAATGCTTTTAATTCTGTTGATAGAGGCACCCTTCTGACCCAGGTGAAAGATAAAATTCCAGAGTTATATAATTTTATTTGGCAATGCTATGGCAAACCATCAAAATTAATTTACAAAAACGATGTTCTTTTGTCTTCCGTTGGCTGTCAGCAGGGTGACCCGTGCGGCCCAGCATTTTTTTCTTTAGCTGTCAATCCAATAATTCAACGTCTCCAATCCAAACTAAATGTTTGGTATTTGGATGACGGAACTCTGGGAGGTGATGTGAATACTGTCTTAAGTGATTTAAAATTAATAATTGATGAATTTAAAAAGATTGGGCTTGAACTAAATTTTTCGAAATGCGAACTTTTTGTTTGCGATAACTGTTCAGACAAATTATCGGTTTTACAAAAATTTAACTCATTGGCTTACAATATAAAACTAGTAGACAAGTGTTCACTTCGCCTTTTGGGTTCGCCGATATTAGATGAATCAATTTCACCTTTTGTAGAAGAAAAAATTCAAAATTTTAAAAATTCTTCCGACAGATTGCTCAAAATTAACACTCATATGGCTTTTACAATTATTAGATTCTGTCTTTTTGTCCCAAAATGTACGTATTCTTTAAGATGTTGTCCGCTATGGAAACATAGCGCGCTCGTCGAGAGCATGGACAATATCGTAAAGAATACTCTTATATCGGTTTTGAATATTGACATAGATGACAGGGCTTGGTCGCAAGCTTCTTTACCTGTAAGACTAGGAGGCTTAGGTATACGTAAAATTTCTAGTGTTGCGTTACCGGCTTTCTTGTCCTCAGTTCATGGTACTTCTAAATTAGTCGAAAAAATACTTTCACATAGTTTGGGTTCTTTAGAAATAGCAAACCTGACTGAGGCCAGAAGCACCTGGGAGATGGCATGCCCAAATACCGGGCTCCCAGTGAGGTTATCCTCACAGAGACTGTGGGATCGGCCGCTCTGTGAACTAGCACGGAAACATCTTTTAGATACGTGTCCTAGCGTCACAGAGCGTGCTCGACTTCTAGCAGTTTCTGTATGGGAGTCAGGGCTTTGGTTGCAGGCTATTCCCTCTTTTAATACTGGTACACTTATAGATCCATCTGCTTTCCGTCTCGCTATATGCTTACGTTTGGGTGCAAGGTGCTATGTTGCCCATAGCTGTCAGTGTGGTACTGCTGTTGACCAGCTCGGTCACCACGGCCTCTCGTGCCAGAAAAGTGCTGGCCGAATTTCCCGCCACGCCAGCCTCGACGATATCATCCGCCGGGCTTTTACCAGTGCCAACGTTCCAGCCATTCTCGAACCGAATGGTCTGATGCGTGACGATGGTAAAAGACCCGACGGCATGACTTTAATTCCATGGAAGATGGGACGGCCTTTAGTATGGGATGCAACTTGTGTCGATACTTTAGCTCCGTCACATCTTCCTGAAACACAGAATGGGGTTGGCGTCGCGGCAACTTCGGCAGAGCAGCGTAAACGGCGCAAATATGGAAACCTTGGCAGTGGTTACATATTTGAGCCGTTTGGTGTTGAGACACTGGGTCCGTGGGGACCGGGAGCTCATTCTATTTTCAAAATTCTATCAGAGCGCCTGGTTGAAGCGACGCGTGATCAAAATGCTGGCACTTATTTGGCTCAACGTATTAGCATTGCAATTCAGAGAGGCAATGCCGCCAGCATGATGGGAACGCTACCCACTGGTAGTGGGCTTGAGCACTTGAGTTACCTATAAGCTCGATGTCTTGTAGGTAACTTTAGTTCTTTGCTGTACATAGTTTTAGTTTAGTTTTAGGAAATATAGGCAATTGGCCCGTAGTTAGTACATGTTCCAGGCATGTAAAATATATTTTGTCTTACAGAGACATAAAAAAACCGTATTAAGTTATACTAGACTTAATACGGTTTTTTATGTCTATGTTAGACATGTGTTTAATTAATATCTCACCAGTTGATAAATTATGATGTTGTATATTAAAATAGAATATATATTTAAAAATATATTCATGGTGATTTTACAACTTTATAAAACCATTTCACACTCATTGTCCTCTCACAAAGTTCGATGACTAGTGTCGTGGGTGCTGGACACATTCACATCACAAAAACTTGTGTTCCTGCCGGGAATCGAACCCGATACCCCTGCTAAGAAGGCGAACGCGCACTCAACTAAACCAACGGGCAGTTCCGCTAACTATATCGGTGATCTGCGACTGCAGCTTTTTTGGTACAAGGTGCTCATGCATGCATAGCCCATGCTAGTCGAGCATGACCAAATAATGGTATCTTTACTGCAAGCTGAAGCTCATAATAGGACTATATATATACATAGACGACCAGAGACCGGTTTTTCAATGTTCTATTTTGGGAACTGTAAAACCTAAAGTAGCTACATCCCAATTCTGGATCTTTTCCTATAATAATATGTTCATGTATAGTGTGAGATAGAAATAATAACACAATTAATTTTCTTCAACAGTCAACATTGAAGCAGTGGAGAGTAGCCTTCTGGGTGTGCCTTGGTGTCCTGGTATCCACTAATGTCATCTACATCGCCTTCGCAAAAGGTGATCAGGAGTGGTGGGATGACGTGAATAAACATGGCTACCCAGCAAACTGGAAGCATGGAGCGCTGCCAACGAGAGAAAAAGATTCGGAAAAACAAAATAAAGAAGAAACCAAGGAACAGGAAAAGAAATAATACCTTATACTGAATGACTGACCCACCTAATTAATAATTTTTAAGATGAGTGTAAAATAAAATGAGATTCTTTTAGTAAATTATTATTTTATTTGCGTTTCTACTCGGCCACGACAAGTTTCCATAAAAAGATACACTAAATAGATTTGTAGTTTTTGAACTATGTTAAATGTTTGATTTGATTAATATATGCTAGTTAATATATGGGGTAATATAGGAGTCAACATTGACAGCAGAAGCCATGTCATAACACTAAGAATTATCATAATTAAATCTGTGAACAACGTTCCATGTCTATGCTGCAAATCATTGAGGAGGAGCTCCCTAGTCCCTAGTATCAAAACCCCCTGCATACTAAATTTCATGAAGCCGTGTCCGAGATTCAGATTATATATACCTATATACATATATAAAAATATTGCTCGTTTAAAGGTATTAGATGAATGTTGACCGTTTAAGGGTTTCTTTATCTGGAGCCAATTAATCAGGAACCGATTACTAAAGAATTTCTTTATCTTGATCCCGGATGTCGAGTCTGATCATGCTTACCATAAAAATGTTTTGTCATTGGAACTAAACTAACATGTCAAATTGCATCTCAATTGGTTGAGAATAACTGCTTTGAAATGCATTTGCAAGTTTTGGCCCAATCATACACACTTACATACAATCAATATACCTCCAGTTTGCTTGGATCATTTCACATCAATGTTTATTATCCATGCAGTCACTACCCGCGTCTTTGAACCCTGAAAGATATTTTAGCAAGCATTTGACCACTATCTCACTTGATGGAAAGTGATGATGCGGCCGAAGATGTAGCATAATAATAATGATGTATAATCTAAATGTCTTTATGTCTTTAATAAATAGAAAAGACCTTAAATGCAAGCATGCTACATCTTCAGCTGCTTTATTGCTTTCCTTCAGGTAAAAATCTATCTGACTCATAAAAACAAACAGAAATACCTACGTTCTGTTGAAATACCGCGTCCAATCGGTATGTATCATATAATACACATTTATTTACCCATCAGTTATACAAAACGGTTATTGTATATGGCCATCTGTGACGATGGTTACTAAACAAAAAGCAATCATGTCTATATTCACTCAAAGACACTCGCAGGCAATGAATTCCATTCCTTCGAATTGCGAAACGAATGCAAGGAGTAATGTGAAAGAGTACGAAAAATAAACAAATAAGCGAAACGCTTCAGGCAAAATTAAGTTCAGATAATCATAAATGGGTAATGTTTGACAATTTCACTTGCTGTTAGGATGGTTAAATATATTATATGATATGTTGCTGAATAATTTTATGAATATAAACTTTTCCCCATCTATTTATTACAAAAACTAATATAATATACACCGTGAAAATCTGCCCCCCCCCCCCCCCCCCCCCCCCCCTCCATTAAGGTGGATAACACCCTTATCTCAAAAGATTAATGAAAAAAAAAAAACAGATTGTAGAAATAACCGACAGTTGAAGTTTAAAAAATTATTGATCAGCCTGAGCGCCGCTTGGTACGTTTTGCTGTAGGCACCTCAAAGTTAAAAGGTGCATCAATTTCACCCTTAAAATATCTCATCGTAGATGTATATTCATTACTGAAGGTGGCGAGCGCAGTGCTTTGCCGCGCTGGATTTTGACCTATCTTCATCATCATCATCCACAGCCCTTTTGATCCCACTGCTGGGTATAGGCCTCTCTCATATTCTGCCATTCGCCTCGGACCTGTGCTAGTCTTGTCCAGGTTCTTTTGACCTATACATGTTCAAATTTATGGTTCCAAAAAAAAGGCAAAATGTATCTTATCGTATTAAAGGAAGAAAATTTTGTACCTTACTATAATATTAGTAAAGATTTTTTAATATAACTTGGAGACGAAAAGTGCAAGTAGCTCGCCTGATAGTATGTGTCACGCTTGCCTATTACAGTTCCGTGTCACTCAGATTTTTAAACGTTTATAGTTCAAAATCCAGCACGGCAAAGCAGTGCGATCATAACCTTGGGATATTGATGGAAAAATTGCCCTTCAATCCGAAACTCAGCAAAGTTTGCATACTACTATTTGGCGGCTGAATGTATGGCAATGGTGTGTGTGGTACTGTCACAGGCGGACTCTGCAAAAGACTACTAAAAACACACTTATTCTCCTTTAAGACTCTCTTCTAGATCGATTTTGGGTATTCGAGATCCTAAACATTCATGCAAAATGAAAAGTTTTAAAACTTTAAAACTTTAGACCGAAATAGACCATAACTAATGCAACACTAACATGGAAATTCTGTGTGATGTAAAGCATAACATTTATTTTGCATGCAGGTAATTTTACTTACATTAAATATAAATAGAATTGCCCGTTGGCTTAGTTGCATGCTCTTTGGCTTCTAAGCAGCGGGTATCGGGTTCGATTCCCGATGGAAACACAAATTTATGTTTTTTATGCTAGATTAACAAGCATTTGATTGCCTAAAAAATAGGTATATTCACTCTTGACTTGAAGACTCCCAGATTATACTATACAATTGTTCTGGTTCTAGATGTGATTGTGTGTGATGTAAACGTTTTCGACACCCACGACATTAGTCGTCGAACGTATAGGACTCAACATTTTATAAATCAAAATCGTTTTTTTACATCGGCCCCAAAGCAAGGCACTCATGAAAGTTAATGACTCTACTGCCAGATGCGCAAAATTACAGCCATCTCGAAAAAACAACCAGTGAGGCGTGAAGACTGTGAGTGTAATAGCGTTAGGGACTTGATATAAAAAGCGCCCTAAGCACGGCTTGAGCGCTGTGAAGGAAAATACAATACAATACGATAACTCTTTATTGACACCAATAATAAAAATGTTCAGAAAAGAAATTACTAATAAATCGGTATAATGGGCGGTCTTATCGCTAAGAGCGATCTCTTCCAGAGTATATAAAGTATGGCGCTTAAGGGACAATGATAAAGATTACGACCAGGGCGCGCGACCAAGAGGCGGGTGCGCACCTTCGACGCTTCCCCCCGCGCTGCCGATGTTTCTGTATGGGCTCTTGTGTAACAAAATATACAAAGCGAAAAGGGCGCAGGGGTATTTATACAGTGACAGCAGCAGCGGCCTACGCGCGCGTACAGTGCGTGCTGCGGGCGCGTGCCTGTGCCGCATTGTTTACCAAGTCTCTTATGTTCATGTTCATTGGAATTTATTTTAATTATCTTTGTTTCGTATTAACACAATTTTAAATGCTAATTGTTTGATATGGACCGTATATACTATTATTATGATAACAAGCTTAAATTACACCATTATTCACGGATGACACATTTTGAATCGAATTATTTTTATACCTTCTTTTTAATTTTAGGTACAACTCGTTAACCCTCAAGAAGTAAAGTCTCACCTTGAGTGGTCAAAATAATGTGCCGATTAATTCAGAGTTACAAAAAAGAGTCAGAATTTACTTACATTTACCATATGTTTAAAAAATAATACAAAACATACTGTTCTTAGTAATTTTAACAATAGTTGAATAACTTTTTTGACGTATTATTTCAACTAGAACGAATCGGTAATATACTGCTATCTTGCAACAACTATTTGTCATTAGTAAAGAGAAGCTCAAATTTTATCGCAGGCTTAGTAACTTCGACGTTTATCTCTACCATCATCTGAATTTGGTATCATTTTATCTTTATCTTGAGAGCATGGATGCTGTTATCAGATCTGTTACATTCGATTTCATACTGTGACAGTATCTGAATGTTTCTGAATTAAAACACCAATAAGATATATTATCGTAATTTCAGTATATTTATCTTATTTCGACACAAAGCTCCGCATTTTAGTAGTGTAATGTGATTGGAAAGATGACACTAAAAGGATGGAGACTTATATTAAACCGGGGTAAGCATGTAAATGTACTCGAGTACCTTCTTTTATCTATTGTTTATATTAAACTGTTTATATTTTCTACAATATTTTACATAAAATATTGAATAGAAAAATTTATGGAATAACAGTTTGTGTGTAGGATGTACTTTATTAAGTTCGAATCAATTATTTTTGTTTTACAAATTAATCTTGCCTTTAAATGGCGTTAATTCCTTTTAGATTAAGTAGAATACAAGAGATCTCCATCATCTCGATCATCTCGATCATCGGCGAAAAGTAGCAAGCCTCTCAATTTTCTACAAATTGCACTACGGAGAGTGTTCAAAGTAATTGCACAATCTTATTCCAGCATCACCGTTCTACTACCGAACATCTAGACAGACGGCAATGCGGCATCCGCTAATGGTAAAAATACCGACCATTCGCACGAAGCGTTTCGCTTCCACTTTCATTATGAGAACTGCCAAGGAGTGGAACGCCCTGCCGTCTACTGTGTTTCCCGAAAAGTATAATATGGGGTTGTTCAAGAAGAGAGTGAATAGGTTTTTACTGAGCAAGCGTGCTCCATCTTCGAACGCATCGTCGCTTTCCATCAGGTGAGATTGTGGTCAAGCTTAGGCTCAAAAAAAAAAACAAAACGTTTTATTATATTCAGTTTCTAGATGATGATTTTTATTTGTATTTGTTTGCAATATTTACGCTTTTTATTTATTGAAAAATGAGAATAATAAGAACAATAATGATTGAGTCCGGTTCACATCATTAATATAAATTGAGAGGTTAAATTAACAATTGGTAAATAAATAATACAGGTACACAAAACTCTACGCTCATACCGACACGGCTTTGGCCAAACTCTAGTGGAGTCGGTATGAGCGTAGAGTTTGGCCAAACTCTACAAAGTGACTTGTGGCTGATTTCTAATTTCAGATAGGTCATACGAAACGTAGAGCAGGTCAATTTTAATAATCTACGCCCTAAAGTATATAGATATCAAAGTGATTAACAAAAACAGCCCTGGAACTGGAATTGAATTTGATCTGACTTCACAATCAATTTCACATATTATTATGTTTATGGAAATAGTATTCAATCAACCGTTCTTGTACTATACTATACTATTATACTAGTTCCTTGCAAGTGAACTAGTCTTGGCAAATTTCTTGCATAAGCAAGTAAACTTATATAATATTTATAAACATAAACATATATAACATAAACGCTGTCACACTTACAGCCCCTCACTACTTTTATGACTTGTGTCGTGGGTGCCGGAAATAATCACGTCACACACACAATCACAACCAGAACACAAATTTCCTAAGGGAAAAGAACTTGTGTTTCGGGAATCGAACCTGATACCCGCTGCTTAGAAGGCGAACGCGCACCCAACTAAATTAACGGGCAATTCCAGTTTCACGTAATATACTAGTCTTCATCATCATCATCCTCTTCGCCTATGTACCACTCATGTCTGTTTTGCGCCGATTGCATCCAGACCCTTTCTACATTCACTTCTATATCGTCGACCCATCGAGCAGCGAGTTTACCAACGGCTCGCTTGCCTTCTTAAGCTATCCACTCAGTCAGGTTCTACTCCACCTACCATCACCTCGCTTTACCATGAGTCTTGCAATGCGTTAACCCATATCGCAGACTTTGGTTTGCCTCCGGCTTTCCGTGTTTTGGACTCGGCTATTCTTATTCTAGTCTTAGTTGTTAAAATATTAAATATTGATCTTTCAGTACTAATCATCCCTCAGCGGTATATGCTCGGAGTCTTGGGGTTGTTCGCGCTGGCCAACTCCTTCACGATGCGAGTTTGCCTCAGCATGACGATCACGCAAATGGTGCTCAAAGCGCAGACATCAGAACACATAGTTGGAGAAACCTGCCCAGACGTATCCGAAAGTAGCAGCTCGAATACTACAAGCAACTCCACTGCTTTAGTTTTTACGGTATATTATTGATTTAACTTAAGCTAAAGCTTACAAAGGGTTTAATTGAGGACGTTGGGATGTCCAAAAATTTGACACACAATCTTCAGCTTAAGAATAGTATGATTAATTAGTGACTCATTGTCATTTTTCCAGTATACTAATAACAAAATAAAATAAACTAAAAATTGAGATCAATATTAAAACCTCGCAAAGTACAAAATAGCTTCTTGCAGGAGTTTGAGTGCGATAAAATTATGTAGGTAACCTGCTAGCCCAAGTCAACCCCAGATATTTTTTATTCATAAAGGAAGTCATATGCGTTAGTGTGTATGCAAAACGAATGCTCTATTTATCTCCAAAATGCTTATGCTTATGCTTGGTGAAAATCGGTGCAGTTTTTTACCAGTTAGGTCGTCAAGGGCATTTACCATTAGTACATTTCACGAATATATATATTTTGACGGCAAATTAGTTTATAACTAAAAAGATTAATGACGGACGAGATTTCCTACCTCACCTAGACGATTAACCAAAATACGCAGGTTCATAAAACCACTACAGCTTATTAGTTTAGGCTTTTAAGTCTGGTGGAAACTGCTTTGTCAGTCCACTTAAACCGGAAATGGAATATATGTATATTTCATGATTAATGTATAAAGAATTAGCTAGTAAACAAATAAAACCAAACAAAACTCTGACACGTGTCTGTCATATAATGGGTAGGTATTTATGTAGGTCTTGTAATGTTAAAATCCATTCAAAACCTCTTAATAAATGGCTATTAATATGATCTGTAGTCACGTACCACTATTCACTGGAGACACCGATTAAACCCTCATAAATATTTATTGATATTACGTAATAAAACTTTGTAGGGTCGTGATCGTTACGACTGGGACGAGGCCACCCAAGGATTCCTACTTAGCGCGTTCTATTATGGCTACGTTCTCACACATTTACCTGGAGGGCTTCTGGCTGAAAGGTTTGGAGGAAAGTGGACTCTTGGATTGGGGTTGTTGGCGACATCCATAGCAACCGCTTTGACGCCTTGGGCGGTAACTGTTGGAGGGGCTACGGGACTCTTCATTATTAGAGTTATTGAAGGCATGGGAGAGGTAAGAGCTTTGTGCAAAAATGTTTGCTAATAAACACGAGAATATTTGTTACTATTATTAAAACTGTGTGGCGGGGTAATAATAATCTTAGTTAAGTATTCAAACTATATTTTTTTTACTCAAGTGCCGCAAACGTTTGATCACTATCCTGGCGGTAAGTGATAATGTAGTCGACGATGTATAAAGCTTGCTTATAATATTATGGCCATTTGTGACTTAAATACTCCCATGTTGTAAGTAAATATCAGGAAACACAGACGCAGGTAAAGAGCTGCATTCTATTACATGTACATAAATGTAGGACTGAAAGCTCTGTTTGCGTAGTAAAAAAGTCTACCATATAAGTAGCGTTATCAGGCACTTTGCAGTTTGTTTACTTGTCCGATAATATAATGGATCTCTATTATTATATAAAACATATAGGATATAGGAGGGTATGGGAACTACTTTGTCTAGTTCCGTGGCAAAATGTATCCGAAAAGTACAGAGAGCATTGCGATAAATCCATAAACTCTGGAACTTTGCATTAGTCAAATGCTCGCTGCTGATTCTATTCTTCGTTCAATGGTGTCCAAAGCTTCAAGCTAAGCTTAAAGGCTTAAAGGGAGTAAGCTGCACTGTCCCAATGATGATAAACAGTGTGAGACGCAGGTAGTTGTTAATAACCCTTTAGCTTAATTGCTAAGTAATTCCCTAGTTAATTATATACAGAGAAATTAAACTGTCTAGACTTACAAAACTACTACAGGTATCTAGGTAGCCATTAAATAATTAATCAGACAGTTATCATTCTGTTTTTTTTGCTATTTAAGTAAGCAAAGTATTATGATCATGCAAAAAAAAACACTTTCGTTTAATACTTATTTTTTTCTCTTATCTTACCTACCTATTCGTACTTATAAGTTTAATCTCGAGTGTTGTAGTAAAAGAAACATTTTTGATGCAGTAACGATATAAATGTAACCATGAGGCGGCACAATCATATTAAATATTGTACAACACATTGTGCGTAATGCGCGCTCGAAATTTTCAATACCAAAGGCTACACAATATTAATTAAGAATTAATCAATATTAATTTAAGAATAACTACTGAATATTTTCAGGGTCCAGTGACACCAGCTTTTGTGCTTTTAATGGCAAGATGGGTGCCTCCTTCTGAGAGGTCCAGATTTGGTGCCATGATCTTTGGAGGGGCTCAAATCGGAAACATCTTCGGGCCGTATCTGTCTGGCCTAATCTTAGCTGATGGAGGCGATTGGGCCAATGTGTTTTATTTTTTTGGTGGTCTTGGAGTAATATGGTTTATATTCTGGGTAAGTGAAATGCCGAAGAAAGTTTTTAATCATCTACATTATATTTTACAATTGTGTGGTCGGCACATTTTTTTTTCTAGGGGAAGAGTAGGAGTAAGAGTAATAGATTCTTCACTTGTCCATGAACCCATGTTGTGATTTTAATATGGCATGAGTTTTATGAACGGACACATGCTTGACTTCAATCCTTCATTGGAATGCTTGTCATGTACTTTCGCTCGTATCTTCTACAGTATTATACATTATTTAAAACTATCTCGAAAGGTCCTAAAAGGCCGAAAGGCAACACTTACTTGCTATTCCTATGCAAATTAAATAATTAAAATGTTCGATAATACAAACTATGTCCTACTGCTCAACTAGTTAGGCAATCTAGTTAAGCAGTGGGTAGATCAGAGATATAACCCACTGCTCAACTGTTCATAGTTGAGAAATTACCCGTTGAGCCGTTGGTATTATCCACTGTTCAACTTGATGCAGTTGAGCAGTTGTGAATAAGCGAAAAAAAACCATTTGTAACTTTCCAATTTTTTTGGGCCATTAACTTTCGAAGCTGCCTGCAGAACAACTCACTATCAAAAGTGAATTCAAGTTGTCTAATTCCTGTTTGTACATCTCAGTTTAATGTGGCAACTACATAAGAGTTGCGCCACATAATAAAGCTTACTGAGCGTAACAATGGTAAAAAAATTACAATAACATTCATGTACCACGATTGATGGTTAAACTTAGACTTAAGCCAGGTTTACTATAACTGGAAAGACAGCATACATCTAGTCGATGGCAAAAAAGACGTTAGTTATTTTTATTAGTAGATGATGTTCTTATTGTCTGATGGATTGGAAAATAAAAGCAAATACAGTCGTTGCAGTAAAACCACAATCCATTTGTATTGTTAAACTGTGGTAAAAGCATTCGCCCACACATTTATTAAAAGTCGTGCTATTAAGAATCGTTTTAGTTGGTACTTAACAATTTTATTTTTATTTGCAGACTTTTCTATGCTACAACACACCAAACTCTCACCCATTTATATCAGACAAAGAAAAAGAATTCTTAAACAAAAACGTAGCTGCATCAGGTCTCCACAAGAAGCTGGACCCAGTTCCTTTCAAAGCCATTTTGAGATCAGGTCCATTATGGGTGCTTGTTATGGCAGCAGTAAGTATTTTACATAATATAAAAATAAACGCCTCCACACTCACAGCCCCATACTAAATTAAATTACTATATAGTTTCGTGGGTGCCAGAAATATTCACATCACACACAAATCACACCCAGAAATAGAAACACAAATTTTCCTTGAAGAGAAAACTTGTGTATCCGCTGGGAATAGAACCCGATAGATTCCCCTACTTAGAAGGTGGAAGCTCACCCAACTAAGCGGGCATTTTAATGCAAATAAGAGAGTAGAATAACAATAAAAAAATCAACCAAATCACTATTAAACCAGTCCAGTGATGATTATTACATGCTGAATTAACTGCTCCTTAAAAAAAGGTGATAATAAACGAAAAAAAAACAATGGTGTAAGATTTTCTAACGACCCAGTTGGCGCTGTGGACAAGTCTTTGCTATTGCACCGTGGGTTTTGGGTTTGATTTTCGGCAGGAAACTTTCCTTCCCAAAAGGACATTTGTGTTTTTGGTTCTGGTTGTGTGATGTAAATGTTTCCGATAACCACAGTACAAGTGTTGGGTACTTTATACCTACGTATTAGATGAATATAGCTCTAATTAGTTTTCTTTATTTGTATATTTAAAAAACAAGAAATTTGCATATGAAGTTATTCAAAACACAATCCGAAGATAACAAAAATAGATAACATTATTTAATATTGTTCTAATAACAAAGCGGTATTACTTTAGGTACCTTCATTGAGACGGAAACTCGTAAACAAGACCGTTTTCCTTAAGACTTAATGAAGGCAGCAGGAAAGCTGTAAAATAATAGGAAATGGGTGCATGTATAATTTATAGAGTTCTAGCTGTGACCCGTGGATTTGCCCTGTAATCAGGACAAATATATATATTTTTTTTGAGGATAGAGGTGTGTATGGCCATCGCCATAGTATCGGCTCAGGCTTTATTATTGTTTTAAAAATATAACGCAATTTCTTTTTAATACAACAAGTGACGCGTGTAAATAAAGTTAAACATAGTGTTATTGTTATAACTTCTACTGTGAATTTAATAAAATATCATGAAAAACTGAGGGAAAAGTGTAAAAAATTTTAAAACTTGTTAAAATCTATAAAAAAATTATAAGTTGTACTTAAAACCACCCTCATTTAAAAAAAACAATCTTTTTACAAAGAGTGCAGTTCTAAGTGTCGTACCGTGACTCATACAATGTAAAGGATTTATGCTCGATGATAAACTATATTTATATCGAGTCGTACAACAAGTATTTTATTTTCACCATCGCCAGAACGGCTATAAGGCTCGAAGGTAGAAGTGCCCGCCTTACGATCCAGAGTCGCAGGTTCAAACTTTCACTACCTATATGAAACATTTTTTGTACTAGAATTTGTAACAACAAGCTAACTAAAGCAAAATGGACCTAAATACTACTGGTCTTGGCTCTGTTGACCATATTACACAACGAGTTAAGCCGAAGAAGCTATTTTCACAATCAAGCGCGTTCTTCAACAGTCCAAACAGAATTTCCTAATGATTTCTACCTTGCCTCAAAAGTAGCACCAAACAAAATGTAACGCCTTCCTGATAAAATTATTTGCACGAGTTTCTTTGTGTAAAAACAGGTAATTATAGACTAAAAGTTGTGAAAATTATCACCAGATTGGCCACGATTGCGGTTACTTTGCAATGATCACGGACCTTCCGAAGTACTTTGCCGATGTTCTCAAGTTCAACATCAAAGAGACTGGGTTGATGTCTGCACTCCCATATATTGCCATGTACATAAGTTCTTTTGCCATGGCCGCACTCTGTGACTTGTGTGTGAGGAAGAAGTGGCACAGCATCACGACTGGAAGAAAGATTTATACGACGATATGTAAGTCTAAACAATTGGTGTCGTAAGACTTACTATCTACGGGCCAATCATTGCCTATTATAAACATTCAAAAATATACATCTATACAGCAAAGACCTAAGTTACCTACATAGCACCGAGCTTATAGGTAACTCAAGTGCTGTATACATGTATTACAAGCCAGCGTTCCCATCATGTTGGCCGCATTGCATCTCTGAATTACAATGCTTATACTACTTATACTACTACTAATGATCAACCAGGCGCTCTGATAAATTGGTGCTTATATTGATAGTAAGATGTCGCATGCTAGCTTAGAAGATATTTTTTCACCCTTGATCTGAAGACTTAGATTATACCGTAGTAATTTTATTTCGCATGAGATTGAAAGTTACAAATCGCAGCCTACAATAGTTTTAAATGTGTCAATATCTACACCTTTGTGTGTATTTACACCTACATAAAAAAGGTGAGAAGAATAAGAGATGTTTACTACATAGCTTAAATAAAAAGTTTTTTTGTGCGATACTTAAGATACGAGATTTTTTTTTACTATAAATTACCTACTTAGTCTTTATTTCGTATACGCGAGTTGTTAAATATATAATAAAATATCTACAAATATCCACCCATTATTGATCTTGATTATTATTGACCTTCTATTGATACTGATATCAAATGAGGATATAGAACGTTGTTTTTGAACTAAATCTCTATCGGTATTATCTACATTTCTTAAATTAAATAACTTTTAAGCGCATGAACAAAATAACCATATACTTCTGAAACAAAGTCTCTGATATCTTCACGATTTCCATATTCCCACTTAAAATGTTCCTCATTTGATTTACAACAACCAAACAATAGCTTTATTTCTTAACTCGATCACGAACGTTCACGGTTGAGGACATTTTTTTTGCAGCGTCTTCCCTTCCGGCAGTTTTTATCATTCTGGCCTCGTATTCTGGATGTAACCGTATCGAGGCTGTGAGCCTCTTCATTGTGTCGATGGCTTTCATGGGAGGTTTCTACAGCAGTGTGAAGATCAATGCCATGGATATAGCTCCTAACTACGCCGGAACGTGCTCTGCTTTCGTGAATGGGATTGCAGCGCTTTCCGGAATAGTCACGCCATATTTGATTGGACTGCTGACGCCTAATGTAAGTTCTGACTCAATATCCGCTCGGATGATTTGAGTGCCTGTCTCTCTGACGTGGATATTGACTCGATTGGGATGAATTATTCATCTTTGTTTATGCTAGAATGTATCTCATCACTACAAACATGTCACTCGAATTTGATGATATTGTGGTATTAGATCCTCCCTGGTCGTTTTAAATAAGTCGTTTTGATGATGTAATAGATTTGGTATTAATAGCATGCTAGGTATAGGGTTTAATTATAGTCGCGGATTCAATTCCCGCCTCAAGCGACATTATTCTTTTCAAAATTTACTACTTAAGTATAATAGGCTGGAGATGGTTTTTGTATACACTGACTATAGACTATTCTAAGTCATTTTGGAGCAATGATGGCTCATTAGGATTGGAGATCGGGTGCAGATCTGTTGAGTTTTCGATCACCACAAGCTTGAGGTTTTGAAATCTATTGTAGAAGAGCGATTTTTTATGGTCGACAGCATATCGTAATACCGTACCGTAGTTTACCACCTTTAGTAGAAAGCACTGTACGAAAGCATCAGTATTTGTTACGAGTACGTCATAGGTTATTTGAGGTATTCCGTTCTTAACCCGCAGTTTTAACCTACGAGTATTTTTTTCCGTTTTCGACGTAACATGTATGTCGTTTTCCCTATTGTAGGCTTAGTTAGTGCTTAAGCAGTCTAACTAACCTTTCAGATAATAAAAAAAATAGCAGCCAGAAACAGTAACAAATGTCCTTTATAGGTACCTATGTATAGCCATCTACAGATTTTACAGGGATGTAAAATCAAATATCCCATTCGAGCCTTTTAAACGTAAGTCCGACCAGCCCATTCAAACTGGATGTAATATTGTTGATTGAAACGGATAGGGACTGAGAGCAGACTTACCTATTACCTATTTCTGTTGAGAACAGTTTCAATTCGAAAATTACAAAACTACTAAGAAATAAGGTTTATTTTTGCTTAACACAGAAACTACTCGCAACAAAGATACGTAATAAGGGGTCAGATATGCAACATCTCCAGATAGAAGTGACGAAACGATATATAAACCTACACTTCTTAGTACTTGCACAGATGATGCCCGAAATCAATAAAACGCTATAATTAGACCTCTATTATATTATAAATCCAACTAACATAAAAATACACATACACGTACGATACAAAAGGTGCCTACGTGTTTTCAAAAGATATCGAAAATACATTACTGACACGTGCCAGCTATCGAATTTCCTTTTTGCCAGGCGCTATAGTATAAATGTAGAGTTTAGTTCGTATAAGATAGCATTGGTACAAACATCAGTAGAATTATGAAAAATTTTTTTTTCCTTGATGACCCGGTGCGGTGGCCAAGGCCCCAGTTGGCGCGGTGGGCAAGGATCTGCACCGTGGGTTCTAGGTTCGATTCCTGGCAAGAGCATAACTTTCCTTTCCATCGGAGATTTGTGCCTTTGGTTCTGGGTGTGATTGTGTGTGTGTGATATGTTAATGTTTCCAGCACCCACGATACAAGTCTTTGAACTTAGTGTGTGTGAGTGGGCTGTGAGTGTGAATGCGTTTGTTTTTTTTTTATTTTAATTAATTAGCTTTAATTAAAGATAAAAAGATACATACTCTCCATTTAATACATTTATCAAATATAATTTGTTTTATGACCGACAGGCAAGTATTTGACCAAAATGTCACCTGATAAAAAGTGATGATGCGGCCGAAGATATAGCATGATTGCCGAGAAGATACCTAATTTACTTTTGACTTAAACACTCCGAGATAATACCGTTCGGGGAACAAAGACGAATTCGATTATATCAAGCCTGTACCTTTACATACACAACAGATTAGAATAATTACAAACGCTAAGAAAAATCTAGAATTAAAATATGTACTAAAATTAAATTTTCCTTAAATTTCAGCAAACCATAGAACAATGGCGGATAGCATTTTGGCTCGTTTTTGCCGTACTCGTAGGGACTAATATCCTATACGTTATATGGGGATCTGGTGAGCAACAATGGTGGGACGATGTGGACAAACTTGGATACCCTCAAGGATGGAAACATGGTCCTCTGAAAAAGAGAGATCAAGATAAAGAGAAAAAGATTGTGTTCCCAAAACATGATCATTCACCAGTGTCTAATGACTGAACTTGAAGATTACTCACGAAATTATAAACAAATAAAATTGTTACCTAAGCTTTCTTCAGCTGTCTTTTTTGACATCATAGCTGTAACTATCGCTTATAATAATAATAATGTTCGCTTTATTTATTTCAGAGACATTTATTTATATACACGCGGGATGTATTTCAATGGAGTATCTTTTTTAACTACAGTCAATCATCTTGTTTTTACTATACCATACAAAGATGCATAATGCATAACTTTGGTAACACAATCACAACGAGAAGGAATTTGGTATCACAATAAAAATAACACATATTATTAATTAGCTAATTGGTCGAGACCTTCTCAAAATGATGATAATTTATACATGCAGCAATTGATTTTTATATATAAAAAACTTGAAAGGTGTCTAGGGACACCCGGATGGAACGAAGTTCAATATCCGTCTAGCCCCCTTTCGCAACGCGCGATAAGGAACTTTCGTTCCAAAATTAAAAGAAACAGCAAAAACCAACATCACGCGGTGTTCCCAGGCGGTCACCCATCCAAGTACTGACTGCGCCCGACGTTGCTTAACTTTGGTGATCGGACGAGAACGTGGTATGGCTTATAACTATAGCAAAAAGTGTCGTTACAACTTTTGATCTTAATTTTTTCCGTCTAGCTCCCTTTCGCAACGCGCGATAAGGAACTTTCGTTCCAATATATTAAATGTATTAAATATATATATAAAAATAATTGGTAGCACCTATGACAGAAACAAATTTATTTCTACCAAAACATATCAAAGTGGTGTTCAGTTTAAGAATGATCTCTAATAAGCTTCTTACGACACTACATTGTAAATAAAAATAAAATTACCCTTACATCATATAAGCCAACACTTGTCTTGTATCTACTTACTCTGTATATATTGCTTATGAATAAAGAGTGGGACGAACGTATGAACATCAAAGTTAACATTTCTGATGTTACGAAATGAAATTGACTTTGCAATGATGTCATGTAAATTTGTTCAAAGATAAGTGCCAAATTGGCTTGTTATTTTGAAATTTCTTTTTTATATAAACAAAAATATTACCCATAAGTTTACTACACCTACAAAGTAGTCGGTCATGGTCACACACAGATGTATTCGCTACGTTGTTTCAAAATGTATTTTGAAATGCTTACAGGTAAACATAATTTATAGTTATTAACCCCCGACGAAATCAAATTATCATCAAATCTCGCAAATTTAATTTGATCCATTTCCCTGTAACCGATTGAGCTGAAATTTTGCATACATGTGTAAATCACGTGACAATGAAATGTATGACATGTACGAAATAATATGATGATATGGTGCTGATCTGATGATGGAGCTGGAAGGTGGCCAAAGGAACTTCGCAATGAAGCGACACAACCTCATCGAGTTTGGGCTCATTTGAATCGTCTTGACGAGTAATTTGTCTTTCAATGGTAACCAGGGTCTGATGATGGAGCTGGAAGGTGGTCATAGGAACTCTGTAATGAAACGACGCAACCCCATCGAGTTTCGGCTCGTTTCATTCGTCTTGACAAGTTCTCTGGTTATATAACTTTTAGTCCTCTTTATTTACAACTTGTAAAAGCTTGATTTAAAAAAACTTTGTAAAGTATGACTTCTTCGTTTACAATGTGTATCTGTGTGCCTGTCTGTGGCTTCGCAAATTGCCAAACGGCTGGACCGATTTTGATATAAGTAGTGTTTTTTGTTGTTTGAAAGGTGATTTGAAAGAAATTGTTCTTAGCTATGTTTGTTAAATACAGTGCAAGCGTTTTTTCAGATTAAATATATCACCATACAAATAACTAAAAGATCGTGCGAAGCAAGGTCTCTTAGTTGACTTGGATGTTTCAGCACTTTGTTTCGGGGCTTAATTTGCATTATGATGGCTAGTTACTCTTCAAAAAATCTTCCGACATACTTACCTATATATGCTTAAGGTTGTATGTACTAAGTAATTCTTGGAATAAATAAGCAGAAAGCCAGTTTTAATGGCAAAAACTAAGCACGAAGTTAATAAAGCGAAAAGTTAAAGGCGTTAAAAATGCAAGAGCGCATATCAAAACCAGTTCAGTAATATTTTTTTAGTTTATTGCTACATTTTAGTAATTAATCCAGTGTATTGGTATGTAATTTTAACAAATAACTGAAGATTTAAAGTACGAGTATAATTGTAGTGATTTTTATGAATGTTTTTATATGACCAATACGATAATTAAATAACTGATAATTATTTTCGACCAAATCATGAATAAACCAATCGTCGATACGAAAAAAAATAAGATTATACATGTTGTTTGCCCCAAACTAAGACCTCACGCCTACATATCGCCTCAAAAAGAAAATGTTAAAGGTTAATTAAACTACAAGAGCGTGATTAAAACTTTCTTTAAATTATTGATTAATTTTTGTTTTTGTTGTTTAAGCATAACGGTTATGTGTGAACGTTAAATATGTAGCCGTTTTTTAGATAGACCCCGGGACAAAATAAATCTAAAAACAGTGACTTCGGCGTCTTACCAAATTGGAATTTTTTATCATAGATTAAAAAAACGATAAAGTACTCTACTTGCATAGTTATTTTCTAAGATACCGCACACTAGCAGAAAATATAATAAAATATTTTACCCTTTTCTTACGCATAAGGGCGCCTCCTTAACATTTCCATTTATATAATTTTAATTGCAATTTTTAGGTTTGAGCCAGAGCTTTACTTAATATGCTTTAAGAATTTGAAGTAAGTCACTGGAATGGCTTAGACGATTAATGCATCTGACGGACAGACAGTGCTGAACCACAAAAGTCAACAGTCATTTATTGTTGTAACTTCGCTGAATAGAAAATTCCAACTTTTGTCAATATTTAACAGGTAGGTGCGTGTGCCTCCTTGCATCCTTGTCATGAATATGCCACCGTGGTAGACAACGGAGACGATTAATCATGATAAATCCCTGGGTTGAGGCTGCTGACCCTCTAATATCTACATCGAATGCAACCGGTATCAATTCGAATATGTACAAACTTTTAAGAAATAGCAACAGATAAGTAATTGGAGGTCAGGTTATGATTAAAAAGATTTTCCAGAAATCAGTATCAAAATGCTGATTTCTAAAAATTATTTTTGTACAGTATTAGTATCATATACTGAATTCCAAAAATTCTTATAATACAGTTACCTAATAGATTTTCCTCAAACGGTCTAGCTACAGAGATGCTGCCAATATTACCTATATCTCTTCTCTAAATAAGGCGAATTTTTGCTTAATTGAAATATATATATATATATATATATATATATATATATATATATATATATAAATACCTAGGTCATTGGTCATCAGGCTATAGTGGCATCATCTCTCTATCTAGACCATTTAAAGGAAAATCTATAAGGTAACTGTATAAAAAGAATTTCTAGAATTCAGTATCAAAATACTGATTACTAAAAGATATTTTTATACAATTGCGTCACCGCGCTTTTTGATTAATTTATTCTCATTTATGACGAAATTTAAGTGATTATTAATATAGTGGCAACGAGGGTGTATTAAGCTATTCTCCTTAAATTTAAAGGTAAATGTGCAAATATTCTTACAAACATTTTGTCTGTTATAGTATCTGTTCTGGGATGGCGTGATGCGAATGTTTTCGGCACCCACAACACAGGTCTTTGGACTTAGTTTAAGGCTTTGAATATTTTTTGCTTAGCATTTAAACTCTATCTCACCTAATGAAAAGTGTCGATTGCGGTCGAAGATATAGCAAGCTTGCCGAGAAGATAATTCTTGTAAATTCACTGTAGACTTTAGGACTCCCAGATTATACCGATCAGGGACCAAATACGCGGGCATTGAGTTCCACTTCGCCATACAGATAATAAAAGTAGAAGCGAATCGTTTCAAGCGCACAGGAGGTATGTCAACCATAAACGGATGACGCTTGATATAAGAGTTTGTTTTCTTGTTAGAGATGGTAAAAGAGGCATGGCAGAATTAGCTCAAGTAATTCCTCCACACTCTACTTAGTCTTGTTGTATCGTAAAATCTGTCGCTATAAAAATTATATCCTTCAGAGCCGGTCATTTTAGGCCTAGCGTGTTTACCACCCTCGACTACAGTATCACTTACCATCAGGTAAGATATCAGTGATAAATAAAAATCTTGATAATTGTTTAGGATCTGCTACGATCCTTATTTGACGTACTACGACGTACACACTTGAGGCAATAATGTTTTTCGAATTTCACAGTTGCCGACTCTACCAACATCAAAACAGTATGGTGTAACTAAATAGCTAGTCTGCCTGACTAGATTCCGCGAAAATTCATTCGACGTGCATGCCGTAATCATTGATCATTCGTAGATTACGAAATGTTAGGTACCTACTATTTGTAAGAACATATAATTGCCAATATTGGGGTAAGACCCAATGGTATGGAATTGCTGGAGGTCAATTAATTTCACTGAGTTTCAAATGAGATGCAGTCAAAGAGTTATTACAAGAGAATATTATTATTTTTTAGTATATCATTATTGGTGGGTACAAAAAATCCGAGTAATTTAAATAAATAACGAATACAATATGTTAGGTAATATCTACATGAATTTATTAACGTATCGCTACCTATGAATATATCGCTCTGCTAAAAGTTTACCCACTATCAAACTTGATGAAAATGAAGGGAAATTTGTGTTTCTGGTTCTGGCTGATTCTTGATATATTATTGTTAAAACTATCGCGAATCGTATTCATGTTGATTTAGTTCCGGCTGTACTCACGTTATGCTTAATTTAGCAAAACGTGAGTCCGTAACTAAATCAACATGATTCTTGAAGATCAATAACTGTTTTCGTTTTGCTTTTCATTAAAAGAAGACACAATTTTACAAATCATTATTTTGATAAACTTTAGATAGAGGCTTAGTTTTGTTAAGAGATTTAATTAAAGCATAACCAAAGCGGACGGCATAAAAACAGGAGTCCATACAGGGAGACGATAAAGGCTGTGAATAATGATGATTATATTAAAGTAATATTGTAATAATATTTTCCTATACTGTTATAACTCTGTATCCTGTTCTTAGAAAAGCATTTATATTTATGTTCTTGTTAAGTCTTATTACTAAGAATATTTTGATATTTTTTATTGATAGCTGCTTAGCACTTGAGCTCGAATCTTCAAGTATTGTTATATCAGTTTTTCCTTGATTTGTTTTAAGTGTTGACAACCGAATATGCTTGGTTACCATGTTGTAAGATTTCGTAAATCTGCAGTAGGTATCGCATTTTTATAGCTTCACCTTTAATATTTGTCCTCGTATGTTTGTGAACACGCATACATTGCAACTAGGTTTTTGCCTACTTGTTATTTCTCGTTATTGGTTCTGCCAATTCATGTCATTGAACAATATTAATTATTGAGATACTAGACTGTCATACGGGTCTGTTATACTTTCGTGTATCGGTATTCTATCGTTTGCATTTTGGAGAGTGTGCGTAGGAATTATACGAGTTATATGTTCTACCATCTAACAACGAGACAAACTGTCAAACGTCATCCATATAATATGGTTGACATACCTCCAGTTCACTCGAAGCGTTTCGCTTCTACGTTTATCATCCGTACAGTAATATACATATTGAATCTAAAAAAAAATACCGAAAATATTGTAACTGCATCTAATATATTGTCAACGGTTCTATGTGATGTGGCTTATCAATATCTAATGTTTATAGAACAAACCACAAATATTAGCATTGCAATTCAGAGAGGCAATGCAGCCAGCATGATGGAAACGCTACCCACTGGTAGTGGGCTTGAGCACTTGAGTTACCTATAGACTCGATGTCTTGTAGGTAACTTGGTTCTTTGCTGTATATAGTTTAGTTTTAGGTAATATAGGCAATTGGCCCGTAGATTATGAGTATCTTATCTTATAATATCTTATTAATATTTAAGTTTTATTTGTTTATATATTTATTTATATATATATATATATATATATGTGTGTATATTTATGTAATTGTTTAAGTAGGTATACAATATAATATGTATAAATATAATATATTATATTTATGTATTTCTTACATATTTGGTATTTACAACGTTATTTATTATTTTTTATATATAATTTGTTTAGAACTGTAGTACACCACAGTCCCAAAATTATTTTGCTATCTCCTCTCCATCCAAAGGTTGTCTGGAAGAGATCGCTTTAAGCGATAAGACCGCCCATTGTACTAGCCTAAGTTATTTTGAATGTAATTGTTTGCTGTTATTTTCTTTTTTAATTGGTGTACAATAAAGAGTTCATCTATCTATCTATCAATCTTTGTCACTTATTATAAAACAAATGACCACAATTGATATAAAGTTTATATTAGCATTCAATTTACCATAGCGATAGCGACAATCATTGACTCAATGATGAACATTTGAGAAAATAATGCATACCTATTATTACATGGACACAATTGTTCTACTTCAAATTTTTTAGAACATTCAATATTCACAGATTTGTAAAACCTAAATTAAAAATAAAGGTAAAAACAAATTTAAAAAAAATAAAATCGCTATAAGTTATTGTGCTATAATGTCTTTAGCAAATAGCCTAAGATGTCCTTACATATATATACTTATAATATAATTGTAACAGGCCGCGGTCTGTACATTAAAGATATTTAAGAAAAACGGATATAGGGGGTCTTCATTAGAGCAACAGAAGCCAAAACAACCATTTTTAGAATTCTTGTCTGTCTGTCTGGATAATCGGGCATCACGCAAAAACCACTGCACGTAATTGAATGCTGTTTTCATCTATGTGTTACTGCAGGTCTAACCTAAAATAAAGGCTCCAATTTACCGCACTGTCTGTCTGTCTGGTTGTTTGTACGCGCGTCACACAAAAACTACTAAATGGAATTGAATACTGTTTTCATCGATTTATAGCAATGCTACAGGTATATCTTAAAATATAGGCTCTATTTTACCGCAGAAAAATATCTTATTCCAATTGCTTTCAATTTTATATTTAACTAGGGGAAATTGCCTATATTTCCTAAAACTATACATATTTACGGCAAAGACCTAAGTTACCTACAAGCAAGGCAGCGAGCTTATAGGTAATTCAAGTGCTCAAGCCTACTACTAGTGATTAATGACGAATTTTCATTTGAGTATTCTATTAATTTAACGAAAATTATTAAATATTGCAATCGAAATAGAGTCATGGTGAAAAAAACATTTTAACTGGGTTCGATTCCCGGCAGGAGCAAAAATTCCTTCACAAGGGATATTTGTGCTTCTGGTTCTGGGTGTAATGTGTGTGTGTGATGTGAATGTTTCCGGCACCCACGATACAAGTCTTTGAACTTAGTGTGGGGCTGTGAGTGTGAATGCGTTTGTTATTGTTTTTTTTTTTTAAATATAAAAAGACAAGTAAAGTCAGATACTCTAATTTTGTAAAGTACACTTATCTAATAATTTAACATTAATTATATGTCCACATTCAAACATTCAATTTGAAACATCGAAATGTTTCTGAGGAAGATTGCGGGCAGTACAAAGAAAATTAAAAGTATTCTAGGCTATCTTCAAAGGGTACTTCATATGGAAGTACCCTTTGAAGATTTTTTACTTCAATCTTCAACCATGAATAAAAACTACCAAGTAGAAGAGAATATCATTAATTCAATTACTATAAATAACCTTTTCTAGGTTTGGAGGTCATTGACACGCTATCAGAACTAAATAGAGCGTGAATCAGGTTGTCGTAATAGTTATACAACCTCTAAGTGGCTATTCTATTCAAATGATTTTACAGTACGTGGCTAAAAATTAAACACGCTGATTTTTAACAGCATCTACACAACTAGTACATCGCACAATATTAGTTGTTCTGATGATTTCTGTATTTGTTGTTCAACTAAAGAATATAACGGATAATATGCGTATAGTATCCTTTAGTTGAACAACTTAACAAGTTTAAGTTTTAAATATGAAGCCGATTTTTTAGATAGACCTCGGGACAAAATAGGTCTAAAAACAGTTACTTTGGTTGCCTACCAAATTGCTATTTTGCCATGTAGATTTTTTCTAAAACCGATTTCGCACTTTACTTGAAAAGCTCTTTTCAACGATACAGGGTATATGAAAAAAAAATGTGCTGCCCCACTTTCATGTATGAGTGCTCCCTTAATATTTTCATTTATAAAGTTTTAATTGTCATTTTTTACTTTTATGGTTTATACGATAAATGCCTCTGACAGACAGACGGACGGACGGAAGAACAAATTGCCTAATCACCCAAGTCAACTTAGAGATCTCGCTTCGCTCGATCAATAAGCGTCATATACCTACATAATAATAGCTAGCTCAAATTATACGCTTATTGATATGGGTCTTACTACGCCAAAAATATACTCGTTAACTCGTTATAAACATTTCGATGTCCCCCTCGTTGTCATCGGGGTAACAGACAGACTATTTTCCCTGTTTTTCTCCCTAGGGGGACACATTAGCGAGACAGAAACGAATAACAAGGTTTTCCAAGCATTTTGGAAGTTATTTTTATATCGGTCACTTAAAATAACAAGCAGGTCGGGGACATTTCCTCAACGGGAGGCAACGTGATTTGAATATATTTTCAAATTTGCACGTAATACAATTTTTACATTTTCTACAATGCTTTCAATCCAGGAGCGTATCGGAGCAATTTGTATGAAGCATTGCGTCTCTAATGCGCGACATCGTCATTACCTCCACTAGACACTAGTTATTACACCTTTGAGCTTTAACTTTCCTTTCTGGAATTTGTAATGTTATGTAACAAAAAATCAATTGGCTATAGCATCTACCTAGCGGTTAGCGCTTTAAATGTTAAACAAGAATTTAGAAAAAATCATCATATTGTATATTGCAATCTCTAATACTCATTTGGTGTTATTTACAGTTCATTAGAGATCCTGTCGGGCACAACAATATTATAATTTTATTATTGTATTAAGTACACGTAGTGTGTATACATACGTATGGATATTATTATATATTATTAATATGTTGTTATCTACTATTTATGTATTACATTTATTTATTGCATACATACGTTATATTTAAATTGTTTATAATGCATGTGTAGCGTAATTCATCAGAGAACACCACCGACCGCAAAATATGTCTACTATTAATCTCCTGTCCATCCAAAAGTTGCCTGTAATAAATTGCTTAATATGATAAGGCGTTGTATAACAATTATTATTTTTAGTTTTTATTTTATTGTCATGTTACTTAACCATATTTTTGGTGTTCAATAGAGAAATATTGTATTGTAATATTAGAGCAGAAGAGGACGTCTTATTTATTTTTGTACACATATTAAATTTTATAATAATAATCGTTCATTATTGAGTTACGTACTTATCCGTACAAAACTGATTCATTTATATGCTATATTTTCGGGCAGTTAGTGTACAATCAAAAGCGCGGTGGTTTTACAGGTAATCATTATGTCCGAAAGCGAAAGGTATAATTTTGACATTATGCAGCCTACGTCATTGAAACAAAGGACTGTTTACATTCACTAAGGAACTTACATAGTTACGATTGGTATCAGTCCAAGTATTAAAAAACAGATGCCTACAACGAGTCAATTATGCCTTATCAAGATGAGTAGTAATAAGCCCGTAATATGATTATTTCCTTCGGAGTTAATATATATTTTTTCTTTATTTCCTGATCGGTATAATCTAGGAGTCTTCAAGTCAAGAGTATATGGGTATCTCCTAGGCAAGCATTCTACATTAACTTTCCATCAGGTCGAATGCTTGACTATCGAGCATAAAAAACAAATGTTAGTAAAAACATATTTTTACACAAAAGCATAAACATTTTCATTTGAGCGTGATGCTCATTTATAAAGTATACTAATGATTATTACTAATAATAAAAACATATGAGGTATTGACTGATCACTAAAACATAGACCTAACTCTTCAAGTAAGACACAAACAAGACACTGAGAGAGCTTCCAAGAAACTGGTCACGCATGCAAGTGCAAGCAATCACGGAAAACACGTCCTGCCGAATAATAAAAGTGTGGAATATGTTATCGGAGACAGTCATTAGTGCTCATAAGAATATGCTTGTAAAAAAATTTTAAGTGAACTACACGCATCAGCTTAAAATTGCTAAATAAATTCCACGTCCGATTTCCAACTTCCAAATATGTACATAATAATATGAGGATCTAACCAGAAGGAAAGTAAATCAACGTGTACCTGAAAAAAATGTATATCATAATCATTTACAGTAATGCTATTATTGTGAACATACCTCAATCTTTTTTTCTTCAACTTTTCCATCTACGATCTCATTGGGCTATATTTCCGAAAACTAAACTAAAACTGTATATATCAATCTATACAGCATAGACCTAACTGTGAGTGTGAGTTTGAACGCGTTTATGTTTACTCATTTATAAGGAAGTCTATAAATTCAAAATTTAAAATCGTTTATTCACATGGTCCACAAAGAGGCACTCATGAAAGTTACTTGACTCTACTTCCAGAATCACAAAATTACAGTCATCTCTAGAAGAACCTGGCAAGAAACTCGGCGGCGCATGTTTCTCTTTTTTTAACACTCTTAAACACTAATACAGGAATTATATCAACCTAGGTATATCTATATTATGTAGTCGCCAGAAAGCGCTTGGGCAGTTAAATCCATGCATCGTTTTATAATATATAATATTTACGTTGCCGGCTATTCACTCAGGACACATTTAAATGTAGAGTTCTAAATTACATCTTCAATTGACAGTATCGCGGCCATATATCATCTAGATAGACACGTTAAGTGAGTAATTAATAAACACAATGCAGTCAAACACGCAGCAGTGTCATGCGGGTGCGTGTCCCGACTGTCAAGTTCTACGAGGGATTGTTGAGGCTGCGCCGGCGCACCTCCGCAGTCGAGCCTTAGGCGTTCGCCAGTCACTTGCCTCTGTGTCTCCTTGCGCGTTTCTAGTGAAAATATATTTGAATGGGTAACAAAAAGCTAGTGAAAAATCAAACACGTGTTGTAAAAAAACTGTAAGTAAATTCGAAACTTTTTGTTTGTGTACTTTTGTAACACTTAACACATTTTTTAATTTAATTTAGAAATATCTTAATGAACTTTAAAGTAATTTAATTGAAAATATGTCTATAAAACGCTTCCTTTTCATTAAACCGTAGGTACACGATGCACATTAACATTTGTGAGATATAGATAAACTCTTTATTGAACACCTTAACAAATACATGTCAAGGAATAATAATCTAGAAATTAAGTGTAACAACAGGCCGTCTTATCGCTAAAAGCGATCTCTTCCAGAGAACCTTTGGATGGAGAGGAGTAAAGCAATGAAATTGGTATTGATATAGTTGTATACAGTTTACAACTTTGCTTGCATATTCGTATTTTTTAATTGGAATAGATAAATGCATTATGCAAATGTTTTCCGGTTTATGAATCGACGCAGATACATATAACGTAATGACCAATACGTGATCAGGATGTAAGGACAAAACAGAAAAAGTATAGATTTTAATAGCATTTGGCCAGCTATATTATATTATAACTAGTCGTGCCCCGCGGCTTCATCCACTGGGGAGTTTATCAAGCTAAAAAGTAGCTTATGTGGTAATGCTAAGCAAAAGCTATGTACATTCAACCAAACCAGTTTAGCTGGCAAAACATATTGAGAGCAGCTTTATTTTTTTAATTATCTACAAATTTTTTTTAAGTTTTAGACTTGTGACATTTGAATTTTTAAGTATGTTAGTTTTTGAGTAGTAATTTCTAATTTCCTTTAATTACTAATTACCATTAATTTTACTACTCAGATACAATTTGCATCACTTTCACATTATTAACTTCATAAATAAAAATCTTTCCACATGAATTTTCATTCCCCATTGCACCACCTTAATGCACTCTTGTTAAAAAATGTTGATAACATATTTTTTATTTTTGATGAAACTATTCAAATACAATTTCCATCAGTGTTACTTCATAAATAATGTACTTTCTAGATTAATAATATTGTGAAATTTTGTTAACTTCGTTTTTAATTGTTATTGTAAACAACGAAAAACCTGTTGCTTTCGTAGTCACAACAACATTGAGTATTTTACTTTACTCATACAATATTTGCATATTTATTACGGTTGCTTTTGTTCAAATTTTACATAAAAGGCAAATTATTTACTGGCAATATAACTACCCAGAGCAATAACTGGGCAAATATTTATGATCCTTGTTTACCAAAAACTTTGCTATATTTACGTAATATTTGTTATAAAACAAATTTACAAATATTATAATATAATTTTATAAAAAAAATAAACAAATTTGATCAATCTGAATTAAATTAACTTAGGTTGTTGTCGTTCAATATAATCTCTATAATTGTAGAGAAAAAATCAATAATTCTCTTCGTACGTTATTGCTTGCTTGTCGTACGCATGGACTAATACTGGGCAGTCCAGTGTCAGTCAAAATTCTAATCACGTGTTACTTTAAAATGTATTTATGCACACTTCTATCTCTTTAAAAGAACAAAAGTACGACAAGGTGTGGACTCAAATTAAGTCAAACATTATGATTCGCATCGGTTTTGACGCACACCATATGTTTACATACTTTACAATTTAACACGTATTTCATTGTACATACATACTATAAAATCGTATATATTTCATTGTTGTGTATTCCTCGGCACTTGATCAAAGATTAACTTGGCAAGACTTGTAATTAAGGACGTTTATGCAACGTAATCACAAAACACTTGTTTTAAGTAGAGTAGGTAGTTAATTATCCTAAAAGTCGAGATAAACTTATTGCGGTGATAATTATGGGGCAGTAGAACTGCCTGTTGGCTAAGTTCGAGTGTTTGCCTTTTATCGGGTTCGATTCCCGGCGGGAACATAAGTTTTATCCTCAAGGAAAACTTGTGTTTCTGGTTCTGGTTGTGATTGTGTGTGTGATGTGAATGTTTCCGGCACCCACGACACAAGTCATCAAACTTAGTGTGGGGCTGTGAGTGTGAGAGCGAGCGTGAGAGCGTAGTAGAATAAATATTCTTCCAGTTGGACCACGAAGTTTGATAAGTGCAGTTTTTTCAATTATAATAATGAGGAATAAATTTTTTTTATTATTTAATGGAAAAATAACAGCTAGGTACATGAAATAATACATATCTATTTTACTAAAGACCAATTAAAAGTTTTCTGATAAGTTAACTAATTAGCATAAAACACACATAAAATATAAATGTAAAATTAAGTAAAAGTATGTTAGTCAATAATACTATTTCTTAAAAGCAAGAGTACAATACAAACTGCATTACATCATCGGATAAGACAAAAATGTTAATGCGATAAATTTTGTTGAGAAATAATAATTATTTGAAAGGAGAAAAATAACAATCGTTGTAAATCCGCTTAAGCTTAGACGCCCGGGTAACAAACACTTCTAAATCTATTTACAAGATGTTATTTTACAATAAATCATAATAAATAATAAATACAAGCTGTAAAAATCATCGAAAATCTTATCAAACTTCTAGCCATTCTCCGCAGCTTTGCCCGCGTTTATCAAGTTAAACAGTAGCCTATGTGTTAATCCTAGATATAGGCTATGTACATTCCAAATTTACCCCAAATCCGTTATGCCGTTACATCGTGAAGAGAAAACAAACATTCTTACACACTTAAACACAAACATTCGGATTTTTAATGTTAGTTTCATTGCAAACCTCCAATCTCTAGACTCTAGAGAGAGACATATAGAGATCGGAGAGAATATTATCAGGATTGAGCCTCTGAACTTAAAGTTATTTATTTTATATCTGACTAGCCTTGCCCCGCTTCTTCGCCCGCGTATATATAGTTAAAAAGTAGCCTACGTGCTAATTTCGGGTAGAAGCTATGTACATTCCGAATTTCATCCAAATCCGTTCAGCCGTTACAGCATAAACAAACATTTACACACAAACTTTCAGATTTATAATACTAGTGTGATTGCTATAATATCCTTTAGCAGATCTTATTTGATGTTTCTGTATTCAAGGCTGTTTACGAAAAGGAAAGAAACTTCAAAACCAGTTTTATATACTGTATTTAGTGAAGAAGTAGAACTCGACATATTCAGGTAAATGCAATGCGATTATTGCATTAACTTACCATGTTACATTTATGTTTTTTTAATAATTTCCCCACTTGGTTTAACGTCCAATAAATAATCAGTATGTATTCTTATTCACTATATTCTAAATTGGAAAGCAACAATGTCTCAAATTAGCTATTTATTTCCCCAGTATATGTTTATTGTTGGTGAACACTTTGTAACAGTTGGCTCTACCAGCTTTACGAGCAGTGGGAACACAGGCAACAAACCGATATTATTGAACAAGTAGTCGTATATTATTTATATAAATTACTGTAGATATTACGCACTCAAGTACAATTTATCTACAGTTTGAATTATAATAATTATATTGTAAGAAAATATAACTTTTTAAAATAGGTTTTCTACGAAGATAGCAAAGAAATCTTCTGTTGATAAAATGTGGGGCTGGGATCCTGTGTTAATTACATTAGTAATATCTTACATTAAAAAATACGGAAAATAGTTTAACAATATTAGTATTTTATATAACTTCGGTATACGCTATATTTATATAAATACGATGACGACCCAGTTGGCAGCTTCCCATGGGAGATTTGTGCTTTTGACTCTTGAGTGTGATCGTGTGTGTGTGAAATGTAAATTATTCCAGTACTTACGATACAAATCTTTGAACTTAGTGTGGGTGTGAATGCGTTTGTTTGTTTGATAAAATGTTAAGTTAGCTATTACCATTCTGTAATATACAGAGTTAATGGTAGTCTTTCCAACATTTCCTTTTAATTTCAATTAAAAGGATAAAAAAAACCATAATAGCTACTTCTAATTAAACAATTTACTGTATATTATCTATTTCCTCTGTGAGTGTTGTATTCTTGCCTACAGATGATATATATCTGCTGGACAGCAAGCAGCTCTTCTAATTGTAACACATTAAATGCCAAATAAGGAAATCTATAAACAACATGATGTTGATTACGAGTTATTGCTAGCCTTTCTCATACAAAAAACATAAAAAAAGTCGTCGTTATATACCAAATGGTGATTTAACATCTGGTCATCAGGTGACTACAAGAAAATAGTGAGTAAACAATGAAGTATATATTTTTAAATCGATTCAATAATCTTCTAATGGAAGAATTACGTCCCATCGAGCGTATATAAAATATATTTATATCAATGCGATTTAGGATATCTTTCTCTAGGAAAAAAGTTACCCCTCTATACCTTATATATACATATACTTCTTCCTAACCATTTGGGTACTCGGTCTAAATTTAGGAAATTAGATTATACCTCAGCACTTTATACTCTACCCAGCATAGTTAGTAAGTTATTAAGTATGCTCAACAAGCTTTACACTACATTACACTTCACTATTTTTAAGTGTCGTAACATATTATGTATATTATATAAGCGTTTGCGTTTATTTTATTGGAGAGGTTAAGGAACTATATATAGCAGATGAGGTACATAACGAAATGGACGTCTTTAAATGACTTCCAAACAAGTTCTTGACAAAAATATTATAATACTAGCTGATCCGCCCGTGTGGACTATTTACAAACGATTTCTTTTTATGAATATATTTATTTATACTTTATCACCTTTAAAATATGTCAAAACCAAAATTTGGGTTACGTTCTCGAGTTTTTGTGAGACTAACAAACGTCAATTGATTTTTTATATATATATATATAGATTAATCATCGCATCCTTGACAACTTCTCCAACTTTAAAATTGTATATGTAGTAACATTGAATCCATCGCTCAACCTACTGGTGGGTGTATAGGTAACATGCATTCCCTCGTCCCACTATACGTACGTTTAACCGGTGTATGCACTGGGAATGACCCCTAATTGAGAAGAGAAGGTGTCTATCATAAACGCACGTGGTCAGACCACGAATTTGCGCAACTAGCACCTGTTCAACTTGACCCAATGCAACCGATATTTAGCTATCAGAGGATCGCATGAAATACTAATGGTCAGATTATGGTAATTTTGTTAGGTGGCTGGCGTATACTCATCGAGAGCTCATCGATTATATTTTTAATTGACTTCATTGAGAAGTTTCTCAAGAATAGAAAAGAAGGCACTTTATTGTGGAAAGTAAATATATATATTTGTTATACTGTGTATATTTTATTTAAGTTTGTATAGTTCATTTTGTTCAATTTCATGTATGTAATATTTCACATTACCTAAATGAAATTGAATCATTTAAATAACTTGTTATTTTTGACTATGCAACTTTATATAGAATTTTAGTTAGACTACAATAATTGTAATATAAGTTATTGAATCTTCCTATACTCCTGCCAATTTTCATTACACCTATACTCGCGCACGGTCTCGTAGACCGAAAGTTTGGAATCCTATTAATTTCTGTTTTTAAAAATAAAACCTAAATATTATTTTTCTTAAAGCTTAAGACCTTACCATTTCTGAGAAAATAAATATATATGAAAAGATGTTTCATCGGTCACACAGAACAACGCGCGAGTATAGGAAGGTTAATGTATAGTTTAATCAAGTTATATATAAGTAGGTTTATTCTTTTATTATTTGTAGTTGATATTGCATGAGTATAAAGCATTATATTTAAGATGCTGCTTTACCAACGTCAATGCGAGCACCTTTTTTAACCACAGCTTATTCCTCTAACACTTTCCACATGAAGGTGCTTATATAATAGCCGTCACGCAAGGTAGTCTTGGACTATTTGTGGTTTTATTACAATTTCGTGATTTCAAAAAAATCAACAAGCTAAAGAAGTCATTCGTCTCGTAAATGTACGTACCTATATGTTGTAATAACTTTCACAGTGTTTTCTGATATAAATTTTATTTTTAAAAAATATTTAACATATATTTTTTAAAATGTTATGAATATTCTTACTGTTATAAATGACTTTTTCTCCATATAGTACTGAATTTCAGCAAATATTTTTCATTTCAGGTTTTGTTATGAATGTCAAGTAATACGGTAACAAATTAACGCGTTTTAGGAGACATTCTGGTATCACTCCCTTAATATATAATATAAACATCAATGTTTGTTTGTTTATTATTCCATGCGCTGCCATGCCGTTCATCCGAAAATTTTCAACTTATTGCTTGGACATGCGCTAAGGTTGTATTCATAGTACAATTAAGTCACAGTATTTACCGGGCAAAGCTGGACGGGTTAGCTATTAAAGTAGTCAATAAATAAATAATAAATTCTAGAAAGTTTTTCAATATTGTCGTTCGAAGGACTCGATAAAATGTATTATGAGTTGCTCCTACAAACTAATGGTATAAGATTATACCATTAGTTTGTACCTCCCAGATGGGAGGCTTCAAGTAAAGTGTGAATACGTATCCTCTTAGCAAGCATGCTACATCTTCGGCTGCATCATTGCTTTCTCTCGTTGGAGATAGTTGTCAAATGCTTGCCTCTCTCTCTCTCTCTGATCGATCCTTCATGACTGAAGATCGCGATCATCGCGTCCAGTCGTAAATGAGGTGCCTCCATCTGTTTCTGTCTGAAGCCATTCGGACTACAGTCTCAAGCTTGCTTAAAATTAAGCATTAAAAGAATAACATTTATTTATTTAATAGTTTAGCACAAAATACTGTACCAGGAATAGCTTAATGTTATGAAGCATTATCTACCGTGTAAGAAAAGTGTTTGGGCGTGCAGCTAAAAGATATGCGCACATAAAAAAAAATAGATTAAATAATTTGAAAAATAAATAAAGAATAAAATATATATTTAAATAAATACAACATACAACTTACATATTTATGTATAGTAACTAATACATAATCAAAATATATAAGATATAAATTTATTGCTATTCTGGAACTTGTTCGCTGGCATACATACGACGACATAAAATTGTCAGTTCTCCTAACACTTACATACTTGTACTTTTAGGTGAAGTGTCTCTTTAGTTTTCCATTACAAAGAGTCTTAATAAATGTTTAACTGCTTCGGAACACCTGTAAAGTAAGGAGTACTATGACCGACCGTGCATAATTTCCTTAATTTGCATAGAACGTAAAAGACTTTAAATAGGAACACGATATGGATATTTGCACAAACACTAGTCGTTACCAATTTAAAAATGCATTTTTTAAAATAATTAGGTAGTCGGATGAATTAAATTGGGCTAAATTGTAATCATTTGCTTCGACAGATGAAAATGAAATAATAAACTTCTTTTAATCACCTTTATAATTAACCGCAATATTTAACCTAAATAATAAATCACTATGCCGCGTACCGCGTAACGACTATCGATACTTTATGTTTAGCAAAACTGAGCGTGGGGAACGGATAAACATACATGCATGTCAAAATCAAAATGTATTTATTTGTCAGAGTATGCTAAGTAATTAATAGTAGGACATAGTATTAGTTTCACATACTCTATCGTTTCCAGTGTACAAATATTGAAATGTAGACAACAAATAAGTAACATTACAAATAATAGAATAAATTTTGGAATATTGAATAAAAATTAGTATATAAGTCAGAATATCATGTCAATAGAGAATATAATAAAAATTATGGTGAGATATCAAATAAGTTAGTAAAATTAATAATTAAGAATGTCGGTTGAATGTATAAAATTAAAATATTATATTACCAATTATCATGTTATTCCAATTTGTCATCCATAAATATTAATATACTCCTAAAATTATAAGAATTTGTTTTTGTAGGTCTTGCAGAGTAATCTCCGAGCTACTTACCAATACTGCCATAAATAGTGTCACATTAGACATATATACATGCAGTTTATATGTAATAGAGTACAGTCGTAGTTCACCATACAATACACAGTACAGCTATAGGTATGTTACCAGCCCATAATAGCCAAGGATACATAAAAAAACAGGGGTTTTCGAGCCTTTTAGTGTCAAAATCCCCTTTAGAGCTGCAAATTTAGGTTATAGAGGATTTTAACGCAACAAAACTCAAAATCCCCTTTAAAGGGGATTTCTAAAGGGGATTTTGTCACTAATCCACAAACACCAAGTGGTCTTCCGCCAGCTGTATTTAAGAACCATAGTAAAAATAATGACAAGCTCTTGATATGCAGTCATGTTACTCAGCTGTTTCCATTGTGACAGCGTATATGATATAACAATGCAATCTAACTAATCACAGAAATTGTAGAAATCCAAAAGTTTGTGATCGTGTATCCATGCAACGGCACAATGTATTAAATTTAGTATAGACTTATATAATAGCGTATACCCAAGATTAATTGGCTATTTTTTAATTTGATTATTATGTTTACGTTCTTGGAGGGATATTAAGAAATAATAAAAGTATGTAATAAAAGAAATTAGTTTTAAAAACAGTTCAACTATTTTATGCACGCGGGTGAAACAGTGAAAGCACGCTAACATATAATGAAAGCGTTATTAAGTAATTGGTTCTCATTAATGTATTCTTACTTCTATGCCATCAGCTACATAAAGAATCAAATTGGCATTATCTACAAAACAGTGGACAGCTAAACAGATGTTTAGAGACAGCTTAATTTAATTAGGTCAAAAGTACCCGCAACCAGAGAGCATGTAAGAAAACACCTCTGAATGTAGGAGATGTGAGAGATGTATGTCAGGATCGTAGCAGGTGGAATATGTGGTCTCTGCCTACAACCTAGGAAAGAGGCGTGACTAATGTATGTATGTAATTTTTTAATGACAGACACATGTTGACGAACTAGTTGGCGCAGTGGACTGGTCTCCGCCCTATGCACCACGGGTCCTGGGCTCTTTTCCCGGCAGGAGCACAAACTCTTTCCCAAGGGATATTTGTAGGTTCTGGGTGTATTTGTGTATGTGATGCATGTTTCCGGCACCCACGATACAAGTCTTTGAACATTGTGTGGGGCTGTGAGAGTGAATGCGTTTGTTTTGTTTAATTGTTACTTTTTACAATAGCTATTATAGCTCTGATAAAATTTTCTTACGGAATTATCCTCAAGGTAGCCATTCCTATTTGAATCCAAAGGACGAAACCGGAAATCATTACAATGTCTGTTTATGATGGTGTTGGCCTCTCTTTTGGATGTAAAAGGAGCACGAGGAAAATAAAAATAACGATACAAAACAAAGTTTTAACAAAGCTGGCGCACGCCTATACAACTAAATAGCAATTTTATGAATTACCAGCCGTTCCCCGCGGCTTCGCCCGCTATTATTAAGTTAAAAATGTGTTAATCCTAGATATAATATATGTACATTCCATATTTCATTCAAATCCGCTTAGCCGTTAAAGCGTGAAGAGGGAACAAACTTACACACTTGCACACAAACTTTCGGATTTATAATATAAGTAGGATTATTTATTTTATTAAATGCTGGAACATCTGCAATAATAACACATATTCTATGTAAATGTTAGCTATCTATTGTGGTTGAAATTAGAAGTCTTTCAATGTTTGAATGAACAGGCGCTTAGACGGCTTAGGCAGCGTACCTAATAAATACCATTTATACCCACAACACAAACAAAAAAGCTTTCAAACTCACAGCGTCACACTATGTTCGATGACTTGTGTCGTGGTCGCCGGAAACATTCACATCACACCACACAGCCAGAAGCAGAAACACAAATTTTCCTTGGGGATAAAACTTTTGTTCCTGGAATCGAACCCGATACCCCTACTTAGAAGGCGAACGCTCACCCAAATAAGCCAACGGGCAGTTCAGATATTATCGTGCATTCTAAGAAGGTAAAGAATAGATTTAAGTTTGATTTATGACACTAGGCATGTAAGAATATAATATAAGCTAAGTTCTTAACCAATTTTTAAAAAGAGAGCGGCTATATTTTTTTCTTTTTGTATGTTTTCACATATCTTTGGCATACGCAAACCAATTTGAATATTTTGTTTGAGAGAGTCGATAACCACATTACACATATGGTATACGGTCGATGTTATCTGTTCATTTGGGACCATAAAAATGAAGGGGTCCAAAACAAGCGGTGAAGTCGGTTTTTATTGAGCAAACTGATAAACGCGGACATCACATAAGTGGAAATCTCAGTAATTGTAATAAAACAATGTAATTATTTTACATACAAATATACATAAAAATATGATTTTAGTGTAATATTTTACTAAAAACGCCGTTATCTAAATAGGTATATAAAATTCCGAGTGTCTACAATGTAAAAAGAATGTTAATCATAATAACTTTTTGCCGTTTACTCTACACAAACTTACCAAGGTTAAAATAAATGTACGTAGGAATGTTTAATTTAGCATGCATTAACTACTTTGTGATAAGTGAACTTATATGAATTAGCATCGTAAAGTTAGTAATTTTGTATTCTGAAATTATTATAGCCGTTTGTTATCAAAGTAAAACATAGAATAAATGTTGATTAATTATATGAATGAATAAATTGTTTTATAGTTTATATGTACTTGTACTGTACTGTGCCTTGTTTTGCAGCTTCGCCCGCGTTTGGTAATAGCCTATGTGTTAGTCATAGGTATACGCTATATACATTCAAATTTGATCTAAATCAGCAGTTACAGCGTAAAAAGATATTAAACATACACATTTTACACACAAACTTTCGGCATTATAATTTTAATAAAATAAATAGTGACTGTACATTTTGGGGAGTGTAGACAGTGTAGATATTGTAGACATAACAGAATGTATGACCGTTCAGATCGGACTCCAATAATGCCCGTTGACTTAGTTGGGTGAGCGTTCGCCTTCTAAGCAGGGTATCGGGTTCGATTCCCGGCGGGAACACAAATTTTCTTCCCGAGGAAAATTTGTGTTTCTTGTTCTGGTTGTGATTGTATGTGTGATGTGAATGTTTCCGGCACCCACGACGCCAGTCTTCGAACATAGTGTGGGACTGTAAGTGTGAAAGCGGTTATGTTTATGTATATTGTCGAATGAATACATCCCAAACAAAACCGTACAAATATTTCATTATTAAATTGAACAAAACAACACAATGAATTAAATTGTCTTCAATGTTGCAATACGATTTATTGTTTGATCACGAAGCCCAATTCATCAAAGAATTGAAACTGCAAACAATATTTCTCAAAACACGGCAAAAGGACAAGAGATCATTGACCAGTAGCGTGACGTAGCAATTATAATTGTGCATTCACTGTCAAGTACCGAACTTAGGTAATTAATATTCAGCAATTCTCTAGCTGGGTTCAAGGAGCATCATTTGTTTCTCATGAACAAGTCAATTTACTAAAATAAAAAAACAAACAAACCCAAGTGTAAAAACTGAACTTACTTTTTTACACTTTTCGTTAACAAGATCAATTTATAAGATGCGATTATATAAGAATTTTATCAGAGCTTCTTACCTTAGTATAGATAATGAGAAAATGGTAAACCTTAGTATAGATAATGAGAAAATGACTAAAAAAAAAAAAAAAAAAAAAACCTAAAAAACTACTACCTACTTTTAAACCTAACCTAACCATCTTTAAATCATTGTAGATCTCAAATGATCATTTGAAATAAAAAATGGTTAAAAACACCTTAATATGATTTTAGAATACCTCGTACCCTATAATTAAATACGCCATATTGACTTTTTATTACAGTGATTGTAATCTTCACTATTTTATAATTCTGATCAGCAAAATGATGTACAAGAAAATGCTCACAAATTTTGAATTACCTACCTACCCTTACCTTGACTATCGCCGTTTCACTATGTTCGCAAGATGTATAAAATTGTACTACTCTAACGGACTTTATATACAAAGCGACCAGGGTGCGCGTCCCTTACGCGCCATACATTTTATCTTCACAGTTCCCGAGCCGCGCGCCTCAGGAAATTTGTTTATCAAGTCCCTAAATTAGGATTTATGTGAATACATAATAATACATACCTCCAGTCCCTCGAAGTGTTTCGCTTCTACGTTTGCCATTCGTACTGCGATGGAGATTATATGAAGGACCCATTGTCTTACTGTTAATGCTTTTTTAGTATAATTCATAGAACGCCAGTTTGTATATATATTTCTCGGCCAACAAACAACAAATCGGCCCACATGTTTGGTTTCTAAAATGCCACAAAGGAACATACATAGACTGATAAACACATAACTTTTTGGGTCGCAGTCGGGTAAAAAGGGGTTGAACTAACCACACGCTCCATGGGATTTTTTGCAAGCTTTTATTTAACTTTAGTTTAAGTCAAATATTGAATGCTAAATTAGAATCATTTCCTATTATCTCGGAGTTAAATTTTGTAGCATGCATGACCTGAATCGACTCCCAGGATTCGCTTCAGATATAAGATCTTTTAAACGGTCAACAGCATAGACACAACAGTTTGTGTCAGCCTTTGAAGTATCAATAAAGTTACTTAAAATCTTTAAAGTAAAATATAAATTAGGTATGTGTTGTTTATTTTAGAAACATCACTGAAATCAAGGTGGTTGTTTTTATGCATAGCTTAATAATAGACGCTATCGAAGATATTCCTATCCTCAATTATTTCTCTTGTTAATATAATCTTTGACATTATTTGACTATTGATCACGAAATAATTTATTTATTACGTTATTATTTCAAAATATATGGTTTAAAGCACCGAGATACAGAGCGCCACAAAAACACTAAGACATGAATGCTGAATATTGTGGAAAAAACCTTTATCGATATCAAGCATTCTTAGATAATAAACACAATGTTGTAGCAAAATATCAAATATTTACGATACTGTTTGACGGCACCTTAAAAATCCAGTTAGACTCGAACTTAAAAATACTTGTGTAGGTATTAAAATTAGCAATCCGGTATTACGACTAAATAATGCTATAAAAATGGAACTTAATACAGGATCTCGTTGTAAAGATTTATTTCAAATGTTTTATTAGTACCTACTTGTAATATACAACTTATAAGTAAGTCTTATCTATATATACTAGTCGTTCGCGCCGAACTAAGATCTCACGCCTACATTTTGTCTCATAGAGAAAATATTTTGAGGTTACTTGCTTATAACTTTTTATCTACAAAATAATTGTTTAATTTCTGTATTTTTTGTTCAAGAACAGGATATAACGGATATTATACGTAAGTTTCAATGTTCAGTGTGAAGTCGTTTTTGAGATAGACCTCGGAACAAAATAGGTCTAAAAATAGTGACTTTGGTGGCCTACCATATGGTTATTTTCCAACATAGATTTTTTAAACCGGATTCATACTCTTCTTGTCAAGCCCTTTTGAACGATACTACACAAGGGTAGATAAAAAAATAAAAAATATATTGCTCCCCACTTAGATACATATAATGGGTATTTTATTTAATTAATTAATTATATATATTAATTAATTTATATAATTATTAATGTCATTTCTGGCTTTGGGCCGTAGTTTTATTCTATGTGAAATTGAAGTCATTCGGTTATGTGGTTTAGATGCTAGATGCTTCTGACAGACGGACGGACGGACGGACAAAGTACTGAATGACCAAAGTCAATTTAGAGATCGCTTCTATCGCTTCGCTCGATCAATCTCGAGAAATTGAACCTCAATTTCCCTTCGTCATCGCATCACGCGTGAATGGATTGAACAATTTTCAAATATTTTTTTGTTTGTGTTAGTTATTGTTAGGAGAAGGTTCTTATGAAAGAAAATTTAATCCCGGAATTCCCGCGGTAAAACCGGGTAAAACCGCGGGGCGCTGCTAGTTATCATTTTAATAAAATTTGACCACAATGCACGCATTCATCTATCTATGTTTAGTCATCTCCTTTCTCATCACAAATGTTCATGTTTACGATAAACCTTAAAAACTTAATACGATCCGAGTTTAAAAGGAGTTTTGAAAAGAGCATTTTGTTTAAGAATATTGCATTAAATCGTCGAGCTAAAATTACGACGGTAATTTTCAGTACCTTCTCTCATTATTGTTATCTTTAGAGAGACAAACAAACACGTGCGCCTCGCATCACTCTATTTATAAAGATAAACACTCTTCAATAAATGGCATGTAATCCCACTTAGCTGTAAAGTATTTATAAGAATCATAACAAGGTAATAATTCATAAGGCCAGTAGGTCTATTCTGGTCGTCAAAATACGATTGTTCGAATTGATGCGACGTCGATACGACAGTCGTTTGGTTGAAATTTTAGTTGATTCGATGTTCATAACAAAAGAAAATCGTTCGATTTCGACGTCGATGTGTCGCCCGGAATAGAACCACTGGTTATTTGTGGTTACACAATCGTGATACAATTTTTTCTAAATAGATTTTTACTATTTATTGCTATAATTTACCCCAAAAATGGTAAATGGTAGATTCAAATCAAATCAATATAAAGTCGTTTATTCACATGGGCCAAAGAGGCACTCATGAAAGTTAATGACTCTACTGCCAGATTCGCAAAATTATAGCCATTTCGAGAAGAACCTGGCAAGATACTCGGCGGCGGTTTTTTAAATCATTCCTTAACTCTAATACATAATAATTATATTAACCTAGGTATATCTATATTATGAAGCCGCTAGAAAGCGCTTGTGCAGTTTGCCGCCATGCATCCTTATCATTAATGTAGTCAAACGTTTTGTAATAAGCTTTCTTAATTAAAGAATAATTCTGGTTGTGTTTGTGTGTGTGATGTGAATGTTTCCGGCACCCACGACACAAAGTCATTGAACTTAGTGTGGGTTTATGTTTATGTTTAAGTTCGAAACAAAAAAATACGATGTAAATGTTTCTACGACGCTGGTCCAATACTAATGGGTATGCGTGTATGTGAAGCGAAGAGTCTAGAATTTGATGAAATTAATAATCCACTAACCGCCTCGAATAATCTACTTGGACAACCTAGGGTCAAGAACTCGGATATCAGTAAATACAAGGCGTAAATGATGTGTTTTTGCTTTCAGGTAACTAAGTAACCAAGACTGCCGTGCCCCTATATACGCAATGATTCCACGATGGCGGAAAACAATATCGAAACGTATGTATAATATGTAGTAATAAAACTTATTTAAGTTCACCCGTTTTATAGATAATTAAACGCAAGCAAAGCTTAAAAAACCGACTTCACCGCTTATATTTTGGTTTTGGCTTGATCGATTTCGATAAAGTTTATATGGGGCTACCTATGAAGTACAATCTGCCAAGCAAAAAAATCATCAAAATCGATTCATAATTGGCGGAGATATCACGTAACATACAGATAAAACAAAACATAAAGTCAAATTGAAACCTCCTTTTTTTGAAGTCGGTTGAAAAGATAATGATAGTAATCTACACTGTCATTATCATTCTTTCTGTATTAAAAGCTTAAATAAAAAAGGTAATAAATATTTTGCGTCGGCCATATTGGATTTACAATGATTTTGAATATACGTATTTGTTTTGTAGTCAGAACCAAAGGAGTGTACCGAATGTCAGATCAATCGGTCGACAGGAATGGTGTTACATTTTAATTACTAAATTTGAAATTAAATTAAAAAAAAAACATTTAAAAATACTACTTTTATACTCCACAAAAAAACCCTTTTTTGTACTTACTCCTACTTTGACTACTAGGGAACTAAGTCTTACTTGTCGGAATATTTTCGTGTCTGTAACAGACCATCTTGAGTTTTTTGAGATAACTCTGTCGTTAAGTCAAAATGTTGACATCTACATTGAGTAAAAAATCCAACTACCTACCTACGTGCAAAAAAAGTTGTCATTGTTGGAAAGGCGAGATAGTGTTTCGCACCAGGCTATTTTACTTGTATCAAGCTTAAGCATCAAAATATAAATATCCCAAGGACTCAAGCCCTGAGCTCCATAAAAATACCATGTTTTATAAAACAAAGTAAAATTTTTGTTGCCATAATAACGTACTCAGAAAAACCGAAATACACGGCTCGTGTACTGGGTGTAGTATAAAATGTGTTTAAGACAAATTGTGTACAATAAAAGCTTTTTGCTACTTCAACACAGTTATCGCAATAAACCAAAGACAAGACTCCTTAATAATAATGTCTAAGTGCAAGAATGAGGGAGGTTGTGATTTCTAAGATAATTTATACATTACATTACACTAGATAGATAGATAGATAATACTTTATTGATCCACTTTATAAAATGAGATAAAACAAGCTTATACGTAAAGTATCACTACAGGCGGCCTTATCACTAATAGTGATCTCTACCAGGCACTACACAAATGAAAGCTAATAACTCTAAACTATAAGCAAATCTCATATGGAAATACAGCTCTTTCCTGCAAGCTCGATAATTACACTATAAACAACGCCTTTAGATATTAGCGGTTGCTTTTAACAGCGGTTTTAAGTAAAATCAACTATTGACAGAGAATTTGCTTTAAGATTGTGCTCTAATCTCTAAAACTCTCCTCTCTCAGTGTTCGTAATTCCCCAGCGGTATGTGTTGGGCATCATGGGTCTCCTTGCTGTGTGCAACGCCTATACGATGCGGGTTTGCCTCAACCTGGCTGTCACTCAGATGGTCAACAACACCAAAGTTGCTGGCGAACGTTATGACCCCAACGCGTGTCCTGATGAAAGCGATTTCTTAACCAATGCCACAGTCAGCACGAAACCGGTAAGTTTTAAAGTTGAATTAAATCTTCACTTAGTGTATCTGGTACATGTTATGTGTATGGCCAGATGTGCGTATATTTACATAGCACTAGATGGCATTGACCATCCTTGACATCAAAGATCAACACTCTTTTCAGCTGTCTCATAATTTTTTTTATTTCAGCGCGACAATAGCCCGTGGTTTCCACTGCTATGGACACAAATCTCGTCATATTTTATTATGTAAAGTTTATTTTGCTTTGAGTTATCCTGATATAGAAACCGCATCTCCCGCTTATATGGAAACGGCCTTGGAGAGTTAGAACTTCTCAAGGTATAAGAGTAATTTTAATACTCTTGCGGACCACAATGCTGAAACTCCGTCAACAAATGAAGTGCTAACTTCTTGCGAGTCTGTACCACCCCTTAGCCAAATAGCCGCTGAAAGTCTCGCCAGCAGGATTGGATGATTCCGGTTAATATATCAATGTTATTATTGGGCTTATGAGTCATTACACCTAAGTCTCAGGGAGAGTAGCGCAGTGCAGTCATACGCAGATGTTTATAAGCATGCGTATTGCTTAAATCAGTCAAGGCGTGTTATTGTCTATAATTTCATTTGTTTTTATTTTGTGTAAATTAAGTACGCATTAGTGTAATCATAGGATATAATTTCAGTACGCGATCTTCGACTGGTCAGAGTCTCAACAAGGACTAATTTTGAGTGGATTCTACTACGGATACGCGATCACCCATGTTCCTGGGGGCTACTTAGCGGAGAGATACGGGGGCAAATGGACCTTAGGAATCGGTCTCCTGAGTACAGCTATCTTCACTCTGATGACTCCTATTGTGGTGAAGGCAGGGGGTGCCACATGGCTGTTCATACTCCGAGTGTTGCAAGGAATGGGCGAGGTAAGACATTATTTTTGATGAATGTATTAATTGGTAGTGTTACATATGCCATGAAGGTAGGATGCCTTCTCTCTGCAAAACCTGTTATACTCGTATGTTTAAAATATTAATATGAAAGTTGAGTATGAATTGATGTAGGTATTTCAAATGATAATTTTGAAAATGTAAAGAATAAACATACTGATATGAAGAAATATTTTAAACAAGCTGATAAAACTCTGAGATATGAGCGTTTGAAAATGGTTGTCTCTTTTTGTTGTACCCTTTTTGAGGCAATAAAAAAAATGTCAACATCCTTATCTTATGAGATTCAATTTTTTATGACTAACTACCGAGACCGACGGCTTAACGTGCCCTTCGAAGCAAGATAAAAAAGGTAACCGCACTATATACTCAACTTCAATCAAAGTATGCCAAAGTATTTGAATAAATATTTATGGCTTACTTTACGCTGTGGCCCGTCTTCACCAGCCTTAATTAAGTAATAAGCAGCAAATTCGACTAACATCATGAAAAAATCTGCCAAAACGGTTGAGATGTTTTTAAGCGATAACTTATCATACATACAGCAACTGTTTCTGTTATATCGAAGATTTAAAAACTTTAATGTTTGAGTATCAAAAATAATACCAAGTGTTAAAGTTTGTCTTCGCTTCAATAACAAGAATGGTTTTCCTTGTACGGCTGCATAAAAACACACCTTTTTATATATCAGGTATATTCACTCTTTTTCAGTTGTAATAAGGAAAATCAATAACTGCATTAATATGTATAAGTGAGTAAAAACTGCACCGGCTTTGCACGGGTGTAATTAAAAATATGAGCTGAAATATTTTTTAGCGACTTAGTTGCAATAAAATGTCTGTTCTACTTATATAAAGTTTAATAAATTAGGTTTTATTACAAATATAAACCTTTCGTTAAAAATTATCTAAGTTATAGTGAAAACCGCATTAAAATCCGTAGGTTTAGGAGGAGTTACAGACAGACGTGGAATGTGACTTTGTTTTATACTATGTAGAGAAGAGATAGAGACGAGTAAATCAAATTTCAAATGTTTAAGGTTCATAAATGTACTTTTTCATTTTTCTTTTAGACCAACATTACTTCTAAGCTAGCCTTCTATATTTATCCTAGGCATCGTAATGATCATATTCAAAATTATTGTGAAACAAAAGCCAAAAGACTAAGCACGCAAGACCCACATTAAGACTCTTAGAAGTTATTACCTATATTATCAAGTCGTCAATATATTATTTAATGTTGCAATATAGCCGAAATTAAGTAACCAATAATAATGACGAGAGATCCTAACGTACGATTAACATTATCCTTCAGCGGCTATTGCTTTCACATTCTGTATCTATCAAGGTCTTGCAAGCTTTTAAAATACAAGTAGAACATAATGATATTCTCATTTTAAAATTACCTTGAAAGCTAACTAAAACATAACATTTAAGTATAGATGAACTGCCCGTTGGCTTAGTTGGGAAGGCGTCCACCTTCTAAGTAAGGGTATTTTCTAGGTAGTAGGTTCAATTCCCGTCGGGAACACAAGTTTTCTCCCTAGGAAAATTTTGTGTTTTTGGTTCTGGGGACGTCAATGTTTTCGGCACCCATGACACAAGTCATTATCTTAGTGTGAAGATGTGAGTGTAAAGTTGATTCCCCATGCCCTTTGTATTATCGGACCACAAGACGAACTCACAAACGTACATTTATGGTTGATTTACCTCACATCAGTTCGAAGCGTTTTGCTTCTACATTTATCACCATCACATGTATCAATAAATCTGAAAGTAGCTTTTTCTGATTACCCAGTTGGCGTGGGAAGTGTCTGCACTCTGCGCCGAGGGTCCTGGGTTCGATTCCCGACAGAAGCACAAAATTCCTTCCCAAGGCACATATTGATGTTTATCAATATTGGTCTAGATGTTTAGCCAAAAAAATATAACAAACAGATTGACGGAGAGAAGCAAAACAATCGCATTCACGATCGCAGCCCCACACTAAGTTCGATGATTTGTAACATGGGTACCGGAAACATTTACACACACACAATCACATCGAGAACCATAAGCAACGATATAGATATAGTTTAAGTAATTGAAGTATTATAGTATTCTATAAATATTATAAATAAATAAGATTTATCAAACGATAGAGATATAGTTTAAGTAATTGAAGTATTATAGTATTCTATAAATATTATAAATAAATAAGATTTATCAAACGATAGAGATATAGTTTAAGTAATTGAATTATTATAGTTTTCTATAAATATTATAAATAAATAAGATTTATCAAACGATAGAGATATAGTTTAAGTAATTGAAGTATTATAGTATTCTATCAGAGCGCCTAGTTGATGCGACGCGTGACCAAAATGTTGGCACTTATTTGGCTCAACGTATTAGCATTGCAATTCAGAGAGGCAATGCAGCCAGCATGATGGGAACGCTACCCACTGGTAGTGGGCTTGAGCACTTGAGTTACCTATAGGCTCGATGTCTTGTAGGTAACTTGGTTCTTTGCTGTATATAGTTGTAGTTTGGTTTTAGGAAATATAGGCAATTGGCCCGTAGATAGTAATTGAACAGGCCATATACATCTATGTATTTTCTCAATTTACTGTCCTCTTTATTGGTAACGAAGGCAAAACCACGTGGAACTAGTAGGTATTAGAATTGCAAAAAAAAAATCTGTTCTTAAAACCTTAAAATTATGTAACACGACATTTCCGCCAATTATGGATGGATTTTGATGATTTTTTTTTCTTTGGTAAAGTTAAAAATCATTTAAGGGACCTTCTTATATTTTTTTTCGAAATTGATTAAGCTTATACCAAAATATAAGCCGTAAAGCCGTAAAGCCGTTTTTTAAAGCTTTGCTTTAAAAAACCGACTAGACGTCGAAATCGAACGATTTTCTTTTCTTATGAACCATCGAATCGACTGAACTTTCAACCGATCGACTGTCGCATCGAAGTCGCATCAATTCGAACCGTTCGTAGTTTGACGACCAGAATAGACCTACAGGTCTATGATAACAGAGGTCCAACCTTATAACCAAAATATACATCATATAATATTGTATGGAATATTAAGCTTCGAGTTGAGAAGCGAGTAGAACCATTCTAAATGTGCACGCCCCTCCTACACAGTTTATACATTTGACACTCGATCGTTTGACAAATTTGGTGGAGGGGCGTTCACATTTAAAATGGTTCTACTCTACCTGTATAGCAATCGGAAAGTACCGGTTGCCACATTTTTTCTTACACTTATCTATAGCTGAGGTAAAGTACCCATCTCATTTTCCTCCTTACTCGTGTATTGTACCTACTACCTACTAGTTTATATTACAACTTCACGATTATGTACGCACGTGTAAACAAGATTTAAAATGTAGTTATACTGTAATGTTGGGCATAACTCAACAATACATGGTGGTGACCATGTGTTGTTTTTACGCCCTATATAGATTGTGTTCCGCGATTTTGTTCCCTTGGGTTATAATATGCTTATTCTTTTAAGATTAATAAGTACCAAATTTCAAACAAACAACCGCATTAACACTCATAGCTGAACGATAGGTCCAAAGACTTCATATTGCGTGTTTTGGAAATATTTATATCACATATATACAGTAACACCCAGAACCAGAAGCACAAGTCCCTTGGGAGGAAAATTATGCTCTTGCTAAGAATCAGACCCAAAATTCATGGTGCTTAAGGCAGAGACTCTATGGTACTGTATACGTCTATATATTTTAGTATCTGTTTGGTACATTGAGTGTCAAAGATATATCTATTGACGTCCAGTTTACATAGATCCTCGTTTCAAATATTATTATACTCGCATACCTTTCCGAAGTTTGAAATTTCTAATAATAATGTGATTTCCACAGAACATTAGCTTAATGTTATATTCACTGACTATTCACTACGACTTTCCGTGCTTCCCTTGACTATGTTTAAGGAAAAGATAATGTTTTTTAACTAAAAACCGACTTCATTGGCAATGTTTCCAAAATCCTAGAAATTATTATTATGATTAGCTTTTCATGGGTCTACTTTTTCATAACATACAAAGAATGCTGGAGATAAGTATGTCATGTATAAATAAGTCACAGGAAATCAGTAAAGCATAATACGCAAATTTGTTTCCTTGGATGACATTTTTTTTCCAATTATTTGAAAAAAAAAGATCCTTGGCTGTTGGCTTTTTTTTAAGCTAGATAGGCAAACATTTGACCACAATCTCACCTGATAGAAAGTGATGATGCGGCCGAAGATGTAGCATGCTTGCCTAGAAGATACCTATTCACCCATGACTTGATTATGACCCAGATTATACCGTTCGGGAAACAAAGACGAAGACAACGAGTTCCACTTCATCGCAGTACGGATGATAAACGTAGAGACGAAACACTTCGAGCGAACTGGAGATATGTCAACAATATATGGATGACGTTCGATAGTTTGTCTTGTTATTAGAAGGTAAAACGGGAATGGGGGAGTTAACTCTTGTAATTCCTGCGCACACTCTCCACAATGTAAACGGTGGAATACCGATAGGCTTGCAACCTTACCTCGGTATGATAGACTTTTTTGCGAATATTTCATTACAAAATGGTCTTTGTTATTTTCCAGGGACCAACGATGCCTGCTCTTATGATCGTCCTGGCTCGCTGGGTTCCACCTCACGAGCGATCTCGCCAAGGCGCCTTGGTCTTCGGAGGCGCTCAAATCGGAAACATCTTCGGCTCCTTCATGTCTGGTTTCCTGATGGCCGGTGACGGCGATTGGGCAAACGTGTTCTATTTCTTTGGATGCTTTGGGATCTTGTGGTTTTTGGCTTGGGTATGTATGATGTGAATAAACAATGAATCTATTGAACTATAATGAGCGCAAAATCTAGTTATTGAAAACGCATCAGCCGTTTTTTTTTGTTTCAATAGTAGCGCATCTGTTTTAAGTTTTAACATTTATTTAATGATCGTCTTATTTTTCGTGTGACAATTTGTTTCGAAGGTATTTAAATTTGCGACTACATTGTATATAAATTACAATGGGATGTCGCTCTTCATGACAATTTTAATGACAGGAGCAGAAATGATAACAACATAACGCAATCAACAGCACAGATTAATGTAATATGTGCACAGATAAATGTGTGAACCGAAAGCACAGATGAATATAAATAAAATAAAATAAATAAACCGTATGTTTTTCTCTCACAACAGGTACAACGAAGAATGTATTTGAAAAACCATATTAGATTTAGAGTCACTCGATTTATTGAGTTATTCTCAGCAAGACCTTTTATTTGATATCATATTGTAGGAGTGCATTAAAAATAACTTGTCCGCTATTTTGGTTGTACGGCCATGTTGGATTTAGAGTGACACACACAGCTAACCATGTATTGTCATCCAAAATCCTAAACGTGAATACAAAATTTCAGCTCAATCGGTTGACAATATCTGCTTCAAAATTGAGTAGCAAGATTCCACTCGAACAAACATAACACATTATTAGTTAAATTAAAGCTTGTAAAATATACGAATTTAACATTTTTATTTCTTTAAATGTGGATTTTATCAAAAGCAGTTTTATAGAGTGGTCGTTACATTAGACTTAAATGAAATATAACCAGGTTTTTGAGAAGGAAGATAATTTGAATAACAATTCTAGACTCAAATACTCTGAGATATTATCTTAAGCTACGATATGATCCATTATACTTAATAAATAAGTTAAGAGTCTAACCTAATAAGAATAAAAAGTAATATGCCCATTATTATAAAGATACTAGCTGCGCCCACCGGTTTTACCCGAGTAAGTCCACGGGAATTCCCGGCATAAAAAGTAGCCTGTTAGCTACCTACATACCAAATATCATCAAAATTTATTCAGCCGTTCGAGCCGTTTGATCATAACTCTATTAAATGTCAGATATATTTTGTAGTCTTTTTCCTAATATTAAATTCAGTTTATCTTATACATTTAATTACATTTTCTTTCTCTTATTTTTTCCAGAGTATCCTCTGCTACAGCACTCCAAACACACACCCGTACATATCAGACGAAGAATTGAAGTATTTGAACGAGACTGTAACAAGTGCAGATACAAAATGTGTTAGAGACCCTGTTCCTTGGAAGGCCATTGTAAGGTCTGTGCCAGTGTGGGCCCTGCTTTTTGCTGCTGTAAGTTATTGTAATATTTATAAACATCGGTCTTTCTTCATCTCAGGTTACGATTGTAAATTTGCGGGTATCTCAAGCTGATAAACTTGCGATTAAGTAGGCGGACTTAAAATAGTTTAACACTTATACAGAAAAAAAACTCAAATAACTTTAGTCCAAAAGTAAACAAATCATAGAGCTTTGGATTAAGGTTGCCTGAAGCTGCGTCTCAGGCTAAGGGATATATGGTAATGAATAGGATAATGCACGTTCATTGGGAGGCAAAACTTCCCTTGATGCTGGAAAATAAAATATCCTCAGCGGACTGCAAAGGTGGAGGTATAAACATAAAACGCTTTCACACTCACAGCCCGACACTGTGTCGTGAGTGCCGGAAACATCACACACAATCACAACCAGAACCAAAAACACAAATTTTCTTTGGGGAGAAAACCAGTGTTCCCGCTGGTAATCGAACACAATACTCCTGCTTAAAAAGCAAACGCCCACCCAACTTAACAAAAGGTCAGTATATATAATACGAAAACTCTGTCAACATAATATAGGTACGGCGGCAGGACTTCATGCAAGTGCTTCTATGCGATTGCTCGGCTCAGGAGGGCCTCTCTTGAAATAGAAGCACTCGTTCCCGTTACAAAGGTGTAATCTTGTCTCTTTTCATGGGTTAAAATAAGGTGTGAGTCTTATCTCATGCACCGAGGGATCCGTACAAACTTTTATGTTCTATAAAATTTAGCTCGTCATTTAATTTTTTTAGTTGTTTACGTATTAATAATAATAATAATTCAAAATCAAAATCGTTTATTCACACGGGCCCCAAAGAGGCACTCATGAAAGTTAATGAATCTATTGCCAGATTCGCAACACAATTAATTTTTATTTTACTACTCATGCTGTGGAATCTTGCTTCTTGCCAAAAATTTCAAGGTTCTGGAAAGTCAACGGGAAGTACCATACCTATCTAATATCCTATAGGTTATGATTTGTCTGCAAATGTCAGAATATATACGGAATAAATATGGCCTATTTGATTAGTTTATGTGTAAAGTATTCTTGACAGACCGATACATATAGCAACGCAGTGATCCAATAAGGTTTTTTTTTTTCTTTTGAGGTAGGGCTCCTTAAATTGAGAAATGTTTCTCCTAATGTAGAAAATATATGCGCCCTATAGACAAAGACATCGAACAATTAAATCGTGGGCAGTTGATGTAAATTCTCAAATCTAGAATGGCAAAAATCATATTCTATTCAGTATCTCTATTCAAATGGTCATATCAGCCAATTCAATGTTTGGTTTGATTTAAATTCCAATATAAAGGTATCTTTCTTACAATTCATCAAAATTTTTATAATTATTTTGAATGGTACAAAATTAAATACTATAAATATTATCAAGTATCACAAAACAAAGCTTCAGCTAACTAACTTTTGAAACCAGGTTTATTACTTGATTAGACACAAGATAAACTATGCAAAGTTTTATATATAAATAATGTTCATGCAATTATTGAAGTGCAAAATACCGTAAAATAAAAATAACGTACCTATATGATATTTATTTACGCTTTGTTCATAATTATACAGCGTAAATAGAAATGTTCTTTGTCAGGTGTAAACTATGCAATTATAGACGCCATTGTGATTATTTGCTTTACTAACACCTGACTTATATTAATCATTATTTTTACTTTACGTTGAAACAAATAGTGGCAGCCATTTTTAAAGCGGTATGCTTATTACGTTTTAATTGCTTTTGTTAATATATAGACAATGAGTTATTTAGCTTATCACATTTTTTATTGAATTAAACAACGTTTATAGGATTTTAACGCTTACCTGTTTTATGGCAGGATCATAAGCTAAAAATATATTTGATTGTGTACAAAAATACGTAAATATCAATTTCTTATAAGTTACTGTCGTAAAATGGTTCCAACTAAGCTTATTTCAAATCATACAACCCTGCGTATGATGTTAACAGTTGGAACCATAAAATGATGCCAAGATGAATTATATGTGTATACCAAAAGTTATATCTAAAAACATAAAATAAAATGTAATAGTATTAGTTTTTTTTTTGTTGTACATAGTCATTATTACAAATGATTCGTAATAACGTCGCTTAAAAATTATTAATTCAATATTGAATTAAGAAAATAAACGCGTGGTGATTATTGTTTACTAATAATAAAATTATAGATCTTTTCCATTATAAGATAAATCCATAGATTTAGAATCCGGTCACCTAGACATTTTGGGTTGACAGAGTTGGATCCAGACTAGGAACTTCTTAAAGGTTAACAACAATGACATGAGATGTCGCATTAAATTATAATAAACCACTCTAAGTGTGATCATGATATGCCTTACTGCACTCAAGGTTGGCTCCTAAAAGTATTGAGTTTAAAATTAATTCTTTATATTATTATAATTTACAAAAATGTTTAGAAATATTCGCTCTTTCATCAAATTTTTTGACATTTCAAATGTAATAAATCGTTTGACTCTGTAAAAGGGACGCCTTTAAGACTAGAAGAAGTCTACCACACATTGTATAAGTCATTTAAAACTAAAAAAAAATAATAACACCGAACTGAAAATCGGCCATATTAGCCTATATTCTTAGACTTTCGGTTATGATCGGCTTACTTAAGTTTTATATTTGCCGTAGAACTGATAACCGATGGGGTAGACGTGTTCTTGAGTGGAGACCGCGTCTCGGCAAACGTTTGCGAGGACATACGTAAGTGGCTGGCAGCGGTTGGAAAAGAAGAGCTGAAGATCGAGCTCAGTGGACGAATACAGGCTGATGATGATGATGATGACTTAAGTTTTGTTGTTCTCTTGACTTGATATTACACAACAAATGACTAGTAGTACCTACTAGCTAGAACTTTAACTAATATCTACTACCTAACCGCAAGCAACATGATAAAATGATTAAGTGCATGTTGGGTATAATTTCAAGTAATTTCTCGCTCTGAATACTTATCGATCAAGCAGTGGAGTGGAATAGTTTTGCAACTGTTCAAGAAGCCTTCACGTGAAGTAATCTAATCGAAATATTACATAATTACGTAAATAGTATATGTAATTGACCTGTTTTTATAAATAACTAGCTGCTATCCGAGATTTTGTCCGCGTTGATAAGTGAAAGAATGTTCAGAATCGAGTTAGTAGTTTCAGAGATTATCTCCTACATACAAACTCATAAACAAATATAACATCTCGATAATATTAGTGTAGATGTACATTGTAACTTAATGAAATTGAACAAGTGAGTGACAGACTCGTTAACCGAGGGTTCCATATTTCCAACACAGATTTTTTTACCAACTTTTCCTTATTTTCTACTTTTTAACAAATTTCACCGTTATTTGTGCTGTGAGACTTTGATAAATTTCATGTCATTTAAAATTTCAACGTTGTCGTTCCTGAAAAAAGGGACATTAAATTGACAGTCTGCTGTCTAGAGGGACAACGAAGTGATCTAATAAGGGTTTCTTTTAAGGTTCGAAACCCTGAACAAACTAAAAGTAATAACACGCTTTTGTCAGAAACGCAAAAGTTCTCTGTAAATGAGGGTAAACGCGAGAGGCTTACTAGACCTTAACGATTTCCAAAAAAATGCGTCAAAACAAACCAAATGTCAACTCTACTAGTAGCTTGGAGAGTTCCGTTTGTCGCCGCCTGACTTCATCATCAGCTCGAAGATATCCGTTATTGTATTGTCACCCATATTACATACACCTTGCTACAAAGTTATTAGGTACTCGATACGACAAGTTAGCAGATTTAAATCGACTGCATTGATATACCTATAGTATGTTAATTACAATCACATAAATGCAGCAAACAAAAGTGTGATAATATAAAAACAATAAATGTTATTCACACGTAAAATTTTATTGTCTTACAACAATGTAAACAATAAACAACTATAGAAATTGGTAAATTCTTACCACCGTTTAAGTAATAAAACAATGCCTTTGAACATCTGGTAAAGCCGGGCGGGTACTTTTGTTGTTTTAATTATTTAATTTAAGTATTTTACATAGTAGTGATTAATGAAAACAAAAACAAGTTGTTTGTTTCCGAAAAAATTGCCAGTTTTTAAATTTTATTCGTGGATATCAGAAACATTAATACATACATCGATACATCGATGGGACACATGAAATTTTTATACGGATTTTAGTTCTCGACGAAATATTAATTTTGATGCATGTTGGCTTACTAGGTCTAGGCGAGGGGTAAGCAAGGAGTTACTTTGCTACCGTTAGAAATGTAAATTCTTATTGAAGTCGAAGACCAAAAATGCATATTTACGTGACTATCAGACACAAAACTGATACTCCTAGAAGCTTTTAAGAATTTATGTGAAATCAATGTATATTGTTTATTTTATTGTTATTATGCATAAAGTACATAAAACAAAGGTTCTAGGTATAATTGAGACGTTTAAGAACATATTTCTTATTCAATTCAATTTAAATTCAAAAATCCTCTTCAATCCAATTTGGGCAAAAAAATTGTGATTTAAAATTCTTGATAGCTCTAGATATCCTACTAATATTATTAATCCGAAAGTTTGTGTGTAAGTGTGTAAGTATGTTTGTTCCCTCTTCACGCCTTAACGGCTGAACGGATTTGGATGAAATTTGAAACGTACATAGATTATACCTAGGATTAACACATAGGCTACTTTTTAGCTTGATAATAGCGGGCGAAGCCGCGGGGCACGGCTAGTTATAGATAGATGTGAGGCTTACCATCAAACGAAAGATTTGGAACTGTTCTGTTATTTTTTAATTTGTTTTAAAAATCCGTCCCTTAAAAGCCTACACATATAATTCACGCGCGAATTTTTGCTTCAATAAGGGTAGATCATCTCTTTGTTGCCCAGCTTTACATGTGATGACGCTTCATTTTGACAGCTATTCAACATAAATCGCCACTATCATAGTAGAAATATATATTTCTACTATGCTATTACTCTCATAAACGACCGTTGTCTTTAATCCAATTTCGGTGAAATTTGACCCAAGTCTTGTTTCGGTTTATAGGGCAATTATCTCGTTTAGGAGAGTTCTTCTAGCCAAGTAACAAACGCTCTCTATTTTCGCGATCGTCTGATAGAAGTAAGCGATTTGAAACTTCAAAAAAGAAAAAATAAGCTGACCGCTTGTTAGTATTATTATTTAAAATTAGCAATATTAAACTTTCGCTCAAAAGACTTAGGTCTGTTGACAAGCTAATAGTCGAAACGATGGCTAAGATTGTTAATGCTACCCTTGCAACTTGGCTAAGGACCTAATTACACATGTATTTACGACTTAACCAATATGTTATAAAGCATTTATCTAATAATAACGCTACCACACTCACAGCTCCACACTAAGTTCAATGACTTAAGTTGTGTGTGCCGGGTAAAATTCACATTACACACATACGAGCAAAAAGACTCATTGGCGATGATAAGCTAGTCGAGTCCAAATTGCAGAGTCTAGGTCACCGACGTAAGGTCGCAAGTCTATCGGTATTCTACCGTTTACACTTTGGAGAGTGTGCGCAGGAATTACACGAGCTAATTCCCCCATGCCCGTTTTACCATCTAACAACAAGACAAACTGTCAAACGCCATCCATATATGGTTGACATACCTCCAGTTCGCTCGAAGCGTTTCGCTTCTACGTTTATCATCCGTACAGCGAAGGAGTGGAACTCATTGCCCTCGTCTTTGTTCCCCGAACAGTATAATCTGGGAGTCTTCAAGTCAAGAGTGAATAGGTACCTTCTAGGCAAGCATGCTACATCTTCGGCCGCATCGTCGCTTATCATCAGGTGAGATTGTGGTCAAATGCTTGCCTATTGCACATATAAAAAAAAATAATCAGGACCAGGACCAGAAACACAAATTTTCCTTCGGGAGAAAACTTGTGTTCCCACCGGGAATCGAACCTGATACCCCTGCTTAGAAGGCAACCGCGCATCCTACTAACCAAACGGGTAGTTTTTATATTATTAGGTATGCGCTTAAAAACGTACATTCAATGAAAAATCTCTTCATTTTCAGGTTGGCCACGACTGGGGCTACTATACGATGGTAACAGACCTCCCCAAGTACATGACAGACGTGCTAAAGTTCAACATAGCCACCACGGGAACTCTTACGGCTATACCTTACTTGGCCATGTGGATCAGCTCCTTCATATTCGGCTGGGCTTGCGATGTATGTGTGAAGAGAAAATGGCACTCAATCAAAACTGGAAGAATTATTCATACTACAATTGGTAAATACACTTAGATATATATAATAATTTAGGATAAAAGCTTTGCTTCGCGGGTTGTTGTCTGATTATCTGATGATAATGTCTTATTCTATTATATAATAATAGAATATGAAATCATATAGGTTATTTAGAAAAATAAGTATGTAGGTATAATATTTACACATTACAGTTATACAGTAAAATATTAATAATTAAAAGTGGTGCCGCGGTTTAGCCTAGATGAATTAACAAACAAGCATAAATACTAAAGTTGCTTTCGGATCATATATTTATGTGAACAGTTTAATATGAATTGTCAATACACATCCCTATGTATATTTTTTACCGACTTCCCAAAAAAGGAGGAGGTACTCAAGTCGACTGTATTTTTTTTAATGTATATATTACCTCATAACTTCTCTCCACGTGAGCCGATTTCGAAATTTTTTTTTTAGTTTGAAAGATGTAGCTTTTTAATTGGTCCCATTGAAATTTGATTAAGATATGATCTCTTGTTTTTGAGTTATAATCAATAATTCGTATTTAATACATTAAAACTGATCAAGGTTCCAAAGATAAAGCGGTGAAGTCGGTTTTTTTAAGCTTTGCTTGCGTTTAATTATCTTAAATGAATATAATCTTAGGAAAAACCACCTAGAAGAAATTATCAAGATAATTAAGTCAGGATGTAGTCCTAAAGTTAGAATGAAAACACTATCAATTAAACGATGAAAATGCCTTCTCCATAGATTTCTTCGTGCTTTTACTAGCGAGTGTTATCTTAAGCAATCTATGATTACCATTTCAATATTCATGTTGCGCATACTTTAAATTAAAACATGATAATACTTATAAAATCTTTGATTAATATATAAGTTGTTATTTGGTACTAGTCGCTTAAATATTAAAACTTAAATCTAAATTCGTCTGTGAGTGTGAATTCAAAATATTTTGCATACTCTCCATCCAATTAACAAACTTAGTTGACACGATTGTTCAATAATATAAACGCAAGCAAAGCTTAAAAAACTTACTTTTCTTTTAACTTCGGAACCCTTGATCCGATTAAATGAATTAATTACGCATTATTCAGGATAATTAAAAAACGGCTGGTCAAATCTTGATCAAATTTAAATGGGACCACATGGAAAGCACCAGCTTTCGAAGAAAAATTACCGAAATCGGTTCACTCAGAAAATGTTCTGTGGTAAAACACATAAAAAACAGTCGAATTTAGAACCTCCTCCTTTTTTTGTAGTCGTTTAAAAATACCCGTACTTAAACGCTTAAACGCTTTCAATCCCACACCAAGTTCGATGACTTGTGTCGTGAAACATTAAAATCACAAACACAACCATAACCAGAAACACAAATTTTCCTTGAGGGGAAAGCTCTCGGTGCGTTGAGTCATAGTTTGCTTTCATATTAAGACATGTGTATATGTGTTTGGTACCTGAGATTTTAAGTATATCAATTTACTATAGATATTGTAACTAACTCTACGTATGTTTTTACAGCTGCTACAGGACCAGCTATCTGTATTATACTAGCTTCCTATTCTGGCTGTGACCGCTTTGCTGCAGTAGCATATTTCATCGCCTCAATGGCTCTCATGGGAGGATTTTATAGTGGAATGAAGGTGAGCTCCCCGTTTATATTTTTCCCTCATTATATTTTGACTAACTGAAATATAAAACTTGGTAATGGTTGCGGCAATGTGCTCTTTTGTTGCTGAATTATAATAACTATTTAACTAATCAGAGCGTAGTAAACGCCGTGTTGTTTTTTATTCTTGCTGCTATAAAAGTATGGAAATACGGAATCTAAAGTGACACAGCGAACAAATTTGCTCGTATAATGTCATTCCTATGACAACATGAGTATAATATATTATGTATCTACTCGACAACACCATTACTTACCATCATGTAAGATAGTACTAGACTAGCCTGCAAGAGATAAAAAGTAAGTTTAATACTCGAAGAATATGTATGTAAAAATTTGGAGAGGAGCGAGTAGCTTCGAAGAGAATCGATACTAGATTAATAATTTTATAATTATGATAACTGGGTAAACTAAATTAAACGAAAATGTTCTAATAAAAAAATCTAATATTTAGAGGTCCGTGCACTTGATCTATGTTTTATGGTTTTTTTTTACCAGTGCTCACTTTTTTAACTGTTTATAATTTTATTTGTAGAGAATTTTATGTGATTTAATTTTCAACAATGGTTTTGTAACTTACTCTATGGTAAAATTTTCAATTATATGGAATGACATTAATCTTGAAGGTTCTACTTACCTACGAAGTTTCCATGAATATTAACCTCGCCCGCCGTTTGCAGCCCTTGGGAAATTAGCTTTCAAGCATTAATACGGCTTACCCTTAGTAGTTATTTCCAATTTGATACTAGAACCGTTAAAAAAACGGTAAACTTTTCATTCCCGACAAGCGTAACCAATATAGAGAGCCCTATAGAGTGATGAACAATGAGATGCATTTGGAAGCAACTAGAAGTTGTACACTATGTAGTTTAAATTACTTTCTAGGGTAGGTACTGATGATATGATGATGGCGGATTTTTGTACTGGCTGAGTAGGAGTGAATCCAATTTTACAGGTTCCTGTATCTTTATATTCTTCAAATCTTCGCATAACAGAAGAATTTCAGTTTGTCAAATTTTCAGGTCAACGCGTTGGACTTGGCTCCTAACTATGCTGGGTCCTTAACGGCTATGATCAACGGTACTTCAACTATATCAGGCATCATAACACCGTACCTCATAGGATTACTGACGCCAGATGTAAGTGGATATAGTAAAATACATTTTATCCTACTAATATTATAAATCCGAAAGTTTGTTTGTAAGTGTGTAAGTATGTTTGTTCCCTCTTCACGCTTTAACGGCTGAACGGATTTGGATGAAATTTGGTATGTACATAGATTATACATAGGATTAACACATAGGCTACTTTTTAACTTGATAATAGCGGGGGAAGCCGCGGGGCACGGCTAGTTTTTAAATAATTCTATCATTTACCAATTGCTTTTTGCTTATTTCCTCTAAGTAGCCAACCAAGCCAATCTTGATATTAAGTACAAGTATTCTTGTAACAAGTGTCGTATGACGATGATTTTTTTCTTCTTCCGTAACTGGTTACGAACGGCCGGTATTTTTTAATCGTAATCTTGTGCATTTAGCCAGTGTCAAGTAATAATAATTAATATTTAATAAGTAATAATATTTCAAGAGATTTATATTAAAATTTCTAGTCACAAGTCACAGTCAAAGTCAAGTATTAAAGAGTCACGGTCCTGTCATAGTCAAGTTATGCCCTAGTAAAAACTTTACTAGAACTTCTATTAGAGTTTTGAAGCGAAGACGAATATCACGTATTTCAACTTTGTATGACTTGCCTACACTAATCGTAACCCGTTTTGTACATGGCAGTTCTGTCAATGTGACAAAAAAGTATTGCGTGGATTTCTTCTAATATTTATTATTTAAATTTTTACCCAACTACGGCGAAGCAAAACGTAGGGTTATGTTTTTGACCGGTATGTGTATGTATGTTCATCAGTTCCCTTATAACATCTAAACTACTAATGATAATTTTAAAAATGAGGTGTCGCCGCTTGCGTCTTGTTTCTCTGGATATAATATAGGCTATATCATCCACTAAGTGTTGAAAAAATTCCCAGTATCAGATCAGTAATTCCAGAGATAACGTTTTTATTACAAACAAACAAACAAATTTTAGCTATTTTTAATATTTTATTAGTTTAGATTATTGTAGCTTCTTTACTTATACTGCTCTTGTTCGTAGAACCGATAAATGTTCTACTTAAGCATGGTAAATTCTCTTCAACTTTGCAATATAACATCAAACACGCTCTTTGACTCAATATTGGTGTAGAGTTTCCTTATCCATGTCGATACCTGGGCCTTTGATTTCAGAAATATTATATATTGATATAAATAATATATAAAGATGAAAGAAATCGCGCGGAACCGGTGTTAGAAAAGTTTTTGGTGAATGACAGAAAATAATATCATAACTGATTTGGTTTCAATAAAAACTTCTAAATTGGTCCATCCGTCTTCGAGTATTTTTTTTTTGTACATTTTTTAACTAATATCTTAAAAAACGTACGAAAAAATATACTCCACCTTTGCAGTCGGTTAAAAAGGAGGATATATGAATTCGAAGCATATTTTTGGGGCACTACTTTTTACCGACTTCCCAAAAAAGGAGGAGGTGCTCAAGTCGATTGTATTTTTTTTTTTTTATGTTTGTTACCTCACAACTTCTCTCCACGTGAACCGATTTCGAATTTTTTTTTTTAGATTGAAAGATGTTGCTTTCAAATTGGTCCCATTTAAATTTGATCAAGATCTGATCAGAAGTTCTTGAAATATCGTCAATAATGTCTATTTTGTGACGAATAATGCGTACTTTGACGATGTTCTGGTTTACCCTACTTCAAAAGTTACCTCACAACTTCTTTCGTTGTAAACCGATTTTGATGATTCTTTTTTTATTTTAAAGCTGGTGGATCAAAGATCTGATGATAAAGCGGTGAAGTTGGTTTTTTTAAGCTTTGCTTGCGTTTAATTATAAGTTACATAATAATTCTGGATACCGATTATTTATTTATATGATATTAATTTTGCACAAATCAGGGTACCTACAAGAAATGGCCTAATGCAAAATAGCATTCTTTATCACACATCCTGGTCGCGAAAAAAAAGCAGTGGGTATGCGGCAAATACAAAAAACCAAACGTATAAACTTAATTACACAAAAAATAAACTAAAACATTTCTGGATTTACCTTTTTTCATTTGAAGATTAAGGCCGCTATTTGGGTTTACAAATATTTTTTGGAGATTGGTGTTGGTTTTGATAAAAAAACTGATCTTGTGGTTTTTATTTATTATCATTAAACCAAAGCCCCATTTCTATTATCACATGTTCTCGAAGCATATGGCAAGAGCAATTAAAATTCCCACTACGACCAAATTAAATTAAAAATTCAAGGACGTATTATGAGTTGTATGCTAGGGAATGCAAGTAATTATATGTTTGTGACCGGACTTTGTTAATAAACATTTTAATTATTGCGGCATTGACTAGGATGTCCAATTGACTTTTTAAACTGTTATAACTGGGCACCATTAATATTTTTTAATGCCTGAGAGTATTCCCACAGTTTGTTTAGGCCCGAGTTCACGGAATAAACAGCTGTTTAATTGGCATATCAGTAAATGTGACCAAGACGTAACCTAGTAATATGCACCTAAAACAAGTCCTCACTATTACATTTTGCCTAATAAAAAAAACCTTTAAAAAATATAACGGATACGTAATTTTTTTTCAGCTTTAAATGTGTAGCTATTCGAGATAGACTCCTGAACAAAATAAGACGTTGATTTCCTACCAAATTGCTATTTTCCAACATATGTTTTTTTAATAATGGTTTCATACTTTACTTACAAAGCAATTTTCAACGATTACTCACACAGGCAAAAAAATGTTAAAAAATATTTTGCTCTCCCACTTACATGTATGAATGCCGCACTTACTATTTTTTTATTTATATAATTTTGAATTGCCATCTTTTACTTTGGGCCACAGTTTTACATATTCTTTCAGAATTTGTAGTTATTCGCTGGTATGGTTTAGATAATGAATCTGACAGACGGACAGACGGACGGTAAAGGTGCTGAACCACCCAAACATACTGAAAAACCTCATTTCGCTTGGTCATCAATAGGTTGACGGTTACACGTTAGTGAATTCTGGCCTTATTCAGCTTATGTGAATAAAAGATGAAGGTTCTGCCAGTGCAATTGACCTAATTTAAACTTGTGATGTAATGATACATAAATACTTATTATGTTAAACATTTTTACATGGAATTTTTTAATATTCTTATGTTTATTAATATTGTTTGTATATGGATGAGCCGCACGTTTTGGCATGTCTATTTTATTGTAGTGTTAGATTATAGTTAGAAGTCCAGAAGTGATGAGGTCCCTTTGTGGATAGCCACTTATCCAGCTTGTTTTTAAAGGCGTTTGCTGTTGTGGCTGACACAACATCTTCTAGTAGTTTGCTCCAGTTGTGGACTACTCTGTTGTGGAAGTTGTGTGCAGCTTTAGTTTAGAAACGATTTTATTTGATTTTTATTACCTTTACCTTTTATGAAAAACGTACATATATTTCTTTCCCCAAAGGAATATGATGTGAATATTTCCGGCACCAACGACACAGTCATTGAACTTAGAGTGGGAATGTGAATGTGAAAACGTTTTTTGGTCTCTTTTCGGAATAGTAAATAAATTACAAGTAAGTTCGACTCAAAATAAGACACACTTGACATGTGTAGTGCCTTTGGGGTTTTGAAGAGCAAAATTCTGTGTCAGACTGCATTGCCTTGGCAAAGACTAACAAATCTCACTATATTAATGACAAGGATGCATGGAGGCAAACTGCACAGGCTCTTTCTAGCGACTACCATAATAACACCTAGGTTAAGAAAATTAAGTATTAGAAATTAAGAATGTTTTAAAAAAAAAATTAATGGAAAAAAAATGCGCCGGCGAGTTTCTTGCCAGGTTCTTCTCGAGATGGCTGTAATTTTGCGAATCTGGCAATAGATTATTTAACTTTCATGAGTGCCTCTTTGGGGCCCATGTGAATAAACGATTTTGATTTTGATTTTGAATCGCTCTTTCAGTCAAAACCGCTCCTGATAGTGCCGGAGTACTATTAAAACGAGGTAATAAAACTTTTTGCGAGTATGCCTCGAGTAGTACTAACTACTGGAGGCATACTCGCAAAAAGTTTTATTACCTCGTTTTAATAGTTTTATCTCTCCGGTCTTGTGGCCCGCAAAATAATTTCCAACATATACAAGGAAATTGTATCTTCCAACAGGCATTCCCATATCCGTCACCACAGGATGCGGCCTCTTGGGAATTAAGCTAACCTGAGGCATGTCTCCTCAACTATTAGCCAATTGCCGAGTGATTTGCATATTCTATTTATTATTTACTAGCTGCGCCCCGCGGTTTTACCTGCGTAACTCCCGGACCCGCGGGAATTCCGGGATTTAAATTGCCTATGTTTTAATCCCCCTGGATTAACATATAGGAATAAGTATGTAAGTAGCTGACACCCTTGTCAGCTACCTCCATACCAATTCCATACAATACAAAATTTCATCTCAATTGGTCCTGCCCTTAGAGCATGAAGAAGTATCTAACTTTTGCCTTTATAATTAGGATGATGTTGTGTTTTTTTACAAATAATTGTAAATGTATTTATTACAGTCAACATTAGCTGAATGGCGCGTAGCATTTTGGGTGTGCTTCGCTGTACTAGTCGGGACCAACATTGTGTACTGTATCTGGGCAGATGGCAAGAGGCAATGGTGGGATGACGTCAGACAATACGGCTACCCTGATGGATGGAAGCACGGACCTTTAAGAATGTCAGATAGCGACACAGAAAAGAATAGGGATAAGAAAACCGAAGCAAAGGAATCTGCTAAATGAGGCATAGAATTATTTACGGCCTGTTTCACCAATATATCCTAATAAGATCCTGTTAATTTATCTGGAAGATATTTTATTCAATATTTATTACATATTTAATTTATCTGGATGATAGTTCTTATCAGGACATTGAGATACAGGCCCTTGTTAGAGTATTATTAAATTGAGCTTTGAGTCAAGAATGGTTGTGACGTTTTTGTTAGAACGAATATTTTTATATTGTTAATTCACAAGAATAAGTTAAGTTACCGTAACTTATATAATAAAATATAATTGTTAATATGTTTTAGAATTAAATGTATTTTAGTTAGCACTTATTAATAAGTAGAGTAGATATATTTTGTTAGGAAGTCAAAACCATGAGGCGCATTACCTGCTTGTTTTATTGATATAAGAAACATCGTTACATTAAAGATATCCAAAGGTAAAAGGCAAATCATTTCCTAAAAATATTGTGTATGTTGAAAAAAGGCATTTACATCCAAAATAACGGTGATGCAAGGGTTAAATCTTTGGCAGCCATCTTTATTTTTAAGTAATCACAGTCTTAATCATAGTATAATTTAAATCCAACAGTTTGTATATCTGCAACAGCTGTTCAGATTTTTTGAAAATATTTAGTAGATAATCACTGGAATGGACGATCCTGAAAATAAGATTATGAATGGAACGTTTTGGTGGTCCAAAACGTTCCATTCAGAATCTTCCGAATATCCGAAAAAAACCGCATATATACATAAGAATCAGATTGATGACTTATACAATGTGCTATTTAAAGATTTTTTAAGTGGATATAATAGTTTGATTGTGGCTTTTAAAAATATCTGATAATATAAAGTTTGATCGCTATCCCACTAATTGTTAATAGATGATTAGCTCGCAGATGGTTCAAAGCAAGTCAAAGCTTTTTTAACTTAAAAATTAAAATTGTATATGAGAAAATACATTCGCCTGTCTTGGGAATAGAATAATTACATTTTATTCATTAGTTGACTTGGACACTGCATCCAAGTATATGGTGGTCAGATATAGGACCAAGTGAGATTTTTGTTCCAATTTACAAATAATTCATAAATAGTATTTCTCGCACTCTGTAATTTTCACGCGTTAAAAACGTATGTTGTTGCTTCGTCTATTTCACTTATGAAACCGCCTTAATTAATGCAATGTTCTGTTTGCAATACCTAGGAAATAAGTACAAAAATACAGCACAGTATTCTTTGCAACAATAGCTGTATTATAGCAAGAATAAAAAATAATAAACATATATACTAATTTTAACAGCTGAATGTCTTTTATTTACCCAAAAAAGAAATCCATAGGATACCTATGATACTTCTACAAACTTTGTACATGGTTGGAAGCTACGCAGGCGCTGTGATCTATCCCCATCTCTGCTGCAATCAGTTTAAATTATAATTAAACGCAAGCAAAGCTTAAAAAATCGACTTCACCGCTTTATCTTCGGAACCTTGATTGAATTAAATGTATTAAACACGCATTAAAGGCAGGAATGAAAAAAAAATGAAAAAATGTTTATTTTGCAGCGGTTAGTGGTTAACGTTTACAACCAATTTGATTTTGCTAATCACTGATGATAGCTTACAGGTGAAAGGATATATCTATGGCCTTCACACTAGGCAAGCCTGTATCGTGAAGACCCAATACGGATAACAAATTACATTAGACAAATTAGTCAAAAACTCGTACTTACAGGTTACGTATATATATAGCGTTAATTATTAACAGTAAAGTACAACTAAAGATAACTATAACAATTTGTGTAACTAATGATTACTTATTTATCATAATATACGTTTAAACTATTATTTATATCTGAACATTAAACATGAGTTTATATAATATCTATTATGAAATATTTAAAATTCAACTCAGTCAAACTTAGTAAATTAACTTAGTCCTTACTATTTTATATGAAATATATACACTAACATTATTATTATTTGCTTATTGTATTTTAAAAATATATAATTATTATAGTATTTACATATATATATGTATACAAATAAATATATATGGTTTATACTTAGCAACAATGAAATATTCACAATTTGATACTTAAAACATCTTCAGTGCTATCGTAAGATAGCGTAGACAACCAGTTTTGAATTAACTTTTTGGCCTCGTACACTGACTTTTCCCTTAAATCGCAGTGCTTAACTACGCAATTATAAACGTGAGCCCGAACAAACAGTCCAAACCGACGAGCAAAAACAGTGTTCACGGGTGGAGTAGGCAAGCGATATACTCTTCGTTGTAGCATCGCTTCATATTCAGCAGAAGCCAGTACAGACTTGTGAACAGAAACCGACGTTTTTAAAATAAACAATTGCCTCACGCTAAGTACCCCGCTGTCCTTGTAGACATCTGTAGTTGGGTATCTAAAAGGCTTTTTCATCATGGTCTTCAGGACAGAACGTTGTGCTCTCTCAACCTGTATAAGGAAAGTCTTTGCAGCACTACCCCAACATGTGATACAGTATGTTATTAGTGACTGACACAATGCGAAATATACAGATCTCAAAGTTTCCAAACATGCTACATCACGTAGATTTTTTACAACGCCAATGACTTTCCTTATTCGAGCCGAGAGTGTTACAATGTGGTTTTTAAATGTCATGTTTTCGTCTATATATACACCAAGGTATTTAATCACTTTAATTCTATTTAATGAATCACAACCACAAGGCTTCACGGAGCATGATTTCTTATGAATTTTTATGTCGGTCTGATGTACTGGCGCTGAGGCAGCCGTTTTATGGAAGCAAATGTAAACAGTCTTTTTTGTATTCAAAGTCAAGAGATTATTTTCCAACCAGTTAGATACACGCTTCATACCAACCTCAGCACGGGATAAAGCTTCTGGCCATGTCGATCCAGAAAACACAATAGCGGTATCGTCGGCATAACATACAATTTCAGCATTTTCAATAGGTATATCATGGATGTCATTAATATACAAGTTGAATAATGTGGGCCCCAGTATGCTTCCCTGTGGAACACCAAAGCCTACAGTCTGCGAACTGCTCAGCATCTGACCAATCCTCACACACTGTCTCCGCTCCGACAGGTAACTCTTAAACCAGTTAGAGGCTACACCTCTTATACCCATGTTATTTAATTTATTTAAAAGTATGGGAACGGAGACAGTGTCGAAGGCCTTGGCCAAATCTAAGAACACTCCTACACAGTTTTGTTTGTTATCAAGCCTTGATGATACCACCGATGTCAGTAGCGATACTGCATCCTCAGTATTCTTTCCCCTACGAAAGCCAAATTGTTTTGGCGAAAGCATATGCCTTGACTCCAAAAAACTAGTTAATCTTTTATTGACAAGCTTTTCCAGTATTTTAGAAAATGCTCCCAGCAACGAAATAGGTCTATAATTTTCAATACAATTTTTGGGGCCACCCTTATGTATTGGAATAACACATGCCAATTTCCAATCGTATGGAAAAATTCCACTAACGAAACTTTGGTTAAATAGATGAGTGAGGGGCACAACAATTGCATTTTTTATATGCTTTATTAGTGAGTTAGAGAAGCTGTCTATGCCAGGAGCTTTGTCATTTTGAAGCCCGATAATAATATTTTCCACTTCTTCATGATCTGTGGGAGTCATAAAAAAAGAGTGTGTGGGTGATATTTTGGCTCTGATTGAACTAGCTAGGTCATTTTGTGTTAAATTTATGTTGCTGAGGGTTTTATCGGCCAATTGCTGTCCTACGGTACAAAAATAGTCATTACACAAGTCGAGAGGATGTCGTGAACTGCATGTGCTTTTTATAGATAATAATTCAGTGGGTTCTGTTTGATTGTTGGCAAGGTTACATAAGCTTTTTATCGATTTCCAAAGTTTCTTAGGATTATTTTTATTATCTTTTAGTTCCTTGCTTTCATATTCAATTCTTAGCTTACGCAAAAGGCTTACAAAAAAATTTTGATATCTTGTATAAGATACTTGAAGTAAGTATTTTATTATTGGGCTCTAGTTTAGCACGTTGATGAAGTCGATCTCGGTGTCTCATACATCTCATTAACCCTGGAGTAATCCAGGGCTTTAAGTTATATTGTGTCCTACTGAGTCGCACTTCATTAGTGTGTTTAACTACTACGTCTGCCAAAAGATTTGAAAATGTTTTTGTTGCATTATTTACGTCACTATCTTTGATAACAATGTCCCAGTCAATTTCTAATAATTCTCTATTAATTGCATTAAAATCTCTTTTAATTACGATACGGTTTGGACGAATTACTCTAGTTTTGCTGAGATTCATACCTATCATTACTGGATAATGGTCTGTAATGTCAGACTGACAAACGATGCCTACAGGTGCTTGATTGACAAGTGAACTCGATACGTAGATATGGTCAAGACATGAAAGTCCTCTGGTGGGTTCTGTTATGGCTGGTATTAGACCATTTTCCGCCATAAAGCATTGATATTCCAGTGAATGGGTGCCACTTGTATCCATTAAATTCACATTAATATCACCCGCTAGCACTAAGGGTAAACTATTTGTATCGTTAAGATGTGGTTCTAGTGACGACAAAAAATTTTCAGTATTTTTACAGGATGGCGAGCGATAGATGGCGAGTATAGTAACCATTTTGTGAAGGCGAACAACCAAGCAGTCTGCATCCATAATAGCAGGCTCTGATACCAAAGCAGTCCATGTGTCTTTTACATATACTATACATCGCCGCCATTTTGGTTGCTGATTTTATCTGTTTTAAACGACGAGTAACCTGGCATCTGTGGTACCGTAACAGTGTCATTAAGCCAGCATTCCGTTAAAATATAAACATCGTAATCAATATCCAAACGCTTTAAGACAACCAAAAATGAGTCAAAATTCTTCTGTATACTTCTAATATTGAAAGTAAATACTTTAAAATTGTGTTTTTTTCTGAACTTTTCTTTGCACTTTTCGCTCTCATTTACAATGCAGCAATTTATCTTCAATGAATCTAAATCATTCTCAAATTCATTAGGAAAGAGCATTATTATTTGATTTATTTTTCCTTAAGCACAGTGACAATAAGACTTTGAGCTTCAGTAGAGTATTAATAATGTGTACTTCTAAACAAGGTGTGTGTTTTGTATTAATAACGTTGTATAAAGTTGCGTATGTTGTGACATTACATATTCTACATAAATATGTGAATGGGGTGAAACCAAATAAACAATACATAATATATAAAAAGTTTAAGTAAAAGAATATACATATAGGTAGGAAAATATCAAAAATAGCAGTGCAAAACGATTTCCAGTAATGCTGGCTAATTATAAAGACTAAACCAAGAGAAAAATTTAGCATTTGTATTTTTTCCGTTTTTGCGACAAAAACAATAACTAAATAAAACTTACCGATAGAGGTATCGATATGGAATAGAATACCAGTATTTATAGCAACATTTCCTAACAAAGCAAAGTTTGCACATAAACTTATTACAGGCCAAAAACTACGAGCTATTGTTGTTATCAACTGTAGTGGGTAAAATGCGATCCAAATCATGCTGCGAGCGGATGAGCAGGGCGGCTTTCCCTTCACGCTGCCTAATGTAGATGGCTCCTTGGTTGCACCAGCAGAAGGCGTATCCCTGGTTTTTGGCCCTGATTCTGGTTTCACGAAATAAAATTCTATTGTCTTTTGTAAGTCTTTCGTTAAAAAACACCTTGACCGAGGCCCCTTCAACTGCTAGGTCCGTGCTTGTAATATTTTTTCTCGACTTGGAAGCTCTAAGAATCTGGTCGCGTTTGGTTCGTCGAAGCAGCCGTACGACGATTGGCCGCGGCATCCCGCTGCCTCTTTCAAGGAGACTAGAAGCCACAGGTGACCGGCGAGGTCCAACACGGGTAATCCAGTCTACATCTTCATCTTTTAACTGCACTCCAACTTTTTGAGTAGCCACTTTTAAAATGTGTTCCAGGTTCTTGTTGCTGCTCTCCGGAATACCAACGATTTCGATCTCGTTGCGTAAATTGTACTGAGCTTGCAAATGAAGTTCATTTTCCAGGAGCGCCACAGTCGCTTGCAAGTTTACAACTTCTAGGTCCCGTTTCTCCAGGTTTACTAAACGGGAATCATTGGTTGACATAGTACGTACCAGTTCGTCCATCCTATCGTGACAGTGACAAAGAGAGTTTGTAACATCTTCTAGTTTCGATTTTAACGATGAAAACTCACTGGTTAAAAGGGTGATTACTGACGTGAGTTCTTTCATCTCAGATTCTGCACAATCTGAAGAACTTTCACCTTTTTTGCGCATCGTGACATTCTGTGACTCTGTAGCTGGTCGCACTGGAGTAAGGCTGTTATCTCCTCTTTTCTTTTGGATCGCGCAACAGTCGGGACATTTCCAGTTTTTTTTGCGATCAGAGGAGAGCGACGCTGTATTTATACACAGCGAACAGAATCTTTTTCCGCAACCTGAAGAAGTGCACTTAATGGCATCTGTGGCGTCTTTTGTAACCTTTAAACAGCCCGAACACTTCATGTCGACAGATTAATTCAGTTTCACTGGTCCAAAAAGATTTAATTAATCTTAGTTTGCCTCCTAGAGTCAAATATCCTATAAGTTGCTCTAATGTCCTCTCTGCGTTGTTAGTCTTTGACGATAAAGCTTGAGTGATACAATGTGCTCGCTGCACGCGACTTTCACGGTTCCGCGGTGCGCGTAACCGTGAGAATGCTATGCACACTAAGTATGTACGTTTACCCACCACTTGTCATTTAATTTCTCAATGTTATATTACTTTTACACATTTAACTAATTTTTGCATTATATTCACGTTTTTTATGCTGTGCACTACTTGATTTTTGTTATATATATTTAATTGATTAATTACACAAAAAATATTGGCGAACTAAACACTTTTAAACTGATAATTCTCTAATAATTGAACGGAGATTTTTTACACCAAGTTAACTGTCCGACCAAGATGTCAAAGATATTATATAGGATAGAATGGATATTATATAGGACTAACACAAACGCTAGTTTTAACTTCACAGGTTTGTTTCGTCAATTATATATCCGGAGAGCATTTGTATGACGATTACACAGGAATTGCCTAGTTTGAGTATAAATATCAAATCTGAAATAGTGTTCTAATTGCTTAAAATTTTTAATATACTTGTGAATGTCGGACTAGGTAGAATTAAATGAAAATCATTAATTCAAACTAATATAATTATCAATTATTTATCTGTGGGTAAATCTTATATTTTGTCAAAAGAAAACCTCTAGTCCTGGTACAGCTGCTGACGGTCGAAAATCACATACTAAAAACGAAAATGTAATTTTACAATAGATATTTTATGTCAGACAGTTCTCCAGACATCCTTCCAGCGATTCAGGTGGTCAGCTATGGGTCCAACATTCTTGACGTTACGGACACTGGTATTCTCTTTTTCTCTGCAGGTGCGAAGCTACCCAAGCGCACTTTTGCCTAGACTATTATATTATATTAGGCTAAACAATAGCCCCTCCTCCCTCTTTTTTTAAGTATTATAGCGCCCGCCAGAAATCATTTCGCTTCTTTGTAACCAAAATTCTAACTACCTTACCATTAAGAATTTTCATTGCAGTACAGTTAAGTAGTTCTAAGAATAATTTAAATAACGAACGGCTATACAAACACCTAATAATAATATAATAGCAAAAAAATTAAGTATCATCAAACATATGCAATTATTAACTATGATTTTTTAATAAGAACTGCCCGTTAGCTAAGTTGTGTGGGTGTTCGCCATCTAAGCAGGGGTATTAGGTTTGATTCCCAGCGGGAACACAAGTTTTCTCCCCAAGGAAAATTTGTGTTCCTGGTTCTGGTTGTGATTGTGTGTGTGATGTGAATGTTTCCGGCACCCGCGACACAAGTCATTTAACTTAGTGTGGGGCTGTGAGTGTGAGCGTTTATGTTTTTTCTCTTGATACATAATTTATACTGCTTTTCTTAAAACCGCGCAGGTTCATGCAAACTTACTTAACAAATAATATATCGAGCTACTTCGAATTATATGCACGGAGGTATAGATGGCTGTAACCGACTTGTTCCAGATACTTATGTGGTTAAAGTGGCTCATTGTCTAGGCCTTTTTGTATGCAGACTTTTGAACCAACAGAGACTGACTCTAACCTCACAGATGTCAATCAAATGGAGAGCTCTAAAATTTCATTTAAATAAGTAGATCGCATGTGGTATTAACGCACTACGTAGACCATTATTTTTACCGACTTCCCAAAAAAGGAGGAGGTACTCTATATATACTATATATATATATATATTTATGTTTGTTACCTCATTACTTCTCTCCACGTAAGTAGTTTGAAAGATGTTGCTTTCTAATTGGTCCCGTTCAAATTTGATCAAGATCTGATCAGTAGTTCTTGAAATATCGCCAATAATGCCTATATTGTGACGAATAATGCGTACTTTGACGATGTTCTCGTTTACCCGACTTCAAAAGTTACCTCATAACTTCTTTCGTTGGGGGCCGATTATGATGATTCTTTTTTTATTTGAAAACTGGTGCTTTTTATGTAGTCCCATTGAAATTTGATCAAGGTCTGATCTCTAGTTTTTCAGTAATAGTCAATATTGCGTGTTCATACATTAAATCTGATCAAGGTTCCGATGATAAAGCGGTGAAGTCGGTTTTTTTAAGCTTTGCTTGTGTTTAATTATGTTGTTAATATAGGAAGCGGCTCTAGGACTACGAGTAGTATTATAGACGGGCTATAGTTATTAACTTTTGTTTTGTTAACGTTCGTCTTTTGCTATATACTGTAACGTTCCGCACTTATATTTTTAACAATGGCATCAGCATACGTTTATAAATGAATCAATTACCAACCGTTTGTACCCCTTTTCCAACAAAGAATTAAATTGTAAGAACCTATTAATAGTACATTTAAATAGATGTATCATCAGACGACAATGTTTATAAAGAGTAGTAAACATGTGTGGCATAGTAATCAATCTATTAACCTTGCTGATAGGCGGTATTGTAAATGTTTTATTGTTTGCGGATGTATCAGTAAAGTAACAATTTAATTATCACATCCAATTTCATCCCAATTAATATTGTACTATTTCAATACGTCAATATGTGAATATATGTGTATACCTTATGTTTGCGGCCTGCCCGCGTTTATCGAATTGATATATGTAACAATGTGCATTCCAAGCATATATATTTCTATACAATATAAATGTATACCCACATACACACTTTTGCATGTGTAAAATTATTAGACATTTCTGGTTCTTCAGTGTCTAATATATAATAAAAAAAATGTATCAGAGGCGACAATTACTTTTGATATATTTTTTACACGAGCTATATAATAAGCCGTAATAATATCTTCGGTCGCATTATAATTTTTCATCAGGTGAGATAGGGGACAAAGTTTTGCCTATCGGGCATAAAAAGAAATTCTCATGCGATATTGTTATTTAATGGTTTACTTATTGTTTATTTTTTTTACTATATCACAGAACAAATTTAGCAAATTTTTTTTTTCCAAATTAATATTATTCTACCAATGCGACGAAGAGCGAATGATGTTGGCCCTAAATACTGATCGGACACCAAGCAAAAGGAGTAGCAGCGTTAAGTTACTGGCGACCACAACGCGCGAGCTGGGTGGGCGAAGCAACAGGAATTCTTCATTGTCTATTTATCTTCTAGTGCTTTGCTTACTGCTGCCCATCTGCTGCCCTGGCTACCACTCTGTCAGTATTACAGTCGTTCAATTAAATTTTCTACTTGATAGCTAGTAAAATACCACTCCCATCATTCTAACTAAATCTATCGCCCAGTACAAAACGGACAATAAAACGGAGATTGTTTTCTTACCCGCTGACCTTCTAACACTGGCATACAAATAATAAGAACTTCAGAGTAAATCAGTTGTTTCTCAGACTAAGAATTGACCCGGGCAAATTGATAAGAACTGATAGGTAATAAAGATAGCAGGCTCAAGAGGCACTTGTCATATGGCCGGCTACGGGAATTCGTAGTGAATATGACACAACATAGAGCTTATTCAAACATCACTATTGAAATAACATTTAGGTGCCATTTCCACGAGCGAGAGAATCGCGGCGATGAAATACGTGGCACGACAATAATATTTCTGCGATTCTCTCGCTCGTGGAGATAGCCCCTTAGTGGAACAATTAACATTAGTAAATTTAAAAACAAATTATATCCAGCCAGGCGTAGCGTCGGTAAAAAATCAGTGATGTATTTTAAATTGCGGCCCCTCTGGGATGGATCCGCTAAGTACCAGCTTGAAGCTCTTGAGTCCATCGAACGACAAGCGAAGAGTCTTATTGGTGATGATAAGCTAGTCGAGTCCAAATCGCAGTCTCGATGACCGAACGTAAGGTCGCAAGCTTATTTGTATTCTATCGTTTACATTTTGGTGAATGTTTGTAGGAATAACAACAAGGGAAACTGGCAAACGTCATTCATTTATGGTTCACATGCTTTGTTTCTCAATCGGTACAATCTGCAAGTCAAGAATGAATAGGTATCTTTTAAGCAAGCCTGCTACGTCTTCGGCATCATCGATTTCCATCAGGTGAACAGGCGGTCAAATGCTTGCCTATCGAGTTAAATACTATAAATAATACTTTTTATTAGTAGTCTCATATCAAGCTATGCCCGAAAAACGCGAGCGAAGCCGCGGGACTTGTAATACTTAGGGACTTATAATATTAGTTTGATGAGATCCAGTTTTTCAACATATATAAGTTTAATATTTTATAAGTTTAATTATAAGTGCCTCAACATGGAAGAGACTGGTTGTGTATCCTAGTGTGGGAACTAGAGAGCTTCAACAGCAGACATTTATGTACCTATATAAATAAGTCATAGTAATTAGGTTGTCTACGTTGTTGTAAGTGCCCACTTGTTATTTTGAAAAAAATTTATTGAATTATTTATTAAAATTATTATTTTCAATTAATCTATAAACAATGCAAAGGGGAATTTCCTGCAACCAAAGGTCACACGCAGACCGTATTACACAAATATTTTTATGAGTAATTAATAATAATCTATTTTATATTAGAGTTTAATCCCGTGGTTAATGCTTAACATGGATACTATGAATATAAATAATGAGACTGCTGGTTTTCACAATATTTATTGAATAACGTTTATGTATTGCGACTATTAGTGTTATGGTGTATAACTTAATATATATAATTCAAAAATCAAAACCAAAATCGTTTATTCACATGGGCCCCAAAGGGGCACTCATGGAAGTTAATGATTCTACTGGCAGATTCGCAAAATTACAGCCATCTCTAAAAGAACCTAGCAAAAAACTCGGCGGTTCATTTTTTTCATGAATTTTTTAAAATCATTTCTTAACATTAATACATAATTATATTAACCTAGGTATGTCTATATTATGTAGTCGCTAGAAGGTGCATTATATTTTATTTAGTTAATTACAAGAAATTACTTTAATGATGTCATATTTTTAACACATCTTTTTATGATGAAAATAACGCAAATGATTGATGCGTGCCTATTGGGGGGAGGGGGGCCTGGCTTTTCCCTTCCTTCCCAGGGGTGAAGGAAAGGGGTATGAGGGGCTTGCACCCACTAAAAATTCCCCCGTGAGCAGTGCCTATAGGGAGGGTCGCGCTAGCAGCCACTATCTTGCCCCGGCGGCAGGCCCGGATGCAAACTCCTCCGGGCCACTGCACCACACCAGACGTGTGAGGCCGTGCAAGCCGATGGAGAGGTGCCCTGACTCTCCACCAGTGACCCCACTATAGAGGAGGAGAGAGGAGGCGGGCGAACTGCCTCCTCCTCCTCCCCGTCCGACTGCGCCGGAGCGGGTCAGATCGGGGATTCACCTCTCTAGCCCGCTTCGCGGCCTTTTTCTGCGTCATCACCGCTTCGCAGAAGGAGACCTCCGCCTGCCACGACCTCTCGCTGCCGAGCATGGCGTCGACCACGCTCGGCTGGGAGAGATCTCCGCCTATGATCGCTGAAAGTGTGTGCCGCTGAGGACCTCATGCGGCACACCCCTTAAGCGTGTGGAGCGCCGTGTCCTCCAGCGCCCCACATTCGTGGCAGGCCGGGGTCCCGTCTCGTGATTTTGTGCAGGTACCTTCCGAAACATCCATGTCCGGAAAGTACCTGCACCAATCGGAAGGTAAGCGACCCAAAACGCCGCGCACCCACCTCCGAAGGACCGGGCGGATGGCCTCCACCGTCCACAGCCCGGGGACCGGTGGAGCCAGGTCCCCTTTTTTAACCATGGTTATGGCAGAAAATACATTAAAAATGAAGTCCATCCTTTGTACCTCTTTTGGGTAAAACAGAGTTTTATGAATAAGCATAGGACACTATACTTCGGAGGTGTTTTTTGAGGCGGTTTTTTTTAGCTTTGCTTACGTTTCAATTATTGCATAAAGTTAAACATGTACGTACCTAGTAGGTAAGAAGTTGTTTATATGTAAACGCCGAAAACAAAATCAGGCTACGCCCAACTGATTGTAAGAGGTTATCATTATATATATGGTATATTACGTTACTCGTCTTGTTATTTTCGACTACGTTTTTTATAGTTATAAATGAATGTCTGTAAAAACTAAGGCGTAGGTACGTACCTATGCTAATTTGAAGGCCAAGAGATTTTATTATTCGTCTAGTTAATATATTTGATACAATCGATACGATCTTGAATATAATTTCCTGCGTACGACTATTTATAAATGATTTTTAATTTGGTTTTATTTTCAACCGACTTCAGAAAAGGAGCTTCTCAATTCGACTGTATGTGTTTTTTGTATGTATGTCACGCGATATCTCCGCCAATTATAAATCGATTTTGATGTTTTTTTTTTGTTTGGTAGATTATACTTCAGAGGTCGATAGGTTATCTAAATGAAATACTAGCTATCAAATAAGATAATAGTATATTATTTTGATAATATATACCTAAGTACATTTACATTGTTCAATAATGAATTGTACATAGTCATTCACTTGGTTTTGATTATCCTACAAACCTTAGTGGTTTCTAAATGCTATTACCGATTGTTTGTACTTGTAAAAATATTATCACTTGGTAAATAAAAAAAATATGAAATATTAAAAGCAAGCAAAGCTTAAAAAAATCACTTCGCCGCTTATACTTTGGCTTGATCTATTTCGATAAAAAATATATGGGACCACATCTGAAGTAAAATGATGTGTGCCGCATGAGGTCCTCAGCGGCACACACTTTCAGCGATCATTGAATATACCAAAATAAAAAATAAAAACATCAAAATCGATTCATAATTGGCGGCATTATCGCGTAACATACATACAAAAAAAAAACAACATACAGTCGAATTGAGAACCTCCTTTTTTGAAGTTTGTTGCAAAAGAGACTTTTAATCATTAGCGTAGTTAAAGTGGTTGTAGTGTAGAAATACATTTTATCTGATTGGATTTGCCGTTTTAGCCGTTACATCCAAAAAAGAAAACCAACATAGACACAAAATTTCGCATTTATAACATTAGTGTTTTTTTTTATTTATGGATGGACATAAATGTTTCTCGCTCGATAACAGGTAGGTATTCATAACTTCTGCATTAGCCGTTATCGATATTAGAAATTCCAACAGCTGTAGAAATAACTATCGTCTTTCATATAATAGATAAAGATAGACAAGTTTCCTCGATTACTTATCTTCCACATATCTATCAAGGCGATTTGTTGCTATTGAAGATTGAAAGGCGACGAGACAGTTTTATCAATTGTTATACATTTCCAAGTGATGCCAACATGAACAGTTTATCTACTGTATTTGTTGGAGATTTACAGTTCACTGCATTTTTCTAACTGCCCGTTGGCTTAGTTGGGTGAGCGTTTGCCTTCCAAGCAGGGGTATCCGGTTCGTTTCCCGGCGGGAACACAAGTTCTCCCCAAGGAAAAATTGTGTTTCTGGTTCCGGCACCCACGACACAAGTGATGAAACTAAGTGTCGGGATGTGACTGTGAAAGCGTTTATATTCATGCTTGGGTTCTGACCTAATCTAAGCAGGAAAGGCACTGCAAGTAAACAATTCCACTCCTTAATAGTTTGCATAATTTTCTACGCGAATGGTAATTTCAAAAGCCCGCTTACTTCCATCGAGCCCGCGTATCGAATACGCATATCAGTGATTCGCTGACCCTACAACAGGTATCGCCGGGCCACATGTTGGATAAATTGTTATGAGACCTACCCAAGGCCGACAACCTCATATATGATAGGGCTACCTCAAAGTATTTTTTTAAGAAACAGAATTGTTATTTAATTTGTGCACAATATAATATCATTATAAATCTGAATATGGCTCTTTAATTTTAGGACTAAAGCTGAAATACAAAGAGTATAATAGGTCAAAGTCACGGGACATTTAGTATTATTATTATTCTCTTTATTTATTATTATTTCTTAAGCAAACGTTTTTTTTTTAAATTTTAATTATTATTATTATCAACCTTCGGTTTCCCACTGCAGGACGAAAGCCTTCCTTTCCATTTTCCATCCTATGCTATCTTTGTCCATCCTTTCGATTGAGATTCAAGGTCATCCCGCCATCATCTAGGTCTGCCGCGACGCCCGTGTTTATTTTGGTGGACCCTGCCTGTAGATATTTTGGTCAAATATTTCTTATTTAAACTTTATTAAGTAACTATAACTTTATTACTAACTTATAAGAATATATTTGTTATTATTGTAGAGTTTTATAGGTAACATGAATTGAACTTGGCAAACACATAAATCGATATCCCTAGTTAAACGTAGCCTTGTTCCCATATTCCAGGCTAGAATTCTTGTAGAATTTCGTCTAACCTTGCGCTTTTCTAAGCACAAAATTCCGAATGAGTATAATAGGAAATATTAAAATGATGGTTGATAATACTAATTGTTATGCTGTTAAGTCGCTCTGGGCTCGTCCAATTTTAAAATGCGTCTTACAATGGTAACGTATAAGCTAAAAAATACCCATCAAATCAGTTGGTGACAACCCTATAACAGTCGCGAGTCTGCGGAACGAAGGCGCACGTTTGACAATATTCGCTACAAACCGGTAAACGCGCGCGCACGCTAATCCGTATGCGCGAATATCCGTCAGATGAATCGAAAAATATAAATATTTAAATCGAATTATATTTATACATATATTAGAGTGAACTATATTGTACTGTGTTACGCTGTTTGAGCTACTGTGTAAGTTTGTGTGGATTTAGTTTTGTTTAGTGTTTTTTTTTTGTTTTACAAAATGTTATTTTTATATATTGGTATGTTTTAACAAAAATAGTTAATGACTCTTCAACATATTTTCATATAAATCAATTTAAATTTACTGTGAAATTTATAAAAAAAATATTAGATTTTAATAACAAATATAACTTAAGTTTAATGCTTATTATTATTAACAGTAAGTATAAGAACACTTGATATTTTTTCTATGTTAATTCACCGTTTGAATGTTAAGCATTTTATATTCAAATTAAAAAACGGGTTTCTAAATTAAAAGCACATATGCTTCATATTTTACTTTGGCAATGAAGTATATTAAATAAGTTTCCATCACTTTTTATACTTAACATTTATTCCACATAAGTCATATAAGTCCATATTTTAATCTATTCCAGTCTTAAAACTCGTTTATAATTATGTAGCCAAGTAAGGAATTCAATTTAGTCAGTGAGTCTTTTAGCATATCATTTGATTTTACTATTTACATAATCAGCATATGGTACATGCTTTGAATACTTATTTGTATAAATAAATATAGCATCAAAAGTAAAGGAAATGTCAACAATATAAAGGAGCTGTTCTTTTATACATTATTATTTATTTTAGTTTTATACAATACAATACTCTTTATTGACACCAATAATAAAAAGTACAGAAAAGAAATTACTAATAAATAGGTACAATGGGCGGTCTTATCGCTAAGAGCGATCTCTTCCAGACAACCTTTGGATGGAAAAGAATAATACAGATAAGTAGTTTTATTAGCAGATAACAGTTAAGCAGCAATTAAGTTTTATCATATAGTATAATTATATAGTTTTTTTATTATCTTAACCCTGGAACGGTTAAGTAGTCTAATTTATACGGAACCTGTTTTTTAATCTTTAGGTATATCTATTCAAGCTGTCCATCATCAGGCAAGCTAAATCTATTGCCATATTTAAAACGTTGGTATTTAAGCATTATCTGTCCATCAATGAGTACTTAAGATGTATATATTAGTACGTTTATATTGCGTATGTACCTATATTACCTATGTATGTTTTTTTACTTATTTAGATATATTATATACTAGCTAGCACGCCCGGCGTCGCTCGGATAAAAAATACATACACATAAATGCTTTCTTACTCACAGCCCAACACTAAAAGTACTATGAGTTGTGTCACGACACAAGTCATAGTACTTTTAGTCCCCACACAAGGCCCCACGGGGCCGTAAATATTGCACACCATTCAGATCATACCCAGAACCAGAAACACAAACTTCCCGTGGGGAAAAACCTTAAGTTCCCACCGGGATTGGAACCCTCTGCTTTGAAGGAGAACGCGCACCCATCTAAGCAAGCGGGCAGTTGAAAGACACTTACACATTCACGCCAGCGAGCAGTCCAAAGCTCGAAAAGGACCCGGCCGGCGTCGCCCGGTTTGAATATAATAAAAACCATACACATAAACGCTTTCACATTCACATTCCCCACACTATGTTTAATGACTTGTGTCGTGGATCCATAAACATTCACATCACACACACAACGCCATATCCAGAACCAGAAACACAAATTTCCCGTGAGGAGAAAACTTGTGTTTGTTTGAACGATTAATATTGAATGCCTTTTATTGTATTGTATTCGTCAACACCGGACTTCTCTCTTCTTGGCGTCTATTCTTGGCAATGCTATTGTGATTCACCGGTACCTCGTTTGTTAATCAGCAGAGGCACCACGTGCAGTTAATGTAACTTGAGTTAAGACATTTGACTAGGAAATAACTAGAAAACTGTTGAATACGTTTACACGTGTCAATGAATTCTTTTTTCAAAATGATAACTATAATGCTCCACATTTCTTATTATTGACAATCGATAGTAATAATAATTGTGTAGCCTTGTTATCATAATTTTATTTACATGCTATTGTGAGTTCTTATGTTATCATTTATCACTATTCTACCACTACTAGATTAAACCATTATGTAACCATATATACTCATACATAATTGATATATAAATTGATTTTAAGCAGTTTCTTTAATCGAGTTTAAGCTTTGAAATATGTTTGAAGCATAACTTGTTATAATTTAAATACAATGCGCTTTTATAATTTAGTTAAATATTGTAATATTAGCCACCTAAACAGACCTCACTTGGTGCCGCTGCCGATTAATAAACGGGACTTTGACATACATCTCATCACAACATTGAATCAGAGAAGTATCCATTTATCATACTCTTCCTAAGGGGGAAAAGGTTTAAAGGTTTTTTTCGAGGCATACGTGTTCAAATTTGTACCTAAGACTTGAACGACTGCATAAAACCATTTCTTTATTTCTAGAAATAGCTTAAACAACAAAAAAGCACTAACATGGAGGAAAATGATGTACAAGCACAGGCGCATAAGCTTCTGGGTCAGAAGACACCGACACCACAGAAGTACGACAATGGATTAACAAGAGCGCTCAGGTCATGTAAGTTTACTGAATGTTTTTCGATTTTATATTCACCAAAAGAAACCAAAGTACACATTTCTAAAACTATAGTTTGATTATGGATTAGTAGAGTTGATGACGTAGATTTTAGTACATTTTACATAGAGTTGTAGTAATAGGGTATTCAACCCTGGACCTGCAGCGTAGAGAGCAAAACCACCCATTGCGTCAACATTCGTAATTTTTTATTATTTTCCAAAAATGTTATTTCGAGGATGACAAGTCACCACTGGCAATACTATCGCCTGCGAACGCGTTTAACCGCAGTGTTGCCTGCGCTTGCGGTCACAATGATACCTAGTGCGGTGACATGTCACTCTCTGTATACAAAGTTCGGAGCGAGCGAGGCAACATAGTCTTAATCATCAGTCTCATTGCTGTCTTCTCGACGTAATGCAAGCGTTATTAGATGTCTTAATACGAAACTGTTTATACTACGATTAAGAAATAATCTTGTACATGATAATGGTTACGTAGCGCTAGTTTCGTGGGCGGCATTTTTTCTACATACAAATTTATATTAATCAGCATACATAAGAAACACAACTCCTGCGGTTTGCAGCTATGTCACAAGCATGCGACTATGTGAGACACTAACCATTAATGACTGTAGATCACGCATCCTGCGCGCTGTACAAGTTTTTTGCTCTTTAGTGTCAGGCTATAGTGTTACTGATTTCCGAAGTTCAGGTTCAGGCTATTGCTTGACTGGATATAGGTACTGTGCCGTGACGTAGATAACAACGCAACATAGCGCGTACTTTCCAGTACCCCCTTTACCGTGTCCACCTCACTGTGTTCCTTATCATAAAGAAACAGAGGTATAGGTAAACCCTGGCCTGAGAAGAAACGTTGCAAATCAAAGTCACACAAAAACAGTGATCGTACGAACACACTTCTTCAAATGTATGCGTGATGAGATTGTCTTATTTCGTTGTGTACGTCATTATTAAAATTAATTTTGTATTTAAGTTTCGATAGCCACAAAGGCTTGCCGCGGCTTGCGTGTGGCAAGCGTGATATATATAAACTAGATATAAATAATATGATCATTAAAATGTGGTAATTAATCGTAAAAATCACGTCTGTCGCACCCACCTTACGATATTTATTCGATAGTTACTGGCTGATAACCAATGACCCCAGAGCTGAAGTTTTATATAACTGGAGTCTTCCGACCATCTCTACACTCTTCAAGTTCAAGAATAGCAATATTTAACTCTATTTATTTATGTGTTATATTTTCTGATTATGTGTTAGTTATAAATAAATATGTAAGTAGTAGATGATTTTGTTTATTTTCAAATATATAATTTTTATTTTATTGTTAATGATTAAGTATTTTTTAAATTATTTGTTCAAGTTATATCTTTTAGCCCAGGAAGGCTGTTAGATAATGATTCATAGCATTAAGCATATTTTTTGTACACTGTTTTGTGGTAAACTATTAATTAATTAAATAAATAAATATCTTGTGTAAAGACATGTAAGTTCCGTTTTGATTCAATGGCTAAAGGTAGATTGATTATTCTCTTAGACTATTCTGTAACTGAGAACTCTGTCCCTGAAATAGGATATAGGCATAGATTTAATAACTATTGCGTAGGGTGGTATTTTTTATACTGACTATTACTTTTGAAATTGTGGGTGAATATTAAATCTGTGTGAGTGGCCTATGAGTTGTACTTGATTATATATACTCCTTACATATAATCTATACTATAATATAATATTATAAAGCTGAAGAGTTTATTTGTTTGTTTGTTTGAACGCGCTAATCTCAGGAACCGCTGGTCCGATTTGAAAAATTATTTTAGTGTTGGATAGTACATTTATCGAGAAAGGCTATTATAGGCTATATAATATTTTACGAGGAAGTCGCGGGCACTGCTAGTAAAATAATATATATCAGTGCTAAAATAGTACGGTATTGGTAATTATAGTGTCCTCGAAAATGATAGTACGCGTCCATTCCGTTTTTAGCATTTTTAATATTAATTTATTAAAATATATAATTATCTTATCTTTGCGTTGATACCATAACTGATAAATCTGTGGGTGAAACTATAAAACTGATGGGAAATTATCAAACAGTCTATAATCAAAAACTATACTGCAGTATAGTTTGTGACCTCCTTAGGTTTGGGTTCTGTTATAACTTTGATCCCTTTTATCTGTGCTTAGAATACTATCGTATAAGGGTAGGTAAGTTGGTACTGAACTACTTAAGTTTAAAGTTTGACCCAACTACCTACTTCTCACCGTCCTGGATGAGTATATCGATTTTCAACTACCTAATCAACCTCTGGGCCATAAAGTTTAAGTATACATCACGTAACATATTAATAATATAGGTAAACGCTTTCACAGTCTTCACTAAGTTCAATGACACCAAAAAAACAAATTTCCCTTAGAGAAAAAACTTGTGTTCCTATCGGGAATCGAACCCGATACCCGCTGTTCAGAAGGCTTGAAGATCAAATTTACTTACATGAACTTATATAATGATTTATGTTTGTTACACATGTCTTTTTATGCTAGATAGGCAGGCATTTGACCATAATCTCACCTGATGGAGAGACGATGCGGCCGAAGATGGAAAATGCTCGCCTAGAAGATACCTATTCACTCTAATCTCAGACTTGAAGACATCTAGATTGTACCGCGCGAGGAACAAAGACGCGGGCAATGAGTTATAGGTACTTCTTCGCTGTGCGGATGATAAACGTAGAAGCGAAACGCTTCAAACGTACCGGAGGTACGAGTATGTCTACCATAAAAGGATGATGTTTGATAGTTTTTCTTGTTGTTAGATAGAAACAATTAATACTTTAAATGTTTTTTTAATAAAGCTATTAACAGTTGTAAATAAAAAAGTAGTAAAATTATATAACCAGAGAACTTGGCAAGACGAATCAAACGAGCCCGAACTCGATGGGTTTATCTCGTTTAGTTCAGAAGTTCCTATGGCCTTTTTCCGTCTCCATCATCAGACTAGTTCCATGGTACCATATCATGGCATTGTCACCGAAGATAAGTACACCAAATTTGAGTCCAATCGGACATCGGGAAGTGGGTCTAATTTGACTCGAATAATTACAGACCGACATTGAGGACATCGCTGCAATAGCAACAACATATATAGGCTAGTAGCGATATCGGGATTGCACTATCGGGTTGACTTTGCGTTTATAGTGGAGATTGCCAAGCCAAGTTCATGGCAATTTCTCATTTCCCACACTTTCTCAAGCACATTGTTGTTCTAATTGGGTATGCCCTGCGGCCTGTGCAATGGGTTAACAAACTGTAAATTAACATCATAAACTACTAGCTATAGCCGGCATGTGTTGTAAAGAAAAAAAACATTTTACCTTTTTCACGTTTATGGTTGCCTAGTACTTTAAAACTTATTGACTTAATTGTTACCTCCTTCGTGTTTATGTTCGCCTAGTACTTTAGCAAATCCGAGTGACGTACTTCTTGCAGATAATGTTTTTTTTTTTATTTTCATACATTTTCAATGTTTCGATATTTAATCTGCTAATAAAAAAAAATTTTGTATACTGTTAAGATTATAAATGCTGTCTGGTAAATGTCTGAAATTTTCCAATTTCATTGTTTCCGTAAGAACCTTGCGCAAAGAATTAGATAACCAAAAAAAAAAAAATGTACGAAATCGGTAAAGTCATACGCAAATTATGGCGTGGCCAAATTCAGTACAAATGTAGTTCCAAGTTCTGGGTGTGATTTGTGTATGTCATATGTATGAATGTTTCCGGCACCCACGACACAAGGCTTCAAACTCAGTGGTAGGGGTGTAAGGTTAAAAGCGTTTATGTTTTTCAATTATTATTTTTTTGTCAGCATTGCATATACAAAATCTATTATTATAATTGAGTATCCCAATGTATTGTTTATTTGTTATTTTTATTACTGTATTACAGAGAACCAACTCAATAATCATAAACATTCGTAATGTTTTAGGGCGTGGTATTATATTATATAGGATTATATACGATCAATAACTTTTTATTGTTAACTTCTGTCGTCGTAAAAAACAGCGGTATTATAAATTATAACTTTTTTGCGACTATGTAACTCATACCTTTATTATTAATATGACTGTTTTTTTAATAGACTTAGACAATATAAATTGAGGCAAAAAAAAAACCAGCTCTAGTCTTGCGGCGACATTTTGGGGGTACTTCTGAACGGATCATAGTATCAGATTTTCACATTAACCGATCATAGCTGTTGTTCCCATCTGATCTTAAGATCAGTTGCAACTAAAATTAATTATATATTATTGTTCCCAACAGATCATAAGATCAGTTGGAACCATGGGTGTGATGTTTGTGATATGTAAATGTTTCCGGCACCCAAGATACAAGTTTTGGACCCAGTGTGGGTGTGTATGCGTTTGTTTGTTAGTTGTTTGGTTGTCGGACTAGTGAACAGTCCTATTGTCAGGTTCAAACCACCTGGGAGAAAAAGAACTGCGACCTACAGTTTAACGTGCAGTCTTAAGCACTAAGTATTACTTAATGCGATAAGACCTCTTACTTCTACTTGTAGTCTATGATTTGTATTTCTATGAACAACAACGGAGTCGTATTAATCTTTGGTAAAAATAAAACAAAGCTAACTTTTTTGCTTAAACACACATCATTTAGTTAAATCACTATGTAAAAACATTTAAACGTTACTCGTTATCTTTGTAATTAAATATTTTAGTTTATTTAATCATCAGCAGTGACAGTTATCACAATACATTCGTGACATTTATTTTGCTAAATAAATAATATGTAACCTTATGATCTGTTACTAGGTATAAAAATGCGCTATCGGACTCATTACATATTTAACTCCTTATTGCACAAAATGTGCAAATAGACTTAAGCCTAAGACTTAATCATTTAAACGCAAACAAAGCTAAAAAAAACCAACGTCACCGCTTCATCTTCGGAACCCTTGACCAGATTAAATGAATTAAATACATATTATTGAGGACACCTCAAAAACTACTGGTTAGATCTTGATTAAATTTAAATGGGAAGCACCAGCTTTCAAACAAAATTAATCATCAAAATCGGTTCACCTAGAAACAAGTCCTGAGGCAATATTGATAAAACAGAATATAAATGCTTAATAAGTATAAATAGATTAGACTAAAGTACAAATGTTAGGAGCATTCTCTGCCAATGAGCCACACATAGTAGACGAGACTGAGACGGTGTATGCCTGCTTCTATAACCATACATTAAAAGTGCTTCTCCACCAGAGATGTGCTATGATACTATGGACGCATTTAATATCCACCAATCATATTAATACCACAAACCATATCATAGCACTGGTGGAAACGGGTTCAACTAAGCTATGTTTTTATATATATGGAAAGAAACGTGCTATAGAGTATAGATGCGTGCTATGGATATGTGCTATGGATGGTTGCGAGTGGTGCAGCTATGTGTAGAGCAGAGTACCTACAGGGTGCACGTGCTGTCGATGCATCTCATAGCTCGAGCTTCACATCTTCTTATCACATCTTACTCGCTCCGCTACATAGCTTAGCATCAGTGGTCATATAGTTTCGTAGTTTAGCTTTCACATCGCAGCATTGCTGTATAGCATACCTCTGGTGGAAAATTACCCTAAAGGTGCACACACGATACGTATTTGGTCCGCGTGGACCAAAGAAACGCTTGCATCTAACATATTATAATTCTTGTTATCTAAAGGTTTTTTTTAATTTCAGGCTGCTATATCCCGCAACGCTACATTCTCGGCGTGATGGGTTTGCTCGGAGTATGCAACGCTTACACCATGAGAGTGTGCTTGAATTTCGCCATCACCCAGATGGTGAACAAGACAAAATCTATTGGAGATCACTATGTGGACCCTGATGCCTGCCCTAGTGATCCTATTGAGGGGAATCTTACTACAATTATAGATAGACCGGTAAGTCCAACGATTAAATTGTATTATGTGTGACTTTATTTACTTAGGCCAACTACAAACGTACAAACATACTGATAAACACATTACCAGCCTTTGCTTCACGCATTTGGTGTAAATACATGGTTTACAGTTTATATACACACATCAAGCAATTACATTGACTGAGGTCCAAATTCAATTTAGAGGCCTCGTTTCGTTCGGTCAACAACAACAACATTTCATACGAGTATGTTCAGCTAAAAATCTATCAAATGTTAATCGTATACCTATTTTGTTAATTATAGGTAGTATTAGTCATCTCAGCCGCAGCTAAAGGTTTTACTCATAAACAATAAAATTAGATCACTCCATTTATCCAATAACGGCTTGTCACACTTAATGTAGGTACCTACATAACCCACGGATATAGGAAACCTTGGAGAAAACGTTACATCACCAACACCATATTCTGTCGATAACATTGAGTATACCCATAATAGCAGAAAGGAATTTATTACAAATTGAAATTCAGGGTTAATTCGTCGTGAAGCTGTAGTACTTGAGGGACTGATTTTGAACGGAAGACTCAAATATATTAGAATTATGAAAAAAAAATAGACATTTATTTAAGTAAGTAATCATAAATTTATGTTAATATTGTCCGAAAGAAAAAACTGTCTAGACTATAATTTATATAAGATCTTATTGTTTTTGTACACAGTATAAGCTATAATTAAACGCAAGCAAAGCTTGAAAAAACCGGCTTCAACGCTTATATTTTGTTTTTGGCTTGACCGATTTCGATAAAAATTATATGGGACCAGTAGGAGACCTCTGCAGTATATCCTACCAAACAAAAAAAATATCTTCAAAGTCGATTTATAATTGGCGGAGACATCGCGTGATATAAATACAAAAAAAAATACAGTCGATTTGAGAACCTTTTTTTTTGAAGTCGGTTCATAAAAATGTTTTTGTTCTATCATATTCTATAATGCAATAATAACCTGCTAGTCAATGCTTTTTTTACCAGCCTATGTATATATTTGTTCCTTTGTGGTTCCCCAGAGACCAAACGCGTGGGCCAATTTTAATAATTCTTACATCAATCGATGTGTCTTAATCTTGCAAGTGTCACTTAGACATGATTCGAATCAAATCTCAACAAATTAGATATGCAGCAAATAAAATTCATCAAATCAAATTTTATTTATTACAAATCAATTTTTTGTATGGGAAATCTGAACATTTAAAGATTAGATTTACAACAATTTAAATGAAAACATATGTTTTGCAAGAGTTCTAAAATAAATGTCACATAATTAAAATCTAATAATCTATCCTTATAATAAAATTGTAACAGGCTGGAATAGTAAATTTTTTTAAATCTATTTTTAAATGTCAACACAGTATAAATGGTTTTAAAGGTAACTGGTATTATACTGGCCTATACAAGAGAGTTTGATAGCTTGGAACCTACTACTGTATAGTGATATTAACAGAGTAGTAGGATTAGGCAATATTTGAATATTTTGTCTTTCGGTATCTTTTACCATTTTTAATTTTGAATGACCATTTAAGAACTATAACGATTTTTAGTTGGTGGGAAACCATTCAATTAATATTTAATACATTAATTAAGCTGTGATAAAGTTCTTATACACTCGCCTAACAGGTTTTATTAATGGAAAAGCGTAAAATTAAAAAGTTTGTGAAACTTTTTACGCAGTAAGTTTTTTGGAATTGTTATTACATTGACTTATTTAAGAACGTTATTGTTGATAATCATTATCAATAGCCTAATTTAATAACTCACAATTTAATGCTATTTTACGCATGACATAATCTGATAGAACTGGTTTGATCGAAGTTCAGATAAAGGAAGCAGGGGGTTATGCCACTGCGCTCCACGGCTATTGTTCTCAAATGGTTGAATGTCCATACTTTGTATCCGCTGGGCTCCACCGAACAAAAAATAAAATTATACTGCTAAAGGCGGGTATTAATGACAAAAGGTTTCCGATTAACCCTGACAATGCTAACGGTTCTCTTTTTGTTTTGAACTAACTTAAAGTGGTCTTTCTCTATTTTTACCGACTTCACAAAAAAGGAAGAGGTAATTAAGTCGACTGTATTTTTTATTAATGTTTGTTACCTCATAACATCGTTCCACGTGAACCGATTAATTATTTTTACATAGGTAGGTATCTATTTAAGCAATTAGGGAAATGTACATACACATGATTATTATTAATTTTGTTTTTCGTCTTTCTACAACTTTATTTTAATAGCACATATAGAAATACTAATAAGACTAAATGAAATCTAACCATAAATAATTATAACTAGAATAAATATGTACAAAACATAATCTTATTTTTAATTTGTAGAGAAGGCCAAGAGATCTTAACGTATAAGTAGGTAAATTTTATTATCTCTGGTCAAGTTTTGAGCTAGTGACAGTATTAAATTGATTGTGTAGAAGATCAAGACTAAATTATCGTTATCAGTAAACAAATTCATGCCAGGTGATCGATCTAAGAGATAAGGTCGATTGAATTCGGTTTAAGTGAAAACATTATTTGATTATTTTTGATAAGACTAAATCTCTTCTCTGCATAAGTATTCTGAATAATGTTGTTTTTTGTCTGGTCTGTATGCACCGATTCTATTAAACGTATTAATAAAATATCTATATGTTTTTGTCACTCTTCCAGTTCACTGCGTACCGGAAAAATTTACCGCTCATTGGCTTAGTTTAGACTCTGCCATCTAAGCAGCGGATATAGGTTTTGATTCCCTGTGTGAACACAAGATTTTCCCCAAAGTCAATTTGTGTTTCTGGTTCTGGCTGTGATTGTATCTTAGATATGATTGTTTTGGTACCTAAGCAACGGGTATAAGATTCTATCGGCGGGCGGTGGGAAAATCAGATATTTTCCTCATATGTCAATTGTGTTTCTGGTTCTGGGTGTGATTGTGTGATATGATTTTTACTGACACATACGACACAATTCATCGAACTGAGTGTAGCGTGAGTGTGTAGTCTATGTCCTCATTATTATAACAGGCTCCCTAACAAATTAGACATTTTTATATGAAATCTTGAGTCGATAGCCCTTATCCTAAGTTTCATTACAAAGTTTTTTTCTAATTCAAAATCGATTATTCACATATGCCCAAAAAAGCACTCTTTTTTTATCGGAAAACAGGCGTTTTTAAATTTATTTTGCTTTTAACGTCGAATTAGCTTTTGCTTTATGCCGTATATAAATACTAACAGTTAAAATTTATAATCCACTACTTTGTCAATATTTCGACATATTTCTTACTATTCGAGAAATTTAGGATTTTTTAATATATCTAAGCAGCAACCTTACGTTACCGCCATATTATTTATACTTCACTAAACGCGCCTCTACAGGCTCTACATGATATGGCGTACGCTCTATAATTTCCTGTGTTGACACTCTTTTACGAACCGAAACGGAGCTTGTTCTTGAAAGAGCTAGAATTCTAATTCAAATAATCTTGATTTAATCTGGCTTATCCAGTGAACATCAACAGTCTATCAATATACATACCAAGTTCCAACCAGCCCTCAAACAACAACAAACATATCTTTGCTTTTCATCGATATCAGAATCTGTGATGATATCTATGAATGACGAGTGAATATATTTGACTTTTTGATGCATTAACTGTTTTTATGTCATTGAGAGACGAGATGAGCAAGTCGCTTGTCTGATGATAAACGTCTCGATTGCCCATTACAGTGCAGTGCCACCCAAAGTTTTGAACTTGTATAATTCGAACTCCTGCATAGTAAAGTACTTCGGTCGTCACCCTAAAATATTATATGTGAAATCTCTTTAAGCGAAGCTGAAATGACAGGCATTACACTGGAAACATTGCCCTTCAATCCGAAATACAGTGGACAGACAGTGGTGTGGTAGTGTCCCAGGCGGACTCTGCAAAATAGTCCTAGCACTAAGCTAAAAAGTCACCAAAAAAGCCTAACCAAAGATAATGTTATCACTCCGCTGTAAGCCTAACAAGAGAGTGCGATATAATGATATATTTTTTTTTTTGTGACAGGCTAGTGTTTGACCACTATCTCACCTGATGGTAAGTGACGATGTGATCGAAGCTGGTAAACACACTAGACCTGGAATACGCAAGCTCTCAAGGATAACTGCCGGAACACCGTATTTGGCTAGGCGCCAGACTTTCAACTTGATGGTGGTAAGCTACTTTGGTAGCAAGCCAGGCGAGCAACTCACAAAATGCTCTACCACCACTTAAAAATTTTTTTTTTTAAATTGATTTAAAAAATGCACCGCAAAGTTTCTTGCCAGGTTCTCCTCAAAATGGCTGTTATTTTGCGAACTAGGCAGTAGAGTCATTAACTTTCATGAGTGCCTCTTGGGCCCATGTGAATAAACGATATTGAACTTTGACAGTTTAGTATAATTCCGTCCATTGTCTCCAAGGATTTTGTAGCTAGGTTTGTTTCCTATCTCGATGATTGTCTCAGAACGGTCCTGTTGCAACCTGTCATATTCCGGCTGCAATGCATTCCTATTTCTCATGACATTTCCTATCCTTTACTCTTCATATCAATCACATGCTCTATCAAATTGTCTTACAAACAATAAATAAACCAGCATTACCGCTAAATTAACAATCGTGTAAACCTTGATTTGATTAGGTACACATATACATATTATATTCAATGAAACTAAGTACGATTATATAATTATATACGCGTATTATTGGTACCTGCCTATTAACGTGCCCCAGACAATTGTTTTTTGTGTGGTGATGGATTTTTGTATGATAACAGCTGTCTCTTATATCATTATTATTTGATGAAAATGTTTGTCTAAATATTTTCTTTAACCTTACTTTTCTTCCAGGAAGGGTAGGTATTTGCGTCGATCCTTCTTAGGTAGAAAAAGTTAAAGGAGGATGATGATAAACGATTGTCTCTGGTTGGTGAAATTCGGTGTCCAAATTTTCCGTGATTAAGTTTTGGCGCCAAGTGAAATAATGGTGTCGTCGATTTTGTATTTTAGAACTTGTAATTCTTCGAGTATTAATGTGTAATAATGGTGGATTATGAACTGTTATTAGTTCGTGAAGGTGTATGAGTGTAGGCATATCATACAATGTTGAAAAACGTGAATTTAACTTTCGTTCCAAAACTCCAATATAAATTCAATTAAAGTTTCTACCACTTACTTGGGCATGACCTGAATATGACTGGAACATGATCAAGAGTCATGACTCTTCTTCCTGACTTTGACTGGTTAATAGGACTGGTTTTATAATATACTAGTTGAGCCCCGCGGCTTCGTCCACTGATGAAGATTAAAGTAGCCTTTGTCCTAATCCAAAGTATAAGCTACCTACATTCCAAATTTCATTAAAATGGGTAAGTAGTTACGGAGATACGTGGTAACAAACATTCACACATACATTATATTAGTAGGATCTAATTTGAAAATATTTATTAATTGTCACTGGCTAAATGCACATAGCTAGCGGAGCCAAAACTAAAAAACAAAACAGTTACTTATCTGCGTTCTATTTAAGGTCCGATGCTCGCATCGGACCGTATACTACTACTACTACGTACGACATAATGAGTAAATACACGTACTTACTCATTATGTCGGAGTATAAGTACCTTCCAACATAAAAAGAGAAATATTAATGTTATAATCATTTCAACTATTACTTCAAATGTTTTAATAGAAGAATGAAAATATTTAAAAATTCATATAATAAGGTTTCATTTTGATAGAATCCTAATATTATTGCAAATATCTATTTTCGCGAGCCATCTTAATATAAAACCAACCGTAAAGAGAAACAAGATAAAAATATTTATCATTGGAATCAAAATACAAAGTGATAAAGTTCCACATTTAAATCACTATCTGTATCTGTGGCGTTGCGCGTTATCTGCTTTTTTATAAATACATTTTCAATAAACAGGATTATTAAAAAAAAATATATATAATTGAATGACTAGGCTAGCAAGTTGCTCGACTGATGGTAAGCGTCACTCTTGCCCATTACAGTTCTTTGCTACCCAGAGCTATGAACTTATGACTTTAATTTTGTAAGAATACTCTACCAAACCCATTTTACCATTATAAACAAACTTTGTTTCTACCTATATCACACTCTAGGGATTTTCACGGTCTCTGATTATTGTCGGTTGGTCGCGATACGCCATTGTGCCATATACTCCTCTGTTGACATCATGTGACCGTGACCTTGTTGTGCCACATGCAACAAGTGCACATCTGCAACGATGATTTCACTTTTTTTTCTTTTAATTTTGGCTTTGCAATCTTGTGCATTTAGCCAGTGTCGAGTTATAATATATTTCATATTAAAAATACTCATAATATTATAGTCACACGTCACAGTCATGCCCTAGTAAAGTGGTAGAAACATTTCTAGAACTTCTATTAGAGTTTTGGAGCGAAGGCGAAAATCACGTTTTTCAACTTTGTATGATTCGCCTACACTTATGCACGTTTACTAAGTATTAACGGTTAATAATTCACCATTATATTACACATTAACACTCGAAGAGTAACAGGTTTTGGAAAATTATATGAAACCGCTAGCCTATTAAGTATAAAAAAATGTAATAAGGCTACATTGTCATAATGGTTACGTCAACAAAGTTTCACAACAGACAACATAAACTAATGAGGAGTAACAACGCAATCATGTCTTCATAACTATAGTAACAAGCAATTCACTGAATTTTATTTTAGGTAATAAGTCTGTGAATGATATCATTGTATCACTCGTGTTTATGAATCATTACTAATATAGGCAGATTTAATACACAAGTCTCCTCACATACGAGTAGTATGATTAGAATAATGCATTATTTTTACTTTAATTTATTACAATATGATTCTGCTTGTATAGTTATTTACGTCGTGATCCCTTCGTACTATGAAATATTTGTTCATTAACTGATGACTGATGATTGAGAATTAGGTTAATAATATGTAGATTAATAAAATCTTTTTTTTTTTAGTTTGTTTTGTCTCTTACCGCGCCCGCACTTATGAACAGTAATTTTATTATCAATAAATTCATCTCGTTACTGTCCAGATCATTTTAGGCTACGTTTTACAACAATACATTTTTCCGTGGTAGGTACTTCTTAGAGCTGATATTAACAAAAAATCGACACGTTGAATTGAAGAGCCTGCGTATTCCAGGTCTAGTGTGTTTACCAGTTTCGATCACATCGTCACTTACGATCAGGTGAGATAGTGGTCAAACACTAGCCTGTCACAAATAAAAAAAGAAAAAAAAAAAAGAATATTGTATTAATTGAAAAAGCTATTGGTAATATTCCAAACGTGAATAGGTATTTTCTAGGCAAGCACGCTACATCTTTTTGATTTGGAATCATCGAAATATAGCTCGAATCATTTTACTACTATCACACATGAAGAATCATTTGACCACTATCTCTCGGCTGAAGATGACACACCGATGACTCTGCAACCTGTAGACTGTTATATTGTTATTAAAACTACGAGAACAACTAAGAGATTCTAAGTTGAGATTAACCGAAGTGATCTTATTCAAATACGTCATGCACGGTAGACCCATCAAAGTCAACTTTTTGTTTATTTATTTTTTAATGCTAGTGTTACGTAGCATATTGTACCGATTATACAGAATACTATGGAGCTACTGAGCAAGGTTGCTTTTTTAGACACCATTGTTCTTATGTTGTCATACAAAAAACAAGCAACTCATTTTGGGATCTACATCGTCATTCTGTGTTAAAAATATTTAAACGAATATTATAAAGAGTTATCTATTATAAACTAAGTACTAAACAGTACAACTACAATTGTAATTGTACATATTACAAATCATATAATTATGTTGGTAATTTTATGGACATAAATAGTGCATTATGTCTTTTGTGCATTTCATGCACAAAAGACATACTTTGATTTCGTTCACAACAGTCTACTGCAGCAAATGTGAGATAGGAGACGTACCTATCGTGGCATTTTTCGTCTATTCTGTGCTAATACAAACTTGTAGGTCTGTCTTGAATCTCGGTGGTGTTTACTATTTTACAAAATTTTATTTAACTTGCAATGTGTGTCCGGGTGGAATCTTGCAACTCAATTTTGAAGCAGATATCTTCAACCGATTGAGCTGAAATTTTATATTCACGTTTAGTTTGGATCACAATGCATGGTTAGCTGTGTGACGTCATTCTAAATCCAATATGACGGAAAACCCAAAATAGCGGACAAGCTATTCTGCAGTATGGGTATCAAATGAAAGGGCTTGCTGAGAATAACTCAAAAAATAGAGTGACGTCACTTTAGATCCAATATGGCAAACTCCTAAAAGCTTGTCTTTAAAAAAGTTTTTAACAAGTTACTTATTTCTCATCAAACCCATTCAAATTGGTATTGCAAGCCTGTTCAAATACCATAGCGTCAGCGTCTACTTTATCAAGACTTGCTTTATATGTTAAATAATGCGACTTTTAAAGGCCATTGGAGCAATAAAGCTTCGATTGCCTTGTTTAACCACCTTTGTTATTTTAATGGATATCAGCATGAAGCAATTATTGCACAAACACTGGATAGTATGTAGACAAAAGAAAAACCTGGTCAATAGTGATCCATCATAATGAAGGTCTGATCTTAAGACTGTCAAGAAGCAGTAATTAACGAAGTTTATTTAAATAATTACTAGTTACGCTGAAGGTTCCATATAATAATCAATTGGATGCAGTAATTGCAGAAGTAAGTTTTTGTTTGAAAAATAAATGGAAAAAAATGTGCCACCGAGTTTCTTGCCAGGTTTTTCTCGAGATAACTGTAAGTTTGCGAATCTAGTATTAGAGTCATTACTTTCATGAGTGCCTCTATGGGTCCCATGCTAATAATTGAATTTGAAATTGAAATTGCAATCAATTAGTTTATTATTAAGCGAAGAGCGAAACGCCTCCGTTTCAGTTTGAGCAAAAACGATTTCGTATGTCCGGATGTCCGGCTGTTCTCCACTAAATATCGCATTTCTCAACCAAATCTCGTGAAATTTTATGAGCAAGTTCGATAACCGAGGATTTTTATTAATAAACAAAGATTTTTTTCGTCGGTACAGTATTTTAGAAATTGTTCAAAATGGCGGCGATATAGGTTTGATAATGTAAAATCAATATATATCAGCCATTTAAAAAAAAAGCGAAGTCTTGAGCTCGCAGAACCTAGTATATTTATGGTACGGATAATATTTATAAACTAGGTAATTAGGAATTTTCTGCCCCACGGCTTCGCTCGGTAATAAAATAATAATGCATACAGAATTATGTTACAATTATCTCAGCTTATTAATTTGATTTCAGCACGCGGTGTTTGATTGGGACGAAAAGACGCAAGGCCTGATACTCAGCGGTTTCTACTATGGATATGCAGCTACCCAAGTTCCTGGAGGATATTTGGCCGAGAAGTTCGGTGGCAAGTGGACTCTCGGTCTAGGACTCCTGAGTACAGCCCTGTTCACCTTCTTGACACCGTTTGTTATAACAATTAGTGGCGCCACTGGACTGTTTGTATTACGAGTTCTACAAGGGATGGGCGAGGTAAGGGATTACATAAATATAAAATTATTGCTTTCACTTTCACAGCCCTACACTAAGTTCGAAGAGTTATATCGTGCTCCGGAAACATATACATCCACACACAATCACAACCAGAACCAGAAATACAAATTTTCTTGTGAGAAAACTTGTGTTCCCGCCGGGAATCGAACCCAATACCCTGCTTAGAAGGCGAACGCTCACCCAACCAAGCCAACGGGCAGTTCGTTTATTGTTGATAGACCACAAAACTGGGTACAATGACTTAATCTTACTAAAAACCTTAATTATATTAAAAGCATTACATATACTTCCACATGTATTCATACGCTAGCTTATGGAGAATATAAATAGACTTACCGTTTGAGCATTATCTTACTTGTTTAAAGCAGAAATACAATACACGCTAGAAAATTTTTCAAAATTATTTTTCTTTTTTCTAATTCAAATTTTTTTCTACACTGTCTGCGAAAAATATAAGACAGAAGAATAATAGAATAGACAAGTCTGCGGTACAACTGCCTATATTTATATAATAATAATATTAATAAAGCATTATTTAATTCCATGCATAGTACACATTAAACGATAACAATTGGTAACTTATTAACCTATAATTCAATTACATTGGACCCCGTTCGGGTAAAACTAAATTATTTACATCTTTTTATAGCAAAAGCGTATTACATGCCAATGAGCTTATGGGTAACTTAAGTTTATTGTGTTAGCAACATTGCAATTGAAATGAATAGAATTGAAATGCCGGTATTTTGATCACAAATTAAATAATGTAAACGCAAGCAAAGCTTGAAAAACCGACTTCACCGCTTTATCTTCGGAACCTTGACCAAATTCAATGTATTAAACACGCATTATTGACGATAACTCAAAAACTACTGATCAGATCTTCACCAAATATAAATGGAACCAATAGGAAAGCACCAGCTAATAAACAAAAAAAAAAATTTTAAAATCGGTTCACGTAGAAAGAAGATATGAGGTAACACACAAAAAATAGTCGAATTGAGTACCTCCTCCTTTTTGTGAAGTCGGTAGAAAACCCGACTTCACCGCTTTATCTTCGGAACCCTTGATCAGATTGATTTAATTAAATACACATTATAGAAGATAACTTAAAACAGATCGTGATCAAGTTAAAATGGGACCATATAAGAAGCCAGCTTTAAAATAAAAAAAGAATAATTAAAATCGGTTCAGCTAGAGAGAAGTTAAGTATGAGGTAACACACTTAAAAAATACAGTTAAATTGAGAACCTCCTTCTTATTACGTAGTCGGTTAAAAAGACACGATCACAAATTCTCAAGAAATTATACATAATACAATTATTGTACTTTATTTCGTTACACCATTTTGTTATAAGAACGCCTATTAATCATATTATCTTGAATGAATTAAAGAGGCGACGCACGATGAATTGCGAAACAGTATCAAATTTATTTTTCTTTTAAAATAATAAAAATTGTTCAATGAAATACTACTGCCGATAAAGCAGATATAAATTGTTTGTGTTATCACAACTTTTTTAAATATCCTGCCGCCTTATCTATAAAACGGCTGCACCGATTTTCACCAAACATGACGAAGAACACTCAATCAAGTCACGTTTCTAACAAAAAAAACTAAATCAAAATCGATCCGGTCGTTTAAGAGCTACGATGCAACAGATAAACACACAAACACAGAATACTCTTGTATAAAATATATCATATTCATATTCATATTCTTAATTGCAAACATATACAGTTACATTACAACTAGGTACATGTACTACAGGTTCAGGTGTAGCAAAAATCACTGTGACTGTTGTAAGTTAAAAAATATTAACCTTATAAAGGTTGAAGTAGTAGAGAAATTTTTAGACAAACATTTAAGAGAAAAGCTAAACAAAAAAAATAAAAATAGTAAAGAATTAGTAAAACTTTGACGGAGATATCCCATCAGTTCCAGTGAAATGGAACATAACAAAGCTTTGAACTGGAAACCATTTAACTTGAACGCGGAAAGTTTCACGGAATCTCAGTAAAGTTCAACTTCAGAGTTTTACGACATTCTTTTGCAGAACGAACATGGTACTAAAAATAATTAAACGCAAGCAAAGCTTAAAAATACCGACTTCACCGCTTATATTTTGGTTTTGGCTTGAACGATTTCGATAAGATTTATACGGGACCACCTCTGAAGTATAAACTAACGAACAAAAAAATCATGAAAATCGACGGAAATATCGCGCAACATAAATACAAAAAAAAATAATATACACAGTCGAATTGAAAATCTCCTATTTCGAAGTCGGTTGATAAACGCTTTCACACACACAACACCACACTAACTTCAAAGACTTGTATCATCTTGACATCACGCTCAGGCAAACTCAGTACCAGAAACACAAATTTACCTTAGGGAAAAAGCCTTGTGTACCTGGAATTGAAATTCGCTGTTACTACTAAATTATTCTAGGTAAAATGATTAAGTATAAAAATCTGAATATTGCGTATTATAATTAAATAGTCGCTTACGCCGAACTGAAATCTAGGATAATTGCTTATAACTTTTTTTTATAATTGTTTAATTTCTGTGCTTTTTGTTCAAGTACAGAATACAACGGGTATTATACGTAAGTAAGACCATTACATTTTCTCTGAGAATTTCAAGTTGCTCGCTCGTATGGTTTAGACGCTAGATGCCTCTGACAGACGGACGGACGGTCGGACGGACTAAGCGCTGAACCATCCAAGTCAACATAGAGATCTCGCTTCGCCCGATCAATGATCTGTTGATCTCAAACACCAAATTCTACAGAAAGTTATCTTTACATTATGTTCCAGTTAAAAACCAAACGTTTGAACTAATAGCATAGTGTCATAGTTTACAGGCCACCTGAAGGCATCCGACATGTCTCGACGACTGTTGTCTCATAACTAATAACTGGGTCCGACTGCTTAACATGCCTTCTAAAACACGTTTGACCACTATCTCACCAGAACATAATTGAGTAACGAAACGAGCAAGTCGCTCGCCTAATGGTAGGCGTCACGCATGTCCAGTACAGCTAACATTTGTTACATATAAAGTGACATACGATTGTTTTTGTCGTTCTACACAACATTAGACATTTGAATAAGACGTTGCTAATAAATACAATTGTGTATTTATTATGTAGGTATTTACATACGCACTTGTTAAGCTGTACTATTATACCTCAAGGTCGTATAAAAATAAATGACTTTATACTCAACTTGTTTGAATAGATGTTTAAACAAATGTAGGTGTGTTATTTCCTGTAACAGATAATAGAGTATTGATTTTGAGAAAAAAAATGTGGTTACGTAATTTTATTTAGTTTCTTTTCTTTTAATTTTGGCTTCGCAATTTTGTGCGTTTAGCCAGTGTCAAGTAATAATATATTTCAAGTGTATGTCCATATTAAAAGTATTCATACTATTAAAGTCACAAGTCTTAGCCACAGTAAAAAAGTCAAGGTCCAGTCATAGTCAAGTCATGCTCTAGTAAAGTGGTAGAAACTTTACTAGAACTTCTATGGGAGTTTTGGAGCGAAAGCGAAAATCACGTTTTGTAACTTTGTATGATTTGCCTACACTTATGCAGCTTTACTAAGTATGAACGGCTAATAATAATCCACCATTATTACACATTAACACTCAAAGATTCACAGGTTTTGAAAAATTATACAAAATCAACAACGCTATTTTTTTACTTTTCGCGGCAAAGCTCTTTTATAGCTATTAATGACTCTCACAGAACTAATTGTAATCTAAGGCGCCTACCTACTTTATTTAATTTTATGACAAAATTTGCTAAATCTTATTTACAATTACAACAAATTATTTATAAATCGTTAATGGTTAATCCAATACCACAATGTAAGTTAAGGAGTCATCAAGTTTCGAGTGAATAGGCATCTAAAAAAAAAATTTATTAATAAACCATAAAAAAAAAATTGTGCGTGTCCTACATCGACGACCGCATCGTCTCTTACCATCAGATGAGATATTGGTCAAACGTTTGATTGTTATAAAAAATAAAATTTATCTATGGATCTGAAAATTTTACATTTCTTAGACAAGAAGTTATAGAAACCAGGTACCTTTGTACTAAAACTTTGTTTATTTTTAGCAATACTAGATATGAGCTTGCCCTTTCTTAAAACCGGTTTAGGTATGCTTGCTCAATTTTATTTGGCATTAGACATACTAACAAAACAACAGTAGGCTGGTGACCTTTCTACCAACTGGGGTACTTAACCTACAAGGTTACCATGTATTCAAATAAAAAATCTCGTACTGCCATGACCACATCATCATATCGTCTTACCCGACTACGCGGCGCAAAGGAGGTTAATATGATTTTCAGCCTATGTATATGTGTATAATATGTTCCTTTGCGGCGCTCTAGATGAGCTCTAGAGATAAAAAGATTGAGCCGATTTTGATGTTTATTACGTCATTAGATTTGTCTTAATCTTGCGAGTATAACTAAAGAAATGACAGAAGCCCAACTTCAATATGGCGGCCAGACTTCGCGCAAGCAAATCTTAAAATAACCGACTTCACCGCTTTATCATCGAAACTTTGACCGGATTAGATTAGATGTACTAAACACGCATTATTGACGATATTTCAAGAACTACTGATCAGGTTAAATTGAACTAATTGGAAAGCAACATCTTTCAAACAAAATAAAAATTTAGAAGAGAAGAAGTTATGTGATAAAAAAAAACCAGTCTACTTGAGTACTTCCTCCTTTTTTGTGAAATCGGTAGAAAATGAAAGACAACGAACTTTATTATGATTAAATAGTTAGCTATTTAAAAATCACTTCTAGTTTTCTTTTACCATTTTTCATTTTAAATTACCATTTAGAATTTATAACGATTTAAAGATTGTTAGCAATCAATACGACTGAAATTTTCAATACATATAAGTAAGCTGTGATACAGTTCTAATATCAATACTACACACTGGACGTAATTCGAACGGACGGCGTGCAGGAACGCGGGTGCTCCTCTGCACGTCCAGTGCGTAGCAGCTATCAAATGAGTTTGTCTTTTGTTTTAATCCATGCTATGAGTCGTCGAATAAATGTTTATGTTTTTGATTTTGATACTTACACACCAACATTATATATGAATAGCTGAGTCCAGTGGATTCACCTCCTGACTTGAAGACTCCCAGATTATTTACCGTTCGGCGAACAAAGACGATGATTGATGATGAATTAATAAACGATATTCGTTTTCTTTGATATTGTATCAACAATAAGCGCGTTTGTTTACTGCAATAACACAATAAAGGTAGCCGACACGTACATAATAGTAAACCATCACTGCGCACGCGCATACATGCGCGTATTTAAGAGGGTAATAAGTAAACCTTTTTTCCAGAACGCCTTTGCGAACAGAAACTAATAAATGACAATAGCAAATGATAATCTAGTTTGTTTTATTCCAGGGTCCCACCATGCCTGCGCTGATGATAATGTTGGCAAGATGGGTTCCACCACACGAAAGGTCTTTCCAAGGAGCTTTAGTCTTCGGAGGTGCGCAGATAGGCAATATCTTTGGTTCCTTCATGTCGGGTCTACTCCTTGCAGATGGAAGGGATTGGCGCTATGTCTTCTTTTTCTTTGGGGGTTTTGGCATCTTTTGGTTCATATTATGGGTAAGTTATGGTCCAGATTTTGTCATTAAAAGAGTTCTTGACAAACATTCAGAATTAGTAACGATGTATAGAACATACTAGAAGTTATGTTGTATAAGAGAAATATACATACAAATGAGGTTTATACGCGTAACTGTCTTTACACCGAAAACATTTCTATACGAGTGATGTCTGCTATAAAAAGTCTTCTACCTATTAGATGTCGATTAATATGTTCAAAGATGTTTAACGACGTCAAGTTCAAAAAGATTTCGAAATACCGTGAAAATGTTTACAATAATTCCAAAAGATTTTACAAGTTGGGTTTATAAACTCGAATGAAATATGTTAAAATGTTGTGGTAGGTACCCAACGCGTTGTAAGCTCCACCTTTCCAAAAACGTTACGACCGGTAATGTTTTAAGATAATTAAACGCAAGCACAGCTTTAAAAAAAACCGTTTTCACCACTTTCTCTTCGGAACCTTGATCAGATTTAATGTATTAAACACGCCTTATTGACAATTACTAAAAAACTACTGATTAGATCTTGATCAAATTTAAATGGGACCAATGGGAAAGCGACAGCTTTCTTAAAAAAAAAAACATTAAAATCGGTTCACGTGGAAAGAAGCTATGAGGTAACACATAAAAAATACAGTCGAATTGAGTGCCTCCTCCTTTTTGTAAAGTCGGTAAAAATTGTATAGATTTAAAAAAGAGCAAACGATATTTCATTGCATGCTAGAGTCGGATATGTGTAGAACGAATAAGACGTTTTTATAAAGATAGTTATATATACCTGGACTATTTATAAATATTTCTTTTTAATTTAATAAGATTTTCTCAAAAGACTACAACACTGAGAAGTATAATTTATCTAACAACTTCTCGGAAGAGTTAACATAACAAACAAACGCATTCGTACTCACAGCCCCACACTAAGTTCAAAGACTTGTATCGTGGGTACCGGAAACATTTACATATCACACACACAATCACACCCAGAACCAGAGACACAAATCTCCCTTGGGGAGGAAAATTGTGCTTCTACCGGGAATCGAACCCAGGACCCATGGCGCAGAGGGCAGAGACTTGCCCACCACGCCAACTAGGTCGTCAGAAAAGATATGTTTGATTATTAGCTAAGTTCTTGAGTAAAGTTGAGACCTTTCCTCATCATTCTGCACCGACCATAGTAAATCTAATTGTTGGCATTGCGCTCCCGAACTAAATCACCGTCGATAACCAGTTTCCCATTCTAAATCTAAATCACCATTTAATTCGTGGGCAAAATTAGGTACCTAATAATTATTCACACACTCATAGCCTACTATTAAGATATATACCTACTAATAATCATTTACCGTTGGATATAAAGAGATAAAGGGATTGAGAGGTGGTAGAGCATTTTGTGAGTTGCTCGCCTGGCTTGCTACCAAAGTAGCTTACCACCATCAAGTTGAAAGTCTGCCGCCAAGCCAAATACGGTGTTCCGGCAGTTATTCTTGAGAGCCTGCGTATTCCAGGTCTAGTGTGTTTATCAACTTCGATCACATCGTCACTTACCATCAGGTGAGATAGTGGTCAAACACTAGCCTGTCACAAATAAAAAAAAAACATGAAAAGGTACAGAATACAATAAAAATTAAAGAGCTGGCTGCTAGACTAGACTGTTTGTATACTTCGTTAATTAAATTACAAAGGATACATTATAGTTTTGTATTCTGTTGAACTTAAATAGATTATTGTTTTATAAGTTTTATTGAAATTTATATTGTACGCCCGAAATGGGCAAGCTGTTGATGCCTGTTATTATGTTTAAACCATCCTATGTTCACAGTTATGACAATAAATATCTTCTATTCTAGTACTAGGTATATATTATTTTATTGTTTGTCAATTATCATTACTTATTATTAAGTATAATATAATTTATTATTCTTAGAATCATGCACTCTTTTAAATGTTGTTTTCTTAAACACCGACGTCCAACTCTATTGCGTAATTCCGCTCCATCCAAAGGTTGTCTGGAAGAGATCGCTTTTAGCGATAAGACCGCCTATTGTTACACTTTTTTTTTTTGTAAATAATTATTTTGCTTTGTTTCTTGTCTTAATTAAGGTGTTCAATAAAGAGTTTATCTATCTATCTACTAAGTTTGAAGATCAGAGATGTGCAATGCCAAAAAGTTTACAAAATTCGGTAAATACATCAGTGTTCCTTTTTAATAAAGAGACGATAACGACAAAGTTAATTTATAATATTTAGTGTTAATCCCGATAAGGTTAATCAACCTTATCCGGATTAAAAAAAAGATATGATGATGTGGTCATGGCAGTACGAGATTTTGGTAACCTTGCAGGTGAAGTACCCCAGATGGTAGAAAGGCCTACTGTTGTTTTGCAAGTACATCTAAAGCCAAGTAAAATTGCGCAAGCATACCTCAACCGGTTTGAAGAAAGGGCAAGCTCATATTTAGTATTGCTAAGAGTAAACAATGTTGGAGTACAAATGAACCTGGTTTCTAAAACTTTTTGTCTAAGAAATGTAATATTTTAAGATCCATAGATTTATTTCAGTTTTCATCTATAATAGGCAAATGTTTGACCACGATCTCACCTGATGGTAAGTGACGATGCGGTCGACGATGGAGCTCGTTTGCCTATTATTAAGATGCCTATTCATTCGAAACTTGGAGACTCACGCCATTTTCTTACTTAACATAATATCCCACATTGTGCTTAACTTACATTGTTGTATTGGATTATGTTATGGATTTCCGAAAAGTAACGCCTAATTCAATTAAGAGACAATAAGTCAGAGAGCCGCAACATTGTCAGAGAAAAAAATATCCGCGACCCTCAGCATTGAAGATTGGAAGCAGAGAGATTGGAACTAAAATCTTAAATCCAACAATAGATTACAATGCAACAAAAAAATTACAATTTTATGTTTATTAGATTCTTGTGAATTATTTAGTAAAGCAAATTTTCTTATTTTCCAGAGCTTGTTCTGCTACAGTACCCCGAACTCCCACCCCTTCATTACCAAAAAAGAACTGGCATATTTGAATAAGAACGTCACAACGGCTGAGGTGACTGGTGCTAAAGACCCTGTGCCATGGAAAGCCATCCTTCGATCAGCACCTGTTTGGGCGTTGGTTTGGGCTGCTGTAAGTATAAAATGAATACATACATAAACACTTCCACACTGACAGCCCCACTTTAAGTTCGATGACTTGAGTCGTGGGTGCCAGAAAAATGCTCTTCACACATACAATCACACCCTGTACGAATAGAGATTGTTTGTATAGCTAAAAAAGCATAGACTTAGTTGGGTGAGCATACGCCTCCTAAGCAGGGGTATCGAGTTTGATTCCCAGCGGGAACACAAATTTTCTCCCCAAGGAAAATTTGTGTTCCTGGTTCTAGGTGTGATTGTGTGTGTGAATATTTCCGGCACCCATGACACAAGTCATTAAATTTATTTTAATGTATTGTATGAATAATTTGATTGAGGGACGTTCAGTTTTAGTAGGTATGGAAGAGACCTACAAACTTTCGCAGTTTTAAGTTAATAATTTTATTCTCTGTGATTTATTTCTATATGACATACAAACAATGTAAGATATTAAAGCATTTTATTTCGCCTATTTTACTAACAATTTAGTTTAAACTATAGTTATACTGACGTCAGGATGGCAGAACATTAGCATAGCCACCCTCCATTGACGTCACTTGCTGGGGTGTATTTCATAAACTCCTTGCCCGCGATTAGTCAAGATCCTTATTAAAGCGGAGAATAAACCCCCTATTACGTATCTCTATTACGATCGGTTTCAATTCCAAATTAACAAAACTCCTAAGCAATTAAGTAAAAACTTACTAAATTCAAACAGAAATAGCTCGCAACAAAGATACGTAATAAAGGGTCAGAACTAGACGCGTGTTCTAGTGTAAAATAACATAAACATGGGGGTAAGCGACACAGACCATTAAAATCAGTGGCATAGGACTAAAATTCGCACGTGCTACAGCTGATTCACACTAGCCTCTTTTGATGCTCGTTATATATAATCCTTAAATATAAAAATGGATTTTGGTATATTCAGGTATGACATTGACCAGCACACAGACACGGAAACCAGTTAGTATTTTATATCCGTTTATTAACGATAAAAAGTAGCATAGTATAGGTGATATAGATATGGCCGCCATAAATAATTAAACAGAGCCAATTTTCGTAAAAAGCCGTTGAGTAACATAGAAACTGGACTGACTCTTAAGTAATTGTTTTATACTAATAACTAGCTGTCCCGGCGACCTTCGTTCCGCCTAACAGTCAATGAATGTGCATATTTAGGAAGCCATACCCGGCATGCATTACAATGTCACGTGACTATATTATTACAACCTTCATGTTTATGTTTGCCTAGTACTTTACCAAATCCGAGTGACGTATGAGAAAATGGAAAGGATGTCGAAATGTAAAAAAAAAATTTAAAGAAATGTACGTTCTTAAAAAGGATCCTATGTCCTTCTCCTGGCTCTAAGCTACCTCCCTGCCAATTTTCAGCTAAATCGGTTCAGCCGTTCTTGAGTTATAAGTGGAGTAACTAACACGACTTTCTTTTATATATATAGATTAATTTATGAACTTTTGAGACAACAATATTTTTTTACATTTGCTCGTCTGCATGCAGGCTGAATACATTGTACATATTATTTATTAGTGCCTGAATGACCGAGATCGATTTATCGCCCCCGAAAACCTCTGCATACTAAATTTCTTGAAAATCGTTGGAGCTGTTGATCCTGATCCTGATTACACATATATATACAAGAATTGCTCGTTTAAAGATATGAGATAGATAGATAAGACCTTTTTGACATGTATTCTGTCAAATAAACATTTGAGTTGATGTTATCTCTATCTTCCAGGTTGGTCACGATTGGGGCTACTACACTATGGTGACAGATCTACCAAAATACTCGCATGATGTACTCAAATTCAACATAGCTACCACTGGTACGCTCACAGCTCTACCATATGTTGCTATGTGGGTGTTCTCCTTTATATTCGGGTTTATATGCGATCTCTGCATTAAGAAGAATTGGCATAGTATTAAAACTGGAAGAATAATATATACGACTATAGGTAAGACATGTTTATATTTTATATCAATACCTAGTAAAAATATAAATTCGAATCTGTTATATTTGGATGCATCCAAATATAACAGATTCGAATTGATCGTGTGATCCCCACCTATATAAGTATGCTGAGTAGTTAAAGATCTCTGAATTTTGTACCCTATAATAAGAATGGTTTAATAATTATTTAGTATGGTTTTTTTTCTTTGATCATCTAGTTAAACTTTTTTTTTAATGTCCATATATTGCATATCTACTAAATTGCTTATAACTTCTTCTTCTATTAAATTATTCTAAAACATAGCTGTATTCCGGAGCTTTGTCAAAAAATGCTTGATGAAAGATTTGCTCGTCGAAATTTCGTCTGTCAATTAAAAGACGAGATTTTAGAATTGCGGACGGGAACTCGTCAGCTCTGTGGCTCCGGCAATACTTGAATCATGGTAACAGAAGTCATGTAAGGCCATGATCATGGTACTTCCTCATCAAGGTAGATACTTCACCATTAGTTTAATGATTTTAATGGTTTTTAACGTGTTTTTCAGCTGCGACCGGACCTGCCATCTGTATCATTTTAGCTTCTTATTCGGGCTGTGATCGTACAGCCGCGATGATATACTTCATCGTGTCAATGGCTCTGATGGCAGGTTTCTACCCTGGTATGAAGGTATGTACGAGTTTAAAGTTGAAATAAGTAAGCGCAGTGGCGACTCTGTCCGGTAAAGTCGGCAATTCTTATTTATTAATTACTTTCTATGCCGCAGGTCATGGTTTCGATTCTCATCAGGCATATTTTTTCTTAGATTATATCTTTATATTATCATGTTTAGATTTCCATCCGTGATTTCTTAAGCCAATAATTATATCATAAAGTAAAGACATTGTTCTTAAATATTATTAATTTTTATTATATGTTTGTTCACAAAGAGGCAATCATGAATGTTAGTGACTTAAAAGATACACAAATTTACTTACAGCCTTGTGATTTCTTTGTTGGCGCAGTGAGCCGTGGGTCCAAGTTTCAATTCCCGGCAGGAGCACATCAATTTTTCCCATCACCATAAGGGACATTCGTGATCCTAGTTCTGAGTGTGATTGTGTGTGTGATATGCGAATGTTTCCGGCACCACGATACGAGTTTTTAACCTAGTGTGGGCTTGTAGTGTGTCTGTGTTGTTTGTCCGTTTTACTGATAGAGAAATGGGCTATAAATGGAGTGAACTTCAACCCCATGTTCCGTGTGTAGTATTTGTATTTTTAGTACGACATCAATGCTTATAACAAAGAAAAAGGTTTTATCTTAATTGAAATCTTATCAACTCTCCTAGAGATGCGACGCGCTCTTAATATCTTCCCTTTTTTCTTCGGAATTGTTATGACATCTAATGCAATGCCATACGCAGATCCAAGATTAACTTGTACGATATAATCTCTCCTTTGCCGAGCCTGTGGGGACTGGAATTTCATTCTATTTTCAAAAATATAAAGCGTTGGGTCAGGAGTCAAGCTGGATCAACATGTTGGTACTAATTGGCCGCTGGATTAATAGTTGGTTGAACGTCCGCCTTCTGAGCAGAGGAGTCGATTCACGGTGGGAACACAAGTTTTTCCACAAGGGAAATTAATTATATTTCTGATTGCGTGTTTGGTTTAAATGTTTCCGGCACTCACGACACAAGTCATTGAACTAAATTGGGGGCTGAAAAAAAAAAAAATTCAAATTTTCACAGAATTTTAATTTTCACTGAAAAACTGTTCTATTAGATTTTATAAATGTTTTTTAGATGTTATTGAAAAATAGTGCGTGAACATGTCTGCATGTTGTCTGCATGTGTATAAAGTCGGCGAAATAAGAAATATATGTAACTCAATTTTTCCAATAGTTATTATTTTCATATTTAATACAGACAAAAGATTTCAATATTTTAGTTGGATTGTAACTAGTCTCGTGGTCAAAAAATTTATAAACAAATATTTGGATTCAATGCAATTTTGAAAACCTATAGAAAAACAACATGAATATTGTATGTACGAGTAGCTACCAACTTCTAACCTACCCACAAAGTATTTAATGAATATTGCGAAGAGAATGGAAACACTGGTTTTGCACGACACGTTCATTAAAATCCCGGTAGAATTAAAAGTTTTTACTATTTCCAGGTAAACGCGTTAGACTTGGCGCCAAACTACGCTGGGTCGCTAACCTCCCTCGTGAACACAACGTCCACATTCGCGGGCATCATCACGCCATACCTTATCGGGTTATTGACACCAGATGTAAGTATTGCAAATAATATTGATCTGATAAACCCAATACTCATTATTCGTCAGATTTCTGCGTATGTGATTCCCAACTTTTCGTAGAAACGCGAGCGCTTGCAGTGGTCGTACAAAACGTACTAATATTATTGGTAGGTATAAAGCTCTCCTTTTCTTCTATGGTATTTTATATCTGACAAAGAGGTGATGGATTTCAGCTAACGATTGCCGATCAGGTGGTTGCATTTTCTTGTCGCTTATAGTGAAAGAACGGACCAAAGATTCTAATTGGACTCAAGTTGAAACTACCTAGAGTAGGACTTTTTTGTAGAGTCCACCTGAGTATCACAGCGCATAGAATTGCCAGTGATTTAACCACCTAGTAGTAGTGTTCAATGTTTTCAGTGAAATAACAGGGCATATAGAGATATAAAATCTAATAGGTCAAAAATACGGTCGTCTTTCAGTTGAAAAAAAGTACCACGGGCCCATAATAACATCACACTAATATATTTAATCCAAAAGTTTGTGTGTAAATGTGTGAGTGTGCAATTATGTTAGTTTTCTATTCACGCTGTAAAAGCTGAATGGATAAGGATGAAATATGAAATGTACATAGCTTATACCTAGGATGTTAATGAAGTAAACACATAGGCTACATTTTAACTTTATAAACGCGGGCAAAGCCGCGGGTTGCTATAACTAACATTATAGTACTATATGTGACAACTATAATTATTTATTAACAATCAAATAACTATTTGGTAATAACTAGCTTATTTTGTAAAAAGAACGTTGTAACTGTATTTGATACAGAGCATGTGTTTCTGAGAACTTTAGTAGTCTAGTTATCCCATTTTTTTTGTGGGGAGGCATAAAGCGAATACACACAAACTTTCGAATTTGTATATAATTGTTAATGTAATTTTACTTCGCTGAGATTATCTCTGTAGATAAACTGTAGGCATAATTTGTACGTATTATAGATACTCAGATATTTACTAAATCAATTAAATTCAATATTTAACGATAAGAAATAGTTTTAATCGGTCTGATAATGACGCACAAACTGACAAGAGCACGATGATTGCGTATTCAAGGTCGTATTGAATAAAATAATATACTTAATAGATACTAGTTAATGACTGTGCCATGATTTTTCCCGGCTAGATGTCGAGGTAATCTATCGGATTTTAAGTATTCAGTACCTTGATGACCGAGCTTTACTCGGTTGAAATGTTTTCTAAAAATGAAACCTAGCTACATCCATTTATCGTCCCCCAAACCCCCGGCATACTAAATTTTAATGAAAATCGTTGGAGCCGTTGCCGAGATTCTGATTATAGGTATACATATATATATATATATGTATACCTATAATCAGAATAATAAGCAATTATTGCATGTATATATATATATATATATATATATACATGCAATAATTGCTCGTTTAAAAGTATTAGATATCAACTTTACCCTTGATTGCGTCAGCGAAAGATGTAAACTTCGCCGAATTGCGAGTCTTACTCGTGCACTGAGGGTTCTACCAAAACACAATAGCGAGAGCCCTACTCTATTCTACCTAACTGTACTATATACTCTAGTCCTCTCGAATATTCCACTACTTTTCTCTACATTCACTGCAGTTGTACTTCGCAGTACGGATGATAAACAAAGAAGCCAGAAAGTATTCAATACATAGTTCAATTTTCTCATTAACGCCAGGGCACCATAATTTAAGGGAGTTCAAAACATAAACAATTCATGCTTAAGTAACATTAACTACTACGAAATAGTAAAGAAAACCAAAGAAACATGTTCTATTACGAAAACAGCTCTAACACATTATCGTGTTGGCGAAATGTTTTTAAAGATTTCAGTATTTTCAAAACAGTATATTTTTTATAATATTAACGACACCTACTCAAAAAAAGTGTATGATTTTAATTATATAATAGTTATGCAGCTGTTACAAGCAGACCATTTTTAGGGTTCCGTACCCAAAGTGTAAAAACGGGACCCTATTACTGAGACTTCGCTGTCCGTCCGTCCGTCCGTCCGTCCGTCTGTCACCAGGCTGTATCTCAAGAACGGTGATAGCTAGACAGTTGAAATTTTTATAGATGATGTATGTCTATTGCCGCTATAACAACTCATACTAAAAATAATATAAAATAAATATTTAAGGAAGCTCCCATACAACAAACTTGATTTTTTTATAGATAATGGTACGGAACCCTTTGTGCGCGAGTCCGACTCGCACTTAGCCGGTTTTATTACATACACAGATCCGTACTAACATGCCATTAAATAATAAGTCAGTTTCAACAATTATTTTTTTCTTTGGCGAATAATAACGAATACTGTTTTACTTTCAGTCCACACTAGCCCAATGGAGAGTTGCTTTCTGGGTGTGCTTCGTGGTATTAGTAGGCACGAACATCATCTACTGTATCTGGGCAGACGGCAAGCAGCAATGGTGGGATGACATCAGACAATACGGCTACCCCGAAGGATGGAAGCATGGATCTCTCATTCGGGAATACAACCCCGAACAACCATCGACTGTAGTTCTAACAGTCCATAAATCCGGATGATATTACATTTAGCAAAGGCATATCAAAACTACTTGCATAAAAGTTAATGTTAAAAAAATTGACACGGACCTGAAAAAATATCGGACGTAATGGTGCACAGAAATAAGTGAAGCATGCTTGGTCCTGCACTTTAGCTAGTTTGGCAAAACGCGAACTGCATCATTCTATAAATGCATAAAAGTCGCACAATCAGCGACAGTATACATCGAAATGTGTAAAAATAAGTTTTTTTAGGTCTGTGAAAATTTGATAAAAATGTCTGAGTAGATTATTTGTGTAATGATCACTAGACTCTCAATGATCACCCGTGTAATTTGTGTAGAGATCACTAGACTCTCAATGATCATCTGTGTAATTTGTGTAAAGATCACTAAACTCTCAATGATCATCTGTGTAATTTGTGAAAAGATAACTAAACTCTCAATGATCATCTGTGTAATTTGTGAAAAGATAACTAAACTCTCAATGATCATCTGTGTAATTTGTGAAAAGATAACTAAACTCTCAATGATCATCTGTGTAATTTGTGAAAAGATAACTAAACTCTCAATGATCATCTGTGTAATTTGTGAAAAGATAACTAAACTCTCAATGATCATCTGTGTAATTTGTGAAAAGATAACTAAACTCTCAATGATCATCTGTGTAATTTGTGAAAAGATAACTAAACTCTCAATGATCATCTGTGTAATTTGTGAAAAGATAACTAAACTCTCAATGATCATCTGTGTAATTTGTGAAAAGATAACTAAACTCTCAATGATCATCTGTGTAATTTGTGAAAAGATCACTAAACTCTCAATGATCATCTGTGTAATTTGTGAAAAGATCACTAAACTCTCAATGATCATCTGTGTAATTTGTGAAAAGATAACTAAACTCTCAATGATCATCTGTGTAATTTGTGAAAAGATCACTAAACTCTCAATGATCATCTGTGTAATTTGTGAAAAGATAACTAAACTCTCAATGATCATCTGTGTAATTTGTGAAAAGATAACTAAACTCTCAATGATCATCTGTGTAATTTGTGAAAAGATAACTAAACTCTCAATGATCATCTGTGTAATTTGTGAAAAGATAACTAAACTCTCAATGATCATCTGTGTAATTTGTGAAAAGATAACTAAACTCTCAATGATCATCTGTGTAATTTGTGAAAAGATAACTAAACTCTCAATGATCATCTGTGTAATTTGTGAAAAGATCACTAAACTCTCAATGATCATCTGTGTAATTTGTGAAAAGATAACTAAACTCTCAATGATCATCTGTGTAATTTGTGAAAAGATAACTAAACTCTCAATGATCATCTGTGTAATTTGTGAAAAGATCACTAAACTCTCAATGATCATCTGTGTAATTTGTGAAAAGATAACTAAACTCTCAATGATCATCTGTGTAATTTGTGAAAAGATAACTAAACTCTCAATGATCATCTGTGTAATTTGTGAAAAGATAACTAAACTCTCAATGATCATCTGTGTAATTTGTGAAAAGATAACTAAACTCTCAATGATCATCTGTGTAATTTGTGAAAAGATAACTAAACTCTCAATGATCATCTGTGTAATTTGTGTAAAGATCACTAGACTCGATTTTGATACCAGTGCAACTAGTCAGTGTTGAAATTAAATGTTTGTGTAAACGTATTTAGACTCAGCTAATAATGATTGTAGAACAAGTTAATTTTAACTTAACAAAGTACGATTTCATACATTATGTTAAGTGCCAAGTGATTTTATCATTTTTAATTTAGTGTTAGAAATTGATAGTTTGATACTCAGTAGTACAGTTTTTGTAGTACAAATTATTAGTTCATATTCTTATTTTGTATTTTTTTTTCTAATAATTTGTTATAAGTACGTCATATAGTTTGTGCGACAAGTATATATGATATATGTACTTAAAGCACAGATGGAAAGTAGGTCCAATTATTAAAGTTTAACAAATTAAATATTGTTATTAATTAATAATAGACTACCCACCAATCGATATGACAAATGACAAAAAGCAAGCAAACTGTAGTCGTTGGACTCTTTTGCAGAGTGCGCCTGTGGAAGTACCACACCATTGCCAGTCATTCATTCATTCATTCATTCGCTAAGCAGTAGTGTGCAAACATCACTGTATCCCGGATTGAAGGGCAAGATTTCCAGTGTAATTAAAGTCTTCTTCTAATATCTCGGGGTGACGAGCGTAGTGTTTTGCCGCGCACGATTTTGACCTATATAAGTTCAAAACTTTAGGTGACACTAAGCTGTAATGGGCAAGCGTGACGCTTACCATCAGACGAGCAAGTACTGATCGAGCAAAGCAAGATTTGTAAGTTGGCTTGGGTGGTTCAGTACTATATCCGTCCGTCCGGCCGTTAGTCCGTCTGTCAGAGGCATCTAGCAAGAAAAGCATTCGAGCAAATAACATTAAATTCTCAGAGAATATGTAAAGCTATGGCCAAAACCAAAACTAATAATAAAAATTATATTATATACGAACTGCCCGTTAGCTTAGTTGGGTGAAAGTACGCTTTCTAAGCAGGGGATACCCGATACCCGGTGGGAACACAAGTTTTCTCTCCAAGCAAAATTTGTGTTTCTGGTCTTGATTGTGATTGTGTGTGTGATGTGAACGTTTCCGGCACCCACGACGCAAGCCATCGAACTTAGTGTGGGGCTGTGAGCATGAAAGCGTTTATGCGTTAATGTTATGTATGTAAATTAAAATATTAAATAGGACCATACCTGTAAGTCGTGAGCAAAATTTTTTTTCTGTGTGGGATATCATTGAAGAAAGTAAAGTACGAATCCATTTTTGAAAAAATCTTTGTAAGAAAATAAGTATTTGGTAGGCCACCAAAGTCACCTTCACTGTTATAACTATTTTGTCCCGATGCTTAACCACGTCCAAACCTTTAAGATCTCACTAAAACTTACGTATAATACAATATCAAACAATTATAAGAAAAAAAGTTATAACCAATTAACCTGTTAGTGTTTGCTATTAGGCAAAATGTAGGCGCAAGATCCCAGTTTGGGGCAAACGACTAACATGCTGGATTCATATTTAGCTAAATATCATGACTTCAGAACAGGTAAAGCGAAGCAAAGATATAAGCTGTCCTTGATAACGTAATACCGCCTATATTTTGCCTGAATTACCTACCGCCATTCCGTGGTATAATTTTAATTAACAACCTTTATATGGCAGCTACTCTTGAAAGCTATTTTACTTTAAATCTCACTCTAGCCTACATCATCAATTATCAACACTGGTTAGAGAGCAAACGCTTGCCTATTTGGCATAGAAAACTAATGACTGTTATGTGTGTTGAATCCAAGTTTATTCCGTTTGCCCCGCTGTTGATTATTGATCCCACTGAGAACCAAGTGATAGGTCCAGGACAAATTACTTGGCACGATTTACACAAGTACTATGAACTTAAATTTCCTGTGTTTCTTTTTACTCTCAAAACTTTTTGCTTATAATTCGTACTACTCAATAACATTAGAAATATGAAATAGCTGCTGTACCGAAGAGATATGTATTACAAGTATCTGCAATCTAAAAGCAATATCGGTTTCAACCGCAGCCTGTAGAGTGAGGAATCTCCTTATCAATCCAATCATAGCTTCATCCTTGTCTACAGCGCGTTGTTAGAAAAGGACAAGGGGTGCAAACTCGATCACAATTTACGCTCTAAGCAGGGTAACCTACTTAGTCTTAACCCACTTCTGAGTTACGAGTGCAGCGTTATCTTGATCCAGCGTCCAACTCGAATTATCTTAAGACACATCCCTGACATATTATCGATAGTAGGTTTTTGATTGATGTACCTGCTTTATTTTACCTTTACTCACGTAAAAGATGGAACTTTCTAAACAATTATAAATCAGATAACTTTCTAAACACGGGACCCAAAGTGGTGGTCAAAAATACAGTATTTATTTTTAAAAGTGTTCCGTGAATGTGACATTAATTTTAAAATTTTTAAGATTACCGTACAAAAATACTAGTGTGGAATTTTGTGCGAGTTGTGGATCAAAAGTCAAATATAAAGTCATTGATATAAAACCTTTTACCACCCTCGACTACAAATATCACTTACTTATAGAAATAATTGGTGGCGTTACCCCAGAAAGCCACAAAATTAAAAATTGAATTGAATTAGAAATAAAAAGTCTCACAACTTTTCCCCAATTGCCGCAGAGCACATACAATAAATAAAATAAATACAAGCAATTAATAAGACAAAATATACGTGCACCTCTTAATTAGTGTGTAGAGAAAATAAAACAAATATTACAATAACAATTTCATTAATATTATATTTAGCAAAATATTACAACAATGTTACGAAAATATTTATTTAAACTATAATTAAATAACGCAAGGCTAAGGCTGCTAAGGCGGGCCACAAAACGCCTGGCAGGTATGGATTACATTATTATATATCAATCAATAAATATATTTAGTTTTAATGGATATGACGTCACGCATTGATCTACATTGTACATGAGGCAAACATGCTGCTACTTCGGCCGTATCTTCACTTTCCATCAGGCGATAAGGCAGACATATGCTTGTCTATCTATTTAGGATAAAAAAAGTCTTCTTTGGTCTCGCGAGGCTAAACGCAATAATGATGGTTTCAAGCGTAACAATATAATTTAATAATAGTATAGACACAACAAAACTTTGCATTTTCGGCATTCGGTCTAGATACGGATAACTCATGTGTAATCTATTACTGTGGTAATACTATACTCAATCTGTAATACCGTTATTCATATATACAGTACTAGAAGGATCTTGGGTATATAATTAGTTGAAATGAACACTAATGAATTTTGTCAGGTATCCTCAGATTCCCACCCCGTAACCTTACGGCCATAGGTGATTTGTCAAAAAGTGACACAAGTGTGTGTCAGTGTCAACACTGACACACACTTTACAAGCTGGCGCCACTAGTTCCGATTCCGTCCGAGTGCCAAGAGATCGTTGTCGCACTGTAATATAAACGCCGTTTACAACCTAAGAGACTACAAATTTGGAACTACACAGTTGTTTGTACTTAGGAGGGGTTAATTATGGAGGGCTAAATATCCGTTGGGTCTACTGTAGAGTAACCATTACAAAACTCGTAAGGACAATGACACCATTACAAAACTTATAGAGACAGTGCAGCCGTCAAATTAAGTCCTAGTCTATTTTGCCGCTTACGCCGTAGTACATAAGGTCGCCAATTGTGTAAGTATAGAGTTACCTAAACTGCGGTGGTTACGGAAGGATATAAGATTGTTTTCCAAATTTCATCTTATAATAATTTAAGCGCAAGCAAAGCTTAATAAAAACCGACTTCATCACGGTATCTTTGGAACCCTTAATCAGATTAAATATATTAAATACGAATTATTTAGGTTGACTCAAAAATTGCTGGTTAGATCTTGATCAAATTTAAATGGTAAGCAAATAATGCTAAGCTTTTAAAAAATAACATCGAAATCAGTTCATCTAGAAAAGATTTATGAAGAAACATAAAAAAATTTAGTCAAATTGAGTAACTACTCCTTCTTTTAAGTCGGTCAAAACACGACAATAACCATATAGTACCGACGTTAATTAAATTTAAGGCATTACCGATATTTTTCCGTAAAAGCCATGAAAATCTTATATATCGTTTAATATTATTTAAGAAGGAATTTTAATGTTAGATTTGTTAATCTGCACATCCTTGCGCGCCTTTCTGAGCTCGTTTACGTTATTTACTATTTGCATCTCAAGGAGAACTTTCTTCTCACGCAGTTTGTCGACCTAAAACAAATAAAATGTATGGTGTGTTAATTTAAAATTGTAGTAGAGCGATTTGCGGCGAGCCTGGTTCGGGGACCCGAATTTGCGATCAGCTCCCCCGAATGCCCCCAGATATCGATTTTGGGCCGGATCGGAAAATCTTTTGAAAAGATTTTGAAAAATTGTTGACGATCCAGTTGGCGTGGTGAGCAGGTTCTCTGCACCGTAGGTGGTTCGATTCGATTGACCTGCAGTAGCACAATTTTCCTTTCCAAGCAAAATTTGTGCTTCTGGTTCTGGGTGTGTAAATGTTACCTGCCCACGATACAAGTCTTTGAACTTAGTATGGAGCTGTGAGTCTCAATGCGTTTGTTTTGTTTGTTATTACTTGGCTTGCTTCCACTCCAGTCAATGGTAAAACTGTCGTTGGTTTAAAACCGTAAAGAAAAAAATGATGGACCTCCAGGTTACATGTGATGAAACCCTTTCTGGCTACCACTTAACCGATAGTATCTGCAGTTGTAATTTACCGCCAAACATTCAAAGGGTCCGACAGCTATCCTTTGGAACATTTCCCATTCAAATAAATTGATTTGGAATAAATAGAGTCCCGATCATTGCCTGTTTACCATCATCGATCACAACTCCACGTTTACCAACAGGTGAGAGAGTATTCCAAACACTCGCTGATCAAAATCCTTACTTATATTACAAATGCGAAAGTAACTCTGTCTGTCTGTCGCGCTTTCACGCCAAAACTACTGAACCGATTTAAATGAAATTTGGTACACAGGTAGCTTATAGCTCGGGAAAGAACATAGGCTTTTTATCCCGGAATCCCCGCGGGTCCGGAACTTACGCGGGTACAACCGCGGGGCGCAGCTAGAAAAAAATTTAATTTAAAAAGCACAAATGTAAAAATGAAATTAATTGATTTTAGGGTTCCGTACCTCAAAAGAAAAACCAAGAACGCTTGTCTCCCTGGCTGTCAAGAACATTTTTCTCAGAAACGCAGCAATGAAGTAGAAATTAATATTAAACCGGGACGTACTAGGGTTTTTAGTCCCATGGAGCTCTAATCAAAGCTTATATTTGAACAGAGAGATACAAGTTTGTACGGAACTCTTTGAGCTATCCAAAATTCCAAACCATGCTTCAAGCTACGAAATTATCCTATTCTTACTAACTTATCTAACTGTTATACATCCACTCCATTGAAGATGCACCGGGTCAGATAGTATAGGTTATCGAAGATCGCATAAGCAGCAGCTAGTTACCTCGTCAGTGGCGTCTTCAAAGTCGCGCAACAGGTCCTTCCTGGTGAGTAAGCCAGCTTTTAGTCTCTCACTTTCCAGAGACCACCTCAGCCTATCGCGGTGATTCTATAATATGTATGTAAATAGCTCAAATATTTAAAATTACAGTTAGTAATTCTACATGTAAACGTTTAAGAAGAGCAGACAAAGAATCATGTTGTATCAACGTACCGTATGCAAGCGGGGATAAAAGCATAAGAATGACTTTATTATAAACATGGGTTCACCATTTAAGTGATGGATAGATTATGTAGTCTACTCTTCCTTTAGGAAGACATGTAGTGCCGATCCCAACTTTAGTGGGAAAAGCATAAATGATTCGCGTTACTTAAGAATTTTGACGGAATTAAATGAATTATATTAATTATATTACATAATAAATATTGGAACAATGTTTGAATGTATGTTCACTCGCCCATATAGACGACTCTACAGTCGCTATGTGAATGCCCATACTGACAGAAATATGTTCTATTCTGTAACCGGCTCTATACACAGTAATTGCAAAATGTATTTACAAATTGTTTTGATAGCTACATTGTTCTTAATACAGTGATGGTTACCAGTAGAAAAATTCGTCAACAAGCCTTAGAGAACCACACCACTGACTATACTGCTATTTTTAAGAGCCAGTCATATAAGGCTCAGCAAATTTACCATCCTTGACCACATAATCACTTTCCAATAGCTGAGACAGTAGATTGCGGTCAAACATAAGGCATATTTATCATCCATAACAGTAAACAACTTAAAGATGTCGTTACTACATAGGCAGATTAACCAAACCAAAAAAACATTTTACGTTTTCAGCCTTTCAAGTCAGGGATTTCTAGATCTGAAAAGTTATTGCTCCTGCAAACCCACATGAAAAAGTGGTAATAAATAGAACTACTACCACTTCTAAATGTATGTTTCTCACCTTGACGTCTCCGAGTTCTTCTCTCGCCCTCAAATACTCAATTTCTGCGTCACCCAGGTCGCATTCAGCGATGTCAATGATCTCATCTGTGTGATGCATCTTCTCACGAATGTGAGCTAATATCTGGTTATGTTCCGTACATTTAGCTCTGTTCTTGATGAGTTCTTCTTCACGCTCTGCAAAGTTATTTCAAGCAATGCTATGAGCCCATAGACAAAAATGTAAACTTATAGGTATTTCCTAGGCAAGCACGCTGCATTTTTAGCCTCATCATCGCTTTACATCTGGAGAGACAGAGTTCAAACCTTTGCACGACTCATGTCCAAAATACAGAATGTCCATCTAGGATTAATGTCCAACATTCATTGCGTATAACCGTCTGCTAGAGAATGAAAGTAGTAGTGGAATTTATTTTTTCATACAAAATATAAGATATTATTTTTAATGCTTTTTTTAAAAGCCCTTACATTGTAACTATTGCTTAAGAGCAAGCTACCAGAAAATCACGATAGTTCGCAATTATATCCTGAATTTATCACTTATCCTATCAATGTCAAACTTAAATCAGTCAAAATATTTATTGATATAAATTTAAGAGAATACAATTTAGATTCTGAAGCCTCTTGTTTCCGATGTAGTTTACACTATGTTTCGAAAACCAGTTAGTTTATTTTACAATATATGAATGTCCTCTGTGTGTTTGTGTGTGTGATAATAACTGTAAATAATAATAACCTTCAATTTTAGTCATGAAGTTTTGGTTATCGACGTTAAGCTGTTCGAATTGGTAGACATAGAGTCCTGGGCCCAGCATCTCCAATTTTTTAACAATTTCGTCGAGTTCAGCTACAGCATTCCTTGCCCTAATGAAGCGGAGACACAGGCTGGTCGACTGCTCTTGTTTGCGCCGCTGGAGGGTCAAGAATCTTTGCACAGTCTAAAATAAAGAACAAACGCTTCTGTATTACCACAATCTTGCAAATAGTCGTTTCAATAGTTCCAATTACAGTTCACAGTTAAAGTGAAATAATTGAAATGCAAGCAAAGCTTAAAAAACCGACTTCACCGCTTATATTTTGGTTTTGGCTTAATCGATTTCGACAAAATTTATATGGGACTGCCTCTGAAGTATAATCTACCAAACAAACAAAAATCAATAAATTGGCGGGATTATCGCGTTACGACACGTTATGTATATACAAAAAAAAGTGGAATTGAGAACCTCCTTTTTTTGAAGTCGGTTGAAAAGACCCTTAGGTGTGGATATAATATTAACGTAAATATAAACGCTTTCACACTCACAGCCCCACACTAATTCAATTACTTGTGTCGTGGGTGCCGTAAACATTCACATCACTCACACAATCACACCCAGAACCAGAATTATAAACTTTCCTTGGGGAGAAAACTTGTGTATCCGCCGGGAATCGAACCAGATACCCCTTAGAAGGCGAACGCTCACCCAACTAAGCCAACGGGAAGTTCAAACAACAACAAATTAGATAGATCCCTATAGATAATTTAGTTTGAGTACTATAATTATTATTTGATTTTACTGCCCGCTGGCGTTGTTGGTTTGTTCGTTTGCCTTCTAAGCTGTGGGTATCGGTTCGATGCTCGATAGTTCTGAGTTCGAGTAATATTTGTGCTTCTGGTTCTAGGTGTGATTATTTTCTTCTTGGAAACGTTAGCAACGAGTTCCGTCTCGTACTCAATCTTGACGCGAGGTTTCTTGCGTGTTGTGAATTTTTCCAGCACTCGATGTAACAAGTCTTCGAACATAATGAGGGGCTGTAAGTGTGAAATCATTTAAGCGTTTATTTGACAAGTTTTCAAGAGAAATTTTTGCCTCAGCTGGGAATCGGAATCAGCAATAAAAAAAACATTTTTATAGGTATACTTACCTTATCAGCCATAGGTTTCCCTTTCGTTGCATAAATCAGACCAGAACCGGTAGTTCTCTCCAAAGTTTGAAGCGCATCAAACTTTGCTTCAGCGTGCTCGAGGCGCGCCGTGTAATCCACTTCAACTACTTGTACTTTAGATTTGATCTATACAACATATTAAATAATTTAATTAGGAATTTTAGTAAATAAAACGTGTTAAAAATGCATAGGACATTCAAAATAGCAAAACCTACGTTATTGGCTTAACCGATTCGTGACGTCAGCACACAATTTTTATGCCAATTATTGGTTATCATTCCTTTTAAAACCGGTAGCTTCTCTGTGAAGGTTTGGCGGTCAACGTTTACTTGACAGCGGTAATTGGGTTGTAAATATTACAGAAAGAACAAAGGCCGCGTCTAAATTTGCTCGAATAAAATTGTATTTTCGGTAATATGCATATTCCCTATTGTTTAGGCTTCATTCAGCGGCATTCTTCAGTATGACTCCTCACAATTAACAAGCAAGCTATCATGTATTACTTACATCAGCCATTTCTGTTTCAGCATTTTCTTTCAACTCTTCGTAATGCAGCAACTTCTGTTGATACTTTTCTTCCAAGTCTGCCGAGTTTTCCAGTGGTTTCAAAACATGTACTAATTTACGCTTTCTGAAAAAAAAATTGCATTGCCGTTATAGGCTAGCATTACCAAATCTAACTTGGTTAAGGATGATAAATCGTCACGCCTAGAATGACTGGCACTCAAGGATAGCTGGCGGAACATATATTTTTTGTGATTTTAGCGATCGATTTTTCGACTTGCGGGTGATAAACTACGACTGTATTAATTTTATATATGCTTATTGCTACACCATTTATTTAGAGTTTTCAGTTTGACAATTATCGATCTTAGTGTGCGATTCAGGAACAGAAATCTCCATAGCACGTAGCATTCGTAGCAGGCACCTACTATTTTAGCTATTATTGTAGCAGCTGCCTACGAGGTGCCATAATCTACTTGACAATTCGTATCAAAAGATTTTTTTTTGTGACCAGTTCCCGATTCCAGTTTTCCCCCTGCAAGATTGTACACTATTAACCAAAAACCAAAACGCTACGTCTTCCATCAAAAGAAACTTTCCAAATGTAATACATTTTAAAACTTGTGTACAAAAGTTTCATATTGACGACTCAGTTGGCGCAGTGGACCGGTGTACGCCCTATGCGCCGTGGGTCCTGGGTTCGATTCCCGGCAGGAGCACAAATTCCTTCCCAAGGGATATTTGTGCTTCTGGTTCTGGGTGTAATGTGCGTGTGTGATGTGAATGTTTCCGGCACCCACGATACAAGTCTATGAACTTAGTATGGGGCTGTGAGTGTTAATGCGTTTGTTTGTTTGCTTGTCTGTTACTTTGCAATCTCGGTGAGCGCTAGATATCAAGTCAATATATTTTAAACAAGTTTTAAGGTCTGTTACATTCGGAAAGCGTTTCTTTTGATTAATAGAGACGCAGCGTATTCCAGGTCTAGTGTGTTTACCAGCTTCGATCACATCGTCACTTACCATCAGGTGAGATAGTGGTCAAACACTAGCCTGTCACAAATATAAAAAAAAAAGCGTTTTGGTTATAATTATTAGTGAACTCACTTGTAATAGTCGGCCAACCTTCGATGCAATATATTGTTTTTTATCTGCAACTGGCATCTTTCGAATGACAGGTCCCTGTGAGCTTGCAAAAACTCGTCTCGGTTAATCGTTACCGCTGCTGTGGCCAGACCTTTTCCTATCTGTTTATTATATTCTTCATCGTTCTCGGAGCCGCTGTAGTCGTCATCGGTGTCTACATCTCGGGCTGATTTATATGAGAAATGATAATTAAAGTAGCATCTACAGACGGCGTAAGTAACTCATATAGCATTGTAAAATAAACGTATTAAGTTTGTTTGGTATTTTAGGATAAATAAAGTTTATGTCATTGCTTAGAACATAATTTACTTAGCGTGAATAAAAAGTTGAGATAGGCCAATGATATTATCTATAGGTGCAAAAAGATCCATCAATAGATCTTTACAATGGATTTTAGTGCACCGAGGGGTATTAATATGAAGGAAATCGCGCGCTGTACACAAACTGTCATATCACTGCAATAATAGTGTCATACATGGTAATGACAGCTTTCGATTATTAGGTATTTCAAAAACGACTCTATTCTAAGGTCAAAAATGCATTTTAATTATGTATGTTCGATTTTTCCCTCACTGCTGCGCCCAAACTAATAAACGATTGTAACGGTTGAGGTATCGTTGAATTTGTCTCAATTTTACGGGACTCAAAGGCTAGATTTTTTTATAAAACCTAATGGTGTCATTAGTGTGGCGGCTCCATAAAGAACTGACAAAAAAATTACAACATGAACGACAGTAATAACTTTAATATGAACAAAGTTGATGACAATTTAATATTCTGATTCTGGTACACAATATTATTTAAAAGTGACAGCTGTCTGCTACTTTACGACTATTGGCTTGATGACATTAAGCTAATTAATTCTAGTATGAAGGACTGCCAAGTAATTTTTACTATTAACAATATGTGAATTCTACGGTTCTACCGGCGGCGGTGCCGCGGTTTGAGGGCGGATTCTTATAGAGATATAAAAAAATACTCAGATATAGAAAAAAACACTCGTTTTTTTTTTCGAAAATCTATCGAATTCCGTCAAATAAAATAAAATAAAAATTTCATTTTTCGACTATCGACATCTATAAAATTAGGCTGTATTGAAAAAAAATTCATACTCTTAGTCGTATGTTGTCGAGATCTATAAGAATCCGACCTCATAACGCGGTGCCGGAAGAACCGCAGCCATGTCAACAATACCACCTATCTACCTATATTCCTAATGTACCTATCATAATAAAAAACATGTATGAATTTATAATATATATGTCTTGTTTAAAATATCCCTCGAGCGTATGATCTTGCACCATACAGTAAAACATTACCGTTCGCGTGCCGAGTACACGGCAAAGACGGCTTCATAAGTATATATCTTGTTTATGTATGGTTCCATCCCAGCAAACCATTTTCACGCGATGCCTTGAGCTACGGCATGTTAAGCTGGCACTCCACCAAAAAAAAATTGTCAGCTTTTGTGTTGTCAACACATTAGTTGTCAATTTTGGTTGATGGAGACAAACATAACCGTAATTAACAATAACTGTAAAAAAATGTCGGGAATCGTGTTTCCTTTTTTGGCGGTAATTATTTGTGGGTACGCTTACAGTTAGGAACTTTAGTTGGAAACGGAAACATGTCTGGAGTCGCGAAGACAAAAGAATTAACCGCATTGATAATTGATTTAGAGTAGGTACTAATAAAAAAAAGGTACAATGGAACCCAAGAGATACATATTTTGGCATTAGTGCGGCCAGCTGACAAAGTCATCTCTTTTCAAAGTATTTCATATCCCAATCAATTTGCCAACAATAGTGGTGGAGACAGGTAGCTGTCAACTGAATTGTTTCTCAAATAATTGGCGATTTGTTTCAATTAGATACAATTATTGCAATAAAAATTTAAAACACAGAAGTTGCCAATAATTTCAGTGGAAACGCACATTAGTTTTTGCCTACCGCATTATGCTGTAATGAAGTGTACGACAACCTTTAAATGGTTATTAAGACTATTATGTCTTAATAACATATTATATTAGTTGCACATTAAGGCACCAAATTTTTTCAGATGGCCGTGTATTCTTTGCGTATTAACAAAATACAATACATATCCCACCTTAGTGCCAAAAATTCTAGACAGGAATCGTAGCAGCCGTAACACGGAGTATCCTAGCACGGCTCCTAGCAAGATCTGACTAGGATTTTAATTATTTAGCGATTTAGCGTTAAGTAATGCTTAAATAGTTGTCAAAATTAAACACCGCCATTGCCTAGTTTAAAACTTGCTAAGAGGCAAGATGGCGAGTCTTATATCTTTCAATAATAAATGTGTCAAAACATTTTACGTAAGGTGCAAAATTGTTTACTTCGTCAACCGTTGAATGTCACCTTTCTTTTATTTTCATTTCAATAGATTAATAAAACCACATTTTTGACAACTCTACTCGTATAATTTAACTTTTAGTCGACTATTTTGGTTATAATCTGTGATGATCGTGTAAATTTTGATTATTTTCGATTCTTTTTGCGTCTCTCAACTAAGCAGCGGCTAACTAATGTTTATGAGTGAAAAAAAGTTAACCATTGATTATGGGCTTAAGAGCTGCTTAACTAAGAGGTGGCTAAGCATAGCTTAGCGACATTTTTATAAGTAAGACGGTAAATGTGTCAAAACTTTTTACGTAAGGCGCAAATTGTTTACTTCGACAACCGTTGAATGTCACCTGTCTTTGATTTTCATTTCAATAGATTAATAAAACCATATTTTTGACAGCTGTATTCGTATAATTTCACTTTTAGTCGACTATTTTGGTTATAATCTGTGGCGATCGTGTAAATTTCGATTATTTTCGATTCTCTGTGCGTTTCTCAGCTAAGCGGCGCCTAACTAATGTTTATGAGTGAAGAAAAGTTAATCATTGATTATGGGCTTAAGAGCTGCTTAACTAAGAGGTGGCTAAGCATTGCTTAGCGACATTTTTATAAGTAAGACTTTAAGTAATTAATATGATCTTAATGTCATCGAGCCTTAAATCACTGAACTTATCTTGATATAATTTTGTCGAGATATAGTTTAAGCCATGGAAAAGGACATAGTTACTTTTTTACGTCTAAACATTTATGCCTAGATTATGTAATAGTAGAATGCATCTTTCTTACCAGATTTAACTTTGCTTAGTTTCCTGAGATTTTTTTTGGACTTTCTTCGTAATTTTGATGTACTGACAGCCTGTTAAATAAATATCATTAAGTGGAGTTATTTCTCTCATGCCCTTTTTACCATCAAACAACGAGACAAACTGTCAAAATATCATCCATTAATGGTGGCATACCTCCTGTACTCAAACCATTCCGCTTCATGTTCATCATTGATATAGAGAATGAGTGGAGTTCATTGAACACATTTTCCTGAACGGTTTAAAAAGAGTCTGCAAACCTAGTCGGAGGTGTTATAAGTCTATTATAACACCTCCTATCAGGTGTTATAATACAATATAAACAGTTGTCAAAGGCTTGCTTATCTGTACATAAAAAATCAATTTCACTGCGTTAATCACAGAAAAACAACTTAAATGGCTTGACCGATTTAGCTGATTTTTATCGTGTTCGTCTAACAGGGACAGTAGGACAAGGTTTTTTTTTATATATTTATTTAATACTTTTGTACAAAAAAACAGTACAAAGAAAACTTAACGCTAGAATAGCATTTTCTGTCAGTCATCTAGGAGGTGCAGAGAAAAGGGTGGCAGTGCAGTAAATATATTTGAATAATAAATATAGGAATACATGTAAATAATATACATAATGATAACGTATATTCATAAACATGTTTTTTAATACTCTATAACAATAAACTTACACAAATTTATATATATAAAAATCAATGCCACTTTTCGTTGTAATTTTAGAACTCAAGAACGGGCTCACCTATCCAAACCAAATGTTTAGGCTTTGTTCGGACTTTTAGTAGATGGTTTATGTGAAGTTTGCATAAAATCGGTCGAGCGGTTCTTCATTTATCACACCCGGGCGAAGCCGGGGCGGATCGCTAGTACTAATATTCGATGATGTGTACTTACTATTGCAAGGTCAACTAAGGCAACTGTGAACCTTTTTGAAAAAAATCTTGAGTTTTCCAATCAAAGGTTATTTTGAAGGTTTCTATGTAAGATTTCTTTTGGAAAATCCACCCACAAATTTCGCGAAAATTACACACGCACGAAACCGGGCAGATCGCTAGTCTAGCATGAAAAATATTTGGTATATATAAAGTGCAACTAAATTTTTAGGGAAAATTCGACTTCGCTCTCAGTTTCCACAAATACTCTTTTAAACACAGAACAAAGCCACATTTAACCATGCAAATATATTCCAACTTGCTCCAACATAAACAAATTTGAGGGCGTGTCGTGACGTAACATTGCATGTCGGGTAAGCCGTATTAATTATAAAGGACAGGGTTGCCTTACCTTATTGTCAGCCATATCGCGTGCTCCTTATGAATCACCGTTTTATTGATCAAGTTACTACCAAAATTATTTTACTCCGTAATCTTCAGTAGAACATGCGAAAACAGGGCGGTTGCTATGGTTACTATTATTTGTGCTATGGTAACGCGTAAACAGAAACGTAGGTAATATTATCTCTGGTAAAGTACTCGACCTGATATAATTATTTTTAGGACGGCTTACAAAATTAGATTTTACAAGGAACAAAGTTCGTAGATTTTTGCATATTTCTGTTATTTTCATGAAATCCATAGAAACGAATATACTTTACCCGAGCGTCCATAATCTACCTATTAGGCCTCAGACCAATTACTTCTTATTTGGTCTGAGCCTATTAGGCATAATAAAAGACTCCTGGACGGAGAATGGTTATCGTGTAAGTCCTTGAACGACGAAATGTAGCTAAAATTCTTCGTCAGCCTAGGCTTTCAACCAACCAAATCCAGCGGCCGAAATGTGTTAATGATATAATATATACTTACGCTTATTATATGCTTAAGTACTTATTAGATAAGTTTTTGTTCGAAAAAATATCGGAAAAAAATGCGCCACCGAGTTTCTTGCCAGGTTAATCTCGAGATTATCTTTGTGTGTAAGTTGGGCCCCATAGAGGCCTATGGGGCTCAACTTACACACAAACTTTCGCATTTATAATATTAGTAGGATATAAGTCAACGACAAGCTCATATTATCAAGAGTAATACTTTAAAATTTAACAGATTTAAGATTCAACATCTTTTATTTACAAGGGCCGCAAAGAGGCAATCATCCAAGTTGACTCTACTGCCAGATTCGCAAAATTACAGCCATCTCGAGAAGAACCTGGCAAAAAATTCAGTGGCGGTTCGATAACCTTGGCCCGTTTCTTCGTAGCAACACTTACATGGCTAATATAGCAATTATATTAACCAAGGTATATCTATATTATGTGGTCCCCAAAAAGCGCTTGTGCAGTTTGCCTCCATGCATCCTTGTCATTAATGTAGTCATTCGTTTTATAATACATTTATAGTCCATGCATTTATCGTTTTTCTAATTAAATAATACCTAATAAGTAATACCTACTCACAATACAAGTGTACACCACTCAAAAATCTTCAAATCTCACGAACTCCGAGGAGAAATCAAGTGCACGGGTATCACACTATCTCAGCACACTATTATATTATAAATCCGAAAGTTTGTGTGTGTGTTTTCTTTTCACGCTGTAACGGCTAAACGGATTTGGATGACATTTGGAATGTACATACCTTATAGCTAGGATCACATACTTTTATTTGATTAACTTGATAAACGCGGGCGAAGACGTGAAAAAAAAAATTGGACAAAATTCCGACTCATTTTTATGTCTGAAACCTAAAGAGACGAGTAGCGTAAAATGAAATAGAGATGTAATAAATTAAGACTCAACATATTGTGATTTATTTGTCATAGTAGATAGAATATATCCAGATAGCGATGACACAAAACGAAGATGTATGCGCCACACACGCTGATAGCATTCATTTATTTATATTTTGAAATAATTTTAGACCAGAAATAGATCACATAAAAATGTCTTCACGCCTGCCTTTGTTTACCTGCGCTGCGCATACTGAAAGATACTTCACGGACCTATAATTTACAGTTTCAAGTGCTTTAGAGTCATCAATTTATCGTCGACTTCAAAGAATAGTTTAAAGAGAAGCAGATGTGAGTAATTTAAAAGCAACTAGGCGGAAGACAGCCCTTCAACGTTGGTTTCTTAGTTCATTAGTGCTGCTGGCCTTTTCTTTCACCAGTTTTTTTAGGACAGTAACCTTTATTGACGTTGGCAGTGTCACATCTCTATCCTGGGCGTCTGCCAGACGTTGAACAATGCTCATCTTAAAATAGCCGTCGCCAGAATGTTAAACGACATTTCTGTTGTAAAAAAATTAAAACGCGCCGTCGATCTTTATCGCCGGCATTTGCTTTGATTCACTTTTTTATGATCGTGTTGTGTTTCTCCCTAATTATATTTCATTTCATTCATGTATTTCATATAATATATCCATATTACAATTCATAGTACAATGTACATTACATTTTTTATTTACGTCATCTGTGTTGCCCGTAAGGGACAGTTTGGATTCGAAAAAGTGAATAAGTATTTACAAAGCAAGTGGGCTCCACATAAGATTACATCCACCTTGACTACTTTCCATCAGGTGTGATTGTAGCCGAACGTTTGTTTAATCAGTTACCTAAAAAACTTTATATTACATTAATACAACGATTATTGTGATAAAGAAAGAGTGGAAGGATTATTGTAATAAGTACTAAAAAAAATATTGATCCTCGAACAAATAGACAAACTGTGTAGTCAATATTTGATAAATTTAGATTTTGGTTGAACTCACTCCCTTTCAAATTCTATTTCTAATGATTGTAATCATGGCGCCTTAAAGCTTGAACAGTAAAACAATATTTAAAAAATATTAGATAATAGTAATGTTACAAATGGTACATGTCTAATTTGACTTGTAACAGTTTTCACCATTAATAGGATTATTCAATGAGAAAACTAGTCCATCGCTAAAGGAAGATAATAATAATATCATCCATCCCCCAGTCCATAGTTAATAATATATAATTATTATTATTGTAAAGGCGTGCGCAAGCATAAAACGGCATCAACTTCTAACAAAGAGATGTTTGTCGTATGTTTGGACACGCCTGATATGTTATTATTAAAATTTAATTATACCAAAGGGCCTCTTAGCGTTGGCTACCGCTCCGCTAATGCCTTACAAAGGTCCGGGCACAGACCCGTGAGATTAAATAAATACTTGGATAATACCTAATTGAATAATACTGATTGTAGAATATTGATTAAGTTAATTGGATAATACTTAATGCAATTATAGTTTACCTTATTTATATCTCCCTCCTTTATAAATATCCTATAGAGGCACAATATAAGTAAAAACAAATTTTAAATGTTTAAGAATTTATTTCAAAAGAATTATAAATAGGATAGAACGCACATAACATCAAATTAAACATGAGAATGCAAATACAATGGAATAAACATAATAAACAATACATAATAAATTATGAAACAGTCCGTTTTATTGCACATCTATACATATTATGTCTTTGAGAAATTGCTCTTTATTACTAAAACTTATAGGAAGTATATCAGTAAATAAGCAGTCCGACAGATTTATTACATTTAACAGCACGATAACGTCAAACGTTACAATTAAAACTGTGCAACAACTGTAACCCAATATGTGTAGAAAAAAGGACTAATTTTGTTATGAAATATTTCTGGGACTCTACTCACATGATTTTCAATAGTGTCCCATCTCAAAACTTATAGTGTAGACTATTTATTGACAAACTGGCAAAAAAACTATTAATGTGATTATCAAAATATTTGAAGATAATATAATTATTTTATGATTGTAATATTATTATTTTGAATTACTGCAATATCAATTCTTATAATACAGACTAAATGTAACTAAATAAATGGACTAAAAGTAGTTCAATAAATGGTAATAAGTTTGAGACTTCTTATTTCCTGTTAATAAAGTATGTTTTATATAAATACTTATTACCAGGTTCCATGTATGTCCGTATTTAATATATATTTTATGTATATAATAATATATTTTTTATTTATTTACTTCTGTGTTTGTTACTCAATCACATCAGTACAGCAGAGTGTGCAGAGTGAATTTTAATTAATTTGAAAAAAAAATATAATAAAATAATTATTTGTTTGCAAAAAGTTTTACCACCATTTATTATGAAGAATACATATTGGTTTTTTTAAGTGCATTGCGCTCTGATATTTTGGCGAAAAATATCACTTGGCTCCTTGCTTGCTGAAATAATCAGTTTTCACGAGGTTTCCAAAAACAAAGGAACAACGGCTGCAATGCGAGGGGCTTATGTTAGGTAAATCCTTAATTAATGAAAATAATAATAAATCATTTACATCCTTTCATTGTGGACATTCCTCCGATTCGAACCAAGCGATTCGCCACAACTTTTATTATGCAAACTGCAAAAGATTGGAACTTCCTGTCTTCGTTCTTGTTGCCCGATAAGTATAATGTAGGCTTCTTCAAGTCGAGAGTATATAGGTCTTCAAGGCAAGCATGTCCCACCGTCGATCGTATCGTCGCTTTCCATCAGGTGAGATTGAGGTCAAATGCATGCCTATTGACCATAAAAACTGTTAATAGCTAATAACCGTAGTTTGCATATATCAAAGTTGGTACACAGAAACCGCACGATCAGTGGCTCACAATGTGGTGCTCAAACTGTTAGGAATTTAGTTCAGTTTCATATTATGTTTTTCGGAATGAACAGTTGAGTGGCAGAACCAATATTCAACGTGCCATAGACATCAATTTAGACAGTCAAACATTCTATGAATTATTTAGTAGACGTTATCAAAGAGACGGGCTTCGGTAAAACTCATTTTCAAATAAGATATGTATGTACACAATACTTATATATAATTGAAATACTGTTTCGCATGGGCAGTTATTTTTATTCCAACTCATTACAATAATTAAAAATATAAAATCACTTAAACTTATACCCAAAGAAGAATTGATTAATATGCTTAAACTTGCACAAAATTCTCAGGAACATACATTGTATAATAATGTGTGAGGAGAGCAGCTAGTAATTCTACAGTACCACCCAAAACTTTTACTAATCAAATCACATGTAACAACAATTGCAATGCACTCCTATACTATGCCTCGTATCCTATCTCAATTATGAAGATTTGTTATATGTAAAGCTGTTTTTGAGATGGGTCGAAAATCATATGAAATTGTGGCAGTAATTCAAAATATTTTTTTGGTGATTCTAGCTCGATATTTTTCGCTAAGCGTAACAACAATTAAATAATATTGACTAGAATAACTTAATAGCTTTAAATGCTTTGGCAGCACAATATATATATCAGTTTAAATTCATTATTAATTAAACATTATGTAGTTCTGTGAAACAAAATTTCTTGGTTGTAAAGGCCCAAGTACATAAGACGAACATGCAGGCATAGGTAAAGGTGCTATCTAGGCCAACATCGAAGTTAGTATATATGAAAATAATATTTACATCAATAATTTTTTCGACCATGGGCCTTTAATTAAACTTACGATATTAAAAATTAAGATTTCGCTTTTGGCCGAGAATAGCACTGCAGAGGAATTATTTATTAGTAAAAAACACGTTTGGCGGTTCCATATATTACATATACTTATACTAATATATTACGCGTTGTACATAAGAAAATCATAGTAGAAGGCTAGCTTTACACACATTGTATTGTATGTACGTGAACGTTTCAAGCTAACAATATTTAGTTTTTATTACCTTAAACTATTATATTCACTTTTGTATACAAGATTAACAATAGTGTACAAATTTTATAAGGGATATTAAAACAACGTAATTATATTCTAAAACGACATACTAACATTCAGAGTGTGATTATACTTAATAGTAGAATCAGTCAAGTCGTCATGATATCGAAATAAACGGATCTACACTTTCTGAGCCGTCTGAGCACATTGGAAGACTTACGTAAATATCGACTTAGTGATACATCTATCGTTTTATATATATCTGATAGGCGTATGATCACTATCCCACGTGTCGGTAAATGGTAAGGGTGATGAAAATGTGGTTCAGTGTGGTATGCGCGCTAGTCCCAGAATGGGAGGTCAATGATAATTATTTAAATCTGTTTTCTAGTACCAAGTTGATACATGGCTTTTAAGAGTAATTCACTAGCTAATAGAAGAAAATATATAATTGTACCTACCTATGCGTATAACACCAGTTTCATAAATGTACACTCAACTGACGCTCCGTAGTAGTAAATATACACAGTAAAAATGTATAGATTTATCGCAAAAAATTTGCATAGACCTTAATTGTGCGAGTCTGAAACTTCTAACCTGCACTGAAAATTCTCATACAATATTTATCTCGAAAACGGATAGTTATGTTAGATAGTCAAGTGCTAGCCGGATTTCCAAACTTTTTTTAAATTACATGTTTAACTTGTATGTTATTCAACGATATTGGAAAAACAAAAACCTGAGTGTACTTGTTTAAGCGACAAACATATTATCACTTGGCACACGAATAGATATTAAACAATAATTAAACGCAAGCAAAGCTTAAAAAAACCGACTTCACCGCTTTATCTTTGGAACCTTGATCGTATTATTGACTATAACTCAAAAACTATAAATTAGATCTTGATAAAATTTCAATGGGAACACATAGAAAGCACCAGCTTTCAAATAAAATTTTGAAGTCGGTTAAACGAGAACATCGTCAAAGTAGTCCACAAAATAGACATTACTGACGATATTTCAAGAACTACTGATCAGATCTTGATCAAATTTAAATGGGACCATTTAGAAAGCAACAATTTTCGAAATCGGCTCACGTGGAGATAAGGTATGAGGTAACACACATAAAAAACAAAAAATACAGTCGACTTGAGTACCTCCTCCATTTTTTGGAAGTCGGTAAAAAAGAAACTATCAAATATATTAATAGATATTCAAAGATAAAGATATATTAATGTATCCCTGTGAAAAGAAGTGCACCAAGCAATGCGATCGAATTGGGTAAATCAATTTGTTTTTTTGGTTTAATTTAACTTGTGCCAGAATAACTACGAACTAGCTTGTGCCCGCATTAAAATTCCTTCGTTAGTGCTTATCTACACTACTAAAGGAAGCTACCCTGAAAATGTCACGTTTCTATTAGCTCTAGTTTAGTCTGTGCGTTGAATGCTATGATTTTACGTGTCCGTTATATAAAGCTCCCATAATTACATTAGGTATGTGGTACGAAACTGTTGCATGCACCACCAACATAATGTAATGTACAATTTCTTTAAATTACTTAGTTCAACATTTAATTATTTAAGAATTAAAACGAATCCACTCAAGGTATGTTTTTCGCATCGTTGGCGAGACTAGTTTCGGAGCAATCGGTGCTTCTTTGAGTCAGTCGTCAGTTGAGCACATTTATAGACCAACAGGCGTATCGGGGTGTAAATATCAGTACCACTAACCGATTATGTCAGGATTTTTCGGATTAATTAATTTTTCTATAGGTTTACGCTATCAAGATAAAAATTTAAGGGAATTGCGTCTTTGAACGGCTCAATTAATGTCTTTGCAAAATTTAAGCTTTTCTGTTTCTCTTCTAATCATAGGTATAAAGTACTGCCAGATATGTAATGTGCGCAAGGCATGATCACTATATCCGGTTAAGACTTTCATTTTTAAGCCAGACGCGTCGTTGTCTCGCCCCTTGCCCTTTCATCTTTATTATCTTTTAGTACTATATAACTATGATTCCGATGAAAAACGTGTCACTAATCTTACTGGTTTTACTGGACCGCTAATATAAGAAAAATAGCTAAAACTTATTCAAGCACACGCACAAATAAGTGTGTCGGAGTGTATTTATTTGAGCATTTTTCAGTAATGACTTGAGGAAATAATTCAGCAATTCTAAATGCTCAATAGCAAGCTTTTTGCAATATCATCGGCCGATGATTGTTGGCTCATCTGCCATAGCGAGCTCATCAGTAGCTGCTTTGTCACCTTTTCTTTTGCGGGAGAACCAAAGGAAGGATGCTGCAGCGAACACATTGACCAGGACTACGAACCAGGCCAAGAAGAAACTGATGTGGTAGCTGTTGAAGAAAATAAAAAATATTAATATTATTTTTTAAAATACTTTATCAATCCCTACTTACGTATATCTTGAACAATAACCACTAATATTTATAAAGCTTAATAAATCGTAACGGGTTGTTCATAAAATGCTGGATGCGTTGCCCTGGTGTATAACAATACTTATGCTCAGTGCAAAAATAAAAAATAAAACACCAGCATTCTAATTTCAACCGTTACGACTTATTTTAATTATGTTATATGAAACTGGTAACACTGTTTTATAAAGATCAAACAATAGAGATTGATTAATTACATAGAAAATATCTTCATGAATAAGTTATTGATAACAACTACTGATTAATATTATTGTAACGCATACTAACTGCGAGAACTATTGTCGAGACAAACTTAAGCGACTGTCTGCGACATAAACGTTCCAATTAACATAACTTATATCAAAGAACGAAGTATTCCCGATTTAGGACAAATGTTTTGGCACCTATGCGTTCAGCACCGAAAATATACCTGATTGAGCACCAACTAAAATTTAATCTTGGTTCTGAAAAGGAGGACGCTAATTAAATGTTACTACTAAGGAATTTACGGGCCAATTGCCTATATTTCCTAAAACTAAACTAAAACTATGTACAGCAAAGTACTGAGTTACCTACAAGACATCGAGCTTATAGGTAACTCAAGTGCTCAAGCCCACTACCAGTGGGTAGCGTTCCCATAAAATGTATGTAATATATAGGCAATAAAATTAGAAGGATGAAAAAAAAAAGAAAAAGGAATTTTATATGGCTTAATAATCACCAAAAGTCGTGCTACTACAGAAAGCGAGATAAAATATTTATTTGTTATTTGACATTGGTTATGTAAAGAAAGAGATGATTCATACAATAGATAAATGCTAACAATCAGCTTAGGTATTGTAAATCTAAACCTCTCGACGAAAATAATTTTCTGAACATAGTGCCAAAGAAATAACTTTCATTAGTACGTACACGCTGTTTTACGTACTGAGATTATTACAAGTATTTGGAACGTCAATATGAATAAAATTATTTGCGGCCTGCATTTATTGTATAGCCAAAAATTGCGGTTACGATACTTATGATTGGTATAAACGCTTACATTATTCTAAGAGAGATATAAGAGAGTGAAAATTCCACTTCGTATATAAGCTTTCGCCCACTTTTTTTTTTTTTTTTTTTTGTGACAGACTAGTGTTTGATTACTATCTCACCTGGTGGTAAGTGACGATGTGATCGAAGCTGGTAAACACACTAGACCTGGAATACGCAGGCTCTCAAGGATAACTGCCGGAACACCGTATTTGGCTTGGCGGTAGACTTTTAACTTGATGGTGGTAAGCTACTTTGGTAGCAAGCCAGGCGAGCAACTCACAAAATGCTCTACCACCTCAAATTTTAAAGTACCACCTTTTATCAAGTTTTAAAGTAGCCGTAGCAAAGTATAAGAATATTCCAAATTTCATCCAAATCCGTTCAGCCGTTACAACGTGATGATAATACAAACATACTTACTCACAAACATTCGGATTTATAATATTAGTGTGATGTACAGTCAATGGAGATGTAGGCAACCTCCTATTACGCTCCGATATAAGGTATAATATAGGCTGAAGGTATAATATAGGCTGAAGCTTAGAGCGGAACAATATTTTTTGAGCATTGTCTTAACTTATATTTCTTACTTACTAATGGCGGGCCTCTTCTGGATAAATAAATTTAATGTTCTTCTTAATGTGATCAACTGTAGACATCATTACTTGTACAACCACGAACGTGCAAGAGGCTGAAAATTCAGACGATTATTAGGTGAGTGAATCGAGGTCTCCGAGTTAACATTGGCTACATAAAGTGACCATTTATTATCAATATATATATTATAACCAATTATTCATAGAGCTTTATTATACTCTCATATTCTATTTGAGTTAGGCTCGTAGCAAAAAAAAACGTTGTGTATATTAATAAAAAACGGGCGTACGTACTTGTAATAATTAAACGCAAGCAAAGCTTAAAAAAACCGACTTCACCGCTTTATATTCGGAACGTTGATCAGATTTAATGTATTGCACATGCATTATTGATAATAACTCAAAAACTAGAAATCAGAACTTGATAAAATTTCACAAGGACCACATGAAAAGCACCAGCTTTCAAATAAAAAAATAATCATCAAAATCGGCTCACAACGAAAGAAGTTATGTGGTAACTTTTGAAGTCGGGTAAACGAGAACATCGTCAAAGTAGGCGTACAAAATAGGCATTGGTGCCGATTCTGTTGTCCAGAATTAGACTAAACTAGCCTAAAATTAGTTTTAGTCCTGTCATTTCAACTTTTAAATTAAGTTCAACGTAAAATTAGAATAGCGTTTAGGTATTCTTTGACTAAAATTAGTTTATTTTTAGTTTAGTTTAGTTCGGTGCTCAACAGAATTAGCACCAATATTGACGATATTTCAAAAACTGATTTAAATGGGACCAATTAAAAAGCAACATCTTTCAAACTATAAAAAAATTTTAAAATCGGCTCACGTGGAGAGAAGTTACGAGGTAACAAACATAAAAAAAAAATTTAAAAAATGGGAAGTCGGTAAAAAAGAGGACCATATGTACCTACCCTCGTCTATACTAATAAACCGATTGTAACATATAGGGATTGTTGAATTTGTCTTAATTATCTAGATGTGATTTATTATATACATTTTTTTTTTAAACATAACAAAATCATTGTGATAAATAATAATAATATAATTTAGACGTAAAAAAAGCTTAAAAAACCGACTTTACCGCTGATATATTGGTTTTGGCTTGATTGATTTTGATAAAATTTATATGAGACCACCACTGAAGTATAATCTACTAAACAAAAAAAGATTTTTGAGAATCGGTCCACAAATGGGGGAGAAATCGGTGAACATACATAAAAAATACATATAGTCGAACGTAGAACCTCCTCCTTTTTTGAAGTCGGTTAAAAAGAGTTCAAAAATATCATTTCAAAATACGTAATTCATATGACACATGTGGACATAAAGAATGACAGAAAATTATTGTTGTTTTCAATTTTGTAAAGCTATTTAGTTGGTGATAGTAATCGTGTTTTAGGTTTTTTACCGACTTCCCAAAAGGAGGAGGTACTCAAGTCGACTGTATTTTTTTTTTTGTGTGTCACCTCATATCTTCTCTCCACGTGTGAGCCGATTTCAAAAATTTTTTTAGTTTGAAAGATGTAGCTTTCTAATTGGTCCTATTTAAATTTGATCAAGATCTGATCAGTAGTTTTTGAAATATCGTCAATAATGCCTATTTTGTACGCCTACTTTGACGATGTTCTCGTTTAACCGACTTCAAAGGTTACCTCATAACTTATTTCGTTGTGAGCCGATTTTGATGATTCTTTTTTTATTTGAAAGCTGGTGCTTTTCTTGTGGTCCCATTGAAATTTGATCAAGATCTGATCTCTTGTTTTTGAGTTATAGTCAATAATGCGTGTTTAATACATTAAATCTGATCAAGGTTCCGAAGATAAAGCGGTGAAGTCGGTTTTTTAAGCTTTGCTTGCGTTTAATTATAGAGGAAAGTATTTCTCTTGTGTGTTATACTTACTGCTAATAAAGTGAATGCCAGCAGCAAGACGCTTGAACATATATCGGGGGTTTTGGAAGGTATAAACGGAAAACCCACACCCCATGGCCATCACGAAAAGGCTTATTATACCAAAGGAAACCATAGTCCTAACGTAATCTGAAACAAAAGAACTGTAGTAAATTGAATGTTCCTACTAATGTAACATATAAACATAAACATAAACCGTATTAGGTTTTTTATATGCGCCTTTGCACTATAATTACCTGTGAGGTACACAGTCACGTAATTGTTTTATGTCCTATTTCACCTTTGAATTAATTTCTCTACGAGATCGAATCAGAAATGAGGAGATCCGTAGACGAACGAAAGTCACCGACATAGTCCGGCGGATTAGATAGTTGAAGTGGCAATGGGCAGGGCACATAGTACGCAGAACTGATGGCCGATGGGGCCGAAAGGTTCTCGAATGGAGGCCACGGACTGGCAAGCGCAGTGTCGGAAGACCACCCACAAGGTGGACGGACGACATAATGAAGGTCGCAGGAAGACGCTGGATGCAGGCCGCTAACAACCGTTCTTTTTGGAAATCTTTGGGGGAGGCCTATATCCAGCAGTGGACTTCTTGTGGCTGAGATGATGATGATGATGATGATGTCTGTTAAATAGTGGCTTACAGGAAGTGTTGACGCGCGACGTGGAACGGGCCTTGATGTACAAGAAAAACAGGGTGTCAAGACATAAGGTAGAAGTGAAACCATTACAGTAAATGTATTACAGGGAAGCATTTTCATTATTTATCTCTGTGTTTACCCCCACTACTTTTCGTCATACAAAATGGTTGCGGATCAGAATTTCAAATCTTTAAAAGGTTTCACAATGAAAATATTATAGGCTGTCTGTCACTTTTATAAGTGCTTCATCAATTAAAGTCATGAATGCTGCACTATATGCGATTGGTTCGCTTGGACGGCATGCGTATCATGTGTGGTAGTTTTAATAACAATAACCTATCTGCACGAAACTTTTACAAATAAACATATAAACATAAAAACTTCCACACTAATTTCGATGACTTGTGTCGTGGGTGTCGAAAACATTCACATCACACACACACAATCACAACCAGAACCAAAAACACAAGTTTCCCTTGAAGAGCAAACTTTTTTTTTTTTTTATTTGTGACAAGCTAGTGTTTGACCACTATCTCACCTGATGGTAAGTGACGATGTGATCGAAGCTGGTAAACACACTAGACCTGGAATACGCAAGCTCTCAAGGATAACTGCCGGAACACCGTATTTGGCTTGGCGGCAGACTTTCAACTTGATGGTGGTAAGCTACTTTGGTAGCAAGCCAGGTGAGCAACTCACAAAATGCTCTACCACCTCTCAAACCTCTGTGTTCCCGCCGGGAATCGAACCCGATACCCCTGCTAAGAAGGCGAACGCTCGCTCAACTTAGCCAACGGGCAGTTTAAATAATAATTTAACACAATCAGATCACTTAATATCTAGTTCATAGGATACTCACTAGCCACATTCACTTCGTAAGCTGGGTCGATAGGTTGGCCTTTTTCCATAATTGGCTGCGACAAATATTTTGTACAGGCTGAAACAAGCGAAAATTACAGTCAAAATTTTATCTACAATTTAAAAAATACAAGCTTCACTTCTTATCCAATTCTGTACATATAATTTAAATTATATCTTCTACTATATAAAAATAAGTCGGGTTTTCCTTCCTGACGCTATAACTCCAGAACGCACGAACCGATTTCCACGGTTTTGCATTCGTTGGAAAGGTCTCGGGCTCCGTGAGGTTTATAGTGGCGAAACGGAGTTCGCCGGGTTTGCTAGTAGTTAATAATATAATAATAATAAATATATTTATAATGTTTATAGTTTAGTTTTAGTAAATATAGGCAATGGGCCCGTAGTTTAAAAACTCGGCTCCAATATCTAGATGCCAAACGCCTTCAAAATAATAGGCCTATAACTTTAAATGCCTTAACTGCCCTTGTTTCTAGTTCTGGCTGTGATTGTGTGTGTGATGTGAATGTTTCCGGCACCGGCGACACAAGTCATCGAACTTAGTGTGGAGCTGTGAGTGTAAAAGCGTTAAGTGTAATTAGAATCTGAACTTTGGTAATAGTATCGTGGCAACTCCGCCGAAGCCTCGTCTCTCTGAAGAAGTAAGTAGAAGTGGAACACACGGATTAACACTAAATATAATTCTACGATAATAACATTACTTAAACTGCCCGTTGGCTAAGTTGGCCGAGCGTTCGCCCTCTAATTTCTAATTTGGGGTATCGGGTTCGATTCCCGGCGGGAACACAAGTTTTCTCCTCGAGGAAAACTTGTGCTTCTGGTTCTGGTTGTAATTGTGTGTGTGATGTGAATGTTTCCGGCACCCACGACACAAGTCATCGAACTTAGTGTGGAGCTATAAGTGTGAAAGCGTTTATGTTTATCATTCGTAATGCAAAGGAGTGGAACTCATTGCCCGTGTCTTTGTTCCCTGAACGGTATAATCTGGGAGTCTTCAAGTCAAGAGTGAATTGGTCTTCTAGGCCAGCATGCTACATCCTCGGCCGCATCATCACTTTCCATCAGGTGACATAGTGGACAAATACTTGCCAAGTATAGAAAAATGTCATAATATCTAACCTACCTATTCGTAAACGTTTATAGCACATTCAAAACGGCACTCATCGTTGAATTTTATCGCCTGTACTAAAAATATAAAGAATCAGATTTAGACCATCCAGCATGTCGTAAACGGACGAGCCCATACCCATTGTTACGTCATCATCGCGTCATAATAATATTATCATTTGTGATTGTTGCGTGCCGCGTTATACAGGTTGTTCCAAAAATATTCATATAGTCAGTAGCGGATTCGGAAAAGGGGCTACGGGTAAAAGGCTAAGGGCCTCAAGCAATTCTCCCAAGATAATCTGAGTTCTTCCGTGACAAATCTTGTATCGTGATAATTAGGTATTGCTGCAAAGACCGCGACCCTCCGAAATCTACCATCAGCTAGGTCAAGGCCCTCCCAAACGACAATCCTGAATCCGCCACTGCATATATTATTTAGAAGCTACTATAAATCTTTAAACAACTCCACAAAAAAGCAATTTTAAAATTTTGTGAGTATAAATTCCTGCAGTTAGTTTATTCAATTAAATTTTGTTTTACATTTTCTTTCTGATTTTACTTATGAGTCATTTCGCGGTCTTGCATAGATCATGTTTATTATCATAAGTACATAAAAATAATGGCATAACATCCCAAACTATCCCACTACAATATAAATGCGAAATTTTAATGTTTAAATGTTATTATGCAATTTGTTGTTCAATCAAGGTAACAAAAAAAATTACTCGTTAAAATCTTTTTTAAAGACAAACTTTTAGAAGTCCGCCATATTGGATTTAAAGTGACGACACTTTATTTTTCGAGTTATTATCAGCAAGCCCTTTCATTTGATACCCATATTGTAGAAGTGCATTAAAAATTACTTGTCCGCCATTTTGTGTGTTCCGCCATGTTGGACTAAGAATGACGGCACACAGCTAACCATGCATTGTCATCGAAACTAAACGTGAATACAACATTTTAACTCAATCGGTTGAAGATATCTGCTTCAAAATTGAGTTGCAAGATTCCACCCGAACAAACATACATATAGTGCAAGCTAAATAAAAGCTTGTAAAAATAGGATGTGTCGTACTGATGCACGATAGGAATGAAACTTTTTATAACAGAGAAACATTTATTAATTTATCCCAGTGTTTACCCTCCACCATTTTTCGTCACGCAAAATGTTTGCGGATCAGAATTTCAAATTCTTATTAAAATTAAGTTTCACTTTCAAATATCGAACGAATTACCATTATTTTATAACGCCTATATATTATAAATAGAAATAGAAATATACTTTATTGCTCTAACTGTGTACATATTGGTCTTAAATTAAAAATGTCTCAACAGCCTGTCCATTTCGGACATGCAATAGTTTTACAAAGTAGGAACATAACTTGCACTGTAGTAATTTCACAATGAACACATTGCTTACAGTATTTGTTGTTTTTTTTTTTTTTTTTTTTTTTATGGAATAATATTTATTTATTTAGTAATTTAAGTAGCAATTGTACATTACATTAAACTAAAAACTAAATTAAAATTAAACAAAAAAAACTATAATACATTATTCAATAAAATATTCATTAATGCTATAAAATGCTCTAGCCAACAACCAATTTCTTAAACAATAATAAGTTTATAACTGTTATTTTATTGTTATAATATTTTGTTATTGTTATATTATAACTGTATTAATATTTTATAACTGTTAGGATAATCACTGCGTCCAAATCTTAAAAAATTACTACTGATTTAAAAAAACATCTATAACATATTTGTCTTTATTTATACACTAGCTGCACCGGAATGCCGCTGCTAGCCGGGATTTACGTCCTAGACCCTCAGGAATTCCGGGATAAAAATTAGCCTATGTGTTAATCCAGGACGTCAGCAACCATCATATTAAGGTGGCTATACCAGTAAATCGCGTGTTTTTATAAACGTTTTACTCTGAAACCGTAATAGTGAAAATTCCAAAAATTTCATAAAATTTGGTCTAGCCGTTTGAGCGTGAAGAAGTAACAAAACAAACACTCACAAAAATTCGCAAAGGTGAAATATTAGTATTATAGTGTGATTAATTTATGCATGCGGGATATAATAGTTGCGTTATCTCAGGTCGACTGTATTTTTTTATCAATAAAGCGGTAAAGTCGTTTTTTTTAAGCTTTTAAATCATTAGGAATGAAGAGATTACTTGGCATTGTTTATCATTGGCCATATACATGTATTAATGTTTTGGACTCAATATCATTGTTACGAAAAATTATATTTAAGGATATCCTGAAAAATCATTTTCTTGAATAGTAGTACCATACATTGACTTGTATTTCAGTACTTACATATTACTTATATATTATATATTCTGCATCTTCATCTTCACAACTTTTCATCATTATGAACGCGGGTGAAACCACGGGATTTCTTGGTACTACCTTATCGATTGTAGTGTATACTTTACTAGTTCAATCTGCTTAATGATCCGTATAAAATAACCATTCACAAAAATATTCTTATAAAAGTGTTAGAAAAAAATATTGTAGGTGTGCAAACAGCAACTTATATATATTAAGTTGCTGTTTGCATATCTACAATATTTTTATATGTTGTATCCAGTTATTTAAACCGAAGCGGAAGGCGCTTCGAGCGGAGCTATCTACACTTCGGGAGTTTTGCCGCGAAAGTGAAAAAATGGCGTTTTTGATTTTGTATAATTTTCCAAAACCTGTGATACTCAGAGTGTTAATCCGTAATAATGATGGATACTTAGTAAACGTGCATAAGTGTAGGCAAATCATAGAAAGTTAAAAACAAAATTTTCGCCTTCGCTCCAAAACTCCAATCGACGTTCTAGTAAAGTTTCTACCACTTTGCATGACTTGACTATGACTGGACCTAGACCCTTTTACTTGACTTTGATTGTGACTTCTGAATAGGACTTTTAATATGAAATATAGTAATAATACACTTGAAATATACTTGACACTGGCTAAATGTACAAGATTGCGAAGCCAAAATTAAATAATTAAAAAAAAACTTCACTATAGAGAGAGGTTTTGCGTTTAGAGTATAAGCGAAAGTATATCGAATATGCTCTGGGAATTCGTAAAACTCATGTTGCACTCCCTGGAACATCCCCTCAAACAATTGGCACGCAAACAGATAATATTCAGTTTTTTCGTGAATAATGATGACGAATTTAAAATATTTCATCATAACATAATGAGCATTAAATGCAAAATAGTTGACATAGAAACTTTTTTAGAATCACTTCACTTCAAAATTGATGTGCTTTGTTTCTCTGAGACTTTCATAAGACCACACCTTCTTAATATAATAAACTTAGAAGGCTATGATCTAGCTTCTCATTATTCTCGGAATAAACAAAGTAGAGGCGGAGTATGCATCTTTGTTAAAAAATCTTTAGAATATACCACTCTAGATTGGATTCAGGACTTATCAGTGGAAAAGGTTTTTGAATGCTGCGGAATATCGATTACTGAATTAAATCTAAACGTGGTGTGCTTATACAGACCCCCTAACAGTGACATAACTATATTTTTAAATAAGCTGGACCAACTTCTATTAAAAATTACCAAGAAATTTAGAAATGTTAGCAAAAAAATTGTCCTCGCTGGTGACTTTAACATTAATATTCTAGAAAATACAAAAAATAGTAAATTGTTTCTAGATACACTGCGTAGCTTTAATGCAAAATGTACAATTTATGAACCCACCCGCATTTCGATTAATTCACAGACATGCATTGATAATATAGTCACTAATGTTAAGAAATTTGAATCATCAGTGATTCAAACTGGTTTATCGGATCATTCAGGACAATTGATAAAAATACCATGCAGTGCCGGTTTTGCTGAAAAATACTGGTTTGAGTTTCGTAGGAAAATAGAACCCAATATGAATATATTTTTAAAATACATATCTCAAGTTAGTTTTTCTGATGTCTATGACGAACAAAATGTTAATTTAGCATACGAAAAGTTTTTAGATACATACAAAATGATTTATGACCTATGTTTTCCAATTGAAAAGGTTAAAATTACATACAACACAAAACCTAATTGGAAAACAAAAGGCATAGCTAAATCGTGCAAGAAAAAGAGACAATTATATGTACAATTACTTAAAAATAGATCAATAAAGAAAATAATGTATTTTAAAAAGTATAAAAAAATTCTAAAATCTTATATAAAAAATTCAAGAAAAATTGCAAATATGAAATACATAGAAAAAAGCACAAACAAATCTAAAGCTACATGGGGTCTAATAAAATTGCACACAACACCTACAAATGAAATTAAACAAACTGTAAGTCATATATACAAGGATACAGTAAAAATTACGAATCAGCATGATATAGCAAATCTTCTGAATGATTTTTTTATTACGCACAATAATACTTTTGACCAAAATACTGTTAAAACTGCCTTTAATATAAATAATAATGACATAAATTCTAACAAAAATGACATAAATACTAATAATGATGACACACATTCCAATAATAATAATATAAATTTGACATATAATGATATTAATACTACAAATAATCACACTTGTGTAAATGGTAATTCTAATTATAAGCCTTCATTCAGTCCAAAATGTAATAGTATATTTTTGAAGCCAATTGACACGACTGAAGTTATAACTATTGTAAAAAAAATAAAAAATACAAAAAGTTGTGGATTTGATGGCATAACAGTTGATGTTTTAAAATCAAGTGTTAATTACATTGCCAAACCACTAGAATACTTGATTAACTTGATGTTTGAATCTGGAAACTTCCCAGATAGCCTTAAAATTTGTCATATCAAACCACTCTACAAAAAAGGACCAAGGGATAACTCAAATAATTATAGGCCAATAGCGCTACTTCCAGCGTTTTCTAAAATATTTGAAAGAGCGCTATATGATAGGCTGCTTAATTTTCTAGAAAAATATAAGATATTAAACACTAATCAATATGGCTTTCAAAAAGGGAAATCGACATCACTAGCAGTTTTTAATGTTCTCTTTAAGGTGTGGGAATCTATAAACTTAAAAAAAAAAAGTGTATGGCCGTCTTTTTAGATATGTCCAAAGCATTCGATTGTGTTGTTCCAAACATTTTAATGACACAGCTTGAAACTATTGGAGTTAGAGGCTCAACACTTGAACTATTTAAATCATACTTTAATGATAGAAAACAAGCAACTACTTTAATACATTTTGACAAAGAAACAAAAGTGGTAGAACGTATTGTGTCAGACTATAAGAACACTAATCTAGGAGTGCCACAAGGCAGTATATTAGGTCCTCTTCTTTTCTTGATTTACGTCAATGAAATGCCTACGCTGCTAAAAGAACTTTGTGTACTGTTTGCAGATGATGCCACTATACTTTTCATTAATGATGGTCTTACTGACATTGAATACTCAACAAAAATAAATAAATCGATAAAAACAATTACTGATTGGCTGAATACATTAAATTTAAAAACAAATTTTAACAAAACAAAACTGATTGAATTTAAGAATTATAAAAATACGTCTACTAAAATATCAAATAGTCAGATAAACAGAGTTAATGAGACGAATTTCCTGGGTATGAAAATAGATCAACACTTGAACTGGAAATCCCACATAGATAGCATAAACAGCAAAATTTCTAGTCAGTGTTATGCGCTTTCAGTATTGACTGACGTCTGTTCGATAGATGTGGCACGCAACGCCTATTATGGAAACGTATATCCATTGCTGACGTATGGCATCATATTCTGGGGCAATTCTGTTAACATCGATAGTACTTTTATACTACAAAAACGTTGCCTCAGAATACTATATGGTTTGCGTAGTGATGAATCTCTCAGAGAACTTTTTAAAAATAAAAAATATTTAACACTCACAGCAATATACATAATGGAACTTAGCTTGTTTGTCAGGAATAATAGATATATTTTTAAAACGAAGTCTGATGTGCGTGTAAGAAGTACTCAAATGAGGTGTTACAATGACTTACATCTTCCATTTATACAGTGTAAGATCTTTGAGAAGAGTACCTATGTGTCTAGCATAAAGGTCTATAACCACCTCCCTAAGAGAATTAAAGAACTTCCTATGAATATGTTTAAATCTGCTTTAAAAAATTGGTTGACTGAAAATGTTTTCTATAGTTTGAAAGAATATTTCCTTAAAAGTTTTTTGACATAGCATGAATTTAATATCTCTGACATTTTTGTAGTGTTCTTTATATTTCACAAACTAATTATAATTATTGTATCTTATTCACCATAAATTCCAAATATCTATAATCTAAATAATGAAAATTTGTATGGCTTGTATAATCATATTTTTTGACATTGGACGCCCGAGATGGGTCAACTGTAATAACATTACCTGCAATAAGAACTCGCAAATACTAACACTACAGTTTTAGCCAATAAAGAATTATCTTATCTTATCTTATCTTATCTATACACAATAACAACAAGAAAAGAGCTGCTGGAACACCTGCTCCAGCAAATTTAACAGAATGCGTTTCATATAAATCCGATTAATTGTCAAAACATCTTTTTTATTGTGTTTGTCACAAAACAATTGCCATTACCAACAACATGACAATTTTTTTTATCACATCGGGAGCGGTCGTTTACAAATCCCCACGATTTATAACAGTATCGCGACGTATATTTTGACAACTTTGCCCATCGCTCACTGTTATGTAATATTATGTAGTTGATTGTGTGCGAAGTCTTCAACTCAACTCAACTCAGAGAGCCACTAGAATACTAAGTTAACATTTTTTTTTTTTTTGTATATGACAGGCTAGTGTTTGACCACTATCTCACCTGATGGTAAGTGACGATGTGATCGAAGCTGGTAAACACACTAGACCTGGAATACGCAGGCTCTCAAGGATAACTGCCGGAACACCGTATTTGGCTTGGCGGCAGACTTTCAACTTGATGGTGGTAAGCTACTTTGGTAGCAAGCCAGGCGAGCAACTCTCAAAACGCTCTACCACCTCTCAAATGTCACCTGATTAGCACCACCCGGGGACCACCTATCCGGTATCCTCCTACGGACGTGGGTGACTCAGCCACCAAAACATTAGTTATAAGTAACAGTAAAACTTTAATTGTGAATATTGGCATGATTATTGATACACTTTTCTATACATTTAATTCGCCTGTACTTCATAGACAATATATATATATATATATATACATATATATATATATATATTTGTCTTCGCCTATACTTAGAACCAGAAAAACAAAGTAAGTAACCAGAAACATACATATCGTTGGCGCCTATCAGCTTTGTTTCTGGCAACTCTCATTAGAATATTAGAGTTTGTTTATTACTTTGAATGAAATAGATATTCTTCGGAACTATGTGTCCAATTCTGAAATAAATTTCACTAATGCGAAGCTATTATTCCTGAGTATAAGCAATTATAACCTCAAAAATCACTACTATAAAAAATATAGGCGTGAGATCTCAGTTTAGGGTGAAAGACTAGTATAATACAGTCAATGCTGGCATACAATAATTATCCAGCCGTTTTGCAAAAAAATCTATGCTAGAAAATAACCATATGGTAGGACATCAAAGTCACTGTTTTGTATCTAGGTCTATCTCAAAAACCGCATTTATACATTTGAAGCTGAAACTTACGTAAGTATAATATTTGTTTTATCCTGTACTAAACCAAAAAATTCAAAACTCAAACAAAGGAAAGGGCTTAAGCACTAGAGTTGCCCATAGGGTCGAAATCTTGTAGGTAACTTAGGTCTTAGCTGTATATAGTTTTAGGAAATATAGGCAATTGGCCCGTAGTTAAGACTACCAAGTATGAATCAAACAATTATCATTTAAAAAGAAGTTACAAGCAGTTAAACTCTATTGTTATTTCCATCAGGCAAAATGGCAATTAGGCGAAATACTACATGGTATAACACTTGCGACGCATTTATTAAGAATCATATACCTCCTTATTAAGCAGAATTTGAATAATTGACTCTACAATAAGAAGAATAAGTATTCAGGCGATGACAATAAATAACAGGAGATTCTGTAGGTAGATACCAAATATATTTTCAAACTGAATTCTTGGCAAACTCGTCTCTGATACAATTAAATAATAACGTTCAATCATATGGGTTATACAATGTGTAACAGAAAGGTGTAGTAATACTCAAGTCACACATCTAGCTAAATGTATGGAGTCTAACAGGAACTTCTGCATTCGCGGCAGCACCATTAACATTGAGTTATGATGAATTAAAGTGTCTAAAAAATTATGTCATTTGCAGCCCTATTTCATCAGCTACCGTTCTACACCACATAGCCTTCGAACCTAGACGTCTGACAGTAGTGGCCATAACAAAGGTCAAGATCACACGCCACAGATGTAATCATAGGTTTGGCAAAAATATCTTTTAATTTTTGTACAGAACAAATATCTCCGATTGGCGCATATGTAACTGTAGGGTTGTAAAAATTATTTTAAAAATATAATTTTTAATTTTTGAACAGAAAAAAAATTGTCCGATTTTGACTTTCGTTTTCTGGCAGTCGATTCCTGGCACGATACACATACACACCACCAAGTATTACTACCCCTTTTTGTTACAGGTTGTATATGATAACCCATTAATATTTTGATATATATCGAATCGGAAGCTTTTTTCTGCTATACACTATAGGTGTATTTCTCATTGTATTTTTTTAAGACTATCTACAGGCCAATTACCTTCATTTCCTTAAACAAAACTAAAACTATATATATAGGTACTTACATCTGTGCTCACATTATATACTCACATTGAATTAATGTATTGAGAACTCCATACACTGAATTACTAAACTATATTTCGATATAGTTCACCAGGAAGAAAAGTGTTTTGTGAGTGTATTGCGTATATACTAATTTGGATGAATAAGTATTTCATTGATATTAAAACCTACATCAGGCACCAGTCTCTCACAATATGGGTTACGTTATAGTTATACATTTATATAATCTGAATGATATAAACTAAGATTACCCTTTGTAAGAGAAAACATTTTTTTTATCATATTATACAATGACAACAACAACAAAGGATAAGCAAAAAGGGGGTTTTTATTTTGACATACATATGTATACCTAAAGTATGTTTCTATAGATATATATTTGTTTTTTCCCTTTTATCATCCAAACGAATAACCAATCTTAACAAAAAGAGTATCGTTGAATTCGAATTAATTCTCCAAACGTCATGGGATTTTTACAAATAAAACATATTTTATAGAACTTGGATATAATGACCAACAATAAATTTGGACCATTATTGGATGTCAAATGAAAGAGAAACAATAAAACTGCAAGATACCATTTCAATAATATGTAAGACGTAGCAATAAAACGTTTTATAGAAAAAAAAAAATATATAATATAATATATGTGTTTTGTGTGTTATAGTAGTCGGCATTTAGTTTTCAAACATTATTAACATTAGACTACGAAAAATAAAGTATAATATTAATAAAATCAATAAAATTCACAACATATTTTAATATGAGAGTGGCTAGTTGGTTCCATAGATTAAAATCGGCTGAAACGTTCACGGAGATATAGGAAAATATTCGGAATTAATAAAAGAGAGTAGAAGATAAAAATGAAATGCAACCCATTGTATAGTTATATCGCAGTAAGAAAAATGAATATTAAAATGAAGTATCGAAATCGCCGCATCAGAGAATTGAGAACCAATGTGGTATTTTTATCGGTAACCATAAATCTTTGTGTGGGCAGTCATGTGTTTATTCTTTACACAATTTCAGTCATTTTCCATAGAACATCTACCGGTTAGCGATAAAGCGAATCCAATTTTAGATCATAACCCCCGGACAGAGAGACGCAAATAGCATACGTTTAACCTTTGCAGCATCATCTTCAAATGATGAGTACCTACGATTTGTAACATGTCACACCTGGTCGTAATTTGGTGTACCGTTGTTTGAGACATCTTTGCTTTGAGACATTTAAAGGCAAGCATAGCTTAAAAAAACCGACTTCACCGCTTTGTCTTCGGAACCCTTGATCAGATTAAATGAACTAAATAGGCATTATTGAGGATAACTCAAAAAGTACAGGTCAGATCTTTATCAAATTTAAATAGGACCACCAAAACCAGCCAAGCGCGAGTCGGACTTATGCACGAAGGGTTCCGTACCATTATCTATAAAAACGAGCAAAAAATCACGTTTGTTGTAGGGGACCCCCTTAAATATTTGTTTATTTTAATTTAATTATTTATTGTTAAAGTGAATGTGTAACTAAATATTCTGTGAATATTTAAAGCGTCTACCTGTTGCCGTTATCAATATCGAACAAAAACTGTATTTTAGTATTTTTTGTTATAGCATTAGCAGAAATACATCATCTGTGAAAAATTCAACTTGTCTTACTATCACGATTCATGAGATACAGCCTGGTGATAGACGGACAGACAAACGAGACGGACGCCGGCGTCTTAGTAAATGATTTCTATTTGTAACTAAAATAATTAAATATGTTTGTCTAAGAATCACGTGGCACTACAATATACATCTATCTGAGACTTAAACATATGCCCTACTAGTCGTGCCCCGCGGCTCCGCCCGCCATTATCAAGTTAAAAAGAAGCTTATGTGTTGCACCTAGGTATAAGCTATGTACATTCAAAATTTCATCTCACTCGGCTCAGCCGTTAAAGCGTGAAGAGCTAACAAACATACTTACACACTGACACATTTACACACAAATTTTCGGATTTGTAATATTAGTAGGATTATGTTTCATATGGCAATAATTACATCAGATACCAGTTCTTTCACTTGTAAATAGGTAGTGCTGCTTGCACAGTCCTGCTATTCAACTTCGTGGTTCCTACTAAATTTGTTGACGCAGCTTTAAATCTCAGGCTTTGTGTATTATATTTCCATTCTACCATGAAGTGTTTATAGTTAATTAATCTGTGGATAAAAAAAACTAGGCGTTCTTTTAAAAAGTTGTTCAACTATCGTATTACGGTTATTCACTCGATCGATGGTATCACCAAGCAGTGTCGCCATGGTGGCAGAAGATGGCTGGTTGTCACTGATACAATTTTTAGACGCATTACCTGTGACGTCAATGTCTCGTCTGGCCACGATAGGTAAAACCAAAGGCTCCAAGTTATACCAATAGTTTAGTTACAATGTAAATTTTTTTTTTTAATAAAATAGTTTAGGTAATATCTCGGAGCAATTAAGCCTTGCACTAGCTCGGGCAATTAATAAGTTTATTTTTACGACGTTCGACGTTTTGGCCAAAACGTATTATATTTTTGTCTCAAGAAGACTCAATGTTTTTATATTATACTAGCGATCCGCCCCGGCTTCGCCCGGGTGTGATAAATGAAGAACCGCTCGACCGATTTCGTGCAAACTTCACATAAACCATCTACTAAATAACAAAGCCTAAGCATTTGGTTTGGATAGGTGAGCCCGTTCTTGAGTTATAAAATTACATCGAAAAGTGGCATTGATTTTTATATATATAGATTTAAATTTTGCTGTATTATGAACCATTCTTATATCTATCAGTATATACTCAAGGGGTCAAAGCTAATTTCATCGATCTAGGTATTGAGCATTTCCGAAGATCTTCATCTTGGAGTGCGCGTTGTTAGATCGCGGCAACGCGCGACGACTGCAGGCAAAAATTATAAGAGTGACTCCGGGCTAGCGCCCTCTCTTGGCGCTGCGATGGTCGCGATTTACATTTAAATAAATAAATAAACGCTTTCACACTCACAGCCTCACATTAAGTACGATGGCTTGTGTTGTGGGTGCCGGAAACATTCACATTCCACACACAAACACAACCAGAACAGGGAGAAAACTTGTGTTCCTGCCGGGAATCGAACCCGATACCCCTACTAAGAACCCCCCCAACAACTAAGCCAACGAGTAGTTCTATTTAGGTACCTAATTACATATTACTAGTGGTTTAGGGAGCTGAAGACCTCGCGTACTTTTCGATATGGCTAAAATAATCAAAAAATGTCTATATAATTATCGACTGAAGTGCGACATGTAGAGGATAACAACCGGAAATACGTACACGATGGCAATTTTGCCCAAACTCAGTGTGGGGATGTGAGCGTGAAAGCGTTCTACTAATATTCCAAAGAATAAAACTGTTTCGCAACGCTTCCAACATAAAATAGAGCAGCGTGTCTCTCATCTCCCGTAGACTCAGTGTCACCTAATTACTAAGAACAGTGATCCGTGCCAGCCTATCAACACTCACAAAGCTAATTGTATACTTTGTATGCAGATAAAAATCACAGTAATATTATAAATCCGAAAGTTTGTTTGTGAATGTGCAAGTATGATTGTTTACGCTTCACGCTTTAACGGCTGAACGGATTTAGATGAAATTTGGAATGTATACATAGCTTTTACCTAAGAATAACACATAGACTACTTTTTAACTTGATAAACGCGGGCGATGCCGCGGGGTACAGCTAGTCCACAATAAATTGCCGAAATGTTTGAAAGATACATTTGCCTGTTTTTAAAGCATAACTAAAAATGTCTTTGATCGAAATAATTAGCATATTATTCCTTACATTAATAAATTAATGATACAGTTAAAATATAATTAATCTAGTTATAATGATAATATTAATAATTATCTTTTTAGCTTGACTTATATTTTGACATTTAATTAATTAAACTTCTGACATTATATTTAATTCAATAAAAATTTGTGATTCTCTTAATAATTTTTATTTATGTTCTGTATTTATTAGAGAGAGAGAGACAGACAGCGCAATAAATAAATAAATTAAAATATGGAGAGTTTTCTATAAAATAATACCTTAATGGAATCACCCATATCTACGCAAATAAATAATTATGATTTTGAAAACTTTAACATTTATAATAAATAACATTCGTTTAATATATCAGTAACTTATTGTTTGTCACGTGGATAGAGATCGTCATACATTTTAATTTTATTGTTTTGTTAGTCGTGGCCATACCGCGTTGTCCAACTAATATTATCTCTTTATTGAAAAGTAGAGTTATCTCTATTATAGTTAAAATGTTTTTTGTTTCCCCAATAAAACTTCCGAACCGATTTTGATGATACGGTTTGTGTTTACAAGCTTACACAACACTGAAACTCTAATACGTACGGTAAATCACTTTTTATACCACCTCAAGGAATATATCATGTTATTTGATTTTGGAATGTTACAATTCGTGTGATAATTTTGCTAGAGCGTTTATTCAAAAATCATTTTAACAGTTCCAAATGTTCTGCCGACTTCTCACAAAAAAGGAAGAGGTACTCAATTCGACAGTTTTTTTACCTCATAACTCCTTTCTACGTGAACAGATTTTGGGATTTTATTTTGTTTGAAATCTGCTGCTTTCCCATTGGTCCCATTCATCCTATTCATTAATCAAGATCTGATCAGTATTTTTTTTAGTTATCGTCAATAATACGTATTTAATACATTTAATCTGATCAAGGTTCCGAAGATAAAGCGGTGAAGTTGGTTTTTACCGACTTCCAAAAAAGGAGGAGGTACTCAAGTCGACTGTATTTTTTTCTTTTTTTTTATGTTTGTTACCTCATAACTTCTCTCTACGTGAGCCGATTTCAATTTTTTTTTAGTTTGAAAGATGTAGCTTTGTAATTGTTCCCATTTAAATTAAATCAAGATCTGATCAGTAGTTTTTGAAATATTGTCAATAATGCCTATTTTGTACGCCTACTTTGACGATGTTCTCGTTTAACCGACTTCAAAGGTTACCTCATAACTTCTTTTGTTGTGAGCCGATTTTGATGATTTTTTTTTTATTTGAAAACTGGTGCTTTTCTTGTGGTCCCACTGAAATTGATGATCAAGATGATCAAGATGATCAAGATCTGATCTCTTCTTTTTGAGTTATAGTCAATAATGCGTATTTAATACATTAAATCTGATCAAGTTTCCGAAGATAAAGCGGTGAAGTCGGTTTTTTAAGCTTTGCTTGCGTTTAATTATTTTTAGCTTTGCTTGCGTTTAGTTATATCATTTTTATGTTGACATATTCCGGCAAGCGAACGTGATTTTTAGATATTAAATCAGACGTTTTAATGTTGATTAATAATCTGCTACCGGAAATATCATAAGATAGAAAAGCCTATAACGGTAAAATCAATGAAGAACAAAATGTGTCAAGGGTGAGTCCAAAACTATTCTTTTAGTTTTTTTCCAACACATGAAACTAGAGTTAACTCTCGACCGAAGCGAGGTAGTTATGTAGAATCCTGATTGAACCGAGGGGATCAAGCCACCCAAGATGAAGACAAGCTTTATCCTCGATGTGAATACTCTACTTTTCACACCTTCTAATAATATAATAATAATTTTGTGGCGAACCGTCGGTGTGTGGCGACACCGCGTACCCCAAGACACTCCCTGGAGCTAAGTGAGACCCCTGACCCTCGGCTTGCCTTAATTGGCCGTCCGAGGGTGGAGGCGCAAGAGCTACGTTTTTAAGCTCCAAGGGTAGAAATGATAAAGGGCATAACGTCGGGAGCAGCGTTTAGTGACACTGCAGCAACACCTCTCAACACCCTTTAGCTATCCACACCAATGTTGCTCCTTATGTCGCCCATGCAGGCGGCCCTTATGGGGAGCCCGTTCAGTGGATGGTGAGTCATCACCTGCCTACATATTTTTAATAAGGCGGAATTGGCAGGTGCCCTAGTCTCATGCCATAATCCAGATATTTTATAAACCATCAAATATACAATGCAATACTCTAAGTTTTTACTCGCATTAGTCACAGTTATTGTCAACCCAATATCATCCATCCTGGGGGATGGATGATATTGGGTCCATAGTTATTAATATATAATTATTGTAAAGGCGTATGCAAACATAAAACAGCATCAACTTCTAACGTAACAGATGTCCGTCGTATGTTTGGACACGATTGAAATGTTATTATTAAAATGTAATTATACCAAAGGGCCTCTTAGCTTTGGCGACGGCTCCGCTAATGCCTTACAAGGATCCGGGCACAGACCAAATAAATACTTGTATAATAATAATAATATTTGTATTCACATATAAGTACAAGTTACAAATAACACACACACACACAAATACAGGACACACAGATGATCACGAAGCTAAATTAATTGGCTTTTAATGACATTTATTTAGAGTTGCATGACACGCAGAACCTACACTAAGAGTAAATCTTGTGTTGTAGGTGTCTGCATAATCTCCAATGTACAAATAATTCCTGTAGTATATTAGCCACTGGTTAATAATTTAGTTTGATTAGGATTGTGCACATAAGACAATAGACAATAAGACTCAGGGCTACATACATAAAGCAATTATTTAGTTCAAAGTCAAATAAATTAGAAGTTAATATTGATATTATAAGAATCTGCTAAAAAATTGCCGATGTCTTTCTAAAACGATGGCCTGTGTAGAGTTCGGCATTTTGCAATTTTAGGTATTTAGCCATTTTGTTCAGAATAGCACCGATTTTATTTTTGCCAATGATTTGTCTGTTATATTTGCCATTATTATAAGATACGTAAAATCTGATAGAGTTAATGTTAGAAATGCGTAGAGCTTAATACCTTTCGACAATTCTTGCTAGCTCTCCACGGATCACGAATTACTATGTTTAAGTACTCTATGTTTTAGATCTGGCAAACTTTTCAATGATGAAAGAAGATGAAACAATACCGATTAATATATAGCATAAGATAGTATAAGAGTTGCTATTGATTTTGGACATACATTTTTTTACCGAGCGAAGCGAAGCTTATCCATCGGTATGTCCGTCCGTCTATCAGAAGAATATAGCGTCTAAACCGTACAAGCGAATAACTTCAAATTCTCAGAGAATATGAAAAGCTACAGTCCAAAACCAGAAATGGCCATTAAAGTGATATTTATACATACACGAAAGTGAGGGGCAAAATATTTTTTATATTTTTATATAGGTACCTTTGTGGTATCGTTGGAAGGAACTTAGCAAATAGAATACGAAACAAGTTTTAAAAAAATCTATGTTAGTTACGAAAACAACAATTTGGTATGCCACCAAAGTCACTATTTTCAGACCTATTTTGTCCCGGGCGACTAGTTTAATTTCATACATCGACGGCCCGTTTCCTATGTATGTTTTAGTTATATAGTTCTAAAACCACGCAACTTTCTTGCCAACACTTCAAAGCACTTTAAGCAGTGTTCCCGTCTCCCGCCGAGTCACGTCATGGGGCACCGCATTATTCGAACAGCGACTCGTGCCAATCACGTATCACTAGTGACTAAAAACATGTTGTGTTGTATAACTGTGAAAAAGAATGTGAATTTTTGCGAAAAATAGGCACTGTGAGTGACTTTTGTTTTATTTCTCTCCGACTTCAATTGCCGCGTGTATGAACGGAGATAAAAAAATTGGGACAGCTAGAATACTAAAATTCTCAGATACATATTTTCGAGTCAGAATTACAGTTGCTACGTTCTTTTAACAAAATAAGCTAATTATTATCAAATAACTTTGTAATTGTTAATAATTAGGGATTTTTAATGACCACCAAAAAACAATCGTTGCTCTAAGCCTCATCCAACAAAAATATAATATGTACAAATAAATGAAACCTGTACCAAAATCTTTCGGGCTATTTAAGTCATGCCTGCACTACAAAAACTTTTCATAACACAAAAAGGCCACGCGCGCACCAAATTTTAACTTGGGGTATAATTTAGATGGCCACCGAAAATAAAATAAAATTTCCTGTGACAGATCCGAATCGGATAACAGTAGGTTAAGGTTATATTTTTTAATAATTAATACAAAAATATTTATAATACGAAAAAAATGATTTATAGTAATATATTTGGATGATATTTTGAAATAAAATGCGTGTACATATTTGGTGCATGCGTGGCCTTTTTGGATAGCTCAGCGATTATTCTGAAGATACTTGCCTTTTTTAGGTTAGCAGACTTTACGTTTATTGGTGATAATTTCATATTAAAATGGGGATTAAATTCTGGTAAGTACTTACGATTTTTTGGGCGAAGTTATATTTCATTATATCTGGTGATTGCTTAAATATAATAGCCAAATAATTATAGTTGTCGCATATTATAGCACTAGAATGTTAGTAATAGCAATAAGACATTTTTCTCAATTTAAGATCGTCACTTGAGAACTAAACAGCTCGACCGATTTAGCTGTTTTAACCTACATCAAAAAAGGAGAAGGATTTCAATTTAATGTGTTTTTTTTTTGTTTGTTACCTCAGAACTCCATCATTTACAAAGCGATTTGGATAAATCTTTTTGTTTTAAAGGATATGCTTTCAGATTGGTGCCGTAGAAATTTCATCAAACTCAGTATATATGTCATTCAAGTAAACTAAATTACGTTTCTTGCCATCGTGTTTTTTATTTTTATTTTGTGGTGCCACATAATGTCTTTAGCGTAAATTGTGAAATATTGATTTTGTTGTTTGACAAAGTTTCTTATAACTTATTGGTCCCATGAAAAACGAATCAATATAAGTGACTAAAAAGAAAATAAAATAAAAACCAAACGCTGCACACTCACAGCCCCACACTAAGTTCAAAGACTTGTATCGTGGGTGCCGGAAACATTAACATCACACACACATTACACTCAGATCCAGTAGCACAAATATCCCTTGGAAAGGAATTTTTGCTCCTGCCGGGAATCGAACCCAGGACCCACGGCGCAGAGGGCGGACGCCTGTCCACAGCGCCAACTGGGTCGTCAATGACAGTAATCAAATCTAAGTATTTGATTACTGTCATGAATTTAGTCACCAAAACGACCCACGCGTTTGGCCTCTAGAACTCCACAAAGAAACAAACATACGCTGTTCAAGAAGATAGTGATTAGGTATTTCCCGAGCAAGCGTGCTCCATCTTCGACCGCATTGTCGCTTTCCATCAGATGAGATTGAGATCAAACGCTAACAGTCTCAAAAAAATTTATATAAACAAATTGCCCTTTGCGTCGCACAGTCGGATCAAAAAGATTTTAGTTGCTACCAAGGAATCCGGATTAAGATACAAAAAAAAACGCATTCACACTCACATCCCCACACTAAGTTCAAAGACTTGTATCGTGGGTGCCGGAAACATTCACATCATTCTTTTGGAAGGAATTTGTGCTCCTGCCGGGAATCAAACCCAGGACCCACGGCGTAGAGAGCGGAGACCTGTCCACTGCGCCAACTGGGTCGTCAAATAGAAAAGAATACGAAAAGCATTTTCATATAACGTAACGATAAAAACAAAATTAGCACCGGTATTTATTTTAGCTTGGTTCACAAGAATTTCATTTACCGCAATAACAGTTTAGTTAAAGAAGATATTAACATATTTTGATGACATACGAGTGTAGGTATGTTTATTATTATGAGACTATAAGAATGGGCTTCTACGTGACCTGGTTGATAGATCCAATGGCCTAGTCGTGAGTTGAATAGTTCAAGCAAAATGAGAAACGGAGCCAATCACGTGGTAACAAACATACACACACAAAACTTTCGCAGTTATAATGATAGTGGGATGACAGATTGAGCATTACAGGCATTTCACGCGTTAGTGCTAACAGTTGCGTGAATGCGTTAAAATAGCGACAGATTTGTTGGTGTTATTATTAGGCTAGCACATTGTGGACTGTTTTACAACTCACGTCTGCGCTGGCCAGATGTTTATGTGTTTTTTGATCATCTAAATTTACCAAGATTCGGGATTATTTAATTTATCTTCTGTTTAACTGATTCTGACAAGCTTCAAGATTTTGTTCCCTCGATATCTTGTGGTGATACAAACTAGATTCGTTGCTATTAATTAAGTCCTTAATAATGTATTGTTTTATTGTGTCGATATTTTTTTTCTGATATAAAATTATCAGTTTACATTTTGAACTGGCCGCATAGTTGAGTGTACGTTCGCCTTCTAAGCAACAGGTATTGTGTTCGATTTCCGGTTGGAAAACAAGTTAATTTACTAATATAAATTTATGATTCTGTTTAATTTTATATATTTTTTTTTTATTCTCGATAGGCAAGCTTTTGACCACTATCTTACCCGATGGAAAGTGACGATGCGGTCGAAGACGGAGCATGCTTGCCTAGAACATACCTGTTCACTCGACATTTAAAGACTCCCAGATTGTACTTAACGGGAAACACAGACTCTGGCAAAGAATTCCATTCCTTACATTTTAATACGAAATGACCGTTCGTTGGTGTTAAAATGCATGATTTTCACGAAGTTTGTATGATATTTGTAGCAACATATTACTGTTCAGGAACGCACACCACTTATAGATATGTGACTGTGTGGGGGACCGTGTGCTCATTTTATTAAAAAATATATAACTGAGTGCTTGGTCAATGCGACGCGTGATCAAAATCTTACTATTGTACTTACTAATCTACTTATTTGGCTCAACGTATTAGCATTGCAATGCTGAGAGGCAATGCCGCCAGCATGAAGGCTTTGTTGTGAACCACTGGTTGTGGGTTTTAGCAGTTGACTTACCTATAAGTTAGGTAACTTAATTATTTGATTATTTTTAGGAAATTGGCCCGTAGTTTGGGAATGAATAATTAATCAATTTCGAAGTCAGCCAAAATTTAAATAGCTCAAATGTTACTAATTATCTTGTCCTACGGTGATCCCCATATTCATTAATTAATTATTAAAACGTTTGGCAAACCAAAGGGCTAATTATAAAAATATTATAAAAAGTAAATATCAATGAGATGAGAAGGGAAGAGATATAAAATATCAAAATATAAAGATACTTTGATATCTTTCTATCTTTGATCTCTTCTCATCTCATTGTTTTTTATTTATTATAATTATACATGTTTTGTCTTATATTGAAGAATGACATTAAAATTTAACATCAGTCAAACTGAGACAAAACATATTTACTCTATTGATAGTTCATTGAACGTTTTACCTTTAGGTATATAGTTTTATTATTCTTATTAATGAAGGTTTTTCGTATATAAACAAAAACGCTTTCACACTTACAGCCCCACACTTAGTTCGATGGCTCGTATCGTGGGTGCCAGAAACACACATCACACACAACACAATCACGACCAGAAAGAAACACGAATTTTCCTTGTGGAGAATACTTGTTTCTCGCCGGGAATCGAAGCGGATACACCTGCTATCTTCTTCCTGACATACTGATTCACTGACTGACTGACTGCCTTACTGACTTAGAGACAACGCAGAGCCTAAACTGCTAGTTGTAGAGACTTAAAATTTGGAGGGTACATTTGTCTTAAGTACGTATGGGTGTACTAAGAATGGATTTTTGGAAATTATACCCCGAATAGGATTAAAAAGGATGAAAACGTTTGTACAAAAATTATTTGTTTTGAAATGTATAGCAATGAAAATTGATATTTAAGTAGTTTATTTAGTATAGAAGATTTTATGATCAATATTTTCGCCAAGGGTGCATTGAGGTGGTGTAATGGGGGATGAAAGTTCATGTCGAAAGTTCTTCGTTTATGAAATTACACTGATGGAAATTGGTACTTGTCGTGCATTTAAAATAAAAAAAATATGTTATTAATAGTTTTGCCAGGGGTGCATTAAGGTGGTACAATGGGGAATGGAAGTTCTTATTAATAAGTCATTACAGTAAATTAGAAATAACTACTCTAACGCGTAAGTAACGCTATTATAATCACACTAATATTATAAATCCGAAAGTTTGTTTGTGTAAATATGTTAGTGTGTAAGTATGTTTGTTTCATCTTAACGCTGTAACGGCTAAACTGATTTGGCTAAAATTTCCAATTTAATTAGTTTATTCTCAGAAATTTATATATTTTTATTTCTATTTGTTTATTCTTATTCACATAGGCTACTTTTTAACGCGGGCGAAGCCGCGGGACACGGCTAGTTTTAAACTATAAAGATCCATAATGAATCCTTGTATACGTATATTTAAATAATGGTTTTCCAAACTTGTTATATTTAACCAGTAAACAGTTTTTACGCGAAGGTATTAATTGAAAATAATGTTAAGCAGTCTTAAACCATGTAGAAACAAGACAGCAAAGTAAACCACGAGGAGTTAATGGACAAAACGATTGAGCAAAAACAGAAGGTGGTACAAAAAATAAACTCGAGAAGCTTTGGCCGTGGCGTGGAAATTGACGTAACGCGTATAAACATTTTAGTTTTTTTGTTTACAGATATTTTCTTGTCTAGTGTAGCGCTGTCGATCTTGATCAGGGTTGTGTATTTTTACAGTCTATTACTACCTACTACTAGTAGTTTAATCATGTAATATTATGTCGTTGATTAACAAATCTATTTATTCTGTGCACGCGCCACCACAAAGTAACTTTTCATTTGAGATACGCATTACGCATACTGTTTTGTTTTTAATATGATTATTTTTCTTTTTTTTTTCGTATATTTATATCTGGTGGACTACTGGGAAAATAGACACCCAGTGTCTTATATTATACGTGCTTTTAATACAAGAGCTCTAACTGGATTACAATTATACGTATGAAATGTAAAACGGTGTTTGTAATTATTTGAAATTTAACATTAAACGTTGTTTTAAATTAAATCAGCCAAGTTCAAAACACGTGTATCAAGGTACTGTATCACAATATTGAGGCGCAAGAACGACTCGTACATGGTCATTTTTATTTTTTTTATACTTTATGAGTATGCAGTATAATCAGGGTCCATATTGGCTCGCATAAATCTGAAGTCATAATTTAAAGTGGCATATCAACTTTTGGCCCACGCATCAATACGCCAAATGATGATAAGCATAACGTTTTAGGCATACAAATTTTCCGCATAACAATATTGAGCATAATGACAAAGTGGCCTAAAACGAATATGCATTACTACATCCTGGCGTTTTGCCGGCCGCCGCCGCGGCACGCTAGCTCGGCTCGCGCGTTTTGTGGTCACTAGTAACCTAACGCTTCTCCTCGCTTCACTCGTCGTCGCACCTATATAGGTGCGACGACGAGTGAAGATGAGTATTGAAGGTATATATAGCCTTAGCCAACAATTCATATATTATGCCTAAAAACATTAGGCCGACAAGTAGTTATGCAAAAATAAACGGTATGCCCTAACATTATTATGCCAAATCATGAATATGCCAAAACTTGCTATGCGAAACATTTTCAGCCAAATAAAACTAGGAACTCGAAAATTATGCGAGTCAATAGACTCCCATATAATTATTACAGGTTTAACGCTTGCATATATTATGTACCTTATAATTGACGATAGAGGAAAATAAAAAATCCTAATAATATGTTGTTTATCCCCTCATATTTATATTTTGTTTTATCATATTTTAGCCCCTTAAGCCAAAAACCATCTCTACTTGCAACAACACCTATAGAAACTTCATATTACTTATACTTAACTTATAGATAAATAAAAAAAAAAAAGAAACGCTAGCAATAAAAAAGTATATAAATGTCGTTTGATGAACGTTTGACGTTGGCTTTTGGCTACCGATTTATTAGGCGATCGCTAAGGCGTTTCTCTAGTCTCCTGATGTAATCAACACTTGACGCGTAGGGGGGTAGAGATAGCGCATAACCAAGTAGGTGGAATTTTGCCGCGAAAGTAAAAAAATGACGTTGTTTATATTGTATAATTTTCCAAAACCTATAATTCTTCAAATGTTAATGTGTAAAAATAGGGTTATAAACCGTTAATAAGTAAACGTGCATAAGTGTAGGCAAATCATACAAAATTGAAAAACGTTATTTTTGCCATCGCTCCAAAACTCCAATAGAAGTTCTAGTAAAATATTTACCACTTTACAGGGGTATGTCTTGATTATGACTGGACCTGACTCTTTTACTTGACTTTGACTGTGACTCGTAACTAGGACTTTTAACACGAAATACACTTGAAATATATTATTACTTGACGCTGGCTAAATGTACAAGATTGCGAAACCCAAATTAAAAAAAAACCAAGTAGGTTTTTAGTAGCAGAGCGGTGTGGGATGAGATGTCTTGCTGACGTCACGTGAATAGACCGCACGAACTAGTTATGCGATACCCCTGTAATATTTATTAAGATACCTATTTGCTTCCTTCAATATTAATAATAACACATATTCTGTGAAAATGTCATCCAGATGCCTATAACAATTCAAGGACAGGACAGACAGACCGAACACAAAGATCAGAAAGGAAAGCATTAAACTTACTATCATTGTATGTCCCGATCAACCCACTGATGCCTTTATGCATATGCGTCGCTGTATTATGCCTATTTGCGTCGTGTAGCGCGCTCTCTGGACTGAAGACGTGTCGACAGATTTTCCACACTCCAAACTCGTTCCACATGAGATACCCTCTCACAATCGGTAGGTAGATTCCTGAAAACAATCAAGAGTGTTAATGACTCCAAAATGTCCGTCACTGGCCTGCTGCCAGTATGTTAACTTGTAACTAATTTCCTTCAAACCACAGTTCCGGTCTTACGTGCCAAGCTTATCCAGGTGGATTTATTTGTTACGTTGTATGAAATTTATTGTATAAAATGTGTATATTCAATAGGTAGTTTGCGTTAAGTACGCGATAAATGTTTTGGCGGATGTCTGCTGCAGACAAGATAGTATGTTATACCTTAGGTCCGAGTTCACCAAACACCAATTCAGGATATAACGGACGTTTAGCCGACAGATGATTTTTTTAGAAGTGAAAACTTCTTTATCGTCGTTGTGCACTTTTTTGGGATGGTAAAAATGTTGAACTTGCGTCAGGACACGGGATCTCATCGAAAATTCGTAAGACGGAGGGAGAGTAAACCGCCGCCGGCGCGGCGTAGGAGAAGAAGTTATATCCCCCTCTCTTTCTACCGCGTTGCTATGGTGACGATGGTATTGTTATTTTAAAAATGCACAACGTTAATGTTCAAGTTTTCACTTCTGCCGGCACTCCCGGAGTACAACCCGTTGTTTTTTTCATTTCGGCTCTGCAATCTATGCTCATTTAGTCAGTAATTGCTTTTAATCGATTGTTTTCTTAAATGCATTAGCGTAAATGAAATTTCATTCATAAAGCATTTCGTATCATATCAACATAAGTATATTTGAAAATGTAATGAAGGTTCGGTTAATTTTAAACATTAACATTGACGCTTTTAACAAACGCTTAAAAGCGGTCATTCGGACGGGCTGCTGTGAAGGAAATTTAACAGGTTATTAATATCAACAATGAGATAACTGACGTCACAAATCAGTCTAGCCAATAGCGAGCGTTTATGAACTGCTCGGTGGCATAGTTGGGTGGCATTCGCCTTCTAAGCTGGGTATCGGGTTCGACTCCCGGCTGGAACATAAGTTTTCTCCCCTAAGGAAAATTTGTGTTTCTGGTTCTGGTTGTGTTTGTGTGTGTGATGTGATTGTTTCCGGCACCCACGACACATGTCATCTAACTTAATGTGGGGCTGTGATTGTGAAAGCATATTTTTTTTTTTTATTACCATTTTTAATTTTTTTTACCAATTATTAATATCTATTTTTTATTTTCCCATGCATTATGAAAAGTGTTTAAAAAAGAAAAATATATTTAAGGCGTTTTACATAGCATTACATTTTTATGTTTTTTGGTGCAATAATTAATTTTTAATTTAGTCCTATTGATTTTAGATAAATCTTAATAGATTTTTGGACCTACGTTATACATAATACATAACTACCCTGGCTTTGCCTACATAAGTCATAATAAAATGTGAAAATATGACTCATTCTGACATAAGCTACGTTAACCCCTCTAATTATTATAATTATCTCCCCACTCCCGCTAAATGTTATTCTAGTCTGATTAATAATGTATTACCAACAAACGTCCAGACGAAAATTGTATTGCTGCGCTCCACGTCTTTACCCGTGTATAATTGGTATAAAAATATGTATAATATCCTATTCTAGAGCCGGTCTAAAGTTATCTCAGTAAGTTTATTATATTATATCCAATACTCAACGCTCAATCATTAATTGCTTTTAAATGTCATTATTATTAAAAGTGTTAAATAAGACATTATAGTAAACATATGACCCCAGCGGCGCGGCGCACTAAAATCACAGTGTGCCTACACTGTGATTGTAGTGCCGACTTATCATATCCTACTAATTTTCTTCAGATAAAAAACCGCGTGTTTCAGCGTTTTTAATAATTCTAGCCCTGCAGGAATAGTGAGTGAAAAAATTAAAATCTGTTGCGAATTCAATATTTTTTATTATTATGTATTTGTGCTTCTATAAATAATTAATGAACGCGTTCAGTGATTTTAAAAACCAACCCCTAAGGAATATTGCGGAGAAAAGTTAGTATATCTATACATTTTAAAAACATAGATTTGACATTGGTGATTTTAAAAAGTCAGCCCCTAAGACGAGACCCCAAGTTCAAACCATCCATCTACCAATCCAAAATTAAAAACCCTGGAAAAATACAAACACAACTTATAACTTACGCAGGCGAAACCGCGGGACACAGCTAGTTAAATATATATTGATGAATACTATAGTTAAATATACTTTACAGAGAAGTTATTTGTCATAAAAGTATTTAATTACATACACTTATTTTTTGTACACAAAAATAAACTGACAATGAGTTACCTACATGAAAATAAATCGCTAATAGCGATTTCTACAAACAGACAAACCAGATATGAATAGAAATGCTTTCAATTAAATAAGGTGATGGAAAGGCGATAATAATTTAATTACATATCAAATTTCTTATCTTAATCCGTCCAGTTGTTACAGAGATACCTCGTACATACGTGATAATATTCACACACTCTTTCACACTCGCACACATTCAAACTTTTATATAAATAATATTAGTGTGATAAGTATATTATTATAGGGAATTCCATAATCATTTGCACGGTTTCGACTTGTACACGGTTTGGTTATTTATAATTACCAGTGATTCGTCTGCAGGGTATTGGCCTTTGGTCTATTTCTGTTCTCTTCCTAACCTAAGCGAATCATGTGTTTAATATTAGGTTTACTCAAAAGATCTTGTGGACATTCTATTTAGTTACAAAAGTTGTAAACTTTGAAAAATTATTGTTAAACTAATCTGGTTTGGGTTTCTTTTCTACCGACTTTACAAAAAAGGAGGAGGTACTCAAGTCGACTGTATTTTTTTTTTTATGCTTTTTACCTCATAACTTCTTTTCACGTTAACCGACTATGAATTTTTTTTTTGTTTGAAAGGTGTTGCTTTCCAATTTGTCCCATTTAAATTTGATCAAGATGTGATCAATCGTTCTTGAAATATCGTCAATAGGTAATGTCTATTCTGTGGACTACTTTGACGATGTTCTCGTTTTTGACCGACTTCAAAAGTTACCTCATAACTTCTATCGTTGCAAACCGATTTTGATAATTATTTTTTTATTTGAAAGCTGGTGTTTTTCATATGGTCCCGTTGAAATTTGATTAAGATCTGCTGACTTGTTTTTGAGTTATCGTCAATAATGCGTGTGCAATACATTAAATCAAGGTTCCGAAGATAAAGCGGTGAAGTCGGTTTTTTCAGCTTTGCTTGCGTTTAATCAGTCTAAATGGTATAATTTACAAGCATAACAGTTTTTGTGATTTAACCGTTTAACCGAGATAAGGTGACGTGGTTCTGATCTAATGTTTATTTCTTTAATATAAGGCGAATAAATAGCTCGACCGATTTTTCTTAACTTCGTCTAAAATAAATTTGTATATCGTCTGAAGTAAACTTAAAATTACTTTTGACAGGTATTACGTAGAGTACACACAGATTCTTCATCAAGCTTTGGTTAATCTTCACCTAATACACAGAGCTCACTGGCGCAAACTTTGACTTATTCTACTAATATTATAAATGCGAAAGTTGTGAGTAAGTGTGTAAGTATGTTTGCTCTCTTTTCACGCTTTAACGGCAGAACGGATTTGGATGAAATTTTGAATGTACATAGATTATACTTAGGATTAACACATAGGCTACTTTTTAACTTGATAGTAGCGGGCGAAACCGCGGGGCACGGCTAGTTTAAGTATATATACTACACCCAAGTCTAGTAAACTATTATATATTAATATATATATATATATATATATATATATATATATAATATAATATATATATATATATTAATCTTCTGTAAGTGTGCATGTGGTGTGCGATTTTGGTGATTATTTTTGTGCGTGTTCAGGAAGATTCAAAAATGGTTTAGATTCACAATTAAATCCGATAAATAATGTACGAAACTACACCCGTGCGAAGCTGGGTTGGGCAGACTTTGTATCTAATACTATTAAAACCTTTGTCCTGACATACTATTTCACTGACTTATTGACTTAGAGATAACGCACAGTCTAACCCGCTGGTCGCAGAGACTTGAATTTTGAAGGGTACATTTGTCTTAGAACGTTCAAAGGAAATTCTACCCCGGAGAGGGTTAAATGGGGTAAAAACATTTGTATGAAAATTGGTATTTGAGTATTTCATTAAAATGTCAATGTCAATCTACGGGCCAATTGCCTATATTTCCTAAAACTAAATTTAAACTATAAACAGCAAAGAACTAAGTTGCCTACAAGACATCATCATTTTAAAAAAAATATATATATAAAATATTGTCATCAAAATTTTTTTTCAGGGGTTCATAAAGGTAGACTAATGGGGGGTAAAAGTTCATGTCAAAAGTTCTTTATTCATGAAGTTACACTATGGAAATTGATATTTGAGTAGTTCATTTAAAATAGAAAAATAAACGGGGGTGCAATGGGGAATGAAAAGTGCATAAATTATAAATTTTCAAGTTTTCATTCCCCATTACAGTGATGTAAATTGTATCTGAATAGTAATTTTATTATAATTCATTACAGTTAATTTGAAATAACTACTCTAACACGTATAGTTAACTCTATTATAATCATACTAAAATAAACTAAATCTGTAATAAAACGGGCATTAATTAAGAAAGCTTATTATAAGACTACAGACTATATTAATGACAAGGATGCATGGAGGCAAACTGCACAGGCTCTTTCTAGCGACTACCATAATAACACCTAGGTTAAGAAAATTATGTATTAGAAATTAAGACTGTTTTTTAAAAAAAAATTAATGAAAAAAAATGCGCCGCCGAGTTTCTTGCCAGGTTCTTCTTGAGATGGCTGTAATTTTGCGAATCTGGCAATAGATTCATTAACTTTCATGAGGGCCTCTTTGGGGCCCATGTGAATAAACGATTTTGATTTTGATTTTGATACTAATGTTTTAAATCCGAAGTTTGTGTGTAAGTGTGAGTATGTTTGTTTTATCTTTACGCTATAACGGCTATACTGATTTTGCTGAAATTTCCAATGTACATAGCTTATACTCAAGATTAGCACATAGGCTACTTTTTAACTAAGCGGTTGAAGCCGCGGGATACGGCTATGATATTCATAATAATTCTTCTATACGTGTTAACTTATATGCTGAAAACCTCCTAAACGACATCTATCTAAATTGCATGCTATATTATAAGATGAAACTCACCATCTCCGGCGTCTATTACCACCCATTTTTGAGTGCAAACGGCAGCGATCCACAAAAACGTGGAAAGTCCAACGAAAACTGTACAAGCGAACAGAATGCGTCGTTCTAAAACCAGAGCTTGCAGGAGTGGCCGTCGTTCTACTGTGCCCACTGAAGATGCCGTTGACATCTTGTCGGTCTCCATTTTTGACCTGTGACAAAAGTTAAAGCTATTAGCCAATAACTAAATAAATAACTAAATCGAGAAAGCATTCACACTCACCCCACACTAAGTTTAAAGACTTGTATCGTGGGTTCCGGAAACATTCCCATCACAAACACATATATATGTAAATTGAAAAAAAAACAATATTTTTCGAGTAAGTAGCCAAAAAATTTATTTACATTGCTTACGTAGGCTGAACCTTAAGAGGTACATTAAAATGATGTACTAAAAAATTGAAGTTCTTCTAAAATCCTAAAAAAAATCCGTCTCCTATGCCAACGGATTCACGTTGGCATAGTTGGGCGACCGTTTGCCTTCTAAGCAGAGGTATCGGGTTCGATTCCCGGCGGGAACACAAGTTTTCTCCCTAAGGACAATTTGTGTTTCTGGTTCTGGGTGTGATTGTGTTGTGATATGAATGTTTCCGGCACCCACGACAAGAGTTTATGAACTTGGTGTGGGGCTTTTAGTGTGAAAGCGTTTATATTTATGTTTAATCAAAGTACACTTTTCATCTTTTTTTTCTATATTACTACACCCGTTACACATATTAACTAGCGACCCTAGATCATGTTAACTGAATATGCGTTTAACGCTTGTGATCTTGGGATATTTCAGAGCATTCTGGCTGCACCCGAAAACGATGTAGGGTCTGTACGTCAATATCAAATATATGCTTTAGAAATGTTGTATAGGAGTGTAAAAATAGTGCTGACATGTCGTTACAATACGTTAAAAATACTGATAAAAAAACTCAACTTCAACTTCTTTTTTAAATGGCGACTATAGGGTTGTCGCACCATAATTCTGCCAATATCACGTATAGGTAGGAGCGCAGTTTAAAACAAATCAAAAATTATTTATAAAATATGCCCGGTAACTTCAAGTTACTAATTCTAATTCTAGTACAAAGTCAGCTAATGGGTGAGTAATGGAGAGAAGGTACAGATGAATATGAACATAAGTAAAAAAAAAGGTTTTATAATTTTATCTTGTGGTTTAATATTATATTAAATGAGAATATATACAAGAGGAGTATTAAAAAAACTCAGAGAGTGGAGCGCGTTAGTGTAACACGATATTTTGTTTACGGGCGAGATTTATTTGTTCCAGACCTTATACCTGGTTTTTTGAATGAAGCAAAAATGCACCTTGTTTCTTAGGAGTTTTGTCATTTTCGAATTGAAACCGATCTCAATAGAGATAGGTACATAATAGGGGATCAGATGACACTTCAGAATATGTATATATATATAGCTTATGCGTGTCGCATATTATCAGGCGAATGTATCGCTAGTCTCCATACGTTCTATTTATATACCGATACCGATTTAGTACGATTTAGATACCGATTTAGCACGACTTAAGCTTTACGGGGTCGTGGTCCAACTACTCTGTTCAACCAGTTGGACCACGGGCCTTCGGTAGGGGGGGGCAGTGGCAATTTTATTTTTAGTTATTTTGACCCATGTTAGAAAACTAACCGATTTTATTAAAAAAAGGTTGAACTTACTTAAAAACATAAGCAAATACTCTTTAAAATTGGAATGTCTCGAAAGTCACATTATCTCTAAATAAATAAAACCGGCCAAGTGCGAGTCGGACTCGCGCACGAAGGGTTCCGTACCATTATCTATAAAAAATCAAGTTTGTTGTTGTTGAGCCCCCCTTAAATATTTATTTTATTTTATTTTTAGTATTTGTTGTTATAGCGGCAATAGAAATACATCATCTGTTAAAATTTCAACTGTCTAGCTATCACCGTTCTTGAGATACAGCCTGGTGACAGACGGACGGACGGACAGCGAAGTCTCAGTAATAGGGCCCCCTTTGGGTACGGAACCCTAAAAAGGTCTCTTTAAGGAGATGGATAACCTGTACACCATTGAAATACTGGTTTTTGAACTTTACATTGTAAGTAACACTTTTCTGATTTATTAAACCGTATTTTTTTTTTGTACGTCTATGTGGAATAAAACCTGCGTATCCAAACTGTTCGACTATCTAGTATAACAAATTGGAACAATCACGTCCAAACTGTTAGATCATCGGACTACTGGTAGGACTAGATAGAATAAACCAAAATTTTAATTGTTCGACCGTACAAACTTCGAGGAAAACAAAGCTAAGCCAGCAAACTCCTCTCCCAGGCGTGAGCTATCTAAAATCTTCGACTCTCGACCGTTATCAAGATGATCTTTTGACCTCCGCCTATTTTTTAAAGAGGGTAATGTGTTTATCAGTCTATGTATGTTTGTTTGGTCCTTTGTGGCGCTCTAGAGACAGAACGCGTGAGCCGATTTTGATGATTCTTACGTCAATCAATTTATCTTTTAATCTTGCGCGTGTCTATAATTAGGAGTTTTATATAACAGTTTTAAATTCTTTTGTTTTTATCACTACTTATCTCACTTAGAACATTCTATTAATTGTATTATATGTTAAGTGTAAGGAATGTAATAACTTATTTATTTTCACTTTTCTAGCAAATAATAGCTCTTTCAGTTTGTTTATACATTTATATAGAGAAAATTAAATTAAGTTATAGTGATGAATTTAGAAAGGAAAAATTATCGCTTGAGGCGGGATTTGAACCCGCGGCCATAGGGTCTCATGCCCTATTGCTCTAACCGCTGAGCTACTCAAGCCCCGCCTGAAGCGACGAATTTAACCTTTCCTTATTATTAACAAACGTAGATGACGTCACACGTCCCCATAAGACGTTAATAATAAGGAAAGGTTAGGTTCCGCTTCAGGCGGGGCTTGAGTAGCTCAGCGGTTAGAGCAATAGGGCATGAGACCCTATGGCCGCGGGTTCAAATCCCGCCACAAGCGATAACTTTTCCTTTCTAAATTTATCACTATAGTTCTGCCTAGCATGGCTAATGCTATATAAAATCAATTAAATTAAGTTATCCTAAAACCAAACTGCCCAGTAGTCTATACGACAGTCAAGCAAGCAGCCAGTATGGATTTCACCCGGATATGAAATGTTTAACTTCCACTAGGTATAATCAGATTTATTTCAGGCGATAATGGATGCGAACGTCATGACACATTGTTTATGAGTGTACATTGTAATGGGCCGTAATACTTACTTTGAGGTTATAGACGATTATATCTTCAATACAAAAGAAAGAGGAAACGCTTGAAGCATCCATTAAAATTTAATGGAAGCATTATGCGCGTTTGCTTGTTCTTTTGTATTTGAGCTATAAGTAATATGAAGATAAGAACCTATTGGACAAACTGCCTATTGGCTTAGTCGAGTGCGCGTTCGCCCTTTAAGGTGCGGGTATCGGGTTCGATTCCTGGTGGAAACACAAGTTTTCTACCCAAGGGAAGTTTTTGTTTCTGGTTCTGGGTGTGATTTTTTTTTTATGATCAATAGACAAGCAGTTGAACGCGAACTCACCTGACAGAAAGCGTGACGATACGGTCAACGCGACGCGACGGTGGGCAATGCTTGCCTATAGAAAATACCTGTTCACTCTTGACTTGGAGGGGCCTAAATTAAACTTTACGGGAAACAAGAACGATGTGTGTGATGTGTATGTTTCGGGCACCCACAACACAAGTTATCGAACTTAATGTAGGGCTGTGAGTGTGAAATCGTTTATACTTGTGATGATAGTGTTTATATACCCAAAACCGATTGCACTTATTTATTTTATGATTGATAGGCAAGCATTTGACCACTATCTCACTATCTATTTAAATACACTAAAGCATTTCGAACAATAATTAAACGCAAGCAAAGCTTTAAAAAATCGACTTCACCGCTTTATCTTCGGAACCTTAATCAGATTTAATGTAATGCACACGCATCATTGACGATAACTCAAAAACAAGAGATCAGATCTTGATCAAATTTCAAGGGGACCACATGAAATGCACCAGCTTTCAAATAAAAAAATAATTATCAAAATCGGTTCACAACGAAAGAAGTTATGAGGTAACTCTTGAAGTCGGTCAAAAACGAGAACATCGTCAAAGTAGTCCACGAAATACGCATTATTGACGATATCTCAAGAACTACTGATCAGATCTTGATCAAATTTATACGGGACCAATCGGAAACCAACATCTTTCAAACATTTTCAAAATCAGTTCACGTGGAAAGAAGTTATGAGGTAACACACATAAAAAAAAAATACAGTCGACTTGAGTACCTCTACCTTTTTTGGGAAGTCGGTAAAAAAGCATTATCTGAATCGGTTTATGTATGACATATATATTGTGTATATATATAACTAAGATAGAGATTATGAAATAACAAGGATACACAGAAAAAAAACATTTGACTATAGTAGTAGTGCCACAAAAAAAATGGCAATGCCACGCTGTATTATATATCACAATTTGATCATCTATCGTTATAGAGAGAAGAAGAGAAGATATTATAAGAAGAGCGTTCTCTTCTCATAATATCTGGTCGCACATCTAGTACACAAGACAAAGTTAAAGCCTGGGCTAGTTTTACAGCTCTCAAATTAGCTACGCTTGAAACCCATGTTCAATTACCCGCTTACACTGTATGAACAGAATAGGCTGTTTATTGCGTTTCTAAACTATGGCGGTTACGCTTGTAGCACTTCGTTTTTTTAAGGTTTTTTTTTTTCAAATTACATAGTATAGGTACTTCGTCGTTAACGAGAACTGTAATAGGTATGTACTCTGCTATGTTTTTTTTTGTGCAAAATTTGTCAAACGTTTTTCTACTATACCTACCACTATATGTTATATTCAGCTTCAGACACAATTAGGTTGATATTAAAATAGTAAGCTTACAATATAGGGTGTCTTTAATGTATATGCTTATTTTATTTAGTATACATTTATTATTGTAGTACTATAATTTTTTTTATTGAATAATTAAACGCAAGCAAAGTTGAAAAACCGACTTCAACGCTTATATTTTGGTTTTTGCTTGACCGATTTTGATAAAATTTATATAGGACCACCTCTGAAGTATAATCTACCAAATAAAATAATTAAACGCAAACAAAGCTTAAAAAAACCGACTTCACCGCTTTATCTTCGGAACCTTGATCAGATTTAATGTATTAAACACGCATTATTGATTATAACTCAAAAACTGGAAATCAGATCTTGATCAAATTTCAATGGGAAAAAAAAATACAGTCGACTTGAGTACCTCCTCCATTTTTGGGAAGTCGGTAAAAAATCATCAAAATCGATTCATAATTGGCGGAACATAAATACAAAAAAAAACATACAGTCGAATTGGGAACCTCCTTTTTTGAAGTCGGTTAAAAAGTATTTTCAATAAAAAACATTTGTTCAATGTAATTGGGGGCTGAGTCACCCACGTCCGTAGGAGGATACCCCTTAAGTCTGACTCCCTACACGTGGTCCCCGGGTGGTGCTAATCAGGTGACATTTGAGAGGTGGTAGAGCATTTTGTGAGTTGCCCGCCTGGCTTGCTACCAAAGTAGCTTACCACCATCAAGTTGAAAGTCTGCCGCCAAGCCAAATACGGTGTTCCGGCAGTTATCCTTGAGAGCCTGCGTATTCCAGGTCTAGTGTGCTTACCAGCTTCGATCACATCGTCACTTACCATCAGGTGAGATAGTGGTCAAACACTAGCCTGTCACAAATAAAAAAAAATAAAAATATTTATTTGATATTTTTTGCTAAGAGGAAAACTCAAGCAACTAATCTAAAGCTCATTTTTTTTTCTATACATTTTTAGCTCACAGTAATTATTCGTATTTTTTACATAGTAAGTAGAGATTTTATACATAGTATAAAAAAAACAAACAAACAAACGCATTCACACTCACAGTCCCACACTAAGTTCAAAGACTTGTATCGTGGGTGCCGGAAACATTCACATCACACAGAACCGGAAGCACAAATATCCCTTGGGAAGGAATTCGTGCTCCTGCCGGGAATCGAACCCAGGACCCACGGCGCAGAGGGCGGTGACCTGCCCACTGCGCCAACTAGTTTGTATATTTAGATAAATATAAGAAAGCCTCAAAAATTGTAACTGAATACCTTATGTAACCGCCCGTTTCATTGATCCGCTAAGTACGCCCGTGAAATTATCGATTGCGACATTAAACATACATCAAATCAAACAAGCAACGCGCAAACTATCCTTAGTGATTTGTTAAAATCAATTACTAAATTATCTATTTACTATGCTTGGATAAAAAAAAAAAAACACATACTAACATTCGATCGTATAATACATAGTAGGGATATAAATAATATTATTTTGGTTTACACCACTTTTTCATTTGCCTGGACTTTGGATGAGTCTTCGAGTTAACTACTATAAATAATACGAAAATTAAAAGTGGCGACTCGACCTTGCGGTCGAGATTTTCGCAGTCGACATAACAACCAACTCCTGATAATCGTTTTCGAATTGTCAGCTTAAAATGTTGATGTCAATTAGTTGGAATACGTGTGTAAAAATGTTTGAAAATGCTAACAATTTGTAATGCGTAGGCGCGTTTCTGGCGTGACTAGTACGTAAATTGGGACATGAGAACAATGATGCCGGCGACGATTCCCGACGAGTGCAGAAACATCGGAACAAACAGACCAAGGATCAAGACTCACAGAAATCAAATACAAATACAACAACTTCACCACTGGAACAGTTATGCCAGCACCCCAAAACCACACGCTGGGGTGGATGGGGTAGTTCCTGGCAGGGGGAAATGCACAATACACCCCAAGCGGACGTCAGTGCAGGCTTTAACGCCCCCATATTGAATAAGAATAAGAATAAGACCAAGGATCAAGAATAGGTACTCAAAATGGTCGGATTATTGTGTAGTATTTTTTTATATTAGCGATAGGCAAACGTTCAACCACTATCTCACCTAATGTAAAGTGAAAATGTGGTCGAAGATGGTGCACGTTTGCAAGATACTTGAAGACTCGTGATTTGAAGACTCCCAGATTGTAATTATCGGGAATCACAGACTCGGGTAAGGTGTTCCATTCCATTGCGGTATGCATAATGAATGTAGAAGTAAAACGCTACGTGCGCACTGCTAGAATATCTACCATAAATAGTACGTTTGGTTGTCCGAGGATAGAAAGTCATTATTTATCAGATTAATTTGATATTTATCTGATAATAGTAGTATGTGTCTAATAAAAAATACCATTCGTTTATTCTAAGGTTATGCTAGTCGTTCGCGTCGAACTGATCACGCGCCTACATTTTATCTCATAGAGAAAAAAATTTGAGGTTACTTACTTATAACTTTTTTTCTATAAAATAATTGTTTGATTTCTGTTTTTTTGTTCAAGTATATCCTAATATCCACGGAATATATAATACATTAACCCATTGGGATGGTCCGTTTTTTGTTTAAAAGGGTTCTATAAAAAATATCAATAATGGATGAACGGTTCCAGAGATATTGGCGGCGAGGTCGGTATTCGGTTATTTTTTTTCTATTTCACATAATATTATACTATCGTGTGAACACTATATCTCACCTGAAGGAGAGTTGCACAGTCTCGGTCACCGACGTAAAGTCGCGAGCCTATCGGTAGTCTATCGTTTAAATTTTGGAGAGTGTGTGCAGGAATTACACGAGTTAATTCCACCTTGTCCGTTTTACCATCTAACAACAAGACAAACTGTCAAACGTCATCCATATATGGTTGAAATACCTCCAGTTCGCTCGAAGCGTTTCGCTACTGCGAAGGAGTGGAACTCATTACCCTCGTCTTTGTTTCCCGAACGGTATAATCTGGGAGTTTTTAAGTCAAGAGTGAATACGTACCTTCTAGGCAAGCATGCTACATCTTCGGCCGCATTATCACTTTCCAGCATGTGAGATTGTGGTAAAATGCTTGCCTATCGGGCATTGAAAAATTAATTGTGGATAAGTCGGATATTCGAGGCCTATAAATGCCAGGTCTAAAGCTGCTGAATTTTTTTGTGATTTTGGTGACATATTTTTGTACTTGAGATTGGTGTACCAGTATTTCGGTACACGGTAGTCTGTATTTTATACATTGATCGAATCAACAGCAATGAATTGCTTCATCTTTGATAGTTTCTAAATTTAAATGTAACAACCGCAAATTAGCTCTCTATCTGGGTGGTTTACAACTCTGCTCTAATTTCGAGAAGCTAACAAAAATAATTAGCATCCAATATGTAACATAAGTCAATGTTTCACAATTAGTTACACCAGCTGATCAAAACTCGTCTTCAGGTAGGTAGTGTTATTTTTATTGACAGAAGCTGTTGTTTGAGTTCCAATTTATTATTTTATCTGTGCGATAACTATACCGATATTCTTATAGTACCAGTAAAAGTACCTCGATGACCGAGCTTTGCTCGTTTTTTTTTTTTTTTTTTATACTTGATAGGCAAGCATTTGACCGCTATCTCACCTGATGGAAAGTGACGATGCGGCCAAAGATGGAACATGCTTGCCTAGAAGGTACCTATTCACTCTAGACTTGAAGACACCCAGATTATACCGTTCAGGGAACAAAGACGCAGGCAATGAGTTCCACTCCTTCGCTGTACGGATGATGAACGTAGAATGGAGGAATTATATCATGTAATTCCTGAGCACACTCTCCAAAATGTAGGCGATAGAATACCGATAGGCTTGATATATTATTATTATTTAATAATAATAATAATATATAATATATCTTATTTCGTTACATCGACGTTATAAGGACTGGGTAAGATAAGGTAGACCTAAGGCCTCCACGATGGCTTATACTCTCACCCAGTCCGAAAAAGCTCTTAGTCTCATATGCGGGAACAAATTTGACAAAATATTTTGTTACTATAAATATAATTATATAGTAACAGTAGATATAGTTAGAGTTTTTTTTTATGTATGTTACGCGATATCTCCGCCATTTATGAATCGATAATGATGATTATTTATATGTAGGATTTTTTTTTTTTTTTTGTATAATTAAAGGACGTATCGGATATTCCGTGTAAGTTTCAGCTTTAAACATGTAGCCGATTATGAGATAGACGCCCGGGACCAAATAAGTCTAAAAACAGTGATTTTGGTGTCTACAAATTGTTATTTTCCAACATAGATTTTTTTGAAAAATGTTTTCATGCTGTATTAAGTTCTTTTCAGCGACATTCTAAACGGGCCACGTTAAAAATAAAAATATTTGCTTTACTTACGTACTTACTCTTAATATTTTAATTTAAGTCATTTAGATCGCCTTTATTTTGGCTTTTAATTACAGTTTTACATATTCACTGAGAATTAGAAATTATTCGCTTGTATGGTATTTTTTTATGTAGGATAGGCAAGCATTTGACCACTATCTCACCTGATGAAAATTGACGATGCGGTCGAAGATGGGACATGCTTGCCTACATGGTACCTATTCACTCTAGACTTGAAGACACCCAGATTGTACCGTTCAGGGAACAAAGACGCAGGCAATGAGTTCCACTCCTTCGCTGTGAATGGTTAAGACGCTCAATGCCTTTGATAGAACATAGAGCAACTAACCATAATCCAAAAAATCCACATTGAGTTTTAAGAAATTTCAACTAATCTATATCTGTTCATTATAAAAAAAAGGGTGAACTACGTATTGATACAAAAGTTTGTATATAGAGAGAATTGCAAAATACTATCTCCATAGCAGGCGATAGATAGTGAAATTTTTTTTTTTATTGAAACATGTTTATTTGGTACAAAATATTGAATACACGTGCATTAGTTTAAAACTGAAGCAACTGCAAAAATGTTGTTTAAATGTTCACAGTTTTACTGTTTCAGACAAAGATTGAATAAATTTTAGCAACGAATAATTTCATTCATCAATTTCTTTTTTAACCTATGATTATGATTATAGGCAGTCTTAAAGGGAACTATGTTTATTTAATGATGGATGCAATGGCAAACACCGGTGTTGCTAATGATCAGGACGAATTTATTGTCTCCTATTTATAATTATGGTTTTAAATGACTAAACAAATCACCTTTGTCTGTTATGCCCTAAAAATTACAATCATAATAAGCCCAAATACTTGGAGTTTACTACATGGAAGAGTTTCACTATCCATATTACTATTTAAAAAAAAATTGAATGTATTAAAACGGGGGTCTTCCCCAATACATTATTGTTATATTCCTATAGTTAAAGGACCACTTATAATTCAAATTTCGCATGGTTGATCCAGTTGGACAAATGGTTGAGCTACGACGTGTGAGTCATCTATTTATTCAACCAGAGTGACGACTCATGACGAGGCGTCGAGAATCCTGGCGACACAACCGTTATAAAGACGCTGCAGAATGTTTACAGAGGGTATTATTGAGGGCGGATTATATCAACAGCGTTCACTTTAATTGATAGATTAACCGGGTAGCTAATGTACATCATAAACAATGACCCCTCGTTTATAAAACCTTTTTACAGCTTAAAGACTAGTAATATACATAGGTTTTACCTTCTAAGTGCTACATGTGTGTTGTCCCGAATAATTGTATTTTCTTTCTTTCTTTCTTTCTACATCTTCTGCCGCATCATCACTTTACATCAGGTGAGATTGACGTCAAATGCTTGCCTATTGGGCATAAACAATCATTTAAAATAAAAACCGTTTATTCACATAGGCCCCAAAGAGGCACTCATGCACTCTACGCCCAGATTCGCAATTACAGCCATCTCGAGAAGAACCTGGCAAGAAACTCGGCGGCGCATTTCTTTTTCATAAATTTTTTTTAATACATAATTATATTAAACTAAGTATGTGCAGTTTGCCTTCATGCATCTTTGTCATTAATGTAGTCAATCGTTTTATACTAAGCTTTCTTAATTAATACCCGTTCACAGTCCATACTAAGTTCGAAGTTGCATGTCGCGAGTTAATTAAACATAGAGAATTACACCCAACGGCACATATATAAGGCGTTGATAAGGTTTTTCTACTTAGGAATGGTTCATTGCCACTGTATTTCGCTACAAAGAAGCCAGACGAGTACGAGAAAATGCCTTACCACGATTTTATCACGATGTTGCCTTCACCTCTCCATCACACAGATTCAAAGTTATTAGAGTATTATCATGACATATATGTCACCCAATAACAAAAAACCCAATAACAAACAACATTCGAGTAATTTCGCATGAGATTCAAATTTATACGTGGATTTTTGCAAACTACTGCAGAGCAACGCGACATTTTGTCACAAATTGAAGAAGCGGCATTGACGCAGCACGACATTGCATTGGGCTGAAAACAAAAACTTGGATCATATTATAGAGCCTGGTTCATTTACAAAAGTCCATTTCGCTGCATCTGTTCGCCTTAGTTTTGAGACATTTGACAATCTAATATCTTTAAACGAGCAATTCTTGTATATATTTATGTGTAATCAGGATCTCAGAAACGGCTCCAACGATTTTAATTAAAGTTACAGATAAGGGGTTTTTCGGCCCAAGGAATCGATTTATCAACGTTCCAGGTCCGAGAAATGCTCGGTTCCTAAACTGCATTTGAAAAACCGAGATTAAGAAACTATCAGCGCCATCTATTAAGCCATGACCGATGTAAAAAACTGTTTCTACTCGACACTAGATGGAGCTTTCTGAGGCTACACATTCAAACACATTCTACCAAAAACAAAAAACCGAGCAAAGCTCGGTCATCCGGATATTATTCCTTAATCCTAGCAATAGTTCCGGTACACTGAGAAAAATGTCTCGTTGATTTTACTAAAATTCTAGTGCTATATGTGACAACATGGTGACAACTATCATGTTTTAGTAACATTTACAAAATTGTTTAGTAATAACTAGTTTATTTTCTTAAAATAACGTAGTAACAAACTTAGACTAGAAAATATGTTTCTAAGAACTTTAGTAGTCTAGTGGTACCACCATGGGTGCTTTAGGCTGATTATGTTCGACATGCCATCACCGTTGTCACGAAAGTCCTTGCGGATTGTCGCATAGGTAAAAATGTTAATTGTTTGTCTATCTGATAGGCTAGCTGTCGTCAACAACACAAGAACATGACTTTGGAAATGTGGTTCATATTACACTTACTAGAGAAAAGCGCGAACGAAGAGCTTTTGAACATAAAAATAAAATCTTTTACACTCACAGTCCCACACTAAACCACACCCACACATCACATACACAATCACAACCAGAAACTCAAATTTCTTTGGGAGGATACCCCTACTATGCAAAGTATGCTTAGAAGGCAAATGCTCATCTAACTAAGCGAATGGGTTTTGGAAGTATTTAAACATAAAAATTGTTCATAACATAAATGCTTTCACACTCACAGCCCCACATCACACACACACAATCACAACTTTTTTTCCAAAGATTTCCTTTTTGGTGCCAATTCAAAAGAATCTATCATAAACCCGTCAATATTCTAGGTATCTACGCCATATATATGCAAAATATATCTCAATGTAAATAAATGTGACAGCTACCTACTTGTTGCCTGTAGCGCGTTATCAGCTAAGTTGTCCACTTGAAGTCATCGATACGCTTTCGATTGTAGGTACTTACAGCTTTTAGTGTTTTATACTGACAACCGTTGCGTGATTAGTTAAATTATATGTTTTATGCATAGCTTGTGTTGTACTGAAAACAATATCCTATAGAAATTACGATGTAGCGCAAGACCTCTACCTATATGTATAAAAATGAATCCTTATTTACCGTGGTCACGCCATAACTTGTGAACGACTTTATCGATTACATTCAACTATCTAAGTTTTGTAACTCTTTTTAGAAGATTCTTGAGAAAAATAAGTTATTTGTGTAGACAATTGCAGTACTTCAGAAAAATTAAAATTTGGAACAGAATCCTGTTCCTCACTGATAAACCTTAAAAAACATAACTTTTGTTACTAAAGATTTATACATAAACATACAACTTCAAAATATGCGAAATATCTTCAAAAAACTAGGCACGATAGAACTTGGTAAATATGTGCGTAGACATCCAAATTTTTTACAAAAATAATTAAACGCAAGCACAGCTTAAAAAACCGACTTCACCGCTTTATCTTCGGAAACTTGATCAGATTTAATGTATTGCACACGCATAATTAACGATAACTCAAACTAGAAATCAGATCTTGATCAAATTTCAATGGGACCACATGAAGAGCACCAGCTTTCAAAGATAAAAATAATCATCAAAATCGGCTCACATCGAAAGAAGTTATGAGGTAACTTTTGAAGTCGGGTAAATGAGAACATCGTCAAAGTAGTCCACAAAATATGCATTATTGACGATATTTCAAGAACTACTAATCAGATCTTGATCAAATTTAAATGGGACCAATTAGAAAGCAACATTATTCAAACTAAAAAAAATTACAAAATCCTAAATGACAAATGTTACCACACGCTACAAGATTTTTTTATGATAAATAATGCTTAGTTATGTGATGTTATAAAAATAAATCATTATTTAATTAACCCGTACACTCCCAGCCCTATTATAGCTGTACCCTATTAGGGTCATGTGTTTACGTATAAAGTGTATTTTTTTTACAATTTGGTACTTAGTGGATACATTACTAAAACCTCCTGAGAACTTTGGAAAGAAAGAAACTCACTAACATTGTCGCGCTTCTTGATAAAAATGTACCTCTGTGGTCAATCCCCAAAGTATAATAGTTCTAAAAGATTGCCTCTATCAATTAAACGTAGAAACTAACTATCTTTGTCGCGCTTCTTGCTAAACATGTATGTAGTAACATCCTGGTACCATCCCTGGAGTATAAATAGGTCTAAAAGATTGCCTCTATCATTTAAACGTAGAAACACATTTAAACATATTTAAAAGCTATGAAGCTTTTTCATGAAACAACAAAATCCCTCGAAGTCGGTTAAAACTGAATCCCAGTAATGTATATGCATACCTAATTTTTCTTAGATTATTAAAAAAGTGCGAGTGTCATGATAAATTAGATACGTATCAACACATCAGCCATGTGCAACATATTTTTTATTTGTAAAACATTCAGATAAGCTTGGCTAAGACAATAACGAGAAAAAAACTGGGACAACACGCCAAAAATACGCCAAATTTTAATCCCACTACGAGTGATTTTTTTCCTTATTTTCGAACGTGAAATCATAATACCGACCTTCTAATTCGTCGTAATTTAGAAGTTCACTAGTAATTTAGAAATAATTATTATTAGCAAGCAAAGCTAAAAAAACCGACTTCACCGCTTTATCTACGGAACCTTGATCAGATTTAATGTATTAAACACGCGTTAATGACGATAACTCAAAATTAATGATCAGATCTTGATCAAATTTTAATGGGAAAGCAACAGCATTCAAACTCAAAAAAATCAAAATCGGTTCACGTGGAAAGAAGATATGAGGTAACACATATAAAAAAAAAACAAAAAAAGTACAGTCGAATTGAGTTTTTTGTGAAGTCGGTAGAAAAGAGGTGTAAAACCTCAAATAATGTTGTTAGCAGGGGGAGCGGGGAGAACGGTCACCCACTACCGTTCTCCCCGCGAGAGCGAGCTGTGGCGGGCCGGACCGCACTGTAATTTTTTTTTTGTTGACTTCTAAAGAATATGTAATGATATACCTACTGTAAAATATAATCTATAGATAAATAGTTAAATAGATTAAACTCTTTATTGAACACATTAATTAAGACAAAAAACAAAACAGAAAATAATTATTTACAAAAAAAGTGTAACAATAGGCGGTCTTATCGCTAAAAGCGATAAATCTCTTTCAGACTACCGTTGGATGGAGAGGATTTACGCAATAGAGTTGAACGTCGGTGTTTAAGAAAACAACACTTTAAAAAGTGCATGAATCTAAAATAATAAATTATAAAATACTTAATTATAAGTAATGATAATTAACAAATAATCAAATAATATATACCTCAATAATGATCTTATATAAATACATATAAATATAATCGTTACACATATAATACATATACATACACACATACTAAGTAATATAAGTACATAAATATTAATAACAATGATATGAATAAAGAATGGATTTTAAACATATGACAAATTACAACATAATAAAATTATTTATCTGCGAGATTGTGAGCTTTGACGCTATATTTAATGCCCCAGAAAACTATAATATTTATTTGGATTAGGATTAATACTGATAGGCGATAGCGTAACAAGTAACGCAATTTATTAAAGTTTTTAATAAAAGAAATAGTTATTATGAGTCAACCGGAATAGATAGAAATATGCTATTGCGGAATTTTCTTTTGGATTTAGAAAAACTAACCACACAAGACCACGTCTGAAGTATAATATACCAAACAAAAAAAATCATCGAACTCGATTCATAATTGGCGGAGATATCGCGTAACATACATACAAAAAAACATACAGTCGAATTAAGAACCTCCTTTTTTTAAGTCGGTTAAAAACCGGACTTCACCGCTTTTATTTTGGTTTTGGTTTGATCGATTTCGATAAAATTTATATGGAAAACTACCTCACAGAGAGAGAATCGGTCCACAAATGAGGGAGAAATCGGTGCCGATACAAAAAAAAAATCTTACAGTCGAACATAGTACCTCCTTCTTTTTTAAAGTCGGTAAAAACGTTATTAGGTTTTAATTTATATATTTATAAACTTTGTTTTCAACCGACTTTAAAAAAAGAGGTTCTCGATTCGACTGTAAGTTTTTTGTGTATGTAAGTTACGCGATATCTCCATCAATATGAATCGTTTTTTTTTGTGTGGTAGAGTATACAGCAAAGGTGGCCTCATATAAATTTTATCGAAATCGGTCCAGCCAAAACCGAAATATAAGCGATGAAGTCGGTTTTTTTAAACTTTGTTTGCGTTTCAATTATAGATTACTAGCCGTGCCCCGCGGCTTCCCCCGCCATTATCTAGTTAAAAAGTAGCCTATGTGTTAATCCTACGTATAATCTATGTACATTCCAAATGTCATCCAAATCCGTTCAGCCGTTAAAGCGTGAAGAGGGAATTAACATACTTACACACACACGCAAACTTTCGGATTTATAATATTAGTAGGAAGGATGTAGAGAAGAACTTATTTTACCAACTACCAAAAACACAAACCTGTTGATTGACTCGGGAAACACCAGATATCAAGCGAATAAAATTATTTAAAAAAATGTCACAGCTTCGTTCATTTTCCACGCAGATTGAGCACGACCACTTTACGAAGATCTATAATAAAGTTGTATTAATCACAGTTAATTCGGAAAACACAGACGCAGTTGAACGCGTAAACGCGTGTTCCATTCACTAAACCGGGAGCGTCGTCGGGCGGGATCTGACTGAGCATTAGTGCTTTCGCGGGACCGAACGGCTGTACACTGAATACGGATCCCGGAGCGGCGATAGGCAAGCTTGTTGCCGGGCTACACACTCCGTCCACCAATAGTGGCACGCTGCGCTGCCACCATCATAAGCAACATTCAAAAATAAAGTAGCGTGCATTAAAAGCTTCTATTATCTTAACACACAGTCTCACACCTACCTGTTATGTTAGGCCAGACTTTAAGAGCAAATGTATGCACTTCGCACACTTTTCAATCGATTTCAAACAAAGAGGTTCTTAATTCGTATGCATAGAAAATAATATACTCAACTCTCTCTCTCTCTCTACTCTCTGTTCGTATGTATGTATTTTTTTTTGTATGTGTTATGCGATATCTCCGGCAATTATGGATCGATTTTGATGATTTTTTTTGTTTGGTAGATTATACTTAAGAGGTGGTCCCATATAAATTTTATCGAAATCGATCCAGCTTAAAACACAATATAAGCGTTGAAGTCGGTTGTTTTAAGCGTTTAATTATAATTATTCTGAATAGTATCCAATCCTTACTAATATTATAAATGCGAAAGTAACTCTGTCTGTCTGTCTGTTACGCTTTCACGCCAAAACTACTGAACCGATTTGAATGAAATTTGGTACACAGATAGTCTAGAGCTTGGGAAAGAACATAGGCTTCTTTTTATTCCGGAATTCCCGCGGGTCCGGAACTTACGCGGGTGAAACCGCGGGGCGCAGCTAATTATGAATATTTACAAGCTTTTATTTAGTTTCACCCGTCTCGTTGTCTATCCATTTGTCGGTCTGTAATCAAATCTTGTCGGCTAAATTAGACTTACTTCCCGATATCCGATTGGACTCAAATTTGGTGTACTTATGTACCATGGAGTTGGTCTGATGATGGAGACGGATGATAGCCATAGGAACTTCTTAACTAAACAAAATAAACCAATCCGAGTTTCTCCTCGTTTGATTCGTCTTTACAAGTTCTCTAGTGATATATATATATATATATATATATATATATTTACATCACAATAGTGATCTTACGTCCTTTCATTTCGCATTATTGTAACGTCCTCTACTTTTAGTTCATTTTCATAAACTATGGCAGCGAATATTGGTCCATTACATAATTTCAAAAATCGTGTAAAACTTATTTTCTTAAATATTTACGATGTGTTGATATACAAATATTCGTATATTGCCAGACAGAGGGAAACCAATAAGGACTCCTATCCATATTACCACTCATCAGAACTCCTATGATATACATGATTTTTAATTCATTCTACTGCTTATTGCAATTCCTTTTTAGAATGCGACGTTGCCATTCTTATTAGCTATTATATCATGCACGATGCTTTATGGAATCGTGGTAGTGGAAATAATCTCTGAGACTGTGCACACTTCGCGGTTCTGAAGGTTCTTGGCATTCAAAAAGCCTCGACAACCCCACTTCGAGGTCATGGATTGCCCAGCCATGCTATACTAAAGACTGTTTATAATAAACAACATTAAAAAATATTGATGTAAAAAGATATTGGGGAATGGTAGATATAGATCGTAATAGATAGGGGGTCGAGGGTTTTGAATGCCAAGAACCTTCAGAACCGCGAAGTGTGCAGTAAATGAAACAAATATTGAGATCAAATTAAACGTTTATTAAACATACATCTTTTATCAATTCTTTATTCAGTGAGGTAGACATTTATAATTATGTAATAAAGATTTAAAAAAAAATACCTAATTAACACAATTTGGTATGCCAAATAACGCACGTTATTCATTGTTTTAGTAATATAGCGTTCATATTTAAAACAAAAATAATTTCAACAAATGAAACTTCACAAAATGTAACAAAAATTGCCTCTTACGGAAAGAACTTAAGTTAAAAACCTTTATTAAACATACATCTTCTATCAATCCTTCATTCAGTAAGGTAGATATTTATAATTCTGTAATTAGATTTTAAGAAACATAATTAAAATATTTTGGTATTTGAAATGACATAGGTAGTAATTTAAAGCTAAACTCTAGTTGCACACGATATCATATATTACAATAAAATATAATCAAATATATCAATAATCTGGCGTTCGTATTATGAAACAGGTGTCTCTGATTTCATAATACGGACGCCAGATTACCCAAAAATATTCACACTAACTATTATTCGACGTCCATATCTTCGATCTCAGATAGGTATCGAAGATATGGACGGCAAATAATACTAAGTGTTAATATTTTAGTACAATCTGGCATCCGTATATCGTAAATGCCCAACAGACGTAAGAATACCTCCATTCAAAATCCTTGTCATGTACATTAATCAACTTTAACAGTTTTATTTAGAACCTTAGTTATAAAATTTAACAAAAAAAGTTAAATACAATCAAACAGAAGCGTGAAAAGTTCTTAATATACGGACGTCAAATAACGCACATCTTATTTTTTTTAAAGTAATATAGCGTCCATATTTAAAACAAAAATAATTTATATATTTTAACAAAGCTAAAAACAAATTAAATTTCACAAAATTCAACAAAAATAGCCTCTCACGTAAAGAACTTAAGATAGTAATGTTGTACATATTAGGTACAATAGTAGCACTCGTCTTCAGTATAGTGATCATAAATACTATACTCACAGATAGAGCACCAAAACTCAGCACGATCAAGTAAAAAAATTACATTTTCGGGACTATTCATGTCAGCAACAATGTGCTTATATTGAAATGAGTTTCTATCCAAGGCCATGTTAGATTGTTAGTCAGAATATGATAAAACAAACCTCTTCTTAAAAACCTGTCAATATTTACAATTGACTCCATCTTCTTATACTCAATTAGAAGGCAATTTATACACAAACGGAATTATTATTATGAATTGCTTACGAAATCAATAGATTATGCTCATTTAAGCAGTTGTACACCAACTAATGTTAAGTGTTAAAATATCGTGCAATATGATATAAACGGATAATCTCCCTTCCACATATACACTAATAAAAATATAACCAAAGTTAAATATTATTCAGAATGAAAGTTATTCATACTAAATAATAATTTATGTTATTCGGGCGTCTATATTATGTAAGGAAAATCACTAAAATAAACGTAACACGATAAAAAAAATAACAGTTAGGTAGGTATAATATGACAATATTACAACAATCTGGCGTCCGTATAATGAAAACAAGTGTCTCTATTTTCATAATACGGACGTAATATTACCCAAAGATATATATACACACTATTATTTGACGTCCATATCTTCATTATCTAAAATCCAATGTTGTTTTTTTTTCTTTTAATTTTTGCTTCGCAATCTTGTGCATTTAGCCAGTGTCAAGTAATAATATACTTCAAGTGTATTTAATATTAAAAGTTCTAGTCACAGTCAAAGTTAAGTAAAAGAATCAAGGTCCAGTCATAGTCAAATCATACCCTAGTAAAGTTTTAGAAACTTTACTAGATCTTCTATTGGAGTTTTGGAGCGAAGGCGAAAATCACTTTTTTCAACTTTGTATGATTTGCCTACACTTATGTACGTTTACTAAGTATTAACGGTGAATAATCCACCATTATTACACATTAACAATCGAAGAACACAGGTTTTGGAAAATTATACAAAATCAACATCGCCATTTTACCACTTTCGCGCCAAAACTCCTCCAATGTTGTTGTTGATTATTGCGTTTTCTTTACAGATATAGTCAGCAACATTGTTAAAAGAGTTTGATTTCATCTGTGCTCTGTGATCAGCAACATAATACTTGAGCATAATACGTCCACCTTTAGAGCGCTTATCTCGGGATTGCACTTGATGTAATCTGGTGTCTGTGTCATAAAAACATAGCCACACACATCAAGATAGTGCAACCACCAAACAAGAGTGATCTGAAGGTGACGTTGTTGATGTTATGTTGTTGACTATACCTGGTAAAGAAAATTAAGATGTGAAAGTGTTACTATTAATTTTAGTTTAATCTTACGTCCGCATATATAACTGACAGAGCTATTTATTTTTTGAATAAGCATTTTGGACAAAGACTTTGATTTTTAACCAGTCTTTGTTGTGCATAACTTCAGGATGCTGACTACGAAGTTCCTCGCACTCATGGCGTTTTGGCGGTTGTTTGTTTTTAATATGTTTGCTGAAAAACTTTTTAACTATATTTTTCTGTTCTGTGGTCCAAGGAACAAGGTTTCGTTTTTTCTTAACATTAGTAACATCGCTTAATGGCTTCGGAGTTATGACAGGGTTATCTTTTGTGATGTCCGTTTGATTTGTCCATTCAGTCAGTAGTGCAGCGTCGTATTCCATTAACTCATCACCATCACGATTGTCGTGGTCCTCTGCATTTTCTAGTAAATCTTGTTCTAAGTCTAAGTTTATGTCATCCAAACATTTGCCTTTATAAGAGTCTGCTTTGCCACTCTCCATAAGCAGCAGTAATTTGGACAATTTGGCCGTCTGATACACGTCATCAGGCAATCTATAGTTTTGTCTGTGAACAGCCTGTGTGTGCCCCATAAAGTTGGCTAGTTGTTCAATGTCAGATTCCTTAAGGTTAAACATCTGAGTTAACGTAGCCAAATGTTTGCGTAGCTTAGTCGTAGTGATAGCTGCTGGATTTTGAGCTCCACTCGCAGTGGCGTACTTTTTCAATACCTTATAGCCACATAATGTACTTTCCGATCCGGGTTTTGCGAACAAAAAGTCATTTTTGTCACCTAAAAATAAAATATAATTAATTCATATTTATAATTCAAATCAAAAGATTGTTAAGATTCGGAGATATTTGTCTGTCAGTCGATCGTTATCAAAGAGCATCGAACCTCAGTATACCTACTGTATACAACGGTGTTCCGGCGGCCAGTGATGAAATGCATGTCAATCTACAGAGTAAATGATTAGAAACAAAAACTGTTCAATAGTTAAATGTCTTAGTGTTATGGTTTTGATTTGCGTTTCATTACTGGCTGCCGAAACACATTTTTAACACGCTTTTATTAGCTTCATTTGTACGTATGTTCGTTTGTTTGTATGTATGTTTGTAACCGACTCCTTTGGACTCTATTTTGACCCACTTTAATTTAAGCGTGTATTTTGTTTTTTTTTAACTATTATAATTATTTAAATGGAGGAGTAGTAGGTATGCCGGGCTCCATACAAAAATGTTCGAACCTGTTTTATTCTAAAAATCTTTTATAAAATGTATGTACTAATTGATTCACTGACCTATATAATTGCGTCTTACAGAGATTAGCAAATCGATGTCATTTTGAACTTCGTCAGTCAGCAAAACAGGCACACCTCGACCTCTTTTACCCCTTATGACAATTCGCTTGGAACCTTTGACCAGCATTTTTTCCACACTCGAAATAGCACGGTCAAATTCCTCATATGCGCTGTTATCACCATTGCTCTCTTGGTAGATGCTCAGTGGGAGTCGTTGGAGTTCACCAGGCCGACGTCTGTTGAGAAGTAGAATGCGGCAGTAAACTATCTCTGACAGAGTGTTGTACGCTTCAATACTACTGGTTTCGGATTCTCTTAACTTAGTTGCTGCAGTCTTAGATTTTTCACATAGATAATTTTTGAGGAGTTTTAAGTCTTTTGCAAGAGGAACAATCGTGATTTTGTTCCATTTTTTCAAGTGTAAGTCATTGCAGGCCTGACTGGAAACATCAAACTTCCAATTAGCTTCAATCAGATGAATAAGCGTCTTTAGATCAGCTTCCACTGCAGCAGTTTGCATGCTGCAGCCAGATTTTAATGTAGTCATTATAGCTATGTTACAACACTGTTTTAGGCTTGTGCTGATGTTCATGGCATACGTAGGAGCACCATAGCGATCTGTTATGTCATTGTAACTTGATACTTTTTTGGTTGCAGTAACAATTAAATCATAGTTTTCAGGTTTCAAACAATCCATCAAATTCTTAAGTGATGGTTTCAGCATCTTCAATTCTAGTACCAATTTAGCCAATTCTCTCATTTTTCGCGACGTGACGTTTACGAAGTGTTTTTCCCGATGAATCCTTAAATATTGGGCTCCAAACGCACAGATCAACATGTCTCTTTTAGCTTCAAGTGAGATTTTATCCGGTCTCATTTTAGGAAATACCTCATCTTTAAGTTTTGTGTCTACATTTAGGTTGCGCAACATAAAATTTTGGGCTTGAACTTGAGAGTTAGCGGTTTGTGATAATGGTTGACATATCTTTTTATGTTTCCATAATTGCTTTCTAGAGTAAAATCCTAAACATTTTTCGCAAGGTAAGTAATCCACAGGTAAGCAACTCTTATCTCGGCAAAATAGATGCTTCCCGAGGGGCATGTCAATCGACAGAGTAAATGACTACAAAAAAAAGTGTTCAGTGATTAGATGTCTAAGTGGTTTGAGATATTTGAGGCATTAAAATTTAAAAAACGGTGGAACATTTTAGGTAAAAAAATAGTTGTATTCCATGTACCTGGAATATCGCTAGGTCGAAATGAGCGACACTGTATATCAATAAGCATACAATGTTGAATAATGCAGCTTTATAGTCTCAGAGGTTAAGTATAAAATAGAGAGATCCCACCCACCTGGTCTTTCTCTAAACGACGAAGTCCGAGACTCAAAAGCTGATTTTGATGCGTGTCATTAAATACTTGATCCGTTTCTTCAGTGTAACTTGTGACACTGGAAGAATCCTCAGATGCAGGATTGTACGTTGCATCTCTGTCGCTGTCGTCAAACTCTGAGCTTTTGTCATTAGTAAAATTAGGAATGTTACTATCAGAAACGCGACCTGATGTAGAAAGTACAGTGTCTTGTATCTGAGTGCTATTGTCTTGTGATAACGATTGGCTAGTCATCGTATAATATTTTGTCAAATCCCATTCATTAATATTACTCTGCAGTACATGTATGCCATTATCAGAAACGCGACTTGATGAAGAAGGTACTGTGTCTTGTATCTGAGTGCCATGGTCTTCTGATAGCGATTGGCTAGTTATTGTAAGATACGATTCATCACTTTCACTCGGTGGAATATGCATTGGATACTGAGATTGTTCCAAAACATTTGAATAATCCGAATTTTCAATAATTGAATTATTACTGTCATCAGCTAAAATGTTTGCGTTCACTCCGATGATAATGTTGCTGGCGACATCTAGCAGAGGAGGACTGGAAGTTGCAACTGAATCAGACAATAAAGTATTCTCCGGTGTTTCGGTGTTAGTTATTGATCTTTGGTCTCGCAAATGTGTTTTTTTACAGTTCAGATTCGAATCTATCCCTATATGAGGTGAGTCATCTAAATAATTAATTACATCATCAATGAAAGTATCAAGACTGTTTGCTGTATCGTCGTCCGTAGACGGTACGTAGGTTTCATCCCTATGCTTCTCAGTATCTATACTAATATTATAAAGAGGTAAAGTTTGTTTGTTTGTTTGTTTGTTTGTTTGTTTGTTTGTTTGTTTGTTTGTTTGTATGTAAAAGGTAATCTCTGAAACTACTGATCCGATTCTGAAAATTCTTTCACCAATAGATAGCTACACTATCACTGAGTGTCATAGGCTATGTTTTGTCGGGATAGAAGTTAGTTATCAGTTCAAAATAATAATATTCGTAAGACAAGTCGGAGAAAAATTTGCTAACTTTCCGCTTTATCGGCGTACGCTGACTAAACGGTAAGACATAGTTGAATACAATGTATGGCAAAAATGTTGGCCTTCATGAGTTTTACAAAAAAGTCCGCGACAGCATATATCTAACATGTATGTATAGCTCAGAAAAAATACTTTTCTTTGTTAAAAATCTGAAAAAAAAGCGGCCTATGTTTAGTTGGCTTTTTGAGACATTCAGTATTAATCCTTATCAAAATAAACTATTTCATCGTCTTACGTAGTTCATGTAGATACATTTTGCTTTTTACTGCATATGATTTGGATAAATAGTCTATGAGAAATCGTGAAATTAGTTTCACGGGAGCCCGCCCGTGAAAGGGACGGGTCAGAAATGTACCGCCACGTGCTACGAATTCCTGCACATTAAAAAATAGCGGCTTCTATTTCGTTGGCTTTTTTTAAGTATTTAATATTAATCCTTATCAAAAAAACCTATTTCATCGGCTTACGTAGTTCAGGTAGATGTAATTTGCTCTTTACTGCACATAATTTGGACCTATAGTCTAGGAGAAATAGTTAAGTTTATTTGAGGGTGAAAACGGTGGATCACAGAATGGAACAGTTACTGCGTAATCCGGCATACGTCTATGTTTTGAACCGACTAACATAAGAAGGAGGATATAAATTCGACTGTTTTTTTTTGTTTAGTCTTATCATTAAACTTTGAACTGCCCGCTAACGTAGTTAGGTGGGCGTTTGCCTTTAAAGCACCGGGTTTGATGCCCGGTGGGAACACAGGTGTTTTCCCACGGGAATTTGTGTTTCTGGTTTTGAGTATGTTGTGAATGTTGTGTGAATCTTGGATGTTTACTGCCCCTGGATACAAGTCATTGAACTTAGTGTGGGGTTGTGAATGTGAAAGCGTTTATGGGTATGTTTTTTAATATTTACTACCCGGCCGACGCCGCGCCGGGCGGGTCGTTCCTGAACTTTGAATTGCTCGCTGGCGTAGATGGGTGCGCGTTCGCCTTCAAAGCAGCGGGTTCGATTACCGGTGGTAATTTACCTAGAAAATTTCTCTCCACGAGAAATTTGTGTTCCTGGTTTTGAGTATGTTGTGAATACTTTGTTAATCTTGGATGTTTACGGCCCCCGATAAAAGTCATTGAACTTAGGGTGGGGCTGTGAATGTGGAAGTGTGTTTCTTTGCATATTTTTTAACCGGGCGACGCCGGGCGGGTCATCTTTTGAACTATCTACTCGCGTAAATGGGTACGAGTTTGCCTTCAAAGCAGCGGGATCGATTCGCGGTGGTAACAGAAGTTTTCTCCCTACGGGAAATTTGTGTTCCTGGTTTTTAATATGTTGTGAATCTTGGATGTTTACGGCCCCACGCTACAAGTCTCTGAACTTAGTGTGGGGCTGTGAATGTGGAAGTGTTTATGTGTAGATTTTTTAACCGGGCGACGCAGAGTGGGGAATCTTTGAACTTTGAACTACCCACTGGCGTAGATGAGTGCGCGTTCGTCTTTAAAGCAGCGGGTTCGAATCTCGGTGGGAACACAATAACAAAAGTTTATTCCCCACGGGCAGTTTATATTTCTGGTTCTGGGTATGACATGAATGTTGTGTGTGTGGTGTTAATTGTTTACGGCCCCACGACACAACTTATAGTACTTTTACAGTGAGGCTGTGAGTGAGAAAGCGTTTATATGTAAGCTTTTGTTTACCCGGGCAACGCCGGGCGGGTCAGCTAGTTGGTAATATCGAAGGAATCGCTAGTATTTGGCAGTGCATATGATGGGATATTATGTCTGGGTCTCTGTAAAACAAAAAATATAATATTTATGCACTTTTCAGAACAAGCGTATGATAATAAATGAATAAATAAATATGGTATTTACTAATGATATTCTTCTTGGTTTTTCAGAAACCTTGTAAGAAGCATTCCTTGTTTTTTTAACTTCAGTTGGATCCTCAGTATCTGAAATAATTTGTTACGTTTGGTAGGTATATTATATTACCGGCAATCCGTATAATTCGGTATTATATACATACAATACTAGACAATGTAAAGAGTAATTAATCATATAGAATGCTCGGCGCGGCCGTTATGTCTCGGTATAGCGTCTACACTTCAATTAGATATCAGTATTATCAAAAAGTCAAAATATAAGTACTAGCTAGGTAGATACCCCACGACGGCGCCGGCGGCGGCCGGTGTATCACATTTACGAACCGAAAAAAATTTATCCCTCTTTATATGTAGGTATAAAGTGCCACGCGTAATGTTTATTTTTTTCAAATTTTATTAAAAACCTTGTAGGTACCTAGCCGTTAACAGAAGACACATTTGTGTTATACATTTATATAGTACTGATAGTTTCCGAAAAAATCATCTGTGACATACGGACGGACAGACGGACAAGTTGAATTTATAAGAATTCCTCGATTACTCCGAAACCCTAAAAAAACTATTCAGCGCTAAAAATGCATCAAACCGTCAAACGTGACCTCGCACCCTCACTCTCGGTATCGGTGCGAGTTCATTCACATATTTACACGCAATCTCAAGCTGGTTGTCGTATCTTAACAAGCACTTGACCAATTCTGTTAATTATTACCAAAACTTGTAAGGATGGTGTATTTATCTACCTATCTACCGAATTTCGTCAAAATCGGTTGGTAATTAGCGCCGCAATTTCAATAGGTACCTAATGCATAGAACCTATATACGTACCAAGTTTCATCAAGATTGGTTCCAAATTACGACCTGTACGCGAGTACGAACATACAAACAAACAATTTCTGACAGACGAAAGAAAATTTAGCCAGTTGAAGCAGACGCTTCGCTCGCTCGCTCAATTATAATTCTAAAAAACTTACCTTTATCTCCTAGTATCAATTTTAATATCCTTGCACTTCGACGATTTTCACTGGTCATTTTGGCAGTAGAGACGGAGGTCACATATCTTATGAAATAAATTCGCGCGAAACCGAGCTCACTCACGACGCGACACCCGTATATGACATGACATAGCGAAATACTATGATTTGTCTAAAACATAAACAATGCGCACGGTACGGCAACGTCGCATCTCCAAAGTTTGTGCGGAAGTAAAATACGGCTATCAATGAAAGTATTCACAAATTGACAACAGCGCCATTCGTTTTGCAACGAAAATCAACGGAACTGCGTAAATATGCAGTATAGCAAGATTGGAAGAAAAATGACGTCCAATTCTTTTTTCATATTTTGACATTTCTAATATCAGTGCGTCATTTCGCAAACATTGCGCTTAGTCTCCTATTTGACGTCCGTATATGGACGTCTTAAGCAGGTGGACGCCACATTAGATGCAAAAATGGCCATAGTGGACGTACAATAAGTTATGGAATATATATATATATATATATATATATATGTATACATTATTCATATATACATATTACACATGGATATAGCTTGTTAGTCCTTTTTTATTGAGAACTGGTCAAAGCTTAGTTTTAAAAACTATTTAATGTAATATTTGTTTTTATTTGTTTCAGGGTGGTATGTATGTTTGGTAGGTACTAAAAACTAAGTAGCCTTTTACGGGCAATTTTTTTAACTAAGTCTTCATTATTAAGCATGTCAATGCCTGAAATGTATTGTCCATAGTATTTTCTTACAGATTTCCATTAAGGGAAGGGCTAATGGAGCTTTGGATCGAACTATAACTGTGATAGATATGAATGTAGACTAGCGTGAAATGGCTTGATTTGTTTTTTTAGTATCACTTCTTTGATAGTTGCGTGGAATTAGGAAGTAGGCGTGGAAATAAGAAGTTACTTAAATCGAGTGTTAACTTTTTTTTTTTTATTCAAGATAGGCAAACGTTTGATTGTCATCTCACCTGATGGTAGGTGATGATGCGGTCGACGATGGAGCACATTTGCCTAGAAGATGCCTATTCACTCGCGATTTAAAGACTCCCATATTGACGATGATGATTTCACAGCCATGATTCGCCGTCTGCACTTCAGCTGCAAGTCTCCTGGCAGCTCGATGGATAACAGGACCATACTTTACTGCTGCAGCAAGCGACGAACCACGAACCATGCTGTCCCTTGTAAGAGTTGTAAGTGATATTTCACTGATAAGTGGTAACATGGACGAGCATGTGAGAATAAAACAACTTTAGTACTCAAAAAATTTAAAGAGATGTTTTGGCGACAAAGTGAAATCTATCATTTTACTGGGACACGACTTTATTGACTGTGACTGTGTGTATGACATATTTCGTATAGTCCTAGTCACAACTTAGGACTTCTTTTACAATATATATAACTAGCCGTGCCCTGCGGCTTCACCCGCTATAATCAAGTTAAAAAGTAGCCTATGTGTTAATTCTAGGTATATTAAGCTATGTACATTCCAAATTTCATCCAAATCCGTTCAGCCGTTAAAGCGTGAAGAGGGAACAAACATACTTATATCACTTGCACACTTACACACAAACATTCAGATTCATAATATTAGTAGGATACCTATACTTTAATCATTTTATTACTTGATACTGGTACAAATATTTATAGGTATGCACAAATATTTCGAAGCCAAAATGAAAAAAATATTAGAGCCGGTACTTAGGTCACTGTTCTTAAGAGACGTTGAATTGAAACATTTCTATGGCGATTTCATTTAGTGTTAGCTACAATAATCCGATAGTTGACTGCAATTCAAGCACTTCACTTATGTCTTTTTCAACTTTCACTATGTTTTGTAACTTTTATGTTCGCCTGATATACTGATTAACTGACTGACAGACTTAGAGATAAAGCACAGCCTAAACCGCTGGTCGTAGAGACTTGAAATTTGGAGGATACATTTGTCTTAGTACGTAGGAGTGTACTAATAATGGATTTTGGAAATACGAAGGGTGCATTAAGGTGGTGCAAAAGGGGATGAAAGTTTATGTCGAAATTGTTTTATTTATGAAGTTTAAGTGATGTAAATTGTATCTGAGTAGTAAAATAAAAAGCAATTTTATAAATAAGTAATTACAGTGAATTAGAAATAAATACTTTAACGCGTAGTGAGGTTACTCTATGATAATCACTCATATGTTATAAATCCAAAAGTTTATGTGTAATCGTGAAAAGTGTCTTAATGTGTAAGTATGTTTGTTTTATCTTTACCCTGTAACGGCTTAACTGATTTGGATGAAATTCCCAATGTACATAGGTTATACTCAGGATTAACACATAGGCTGCTTTTAACTGAATTAACGTGGGCGATGCCACGGAGCACGGCTAGTTTACTATAAAAAATAGCAAACACTAAACTATTAGAATAAAAAAAATAATTTACTGAAATATAGTTTTTTTTCCAGGGTCTAGCTAGACTCAATGCCAGATGTCACTCGGCTACGCATAAACTACCGCCTGCTACGCGGCCTCTACGACATGCTACTAGGAAGCCCGTCCTACACGAAAGTGCTACGAAATGTGTGTCTCGAAAAATTGTCTACGCCATAGAAGATAAATGTAATATATTGTGAACAAAACATCGAGATAACAGATGCATAGGAGACAGACCTACGGTTGGCAGCAAAATCATTAGATGAAGCATATTTGTTGACAATTGGAACAAAGACAGTTGGTAAACATGTGAAAAAGGATGGGTAAATGCACTTAGTACAATATAATGTGTCTTCAAGTCTAGAATTAATAGGTGTCTTCTAGGCAAGCATAGTGTTATATAGTGAATAGATAGAAGAATTATAATTCTTATATTCCTATAGGTCCAGCATAAAAAAAAAGAAAAAGTTTGCGTAGCCAAGTTTGAACCTACTTGTATAGGTGATTACTTGAGGTTGATGCATACTTATCTTCATTTAATCCATGCATCATCCTGAACGGTAGGTAGTATTCTTAACTAGCCGTGCCCCGCGGCTTATCTTAATTATCGCCCGCGTTTAGCAAGTTAAAAAGTAGCATATGTGTTAATTCTAGGTATAAGCGATGTACATTCCGAATTTCATTCAAATTCGTTTAGTCTGCATTAAGAGAAAACAAACATACTTAGATATTCACGCACAAATTTTCGGATTTATAATATTAGCGTGATATAAAAAAGGTGCCAAAAGAAAACAGCGGCGGATAGGCAACGAAAACCGTAGGGTATCCTACCTCAAATTTGGCTTATGCGTCATATTCTCCGAGTATAAAAAGCCATAGTAGGCCGTGCAATACTGGTAATACATCAACATACTTGTCAAAAATATATTTATAAAAAGAATGCATAATTATCATATGTGTATATCTTTATATAATAAAATACCTAACGATATTAAAATTTTAGAAGGCAATCGTTTTAAGAACAATTTATGTGACTGGCTTTTAAGTAATTGTTTTTATACTATTAAGGAAGCTGATAATAAATGATGCATGCAAATCAATATTACAATAATTATAAAGCAGAACACCAAAATTAAATAAATTATAAAATTATGTTAGAGAGAGAGAATGTTAGACAGACTCGCTCCCAATATATCCAATATTAGATAAATAATTTCAGACAATAATATTTATAGTCTACAAGTAAACCACAAGAAACGGAAGTTTAAAAAACTATAACCCATTTTTTTTTTTTTTTTGTGGGGGGGAAAATGCCTTGCACTTCCCTTCCTTCCCAGGGGTGAAGGAAGGGGGTATGTGGGGCTCGAACCCACTAAAAACCCCCCCGTGAGCAGTCCCTCGCCGAGGTGGGGCAAGATAGGGTCGCGCTAGCAGTCACTATCTTGCCCCGGCGGTAGGCCCGAATACAAACCGGGCCACTGCGCCCATGTAGGGGTGACCTTGCTCACCAAGGCCACCCCTCAGACTTGTGGTGCCGTGCAAGCCAGTGGAGAGCTCCCTGACTCTCCACCAGTGACCCCACTACAGAGGAGGAGAGAGGAGGCGGGCGAACTGCCTCCTCCTCCCCCCCATCCGTCTGCGACGGATCGGGTCAGAAAGGGGATCGACCTCTCTGGCCCGTTCCGCGGCCTCCTTCTGCACCATCACCGCTTCGCAGAAGGAGACTACCGCCTGCCACAATCTCTCACTGCCGAGCATGGCGTCTACCACGCGCGGCAGGGAGAGATCTCCGCCTATGGTAGCTGAAAGCGTGTGCCGCTGAGGGCCCCATGCGGCACACACCTCCAGCGTGTGGAGCGCCGTATCCTCCAGCGCTCCACATTCGTGGCAGGCCGGGGTCGGCTCCCGTCTCGCGATTTGGTGCAGGTACTTTCCAAAACATCCATGTCCGGAAAGCACCTGCACCAATCGGAAGGTAAGCGACCCAAAACGCCGCCGCACCCACCTCCGAAGGACCGGGCGGATGGCCTCCACCGTCCAAAAAAAAAAAAAAAAAAACCTACCTAACCGGCTGGTACTTTTTTGCGATCGGCCACCTCCCAGATGATGGGCATCGTACATGCCCGAAACTAGTCGGAAAATCCGACAAAACCGCCGCGAATACCAGCCGGTTAGTAAACATTAATAATGAATAACACTCGCGATAGTTTTCAAACTCAAACTATAACCCGACTACACTAGCCCTAAATGACTTCCTATAATTGAAAAAATAGTTTTCATGACTTTGACGGGATATTATTATATTGTAATTATCTCGCAAGCGGTTCGCTGGACAAAAATATAATGTACCAAACCCTATCTTCATTAACCGAGCGAAGCGAGATCTCTAAGTTGACTTGGTGATTCGGCACTTTGTCCGTCCGTCCGTTTGTCAGAGGCATCTAGGGTCTAAACCTTTACTTGTAAATAAGTTCAAATTCTCAGAGAATATGTAAAATTATGGCCCAATTCAAATGATAGAAATGAAAATATTAAGGGGGCACTTATACAAGTCATGCAAGAAAGTGTGGAGCAAAAAATTTTTTATATTTTTATGTCCCTACTCTTGTGGGGTATCGTTGAAAAAAGCTTTTCAAATATAGTACGAAACCGGTTTTAGAAAAAATCTATGCTGGAAAATAAAAATTTGGTAGGCCACCAAAGTCACTGTTTTTAGACCTATTTTGTCCCTCTCAAAAATGGCTTCACATTTAAAGCTGAAACTTACGTATATTATCCGTTATACTGTACTTGAACAACAAATACAGAAATCATGCAATTATTATTTATTTAAAAGTTATAAGCAATTAACCTCAAAAGTTTTTCTCTATTAGGCTAAATGTAGGCGCGAGATCTCAGTTCGGCGCGAACGACTAGTTTTCAACCGACTTCAAAAGAGAAGGTTCTCAGTTTGACTGTATTTTTTTTTGTTTGTATGTTACGCGATATCTCCGCCAATTATGGATCGATTTTGATGATATTTTTTTGGTTTGTAGTTTATACTTCAGAGGAGGCCCCATATAAATTTTATCGAAATCGATCCAGCCACAACCAAAATATAAGCGTTGAAGACGGTATTTTTAAGATTTGCTTGCGTTTTATTATAAAATCCCTGTTCAATGATACATTACAGTCATGATGGTTGGGCGAAAAAATGATTTTTTTTTCTTGAATTCATGCCCCTACAAGGCGCATATAGCCCATAACCAGTGGAAAAACAAGACGCTTCCAACGACACCTCTTTTGGCAAATAATGATACAATATGTAGTTTAGAAGTTAGTAGGGAATAGATGAACATACACACATACCGGTCAAAAACATAACCCTCCATTTTGCTTTGCCGTAGTCGGGTAAAAATGCTCTATGTGCACTAGAAAATGTCCGAATTTTTTACTGTCTATGGTTAGGATGAAACGTTAAAATGCATGTGTGTGCATGGCCTTACTAGTTTGTGATTAAATTCTATGTTCTATATTCTCTTTGGTTGTCTTGTTGACAAGAGAAGTGAATTGAAAATATGGCGTAAAATGGTGTCATTTGGTTTATTTTACATTTTTGATGTAAATTGTTTTACATTGTTTATTCTAACAACCAACACACAACAGTTACAACACATATGTGTTGTTTCATAAACAAATTAAGTTACGATATTATCATTGGTGCATATGACGCGCAGTGTATCGCTGGTAGTTTTTGTTAATTTTACACAACATATGTTGGACTACTTTCGCTATTTACAAAATATCTAGCACAATTTTACTACGTACGATTGGCAAAATGAGTTTGATGACGAATTTGGACTCTCATCGTAGCAGAAGTCGTTCGGCTCAAGGTCTGGCGCCTACCATTTCCAGCCCCGCCATGAAAATACCACTCCCGCCTAGGATGTGGATTACTGGTAAATATATTATTATTTTAATAGGTTGTAGCATTAGTTACAATATTCAATATTTGCGTCTGATGTCGATGCTATCTGGATGTGACATGGATATCCTGAACTTATATTTCTTTGTATCTATTTAGATTGAGTAGATAAGATGTTCTACTACTTCCATTATAAATATTATATTTTTACTAAAGATGTTCTCAATAGGAATTTTGAATGAAATTGTTATTTGTTTTTATTCATCGCCTCATAGAATTTAAAATATCACATCATAACTTGAAAAGTGAAAATTTAAATTGTACTTGTCAAATATCTATACCATTTTAAAATCATTCAAAATATTACAAATTGTTGATTAAACATTCTGTAGTATGGATGTGTTTGAAAAAAGTCCAGATGGCTACAGACTTCTGTTGGTAGCCAACCAATACCTTGTTTCTACCAGTGGAGAAAATGTACATGCCACTTGACTAGAAATCATGATTGGGATCTTCAGTAATCTAGAATTGATCATAGAGAGTGGATTTGCTCTATTGTATACAGCTTCTAATAGCGCAGCATGTAAGCAGTACACTGCTCTGTCTTGCTAACTACAATTTTCTTACTTCCAACATTCAAACTACTTACTTGGTACTTGGTTATTCTGTTTGAGCAGTTTTGATGCATCCTGTTACTGCTACACATGCCAGCCTATGGAACTTATGTAGTTTATTGATACAGGTGCTTAGTTTAACTCTTGGCCACAATACCAGAGCGCCATAAGTTATGGAGGGTCTTATTACTGTATTATATAGCCACAGGGTTATCTTTGGGCTTACTGCCCATGTTTTGCCCAGCATTCTCCTGCACTACCGAAAGGTTTTCTTTTTTTATTTGGTAAGTGTTTTCCAAATGATTTGCCCAATTTAGTTTACTATTGAGTGTAACACCCAGATATCTTGCTTCCTCTGACAGGTTTAGTTGTGAGTTGAATAGTTCAGGTAGAGTGTATGTTCAAACTAAATTCAATGTGGATTTGACAATGAAAAAGATATTAAGAATATCATAAGGTTTCACTTGGCAGCAATGCAGAGCCGAGAGACTTTAAGGGACACAACTGCTTGATTGATACTATACTACAACACTTAAATCAACATTGCAAGGTTGCAAATTTGTTCGTTTCTTATCAGATAGGGTGTCCTTATTTATTTAGCTGGTGCCCGTGACTTCATCTGGGCAGGATTAGTACTTTGAGTAGCTTATTTTCTTCTCCAAGGACCTATCTATCTTTTTAATCCATATATCTACTTTTAATAGATAGATATGTGCTTTTATGTAGGACTATTTAAGATAAACATTTCTATGATACATTATATAAGTGTAACTCTAATGGTTTTTGCAGCGCACGCCAGAATAGCTAGCAGATGGCAGAATTTTTTCCTGCTTGATTTCTATTGTTATATTTTGGACAACTCACATAATATCTCTATAAATAATAGCTTATGTGTTATTCTGATGTATAAGCTGTATTATTGTAGTTCCATTAAAATCCATTCAGTAGTTTTTGTGTGAAAAAGTAACAAACTCCCATATATATTTGCAATCTATTGTTATAATATAAGTAAGGATATATATTTTGTATAACGTTAAGGAGAGGAGCTCCTTAACTGAGTCTGTCTTTACTGTTCAATGACAATCTGAGAATCTTCAAATTACTAGTCATCTTCTAAGCATCTTGATGGCAACACTTACACCTTTTTAGCCTTATAATTGGCAATGCAAACAGCATTACGCCTAGCTACATATAGGTCTTAATGTAGAAGAACTACAGCCTACTGAACATGATAGTAAATGAGCCATAGTTTATGGTGACTCTCCACATTCACATGGTTTTTACTTGAGTCGATGTAGCCCCACTAGGACAGATTGTCTTTTGATCTACTTGGGTATACTCTATGAAGCTCGAAGTGCGGCTTCCAGGTTGGCCTAGGAAAAAGTCACAAGTGAACTGCCCATTGTCTTATTTGGGTGAGCCTTCTAAGCAGGGGTATCGGGTTCAATTCCCGAAGGGAAAATAAGTTTTCTCTCCGAAGAAATTTTGTGTTTCTGTTACTGGTTGTTATTGTGTGTAAGATGTGAATGTTTCCCGAACTCACGACACAAGTTATCAAACTGAGTGTAGGGCTGTAAGTGTGAAAGCGTTGATGTTTATGTTCTAAGCAAACATGATTCATACTTGACCACATTGTCACTTAACAAAGGTGCGATAGTGATTGTTCTAATTATTCTGTTTTAAACTGTAGGTGAGTAGGCCTGCAATAATGTCTTGCTTTTTGTATTGTGCATCTATCATTCCCTGGGTCTAAATATAGTGGTCAATCATTTTCATAACCCGAATGAAAACATTTGTAGTATAGTTTTTTTCTATGTCTTTCTATCTACAGGACAATTGTCAATATTTCCAAAAACTAAACTAAAATTATATACATCTATATAGCAAAGACCTAAGTAACCTATGTGGCATTGATCTTATAGGTACCTCAAGTGCTCAAGCCCAGTGGGTAGGGGTAATATAGATATCACATTGAATTAAGAATTTTCGGATTTCTCCCCTTACATATGCTGTGTGACTTCTTGCATTCTTATCTTCTCATAAGTTTGCAAGTATCAAAATAAGTGCTTGTATAATTAAATTGACTTGAATTTGAAACTTAATGTTCACATCCTTATGCAATATCGATGGCACCAAGAAATTTGATTTCAATACTAATAAAAAAGCAAAAAAAAATAGATACTTAGTAGAAATTTTAAATAGAGGTAATTAGTAATCATTAATAATAAATTAACATAAACACTTCCACACTCACAGCCCCACACTGAGTTCGATGACTTGTGTAGTGGGTGCCCGAAACATTCACATCACACACATATAATCAGAACCAGAAACACAAATTAACCTTGTGGAAACTTGTGGTCCCATCGGGAATAGAACCTGATACCCCTGCTTAGAAGGTGAATGCTTCCCCAACTAAGCCAATGGTTAGCTTACACCTCTAAACCTTCATAAGATAAAAGCTCTAAGACAGTGAAATATAGCTGAAGGACAGACATATGGAAATGAGAACAAAGTAATCAGTGCCACAAAGGGGTACAGGAAACATTAGAATCACACCCAGATCTAGAAGATATACCAAAAATTTCTTTTGAGAAGGAAAATTATGCTCCTCCAACCCAGGACCCGCACCATAGATAGAACAAAGACCTGCCCACTGCGCCAACTAGATTGCAAATATTAATTATACATAAACATTGAAATTCAATTGTTTTTAATTTTATTTCTATCTTGCACCATGCTGGGCCACATAAAAAAAACTTTTAATTTAAGATAGGCAAACTTTTGACCACCATCTCAGCTAATGGTAAGCGACTATGGAGCAAGCAAAGTGTTTCGACCATCATGATAAATTCTGTAAAGAACAGTTAGCAAAAAATGTGAAGAAGCGATGGTATTGTGGTTGAAGTTAAATGTTAACACATAGTGGGATTATAGATTATCACTTTACTGTTTAACATAGTAAACTAAGTAAGTAACTTAAAAGAAGAAGGTTCTCAATTCAACTGTATTTTTTATGAGTTACCTTTCTAGGTGAAACGATTTTGATGATTCTTTTTATATTTGAAAGCTAGTGCTTCCCATATGATCCCAATTTAATTTGATCTAGAACTAGAACCTCTATTTTTTTAGTTATCCTCAATAATGCATTTGATTCATTGAATCTGATCAAGGTTTCCGAAGATAAAGTAATGAAGTCAGTTTATTTTTGCTTGCGCTTAAATTATTTCTTATCATATTGTTGGTCTAGATATTGAAGATGAGTCGTCCGATTCTACAAATGCAAGTGTGAGAGATGAGGGAGTCGTGGAAAGACAGCGAGTGAGGTCGCGGTTCCGGCACCACAAATCACGCTCCACCAGTGTGCCTATTGGCATTTTTTGGGACATTGAGAACTGTCAGGTAAGAATTTAAAACAAACTTTTTATAAAAACAAACATACACATTTGCACTTACTACCCCACACTAACTATAAAGATCTGTAATGTGGGTGTTTACATATATACATCACAACCAGATGCACACATGTCCCTTGGGAAGGCAAATTTTGCTTAGCCAGGGATTAAACCCAGGACCCACATCGCAGAAAGCAGAGACCTGACCAATGAATTCTATAATTATATTTATTATCCCAGTACCAATTCACACTAACCATCTAAACTAACCTCAGATGGACTTAATAACCTATGCAGATTAATACAAATGTGGCTATGGTGACTCAAAACTGGTGTTACTAAGTAGGGCATGAGGCAGCGGGAACTCATGATCAACTTCACAATAAGATGTGTGAATACAAACATTTGTTCACATGTATGTAAAAAATGTTTGCTTCTCTCTTTTACCAACTTTTTTACTACTGGGATTCTTTTCCCACGAGAAGGAAAAATGTATTATTAGTATTTGTGAAGTGTTGGGGCTTACTCAAATTTCAATATACGTGGTTGAAATCTTACTTGACTCAGTAAAAAATATTTTTGACGTGAGAATGTTAACATTAAAGTTAATCTTTCACAGTGAGGCACACAGCTTTCTCGATCAATATTGGAAATTAATTCCAATAATAATAATAATAATCCTTTTCACAATAAACAGCTCTTATGAACTCCAATGCTATAAATAATAATAAGGATACAAAAACACACGCCTTCAGTGATAAATCAAATACAGTATCAATATAATACAATATTGCAATAGTGCCGTTTACTGTAATATTAGCATAAGAGAAACCTTGAGTTGTTATGCTTCTGCACTATCGTTAAATAACAAGATTAAATAACAGTTACTATACCTGATCTGTGTAGCTCACTGATGTGTGAACTTGTGAAGGTACTTTTCTTATGCTTAGCCGTTTATTATTTGTCCACCTAGCCCAGGCCCGTTTAGCAGTTCCTATTTGAATTAAGTAAACAGAACCTATTTTCATAGGAGTTCTATCGTTTTCGAATTGAAACCGTTCACAACAGATATAGGTATAGGGTGTTAGATGATCTGGGCGAAGCTGAGGTCAGCAGGTGAAATATAATACATAACTAATAGTAATAAAGTTTGTTTAGAGAATGGAATTCATCATCAATATAGTTCAATATAATCCACCAACGACAAGATAATAGACAAGAGATTAATTCTAATTCTAACTGGGGGCGATAAAGCCTGCACTGACGTCCCGCTAGGGGAGTATTGTGTATTTCCACCTGCCAGCAGTTAGCCCAGCCACCCCAACTTCTTTATATATCGTAGTGCGGCTTTGGGTCACTGACACAATTGTTTCAGTGGTGAGGATGTAGGTGTGGGGCTGTAAGTGTTTAATTATTAGAGCTAGTGTGACTACCAGGGCCGAGCAGGATTCAAACCATGAGTTTCAAGCGGCACATGCTAAGCCGGACTCAAAAAGAAACAAGACAATTGTAATGCATTAATGCAATATTAATTTAGAAAAATTTATAAGAATACTAGCCGTGCCCGCGGCTTCTCCCGCTATTGTCAAGTTAAAAAGTAGTCTATGTGTTAATCCTAGGTATAATCTATGTACATTCCAAATTTCATCTAAATCCGTTCAGCCGTTAACGTGTGAAGAGGGAACAAACATACTTACACACAAACTTTCGGATTTATATCATTAGTAGGATTTAAGTACTTTGTCTATTTCCTCCCAGTAATGTTAATTTTTTTTATCTTCTTTCATCAGGTGCCTCGTGGCTGTTCAGCTTTGGATGTTGTTGCAGCCATCCGTGCCAAGTTCTTGACGGGACGCAGGGAAGCTGACTTTGTTGTAGTTTGCGATGTAAGGAAAGAGGCTGCTAATAGGCTTCAAGAATTGAATGATGCCCAAGTAAGTAATATACCAAAATTATATGAATCTGTTTTATAAATTACTAGCCGTGCCCCGCGGCTTCACGTGCGTGTAACAAGATAAAAAGTAGGCTATGCCTTAATCCTACTAATCCATTTTTTTTATGCTTTATAGGCAAGCATTTGGCCGCCTTCTCACTTGATGGAAAGTGATGATGCGGCCGAAGATGTAGCATGCTTACCTAGGAGATACCTATTCACTCTAGACTTGAAGACTCCCAGATTACCATACAGGGAGCAAAGTCGCTGTCAATACGATACAATACAAAATTCTTTATTGTACACCAAAAAAAGATACAAACTTATAACTACAAAAATAATATTATAAGACCTATGCCTACATAAATATAAGTTATATCCTATATTTAAATGGATAAATAATGTGTGTAGTATTGATAAATAAACGCAAGCGAGGCTTAAAAAAACTGACTTCAACACTTATATTTTCATTTTGGCTGGATCGATTTCGATAACATGTATATGGGACCACCTCTAAAGTATAATCTACCAAACAAAAGAAAATCATCAAAATCGATTGATATGCACAGGCAATGCTCTCCATAGACAGACAGCTTGTATAATTTTCCATACATTCGAGATGTTTGAGAGGGGATTGTCAACTGGAGATTATTTGGTAAGATAAAGGAATTTAAACCGTGTCAATAAGTCAATTAGGTTTTCTTTTCGTCCGATGTAAATGAATAATCAAATTTTGTTTCCACAGGTGAGCTTGATACATGTATGCGGGACACAGAAGAATGCCGCCGATGAAAAGCTAAGGCAATGCATGAGGAGGTTCGGAGAGCTACATTCAGCGCCCGCAGCTTTGTTGTTAATTTCAGGCGATATCAATTTCGCAGCGGACCTCAGTGACTTTAGACATAGGTATGAATGCTTATTTTACTATCTTTCAAGAAAATAGAATTAGATTATATAAAGATAGAATATCTTAAAAGCATTTGTCCCATCTTTGGATTTATCTCGAAGATAGCTCTTATCAGGAAATTGTGAGCTTAACAAACAAACAAATGCATTTACAGTCTCAGCCCCACACTAAGTTCAAAGATCATGGCTGCCGGAAACATTTACATATCACACCCAGAACCAGAAGCACAAATCTTCCTTGGAAAGGAAAATTGTGCTTCTACCAAGAATTGAACCCAGGACCCACGGCTCAAATGGCAGAGACTTGCCGAACCCAAAACTGGGTCGTCAAAAAACAATAGCATTACCATAATTATTTAGCTCATGACTCACATATTCTCCCAAAATGCCTACACTGTATGTATAAAGCCTTGAGTTCGATGGCTCTAAAACTTGTTTTTTTTTTAGGAAAAATATGGAAGTAATATTGGTGCATAAACAGAACACATCAACTGCCTTAATAGCATGTGCCTCAGCACATTACTGCTATAACCAACTGACAGCGGCATTGCCAAGGAATCCTAAGGTACACTTGACTTTGTGACCCCAAATGTTTCAGGTTTCCGTGCCTCGGAACGGAACTGTTTTAGGATCAATTGTTATCAGTCCATACATATGTTAAGAACCTTTTTCTGAGTGGAGAGATAGTTGAAAATGAATTTATAAAAAAAATCTCTGTTAGGATAGAGTTTGACCACTATTTCATCTGATGGCAAGTGATCCAGAATGGTAACACGATGCTATGTATATATTGAAAATTTAACCCTTTGACCGCCAGGCTATGCAACGACTAGGCGCCATCCACACGCCACGCTATAAATTACCTTGAACAAAGCAAGGATTTCAATGCACTATCGATATTGTCCGGATTTTTTTTATATTTAGTCTGAAATACTACGTTAATTTACAAATTATTTATAAATACTGCTCAAACACCACTAAGGCACACGTGATCTGTTATAAAACTTACAAATAATACGAAATATAACAAAATAATCATATTTGATTATCACGAATTGGAACACGTAGTAATGAATAGTCACAACCCTATACAGAGGTGTGCGTCGGGTACAGCCGTCATGGGCGTGCGTAGCACTGCTTTTACACGATATTTATGAACGTTCATAGTGATGCGATCTTGCGCCTGGCATGGTCGATAAATTTTTGGTTCTATATAAATAGCCAAAGATATATAGTAACTTTACATATGTTTAAGTTTAATTAAAATAAAACAATACGATCGTTTTAGTAAAATAAAACAAATCGATCGAATAAAGGGTTTTAATGCAGGTTATAGATTCACAAGTTAAGCAGGCACCTAATGCGAATAAAAATCTAATAAATCAACACTACAAAAGACATCCTAATCAAAAAAAAAAACTTACAGACTAATTAACTAAATAAACGAGAACAGTTTCGTTTAACATATTATTTAGTACAATAACAACTAAAAAACCGGCAAAATCACAGCACACAGATTAATTCTTAATAACCAACTAACATTAATGATACCTATGTATAAAATCGACAAAAGTATAGGTATAATTTTCAAATCAAACAGAAATATTGTTTGAACCGTCATAATATAATGATTAATTCTGATAGTACTGTATTTAAAACAAAAGTGGTTGCTTCAATTCTCTTTTCTATGATTGAGTTCAATCTTATCTATTCAAATATTTTGAAATAAATGTCTTTAAACACTATTGTAGACAGTGAAAAACTTATGCCTATCAGTGTTTGTCACATCACTAGTGGTCGGCCCACGCCGTCTTGGGCGTGTGGGGCCCGTAATATTTGCAGAGTTAAAATAGCCACATTAATAATGTATCTTTTCACTTAAGTAAAATCAAGATATATTATTGTTATTGTTTTTAAGTTAAAGTTAAAGGTGTATACTTGTAAAATAAAATAAAAACAACGGTTTTGTGAACAATATTATATATTTTTTTAATGTACAATCCTTTGTCGGCTGTGGCAGTCTTTGGCGTTGAGGGCACGATTTGCTGTTGTCGGCTGTGGCCGTCTTTGGCGCTCAAAAGGTTAAACATAAGCAAAGCTTAAAAAACCGACTTTACTGCTTATATTTTGGTTTTGGCTTGATTGATTGCGATAAAATTTATATGGGACCACCTCTGAAGTATAATCTACCAAACAAAAAAAGAGAATCGGTCCACAAATGGGGGAGAAATAGGTGAACATACATAAAATCAAAGAATCAAGGGCATCTGTGACGTATGCACAATTTGAATTATTTGAAGAATGTACGAATTAAAACAAGAATTTGAATGATGTAAAGTTTTTTAAACCAACAACCGACTTCATCGGCAATATTTCCAAAAACATTATTAGCTTTTCATGGGACCAATGAGCCACTCTTTTAAACAACAAATAAATATGACATATTTTTGAGCTATTTTTATTTAAAAAACCAAACTACTGAACTGATTTTGATGTTTTTTAATGGTCAAATCCATATTTACAGTAAATCCTATAAAACAAAAAAATAATGTTCCAAATCGGTTTATAAAAATTACAGTTTTGTAGCAACTAACATCAAAAAAATACAACCGAATTGAGAACAATTCGGTTGTAATTCCTTTTTTGAATTCGGTCAAAATAGAAGAGACTTTAAAGTCTGGCTGAACAAAAATTATATACCTAACAGCAAATTCCGTACAACGAAATAGTATAGGAACGCTGCCCTCGCGAGTCCCGAGTCCCAATTGATCCATATTCTCCCACAGTCACTAAGCCAATCCCACGATGACGACGAAGAGAGAACATGCGAGATGGAAGTTTGCAACTTACCCCTGGACCAACCCCCGGAGAGGATTTCTAAACGGCTGCGGCGGCTTGCGGATAACTGCGGCGGAAAAGTGCTTAAAATCAACTTGACCACGGCTACTTTAAGATTCCCGACTCCAGATCACGCCTCAAGGTATGAATTCATTTCATAAATAAATTAGCGATCCGCCCCGGCTTCGCCCGGGTGTGATAAATGAAGAACCGCTCGACCGATTTTGTGCAAACTTCACATAAACCATCTACTAAATAGTCCGAACAAAGCCTAAACATTTGGTTTGGATAGGTAGCCAGTTCTTGAGTTATAAAATAACAACGAAAAGTGGCACCGATTTTTATATATACAGATAAAGATAATGTACAACTCTGCGTTATATTGTCTGAATTATTCTGCTGATAACATTAGTCTTAGTACAGAGTTTCTATTGACCATCGTCACTGTTTGCTCCTGTAAATTTAGTTTAATGCATGAGGTTTCTAAGCAGCTTTAGAGTTTTAGAGAAAGGAAGCATTCGAACACGCTCATGTTACCATGCGTTAATCACAATACATTAATAGCTACCTTGCTTGGACTGCTGTAAATGCCTGCCTTCAATCACCTACGTTAGAAATTGAATTGTTAATCTGTGTACTTTGAATTTCAATAAGATTTATAAAAATGTTTGAAAACAATGAGATAACTGAATAGATTTTTATATATATTGACTAGTGATTCGTCGCGAACTGGGACCTTATCCCAACATAATTATCTAACTGCCTGTTGGCTAAGTTTGGTGCGCGTTCGCCTTTTAAGCAACTGGTATCGGGATCGATTCCCGGTGGAAATATAAGTTTTCTCCCCAAGGGATATAATTTGTGTTTCTTGTTCTGGATGCGATTGCGTCTGTGATAGTTGTGTTGTGTGGTTGACCCACTTACATCGAACTTAGTGTGGGGTTGTGAGTGTGAAAGCGTTTATGTTATGTTTGAATTATTGCCAATGATAAAATAAGTCACCGTTTATTGCTTATACATTTTCCTTTGAATGTTTTTTTTCCATTTGTTTCTCAAGTATAAAATATTATAACTGACTAGCTGTTCCACGCAGTTGCACCACGTTCTATTGGATAATAAGAAGCTTTGGTGTTAATCCTTGGTATGAGTATTGCATATTCCAAATTTCGTCCAAATCCGTTAAGCTGTTAAAGCGAATTGGGGAAAAAAAACATACCTACACACTTACACAAAAACTTTCGCATTTATAATATAAGTGTAAAGCCGGTTTTAAGAAAAAAAATAATCTAAAAACGGTAAAACTCTGCTATCCCACAAAATAATTTAAATTACAAAATTTTAATAACAGCAACCATTGTTATCAAAATTCTAAATATTTACAAGTAGAAAACGAGGATCTGATTGTACTGATCAAGTATATAATGTAATAAGTTCGACGATAATCCACACGCACTGAAAAACAAAAAAATAATCAAATATTGCCTCCAACATGCGTGTATTGGCGTTCCTTTCATATTTTTAAACATATAATTTACCATCAGTTTCCTATCGATACAACAGTTAACAGTACCTAAGTTGTTTATATACTTTGTTATATTATACATACAAAGATCTTTCACTATCCAGGCCGCAAGTATGTCGACCTATTAGATACATACTTAAACAAGATAATAATTGGATAATTCATAATTTAAACGTAAGCAAAGTTTAAATAATTAAACGCAAGCAAAGCTTAAAAAACCTGACTTCAGCGCTTTAATGTATTACAGATTTAATGTATTAAACACGCATTATTGACTATAACTAAAATCTAGAGATCAGATCTTGATTAAATTTATACCAGCATTCAAATAAAAAAATAATCATCAAAATTAAAAAAAAAAATAAATTGGCTTACGTGGAGAGAAGTTATGAGGTAACACAAATAAAAAAAAAAAAAAAAATACATTCGTTTTGAGTACCTCCTCCTTTTTTGGGAAGTCGGCAAAAAACCGACTTCACCGATTATACTTTGGCTTGATTGATTTTGATAAAATGTTTGTGGGACCACCTCTGAAGTATCATCTACCAAGCAAAAAATAATTTTGAGAATCAGCCCATAATGGGGGAGAAATCGGTGAACATACATAAAAAAATGCATACAGTCGAACATACAACCTCCTTTTTTGAAGTCGGTTAAAAAGTTTCTATAATAATAATCGAGTGTCTTTTTTAAATAATAATTTAGGATTCACTTATTAACATGTTCTTTACTTCAAATGGCGCTGTATTTTATTAAATGCATATATATTTTGCACATTACTAAAAAAAAAATTGTGAGAAAATAAAATTGACAACGATTTTCAACCGTTAAATCTGTAATATTTTTATCATGGAAAAAAAATAGTAGATGTGGGTATTTCTGAACCATTATTGAACGATAACCGCTTCTCACAACGAAATTTAGTTAGATCTACCCTCATATTTTGAGTTTTCCTAAAATATGTTCTTGTGGCTAGCTCAATCGGTCATTTCACATCCAGTCACTTGCTGGATCACAAGTGATTTAGTTTTAGTTAATTATAAATGTTCAACGGCTTTTCTTTATAATAAGCCGCCAATTCTTCAAACAATTAATGGTTCTTGGAGTGATAACTTAGACTACGATGTTACTTTCTGGGTAAGTTTTGAAATCTTTTCTCCGTTTATATGATCTTGTACCGTAACCTGTTTCTTTTTTGGAGATTTATCTATTTATTAATAAGCTTTAAAGCATTTTATAGTCGTGTAATCTATTTCTAATAAAATGATCCCCGGACATTATTTGGAAACCTTTATTGATGAGCTTCTGATATTTTCCCACCATAATCGCTGACGGTGATTGCTATCGTCGATTTCGTAATAATAATTGCTCGAAAACTGTTTAAAACCGTATACGTTTACCTCATTTGCTAATTGATTAGCATTTATAATATTCGAAGATGATCAAACATATTTTAAACAAAATGTCGCCGTGAGAAATTACCCGAACTCTGAGCGATCAGCTGATCCGCCAAATAAAGTACATGAATGATTAAATGAAACAGTAATTGTATTTTAGTTAAGATTATTATGAAAATCGTGAAATTTAATATGTTGATATGTGTGAAGGTGACATTTTTATAACGTTTTAGTAGGTCATGAAATGGAGTAAAAAACCGTTGATTTTTCCCGCCACCGGCTGATTGTTTGTTGTATTGTTCTACTTGGGTGTATTCAAATATTTATGTTACTCGATTTCCTGTACTAAAATCTTACAATTGACATTGTTTTACCCTTTATTTGCCGTAAGGCTTTCATTACGCGAACTCGGAGCGAGCAGCTGATCCTCCAAATAAAGTACATGAATGATTAAATTAAACAATAATCGACTTTTGGCTAAGACTATTATAAAACTGTGAAATTTAATATGTTGATTTGTGTAGGTGCTATTTTTATAACGTTTTAGTCACGCATTAAATGACGTAAAAACCGTTAGATATTCCACGCTACCGACTGATTGTTTGTTGTACTGCCCTACTTGGGTGTATGTATTGCAAATAACTAAGTTATTTTACCCATTATTTTGAAGTGAAATCGCAAAGAATCATATCCTACTTCCTACTAATATTATAAATCCGAAAGTTTGTGTGCAAGTGTGTAAGTATGTTTGTTCCCTCTTCACGCTTTAACGGCTGAACGGATTTGGATGAAATTTGCAATGTATATAGATTATACCTAGGATTAACACATAGGCTACTTTTTAACTTGATGATAGCGGACGAAGCCGCGGGGCACAGCTAGTTTACTATAACACAAAGCCGTTGATAAAGAATATTAAACTAAATCTTTGTTTTCTAGATTAATCATACCCGTCAATACATTTGTCGTTGACTTTAATAGGATTTTATTTGAAACTAAGCCTGAGTTGAATAACAATATCACCTGATGGAAAGCGACGATGCGGTCGATGATGCACCACACTTTCTCAGTAAATACCTATTCCCTTTTCTTGAACAACCCCATATTATACTTTTCGGGAAGTATAGTAGACGGCAGGGCTTTCCATTCTTTTGCAATTCTTGTAATTAAAGTGAAAGCGAAACGCTTTGTGCGAATGATAAACATTAAAAAGCAGATACGACAATATGAACGTTTTATGGCCGTTTGTGATATTTCGTTCCAGTTTCACGAGACTAAGCCCGAACCAATAATGTTCCGTTCGTTGATTATTAACGGTAACACTTTACAGTTCTGAAGTAGCTTCTCCGTATCCATGGTTGAGACAGTTGGTGGACTCGAATTCCTTTGAATTTTTGTATTTGACGCAATATTTAAGGCTTTGAGTATTACAATGTAACCGCAGATTCAAAAGGGTTTTTTGCTCATAATTAAGTAAGCATTTAACAGCTTTCACAATTTTTAAAAAATTATGTTGCAACCTAACGACATGACGATGAAGATGAACATACCTATTTACTCTGGACTCCTTTCAGTGCTGTATTCGTATATTTATTTATTGATGTTGATTAAAGAGTATCTGTATTTATTTATGTAATATAAAATATTGGGCGGTATGTTGTTTTAAGTTAAACAGATGAACTTACTTAGGTACACAATTACACATAATCATAAACGCTTTCACACTCACAGCCCCACACTAAGTTCAATGACTTGTGTCGTTGTTGCCGGAAACATTCACATCACACACACAATCACAACCAGAACCACATTTTTTTCTTAAAGGGAGAAAACTTGTGTTCCCGCCGGGAATCGAACCCGATACCCCTGATTAGAAGGCGAAAGCTCACTCAACTTGGCCAACGGGCAGAAACATAATAAAAAAATATAAATAAAGAGAATAATAATAAATGTGTTCACAGACCCACACTAAGTTCGATGACTTTTATCGTGGGTGCCGGAAACATTCACATAACACATACAATTGGTACCAGAAAGACAAATTTCCCTTGGGGAGAAAACTTCTTCTACCGGGAATCTAACCCGATACAACTGTTTAGAAGGCGGCGCGCACCTAACTAAGCTAACGGGCAGTTCAAATTCAAATATAACATTCTTTTGGAATATTTTCATTTAGTACAAAGATTTGTACAATTCCTGCCTCTTACTTTAGTCACAGTAACTGTGTTGCAAGAGGCAGTGTCTATTCATCAAAGTATATTAAATAACCTTCGCTTGTTTCAGGGCTTTTAAGCGCATGGATGGTGAGGATGTTTTCGGACGAAAGATAAGCACGCGTTTCGCGCGCAACTCTGTCCAACCGGCGTATTCTAGTGATGAGGGGTACAGCACCGCGCCGGCTTTGCAACACCCGCCTCCCCCTGCCTTCCCACCCGCCTTCACACCCGCTGCACACCAGGTATGTAGGATACGCAGGCGTACTCAACTTTACGCAACTCGGTTCTGATTTTGAGGGAATTCAAAGTGGTTTTCAACCTTGTGCGACTGAAGTGACTTTGTCACATTTGTCACATCTGTCAAATGTTTGCAACATTTGACAGATGTGTAGTCTGTCAGACCGATTGAATAGATTGTATTACTGACTTAATAAATGAAATTACATTTTTTTATTAATATATAATTTGAGAGCAATTTTTGCTAATAAAACTATATCTGGGCTTTTTTAATGTGAGTATTTTTAGACAGTTTTTTTATGAAATCTGTTTCATTGTTGAAATCTTTATTTTGTGATTTTTTTAATGATAAATCAATTAGTCACAAATCAGTCTCAACTGTTCTGTGAGACATCAGTAGCTAATAGCGCCAAACATGTCCATGACGCGGTCGTCGCGCGTTTGACCGTCCTCAAGTCGCGAGTGCATAAGTATCTTCTAGGCAAGCTTGCTCCATCAGGTGAGATGGTGGTCAAAAGTTTGCCTCGGTTGAATAAAAAAAAATTATCAAACTATTTTAGGAAGGTTCTGAGGAAAGACGTTACGATCTGCCAACGCTTTTTTGTTCTGTGGGATCTGAGAGACTACCGCCTCAGTCGCAGAAGGTTAAACATAGACTATAGTTATAGCTAGAGCTATATATTTATGCTGGTGTTGTTGGTAGGAGTTTCCCGAGCCGTCCCCGGCGGATAAATCGCTGGCGCACGATTGGGCGATGGCACTGCAACAGCTGCCCGCTCCCACGCCGCCGCCGCTCGACTTCTGCCCGCCGCCTGCGCCCAAACCGCGCAAGATCAGGGGCACCCATGGTCAGTACTAAAGTGTAACCTAAACTCAAGCAAAGCTTAAAAAACCGACTCCATCACTGTCTCTTTAGAACCCTTGATCAGATGAAATGAATTAATTACGCATTATTGGGAATAACTGAAAAACTCTACCAGTCTGATCTTGATCAAATTTACATTGGACCACATGGGAAGCATTAACATCAACTTGAAGATATGATTTGGAAAAAAAATACAGTCGAATTGAGTACCTCCTCATTTTTTTGTGAAGTCTGTAGAATAATACAAAATCAACGACATTTTTTTCACTTATGCGACAAACAAAAACAATCAAAAGAAAGGAGTTAAAGTCTAGTAATAGTCAAAACATGCACTAGTAAAGTGGTACGAACTTTTCTAGAAGTTATGTTAATTAGGATGTAGTTAAAATATTAGGAGGATATAGTTTATATATTAGGAGTTTTGGAAAAAAATACGAAATCAACAATGAGCTTTTTAAGCTATTGCATAGCTTCTATCGCGGGCCTTGAACGTGGAGACCGAATCCAGAAATTCAGTAACGAAAATAACCTAACACCCCCCACTCCGACCGGCGCAGCGGTGATACTTTTAAGTTTTGCCATCTATCGATGAATAGCAGAACTTTTAATGACTTTTTTGAAATATCACGCTTGTCTCTTTAGTTCAGCAACTCGCCTCTAGGTGGCAGGAAAAAAAAATCTGCATAAATAAAATAAAAAAATAATTATAATTGCATAAGTTGATAAAAAATGCGATGCAATGACTTTACCGCGGCAGTCCCCGAGTGCCACACGTCTTTTTTTTGTTTTCGCGTCGAATCAATATTTTTCTTTTGATCTTGGCTTCGCAATCTTGTGCATTTAGCCAGTGTCAAATGTTAAAGTGTATTATACTAATATTATAAATGCGAAAGTTTGTGTGTGTGAATGTTTGCTACCACGTATCTCCGTAAAGAATGAACCGATTTTGATGAAATATCGATATCGATAAATATTTATAGGCTACTTTTTAACTTCATTAACGCGGGCGAAGCCGCGGGTCAAGGCTGGTTACGTAGTAAAAGTTCTAGTCAAAGTCAAGTAAACAGGTCAAGGTCTGGTCATAGTCAAGTCATACCCTAATAAAGTGGTAGAAACTTTACTAGAACTTATATTTGATTGTTTCCTCGCAGGCTCTGTAAACTTAGATCAATCAGGGTGCTCGTCAAGCAACAGCGGCGACGATAGTCGTCACCGCGCCGCCTCGCCGTGGAACTCGTCGGCGAGCTTTAGCGAGCAGAGCGAGGGCGAGGAGTCCGCTGAACTCACCGTCGCCAACCTGCCTCCCCACGAGCCCGCTGTGCTACAGGTCAGTAAATCACCTCTTCTCAAACCGCGGGTGCCGCAAAAACAGACCTTAGTTTTGGCACTAGAATAAAAGTTTTCTTTTGTCTGTAAATTTGTGAATCTGTCAATTAGAGTAATTTTATGAGTGCCTTTTTGGGCCCATGTGGTTTTAACAATTTTGGTATTGTATTTGATTACTTACTAGTTTTTGGTTTTTGGGCATTTTTTAAAGATCGCCTGACTAGCTATTAGCTACTATTGTATCAGCGCTGTCGCAGTTTAGTATCTTTAATATGAATTATGTTTCGTTAACTAAAGGATATACTGGCTGCTATTATAGAGAGCTAGATTCCATTCTAGGCATATCGCGCTTGCGGCCATCGATTGCATCATCACTTACCAGTGATATAGCATAGTCAAACTCAAGAAAATGTATCATATTCAACCTAGTATAATATTAAATCTGAAAATAATTCTGTGCCGTGTGTGTCTCCGTATCCATTCCATCCATGCATCGATTTTAATAAATTTTGGTATGTGGATAATTCAAATCATTGAGTAAACATGTATAATATAAAACATACAATAGTATTGACACTTAATTAATTCCCTAGGAGATGCTGACGAATCTGTTCACACAATACGTGCCAGTGGGACGCGTTTGCGTGTGGGCGGGCGGAGACGGCCCGCTCGGCTGCGTCACACTCCGCTCCGAATGGGACGCGCGGCTAGCCATAGCTCGCGTGCATAAGCGCCGGCTAGACCACCACTGGGCCGGCCGCCGGCTAGAGCTCTCCCTAGGCAGGCCATCTCCAGCGCCCAATCTAGACGTGCTGCGAGCGCGTCTCCGAGCCATCCTCCTCGATCAACAGAGCCACACTCTCCCGTTGCTACGCCTCCGCGACGCATACGCCAGCCGCCATTGTTGCTCGCTAACCACTTCCGATATAGCGAAAGTGAAGGATACAGTGATCATTCACGAGAGCCTCGGCCGGATGGTGCAGCTGGTCGACTTGACGCCCGTTTCGTGCATGGAGATGGAGGAGGCGCCGTGGAAGTGTCGGCTACATGCCACCTTGAATGCGGGGCAGGAGGATGGCGGCAGGATACTGCAGCCCGTGTTTCTGGAGGTCGCCGTTTTGGCGCACAACGCCAGTGTCTTGTTGGAGAATCATGGAGGGGTCTTGCCGTTGTTGAGGTGAGATTTGTTGTCATCTATCTGTTTTTGCTTTGTTGCTATTGCGCAGATAGTTGTGTAGTTCTAGAAACACCTTGAGCTCACATTGAAAGCTCGAGCTTTATCGGGCATATCTAATACCTTTAAACAAGCATTTCTTGTATATATATATATGTGTGTAATCAGGATCTCAGAAACGGCTCCAACGATTTTCATGAAATTTTGTAAGCAGATGGTTTCGGGGGCGATAAATCGATCTAGCTAGGTTAAAATTTTAGACAACGTCGTTTTATCCGTGTTTTCAGCTGAGCAAAGCTCGGTCATCCGGGTACTATATATTATAGGGCAGCTTTGAAATAGCGAGTACGCTTTGTTTCACTACTTGCTAACCGCGTTTTCCTTGGTTAGTTTTCTTCGGTTAGTTTGGATCAGAACAAAAATCTCGTAATGCGATAGGGCTTACCTTTACCCTTTTTTTTTTTTTTTGTGGAGGGAAAAATGCCTTGCACTTCCCTTCCTTCCCAGGGGCGAAGGAAGGGGGTATGTGGGGCTCGAACCCACTAAAAACCCACCCCCCCGTGAGCAGTCCCTTGCCGAGGTGGGGCAAGATAGGGTCGCGCTAGCAGTCACTATCTTGCCCCGGCGGTAGGCCCGAGTACAAACCGGGCCACTGCGCCCATGGAGGGGTGACCTTGCTCACCAAGGCCACCCCTCAGACTTGTGGGGCCGTGCAAGCCAGTGGAGAGCTTCCTGACTCTCCACCGGTGACCCCACAACAGAGGAGGAGAGAGGAGGCGTGCGAACTGCCTCCTCCTCCCCCCCATCCGTCTGCGACGGATCGGGTCAGAAAGGGGATCGACCTCTCTGGCCCGCTCCGCCGCCTCCTTCTGCGCCATCACCGCTTCGCAGAAGGAGACCACCGCCTGCCACAATCTCTCACTGCCGAGCATGGCGTCTACCACGCTCGGCAGGGAGAGATCACCGCCTATGATCGCTGAAAGCGTGTGCCGCTGCGGGCCCCATGCGGCACACACTTCCAGCGTGTGGGCTTACCTTTACCCTGACCAAACTAAATGTATTCTGAACTTTCTCACAGTAAGAAGATAATTTTATGATAAGGAAAGAGGTATATCGCCTTACACTGTGTTTGTTGTCAGTTTCGTGGAATGCTACGAGGCTACGTTCTCAAACCTGATGCCGGACGTGAGGCACGGCGTGGCTTTAGAACTGTTACTGCGCAGCGTGCCCGGGGTAGTGGTGCGCGACACTCCGTCCCGCCACCTCGCGTGGCGCTCCGAGGGCGCCGACTCGCCGCCCTCTAACGGCGCGCAGAGTGAGTCTACCAACTATCATTCGCGCGCGATGACAATGGGATGCGACCTTTTGGAACTAAGACGCGCGCTGTCCGCCGAACAGCCGTAGCGTCGTCAAACTCGCGTCGAACCTCGCATATGCTAGGGTAGAGTAATAAATCTAGTTATTAGGTAATTATATTGCTAAGAGAACTTTTTCACCAAGTGATGGGTTTCCTGAACAATGTAAAAAGTTAAATAATATACTCAAACACTATTATTAAACGAAACATTTTTGTGTATTTTCATAACCCTGTAAACGTAGAAATAACTTATTTATAATTAATATTCAGAATGTTTGCTAACGCTACTTGAGAAATGACATTTTAGATTTACTTCGACAACGTACCATCCCATTCTCATCGCTCGGATTATGTTACTGCACAGCGTGCCTGGGATAGTGGTGTACATGAACAACAAATGTAATGTTTGTAATGTTGCAGGTGAATGTTCCCGGTCCGGCAGCGACCGTCCCCGCACGGCGCCTGCGCTCGAGCCGATGCTGACTTTATTCGAACGCGAGCTCACCGACCTGCTCCGTACGGCGCCCCGCTGCTGCATTCCTTTCAGCAAGTGAGTGCTGTATTTACTTCTGTAGGCGCTGCTCTGGATTTCATACAAATATCTTGCGATTAGCGAAAATCACAGTCACAGCCACGAGAATGCTGTTGAAGGCTTGGGCCATCTTCAACATCCCCGAGGCGCCACAACAGTAGGGGACCACACCCCACTGCTGTCCTCCTCGGGCACGTTTGAATGGTGGTTCGAGCCCCAACTCCAACCCCCACATGCCCAAAGGACCCCTTTTAGTCGCCTCTCACAACAGACAGGGGACACCCAAGCAATATTCTGATGCCCTAGATACTGGGTTATGGCTTGTATATCTATACCTATATGTACCTAAAAATTTGAGGTGGCCTACTGTTTGTTCTCGCAGGCTGATCCCGGCGTTTCATCACCATTTCGGTCGGCAGTGCCGAGTCGCTGATTATGGGTTTACGAAACTGCCGGATTTGCTTTCCGCATTAAGCAATACTATTGTGGTAAGCATTCTAACACATCTATATATTCTAAACAGATCCTATTAACTTTATCTCTTACGATGATAACCAATTAGTTTACCGTTTGGCTTACTTAAAGTAATGTCCACAAATATGAAAAATATGTACTTGTCATTTCAAGGACATAGAGGTTTGTATTAATAACTGCTGCAAACATACAAAAGCTGCTTTTCCGTTTCTAAACAAAAAAAAAGGAATAATTTGCTACAGCAGTAATCAGTTACAACGACAAGATCATCGTCTAATGGTAGGCATTATAACATATCGCTGTAACCTCAACTATCACCTGCACAAGATGGACGTCATAGGTAGTCCTCTGTGTGGGATGCATGGAAAACGGGACCATAGAACATGTGTTATTTGCTAAGTGTGCTGTCACTGAAGAAATCATTCAATACTTAATATATCTAAATAGATATTTGAAGGTTTTGATAAACAATTCAAAAGTGATCTCGCTACTTTTTCGCTGTCGCGGCGATTCCCATAAAATTTTATTGTGTACAGGTATTGGGATCGGGCTCGTCCCGTGTGATCACTATATCACCAGCCGCACAAGCGCGTCGCTGGACCTCCGATCTAGTGAAGCTCGTCAAATCGCAGCCAGGCCGTTCCCTCTCCCCTGCCAACATACCTCATCTCTACCAGGAGGCATTTGGTCGCGCGTTCACCCCTGTCGACTACGGAGTGTGCACGGTCGCTGAGTTGATGGAACGGGTTTCTCCCCAAACGGTCACCATCTCAGCTGATGGAGTCATCGCTTTGCCTCGTCGACTGCCGACGCCTGAGGAACGCGCGCGCACTGTACAGTTCGCTATGCAGGTATGATTCTTTACCTTTATACATTGGGCTCGTGGAGCTGGTGGAACGGGTTTTACCCGATACGGGGACCGTTTCCATCTAGGCTAACAGAATCATCGCATCTCATCGCTAACCGACACCTGACTGACGAGGGTAATATAATGTACAGTTAGCTATGCAGGCACGTTCCTTATATTAAAGCCGGAGGTGATGGAACTGGTTTTACCTCAAGTCACCAGTTCAGCCGAAGACATTGCATTGCCGCGTCGCTTTTTGACGCCTGAAAAACGCGCCTGTATACTGTATACTAACTATACAGTGCGCCAAGCACGTATGTTCTTTTGCGTGATACATTAGGCTCGGCAAAACTTAGCAGGGGCGGTCGTCTGCTACCAGGTCGTTTTTGGAGGCGCGTAAACTCCCGGCGACTAAGGAGTGTGTAAATAGTGATCATAGGCTTTGATCTTATAAACACGAGCAAAGCGAGAAAAACAACTAAATTGCTGAGCGGCAAGGTACTGATTACGTTAAATGGAGAGTGTGCTTTTTTACATCGGTACCATATTAATTCCATGGGTGGGTGCGTACAAGTGTAAAGTATGGGGTGGTGTGTGCAGACGGTGGAGCTGCTGTGCTACACGGCGAACCTGCGCATGGAGTTCTCGCGGTTCGTGCCGGCGTACCACGCGCACTTCGGGCGGCAGCTGCGCGTCGCGCACTACGGCTGCGTGAAGCTCGTCGAGCTGTTCGAGCTCATACCGGAGGCCGTGGGCGTGTGCGGCGAGCCCAGCGGCGAGCGCGGCGTGCGGCTCACGGCGCGCGCCGCGCGGCCCGTCGTGGCGCGCCGCCTGCGCGCGCTCGGCGCCGCGCCGCTCGCCGCGCTGCCCGACCGCTACGCCGCGCAGTACGGCGCGCCGCCGCAGGTATGTACCAGTACTTTGCAGGGCTGATGGATTTTATCGGTCCGAGCCATTTGATGTTCTTTCTGTCACATCCACGATCCAATCACATCAAGAAAAGTTAACCGCCAGCTGCCGTCGGGTAAAGTTGTCCAATCGTTGACATCTGATGTGTGAACTGATGCTTGCTCGGCTTTAGTTCATTCGTCAACCTTAGCTGCAGCGAGGGTTTATTTATTAATTCGTTTTAATTTATACAATATTTTTAGACGTCATGATTGCATCTATTCATATCATACCTGTAACGTATGAAAATGTAGTACTCACCTGTGTATAAGCCCTAACCTAAAAGTTACCGTAGTTCGGGAACTATTAATAATCCAAAACAAAGTTTGCTTATTAAAACTTGTATATATTTCCCCAGCCCGAGATGCTAGACACGCATTCGCTGGAGCAGCTAATTTACGCTGCGGGTGGGAGCGTAGAAAACGGCGCGGTCGTGCCGCCGGGCGCCGCGTGGCGTTGGGCTAACGCGTGCCTCTGCGCATGCGCGGCTCTATGCAACGACCGCAGTGTCGCGCGCGGATCTACGCTGGATTACTTCTGGTCGGCGTACCGACGCATCGGCGGTGCGTCGCCGGAGGTCTCGCGGCTGGTGGCCGCCGGCGTGCTGTGTGTAGAGGACGGCCGGGTGATGCTCGCGGCTCCGTGGCGCACAGTGTGGAGGCTCGCTCATATACTCGCGGAGAAGGCGCCGCTCGCGCCTAATGATCTACTCGCTGAGTACTCGGCGAGATACGAGCCCGTCTTCCCGGGAGCTGAGTCGGGTTAGTGCATTTTGTTTTTGAGTTTGAGCATACTATTTTTATTATATATGTTTTGACTTTTTTTTGTGATATAACATTTTCGGGCTAAGGCTATATAATATTTTCTCAAAAAGAATAAATTCACTTGCATATAAACACTTTACTGGGCTTACATACAATATAAGTAAATATAATATACATTTACAATGTAGGTAAATCAGTACTATATCTGAATACTAGGTAATACAATAAAATTACGGCTGTTGCTTTTGCAATTTGCGGAAATCTAGCGGAAAGTGCACCCGTGCGAATCCGGGATGGATCGCTTCTAATATTTATTTTATAAGTAAGATATTTAGTTCATTAAATTAGTCCTATATAAAGTAAAAGAGCCATGGTCCAGTCATATTCAAGTCTTGTCCTTATGAACGGTAGAAAATGTATTTTGGAGTGAAAAACAATCAGGTTGTGCAAATTCTATTATTTGCTTACACTCGTACACTATCACAAACTAATAAATAATAATAATAAACCATTGTTACACATTAACACTCGAAGAATCGCAAGTTTTAGAAAATATTACTCATCGACAACGCCGTTTTTCTCATTCACGGCAAATTTTGCTTTTTATTTAGAGCTCTTGCAGAGTATGATTTATGACCATCTCAAATGAAAATCAATGTATTCATTTGTATTGGCCGAAGACGTATTAATAATTGAAAGTACGTATCGTTCGTTAGGTTTGTCTGGCATCAGCGAGGTGATCCACCAGTTCGGCGAGATATTCGTGGAGGCGGGCGGGCGGTACGCTCTGAGCGCCGGCGTGGTGGTGCCGCGGGTCCGCGACGCGCCCGCTCACAGCGAGGACTACTCCGCGCACGACACGCCGCCCGGACACAAGGTAAGCACGCACACGCACACGGAATTATAACGGACACATACACGGAACTACACATATACACACAACAATACACATAACCACACTTACACGGAACTATAACGCACGCACACTTACACAGAACTATAACGCACGCACACTTGCACGGAACTATAACGGACACGCCGCCCGGACACAAGGCTAGCACGCACGCACACACCGAACTATAACGCACACATACACAGAACTATACAAATAACCACACATACACGGAACTACACACATAACCACTTACACGGAACTATAACGGACACGCCGCCCGGACGCAAAGTGGGCATGCACACGCACACGGAACTATACACATAATCACCCTTACGCGGAACTACACACATAACCACACATACACGGAACTATAAAGGACACGCTGCCCGGACACAAAGTGGGCACGCACACGCACACATTCACGGAACTACACACATAACCACACATACACGGAACTACACACATAACCACACATACACGGAACTATGCACATAACCACACTTACACGGAACTATAACCACACTTACACGGAACTATAACGCACACTTACACGGAACTATAACTCACACTACACGGACAACGCACTCTTACACGGAACTATAATGCACACTTACACGGAACTATTATGATTTTAATTGTAAACACGCTAAACCTAGAATAACTGGCTGTCAATAATAACTGTCGGACCCACTTACTCGGACGAGCTTGTTACTTTAATTTTATCCATTACAGGGTTCTCGTGTGTTCGAATCTCCAAAGCACAACATCTGGTGCTCTCCACCAGCCAGCGCCTTGCCAGCACCTTGCGCATTGCTCTCTCAAGAAAAACGTAAGAATTTTCATCCCGACTTACCTTTATAGGCTTATCACTTTCAAAGAAATAATATTTGCACCATACTAACTGGGAAAGTATTGTATTGTAAAGTCTATATGCTCGATATGCAAACACGGAGAAAACAATTTGGAACTGCTGGACTACTAAAGTATTAGACACATATTTTTAGTCACAATATAAGCTAGTTCTTATCAAATAATTGTGTGAATGTAATGGTTGTCAATAGCACTAGAATGCTAGTAACGTAACGCGACATTTAGCTCAGCAAAGCAGAGAGCAAAACCGCGTTTTATTCCCTTATGAGAATATAGTTTTTGTACAAATGTAGAGCTAAGTCAGTTGTTATTTATTGTGTTGAATCCAGAGCAACCGTAGGATTCCAAAATGTAATCCTGAGATTAGCGAGTGAGAGATGACAAGGCACCATCAGTATAAAATGAGGCGAGGGTTTCATAGCTTCCAGTCCGCACAAAGAAAGGGTATCATTAGTAAGTCTGTTAAAGTTTATTCTATAACCTGAGGTCATTTTGCAGGTCGCACTCGTCTTGCCGCGCAGTTCGACGCTTCGTAACTATCCCACTTGTGCCACAAAGATGCATTCCTTGGTGTACTGAGAGGTAAATATTGATGTGCAGTTGTCGTAAGCCGACCAAAGCCACCAAATATTTTAAGAACTCAGGGTCGCAACGAATTTTAACAACTAGACTAAAAAGTGTCCTAAACATTGTGATGTATGTAACAATAATGTTTTAGATCGTGTATATTTTTTGTGTGTTTATTTAGGTTAAGATAATCTATTCGAGCATTCGTAAAATGTTATTGTGTGCAAAACCAAAATTGAATGTTTCATGTCGGAACTAAGAATAATATTTTAAAGGTTATTATTAGATTATTAAGCTTTTTCAACTTATTAAACTTTCTCGAACTAAACTCAAATTGTTTGATTCTTTCGAGACTGATTGGCGCACATATAAAATAATGTTGTTTGATGAACCTAGTTACTAACAATGTTTCGATCGAGAGAACGAAACTTCTAGTTTGGTCAAAATAATATCTTGATAAAAATGTGCGTAATTAAGTCTCGTTATAAACAAACATAAATTAGAATCTTTTTGTTTATAGTCAATACTTGACAAGATATTTGTTTAGTTTATAGTATACATGTATTTTTATTTGTCTTAGACTTTTTTGCAAATACTTGGTTAGAATTTATGAAATGAAAATCACAATCTAATCAGTCTGTATTTTATTTTACCTTTTGACTTTTTTTATGTATTTTATTCTTAGGTTTAACTTGTAATGAAGGACTGAAACGAACGTCAGAATGTCAATGTAAATCTAAGAATGGTATTTATATAATATCTACGAATCTGAACCGTCTCTTTGGTATGTTATTTATCAAATCAATTGGTAGGTAAATTATTATACATTCTTAGAATGGCTAACGATAAGACATACATATCATATCACGGTTTGAGCTCAAAGTTGTGTTAGGAATAGTATATAAGGTTAAAAGTACTACGTAAATTACGTCACGATAGTACCTCTAACATTTTTCGAATGCCAACATAAAGTACAATAAATACGTTGATTTATGTCAAGAATTTTATCCTTTGATATGTGATCTCATTTTGTAATGCATGGATTATGGCCCTATCTATTTTTAATTGAAAGTTTATTATCTGATGTTGTTGTACAGATGTATGGATTTCTCAATCGTCGAGTTTTCACTTTGGAATTTATGTATTTTATATAACGTTTACATTCTCCAAATGATCTATTTCTTGAGAGCCGGGTTTTATAAACAAATTGTTATGACTGGCTTTTAAATTATAGTAACTGAAGATAAAATATTATGTCAATTATCGACGTTCAAATATTTTGTTATTGTTGAATGTAAATGCGCCAAATTGTTTGACGGAATGTAAGTGTGCCTTTCGTGCAATGAGTTACTGTTATCACAAGTTCTGCATCGATGTATAGACAGTTCGCTTAAATTGCCCTATTTACGTATGTTTATGTCTAATTAGAGTTAGAATACTTTGTTTTAAGGGTAAGACTGCATAACATTGGCTCGTCGAGAATATGTTTAAAAGACGGCCGATATTTTTTAACTATGATGACTAATCGATCCGATCGCCAACCTAAGTCTGCAAAGTAAAATTGAGGCACAACATCGTTACAATTTTATTTATTTAGTGTTTAATTTTAAAATAAGGAACTAGATTGTAATTTAAATATAAACATTACGTAAATACTGGGCATGGTATCTATGTTATTGTGATGCTTGCCAACGACTGCCGTTGTTATTAAAATCCAGTAAAGAATATGTAATGATATAAAACGTGCTGCTCGTATTCAATAATAAAATCGTTGTAAATAACTTAAAAATATTTGGTAAATAAACGTTTACCTAAATAAATAGTCTCCTTGTGATTAAATTACCCACCAGAAACTGTATATACTTCGATTAGGAACTTCAAATGCTTTAAAATAAAAATGATTATTCGCATTTATGTATTTATATATATATATTATTTACACATAAAATTGTAAGCTGGCCTTTGCATATTTTATGTAGCTTATTGTGTAATTTGCAATATTTACATATTATTTAAACACTGCCAGTCAGCATTTTGTAAAATAATACATTATATTTGCGATCATATAGAATGTAGATTATATGCTGTTATTTCCCTTTATAGTTTTATCTTTTGACCACTTAAATCCCTAATTTTGAATTTAACAGTTCGAAATTACTATAAACAATGTCCACTGAATGTAATGATAGTTAAGATTTTAAAATTTGATTCTTAAGACTGTAGCAGATACATTTAAGTAATGTTTAAGTTATTTTACTTATATGTGACCAATAAAAAGTTTATAAATGTAAGGTAGAAGTAAGTCCCAACAATTTAAAGTACAGTAAGTGAAGATGTATAAAGATTAGTATTATTTTTTTCTACATCTTCGTAATTCTGTGATCAATTATTTCTTGTTGTAATTCTTTCAATCAATGTATGTATGGAAGTAGTATCTTGTCAGTATTTGCATGAAAAATGAATATAGTGTTCGAAAATAAATGTTATATTTTGAATAACTTCCGTGTTCTTATTTTATGACCACATTAATAAAAAAAATTGCTAGCTCTCCCCTAAGATATACAAAATAACTACTTGTGTAATCCTACTATAATTAATATTATAAATCCGAAAGTTTGTGTGTAAGTATGTTTGTTCTTTATTCACGCTTTATTGACTGAACGGATTTGGATAAAATTTGGTATGTACATAGTTTATACTTAGGATTAAATCAGGTTACTTTTAGACTTGATAATAGCGGGCGAGTATATAATAAAATGCTGTTTTGTTTGGGTGTGCAATAAGAAATCAAACACCGCAAATCTTCTAAAAGATGTGTAACATCCTTCAGTCGAAATATTACAAATTCTATATTTCATAATATAAGACTTAATCACAAGTCGAAAGTCAAGTAATCCAGTCAAGTCATGCCCTAGTAAAGTGGTAGAAACTTTACTTTTCCGCGGTAGTTTTCGTCGTGGTGCCTGTCGCCCCCGCGCTTGGTCAGTGTCATTTGTCAGCTGTCAAAATCAAAATCGTTTATTCACATGGGCCCCAAAGAGGCACTCATGAAAGTTAATGAATCTATTGCCAGATTCGGAAAATTACAGCCATCTCGAGAAGAACCTGGCAAGAAACTCGGCGGCGCATTTTTTTTCATTCATTTATTTTAAAAAACATTCTTAATTTCTAATACATAATTTTCTTAACCTAGGTATTATTATGGTAGTCGCTAGAAAGAGCCTGTGCAGTTTGCCTCCATGCATCCTTGTCATTAATATAGTCTGTAGTCTTATAAATAAGCTTTCTTAATTAATGCCCGTTTTATTACAGATTTGAACTTTCCCAGTGGTAATTCAGTTACGATTTTAGGAATTCTATAGTAAAATCTAACCCCATTTGCCATAAAAGATTTATTCGTTTTGCTTAATCTAAATGCGCGCACTGTAATTTTATGCTTATATCTAGTATTAAGATTGTGTGCGTCGCTTCTTAATTTATATATACTAATATTTTTGCGAACATGCATAATATTTTCAAAGATGTAAAGCGAAGGCATGGTAAGTATGCCTGTTTCTTTAAAGAATTCCCTGAGAGATTCGCGTGGACCCATATCATATATTGCACGAACCGCTCTCTTTTGTAGAATAAAAATAGTTTCAAAATCGGCAGCAGATCCCCATAGCAAGATTCCGTAACTCATCAAACTACGAAAATATGCAAAGTAAACCAGCCTTGCCGTCGCTACATCAGTCAGTCTAATTTTACGGATCGCAAAAGCAGCGGAACTCAAGCGACCTGCAAGCACATCAATATGAGGACCCCACTGCAGTTTTGAGTCCATAGTCAGACCTAAGAAAACAGTTTTCTTTACAAGATCTAATTTGTTGTTTTCAAGTGTTGCATTTGCATCTACCAAAGGAACATTAGGAAGGGAAAACTTGATACACTTGGTTTTGCTAGCATTTAACAATAGGTTATTAGCAGCAAACCATTTCGAGACTAGATCTAATTCATAATTTACTTCATTTAATTCTACGTCTTTCCTATTTGTTTTAAAAATAAGTGACGTGTCATCAGCAAACAAGACAATATCTAATGCTAGCGAAGTTGTCATATAAGGTAAATCATTAATATACACTAAAAATAGGAAGGGTCCCAAAATTGAACCTTGAGGCACGCCAATTTTAACTGTAGACCCGTCAGATGATTACCACCATCACCATTAGACCCATTAACGCCTACTTTTTGTCACGAGACGGACGAAGTTGTAGATTGGGTTGTGCGATTGTTGCGAACGAATTTTGGATTGTTGGAACGTAGCCTTTGTTATCACTTGTCACTCTTGTCAATTAGCATTGCTTGTCAATCAGCAAGTGCAAAAGCCAAGAGCAAGTTAAGCTCACGAAAGAATTTGCTTTGCATTTTGCAAATCATAGCGAATAGTGAAATAAAAACAAATCTTACATGTGTAATTTTATGTTTTTCATAAACAACACGAATATCATTATACGGTGCTGTAAACTGGTCCTACCATTCGTTAAAATAGATTCGTGACTTTATTCTGAAAATCGTCCCGCAACCGCTAATCATCAGGATCGATACTAACGGTAAATGTAACAGTGGTTTAATACTACTTTAAACCGCCAGATATTGTTTGTATATGTATAATTCTTAAAACGAACCTACTGCCTTTCGATTTGGAAATTTGTAGGTGTTTTGTAATAAATCTGTGTAATATATTAACATGTTGACCTTTAGAAAATAAACATTCTTTGTTAAAATTCATAAGTTTGAAAAATGTTCCCATTTGCAGATGGTAAGCCCGCGCGAGTGATTCCCGGCTTCGTCTTAACATCTCCGCAGGTGTTTAAAACAAGCCAAATGGTGAGTGTCACTCTCATAATATTCTTTTTACATATTATTATATATATATATATTGGAGCTCTTTGATAGAGAAAAATATTTTAAAGACATGCCGTAATTAGCCTTAGACATATAATTGGTATAAATTTTATTTATTTAGTTAACTGCTAATATAGAGTCTAATAATTTACAAAATATATTAGAAAACAATCTCAACATTAAAGGATCTGCTGTGAGTCGAAATCAGTTTGATAAAACTGTTATATTGTTGCAGCTCCCGATTGCAGTCCAAGTTACACTTTTATCAACTACTAACTTCATACATTCTCGGCATTATGAAGCAGCTGGCAGCATGGTATGTATACATTTTAGGGCTTTCATCATAATGGGTGCAAACAGGATCTTATTACTAAACCTAACTTGTCCTAATCTTTAAAGAGCTCTATCTGTTTAACAATGAAAGGTAGCTCTTAAATATCATGGAATATTTGTTATTATGACAGGAATCGTAACTAATATTATAAGAAATAATAAAAGGTAAAAATATAAGAGGCAAGTTCCTCATTAAAAATCATCTTTTTTCTAAATCGCTATCTCTCATCACTTGCTGAAAGTTTGAGTTGAACCCGGGCATAGAAGGTTAAAAGGATAAGAGTGCCCAATATTTCATAAGTATCGCATTTTTATTATAATTACTTAGTTTTATATGGTGTGCAAAAAATTGTATTGTACCTATTATGGTTCAACAGCATTAAGCATCAAGGGTTGAAAAACCAAGGCATAGATGAGAGAGTGAAAAAATGGGTCACAACCATGCTCGCTAATAGAGCTACATGCTGCCTCATGACAAGAGGCTGCCCACAAGGAGTGGTGGGTAGTAGTGGTTAATGAACTTGTCACAGTACTAAATAACGATGGCGTTATCACTATAGGATATGCAGATAACTTAACAATAATGATTATTCGAGGTGACCCTCTGCGGGAAGATGCAGAGAGTGCTTCGGGTGGTTAAGAGATGGTGTGAAAAACAGTCTAACGGTATTAAGACAAAAGACAGAAATAGTACTATTTACTAGAAAAACAACTAAACTAACACAGCTAAAACTACCATCACTGTTTGATACAAAACTATCCCTTAGCAAGGAAGTAACTAGACAGCAAACTTTTGTGGGAAAAACACATAGATCATATAACCACAAAAGCAATAAACATTCTATGACAAAGCACCAGAGCCATTGGAAAAGACTGGGGCTCAAAGCCAAAACTATGTCGCTGGCTATACACCGTCATAGTGCGACCAGTTCCCACATATGGCTGTGTAGTATGGTGGCCATGCACAAACTTAGTGGCAACATACACTAAGTTACAACAAATACAAAGACTAGCATGCCTTCACAGTGAATGCGTGAAATTGACTCCATCAGCAGTGCTAGATGTCATTCTGGATTTATCTCCTCTGCATATACAACAAGAAGCGATGGCATCCGTTCAGGAAGACGGGTCGGGTACAGATGCGCTAATGAAGATGACAGGATGAGTGACACAGTTATAACATCGCATCGGGTAGCCAAGATCGGAGAGCAGCGGGATCCGAGACACGGTTCTCCGCTGGCCGACCGCAGATAGTTGGGGGCCCAAGTAATGAGCTAGCCACTCATGAAAGGCTGCCCCGCCATCTAGCGAAAAATCCCAGGAGTGCGCCATCGTGCCGGTTGTCGACCGGATGCGAGGACCCGATGGACACTCCCGTGGGGGCTCGGGCGTCCCCGCGGTCTCCGGTTTTGATTTCCCACTGATGGGCCGTTTGATACTGTATGTCACTGAGTCAGTAATTAGCGCTTTGTCCCACTTCCGTCTTCTTACCTTCACTCCCCCCCAAAAATGAAAGTTAAAAAGAACAGTAAGGCATTTAAACAACGGAAGCACGTCCTCGCTCTTCATGTGCACCTTTGTAATATAAGAGGTTTGCACAGCAACATCAACCCGGTCCACCACCATCTTGAAACCGCAAAACCTCACCTACTGTTCCTTACGGAGACGCAGATCAGATGTCCAGCTGACGCGGCGTATCTTGCTTACCCGGGCTATAACCTTGAACATAAGTTCAAGCAGCGCTCGGGAGTTTGCATGTACGCTCGTGATGACATCTGCTATCGGCGTCTCCGTAATCTTGAAGACCCCAGCCTCTCAACTATCTGGGTTCTGGTGGATACAGGCATGGAGAAAATTCTCTATGCCTGTGTTTACCGTGCGCACTCTGGAGACGTGGAGACAAATAGGCTCATGACACACCTCAGTGAGGCGGCCGACGTGGCACATCAGAGGTATCCTTCTGCTGAATTAGTGGTTCTGGGGGATTTCAATGCTCACCATCAGGAGTGGCTATTCCCATACCAGAACACTGACCATGCTGGGAGAGAGATGCGTAAGTTAGCTTTGACGCTCAACCTCACCCAACTGGTCCAAGAGGCAACGAGGATACCGGATGTTGATGGCCACACAGCCAATTGCTTAGACCTTCTGCTGACAACAGACCCAGACCGCTATTCTGTGTCGGTTTCATCACCGCTTGGTAGCTCCGACCACTGTCTGGTGAAATCTGTGTCTGTCCATTCTCCGCCTGTTCTCAGCCCAAAAGGCACTCGGCGGGTTTGGAGATACAAGTCAGCAGATTGGGATGAGATGCGTTCCTTTTATGCATCTTATCCTTGGCGGCAAGTTTGCTTCTCTTCGAGCGATCCCTCTGCTTGCGCGAATGCTGTGGTAGATGTGATGCGTTTAGGCATGGAGTATTTCATTCCATTCTCTGACGCACCTCTATCCAGTAAAGCTCGCCCCTGGTTTGGGGCCGAATGTGGACACGCGGAAGCGTTAAAACATGAAGCCTACACCGCTTGGGCTGAAGCTCGAATTCGCAAGGCTAGGAATATACGTGAAAAGAAGAGAGCCTTTAACAAAGCTGCCAAGTCTTGCAAGAAGGTTCTTAAGAAGGCACGCTTTGACCATATTAGCCGGATTGGGGCCAAACTTGCTTCGTATCCCTCAGGGAGTAAAGCGTTTTGGTCCCTGGCTAAGTCGGTTGAAGCGAACTTCTGCCGTTCCTCACTGCCTCCAATGCTGAAGCCTGATGGGACACTGGCTCACACCGCTGAAGAGAAAGCTAATTTGTTTGCTTCACTCTTTGCGGAATCTTCACATCTAGATGCTGGTAGCGCTGTACCTCCGAGTTTACCTGTCTGCGAGTCGACCATGACGGAAATCCGCATTCGACAGGTCGATGTACGTAAAGCGCTGCGCAATCTGGATGTGAACAAGGCCTGTGGCCCTGATGGCATACCAGCCATAGTTCTGAGGACATGTGCGCCTGAATTGTCTCCGATACTGACACGCCTCTTTCGCCTCTCTATGGAGACTGGTCAAGTGCCGAAAGCATGGAAGTCCGCCAACGTGCAGCCTGTGCCCAAAAAAGGAAGTCGCGCCGACCCTGTCAACTACAGGCCGATCTCAGTCACGTCCGTTCTCTGTAAGACAAAGGAACGTGTACTGAACAAGAAACTCCTAGGCTATCTAGAAGCAAATGACCTTCTGAGTGACCGGCAATATGGGTTTCGCCAGAACCGGTCAACAGGAGACCTTCTAGCATATGCCACTCACATATGGAGTGAGGCCTTGGAAAAACACGGCGAAGCGATTGCGGTATCGCTTGATATTTCCAAGGCCTTTGACAGGGTATGGCACGATAGCCTTATTGGCAAGCTTCCAGCTTATGGTTTACCTCCCGGTTTATGTGCTTGGATCTCGGACTTCTTGAGGGAACGATCGATTCGAGTTGTCGTTGACGGCTGCTCGTCCGATCTAATGGCAATTAATGCCGGGGTACCTCAAGGGTCAGTTCTTTCGGCAACTTTGTTTTTGGTACACATTAACGATCTGCTTAGGCTCGGTATCTTTGGGTACGCAGACGATAGCACCGTTGTCGAGAGATTTATATCTAATGCACGAGCCGGTAAGGTACAAGTCCAGTCTTTAAGAGAGGCAATGATTGGGCGTTTGAATTCGAACTTGTTGGCGGTGTCCGATTGGGGCGATGCTAACTTAGTTCGATTTAATGCGTCCAAAACACAGGCGTGTCTCTTCTCCGCCAAACGGAGTCCGTTTGACCTATCTCCAACCTTCCAAGATGTACCAATACCGATAGCAAACAAACTCGAGCTTCTTGGCGTTACCTTATCGTCAAATCTTAACTTTGGCACCTACATTGAAGCCAGAGCTCAACTGGCCGCTAAGAAGTTGGGTATCCTCGCCAAGGTCCGGCAGTACTTCACACCTCGCCAGCTTCTTAACTTATATCAAGCGCAAGTCCGATCGAGTATGGAGTACTGTGGCCATCTCTGGGATGGATCCGCTAAGTACCAGCTTGAAGGTCTTGAGGCTATTGACCGACGGGCAAAAAGACTTATTGGCGATAGTAAGCTGATTGAGTCCAGATTGCACAGCCTTGGTCAGGCGTATGGTCGCAAGTCTATCGGTATTCTATCGTTTGCATTTTGGAGAGTGTGCGCAGGAATTACATGAGTTAATTCCACCATGCCCATTTTACCATCTAACAACCAGACAAACTGACAAACGTCATCCATTTATGGTTGACATACCTCCAGTTCGCTCGAAGCGGTTTGCTTCTACGTTCATCATCCGTACAGCGAAGGAGTGGAACTCATTGCCTGCGTCATTGTTCCCTGAGAAGTATAATCTGGGGGTCTTCAAATCGAGAGTGAATAGGTATCTTCTAGGCAAGCATGTCACATCTTCGACCGCATCATCACTTTCCATCAGGTGAGATAGTGGTCAAATGCTAGCCTATTCTGCATAAAAAAAAAAAAAAAAAAAATCAGCACTGAGAATAAAGTAAAAAATTTAGTAGAAGGACACAAGCCTGATACTGGAAAAAGCGACTACTATTATTCCAGAAGCAATCAAGGGAACAGGCCAAGCAATTAGATCTTGATAGCAAAAAGTATAAATTATTAACTGAAGCCAGTGCTCCATCAACCCAATTATCTGAAGAAATTTACACAGATAAGCCAAAAACAAACATCTAACTAAAGAATGAGCAAGGAAGCAGGTAACTGACGGCGTGATGGGGCTCTGCCAACCATCTTCAATGGAAGTAAGAGAGCTACTATGCCATCATACGGAAAAAGAAAACCAAAAACTGTGAAACAAGAGGACGGACTGCAAACACAAAAGCCGCCTTTCCGTCTCTAAACAAGAAAATTACAAACAATTTGTTCCAATGGCAAGATCTTCTAATGGTAGGCCTTATAACAGGTCACTGTAACCTCAACTACCACCTACACTAAATAGATGGCACAGATAGCCCTCTGTGTATGTAAAACACGTAATAGCTCAGTGTGCTGTCACTGAAGAAATTAGAGCCACCACTGGAATGCTAGAGCAACATTTCACTAAACCTAAAGACTCACAGAAATCAAATGCAACAAATTCACCACTGGATCTGTTATGCCAGCACCACAAAACCTCACCCCGTTATTTTAAAGAGCTGGGGTGGATGGGGTAGTTCCTGGCAGGGGGGAAATGCACAATACACCCCAAGCGGGACGTCAGTGCAGACTTTACCGCCCAAGCCTTACCTGAATAAGATATAAGCCCCTACATTGAATAAGAATATGGTTCAACACCTCGTCACTGTGTGATAATGGTAAAATTTTTGCCTATCACAGATAAAAAAAAGCCCTAGGTTAGGTAGGAAAAAGAAGCAGCATACACTTAAATATTAAAGATCCTGTTTTTACATATGAAACTTTTTAAATATGTGTTGTATGATAAAGCGGAGGAATGACACCATTTCTCTGTTATGAGTTAAGTCAATATCTCGAATATAAACTGTGTCAAACATTATGCATCATTGTGATAACACAATGAAGCATTATATTTGACACAAGCGATATTTGAATATATAATGAAAGCCGAGATCATTATTGATGTTATGAGAAAAATGTAGGAGAAAAAGATTCTTCATATTTTGAATACAAATTCAGGACGTATTTTATTTTTATATTTATTTAAACTTCATTATAAGGGCAATTGCAAAACTAACGACTAGGTACCATTTGAAAAAAAATTACAAAAATTTAAAATATTCATTACTAGCGCTGATTATAATTTAATTTAGTACTACATTTTGTTTATTATCAGGATATAATTAAAGGTTTCGAATGATATTTGTGCTTTTATATACAAATTTATCAAGTAATGTCTCAAAAATCGTGTCCATTATGTGACTACTTTAAAGGTAAAACATGTTGCATTTTCCCATTTTTATCACTTTTTTATTCTGTTACATTCACTCATTTTGGTGGACAGAAAAATAATTTAAAAACGGCGGAAAATAGTTTTTACTTGTTTATTTCTTTTTTCAACACTACAACCATTTTTTTACCTACAGATTTTATTATAACTAACCAACAGATTTTATTATAACTTTCATAGATACAAAATACGAAAATCTTTTACCCGACCATGATGCTAACATCATTTTGTACATCTGCATTAGATATCACCAATTTCAAGTATCAATTTTCATTTTGCATAATTGTTTAATGCCAAAATGTAACAAACATACTCGCACACGGCACGCACTAACTATCGCGTTTAAAATATTAGTGTTAAGAGTAATAGGTAAATAAGTTTTGAATTATCATAATTACACACAAGCAAAGCTTAAAAAACCGACTTCTACGCTTATATTTTGGTTTTGCCTGGATCTATTTCGATAAAAATTATATGGGACCACCTCTGAAGTATAATCTACCAAACAAATGAAGCAAAGCTTAATAAAACCGACTTCACCGCTTTCTCTTCGGAACCTTGATCAGATTTAATGCACTCACATTATTGACGATTACTCAAAAACAATAAATTAGATCTTGATCAAATTTCAACGGGACCACACGAAAAGCACCAGCTTACAAATAAAAAAATAATCATCAAAATCGGTTCACAAAGAGGTAACTTTTGAAGTCGGTCGAAAACGAGAATTTCGTCAAAGTAGTGCACAGAATACGCATTATTGAAGATATCTCAAGAACTACTGATAAGATCTTGGTCAAATCGGTTCACGTGGAAAGTTATGAGGTAACAAACAAAAAAAAATACAGTCGACTTGAGTACCTCCTCCTTTTTTGGGAAGTCGGTAAAAAAATCATCAAAATCGATTCATAATTGGCGGAGATATCGCGTAACATACATACAAAAAAAAACATTCTAATTGAGAACCTCCTTTTTTGAAGTCGGTTGAAAAAAAGCCATACATTTTTACTACTTTTTTAGTTGGCTTAATGCAGGTATGTCTATTAAGGGTTTCCCAACAATATATTTGAATCGTGAACGTTGATAGCTATATAAAATCTAAATATAATTTACTCGACAGGTATCAGAAAAAAATCAGTTCGTACGACAAAGAGGAATGGGAGACCATGGTAGAACAACTTCTGATGCGAGGCACCTATCGGCGACGTATTGTGGACTTCACTACTCATGCGCGGTCCTATCTTATCGACGTTGATTTGGTCAGAGGTATGAACACCAGGTTATTGAATATTCTAACTATCTTTTAACATAAGTACTATAGTTGCCCACAGCCTCTGTTTGTCTGTGTGCGATTATCTCCAATTTTACCATATATTTATGCAATATTAATTTAGGAGATTAAACATTAAACATAAACGCTTTCACACTCTCAGCCCCACACTAAGTTCGAGGACTTGTGTCGTGGGTGCCGGAAACATTCACATCACACACACAATCACAACCAGAACCAGAAACGCAAATTGTGTGTGTGATGTGAATGATGCCGACACCCACGACACAAGTCATCGAACTTAATGTGGGACTGTGAGTGTGAAAGCGTTTATGTTGTTAGATGATTACTTAGCACATATTTACTATGCACACTATTTAATGCGATGTTTTAAGAGTATTCAACGCTTTAGACGAGATGCGGAACTAATAACTGCTTATTTGCATAAACGTCAGTCGTTAGTTTAGTTAACGAAGATTTATTTTGAAATACGTTGAAAAGCGACTGTGATGAATAGTCTATTGAAAATATTGTGAATATAGTTTTCACCGAGGCTCAATGACAATAGCATTACCCACCAAAGCAAGTAGCTTGCTTGATGGTAACAGGCCCGCCTATATACATGTATGCAGTGCCACCAGATCCTACCTATTACCTAACTCTGTTGCTTGCAGTTTATATTTAAATTAAGCAAAAGTGAACCTTATTTCTTAGGAGTTTTGCCTATTTTGAATTGAAACTGATTGCAATAGAGATACGTAATAAGGGGTCTGAAAGCTTATGGCGATGAAAGGTGCCGAGTAGGCTTTTAAACATATTTGTAGCTAAATGTATATAGTTTATAGCAGCAAAATATATATATATATATTTTATCATATTATTTGCTAGGGCATCAAAGATTCCGAAATACAATTTCGAATAATTTTCTCTATAGAATATTTTTACCACTTATTCAATAAAATTCATAATTAAAAAGCATTACTTACTATAAAAGTTAATTATAATAGTTGTAATTCTGTTGTTATAAAGACGCAAAAGATACCTTACTTATACTTGACTTATATTAATCTCATTCATATTCTTTTTTTTTATATTCGATAGGCAAGCATTTGACCACTTTCTCACCTGATGGGAAATGATGACGCGGCCGAAGATGTAGCATGCTTGCCTAGAATATACCTATTCACTCTTGACTCCCAGATCCTACCGTTCGGGGAACAAAGACGCGGGCAATGAATTCCACTCCTTCGAATTCCACTCCTTAGTACGGATGACAAACGTAGAAGCAAAACGCTTCGAAAGAACCGGAGGTATGTCAACCATAAATGGATGACTTCTGCCAGTTTGTCTTGTTTTTAGATAAATTCCTTATTATTCAGGCTCCTCGTTCCCCAAAGCCAAGCCGACGCTTGGCATGCGCCGGGTGGTCTGGTTCGCTCTGGTTCGCCTCGTGTTTCTACCGGTGCTGTTCCAGTGGTGGGCTCAGCAGACCTCCCCGACCTGTGCTAAGTTCCTCCTGTCTCTGTGGTTGATGCAACTCGTGAATGTCTCTCTGTACTTCATATCGCCTGACGGTTTGGACGTTGATGTAAGTAATTTTTATGCAAAAAAATACTGTAATATGGTTTGATTTATTGTTTTTTAATGTAGAGTAACTTGGGTTGATTTAAATTGTGCACTTTGTGACAAAGGATCTTGTCTTGCCAGATCATTTCTTATGCATATTGTTATTATATGTACATTATTGCCCTTATATATCACTAGCTGCGCCCCGCGGCTTTGCCCGCGTAAGTGCCGGACCAGCCAGAATTCGGGGTTAAAAAGTAGCCTATGTCCTTTCTTAGGCTCTAGACTATCTGTGTACCAAATTTCGTTTAAATCGGTTCAATAGTTTTAGCGTGAAAGCGTAACAGACAGACAGACAGAGTTACTTTCGCATTTATAATGTTATTAGTAAGGATTTCTCTAGACATTTACTTAGCGTCATCCAAACAGCGAAGAAATTTAATAGTTATCCATTTCTATTTCAATAATTAGCAAATTAGTTAAAGACCTCAATTGACAGTAGCCGATGGTATTTTACCCTCATAGAATGATCTGTCAAGTCAAACAATGCAACTAGGGTTATTAGCTTTTATGAGTACCTAATGATGAGTTCCTGATGAGTACAATATGGGAGTCTTCAAGTCGCGAGTCAATAGGTATCTTCTAGCAAGCTTGCTCCATCGTCGACCACATCGTCGCTTACCATCTGGTGAGATTGTGGTCAAAAGTTTGCTTATCTAGAATAAATAAAAAAAAAAACCTTGGGGCCCAAACCTTTTTATTTTGTATAGAGTAATAGTGACTGTAAATCGACTCACAATACCTTAGAATTTTTCTCTTAAATTGTTTTGTGCATATAATTGGCGTAGTCGGTAGGATAGATACGTAGAGGTAAATCAGTGACTTAGCTTAAATGCCAATAATTTTTTCTTAAGATTTCATACCGGGGAAAAAATCATTCATGTTTAATTGGGTATGAATGTTAATGTTATGGTGGCCAGCGCTCATGACACAATGTAATTAAACTTAGTTGTGAGTAGGAAAGCGTTTATGTTTATGTTATGTTTAATTTCCAGCCGAACTGCTGGCTAGTACCGCTGGGCTTGATGTTGGTGCTCAGTGTGGTGCACTCCCAAATAGTGAGCACGACTGAAATGGAGTTAGCGCGGGTGCGGCCGCGGGCCACGTTCCGTAGAAAGCTGCCTCGCTATTTCAGGTACCGACTTTTGATAACACTATGTCTTATATTGTTTATTATACACACAGGAAAATAATATTAGAATGTTTCTGAAATTCACTGTAGTGAGGAAGATAGAAGGAGCCTATATCCAAACACTTTTTGAAATCGGTTGAAAACGTAACGATCTTTATAATGTGCCCTGTTTAAGGGAGTAATAAATAAATAAAATAGCATTATGGCAGGCACCAATTACCCATGACATTTAAAATATTATGAATATGTAAAAAACACACAAGCTATATAACAACCAGAACAAATAAACAGTAGTAGTCAAGCTAAGAAAATAATGAGGAGTAGGCATGATTAGGTAGCAACTTTTGTCACAATAAATGAGATAAGGAATACAAATCGACGAACGACCAGCAGCGGCGCGATGGGTAGATAATCTTATTAAAATCACCAGTCATAACTGAATTTGATTAGTGCAGGATCGCGGCAAATGGCAACACAAAAGAGAGACCTATATACAGAGTTTTGCCGCGAACGTGAAAAAATGGCGTTGTTGATTTTGTATAATTTTCCAAAACCTGTGATTCTTCGAGTGTTAATGTGTAATAATAGTGGATTATTAACCGTTAATACTTAGTAAATGTTCATAAATGTAGACAAGTCATACAAAGTTGAAAAACGTGATTTTCGCCTTCGCTCCAAAACTCCAATAGAAGTTCTAGTAAAGTTTCTACCACTTTACTAGGGCATGACTTGACTATGACTGACTACTTAACTTTGACTGTGACTTGTGACTGAGACTTTTATTATGAAGAATAGAAATTGTTAATATTTGTTTAATATTTCGACTGAAGGACTATGCATCCATGGTCATGAAATAATTAAAAAAAAAAAAAAAAAAAAACCTATATACAGCAGTGGGCTAAAAATAATGATCATACGTTACGCTGTTAAATCACCGGCATTATGCATGATGCAGATATTTAACCACTTTGACTATGATGTTGCAAACCAATAACATGCCTTCAAATTGTTTTTGTTAGGCTACTTTCCTCATGAGGTTTTCTTTTCCGTTAATTAGAGCGTTAGCAGATATGTACAATCGTACGGACAATGGAATATCTGTCCCTAGACGTACCCGATCAGAGTGTGACGACGGCGTCAGCGGCGGGGGCTCCGCGGAAAGTGGCGCCACCTCCAGCCAGAGCAAGACTCCGTCCACGAAACCGGCCAAGTTTAGGCGCAGGCAGTCGCGGACCGATGTCGTGGAGAATGGACTGAGGTAATCATTGCACTGTAGAGATGCCACCCAAACAAGACTCAGTCTAGCAAACCAGCCAAATTCAGGCGCAGACAGTCGTGAACTGATGTTGTAGCGAATGGACTGAAGTAATCATCATTGCATTATAGAGATGCCACCTCTAGCCAAAGCAAGACTCCGTCCATTAAACAGGTTAGGTTCAGGCTCAGGCAGTCGCCAACCGATGTTGTGGACGGCCTAAATGTATTATGAGTATTATGACAACCTACATAGAAATTGTCCCTTTTGTAGGCAAGATTGTAAAATGTTTGCCTTTTATTTTTCAGAAAGCGGAAGAAGGAACTGACTAAAGAAAATGTGATAAAAAACCTAGAGGCTCCTATTAAAAACAAACCATTGATTAAAGTTAAAGCTAAAGACTCAGATGACGAAGACTATATGGCTTGGAAAAAGCCCGACGCTCCAGTAGTGACCTTCACCCCACCGCAAGATGACGCTACACCAAGCTCTTCTCGCTACAAACCTAACGTACTAACCAAGAAACATTTGGAATCTTTTAACGTTAGGCAAAATCAACAGGTCAATATAGCTCGAGCGATGTTCGCAGACGGTGACGATGGCTTCGAAAGCCTAAATGGGAATGATAACAACTCGAATGCTAGTGATAATGAGAAAAAGACTGAACAGAGCGAAGTGCCGAACGGAACTGACAAAAGAAAGGAACTTCCTAAAGATAAACCCGCCATTGATAAACCTGATATAGCTAAATTAAATGCTAACAATGATGACGCAAAAGAAAATTTGAAGGCTGAAAATGAAAAATCGGACCAAGATTCTGAAGGAGCTATTCCGATGAGCAGTCCGAGTTCGGGGAAAAGAGCAGGCGTTAGATTTAGAGGCAAATGGGCTCAAGATACCGGCCGTCAAGAATCAAGCGATGAAATATTTGGAAATATTAAGAAGAAAAAGGTAATATAGCTAACCATACTTTTAAATCATCATGCTGATTGAATAACTTTAAGTGTCTTATGCTTCAGTTGTTTTGGTGTAGTATACCTATTTAATTATAACTTAATCACATTTGATCAAATCGGGTTTATATTGAAACATGAAAATCGAAAAACAATTGAAGCCTAGAATTAAACTTAACTTTATTCAGTTATCTCATTGTTTTCAAACATTTTTATAAATCTTATTGAAATTCAAAGTACACAGATTAACAATTCAATTTCTAACGTAGGTGATTGAAGGCAGGCATTTACAGCACTCCAAGCAAGGTAGCTATTAATGTATTGTGATTAACGCATGGTAACATGAGCGTGTTCGAATGCTTCCTTTCTCTAAAACTCTAAAGCTGCTTAGAAACATCATGCATTAAACTAAATTTTCAGGAGCAAACAGTGACGATGGTCAATAGAAACTCTGTACTAAGACTAATGTTATCAGCAGAATAATATGCAATGAATTCAGACAATATTAGGCAGAGTAGTACATTATCTTTATCTATATATATATAAATCAATGCCACTTTTCGTTGTTATTTTATAACTCAAGAACGGGCTTACCTTTCCAAACCAAAAGTTTAGGCTTTGTTCGGACTATTTAGTCGATGGTTTATGTGAAGTTTGCACAAAATCGGTCGAGTGGTTCTTCATTTATCACACACGGGCGAAGCCGGGGCGGATCGCTAGTAAACTATAAAAAAAAATGTGGATCACGAGTTGATGCTTAAGGTTCCTCAGAAGATTATCTAAGATTGTAAAAACAATGTAATACATTATGGTTGTTATGTTACTCGGTTTTTTCTCTTTCACCTTTATGGTTGCCCAGTACTTTTTACCATAATACATATAAATTGAATGCCTCAATTATAATCTTTTTCATGTTTATGTTTGCCTAGTACTTAACAGAATCCGAAAGACATGATTCTGTCCAAAATTATAAAATAAATAACCACATGCAACTTTTCAAAATGTTTTTGGACCTTTCGCCGGCATGTTTTCTACAAACACCAAAGTTTCCATACACACGTCATAATCGGATGTGGCAGCGTATGAAATACAAACAAACAATTTTATTTTTTATATATTAAGATTATATCATGGTTAGGTAAATTAAGACTCTGAATTAAGGCACGAATTGTTTTAAAGTTGATATTGAACAACCTTATAAAACTCGATTGATTGGCGAATGAGAGTAAGGCACAGCGCTTTCGCCAGATTTTTTCTATGCTAAATGTGATTTTATACAAATTCACACGCGTATAAAGTACTGTGAGTCGTCAACAGACTAATTACAGATGGCTGTGTAGGGTCCAAGCAATTCCGACTGCTTAATATGTTGGATTTAGTTTGCGTCCTTATTTTTTTTTGTCTATAAACTATACTGACCCCATCGCTAGTTTGCTTCCTGTGTGTACAAAGTATTAAGTTTCTCTCTTACGAGTGATCAATCAATATTTGAACTGTGTTTCGCTGCGTTCAGGCTAATACTTGATAACTTTATCCAAAAAAAATTCAATTGGGTCTTATTCCACGATGGCGGTTTGCCCCAGACCCGTGGTGTCGTCCCGGTATACTGTTTTAATGTTTTTAATGAGAATTTGACATTGTGCTGAGCTACATTACTTGTAATCCAGGTTAAGTCTCTCAAAAAATCGTGGAATGTCATTATGACTCTTTTTTATCACGGTACACACTAAGATCCGTCTTGTATTGTGGATGCTGGAAACATTTACATAACACAAAGCCACAAATGCAATTAGTGGGATGTAATAGCAAATATAAAAATAGTTTGTATGCTGTGTTGTTGTTGCTTTTATGTATGAAAGTATTTTTTTTAATCACGCCGGAAGTTGTTCTATTCCGGTTGTCAGAATGAGACTTAAAAGTCTAAAGAAAAGTGTATAAATTAATATAATAAAATGACATATTTGAGTATTATTTACCATCTGCACTGCTGATTTGCGGAAGTGCGGTCGATGCACGCAAACAGCACACAAGAGTTAAATTATTTCTCCCATAAAAATGACGACAAAAGCCTCAGCATTAGCATAGATCGATTTTGAGTGATTACTCTTCGCTTCTCGCTTGCCTAAGTGACTAATACGTAATGCGTATTTCCGTAGAAGCTAGAGTACCAGTCGTCGTCGTCGGACGGTGAATGTTCGGCGTCGGCGCCGAGCATCGCGCTGCCCTCGCATCATACCATGTCAGACTGGGTGGGGCAAACTACTAACAGTAAGCATTCTGTTCTAACGGGCACAAAACTAACTTAAATTTCGCTTCTCTACCAATAGTTAAAGGACCGGTCCTCCAATCCTTTAATTAAAGGCATATTTTGTACATTATCTACAAATACTGTATAGGTAAAGGATTAACGCATAACTGAGTAGGTGTGAGCCGCGAATAATTCTCGTGAAGTCAGCAAGCACCTCCCATCACGCTCCACTAAAGCAGAACCTACTCATTATGTGCAACCCTTGTAAATTACTTATGCAAAAACCTGCGACTCAAATGGACCTGTGAAAAACACTATAAGCGTGCGCTGTCTCATTTTGACATTATTAATAATACAGTATTTTTGTATATGTATAATAGGTTAACTAAAACTGGCCAATTCAACACGTTGTGCTTATGTAGTGTCTGTGAATAAGAGGCATGACGTCGAACTGCTTGCGCATTATTCCCTATTGGTACATTTAATTAGTAGACTCGTACAGTTTTATTTTCACTATCAAAGCCATTATATAAGCTTGCTTGCGAATGCCTGAACGCACGTTGATCGAACAGATTCGTTACACTTGCACGCACAATTTAGTTCACTAATATGCATTGTAACCCTAATGTGTACATTTTAACCAAAAATGTTTTAATGAAGTATTATCTCTATGCGTGTAGGTGAAGAGAGCAGCTATTGTTCGCAATCAGAAGGTGGAAACTCTGACGATGGATTTCACTACGCGGCAGACAGTTCTTGGGATCCGTTCGCTATTCTTGACCCTACTAGCGATACAGGTAAACCTTTTTTTCTTTACTATCACTACTATTTATCTTATTACAAGATATCATTTTTTTTCTGTACGCAAAAAATGCCGTTATTTGCCCCCAAAGTGTAATTCGTATTGCAACAATGTACGCGTAACGCGTATCTTTGCTGTTTTCTCAGCTTCCACCAGTAGTTTTTAGCTCAAAATACCGTTTACCAGCTATTATATTGGTATATTCTGCCTAAGTATTTATCAAAAGATGTATGCTGATATATACTGCAAACTATGTAGTTGCAGTGTAAATCCTTTGATGAAGATTCTTTTCCTGCTTATCTAAGCAGAATTTCAATATGTAAGTAGTTTCATACGAGAAGCCGCGAAATCGTTGTAACAATCCACAAGCTTGTTTTTATTTCTTGCTTTTTACTCAAATTCATCGATACCTTGTTCACTCTGTTATTACGGTGAAGTACAAAGAATTCGCTAGGAGACATATTCATATCGTATATTTACATAGTTTACTTTGGCGGTGTTGGTCGAATAGAGAGAGACGTAGCTATCAATGGTGTATAGTTGCGTCCCTTTTTATTTAGGCAGTATCATACGCATTGCCAGTATTAAACATCTGCAGTGCAACAGAGAATTCAAAATAAGATTCTCTAAGAAGAGAAGAAGAAGATCTTGTGGTATACGTGAGCCTTAAGTTATATCTCAGGCTACTTTGTTCTGCAGACCGGAATAAGCCCTGCTTTCATTGTGTGCAAATGCGATATGGCCCATTTCAACGCATCGAACAGCTGCTAAACCACTATGGAGGCAGAAGGCCACAACTATTGCTATATTGTTGTCCTACATCGATGTTACCCGGCATGCAATACCCGGGGACCACGAGTAAGCAATCCAATATTAGGGTATAATTTAAACAGACGTCGGATGACACTTTATAAAATACTTATACTACAAGGAAAGGTCCATAGCTGTCTCGTGTCTTGTTCTGATTAGATTGTTGTAGAGCATTGAAAAAATCGTATTTCTATTTTTTTATCAAATATTAATTTATTGATCAATTTTAGTAAAGATATGTTTATATATTTTGAGTGATAAATCTATAAAAATCATCATCATATCCCTTTGCCAATGAGTGATGCCGGCACAACATGAACTCATATAGTTAATCCATGTTAAAAAGATTTGGCTTGAGTTAATTGAACGACTGCTTGACGTCAACCATCATTTTCAACGTTCGTATTTGTATACGTAATTACGTATATATAGGAGTCGAATTTTTTAAACCCGTAGCATAAAGAAAGTCATCTATCGACAAGCCTAATCTTATTCATTATATGAATTTAGGTCGATATCAAAATGTGTCGATTATTGCCCAATGCTATGTAACGAAAATGATAACCGGATACCTAAGGAGATTTCCTCGCTAGTAGATATATCCAACATTGCTTTTCACAGTGAAATGTACGATGTGGGAGCGAGGCTCGACGCTCCGAACGGAGCTGTCAGCTGTAGACATCAGCTGGTACGTGGTGGCTCGAGCGGAGCGAGCGATGGCAGCCGACGGTGGCCTTTGGGCGGGCGTGCTTATGGCCGTGGCTGTTGCACTATTCGCGCCATTCTTGAGACTGCTTCAGGTAATTAACATAAAAATTTTACAAGTGGTAGACAGACCGCCCCAGACTGAGGTACAAGGATAGTCTATTGTGAAAACTAACCTATCACTGCAGTTTTGGGCAATAAGAGTAGATTCAGCATGTGCTGCGAGGAGTACATGCGTGCATGGACTCGCAGCGCTGTTTTTCACCCCTGTTCTCGGTTAAGATGTTCGCCGAGATCGTGTCACAAAAGCGGGTTTACAAATTTATACATAAAAAAAAGAAATAGAACAGTGACTCTTAAGTTACTAAACGTTTATTAATCTATATTACACTAAATACGATCTCAAAATTAAAATAATTATTATATGAAAAAAATAAAAATTGTTGGTGTTTGGGTATTTATGTAACTCCTTCACGCTGTAACGTCTAGATATGTATGGATGAAATTTGACATTTATACTATTAGTTTATACGATCAAACCCATGCAACGAGCAAAACCGCTGCCTGGTAGATATCGCTACAGTAATTAGGCCTCCTGTTGTGACTTTAAGCTTGTTTGTTACCTTTTTTTCTCATATGTAGTGGATTAACAAATTAATATCTATGTCAGGTGTCAATAGAACAAGACTCGAGGAGCGAGGATGAAGTTCAAGTGCTGTCAACGGTCACCTACGTGGCTTCCGCGGTGGCTAACTACAGCCAAGGATCGGTGACTACCTTCGTCAGTGGTGCTTATGGTGACAACGTCTGGTATGTATCAATTTAATAAAACGGTTTATAACCCCCAACGAAAAATAGGGGTGTTATCCTACTATTATTATAAATCTGAAAGTTTGTGTGTAAGTATGTTTGTTCTCTCTTCACGCCTTAACGGCTGAACGCATTTGGATGAAATTTGAAATGTACATAGCTTCGCCCGCAATTATCAAGTTAAAAAGTATCATGTGTTAATCCTAGGTATACCTAGGATTAACACGACCGATTTTGTGCAAACTTCACATAAACCATCTACTGAATAGTCCGAACAAAGCCTAAACATTTGGTTTGGATAGGTGAGCCCGTTTTTGAGTTATAAAATTACAACGAAAAGTGGCATTGATTTATATATATATATATATATATAGATAATGTGTCAAACTCACGAAAACTTTAATAGTAAAACTGTCAAAATCGTTCCAGGGAGATATTGACAAACGTGCTATCGTGCGTGCTTCGCTTCGCTCTAAGCGGCATTGTGTTCTTCCTGCTATCGGTTGCGGAGCGCGCCTACAAGCAGCGGTTCTTGTACGCCAAACTGTTCTCGCATCTAACCTCGGCCAGGCGCGCGCGGAAGTCTGAGCTGCCGCATTTCAGACTCAACACCGTGAGGAATATCAAGACTTGGCTGTCCACTCGCTCTTATTTACGGGTGAGAATTTGAATATTTAATTAGACGTAAACAGAAACTCTTCCACATTCACAGCCCACACTAAATTCGATGACTTGAGTCCCACGGTTTCACCTGCGTTGATGACGATGAAAACTAACAAGTCAGATAGTGATCTACGCTATCAAACAGTACTTATATCTTTTTTGTCCGATTCAAAATTAAAAAAGGACACATTCATATCACACACACAATCACAACCAGAACCAGAAACACAAATTTTCATTGGGGAGAAAACTTGTGTTCCCGCCGAGAATCGAACCCGATAACCCCTGCTTAGAAGACGAGTGCTCACCCAACCAAGTCAACGGGCAGTTCAAATCATTTATTTAGTCACCTTACACAGAAAGTTATGTATGTCAGTTGTAACAAAAAAAAAAAATTTGATGATAATTAACAAATTAATATAATAATATATTTTATTACTTATTAACAAAAAATACAATTATGTATTGGATAACACATTATGGTTATCCAATTGTGCCTCTTCTTCTTCTACGTGTACGATGGGGTAACAAGGGCAAAATGGGGTGAGGTAACAACTGCAATATCTATTTTAATAGTTTTCTGTTCCGAGACACAAAGAGGGTTAATAATGAATGGTTTTGTTGCAGCGTCGCGGGCCGCAGCGGTCAGTAGACGTAATAGTGTCGGCTGCGTTTATGCTCACCATCACTCTGCTAGCCTGCGTCAGTGCACAGCTTCTCAGGGTAAGTGGAACCTTTTTATTTATTTTTTTCTATTTATTGTCGTACAACATCTATAAACGCGTTAACATAAACTTAGGGCAAAACGTTTAGAATGCTGTGGTATTTATTATTTCCTACTAACTTCACAAAAGGAGGAGGTCGACTATTTTTTGTTGTTGTTATATTGAAACGGTTTTTACGGATTATTCAATAGTCTTTTCCGCTGTAGGGCTCTGCCTATTTATTTCAATAATTAGTAATAGAATGCGTTCTACTGTCTTCATGAGGCCTCAATCCCTTCGTTATTCCCTGAGCTGGGTGCTGAAAGTTATAACGTCCAAGGAAGTTACTGAGCTCTGATAAAGCTGGTGTCTTTATCTTTTCTGTGATTTGATTACAAAAGGTTAATTCAAAACCATTCTGGATCGATAGTTCAATTTTGCACCGAACCACATCAAGATGCTTAACTCGAGGCATGTAACAATCGTCTCTTCCCCAGGACTCGCTGACCTTGGAGCGTTTGTGGGTACTAGAGGCCATGGGCTGGTCGCTTTGCCTAGGCCTCTACCTCCTTCGTTTGCTGACGCTCGGCAGCGACGTGAACCGCAAATACCGCGGCTGTCTGTCCGCGATCCTCACCGAACAGATCAACCTGCACCTCGCCATCGAGCAGCGGCCTGAGAGAAAGGACCAGCTCACCGTCGCAAATAACGTGCTCAAACTCGCTGCGGATCTACTCAAGGTAACACTCGTGCGGCGAACGGTTTCATACAACGTGCTCAAACTCGCTGCAGATCTGCTCGGTTTTAGTTGAGAAGATCCACCATCGGTGTTCTTCCTTTGATAACCTGATAATGTTAACCTGCTGCGCCGAGACAGTGCTCCTGTCCAGAGGCAATAATTGAAGAACAGAATTTGGTTATACAAATATTTGTTACTTCGTTTCAGGAACTCGACGCGCCATTCAAAATCAATGGCTTTTGGACAAACCACTACGTCTACACGATTACCAAAGTGGTAATACTGTCGGCTTTGTCCGGAGTGCTGTCTGACATGCTGGGCTTCAAACTCAAATTGCATAAAATCAAAATAAAGTAGCTCCTGGAATCTCTGCACATGACAAGCAGGAAGGGCTGAAGAGATTAGTTAAAACAATAGAAGCTTGTTAGTGTGATATCTTTGACCTGTCTTTAAATGTTTGAAATAATCGTTGTAACAAAATTATTGTTGTTATTTATGCAACTGTTGCACAATTACGGGTATCAAAATATCAGTGAGTTTTTTGACCGAGTGCAGTGAGTTTCTTAATAGTATGACAAGTGTTTTAAAACCTAATTATGTGCAGTTGCATATATAATTGTATTTTCATTCATGCCATACATCTAATATAATGCATTCAGAAACCATAAACTGCAATAGAGGTTGCAAAAAAAGGCCAATAATGGCTACAAAGTATAGCCGACTTCATGAAGGTCAATGTCCATCCAAGCACCGTAACTATAGGGAATCTATTCAAAATATATATGACGCTATTTCCATGAATAATGATTTTAAGTACAATAACATACATCGCAGGCACAGATAAAACTATTATAGCTTTACCAATGCTATAATTATATGCCCCAGTACATTTATTGTAATGTACCATTACAGCATTAGTGTATGTTCTTCAATACATTGCCGTCAGTAAGTGTGTGGAAGAAATCGAAGTAAATCCCAGTTTCTGCAAAGCTCAAAATTCGTACTAGATCCCCGTTTTTGAAAGCATTATAGAGAACTTACGGTACTATAAATACACCTAGTATTTTAATCAATAGAATTCCTATTATATACTATTTACACTGATTTTTCTTCATGTTAAGATAATCGTTCATCATAGCATCGAGCACAGTTAATCTAATCTATGCAATTTTAAGGATGCCCATATTTGATGTTGTTAATCCTTTAATTTTAATTAAACTTTCTAGGATAACTTTATTGACTTGTAGACTATTAGATATTAAGTAGAATTACAATCCGACTGTTTTCTATTAGATTAGATCTTTCTAAAAGACAAATCCATTTTCTTAAATAGTTATTTAGGCCAGTTTTGCCATATAGATATACTTATAGAAGTAGCAAGGATAGGTGATTATATTATAGGTGTATCACATTTTCTATTTGTGTTTATGTAATGTTATTGGTTCACGTATTTAGTTACAACTTGAAAAATAAACACTTATATTGTGCCAAAATATGAGTCGATGTATAATTTTGTTCAAAATGTATGTCACCATACATAATTCATTTGTTTTGTGTGTTAACTATAATTACTATTACGTACAAATAGTCGAATTTTATATAAGATATGTTTGAGATGTTTTTCGATTATTACTCGCCTCGAAACTGTTATTGTTATCAACTTTTTACTTGATCTCATAAATAAATAAAAAGTTATTTCACGTTGTCGTAACGTAATACAGGTCAGTAGAACTTTTAAGGCTTAAGTATAATATTATATGTAAAATTATTCCAATGTAACCATTACATGTTAATATCATTGCTTGTAGTATATTTTTATTACTGGGACATTTTGTCCTGTACGATATCTCTACCACCACTAAAATTTTCGTGGACCTAAAGGCGTAATCATCAATATTCAGTATTATAGAATGTTGTAGTCCCCCTAAGGGATAGTCGGTTATGTTCGGAATGTTTTCAAAATGTCCTTTCACAAGAATGTCTAATTTCTGTGTTACCTTGCCCGATTTGATACGTAGACAATTTTTTTATAAATGTCTGGGGCTTTATCTTTTATATAGGATGGTTATAAACTGTATTTTACTTTTTTAATTCCATCGAGATTCAAATCAAATCAAAGAAATAGAAATAGGGCATTCTAAGGAAAGCACATGGAGATATTTCAAAGCTGAAATGGTGCGGCATTCGCTCTAGAAGTTTTTTACTTTAGACAAGCTGAATAATAATAATAATAATAGGTACTTAAAAAAAGAGAAGACCAATCCTGTCTTTAATATAATTTTGTATTATATCTATAGGTTTCTGTTCCTATATACGAATAACGTAAATAAGCCATAATAGTTGATTTAGTTGTATTTTTATATTTTTGTTTATTTTCCCCGCCAGTATTATTCAAAACCCTTTATATTACGCAAAACGGAGTTTTTTCTGGCGCACTACTCTGGTGTTAAGACATTTTTATCTCATTGTTATAGAACTTATAGGCATAAAATGCGTTGGTAAAATTGGTGAATAAAAAATGCAAATAATCCTCCTGTATTTATTTTCATTTTAATAATGAAGAGAGCCTTTAAATTAGTTTTTGTTATGTATTTTTTTGGTTGCAAGCCTAATTTTAGCCCGCTTGTATTATAATCTAAATGTTTATTAAAGGTGATGATAACATGTAATAAAGTATACAGTAAGTAAGTAATGTATAAAGTTCCGACTTGATCAAACAAGTAATACTTTAAAAACATTTTTAAACTCGATGGGAACGATGAAGTGGATACACACGAGCGCGTTTGAGCTTGCAGGTCCTACTATCAAAATGTAGTTACAAAATCTCGATAAATAGCATCTTCACATTGTTTCCCGTGAGATAGTGGTACTGGTTCGAACAATGACTTTCACGAAAACAACTATGGATGTTTTTTTATGCCAGATAGGTAACCATTTGGTCTCTATCTCACCTGATGGAGAGTGATGATGCGGCCGAAGATGTAGAATGCTTACCTAGAAGACGTTGAAGACTCCCATATTATACTGTTCAGGGAACAAAGCTGTCCTGGTGTGAAGTACAATAGTTACCGGTAGCTGTACATTTAAAAACATATTTTTTTGTAAATAGACATGTCTCAGCTTTGGATGCATTAAACTTGACCAAATTGGAAAACACATTTAAGACTCAAGTTCGTACGTTCCACCATCGTCTCTATGGGACTGGATTTGTTCCTCGCCAGCTCGGGCATCAGACATGTATCTTTCAACAACAGTGCTGTCGCCTGCGTACCCAAAAATACCGGACTTCAGCAGATCATTCATGTGCAACAAGAACAATGTTGCAGAAAGGACTGATCCCTGCGGTACCCCGGCATTCATTGCTAATAGATCGGACGAGCAGCCATCCACAACTACTCGAATCAAACATTCCCTTAGGAAGTTAGATATCCATATACATAAATTGGGAGAAAGACATAAGCTAGAAGCTTGCCAATAAGGCTATCTTGCCATATCCTGTCAAAGGCCTTAGAAATGTCCAGCGAAACTGCAAGCTGTGTTTTTCCAAACCTCACTCCATATATGAGTGGTATATTAAGTCTCCGGTTGACTGACCGGTTGAAGACTGGTTTGTAAAGTAAACTCGACAGACGACAAAAATAAAATTACCTTTTCTTATAACATATTTTATTACAATTTAACAAACGAACGAAATCATTTCTTATACACAAATCTTCTAAGCTAACCAAATATTTTCTGTTGTGGCGTTTAACACAATACCGTGTGATAATTTTCATTTGAATATGTACAATATATATCCTGTACAGCTTCAGATAATACTTAGAAAGTAACTAGTAAAACATATATTAAATTCTAAAAATATTGATTATTAGGTGATACCTAAACCGCAAAAGTCCAACACATTCTCTAATATTAAGTAACGAAAATTCATCAGAGCAGATTCTATAACAATGTATTGTCACAAAACAAACAAGTCAGATAAATAAGTCAAGTTTATGACTTAGTTGCTTCGACAGAAGATTTAACTTGATACGCGTACGTCCATAACAACTTGATATTAGACCCGACTCGGTCGGCCCGCAATGCAATAAGTGGATGAAATGCGGGCCACTAAGAAGCGACTCTGTATTAGTTGGAACGAAATGCAATTTACGACAGGTAGAGGGTATACTAGGAAAATATACCTCTTAAGCAGAACTTTTTCGCGCAAATCTAAGTATTTCTTGATAATTTACTATGACACGTTTTACCTGCTTATTGCATGACGTCCGATCCAGTGGATCTAAATGCAACTCAAGCATTCAGTCTAAGCGTGCAAGTTGGTCCCTGTCTACTTCGAAATTCAAAATATTGAAGCATAGCTTATCATATACAAAATACCCAGATTTGTATGTGTATAAAATAAACTAAAACATTCAAACACAAAACTAAAAAAGTAATAAAGTTTACATACTTCTTTTACCTAATTACATCTAATTGCATCTTAACGCCTAATACGGCTTGAAAGAACACTTCAGGGACTGTTACAATAATTTGTTTTGAATATCTACTGCACATTTTTACAAACGATTGATCCATTTTAGTCCCATTCGAGACCTGATTCAGCATGTGTTAGCAATATCCTCTTTTTAATGTATCGAACTAAAGAGTTCAGGACCAAAACAAAACAGTACTGGTAAGTCTGTGCTAACAAACTCTGCCGTGTTCTTTCAAACGTAACCCTAGCAGCACAAAACAGACGCTACGAGCGTCGAACCTTTTACCCAAACAAACTAACCTAGATTATAGTTTGTATGTGACAAACATTCGACGCTCTTAGCGTGTTTAGTGGGCGAGAGGTATGTGTGGTGAGAGGTGAGAGAGAAAGAGAGGGAGTTATTCGCGGCGGCGCTCGCGCGAGTTGGAGCGATGTGAGCGGCTGCGGCGCGCCTCGCGTTCTCGGTCGCGGTCGCGGCCGTGCGAACGCTCGCGGGACCCTTCCCGTTTGCTGCGGCTGCGGGACCGACTGCGTCTGTGAAAGACATAGGAAAACAAGGATCTTATGAAGAAAATGCAGTAGAATCACATTTAAATGCCAAAATGATCACCATTGCCGGACTGTGTCCAATATAAGGTTATTTGGAAAATTCTAGAAAGCTCTCAGACTCTGATACTTGTTTTAACCTTTGGCTCGAATTTAGTTCGATTGTGTCGCATTTTTCTATTTTCTTTTAAGCTTTTTAATGTATCAAATTATTTCGTTGGATTCACTCATTTTGGTGGACAGTAAAATAATCAAACGCAAACGCATTCACACTCACAGCCCCACACTAAGTTCAAAGACTTGTATCGTGGGTGCCGGAAACATTCACATCACACACACATTACACCAAGAACCAGAAGCACAAATCTCTTGGGAAGGATTTTGTGCTCCTGCCGGGAATCGAACCCAGGACCCACGGCGCAGAGGGCGGACACCTGTCCATTGCGCCAACTGGGTTGTCAATCGAAAAGAGGCGAGGAACATTTTTTAGATTTTTTCTATATTTCGCCTTTGTCTGAGTGATATCAAAACCTGCCAGACACAAACTACATTGAAATAAATTTAATCAAAAATTTCATACGTACAAAATACGAAATTACTTTTTTCCCACCCTATTATACAAAACGCTAGATGGGGATGCAAACATTTGCAATTTCGTAGCTGCATTATGCAAATCATAATACCTCAATACCTTTCATTTTGTCAAGTACAAAAGATGGAGAATACTAAATATTAGAATAAGATACCCGTTGTTACTAGCTCACTACAGTCTCACCTTCTAATAAGTAATTAGATACACGCGAGCCGATGTAATCGAATCCTTTAGGCACGCTTCTGCACGCACTGATAATCATATTCATTTCATTAAACTTTTTAAATTATATACGCTTATGTAATAATAAACGCTTTCAGCCCCACACTTCTATTACTTGTATTGTGGGTGACTGAAACATCCATATCACAACCAGAACCAGAAAAATGTTCCTCTTGGGGAGAAAACTTGTATTTCCCACCGGGAATGGAACCTGATACCCGCTGCTTAGAAGGAAGATGCGCTAGCAATAACCCAGCGACCAGTTCCATCATAACTGCTGATGATATGCCAAGAGAATAGAGCCTAATAGAGAAAAACTTTTGAGGTTAATTGCTTATAACTTTTTCCTTTAAAATTTGTTTGATTTCTGTATTTGTTGTTAAAGTACAGGATTTAACAAATATTATTCGTGAGTTTCAGCTTTAAATGTGAAGCCGTATAAGAGATAAACTCCAGAACAAAATAGATCTAAAAACAGTGATTTTGATAGCCTACCAAATTGTTATTTTCCAACATAGATTTTTTTAACTGGTTTCGTGCTCTTCTTGCTGAGATATTTTCAACTATATCCCCTCACAAGGGTAGATAATAAAAATATTAAATATTTTTCGGTCTACTTACTTATTATATGTACGAGTGCCACCTTTATAAATTCATTTATATTATTTTAATTGCCATTTCTGGCTTTGGGCCATAGTTTTACATATTCTCTGAAAATTTGAAGTTGTTGGCTTGTATGGTTAGATGCCTCTGACAGACGGAAGGACAAAGTTTTGAATAGCCAGAGTCAACTTAGAGATATTGCTTCGCTCTATCAGTTAATGAATAGTATACACTAGGATATCTACGGACCTCTTTTCGCGCTCGCCCTTCCCGCGGTCGCGTTCTCGTTCCTCCTTATTCCGTTCCCCGCGATCACGCTCCTCCTTATTCCGGTCGCCGCGCTCTCGCTCCTCCTTATTCCGGTCGCGGTCGCGGTCCCGGTCGCGGTCGCGGTCACGTTCGCGGTCGCGGTCGCGCGGCGCCTCGCGGTGCCTCCGCGCGCGGCGGTCGAGTTCTCGCCCGCCGACGTAGTGCCGCCTACCTCCGCTTCGCTCACGCTCTGACGCGCCGCGTTCATCGCGTCGTTTCTCAACGTTTTTCTGTAACGGCCAATATTTCGTATTAGTACTATGCTTTACCTGACTTAAAAAAAAGACAAGGTAAATTAGATATATGCTTATAATTGACCAATGTGTATGCTTGTGCAAAGGCCAATGCAGATTTAAAAAATTGCATAGGCATTTCACTCATCTCACCTAAACAACAAAATTGTGGCTTCAAAAGGCATTTAGGTCTTCGTGAAGGAAGAAGTACTACTAGAGTCAACTGATTATTTGGTCTGTGGCTATGAAATAAAATATAATATCTATTTTTAAAAGGGTGTGGACGGCCATATTTATTAGTTTTTAGAAAAAGTAAATTTCCTACTGTAAAATTGAAGTTTTTGATTTTACAAAGAAAACAATCCCTGAACACCTGCAGAATGCAATGAATATATTAAAATATGTTACCTTTAATTCGGCAAGTTTCTCACGTATAGTGATGAATCCCAGATGCAGTTTCCCTCCGAAGTGGTCAGCGAGCCGCCTGTCGTTATCGTGAATGCCGAGGTAAGCGGAGCACACCTCACAAACACGCAGCTTTTGTTGTTGATATGACGACGCCGGCATAGAATTTCGGTACTCTTGTTCTGCCAGTGCCTTCTTTTTACGGAGTTCGTCGATCTAAATGCAAAATACATGAGGCGATTATTATAAATCCAAAAGTATGTCTGCTATTTACCTTTTTGGGCTAAACCACTAGACTACCTAAACCTGGTGAAGCGCGACTCAGGCTTGTTTTTATTTTTTAACTAAAGCAAATAGCTAGGAATTTATAGCATTTAGTAATACATATTCAAAATCGTTTATTCACATGGGCCCCATAGAGGCACTCATGAAAGTTAATACATTAATAGTATAAATACTATCATGAACGTTATTAATTAATTATTATTATCTAAACGTATTGTTGTCGAAGAACTTGGTCAAGGCATTCTTAATTTAGAAAATAAAACCCGAGTGAATGCCGATTTAGCTAATAATAAAGTAAATGACTTATGGCCAGATCCGTAAATTTACAGGCTTATTCAGAAAAAACTTGGCGAGAAACTCTAATATACAACTAACTCACCTCTCCCATAAGTTTAATGCTCTCCTCAACCAATCCCTCTTCGCCTAGAGCCTCTGCACGAGCTAGCTTCTGACCGATCTGTTCTGCTAACTCGTGAACAGCATTGGCCTTCTCCGTCACCTCCGCAGACAATTCCTCTTGAGTCTCCGCGAGCCGCTGCTTGGCCGCAGTGGTGCGCCGGTCGCAATCGGCAATGAACGCTTCTAAATGCTCTGTAGCCTGTAGTATTCATGAATTGTAGTAGAGATTGTGCAAAAGGTTTAAAACGCTTGTCAGGCAAAGCCTTAACTGATATATTTAAGGGAGATGAGAAGAAAAAGAAGAGAAGAGAAAGACCAGAGAAGAAAACCGCCACAAAAAGCAGGTCCTATTCATAAAACAAATTAGAAATAAATGCTTCACACTCACAGCTCGACGACACTTAAGTTACCGTAAATGTTTACATCAGACAAGAATCGCAACCTGAACCACAATTTTCCTTTAGGGAGAAAACTTGTGTTCCCGCCGGGAATCGAACCCGATACCCCTGCTAAGTACTGGCAATTTGCTTATGGAAGCACAATTTTTTTTTATCATATCAACCTTATTACTAACTTTTATGTTGCATGCGACCACTTTCTTATATGAGATCTGGTTGTAGTTCCACCAGACAAGCCCAATGGGGCTTTTTAAATCTTTTTCTCAATACATATTACATAATAACATTTAAACTTACATGAACGTAATGCTACAGACATGTATGTACCCATCATTGAGTCATCTGTACCTGAAGATTCTTACAAAATAGAACACAGAATATGCAATTGTATCAGGTTCAGTAAGTTAAATGATTATACTAAAGAAGAGATGAGCAAAATATTGCGATACTTACATCAATGTCATAGAAATAGTCTTTGGTTTTGGATGCAAGCTCAAAATCCGCCCGAAGAGCCAGATCATGTATTTTTGGGCACTCACCTAAGTCCATCCGCTGCAATCAAATAAATCAAATAAACAACATTTGATCTGAACACAAATGCTGGGCGCATCACATCAATTAAGTTTTGGTAAAGTTAAAAAATTTCATTTATCAAATACCCTGTTACTTCAAAATTGACATAGTTAAATATAAATACACAGTGCAATAGAGAAATAGCACATATATTTTCATATTATTTGAAAATTATCCAAAGAAATACATACTATATCACCAACAGCTCACTCAACGGCCCCAATGTCACTCGGCAGTTATGGAATTTATTATAAATACTTACAAAACCATAGTGGAAACACCCTTTGTGAAACTCCCTGTCTATATACCTACTCATCTACCATAGAAAATACAATTACATTTATCCTCAGAGCAATTTATGAGTAAGTAATAAAACAAGTTGAGATAAGGAAATCCAATGTTTTTGGCGACCAAATGAACCTATTAATATTTCTAGCTGATTGTTTTCAATAAACAGTGTTTTATAATGTTAGTAAATGATCACATATATTAAAGAATGCATAGTTTATAATTCAGAGCAATAAACAGTCAAGTTTTACAATTAGTATGTACTTGAATTTAGCATCTGGATTATTATTTAATTTACTTTTGACATTGTATACAAAAACTGGTTAGTTCATTGGCTTGGCTTAGTTTTAATTCACTGAACAGTTGCCAACTAAAATAAGCATTGATCTTTTAAAATGTATAATTTTCCTATCTGCTATTATTTACAATTTATATTGAGAGATGTCTGATCTAAAATGAATGTGTTATCTGTTTACATTAACAAATAAAGTATGTGTGTAGATACAATACAAATAAATTGGTCCACATCATTATGGCATCCTATGATGACGACTAATTTGGTTGTAGTTGGTTGTATACTACATATAGTATAAACAACTAACACCACATACTTTATATGTGAAAGTTAACACATTGGTTCAGCAGTCAGTTTTAGACGAGACAATCTCTACTACCTATTACAACATTGTCCTGAATGAACATGCAACAATTTCCTCATTTCTAGCCATTGATTAGCTCAGTACGTACCCAATGTAGTAAGAACGAATAACACCTTTTCCGGCTCAAGATTTTCATGTTCCTAAAATTTTTATTTTGTACTCACCAAAGCAGCATTAGCAACCGTTGGATAATTAATTTAATTATGAGCCTTATTAAATTAAATACTGCATAGCAGTAGTGATACAATCAGCTATCTATAAATGTTTTATACGTACATCATGGTACTTACAGAACTGCCTAACTCATAATCTATCCCTCATCTGTTAATTGTGATGAGCAATAAAGACTAGTGGTGGGTATTTTCTGAAAAGCATATTTCACCACAGTTAATGCCACTCTGATGTAACATTGCTCCAGCAATACTACAGGAACATAAGGCAACAGAAGTAGATAGAAAACTTGATCACATACATTGGGATATCACAAGTACACACTTAGGAACTTGAACACAGAATTAGTCAGTACCACAAAATGGAGTTAGTTAAATTATCATCAAAATAGATTCAGGGATGCAATTACTACTTTTAAGGATGTATTTGAACTGGGAATTCTTACTTTTTAATAGTTGTGAATAATCGAATTAGATACAGAATGCTGAAAACAATCATTTAAATCATGCCTAGAAAGTATGGGGCGTTCTGGGCGTGATTAAAATAACCCCTAGATTTGTAGTACATCAATCTTTCTAGTACATTTTAATATGTTGAAATCTGTACAGTTTTAACTATTATCCAAACAGTAATATCATTATAAAGAGTGACTCCTGCATGATTCTTGACTAGGATATGATTGTTAAGGTGGTTGGTACAGTGGTTTCCATACAGAAATCAATGGACAAACTTGATGTCTGTAAAGTTTCTTTCTCTACAAAATATACAAAATGCCTGATATTCAATTGAGAATAATCTTAAGAAAGCAGATTATCTACCCCAATAAAACTAGCATGTACTTATTTAACTGGTTTCACAATTCACAGACCATGTATTTGTCCACTGGATTTTGAATGGGAAGTCTCCAGAAAACTCAAACAACCACCTTAATCAGATCCAAAACAAGTATTGTAATGGAAAATGGTGCCAAAAATGTACAGTATGGTAGGTGAATATTTCATATCAACTAATAAAGAGGCACCTTAAGAATTAGGTGTGATTTAATTAAAAATCAATATCATAAATCATATCCCAATGTATGTGAAAGAAAATTAGCGTAGCAAATCCCAAAATCATGTGGATAAATCTGAGATTTCATAAGAAAATAAATTTCATAAATAAATATAATATACAAAATGAAATCTCAGACATAAGGACAAATGTAGCGAAGCATACCATCATAGTGTCAAATATAATATATGTAACACATATGTCTATAGAACGAATGTATAATAGTATTAGTGAAATACCGATCTTTGGTAATTATGATTGTCTCCATTTTAGGACATAATATGATAAATATGTGAGTAGAACAATCTACAGGTTCAATGATATGCTTCGACTAAGTGCACATGATAATCCCAATGAAAAAGAAACAAACATCTTACCGTGGACGATAGAATTTCATGAGGACAACATTGCAATAGAAATGATTTGCATACAGAATCATCATAAAATTTAACGCCATGTCTATCAGCATCACCTGAAAATAAATAAAATTAAGTTAATCTAGTTTCGCTGCCTATGCTAAACACATACCTAGTAGGCAAGATATAGGAAAATCATACCATTCCGAGCGGTGCCCATCAACTGATCCAGCATTGCCCTCATTTGCTCGTGTGCAGACATAATGAAGAGTTGTTACGACTCAACTTTAAAGTACAGTTTATTGAACTTCCATGCGCTGTAAACAAAAACAGTTAGATATCCTACTAATAATTACAGAAATATTCACGTCTATGTGAATTTTCAGAAAATCGCAATACACGCCATCAACATTTTGAATTCACTATTTCAAGATGGCTTCGGTCGCGCAAATCGAGCTCGCTCGCGTCACAGACTAAACGGAGTGATTACATTATCTTTGTCACAGACTTAGCCTCTACTTGGGTAGCATTTATATACTCTTTGGCTACACTCCCAGCATAGTGCTACCAAATTTAAACTAATGATTCTGCTACAGCTCCTACACTGCAGAGCATTAACTATAACAGTCACTATCTCGCCATAAGTAAATGTGTTTGTTTTTTCTTGACGCTGTAACTGCTTATCGAAAGGATGAAATTTGGATAACTTATCCTCATAATTAACATACCTATAGACTACTTATAAATTTGATAAGGCGGGTGGAGCCGCGGAGAACAGCTAGTATATAATAAATGCCAAGTAGTAGTCTCTCGTCTGGAAAGGTTTTAGTAGTACCTCTTGCTAAAAAATAAAAAGTATTTTTTATCCTGTTAAAATCGCAGTATCCTGCTAATACTCTTTGGTCTCCGATTACAATATAATCAAAGTGAGTATAATATAAACAAGGATTTTGTATCTCGATGAATATAAACAACAAAAAAAAAACTATCTCCTATTTGTCGGTAATCCAAATGTCATACGTAGCAAGGGTAAGTAAGTCAAAGTCAGGAGTCAAGTACAAACAAAAGTCAAAGTCATTCAAGTTTGTGTAGATTTCGGAAACTTTTTGTGATTTGAAAACATATTGTTTTTTTTTTAATATTGTAATAAAATTGTTGGAAATAACCTGCTATTAGTTGTTGTAATAACAGAAAAGTATGGAATAATTGTTACTACAGTAAACTCTTTTATGTTAACAATTATGGCTGACATTACAAAGATATTAGTCCCTTCTAGCTCGCAAGAGTACAAAGAAGTATACTTTAGAGGCTATGTTATTTGTTGTGATAGTACCACTACTGTTTATCTTACAAAGTTAAGTTCAAATCCTGAAATACTAAATGAAAAATGTGATAATGACACTATTATTATATTTGGATACTGTGGCGAATCTGAGCCTCACAGAAAGTTACTGAGGTGTCCAAATAAAGTTGTGTTTGAGAAAGACAGAGCGTCAGTATTGCAGCTGGTAATAAACGGACAAATCAAGAAAATTTCCCACATAATAATTATACACTTTGATTATGAAAGGATAAGAGATTCACAGACAGTTACAGATGCTGACGAGAGCTTAAATAAATTGCAAAGTTTAATTCTTGAAGAATCTGGATTATCTCGTGAGAAAACAAAGTATATGCCAAGTTTGGAAGTGCCCTACTGGCTGGCTTCCTCTATGATATTACAACATATTTGTAATTATATAAACCTTCTAAAATGGCTTTTTGATTCAGTAAGAATGGATAAAAAGGTGAAAAACTGACGTCCCATTGATGTTAATATTTCTTAGTGTTCTTCATGAAGTAGCTCTGTAACTCCTGAATTAATTTGTTTTGAAATAGCTTTATAGATTTAACTTATTATGTACTAGACGTGCCCCGCGATAGCTTGATAGATAATAGCTTGTGAGGCTTCACACGATCATAGTGTGTGAAGCCTCACACACTATTATCAAGTTAAAAAGTAGCCTATGTGTTAATTCTAGGTATAAGCTATGTATATTCCAAATTTCATCCAAATCCATTCAGCCATTAAAGCTTGTAGAGGGAACAAACATACTTACACACTAACTTTTGGATTTATAATATTAGTAGGATAAATTCTATGTACATAATTATATCTTAGTCCATACATTATATAATTTTATCAATTACTAGCTGTATCCGCCATGCGTTGTAATGCCACATAGAGAAAAAGTGTTTTACCTCTTTTATGTTTATGGTTAACAAATACTAAAAACCATGCTAAAAACTTTGTGGATATTGTTCATAGTAAAATACTAAACACATGTTTGAAAATGGGGGGTGAGGGTAGGAGGAAGAAAATTACTTTATAACCTTTACTCTTACCTACCAAATTTACAAAATAAAACCATTAAAATCAGTCCAGCCGATTTGGAGGAGTGTGACCACAAACACCATGTCACGAGATATTTAGGTATACCTAATATACAAAAAGAAAAAAAATATAAAAAAAAAAGTATATAGTAGATTAATTAGATTACATATATTTAAGATGACTAGGTCCATATCATACATTTGAAAGAACTTACTTATATGCATACTCATTTAGGTATAACTATTAAAAACATGATAATGATGAGTAGTAAGGTTACAACGGGTATCAGCTCAGTGAGATATGTATGGTGCAGACGAGGAATGAAGACCTGCATGGTGTCTGAAAGTCTGATCATTGCATTTATATGGTTTTTTGATGGAAGTGCCTCCTTTCTTCTTTCTACTGTTTTAATGGCCTTCATAACATGATGAAGATACTAAGCTGGGATTATAGCAAAAATAACAGTTTCATCATAACTCCACCACCTGGTATTGATGTCAGAACTTTTTTTCAATTGTTGAATCCCCTGTGATTATAGCCTGGTGATGTTCATAAACTAACATATCATATGTTTTACTAACATATCTTGCCATCAGGTGAGATAGTGGTCAAATGTTTGTCTATAATGAATAAAGAAGAATTTATATAGAAACTAGCTGACCCAGCAAACATTGTTTTGTCATATACATTATATCTCGCTGAATCATAAAAAAATAAAAACAAAAAATGTTGTTAAAAAATAATATAAAAAAATTTGGTTTGGACCACCATTTAGGGGTATGAAAAATAGATGTTGACCGATTCTCAGACCTACCTGATATGCACACAAAATTTCATATAAATCGGTTGAGCCGTTTCGGAGGAGTTTTATAACAAACACAGCAACACGAGAATTTTATATATTAGATATAAAAGCAATTTGATTTCAGGTGTCAATAAAACAAGGCAACCTCATTCTGGCTATATTGACCGACATAATACTGGGGTATATTTTATTACAAATGGTCACACAAGACTCAAAATACATCCAAACACAACTGATGATACTCCTGCAGGTATAATTTTGTGTTGCTTTTTCATTGTATTGAAAGATTGTATCAACATCATCCATATTTTCTCTAATACCACTAAGGGTCGCTGCAATAATTTTTGCTTCCTAGAGGAATAATAAGTGTAGTCTTCTGGTAGTAAGATTTGGTGGTACCACTGGTAAAACTTTTTTTTTTTACCTTATTTAAAATTTATTTAGGCCCATTTGCAAGAGAATGTATGAATCTAATTAATATTTCAATATATTTTTTTAAATGGTATAAATGTATAATTGCATTTTGAGATGTATTTATATAAAACTCCATTTGCTTATAGTTACTCTTTATGTAGGTTTATTAATTTTATTTATTTACACACACTAACTACAATATATAAAATACTAATACTAGTGAAACGTCATCCATTTATGGTTGACATACCTCCAGTTCGCTTGAAGCATTTTGCTTCTACTTTCATCATCCGTACAGCGAAGGATTGGAACTCATTGATCTGCGTCTTTGTTTCCTGAACGGTATAATCTGGGTGTCTTCAAGTCTAGAGTGAATAGGTACCATCTAGGCAAGCATGTTCCATCTTTGGCCGCATCATCACTTTCCATCAGGTGAGATAGCAGTCAAATGCTTGCCTATCTAGTATAAAAAAAAAAGGTAATATTTCAAGGGTACTAGCAATACAAACTAGTACCACGATTACCCTCAAGGGAACTAAGTGAGGGTACTAGCGGTACTACTCAACTTTGACTTTGGTGAAGACAGAAGACTCACTAAGAAGAGCATGTATAAGCTCCACCTCTTGCCAGATTATGGCAATTGTATTTCTCTTAGTATCGGTTTCGTACCGTAAAGATTTTTACATGATCGAAGTGTTAACCTGCTATAGAACTCCAGGCCTGCTTAAATTTTAACATATATTTATTTGTCTAATTTCAGAACCTTATAAACATGCTTTATTCATTACTTACCTGGTTGATGGGTGCTCCAGTGGGATTGAAACTGAACAATGCATTCAACAAGATGTTAGGCAAATATTTCTCATACCATGTTCAACTGTGGTGGCTCTTTTTGGGTAAATGTTTTGTTTCCTAATCCTTATGAGCTGGAATTTTGCCACTTATTTATAGTACAGAAAAAAAGATATAACAAAACGGACTTTAAAGAAATACAGACGTAACCTCATCCAACCAAGGTGAAGTATGCCAATCTTCCTTTGTGTGTGCATCTCGTTGCAAACTGACATGGACAACTAATAGTTTCAGGGTGTATTAGCGCCGATTGTCTGGCCTTTGGTGTATCTGTGTACGTGTAGCTTGCTTTATGACAAGCAAAATTTGTAGGACCTAGGGAGCTTTAACTGTTTTGGATGCAACATTACGTCCATATTTTTATATATCTGTGTTTGTTTACTAAATTATTTTTAAATTGCAGATACTTGCAGCACAAAGCTAGACACAATACTGGATATTTACCACTATATGGGATACCTTGGCTTCACCTTCCAAACTGCCATAATATCGGACATGATTTGTATCGCCACCTTCCATTCATACTGCATTTACGTTTATGCTGCTAGGTAAGGGTAATCTCATATAGTACCCAAGCAGGAATTCAATACTGGCCTTACTGGGATCTACTTTCTAATGTATCAAAACCGCAAATAGCTTTCGTTATCTTTGCCTATCCTAAATTAAAAAAAAATAGCTTTTGCTCCAAATCTCCAATAGAGATTCTAGTTAAGTTTCTGCCATTTTAGTGCATGACTTGATTGTGACTGGACCATGACTATCTTACTTGACTTTGACTGCTATTGGTGACTAGGACAAGTATTATGAAATTCATAACTTGAAAAATATATATTACTTGGCACTGGCTAAATGAATAGGGTTCGATTCTCCCTGGAAACACGATTTTTAGGGAAATGTGTGTTACGGGTTTTAGATGTAATTCTATGATAAGTATATGTTTCGGTTACCCACTATTAAAGTCAATGAAGTTTTTTTTACACTCATAGCCCTACAGCTGTGGGCATTTGTAAATCACAACCTAGCTGGAGCAGCCAGCTCTCTGCCCTATGTGCCGTGGACCCGTGGTTCCTGGGTTCGATTCCTGGCAGGAGCACAATTTGTGCTTCTTGATCTGGGTGTGATTGTGTGTGCGATGTAAATGTTTCTGAACTTAGCCACTCAATATGACGTTTTCAACCCATTTTTCGGTATTATAAATACTCTTACTAAATAAGTAAATACTATACTCATAACGTTTTTTGGGCCAAGTAAATGTTTTATTGCTTGCAGGCTTTTCAACATTCAAATATCTGGTCTAATAGCCTTGCTAAGGCTATTTGTTGGTAGAAAGTACAACCCCCTTCGTGGAGGAATAGACTCTTGCGAATATACCAATCAGGAGCTGTTTGTGGGCACAGTGGCTTTCACTATCTTGCTGCTTCTGTTACCTACAACTACTATGTATTATATTGTTTTTACTGTGGTAAGTATACACTAAACATTGAAATTATATATGGGTTATATGTGACCTTCCAGTTGAACCGATAAGCAACGGAATTACACAATTTAATGCCCCCATCCCCATTCTATTATCGGACACCGAGACATATACTTCTAAGCGACACCGCCATATGGTAGACATTCCACAAATGCGGACGTAGCGTTTTGCTTCCACATTCATTATGCGAACTGCAAAGAAATGGAACTCCTTACCTGAGTCTGTATTAAGGGTCTGTATACTGTATATATACAATATGGAGTCAAAGAGATTTACATGTAACATCTCAGGGTGAAGAGCGCAGTGCTTTGCCGCGCAGGATTTTGACCTAAGTATATAAGTTCAAAAATCTCTTGGTGACACTTAACTATAATGGGCAAGCGTGACGCTTACCATCAGGCGAACGACTTGCTCGTCTCGTCTCTCAATATAAAAAAAATACTACTAAAATTATCTACCTAAATACCTTGACTATGCGCAACGGAAACTTTATTAACATCAAATGCTCCAGACATTGCTTCCATTACGATTAATCACATATTATACCCACTTTACTTTCGCTACATCAATGCAAAAGTGGCTGCTTGTTACTCAATCACGCTCAACTATTGAACCGATTTAGCAAAAATTTGGAACATAAGTAGTGACCCAGAATAACACAGGATAGTTAACATCATCATTCATCACTTTTCATCTTCATCACGGGTGAAACCGCTTGATAGCCCGGGTTTTCCGTCCTTCTGGACATAAAGTACTTTCTATCCTGGTAATTAATTTAATATGCAAAAAAGTATCGTTCATTGAAGAGTTGTTTTTTGCTAGCAGTGATAAAAGCCTCCTCCAGTTGCTTCCATATCTCCCTGTTTCTAGCCTGCTCTTGGTAATAATTTCAAGAGACGTTAAAGTATATCTAGGCAATGTCATCGCTTCATCTTATAGGGTGGGTCTGCTTTATTTGTGTTTCTTGTCCATTCCATACAAGTATATGTGTGAAAAACGAAAAGTATTCTAGTTTCCGCTAACGATCAGAACCGGTACTACCCCCAGTAGGGGGTCTAGTAAGAAAGTCTGTCATGATCCCAAAGATAATGTAACCATCTTTGCATGATCCAAACTGAAATGTTACGCTCTAGCTAAACATTTCAGTAGGAATAATAATTACCTAGGTACTAAAATGTTAATAAAACATTTATTTCAGTTCAGAGTATTATCACTTGCTGTCCAGCACATACTCGCTAAGCTGATATACATGGTGCAGACATTACCACTATATGTGTGTACTTTATGGTTGATGAAGTCATCTAAAGTGGCAGGCAAGTGTACACCTATCTTCCTTTATAATATATATACTGCAGTTTTGACGCGAAAGTGAAAAAAATGTGTCGATAATGTATTATTTTTCGTGGATGTTACATTGAGTTTTAAAAAAAATCCTAGATAATGTTGTGAATTCATCGACACCATACATATGATGGATCATCGGAACGTACAGGTTTCGAGTTGGAACTCGTTTTTTTTCTGGTGAGGTAGTGGTCAGACACTAGCCTATCAGACATTATATAATTAATAATTATATAATTACCAATCGAGAAAAAAATTATTAAAAAGTTAGTTTAAAGTTAATTGCCCGCTGGCGGAGTTAGCTGCGCTTTCGCCTTCTAAGCAACTGGTATCTGGTTCAATTCCCGGTGGGTACATAAGTTTTTCTCCATAGAAAATTTGTTTCCGATTCTAAATGTGATTGTGTGTGGCTGTATGTGTGAAAGCGTTATGTTTCATGTTAAATTCTGACCTACACTGCTAAAATCATAACCCTCATTTATGTTTCACCGTAGCGGGTAAAGTTGTCTGGTATATTGATTCCATGCAAGTCAATTATATCTTAGTAACCTGTTCTGTGAATAACACAACTTAATTTTTTTCAGGAAATGTTTTAATAGAAGTTGAAAACAGCAAAGAATCATCACCTTTAGTTCTTAGGATGAATCTGATAAGCAAGTCAATCTTCGAATTAATCAAAAACTTCAAGCCACCAGTGGAAGTTCCTAAACAAGTTGAATGGACTAATTTAATATCCAACATACTCAAAGGAAAACAAATTTTATGAAATAAATCCAATGAAACTACATATTAGTCTTGACTTATTTTAATATCGTTCAATATTTCATATTGCGAAAAATAAAAACTTTTGGTCACCACACAAGTGAACATACAAAAGTTTAAATGTATTATGCTGATAACTGGGCCAATATATCTCGATACATGGAACTTCATATTATTAAAGTACAAATTTCAATTTTGTAGACAATGGGTAAGTAAATTACCTACCTTTTAGTAGGTAATTTGTTAATTACCTACTAAAAAGTATGTACGTATGTATATTTAGCCACATTTTGTTGTGTAATTGAATACCGTCTATGTATTAATGATTATTGTGACATCAAAATTACTGTTTATACACACTATAATAGTTATTTACTAGCTCACATAAATTAATAAGTTTATTATTATGTACCTATAGATGCAAGTATAAAAAAAATAAACAGTTATAAACTGAATTAAGTTTTCTTTTAGAATTAATTGGGATTCCATGACTTAACCAAAATATTACACCTAATTGATACATCAACAAAGGTAGTTTATGAAGAACTTTGGTTATTTTGCCTAATGTAACTGTTTTACAATATTTCTTTACAACTAAAGCAGCATTGCGACTAATCCCATTGTAGAAAAATATACTGCTGTCGATCTGAGACGTATTTGTTATTAAATCGTCTCACTGCAGAGAAACTTTTCTAAAACGGGAAAAAATAATTGAAACTGTCAAAACTGAGTTAGTAAATACATTGTTTTAATGATAGATATAACGTGTATTGTCTACTATGTGTACCCAGTGGGTACAAATAATAAAAAGCACTTGTTTAAAATTATATTACTTGTGAGAGGTCTAACTGGCAAGATACAAACTGATGTTAAACCATCTTTTCATTATTAATACTTGATGCGTGTAACAAGATAAGTTCTAGCTTATTTGAATTTAAACCAAATGAAATACATTTCAATACGTATAATTACAAGTTCAGTCGTAGAAAAGAAAAGATGACATTTAACACAGTCGTTTCGTAAATACACATAAAAAATTCAGCACAAATACAAAACTTTATAAAGAATTAGTTAATGCATGCTAGATGTTATTATGAACAATCATGCAATGAACAAGTCTTCACAAGGTTAGCCACAGAACAATAAATAACTTCGTCACATAAGTTCTATCGTATTTCAATGGAATATAGTTTTGAAAGGGATAATATCAATTGAGCGTCCTGTACATTATTATTTATTTAAGACCATACTAAGTTTCACATTCATACAATTCTATCTATGTTCCAAAGTAGCTTTCACGACTTTAAATCTACAAAAATATGAGTATCTAACTACAAGACAAAATCCATATGCTTTATGCAAATAATTTTGATAAAATTTTACAATGTTAACAATTCATACATACCTCTTTACCCTACATATTTACATAAATATCATTCCAAAATATTTTTTCCACCAATTATATTAAAGTTTATTAAAACTTTATTTTTATGATAACGGTGAGTCTATAAAGATAAAGCTGTCATTATGCAAAAGTGGTTGAAAATTTGAAATTGCCCTAGTAGCACTCTCTCGAAAATGTATGAAAAATGTTTGCACACATTGTGATAAAGCGTATGTATACGTTTCGTGCTTACATCACGGTGGGTAGGTCAAAACACACAGAGCCACCAATTCAAATCTATTTCATTATGATCACAGATTATAATTAGATAGGAAATGTGACACAGATCACAGTACACCAAGTTGTATGATCAGCGAGGATATTTAAGCTATATTTAATAGATTCTTTCGATATAGTATCACACTATTTAAAAGCTAGAGCTGCGGGCGATCGCATCCGCAGAACCTGGACGTATTGTAGGCTAGATCTGGTTAGTTCTTCAGTACACACCTGTAGTCCTTATTCACATCGGAGGCCGCATTTGGCGTATGCTCTTTAGGTCTAACTGTACCACGACACGAAGCTAATTTCGATTCCAAAGCCTACAATGAAGAAAAGTACACAATAAATGAATGATGTTAATATTAGTAGGCGACAGGGAAAATAATGTGCAGTTATGGCCGCCACCACAATGGTTTTACATGAGATAGCACATTATATTACGTAGGCATTTATGTTAAAAGCTTTGTGATTTATATACAACTTAAAATAGTTACGTCGCACTAATTAACCAGACCCTGAGGCATTAATACCAATAACATAAATACAAAAACAGAGTAACATATCTCTGCGTATTTGTCATAACAATTATGAATGCTTCATATGCAACAACTACATTTATAAAACACTGATACATCTGATCAGATATTCAATTCACAATAGTGAGGTAAGTAACAATAGCGCTATTTACACAACTGATTAAATATTTTGTACTGATGGCGTACTCATTTCCTAAACATAAATACATTAAAAATAACACATAAAATGAAAAAAATCAAGTACTACTATGACATTTACAATGCTTATAATAAAGCTACAAATGCAACGTGTAATAGAAAATTTATTAAAATTTTCTAAATAATTAATATCACTGTTTTGCTAATTGTTTGCCTTTTCCTTGTTCGTTTTTTCTGATAGAGGCAAAGCTCAACAGATTCTCAAGTCCTTCTCGAGACCGCACCGCGAACGATCTTCGTAGTTTCCCATTTTCTCCATGAGCAGAGCGAACGAACGGCTGTTCAGATGCTCTGCTCATTGGTATGGGGGGTTTCTTTGAGTATTCGCTGTTCTCGGGTCCTGAGAACTGTCGAGTGAATGTCCTAGGGCTCCTATACTCTACTGAGTCAGATTTGGTGAGGCTTTCGTGGCTGAGAGTGCTCTCAGCGCGGCTAGCGGCGGGCTGGATAGGCATCGCAGGAGATGGCTCGCAGTCGCATTTTACCTTACCACACTCACGGCAAAGAAACCTTTCAAGCTGCAAGCAATAAATAACATGCATACTACACGACACGACATGCAACTACTAATCTACATAACTACAATGAAAGAAACATAAGATTCTACAAAAAATATTATATTTCGTCTTTAAACCCTACTTACATTTTAGATTGTTTTGAAACATTTATGATAAAAGTTACCTTATTTACATATTCATAAATACACATTATTATTAACTACTTGATCTATATTTTTTACAAATCTTTACGATGTTGTTTGCAAAGGGCCTACTATCACAGCACATTATTATACAACATTTAAATTACTAATGAAAGTATATATACATAACGAGCAATAAAAATTTGCATACAAATAAAAATATTATAAGTACATACATAAAAGAGAAAGCATTAAAAATGGAAATGTGCAACAATATATAATATTATATAAATAAATACAAAATATTTAAAATAAACAGCAATTATACGTAACAGCATTTGAATAATAATTACAATTATCTAACTATAAAATATTCATCATAAAGTAAACCAATCCACAGTGAAAACTACAGCAACAACAACTAATAAAATTGATAATAATTTAAATAGTATCCGACTTACCCCAACTTTCCGAAGTAGATCCCCAACTAAGTTGATAGCTGATACTCTTGAGGATGGAGTCATAGCGTTTCCGTTGATTTCACCTAAAATACAAGTGACAGTGGTCGTAAATCTTTAACGACGATGAACACTAAACTCTCAAATACTCTGATGGGTAAACTAAATCAATAAATACTGGTGATCTAGTATCGCAGACTTATCCAATTATCGATTTAAAACGCTAAAACATAAACGCTTTCACACTCACAGCCCCACACTAAGGTGACTTGTGTCGTGGGTGCGTGCACATACAATCACAACCAGAACCACAAATTTTCCTTGGGGAGAAAACTTGTGCTCTGTGCTTTGTGCTCCCAACGAGAGCCAATGAATATTTAACATGCTGCATAGTAATTTATTTTGTCAATTTAATATTTTTAACAAAACTATTTTTATAAATGCTTAACTTAATTTACTATACATTTTAGATATAATAAGAATAAGGATTTTAGATATAATAAGAATGATAAATAAAAGAATAACTAGCGACCCACCCCGGCATCGCACGGTGTAATTTAGACAAACAAAATGAAACAAATGATTCTGTGAGTCAATTGTATTAGATAGATATATGCCATCGCAGAGTTTTCTTTAGGATTTTAGAAGAACTATAATCCTCTAGTACAATTATTAGTATGTACATCTTTAGGTTTTTAGCCTCTGTAAGCTATGTAAATATATCGTTCGGCGACTTGGTTGCAAAACATTGCTTTTTCTACTTACATATAAACTTAATTAGGTTTTATTATATATAAAAACATACCGTGAAAAAATACCAAACCAGGTGAAAATCGCGTCAAAATCCGTTACGTGGTTTAGGAAGAGCTATACAGACGCGGAAAGCTACTTTGTTTTATACTATGTGAGAAGAGAAGATATAATACGTGATTTAGAATATATTTTTCTAGTTAACTTACGTTTCTGTGGGGAGAGCAGTGGCGTTTGTGTTTCGATTTCAACATGAGTCCGAGAAGAGTTTGAAATGTGTCCGTTGACCACTGGGCTCTCATTAGCACTCTCATCTTCCTTCTTATGTGGTTTATCAATCACTTTTAGTTCTTGTTTCAGATCTGGAAATAAGATTAGATACCATATTCTGTAATAGACTCTTCTCAAAAGAAGTAATAAAACTTTTGTAACATATAAAGATTAAAACTAGAGATAATAAGGTTAGTAATATAAAAGAAAAGCAACACATTTGTTGTATATGTGGTAGGCAAAAAAGTACAAGAAAATATAATAATATTCAGGAAATGACATGTGATTCCAAAGCCTACATGTTTATCGCCAAATCTTTATGTCCAATTAATATACAAATGAAAAACATACATACATGATACTACACTTGATTGATTCAAATTATCTAGTTGATAAATTAATAGTAAGTACCTACATATTATTATTTAAATTTTTTATGCAAGTGTGTGACATCAGAATATATAAGACTACTTTGACGGCGCGTGGGCAAGTCTGCCTTCAGCGCCCTGGATCTCTGGTTTAATTCGCGGCAGGACCATAATTGTCCTTCCCAAGGGACTTAATGTGGTTCTGGGTGTGATTGTGTATGTGTTTGACATGTAATTGATTCCGGCACTCATGATAAAAGTCTGTGAATATAGTGTGGAGCTGTGAGAATACATTTGTTTCAATATTTCCTGAGGTCTGTTACAAAAGAAATAATCTTATACTAATGTCGGTGTCTTTTCCTGTTATGTACTGGTACCTAAAATGTTATAATTATGTGTCAGTGTGGTCGGGGAAAGTCTTTTCGTATTTTATACATAGAAAACACCAAAAATAATATACACAATTATTTCGATGATAGGAAAGCTATACAAATATATTCGGTTAATTATAATATAAATAATATAAAACAGTTCCATCCATTTTTCAATAAAATTGTTTTTCTGTCTACTAAAATGAATGTATCTAATGAAGAAATTTTATACATTATGTAGTATTGGTATAAAAAAGGCAAAATGCGAACCAATGCAGTGTCAGTAATATTTTCAGTCTGTGGTTTTGTTACAATGAAATTCCCGGACTGAAAACATTACAGTTACTGATGTATGTTAAGTTGATTATTCATGCAAGGGAATGGCTAGAAATTGATTCAATACAAACCTCTGGCTTCATCTGTTGCTCTCTGCAGTTTGACCCTCAAATTTTCAACTTCATCAATCTCACTTTCTAATACAGCATTTCTTTCATATGCTTGATTTAGCAATGATTCTATGCAAGACACTGATTCTGATATGACTCTGAAATACAAAACAGAGTTAGTGTAAATCAGTTTATCATAGACTATCTGACCTGATGAGGATGCCACAATAATTTCCTTCTATCTTTTCATAAATAACTACCCTTCAGGCTAGGTAATACTAATACTCTTATTTAAAAGTTAAAATGCTTTATTTTTATCTAACTTGACTATCTATTAAATCTTGGATGAGTTGCCTTGATTTTAATATATCGGATTAGTTGTACCCGCGGCTTTGCCTGCATTTTTTTTATTTTATTTGCACTATGATCTTGTTTCAATTTGAAGCACTGCCCCATAGTTGTATCCCATATGTCCAAATAGGCTTTTTCACAGCTTTGTATACAAGGAGTTTGTTTTCAAGTGATAACTTTGACTTTCTTCCAAGCAACCATCTGTATGTGCAGCCAGCCTGGTCACGTTTGGCTTTAATGTGAGTCTTCCACGTTAATCTTCTATCCTAATGCATACCTAGATATCTGTCATGGTCACAATGTGGTAACTCTTTATTACCAACTTGACTACAGGGCAGTTACCTCTTTTAAGTGTGAATGTAACTTGTGTTTATTTAGATGCAATAGATGCATGACCGCATTATTAAAAAAAAATATCCAGAAATATTGTTCAAAAAAACCCACTGCGTAAAAATGTATGTGAAAATTATATTTTTTTCATGTTTTTTTTGATATTTTAATAGTTATTCTGCTATTCAGGGCGGAGACAAATCCAACAAATCAAGGTTAATTGAAATCGCTTCAGCAGTTCTCGAGTTATTTAACCTCTACAAACACTAAAATATGAACTTCTTGGCATTAAATATTCCCTAAGATCGGTATAATATGTATAAAAAATGAATTATAGGTGAACTTAAAAAAAAAAATGTTTTTTAATGATCGTTAATGTACTTGGATATGCAACATAACTGTCTAAAACATTGTCTATTCACTGAAGTAAAATATAATAACAAATATAGTTTTGTTACTAGAATACCTTTGCCCCCTTTCAAGGTCATCATTCTTCTGTTCTAATTCCCTTATATAGATTGCTTGTTTATCCTTATCCTTCTTTAAAGCTTGTAGTTCATCTTCTAAGGCGTTTGTCTCTTGTTGACTCCTTTCCAACTTATTCTGTAACGAGATACTGATCAGGAAGACTATATAAACAAATTGTGATAGAATAACAAATTTAAATCAGATAAATGTACAGAGCATTTATTCTTGTTAATTGGGTAAGAAACCTATGAACTTGGCTTCTTGTCTTTTTTTCATTGACAAGTAATATTTTTGACATATGTCAAGTTTATATTTTTTTTTTATGACAGATAGCTAAGCATGGACGCTATCTCACCTAGTGAAATGTGACTATCTCAGTCATGGTTTAGTGAAATAGTCATACTCAAGTCATGCCCTAATAAAGTAGTAGAAACTTAACTAGAACTTCTATTCGTTTTGAAGCACTATCGATAATCACGTTTTTCAACTTTGTGTGTAAGAGTGTAGGTAAACTCTTAATCCACCATTATCACATATTAACAATCGAAAAATCACAAGTTTCAGTAGATAATACTAAATCGTTACCATTTTTTTCACTTTGGTGGCAATACTCCAATTAGCCATTCTTTGATATGTTATTTAAAACATTACACACATACTTCTACATTCATGCACACATAAATTTTCAGTTCTATTATATTATAATAAGCCAAAGTGCTTGGCATTTGCATTTTCGGCAGTTTCTCACCAGAAAAACAGTCTAAGATATAGCTTGCATGCCCAGAAGACACGCTAACAAAGCAACCCTAACTCGATAACCAAGATTTTGTAGTTTATTAGAAGTTTGTTGAGCAACAGTCCCTTATTGGAACAGCTTACCCGATTATGTTTTATAAATGGATTTGCAAAATAAACTTGACAACTTAAATTAATTAACTTTACTACAAAAGGGTACTGTTATGATTGGCAACCCTGTATGATACAGACATATCAGCATGCTGCTGCTCGTCTATGAATAAAATAAAATATTTTTTACCACGACTAAGTGCTTTTGCTTATTCATCTATAGACTAACTAGTGTTCAACACAGTACTCATTACAGTCGGACTAGAGCTTATCAAAAGTTAACACAATGCAATGTCTACCCTGTGAACATACTCGGTGCCCATGTTTTAGGCATCAAGGTGGGTTAAAAGCAAGTGATCAAATCTACATGTGTTAAAATTCTCAAAATGATGATAGTTAGATCAAAGTTACAATACTTATATTAAAAAATATATGAAAATATAGTTTGTTATCTCAAGATGTAAGTACTTACCCTAAGCATTTCAATTTCATTTTTTAACCGCTGATTCTGATGTTCCAAGTCTCTGTTCTGCTTTTCAGTTTGCACCAATGAAGCTTCAAGTTCTTTCTCTAGCTGTGCCGAGTTTTCAGTATATTCATCCAACTCTTGTTGTATGTCGTTAGCCCTGAAATAATGATTCATAGAACGTAATGGTAGTCATGTAAACCAACTAACAACACTGCAAGTAATGAAGGTCCCAGACACTCACTTCTGCTCATAATATTTTGCTTGCTTCTTCCAATATTCCACTGATTCACTGTCCGATTGAATATGAGATTCCATGATAAAATTAATTCAAGAACTTTCAATAAAAGAGATCCCAAGGATATTTTATCCAAACATAACAAATTGTTTCACTGAGATTTTGAACCGTTACGCATGTGATTTGTGAGTTGAATTTTGTAATTGAAGTCGCTGCGATCAATATTTTAATAGCCTGTTCTACATCGGCTGTATAAACACAAAATGTGACACAACTTCGTCGTTACAAATCCAAAACAAGTTACTTTTCTTTCTTCGATTCAGTCGTCTCGATAAAACTAAAATGGCTGCAATATTTAATGACAATTACCTAGTTATGTCAAATTGTCAAAATCACAAGTCAAACGTTGAAATAGTGACTGTCCCATATAAGTTATCTCTGTTACAATCTGCTTTGACTTGAAAGTAATTGAAACTTACAAAAGTACGTTAGTTATAATTTTTACGTAGGATTAAGTTTAAAATGTATTTGACCAACAAAAATTTATACCAAGAACCAATAGATACTGAAGCTTGAATGTGTGACAGAGATCTGATGACCACGTAGGCGCAGTGGGTAGCTCTCTGTCCTCAGCACTGTGAGTCCTGGGGTCGATTAACAGCAGTAGTATAATTTTCCTTCCCAACGGACATTTGTGATTCTGGTTCTGGGTTTTGATTGTTTTTGAGTGTGATTTACGGCACCCGCAATACAAGTCATTGAACTTCACATTGAGTGCAGACTGTGAGTATGAATACGTTTGTAAAAACAGACGTGGGGCGCGATTCTATCGTATACTCTCTATGTTTAAATAAAATTAGTTTAGACAATTTGGCAATACCAATTTTTTTTACAGCATTGAAAATCTTTAAAGGAGATGTTTCAAAGTTGAAGGAGCCTGGGCCAGCACCATGTACCGTATACATACATAATAATATAGCTATACAATATAGTAACCATTTTTGAATGTTTATTTTCTTTATTTTTATTTCGTTTTAATGTAAAGTCGTTATTTGTATTTAATTATATTATGTTATCTGTAATCTGTTATAACGTTATAGTTATTAGTCAATAGTACACCCGACACTTCTCCTTCTATCTGCATCTTGTCCATCCAAAGGTTGTCTGGAAGAGATCGCTTTAAGCGATAAGACCGCCCATTGTAGCCTTTCATGTAAAATTGTATTTTTTTTTACCAATTCTTTTAATGTGTCAATAAAGAGTAATTGTATTGTACATTTAAAATATCTTGGTACATCGATAGCAACACAACACAGTTACAAATGGCGGGTTGCTACAATATTGAATTGTAATTTTGACGTGTCATTCATTGTCAATGATCATTTATTGTATACAACATACCAATTCTAAAATATTTGGGTTTCGTTATAATTATAATAGGACTATAAAATATGTTACTCGATTGAAACTCAGAACAGAGTGAAATTCAGTATCTGACAAGTAGATGAGTGCCACAAAAATAGGGTTAGCATATTTATAAACTCACTAAATAATAATTTAAGGTTCTGCAGATTAATTTATTTGTATTTTTAAGAAAATGCAATTACACTTTTGGAAAACAGCCTAACGCAGGTAAGGAGATTCAAGTTCACGTTTCCAATTTTTCTGCCACCGTGAAACTACCTTTGCTTAATATAATTACTATAAACGAGACTGTTTAAATTTCTATTCCAATAGAAACCGCTCGGAACAAAGATACATAATAAGTTGTCTAACACAGACAGACGCAACTAAAGAGCTTAGATCGGGGTAGAGGTTCTCAGCCCTTGAAGATTGACAGAAAATGATTTTTTAATATATTTAAAAAAGCTTTTGTCACTTGAAATTAAAATGACACTGACATTTATCATGGCAGATGTTATCAATGTAATCAAATCACAGATGATTGTGGATCATAAAATGTGTGTTTTCTTCAATGAAAAGTGAATACGATTTGATCATTGAAAAATTATTATGAATTTTTTGTGCAATTTATCTACTACTACATCTAGCGAAGGGTCCATTGAGTCAGAAATTTCATACAGCAATGCCACTATACCCATAATACAGTTTCAGTATCACTATTGTTTTCGAATGACGTGTAATGTTTCCATCGGCGGACGCTGAAGAATTACAGGTCACGTCAACAGCAGAAAAGTCAGGTTCAACTAGCGATGCCCACAACCAGCCAGAAAATACTCAAGTATCTAATACTCAACAAAATAATAGCCGGGAGTTAACACTCAATATGTTGTTAAAGGAAATGGTGTTTTGTATTGCCCTCGCTCTCACTACTTATGGAGCTCTACAGAATACGTAAGCCGCTTACAGATTTCTTATCTTAATTGATTAAAGCTAATTACATTCATATAAACACTTGCCTGTGTGGTATATCCATATATGAAGGTCATAAATATTTTTTCAGGCCTACAAAAGTGTCCCAACATCCGCAAGCTGTGAAGTTCTTCAGTCCAGATTCAGTGGTGACTGACTGGTACCAGGGACAGCTGAGCCATGCCTTAAATTCAATTAATAATGCTGATGTGTCCTTTGTTATGTACTATGCACCATGGGATGCAGAGTCACAGTATGTCAGAGGAGAGTTTGAGAAAGCGGCATTAGTTCTTGGTGATCGGGTTAGTTTATTTGAATATCAGTGCCTCATTGAGCACAATTATTTGAAAGTGCGTATTTAAACTCAATGAGTCACCATAGATGCCCTAATGAAAAGTTGGCTTAATAAAAAGCATTTTCAATATCTGCCAAATTTGGAATTGAAGTGCACAACTTCAGATTGAAAGAATTCCACTACTGGATTTAATTATAACCTTATCCTGCAAAATTACTGGTAGTTTTTTTTTTTTCTTACACATATAGGACATACTCAAATGGCCTTTTGTAAATTGCAAAATATTCTGCTTGTCTTATCACAATATTATGACAACTGGTTATAAAACTAGTATGTGTGACCTCTACTATAACATATTGAACTCAATAGGGAATGCGCATGATTTTTATAGATCTTTATAGCAATTAAGTTAAGTCTATAACATTCTTTTTTTATTTAAATGCTTTTTTATTAGGAATTTCAATGTATAAAAAGCATTATATAGGAATTCATGGAAGTTCAAAGTGGCAAAACACTAGAAAACACTGCTAGCTAGACTGATTTGTGGTATCGGTCCATGTTGTCCATGTCTTGATGATGGACTCCGTGTACTTTTCCCAATACTATTGTTAAAGATGGAACAGCAGATGGTTTCTGCTATTCAATATTATTAAAATTGAACTTTGTAACTTCCAGGTACATTTTGTCGCCATAAATTGCTGGAATCCAGGTAGTGAATGTAGAATACAACATAACAAAATACCGTCATGGCCCATTTTAATGGCTTACACTGTTATATCAAGAGGAGTCCATTACAAAGGTAATTAATTAATGCTTATAGTCACGGAATATACAAAACTTTATCACCATGTGACACAATAGATATAATGTAAAGAATAATAAGGATATTTTTTTTTAAAAGGAAAATTGGAAAATTGTCTTCTCTTGTGAAAACATCGTGAGGAAACCGGCATGTCCAAGAAACATGAAATCCAAGGATATGTATTATTCATTCATTAATTCATCCACCAACCACTACTAAAGTAATGTGGCCTAGATATACTCTGTGTGTGAACAACTGGGATTCATAATGCTGATGTTGATAATTCGACAAAGCTAGAGAAAGATAATAATTATGCTATGTAAATGGTAAATATTAAATATTCTTTAAAAGTTGTCTCACAAATGGTATTTTGAAATTCCAGGTCCAAAAGATGCTCACAGTATGGTCAACTTCTTGGAATTGATAATGAAACCTCTCAAGAGAGTGTCATCGACGGAGGATCTAATTAATTTGTTATCTTATTGTGATGTAAGTGAAACACCAATTAGTTATGTTTTATATCCGATGGGGCAATTTTGAACCACTATCCCACATTGGTAATCTAGATTGGTAAAGGAAACTAAGAGTTTTTTTTTAACTTTAAAAAGGAACTGGCTGAGAAAGATAGCTGTTGGAAATCCTATTTGGGCGCATATGAGTAGTAGTTATTCAGGCGAGTAACATAAAGTTCCCTTACATGGTGGATTTAATCACGATGTTGCGCCCGATCCGGTGCCGCATACATTAGAGTATTGGGTTATGCCACTGCGCTCCTTAATTATACCTATAAGCTACCCTCACTATAAAATAACTGTAAATTAAATCAAATAAACACACTGAGCCCCACACTTAATTATTATCTTGAATTCTTAACTTGAATCGCTGGTGAAATGTGTGAGAAAATTGTTGCCCCTACCGAGAATAGAACATGATAGAACCCAGCATGGAATTAATGCATAAAATATTTTTTTATCAACAGGCTGTGGCAGTTGGGTACACTCCATTGTCCGAAACATCAAAATACTATAACACATGGTACCACGTCTCGTTAAAAACTCGAGAATTTGACGTCATTGGCGAAATTTGCTTTGCATCAGTGACGTCAGAGGAGCTCGCTATAGATCTTGGAGTAGAGATTCTACCAAATGCACGTCTAATGTTGTGGAATGATACAAAGGTGAGGAAAATATGTTACCAACTTGTTTTGCATAAAAATAGGAGTAAATGTCATTGCATGTTATTTACCTACTGTTTTGTATTGTATATTGGATGATTAGATGTGATATATACTTATATATATTATATATATATATATACATAAGATAAATACTTTTTAATAATGCTTTAGTGAAACTTCTTGACTTCTACGCTGCGGATACTGGGTTTGATTCCCGACAAAATCACATTTTGTTTCGTCAAGGTTTTCTGCTTCTGGTTCTAGGTGTTAGGTAAGCTTGTGTATTTATGGTAATTATGTTTATATGCCAGGTAGAATGATAGTTTAAAAACAAGGAAGGAAACGAAGTATCTATGTAAGTAGTTCGCGCCTTGCTTATTACTTTTTTTCATTATAATTATTAGATTTTTGTATTAGTTGTTCAAGTACAGGATATAACGGATATTATACGTGAGTTTTAGCATGCAATATGTAGCCGTTTTTGACATTGTATGATGCTTCATTAATATTTATCATTAATAATGTTTTAAACGCCATTTTGGCTTTGGGTCTCAGCTTAACTTACTCTCTGTGAATTTAAAGGTGTTGACTAGTATAGTATAGACGTAAAACGCCACTGACAGATAAACAGACGGGACGGACGGACATAATTTAAATTACGTTATCTTGGCTTTGGGCCTCAGCTTCACTCTCTGCGACTTTGAAGGTATTCGCTGGTATGTTTTAGACGCTAAATGCCTCTGACAGATAGACGAACTGACGGATAGACAAAGTTCTAAACTACCCAAGACGCTCGGTCAATACCTTATCCTAGCTTAATATTTCTAACTATGTAGTTTGTGTGTGAGTGTGTTTACATTGAGATAACTATGTATGGTTTTCCTGTTAAGTGTAATATACAATTTGTCTGTTTCTTGTTATATCCTCATAAAATGTCTGGCCATAACGCATCCAATCAAAGAAAATGGAATAAAAATCTGTTCCAAAATAAGTTATTTTAAAATTAAACATAACATATATATATACTTACTTAAATATATTTATTATATATTATATAAAACTAAAAACTAAATTAAAATTAACCAAAAACAACTATCTAATAGACTGCTACCAGTTGGCAAAGTACCCAAAATACTGGCAGCGTTGCCACTTTGAATGGCAATGCTCAATCTCTGTCCAAAATATTTGCCAGCATTTTAGTCACGAGTTGCTTCGACCAAACGCTCTGATAATTCATTGAAGATTGTATGTCTTTTTAAACTTAATTAAAAAATATTTCATATTGGTTTATGTCGTCAAATTCTATACTACCGCTTTGAATACCAATTTGAATGGCAATACTCAATTTCAATTATATAGGTTTTTAATAGCTGTGCTACACGACATGTTTTATTTCAGGAGTTTATATCAGAAGGTACTAGAAACACGTGGAACGAATCGTCCCTAATGTTTTGGGTGCTGGAGAATTTCTCTCAGCCGGTGGCTCGGATCATACCGATGTGGAAGAAAGCTTTTAGCTTCGAGAGATATGTCGATGGTAACCCGATCTTGATGATGTTCACACCGATGAATCCTATTTATGAACAGCTACCGAATTATTCTTTGGTAATTATTTTTTTTATTGATGTTTACCGAAATATTTTTATTCTTTGCTGATCAAAAAACGACATTGCGGTGACTTACAAAAAAAATCTTAGCCTATCGTTGACCAGATCGAGGATCAGATTGAGGATGACAAAAACTCATTCTAAATCCTATTCACAACATGACTTTATGATACAATAGCCATGCATATGAATAAACTTGCTCTATCGTCGACCGCATCGTCGCATAGCATCGGGTAGCGGTCCAACTTAAATAAAAATATTTTTAAGCGCAAGCAAAGCATAAAAAGCCGACTTGAACGCCTCTATATCTTCGGAACCCTTGATTAGATTAAATTAACTAAATACCCATTTTTTAGGATAACTCAAAAACGACTTACTGGTTATATCTTGATCAAATTTAAATGGGACCAATGGGAAAGCATCAGCTTTCAATAAAAAAAAAATCTTCAAAATCGGTTTACCTATGAAAGAAGTTACGAAGAATACTGTCGAATTGAGAACCTTCTCTTTTTTCTGAAGTCGGTTAAAAAGTGTTAGAAAAGTCGTTCCCAGATTAACCTCAAGTTTTGGCGCGCTTTTTTCTGGTTAAATTCTTTTTTGGCGTACGCTGATTAACTAATGTAGTATTGGATACTAAAAGTTGAAAGCTATCAGTTTGTGCTTAACTACTTATTTACACAGATGCGCGAAGTGGCAATGGAGTACTACAACTGCAAAAACAACGATAGCAGCCAATGGACGGCCGAGCTCTTGAAGTTGCAGCAAGTACAACGTCTACTCTACCAACAGAAGGACTATCTCAAACTCTGTCAAAAGTACAAGAGCAAGAAATCAGTAATCAAGCAAAATAACTACAAGAAAGAAGTGGAATCAAACAGTTTATACCCCTGGAATAACAGCACACAGAAAGTGCCAAAGAATGGTCTCTGGAGTAACTTCTTTGTTAAAAGAGGTTTCGGTTTATCTAGCGATAGTGAGAGCGTGGATCATTCCAACTTCTGGTCTTTTGACTGGTTACAAGAGTGCAGTAGTAAGACATTCCCGGCGGAAAGGAGTTTCTATGACAACTACGAGCAGTGTCGACTGTTCGAGCAAAACTTTAACTTTGTGGCTGATGATTTGGAAGTGAATAATGGAGAGTAAGTATAATTGATAAGTTACCTAACAATGGGCTGCAAGTTATAATAGCTTTGCTTATTAGACATTTTTACCGACTTCGCAAAAAAGGAGGAGGTCAAGTCGATTGTATTTTTTTTATTTGTGTTTCCTCATAACTTTTTGGTTTGAAAGGTGTTGCTTTCTAATTGGTCCCATTCAAATTTGATCAAGATCTGATCAGTAGTTCTAATATCGCCTAATAATGCCTATTTTGTGACGAATAATGCGTACTTTAACGATGTTCTCGTTTACCCGACTCCAAAAGTTACCTCATAACTTCTTTTGTTGTGAACCGATTTTGATGATTCTTTTTTTATTTAAAAGCTGATGCTTTTTATGTAGTCCCATTGAAATTTGATCAAGGTCTGATCTCTAGTTTTTGAGTTATAGTCAATAATGCGTACTTATACATAAAATCTGATCAAGGTTCCGATGATAAAGCGGTGAAGTCGGTTTTTTTTAAGCTTTGCTTGCGTTTAATTATACCTACAACATGAAGTACTGGGACGTTTTACTACTTTGGCTTATTGATAGTAAAGCTTTTCTTTTTACGTCCTGAGTCGATCGATGTTTTTTTTATGCTAGATGGAAAAGCATTTGACCACCATCTCGCCAGATAGAAAGTGACGATGTAGCATGTCTAGAAGATATCTATGTTGACTTGACTAATGTTTAGTACCTTGTCATTATCTATCTAATACCTTTAAACGAGTAATTCTTGTATATATGTATATATATAATCTGAGTCTCGGAAACGGCTCCAACGATTTCATGAAATTTAGTATGCAGGGACTTTCGGGTGCGATAAATCGATCTAGCTAGGTTTCATTTTTAGAAAACGTCGTTTAATCCGAGTAAAGCTCGGTCATTCAGGTACTAATATTATTAACTGTGTACAAAGTAACCAGTATTACATAATTGTATGCTATATTACCATCGTGAGCAGATAGAGTGAAAGTTATAAACATTTATGTTTGAAGACATTGCACCGTTCTCATTAACAATGCATTGATTATTACTTTTTACCGATTGTACTCATGTTCACCCATTTACTGATAACACTTAATGAGCTGTTCGCAAAGTAGTACAATTTGCAGTGGCGATAATCAAACTAAGCGGAAGTTGTATGTGTGTGTGTTTTGAAAAAGATATCTCTGTAACAGCTGGAGGGATTTTGTATAAATTTTGGTCTGTCAGCCTAGAACCTAGAAAGATAGGTATAGGCTATATTGTATCCTGACCGACATAAGCGAAGCTCGAGATACAATTAGTTTTAGTTTCGTTGTCAGTGTATATGAAATGAGACAGTTTTGAGGGTTTGATAAGACAAAAATATAATTTCAACTACAACAGGCACCAGTCTTTCAATTGACGATTTTTACTGGTGTAAATCAGTAATAAGCTTTAGACAAACTTACGTTATTTGTAAAATAAGCTGCCAATAATACCACTGTAAGAGAAAATAAAAAGCAATTTATTAATTACTAGCCGTGCCCCGCGGCTTCGCCCGCTATTATCAAGTTAAAAAGTAGCCTATGTTAATCCTAGGTATAAGCTACGTACATTCCAAATTTCATCCAAATCAGTTTAGCCTTTAAAGCGTGAAGAGGGAACAAGCATACTTGCACACTTTAATAGAAACTTTCGGATTTAGAATATTAGTATTATTATCATCTCACATTTAAATTTATGCACAGGGACGGGGCACAGGGTCATTCTACAACGATTTAAAGATGGTCACAACCGATTAACTCTAAACTTAAATTTTCAATACTTGAATATGTTCTTATAATAGTTTCTTATAATACTTGATAATGTTCTTATCTGAACGCATAATAGTTATTTTTAACGAAAAAGTGTAACCCATACCCATGTAAAATTCAGTTCAAAAATAAAATTAAAATTAAAAAAAATTAAAAATTTTAAATTAAAATTCAATTCCTATGGTGTAGGAACTTTTTGATGCCGTGTTGTTGATGATATAATTGCTTGAAACGTACCCTATGATTATTTCTATTTCTTTTACATACATACAAACAAACTTTACCTTTTTATGATATTAGAATAGACGTATAGATTAGGATAGAAGAATATATATTAGTATAGATTATTAAATTACTAATAGGATAAAAAATATTTTATAGTAATTAGTATGATCGGCGGAGACGAGACAAGGCCAATAAAGAATAAAATTCATTCAATTCCAGCATAGAAACAACAATGCTACCATTTGAAGACGACCCATTATCACCCGAAAACCTAGTCCAAGATAGCGTAAAGCATTTCTGCAAGCTCATGAAATTCGCTCAAGAGTTCGGTCCTCCTATAATGCCAGCAAAAACGGACGAAGGTCAAAACTTGACGCTTGTAAACGGGCTGGCTTGTGCGAACAACTTCAGCTTGTACATGATTGCAATAGATAGTATACACAACCATCACTTTGCCGAGTCTCTGGGTATCGATGTGTTCAGTAAAAAGGATAAGACTGCAGTAGTTATTTTGGATAGTAAGGTAAGCTATAAACACTTGGAATATTAAAAAAACTGTCTGCTTAGAGGTTCTTCGAATAAAGAACATGTTCTAAGGTTTTTTGAACAGATACGTGTTTTTGTGCTATGTTCGTACATATCTAAGGATGTCATAATTTGACGTATATAATTTTTTAATGCAGGATATATAGGTAAGCTATAAATGGTGCCGATTCTGTTGCCCAGAATTAGACTAAACTAGCCTAAAATTAGTTTTAGTCCTGCTTTAGTCCAAAACCTATTCAGAAAATGCAAGATTAGACTAAAATTAAGTTTGACAGGACTAAGTTAAACTAACTTAGTCCTGTCAAACTTAATTTTAGTCTAGTTACTCTATTTAGTGAAAATGACCAAATTCTTATTCTGATGTACATGTTTTACGTCAAATTAAGACTAAAAATAAAAAAAATTAACTCAAATTAGTCTGCATGAAAAGGATCTGGATTATTTTTAATGTGATCTTATACTTGAAAGAATAGCGTTTAGGTATTCTTTGACTAAAATTAGTTCATTTTTAGTTTAGTTTAGGTTAGTTCGGTGCTTAAAATTAGTTTATTTTTAGTTTAGTTTAGGTTAGTTCGGTTTATTTTTAGTTTAGTTTAGGTTAGTTCGGTGCTCAACAGAATTAGCACCATTGTCCCGCTATCCTGCCTGATCGAAAGCGATGATGACGATAATGATAAATATTTATTAGCAAAAGGTATTCAATTAGTTTAAAATGAATGACATAGCTGATATTTGCTTTAAACATGTAGTAAAGTTTAACAATGATTTTCAAACAACTTCGAGGCCTAAATTCTGTTTTTCGGTTATTGAAGGTGTAATTTTTTTACATATAATTATGTCATTAGCAATTAACAGAGGGTAGCATAATTTTCGAACATTCTTTTGGCGCCAAAATGATTTACAAACCGATTTTGATGTTGATTTTGGTTGAAAGGGGTAACTAGATTGCTCTTACAAAAAAAAGTGTGTGTACAAAAGTGGATCTTAGTTATTGTAATTATAGATAACTCCTTGCATAGTAATGTAGCTATATTTCATGTCTCTAGACCTAAAGATACATTTCTTAAGAAGAAAAGAAACTTACATTTAAGCTTCTAAGACGTTTCAACATAATGTTCGAGGTATTGTTGTTTTGAACTTATATTTCCATGACTTGCCAATGTTACATTGCAGAAGTTGTCTTTCCACGATTTCATACGTTTTCAATTTTTTTCAGTTCCATCCGATTATCTAACTTAACCTGTTATTATTTGCACATTTCCAGCTTGAAAGTCAATATCTGCTATCAGAGGAATTGAGTGCCAAATCGCTTAGAGATTTTATATACAATTATACGAACAAGGGTCTGAAGCGTTCGCTACGTACTCACGTAGATGACGCTGCACACACGCATTATTTCGGGTCCATAGACAAGCAGAAAGTGGAGATTACTAACGATACTGTACATATCATAGAGCTCACTACTAGGAGCTTTAGGAGAGTCGTTAGGACTCCTGGGACGGTAAGAAATTTTGATAGATTGCGATTACTATTTAATTTTACTCCATGACAACTTTCTCGCATGCAAATTTTGTAATTTTTATGGCAGTATTGGTAATTGTTTTTTTTAATAATGCTTTCAAAAATGTAAATTTTCGAACTACCATGGTCCCTTTCACTATAAATGTTTGTATCAATAACGGGATATTTACCATGTATTTCGATTGACTCAAAAAACTCAAAACAAACGAAATGCCGCGTCGATAAGCATTGACGTTTCCCGTCAGTGTGGCCCCAGCATAAGGGTAACGAGTAGAGGTGACAAATATAACCTTCAACTAATAAAATTAACTAATATAAAAATTCAACTATAACATTCAATAATAGAATTTAACCTTATCGAATAAAAATATAATTCTGGGAAGGTTGTTTTTGATCTAGGTAATTGTTTGGGTCAAATGCATATTATGCTTTCTTGCTCTTACAATACAGTTTAAAACGCTTACGATACGTGAAGTGATATTTTAAAGGAATGGTTGATCGGTTAGTGGTTAGTTTAAATGTTACTCGCAAGTTCGCGTCATCTCAGTTTTGTTTCTGTCTTTTTAGTCAATTTGTAATTCAAAATGCCGAGACGGAATGTCGACACATGGAACCAAATACGAATACTCGGGTAAATCACTAGATCCATAACCGAGTATTCAAATAACACACGTTGCAATAGTTGAAAATTCAATTTTGATAAAATCAACCAAATCTTGTGCGTCGATATTAATATCATCTGATATTTTCAACCATTAAAATTATCGATATTTTTTTTATCAATTAACTTATAACCAATATCTGATTTCAACAATTATTGCAATCTTTAGTAACGAGATATAATTTGCATGCAGTTGACGATAGTAGCGGTGTGCGGGGGCGCGTGCGGCGCGCTGACGTCACGCGCGGTGGGGCGCGCCGCGCGACTGCTGGTCGCGTGCGGCGTGGCGGCGCGCGCCGCGCGACTCGACGCGCTGCGACACGACCTGCCGTGGGAGTACTCCGCGCACTCGCTGCCGCAGGTGTTCGTGTTCCCGCCCGACAGGTGACTATATAGAGCTGTCGGTCGAACATAAACAGAGATGAGAACGGGGGCGGAGGCGTGCATTGGGTGTGAGAGCAATCGTGAGGATTAACCGCGTGCCCATGAATTACACGTGGTTAATCCTCACGACGAATGATCGCTCGAGAAACCCCGAAACTGATTGCATTTTGAAATATTTATTGAGATAAGAAATGTAATGTTTAGATGTTCGTTTTTATTAGAGTGTGGTTTGTGTACAGGAGCGGCGGCGGCGCGGCGCTGCCGGGCGGGCGCGTGACGGCGGGCGGCGTGGCGGCGCTGGCGCTGCGCTCGCTGGGCGCGCCGCACCACCTGCGCGTGCGCCTCGCGCTCTGCAACCAGCCGCAGGTAACTACTGTACATACTTGCAACACTACACTTTACATTCTTGCAACACTACACTACACATACTTGCAACACTACACTATACATACTTGCAACACTACACTACACATACTTGCAACACTACACTATACATACTTGCAACACTACACTACACATACTTGCAACACTATATTATACATACTTGCAACACTACTGTAGGTACAGTAAGCAGAGTTTTGCCGCGAACGTGAAAAAATGGCGTTGTTGATTTTGTATAATTTTCCAAAACCTGTGATTCTTCGAGTGTTAATGTGTAATAATGGTGGATTATTAACCGTTAATACTTAGTAAATGTGCATAAGTGTAGGCAAGTCATATAAAGTTGAAAAGCGTGGTTTTCGCCTTCGCTCCAAAACTCCAATAGAAGTTCTAGTAAAGTTTCTACCACTTTACTAGGGCATGACTTGACTATGACTGACTACTTGACTTTAACTGTGACTTGTGACTAAGACTTTTATTATGAAGAATAGAAATTGTTAATATTTGTTTAATATTTCGACTGAAGGACTATGCATCCATGGTCATGAAATAATTAAAAAAAAAAACATACTTGCAACGCTACACTGTAGGTACAGTAAGCACAGCCGGGCGGTGCGTGACGGCGTCCGGCGGCGTGACGCACTGCCTTAGTGGTGGATTCAGGATTGTCGTTTTTCTTGACCCAGTTGAGGGTAGATTTTGCTGCCGCTGCGGCAATAATTATCACGAGACAAAAATGACCTGATGCCTATTGTACCTTTATTCGTTTCTTTATATCTTCTGGTGTCAATAAAGAGTTATCGTATTGTATGATTTTAGGGGAGGCTTGAGACCCTTAGCCCCTCTCATCGTCTGAATCCGCCACTGCTCTGCATTATTACTACTTGCACAAATTCACGCAATCAGTAATATTACGACGTGCAAAAACTTAATAAAACGATGACGATGAATGATAATATAATAGACAAATGTTGTTACTCGTCCAACATAGTATACTGGTCTATGTATGGTGTATATTTTGGCACAGAGTAATTAATAGTTTATGTGAAGAAGTTTCTCTCCACAAAGACATTATAATAAAAACGGTTCTTGCCAGGACACAAAAAAGTGAAATTAGAATATTATTCAGCTCGTATAGCACCTTGCCTAACATTAACGAGTATATAGTACTACTACTTCTCTTTCTATCGCATACTCTTATATATTTTGGCGCGCGATAATAATATTGGATGAACCTCCCACGGTGGGTCTGCCAAAGAACCTACATATAACTGCGCTCCTAAAATGCGGAGGGCGCCAAGCTTGCTATAGGCACCTATAGTATATATTTATTTGTTCAAGTCGTTATTTAACATTCGTAGTGATTTTAAACAATAGAGATAGAAACAGCCAATAGTAAAGTGAGTATCGCTATCTCTTATCACAAGAAATAAATAATTATATTATATACTAAATAAATTGGCCTAACTTGAAGCAAGATACACCCCAATATTTGGAGGACCATTCCATCCTATGACAATATGTCTTATTATACATCCCATGTACGTGTAAATAACTAAAACTATAATTTACGAATAAATTCACAAATAAAATATTTTATTTATTTCAGTCTAACACGGAGAAGAAGACGTGCCTACGAGACATAAGAGAACACATTACTACCGTCATAGGAAGAAACCTCAAGTACTGGAGGCGGAGTGAAAACCGAGAGCTAGAGGATGCTCTATTTAAAAGATTGCAACATTTACACCAAGTGTCACTGGAGCTCAGTCTCTTACACGCTAGAGATCTCAAAGAAAACAACACAAAGCAAACTCCGCTTTTAAATTCACTAAGTAGCTTAGCTAAGAATTGGGACATCGACGTCTCAATAATAAGAAAAAACAATACCAAGCCTTGCCAACGGAGTTGATATTCGGCCATCGATTTTGTAAATAGTGTACATTTAACTTTTTTGATAAAGATATTTAGGTATCTGTTACTATTTATTTATGGAGCGTAAGATATTAAAATCGTTGACAAGAAAGACAGCAAACATATTGGTATCATTTACCCGCTTTTCACCCAATCAGAGGGTTTTTTATTGTATTTGAAACGATACGATACGATTGTATTTGAAACATTGCGATACGAGCAAGTCGCTCGCCTGATGGTAAGCGTCACCCTTGCCTATTACAGTTAAGTGCTATAGCCAGAGTTTTGACATCAAAATCCTGTTCGTCAAAGCACTACGTTCGTCACCCTGAGATATTAGATGTTAAATCTCTAAGCGCTGTAATTTCACTGGAAACATTGCCCATCCGAAATACAGTAATGTTAGCACACTACTGCTTGGCGGCTAAATGTCTGTCTGTGTTGAAGCCCTAGGTGGACCCTGCAAAAACAGTCTTAACTCTACATCGCTTTCTTCCATACATTGCCCGGAGAAAATGCATAGAACAAAATAGAGTACGAGTGGTCTGCGTACTTTTTCGTCGGGCTTCCGGCGCGATCCGCCAATTTAATTGCCTACTGGCTCGTTTTACCAACGTTAGTTATTCATCGACAATGCAATTTGTTCAGCTATTTTTCATCGGGAGTTACCTACTTGACCCTCGCAAATTGTATGCATTATTACCCGTTGAGCCCTCTGCTCAACGGGTAATAATGCATATTATATATATTATTACCCTCTGCTCAACTTGATGCAGTTGAGCAATTTGGTTGTGCAGTGGGGAAGAAGCAATTTTACAGTGTTACTGTTGCTTAGCTTTACTTAAATGTTATACTATGTATCGAATCAGTCTGTTAGTTACATATGTAAATTATCTAAAACAAATAAATTGACGTAATCTGAAAAATGTCCAGCGCTTTGCAAGCTGTTAGTATATGATACGGAATTATGGGCCTTCACGTAAGGAAGTACAACTTGACGTAAGGAAACAACGCACCTATTAGAACGTAGTCTAGAAAACTAAAAAGTAAATACAATTCACCGAATAAACACTTTATTTGAACAAAACCTTCACATCTTTTAAAACTCGACATCTCTACCAAAGAACGACAGAGTGTTCTGCTTGGTGCTGCTGCGCCAACCTCGCACGATGCTCAGTATTGCTTTGATTGACTTCTTCACGAACACATCTGGCGAACAAAAACGTAAGAGTGTTTGTATCAATTACACTTATACAGTCAACTATAGAAGTTAGATCAGTTTGGTCCGACTGCTCGCGAATTATCAGGCATGTGTAAACGGCGCCTAAATGCATGATCTCCGAACGGTATAATCTTCAAGTAAAGAGTGAAAGTGGTAGTGGTAGTGAATGAAGTGAGATTGTAGTCAAATGCTTGCCTAACGAAAAAAAAAAACATCGATCCAGCTACTAATCATATAATAACCTTACCGCGGTAAGGTTATTATATGATTAGTAGCTGGATCGATGTTTTTTTTTTTAAGATACCGCGGTATCTTGTTCCAATATGAAAACGACAAAACTCCAAATGAATTAGGTTTATTTTTGCTTAATTCAAATAGAAGGCGATCGCAACAAGCAAGGAATTGCTGGTCAGATACTAGCGGGCATGAAAGTGAATGGACCGCCTGCTCTGCTTTGATCATACGAAGATACGGCAACGAAAGAAAATGTTACGTTTACTCATAGCTGATTATCTTTGCACGTGTGGGCTCTCACGTCATTAGTTAATTATTATATAACACTCGTGCACTATAAAAGCATCGTCGCCTACAGTTCGTGCCTGAATGCATTTTACCTAAGTCACGTAACTGCAAGAATGGATGAATAGATACAACAATAATGCAGCTATTCACTTGCATTATTATTACAACTATACGCTCCGACAGACTTTAACTGAAGAATCTACCGTTTTCATAATTTTAATAATTACTGTATTATTATTTGCCTTAAGTCCACTAATAAAAAGAAGTAAAAATATATAAAAAGTTCATTAATGTGCATGCGTGACTTGCTGATCTCGTCTCTCGACTGGATTTTAAAATCAAACCGTAATAAGGCTCATTGGTAATTTCATTTTAACTTAAAATGCTAGATCAAACAATTAAAAATGTATGTATTAAGGCTTTTCTTATCTCTACACTTTTACCATTATTATAACACTAATATTATACTACAAATTTATATGTGGTTCTTTTGCGTAGTCTCATCTGCTCTACCTACATCGTAAAGTTTGTAGACAAAAACATTACTTACGAAAAATACCTAACAAAGTACGTCTTAAGCTTTAAGAAACTTCCTTGACATATTTGAAGTATGGTCAAGGATCTAAACTTTATTTACTTAGGTTCTTGTCTCTTTCAGTATAAAACAACCAGCGAGGTCTAATTGCACACTTGATCAGCTTTAAATTTTTATTGAAGATATAGGTACTTCCTTGAAATGGATTTTTTTGACAAGTCGTTAGGGTTTTAGTACTACCAATGGGATTTTTTAACGTATAATCAATAACAATAAAAATGATCAATCTTAGGTACACCTACCTACTTTTATTAATCGAACGATAAAATGTACGTAAAATGTTGCATGGAGGAACAGAGCAGTGGAAGGAGCAGTATAAAAAATCATTAAAATCTAATCAATGAAGTCGTGCAGGAATATGTTACATCACGTACATGATTGAATGAATTATTTGTTACTAAAATAGGCAGGTATAGGCAGATCGTGAAGTTCAATTTATTGATGAGGGATAAGGAAGGTAAAGAGAGAAGTAAGTAGGTACCTATTGTTTTTGTCTACGAACTTCATGATGTTACAATAACAATTACTATTCACATCAATTCTTACGCAATCCGTTGCTACCACAGGTAGATATACAGTATATTCAGGCACGAACTGAAGACCACGATGCGACGTTTTTGTGTGCGAATGCTTGGTACATATCAATATATATATATGTACCAAGTATTCATAGTTAGTGACGTTACGACCTATTTTGTCAGAGCCTAACGACAGAGTATTAGCAATGCATACGTGTAATTTTTTTGGGTTTATTTTTGTGTCAGCAAAGCAAACGGGCAGATCCTATATAGACGTATACGCACGTTATTACTTAAGTCTAGGTCTAGCGTGTTTACCCTAGACCACATGATAACTTACTATCAGGTAATATGGTGGTCAAAAGCTAGTATATGAGACAAAACATACTTACAGGGTAGGATTAAGTACACTATAATTACTGGTTGAGGCGCCTATCAAAAATATAATTATTTTCATAATTCCATGGGAGTTCAATACATACCTATTTGTATAGTTACGCTTTTCAGGCGAGTATGTATGTGTATGTATATTTTTAAGGCACACTTTGTAGTTTACGGCATGATGTAACATTAAATGTGTTGTTACAATCGTCTTAATGTAAGAGTAACAGGGTGTAACATTTAAATACGGCATCGGCAAGTCATAATAGGAAAATAAAAGAAGAAAATTTAGCAATAACATATTTTTTATGTGGCTTTAATAGCTTACAAATATAATTCTAAAATGTATGTACCTAAGTACATCGTGTAAAGCTAAACTAAGCATTTTTTTATGTCAATAGTTTTAGATTAATATTATTTACTATTTATACTGTCATTTATCCGTGCTATTACTTAATAGATACGTACTTGCTTGTAAATACAAATCGCAGTTCCGAGTCTTTCACAGGGAACTTTCATAGCGCTATTATAGAGGGTAACTAGGTTGGACTAATTGGACCTAGGGGTATTTTTCTTCTGAGCGCTCCCGTGCTTTAAAGAGAAACTTAAAACATGCTTGAACTCGAGTAATCTAAAAATCCTGACACCAAAACTTTGTATAGTTTGGCTTAGTTGGGTGAGCCTTCTAAGCATTGTGTTCGAATCCCGGCGGGAACACAAGTTTTTTCCCCAAGGAAAACTAGTGTTTCTGGTTTTGATTGTGATTGTGATTGTGTGTGTGTGTGTTGTAAATGTGTCCGGCACCAACGACACAAGTCATCGAACTTAGTGTGGGGCCGTGAGTGTGAAAGCGTTTGTATTCGCCCCGTCCACCGTCTAACATTTATATTTCTTTAGTGCGAAATGATGCTAATCTTACTGATAGACGGATCCGTAAAGTTTGGGAAGGGCTGGTGGTAAGGCTTGATGATGTAGACAAGCTCGATGCCCACCACCCCAGACGCGTAGTCGCTGAACGAGCCGGCGACACGCTCGTCATTGCTGCTCTGATGGACCTGAAATTTGTTATTATAATGCTTCGATGATCTGATCATCTATCATACGAGTATCGACCAAGCGAACGTCAGAAGCAATTTTTTATTTATGCAATACCAAAAAACGTAATTAAAAATAAAAAATCTTTTTGTGCTCAATATCAGTTTCCCGTGTTTAATACCTAATTTATGAAAAACCCACAACAACATTTTGTGGTTTTTACGAAGGTCTTACGGTGATCTTTTATTACCTACCTTACTTTGGGAATTCCCAACCGGTTCTTAAATCGAATAAATAAATATTTTCCTCTTTTTTTTGGGTGTTTTAAAATTACCTCATTAGGTATGTGCGGCGTACGTTAACCGATTCTTTGATTTTGCTCAATATACAGTTTTTTGTTGGTACTATACTATATTATTTTTGTAAACACTCAATTTTACTCATCCTACTAATATTATAAATCCGAAAGTTTGTGTGTAAGTGTGTAAGTTTGTAAGTATGTTTGTTCCCTCTTCACGCTTTAACGGCTGAACGGATTTGTATGAAATTTGGAATGTACATAGATTATACCTAGGATTAACACATAGGCTACTTTTTAACTTGATAATAGCGGGCGAAGCCGCGGGGCACGGCTAGTTAAGTATAAAGTTTTAAATATCTACTTATAGCCAGATAGTGACAGTATCAGATTTTAACCAATATATAATTTAAATTTAAGTGAATAAAACACAATTTGCAACTGTAGCTGAATATTATCGTTATGAAGCATATATCAGCACAATAGCAGCAAATCCGAAAATGCGTCCTGTTAAAGTGACAGATTTTTATTAGTGTACTCTTCAAAGATCGAGTAGAGTAAGTCCACAGAGTTCTTTGTTTATACCGGAAATACTTATATCTGCGTGATCTTTTAGGGAACATTCCCTCCACATTCATCTATCATAGACCAATCAGAGAACACTACGCGGCGCGTATACTTACTTAGCGGACGTACTACATCACTCAGTGGAGAGTTGGGATATAATATTTCTTACGAATCGTGGTAAATTAAGAGGTATACAGATCCATCAATTTAGCCACTAGTCACAGTAGTGGACTGGGGAGTAATTCTCTTTCGATCTTCTGTGGCGAGATTTGATAGTATGATCCTAAGCGGTACGTTCAAGTAGAAATAATAAAAAGATATTAAACAAAAATACAGCTTTACTGCTATATTTGACAAAACAAAATATTATTATGATGGGGCATAAAGGCAGTATAACACCTGGCTGCTCAAGCCGACCTCACCTGTACGTGTCGTTGAACGATCGACGCTCCGGTGTTTCATAAAAGTATTTTCGACTCTTTTCGAAAATACTTTTATGAAACACCGGAGCGAGTTGACGTCAGGCAGGCGTTCGGTAATACTAAGGCCAAAATGAATCCTGTTCTACTAATAACATAACATTACAAAACAATCCAAAAACCTATTGTGCCGAATTCATTTAAAGTAAAAGGTTAGGAAAATTATGATAACAAAGTATTGAATAAGTACCTATATAATATAAAATATGTATATTAAATATATCAGGAAACAATCGATCAAACAAAACTACAAACAAGTACCTGATTATTGTTTTTATTTGACCGCACGATGATTATCATATCGCACTAATTATAATAATCCCATCGCATATATATATACATCCGAAAGTAACTATGTCTGCCTCTCTGTCTGTGTGTTGGACGGCTAAGCCGCTGGATCTTGATGAAATTAGTCAAATAGGTAGTTTAAGTCGGGGAGAAGGACAAAGGGATTTTTTTATCCTGATTCATCATCAGTAAATCGGGCGAAGCCACGGGGCACAGGTTTGTCCCATTTTTAAGATATTGTTTTAGTGGGTAAATCCTATAGTAATTATCACTAGCTGAAATCAAAAGATTCATGATTGTATCAGGGTCATATTTGTGTGCCTACGTCACAGAATTTGTATAATACTGACGTACAGAACGGAAACGCCCGTCCACCGCAATGCAAACACCCAACCTCTCTACACCGATAGAGATACGTAGGTACGGTAACTGCTCTTGTAAGAAGTTGATTTGGAACATTTCTATGGAGCGCCGGGGTTTGTCCACGTAAACAGAGAATTAACTATCGTCCGTCTTTTACGTCTGTGACTTCTGTACCCTAACCTATCAGATAAAAAATGTGGCTTGTAGATAAATATTTTATTGACGACTTTGGTATGTACTTATTTATATAATTATGTATAGCTGAAGCACCTACCTACCTATTTATCGTAATAATCGTACTTCGGTTTTTCTTTAATGTATGGAAACAAGGCTATAAACCGAAAAGGATTATCTGATATGGACATATTATCCGTCGCGTCGGTATTTTACAGAATACTATGTTTATATTATTCATATTATTAACAAAATAAGTGTTACGAGTCAGTTAGAAGTGTATAGGAACACACAACACCTGACTAAATTACGAGCTTGAAAGTTCGTACAGATAGATGCATCCTCTTGTACTGATTTATTTAATGATAGTTGAGCCCCGCGGCTTCGCCCGCTGATGATGATTAAAGTAGTCTATATCCTAATCCAAAGTATAAGCTACCTACATTCCAAATTTCATTAAACTCGGTAAAGTAATTACGGAGATATGTGGTAACAAAAAAGAATGTTTGTGCGTAGGATTGAACATCTCAAAATCACCTTTTCCCAAAATAATTTATTGATTTAGGTACGAGTAACTGTAAATACAGTGAAAAAAATGGTTTCTATAATTTTATTTGGCGCTTCTAATTTTATTATAATTCAATAAGATATTTACTAATTAGTTTTGCATAAAGTAGATATGCTTAAATATGCTGTGTATTCTTTCTTTTGATTTGCATATTTCGACACTCGTGTTTTTGATACGACACTATAGTATGTTTTATTCGAAGTAATTGGACTACAGAAATTGTTAATTTCCAAGTATCCACGGGAACTACGGGCAATTTTTTTTGCTTAAACTAGACAACGCTTTTGGATCACGGACAACAAATCGAAGAGTTAGGTATTTTATTATGGTAAAATATATCTCTTAAATAATAATTTCATTATACATCATTAAAAAAAATATATTTTTTATGTTACCTAAGCATTTTGCCGCTATCACACGTCATGGAAAGTGATATCTTGTGTAATATATAATAAACAACAATATAATATAATATGCTCAACGTATTAGCATTGCAATTCAGAGAGGCAATGCCGCCACCATTGAGGGGAACGCTACCCACTGGTAGTGGGCTTGAGCACTTGAGTTACCTATAAGCTCCATGACTTGTAGGTAACTAGTACTTTGCTGTACATAGTTTTAGTTTAGTTTTAGGAAATATAGGCAATTGGCCCGTAGATTTAGCGATTAAAAAAAATATATATATAATAAGGTAGTTTTTTTTTTACAAGATTGGCGGGAAAGATTAGGTACGTTTTTGTATGGCGCCAAAAAGATCATCCAAATCAAAATCGTTTATTCACATGGGCCCCAAAGAGGCACTAATAAAAGTTAATGATTCTATTGCCAGATTCGCAAAATTACAGCCATCTCGAGAAGAACCTGGCAAGAAACTCGGCGGCGCATTTTTTTTCATTCATTTTTTTTTTAACATTCTTAATCTCTAATACATAATTTTATTAACCTAGGTGTTATTATGGTACTCGCTAGAAAGAGCTTGTGCAGTTTGCCTCCATGCATCCTTGTCATTAATATAGTCGATCGTTTTATAGTAAGCTTTCTTAATAGCCGGGTATTTAAGGTGAAAAGTTCTATGGGAACCTTGCAAAATTTCAACAAAGGAAGCCGCTTCGCACAGACGTACCTAGTGGTCATCTGAGCTAATTTAGCCCTGTACCCACGTGGTACCGCTCTGCAGGGGGGCGGGGGAGGGGGTGGAAATTCGCATCTACCGCGCTGCACTATGACGTCGATATCTGCATATGTTGAGCAAATAGGTCGTGTTTGGTATCGTTTTCGTATAAACCAAGGACGAGGAATTCATTTCTGGAACAACATTTTTACTCGTTCATAGAAAAATAAAGAGTTATGCGCAAAAATATAAAAAAAAATATATTTTTTTTTTACAAAATCTATGTTTACTAGTAAACCACAAGGTAATTCTCAATAAAAAAAATATATTTATATAGCCCTGTTTATCTAGAATATAAAAGTATAAACTTTCTGGATAGATTAAACATGATAATGTATTTCAAAAAAATAAATTGTGTCGCGCGGGAGCGCTTTGTTCGGGGATTTGGCAATTATACCGTTAGTTCATAGGCGCAACGGTATCTATGTAGATAGTAAAACAAATAATTAATCAAGCAAAGCGGGATCTCTAAGTTGACTTGAGAGGTTCAGCACTTTGTCCGTCCGTCTGTCCGTCTGTCAGAGGCATCTAGCGTCTAAACCATACAAGCGAATGACTTCAAATTCTCAGAGAATATGTAAAACAATATGTGGGGACAAGGGTAGATTTTCTTCTTCGTGCCCCTTATTTTCCAGTTCATTTGGTGTCGGGCCTCCTCGTAACTCAGCGCCAGGATGCGCGATCTTGGTTAGTCATAGGTTGGCATTGATCTGTGGTAAGGCTCTTTAACTCTTTCTCGAAACTTGACCACCACGTGGCTGGCGGTCTGTCTCTTCCCCTGGGCTTACTAGGCATGTTGATGACTTTATTTACGGTATCTGTCGTAAGCTGTCGTCCCACCTCGTAGTATGTCCATACCATCTAAGACTTGATTCTTTAAGTTTTTCCGTTATTGATGTAATTTTAAACGATCCTCGTGTGAATTAATTTGGGATTCTGTCCAATCGAGTGACCCCTCCAGCCCATCTTAACATATTCATCTCAACGTTTTACGTTCCAGCACTCCGATCCATACATCAGGGCTGGTCTCACTACCGGCTTATAGACTTTTCCTTTTGTTTTTACGGGCATTCATGGATCACAGAGTACTCTCGTTAATGATTTGAGCCATGCGGTATTTACTGGATGCCTGACGTCTTCATATACTTACGTGTAAGTGGGCGTCAGTTGTAAGTACAGATCAAAGATATTTAAAACGAGACACTTTAGGTAGGGGTTTGTTGTTTATATGGATCATCATCATCATCTCAGCCGCAAGAAGTCCCCTGCTGGATATAGGCTTCCCCTAAAGATCTCCAAAAAGAACGGTTGTTAGCGGCCTGCATCCAACGTCTTCCTGCGACCTTCACTATGTCGTCCGTCCACCTTGTAGGCGGTCTTCCGACACTGCGCTTGCCAGTCCGTGGCCACCATTCTAGAACCTTTCGGCCCCATCGGCCATCCGTTCTACGTACTATGTGCCCTGCCCATTGCCACTTCAACTTGCTAACTCGTCGGGCTATGTCGGTGACTTTCGTTCGTCTACGGATCTCCTCATTCCTCGATCTCGTAGAGAAACCCCGAGCATAGCCCTTTACATAGCTCGTTGTGTGACTTTGAGCTTATTTATAAGGCCCACAGTAAGAGGTCAAGTTTCAATACCATATGTCATCATCACTGGTCAAAGACTTTCGTCTTGAGGCATTTAGGTATATTGGACGAAAAGACGTTTCGAAGTTTCCCGAACGCTGCCCAGCCTTTTTGGATTCGACGATTGACCTTTTTCACCTCTTTCTAGAAGTTGGACCGTTTGTCCTAGGTAAACGTACTTGTCAACAACTTCGAGCATCGAGTTCCCAAGTGATACTGGAGTACATGGACGTTCGATATAATCTTCGTTTTGTCCATGTTCATGTTAAGGTCCACCTGTTGGGGAATTTGATTGAGGCTTTCGAGCATTGTGCTGAGATCTTCCATCGATTCTGCCATTACCACGATATTCACCGTTGATATTGCCGAGCCCTTTCCACTCCAGAAGTTTGAAGGCATCTTTCAATGCGGCAGTGAACAGTTTCGGAGAAATGACGTCTCCCTGGCTCACGCCTCTTTGTAATGATATCGCCCTCGACCTCTGTTCCTGTACTCGGACCGACATAGTGGCGTTATTGTACACAGTTCAGCACTTCGATATACCGATAGTCAATATGGCATCGCTGGAGAGACTCAAGCACCGCCCTCGTTTCGATCGAATCGAAGGCTTTCTCATAGTCCACAAACGCTAAGCATAGTGGCAAGTTATATTCCTCAGTCTTCTGTATAACTTGCCGCACGTACGTATGCGGTCTATGGTACTATAGTCTTTTGGGAAACCGGCTTGTTCGGGAGGCTCAAAGTCATCAAACCTACGACTGAGACGGTTCGTGATGACCCTCGAAAACAGCTTATAAACATGGCTCAGAAGCGTGATGGGTATGTAGTTCTTCAGCAAAGTATTATCACCTTTCTTTAAGAACAACACCACCACGCCTCTGTTCCATGCTTCTGGCGTAGTACCGCCGAGTAAAGCGGAATAAAAGAGCTTTTGGAGGACTTTGAGTACCGGTGTTTCACCCGCGCTCAAAAGCTCAGATGTGATTCCATCATCACCCGGCGCCTTGTTGTCTTTTAGCTGTTTCAGGGCCATCCTAATCTCATATAGGCTGATGTCCGGGATATCTTCGGTATAGTGTCTGGTCAGCTTGGCTCTTTGGCCGAGCTGGTAGCGGGTTTAGTGACAGAAGTGTAAAGCTGTCCATAGAAACTCTCAACCTCCCTCAACACCTCTGGTCTGGTCGACGCTACACTGCCATTTTCTCTCTTCAGCTTTGTCAACCGGCTTTGCCCAATAGACATATCTCTTGAGAACACTTTGGAGCCTAGATTCCGCTCTATCGTCTCCCTAATACTTTTGGTATTAAAGGAGCGGATGACGTGCCGCATGGACTTCGAGATCTGTTTATTGAACTGCCCATATGACTTAGAATCATCGGAAGGCTGCAATGATAATGAGCGTCGTTTTTCCATGAGGTGCAAAGTTAGGCTAGAGAGTAGAAATTCTGGCTTTGTTTATTTGGATATCACACCCAATTTCTTCGTTTCCACCATAATCACATTCCATTAACTCTGTTTTTACTCGGCTAATTCGTAGACCACGACCTTTGAGCTTTTCCACTCACGTTTTGAAGGGCTCCTACAGTTCAGGGTCGATTCTGGTGATTAGTGCAATATCATCCGCGTACAGAAGAACCACGTACCATAGAGTTGGTGCTTGGATTTTGCATGTACTGTAATCCATTGAAAAATTAAATAGCAGTGGGCTAAGAGCTGACCCTTGATGAACTCCCACTCCTAATTGGTAAAAAAGGTTCACTCATTCCAGCAGGGCTTTTTATCTGCGTGATGATTTCCTTTTACATATCCTGGATGACATTGACATAGCCCTCTTGGATGAATTAGGCTCTCAGAGACTGTCACACCAATTTTCTACAGCATCCCTCCTGCAGAAAAGCTTTTTCCAGGTAAATAAAGATGACATACAGATTTTCTGATTTTCCTGAAGTTAATCCGAATTTGTTTTCAGTTAGACTTGACAATTTGGTGATTTGCGTCCCTATAACTCGCTCCCAGAGCCTAAAAATATATTGCCTATATAATTTTAATTGCCATTTCTGGCTTTGGGCCATTGCTTTACATATTCTCTGAGAATTTGAAGTCATTCGCTTGTATGGTTTAGACGCTAGATGCCTCTGACAGACGGACAGACGGACGGACAAAGTGCTGAACCTCTCAAGTCAACTTAGAGATCCCGCTTTGCTTGATTAATTATTTGTTTTACTATCTACATAGATACCGTTGCGCCTATGAACTAACGGTATAATTGCCAAATTCCCGAACAAAGCGCTCCCGCGCGACACAATTTATTTTTTTGAAATACATTATCATGTTTAATCTATCCAGAAAGTTTATACTTTTATATTCTAGATAAACAGGGCTATATAAATATATTTTTTTTTATTGAGAATTACCTTGTGGTTTACTAGTAAACATAGATTTTGTAAAAAAAATATATTTTTATTTTTATATTTTTGCGCATAACTCTTTATTTTTCTATGAACGAGTAAAAATGTTGTTCCAGAAATGAATTCCTCGTCCTTGGTTTATACGAAAACGATACCAAACACGACCTATTTGCTCAACATATGCAGATATCGACGTCATAGTGCAGCGCGGTAGATGCGAATTTCCACCCCCTCCCCCGCCCCCCTGCAGAGCGGTACCACGTGGGTACAGGGCTAAATTAGCTCAGATGACCACTAGGTACGTCTGTGCGAAGCGGCTTCCTTTGTTGAAATTTTGCAAGGTGAATCACCTTAAATACCCGGCTATAATTAATGCCCGTTTTATTACAGATTTCAATCGTGATACTACGTGGATCAGTTACACTGATCAGTGGCAGGTCCAATCCTCAAAGATGCTACCCCTATAGGTAGATAAAACGCCATGAATAGGTAAGTACCTCAAATAACCGTCCATCTGGTAGTCGTGCTTGTCTCGCCGCATACTCGCCGATTTCTTGTAGAGCTTTAAAGTTGCTGGGCTGACGCTTTGAATATCGCCATGGATACAAAATGGAGTCCTGAAACCAACAACTATGTTTAATTTCAACAGCTATTAGGAAAATCGTTTTTACATAACGACGGAGCTAAAGAGGTGAAACATGCGTCCCTATTTTATTTATTTCGTTAATCCAACAGCGTTATATTATGGCATTATCTAATACCTTTAAACGAGATTTTTTTATATATATGTATATCTATATTCAGAATCTCGGAAACGGCTCCAACGATTTTCATGAAATGTAGTATGCAAGGGTTTCGGGGGCGATACATCGATCAAGCTAGGTTTCATTTTTAGAAAACGTCATCTGCCAAAAAAAAACCGAACAAAGCTCAGTCATCTAGGTACTACTTACTATACTTAAATATTGAAGTAATTCTACTAATATTATAAATGCGAAAGGTTGTGTGTGTGAATGTTTTTTACTACATACCATAACTACAGAACTGATTTAAATGAAGTGTAGGTAGCTTATACTTTGGAATAGGATATAGGCTACTTTCATCATTATCATCATCAGCGGGCGAAGCCGCGGGGCTCAACTAGTTATACATAAAGTAAGGCCAAAAAAGATGGAAATGTTGCAATGTAACATTTATCAGTATCATATTGGCATTCTGTTACAAGCTTCACTTGTCATTATGAGAATATTTCTTATATGTCTTTGACCGCATCAACACTTTCCATCAGGTGAGATAGTAGTCAAATGTGTGCTTATCCAGATTTAAAAAATGTGTTTTCCTTTTCTCCTTATTTGGTTGGATAATACGTAACCTTTTTCGGTACAAAACTTGCATGCAAATGTATCGCCAGTTGTACCGCATCACCCAGTCTGTCGACGTATTGACGGAGCGCTTGTGCCTCCGCCGACGAAAATGGTTTAAGGCCAGGGTAGAATTGCGAGCAGCGCTCTGGAGTCCTATGTACGTCATCTGTTAATGTTACGTCATTTTAAACTATCTACTTAATGGTCAAATGACAGTACGCATAATGTGACAGTCATGACAATCGCTCTGTCGTAGATATATAGCTGGACTAGTTTCGGTGAAAAGAAAGTTAGAGTTAGTTGTCTATGTAATTACTGGGAATATGAGAATTATGAGACATATTTAAACTTTGTCTCAGGACTCTTTCTGGCGCAACTCTGTGCGCATTGTTTAATTAAGGTTTCGGGTGGAACTTCACATATAGGCTAGCCTGTCACTTATTATCAGGCGAAAGCCTTGGTTGTCCTTTCTTAATCTTACATGCAAATAAACTGTTGTATAATTTATTTCAATCCATTATTTCAAGTGTCCAACCAAAGTTCTCAAAACAAACTCAAATCTCAACCCTCTCAATTTCTTGCATTCCGTTTGTTTATTTGGCCCCGTGCCGGAAGGTCAACTTTCCAGTCTTGCAGTTCACTTACATCTCATGTGCGTACCACAGACAAGATTGATAGCGTTGCTAAATAACAAGTTTAGTTGCAACACAGCCTGACCTTGCCAATGGTAAGCGAAGTTGCGATTTATATTCGTGCCGAAACATTTATCCGCTGTCACATCCTGGTCGATATTCTTGTGCCAAACTGACGGCCGGGTGGACGCCCTCGCCGTGAGGTTTGTTGACCACTCTTGGATATCTAAAGGTGGTAGATGCCGCATCTTCTGGGTGAAATGTAGCCCGTCTGGGTTCCCCGATGGTATCAAATACCTATCGCGCAAATAAATATTAATAAATGAAGGAGTCGTCATTTATAAACATAGATATATCATGTAGGAAAATAAAGTGTTATTACTGGTGTAAATAAAATTTATTACTGATTATTATCTTTAAGATAAAAAATGATTTAAATAATAGTTTGTGTATATTGGACATTAACTACTATTTGTACTTGCCAGTCATAATCGTTGAAGAATGGTGTCTGATAACTAGAGTCATAAATTATTTTTTGTGCCAATTCTATTACAGCATTCGGTACACCCCACGCCATTCCATTTAAGGCTGAAATTGAATGAAATATATTTAAAGAAAATTCAAAGTAATCCATCTACCATTACCGTCTGAATGTAACTAGCACTTAAGAAAGAACTTTAAATAGAGATTGCTTTCTAACTAGTATATGTTTTATTAATAAAATGTAATTATACCATAGGGCCTCTTAGCGTTGGCTACAGCTCTGCTAATGCTTATAAACTTACAAAGGTCCGGGCATAGATAAATAGTTGGATAATAATAAAAGGAATTTATACTTTTAGGAGTCTGCTTTTTTTTAATTTTGGCTCATCAATCTTTGTACATCTAGTGTTAAGTGTTGAATATCTTTCAAGTATAATTGAGTATTTCATAAATATAGGCCAAGTCACAAGATTCAGTCAAAGTTAAAATTGCAGAGTCTTGGTCACCGACGTAACGTCGCGAGCCTATCGGTATTCTATCTTACACATTTTGGAGAGTGTGCGCAGAAATTATACGAGTTAATTCCATCTTGTCCATTTTACCATCTAAAAACAAGACAAACTGTCATACGCCATCCATATATGGTTGACATACCTCCTGTTTGCTCGAAGCGTTTCGCATCTACGTTTATCATCCGTACTGCGAAGGAGCGGATCTCATTGCCTTCGTCTTTGTTCCCCGAACTGTACAATCTGGGAGTCTTCAAGTCAAGAGTGAATAGGTACCTTCTAGGCAAGCATGCTACATCTTCAGCCGCATCATCACTTTCCATCAGGTGATATTGTAGTCAAATGCTTGCCTATCTGGCATAAAAAAAAAGTAATAGAGTCATAGTCCAATAATTGTCAAGTGACCTAATAAAGTAGTAGAGAGTTTACTAGAAAATCTATTATTTATTGAGTTTTGGAGCGAAAGCGAAAATGATGTTTTAATAATAATTTGTATGCCTATATTCATAAACGTTCACGGACTATTAATAATTTGTAATCCACCATTAATACACATTGACACTCAAAAAATCACAAGTTTATAAAAATGTATACAAAATCGAGAACACCATTTTTTACTTTCGCGGCAAAACTCGACTTTGCTTTTATAAAAACAAACAGAGAATTGTATAAAATTATAGTGATTTACCGCCAAGAATGAGAATGCCAGGTTTCTTGGTCTGTCTATCGCTCTTTAGCTCCAAGGCCACGATGGTTCTGTTTTCAGCGGTAACAGGTGACAGTCGGCGTACATTGGCCACCTCTGGGTCATCCTTGACAAAACTTTCCACTGCGCTCAGAATAGACTCTGGATGAAGATATTCAGGCACCGTGATATTAGGAGATTCGACATCCTTGGTGTTCCTTACTGTTCTTATTTTAGCTCCAGATCTGGATAGGAATGGAGCTTTTAAGTATTTATCTTGATAACTGCTATAGAAGGCTTTATTTAGCTCGTACAGCTTGACAGGGCGCGGGCGCGGTCGCCTTCCAACCAAATGTGTATCGTGCAGCCACGGATCTTGTATTTTTTCGAAGCGGGGCCAAAACTGAAAGATGCCGCCATTACCCGCGTATAATTTTACTTTATCATCATTATCATCATTTACCATCAGACGCCAACTGATGGCGTCAGATCAGTGTGTCAGTTGTGTGGTAGAAGTTGTGAAAGTTTCGTTAATGATGAGTGTGTATTCGTCTGCCTGTATTTGGCGCCCGGGTCATGGGCTCCGACTTGCCCCTCCCCGATCCGCGGCTGGTATCGCGTGTGGCAGATTTATGGCCTAGTAGTGCAGTGTATGAAACCACGTTCGATTTATTAGCTGTTGACTTGCCAAACTGAAGGCAGAACTAAATGTAAAAACAAACATTTATGAAAGTAGGTTTCGATTTGTCGTTTGTGCTCGGCGGAGCCCGATTATATGTTTTAGACTATAGTAATTCCTGAAATTGCTTTTCTAAACATAACATATGTAATATATACAATATATTTACATATTATTATGGTAGCCTCGTTCCTATTGGTGTAGACAGAGGCCACATCTCTCCACCTGCTACTTGCTCCAGACACACAACTTTTGCTCCTACATCCATGAATCTTTGCATACTCGTACATGCTCGTTGGTTGCGGTTACTTTTGACCTGGCCGTTTTTTTAAACGTTTCCTACCTGGTCAAGATACGTTCGCCTAGCTCGAACCTTACCAACTTGTAATATATAAGTATACATAAATTGCAGTTACTATTATTGCGGTATTTTATAATAGGTTAGTGTAGGTACCTACAATACACGTCTAGGTAAATGAAAAAGCCAAGGAGGGTATCAAAAACTATATTATTCGGACATCAGAATTGGGTACATGATAAAAGAAGCATGCATGGACGAACACACTACTTGTTATTCGAAAATAGATATATAATACTTTATTGATCCTCTTCATAAGATGAGATAAAACAAAGGTAACAAACAAGCTTATACGTAGTGTCTCAACAGGCGGCCTTATCACTAATAGCGTCCAGGCAACCTTCAGGTATTATAGGCTAGTTTCTTATTGGTTACCTACGGTGCTATGTTTATAAATTATACCAAGATACTAAAATTATGGCTTCCTGCAATAAGATTTTATGATAGGTACAATTCAATACTAGCTGTTTCCCGCGGCTTAGCCTTTGATTAATAAAGTTAATCTTGAGTTTATCTACTATTTCTAGCTCGCTAATATTTTATATTTAATTCAGACCCTTTGTATACCGTTGCAGCGTGATGACGGGGCAAGCAGTCACACACTTTCAGATTTATAATATTAGTGCGATTGGTAACCTCCAACTAACCTACAGTTTTGTATATATTCTTGTATACAAAAAAGCTTAACGCAAATCCATGTAAGTAACAACTGTTGACAATGAATGATTAGGTAATTTATATTATCTGATATGAATAATTAACTAATATTATATCGATTAATAATACTTAACTACCTATTAGTGGGTAATGCAGTTGCCAATTATTGATTTTTGTTTTATGTTTTGATTAACTATTAGGTAATTCCTAATAGTAGTTTTACGACTAAAGACGCCAATTCTAGCCGCGGGGAAACAAACAAACGCATGAATCACACCCACAGCCCTACACTAAACTTAAAGACTTGTATCGCGGAGGACGATTTTTTCCGTTCCGTTTGCGGTTCCCTAAGTACCATTTCAATAAAATTTTTATTCTATCGACTTTCACAAAAAAGGAGGAGGTACTCAAGTCGACTATATTTTTTTTTTCCTCATATCTTCGTACCACGTGAACCGATATCGAATTTTTTTTCGTTTGATAGAGTTTGCTTTCCAATTGGTCCCATTTAAATTTGATCAAGATCTGATCAGTAGTTCTCGAGATATCGTCAGTAATGCGTGTTAAGTACATCGAATCTGATCAAAGTTCCGAAGATAAAGCGGTGAAGTCGGTTTTTTTAAGCTTTGTTTGCGTTTAATTATGTAGCATTCTGAATTAGGCTAGTCTAGCGCTTACAGTAGAGACAACACTGTATACCTTATGTCAGATATTATTTCGAGATAAACCCTATACATGGGTCACAAGTTTACTAATCATTGAAGTAATAGGTAGGTACCAAAGAATGGTACTTACAGTAATAACTAACTTATAAGCTCAATACATTTTAACTTACTGAACAAAATTTCTTGGTGGAAATAAAATCATGAAGAGCGCACCGAAAAAATATAAAGTTGCTAATAAATATATCTTAATTCGCAGTAGCATTTTATTCACAATTCTAGTTTAAAATAATATGTTAGCTCCAAAATAAACTTGTGAAAAAAACACTTGTTGTGAAAGTTGACAACGTCCGATTGAATATGTCTAATGTAATTATTTTCTATTACTTTCTTTAGGTCTTTGGTCAAATCTTTTTGGTTTACTCTTTTATAGTATACTAGCGATCCGGCCCGGCTTCGCCCGGGTGTGATAAATGAAGAACCGCTCTACCGATTTTGTGCAAACTTCACAAAAACCATCTACTAAATAGTCCGAACAAAGCCTAAACATTTGGTTTGGATAGGTGAGCCCGTTCTTGAGTTATAAAATAACAACTAAAAGTGGCATTGATTTTTATATATGACGGCGCATCGATGAACTGTCAACGTCGAGAGTGAACTGACGTTGTCAGTCACTCTAGCGGAGCGTTGTGTCGTTGGTAGCGGGGCAGCCATCTTAGAATCGGCACTTTTTGATCGAGAAGGGCCAGCGCACCACGTCTGCAACGAATCGCTATCCATCGCAATAATTAGAGTAGATTCGGACGTAATTTGATTTGATTTGCATAAATGTAACAATGATCGTACTCATTAAAGATTGATTTGAATTCTACTGCCATTATTGAAGTGAAAATTATACTTTGTTAGAAGGACTACGTATTTGAATTTAATTCATCGCCCACATACCCACGTTGTCCAGGATGAGTTCTGAGGAAGACCACAACCCGCTTATATCAGAAGTGGGATCGAATGGACTGCAAAACGAAATAAAACAACCGGATGCAACGAATGCCGAAAAACTTTTGAGCAACATGGAAGCGTTGCTTACACGTGTGCTAGCAGCACAGCAAACACCAACCGTGAGTTCTAATTTAACCCCGCTTTTACTGTTTAACCCAGATGATGCACATTCGGATATCGACGGTTGGTGTAAAGTAACAGAAGTTATTGTCCAAAATAAACGTCTAGAAGGGGTTAACTTGCTCATGGCTCTAACGGGTGCATTGAAAGGTCGTGCAGCCGCATGTCTCACACAGCTGAATTTAGGCGAAATTACATGGGCTTCTGTGAAGCAGACTTTACTTGCAAAATTTTCCGAACCTAAACTGTTTCAAGATTATTTTGATGACGTTTTGCGCTTTCAAATTGGTGTTAAAGAAACAGCGTCTGAATCTGCTCTGCGGTTATGGAATCTCATTGAGCAAATTCCTAATACAGTGATGCCTGAAGAAGTGATAGCTGGCTTTGTCATATCGGTGCTAGGTCAGAAGGACAACTTGATACGTCGTGAATTAAATTCACAAATTGTTACGACTCGAACTCAGTTATTTCGGATCCTTGGCGGAATATCACTCAAGCGACGTTTGGATGTTGCCGAAGCCCAAGAGCCTGAAACCAAACGAGCTCGTACTACTGAGAGATTTACTGGCAAGTGTTACTATTGTGGGTTGGCAGGACATCGCCTTGATAAATGTAGAAAGCGACGTGATGATTTAGAAACAAAAACTCAAGATACTTCAAGTTCATCTCGTAACACTATGGAAAAAAGGACGACAACTGTGACCTGCTACACCTGTGGTCAACCCGGACACGTTGCGACAGCCTGTCCGGACAAGCGGAGTGGTGGAGGAGCCACGGTCAGAGAGGTTCATCAGTGTGAGCACCGCCCTTCGAGGAGTACATTGAAAACATCTTCCGGTGAGCCAGTTCCCTTTTTATTTGATAGCGGGTCGTCTTGTTCTCTCGTTAAACAAAGTTTCTGTGACAAACTTGATGGTACTGTGCGTAAAAATCTTGTCTATCTTAGCGGCATTGCTGGTGATGATTTACATTGCACGAACCAAGTTCATGGCGATGTTACAATTAGTGACATATCAGTTAGCCTGCTTTTTCACGTGGTTCCCGATAATTACAGGAGAAATCAGACCAAATTTTCGGAAAATACAAGCGTTAGTAGACTCACCTCAACCGAAAACGGCTACTCAGGTTCGCCAATTCCTTGGCCTTGCCTCGTACTTTCGAAAATTTATTCCTGATTTTACGCGCATTGTTGGGCCGCTATATCCTCTTACAAAATTAAAAGGACCTATAACGTGGACTCGAAATCACGAAGAAATACGTAACCGTATAATACTTGTTCTAACGTCTGAGCCAGTGCTAACGATATTTGATCCTGAATTGCCTGAAGAGTTGCACACTTATGCGAGCTCTGAAGGTTTTGGTGCGATTCTCATTCAAAAGAAAAATGATTTACCTCATGTCGTAGAATATTTTAGCCGACGTACGTCCGAAGAAGAGTCACGTTACCACTCGTATGAATTGGAGACATTAGCAGTGGTACGATCTGTAGAACACTTCAGACATATTTATATGGTCGGCGTTTTGTGGTATTCACCGACTGCAGTTCCCTTAAGGCCTCAAAATCAAAAAGTCCAATATATCGAACTTCATCAAGATTGGCTTTCCATCGAACAGAAGCGTGACAGCGAGATACAAGATCTTATCTCAAAACATTATGATTAAATCTTCCCCGATTCGGTAGCACAGACGTATGATGTTAGAGAAGGTATCCTCTACAGAAAAGTAGCTCGAAACAAAACAGTTTCCTGGCTGCCGGTAGTTCCACGGTCTTTGATTTGGACGCTTATTAGCCACATTCATAGTGAGATACAACATTTAGGCAAAGATAAGACTTTAGACAAACTTTATGAACAATACTGGTTTCCCGAAATGTCAAAGTGCGTGCGTAAGTTTATCGATTCATGCATTATTTGCAAAGCATCGAAGGGTTCATCAGGAGCTCAACCCATTCAACTTCACCCAATACCAAAAGTAGCTGTGCCCTGGCACACCATACACATTGATTTTACAGGCAAGCTTAGTGGCAAGAGTGATCGAAAAGAATATTGCTCGGTGATAATCGATGCTTTTACCAAGTACATTTTGCTAGAGCATGCTTATTCTCTCGACGCCAAAAGTGCAATACAAGCACTACAAAAAGCAGTAAGCCTATTTGGAGCACCTAAGCGAATCATTGCTGATCAAGGTCGTTGTTACATTAGCTCTGACTTTAAGAACTTTTGCAGTGAGCATAAAATACAGCTACACTACATTGCAACGGGTTCGAGCAGGGCAAACGGACAAGTGGAGAGAGTTATGCGAACTCTCAAAAGCTTGCTGACCATCGTTGAAAATGATCGCAATAAAACGTGGCGAGATGAACTAGGAAACATCCAACTTGCGCTCAGTACCTCAAGGACACAATGGCTTGCTAGAAATTGCGACCAATTTGTTAAATGATGAAGAGGCCGAGACGGCGGCGGAGGATGTCGATGAAACATCATCGACATCCGAGCACACGGTCCGAGTCACGGTCATGGTCCGAGCACACGGTCCGAGACACGGTCATGGTATCGTCAAAATTAACAAATTTTGACGATACCATGACCGTGTGCTCGGACACTCTCTCCGCCGACTCTTGTACTATCACAGCTGGTTCTGATACTCTTAGCGGGCACTCTGATCCTGAAACATGGGATGTACAGCATGAAGTCGAAGTTTACGCGGAGCAAGAGAGCCCGTAACTATAGGTATGTCATTGTTATGCTTGGATGATTTAATACGTGTGTTTATTACGTTGTGGCTAAGTAAGTGATCCTGGTCGAAAGGACAGTGTCGTCCGGGCCAGACCCATACGGGTTGGTTGAAGGGATGCACTCGTCCGGTCCAGAAGTAAGGTTTAGCCTGGTCGAAGGGACAGTGTCGTCCGGGCCAGACCCACACGGGTTGGTTGAAGGGATGCACTCGTCCGGTCCAGAAGTAAGGTTTATCCTGGTCGAAGGGACAGTGTCGTCCGGGCCAGACCCACACGGGTTGGTTGAAGGGATGCACTCGTCCGGTCCAGAAGTAAGGTTTATCCTGGTCGAAGGGACAGTGTCGTCCGGGCCAGACCCACACGGGTTGGTTGAAGGGATGCACTCGTCCGGTCCAGAAGTTTTGCGTTGGTTGACTGGTCGAAGGGACAGTGTCGTCTGAACCGGACTCACATGACTTGGTTGAAGGGATGCACTCGTCCGGTCCAAGTCATTATGGTTATGATATGATGTTATTTGGGGACATGCGTCCAAAGCCGATAATGATTTAAAGAATAAGGTCTTAACTAGCTTCAGGATGAGCGAGCGGATATCTTTGTGATTTAAAATTGGTTGTTTCAGGAACAAGTGTACATGAACGCCCGAGGACGGTCGTATGTCAGTCCGGCCGTGACGGCGCATCGATGAACTGTCAACGTCGAGAGTGAACTGACGTTGTCAGTCACTCTAGCGGAGCGTTGTGTCGTTGGTAGCGGGGCAGCCATCTTAGAATCGGCACTTTTTGATCGAGAAGGGCCAGCGCACCACGTCTGCAACGAATCGCTATCCATCGCAATAATTAGAGTAGATTCGGACGTAATTTGATTTGATTTGCAAAAATGTAACAATGATCGTACTGATTAAAGATTGATTTGAATTCTACTGCCATTATTGAAGTGAAAATTATACTTTGTTAGAAGGACTACGTATTTGAATTTAATTCATCGCCCACATACCCACGTTGTCCAGGATGAGTTCTGAGGAAGACCACAACCCGCTTATATATATATAGTATATGTAGGTAAAACAGAAGGTGTAGTGGACAATTCAGTGATCCTTACAAACTACCCTGTTTAAGGGTGTACAAATATAATATTTTGAAAATATATATAAAATCCCGCGGCTTCACCAACCATAATTAGGGTAAAAGCATATGCTTTAATACGTTTGCTAATTAAAAGAGTTATTGTTTACTGTTATTTAGAAATTCATCGAACTTACTAATAACAAAATATTACTTTCGTTCGTGACATTGGTTGCCAATTTTTTTTGTACGAACTTTCTGTGGGTACCTATTACATGTTTATATATAGAGCGTAAGTATGGTCTATACGGCCTCTATCACGTATTCTTATTTTTGATACAAAATTCTGGCCATTTGGCCATCTCTTGACATGGTTGAAGTGTAAATGTCGTAATACGTCATGAAATATCAAAATACGAAAATGAGCATTTTGCTAACATGAAAAATAGTATTTTTTTGCTAATAGGATTTACAAATATTGTATTCTGCTGCCATCTTAATGTTACTGATGACCCATATCCTGTGTGTCCACTTGAACGTAAGTTGTCATCTCGCTAAGGTTCGACTGGACCATTGATTGTTTAATAATAATATCCTCTTGTAGTCTTCAGAAGAAAAAGGGCTATCAATGAGTACACACGATGGCGAGCCAACCTTGAGACCACACCGGAATTCATTGTCAAGATTTTGGACGAGGAACCAGCCGCGCCTAAAAAGAAAAAGGTTGTTGCTGTCAATATCCAGCCGGTCACAAAGGGAGTGGAAAAAATAATAATAGGTGGAGCGATGGTGTCGGTGCCTATGTCAAAGACAATACCTGTTTCTACAGTACAGGATCAGGAATCGTTGAAAGATTACACACGATTTGTACCGCCTACTACAGTGGTGGCTCGAGCCAAGGACGGCGATGCCTACCTTGCTCCAATGCGACCTGTGCCACCTCCTATTCAAGGCAAGCCCAATACACATGGTAAATACTGATTCTGCTTTTCTGTTAAACAAATATAAGTGTAGAATTAAAATTTAAAATTCAAAATCGTTTATTAACATAGGCCCAAAGAGGCACTCATGGAAATTGATGACTACTGTCAGATTCGCAAAATTCTGCCTTCTCGAGAAGAACCTGGCAAGGAAGTCAGTGGTGCTCTTTTTCATATTTTTTTTTAAACACTCATGACTAATACTGGAATAATATTATCCTGAATGATAAAGAAAAAATACTTTCTTTCAAAGATGCATCTGATGGCAAATCGTTATCGTTTCATATTCTTAAATTCTTACCTTCCTCATAGATACTTACAATTATTAATTGATGCACAATTTATTTTAGAAATAATTTCATTTATGGTATAGCATGTATGGTATAGCTAGGTAGCTGGACTTTTACAAAAGGTTTTAAATCTAGATAATTCTAAGTACGTAGTTACTGCATAGTTTTTTATGTATTCAGCGAGGAACCCACAGCGTGATGAGAGCCCCCCTGCTGCTCCCCAATTTCTGCCTCATTCCCCGATAGCGGGTGCACGACAGTATGCTCCGATCACTCCAGTGGGGTTTACACGACGATCCACCGTTGGACCACTTACACCATCAACTGTAACAGAAGTAAGTATTAGCCATGATATGTTACTACTATAAAATTGCCTGGAATTTGAAGAACCAAACATTTTTTATGTTATTGAGTGATTAGACTAGCAAGTTGCTTGCCTTATGGTAAGCGTCACGCTTGCTTTCAGTGCTACCCAGAATTATGAATTTATATAGATCAAAATCCTATGCCGCTAAGAACAGGTTTAACTGAAAATCAGTGTCGAATTCTCTGCTCGGCAAAAAACCTGAGTTAAAACCTTTTTGCCATACAAATACTCACATTAATGATAAAAAAAAAACTTTATTTATAATGTTCGATTTTAAGTTAATTGTTATTTTTTATAGTGCCAAATAAATGTGTTTTCTTTCTTTCTTTAACTGCGCTTGTCACCCTGAGATATTAGATGTTGTCTCTTTAAGCCCTTACGTTTCCACACTTCTGTTTGGCGGTTGAATGTCTGGCAATGGTGTGATACTGCTCTAGGTGGACACTACAAAATAATCCTACCCATTATATTCGTGTGCATATTATCTCAAAATTAAATCATAGCCAGCATACGAAGATACAATGTGTGCGGGTGCGAGCTAATATAATATATATTTTAGGGCTAACATTTTCGGTTTTTTCATCAAAAAATCTTGAACCATGATCTACCTCACCACCATGGAATGACAGCCATATTTTTCAGTAAAATATTGTTAATCTGACTTTAAACATGACATAACTGATCTGTTGATGTGTAATTTCTTTATGTTAAGTATTTCAATAGCTGTTTATTCTTACGATAATTAAATGATGTGAACATTGCCGTGAACATAGTCTTCAAACATAACTCCTAAAATGCCCAAAAAAAAACCTTATAAAATTTTATTATATCCTTATAAATTTCATATCCCGATAAAAAAAAATATGTCATATTAGTAGGTAGATAACAGTTTTTTAATAAGTAAATATAAAAAATGTACACCTTACAATACCCAATTAAATTATTACAAACGAAAAAAATATTTAAGTTGAATTGTACGTTTCCGTATTTTGTAACGATGTTAAGTGATTAGTAAATGTACAATGTGTATATTATTTGGTAGAATGTTTTTGTAACGTTTGAATTACACCAATTATTCTGGTAGGTAATAATATTGTAACGTGTAGAGGTTATTATTTTTATCTTTGGCTGCATCATAAGGTGAGGTATTGGTTAAATGCTTACCTATCGAGCTTAAAAAAGGTCTCCTATTAAGCTGTTGTCACTTTTGTACATAAATTAATATCATTTAAACGACAAATAAAAATGGCTGCCATTCCAAGAGGGGATGAGATAAGAGAATAAGTTTGTCGATAGAAAGCTGAACAACATCCCCGTTAAATATATATATTTATAATTCGCGCCAGAATACATTGTATAAAATATCATATGTCAAATTCCCATTTTCTACAGACTTCACAAAAAAAAATTAAAAATATTTGTTACCTCATCACTTCGTTCCACGTGAACCGATTTAGAATCTATTTTTTGTTTGAATGATGTTGCTTAATCAATTGGTCTCATTAAAATTTGATCAAGATATGATCGGTAGTTTTTGAAATATCTTCAATAATTCGTGTTTAGTACATCTAATCTGATCAAAGTTTCGAAGATAAAGCGGTGAAGTCGGCGGTTTTTAAGCTTTTCTTGCGTTTATTATTATAATTATTTCTTTATTATTGCATTATCTCCTGAATTTGAATGTAAAATTGTTTCAATAAAATATTGCTGTGCCTATATATTGAATGCCCGATGTGGGTAAACTGATGTCACATAATTGCACTAACAACTTGCATACCGTTATAATTATTAGTTATCAGTTCACAATAAATCATTCTTGATTCTTGATTCTTTAATTATTTTTAGAGTTAATTAGAGAACTAGATGCTTTATTTACCTTTTCTTACTTATTTCTGGTTTGATATTTACTTGATTTTTGTATAATATATTACAGAACTTTCGAAAATCAAATAAATTTGTTCGTACTACAAGTTTGGCTGATATTGATAGTCCAACAAGAAGCACACCCGAATATGAAGAGTTTGTTAATTATATTCCATTTATTGAGGCCAGCGAATCAACCTCAGCCACGCGTACAACGTTCCAGCCAGACGTTCGACCTGCAAGAACGGAACCCGAATCCCTAATTAGTCATTCAACTGATTACGATATTTTGCCTACAAAAGAGAAAACCGATGATCGATACGGGGATGAAAAGAAAAATGATGATAAGGATTCTGATGCTGCTTACGGTATGATGTTTTACAGTTACGATGACAACGAAGAAGGAACAGAAAAGTCTAGTAAAAAAAACCAAAATAAAATTCAAAAGGAATCGACTGAAGTATATGAAGACAAATCAAAAGATGAAGAGGAACGGCAGGTAGAAGATGGAGCTTTAACAAAAGATAGATCTGATAAAGAACCAGTAGATTTAAATACTGAAGAAGATATTGACGTTCGAGAAGTAGACGACAAAATAGTAGAAGTACACACAACACCTAAGACAACCACTATTGAGATGGACATAACAACAAAAACTAGTATGAAAGATATACTTAGATCTAAACGTAGACGTGTTTGCAATATGGTAAACCTCAGGGATCTCAATTTTAACTCGCCGAGAACTTTACCAGAAGTAATTTTCCCATTGTTATCATGATATTAAATGTTATGTCGCGTAAGTTTTACTAGTAAATTGAGTGTTATTTTACAGATAGAGGCAAAGTTGAAACAATGGGCTGAAGAAAGTCCAGTGGCTAAGTGGGTGGATATAACTGATGGAAATTTGACTGCAATGGAACGTCCTATATATATGATGATAGTTGATGACCCTAGTAGCGGTCAAGTTTTATCTGCAAAGGATACGGTTATGATTGTAGCAGGTACATAACAATCGATTGATGCAAGCAATTCTACATGTGTAGAATTTTGAAAAATTGTGTAAGATCTGTTGCAGGTTGTCCTGATATAATTATGTCATTGGGAATCCACAAATGCACTTTCGTAACAAAATAATTGCTACGAGGCGAATTCTAGACAATATAGAGTTTTGTGACATTCATCCATGGTATTTAAAAAAAAAGATTGAGCTGGATGGGATATGGTGGTAATGTTATTTTTTATCACAGGAATACAGGGAAGAGATCAGCACGCAGTAGCAGCAGCAATGTATGTGCTATATCAGTTAATAGAGAGAAGCGAATCGCACACAGATTTGCTAACAAAATATCGTTTCTGGATCATTCCAGTTTTAAACCCTGACGGATATGATTATGCTATGACTTTCCCACATGTATGTATTGGTATCGATGAGTAATTTTCTCATAAAAAAGACTATAATAATAATTATTGTTGTTTCTTCGATGAAGTTCTTAATTAATATCTTTTAAATACTTCTTGAATTTTTTTAAAGCGCCGAGAGTGGACTAAAAATTTACGTCAGAACTGGGAGTTTTGCAAAGGAAGAGAAAATTGTATCAATTGTGAAACATACGGTTTACGTTGCACTATACAGCCTTGTTACGGTGTAAATTTGGACAGGAATTTTGAATATCAGTGGATACCTGGTTAGCTATTCAATTTGTAATGTGGAAAATGAGTTAATGACTGAAATAGATAGTCAAGTAATTATGACAACCAGACTTTTTCAATACTGTAATTCTGCTAGCAATGTAGGTTAGATATATCTTTATTCATAATAACAAGAAACATAAAGTCTCGCTTAGTGATAGATTTAATTCAGACATAGATTCAGATTTCTCAGTGGACACGAATTAACAATATTTTTTATACACAAATTATTAATATTTGTTTTTAAACATTTGCAAAAATCTGGCTGTTTTGGGAAGCCTTGGAAGACGTTGCGCTCCTTCATATAAAATGCTTTTTTCCCAAAGTTTTTTTTTTATGTCGGATAGGTAAGCATTTGTCTGCTATCTCACCTGATGGAAAGTGATGATGCAGCCGAAGACGCAGCACGCTTACCTAGAAGAGGTTTAGGCGCAGAATGCCCAATTCATACCTATTCATTCTTGTCTTTGTTCCCCGAACGGTATAATCTGGGAGTCTTCAAGTCTCTCGGCCACATCATCACTTTCCATCAGGTGAGATAGTGGTCAAATGCTTGCATATTTCACATAAAAAAAAAGATAGCTGGCTGAGAATGTTTGCATTTCTCAGTTTAATTTATTGGTGTTGGTTGTTTATTTTAAAGTTAGTTTCAGTAATGTATATTTGTTTGTTAATTTATTTTTGTTAATATGTTAGAAATTAATCGTAAATTTGACGTTTTTAGCGGAAGAATTGCGTACGGAACATCCTTGCGGGTCGTTATACGCCGGCATGAGGCAGCTTAGCGAAGCAGAGACAAGCGCTTTTACTAAATATTTGCACATGCAGCACAGACCTCTCTTCAGCTTCTTGGCTTTCAAAGAGGGTGATGTTTTAGTAAGTATTTTGAAAACACCACGAGGATCACGAAACACAATCTTTGGACATTGTGCCACATATACAATGTTTACCATCATATTATCTGGCTTGTGCCGTCAGAACTGACAAAAGAGTTTACATAATAGCAGAAAAACGAGTGAGGAGCGGAGTCCCCAGCGCGTTTCATCACATAACTCGACTTGTTATTTTCTGTAAGTTTGCTAGGCTAATGGTAAATATTAAACTTGTTAAAAAACAGAAGTCAATTTCTTACACTAGAACCGTTTTACTATTTATGGGCGAGCTTCATGGCAAAACTATTCCAACAGCTTATATACTTATGAGCCAGCTCCCATTCTACGCCTTTCTACTTCCCACTCATGACCGCACCACTTATTAGCGGCGATTTACATCGTCGCGTCGCGTAGAAGAGAAAAATAGCCAAATTGTCACAAAAAAAAAACGCTTCGCAACGCTTAAAGCGAATCGTTGCATCGTATAGAGCAAGGCTTCATTTATAAAAGCCGCCATCATTTATAATGCCGGTATAAAATGGAAAATCCGATGCCGTGTGAGTGTATAGTGTTTAGCAATGATAAAGTAAACTTAATCATCGATAGTCATACAAATAAGAAATGACGAGGCCATATAACTCATATTTCTTATTAGTTTTTTGTATAAGTACCCATTACAAAGAACATTCATTGTTATATTCTGTGTAATGTGTTTTTATCATTATATCTAGGTACACGACCGATACTCAGGACATGTTGACAAATGATTCGCCCTTCATATTGTTACAGATTATTATACAGACTAGTTTCGTACGAATAGAGTAACGGGCTTCTATGAAAGACTTTCAGATTGATATTATTTTTTAAGCGGTATGTCAATACGAGCACATTTTTAAACTAAAGACAATTATTCTTTACACTTTTGCAAATAAAGGTGTAAATTGGGTAACTTACGAGTATATTATGGCGGTCACGCGAGACGATGTTGAGTTTTCAACCGACTTCCAAAAAAGGAGGTTCTCAATTCGATTGTGTTTTTTTTGTATGTATGTTACGCGATAACTCTGCCAATTATGAATCGATTTTGATGTTTTTTTTTGTTTGGTAGTTTATACTTCAGTGGTGGTCCCATATAAATTTTATCTAAATCAATCAAGTGAAAACCAAAATATAAGCGGTGATGTCGGTTTTTGAGCTTTGCTTGCGTTTCAATTATTTTATGGTTTTATTCAAATTTCGTAATGCGCTTCATAAAAAAACCAAGCTGAAGATGTCCTTCGTCTAGTAAATATACGCATATAAAATAACTTTTGAAACTGTTCTGATATAAAATTAGAAACCAAAATGGATTTGAAACGAATGCGAATAGATTCTCATATTATACATATTCTGAAAAATTTTTATGTATCAAGGTTTGTAATGTTGTGCTTCGCCACGCAGGATTTTGACCTAAATAAGTGTGACTCTTTGGGTGGCACTCAGCTGTAATGTAGCGTGACGCTTACCACCAGGCGAGCGACTTCCTTGTCTTGTCTCTCAATTACACATAAAAAAATGTGAATTCTGCGTGAGACTGTTACAGAGTTACGTATTTAGGGAGACATTCTATATGTGGTCTACATTTTGTTTTTTATTGTAACTTGTTTATATGGCAATAAAAACAGTATTTCGGTGAAGTTTTACTAACATATTGCTATTGTTACAGGGTGTAATGTATCCTTATTCTCATACGAGGAAGAAACGCGCTTTTGAACACATTTATGTAAGTACTTATTGTGCCCCGCGGCCTTGCCTACATAAAATCGGGTCTTCGGACTTCCCAACGGATCATAGTATCAGATTTTGACATTTACCGATCATAACTGTTATTCCCATCTTCAAGATCAGTTGCAACTAAAATAAATTATTTATTTTTGTTCTCAATAACGTTATTATGTTAACTGATTGTATGTAGGTGATTTTATTAAATCAGGTTGTATTTCTGTAAAAATTAATTAGTTGAACAAAAATAGAATAGTTTGTCGTCTATGCATTCCTAAACCATTCAACTGATCTTGTTTCAACAATCTTTAGTTGTGTTGATGACCTAAAAAAAACAATAGTTCAAAATAAATGTTTAACCACGGGTAACACCGCGGGGCGCAACTAGTTATGTATAATATCTAATGAGTAATGGATATGATTGGGTTGGTCAGTTTATAAAAATTCTATATCATATTCACAATGAGTAGTATGAGATATTTCAGGGTCTATTAAGGGTAAGCTAAGTACTGAACAGTTCATCCATAAGTTATATATCCATAAGTTATATTCTAGAAACAACGTGCGTCCCGCGCGGCTGCAGCGGCATACGCAATCAGCGGCAGACCCTACGTTGCCGGACAGACATCGGATTTTCTGCGTAAGTCGCCGATTCCCTTAGTAATGTTTCGAGAGCTACGATTATAGACCCAGTTGATAGAGCATGAAGTTAATTTTACTTTATTACAATATTCATTAACGGGGAAGCGGGCTACAAAAATATATACTTGTGATTGGCCGTTGCGACAGTTGCCAGCGTCCTTTGCAGTTGCGGAACGAACAATGATAGGTAGTTACTAAATGTAAGCTTCAAAAAGCATGTTTTTTTCATGAGGGGGGAATGTTACTAGCTGTTTACTGGTTATTTAGTCTGAGTTTGAGAGTATTCGAAACTTAGATTTAAAGGCTATCTCGTTGTTTGAAAGACAATATTGAAAGAAATACTTACCAAAAACAAAAACATTTAATTTAGATGTGTTTAACAATGTTAACGGCTTGTTTTACTTTTTATTGGTACTATTGGCTGTGCCATGCCGCCTTATCAGCATTAATTGGAACAAAAAGTAGGTTACTTATTTCTTATTCCAGAGTCGAAACTATCTACACACCACACCAAAATCTGCCTAGCTACAGAAACCTCGTTACATGCGCAAAAACAAAATGTCTATGATTAGTGTGATTTGATTACATGAGTAAATCCTGAACATGCTCCAATATTTTACGTTACTTAATTTTATCTATGTACCGGTTTTTTACAAGCTAATAAAATGATTTAAGACTATAAAAATCCTAAAAGGCGATTGTTATCGGAGAAAGTGGCTATTAAAGTCGGTTTTAGTTGAACAAAATTTTTTGGCTGCATTTTAAAAATTACCTATTATGCTGCAAAATTAAATTTCATCCTGATCGGTCCAGTAAAAAGTTAACAAGCAGAAAGAGCTACTACAATAAAGAGCTACTTTTGTATTTATAAATTAGTACTATTATCTAGTATATGAATCCGCTTTAATTTAAAAAGTCACGTACGCTCAATATAAATGTCGTATACTATTGTTCTTATCTATGCACTAGGGCAGGGGTCGGGAACCTGCGGCTCGAGAGCCACATGCGGCTCTTTGGATGTGAAGCTGCGGCTCTTTAGTTCCATACGCAAATATTATTTATTTAAAAAAACATTTTGAATCGATTATGAGGATTAGACACTATTTCTATCGAGCCATTAACAATCCTCCAAAGTTAGCAAAAAAGTACATTTATACAGTTGAAACAAGTAAATTATGGGATGATTAGGTAGGTATAACGCGTGCATAGCGTTTTCTATACGATACTCATAGTACAGCAGGTATTATTGTTAGCATTAAGCAAAGACTGTGGCATTAAGGATCTATGTTGGCAAGAAAAAAAATTGTGGCTCTATAAAACTATGAAATTTTGTAAATTGTAATTTTTGGCTCTTCCGACTCAAAAGGTTACCGACCCCTGCACTAGGGGCTAGTAGGTAGGTAGCCGACACCCAATCGCGTGGCTTTAATTGCATCCATGATGTTGATACCTAGTAACCTATGTGTCTTTCTTAGTGATTTTCGTGTGATCGAGACCTGTCGTATGTAGTGTTGAGTTGTGAAGAGGAAAAAAAGACGGAGCTGCTTTCGGGTTTTTAACATGTTACAACATTTCATGTTTAAGTTGGCTTTATGCAATAGGAAAAAAATCAACATTGAGGATTATGGAAATTCAACGTTTTCGACACCGCACAGAAGTTTGATTTTGTAAATCGGTTACGTTCAACGACGTGCCACGTAAATGATGTTCAGCTCCCGACAGAAGTTAATAAAGGATTATATTTTTCAGCGCTATACGCAGGCGGCATCGAAGACTGGGTCGACGGCCACCTTGGCGTAGACAACACGTACACCATTATGATGTATCGACCTACCGATACCTTCAATTCAAAACTAATCACCGAGGTAAGATTATTTGCCAGCTTTATGTTTTATTATCTCCAAATACGCAATAGCTGACTCGTTCTTGTATCAGCACGTGTCGATAAAATTGATATTAAGTACCTTCGCAACACATGATTTTGATGTTATCGGTGTTTTATCGGCTAACACCAAAATTAATAGCCCTCCGCACGCTTTAATTGGCAAATCCAAAAATATGTTTCAATAACCGGTCCTATTTGTTTTATGTCAAGTGGAATGCACTGATTATTCTTAATTTAAAAGCATTATTTAGTACATTTCAAGTACCTTTCATGGTAGGTACAAAGTCATCAGATGAAAACATTTCAAGGCTAGTAAATGCGCCATAATATAAGATACTATTTCGTAGACGATCGTAGCTCCTGTGTAGCAAACAGCGTAGCACTTCGAGTTTTTTTTTACTGGATATATTTGAGAAGATTGGAGTGTTGAGGGAACGCTATTATTACACACATTCGATCATCGGACAACTATATATAATAGTATCTAAATGTTTGCTTACGTACCACAATGAAATTATAGCGCTTGGTGCACCTCGCAATACTGTGGTACTCGAGAGAACTGGTTCACCCATATTACATTTTATGAGTTTAACAATGTAAAATTATTGTGATAATTTGATTAAAAGAGATTCCGACGGTTAGCAATAAACATAAATAGACTGAAAACATCTCTGCACTGTTGTTGTTGCAGCGCGTGGTCCACGAAGCATACGCAGCAATGGACACGCTGCTTCTCCAAAGCGCCGAACACCCATCCGGTTTGGCGCAGGTCACCGTCACCAGGGTCGACCGTGCTTCCACTGAGCACACCGCCATGGTATCTCCTTTACTACTAGCTTTTGTCATCATTGTGGGCATAATGCCTACAACGTTTGACTCGATCAAATCGCTTGTAATTCATGCCTTGATATATATTGATATTTTCTAAGCAATTGATAACGCAGCAGTCACGTTTCATTGGCAGAAAACTCGATGGAGGCTTTGTTTAGATACAGGCTTCTGAATTTTAGGATGTGTAATGTTTAAAGCTTTGTTGCCTCTTACGACGACGATGTCTAGTTTATAGTAAGCTGTGTTGTTTATAAATATTATAGTTATTTATATATTGATGTGATGTGTATTTGCGGTACAAATGTGGATTTATGAAATGATTTAAATAAATGTTTTGATAATATAGATTGTTTTCTTTTTTGTAATATCTATATAATTTGATTGCAGTTATACATTATACGTATTCTCATTTAATTTTGTAGTTTGTATGTAGACTCGGATGAACTGTTATATAATTTTCGTTGCAATAATTGGGTTGTTCGATTTTTGTTATCAGTGTGATTGTTGCGGCAAAAACCGCAGTGAGATAAAATCTAATATCCGCCGTTGAGTATCAAACAAATAAACAACAAACTTTTGTCGATATAGGATTATTTGTTTTGTACTCGTTTTTTTATGTATGAATTGACAACATACTTTTAATGTCATCCATTTATGGGTGATACATGGTTGATATAATATCTCCAGTTTGCTCTTGAAGTCAAGAGTATATAAGTATCAGTAGCAGAATAAGTATCTTCTAGGCAAAGCATAGAATAGCAATCTTCGAATGCATCGGCACTTTCCATCAGGTGAGATTGCAGTCAAATGCTTGCCTATCCAGCACAAAAAAATGATATTTGACCCGGGGTAGCCCAATTCCCTATCTACGATTCAGGTGGTGTATAGAGGAACGCCCTTTGGGAGGTGAATCTCCATCATCATACAAGGACTACTCGAGAGTTCATCAGGGGCGGATTTAGTGTACTACTTTATCAAATAACTTTGCCACTGTATCAAATAGCTATTTGATAAAGTGGTAAAGCTATTTGATTCAGCCGAATAACAGGACTGTTTCAGCTAGCAGAGCTGGGTCCTGCTTAAGGAGTGAGATGCCAGTGTAATTACTTGAACAGTGTAGGTCACAGTGAGAGAAAGGAGCACATTGCAATCCCACGCAGTACTTGGTTTTGTCTTTTACTTATTATGTACTAGCGAATAACGTTATATGCCTATCACCTTCACGCAAGTGCAAGCAACAAGTCGAGAAAGTTTTATCGTAATCGGATGAACGATATAAGAGTGCATCCAATACGAACAAACAAACAAACCCTAAGAATTATGTATAAGAAAATATTGGTCCCGTTACCCGTCCACCCACTGGACTTTCCTACTGGTGGTTGGACGGGTAATTCACGATTACTCCTCCACCAATACGCTAGTGTGAACCGGAATAAGTTACTTAAGTACCCAGTAATATTATAAATATAAATATTATACAAATATTTCATTCATTCATTCATTTAGTAACCAATTAATTTAAAATTCGATAAATACAAAAATATAATTATATTTATTTTTAAAGGCTTTTCTTGTCACTTTTCTCATTACCATAAAAATAATACTGATAGTATAATTGACGTCAAAATTTTTAAATTTTATGTCCATTTACATATACAAATACCTACACCACAAATACAATGTTTAGGGAAACATTAGCGCGGAAATATTTTTATTTGTTTTGGGAACCGTAATAATATGCATATAAGGTCACTTTTAAAAGGTTAACGCTCTCATGACATTGAAAAAGCATAATGTTAACAGCCACATTTGCGTAAAGTATCTTTTTTTATGCTAGATAGGTAAGAATTAGGCCGCTCTGTATAATGTAGTAGCATAGAAATGATATGGGGTAGTCCTAGTGGCCAATATAGAAATAATGACCACCAGGACTAACTCCTAGTTCACACGACAAGCAATCAAGCAATTAGAATATATCTTTACACAATCTTCAAATGAACTTTTCGCTTCCTACTATGCTAAAATAAAAAATAGAAACAAATATACACTACTACTATAAATGCGAAAGTTTCTTCGGAATAACACAGGCTACTTTTTAACTTTTATTTTTTCGTGCTGGCTTATAATCTATATTTTTCTCCCGAAGGGAAAATTGTGCATCCGGTTCTCGTCGTCATTGTGTGAATGTTTCCGGCACCCACGACACAAGTCATTGAACTTAGTGTGGGCTGTATTTCTGTAGTCTTGACTCTGAAATAAAACTATACACTGATTAACATGGTGAATCTGCGGAGCACATAGTGGGAAACAAAATACAGTATGCTGCCATGGATCAGAAAAAGTAATCCATCTTTTATAGTGATAGGGCATTTACTAATTCGCGCCTAGTCGTCGAGGCGTTAAAAAATTGTAACGAAGCAGTAGTACTCACGCTAAAATTACTCTCGCGTCTATTCTAAAGTGTCGGTTCCCATGCTTAGTGACTACACTCTTGGTAGTGATTGTAACCACTTCATCATTACCAAGAGATGAGATCATGGACGCATGAGTTACCAGCCCGGTGAGATATTGGTAACGGTAGCCAATCTGATATGAAAAACCCTATCTACCTATATCTGATACGAAAAAAATGTTATTGTATTATTTATTATTTTGAAGAATAAATAATCGTTTTATCATAGTTGCGAAGTAACATCGTGATTAAATCGCTGGTGTTAGGACATTTTCTTGTGTTGGGTTGGCTGGCTATACCTATAGATACCTATTTTTAACCGACTTCAAAAAAAAGAAGGAGGTTGTCAATTCGACTGTATTTTTTTTTTGTTATCATCTCATATCTTCTTTCGTTGTAAGCCGATTTTGATGATTATTTTTTTATTAGAAAGCTGGTGCTTTTCATGTGGTCCCATTTAAATTTGATCAAGATCTGATCTCTAGTTTTTGAGTTATCGTCAATAATGCGTGTTTAGTACATCTAATTTGATCAACGTTCATAATTCAATTAATCTTGCATAAGTGTTCTGTTGTACATATTTTGTTTAAGTAACGATGGGACTGGTTTACCCTGTGGGTAAAACTCCCCAAATAAATATTGATTTAAAAAATCTTACCCGATGAAAAGTGATGAAGTAAAGTGGAGAAGTAAGGTGGAGCTTGCTTGATAAGTACCTAAAACCGATTCAGTTTTCTTTAGAGCACACTCAAATTTTAGGTACCTCTCGGGAACAAAAGACGTCAAAACGTTATATTCCTTAAATAAATGAACGTAGAATTGTATGTGCGACTGAACGGTATTTTAACCATAAAAGGGTAAAACGACGCGAACGCCCGTCCAACCATCCTGTACCGAACTGTACCCTCTGTACTAAAAAACAATTGTAGTTTATTTTAAGTAAAAATTCTGTCGCTTCAAATCGTCCGAGCCAACCCTTTACTAGGCCTAGCCTTTACTATTTATCACTCTGGACTTCATCATCACTCCGAAACTGTGAGATCGTGGTCAAACGCTTGCCCACCGAGATAAGAAAAACGAAATGCGATTTAGACCAGATGGCGCAGTGGACAGGTGTCCGCCCTCTGCGCCGTGGGTCCTGGGTTCGATTCCCGGCAGAAGCACACATTCCTTCCCAAGGGATATTTTTGCTTCTGGTTCTGGGTGTAATGTGTGTGTGATGTGAATGTTTCCGGCACCCACGATACAAGTCTTTGAACTTAGTGTGGGGCTGTGAGTGTGAATGCGTTTGCGTTTTGTTTGTAGATATTGTTAGTGTAGAAAACTTGTACTTTTGCACCAACATAATTAATTCGGTCACTGAGGAATGAGGGACATATTCAGATGCGACGTGATTATTAGTTCCTATCTGATATATGATCAGATTATTGATTACTTGTATATTTTTATTGCTTGACTTTGTGATATGATAAGCTTGTCTATTTATTTATTTATTTAAACATTTTGCACAAATCAGAGTACAGGGAATGGCCTAATGCCAAGTAGCATTCTCTACCAGCCAACCTGGCCGTGAAAGAAAAGCGGTGGGTGTGCGGCAGAAACAAAATAACCGAATCTACGTCTATATTATGAACGTAAGGCCGAGTCGAGCAGACTTAAATTTTCGGCTAACATTACCTAGATACCTAGGTAAATATAAGTAGATAGGTTTGAGACCGTTATGTTTAAAGGTAGGTAGGTAATAACATATGGGTATATGTTTATTTATTTAAAAACTTCGTGCTTAATACTATGTACATAGGAGGATTTAATGCTACAGCATTTTCTGCTAGTCATTCTGCTATTTCAGGAGATATATCGGCGTGCAATAAATGAAGCTAAACAATAATGAGGAGGTTAGGAAACAAAAAATGTATTTAATATATTTATATACACATATATATATATATATATATATATATGTGTATATAAAAATAAACTGTATAAAACATGTGTATGCAAAAACTTTTAGTACTCAATGCATAAACATACATACAACAGATTATATGATACATACAAGTATGGATACTAATTTATTTGTAATAGTAAGGCATAGATATATTCAGGATTAATCAAAATACAGATTTAGCTAAACTACTTACCTATACAAAAAGTCATTGGTCGGTACCTCGTTGCACAGCGAGACTTAATTGCTGTGCAAAATACAAACCGGCATTTTGGTCACGTGTCGACTCTTTCAGTCTCCCAGCCAAATCTTTATAAATTTCAAGTGCACCTGGTCCCCATGCAACAAGAGTTTCTATCTTTCTTACTTTGATACATACATACTAATATAAAATTATACTATATATAATTATACATTTCATATAGAGGATTCGATCCGGGATCCCGGGATCCCGGTCATATTTGACAGGCTAGTGTTTGACCACTATCTCACCTGATGATAAGTGACGATGTGATCGAAGCTGGTAAACACACTAAACCTGGAATACGCAGGCTCTATTATATTTATTTATTTATTTAACTCTTTATTGCCCAAAAAGGTACAAAGGGTGGACTTAACGCTAAAAGCATTCTCTACCAGTCAACCACTCATGGTTGAAAAGCGAAGGCTGTAGGCATGATCAAAAATAATAAAGTGGTAAAAATATGATAGTTTCATATTTAAAAAAATTTTTGTAACACTAAATTAAATTAAAAAAAAAATATATTTAAATAAAACTTCAATATAATATATATCTAAATAAAACAAAACAATACATATACTATACTAGACGTAATACATATGAATACAACATTATATAATACATAAAATATAATATAATTAATATAACATTAAACTCATTGCAATTAATCGGGGTAATTCCGGTAGGTAGTTATATGATATGAAATAAAACATTCTATATAAATGACATATAATATTGGTAAGGGTGAATAAACTATATTAAAAAATGTTTTGAATTTTCTTAAAAAATGCGAAGAAACTTTTCCCCAACCTAATATAATAGTAATAGTAAGTACCTATAAATTCGATGTTAATGACAGTTTTTAGTATGTTGAATAAAAACATTTTTAATTGCACTTTTAAATTAGTTACATTCTAGGTCTAACGTATCCTTTATGATCTAATTACCGTAAACCGAGATGCTAATAAAAACATTATACCTAAATAAGAGGTTGACTAGGAAACTGTATGCCCTTAATGTGAGATGCCGAAGAACCAATATGCCTATCACCCTGGACCACATTATCACTTACCAGCAGTATCTTATCTTATCTTACTAATATTATAAATTCGAAAGTTTGTGTGTGTGTGAATGTTTGTTACCACGTATCTCCTTAACGAATGAACCGATTTTGATAAAATTTCGAATATAATTAGTTCAAGTTTCGTAATAACACATAAGCTAATCCTTATCAAAAATCAAACCCTAAGTGTGCTAAATAGGGTGAAAAAGTTGGTATAAACATTTTTACTCGCTTCGATTCACTCAAAACTCGGTACATATAAACATTAAAGTAAATAATAAAACACGTATATTTTATTTTTTCGAAACTACCCCTAGGATGTGTGCAAGGTGGTTCTAAAGATTGCATGGAAAATCTTATTTTTTGCTTCGATTTACTCAAAACTCGGTACCAATAATCTTTAAAATAAATAATAAAACACGTATATTTAATTAGGGGTAGATTTATACAATTCTTTTTTAATCAGTTTTGTATCATGTTATACTAGATTTTGACGATAAACGAGACTGCGAATTCAAACTATTGATCTACCAATCCAAAATTATAAACCCTAAAGAAGTTAAACCACAATTTTTAACTAACGCGGGCGAAGCCGCGGGACCCAGCTAGTTTATATTATTTAAATAGTAGTCAAATTCTAGATGTCAGTTATTTAAAAAGGTATGCATGAAAGTAGTAGACCACGGTTTTTATATCTCTATGACCTTACTGAAGCAACTAGAGATGTGCTCCCCTCCAGAGTTAGCGCAGCGTATTGGATATACACGCTGTGCTTCTTCATTTACTAACTTTTACTTACTTTTAATTTCGATGAATGCGACCCCAAAAATTACTCATTGTTTTTGTCTCCTATCGTGAGCCCTAATATGGCTCACCAGACCGAACTAGGTATGTAGCAGATGACCCGGTGCACTTTGTACCACGCCATCTAGTTAGTGAAAGTATGCCGAAGGTTTCCCACACAAATACCAATTGCGATCATTTTAGTATTTTGGCTAATCCTGTGGTCTTTCTTAATTTTTTATTTTTCATAAACCAAAATATGAATCAAGGCGAATAACATTTAAAAAAGTCGGTTCAGACATTTTCGTCTTTTTGTGAGACTAGAGTCGATTTTTTAGATAGAATATAGATTAAAAGTACTTTTAAAATTGATGTTCAGAAATATTTAAATAAGAGAGTAAGATTTAGAAATGTCGTTTATCTGTCCCTAACTACGATGGACCGGCATTTCAAAGACGCATGGTTGTAATCCCGGTGTGTAAAATTTTTGCTATCTTATTCCTGAACATAGTTTCATACCATTATTTTCTAATATTTTTGAAGATATTACAAATACATCGACAACACAGACGTAGTGAGAAGACTCAAGAGAACTAAACCTTTAGTGTAGCGATGTAACAGTGTAATAATTATAGTAAGTGCTATTAACAAAGAACACAAGAACAAAGTGTCTACCCGATAATAGAGACAGAAAGAAAATTGTTATTGGAGACATTCTTCTTATCTTTTACTCTACTTAGCAGTTAAAATTAATTAATACATTTATTCCAGGTGTAACCCATATTCACATTAGTCATAAGTATAAGTATACATAGTACCTACACATAAATAGCAGTCAATCATCAAAGTACGTAAGAAAAGCTTAAAAAAAACGACTTCACCGCTTTATTTTCGATGTATTAAACAAGCATTATTGACGATATTTCAATTACTACTGATCAGATCTTGATCAAATTAAAATGTGACCAATTGGAAAGCAACATCTTTCAAACAAAAATATTTTTTCAAAATCGGTTCACGTAGAACGGAGTTATGAGGTAACACACATAAGAAAATTATTACCAACGTACCAAAAGAATTGGTAAAAAAACAAATACATTGCAAGATATCGTCGCGGATTTTAAAGATGTGGACAGCAGCAAAGCAGACATATATAACATTTTCCCAATAGACAACAAACAACCTCTTGACAGTCAGTGTATTCAGACACAAACATACAAGTTCAACAAAGGCGTTGTACACCTTAGAACGTCAAATCTCATATTTCTTGAAAGTAATGTAACCTTCAGTGCGCTGCACATGGCTGCACCAAGAACCGAGCGCCACTTGAAGTTCGAAACTCGGTGCGATGCCCGGCCTTATTTAACAGTCTCGTGTGTTCAGTGAAAAATGTTTGTGACATCGGATGAAACGGATCATAAAGGATTAGTTGCGAAAACGTGGAAATTAGTAAGTTTTTTTATAAAAAAAATATTGAGACGATTTGCAGAATATCTTATACGTTTATTATAAGTTACCCTAATAAGTAGTTAGATAGGTAGTAAGTTTAAAGACCCTTAGTACAATACAACTTACCTACCACCCTCGAACTGATGCGATAGTATAAATATCAGATTTTAAATAAAGTACCTCTTTCATATACTTTATCAGGAATATAGAATAAACAAAAACAATCATTAAAAAAAAACAAAATTATATATATTTTTTTTATTACTTTATTGCCATTATACATTGAAAATACTTTTATGTAGATATAGAACAAATAAACAAAAACAATCATTAAAAAAAAAAACAAAATTATAATTTTTTTTTAATTACTTTATTACCATTGTACATTGAAAATACTTTTTTGTAGTTAGTGTCAAAAGAATACCATAAGATAAGTTGAATGTTTGTATTTGGAATACATTTATATGTTAAAATTGCATTTTTTATTACTCTTGTTTTAGTTTTCAAACACGACTTAAAATAATATATACCCTACTTCACTCCCACGATGAAGACGGTTCTAACGTATATGTGGTGTTCTTATGATAAAACGCATCAAGCTATTGAGCTGCAGGGAGTGCCACATAAATAGATATAAATACACACATACGCTCAAAAAACATAATTATATTTCTGTACAGTCGCGCAAAAAAATATTTCATTGCAGAGTTCCACAGAAATATACATACATTCAAATACAGGTACATAACATATGCAAAATATAACCCTTCTGCGCAGTCGGGTAAAAATTCTGTAATTAGAAAAATGAATAAAATATAATATCAATATAGATATTTCACTTATATATCGAGCCTGATCAATGAGAAGGGAGAGAGAAGAAGTAAACAAATCCTTTTACCTTGACTCCTAGACCAAAAAAATATATATATTAGATAAATATATAATTTTAATTTTCTATGGAATTGCAGTTATTATTGTTTTTATGAAATGTAAAACACCGGCACGATACTTGAATTTACGATTCTTGCGTGATTGTAGTTTACTTATTATTTATATGGAGTAACAGTATTCTGTGCTGTTTATAATTTAGTATATTCTTCTCGGGAAGCATGCTTCATCTGCTGCCCGTTTTTGTAGTAGATGGAGTGTAAAAATTCACACATTCATCCACTAATAATATAAGAATCTTTGTTCTGACATACTAATTGACACTGACTAACTGACTGACTGACTTAGAGACAACGCACAGCCTGATCGTAGAGAATTGAAATTTGGAGGGTACATTTGTCTTAGTACGTAAAGGTGTACTGAGAATGGGTTTTTGGAAATTGTACCCCTAAGACGGTTAAATGGGGTGAAAATGTTTCTATGAAAGTTTTTTGTTTTTAAACTTATAGCGATGAAAATTGGTATTAGGTTCCGAAGATAAAGTGGTGAAGTCGGTTTTTTTAAGCTTTGCTTGCGTTTAATTATCTATAACAGGGTCTACACTAATTTCATACCAAATTTCACCCAGATAGGTCCAGCCGTAACCGAGATATCTACCTCGTTTAAAAAATACTCACACACACATGCACAAGCTGTAGATTTTATGATATTAATACGATTATCTTATTTTTTTAACAAGCTTTCATAGCCTGTTATCAATGTCTGTCGAATGATTAGTGATGACTAATGACCTTTGGGTTTTTCTGAGGTAGATACTTGCCTATTACTTACATACGCCTAAGGGTTTTGCCGCGGATTTAAAAAATGTTGTTGATTTTGTATGATTTTCCAAAACTTATGATTCTTTAGTATTTTTAAGTAATAATGGTGGTTTTTTAACCGTTAATAGTTCGTGAACGTGTATAAGTATACAAACTTCAAAAACGTGATGTATTATACAGACTATAACAACAAACATACAAACTTTAAAGAAGTGATTTTGGTATCATATAATACAAACGTGATTTTGGTATTCGCACCAAAACTCCAATAGAAGTTCTAGTATAACGTCGTACCGTTTTACTTCGGCATGACTTGATTATTACTTGACCCTGAGTCTTAAATATCGTCAATAATGCCTATATGGACTACTTTGAAGATGTTCTCGTTTAACCGACTTCAAAAGTTACCCCATAACTTCTTTCGTTGTGAGCCGATTTTGATGATTATTTTTTATTTCAAAGCTGGTGCTTATCATGTGGTCCCATTGAAATTTGATCAAGATCTGATTTCTAGTTTTTGAGTTATCGTCAATAATGCGTGTTTAATACATAAAATTTGATGAAGGTTCCGAAGATATAGCGGTGAAGTCGGTTTTTATAAGCTTTGCTTGCGATTAATTATTTTAATCAATACCTGAAATATTTATCACTTGACACTGGCTAAACAAACAAAGTTTGCGGAGCCAAGAAAAAAACATAACTTTGTTCACTGAGATTACTCAAGGTGTGCTTGTAAATTTCTTTGAGCTGAAGTCATTGTTTGATCAGCAAAATGTACCTATTAGAACCTAACCGCATGAATAATTAACCATATCATAACGTATTTAATGGGCTGTACTATTTAAATAAAATAAAATAAGTATTGTTTAATTACGTGGCCAATATAGATTACAAGTCCTCGGGGACGTCACTTGATAAGTATACATATAAAACCGATGATACCGTCGCGTGACGTCCCATTTGAACGAAATTACTACACGTAGTGCCTTCTGCCGGACTTTTTGATGACTTTTGAAGTGCTTTGTTGACTTAACTCAAGTTCTCGGCAAAAATGGTAAGCAGAATAATTAATGTGTTTGTGCTTTTATCTGGTTGATTGTTTTACCTATATTGAACTAAGTCGACAAGTTATTTATGTGTATCGCTCAAGTTTAGTGTCTAATTTATTTATTACTATATACTAGCTATATATACCCTGCATGCGTTGCAATGTCACGTAAAGAAGTAAAATATTTATATATTATATTAACCATACTAAAAACTATTGATTATATTATTACCAGTCCACGAGAAAAAAAAATTTTTTTCCTTGAATTTCCTATGTATATTTTGCCACTATTATTTTGCAACTACTATTACACTACTATTTTGCAACTATTAAAAACTGCTGCTAAATTCACATTCATCCTACTTGCGAACTTTCAAACTCGTGAAGAAAAAGCGCCGTTATGTTTTCTGAAATTTTCCATTTTTTTGTGCAGTTTTCATTATTTTTCTTTCCGTAAGAACCTTCTACAAAAAATTATAAAATATAAAAATAAATGAAACTGCTAAAGTCGTTCTCAAATTATGACGTGACCAGGGTAAATAGGCATAAATTTTTATATATCAATAGATTTAATTAAATCAATAGGTACATGTGCATTGGTTACACATTCTTGATTAAAAAATAAACACATACACCCTTTATTGTTACATTGATGTACCTAAGCAACATTAAGCAGAATATATATTTTTTTATCTAAATACAGCTAAAGTAACAGCATTAAATTTTATTTAAATTACTTCATACAATTATTAAGAACTTTGGTATCATTTTATCTTTGACCTGTTAAATAATTTTTTAAAAGTACCTACCGATTCTTCTTAGCAGAATCTTATTCTGCATTGTTGTTATTGAATTTTTATTTTATCATAAATTATGACTATATTTATTTTAAGGAGCATCGTTGGGCTCTGCCATTGACAATTTGTATTATTTCCGAAGATAAGTTCCAAAAAAATATTTTAACAAAATTTCGCGAACCTTTATTTCGATGTTTATTTGAAATGGAATGCCGGAGACGACTTGGCATATATAAAAATAATGAAATATACCTCCTCCTTTTTACCTGACTACTGGCGAAGCAAAAAGAAGAGTTATGATTTTAGCACCTTATGTAGGTATGTATCTATTATGTATGTTTGTTTCGTCACAACGACGTTTAAAATAATAGACTGGTGTAACTTAAAGGTAATCATTGAATTTGTATTAACTCTCCGGGTATCATGGGCTAGGTTTTTTTAAATAACATAACAAAATAGCGTCCGTCAATAAAGTACTGACCAAAAAGTAAAAAATGTGCAAATACCATCAATATGGGTATCAAATGAAAGATATCATATATATTATTTCAAAGATACAATATCATGTGTTGATAAAGTATATAGTGTTTTTATTTATTTATGGAAAGGAAGTCAATTTGTAGTCGGGTTTTAGTCTTTTAACTTTCGTCTTGTAAGTGAATTAATAAATTAAACCAAAAGTTATATAGTGCCTATAATAGTATAATAATATATACGTTTTTATAGTGCCTAATAGCTGATACTAAATCTTTAATTCATTATTTGTATATAGGTTAGTTAGTATAAAAAAAAATTAACTGCAAAGTTTGCAATTACTGTCTCTCCATGTTGTTTTGGTTTGTAGCCCGTGGTCCAACTGCATTGTGAATTGGTTCTATGTCGAAATCTAATTAAAACTAAAGTTCTCCTATTGGTTGTTTCTATTATTATCTATACCTGGAAGCAGCGAATTAAATAAATGAAATAAATAAATGAATGCATTTCGGGACTAATACAGTCCATTAAGAGATCGTCTCTTCTTTTCTCTGTCCGTTTCTTTGTTAACTATTTACGGCTACAGTCCTGTACCGATCTTTAAGAAACGCAGGGGATCAGTTTACATTTCATTATAGGCTTATTGACCACCCTCATCACATCATCTTTTAGAAAAGGTGAGATGGAGCTAAAACAGTTGCGTATCACATATAAAAAAATAGGAAACAAAATGTTACCTGAGTAAGTGCGAATTCGCACAGACTAATAATTCGCCTGAACTGAGACGTCGTCGTGACAACTACAACTGTCTGACAAATGGTTCAAATTAGTTACATTTAACATTTATGACGATAAACCGAAAGAAACGCTTGCGCGACTTCTAATTTATCTTCTGTTTTATAATTGTTTTTATAATATTCGTTGTTTAAGTACCTACAGCAATAAAGATTCATTAATTTCGTATATAAAAACCTTTTTGATATCCCACAACAAAATATGTCTAAAAACTTGATTAAAGTGATATTGCTCTCCTACCAAATTGTATTTTCCAACCAAGATTTTTGTTAAACGTTATCTTACTATACTTGGAAACTCTACCTACTATGGGTCACAAGCTTGCGTCATCATCATCAGCCTGTATCGACCCACTGCAGGGTATAAGCCTCCTCTCCCTTGTGCCTCCATCTCTAATTTGCACTGATCGTATCAAGATCTTTCCTGCCTTCACTAATCTATCGTCAACCTATACTTATATAAATTTACATATTGATCAGAATTTAAAGTTATAAGGGAACAAATGAACATACATACCGGTCAAACACATAACCTACCGCCGTAGTCGGGTAATAAAAGTACTAGTACATAATACCTATTTTACAAATTACAGATATAGTATGATCTTTATCAGCAACGAATTTTTCCGCGATACCTACATGTGATACTACGCTTTTTCCTTATATCTTTCCTTGTTAATGCTATACTAATTATTATTGATGTAGGTACCTAGTTTTATAAGCAATCAGGTTAATTACATTAGGCTATTTGGATGTTGATGACTACTTAATTTGATCAGCACACATTTACCTACAAGGATTTAATTCAATTACTTCTTTAACGCTTTCACACATCGCCTCCTATCTAATTTTTCACATAAAAATCACTAACTACATCAAATATCACACTTACGAATATTAAGTATTCGATATAGATATTAGGTATAGGTACTCATGTAAATATTGCTTAGCATGATTTAAAGTCAAGAACAGGAAAATTCCAAATACCTATTGATTTATGTAGGTATTATTTATTAGAATTAACATCATTTCGTCATGAAAAACATAGTAACAGTCTAACAGGAAAATCCACACTAATAAGTAATTAGGATTATAGGATCCTTGAAATTGTTTTGATCATATAGAGTGACGGAGGTGGCGATAATGCAGCATTCGACATATCTTCCGAGGGGCCTTCCGAGTCCCCGTCGCAACCTCCCACGCGTGAGGCGGGGGCGTCATATGGATCTCCAAAGCCCAGACGATCAACAAAACCTGATTTAAATCCAGTGCCACTAAACGTTCCGTTCGACGATGCAAACCGTAGAAGTAAAGTGAGTATCATTTGGTTAGTTCAAACCATTTACTGAGAAATGTAGTATTAACTACATGCCCATAACCATTTCTAACTTAGGTCTATCACGTACATTATAAGAATCTGTGTTTTTTTAAAACTGTAACTTATATCTAAAAATATTTACTTCAAAAGTACTCAGGTCATAAAAGAAGAAAAATTAAATAAGCACTGAATTTTCAGGAGCCACAGCATGACATCGAAAAAGAAAACCTTGAAAAGCAGAGCTCAATCCCAGAGCGGCCCATGTGGGGAAATCAAATTGAATTCCTCATGTCATGCATCGCCACCTCCGTAGGTCTCGGCAACGTGTGGCGGTTTCCCTTCGTGGCGTATCAGAATGGTGGAGGAGCTTTCCTTATCCCGTACATCATTGTACTATTTCTGATAGGAAAGCCCATGTACTACCTCGAATGTGTCCTTGGACAGTTCAGTTCCAGAAACTCTATCAAAGTCTGGTCATTATCGCCTGCTATGAAAGGTAAACAAGCCTTCACAATTTATTATTTATGGTATATATAAATACTTTTTTGGTAATAGAAACATGTGAGCTTACGTAACAGTGTTTCAGGTACTGGGTATGCTCAAGCTCTGACTTGCGGGTACATCCTGTCCTACTACGTGGTGATCATAGCTCTGTGTATCTACTACCTGTCCATGAGCTTCCAGTCTACCTTGCCGTGGGCGATGTGCGATCCTGAATGGTTGAACTGTGTGCCATCTGATCCATCACTACAAATTGGGACTCCACCAGCGAACAGTAGCAGTAGTGCGGAATTATATTTCATGTACGGAACCAGAATTTTACAAAACAGGGTGATCCTAAAATATTTTAATTCATTAGTTACTTAAATTCAACATTTATAAATAATAATATGCTATATTTTCTACTCGTGATACTTTAAGTAATATTTTCAAGACTGCCATCGATAACAGAATCATTTATAACATTAGAGAATACGCCAAATATTTACCTACCACTGTAATCAGATGCTAAATTTGCATTTCAGCTATGCTATTGAACTGGGATGCACGCTGTATTCAAGTAGTTAGTTGTAAAAAAATATGATCAATTTAGTTATATATTTTTTGAATTTGCAGAAAAACAGTATTGCAACAGAGCGATGGCATTGAAGGTGGCCTGGGTAAGGATTTTTACCTGATCATATTTTTTAGTTCGAGCGTGTAGTATAAGACCGATTTGTAACTGTTTACTTGATTTCAGGACTACCTATTTGGTATCTGACTCTTTGCCTGCTAGCGGCTTGGGTTATCATCTTCCTGATCGTGGCTCAGGGCGTTAAGAGTTCCGGAAAAGCTGCCTACTTCCTTGCACTATTTCCTTATGTTGTGATGATCATTCTACTTATCACGTACGTAGTCACAGAAGTATTCGATTTTTTATTCAAGTATACAACGCAGAATTTGTTACAAAAGTCGATATAATACGGTCAAGGGTATCGATTGTTATCAAGTAATCGATTATAATGTTCTGTTAAAACGAAGGCATTTTAATTGTACTTAATTATTATGCCATAATATAAATTATAACAGATATAGGTATGTATTTCTTTTGTTGCAGTACTGTAATTTTACCCGGGGCAGGTGATGGAATATTGTTCTTTATAACACCGCAATGGGAAAAACTGATAGAGCTTGATGTAAGTACTTCTTGGATGATATTTTTTGTATGATACCTTATCCATAGCAAACCACAAAAAGATGGCCTAACTCAGAGTTAATAGGCGGTGAATGCGCAATATTTAATTTTATATATCTAATCCGAGTAATGATGAATAATGATATGTTTATTTGAGCAATATTTATTCATTTAGGTCACATCGAAATATAAAGAAAATTATACCTTCCATTATGGCATATTTGTGGACACTAAATAAGCCCTTCATTATGCACTACTGGGGATTTCCAGTTCCATCACAAAAATATAATAAAAATATAAATAATTCTCACATTTCACACTCAATCGTTTAACAAATTTAGTGGCGGGGCGTTAATTTTTAAACTAAAAATTCTCCAGTAGGATATTTTAATGCATGTCGGGCTAGCTATGAATCTACCACACTTAGTTCATTTATCATATATGCCATGCAACGTGTCACCATTGCCATTCTACAAGCCGATAGCGTGCTTACCACTTTTGATCACAAATATCATCACTTACCATAAAGTGATCCAACATTAAATAATATCTGATCACGTAACTCTAGCTATCTATTCCAACACTGTGCGCTTTTTTCGCGTTTTTTGTATGTAGTGGAGTAATTTTTTTTTGTGGGGGTTATAATGACTAGCACTTCCCTTCCTTCCCAGGGGTGGGGAAAAGTGTGAATGGGGCTCGAACCCACTGAGATCCCCCCCCCCACTTAATGATCTTAAATTACATGTCATTTTTGTATTAAAGTATTGCATTTTTAGAGTACTGACAAAACATAGTGCCCAGTCTTCGTAGTACGTTTAACCTGATTCTACTCCGATATATTTTTATTGGCTACCTACATGACCAAATTACCTTAGAGTATACTTGCCAATGTCAAAATGCTTTTTCTTTCAGGTATGGTACGCGGCAGTCACTCAGGTGTTTTTCTCACTGTCTGTGTGCACCGGCGCTATTATCATGTTCTCATCCTACAACGGCTTTAGGCAAAACGTCTATAGGTAAATAAATAACTGCAGTTAATCATCTCTGCAATCATCATATCACGAAGTTTGCTTGGCTGTTAATTATGATTTTGCTGTGATAGTGAAAATGACGTTGTTAATTTTGTGTGAACAAATGTGTGACAATAGAAGAAATTTTAAATTGTAAATCGTACATAGTTGAAAAACGTGATTTACGTTTTCTTTCCAAAACTCTAACAGAAGTTCTACTAAATAATCTACCAGTTTTTACGGGCTAAGCACACAAACTGATTGACAAATGTAAGAACACCACCAGTTCACCACACTTACAGCCACACGGACTTCGTGAGATTAACCTCTTATGCAAACTTATATGACGACCGTTTAATCCTATCTTTCTTGTGTTCAGGGACTCAATGATAGTAACTACCCTGGATACTTTCACGAGCCTTCTCTCTGGTTTTACGATATTCGGTATCCTGGGTAATCTGGCCTACGAGCTGAATCAGGATGTTAAAGACGTGGTCGGCTCGGGTGGTACTGGACTCGCTTTCGTCTCTTACCCAGATGCTATTGCTAAAACTTTCTTACCACAGGTAAATATTTTTTAATCTCATTATACTTTTCTTGAGTGGGTTTCATTTGTTGACCAAAAAAACAAAATCATTACTTATATTTTTTCAAATTCCTCTTCGAACAAAATGAGTCTATTTATTACTTTTTGAACTTTTTTTTTTATTCAAGATAGGCAATCGTTTGACCGCCATCTCACCTGATGGTAAGTGCCGATGCGGTCGACGATGGAGCACGTTTGCCTAGAAGAGGCCTATTCGCTCGCGACTTAATAAAAAACTGCTCGTTAAAAGTTATCGTATCTGCTTAGATCACAAACTAGATAGGGTACTACGCGCTTAGATAAAGTGGATAAAGAATGTTGGGTTGCTCCTTTGTATTGTTGGCTCAATGACCAATATTTTTATCAGATAGCGTTTCTTGCGATAGGTTTTGGTACCTCTGCATATAGTTATTATTTTAAAATATTAAATTCGTATGTTCCCTTTATTATAGTTTAGCAGAGGAAGATTAGACCTTGCCAAAGAAGCTAACTATATATATATTTATACAATCTAGATTGAAGCTTAAAACTAGTCACAACATAATCGGCACTAGATACTTACTTATTCTAACTAATTTGTTCTTTGTAGCTGTTCTCTGTGCTATTCTTCCTGATGATGTCAGTCCTTGGTGTGGGTTCAGCAGTCGCACTACTGTCCACCATCAACACTGTGGTCCTGGATGCTTTCCCTAAAGTGAAAACTGTCTACATGTCAGCGTTGTGCTGCACGGTTGGATTCGGCGTTGGACTTATTTACGTTACACCTGTAAGTGAAGATAAGTTCTAGGTGTGTTTGTCCATTCAAAAACTGTAGGTATTAGTCAAACCTGTTAGGTATAATGTGTAATACCATCAACCACTTAACTTACAAACAAGTTAATTGCTAATAATTTAGGAAATGTTGTTGTTGTTGTCTCTATATGTAGTAAGGAAAATGGATGTTTAATAGAGTACATGCTTGATGTGAACACTAAACAAAATATCTAAAGGGTTCTTCTTAATATTAGCGTACATTTTTAAAAGTTATATTTTTTTTATTTAACTTAAATTTTATTTTTTTGGCAGATTTAATATTTTTTTTAATGTATCACATTGTATCACGTGACCTAAACTAAGCACAGCCTATATCTCATATTCAAAACAAAAATGTTGGTAAATTTTGTTGTTTATTAGATCTGTTAGTGATTTCAGAAAATTAAAATTTCTTATTCACAAAAACAACTCTATTATAACCATAAAATTTCACATTTACTAAGTAATTATACAACATTTTCTAAAGTTGTATATTATATAAAATAATGTTAAATTATATGCAGGCAACGTAAAGGCTCGTAATATTAGTAAAATCTTACATAAAACTTATTGCAGTACTGTAGTTAGCAGCGATAAAATAGCCATAGCGCATAATAGAAATTGTATTTTGAAATGATAATTCGTAATTTTTTTTTGTTCAGGGTGGTCAGTTCATTCTGGAGTTGGTCGATTACTACGGTGGAACATTCCTGGCGCTGTTCAGTGCCATCTGCGAGATCATTGGCGTCTTCTGGATCTATGGTAAATTGATAGTTATTATAATTTAAAAAAATAGTAGCTGTACCCGGCATGCGTTAACATGCCACGTAAAGAAAAAAAGTGTTTTACTTTCTTTACGTTTAAGGTTGCCTAGTACATTACCAAGTCCGACAGACGTAATCCTGTCCAAAATAATAAAAAAAATACAACGCGAGTGCCGACAGAAGTAAAAACTTGAACATTAACGTTGTAAACAGCAGGAGCAGGCATACTTTTCTCCGCGCGATATAAAGAGAGGGGGGTATCACTTCCGCGCTGGCGGTCTAATGTCCCTCATCCCAAAAAGTGCACAAAGCCGCTAAAGAAGATTTCACTTCAAAAACGATATCATTTTTAGACCAGGAACCTACGCCGGCATAGACAGAACAACTCACCAAAGTTTTATCATACATTACTCTGCAGATGAGAAAGAACTATTAGGACAATTGAATCTTTCTAGGTTTGGAGAACATATGCCTCGACATCGAGTTCATGTTGGGTAGCGGCAGGACGTCCATGTACTGGCGGTTCTGCTGGGGCATCATCACGCCGGCCATGATGATCGTTGTCTTCATCTATGCCCTGCTATCCTTCGAAGCACTCGTTTTCGGAGGCTATTACATCTATCCTACGATAGCTTACGGTAAGAAAATATGACAAAAATTAAAAAAACAAACTATAACATCGCAATTTTAGAGGCCTCTTAGATACATTTTCAATATATTGTTTTCAAATTAATATAATTTTTACCTGCGACGAAAAAGATGGGTTTTAGAAGTGTGTAGTGTGTAGCCATTTTGTAGCTACGATACCATAGACAGGTATCGTAGCTACCAAATGGCTGGATCGATTTTGTAATACCTAGTTTTTTTGTTTGAAAGTGTTCTTATCTATGTTTGATGAAAATCGGTGCAGCCGTTTTCCAGATAGATCGTGGGGGTATTTTGAAAATATTTCATTATACCATTATTTATTTTATTTGATAGCTGTCTCAATGAAATATGTCGAATTATATAATTTGATCATCACAACTTAAACCCGATTTAAAAGGAAAAACCTTGAAATGATCTAGAATCGGGTCCTTCAAATGTTAAAATCAGAGAGTTCTTTTTGGCGTATATAGACCAGACTAAAACTATGTTAATAACTATGTTGCTAACTACGTAGATGCCCAATGGTTTAAATAGCTACTTAACTGCCTAAGTTGTTGATAAAATGGCGGAATCCAATTAGACACCTAGGCCACAACACCTGACTGAGTGATGCTCGATTTTGAAGAATAATGTACCTATATGTAGTGTTTTTTATTTTTTCAGTATGTGGCTACTTATTGCTCTTCATCGGCATAGCCTTCGTGCCCATCTTTATTGCTTTAACATTCTACAAAAACAGGACCGGAAACTTCTTAGAAGTAAGTACTTTGACCTTAGGTTTTTTTTAGTTTGCCTTTGAAATATTTTTGCATTTAGCCAGTTTCAAAATAATAAAATGTTTCAAGTTTAGGTATTACATATTTTGTAATAGAAGTCCTCTAGTAGTCACAGTCAAAGTCAAATAAAAGAGTCAAGTCCAGTCATAGTCAAGTCATGCTCTAGTAAAGTGGTCGAAACCTTACTATAACTTCTATAGAAGTTTTGGAGCGAAAGCGAAAATCACGTTTTTCAATTTTGTATGATTTGACTACACTCGTACACATTCATGAACCAATAGAATAGAACATACATTTGTTTATTTGGAACAATCACTTAATACAAAAAAATTACAAACAAGACAATTTAACACTCGAAGAATCACACGTCTTAGAAAATAATACAATATCGACTAGTTAATTTGTCTTGTTGTAATTTTTTTGTATTAACAAATGTATATTCTATTCTATTGAATAGAATATACATTTGTTTATTTGGAACAATCACTTAATACAAAAAAAATATCATACAAGACAATTTAACATCACGAGTACCACGGGTTGCTACAAAAGGGATACAACTCCCGATTTTTCTTTGTCTTCTTAACACTTTTCCTGTCCACAGACGGTCAAGCAATCGTTCCGAGCAAAGGCCTCTTGGGGTCCTCGGTCACCTACGGAGCGCAGAGACTGGGAGCTATTCAAAAGTGAAGCTAAGACTGAAATTAATAAAATAAGAACTTCTCGACTGCGGCATATATGGATGAGCTTAACGGGAAGCTATAGAAAAGGGTTTTAATAATCTAATATACAGCAACAAATCTTAAGGTTAGTGTGGTGTAGCCATCAAATCTGCTACATTAATAAATTTAGTCGATATTGCCGCGTACGCCGTTTTTTATATTATTTGTGTAACACGTTTGGGGTTTTTTTCTAAGCAAAATGGCTTCTAAACAAAATGCAAAAAACGGCAACTACGTAGATGTTGATAAATTATCAATATAGGTACCATGTATTAAGAACCCATATTTCTCCACAAGAACCATAAAACTATATATTTTACAAGAATCTACCAATTTTAGTAGAAAAAATTTTTAATCAGATATCTAGAATTCTAGACGAATTATTTTCAATTATTTTTTTTATGTTGGATAGGCAAGCATTTGACCACTATCTCGGCTGGTGGAAAGTGACGATGCGGCCGAAGATGGGGATTATTTTTATGTACCCACTATGTGACGAGCATTTCAAATGTACTGTACTAAATGGAGATGAAACAATGTTTCGCGGTTTTATTAGACTTTATTTATTAGTCTTTAGACTTCGAATCTGATGAAAATGATTTGACGGCTACACGACCCTAATGATAACAGTTGATATTTTAGTACATATGATGGTATACTCCAGTTCATTATCCAGTGTAGCTAATATTGTTTGTACAGAACTACTGTTTCTACTACTGTATAATATACCATCTATGGTATTCTGATATATGATAGTATACTAAATTATTATACCATCTGCTGTGTATAGGTATAATAGGTACCTGCCGCTTATAATGATATTTATTTTTGTAATGATATAAGTATTTTAAGGACCAATTTAAATTAAAAAAACTAACTGTAAATATTAAATAATATTTTGTGTGTTTATTAAAAATAAGTAAGTATTGTTATTTTTAAGATTAGATCCAACATATAAATTAAGAGACTTAATATGTCTGTAATAAATTATTTGGTTCCATTCATTATCATTATTTATCATAATTAGGAAATAATAAAAGTAAGCTATAGTATTATATTATAATGGATTATAGATACTATTATCATAAGTAGATATATATTACTTTTTAATCCTGCGTATTATCAACACACAACATGATAAGGAATAATTACAAAATTTTGATCAGGAATGTACGTGTACCTACTATAACTGATAGGTATTTCGTGCTCTGAAGTAGTCTAAAGTATTTATTTTTTCTTGTTATGATGAACCAATTACGTTTGGTACACCATCGGAATTACGATCTAGCCTTAAGACTAATAAGTAATTTAATTTTCACCTAAACTGCTAAGTAGAGTAGTATACTAAGAATGTGTCCAATAAAACTTTTTTTACTGTCTCTATTATCGGGAAGACACGTTGTTATTGTGTTCTTTGATAATAGAAGTTACTATATTACACGTCACTTCATTAACTCTTCTCTTGAGTCTTCTCACCAAGTCTGTGTTGTCGAGGAGCTTGATTGCCTCAACATGGTGATAAGGCTGCGAATTCGCGCAGGAATTACACGAGTTAATACCCGTTTTACCATATAACAATAAGACAAAGTTTGCCAGTGGCAAACGTAATCCATTTATGGTTGACATACCTCCGGTTCGCTCGAAGAGTTTCGCTTCTACGTTTCTCATCCGTACTTCAAACGAGTGGATTTCATAGCCCGCGTTTTTGTTACCCGAACGGTATAATCTGGGAGTCTTCAAGTCAAGAGTGAGCATCATCGCTTCTCATCATTTGAGATAGTGACCTAATGCTTATCATAGTCGCCTCTCCACTTGTATCTCCTGTCTTTTAGCTGTTAAAGTTTGCCCTTCTGTCATGTAACTAAATTGTGTTTTTTTTAAAGATTATTAGTTTCAGCGAGTTCTGTTACACCGAGAAGAGCAGACGAACACAAATGATAAATACATACGCTGCGTAACCCTTCTTGTTCTTTCAACGTAAACTCAAGTAAAAATAATAGCTAAGACGTCAACACAATTAGTAGGAAATAAGGAGTTGAAAAATAATAGGATTGAACAATGTTGATTACCTTTAATTTATGGTGAATCATTTTGTAGCACTGACTTTATTGTTAAATCAAGTCAGTAATTCGTAATTATACCTAACCGGAAGGACCTTCCGTCAGCTGCAGAGAAGGTCCGAGAAGGTGATCGTGTCTTGGAAAATAAATGTAGGCATGTAAATAAATATTTTTAGGTATTTCTTTTTTACATTTTATCATTGTCATGGGAACGTAAAGTAAATGATAAAATATAAAGTGTATAAAGTGGCCGAGAGGAGAGTTATATACACGATAAGCATATAAAAACTGGATCTCTAGGATAGCTGCCGGAATATAACTATTTACCGAGCATTAAAAAATCCTACCACCATGGATTACATCCTGATAATTACCTTTACACACCTGTGATTTAAATCATCGCTTAAAAAAAACTGATTCATGGGCGTTATAGTTTTACTATAGGTAAAAATATACGCCGTTATATTCACAATTGCGTATATTATTACCGGTATTCAACAGATTGTGGTAAAAAAAATGTGAAAATATTTTTTTCCACGCAGCCCCACGCGTGGTGCGGTTCCAATCATCTACCACGACATTTAAGCACTTTTAACATACGATACTTCGGGCCCGAAAGTAATTAAGAACGCATAACGTAATGTTTGAACAAAAAGATCGTGCAAATTTGATTCGCGCGAAAATCTACAGGTAACTATCGTGAATGTTACTTGTAAATTACAGATTCACAGAGTTTACAAAGCAAAAAAAAATGTTTAAATTGTACCCACGACAAAAGCCGAGAAATCATAATATTAGATATTATGTTTTAACGAAAAAACAAAGGTCAGCTTTAATCTTTCGTTCGCAAGTTTATGAAGGTTCGTAGGTAGGTACAATCTTACGAACTACTTCAACAAATTTCGGTTTTCGTTATCGAAACTTCGTATTTCGGTGAATTGTTATAGACCCACAGTACGGATCTACCGCACTGCAGACGTACAGTGCACGAAGCTATACAATAAAAAACTGCTCATAGATCGGGTAGCTTTCAATTGCCTGAAAACGTTTCTTGATGGTGCAGGTCACGACCCTGAGTAACGAGGATAAGGAATGATGGAACACGTAGATAAAAATGAAGAAAGCGGTCACGGTTTTATATATTTTTTTCCTGTTGACGAAAAATCCTTCTTCTCTTTAATAAGCCTGATCTGCACTTAGGTACAACAACCATATCATTTGCATTACTATCGATCACGTAGATCTTTTCGTATAAAATATATGTAACCGAATCCGTTTCTTAAACAAATTTAATTGCATGTAAGTTGTTAATAACAAGGCAAACAAGTTTTAGATTTAGGAAGTTAGGTATAAATAATTATGCCAAGGCAATTGCCATTGCGAATTTGAATGCTCGATGATGAATACCAATCAAGTTCAAGGTGTACTACGTTTCAAAGTAATTAATTATTGCTGTGTCTCACCTACTAGTAAGAAATGATGTGGTCTAGTCTAGGCTATTAAACACGTTAGGCCTATAAATAAAAGAACACTTAGAATCGTCAGGTTGTCTTCTAGGGTAGAGGGTGGTAAACTTCTATGGTTTTTAGTCATGCGTGTTCTGTAAACGATAGCTAGCTAGGCTATTAGCTGGAGATTTTCAACAATATTTCTATAAATGTACTACACAATACCATACTTAAAAAAACCTAAACCTAGTGTTTTTTTTATGCAAAATGTTGATATTGAAGATTTTGAACTTATAACGCGCAAATCACCCTGGCATATTACATGTTTAATTTTTTTAAGTCCCTGAGATTTATAAAATAATATAGTATATATATTGCATACTACTGATAAAGGTTGAATGACTGACATTTAGTTGGTACTTCCCCAGGAGGACTCTGCAAAAAAGACTACTGGTTGCCAGACAAGCTAATTGCATGAATATAAAAGTAACTGAATTATTCTGTGTTAATAATTTATTGTATGTGTATTTTTTTATATAGCATAATATGGAAAGCGATGATGCGGCCGAAGATACCTACTTACTCTTGCCTTAAAGACTTCCAGATTCAGGTAACAAACACACGGGAAATGAGTTCCACGGATGATGAACATAGAACGAATTATTTAATACTGTGTGCAAATATTTTTATATAAATTAAGTACACCAAGTATTATTTTTATGAGGCACACGCACGTAACTCGTAGCACTTATCATAAACTCGAGTCTATCACAAGTCGAGTTATTTGAGAGTACCTCTCCCACATATAGACATATAAGCTATTAAGCCTATAAGTTCTGACGCCGATTAAAAAAATAAATAAGCACTAGAGTTGCCTGCAAAATGAATAGACGAAATGTGATTTAGATATCAGGGACAGAAACGGACAAATGTAGGATATTTTTTTGTAATCTACAAAAGGTTTTTTGTATAATCAAGTACGGCATTTTAGATCGTCAAGAGCAGCGTCATCGGGTGATTCCAGCTCCTGTAAAGGGCGGTGTAACGCAGTAGGGGTAGGTACCTACCTTTTATCAAATGGTAGATCTAACGTCTACTTTTCTAAGTATAAGATGCGTGAATTTATTAACGGCTGTATTGTATAAGTTACGCTTCAAACTTGACATTTGTCCAAACATTATAGACTTATTTTTTAATAACTGATATTTTCGCCTGTATACACAAAAATAATATAATAGATCACATGTCATATACCTAATATATATTGTTAGGTGTCTTTATGGCTACAAGAGGTAGCGTGGTCGGGGATAGTAATCACGCTAGACCTGAAAAACTGGCTCTCAAACATGGCTTCTCATTCAATGGCCGATTTATATACTCGAGAAGAGATTGGTAATTTTTTTCTTCTCTTTCAATCTTTACCCTAGTCGAGCTTCCTTTCCTTTTCTGTTGTAAGTATGTATGTTTAAAGTTAATCTGCCTTATTTATCTATCTATACCTACAATAATGTATACCAGCTTATTTAGAGCATGCGTTAATATAATACAAACAAAAAATTATAAAAACTAGTCCAATCGGACCTATTGCCTATATTTTCTAAAACAAAAATAATATGCAATTATTGGAACGTGTTTGCGTTCCAGCTCTAGAAGTTTAAAAAAACTGACTTCACCGCTTATATTTTAGTTTTGGCTTGAGCGATTCCGATAAATATACATATGGGACCACCTCTTAATTATAATCTACCAAACAAAAAAAAATCATCAAAGTCGATTCAAAATTGGCAAAATTATCGCGTATCATACATATAAAAAAAATTAAACAATATACACTCGAATTGAGACCCTCCTTTTTTGAAGTTGGTTGAAAAATATGCCCCAATAGTATCGCCTCTCAAATTTGGTATACTTATATCAATTGACGTAACAGAATGATTAACATATTATATTATTCTATAATTCCGCCATGATCCCGTATAATATCAAAAGCGCAATGCGCCTACAAGGTTAACCAAACTTGTTTTGTGAATTGATAATTCTGCTGATAATGTACCTTCATTATCTATATAAATAACGTAAAATGGATTAGATTACGCAGGTTTATTAACATAGATAAAATAACCTTGTAACTGTAACTTTAGCGAGAAAATGGCAAAATAGTATAGGCTCCCAGCATAGAACGACCTTCACGAGCTGGTTAATGGATGAAAAGTATTTCATATCAAACAAGCAGTGCCCCGCGGCTTCGCCCACTATTATCAAGTTAAAAATCTATGTACGTTCCAAATTTCATCCAAATCCGTTCAGTTTTTTTTATTCGAACGGACTATATGATGCTGGCTGTGTGTAGCCTCTGCAGCGTCACCGGGCGGGAGAGCGAGCGCGAAAGGCGCTCCGCCGCAAAAGAGAGGTTGTAGGCAACTAGCACAAGGGCCACCTAGGAGGTGCGAGCCTCGGCTTGGACCGTTGCCAGGACAGGGGGAACGGGAGAGAAACGCCCCGGTACATGAGAGTACCGTTGATAATGGGCCCTATGAATGTGAAAAGTTCGATTAGATCGATTTTGACTAGAATTTGGAGAGACATGACGAGAGAATCTATGTCCTCGCCGGCGAGGACTGTTTAGTCTGATTGTGGTCTGTGTACCGGACGATCGTTGCGCTGCCAACGTGATGGCGACCGCAATGGGATCGTCCGGGTCCTGAAGGATGTGTCGCGGACGGCGACTACGGAAATAGCGTGGGTCTATGGTGTCGATAGAGTAACCGGAAGCTCCAAATCCATTTCCATTACAAACATACTTACACACAAACTTTCGGATTTATAATATTATAAGGATTAAATATGTCAATAAATGGATTGACAAAAAGAAAGTTAGTCCAGAATATGATTAATTAACAATTTGAAAATCAATGTTTTCTAACAATAAAAAAAAAAATTTTTAAAGAAAAAGATCATCATTTCAATTGAAATAAATTATGCTAAGTTAAAAATAAATACAAAACCAGCCATTATTTGTCGCAACATAGGAACAAACGTACATTTATAAGTATGTACATACATATAGGCTGATAAACACATTAATACACAACACACACTCGCAGTCGGGTAAAAATATAAAGCGGTAGTAATAGCTAGTCGTAGTATTTTTTTTCTGATAAGCGATGGGAATCTCTGCTTATGGGAAGTGATGATGTGGTCGAAGATGGTTAACACGCTAGGCCTAAAAAAACTGGCTCAAAAATACTATAATATATATATTTTTTGATTACAGTGATTAAGGTTTGCAAGATAATAAAATGTTTTGTTCCGCAAGCTATAAAGAGATCAAGTCATTTACAACAGTATTTTTTTATCTCTAAAATATTTTCAAAGTAACACCCCTACTATAATATTACAAATGTGAATGTAAGTTTGTTTGTTACGCTATCACGCAAAAACTACTAAACCGATCATCATAAAACTTTGTACACATATTCTTGGAGGTATTGGAAGTAACATAGTACACTTTTTATAATTTTTTTAAAATATTTTTTTTTTATTGCGAGCGAAGCCGTGAGTAAAAGCTAGTATACAATAAATCATTAGAAGTTAAGCTATGAGCACTAGTTTCGAACGAGAAGAACGAGTTCCCAGCGAAATGAACTGCCCGCATTGGCTTAATTAGGTACGTGTTCGCCTTCTAACCAGGGGTATCGGGTTCGATTCTCTAAACTTCTGCCTGAGATAGGCGTGTTATTAAAAGAAAAAAAAATATTTATAAGTTTTCATTTAGCTGGTATAATTTGGCATAACATAACAAACATTACACATAAATAAGGCCGTAACATACGAAATATTTACGACGCATGTTAATTAGTACCTTCATCCTACTAATATTATAATCCTACTAATATTATAAATCCGAAAGTTTGTGTGTAAGTGTGTAAGTATGTTTGTTCCCTCTTCACGCTTTAATGGCTAAACGGATTTGGATGAAATTTGGAATGTACATAGATTATACATAGGATTAATACATAGGCTACTTTTAAACTTGATAATAGCGGGCGAAGCCGCGGGCACGGCTAGTATTATATAAATAGTCTACATCAGGTTATTTTCATTTTGTCATTACTTATAATCGATTAAGGTTGTGTATACTGCAGTTCTAAACAAAGTCGTGTAAATGTACGTAACGCCATCTAGTGATATACCTAACAAGTTTTAACACAAATTGTTTTAAAACAAAGTGTACCAAGTTTTAAAACAAAAGCGCCTTAAAAATGGAAGAGCGAAGCAAGTTTCTACTAAAGATACGTATTTTTATTAAAGGCGTTGGGCTGAAACATAAACAACAAAATAATAATGTAGGATGAAAGTAAACGAGCTAAATTTGGTCTTACCTACTAAACTGTCTTAGATATTATAATTAAAAAATATGTAAGTTGGTAGTTTCAGTGTGTCGAGGCTTCGCCAGACACGACGCGTTGGTTCGCGGCGTGCGGGACCACTATATCACCTGATGTTACGTGACGATGCGGTCTACGATGGAGCACGCTTGCCTAAAAAATACATAATTTACAAAGAATTTCAAAGCCCTCCCATAAAAAGTTTCACTTCAAAATACCTACCCTATATAAGACTATGTATAACTTAATATATACCCTGTGTTAGCTGTTTATTTAATAGACGATAAATATTGAATAGATGGTACATAATTTCAGATTAGAATATTTTCTTGTTTCATACTATAATCTTTACGAGTGCGATTAATTTAGTGGTCGGGTTTTAGATTTAAAGTTACTTTTTTATTAAAATAACTATTTTAATACGAGATATATGTAGATATTTTCTAGCTGCAAAAAAGCAAGCACAGCTCGCTTTCGTCTTTTCTGACCAAAACCATCAAAAACTTTGTTATCAAAGAAATTACCTAATAAAAATTTCATCGTTTCTCGAATATGACTATGAAAAACTTCAATACTTTTCTTCTCTTGTTATTACAAGAAAAAAAAAGAGTTTTATCCTACTAAATACTTATGCGTATCTTGCCTTACCAATGGTGCAATAGGTATACGCTGATGTTAGTGTACGTTTGTCTAGACTTGTAAATTGTTATAATCAAATCTTAAGCATGATTTAATTATTATTAATCAGTGTAATCTAAGTCAAAAGTCATCAATCCACGGCTCTAACCACTCACCAAACGATTTGAAAAGTCTCGAGTTGGACGATCACAACTTTGGCGCCCAACAGTGAAGCGTTGCGACTTACGATCGTTGCGACCGAATATTAGAACGGCTTTTGAAAACTGAAGTCAAAATACTCACATCTTTTATCTGTTACATTTTGGAGTGTGTGCTGCCGAATTGCACGATCTAATTCTATCATGACACAACCAGACGAACTGCATTGCGACATCATTATGTAGTAGATATTCCGCAGGAAGCAATTTGCTTTCACATTTATTATGCGCATCGATAAGAAATGGAATTCCTTACACAAGTCTGTGTTTCCCGATAAGTATAACCCGGAAGATTTTAAGTCACGAGTGAACAGTCTTCTAGGCAAACATGCTTCATCGACGATAGCATTGTTACTTGACAATCAGATGAAATAGAGGTCAATGTTCCTATCACGAATAAAAAAATCTGTAATTGTCTCTGGAGCCACGACACGGCTGTGATACGCAGTCCCTGATTTTAAGATAGACGAACGGACAGACATGCTGAAAGATCGATCTAGGGACATCGCTGTTAGACGTAAACTCACCCCTTAGGTCAATAAATTTAGGTACCTACATTAATTACGTTTTAAGTTACAATAAAAAAAAACATGGTGTGCACAGGTATCTTATAGGCAAGCATGCTCCATCTTTGACCACATCGTCAATTTCCATCAGGTAAGATAGTGGTCTAATGCTTGGCTATCGAGAATAAAAAAAATGTGCCTTCCACTTACCCTATGAATTGTATTATTAAACCTATTTTGTAGTAAAAAAAAATACTACCTAGGTAAACTACGCGTAATCAAAGTACATAAATACCAAGTTATACATTTTAGGTACAAAAGCGTTGACAACCACTGCCTTAGACTTAAAGTATGCACGTCATGCTAACGTCATGCATGACCTGTATCTAGGAATTTGATACCGACATATCATGAATTCCTCAATATGTATGTTTGAATACGTCTTACATTACAATTGTATTTTTCTATGCGATATGGATAATTACGATAGATTAATGCTTTATCTCCAGATTTTAATTGACGTGCGTAAGTAACTCGTAGACTTATTTATGAATATAAAAATAAGAAAACAGCTTGCCCTTTCTTTTAACACAGTAAGTTTGTGTGACACATGTATCAAACGATGTGGAGGTAATCAATGTATATAGATTGAGTCCCCATTTTAAGGATTTTTTTTTCTATTTTTAGCAAGTCGCCTATTTGTCCCATATTATGTAATTTTCTTCTGCTTAACGCTAATCCCGGCTTGTGCCTGGCTCGCCGACTATGTTTATCCACTCCGCAAGGTTTTCAGCATCCTATTTTCACAATGACAAGTAATATCAATGATTAAAATTATTCTATGGTCTATGGTGAAATATGATGTTCCAACATTAATCGATCACCCAATTGTACCATGTTTCAAGCAAATAAATATTTCCATTGCATTTCATCCTCGATATTTAGATCGTTAACTCTCATACGTTCAGCCATCGTCGTTTGGGCCGACCCCTAATATATGTCTAGGCTGACACCACATAAGTAGGCATCTGCTACCCACACACTGCGCCGGCTTTCGTAAAACGTGTCCCGTCCACCGCAGACGACTTTTTATCAGCTTATCCAAATTCACAAACTCCTAGACTGCCGCGGATGTGCTATAGGTAGACGATCCATATGGATAACGTCGCATATCCACCGCAACATTTTAATTTCAGTGATATGAAACAGACGGATATGATGTTGAAGTGGCCACGTCTCAATACTATAAAGGAGCACGGGTCGGCTACTGGTTTTTTATTAGAGACTTAAACTTTAGGTAGCAACGGAGAAGGACGCTATAGCGACTTCTCGCCATTTAGCCCAAGCAGCGCTAACATCGTTATCAATATCATCTTATGAGTACAACACACTTCCAAGTTTTTGAATAATTTTCAAGTAAATTTTTTATGTTTCATTTGGGTAAATAAACAATGGCACAATACAGTAAATTTTAAAGTAATAATAGCTGTAGAATTATTAAATGTCACCAACACATTCACAGCATTCACCACAGTTTACAACAACATTTAGGTACTACAGTTTAAGCTATCGATAAGTTTGGCATCAGTCAACTAGTTCCTTCTCTATTTGGATAGAGCTGGTGTATCTTCATCCACCAGTGCAATGTCGTCGGCATACATTTTGTAAATAAATATTTTTGTAGGTATATCTTGTATCTCATCGCCCATCATCAAGCCGACTTATTCGAACATTTGCTGGAACGAAATCGAGAACGACACCGAAAAGGTAAGGACTTAGAGACGAGCCTTGATTTACACCACCTGCGACTGAAATAATTGTAACTTTGGTGGTTTGCAAAAGCGAATATCGTGAGGCTCACAGCTATGGAAATCACGTTAAAGACTTGTCAATGATTACTGCAATGTTTTTAATTATCATCTTGCTTGTGTAGTTGTGTGTCGTGCACATATCTATAAGTGTACAATTTTGTACGATAGAACTGTAATTAACGATTACTTAATCGACTAACTAATAGAATCGTTGCCTAATTTAAATTCATTTTGGAACACCGCTTATCAATGGAAATAAATTGACAGATAATCTGGTAATCAGAATATTTATCTATTCCGTATATGTTTTATTGGTCAACAATACCGCTTCACTTTTTACTTCAGCAGCACAGGCCATTGAATACGTTCAAATAAGTTGGAATAAAGAATGGTTAATAAATTTGAATAAATTACCATATTCTTTAAACATATAAATTTAATGTTTTGTTTACTTCTTATTAGAACATGTGTAAATTTTTCAGATAACCATGACGTTTGATGACTATGAAATATATAAAAACAGTTACATAACGTATTATTTGCGTATTTTACAGGATTCCAACGAAGTGAACGTAGCTGAAAATGGTGAACGGGTGAATAATGGTTTGGATCTATCCCCGGAAAATGGCGACACAGTCAAAGTGGCAGAATCATACAGTAAATCTGATTTGGCTGATGCAAACTCTAAGGTTAGTGTAAATACACCAACTAGATAGGAAACAAACCTACTATTACTTTAGCTATATACAAAATCCTTGAAATACACTTCATTATAAATAGAATGTAGTTATTGTAAATAGAATAGAACAGAAAACTATTTTATTGTACCTTCACCATAAATTGAGATAAACAACATATTACAGTCGTAAAAAATTAAGCCTCAAGTGATAATTTTTCCTTTCTAAATTTAATACTATAGCTCTTTCTAGCATGGCTAATTCTACCTACGAGTATATAAACAAAAATCAAGTAACTTACAACTTAAATAATTATATTGTAAGAGTTTAATTTACAAAATAAATAAAAGATAAGTAACAGAGATAGGTAATCTTAAGAACTAAAGTACCTACGAAGGGTGGACTTATCGTTAAGAGTGATCTCTTTCAGTCAACCTTTGGATAGACAGAGGAATAATTTTTAACAATTGAGGTTGGTTAACCACAAATATACACATACATAATACTTACATAGTTACCTGTATATAAACATACCAAATTCTTTTACATAAATTTACTTAAATATAAATATTTACCGAGCGAGCAAGCGCGAGCAAAGCGTCTCTGTATCAGCTTGGACAAAAATACTTTCGTATGTCCGGCGGATGTCCGGCTGTTCTTCACTACAGGTCGCATTAATCAACCGATTCTCGTGAAATTTTGTGAGCAGGTACGGTATTTATATGATTTTATTTGTCGATTCAGTTGAAAAAAAAATTCAAAATGGTAGTAAAAGAATTTTGAAACGTACTATACGGTTTGAAAACGTAACAAAACATATTTCAGCCATTTCGAAAGATGTTCAAAAATGTTTTTAAGAAAAGGCAAAATGTATGCGCGAGGTCTCAGTTCGAGGCGAACGACTTATAATAACAAAATAATAGCTACGTGTTTTCCATACTAAAGTCCATATCCTCGATCCATTCCGTCCTGCAAACTCTCCACCAAATTTTCCAGTTATGTATATTCCGTTTATTCTATATAGATTATTTATTTAAGCCTGCGCTAGGAGTTACTCTTACTTCTCTTTTACGAATCTTACCTAAATATAAATGCAGTTCGGAAAATAATAATATAATATACCTTTGGTTAACTATGATCTACAAGCAATCTTATCAGGTACGATATGTTTTATGCATGTATGATTGTAAGTAGGTACCGTATCTTCATTTAAGACACTTTGATATAGGTACATTGTTTATTTGGTAGTCACAAGTTGGATTTTGATGAATATTAGGGTTGTGGGAGATAGCTCTATATGAAAAATATCTAGCATCTTCATGGCCTTTTCAACCGACTTCAAAAAAGGAAGGTTTTCAATTCGATTAAGTTTTTTTTGTATTTATGTTACGCTATATCTCCGCCAATTATGAATCGATTTTGATGATATTTTTTTGTTTGGTAGATTGTATTTCAGAGGTGGCCCCATATACATTTTATCAAAATCGATCAAGTCAAAACCAAAATATAAGCGGTGAAGTCGATTTTTTTAAGCTTTACTTGCGTTCAATTATTTATGACTTTGTAGGTGACTCTGTCATCGTACATTTTTTTCATCCTTATTAGAGCATTGAAATTTCGAAAAAAGCAAGCAAAGTACAAAAAAGCTCATTTATTTATGTATTTGAGTAGAAAAAAGAGTTAAAGAAAATTCCTTAATTTGTAAATACAACATACGAGATACAATAATCTATCCAAAAAAAAATTATATATCGTAATGCCATTTTGATTTATTACGTACGACGGAAAGAATCTGAGGTAATATGTTTAGGGTGTGCGGTTACGTGTAAAACGAATATAAATATACCCATTTATCTTTAAAACCGATAAACTGTTTTTTTAACCGGCCTTTTAACTGATTTAGATACAGTTTTTTATTTATTTGTAAGGTCATTTAATCGAGAGTGATCTTAGTGTTAGTTTTTAATATGTCGTCGGAGGTATTTAGGCAATTTTGAATTTGGTCACTGTTAAATTGACAATTAATGTTTACACAAGGAAGTCAAAATAACATTGAAATAAAATCTGGTCCAAGTCGATTAAAAATATATTTATAGCGAAAAAATATAACACAAATTCTATTGATAGAGGTTTAGCAACGATTTTGCTAGGGATATATCGTATCTGAATGATAGGTAATTAGATAGATAGATAGATAGATAAACTCTTTATTGAACACCATATTTGTGACAAAATAGAATAGAAAATAATGACTTACAAAATAAGTGTAACAATATGCGGTCTTATCGCTAAAAGCGGTCTCTTCCAGACAACCTTTGGATGGAGAGGAATTACGCAACAAAGTTGGTCGTCGGTGTTTTAACAAAACAAAATTCAGAAAGGTACAAGATTTGAAAAAAATAATTATAATATACCTATTTAATTATAAACAATGATAAATAACAAATAAAAAACATTAAGTAATACATTTAGTTGTAAGTTAAATAGATAGTTTAATAGACTGTTTTATTACATCGCATGTGTAATGAAAAATAGTAAGCTCACTTGTCATCTATTACACCCTCGAATTAACAATCTATTGTTAACGTTATTTTTGTTCTTGGTTTTATTTATTGTTTATTTAAATATCTATCCATATTTATTTCAGACCAAAGCTCCTGAGCGTATGAAATGGGACAACCAAATAGAGTTCCTCATGTCATGCATCGCCACCTCCGTAGGTCTCGGCAACGTATGGCGGTTTCCCTTCGTCGCCTATCAGAATGGCGGAGGAGCTTTCCTTATCCCGTACATCATTGTGCTGCTAGTCATCGGAAAACCTATGTATTATCTGGAAACTGTGCTGGGACAGTTCAGTAGCAGTAACTGTGTCAAAATATGGGCTCTGTCGCCAGCCATGAAAGGTGCGTCGAATGACGTTTTCGTGCACAATATTCCTTCCCAAGGGTTCCCATTTGTGCTTCTGGTGTTGGATGTGATTGTGATGTAAATGTTTCCGGCATCCAAGGCCACAATACAAGTCATAGGACTTAATGAAAATGCGAACGTCTTTAATTGTAAAATGGAATAATGCAAAGCAAATAATGGAAAAGGCAAATAATGGAGTTCTTCAAAATCTGATGGAACAAACCCTTATTAATAAGTCTCTTCAAGTAATTCGTTCGTTTTATTTGATTTAACTTTCTTAAGTATAATTCGTTCCTATCATGGGTAATGCTAAAGAAACAAAAATCAATAGGTTTTATATTAAACTATCTGTGTCCCGCAGCTTCGCTCGCGTTAATCAAGTTAAGAAGTTGCCTATGTGTTAATCCTAGGTATAAACTATCCAAATCGTGAAGAGGGAATAAACATATTTACACACAAACTTTCGGATTTATAATATTAGTATGATACTTGTATTACCTACTTGACAGTTTTAAATCAAATCTTGAAAAGTTAATTGATATTACGACAATTTTAATTAGAAGTACAAAAACCCACTTTGACCATTTTAAAGAACTTTGTCTGCTTTACATTTAATTTCTCACGATGATAACTTTCGTGTGAAACAAATTGTTAAAAATTGTGTTCTGCCGATGTGTGTATGCAAGTTAATAACCAATCCATGCATACTTGCTTGCTTGTATAAATTAGTAGGCAGTCAGGTGCTGCCAGGTTTTAGCGACTTAAAGACATCCAATTCCTTATATCCAGGTACCGGTTACGCACAAGCTCTGGGTGCTAGCTACGTCCTCTCTTACTACGTGTCCATCATTGCACTCTGCCTTTACTACCTCGCCATGAGCTTCAACGCAGTGCTGCCCTGGTCTGTCTGCTTGGATGAATGGGTCAATTGTGTGCCCTCAGGCGAATCTGTCAATGTAAACGATTTGGAAGTAAACGGAACCGCTGTCAGCAGTGCCGAGCTTTATTTCACGTAAGTGCATTATCATATCTTTATTTTTTTTTTTTTTACGATTCCAAATGTCGAATTTTTTTTATTTAAATAAGCTCTACCGCAGGATAGTGGGCAGTGACAAAAACCCTAGTTTCAAATTTTTGTATACGATGTCATTTTTATTAATTTTGCGATTATAATTTGTATATATGACAGACTGTAGTATGAATTCGAGAACCGATAAAACGGTGTGATGTACGCCCATTCGAAGCAAACAGTTTCAGAGAAAACTCCAGTTAGACTCTTTGCGAGAAATATTATATCTAGAAAGGAGTCTATGCGCTTATTGCACAATTTTGTGCTTAACTATTAAATAAATAAATAAAATCAATAGCAATGATAGTATGTGTTGTTCTTATTGTTGTTAATTTTTTAGAAAATATTAATATGGCTGTTATTCAGGATAAAAATGTGTTTGTGTTTTGAACTATAGGTACATCATAATATATTATTCTTATACCTACACTTCATAAGGCATCTACACGATGGGCGGTAATTATTATTAGTATGAACTTATGAAGACAGGTAATTAATGCCATAATGATGAGCAATTCTTCTTTCTTGTTTTGTCGTGCACTTAATCTTCGGTATTGTTAATACCTGGATAAAGCGGTATTAAAAGGCAGCCAGTATAGGTTATTAAATTAATCAGCTTGACAATTACGTGATAAGAGTTAAAAAAAGTTATTCTCATTCACGTGTTACAAGTACAGTACGAACAAATGTTGGTTCTCTCTGGAATATTTGAAATGTAAACCTTTGTTGCGTTTAGTACATAAAAGCTAGCATTTGGCTATTGCTTCATTAGTGGTACTCCCAATGTAAGTTTAAGTAGTAACACGGAAAAAAAATCGAAATGTGTTAATGGAGTTATATACGAATGTTTTTGGAACTCGCGATAAACGTATTTACAGTAATGGAAGCTCTTGTTTGTTTATGTCACATTCCTCTGACAGTAAAATTTCACTACTACTCAAATAATTAAACGCAAGCAAAGCTTAAAAAAACCGACTTCACCGCTTTATGACGACCCAGATAGAGCAGTGGACAGGTGTCCGCCCTCTGTGCCGTGGGTCCTGGGTTCGATTCCCGGCAGGAGCACAAATTCCTTTCCAAGGGATATTTGTGCTTCTGGTTCTGGGTGTAATGTGTGTGTGTGATGTGAATGTTTCCGGCACCCACGATACAAGTATTTGAACTTAGTGTGGGGCTGTGAGTGTGAATGCGTTTGTTTGTTTGTTTGTTTATCATCGGAACCTTGATCAGATTTGATGTATAAACACGCATTATTGACTTTAACTCAAAAACTAGAAATCAGACCTTGATCAAATTTCAATGGGACTACATAAAAAGTACTAGCTTTCAAATTAAAAAAAAAATCATCAAAATCGGCTCACAACGAAAGAAGTTATGAGGTAACTTTTGAATTCGGGTAAACGAGAACATCGTCAAAGTACGCATTATTTTACACAAAATAGGCATTATTGACGATTTCAAGAACTACTGATCAGATCTTGATCAAATTTAAATGTGACCAATTAGAAAGCAACATCTTTCAAACTAAAAAAATTTTTCGAAATCGGCTCTCGTGGAGAGAAGTTATGAGGTAACACACATATAAAAAAATTTAAAAAAATACAGTCGACTTGAGTACCTCCTCCCTTTTTGGGAAGTCGTTAAAAAGTAATAAAGAACTGCATTTATGACCATCTGTAAAAACATATGAACAAAACTTACAACATTCTATGTGAAATAAAACAAGACGTTAAACGACTCAAGGTCTGAATATTAATAATAAAAATATTTATTCACAAAAACAATAAATAACTTACAAGCAATAAATAATAAAGGACACACAACTGATCACTAACCTCAATTATTAGGCTTGTAATGACATATATATACCTAATATCTTAAAAAGAGCAATTCTTGTGTATATATATATATATATGTAATCAGATTCTCAGAAACGGCTCCAACGATTTACATGAAAGTTACAGATTAGGGGTTTTTCGGCCCAAGGAATCGATTTATCAACGTTCCAGGTCCGAGAAATGCTCGCTTCCCAAACTGAACCGGGTTTAAGAAACTATCAGCGCCACCTATAACGCCATGACCGATGTAAAAAACTGTTTTTACTCGACACTAGATGGAGGTTTCTGAGGCTACAAATTGGTAGAAACCAAAAACAAAAAACCGAGCATAGCTCGGTCATCCCGATATGCTAATGCCTTTAAACGAACAATTCTTGTATATAACTATAAAATCAGGATCTCGGAAACGGCTCCAACGATTTTCATGAAATTTTGTATGCAGGAGGTTACGGGGGCGATAAATCGATCTAGCTAGGTTTAAATTTTAGAAAACGTCGTTTTATCCGTGTTTTCAGCCGAGCAAAGCTCGGTCATCCGGGTACTATATTATAGTATGACACACAGAGTAAATCTTGTGTTGTAGTTGTTAATATAATATAGACAGAAGAAAGTGTGTATGTGACCAGATAATACATTATTATAGCTTTACATCGTAGGGAAATTGATCTTCTAATAACCATAAGTACATAACTATCTCCTATTACTGAAAAAGGATATCTAATGGGGATTTTGACACTAACTCAAAAATAATCGGAATTATTGGATTATAATAATAATATTGGGGTCGGAGAGACTGATGTGATTAGCAAACTATTATAATATCAATTGTGATAAGATAAAGGCCGATTAGAGCTCGCTTTGCAACATTGTTATCAGGTTAATTGATAACAGTGATAACTTATCCGCAGCAATTATTCGGCGAATTCAACATAAAAATACGCTTTTAATATTAAACTCTATACATTGGAAATAAAATACTGTTTATGTTGATATATTATCGGGTAAGAAATCCTAATCTCTTAGGTATATAGGCGAATAAATCATAATTTATCATATCGTTTTCGTCATTCCTTGTATCATTGAAAACTGAAGCCACACTATTCTCACGTGACGTATTAGTATATTCACTAAGTATTTTGATTCGATTTTAAATCTTTCCATTTTCTGCAAAAATAATTGTTGAGAAAATTACGCACGTTGATGTTTTTTATTGACGTTTTCCGTGCTACATCAGCGTAGCAGCAGCGTAGCCGCGTAGAGTCCAATCTGTAGGCGAACGATATTTACCGAGATTATAATCCCCCTACGGAGTAGCAAAAAGGGGAAATTTAAGCATTGTGTGATTTGTGTTAATATTATTAATGTATCTAAGTCTACCTAGTATACTATGAAACTATGTATACATCTTTATTTATATAATTAGTATGTACGTGTGTTTGTAACTGAACTGGAAAGAACTGTGGTGTGTCGTAAATACTATATACGCGAAACTTTTGTATTACAGGGAAATATTTTAAATATTCATCTCATTGATTACCCCTACCACATTTCATCACACAAAAACGTTGCGAATCAGAATTTCAAAGCCCTCCCATGAAAAGTTTAACTTCAAAAGGCGTAGTAGTATGTAGCCCTGGGACTTTATTGTCTCGCATAAGATATGAAAAGTAGAGTATTCACCTAGAAGATAAAGTCTGTCGTCGTCTTGGGCGGCTTGAACCTCTCCTAGTCATGACTCTACATAACAGTCCCTCGTTACGCTCATGGTCCAATATGCCGCCAGTGACGTAAGACACTGCTTTATCCCCTTAGTGCACAGCCTATTATTGAGACTGTATGCTGGTTCGTTCCTTCACAGCGGCAACCCAAAAATAAGATCTCCTTGAATTTTGATATGCTGTTGTTGGCGCCCCGTGGTGATTTTTTAAATAGCAGAGCATGATTTATTTATTTAGGTTGTACAATATGATGCAAAACTTATTTGTAGTAAAATATATTAAGTACTACTATTGAAATAAACAAGTCGCTTCTTAGTATGATAATAATTATGAAATGTGATTAATTATGATATATTAGGCTTTCTAAAAGTCAAAACAACATATCTATGAGGAGACTAATAATGGAGAATACAACAAACTCGTAAAACATAGTCAGTATTTATATTCTGCAACTTATTCTACATAATAGACCATCGATAGCAAATAGTTATGTTACGTAGTACAGTTCAAGGATTTTGTAGCTAAGGTTTATTTACTATCTCGATGGTACAGTTATAACTATGTTTCTGTCCCTTTCAGGCAAACTGTTCTACGACAATCGGACGGAATTGAAAACGGAATTGGTAAGCATATATACATAATACACTTCTCATCAAAAAAATCGAAACATTCAAAATCTAGACTCATTCAAAACCAAATTTCAGGTGGTTTTGAATGAGTCTTATAATTTTTTTACGCTAAAACAAAAGAAAAAAATAATGCCAGTTAATTGCGGACATTATAAGGTATCGTCTGATGAACATTGATGTTTCAAATTAAAATTAAATTTCTTTAGCTAGCGTGTTTTTCTTCTCAAAGGGACATACCTGTTGTGTTTTGTTCAACAGGTATGTCCCTTTGAGAAGAATTTGTAAAAGACTTTTATTTGGCGGATACCTAAAACAATATTTTAAAAAATGTTTATTCCGTATCTCGTATTTTTTTCCCCGGGCTATATAGACTGCTTCCATGCGGTTCCTCATGGAAGGGATGAGAGTGACAATCTTGTGCTGTGGGAAGTTATCCCATTCTTCTGTGCGTAAGGTACCACATGAGGGTCCAGACGCTCTTTGATGTAAAGTGGCCCATTTAATGACGGTAAGCGAGGTCCAGATACAAAAGTATAAAACTATCTATCTTCTAAGCAAGTTCGGTTTTTCCATCGACTCTTATGCCTCCCCAAACCGTCCATGAACCGCCACCGTAACTGACGCTTTCTTTAATGCGGCACTGTGCAAAACGCTCTCCTTCTCTCCGATACACCTTCTTTCTTCCGTCGATACCATACAGCATGATCTTACACTCGTCAGAAAAGAGAAATTTGTTCCATTGAGAGAGAAATTTCCACCTATGACCAACTTCAAAGTGTTCACGGGCCCGCTCTTCAGTGGTCTACCGTCAATTTTGAGCCATTAGCTGGTTTATGGTATCTATGAATAGTAACAGGTAAGACATTAAAATTGAAACGCAAGCAAAGCTTAAAAAAACCAACTTCATCGCTTATATTTCGGTTTTGGCTTGTCCGATTTCGATATAATTTATATGTGACCACCTCTGAAGTATACTCTACCAAACAAAATAAAACATCAAAATCAATTCATAATTGGCCGAGATATCGTGCATACAAAAAAAAACATACAGTTGAATTGAGAACCTCCTCTTTTGAAGTCGGTTGAAAAATAGAGGTGGTCGAACTCCATTCTGTCACAGATTTAAAAAACCCTTAAAACACGATCGGTTAAGATTTTTTTTTTAATATAATAAATATCCCCAGGCTTGCCTCTATGGGACCTGACGCTGTGCCTGCTGGCGTCGTGGATCATTATCTTTGTGATTGTCGCACGTGGCGTGAAGAGTTCCGGGAAGGCTGCGTACTTCCTCGCTTTGTTTCCTTATGTGGTGTTGATAATCTTGCTTATCAGGTGAGTGCACATATAATATTCACAAAAAACTAATAACCCTCTTTAATCGCAAATATCTCCAATACTCTTCAACAGATGTAGATCAAATTGTAATGGGACCACCTGGGAAGTAATACCACTTTTAAACAAAAAAAGAATTTCTCGAATCGATCCAGGCGGCTTCGAGTAATCGGAGAACATACATAAAAAAGATTCCGACGAATTGAGAACTCCCTGCTTTTTTGAAGTCGGTTAAAAATGATTATATCAAAATCAATCAAAATCAAAATCGTTTATTCACATGGGCCCCAAAGAGGCACTCATGAAAGTTAATGAATCTATTGCCAGATTCGCAAAATTACAGCCATCTCGAGAAGAACCTGGCAAGAAATTCGGCGGCGCATTTTTTTTCATTCATTTTTTTTCAAAAACATTCTTAATTTTTAATACATAATTTTCTTAACCTAGGTGTTATTATGGTAGTCGCTAGAAAGAGCCTGTGCAGTTTGCCTCCATGCATCCTTGTCATTAATATAGTCTGTGGTTTTGTAGTAAGCTTTCTTAATTAATGCCCGTTTTATTACAGATTTATATAAATAATCACACAATATGTAGTATCTCGAGAACGCCTGCTCGAATTTTTGTGAGCGTTGCTTACTTTTCTCTATGGCTATATATGGCCTTTTCTCTATGGCTATATGGCTATATGCGGGTAGAGAGCGGGGTACCATATTTTGGGTATGACTTCTTATTATATAGAAGTCATGTGGTTTTGATCGATTGCAGAAATTTTTAGAATGGTTATCCATTCTGAAAATTTTTGCAAACGATCAAAACTCGTACAATAACTCCCTGGGCAATTTTTTTAGACTTTTTATTTCAATGGCTAGCAATGTTATGGCCTTCCTCTACCAAATTCTAAAATAATTTCGTATGTTCTGAAACCACTTAGTGTAGGTACCTATAAACGTAAAATAACGCTATTGACACAAATACTCCTCCTTTTTTAAGTCGGCCTATCATCATCATCAGCTCTAACAAACAGTTACTTCATTTTTAGAGCTGTCACCTTACCCGGAGCTGGCAAAGGAATACTGTTCTTTATCACACCGGACTGGGGCAAAATTTTGGAAATCAGTGTAAGTATTAAATAGAAGTTGTACAGTCAACAACGAAAGTAACTGAACGTGTACATATTTTACTAAATACCAGGACGTCCTTTTTAGGGTTCCGTACCCAAAGGGTAAAAAGGGTATTACTAAGACTCCGTTGTCCGTCCGTCTGTCTATCCGTCTGTCACTAGGTTGTATCTCATGAACCTTGATAGTTAGACAGTTGAAATTTTCACAGATGTGTGATGTATTTCTATTGCCGCTATAACGACAAATACTAAAAAACAGAATAAAATAAATATTTAAAGGGCTACCATACAACAATCGTATTTTTTTGCCTTTTTTATAGATAATGGTACGGAACCCTTCAAGCGCCAGTCCCACTCGCGCTTGGACGGTTTATTATCTCTGTTAAGCGTTTGACCTCTATCTCACTTGACGATAAGTGATGATGTGGTTAAGAATTACTGACTCTCAAGGAAGGATAGCTACCGGAACATTATTTTAGTATTTATAGCGACAGATTTATCTACTTGAGAGTGTTGAACTACAAATACATATGAAAGAAATTATGTTTTATGGATTATCAGCATTTATTTTAATAACACATTTAAATATCACATTTTATAATGTTATACATATCGTCGCTTTGGTGGTGAAGAGAGTCAACCCACACATAACAAGTTTTGAGATAATGAGCAATAAAGTGGAACGGTTAAACAGAAAAATATGATTAATCTATAACTTTTAAACTGTAAGTCAAATTTTAACAAGATTGGTGTCGCATTAGCAAAATAAGATTCTTGTTTATTAGTTTATATAAAAAAAGGTGTAATTTAACTGGTATTAGTGTTAATCGTTGTTTTGCACTTGGCTCTTTTCACCATTTAGATTATTATTATTGATATGTACAAATAATCAGGTAGGTGAAAGGATGCAAGTGTCATAGATCTAATAAATAGTTGGTAGCAGTGCTTGCAATTTTATGAGTTACGACCCCATTTTGCATAAAAATAATAATTTTACTTATGATAAGATCTTTCTAAATATGATGAAGAGGTAACAATAAAAATCACACATAACAGCCTGGCCACAGGACATTCGCCGATGCGAATATCCGCGCGGCGCGAACGGCGAAATGTACCAAGCGAACCGCGCGAGCGACTTGCGGCGCGGCGGTTGAGCGAAACAAACGCATGAATCTGTATGGTGCGAGCCACGGAGTCGAGCGGCAGTCGCGGCAAATAGTGCAGTGATCGCGTGTTTAGTTGTTTTCGCCGCGAAAAATTATCACTGAAACTTTTATTGCTGAAATACTAGCTATTCCAGCTATTTAGAAGTCTGGCCATCCACAGCATACATTTAAACATGTAGTAAAGAGATCGTTGGAAGAAATAAAAATAAAATTTCATGCATAAGTAATTTGTTTATTGCCACTTAATTTTGCCACGAGGTGCAGGTAGTGGGAAAAAGAATTAAGTAACAAAATTACCATTCCAAATCTTTACTTATAAAATAGTTAATCGTCTTCTTCTGAAACATCGGAATCATCACTTGAAGCAGTGAGATTCATGTAATATGCATGATAAGAGGTGGGAATTGTACCTTTCGTGCAAAGATCTTGCAAATCTTTTTGGCATCTATTTTCAAACAACATTTATAAAGATTAGCCACTACAGTAGTAAGTACTTCTTCATTGTTTCGAGTTGATCTGAGGCGAATATTTAGTCGTTCAAAGTCAACTTGGCTCAATTGATTTTTGTAAAAAATTATATGCATGTCTTCACGTCTATATTGCAGCCATTTGACAAGAGCTATTTCATTGTTCCATTTTCTCCTTTATTTTTATTGGTAATCAGTTTTTGGCTGTATGACTTAAAGTCGAGAAATTGGCTAAATTCCATCTCCTTTACGATGTATGGTGGTCGAGTAGTCTTTGCCGTTCTTGCTACGGTATACCATCCATCTGGGACAAAAATGTTAATTTTTCTGCCCCTTGATTCGATGGCAGAGTGAACGCTGTCACATTCCATTTCAGAATGTCCAGATTCCATGTACTTTTGATTAATAATCTTCAGATTTGGAAATGAAGAGAGTGCTTTAATAAACATAGCAGCAATGACATGATTTCTGTTTTGTCCTGAAGCAGTATCGGAGTAAAATGTCACCTCTGCCACCTCTGGCGGAAGTTCAGAGAGCAAGTTCCAAATACACGTAGCTATCTCTGATGCTCCTTTTGTACCATTGATCTCATGCCACATGAAGTTCATTGCAGTGCCTTTAGCAAGATCATAAATGGTGAAGTTGTAAGTTTTTAATTTTCTTTTATAATACAGCTGTCCGATCTCCAACTGAGGAGTTAATAAGATTTTCTCTAAATCCATAGTATAAGCACGAAATGTTGGATCAGTCTTAGCTCTTGCCTTGTCTTCTCTTTTCTGTTCTCTAGCTTCTGTTTTTCTGATTAAATGCAAGTTGTAATTTGTTTGTTCTTTAAGTTTGTCTTCCAGTGATTTGTTGTTAAATTGAGTACAATAATCACATTGATCTTTTTTTGGTCTATGGAAGCCGTAATTGAACTCTGTTGTAAACAGATGTTTATAATAATAAGAGGATACAGGTAAAGCTTCGTTCTCTTCACAATACTTTATGTAGTCTAGGTATAATCTGTTTTCAGTCAAGCCAGATGGCAGGTATTTTCGTTTAGAAGAACTTCGGCAGTAGTGAGAGTCTACCACTGGTAAGGATTTGATATGATCTCGAACTAAATTTTTTTGTTCTTCAGAAACTTTATTTGGTGCAGGGTTCAATCCGCGTTTGTCTTCTTCAGTTACACCAGTGTCCATTTTCTTTTTAAGAGCTGTTTCAACCTTTTTGGCTGAAATGTCTAGAGTGCCTAAGAAAAATTTCTTGCATACTTGAAGCATTTCATTATTTAATGACAAAGAGTAAATATGAGTAAACTTTCTTTTGTTAGGAACATCAACTTCCATTGAATCGGAGTTGTTTGACTTGTATCTTCGTTTTGGTAACTCTTTAGTTACAGAGCTATTTATAAAAGCCCACTTGGCTCTGTCTTGTTCCAAAGTCAAAAAGTCATTAAATATTTTCTGTCTATCATTCACAGTAAATTTGTCATTACATTGATAGTGACACTTGCAGGGCACCTCTTTTACTGCTTTTGCTCTTACTGTTTTTCCTGATTGAGAAGTATGCTCTTTACCTTCAAGCCTTAGCTTTTTATTTTTATTTCTCTTCCATGTTTCAGGTTCACGTTTCCTTTTACGAGTTAGGGTTTTAATTTCTTGCAAGTTTATATTTTCAATTTCTTCTATATTATTATTTTCATCCTCTTGCAGTCCCTGGTTACTATTTCTTAACAATCCTTGTACATTTTGTACTATTTCAGGTTCACTATCACTGTAGTGTGAAGTTTCTGTTTCTGGTATAAAGCAAGGATCTTGTTCTGAACAATCTGAATGAGTAAAAGGATCAAAGTCGGATACTATTTCTTCAAGATCATTGTCGGAATGAGCTGAATCATTATAATTACTGCTAGAGATTTTTGTTACTGGATCAACTGAATTCTTGTCAATCGGCTTTGGAGCTAGAACAGTACATTAAATTTAATAAAACTATCTCATAATATAATTTGAAATAATATATTATAATTATCATAATAATCGTTATTCATCACACTTGCTCGTAAAGTGGATCTTATTACATTGTTTTTAGATGCATAACCCAAGATATTTAATACACGTGTTTTTTTACTTAACATTACCGCACTCGTGTTTCATGATAATTACCCGTCTAAGTTAAATTTGCACCCCAAGTTTAATGTAACAAACATTAAACTTGGGGTGCAGACAAAGCATTCTTAATTTAACTGTGTTAAGTTTTATTAAAATCAACAAAGATTTTTTATGCCTATAAAAACATTTCGCTAAAATATACGTACACCTAGTCTGTGGTAGATATCATTTTCGACCGAACTTCAAAAAAGGAGGTTTTCAATTCGACTGTATGTTTTTTTGTATGTATGTTACGCGATAATTCCGCCAATTATAAATCGATTTTGATGATTTTTTTTTTGTTTCGTATACATATATCTATATACATTTTATCTAAATAAATCAAGCCAAAACCGAAATATATGCGATGAAGTCGGTTATTTAAGCTTTGCTTGCGTTTAAAATATAAAAATTGTACTTTTACTATTGTTCCAATCATAAAACGTTAATAAGAATACAAGTCTAGTTTTTTCCCTCCCAAGCGTGATGAAAAACGTCGTATGAAACTCGTGTGCATTGGTTATTATCATTACCGTGTGCTCGCCTCTCTTTTAGCATAATTTTATCATCCATGCTTAATTTAAATCTTATACCACCTCGAATGTAATGAATAATGACCTACAAGCATACTTATATCACAATGTACTTATTATGATGCAATTTTTAAGCTCAATAATAAATTATAAATGTTTGTATCAATAACGGGATATTTACCATGTATTTCGTTTGTTTTGAGTTTCCGATATTATAACATTAAACTTGGGGTGCAGACAAAGCATTCTTAATTTAACTGTGTTAAGTTTTATTAAAATCAACAAAGATTTTTTATGCCTATAAAAACATTTCGCTAAAATATACGTACACCTAGTCTGTGGTAGATATCATTTTCGACCGAACTTCAAAAAAGGAGGTTTTCAATTCGACTGTATGTTTTTTTGTATGTATGTTACGCGATAATTCCGCCAATTATAAATCGATTTTGATGATTTTTTTTTTGTTTCGTATACATATATCTATATACATTTTATCTAAATAAATCAAGCCAAAACCGAAATATATGCGATGAAGTCGGTTATTTAAGCTTTGCTTGCGTTTAAAATATAAAAATTGTACTTTTACTATTGTTCCAATCATAAAACGTTAATAAGAATACAAGTCTAGTTTTTTCCCTCCCAAGCGTGATGAAAAACGTCGTATGAAACTCGTGTGCATTGGTTATTATCATTACCGTGTGCTCGCCTCTCTTTTAGCATAATTTTATCATCCATGCTTAATTTAAATCTTATACCACCTCGAATGTAATGAATAATGACCTACAAGCATACTTATATCACAATGTACTTATTATGATGCAATTTTTAAGCTCAATAATAAATTATAAATGTTTGTATCAATAACGGGATATTTACCATGTATTTCGTTTGTTTTGAGTTTCCGATATTATATATCGGAAACTCACAACAAACATTTATAGTGAAAGTGACCATGGTAGCTTGAAAACTTACATCAATAATAAATTAATAATTATTTAATGGAGGTAGTAATCTCACCAGAAATAATTGAATACATATCATGGTAGACAGGGGGTTCATCATCATCTCTCGAGTTTATCATGCTTATAATTAATTTAGAGCGACGGGAGGACATTTTTCCGTTTCTAGTCTTAATGAAACACTACACGGGTACTATAGTACAACAATAACAAATTTTTCATTAGTCCAGTTATCTAGCACTAGGTTTTATAAATTTGTATTCAAGATTTACAAAAATCTCTAATTACCATGAACTCGGATGCGCGCTCGGTTTGGTTTAGGCGCGAAAACGGCGAGAAACGTCACTCTGACAGATATCAAGTCATACAAAATGGCGCGTAAAATGCAAAGTTCGTTCAAAAACCGTACTCTATGCGGCTTGACTTTTTTCACCACAGCTTGTAACGTCGTGCTAATTTCGAAAAATTAAATGAGCTATGAGGATTAGATTATTTTGATACCATGAAGTAATGTACGGTAAATCTGTTAGCACCTTTTCACCTTTTGTTTTATTTTTGTAATAAAGTGGTTTTTTGGCTTAGCTCTAATCACCACCATAAAAATCACATTCTTTTGATGCTACTAGCGTATGTAACTCAATTTGAACAAAGTTGTGGCTTGACTCTCTTCACCACCAAAGCGACGATATATAAAATAGGTAAACTATTTTAACTGAGATTTTTGAAGCTAAAAAATATCATTGGGCTTCAATAATTCCTAATTGTATATTAATTATTAGCTATAATTAATAATAGTGTAAAATTATTATTTTATATTGTTGTGCGTCTTGGCATTGCTGTAAGCGCAACAAACACCTGTTTATAAATAAATTTCTGCATGACACCCTGTAACCACGGTGCCAAACCCCGTTTAAAACAATATTTCCCTTTATAAATGTAATACTACAAAAATCAGAATAACTAAAAGCCGTTTAATTCAACTGTTCGCGCATCTTAATGTACTGATAATAGTTCCATGTACGTATGCCGGAGATATAAGCTTATTATATACCTAAGTACTTATAACAACAATGATCTGTCAAATTATGTGTTTATGTTTTTACCACCTGATGAGATACTATCGCTATACCAGCATATCAAGGTTAAAATAAATTAAGAACTTCCTTCTTTAAAATCACAAGAAATGTGTAGTATCCTACTAATATTATAAATCCGAAAGTTTGTGTGTAAGTATGTTTGTTCCATCTTCACGCTTTAACGGCAATTTGGAATGTACATAGATTATACATAGGACTAACATATAGGCTATTTTGAAACTTGATAATAGCGGGCGAAGCCGCGGGACACGGCTAGTACATATATAATTATACAGCCTGTAGTTAATCTTTGCGCACGGATAGGTACTATTTGATTTATTATTTCTATTGTTATCTGAAAATAGATACAATTTTGTAGTAGGTAAATAGGTATTTAAGATATAAATAAAGATAACATTCCATGCAAATTACTAAAATCACTAAATGGTTGTGCCTCGTGGCTCGAACCGCTTTAATCTGGATCACTTCGTCGTGATTTAATTAACGTCCATGACTACGACCTTTCATAAAGATCGCCATCGGCTCACATCGGTAATAGCCGCGTAATGATAACAGACAGCCAGACAGAAATCCATTAGTATTAAGAGTACGTAGCTAGTACGATGTGAAGTATGATATTGAGATTAAGAAGATTTAAGTTTGAAGATATGCCATAATTAAAACTGCAAAGTGATCTATGTTAAACAATATGGAATATGCATGAGATTTAAATATAGTACAAGTATTTTTTTAAATTGTATATCCGTAGAATTATTTTTTTCATTCACCCTCACATCCCCCACTGAGTTCAAAGACTTGTACCGTGGGTGCTGGAAACATTCACATCACACTCACATTACACCCAGAACCAGAAGCACAAATATTACAACTACATATAAAATAGTTCTTATTTTAAATGCTTTTGAATTAGAATTTAATGAACAAAAGTGAAAAAAATGCAGTTTCCAGATTTTTGTTGTCAAAATCTTTATACCATTTGTTTTACCAGGTGTGGTATGCGGCGGTCACTCAAGTGTTCTTCTCCTTGTCGGTGTGCTCCGGCGCCCTCATCATGTTCGCATCTTACAACAACTTTTCGCAAAACGTTTACAGGTATAATAAATAGTTGACTTCGCTAGTGATTACAATGGTTTGCCTAGAAATCGTCATACGAAAACCGTAATAAAAAAATAAGCTGTCTGCAGTAAAAACCACGAAGACCACAATTTAGTTATATCCCCTGGTTGTCTTTTCATAATTTAGGCCTAAGTGGCAATCGTGTATTCAACCCTTACAATTGCTAGAGGGGCTAGTTGACACAACATCAATAATAAGGTGAACCGGGTCTAGTCCAAGTTTTATAGGGACGAGTTCACCCTAACTCTTCTAAGCTTATTATGCTGATTGAAAAATAAATAGGTACCTACAAAAAAACTCGTCCACATTCACAACCTCAAACTAAATCCAAAGACTTGTACCATGGGTGCCGTAAATATTAACTTATCACAAACAATCTCAGAACCAGAAAAACAAATATCCCTCGGGATGTAAAATTGTATTCCTGCCGAAAATCGTACCCAGGACCCACAGCGCAGAGCGCAGAGGCCTGCCCACCGCGCCAACTGGATCGTCGAATAATTTTGCTAACGTAAAATGTATAATAGCCACACATTTAGGTACTCGTAACTACCCGATCGCCATTTTCAGGGACTCTATGATCGTGACGACTCTAGATACAGTTACGAGCCTGATCTCCGGGTTCACCATATTTGGTATCCTAGGCAACCTGGCATACCAGCTGGGCTACGACGATATCAGCCAGGTTATCGGCTCGGGCGGCACAAGCCTCGCCTTCATATCTTATCCTGACGCTATCGCACAATCTCCCTTTGTCCCTCAGGTAAGAATTATTTTTCACTAGGTGTTCCCAGCGTAATGTATAAATATCAATATTTAAATTGTCCTTAGATAGATAGATATATTACTTTATAGATCTACTTCTTATAAGAAAAAAGGTAACAAACAAGCCACAACAGGCTGCCTTAATAGCGATCTCTACCATTATCATCTCTACAAAATTTTATCAGGATCGGTTCAGTGGATTAGCCGTGAAGAAGTAACAAATCTAAGTACAATCAAAGAGGTATTATTAATACATTCGGATCTATTTTTTTTTTACCGACTTCCCAAAAAAGGAGGAGGTACTCAAGTCGACTGTTTTTTTTTTTTATTTGTGTTATCTCATATCTTCTCTCCACGTGAGCCGATTTCGATTATTTATTTTTTTAGATTGAAAGATGTTGCTTTCATTAGAAAGCAACATCTTTCTTAATTATAATCCAATTAAATTTGATCAAGATCTGATCAGTAGTTCTTGAAATATCGTCAATAATGCCTATTTTATGGTCTACTTTGACGATGTTCTCGTTTACCCGACTTCAAAAGTTACCTCTTAACTTCTTTTGTTGTAAGCCGATTTTGATGTTTTTTTTTTATTTGAAAGCTGGTGCGTTGAAGTCGGTTTTTTAAGCTTTACTTGCGTTTAGTTATTAAGTGATATGTTTATTACACATGGTCGGAACGTATTTTGTAAGTATAGGTATGTTATTTTTCACACACATGCTGCAAAGATGCATCTTGCTCTAGTTCAAAAAGGCAAATTAGTAACGACAAGTAACGTAAAAGTAACAGTACGCATTTATATAAATCAAACGTAGCTTGCTTTAAGATTCTAGCACTTTGTTTCTACCACTACCAGGGTAAGATTGGATCATGGCTTTGACTGTGAATGGGAATAGCTGTATGATGAATAAATTATTCACTTGAAATCTTTATATTACTTAACACTGGTTAAATGCGTAAAGGCTGCGGAGCCAAACCTAAATAAAAAAAACAGTGGAATATCTGTAAAACGGTGCAGCAGCACGGATAATTTTACTTGATAAATTGATTTATGCGTAACTGTTTCATTTCTGTACAGTTGTTCGCAGTGCTGTTCTTCCTGATGATGTCCGTGCTGGGCATCGGGTCAGGCGTGGCTCTCCTTTCCACTGTCAACACCATCCTCATGGACTCGTTCCCGCGGGTGCCAGTCTTGTACATGTCGGCTATTACCTGCTCGGTCGGATTTTTGGTTGGACTCATTTATGTCACACCGGTAAGTTCGCTATAATTTATGAAGCGATGATAGCGCCCGCCTCCCAATAGGGTAATCGCGGTTTCGTCCTAAAACATACGACAGACTTGAGCTTGCGGTAAAGGTATCATCGTGTTGAAATCCGTGGTCTATCTCATACCTACTCTATGGTACTATATCTAGCTACCATATAGCACTGAAATGAATTAGCAGAATTAGCTGTATTATCGCGCCTAAACTGACCTAAAGTAGAAAAATATGTCGCCAAGCTGAGTGGAGGAGCGGCAGCTAACCTTGAGTACCGGTCATTCTAAGCTTAGCATATTGACACCACTTACTATTCGTTGCAGATAGTTTATAGAGGTCAAACGTTAGCATATGAATCATATGATAGTTAATTGAAATAAATTAAAAATAAATTCAATGAATATCAAACTAAAGAAGTACCAAAATACAGTTTAGGTAAGTACGTATTTCACTGCCTAGTTCGGATGCATTTGATCAAAATCGACCCGTCAAATGATTGTGACAAATACTAACATTTTAATTTCACTGAACTATTTACACTGTACTTTCAGGGTGGACAATATATTCTCGAATTAGTGGATTACTATGGAGGAACCTTTATGAGACTGTTCGCTGCCATTGCTGAAACAATTGGCGTTTTCTGGATATATGGTAAGACAAATTTACATTGAATTAAAGTGGAAGTACCTAATACGCTAAGTAGGTAGTACAAAAATAGACGGGAACAAAGATAATTTTAATATGAACCTTCTAAAGACTAGGCTCTAGACCTACATCTTATCTTGTCTTTATATTAATAAAAACTACTTGAGCACCGCGGGTTCGCCCGCTGATGATGATGATGATTAATATTAGTAGCCTATGTCCTAATCCAGAGTATATGCTACCTATACGTTACAAATTTCTTCAAATCGGTTAAGTAGCTACGAAGATACGTGGTAACAAACATTCATACACACACAACCTTTATAATAATAGTAGGATAGGATGGGGTCCAAAACGAGAAGGTAAAAGAAGATTAAAACATAGATAAATATTATAACTTAGGTAATTAGCAGTTTTATTTTTTATGCTAAATAGGCAAGCATTTGACCACTATCTCATCTGATGGAAAGTGATGATGCGGCCAAAGTTATGACATTCTTGCTAGAAGATACCTATTCAATCTTGATTTGAGTCTTCCCAGATTACGTATACCCTTCGGGGAACAATGATGCAGGCAATGAGTTCCACTCCTTCGCTGTACGAGTGATGGACGAAGAAGCAAAACGCTTTGAGCGAACTGTAGGAATGCCAACCGTAATGGGATTTGACAGTTTGTCTGATTGTTAGACGAAAATAAGAGGTACATTATATAGTCTGATATTATTTTAGTTCTCCTAAATGGTACCTACATGCAGATGGTAGGTACGCCTGGCTGTAACATCTATATTACCACCCTTGAATTCTTTGCAATGTGCTTTTTCTCTCTAATAAATTACTGTAATAACTCACCTTCAACCAGGCCAGCTTGTGGAGTGCAGCTGCTATTCGCCTGTTCGGTATAGGGATGGTACCGCTGCAAATACTCCTAAGAACGCCTCCTACCTCAGACTGGACCTGTGGAGTTTCACATCTCAACGGGCGACACCCTATCCTCAGACTAAAAACGCCTCTACCACACATTCTAGTACTTTATGTGATAACTAGGTACAATTATTTTGTACAAAATTATTTGCTAATAACTAGCTTTATTTTGTTAAAAGATCATACTTACCTAGTAACTGTAATTTTGACTAGAAAATATGTTTCTGAGAACTTTAGTAGTCTAGTCAGTAGTCCCAGTTTTTTTCTCCGTGTGGTAGGAGAAGCGGGATTATTTTTTCTTCATCTCCGATTGTTTTTCTTTATTATTAGCCTAACTTCGATGCAAAATTTAAAATTCGTACTTATCATTTTCAGGTTTGGAGAACATCTGCGTGGACATCGAATTCATGTTAGGTCTGAAGACTGGCTTCTATTGGCGCATCTGCTGGGGAATCGTGACCCCCGTCATAATGGTGACGGTGTTCATGTACGCTATGATCACCACTGAAGCTCTGCTCTTCGGCGGCACTTACGTTTACCCTAATGAAGCCTACAGTAAGTCCAATGCTAATTCCTACCCACGGATATTAAATACCTACCTAGAAAATTTATATCAGTTGTGATAAATAACATTATGTATCAGTTGTGCTATGCGATATTTATTGAACGTTATAAACTTCATAGGATGTACGAGGATGTATGGAGGTTAGCATGAATTTGTTATTAGTGATTTACCAAGAATTTTCAAATACACAACCATATCTTACTCTAGTATACCAACATATACAAAAAAACCGTATTTTTTTCAGTTGCCGGCAACATGCTCCAGTACATTGGAATTGCATTAATACCAGGGTTCATCATTATAACATTCATCAAATACAGATCTCCCAACTTCATTGAGGTAAACATGTTTTTACTTACTTGCTCTGTTTGGAGTTATTTACAGCGCCTACTTATACCTATTAGTACTATTGTATATTTGGTAGCACGTTTCTAATAAATAGTTGATTATCTTAATATAAGATATTACAATTAGAAGTAAAGTTTTTATTAAATCTACTTCTTTTATACATTATTTCACATATCACAACAAAATAGCAAACTGTTTGTAACTTCTTTCAACAAGAAAGCTGCGTACTCTTAGGCTTGAAACTGCGAAATTATTATTTTAATACTTCTTGACTCCCTTCCGTTGGTATTACATACCAATGTGCCCACACAGGGCCCAGCAACGTAGTCGTATGGCGTCTATTTATATGCAGTTCCAGGCCTTACCTATATATAGGGGGGTTCCTCTCTTATAGGTGACCTACTGTAGCTAATGCAGGTGTATTCCTTTTCTCAGTGTAAATGCTATGGTATTGACATTACTATCATTTCGTTTACAGACCGTGAAACGTTCATTCCGCAAGAAGCCTAGCTACGGTCCCGCGGAGAAAGAAACTCGAGACAGATGGCGTGAGTTCCGTCGAGACGCCAAATACAACCGCGCATTGAGGAGGAAAAATTGGTTCCATCACATTTTCTTAAGTTTATTCGGCGGATACCGGTGGTAATAAAATACCGCTAGCAGGGCCCTTCTATCTCGATAAACTAATTTTAATAATATTTATCAACTCAAGATTGTATGTCTTGGTCTTGATTTTGATCCAATATTATGTGCTCAAGGTTTCTTTATAAGGCCTATTTTATAATTTTTGTAATATAGAAAATAAATAACTTTTTTATTACTTACTTTAATGGTTTTTGTTATTTGATTGTAGGTAAACTCGTTTTTACAAAGGGTGTGTGACCCAATCTATTCTACATGTGCCTGTAGATTTTGACTTGTTGGTTTGGGAACGCAGCAAAATAAAATTGTGGGACATCCATGCTCCATTGTGTCAATTAAAGACAATCGCATCGTCACTTTCCATTAGGTGAAATACTGGTCGAATGCTTGCCTACTAGCATAAAAAATACACCAATGAAGGACACCTCACTCCATGAGAACCTCTTTATAATTCACAAGAGATTTGTTAACACTCAATCGTATCGACTAATTGGTTGATAACGTTCATTGTAGTCTCTACATAGGTAGATACCTACATCGTCCAATCATTCCCAATATTTAATATTGGTACATTATATCTATTGGGTGCTTTAAATTACCCAGAAAAAGTACCTTCGGGAGTACAATAAAAATGCACACTAACAGTTTATGAACTTTATTGATTATAGTAATAGTCCAGGACGACATACACATGCCCCTACAGACATATGCCCCTTAAATAATATTGAGACTTAGCAAATTATTATTTGACTCTACCTTTAGATACATTATGTACTTAAACTAAATTTCATCCTTCAATAATAGAAAAACACACGTAAAAGTGTCACAGATACCATAATATTGACTGTTAATTAAAAAAAAAACAAAATAAAAATACCTCTGCTACGCGTCTTGTGGTCAATTACATAAACATTACCATTCAATAGAATTTTGACTATAGGTAACATTGTTTGTTATTCAAACGAGAGTCTAAATCTTTGGAAACACTTTTATTGTTGTAAGACCACAAAACTCGAAAATTTATGTTTACTTATGTTTAGACTTTTTAGACTTCTTCTTGCTAGATTTCTTCTTATGTTTACGCTTCTTCTTTTTCTTCTTGTGATCATCAGAACTAGAGTCTGTTTCACTTTCACTGTCGCTTGCCACACGCTTCTTCTTTTTCTTATTGCGTTTCTTTTTCTTCTTGTTGCGTTTGCGAGCATCATCGGAAGAGGATGACGTAGAATCAGAATCACTTGTAGATTCAGTTTCAGTATCAGGTTTCTTTTTCACATTAGCTAGGTCTAGCTTGATTGTTTCGTTGTCAAGTTTAGGCTTCTTGTTGTCAATTACAACGGGTGATGCAGAACGTTCACGTTTTTTCAGGATTTCATCCTTCATTTCAATATCAGATTCAACATTTTCGTCATAGTCAGGTTCAAAATGAGCTTCATCTAATGTCGACTTTTTTCTTTCGCGGTCTGCGTTGCTGCTCTTTAAAGCGGCAGATGTAATTTTGTCGTGAGCTCGGGCAGGCGCAGAATCACTTATCTTTTTGATATCTTTGTGTTTTTCAGAGTCCTTCCTATCACGAGGGCTTCGAATACGATTTTTACCGTGTGGTTTTAAAGTCTCTGGCACTAAGCGACGATCGGCTTTAGAGGATTCAGGTCGGCCTCCTGGATCCACTTTTCGCCCTCTATCCTTTTCTACTGTAACTCTACGATACGGCTGATCTTTCTTTGGTGTTTTAGATCTAGATTTCACGCGTTCAACCGTACTATGTACCACTCTAGGTTCCCTACCTCTTTTTGGATCTTCTACTTTTCCACCGAGACGTTCTTTTACCGATAACTTTGGCGGTGGAGTTTTAGAATATCGTTTCTTTTTCTCATTAATTTCTATTAACTTAAAATCAGGATCAGTTACTGGAACAGTAATCTGGATATTATTTAATGAAGCTTTGGCACCTTCATCACTGTAAAGTTTGAGACGGTCACTACTTATCTTCTTTATCTCGATAGGGCGAAGTGAATTGATATTTTTAGCAAAGATCGCATTCTCGGCTCGTTTTATAACGTCTGAAGTAACTTTACCACTGTCTTCTTCTTCGTCTGGTGAAGTGATTTCACCGGGTTCCCTTGATTTATCGATATTTTCTTCATCTACTTCCCATTTAGATAATTCAGGCAATGGAGCTAGCATTTCTTTATTACCTGTCTCAGGTTCAGGCTTAAGATCCAACTCTTCCACATTGGCTTGAAGTTCAATACCATCAAATGGTTCTTCTTTAGAACTATCAGCATTTTTGTCTTGACAGGGATCTTCAGGTTCTTCAGTTTTGACATAATTCTGTAAGATTTCTTTATCAACTGCCTCTGCTGTCTCATCGCCATATAAGTCCTCGAGGGGCTTACTTTTCGGCTCTTTTTTAGGAGAATCCTCTTTTTTGATTGTAGTTTCTTCTATTTTATGTACTGTTTGAGGCACTTTTTCTTCTTCTACAATTTTTTCAGGTTCCACCTGTGGTAGATCATTTCGCACATCTTTTTCAACTTCTATTTTATCACCTTCTCCGTCTTCTTTTTTTATATTTTCTTTATCCTTCTTCTCTTTCTTATCACGTTTCTTTTTCTTCTCGTTGTCCTTTTCTTTTTCTCTCTTTTTCTTTTTCCTGTCCTTAATTTTCTTTTCCTTATCTTTATTTCTTTCGGATGATGACTTATCACGATTCCTTTCATCTTTCTTTTCTTTTCTACTATCCCGATCACGGTCACGAGAACGACCTCTAGAATCACTGCGTCTCTTATCACGCACTTCCTTACTTCGTTTAGGAGAAACTCGATTTTTCTTGTCCGGTGAAATTCGATCATGATCCCTTTCTTTTTCAGCATCGCGATTTCTTTCATAGTCCCTAGTGCGGCCTTCGCGACTACGCTTTTCTGGATCTCTAGCTCTTTCTGCCCTTTCAGATTCCCGAACTTCATTGAACCGTTCACGTTCAAGAGCTTCCCTTTCTCTGTGTCTATCGTTTTCAGCATTTGGACGTCTCGATGTGCCTCGACTACGTACACTAGGTCTGTATCCCGGCCTACCGTGCTCCCTAGGCACTCCATCATCTCTATAAGCTTCACGGAAGTTAGGATCGTGATAATTGGGAGGGACTGGATCTCTTGGATCTCTTGGGTCACTACTAGGGGGCCTGAATGGAATCCCATCGCGAAAATTGTTATGTGGTGCAGCCTCACGAAAACCGGGTTCACGGAATGGAACATTCCTGTACGGACCATCGCGGAACTGTGGTGGACCACCTCTATAATTTGGATCGCGATAAGGACCTTGAGGTCCAGAGTCTCTGAAAGGTTGCCCCTCTCTGAATTGGGTTGGAGGGCCTTCGCGATACGATGGCGGCCCGGGGCGGTAGTTTTCTCGAAATCTCGGGGGCTCACCTACATGAACAGGAATTTCATTCGGTATAGAGGGTATTTCTCTATAATTTCCTGGACCGTCTCCATACGGAGGTCTAGGACCATAAGGATCCCTATAATTGGGAGGCGGCAAACGCTCTCGATCTATAGTACCGGGTGGTCCAAAAGGTGGTTTTTCAAATGGCGGTGGTTCGAAACCAGGGACTGGAGGCTCGACTCCTGGAGGAATATCTTCAAATGACGGTGGACCATCATAACGTCCACGGTATCCTGGTGGAGGCTGGTCAGGTAGGAGATTCAGGTTACCACCCATCAACGGAGGAATAGGTTTTGGCCCCATAGGAGGATAATTCGGGGGTGGTACCAAATTCCTTGGACCATATCTGAAATTAAAACACAAACATATTAATCGGTAGTTTATTAATAGTTTATTTACGCAGGCCCGTGAAATTGCATCGCGAAGAGAACCTGTCATTCACTGTTACAAAATTCTGAAAGAAATATATACTTATTTTTAAATATGAATGAATTAATTTAGGAAGACCCAGAATACGTGTTTTGATCTACGTATCTCACGATATCTAGGCTTACACAATGTTATTATAATATTGATATTACCCTCGTTGTAATCTGTATAGTATCAGTGTAATATGCATTAAATAAAACTTTAAATTACAATACTTTGCTGTTCTAGGGTAACGCATACTCCAAAGTACTTCGGATAACCTTAGAAATAAAATTAGTTAGTTATATGTAATAAATATTTTTTTCATGAAGATTGTATTCACTTGGTATTTTTCACACAGCCTATCATATTTTCTAATTTTACATCTCTATTAAATAAAATGTTAATAATAAAGACATAGAAAAGCTACCCATATAATAGTTAGAAATTCGTTTATTTGAAGTAGGTATATTGTGATGTATCTTAACTGTCTGTGAGACTTAAAGAAATAACACTAGTAACATCAACATACATGCTAAAATAACATACTAATTTAACGTAGGTATCTAAACAATATATATATTTATATACCATCGTAGTATTCCCAAGTCTGCCACGTCATGCCCTATCCTTCATGCATCGAGACATACCACAACGCACAGCGTCGAAAGTGCATCTTTATTAGATTCTCGAAAAAGACTCCATGCAAGAGTGTGTGCGTAGGACTTCTAATATGAACTTAGAATGTGAATATTTACACTTTAAATGTTGTATAAATTGACACTGGCCAAATACTTTATGATTGCGGAGCCAAAACAGTAGATTTACGTATTATATTCTCTTTTTTCTAATTGATTGGCACTAGAGACTATACCGAATACTAGAATAACAGATGATAAATAGTAGAATTTTTTTTTGTCGATAATTTTTTTATTTAATTGAATTTGAGATAAAATTAGAGGAATTACTCTAAAGTTGCGTAGGCAGGTGTGGTAGATTAGTAAATGCTGGCAGGCGGAAAGCTTAGAACGCGCCAAGAGGAAGGTCAGTGCAGTTCTTGCCGCCACAAGCACACCCAGAACCAGAAACACAAATTTTCCTCGGGTCGAAAACTTGTGTTCTGACCGGGAATCGAACCCGATACACGCTACTCAGAAGTCCAACGCGCACCCAACTAAGCCAACGAGCACAGAAATATTACATGGTTAAACTTTTTTTTAATTTAGTAATTATGATTTCAGCTACTTTTGTTGCTGATTGAACGTACTTTAAAATGTAATATACAGGTGATGCATCATAAATGGATAAAAAAAGTGGAGTGGTTTGAGAGGGGGCTCAATGCAACATACAAAGGGTCTATCATATTGGCTAGGTAAGGATACAAATTTTGTCAACCTAATTTATTTTCTTAAATATATTTTCTTTCTTTCTTTCTTTCTTTCTTTCTTTCTTTCTTTCTAATTTTCATATACTCGGTAATGTTTTTACCTTTTCTTGACTGCTGACGATCTTATTTATTAAATAAACTATTAACTTTTGGCGTCGCTTAGTAGAATAAACTGGCTAAGAGCGAATTCTTAGGTCAGTCCTACAGTAGGGTATCGTAGCCATTTAATAAAAGCCCTCCTATAAATGAAAGTCCTATAAACTACTTCACAATAACATTTTAACATGCACCGCTAGAAAACGCAAAACGGATTTTAATCATTTATGCGGACGCTTAATGCATTTCTACTTTATGTAGGTACTAACTATAGTATTCAATGTACTGAGTTTATTTGACTTTTGGGCTAAGTACATAGCAAGGATATAATATAATATATAGGATATATATAGTATATATAAACGTTTTCACACTCATGGGTATGAATAGTCAACAATAAGTTCGATGACTTGTGTCGTGGGACTCGTGGGTGCCGGAATCATTCACATATCACACACGCAATCACAACCAGAACCAGAAACACACATTTTCCTTGGGTTAAAATCTTATGTTCCCGCCGGAAATCGAACTTGGCTTAGAAGGCCAACGGACAGTTCAAATTAAATCACTATCAATAACTGTTTTATGAACCTCGACCTAACTTTACATGACCAGTCAGATGATATATCACATGATGAGAGTGAAACTAGTAATACTTTAAAAAGATTTTACAAGCTTTTATTTAACTTGCAATGTAACTATGTTTGTTCGGGTGGAATCTTGCAACTCAATTTTGTAGCAGATATCTTCAACCGATTGAACTTAATTTTGGTATTCACGTTAAGTTTGGATGACAATGCATGCTTAGCTATGTGACGTCATTCTAAATCCAACAAGGCGGAACACCTAAAATGGCGTACAAGTTATTTTTAATGCACTCTTAATGCAATATGAGTATCAAATAAAAGGGCTTGTTAAGAATAACTCTTATAATTAAATGTAAGCATAGCTTAAAAAATCCAACTTTACCGCTTATAATTTAGTATTGACTTGATCGATTTCGATAAAATTTATATGGGATCACCTCTGATCTACCAAACAAAAACAAAATCATCAAGCGCTCCAGCTCTATAGAATAGAAGGAGAAAATGTTACGGAATATCATAAAAAAATATTAACGGGCCTACTCATGTATGATCTATCATTTTGGATACACTCATATGTACCAATTGAATTCCACGCCATGGACCCCCACCACCCACTTCATTTGATCCATGCATGTTGAATTATATCACCTGTATACAACGGCATACAAACTTGTTCGTAAAAATAATAAATACGCGCCAAGTTTTGTATAGCGATGGGCCATTTTGTATGTATTAGTTCCATCAAGTACTTAAGTACCTCTGCTTTGTCTTTTTTTTCAGAATGTCGGTACTTATAAATGTATATTAAATATCAAGCTCTCACTTAGGATTACTAAATAACATAATAATTAAATAGTTGTACCTTTTCTGTTTCCAGAGACATTTTCCCTGCTTATTTAGCGTCGTCTTCAGCTGAAAATCAATACTGTAAGGCATGCACACAACAATACATGAACGATATTTTATACAAAAGTATATAATCAAATAATACAAAATATATCACAGGTACTCATTCAATCACATGTGATGTGTGTGTTTGAATTACATAAGTACTGACAATTTAATAGGCTGTACAATATAAATATATGATATAGCTTGCACTTATAGTCTTTATTATAAAGTTGCAAAAACTTAACAGTAAACTATGGGTACGCTATAGTATTGAGTAATTTATAGAGCATTACAATTAACTTGAAATAGCAAAATAAGCAATCTTTTATAAGACTTATTATAAAAACTCACAATTGAGTAAAGCAGTAGTTTGTAAAATGGAAAAATGAAATCAACATTTGTCGCCAATAACAGTTGTCAAATCTTTGACAGGTACGAACAGTTTGTAAAATAAAATAGTTGTTTTTACTACTTTCCTTGCAATTTAATTACATTTTTCTCACTTTTTAAACCTTATTTGGACTTCTACATATATTTTAAAACCAAAATTAGGCAAATCGGTTCAGCAAAGTTTTAGTGAGACTATCTAACGTCGATTGTTTTATATATACATAGATAATGTTATCATTATAATATTAACAAATATTATTTTCATTTAAACCGTTACAACCACAAAAATCTTAGTCTTAGACCCATTTGAAAGTTCCAATATCAGTTATTATAATAATAGTCAGACAAATTCACGCAAGCAAATCCTAAATCAATATACATAGGTGTTATTAATTAATCAACAAAACAGTATTGCTTATTGATGTGATAGTGCTGATAGACCGAGAAATCCTTGGTCACAAAATAAGCGCTAGTTGCGTCTATTTCAAAACGTAATTATAATCCTTTAGATTCTATTCTAAATTTGTTTCTGTGCCAAGATCAACCTACTACAAAATAACATAAATCAATGGATTGTAACATCTAAAAACGTAGGTACATAATTATTGATAACACTAGATTAAGCCTTTTACATATGGATGTATTTAATATATATGTATTATTTGTTTGTTAACTATCATCGATTTTACAATTACATAATACAATTTTATTCGTACTAATATTATTTCAAATCAGAGAGTGTGTAATTTTTTGTGTATGCACGAGGTATATCTTGTAACGGCTTAAAATATTTGGTTAAAATTCGGTAACTATGGGTAATATTAGGATTGGACTCAAATTAAAACGGTGTACTTTGCATACCGATCAAAGCGACCGAAACCGCGGGCTATGGATAACATCACTATTTAAACTGATAATTGTGATTCTGAAATTTCGTATTTTTCGTAGGTATTCTTTTTATTCATTTTTAAAGTAGCTAGATGACCTAGTGAACTACGTAACACCTAAAATTGACGGTTGAAAACCAAATTTTCTTTTTTCTTAAACCGCCCCAGTATTGACGACATAACAAAATTTTTGAATTTTTGTGAGATTAACTCAACTTACTATATATACTTATACGTAAGTAGAACTAAGTGTATGAAGTAACTACGTGGAATGGGCCAAATTATTAACTTTTTATATCCGATAGGCTAGCCTTTGACCAATATCTGATAAGCGAAGCTGTGGTCGAGGATGTTAGCACGCTAGGCCTAGAATCACTAGCTCTCAAGGATATCCGCCATAATCACTATATTGATGCCCCATTTAATTCCATTAAACGAGCAATTGTTGCACATATGTATATATATAAACTGAATCTCGGAAACGGCTCCAACGATTTTCTATGCAAATTTAGTATGCAGGGAGTTTCGGGGGCGGTAAAACGATCTAGCTAGGTTTCAGGTTTAAAATTTAAAAGCGAAACTCGGTCATCAAGGTACTAGTGATTATGACGAGACTTATACAGAGTGGTTTTTTGAGAAGGGCGGTGATAGGTATTTCCGAAACCACAAACAAGAGTAGGAGTAAAGTTGCCCTTCAGGTCGATTTCTATCAAAAGTAAAAGATTACAAAAAGAAACTAAATATGCAGTTACTGTTTTCTTATAGATCGAGGGCATGACTAATTTCACGACTTTTCTCTCTCGTTTCTCTTTTCTCTCTCTCGTTTCTCTTTTCTCTCTCTTTTTCTTATTCGTTACGGAGATACGTGGTAACAAACATTCACACACACACAAACTTTCACATTTATAATATTAATAGGACTTACGCTCCAACGTTGTGTTGTACGCAAACATTCAATTCATAAGAAAGTCACTAACGGAGGCAAGACAACGACTAAGAATATGTTTCAAAATACATACTGTTTTCGTGAAGGGAAAGTGTACTAGCATTCAACTGGTTATTTTGTCTGTGGTCGTACGTAAAGCACATTTCATTGCAAGAATATTGTAGATAGTGCTATTTGCTCGTTTTATGTAGAGAGAACTAAACATTTATATCAAAGACCCGCGCATTACCTCAGGTAAGGGATAAATGATAAAAACTGCGTTTTTCGTGAGAACTATATCATTTAAATTAAAATCTCTTTCTAAATACTACAATTAACTAAAAATAAGTGTAACAAATAACTTGAGATTAATGGGTAATTTTAGCGTACTAAGGCGAAGCAAATAAGCGGTTATGATTTTAGCACAGTATGTATGTAAATAAGTATGTATGATCGTTTGTTCACAGCGTCCAGACTGATAAACCACTTATAACGTAAAAGGTATAATAGAATTTCTCTTAATTCAACAGGTGTTCAAGGGCTAGGTTATTTTTATAATAAAAAAAACAAAATTGCGTCCGTAGTACACTACATAAAGTAGTGATTAGAACTGTAAAATATACAAAAAGCATCAAATGAAAGTGCTCTAAACTACTACTTCAAATATATAATTATAACACATAAAGTAATCAAATATCACGTTTTTAAATTTTTTATTTACAATTGTAGGAATCAATTTTGCACTAGTCGTCCTGTTTTAATTTTGAAACTATTGTCTTCTCTCTCTATAGCCTGTTCTAGAGTCTGAGAATGAGCGATAAATGTATGTTTCAGAATACCAAATTTCGAAAATAATTGTACCGAGAAATCTTATACCAATCATGTTCCCTTTACTTTCATTTGTTTAAAATTAAGTCCTCAAGTACATATTATATATGACTCATGTATAAGAAAACACTATTTTTTATCGTTACTGAATACGACTACTTTTCAACGGCTTAATAATTTAATTAAACGCAAGCAAAGCTTAAATACAACCACTAGTAAAAGTAAAGTCGAGTTGAGAACCTCCTCCTTTTTGTGAAGTCGATTAAACATTTTTAATAGCGTCTTAAATAATGATAAATCTATTTTTATTAAGAATTTTGATACGAGGTGCGTGAGGTGAGAGACGTGTTTTAGCGTAGCCCATATTAAAAATGGTTCAAATCCATTTTAGTTGAACCACATATACATCACAAACCCATCGTCGAACCGATACGAAGACCGAAATAAAATATAGCCTATCCTCTAATCTGACTTAATGGTCGACTAGACCCGACAAAAGATCAGACGATCTGACCTTTTCGTTCACATCAAATTTTATACACATCCGTCCAGCTGCTACAGAGATACCTATCTCTCTCACACACTTTCAAATGAATACATCCCAATGTTAATTCTGTAATTTCACACATTCTCTACAAATAAGAAAATACGGATATCTGATTAAACACGATAAAAAGTAGACTATGTCCTATTTCAAGGTCTAAACTGTCGATATACCAATACCTTCGAGCCGTTCGGAGATACCTCGTTTGAAACATACTCAGACACTCGATATTTGAATTTATAATATTAGTGCGATGCTTATCATAGCGGACTAAACTATCTATATACCAAATCCTCTCGATATACAATCTCGATATGATTCCGAGATACCTTGTTTCAAACATAATCAAACACTCGATATTTGAACATTAGTGCAATGCTTATCGCAATCAAAGCCAATTGTAGTGATATCCACCAGTCACCTGATAAAATGACTTGTGTACATGTACAAAGGTGTAAATAAAAATAAAATTTCAACAGAGTATATTCATTTATTACAATATGTAACATATAATTTAATGCAATTGCGAATATCCGCGCCCGTGCAAGCGCGGATATACGCAATTTTGCGGAATAACAAAAAAGCGATTAAGATATGCGCGGCAGTGAGCACCACCTTAAAATAATATCACCTAATATCACAGATGTTACTAAGGCCGATCATTAAGTGAACAGTGCGTAAGACAACTTTTTAGTGGCTATCTTCTAAATCAATTGAAATATACACATACATATATTTGAATTGATCAGTATAAAATGACAACACAATATGTATTAAAATTTTTATGATCATAATTATTCATTTTACATAAACCGATTCTTGTGATAGTTCATCTGTTTCACATATGAAACGGCCCTTATATTATACTATTTACTACGCCTTAAATTATAATATTTTAAACTTTCTCACCGTTTTGGCTTTCTTTAACAAATGGCATAGTAACACAGTTCATTTCATCTTGTATCTAAAGACTACAGGTTTTTATGTATACAGTTTTGATTACAGATTACTATGTATAACAGATATATCGGTAATTATATGGTAGGTACTCTCGTCTAGATTTTTATAAAATTATTATAGACATAACGTCCCAAATAAAATAAAACCGAACAAGTGCGAGACTGGCTCGCACACAGAGTTCCATACGTATATATTTCGTACATCCCGAGAATCGACTCACAATTTTTTTTTCTTTTCAATTTAGGTACAAATTCAAGAAATTCCTTTACCTTAATTCTTGCCAATTTGTATGATCCTAAGTTAATGCTAAGTACCCTAAAGGTTTATATTTGTTTCCGAGTGGCAAAATTGTCTAAACTTCAAGACAAATGGCCGTATTTTATGTTTGCGTTAATTGCGTTAATTTAAAAGCTTAAATTTTAAGTCGGGCAGGATTCCGTCACATATTATTATCAATTTAACCTATAAGACGGACAAGTACGGGTTCCTCTTAGGATCCTTTTTTTCTTTTAAGGTACGAAACCATTATAAAGGAAAAATCTTATACATTCGAATTGAGAACTTTCTTCTTGAAAGTTTAAAAAGCATAGTAAAATGTAAGTGTTAAATATTGAAATGGTTTGTTAAATAAATAAAAAACCCAGTATATCACATGTTAAAGCAAATGTTCCTGTTTATTAAAACAGTTATTTTTAAGTTATCCTATTAAAACAATAAATTATTGCATCTTTATTTTAAATATTACACATTTAATACATATAACAATAACATAACAATTCTTGATATAAGTAACATAACAAAAAACCGAATGCAAGTTGACAACAGCTGCGATGGTATCTTACTTTCAGAGTCGATTAGATACAAATTACAATGGTAAGACATCGTTACATCATTACAGCTGTTGATTTAGCTCTGGGTGAGTACAACCGGAACTAAATCAACATGAATACGACTCACGATAGTTTTAATAATAATATCATTACAGCTGCCGTTAATCAGCAATTTTCTCTTTATTTGCGCGCTTTACTTTATACTTACAATATTTAATTAAATTTATTTAGTTCAAGCAATATACATTTTTTTACAGTACAACATCCAAACAAAAGCAGATTGTAGTACTGGCATTGTCGAGGTATAAAGCTTAGGCATAATCATACATAACTAGTTTATTAAAAAGCAATACAGATTAGAGACATTTGTGACCAGTGTAGATGCTATAGTATTATAATTTTTTTTACTAATTACGTCTACTAAAATACGTCTGAAGAATTACTCTTTCCAAGTCGCTATGTTTATGGCAGCAAAATTATAGCCGATTACTAAGTCGATAGTGGAAAAAAAATATAGGCTAATTTGTAAAATACAAGAAACCTCTTGGTAAATCATTTCAACCATTGAGACCAACGTCTTTCGTGGTACGGCTATTGTAAATTCTATTTTACTAGCTAGCCCGGCGTCGCTTGGGTAAAAAAACATACAAATAAAAGCTTTCACTCACAGCCCCACACCAAAAGTATTATAACTTGTGTCGTGGAGCGGTAAACATTAAAAACACACACAACATTCACATCATACCCAGAACCAGAAACACCAACTTCCCGTAAGGAGAAAACTGTGTGTTCCCACCGAGATTCAACCCCGCTACTTATAAAGATAACGCGCACCCATCTACGCCAGCAGGCAGTTCAAAGTTCAAGACGACCCGTCCGGCGTCGCCTAGTTAAAAATATACACATAACCACTTTCACATTCACAGCCCCACGCTAAGTTCAATGACTTGTCTCATGGGGCGTAAACATCCAAGTTACACATATTTGCATCATACTCAGAACCGGGACTACAAATTTCCCGTAGGGCGAAAACTCGTGTTACCACCGGGATTCGAACCCGCTGCTTTGAAAGAGACCGCGCACCCACGCCAGCGAACAGTTAAAAGTTAAAAGTAGTAGTTTCTTTTCTTTTTTCTTTTCTTCTTTCATATTAAATGCCCGACACGTTTAATAACTTGTGTCGTGGGTCCGTAAACACTCACAACACACACACAACATTCACACAAAACCTAGAACCTGAAATACAAATTTCTCGTGGGAAGAAAACTTGTGTTCCCACCGGGAATCGAACCCGGCGCTTTAAAGGCAAACGCGCACTTAACTACGCCAGCGGGCAGTTCAAAATTCTCAGATAACTTATAACCGGAAAATAAAAAAAACAGTCGAATTTATGTCCTCCTTCTTATGTAAGTCGGTTCAAAACTTAGAAGTATGCCGGATTACACAGTAACAGTTACAGTGACCCATCGCTTTTATCCAAAAATAAATTTAACGATTTCTCCTAGACTATTTCTCCAAATTAAATGCAGTAAAGGGCAAATTATATCTACATGAACTAAGTAAGATGATGAAATAGTTTATTTTGATATGCCCCAAAAAGCCACCAAAACAGAAGCCCCTATTTTTTCAGATTTATATCGAAGAAAATTATTTTTTCTGAGCTATATACACAAGCAAGATATATGCTGTCACAGCCTTTTTGTATAACTAATGAAGGCTAACATTTTGCCAAACATTTTATTCACCTATATCTATAGTATTATAACTTTACCCTATTATAATATTAGATTTTGAAATAAATTTTAAAATATATTATTTATCTTCTCTGTCTTTGACTTTGGCGTAAATACTACGATGCGCGGTGTGGTTGTTATACCGTTTTTTGCGGGACAGTGTCGTTTAAAATAGCAATAAAAATAGGTATTTATAAAGAACCCTGTATATTCCGGCGACTATGGGTACGTAAGCTACAAGTAAGTATCATCGCATTACGTCATCGACGTATCGAGACCCAGAATGCAAAAATGTGAAACTAATTTACCGTACTTCCTTCTATATACATGTTTGTACAAAACCAGTGAGAGAGTCTAGTATTAGAAGTATTAATGCTTGATCTATATGTAACTTAAGAACACAAACTTAAGTAGATCTTGTATGTCTAAATGCTAGTCTAACTGCAGGCAGATGGTTGTTAAGTCAAGTTGGCACTGCAAAGTATTGCCTCCAATTCAATTACATATTGATAAATAAACTAGTCGTTCGGGCCGAACTGAGATCACGCGCCTGATCACGCGCCTACATTTGGCCGGATAAAGAAAAACTTTTGAGGTTAAATACTTATTTCTATTTTTCTTTGTAATAATTGTTTGATTTCTGTATTTGTTGTTCAAGTACAGTATATAACGGATATTATACGCAAGTTTCAGTTTAAATGTATAGTCGTTTCTGAAATAGACTCCGGGACAAAAAAGGTCTAAAAACAGAGACTTTTGTGGCCTACTAAATTGTTATTTTCCAACACAGATTTTTTTAAAACCGGTTTCGTATTCTACTTGCCAAGCTCTTTTCAACGAACTAACCAGGGTAGATAAAAAATAAAAAACTATTTTGCTCCTAACTATTTTGCACGTAATGTATGGGCCTTAATATTTTCTTTATATCATTTTAAATGTCATTTCTGGCTTTGTGCCACAGCTCTACACATATTCTCTGAGAATTTGAAGTTATTTCCTTGTATTATTTAGACGCTAGATGCTGACAAACGGACGGACGGACAGAGTGCTGAACGGTCCAAGTCAACATAGAGATCTCGCTTCGCTCGATCAAAAATTGTTGTTTTTATATGGACATATTTAATTTTGGCTTAGGTTTAAGCAATCACCAGATATAATGAAATATAACGCCAAAAAAATCGTAAGTACTTACCAGAATTTAATCCCCATTTTAATATGAAATTATCACCAATAAACGTAAAGTCTGCTAACCTAAAAAATGCAAGTATCTTCAGAATAAACGCTGAGCTACCCAAAAAGGCCACGCATGCACCAAATATGTACTCGCATTTTATTTAAAAATGTCATCCAAATGTGTTACAATAAATCATTTTTTTTGTATTAATATAATTATAAAAAGAAAATAACATTTAACCTTCTGTTATCCGATTCGGTTCTGTCACAGGAAATTTTATTTTATTTTGGGTGGCCATCTAAATTATACCCCAAGTTAAAATTTGGTGCACGCGTGGCCTTTTTGGGTTATGAAAAGTTTTTGAAGTGCAGGCATGACTTAAATAGCCCAAAAGATTTTGGTACAGGTTTCATTTATTTGTACATAATATACATTTTTTGGATGAGGCTGTTTAGGGCAACGATTTTTTTTTTGGTGGTCATTAAATTTCATCCCTATCAAAATTACATAATCAGTATTTAGGAATAGTTACTTTAAAAAGCTCAGCATATATGTGTTGAAGTACTATTAGATTCAAGCTGTAAATTTGCCGCGTGTATGAATATGTATAATACTTCAAATTTATAATATTTACAACTCATATAATCAGTAGTCACTCGACAGAATCCCTAAATAGCAGAGATTTTCGGCAAAAAAATACATGATTCAAACATAAATAGAAAGCAGTAACAATACTTAATGTTAAAATATAACACAATTGATGTACTTAGCAAAATGTAACTAAATACATAAGAAATAACGTAAATCACATATATGTTTTAGCTTAAAACTTACAAAAAACATTAATTTTGACGTCACACAGATCAATCTGATTAACTATAAAACAATATTACTTGTTATTTTATAATTAATCTAGTCCTTAAGTCCATAAGCAATGCTGAATATATATAAGCAAAATAATTAGCTTCACTACTTCATACATATGGTTAACATTTATTCGTGTACGTGACTCATTACAGCTGCTAATAATTAAGCTTTACTTAGCTTAAAAAAACGGACTTCACCGCTTTATGTTCGGAACCTTGATCAGATTAAATGTATTGAACAAGCATTATTGACGATAACTCAAAAACTACTGATCAGATCTTAATCAAATTTAAATGGGAGCAATGGGAAAGCAACAGCTTTCAAACAAAAAAAAACTTCAAAATTAGTTCACGTGGAAAGGAGTTATGAGGTAACTAACACAAATAAAAAATATATAGTCGAATTGAGTACCTCCTCTTTTTTTATGAAGTCGGTAGAAAAATGTTATTGTTACGTTAAAATTGTCTTTACGTAAAAGCATGCAATTTTACAGTTTTAAATTATGTAATTATATTTTCTTGCAAAAACAGATACCGCTGCTTTTAGTAAACACTTTGGAAAAACGCGCGGTTGTTAAAAATAGTTGAGACGCAAGATACTGCATAACATACTTCAGTGTATTGCGCTTGCAGATCTTGCAGAGTTGAAAGTTTTAATTAATATTAAGATTTAATATCAGAGAAAAAAAACATTTATATAAGCTGTTACGGAGAGCAATATCGCAGTATAAACAGTTTGGAACTCCTTTATTAGAGAATCAAAACGTGAGTTTTCACTGACTTTAAACAAAATATTCTGTAATCCAAATAATAAATTTACGTTATTTCTTACAATATAAGCAAATTGTCGCTTAACGAAACACATTGACATATTCATCACTACACAAGTTATAATAATAGGTACATAAAAATGACTCAACTACTTACAAATATGTTAAATATTTTTTATTAATACAACCAGTACGAATACAATCACAGATTAATTCAGTCTTAAATATTCTTATCATTTTACTATCACATGTAAATATTCTAAATTTAATTTTACAAATAACATAAAACTCCTTGTAACGTGGTCGCTGTAATCTCTGGATCGATGACACGTTGTCTCCGCAGATCTCCCGTTGCTCGACGTATATATATATTATGCAGATCCATAGCTCCATACTCACCGCTTTCATACGAACAAGTACGATAATTCAGTATAAACGTACTATTTTATAGCCGTTGTGACCGTTTGTCGCATTCAACAGGAATGTTACAAGAGGTTACAATACAACACTACCTACAAATAAAGTCGTCAGGACGCAGTAAACGCAATAAGTTTGGGATCCAGGTAGATCAGAGTTCGTAAGTACCGCGAACACAGGTTCAATCCGCGAAGCAATTTCATCGTTTGGGGAGGGGGGCGCATTCGATCAAGAGTCAGCGTTGGACGCTCACGGTCACTATTTAGAGTTTTACATTCGTACCTGGCTCCATACGGCGGCTCAACGTTACGTCGCGGCGGCGACAACAGTTCATCGTACACTCCGGCGTACCTGCGAACAATACCACCGCCGTTATAAATTGCTCCTGTGTTTGGACAGTTTATGTTGTTTTTTTTTTGTTCGACCCTAGTAATTTTCGCGCAATTTGGGAGAGTATATTGCAAAAAAAAAACATGGAAATCTCGTCCAGACATATACTATCTCATCTGATGTTATGCAAGATTGATACAGACCGATACACCACCAAAGAGCTCGTGCTGCGCAGTGGGAGCTCGTACGACTACAAATTCTACGCACCCTGGCTCGAATCCCAGTCGGCCAATTACGTGCAGAATTCGCAGTTCTAACAAGTGGCAATATCAAAAAATACCCCCGACGCTCCGTTTGGCTGCAGCCATAGCAAAGTATATGTGATACGTACCGATGCGGCGACAGGGCGCGCGGCGGCGTGCGTGCGGGCCGCAGCGGCGGCGAGCGCGGCGGCGAACGCGGCGGCGAGCGCGGACCGACGCGCGGCGGCGACCGCAGCGGCGAGCGGTACCGCAGCGGCGAGCGGTGCCGGCGCCGCGGGGACGGTGACCTGCAACATACATTACAATCTCTTACATACCAATATACACAATGGGTCCGGTGAAGTCCGGTCATCGGTGTCAGAGTCTTTTGTTTGATGAACTCACTCCTCATAATTTACCTAGAAGATTTCTCCCCACGGGAAATTTGTGTTCCTGGTTTTTATATATTGTGAATCTTGGATGTTTACGGCCTCATGATACAAGTCATTTAACTTAGTGAGGTGTAAATGTGAAAGTGTTTATTTGAATATTTTTTAACCGGGCGACGCAGGGTGGGTAATCTTTGAACTTTGAATTACCCACTGGCGTAGATGGGTGCGCGTTCGTCTTTAAAGCAGCGGGTTCGAATCACGATGGGAACACAACAAGTTTTTTTTCCCTACGGGAAGTTTATGTTTCTGGTTCTAGGTATGACGTGAATGTTGTGTGTGTGGTGTTAATGTTTACGGCCCACGACACAAGTTATAGTACTTTCAGTGTGGGGCTGTGAGTGTGAAGGCGTTTATGTGTATGCTTATGTTTACCCGGGCAACGCCGGGCGGGTTTAAGAATTTTGAAGCGAAAACGAAAGTCACATTTTCAAGTTTGTACGCTTTACCTACACTCACACATTTACGAACTATTAACATTAACGGTCAATAATTATCCATATTACATATTTACTCTAGAAGAATCGCAAGTATTGGTAAAAAATATAAAATCACCATTTCACTTTCGCGGAATAATTCTAGCGAACATTAAAAAGGGCATGATCTAGTAAGTCGCCCTTCCATCGTTTGCATAATGCAAGTGCGGCCAATGAGCAGCAAGTCTAAATAGTTCGGTAATTTGATACATCCATGGATTATAAAAGCTCACTAATATATAGTCCATATAACAAACGCTGCGAGCATATAACACATCACTTCAATTCGTGTCACCTTATAATCATTCAAAAGAAACATGGCGTTATTTTTAAGCCAATGACGTCCCTCCCTCGCATGCATCTCGTCACGTCAGTGCAATAAGTATCTTTGTTGCTAAAGACAATGAACAGTTTGGTGATTTTGGACAATTATGATGATCAGCGCAGTAAATACCCATATTGAGTATGCAAAGCTTATTTCATTATCAACATAAATAACTTGCAAGGAGGTTCAGAGTTTGAACTCTGACTCCGATGCAAATTATTAAATGTGGATAATGAAATAATAATTTACTTATTTATGCAGAAACTTATTAACAATAGAGAAATAGATCCTCTTCCAAACATTCTTAAAATATTAAAAAATATATTAACGTAACATAATAGTACTTTTGTGTATGTGTGTGTGAGAGTGTTTATGTACAATAATTTATATGTTAAATTCTTTATATTGCTTCGGTATGTTAGTAGTTTTTTTTTATGAGCCATTTGGATACTATTTTTTACATTCGAATTTTGTTAGTTCAAGTATATTTTTATTGATATCTCGATACAGATAAGACCCAAAGTAAAAGTTACATCTCTAGGCAATTCTGAATAACATAATATAAATGTGTTGGCGGTATATAAGTACCTCGTGAGCGACAGCGTCCTCTCGCGGGAGCGGCGGCGGCGCGGCGACCATTGCGGCGGCGGCGAGCGGCGGCCGCGGCCGCGAGACACCGACCGCGATCTGCACACACGCCGACCAATGGGTAACGAGCCGCGGCACCCAATCAAACCACGCGCTTCAGTAAAACGGTGACGTCACCGCTAGCTCATAAAAACTTACAAACGAAAACTGCGCGCCGTTTCACCAATTTTAACTGTTTTTTATAATAATTGAGTGACGAAACGGGCGAGTCGCTCGCCTGATGGTAAGCGTCACGCTTGTCTATTACAGTTCAGTGCCACCAAGCGTTTTGAACTTAGTCAAAATCCTACTCGACAAAGTACTGCGTTCGTAACCCTGGGATATTATATGTTAAATCTATTGAAGCCCTATTTCACTTTAATTTAGCTCTGTAGTCTTACAGTTTAAGCTCGAACTATCTCACATCGATAACTCTGAATAATTTTGACTATGAATTTATGAGTCTATACTCAAAAATTTCTTAGTACATCAAGCTATCACTGTTGAAATCACATACCTTGTGACTTTTCAATCTGACAAGTGTTCGCAACACGCTTGGCGTTTTATAGGGAATATGCTTTTGTTTTTTGATAGCCTAAAGACATAAAATATCAAAATATATACGAATTTGTTAACCTTCAGGGGGTTTTAAAAAATACATTATATTTAAAGTTTTAAATCAAACGAAATTAAACGAATTTCAAATCATTGAAAACGCTGTCATAATACTTATGACGACATCGTGAAGTTTGTTCCGAAGAGAAATAAAAATTAATGCATATTCCCTATTTCCTGGGGGCAAGTTACTTTAAAAAGATCGGCAGTTGGTTGGCGCAGTTTTTGCTCAAGAAGTCTCCTGATACAGCGGCGTGTATCACTCATTTTACTGAGATTCAATGTCGATAAACGGCCAATTCTAATTCAAACGTAATGGAATCAAAGAACGAATTGATTCGTCTTTTCACATTTTCAGCAACAACACCATGGTTAATATATGTTTAAAATAAAATATTTGCACTTAATTAATTAATTTCCAATTAAAATAGTTGCACATGCAGTAGTAGTTTATTTTGTGGAATATTTTATAGCTCATATTTCAGAAGATTTAATTAATTTGCAATTAAAATAGTTGCACATGCAGTAGTAGTATTTTTTGTGGAATATTTTATAGCTCATATTTCAGAAGATTTAATTAATTTGCAATTAAAATAGTTGCACATGCAGTAGTAGTTTTTTTTTTTGTGGAATATTTTATAGCTCATATTTCAGAAGATTTAATTAATTTGCAATTAAAATAGTTGCACATGCAGTAGTAGTTCTTTTTTGTGGAATATTTTATAGCTCATATTTCAGAAGATTTAATTAATTTGCAATTAAAATAGTTGCACATGCAGTAGTAGTTCTTTTTTGTGGAATATTTTATAGCTCATATTTCAGAAGGTAATTATCATGCATCGAAAGCCGAGCAACTTTGGCATTTCTCTACAAACTACTGTTGGACATAATTTTTATTTTACAAGTAACACGGAAAAAAATAGAAGAACACGGCGTAGACGAGGTTATGTCTGATTTTCAATTTTGTACTATTTTTGTTAGTATGAAAAGTGTTAATATTATGTTAGCCTCACAGTAAGACTATAATAGCAATAAAGTGTTAAAAAGTATTAGCGATTAAAGATGACCACCAAACGTTCATAATTAGCAACAAGCGACTACAGCGACGAAACACATGCAGGATAATCAAGCGATGGCATACGGTACAGGCACGAACAATATTAGAGGAAACCAAGACGATTCCAGACGAAATGACAACAAAGCTCGTAAGGCAACAATGTGTGATCAACGAACCTAGAGTATCGGAGGCTGGGGCCGCGGCTGCGGGGCCGTTGGGAACGGGGCGAGCGAGGGGAGCGGGCGGGGCGTGGGGAGCGCGGCGAGCGAGCGGCCGGGCGCGGAGAGCGCGGCGCGCGCGGAGGCGAGCGAGGCGAGCGCGGCGAGCGTGGCGAGCGCGGCACGTGCGGCGAGCGCGGCGAGCGAGGCGAGCGGGAGCGCGGGCTGCGCGACCCGGACTGCACGCGGCGCCGCTCCTCCTCCCGCCGCTTGGCCCTCATCTCCTTCTCGCGAATCATCCTGTTGAACGCCTCGAGCGGGTCGTCGCTGCGCCTACGACAATACACCACCTCTTTAGTCACTTTTACACGATCTGACGAGGGCCAACGTGAAATGAGAAACGGACGGGGAGGGAGGCAGTAAACCTTTACAGTGTTTTGATTGTAGCATAAATGCAATGGGATTCGTTACTTTTGAAAAGCCAAACCTTTTATTACTTATGGGGCAAAATATTTTGGGGAGAGAATGATATCACAACTGATTCGAACACAACTGACCCATATATGAATTTGAAAGATGATTTTAACAGAAACCGATATTATAATGGTACAGAAATGTTGATTTGTGTTCTGTTAATGAGATGATATATAACAACACGAATTAGATTCACACCGGATCCTTTGACCTCATCACTTTTGAACAGTAGAGACCGACATTGGCGGCTCTAAAATTGAGCAGTTCCAACATAAAAACGTTTAACTTAGTTTAAGCCCAGTCTTCTGAGAGTCCAGTACAAGTTTTGATCGTTTGCAAAAACTTTATGTCGTATCATTTTGATAAATTAATACATTTAATCCAGGCAATGTATGGAAGGAAACAAAACGAGTTCAAGTTTTTGCAGGATCATCATTCGTAATAAACCTCCTGAAAAGGACATACCGTATCATGAATGTCGAGGTCAAAGGGTACCATGATATAAGTTAATAATGAGTGTTTACCCGCTGCTAGGAGAACCGTCCTTGATGCCGGGCGGCGGGGGCTGGTAGGGCTCTCGCGGGAAGCGCTCGGTAAACGGCGGCCCGCCAACACCCGGGGGCCGCCCGAACACACCCGCACTACGAAACATTACCGTAAGTATACCACCAAATAGTAATGTATGAAGGCACAACGGATCGTTGCCTCTTTCCAGCGGATCTTTGTCTGTGTAGATAGGACAACACAACAAGATAGGCAAAGGAGTACCGTTGCAGAACCATTCTCTATCTAATTTTCAACATTTAACGCGAGGCAAGAGAGGCAACGATCCGTTTTACATGTACTGCAGCTGATGCAAAATGAAGAATTAATAAACGATAATGTGGACCAAGGCGAAAATGAGGAACCCCACGTGAGACCAGCTTAGCCTATTTGCCGTAAAGGCTCTCATTTATAGTACTTAACACAAACAATACAGTTACGAACCCACCGAACCGCTGATGTTACGGTGGGTATTTACGAGGACGCATTAACGTTTTCGGATAATGAAGTCCATTTTCTTACGATATAAAGTATGCATTAATTTAAATACTTTTCTTTTATTTTGTAAGCAACAGGTTTTGTATACGGCTCTGTTTACTGCCTATCTGTTTATGCCCCTTGGATTTGAATTTCATGTAGCGTCAACATTTTTTTATCTGCATCTCATAATTTGAACTCATTGTGCTTCACTAAAAACTGGAACTAGTTTTTCTGAGCGTGTACCGACACTATTACAATTTTGAATCCCTAAATTGTAATAGTGTCGGTACACGCTATAACTAATTGTATTTGATGCTGATTTCGGACAGAGGATATGTTGAATGGTATGTTAGTATCCCAAAAGTTGGCATTTCGCTGCACGCGCCGCTTAGTTAAAATGGTGAATCTGTGCTTTAGACCCAAAAATTGTCTGTGAATATCTGAAGTTCGTGGTAATTAGGGCAATTTCCACGAATTTCAGAGCTGCTAACATATCTTATACGAGGTAAAACCATAAATGAAACAAAAAACCCGATGTAAGTGACGGATCACCTAGCAATATATTATAAGAATGATTATTTGTAAAATACCAGATAGCTCGCAGACCCTGATTCTTGTTCTAATCCTTAGGGCATTTCATTTTATGACTTTTCCTCTGAACGCTGTATTTTCCACGATAATTAAGATGATGTAGCCATAATGAATGATGAATGAAAAATGTCCCAAGAAGTCACAGATATTTATGAAAGTTTAGAAATGTCATTTACAGAAATATAGTAAATATCCATACACCTAAGTTTCTAAACTTTATTTCAGACTATATGAACATATGTGTAATGATTCATAAGAAAACAAAAGAGCGAAACGATAAAATATTCATACGAGAAATCACACTACACAGAATTACAGGAAAACTATTCAAATAATAGACACAAAACTTGTAGATTTACAATATCTAAGGATTGGTGAAGGTTAAAAACGAAAGTAGTGACAGCATTCGGAGGAGATGCATGAAAGCAGCACTTTCATACATTTTGAGTACCAAATTACTAACGTAGTTTTCTTATAAATCAGTAAATTAATACAATAAAGTTATCGTACTGCGATCGCGTTACTGTAGATTAACACTGTTCTTTTTTTTTATTTTATGTCTACCAAATTTAGAGAAGATAGCCGTTAAAGATCACTCTCGCGTGCTGTTTCGGACAGAACTCTCTTAAGAATGATCTTGTCTGTCATATACTTACTTGTTATAAGGTCGAGTGGGCGGCGGCACTCCCGGGATGAAACCAGGCGGGGGCCCTCGGTTATACACCGGCTAAAAGCATATTATTAAGATGTCACTGTCCAGTAGTTTTAACTCTCTTGGTGTTAGGACTTTCCAGACCGTTTGAAGGCATCCGACAAGAAGTATTATCGTGTGACTTAAGGTCCATATCTTAACGATATTCCGAATATTATAGAGCCTTTAGTTCACCACTCAAGTACAGGACGTCCAACATTTTACTAACTTTGCCAACACATCATGAAAAAGCCGACAATTTCATGAAATGATGGCGTTTCATGATTTGAGCACTGTCTATTGGCTACATAACGATGCCTTGATCGATATGGCCCTATGAAGCACACAAATACATATATCGTAAAATAGTTACGTTATCTACCGAAAGAGGCGCTGACAACGTTTTTATTTATGTGCTGTATTATAGTTAAATAAGGCAAGTAGCATTACTATGCAACAAATGAGCCATTATTATAATATGTAAATATCTAACTTTCAACAATTAATTAAGAAGGACGCAGTGTTTGCAATCTAGCGCTTCGAACTTGACCGAACATTCTAAATTACAACAACAGTACAGCTGTGTATAGTTACAGCAACAGTAAATAAATAATAATTAATTAATATAATTTTTGATATGAAATATAATATTTTGTTTACCTGAGATATGGGATCACGTCTCTCATCCACGGTAGGCGTACTGGCTCTCTGTTCATCGATCCTCGGAGGCATCTAGGAAGATCAACATCAGCCGTTAAATGATAACAAAAACAAATAACTGATACAAAACCTGTTATTATATATATTTGAAGAATATCAATAATGGAATCATGCATTAATTAAAAAACAATAATAGTCCCATAGAATGTGCTGCAGCACCCAATAAGGTAATCGAAATTAAAACCTTTAACTTTGCGTTTCAATTATCTGAACTACTTCAACTTGTCGTGTTAATTTCCACCCAGTGAATTTCTTCAAACAAATCACCTATCAAAAGGTTAACTTACGTTCATGATGTTGGGTGGGCCGTCCATGCCATGGTGTTTTACGCCGTGCGGCGGTCCTACGACAAAGAAATTGATGTTTATAATAGATATTGAACAAGTATCGATGGTGTACAATCACCGTCACCGAACTACAAACATGCGTGCGCAAATGAAAAAACGAGGATATCGTATCATCCAAAACTTAGGTGCAATAGCTAAAAAATAGATTACATCAATCAGCATGCACCAATTGCCATCCATATTCTACCTTTTGATAAAACTGCAGTTTAATACAAATTAGGTAATCTTGTTTGTATACGCAACTGTCATATCTAGTTATGTTTTCACCGTTTTGGCGATATTTATTACGTACCTTTGCACTACAACTTTCTATTCAGTGCCATAATAACTAATAAATATAACGAAGTAATTTGTGATACTTTATACAATTTAACATAAATATAACAAAAGCTAAATCAAACATGACTTGAATAAAATCATAAGCGATATACTCGTAATAACAAATTATTTTACAAAGATTTTTGTAAAAAAAAATGCAATTAAGAAAGTTTATGTTATATGCAAATTTGATTAATTTATTAATAACAATCAATTAGCCACGAAACTTCGCTTTTATTTCTACGTTTTGTTATACAATGAGAGATTACACGAACGCATTTTGTAGTCAAGATAACATTTGCAATTAGGACATAATACAAACCGAAATGCATTACTGTAAATTCTCTATTACATATTGATATTTCTCAAGTAGTAGGTAAATCAATAATAATATAAAGTTATATAATAGCACTATTTTCGGGCCTACGAACAAAGTATTTATTTGCACTTTTAGCTGAACAAGTAAACAAATATAAATAGACCATAAAATTGGTCTATCAAAGGCAATATCGTAGAAATAAAAGCGTCTGACATATACTTTAGCGTGAACTTGTCCGTGAAGTTGTCTTATTCTGAGTTTAAATGAATGTGGATAAATCATAATTTCGGTTTTCCGTTTTACAATTTAGCAACGGAAGTATGTAGGTCGAGTTCATATTTAAAGTCAGCATAAGACGTGTTAGAATCCACCGTTATGCCTGTCTACCAGCAGAAGGGAATCTGTACTGATGCATTTTGACTCGGAACAGTGAAATGACATGAAAGGGTTAAACGTGTACTGAGAAAGTTATAGAAGAGCGAGTTATATGCGTACTACAAAATCACCCGCAGTAGTTCGCGTCAATTCGTAATAAGTCGTAAAGCTTCAGTCATGAGACCGTTCCGAATCAAATAGGAGCCCGTACTCTCACTCCGCTCGCAGCGGATGGCGAACATTTATTAGCTCCGTATTCAGAGACACTTTGGGTTCAAAGTCAAACTGTCTCACGTCGAAACCTCTGTTTTGACATTGCGAAGGAAGAGAAACTTAAACTGATATTCAGAGACAGTTTTTGAAATGAAACTTTTTATTGAAGTACTTTGAAATTCTGCTCCGCAACTTTTTTGTGTAAGGAAAAGTGGTGGGGGTAAACACTGTGATGAATAAATAAAATGTTTTCCTAATACAGAAGTTTCGCTTTTATCGTGTGTTTACGACACACCCTGTTTTTTCAATATATAATCGTACTCCATACAAAACAATAGTATCTGGCGTGAGCAAGCATGAGTTTGAATTAGAAGTCAAAGTGTTATCTGAGTACAGAGCTGGGTGCGGCAACATGCAGAGGTCATAAGGTGAGCTAGCCGCAGCGGTGCGAGTACCGTATCGCGCGTGTCGATGCGGGTGCGGATGCGGGTGCGGGTGCGGGAGCGCGTGTCGCGGCGGGTGCGCGTGCGCGGGCGGCACCGTCACCGTGACGCCGTCGTCGCCGGACCCGTCCGACTCCTCGCACACCGACCGCCGCCGCTCTACGTTTTACACCTCCATTATACTTCGCCCACGAGAACAGGCTAGATGCCTGAAAAATTCTATTTAGTCCGTCGTTTACATAATCAAAAAATATTGAACACGTATTTTTTATTTTGCCAATTAAACAATAAAGAACGAAGATACAGTGCGTTGAAATTCCACGTGACATCACGCCTTAGTACACTTTTTACTGAAACGTGACGTCACGAGCCCCCACCCCCGAACTTTGACCCTCTTTAAGTCAATTTCTGTTGATTTGTTAAATAAAAAATACATGTCCAATATTTTTTGTAAATCTAACTGACGAACTAATTAGGATTTTTCCACCCAGGCTTCATCCCTATTACACTGCAAGCGTTACCGCCCGAGCGCGAAATCACGGTTGAAGCAAACATATCAACATTGGCTACCACGTCTCATCAACGCGCTTTACTAACCGCTAGCCTGTGCCAAGCCGCTGGCATTTTTACAACGTAAGCAGGTTAGCGGTTAGTGATGGGTGCAAACGAACCGCTAACAATCAGGTTTGGCACCTGGGGAGAGCCCAGCTGCCATACCTGGCACCTGATTGTGCACAAGCGCACTAACGGTAGCCTATGCCGGTATTTAAAACAGGCATTAAGGAGAGCGCGCGTAGGCGATCCGGTGCCGAGTTAATAAGTTCTTCTAAACTCTCATTCCTCACAAACTTATAAAGATTCAAACTAAAGATTGTAAGAGGCACATGTGTCGTCACGGGCGATAACGCTTATAGCGTCAATGATACGTGGCCGCCGGTTTATGATTATTTTCAACACGCCAGTTTTATGGTAAGCTTGCCAGCTTGATAAGTCAATCAACGAAATAAAAACGTATCTTAATAGGACAATTCAATGTTTAAATGTATTATAAGTATCTAAACTAGTCTAACGAAACATCGACGAGATATTTACTTTAAATTGATCACAATTAAGCAAAACTATGATGTTCCGACAGTTTTGAAAGCTAGTTCAACATTATAAGCCTAGTGTGTTTACCAACTTCGACCATAAATAATCACTTACCATCAGGTGAAAAATCTATTACAGCCGATCACGAATATCGGTTTAAATAATGTTATTTCATTATTTTGCACATAACTTCTTGTGCTGAATTTAATTAAATGTGGCAGTGAAATCTCTAGTAAAGAAATAACGAAATATTGCCTCCTATTGGTGGAAATAAAAACAGTTTAACAGGCTTAGTTTTTAATATTGTTAACAGACTTATCAAAGTAGAATGCTTCCTGTACGAACTATTAGTAGAAAAAACCCAAGAAATCTCCCATCAGCGTCTAGAATCTTCTGTATTAAAAGTTCGTATCAATAAATCGATAAATACTACAGTTTACTTTGTATCTATCAAATTGAAATCGAATATTTCTGTGGGCTGATATGAGATGTTGATAAAACAGTTAAAATTCATTTTATCGATAAATAAATTCACAATAAGACAATCGCACCCAAGCTTTTCAAGGTTAGGCAAAAGATTATACATGATTACACTTAGTGAAAACTAGTACCGACTATGTCCCAGTTATGTTATGTATGAAAGTTCCAGAATGTAACAATATTTCAGAGTATGAGACTTGCTTACAAACTTTCAGATGCTCTCATTCAGATGCACTGCCATTGTTTATAAACGCCTAGATATCAATTTTTCTTCGAATTTCAATGAAAAACAATAACTTTTCCTAGCTGCGTTTCATTTCACAAAGAACAGAGCTTCAGGTTGTAGTTTAGGCTGTCTAATAATTGGAGACACCGCGTATTGTGGTGTTCATACATCATAAGATTCGAAGAATATCAAAGTGTAGTAATATCCATTTTTTATTATTTAGTTCACAATTTATTTTATGGAAACCGAATATATCAACTTTAAATTTAACTAATATAATATAATATCTAGAGCCAAAATAAGATTATTGTAAAACAATTAAATATAATTCTCAATCAAGCTCTCAAAAATGTAAACATATATTATGTTTACAATCGTATGTTTATAATGTCGGTACTTTTTCCAGCATAAGATTAAACATTAAATGTAAGTAGACAAAATAATCCAGAAAAATGGAGTAGTTAGACAAACAAAGAAAAAACAACCAAATTATTTTATTTATACCAAAAACGTATTGTAAATCAACAGTTAGGGAAAACCAAGCATATTTCTGGGTCAGTTGAACTTACCAACAGGATTATGACCTGCATGTCGTCCCGGCCCATTCGGCGGCCCATGGATGACCACTGGATCTAAAATATTTCAAATTAAATACCAGCGACCGCTTCATTTTTTTTAAATAATTCAGAGCACTTGTCCGTCAGACAAATCTTTATTAGCAGAGTGCGCCCCGAATTCCAAATCAATGAAATGCTGCGTACACTTTTTACTTGTCGAAACTGTACATTTTCAAATGTTCTTTTGTACGCCTGCGGCCTTGTAATGACTGTTCACAGCACGACATGTCTTTCCCATTTCTGATATTGTTTTAAAGATTTTTCCAATTTTTATTGCCCGCTGCCGTAGTTAATCGCGCATTCGCCTACTTAGCAGCGTGAATCGGATTTGATTCCCGGTGTAGACACAAGTTTCTTCCACAAGGGAAATTTGTGTTTCTGGTTCTGGGTTGGATAGTGTGTGTGTGCACCCAAGACTCAAGTGGGGCTACGAGGCCAGCCCTTTGACAAACAGCCGCATAGCAACGACGCTAGTTCTAAATGGCATGACACTCAACTAACAAGGCAGCAAGACTTCTAGTAAAACCGAGTAAGGCGATAAGTAGTAACTCAAATTTAAAACGACAAAATTTGAGCTCAGGTTGTGCTTGGCTAACACACATCATCGACTATTTATCCGACATCAGTGCTTTCACTATGGGTAGAGATAGTTCTTACATTAATAATGATTTGGCTTATTGTTAGTCGAAGCTCAGGTACGTCTATAGATCGCAGCTTAAGCATAAGATAAATTGCCACTGTGGATGTCAGCCCTAGATATAAAGCTGCACGATGTAGCTCTTAATGTAATCGGTATAAGTCAGTTACATTTCATTTTATTTTTAACACTTCTTATTTATGCTATACTTAATCAATTTGCTTTTTACTAAGAAAAATGTAATAGTGTGTGAGGAAGCTTCTGAACTATTTCGACAGATTCTAAGGCATGTAAAAAATTCTAAATGTAATATAATTTCTGTAGGCACTTACTAGTAAAAGCGAAAAAAAAACTGAACTTTTTTTTGCTCTATTTTTTCCACAGTCTCTGACCTTCAGTCACGTCAGTCACCTTCTCTATGATTTTATAAGGTTGTATCTGGCTTGTAAGACGTCCGATCATAGTCAAACCCTATTTTAGTATACAGTGAGAGTATTAGTTATAAAATAATGGAAAATCAATGTAGCTAATGTCGACTATTAATATTATATGCACAATATCTAATTCTTTTCCATATTTTTAAATGAATAGCTTGAAAAGTTGCAAGTTCAACAAAATTTTACGACTCCAATATCTTTTAATCTTGGTTAAATTAGCCTAAGGTAACCCGTCCATGAGCTCTGTGTGATGGGTACTATTCAAAGTAATAGATTTGCATTCCCATTGCAAAGTTTGTGTGTAAGTACGTTTGTTTTCTATTCACCCTGTAACGGCTAAACGGATTTGGATGAAATTTGGAATGTATGTAGATACCTAGGATTAAACCATAGGCTACTTTTAACTTAACAAACGCGGGCGAAGCCGCGGGGCACGGCTAGTATATCGTAATAAATATGAGTTGTCCCACCTGGTTGTGGCGCTTGTACTGGAATCTGTGCGGGCCTGTGCGGCGTCCGACGACTGTACCCGGTCTGATTGCGGAACGAAGACACGGAGTTCCTTAGAAACCTGCAATTTAATAAAGATTTCATCGTTATAGAGACTTGAGAGCTAAACATCACAAAAGCCTTGGGAAGTTTGAAGCCTCCGGACACTAATTTGTTAATCTACAATTCTACACCGTCTCAAACAAACAGTCATCCATATAGGTAAACATATGACAGAGATATGAGGAAACTTACCCAAAAACAGTGGATTGCGTTATTTGAGGAGATAGTTATTAATATATTTACTACAATACAATACAATAATTCTTTATTGCACACCAAATAAAAGTAAAATTGTAGAACTTAAATAATTGGAGGTGGACACAATGTGCGGTCTTATCGCTATTTACTATTTTATATTTAAATAATATTGTGTAAATCTTAAGCAAGTTTTAATGTAATAAATAAATTGAACGTTTTAATGTTACAAGATCTAATCGAAATTAATGTTACAAGACCTAATTAAAATTAATGTTACAAGATCTAATCGTAATTAATGTTACAAGATCTTATTGAAATCAATGTTACAATATCAGATTGAAATTAATGTTAATTGTACCTGTTTGGGATAAGGGTAGTTGGGGCAATTTCCTTCTCACGGCAATCAGGACACTCATGGTCTTCAGATTCCAGTAAGGCTCCTCTAATACCTGTAGGGAAAAAAAAACATACTAATAGTTCTGTGGAAAATTACAATACATTTTCTTATCTGTGCCAGCTCTATCAACCTTATGACATGACAACTTAGTCTAACGCTAGCCTACTCAGTTTGAAAACAAATTGAACAAGACAGACCAAGCCTCCACCACTCAATGACGCGAATCCAACCCACACATGGTGTTTTTTTTATTTTTACAAATATACTTTAGAGTTTACACTATACACATTCAATCATGTTTCCAGTGTAAAATTAAAAATAAACCTGATACCTTTAAAAAGATGAATATCCGTAAAAGATAAATGTCCGTTAGAGATAAATGTCCATTAAAGGTTTAACACAGAGACAGTAATGAAGCATAAGCTAAGTCTGTATAGTAATGGTATAGTCCACATGTTCACCTGAGTGATCTAGATCAACAAAGTGAAACGTCACGAATTATTTGGTCACCTCAGAATTAAATCACCTATGATATGAGTCAGAGGTACAAATGAGAAATAATTCGTGTCCTTCATTCTTTCAGCTTGGAATAAAACTTATAGGATACCGTTTGCACCTTTTAAACACGGATCTGCAAAAAGTGTGTGCACTCACATTCATCACAGAAGGAGTTTCCGCAACACGGGATCATGACGGCATCGGTAAGCAGGTCACGGCAGAGGCTGCATATTAGCTCGTCGGGGATCGTGGTCTCGGGCGCGGCCGGAGCGTTGGCTGGAGTGTCGCCGCCGCCCGCACTCTCCGACGCAAGGTATGCATCGCTGGAAAAACAAACATTATTCATATTTCAGTCTATTGACAGATATATAGAGCTTTTTGAAGCTGATGTTGCATTATTTTATTTTAACAATGCACTGCAATTAGGAAAAGATCTACAATTTGTATGAATGGTTAGAATAGTAGACAAAATCAAAAAGGGGGCAAGCAGTGAACAGACCAATTTACGATACCCTATACCACCAGTATACAACTAATTGTAATGGTTTATTACTTTGGCATTATCACAATAATTAGTAATTTTTATGTATGATAGAAAGAAAGAACTCGAAATCAGGCCACATTGATTTATTTTCATCTGTGAATTGTAATTACTTGTAATAGAAATGTCAAACTACTTATATAAACTTCTGAAACATCTTACCGATCTACAGCAGGCACAGCAAAGGTACCACTTGGGGTCATCATTGCACCGGGAGCTTTTGGACCTTCTACTGGTACCATAAAACTCCGAGGTATACCTGTACTTCTTCTTATTTCTACTGGATCACCCTAAAAATTAACAAAAGTGATTAAGTAAAGCCACGTTCTTTTAGTTTGCTGATAATGCAGTTCAATATACAAACCTAACATGATCGAAATTAGGTTTTAAATTTATTTTAGGCTTTCAAAAGATTAGTCTCATCATATGTAAATGCAATAGTTTTAGTAAGGTATCTCTGTAACAACTTAAAAGATTTGAAGTTGTGTATAATTGAAACGCAAGCAAAGCTTAAAAAAACCGACTTCATCGCTTATATTTTGGTTTTGGCTAGATTGATTTCAATAAATAGGGGATGTATAGGGGACCACCTCTGAAGTATAATCTACCAAGCAAAAATAATCATCAAAATCCATTCATAATTGGCGGAATTATCACATATACATATTAATATTTAGTTTATAAATTTCAGTCATACGTAAATAGTTTTTAATTTAATTGTAATATGTTGCCCCCAGGCGGCAACTACCTAAGCTATCCAAGCACCTTTTAGTAGGATATAGGAAGGCACTGGGTCGCTGACTAACCTGTTGATGATAAATTGATAATATATGTGACATCATCATCATTATCTATAACACCTACATAATTTGTTTGTATCTCATAAACATTATTTTTACCTTTGTATGGAAGTTGTTACACAGTTACAATATTAAACTAGATATTTAAGTAATTTATTCAAAACTCACATTTTTTATTCAATAATTATAAAATAATAACTAATGACATGCTTCAGCAATTTTTTTTTTTTAACTATTGAATATAATTAACTCATGTTTTGACATTTATTTATTTACAAACTTTATTAGTATAAATTTTAATATAAATATTTAGTTTAGTGTCCAAATTATTATCAGTATAATTTAGTTTATCTTATTGTATTTAAGTTGCAGTACATATACATTTTATTTGATATTAAATGTAACAATATGACTTGCCCAGTGTAACAACCTCTATTATAAGGCAAATATATTATTCTATTCTACTCTATGCATATTTATATAGCTCAATTTAATTACATTGTATTCACTATATATAATTATCATAAGCCATGTCAAACTATGGCCGTCTGGGACACGGTGCTGTGGTGGTAGAAAAAATGTTGAAATAATTAGATGTTACCAAAAGACATAAGGTCTATCTATGTATTATATATTTCTGATTTCCTTCTAATGAAATCTGGCATGAAACTTCCACTAGATCACCACAGCAGTGTCAAAGAACAAACAGTTGGCAGTAGAGTCATTATCTATCATAAGTGCCATGTGAATAAATGATTTTGATTTGATTTGATTTGAGTTATTGTATCTCCAAGAAACTTATCAGTCACTGATGCAGATCACATACAGCTCATTTGGTAATACTTACGAGCAAGGGGCGCCCAAGATACAGGGTTATCCTAGTTTGGGGCCCATAGATAATTACAACTTTTTGTACTATAATACTATAATGTTTTATTTATCAACTTCAAAAAAGGAGAAGGTACTATGTTCGACTGTATGTATATTTTTTTTTGACTGTATGTATATTTTCCCCCGTTTGGTAGATAACTTCAAAGGTGGTCCCATATAAATTTTATCAAAATCGATCAAGCCAAAACCGATATATAAGTGGTGAAGCCGGTTTTTTTTAGGTTTAATTATGTTCATAACTATTATTTGTTCTACCACATGTATCATTATATCTGCAATAAATATGATTATAAAATTATTATATTATTATTATTTACCGAAGCAACACTAGGGCAATCCTTTATCCAATGTCCACGCTTCTGACACTTGTAGCAAGTGTAATTGCTAGGAACTGCTCCTCTTTGATTTTGGCCTCTAATTTTTTGGTAACTGGAATTTCATAAAAGAACCATTTTCAAGTACTTAAATATGAAGTAAAAACACATTATGTCATGGTATTTTGAAGTATGCTATGATATAGAATGGCTACAAACAATTAAAAATAATTTAGTTTTAATATGGTGATGAAAACATGTTGTGCTAAACCCACATCATGCAAAACATAAAAAAAGAATTCATGATCCTTGTTTTTGTCATCCTGGGAATAAAATTACTTACTAAATCAGGGCCGTCAAAGTCATGATGATAAAATTATGGAAGTCTAGGAACAAGCCAAGTGGGCCAAGGGCTGGAAAATTACTATGTGGTGAAAGAGAAACAACTGATTGTATGACTTTGTTTTTTTTTTATTCAGGATAGGCAAATTTTTGGTTACTATCTCACCTGATTAGTCTTTATAACTATGTCTTCCTCAGAGTTTCACTTGCTATGATGAGGATAAAAAATAGCCATGTGTTAATCTTGGGTATAAGCTATTATTAATTTAAAAATAAACAGAAATCCAATAAATTATACTTATAAACCTTTTCATAATTCTGATTCATGGAGGCATTCTCTGAGGAAAAGATAATTTTGAATGGCTTTACTTAAAACTCCATAAGAAAACACACAAATACAGCAGGAGACTTTTCACAATGTAATTTACTTACAAAATTATGCAATAATAGCTTAACTCTGAAGTTTCAAACAAGGTATCTGTTTCTATCAAAGCAACTTGCTACTTAGGCATATTCTGATAAATATGTGCTTATAGTGTTGCAACTTTTAGTTCATTTTTTTTAAATATCTTTTTATTCTGGTAAGAAGACAGACCATTAAAAAATATATATTTATATAATAAATAAAAATATTTAATTAAATGTTTCAGTCTCCAAGAAACTTCTCGATTGCTGAACTTGAGCGCTAAACATTTTACTATATTGATTTTAGTATGGGTTGCCTAATATACTAACACAGTATTGATATTTCAGGCTTGAAAAGTTAGTAGTGTAGTTGAGCAAGTAATAAAAATGTTTAATTATGCATTGTAAGCCACCTGAAATACTGTGCGATTTTTCTAATTAGTTATCTCAAAAACAACATTACTTATAAAATATATTTATTATTGGTGCATTTTATGAAATTCATGAATTCTTCAATGCAGGTCACTTTTATCTAAACTCACATTTTTTTTGAGCATCAGATGTACATTTCTTTTAAAAATTAATAACCCTTAATGATATTAATATTATTTTAAAGATTCCTGAAACATCATATTATTGACAAATAAACTCTTGATATTAAAGTACTGAATAACATGGAGTCCCAGTATATTAAGCTGGTGCCTTACTTGCTAGGGTCGTAGTCAAATGTGGATTGTGATATCATAGCATTTATTTTATCCTGTTCGCTACCTTCCATGCGAGACAAATCAGCCAGCCCTTTATTGGGAGCCACATCTTTATGCACTGATGATGACAAGTTATTTGAACCTTCCCACTGTTTTTTAGGCTGCTGTGAGAGTGGTACTCTAGCAACCAGTAGAGAAGTGTTCTTGGGAATTAATGTATGGTCATCGACGTACACTGTGAACAAGAACATTTGTATTATAATATACCAAGAAATTCACAGTTAGGCCTTGCAAATAGGCACCACAATATCGAATACTCATCAGAGACATGATCAAGGAGTCTTACCTTCCTTCGTTTGAGCATTAGTTATTTCTAGATCGAAATCTGATGTTTTTCCTATACGTTTCTGCTGAGATATCGCAGCTTTTAAATCTCCAACTGATATGTGAAGACCATCAAAAGTTACAGTATCATAATCCAATGCACTTTTAAATTTATAGTGCACAGACATCTCCGTGTTTAAATGGATGCATTTGTTAAATTGCCTGACGGTGCAATATTAGAAATCACGCTTAGAAATGGTACTGTTCTTGTTCTGTTTCCAACGCGAAGGAATGGTACCTTTTAACACCGCTTGTCAAATATCCAGGTTATATTTACATGTTTGATTTATCTACCCACAAACATTTTTGTGTACAAAAACTATCGTTTAAAGAACACTAAATACTATTATGGCGTAATATATTACAAGCTATAACAAACAAATGTAATTTTAAAAAGATATCTGGAACCAGCAATCTTTCTAACAAACGCTAGCACAAGACGGCCATTTTCAATCAAACAAACCATAGCAAAACCATAGGTTAATAGAATCATCAAACAAAACAAACCATAGACTTACGGAAACATAGCCCACAGCGTTGACAGAGCTAAGATTTACGGCGCGCCGACGGTATCTTTTCGCAGGTAACGCGTTTTCTTATTTGGGCTATATGCGCGGGTTGACTCATACATTTACATTCCAAGGAACGCTAAATTCCCGCGCAACGCGCACTGTGTGCGTAAGGTCTAACAAGGTTAATTTAACTATTTTCACTTTATGCTGAGACTTCGAGTAGAGACACCCGCGAGCGTGAAGTGAAGAGAGTTCGCTATGGTTAAAGCGAGAACTACACCACACCTACGCACACGTCTAAGACGTCTCATACTGTCTCGTGAGGTTTTTTTTCACACATAAGCGATCGATGCGACGCGGCGACGTACATCTTACACGTACAAAAAAAATTACGAGATATATCTGAAATGTTGACAAAAATTTATGATGAGAGATTTTTAGTACCATTTCGCAGTCTGTACATTAATATCAAAAAATATTAACTTATTCCACACTTTTTAATTCGAATATTGGCGCGTCAGAAGTTGAGAAGTTGCGCTACTCTAGCACACACTTACAGACGCCTACCAAAATCTGGGATAGCTCTGAATTCAAAAGTTGTTCCCTATGTCGGTCGCGTCACCCGATTTCAATCGTCGGGTCTAGTGTAGTTCTAAACAGCGAGAACACTATTTAATATATATGGGCGCCGGAGCGTCTAGATTAGAAAACAATTGCATACGTGGCTCACGTGATGTGTCAGGTGTAGTTCTACCATTACTCTTGCCCGCTCGACTCAACTCATCTGCACTTGCTATCGTGTGTATTTGTATTTTGGGCAAAAACAAAGGTGACGAAGGCCAAGCGCGAGCACGCCTCCACACGCTCGCGTACAATTGTATTTGTACTGTATGCCGACGACGACGTCACAGATCTCAATGTACGGACAACTGGATAATGCATAAATAAAATAAACATTCATCTTTGTTTTTAAATATCTTGACTGGATTGCTACAAATTGTTTACAAAATTGTTGAATAAACTTTTTTTTTTTAATTGTGATATGCGAACGTTTGACCACTATCACACGACGGAAAGTGAAGATGTGATCGACGATGGTGCAAGTTTGCCTAGAAGATACGTAACTTGAAGACTCCCAGATTGTACGTATCGGGAAACACAGACTCGGGAAAGGAGTTCCACTCCTTTGCAGTACGCATAATGAATGTGGAAGTAAAACGTTTTGCCTGCATACTGGAATATCTGCCATAAATCAATGTTGCATGGCTGTACATCTGGTTGTCCGATAGTATAAACTCATAGAAAGGGGATGGGGGTATTAGATCATGCAATTCAGTGGCACACTCGACGAAATATATCCTATAAAAGACAGACAACCTTGCGCGACGACGCTCTTGGCTTTGAACTTCACATCATAATACATTCTCTCTTATTAGAATAAAAACCAGTAGGGTCGGTGAACATTTTATGGTATCAACTATCTCGAGTTCTAGACACAAGCCACCCAACGAAAAAAATTCAAACAAAAAAATAATTAATAGAAATATAATGCGTATGCGTATTTTCTTAATTGCATAGCCACATTATCCATTAGTGCTATAGGTATACAATTGTTTTTTAATTGATTGCAAACATAAAACGCGATGAGCGCGAACCCAGCGCGCGGGGCGGGGTCCGGGGCCTTGCCGCGCCGCGCCGCGTTGTGCTCACTTAGTTTACCCATGCCCGTTTGTCAAAGTGTAGATAGGTCACATATTTTGATCGGTCTCTATGGTTAGTATTCTGAATCTGTGGTATGGATTTTAATTTAATCTAGTATCCGAACGATTTTTGAAGTTTTCAACCGGAAATTTGTAATCAATATAGTAGTTATCTAATAAAAATTATTTACACCATGTGTAAATGTCTCTAATACTATTTTGATGATAGTGGTAATCTTTCCTAATCATATTTTTATTTCGTTTTATTAGTTATATCACACATTGTAAAACTTAATCTAAAGAGTTTTGGAATCATCATATTTGGCAAATTGCCATGAACTTCCGGTGTAACATAAAGACACACGCGGATCTATCGAGAAAAACGCGAATTATTATTAAAATAGCTGGAAAAGGAAGACTTATTTATTAAATTTACACTGTCTGATTATAATATGTCCAATAACGGTGCTCCTGACTCTTGGGAGAGTCAAGCTGAAGTTATAGGTGAACAAGGTGCAAAGGACTCTGATGTGTCTAAAAAATTTTCCACGTTGAATGTAAATGCCATGGAGTTCGTGCCTTCTTTTTGTAAAGGTTCAGGAAGCGATGATTCAGAGTCACCTACCACACCACAAAAATCTGAAAGTGGATCATCTACATCTAATTCAGCTCGAAGTCCTGTCTTGAATGGTAAGTCAGGTCAGGTGTCATGTCAACGCTAATTTTTCACTAAAACTTTGGACTTGTCATCTGAAAGCAGTCCGAAATAATTACTAATTTAATTTTTAGCAATAATTCACGATTATTTGAACCGTAGCAAGCGAATCATAAACTTGCTGCATTAGCAAGCGGAACATACGTTCGATGACTTTTTCGAATCCAGTTAAAACCGGGTTATGTCTCGACACGCGGCGTGCGACTATACCTTACCTACTTGATATTTTTTGTTTCATAACTTTCTCCCTGTTAATTTTTGTATAAACGTTTAATTGCTGTGGAATTGTCTCATCAACTATGGCTAATGGTTCGTATTATTTATTATTTGGTTACATCTGCCATGACTACATTGTTGTTAACTGGAATGCTTACTTTCACCAAGTTGAATGCTCTGCATTTTACCAGAATATTGTCAATAGCTTACGGATTTGTTTAGTTTAGATGGAAAATATCTAACACCTTTACTTTGGTTAAAAAAATACATCTTGGTTCATGTGTACAATCAGCTGAGTCACAGCTATTTATCAGCTGAATATGAAGCAATATGTGTAAAACAACCTGTCTCATTGCATTAATCTAAAAATATTTCTCTAAACTCAATATTACTACAATTTATCCAATAATTTCTTTGTGATGTGGCAACTTTAAGTTGCCAACAGGCAATGCCAGGAACTTAGTTTAACTTTTAATTTGAAATGGTTTTGTTTGTAAGCTGTTTTTGATTGATAGATTTGATCATTGTTGTAGTGTAGTAAAACTTAATTTTCTGTATGTTGTTCTAATGACCTTGAGTTAATATATTTTCCTCCAAAATCTTGATAATATTGTTAGACTTATTCAATCTAGGGGAGTAAGACCTGCACTTACATCCTGCTAAGAAGTGTATTGTGCATTTCCCTCTGCCAGATACTACACCATCCAGCAGCTCCTAAAAATTATCGAGTCTGTTTTTGGGTTGCTGGCGTAACTGATCCAGTGGTGAAGCTGTTGATTTCGGCGAGTCTTTCAGTGGAATGTGGCTCCAGCATTCCAGTGAAGGACCTAATCTAACTAAATTCTATGGTTTCGTTTTCTTCCATGCATCCCCTACACAGAGGGCTATCTAGTGTAGTTAGTAGTTGAAGTTACAGTGACCTATTATGAGGTGTACCATTAAATGAAGATGTTGCTGTTGTAGCAAACAAAATATTTGTAGAAAGGCAGCTTTAGAGACATAGAGGCGGTTTTAATATTGTTATATTGTACATCATCACTTGTTAAAACCAAACATATTGGTTAAGTATTTAAAAGATAAAAGCAGTATTGTCTGTTATTATTGCAGGTTGTGGTGATGGTGGAGGTGAGAGCAGTGATGGACGAGCAGCATCTGCTTCGCCTCGAGTCGAGGAGCCGCCTCCTATCCCACCCGCTTCTGAAGCCGGCACTGCAACCCAGCCCGTCCCCACAGATGTCTCCCCCACGGTTGAAAGCTGGGAGGCTGAGGCTGATGATGCCCTTCTCACTCCTGAAGACAATAACGATCCTGATGAAGAGGAAGTAGAAACCCAGGTAGGACTATAATTAATTACACTAAAATTTTTATCTTACATAGGTACATATTCAATTATGGTGTGGATGAACCATACTGATTGGTAAGTATGTTGACTTTCTCAGAAAAAATCTAAATTGAAAACAAAAAATGTTAACTTCATTACTTGTAAAATCCCCCAACACAAACACACACTTACACCTCCAGCTCAATTCTCTGTCAACCTCTGACATACCACACAAGCAAAATTATTTACTTCATGACTAGGATTAACTTGGTACTTAGATATAGTATGGGACTACAGGCTAAAGAAAAGGTGGGTTTTAAACAATGATAAAGTATGAAAACTAATAATCAATTGTTTTTCACAAACTTCTCACTGTTAAATAAAGGGACACTGTCATGTTTTATTAAACTTGATCCAGAAGTCATGTTGAATTAGCAGTGAAAGATTTTTTTTATTTCTAATAGGACTAGATGATAGATAGTATGTCTCATCTGATGGAAAGTGATGATGATGTGTTTTTTTTTTTATGAGGAAGAAATCCATCATGGATATCTTACGGTTATGTCTAGCTCTGCCAGTTTCCCGGCAACTTACGGACATAATCTGCCTTTCATATTTCCTTTGATATGATTAGTCTTTGTATTTGTGATGATGTGGTTGAGAGTGGTCAATAAATGTATTTGTTATGATAATAAGTGCTATCAGGCCACAGCCCTCTGCCTAGCCCCATGTAAATCAGGGTAAGATGTAGCCTATTCTTCCACTATTCGTTGTCTGCTGGCATAGTGCAAGCATAAATCCGAACATTTAAAATTACGAACATTTATGCAGTATTGTGGCCACATTTGCGTTAGCTCCGCTAAGTACCAGCTTGAACCTCTGGAATCCATTGACCGACAAGCCAAAAGACTAATTGGGGATAGTAAGCTGGTTGAGTTAACTATTGAGTCTTCTTTTGGGTAGTTTAAAACCAAATCAATAAAGTAATCTATTTTCCAAAGCAAATACTCATTGGTATAATTAGACAACTGCGTCTAATAGTTTAACCTCCAAATTGAAGGTTGTATCAAAACTGAAAAATCTATTAATATGGTTACCATCACCATATACAGTTTGATACATGTATTTTGTGTGTGTATGATATCATATGCAAATATTTGCTAATCAAGACACGTTTTGCGGCTGAAAATTCCATAGCCTGGCCATTTTCCTATTTCAGACTGGCTGAACTAGTCTGTTATAATGTTAGTGTGTGGTAGTATGTCACACATAGCTTAATCTTATTAAGTTTGTTCTAGTTCTACGACAACAGCAAAACATTGACATTTTGTTATTAAATTTGTAATACCTTGTACATATTATAACAATGAGAATCAAGGTTAGTTATTGAATAAATTGTAAAAAAGTGAATTCAATTATCGGTTTAGAGTGGTCCAGTTATGTTGGAACATCAGTTATTTTGCTCATCTGCATTTTTTATATGATTGATCACCACTATGCTACCTGTTGGTATGTGATGATTTGCTTGAAAGTGTTTATATGTGTCAAGCCTATCTATCTTTAAATGGGAAATAGTGCTAACTGTAACCCATTTTTTATTTTTTTTATTTATCTCTTTAGGCTAGCATTTGATCACTCTCTCACCTAATGGTAGGATATATTGTAGTTGATGATCTGTCGAAGCGATCTTGCTTTAAATGAGTAACAAGTAGAATCAGAGTTTACTACATTCTATTTAATATGACTATTTTTTTACTATCTCTTACAATACTACAACTAATTTAATAACTATCACACTTGAGGCAGCTATCGAAGCGGAGCACAGCTAGTCTCTGATATGACCACTATCTTACCTCTTGGTAAGTGATGATATAGTTTAACTAACGCTAGGCCTAGACTGTGACTGGCTCTCAAGGATAGCTGCAGAAACATCATTGTAAAGCTTGATGAGGGATTGGTAAACTACAACTCTATTTCAGTACCGTGTAGCTATCTGAGTTAGTCCGAGAAGATGCCCTACCACCTTAGAAAGTGTTGCAGGAAAGAACTGCCCATTGGCTTGTTGCATACAAAGGAAACAAAAATTTCTGGTTCTAGTTGTGATTGTGTGTGTGATGAGAATGTTTCCAGCACCCACATCACAAGTCATCGAACTCGTTGTAAGGCATGCGAGCCTAAAAAATATACTATTCACTTTACTATCTATGTACTTTAACACCACCTGCAGATGTATCTTATTTCAATATCAGTCGTGAACATGATAGGTACATAAACAATAATGACTATACTTACCATGAATTTTAACTGCACAGTTAATTGCAATAAAAGCTCAAGGCTTACGATTTGTGATAGAAACTATTTGTAACCATTAAATAAATACATTACTTCTAGCTGTGCCCTGCGGTTTTGATGTTAGATTGAGAATGTCCGATTTGAGGTTGTAGACTGGCTACTTACGAACCTAGTTTCAAACGCACAAACATTCAAACTTATTGGTGTGATTAGACTGATGGCAGTGTTGGTAAACTGCCTGCTGGCATAGTTGGTTGTAGGACAGACTTCTAAGCAGTAGGTATCAGATTAAATTCCTAGTAGACACAAGTTTTTTCACAAATTTGGGTTTCTAGTTCTGGGTGTTATTGTGTGTTTAATGTGAATCATTACTCGCGACACAAGTCATTGAACTTAGTGTGGTACAATGAGTGTGAAAGTGTTTATGTTTTATGTTACAATGTAACTAAGCTAAGAAACCAACATTAGATCAAGTCGGTTTATCTGTATGGGAGCTAGGACACTTACAATACATGTCAAACTTATAACAGCTGTTTATATTAGGGTTAATTATATAATTTAACCCTCTTAATCCAGGAGGATGGTGAAATCACGAAAAAGATTCCTAAGAAGAAGCCCCCTAGAGTAGAAGACACAAGGAGCAAAAAGGAGCATGTGAATGTTGTATTCATTGGACATGTCGGTGTGTATAATTATGTACAGTTAATTATATGTGTAAGAAAATGTGTATCATTACTGGATGTATCCTAACCAAAACATCATTCTTGGTGTAAATAATTACGAACTGCCCGTTGGCTTATTTGGTTGAGCGTTCGCTCTTCGTCGGGTTCGATTCCCGACAGGAACACAAGTTTTCTCCCCAAGGTAAAATTGTGTCTCTGGTTGTGATTGTGCATGTGATGTGAATGTTTCCGGCATCCACGACACAAGTCATCGAACTTAGTATGGGGCTGTGAGTTTGAAAGCGTTTGTTTTTTTTGTTTATTTAGTTTGAAGTACTACCGTAACCTACTCACAAATCTGGATTTATTATCAACATCTCTCTTCCAGACACTATTTACTGGTGAACCTTTAGTATATTGAAAATTAGTGCCTGCCTTACAATTACTACTCTCCTTGAGATTTTTCTTATAATACTGGATAAGCAAGTATTTGTCTACTATCACATCTGACGGAAGTATACAGTTATTTTTTTTCATCAGATGCCGGCAAATCTACTATTGGCGGACAAATCATGTCTTTGACCGGAATGGTTGATAAGAGAACACTGGAAAAATACGAAAGAGAAGCGAGAGAAAAATCCAGAGAATCCTGGTACTTGTCATGGGCTCTCGACACCAACCAAGAAGGTAATTTTAATTTAATAATATTATATGTTAACTAGTGTTATGCAGATTTTAAAGCCTTATAAAATTAAAATAAATAAGTATTAGGTTTTAATTAGCAATATTTAATAAATCACCTAAACAAAGTATTTCTGATCAGGACTTCAACCACCACCATGAAATCTAAGGCTATGGAACTCCAAACTTGAAATTAAAAAATGCCATTTAATGTTGGACAATAGCAGATTTTGAACAGATGGTCAACAGAGTGGTAATGGCTTAGAGGTGAAACACTCGCCTGTCAAAACTAACGAGCATCACTGACTTGTAAGATATACAGACATAACCTCATCCAGTCATGGGTGAAGAATGCAAATATATGTGTGTGCATCTCGAAGCAAACCGTCACAGACAATTAATAGTTCTAACGAGATTATTGGCCCCAGATGCTTCATCCGTGTAATGCGGCGTCCAAACCGTATTTTTTACGTTCGTGACCAGCATAGGCTTTATCTTTACCAGACTATAGCATCTGTATTAAGTAGGATTTATCTGTGATTACTCATAAACTAGAACTTGTGAAAGAAGCCGTTGTGTGCAAACAAACATCAGTCACCAAATGTACTAAATATGTGGTTTTAATATTTTCAAATATAGTAATAAGAACATAATCAATTTTCAAAACAGTAAACACTGTATATAAAAATATCAGAAGTATTTATTCAATAATATACTACTGATTGGGAAACCTGAGAAAAGGTTTTCATTGTGTTCTAGATAACCATATCTGTGTTATCTTATACATACAAGTATTGGAACTAATGTAATTGATTATATTTCCAGAACGAGACAAAGGTAAAACAGTGGAGGTGGGGAGAGCATACTTTGAGACTGAAAAGAAGCATTTTACAATACTCGACGCCCCTGGGCATAAGAGTTTTGTTCCGAACATGATAGGTGGCGCTGCGCAAGCTGACCTCGCTGTTTTGGTGAGTTCAATATTCAACTAGCGCCTATCTGTCTCTAAGCTCGACATTCACAGACCACATCTAGTAGTTCAAACTTAAACTATCAATTAAGCCAATAACTTATTCAAGCCAATCAATTAAGTGTCAAATTAGCAAGATATTTTAAGAGTATATGATCTCTACCATCGTAGTGGAGTCATAGTTAGCTTCGAGTAGAAAATCATAATCGCTAAGCGCCTGGTGTGTTCCAGTGGTTATCCCTGAGAGCCAGGTGCTCACTTACGAACAGGTGAGATAGTGGTCTAATGCTGGCCTATTCATTATTCATCAAGAGTGGTACATAACAGCATGCATGATCAATGATGTTATTATACGGTAGTGTCCTTTGGCGGGAGGAAATACATGCAGACATTTGATGTCTAGACTCAAGGAAATTTTCCAATTATGTTAAGTATAAGCAGCAACCTACAAACTTCATGAAATAAGTGTACCGATTATAGACAAGCTAAAACATTCATTTATGACTAATCTCCAGAGGTGGTAGAGCATTTTGTGAGTTGCTCGCCTGGCTTGCTACCAAAGTAGCTTACCACCATCAAGTTGAAAGTCTGCCGCCAAGCCAAATACGGTGTTCCGGCAGTTATCCTTGAGAGCCTGCGTATTCCAGGTCTAGTGTGTTTACCAGCTTCGATCACATCGTCACTTACCATCAGGTGAGATAGTGGTCAAACACTAGCCTGTCACAAATAAAAAAAAAATTAAAAAAAAAAAAATCTCCATTACTATAATCCATATTTTGGCTTGCAACAAAACAAACAACAAACGAATTCACATTCATAGCCCCACACTAAGTTCATTCAAAGACTTGTATCGTGGGTGCTGGAAACATTCACATCACACACACATCACACCCAGAACCAGAAGCACAAATACCCCTTGGGAAGGAATTTGTGCTCCTGCCAAGAATCGAACCCAGGACTAACGGCGCAGAGAGCGGAGACCTGTCCACTGCGCCAACTGGGTCGTGCACCAATTTATCAGCGTATGCAGCTTCGACTGCCGACGGTCGCACTATTTTCACCTTACTTATATAAGTTTTTAGCGATGAGGGATTGTCGTTTATGCTTCGTTTTTCCGTGGATACAAAAATCCGTGTATTGGTAGATCGATGAGTAAATAAGGCAAGCATTTGACTTGACCTCTCACCTGAAGGAAAGTAACAATGCAACCGAAGATACTTCTTGCATGCAAGATACCTATTCACTCCAAACTTGAAGACTCAGATTATATTGTTTTGGGGCAAAAGAGTTAGTTTTAGTTCTAAAAGTTTTTTTATTTTCAAGTATGTGAACTGTAAAAAATGTATTAGTTGCAGTAACATCACTAGACATTTAACAAAATTAACTGCTAGCAGTCGTGTATAAACATTACTGTATATCAAATTCAATGGTAAAGTTTCCAGTGAAATTACAGGGTATTAAACATCCAATATCTCAGTGGGACCCGCAGTGCCTTGCAGTGCAGGATTTTGAACTATTCACTAAGTTCAATAATAATTATTTAGTTTCTATATGTTACTTTATTAATGCTATTGAAACTTAAATGTATATTAAACATGTGTATATCACGAAATACCTAATAACCATTTATTCATTCACTCTCGAGTACATTCACATATCATGAAACAGAAGGGTAAACAGTACAATATCCATCAAATGTTTACTCGTATTTTATGTGAAATAAAAATAATTTCAATTCAAAACTCTGAAAAAACAGGGTGTGTCGAAAATGCTTGCCTATCATGCATAAAAAAAAAATAAGACGATAAAAGTAAAACTTTTGTATTACAGGGAAACATTTTAATTATTCTTCATGTGTTTACCCCCACCACTCTACGTCACATAAAAAGGTTGTGGATCAGAATTTCAAAGCCCTCCCGTAAAAAGTTTCACTCAAAAATAATGAATAGTTCTTAATAGTTATTCATCATTCAATTACAGGTAATATCCGCGCGTAAAGGTGAATTCGAAACAGGGTTCGATCGAGGGGGGCAGACCAGAGAACACGCTATGCTGGCAAAAACAGCTGGAGTCAAGCATCTGGTCGCACTTGTTAACAAAATGGACGACCCCACAGTCAACTGGGAAGAAAGAAGGTAATAAACATGCATCATAAAACTGTAAATTACACAATAGAGTGTGATCTAAATGTGGTTGGGGTATGTATTGTTATTGACAAAGCAGTTTGCTTTTAAATGGAATTGCCAATGATTCTTATGAGGGAGCGTTCGTATCGCGGCTAAAGTTTTCTAAAACAAAATTAGGACAATGCAGGGTACTTCTTTGTCTCCCAATAGCATTTTTTTTATTCACGGTTTGCAAACGTTTGCCCACTATCTCAGCTTTCCTGTGTCATACTGTTCTGCTACCAACATGTAATGTTATGATTCAAGTTGTAACCAATATTCTTACCAAAAAATATTTTGTATATATAAAATAAACATAAATATTTATTATTGTTTAAGTATATTTTCATTAACTTTGATAATTGTACTTACACACCCATTTCACAAATTTATTAAATATCCTCTCCATCCATAGATTATCGAGACGAGATCGCTTTTAGCGATAAAACCGTCGAAAGGTGTAACAAACAGAAATTTAATTAAGAATTTTTTAATGACATACATAATAAAAAATAGAGAGGAGCAACAACAAATATATTACTACATTAGAAGTGCCCCGCGGCTTCGCCCGCGTTTGTCTAGTTAAAAAGTAGCCTCGCATAGGCTATTATTACATTCCAAATTTCATCCAAACATTTTTACACATTTACATACACACGGATTTTTAATATTAGTGTGGTATACATATACAAACTTCCAACAAAAAGTTGTTGGCCAGCAGAAGAGGAGCTCATGGCAGTAGAACATAGAACTTATAGACTAAAATAAACATCAATATGATGTTGTCATCTACTTACTTCTCTTCATCCAAATCTGTTCTTCATTTATTTACGGAGGTAGTACGTTTTGATTAAAACATACAACTGCACATTTACACAAAATTTAAAAACTATCACATCTTTAATTTAAAATTGGTATGACTTATGCAATGCACCCATATTCTCATCATGTTACTATCACTCAAACTCAATTCAATTTAGAAAATGTTTCTTTTGTAATTTATTTGGAATCTTGCCACAATGGTTACAATGTTGTTATAATAATTGATTTTTACATTACAGGTACAATGAGTGCCGAGACAAAATCCTGCCTTATCTTAAGAAGTTGGGTTTCAATCCAGCTAAAGACTTATCCTTCTTACCTGTATCGGGACAAACTGGACAGGGCTTATTGGAAAAAGTAAGTATCGTCTCGATTTTTTATTTCATACTACTTAAAGTAGTAAGCTCAAGAGTAGTAGAACCTCGGTCACAGACGTATGGTCGCAAGTCTATCAGTATTCTATCGTTTGCATTTTGGAGAGTGTGCACAGGAATTACATGAGTTAAATGCACTGTCAGACAAACTGTCAAACGTTGTTCATTTATGGTTGACATACCTCCAGTATGCTAGAAGCTTTATGCTTCTACGTTCATCATCTGTACAGTGAAGGAGTGGAACTCATTGCTTGCGTCATTGTTCCCCGAGGGGTATAATCTGGGAGTCTTCAAATCAAGAGTAAACAGGTATCTTCTAGGCAAGCATGTCATATCTTCGGCTGCATCATCACTTTCCATCATGCGAGATAGTGGTAAAATGCTAGAAATGTTTATCAAATGAAAGAGCTCTAAAGTACTACTCAATAATATAATTACAATGTAAAACATTTTATTATTTTATAATATAGGAACCTGTTTAGTACTAGTTAGTAGTCTGGTTTAAAGTTGAAAGTAGCATATGACCTACTTGTTTTTTTTTTGACGATGACTTGTGTCATGGGTGCCGAAATCATTTACATCACACACGCAATCACGATAAATATGTCCTATTCAAATTTAATCCCGTAATTCAAGTAATAAAAATATTACACTTTAGTGAATCTCTGTTGTATACAAAGTTTTTTGGAAACTTTGAGTAAAAATACAAACTTAACACATTACAGGTATCTGAAGAAATTTGTCCGTGGTACAGAGGGCCCTCGTTCATCCAATTGATCGATGAATTACCGTCCCTAAACAGAAAAATGGACGGACCTTTCATAATGCCCGTTGTGGACAAATACAAGGATATGGGAACAGTCGTCATGGGCAAGGTCGAAGCGGGGACCACACGCAAAACCAGCACGCTGCTTCTCATGCCTAATAGAGTAAGCAATTACTTTTATATCCTATCTATTCAAAAAACTACGTTTAATACGTCAATAAGTGAACGACATTATGTCTTTTCTCTATCGAGGCTTTTAAAGCGGACAGTAATGAGTTTCAATTTGTAACTTGTCTGAAACGTCGAGGTAAATTAAAATCGTTTTAAGCACGATTAAGTCCCTAGATATTACCTAAACAATTGGATTTCAAAGGTTACAAGTAAACTCTTCAAGTTTGGGCCTGTTTAGTTTGTTGATGAGTCTGTGTGACTGTCAGTACTTGAAACCATTGTTGTATGGTTCATGTACTAATAGAGAAATGGTCAAAAGAGTTATTGAGATTATAATTTTATGAATTTTAATGTAATTAGTTTAATTTATATTTAATTAAACTTGTTGTATGATCAAACCTTGGTTGAAATAAATGAATTAATAATAATAACTTCCATAATTATAATTTCTCTTATGCAGAGTTCTGTGACCGTGGATCAGCTATGGTCCGACGATATCGAGGTGACATCCATCGGTCCAGGCGAGAATGTGAAGGTCAAACTCAAAGGAATTGAAGAAGAGGATGTGTCTCCCGGCTTCGTATTATGCGACAGCCAAAACCCCATCACCACAGGAAGAGTAAGAATTAGATTAATTTCGTAAAGTTATAGAGTATCTCAAATTATTGGATCTAAACTTTCATGGAAAACAACATAGATTTTTTTCTTCCAGTCTGTATCAAGGATTTTCTTATTATCAATTGTTTAGTTGCATACATCACAAATGTCTAGGATCCTGTCAGATCGTCAAAAAGTTCAATATCTCGTAATTAGTTTATAATTATTCAAATGCCCGTCGGCTTAGTTTTGTGCGTGTTCGCCTTTTATGCAGCGGGTGCTATATATATCGGGTTTGATTCCCGAAAGAACCATAAGTTTTCTCCCCAATGAAAATTTGTTTTTCTGGTTCTGGTCATGATTGTGTGATGTTTCGGGCACCCGCGATACAAGTAATCAAACTTTGTGTAGGGCTGTGAGTGTGAGAGCATTTATTTATTTAATAGATCTTTTACTTGCCTGTCCATTTACTCTCGAACCCATGTAAATTAGATTTGCATTGAGTTTTAATGGCCAGCTATTTGCCTAATGCAAATACTCCTTGGAATGCTAGATTTGAGTTCAGAGTAATTTATATATATTAAGTGATAGTCCCTGGATGACCACTTTTCTCGGCTGAAAACACGTATAAAACGACGTTTTCTAAAAATGAAACCTAGCAAGATCGATTTATCACCCCCAAAATTCCTGCATACTAAATTTTATGAAAATTGTTGGAGCCGTTTCCGAGATTTAAATTATATATACAAGAATTGCTCATTTAAAGATTACTCTTATAAGAATATTCGTCAGGGTTACATTAGAGAGGTTGCAGTGTGGTAGTCAATATAAACTAAAAACATGTAAACTGGATTCTAATTCGAGATCAAAATTTATATAATTAATTATTCAAACTCTAATTAAATTACTACAAGTATAAAACGTATAGTAAAACTAACGGCCAATAATGTTAATGTAAAAATTTTGCGTTTAGTGATAAATAACAGGTCATTAGGGATTTACATAATAATAATAATTTAGCATTACCAACACAGTAAATAGTACCTTTTAAATTGCAATGAATAAGAGAATAGATTCGTGTATTTATTGTTAATCTTTAACGTCTGTCGGGAACGCTAGTAATGTATTAAAAACTAGAATATATTATATACTAGTGCCCATACTGTGCCCCGCGGCTTCGCCCGCGTTAATTAAGTTATAAAGTAGCCTATGTGATATTCCGAAACCTAAACTATGTAAATGCTAAATTTAATTAAAATCGGTTTATTCGTTACGGAGATACCTGGTAACAAACATTCACACAGACAAACTTTCGCATTTATAATATTAGTAGGACAGGATGCCCGTTGTCGTAGTTGGGTGCGTGTTTGCATTCTAACCAGCAGATATCGGGCTCGATTCCCAGTGGAAACACAAGTTTTCTCACCAATGGATATATGTGTTGGGTGTGATTGTGTGTGACAATAATATTTCCAGCAATCACAACACAAGTGGTTTTTAGTTTGAGCTTGTGATAGTGTTTATCACTTGCTGAAATTGCTAGTTAAATGCTTTGTTGATACTAATTTTATTTTTCTGTTCAGGTTTTCGATGCTCAAGTAGTTATTTTAGAACACAAATCTATAATTTGTGCGGGCTATTCGGCTGTTATGCACATACACTGTGCTGCTGAAGAAATCACTGTTAAGGTATGTATCCATTTCATATATTTATATATGTAGACTTGACACCGATCTTCTCCACTAGAGAAACGGGACTGGTGGACTTGGTCACCATTTCACTACCAGATATTATGCATGCCAAATCCAACTGACTGTCAAATCAAAGAAGACAGGAGCTACGTATGATCCCTCAGTATAATAAAGTGTAGATTCACTCCAATGATTGAAGCCATATTATAGCATCTGTTAATCTACTGGGCCCTAGTGGTGAATTGAGGCTCAATCTACCATTAACAAGCAGAGCAACAGTTGGAATGTTTTTAAGATATGTTTTCTTTTGATAAGTGATAATTAGAATTGATGACGCGGTCGAGTACCAGACATTCAACTGTTAGTAGTGTGTCTTCCGGAAAAAGACATTACTGTATTTTGGATTGAAGGGCATTGTTTCCAGTGAGATTACAAGGCATAAAGAAATTTAACTTATACAAAATATGGAACATTTTAAGTTAAAATGTTGGGTGGCGTTGAACTGAAATGGGCGAAGCGTATATAAAAATATTTATTTAATCCTCAGGCCCTTATCTGTTTGGTGGACAAGAAAACTGGCGATAAATCTAAGACGCGACCGCGCTTCGTGAAACAAGACCAAGTTGCCATCATGAGGATAGAATGTGCAGGAATCATTTGCTTAGAACCATTTAAAAATTTCCCCCAGATGGGCAGATTCACATTAAGAGACGAGAGTGAGTATTATTATTCATAAATTATATTTATTACAATACTGTATAAGACTTCAAATAATCATAATAAGTGTAACTGCGTGCTGACATAGTTGATTACATGTCTACCTACTATGCTGCAGAAGCCTGGTTGGATACCTGGCGTGAGCACATAATTTCAAAAATGGGAATTGGTGGTTCTGGTTGTTGTGTGTGCGTGTGTGTGTGTGGGGGGGGGGGGATGTGAATGTTTCCGGCACCCGTGACACGATTTTTCGAACTTAGTGTGTAATGTTGTTTTGAATTGTTTCCATCGGTCGAGATAGTGGAGACAAAGGTGTACTTATAAAAATAAGTGCTGGCTATGCCCATGTTAATCCCATCTTCCATGAATTATACTTTCTTCCTGTCTGACTCGAAAGGTAACAAACCCGTAGGAGACTAATAATGTTTGAATTAAAATTTTTTTTTTCTGTTTTCAGACAAAACCATCGCAATCGGAAAAGTCCTGAAAGTGATTGAGTAATTTGGCACTATGGTTGTAAATTAGCTAGGATAGACCTATAACATGATATCAACAAACCATATAAAAGGTTATCCTTAGAAATTTACTGCTTCATGATAATGTAATTTCCACTTATCACTATTATTTCAATTTATTTTTATCTAATAGAAAAGCTAGGCCTTATCTTTACACTGCGCCATAGCTAGGGCATATGGCCATTAACTTGCCTTAAATAATACATTACCTCCAATTTGCCGTTATTAAAATCGGCCTATAGATAACTCAAATATTTATCATAACAGTATCATTAGCCTCATACATTTAAATTGGTGTTGGTGACACTGACAAGATAATGGGAGTGATTTTAACTATATTAATAGGTTTGAAGAGAAATAATATTATGCTGAAGAAAAGTAAAGTTTTAATCGATAGTGACTTGCTGTGTCTATCTTGGCCGGTCCTAGCTACGGTGCTGAGTATATATATAATAAATATGTAAATTATAAAGTATCATTACAGGCTTAAGGCGTTTTGTATGTAGAAATCTACACGATACTCTTATCACATAGTTTAGTTATGCTAGAGATGATATTTTAATACTGAGTGGAAGTAATTGCCATATTTAGAAGTCATACTGAAAGCATTTTGTTAATTACGTTCATGACTTCCAAATCGGAGTGTCGGGTAGAATTCTAGTGAATGCGCTCAAATGTATTTTTTCACTCAAGAGACGTTGGTAATTCAGTTGCTTTTAAAATGGAGTGTGTTGGAAGTGACTCGTGTATATGTCATCGTGATCATCCAACACTTAATGTTAGTGAAGTGAAGTGGGAATGTGTTGTGTTTGTATATTAACAGAAGGAACGGCTTCGGAGCCATCTCGCTGGTGATCACATGTAACACATATTTATAGTATATATAATATTTTCACATATATTGATTATATTAGTGATATTTTACTGTTTCCTTATTTGAAAGCAAATTATGTTTTATTTGAATTTGTTTGCTCTAGCAGTACACTTATTTATGTAACTTCAGTGTTAACTGAGTGTTTTATTTTCTTAGGTCCATCTAGTTTCGGTCATATGATATGTTTTAATGTTAATTAAATATATAGTCTGCAATATTTTAACGAATTATGATAATACATAGTTTATAATTTATTGCTTCTGTGACCGTACACAAGCATAAACTCAAGCGACGAAGTTTTTCAATATAATGTTATTTTGTACTTTTGAAGTGTATCCTTTGAGACTCTTTCACGTGATACTCTGCACTCTAAAACACCAATTTCTGTTCAGATGTAGGAATAATTATAATAGATAGGGCATTTGAGAGTACTTATGGAAAGTTATGTGAAGTTTTTCACAACAAGAAAGTTGACTAACAGCAGCTTAGTTTTGGTATATTGTATATTATGAATTTATAAATTTTCAGTGCTTTTTGAAATATAATCGTTAATATAGTTTCGTATATTTATTATCAATTCTCGACAAGAAGCCGTTACTCGGTACAAAAGAACATACTTCTATTGGATTATTTTTAGCTATGGGTTGTTACATTCATGAAAGGTTAGGTTTAAATGCACTTTCTAATATTTAACTTTAGAATGAGGCTAACCATCTCAATACAGTTGTTTTATTTAGGTGTAGGAAGGAGTAGTTGCAATAGCGTGCACTTTTGTCATTTTGGGTGCCCCACACTGGACGCATTTGATTCGATAGAGGATCGGGGTTAGTGGAAATAAAATCCTTTCGATTTCCCTTTCATAGATAGGGGATTTTGAGTTTAGCCTGAATTTGCAGCTCTAAAGGTGATCTCGACGCTAAAAGGCTCAAAATTCATTAAGGTGTCATTTCACCTCCATTAAGGTGAAAATCACTTAATTTTACATTACTATCCTTGCTATCATTATGCGGATGCATCCATACTCCATACTAATATTATAAATCCCAAAGTTTTTTTTTATTTGTGATAAGCAAACATTTGACCACTTAACCCAAGGCTAGCAAGAGCTCTGCGTAGGAGGCAACTGCGCCCGCATCCTTGCACGCCGTTCGAGCCAGAAAGCCTGCCACCGAATTCGAATAACGAAGTTTCGGCTCGCATGATAAACTACCACGATAGTGTTCTGAATCCGTCTATAGCTCGCGATTTGACGGTTTTTCTTTCGTTGGTTTGACGACGTTACCATAAATATGCTAAGTTCAAATAACATAATGTAAAGGGGGCCACAAATATTTAATCGAGCATAGCGAAATCTCTAAGTTGAGCAGCACTTTGTCCGTCCGTCCGTCTGTCAGAGGCATTTAACGTCTAAACCATACTAACATATTTTTAATCGTCTTCACAAAAAAGTAGGATGTTCTCATTTCGACTGTTTTTCTACCGACTTTGTGTGTACCTCATAACTTCGTTCCACGTGAACCGATTTTTTAATTTTTTTTTGTTTGAAAGACGTTGCTTTCCAAATGGTCCCATTTAAATTTGATCAAGATCTGATCAATTAAATTAAAATTAAAACGGGAATTAGCGTGACTTACGCTTTGTCGATGTCTAAATGATGACAGATGATCACAAAAGAACACACAGAAGACAGAAGATCTGATCAGTATTTTGAGAAATATCATTAATAATGCGTGTTAAGTACATCTAGTCTGATCAAAGTTCCGAAGATAAAGCGGCGAAGTCGGTCTTTTTAAAGCTTTGCTTGCGTTTAATTATTACGTTATTTACCTCGATAACTTCTTTCTGGGTGAACTAATTTTTAAAATATTTATGATCAGTAGTCCATAATGCGTATTAATTAATTTAATCTGATCAAGGGTTCCGAAGATAAGGTGCAGCTAGTTTTTTTTAAGCTTTGCTTGCGTTTAAATTATATTCTATATTATTCATGGAAAATTACTTGAAAAATCTCTGTAATCGTTTTATCTGTGGGCTCAATATATATCGATATCGATTATTATCGTAGCAAGAGCTCGTCGCTTCAATATTGTAAAAAAATGGCATCTATGAAGTGTTGCGTTTTTTGTCTGGTTACCTGTGAATAAATATTGCACTTCATAGGCGTGCGTACCTATGTGAAAAGTAAAATGGTTGGAAAGAGTATAATCGATCGGCGTTTTTAGTATCAAGTCCAGTAAATTGAAGGACGAGCGCACAGGGGTAGAACCTCGAAGTAACTTGTGATGTATGAATTATACAAATACCAAAAGACTAAAAAACGACATTGATAGGTAAGGTCTGTTATCGTGAGTGGCGATTTACTGCAAATAGAGGTTGCAATTGATTGTTCCTGCTTCGACGTATGGCTAGTCTTGGCTTTTCCATATCAAACTTCTATGTTGAATGAATTCGAGAAAAGGTATGTATGGTAGGTATTGAAATACGGATTCCTATTTACCATGGTGGACAACAGACTAAAGTTGAACTATTATTACTGTATTATTAGTTGACTGTAAATAGGTATCTTCTAGGTAGGCATGTTACATCTTTGGCCGCATCTTCAATTTTTATCAGGTGACATTGTGGTAAAATGCTTGCCTATCCCTACTAATATTATAAATGCAAAAGTAACTCTGTCTGTCTGTGTGTTACGCTTTCACGCCTAAACCACTGAACCGATTTTGATGAAATTTGGTACAGATATAGACTAGAGCTTGAGAAAGGATATAGGGTACTTTTTATCCCGGAATTTCCGCGGGTCCAGGACTTACGCGGGTAAAACCGCGGGACGCAGCTAGTATAGCATAAAAAAAACTACGGTTAAACCAAACTACTATTTCCCTGAGAGTGTGTTAATCCTATCGGTTGCATAACTCCATAGAAAGCTACTAGTAACAGTTTATTCTCGTATTGTAATTATTATACAATCGAGTCTGCGGCGGCGCGGCGCCCAAAAAGTCGTAAGCGTTACTGCATATAATTGCACAGGTTCTATTTTACAAACTAAAAAGTGCGTCGCGGATAGTCTGTCGGCTGCGTTGCAACTAAGAATTGGATGTACTGTTTTCCCTTCGTTTTTGTCTCTTCCAGCGTCAGTAAGCTAACCACAACGCGACCGCTTCGTTCAACTACATGTTTTCTACCGACTAAATTCGTCCCCAAATGCTCGCGCGCGTTAGTACGCTCTTCCTGGACGCAACGGTAGAGTGTAATACGCGCGGATCTCGCGGCGAATACGCCCTTTCTGGACAAGCTCTTAGGGCCTGTATCACAATGTGATAGGCGCCATCTATCAAATAAGTTCAAAAATGGAATCAGGTTCTTCACAAATGTACTAAACAATTTCCAGGCCACAACAAACCTCTAATCGCGAGCGACGTCAGATAGGAACAAGCATAGAAAAGAATAATACTCTACCCGAGTGAACAAGGTTCTATAATAACTAGTCGTTCGTGTCGAACTGTTTAAAAAGTTTTGAGGTTACTTGCTTATAACTTTTTTTCTATTTAATAATTGTTTGATTTCTGTATTTGTTGTTCAAGTACAGGATATAACGGGTATAATACGTAAGTCTTAGCGTTCAGTGTGAAGCCGTTTTTGAGATAGAGCCCGAGACAAAATAGGTCTGAAAACAGTGACTTTGGTGGCCTACCAAATCGTTATTTTCTAACATAGTTTTTTTTTAACCCGGTTTCATAATCTACTGTCAAGCCCTTTTCAACGTGTGGGGTATCAAGGGGTATAATAGATAAAAAAATATTTTGGTCACCACTACATATATGGGAGCCCCCTTAATATTTTCATTTCTATAATTTTAAATGTCATTTCTGGCTTTAGTCCGTAGTTTTACATATATACTACCTATGAGAATTTGAAGTCATTCGCTTATATGGTTTAGACTAGATGCCTCTTACAGACAGACAGACGGACGGACAAAGTGCTGAACGACCCAAGTCAACTTAGAGATCTCGCTTCGCTCGATCAATTGTATATAAATCAATTGACGTTATTCGTTAGTCTCACAAAAACTCGAGAACGGCTCGATAGATAGTGCTGATTCTTTTTTTGTTGTGTTCATAATAATAGTCAGGGCATTTGTTTTTTTAATCCACCGTAAATTGCACACGGGCGAAGCGAAGGGGCGTATCGTTAGTAATAATAATATAAGTATATATTTTATTTTTAACGGACTTCCCCTACAAACCTTTTGCGTCTGAACTTTGTTCCTAGCGCCGCTATATCGTAATCTTTCAGACAATTTCGATAAATCATACAAAATGTATGTGACCAACTGGAGGTATCCACCTTTTTCGAACAACAGGGAGCTAAATCCAAGCGCAGCGACTAGAGGCAATCTATTACGAAACCAATTCAAATACTCAAATAAAGTATGTATTAAATGGTCTTACTGTATAAAAAATTCAACCGGAAATAGTTGCTATATCATCAAGTGAGTCCCTGTATTGTACGAGCAATAATGCACGGCCTGATAATGTACGGCCAATAATTCAACTAGTATTCCGTGATATGACTTCAAATTATCAGGTAGCCGTAATATGGGCCGTACATTATTGGATGTGAAATAACAACGGACCGATTTTGTACAGCCGATAACACGCAGCTCACTCCCCCTACGGAAATATGACGAATTATATTTTGTTTTTTGTTCATTTTCTAATAACTTTGATTTGTCGCAGTTCGAACCTAACCTAGACTTGCAGCCACTTTTATATAGACCACAGAGAAGCAAAATATGTTTTTAATGTTCTTAGGTTAGAACTTTTTAATAGTCTGTGCCAACTCTTCCTAGCGACTCGCCTAAACACACGAGGCATCGCATAGAGAGTATATGATTGTCTATGGTTGGCTTTCAATTATTGGCTGTGCAATACTGGCCGTACAATATCGACACTGAGTGAATTTACGCAGCTTGTATTGCACACCCTGATATTTCAAATCCATGTAGGTACTTAAATTATCAGGGTGTGCATTATTGGCTGTATAAAATCGGGCCGTGAAATATCGGGTCGTACATTATCGTCTCACTCATCCAGCATCCTGTCACGATAATCGTTTGCTGCTGTGATATAATTTGACATATCTTTAGGATGGATGTACCGGTCCCAAACCAGGTACCTGTGGTTGACCACTCTCCTAATCAATTGAATAAATTAAGAAATAGCGGGTATTTTTGGAGAATACAATCGTTTCTTTATGTTGCCTAGACTGTTACCAACCCTCCGAAAATATTTTTTGCGACAGTGAACGAAAAATATCGCTACCTTGCTATTTTTGTCAGACCACTGTCTCGTTCACTTGCCTTTCGGCCGCCATCACAGTTAGAAGTGCACGCCGACATGGTAAGTTAAGTCTTTTAAAATCACCTATTATTTCCTAATTACTGTCATCAAGTTGTATTATTTAAAAAGAAATAAGTTTATTTAAGTGCCATGAGCTATTATTTTTAATAAATTTTGACAGAATCAAGTTTATTTCTAGGTGGTTAACTATGGGAACACACCTTGTACTGGGTTCCTATTGTTGACCAACTGGTTTCCTATTGGTTTTCTGTGATGTTATCTTTTTTTTCTTTTTTTTTCATAGCAATGCTTTTGTTTGGCAATTTAGAGCTTTAATCCTATCATCAAAATCGTTTTATGCAGTGTGACCCAATAATTGACCACTGGTTTACTATTGATACACAGTATTAAAAAAGTGTTCCAATGGATGACCAGATTAGAGTTTTAACTTTGTTTCTCGTTGTTTTAGATTGAAGATCAAAAATATATTTTTCAAATATACAGAGGAAGATCTGCTGAAGTGTCTCGACGAAATTAGTAAAGGCGAAATTAGTAAATTAAAAAACCTACAAGTCTTGAAGATATCTTATGTCATTGTGAAGTATGAGGGTATATGAATACTTCCCTGGGCAAATCAAAAATATTGATGGATGTAACTCTGAAGTCTACTACCAACTACTTTCAAATGGCCTGAAAAAGAAGATACCATATGGTATAACCCTGACAGCATCGTTGAAGTTATAAAAGCACCTGTTGCTATAAATACTAGAGGTTCCTACAAGGTTGAAGAGATGGCCAAATTTTTGCAATTGATATAAGATGAGATTCTATTGTTATAACCAATTGTTACATTTTTTTAGAGAATTTTTATTAGTTTTAGGGTTTCGAGATAAGATTTTGTAAAATTTGCCTTCTTCAATATCATGACACTGATTAATTTTATTCTAAGGTACATACTTGACTGTGATAGGTGATACTGATAATTTAAGTGCAAAGTTATGTTTCTATTGTAGTTGGATCAATAAGTGTTTCTAGTTTGTATTCTCATTACTAGGTTGTATAATTATTACTTCTCATACTACCTACCTTTGACGTTTTATTTTCAGTTAGCAACCTTCTTTTCATTAGTTTTCAGCGGTCAACTATTGGTGAAAAAAAGTGGTAATTTATTGGAGCGCTCTGGTCAAACTTGGGTACATTCCTGTTTTTGGTTTTGTTCAAGAAATATTTAAAAAACTTGAATATTTGGATTCAAATAATGTATCAATATTGAAGCGTTAGTAAACAATAAACAACTTTGTAGATACATTTCTACGTTAAAACTACATAATACCAGTTCAGAGCATTTCAAAGTCAAAATTTGTCCTTAACTGGTTTGGGATTGGTACACCCATCCTATATATATATAATTCTACTGTATGTCACTGAACTCCTAAACGGCTGGACCGATTTAATGAATATTTTTATATGCGTTTGGATGGCGCCCTTGATGGTTTAGATTCACAAATCATCCCGGCCGATGGCACTGCAGGGGTAGCGGAAATTGCACACGGGCGAATCACTGGTATATATGGGTTTGACCATCCAATTATGAAATAAACGTATGCTTTTTATGCATCTTTCACCAAGTACGATAAGATTTTTCATTTTATGTTTTTAGATTCAGCGCATTCCAGCGCAGTTCAAATCGGTGTAGAGTACCTAGTGTCTCTACGACATCTCATCAAGGCCTCATCTTAATTATGAGTCTCACAATAGTATCCTAGTCTAGTTCGTGTCCTAGTTCCTTAAGTTTTCTGTGGCGCCAGAGTGACGTGACGAATTAAGTAATTTACCGACTTCAAAAAAGGAGAAGGTACCATTTTCGATTGTATGTTTTGTTTATGTATGTTCACCGATTTCTCCCCCATTAGTATACCGATTCTCACAATTATTTTTGTTTGGTTAGATTATACTTACATGTCCCCCAGGTCCCATATACATTTAATCGAAGGATCAGCCAAAACCAAAATATAAGCGGTGAAGCCGGATTTTTTAAGCTTTGCTTACGTTTAAATTATTCACATTGAGGATTATAATTATATACACTAGCTGACGGCGGCGTCGCGTCGCCCGGGTAAACAAAAGCATACATAAAAACGCTTTCACACTCACTAAAAGTACTATGACGTGTCGTGGAGCCGTAAATATTAACATTCACGTCATACCCAATTCCAGGACACAAACTTCCCATGAAGTTTGTGGGTATGAACGTGAAAAGAAAGCTTGTGTTCCCACTGAGATTCGAACCCGCTGCTTAGAAGGCGAACGCGCACCCATCTACGCCAGCGAGCAGTTTAAAGTTCAAATTAGACCCGCCCGGCGGCGTTCGGCCGGGTAGAAAATAATAAAAAAAATACCCAAAACGCTTTAACATTCACAGCCCCCACACTAAGTTCAATAACATATATCGTAGGGCCGTAAACATCCAAGATTCACACAACATTCACAACATACTTCAAAACCAGAAACACAAATTTCCCGTGAGGACAAAACTTGTGTTCCCACAAGGAAGCAAACCCGGTGCTTTAAAGGCAAACGCCCACCTAATCACGCCAGCGGTGAGTCCAAAGTCCAAGTTATAACCGACAAAGTCGAAACTATATCCTCCTTGTGTAAATTGGTTCAATACGTAGAAGTATGCCGGATTATGCAGTAACTGCAAAGTAGAAACAGAGGTAACTGTTACTCAACGTTTTCATGAGTGTATCCCATCTGGCCCGGTGACTTAGCCCGGCGCCGGGCCACATAGGAAAAAATGTTTTAACTGGACCCTATTATTCAAACTTTATGCAGTAAAGGGCAAATTCTTCAGTATCTACGCGAACTACATAAGACGATGAAATAGTTGTCGCGGACTTAGTTGTAAAACTCATTAAGGCCAACATTTTTGCCATACATTGTATTCACCTGTTTAACTGTTTAGGCAGCAAATGCCGATAAAGCGGCCGGATAGCAAATTCACACTTGTCTTACGAATATTATTCTTTAAACTGATAACTAACTTTTATCGCAACAAAAAATAGCCTATGACACTCGTGATTAGTGTAGCTATCTATTAATGAAAGAATTTTCAGAATCGGATCAGTAGTTTGAGAGATTACTTTTTACATATAAACAAACAAACTTTACCTCTCTTTAATATTATTAGTATAGATGGAGAATATACACTAGATACCATATTAAAATGGCAGCATGAAGTAACATGTTTCAAACATGGTCTCAAATAATTTATTGCACTCAAACTTTTTCAAGATTTATAATAAATGCGAGAAGCCAAGATAAAAAAGTAGGTACAATACTTCATTCAAGGAATAATAATTGATAGCTGTTAGGATGACCAACCTTGCTTGCTTACCTCATGACACACAAACTTTCGGTTTTATTTAATTATCATTATAGATGAAAATAAAACATTTAAATAGATTATTCTATAATTATATCAGGCAAAATGTTATGTGCAATACTTATATGACAGCAATAATTTAAATAGCCATAGGTATGAAAAATGACAAAAAATATATGAAAACCTGATAAAAATATATAACAAGAAAAACATTTTAAATTATTCTATGCGACACTAGCAGTATTTACAATTTGTCTAATTCCATTACTGGAATGTAAAATAAATTTGCAATTTACAAAACTTAAACCTAAGCTATTATAATTTTTCTTTTGTATGCAATTATAAAATATTTTAGTACATTATGTACAGTTTTAAAACAATTGAAATCTCATCATTATCATCTTAAACTAGCTTAACAATTTTGTTCATTGCTAGATAATACATTATAACCTCCTTAGTGATCTGATTCTTCTAAGCCATTGAACATTCATTATCAGTCTCAATATCTTAATTATTAAGTAGCTAAAATTTGGCAAATAAAGTATGCAGTTCAATCTTGTACCTTCAAATCATTTTTTGTAATGTTTTGATTCATCTGGTCATTTTCATATTCCACAAAGTCATCAAAAAGACTGGGCCAAGCTTCAGTGTCATCATAGCTACTGAGATCATCACCTACATACTCGCAAAAATTTAAAAACATATACCATGTGTCTTTAGGAATGCCCCTGATGTGGGGATTCCTTTCAAGGTAAACAAGCCACCTGTCCAAAATAGTAGGCTCATTACTAGTGAACACTAAACGCCACAATAGAATGGCTATGTCAGTTGGCAGAATTCTTTGCCCAGTGCTAACATCGAGACCAAATTTAAAAGTAAATCTGTATAAATCTTTGAATTGCTCCGTGTCTCTATTTAAATCGCCAATTATTTCATTGAGCTTCTGTTGTATACCTTTTATTGAATCTGTTTTCATATTTTTTAACCCTTGTACAAATTCCACTTTTGTAAATCTACACATTTGACTAGCATTTAATTTCCATGCAAGAACTAATACTTTAAAATCGTCAGGATTTAATTGCAGATCATTACATAAGTTCTCAATGCCTTCTGCAAATATGGCATCGTCTAAAGAATCTTTGTACTGATCAAACAATTGATTTATTTTTGTTTCAGAAATACGGGGTTCGCTTGAACCCAAAGAAGACATTGTAAGTGGAATAGATGGCAACTTTTGGTAAAATGGTACTTTCTCCGTGATCAAACTTGACCGTGGTGCATTAACTTCTCCTGTACACTGTACTACCAACGTAGACAGTGAATTTGCATTCTGTAGAGTACTGCTATTTTTTACATTATTTACATTGTTTTCATTATTGTGCAGTAAGGGTTCTTCTTGTGGATAAGCTGCTGCTGTGACTGCAGATTCTGTCATATCTGAAAATATTATTATTTTATTATAATGTGAAATGTAAAACAAGTGTAGTACTGGTACTGCTTTGGTCTAGACCAGTGCTATTTAATAAATATGCACTTACCATCTTTGGCTGATTTGGGAGATGGTGTAATATCAGCATTATCTTGGTTCTTGAAACAACTCATGCAATGGCCCATTGGATAAAATCACGGATATTCGATATCGTAAAATCCGTATCCAATAATTTGCCAAACTCGATTAGTTTTGCGTCATGAATACTATAAAACATAATGGTTAGAAACACTCTGAGGGTAAATCTCCGAGGGGCCCCTAGAATATAGCCTGTAATAAAAAGAAATATAAAAATCTTTCGTATACACACGACATTCATACATTTCTTCATTGGTCATGATCTTGCTTACACTCACATCAATTTAAGTAAATACTGTCAGGAACAAACCAAACAAAATTGTAACAGGTATATATATTTTTGCATATCAGATATACACATTAAAATGTCATCATATTCTACAATTTAGGATTTGATAAAAAAAAAAACATTTCTTTGTGAACTGCTGTTTTAATGGATGGTAGTCTTTTTGACAATTGTGACATTTGCCCGAGTTTGTTGACATAATTTGAGTATTTTTAATTACAGGCATTGCCTTTTCTAAATTTACAATACCATGAGCACTGTCCAATTATGATTTTTTTTTCAAATCAATGCGAAAAAATGGCATTCCGTGACTAGTTCATGAGCAAATAGCAATTGTGGCATTGATGGCGTTTGATCTAAGCGGAATGATAATGCGGATGTCGCGTGAGCTATCCAAAAGAAAAAATATTTTAATGCTAGACACCCGTCGATCCACTTCGCACCAGAGTTGACCAGAGGCGGTCACTGCGGTCGTGGCGTGTGCACAGAAATCTGCAACAAATTCCTTGTCAAGTCAAAGCCCGACAAGGAATTTGTTGCAGATTTCTGTGGGCTTACGATGGTTTTTGATCAGAAACTTCGGGCTCGAACGGAGTACAACATAAACGTTATCTGTGTCTACTATGTATGGTTGAATGAAACGTAATCCGAAACTTCTTATTTCAGTGCATTGCATTGTGGACATTGTGGTAGACCTCATCATCACTTTCCATCAGATGAGATAATATGAAAATTAAAACTATCGTGAGTATTACACATAATTGATGTTGTGTACGGCTTGAAACACGTCTAAATTTCGACTTACTTTGTAGTCGACTAGTTTCGGACAAATTTGTTGTCCTTCATCAGGATGAGTCAGACGCGCGATACGCAGAGGCGAGCTCGAAATTTAGACGTGTTTCAATCCGTACACAACATCAATTAGATGAGATAGTGTTCAAATGTTTGCCTATTCCATATAAAAAACCTCCCGGGTATGTAAATTTTTAACGTCTTGTCATTTGTCATATTTGTGTAGTTGTCATACGGAGTGATTACATAATTATACATTATCTTTGGTTGTCACTTAATAGCTTGTTGTTCAAGTTTGTATTCAATTTAAATTTGAAATAACGTTTTCTGGTTTACGAATTGTAAAACAAATACACAACTTACTTTATAAAAATGAGTGTTATTGACGATAACTGGGAGTATTTTATTGATCTTATCGATTTTGAAAAGAATTCTTACATTGAATTCGATTCTAAACTTAACAGCTTTCAAAGTAATCTTTGCAATCACCTCGAAAATGGCTTTAGAACACAGAAATGTATTATCAGCGGCACAGGAATTGAGAATCAAGACGATGAGCTGAAATTATTAGCTCAAAAAAATAAAGATCTTCGTCAACAAATAGACAAAAAACTAGAAGAAATTTCAGCACAGCAGACCCAATACGCAAATTTCAGAAGAGGTGAGTAAACAAATGTAATATGCAAGTACCTTTTTAAAATAATCTTGTGAGATAGTGGTGAACCACTTGCTTATCGAGCATAAAAAAAGGTAGAGGCTTTGTGAGTTGAGGAGGAGCTGGGAGTAATTTTCAATAACTGAATCAATAAAAAAATTTCATATAATTTACAAACAAAAATCGATTGAGAAAAGCAACCTCTAGATGAGAACAGCTTAGCTCCTGCTTTACAGTTCGTCAATAAATATGAAACAATTATCTAAACCTTTACATGTCTAAATTTGAAAAAAAAAACTGTTTTACAGATCAAAACCTTCTCAAACAAGAAATCAAAGAAACACATGAAGCATTCCTGATGGCAAAGAAATACTACAAAAGATTTTTAAAAATGTATTTCACTATTGAATCCAGACTTGGCGATAAGCAGACAATTTTTGTGCAATTCTTTACTGAAGCTAAAAAGGATTCTGAAAACTATTCTGTCCGTTTGCAAAGGGATACTAAAACTGGGCATTATCAATGTAAGCATAAACTTATCTGATGACCATTAATAACATCACTTTAATATTAGAACTGTAAAAGTTATCCAGTGTGTGTGTAGGTATGTTTGTTACTTTTTCACCCTGAAACAGCACAATAGATTTGAAATTTGGACTTTTTATATGCTGAATTCATTCATAGGCTACCTTTTACTCGTAAAAAGAAATTTGATGTGAGTAATAGCCTCCAAAAGCTTGGCATTCTTACCAAGGTGCGACAGTACTTCACCTCAAGGCAGATGCTCAACTTTAAGCACAAGTCTGTTCATGTATGGAGTACTGTCCTCATATTTGGGATGTCTCGGCAAAGTGTCAACTTGAGGCACTTGACACTATCAAGTATAGAGCCAAGAGACTTAATGTTTACAATATTTTGTAAAGAAAAAAGTATATATTTCCAATAAAGCATTACTTACATAGGAATCAATAGACATGTACACTCAAGGCGTTGGGTCTGGTGAGTCTTGTCTTTGGGCAACGCCTGTACCTTGGGTGCCCTGTTCACTATGTTATTAAAAGGACTATGTTGAGAGGCACCAATTTAGTAGGACTATCGCCAGAAACGTCAGTGATCTCTAGGTGTCCACAAACAATGCCCGAGTTTGTCAAGAACTAGAAATCAATAGCTTTTACAAGTCTCTCTGTTTCTTCATATGTTTTCTGTTATAGCCACTTTTTAAGTTAGAATCTTGCACATATGTTCCGTCTCTAAAGTCGATTGATTTACGGATTCCGTTGTAAGTGTAAATGTGTGAATATTTTGGAAGTCGGCAAGCGAAAGTAGTCCTTACTTTAGTTAGTCGTTGCCTTGGAGGTCGCTGACTTCTTGATGTCTTTTGGATTTCGTGTTGAAGTGCAAATCTTCTTTTTGTGGCATATAGTGGTATTGAGTCTTAGTTTCTATCTAAATACAGAAGATTTAAGAAATGTTTAAATTAATTTGAATTGTGTTTTTAGTGCTCAACACAACACCCAAGCTGTCAACAACAAAGGAGCTACAAAGAAGGTTACAGGAAACTAATGATGTACCGGGAGCTCTCTGTTCTATAAGACAAGCCTTTATTGACAAGAGACCAATATTGAATAAGAATAATGCATCATAATAATTGTAAATATTTTAAACTAAGCAACAAAGCCAGATTTTAAAATTTATGTACCTACAAAGTTTTTTAACGAATTTGCACATAGAATTAACACATTCAATGTCACCTGATTTTCTGAAATGTCAGCGGTGCTATTTTGTCAGCTATTTAACTCTGCCATGACGATATGCCATTGGTACACATTTGCATGTTGAAGGAGTACAGCAGAATAGATAGTATTATTATTATTTTTTGCTAGATAAGCAAGCATTTGACCACTATCTCTGCTAATAATGAACACAAAAAGTAGGTGGTACACTGTACTGTAATTCCTCATGCATTTAGTATCAAACAGAAAAAAAAATTATTGCTTGAGGCAGGGATTGAACCCACGGCCATAGGTCATGCCCTATTTCAATAAAAATCAATTGATTTAGCCAACTTAGTATTTAGACAACTTATTCTCATTGCTCGATGGCGCAGGAGGGTCTTGTCTTGTCAATTAAAATTTTGCCCAACAAATTTGTTCTTGTCACTGAAGCTGTTGATGTCGTTAAGAATTCCTGTGATACTACTAGGCACTATTTCTTAATCTCCATTGTATTTCCAATCCTAATCTTGTCTTGTAACTACAACTCATTTTAACACTGGATAACATTGGACACTGCTGCACTTAAATCGAAATTTGGGCCTCAAGACAGTATTGGATATTACTGGTACTATATTAGTTCTGTGGTAATAGGGCAAAATGAAACTAAAACTTTATAAAATATATTTAATAATAAACTTTATAAAATACATAACATACAAAATAGGTATGTCAAGTTTTCAACAAAAATAAATATCAATTCCATCTTAAGGGCTGTGTTTACAATTAACTGACATCCCTAGCATACAAAATACAATGTCAATTTGAGATTTTTTTTAAAACAAGTTTCATAAAATAGAGGCGACGAATAACCAATTTACTTTGGAGTAATAATAACTTCTAAGACTCTTCTGCAGTAATTAGCTTCTATTCTTTCTCTATGGCATACTCATTAAGTATTGTAAGAGTGGGTTAGATTTGATAGCTAAAAATCTAGACATTCAAAGATTTTTCTTATTATGTGCACTAACAATCGATTTAGTTATAGAAATATCGTATTTTGTAAATAGCACAGAACTATCTCGTAAATGGAATCTTTGAAGACGAATACCTAAATGGTGTACAAAAAGATATAGCTAATACTAGAATTAAACAATAAATATGGCTCAATTCTTTACTTTAGTCTTTCAACACCAGATCTTTAACTGGATCAACCAAAAATTAACTAAAATACTGTTTGTTGTTATATAAATAAAAAATATCACTTATAAATTATACAATTTAAAAAAATATATTGAATCTTTTGTTACCAAGATTTCGAAATGTGACGACGAGAGGTTTGTGCTTAATATTAAAATAAATAAATTACGAGACGAGTAAGTAAATTCAACAAATTGGTATTCATGAAAGAGTGGAGTTTATCTATTTTTATCAAGCCATCATTAGTGAATGTTTCTTTTTATATAATAGATTTCTATGGAAAAAGTATGATCATATTTTTTTTTACTATATAAATGCAAAACTGCAATATCGTTGAACTACGATACAGATACATTAAATTTAACTTGGTCCATTGCATAATATATTTCAAACATCAACTATGTGATTTCAGTAAATTAACATGAATCCGTAAACCATATTTTGAGCCCATGATACACACATATATATCTTTAGCTGGCAAAAGCATGGTAATTACAGGTAAGTCTCAGCTTACCAGTATGTGTAACGTATACATACTTAGCATGCCAAGATAGATTGTAAGCTGTTTGTTTTTATAATTTGTCCAGCATGAATTATTAAAGAGATTAATATTCACTAACCTCAATATCTATATTTGTGATCCATACTCAAAATCAGTGGTTTTGGATGAACAACTTAGATTTATGTGTGATTAGACCATGACATTATATTGTGTATAAATATATAATGTTTCATGATAGTAAATATTTAAATCTTTGTTCCCGATGCATAATAAAAAAATTTGGAAATAACATCTCAAAATGCTAAGACAATAATCTACATACGTAACTTATTTTATAAAATACAATTGATAAGTAGACGAACTTATTTTTTGTATATAAATATCCAAAAATAAATTAACACAATAACAAGTACTAACATACTATAGGTACTGTCGTAGGTGGAGCTGCCACACAAGTATGAAATCACTAACAATGGAATATATTTTAAGATTATTTAGTGTTCATAAAACATTTGTCATTTCATTATAACATTTATCATTCATTAAACTACAACATTAATAATAAGTTAATTTAAAAATTTGTTAAGGAATGCTAACTCTTAGAAATGTAACTGTAAATTGGATTTTGTGCAGAAAACATGCATGGTGTGTTCGATTATATTATAGATGAAGGCACTTATTAAATATACATGTAATACTGTTATATCAAAACTGGAATTTAATTAGAATATTATACAATACATATAAATGAAGCATTTCAGTTTTTTATCACCTCTCCTAATATCTTACTTATTTGATGTAAACAAAACTTTTATGTTGTTGTTTTGCTACTTTATTCTATCGACATAAAAATGTTGTAAAACATTTTATATTCGTACAGATTTATTTAAATTATATTTATTTGAAAAATATATTATTAGAAGTGAATTGAAAATTTGTGCTCACTTAATTTATTAAAAAAATATGTTCTCTATATTTTTTGTAATTGTGAAGAAGTTATAAATGCATGTTAGTTGAATATTTGATAATAATACAACAAAATGTTAACTTATAACATTTGTTTGTGAAACAAAAATAAATCGACTTCTACTCTTCTTGTTATCTCTGTGAACCATGTCCATCATAATAACATTATTGCTCACATAATATTCGAAATACCGATGCATATCGATTAACGACCCCTTAAAATAATTAGAATCGAATAATTTAGAACACTTTTAATTTTCCATTGGACTCCCGTTTTTCTTGGCTCACAGACAGGGGTTCCAAGGTAATAGAAGACTTTTTTGGAAGATCTGAATTGGAAGGTGTCGCGGCAGTCTGTTTCGGCGAGGGAATCAGCAGAGCTCCCAGTGCTATGAAGTGTAGCGAATAGTAAAACTTCGATTCTAAACTTAACAGCTTTCAAAGTAATCTTTGCAATCACCTCGAAAATGGCTTTAGAACACAGAAATGTATTATCAGCGGCACAGGAATTGAGAATCAAGACGATGAGCTGAAATTATTAGCTCAAAAAAATAAAGATCTTCGTCAACAAATAGACAAAAAACTAGAAGAAATTTCAGCACAGCAGACCCAATACGCAAATTTCAGAAGAGGTGAGTAAACAAATGTAATATGCAAGTACCTTTTTAAAATAATCTTGTGAGATAGTGGTGAACCACTTGCTTATCGAGCATAAAAAAAGGTAGAGGCTTTGTGAGTTGAGGAGGAGCTGGGAGTAATTTTCAATAACTGAATCAATAAAAAAATTTCATATAATTTACAAACAAAAATCGATTGAGAAAAGCAACCTCTAGATGAGAACAGCTTAGCTCCTGCTTTACAGTTCGTCAATAAATATGAAACAATTATCTAAACCTTTACATGTCTAAATTTGAAAAAAAAAACTGTTTTACAGATCAAAACCTTCTCAAACAAGAAATCAAAGAAACACATGAAGCATTCCTGATGGCAAAGAAATACTACAAAAGATTTTTAAAAATGTATTTCACTATTGAATCCAGACTTGGCGATAAGCAGACAATTTTTGTGCAATTCTTTACTGAAGCTAAAAAGGATTCTGAAAACTATTCTGTCCGTTTGCAAAGGGATACTAAAACTGGGCATTATCAATGTAAGCATAAACTTATCTGATGACCATTAATAACATCACTTTAATATTAGAACTGTAAAAGTTATCCAGTGTGTGTGTAGGTATGTTTGTTACTTTTTCACCCTGAAACAGCACAATAGATTTGAAATTTGGACTTTTTATATGCTGAATTCATTCATAGGCTACCTTTTACTCGTAAAAAGAAATTTGATGTGAGTAATAGCCTCCAAAAGCTTGGCATTCTTACCAAGGTGCGACAGTACTTCACCTCAAGGCAGATGCTCAACTTTAAGCACAAGTCTGTTCATGTATGGAGTACTGTCCTCATATTTGGGATGTCTCGGCAAAGTGTCAACTTGAGGCACTTGACACTATCAAGTATAGAGCCAAGAGACTTAATGTTTACAATATTTTGTAAAGAAAAAAGTATATATTTCCAATAAAGCATTACTTACATAGGAATCAATAGACATGTACACTCAAGGCGTTGGGTCTGGTGAGTCTTGTCTTTGGGCAACGCCTGTACCTTGGGTGCCCTGTTCACTATGTTATTAAAAGGACTATGTTGAGAGGCACCAATTTAGTAGGACTATCGCCAGAAACGTCAGTGATCTCTAGGTGTCCACAAACAATGCCCGAGTTTGTCAAGAACTAGAAATCAATAGCTTTTACAAGTCTCTCTGTTTCTTCATATGTTTTCTGTTATAGCCACTTTTTAAGTTAGAATCTTGCACATATGTTCCGTCTCTAAAGTCGATTGATTTACGGATTCCGTTGTAAGTGTAAATGTGTGAATATTTTGGAAGTCGGCAAGCGAAAGTAGTCCTTACTTTAGTTAGTCGTTGCCTTGGAGGTCGCTGACTTCTTGATGTCTTTTGGATTTCGTGTTGAAGTGCAAATCTTCTTTTTGTGGCATATAGTGGTATTGAGTCTTAGTTTCTATCTAAATACAGAAGATTTAAGAAATGTTTAAATTAATTTGAATTGTGTTTTTAGTGCTCAACACAACACCCAAGCTGTCAACAACAAAGGAGCTACAAAGAAGGTTACAGGAAACTAATGATGTACCGGGAGCTCTCTGTTCTATAAGACAAGCCTTTATTGACAAGAGACCAATATTGAATAAGAATAATGCATCATAATAATTGTAAATATTTTAAACTAAGCAACAAAGCCAGATTTTAAAATTTATGTACCTACAAAGTTTTTTAACGAATTTGCACATAGAATTAACACATTCAATGTCACCTGATTTTCTGAAATGTCAGCGTTGCCATTTTGTCAGCTATTTAACTCTGCCATGACGATATGCCATTGGTACACATTTGCATGTTGAAGGAGTACAGCAGAATAGATAGTATTATTATTATTTTTTGCTAGATAAGCAAGCATTTGACCACTATCTCTGCTAATAATGAACACAAAAAGTAGGTGGTACACTGTACTGTAATTCCTCATGCATTTAGTATCAAACAGAAAAAAAAATTATTGCTTGAGGCAGGGATTGAACCCACGGCCATAGGTCATGCCCTATTTCAATAAAAATCAATTGATTTAGCCAACTTAGTATTTAGACAACTTATTCTCATTGCTCGATGGCGCAGGAGGGTCTTGTCTTGTCAATTAAAATTTTGCCCAACAAATTTGTTCTTGTCACTGAAGCTGTTGATGTCGTTAAGAATTCCTGTGATACTACTAGGCACTATTTCTTAATCTCCATTGTATTTCCAATCCTAATCTTGTCTTGTAACTACAACTCATTTTAACACTGGATAACATTGGACACTGCTGCACTTAAATCGAAATTTGGGCCTCAAGACAGTATTGGATATTACTGGTACTATATTAGTTCTGTGGTAATAGGGCAAAATGAAACTAAAACTTTATAAAATATATTTAATAATAAACTTTATAAAATACATAACATACAAAATAGGTATGTCAAGTTTTCAACAAAAATAAATATCAATTCCATCTTAAGGGCTGTGTTTACAATTAACTGACATCCCTAGCATACAAAATACAATGTCAATTTGAGATTTTTTTTAAAACAAGTTTCATAAAATAGAGGCGACGAATAACCAATTTACTTTGGAGTAATAATAACTTCTAAGACTCTTCTGCAGTAATTAGCTTCTATTCTTTCTCTATGGCATACTCATTAAGTATTGTAAGAGTGGGTTAGATTTGATAGCTAAAAATCTAGACATTCAAAGATTTTTCTTATTATGTGCACTAACAATCGATTTAGTTATAGAAATATCGTATTTTGTAAATAGCACAGAACTATCTCGTAAATGGAATCTTTGAAGACGAATACCTAAATGGTGTACAAAAAGATATAGCTAATACTAGAATTAAACAATAAATATGGCTCAATTCTTTACTTTAGTCTTTCAACACCAGATCTTTAACTGGATCAACCAAAAATTAACTAAAATACTGTTTGTTGTTATATAAATAAAAAATATCACTTATAAATTATACAATTTAAAAAAATATATTGAATCTTTTGTTACCAAGATTTCGAAATGTGACGACGAGAGGTTTGTGCTTAATATTAAAATAAATAAATTACGAGACGAGTAAGTAAATTCAACAAATTGGTATTCATGAAAGAGTGGAGTTTATCTATTTTTATCAAGCCATCATTAGTGAATGTTTCTTTTTATATAATAGATTTCTATGGAAAAAGTATGATCATATTTTTTTTTACTATATAAATGCAAAACTGCAATATCGTTGAACTACGATACAGATACATTAAATTTAACTTGGTCCATTGCATAATATATTTCAAACATCAACTATGTGATTTCAGTAAATTAACATGAATCCGTAAACCATATTTTGAGCCCATGATACACACATATATATCTTTAGCTGGCAAAAGCATGGTAATTACAGGTAAGTCTCAGCTTACCAGTATGTGTAACGTATACATACTTAGCATGCCAAGATAGATTGTAAGCTGTTTGTTTTTATAATTTGTCCAGCATGAATTATTAAAGAGATTAATATTCACTAACCTCAATATCTATATTTGTGATCCATACTCAAAATCAGTGGTTTTGGATGAACAACTTAGATTTATGTGTGATTAGACCATGACATTATATTGTGTATAAATATATAATGTTTCATGATAGTAAATATTTAAATCTTTGTTCCCGATGCATAATAAAAAAATTTGGAAATAACATCTCAAAATGCTAAGACAATAATCTACATACGTAACTTATTTTATAAAATACAATTGATAAGTAGACGAACTTATTTTTTGTATATAAATATCCAAAAATAAATTAACACAATAACAAGTACTAACATACTATAGGTACTGTCGTAGGTGGAGCTGCCACACAAGTATGAAATCACTAACAATGGAATATATTTTAAGATTATTTAGTGTTCATAAAACATTTGTCATTTCATTATAACATTTATCATTCATTAAACTACAACATTAATAATAAGTTAATTTAAAAATTTGTTAAGGAATGCTAACTCTTAGAAATGTAACTGTAAATTGGATTTTGTGCAGAAAACATGCATGGTGTGTTCGATTATATTATAGATGAAGGCACTTATTAAATATACATGTAATACTGTTATATCAAAACTGGAATTTAATTAGAATATTATACAATACATATAAATGAAGCATTTCAGTTTTTTATCACCTCTCCTAATATCTTACTTATTTGATGTAAACAAAACTTTTATGTTGTTGTTTTGCTACTTTATTCTATCGACATAAAAATGTTGTAAAACATTTTATATTCGTACAGATTTATTTAAATTATATTTATTTGAAAAATATATTATTAGAAGTGAATTGAAAATTTGTGCTCACTTAATTTATTAAAAAAATATGTTCTCTATATTTTTTGTAATTGTGAAGAAGTTATAAATGCATGTTAGTTGAATATTTGATAATAATACAACAAAATGTTAACTTATAACATTTGTTTGTGAAACAAAAATAAATCGACTTCTACTCTTCTTGTTATCTCTGTGAACCATGTCCATCATAATAACATTATTGCTCACATAATATTCGAAATACCGATGCATATCGATTAACGACCCCTTAAAATAATTAGAATCGAATAATTTAGAACACTTTTAATTTTCCATTGGACTCCCGTTTTTCTTGGCTCGCAGACAGGGGTTCCAAGGTAATAGAAGACTTTTTTGGAAGATCTGAATTGGAAGGTGTCGCGGCAGTCTGCTTCGGCGAGGGAATCAGCAGAGCTCCCAGTGCTATGAAGTGTAGCGAATAGTAAAACTTCCTGAAAATTGCAATGTTATTACGATAGCTAGCTTGGACTAATGATAATTAAATACAAACATACATACAAATATTAATACATCTTCGGCAGTATCGTCTCTTTCCATCAGGTGAGATACAATTTAAAAAAGTAGTTGGCCAATATTCGAATTAAAACAGATAAATAGGTATTATGATATTCGCAGCCGTTTTTTTCACATTTAGTGTTAACTTTACGAAATTATGAACAACATTTATAGTGCTAACAAAATGAGTATTTTCATCCGTCACTGTAATTATTTATTATATTAAGAAGTAGCCGTGCCCCGCGGCTTCGCCCGCTATTATCAAGTTAAAAAATAGCCTATGTGTTAATCCTAGGTATAAGCTATGTACATTGCAAATTTCATCCAAATCAGTTCAGCCGTTAAAGCGTGAAGAGGGAACAAACATACTTATACAAGTTAGTACTACACTAAGTTCAATGTCGTGGGTGCCCGAAGCATTCACATCGTACTCACAATTACACCGACCCCTGCTTAGAAAGCGAACGCGCACCCAAGTAAGACAACGGGCAATTAAAAAAGCGGTATAATTTTTCTGAGCTGCAGCTTTTCATATCGCACTATACGAAGCCACAGTATTTTTTAATGCAGGATAGGTAAGCATTTGACCGCTACCTCATCTGACTTGCCAGTAGCGCGACGGCAATAGTTTACGTTGACCTCATTGTAAAATTTAACGCTGGCCAGCTTTCCTTTTTCTTCAAAATTCTTTGTGGCAGAACTAGATCCTGTGGGCTAAGAGGCAAGCGTGATGGTCAGCATCAGGCAAGCCAATCAGGACTTGCCGGTCTCGTCCGTCAGTTGCATAAAAATCGTCGTCATCTTATCTGCAAGTAGTAATCAGTCTACTTGCATTCGTTCGTTAATTTACCTAAAGCCTAACCTACAGTAAATATTTTCCTTGTCTTATCTATCAAGGTTTAGCTTCACAAAACCGCACGTTTGATAACTTTATCTTAATTATGTCATCAGTGTGTAATAAAATCTTTCCGAGGACTCGTAGTGTCGATAATAAATTATCATGGTTAAATTTTATTTTACATAATCTTTATATTTTTATGGAGTGAATTATCTCTTCATATTAAGAGAAGAGAAAAGAAGTTATCCACCTGATGGTAAGCATCTATAACACCTGCAACGCAAACCGAGACAAAAATAATAAGTCCTGTGTAGCACTGCAATGCGCTACGTCCCCCTAGGACTACATAATTACAATGGCAACTCGCCTTTTCGAACCGAAATCAATCCTTCTTGCGCAGTTACTAAATGTTACTGTGCAATGTTTTTTAATTAGCGCGCGTTGCGAATAAGTGTATCGAGACAAACCCAGTGGTTTTTCGTTACAATTGTATTGTAAAATATTGTTAAATTATAAGAAATAAATGAAAAACAAAAAAAAAGTTCTGCTTTCGACTATTCGGCAAAGATCAGCCCTGCAGACTCGCAAGATGTCCACCATCTCGTTAATTGACAGTGTTATCCCTCCAATCTTGTTGTCCGCGTGGATATTTAATTTTCTTCTCAAATTCAATCTTTCTTTCCTTCTACACTAGGAAGTTTTACCTCTTAAAAGGACGCGCCGTTTTGAAGATTATAATCTGCCTCGAAGCGGAATTATCATGTGTTTAGTATCTCAGTATCTCCATTAATGCTTTCACACTCACATCCTCACATAACTTCAATGATTTGTGTCTTGGGTGCCGGTAGCATTCACATCACACACAATCGCACTCAGAACCAGAATCACAATTTTATGGGGAGAAAACTTGTGTTCCCACCGAGAATCGAACCCGATACCCGTTGCTTGGCAGACGCGCTCTCATCCAAGTCTACGGGAAGATCGAAGGCTTGAGCTTCCGGTGTAACGTAGGAGTGTATTTTGTTATGCCCGCCTGACTAGACCAACGGGCAGTTAAACAAATAGTTACCCGTAGAAGGCGAGGCTGGGCGTTAGGTGTAGAAGCACGAAGGGCACAGTGGCATAGGTCATGGCGACGCGCGTCGTCACGAACGAAGCCAGGTCGTAGCACAGCTTGCGCTGTCGGCTGCCCAGGAACATCGGCCGCAGCAACGACCGCACCTGTGCACACACACTTTGTTACAAACGAAACTTACAGGAAGCCAGTGTGAATGTTGATTGCGTCGCCGAGGCTAAAAGGCGTACCTAAGTGTCATCTGCACGCAGATAGCGGCCGAACATTGTCAAAATCGAGGTTCACAGAATTGGCTGAAAATCGATATCTGGGGCATTCGGGTAATCAGCCGCAGGCCGCTTATGAAAAGAGAACCCAGTGAGATGGAATAAATAGTGTAGATATTCAATAAAAAAATCGTTTCTTCATGGTCCCAAAAGAGACATTCATAAAAGGTAATGACATTACCGCCAGATTCGCAAAATGACAGCCAGAAGAGGCAAGAAACTCGGCGGCGCATGTTTTCATTTTCTTTTCCAAACTTAAATGACTAGGGGAATTATCTTACCCTATCTACCCTATATCATGTAGTCGTCAGAAAGCGTTTGTGCATTTTGCCTCCATTATTGTCATTAATGTAGTCATTAGTTTTATAATATAAGCTTCTATAATTAATTGATGACCTTTTAAGAACCTTTTTTTAGAACAGTAATATCTAAACTTTCCCAATGACAGTTCAGTTACAATTTTATTCCAAAATCAAACCCCATTTGCCTTAATTTTGATTCACCGAAACCTCGTTCGTTGATCGGCAGCGGCAGCAAATGCAGGCGAAGTACGATTGCGCGGCTAAGTGTTACACAACGCTTATCCTCCGATTAAACGTTTACCTTTACTTTTGATATAAAAAGCTAGATGATCTAAAATAAAAGGAAATCAAGTCCTAACCTTCCTAGCAGCCACTGTGAAGAGTCCTCCCGCGAAGAAGGTCATGTAATACCCCGGGTGGAAGCCATGCCATACAGCCGAGAGTGCATAGACGCGCGCCGTCCTGAACGCGGCGCCACCGTGCTGGTAGGCTACGCTTCGGAGCCAAGAGTTCGTATTCTTGTTCCAACTCGACACAGATGTGCGGAAGTTCTGGGCCAGCTGGATCAGAGAAAGGGATAGGAATGATTAAGTTACGTTGTTTACATTAATGGAGTAAACAAAACTAATTGGTTGCATCTGCACCATTGATGGTGCAAGTCAATGTTGCATCATATGGGTTAATATATAATTATATTGCCGAAAGTAAATTTTCATTTCATTCTTAATACCAGAGCTTTTTCGCTGAGCGAATATGCCGCTCAAATTTTTTTTTAATTTTCATTAATCAAAACATAATATTACAAATATTGCGGTAAGGGGGCATACTTGAGGTGATTTTGGCTATTTCTCGACCCCCTCTATCCTCTTGGTGAGATTTTTCTCGACCTCTTCAACTCCCCTTCACTTCAATATTATAAACGGATTTGAAAAAAAAAAAATATTTGAAAGAACATACTTTCAGATTGATTCCACAAAAATTTCATCAAAATCGGTTTTTGAAGTTTGTTCATTTTGTATACTTATTAGGGGAATCAAAAATAAAAAAAACTCCCAGTAAAACAAAAGCGTCTTTCTTTTTTACAAACATTATTTTAAATGTATTGTTTTCATAAACCTGTGGTAATATTTTATCATATTCTATATCCTTATTCAATAGATTAACGGTTTATTCCCGGTCGTCCCCACACGGTCGTCCCCACTGGGTACGAGTGGGGAAAAAAAGTTTCGTTCGTCCCCAGTGGTGACGATTGGAACTTTTTATTTCCCACCCGTTCCGCTATAGACCGAGAGTCTAAATGCTGGATTAACAAGTAGGCTACTTTTTATCCCCGGTAGTCCGGGACTTATGCGGGTAAAACCGCAGGGTGCATAAGCTAGACACACAAACTTTCATAGTAACACACAAACTTTCATTTAGGTATATATTAATATACCTAAAATAACGTTTGTGTGTTAATTTGTAAGTATGTTTGTTTTCTTTTCACGGCTGAACGGAGTTGCAGTAACGGACGAAATCTGGAATGTACATAGCTTATACCTATGATTTACACATGGGCTACTTTTGACTTAAAATCGCGGGCGAAGCCGCGGAGCACGACTAACGATCTTAAAATGAATAATTGTATTAGCAAATATCCTTAAGTTATTATTTTAAGTTGCGAGTGAATAGGCATCTTCTAGGCAAACGTGCTACATCGTCGACCGCATAGTGAATTGCAGTTGACAAAATAAATAATATAATCCTAACGACCCCCAGTGGTGGCCGTTGAGACCAATTTTATTTGGAATGTTCCAACGTCCGCCACTGATGGCCGTTGAGACAAAAAATAATGCACTGATCTAACGGCCACCACTGGTGCCTGTTTTAGTGGTGGCCGTTGGGAGTATACCTTACCATCAGGTGAGATGGCGGTCAAACGTTTGCCTATAATAAATGAAAAAAAAAACTTAGTGCTTTACGAAATTTAAATTTTCTATGCCCTCTTGTTAACTCTGCGAAGTTTATTATTAACATTTGCTTACGTTTATAATTACACAGCAAAGTGATTTAGGTATCTAATTACAACTCATTCATAAACATTTAATTCATGTGCCTTTGTATCAGCATCACCTATGTTAATTGAAACAGACGAGTTCAAGTTCGTTAACACGTTTGAACAGCTGTTTCACCTTGAAGTACAAAAATTCAGTAGCCGTCTTAATTTATAGCCCAATTTGATTACTTTTTCGATTCGTATCAAATCTTTTAGATCTAAACAAACAAACGCGTTCACACTCACAGCCCCACATTAAGTTTAAAGACTTGTATCGTGGGTGCCGGAAACATTCACATCACTCACACATTACACCCAGAACCAGAAGCACAAATATCCCTTGGGAAGGAATTTGTGCCTTTGCCGGGAATCGAACCCAGGACCCACGGCACAGAGGGCGGACACCTGTCCACTGCGCCAACTGGGTCGTCTGGTAGTATTCTTATAAAATGTAATTACAGGGTTTTAAAGAGATTTTGATTAACATCTAATATCTCAGGGTTACGAACGCAGTGCTTTTCTGAGCAGGCTTTAGACCAAGTTCAAAATTCTGGGCGATACTTAACTGAGTTGTAATGAGCAACCTTGACGCTTACCATCAGGCGAGCGACTTGCCCGTCCGGCACTCAATTACAATAAAAAAAAAAACAATGATAGAGCCTCCTTTATGTTCAGTCTCATACTTTCTGAGAATGTTTTCAACAGACTTCAAAAGAGGTTCTCAATTCGTTTGTATTGTTTTTTTTGTATGTACGTTACGCGATATCTCCGCAAATCCGAAATTTTCTTTGGTAGATTATACTTCAGAGGATTCATATAAATTTTATCGAAATCGATTAAGCCAAAACCAAGATATAAGCGGTGAAATCGGTTTTTTTGCGTTTAATTATTTAGTTTCACTTATCCCGTAACCCGTTAGCTGTCGGTCTGTAATCAAAAGATTTGATAAATTAGACCCACTTCCGATTAGACTCAAATCCCATGTCCGATTAGACTCAAATTTGGTGTATATATGTATTTTCGGTGACAATACAATGATATGGTACCACGCAGCTGATCTGATGATAGAGCCATAGGAACTAAACAAGATAAACCCATCGAGTTTGTGCTCGTTTGATTCGTCTTGGCAAGTTCTTTTGTTGTATAACTTTTTAGTCTTTTTTAATTACAAAAATTGTAAGTTGGTTGGTCACATTGAAGTTGGTCATATATGGAAATTTACAATATCTGATCAAGGGTTCCGGAGATAAAGCGGTTTCTTGAAGCTTTGCTTAAGTTTAAATTATTATTATTATTTGTTAAGTTGAATTGGCAATGGTGTCAAGAAGAGTTTTTTTAGCACGATTAAACCCCGTGATGTTACCAAACTGTGTGCCACGTTAATTTAAAAGTTACTATATTTATGTACTGAATAAAGATTACACAAAGAGACAAGACATAAGATACAGTTCTTCTCTTGAAATATTAAAAAAAGAGTGAACAATCACTATTTAAGCAAAGTTAAAATGTATATATATGTATGTATTGAATGTAATTAATTTATAATTATATATATATATGTATATAGGTGATATTTATTCATATTGGTATTTATTCTTACTTTATTATATTGTTTGTGTAAATGTTTGTTACCACGTATCTCCGTAACGAATAAACCGATTTTAATGAAATTTAGAATGTAGATAGTTTGGGTTCCGGAATAACACATGGGCTACTTTTAACTTTATTAACGCGGGCGAAGCCGCGAGGCACAGCTAGTTGTTATATTTCTATGTACACAACAACCTACTCGCTCCTATAAATTATTTCCTACTTAAGGGGTTTGCTGGAAGAAAACTCTGTGAAGGGTTAAGCTCGCCTTTGTACATCTTTTGTTATGGCCTTATTGTAAAATTGTTGATCAATGTGTGTACAATAAAGAATATAAGTATAAACATTATAGATGTTGAGTTACAAAATTGTTATCAAGTGGAACATAAAACTAAAGTTCAAACGGAAAACAACGTGCTGTAAATCACTTTTACGGGGCTGTATATATATTTACAATGTGTAAAATATACTTCTATACACGGTTTTGCAAGTGATAGATTTTATAGCCGGTCACTGGTTATAAATCGATCACTTGCAAAACCGCTGCAAGCTGTTGCCTCAGCCAAATACGAAATATACTTTACTTACACAGTACATTACTGAATATTTATTTATGACTCGATCCGATGACGAATGTTTTTAGGGTTCCGTACCCAAAAGGTAAAAACGGGACGCTATTACTGAGACTTCGCTGTCCGTCCGTCCGTCCATCTGTTACCAGACTGTATCTCAAGAACGGTGATAGCTAGACAGTTGAAATTTTCACAGATGATGTATTTCTATTGCCGCTATAACAACAAATACTAAAAATAAAATAAATATTTAAGGGGGGCTCTCATACAACAAACTTGATTTTTTATAGATAATGGTACGGAACCCGTCGTGCGCGAGTCCGACTCGCACTTGGCCGGTTTTATTTAATTAAGTAATAGAGAATACTCTATTACTAAATTAAAAAACATTCTCCATCGGATCGAATTATGAATCTAAAGCACTCTTGAATCTATCTGAACACACAAAAAAGTTCATCAAAATCGGTCCAGCAGTTTAGGAGTTCAGTCACATACACACGTACAAAAAGAATTATATATTTATATATATAAAAGATATATACCCAACTAGAAAAATATTTATAACCTGACACTGGCTAAATGCAAATAGTATGTGGAGACAAAATTAAAAAAACAATCCCAGCAGTTGATTATTTTAACCGACTTCAAAAATAGAGGAAGTTCTCAATTCGACTGTATGTTCTTTTTTTATATGTATGCTACGCGATCATTCCGCCAATTATGAATCGATTTTGATGTTTTTTTTTGTTTGATAGATCATACTTCAGAGGTGGTCCCATAAACATGTTATCGAAATTAATTTAACGGTTTTTTTAAAACAAAATGTAAGCGGTGAAGTCGGTTTTTTTAAGCTGTGCTTGTATTTAACTTATTTTCTTACCTCGAAACCGAACACGTCAATGTTCGACATCTTGTCCCATTTGGGCGTGCCATCTTTGTCGTATCCGTTGAAGCCCATTCCAGAGTTATTGCAGATAGCCTCTGACAGTAGCCAGGCGTGGTAGTACTTGCAGCGGACGACCAGCGTGGACAGATACGCGTACCAGAGCAGGTACACGGCGGACCAGGACCGGGATACTTCGGAAGATGGGTCTGTCAGTTCTGCGGACGATTGTTTGTTGTTTACTGTTTATAACCGGTCTCCTAAATTTTATACCGATTTTAAATAAAGGAGAAGGTTCTCAATTCGACTGTTTTTTTTATGTGTGTTATCTCAGAACTGTTTCTATGTGAACCGATTATAGTGATTCTTTTTTTTTACTTGAAAGCTGGTGCTTCCCATGTGGTTCAATTTAAATTTAATCAATTAAAAAAAAACTGATCAGTAGTTTTAAGTTATTCTCAATAATGCGTATATAATTCATTTAATCTGTTGAAGAGTTCCGAAGATAAAGCGGTGAAGTCGTTTTTTTTAGCTTTGCTTGCGTTTATTATTCATGAATACAAGGAAATAATGCATCAGGTAGGTCCTTGTTATATATATACTAGCCGAGCCCCGCAGCTTCGCCCGCGTTTATCTAGTTAAAAAGTAGCCTGCGTGTTAATCCTAGGTATACATATGTACATTCTTAATTTCATCCTAATCCGTTCAGCCTTTACATTGTGAAAAGAACAAAAATAATAACATACGAACCTACGAATTTATAATATTATTAATTATTTGTCAAACTAATAAATAATAATAACAATGTCAGATAAGATTACAAAAAGGGAATAAAACAAATAGCGCTCAAAAATTTTGTAAACCGCTTGTCGAAGAAAAAGTGCCCAGAATACTGGCTGCGTTTCCACGTTGAATAGCTATGCTAATTGTTTGTGCTAAATAAGAGCCAACATTCTGGTCACTATTATTAATAAAAAAATTAGTGTGATTAACTAATATCTAAGGCAGCTATAACAGTATATATAAGTCTCTACCAGGCACAAATGGTTCAATCAAACCCCCGAATAGATAATACCCCCGACGCCTGGGATCTGGGAAACAGCTGCATCGAATTTTACCTATTATAGCAATGAACGCTTTCAAAATATATGATATGGGTCCACGCGGATCTCTCAGGGAATTCTTTAAAGAAACAGGCATACTTTACCATGCCTTCGCTTTACATCTTTGAAAATATTATGCATGTTCGCAAAAATATTAGTAAATATAAATTAAGAAGCGACGCACACAATCTTAATACTAGATATAAGCATAAAATTACAGTGCGCGCATTTAGATTAAGCAAAACGAATAAATCTTTTATGGCAAATGGGGTTAGATTTTACAATAGAATTCCTAAAATCGTAACTGAATTACCACTGGGAAAGTTCAAATCTGTAATAAAACGGGCATTAATTAAGAAAGCTTATTATAAGACTACAGACTATATTAATGACAAGGATGCATGGAGGCAAACTGCACAGGCTCTTTCTAGCGACCATAAAAACACCTAGGTTAAGAAAATTATGTATTAGAAATAAGGAATGTTTTAAAAAAAAAAATGAATGAAAAAAAATGCGCCGCCGAGTTTCTTGCCAGGTTCTTCTCGAGATGGCTGTAATTTTCCGAATCTGGCAATAGATTCATTAACTTTCATGAGTGCCTCTTTGGGGCCCATGTGAATAAACGGATTTGATTTGAAAAAATTTAAAATAAAAATTGATTATCCTGTTTGCGAGCTACGATGCCTGAACAGACAGACATACACACGTTAAACTTATAACACCCGTCTTTTTGCGTCTAGGGTTAAAAATAGCAATATTTTGTCTGTATGGACAAAATATTGCTATTTTTAACCCTGCAAAAATGCAAAGGTTGTCTAGTAGGAATATTTATGAGCGCTGATTGTAAATAATTATTACTAATATACAAGTACTACGATTTGTTATTTATTGATATTACTATTCAAAATATACTTAATAACTACTACAATAATAAAATAAATTTAAGGTTATATATAAATCAGCTAACTAATAATATAAATATTAAGCAAAAAAAGCTGAACTTATTAGTAAAAATAATTAAACGCAAGCAAAGCTTAAAAAAACGACTTCACCGCTTTATCTTCGGAATTTTGATGAGATTAGATGTAGGTACTAAACACGCATTATTGACGATATTTCAAGAACTACTGATCAGATCTTGATTTAATCGAGACCAATTGGAAAGCAACATATTTCAAACAAAAAAAAAACGAAATCTTTCAATAAAAAAAAAGAATTGTTTTATATAGCCGCATCATCGCTTTCCATCAGGTGAGATTGTGGTCAAACGCTTGCCTATCGGACATGGGACAGAGGTTCACAAAAGTACTTTATGTCCTAGTTTTAAGTACCATTTATTTATAAAACAATTACTATGTACCATCAATATTTTTTAAGAATAATAAAAACATTTTATATTTTTGTATTTTGTGTAATATCTATGTCTAATTTTAAAGTTAAAACTATCGTGAGTATTAAACATTATATTTCAATGCTATATCCAGCTTAAAACACGAAAATTTCGACTTACTTTGTAGTCGCTCGCCTCCGCGTATCGCGCGTCTGACTCATCCTGATGAAGGACAACTAATTTGTCCGAAACTAGTCGACTTAAGTCAAAATTTTCGTGTTTTAAGCCGGATGTAACATTGAAACATCTATGAAATATGTATCTATCTATATATTTATTATTAATTAGTTAAAATTTAAACACTTTGTAATTAATTGAACATGCTAAGTGCAGTTCAATGCGCTCGTTTTATAAAAAATAATTGTTGCATTGTCATTGCTTTTTATTAAGTTGTCACATTTGCATGTTAATTATATTGACTGTTATTTAATTGAGCAGTAATATGAATTATACTAGCTTTGCCCGCGACTTCGTCCGCGTATATATAATATTAGTATGAAATGTAGCCTGTCTCCTTTCCCAAGGTTTAGTCTGTCTCAGTAACTGTCCAAATTTCATCAACATCGGTTCTGTGGTTTAGACGTGAAAGTGTAACAGAGTTACTTTCGCATTTATAATATAGGTAGGGATTATAAGGATATGACATAAGTAATTTTATTATCTCACATATTTTCACATTCGTGAATTTGATGACCCAGTTGGTGTAGTGGGCAGATCTGCCCTCTACGCCACTGATCCTGAGTTCGATTCCCATTTAGAAACAAAAAAAATTACCTAAACACAATTTTTCTTCCCGAGGGAAAAATTTTGTGATTCTCGTTTTATTCTGGATGTGATTTGTTGTGATGTGCTGTGTTAATGTCTCCACGATCAAGTCTTTGGACTTAGTGTGGGGCTGTGAGTGTGAATGTGTGTTGAATACCACCTACATACCTTCTAATACTGTAAGTGGATATTTCTTAGCGAGAGTTAGATAAAGTACAGCTGCCGAGATGGACCCCGCCATTTTGTATATAACCGCGAGCCTTGGTGACGGTTCATTAGACTCATTCTTTTCACCCTGAAAAATAAAATAAGAGTCAAGCTATATATACTTATAAGTATATAGACCTACCTACAGCGCATCGTGTTCCAAATGTGAGAATTACTTCACTTTATTTATTCTATGTCGCTAGTAAAAATCAAAATGTCCAAAGCTACGCAAATTGCTGAAAGCAGCTGATAGAGAAACAACCTATACAAGATAAAGTTTTGAAACCATGATGAAGTTACGACGTTAGACTTGGGGTGAAACGATGTAAGGAGGAGGACTTTTTGTTAATTACTAGGCTGATATTTTTGAATACACGAAAAGCAGGGATTTTTTTAAACTTATGTTTTGTTCATTAAAGTACCAAACATTTACTGAATTATTTCATTTCCAGATATGAATTTACATAACTTGAATTATTAAAAACGAATGCATTTTGTAACATATATGGGACACTTAATATTGTTCAGTAAATAACAACTCGATATGTTCTTTTTATTTTTCATAAATATTAATCATATCAATATTTTAAAAATATCATATTTTCTACCAGGAAAAAATAATCTTGCACTGTAGGGTTTAAATCTTAGCATTTCTAGAAACGAATACAAATTTTACTTCATATTTCAAAATGTCTATTTTCCAGAAGATTTCTTGGTACCAAAATTACTCCTTCCCAGAATTTTGTTTCCAGTATTTCCTCTGTCCAAAAATGTTCCTACAATGTAGTCAGCCATAGGAAGAGAGATAGAAATCTTTCTGAGACAGCCCAGAAAAATTCTCGGTTCCAAAATATCGATTTCTCAAAACGTTGCTACCCTAGTACAATCTATGTCTATACAACTCAACGTTCATAAAGTGGAACTTTTATTTTCAAAGAATTTAAAAAAATACATGGCTAAAGAGATTTACCATCTAAAATATCTGAGGGATGAGCGCGGTGCTTTGCCGGTATATAAGTTAAAACTCTGAATGATACTGAGCTGTAATAGACAAGCATGACGCTTACCATCAGACGAGCGATTAGCTCGTTTCATCTCTCAATTATTTAAAACATAATTAAACGCAAGCAAAGCTTAAAAAACCGACTTCACCGCTTTATCATCGGAACCTTGATTCACCAGCTTTCAAATAAAAAAAGAATCATCAAAATCGGCTCACAACGAAAGAAGTTGTGAGGTAACTTTTGAAGTCGGGTAAACCAGAACACCGTCAAAGTACTCATTATTCGTCACAAAATAGACATTATTGACGATATTTCAACTACTGATCAGATCTTGATCAAATTTAAATGGGACTAATTAGTAAGCAACATCTTTCAAACTAAAAAAAAATTTTCGTAATCGGCTCACGTGGAGAGAAGTTATGAGGTAACACACATAAAATAAATAAAAAATACTGTCGACTTGAGTACCTCTTCCTTTTTTGGGAAGTCGGTAAAAAAGAAGACGATTTTTGTAAGTAACGCGCATATGCATAACAAATAAAAACAAACAGCATGATCTGCATTTTGCTTGGCTTTACGGAATTCGTCTTTATTCTCTGATTCTATAACCGAGCGAATGTCGACACTCGTATTTATAGATAGCGTATGCGCGTTCGACATTTCCAATGAGGAGAATTCATAAAACGAAAACAACTATTTTTAATAGCCAATAATTTCCTCGTCTTTCAATATTCATACAAGACTAGCTATGCTCCGCAGTCCACAGCTTTGCCCACTACTCCTGGGCGTATTACAAATTTCGTTCAAATCAGTTCAGACTTACAAAAAAATATAGCGAAATACTCACCTAAGTATATTTTAATAAAATTTACAAAACTGCATGTATTTTAACATCTAATCTACTAATAAAACTTTCATAACTCAAAAAATATACATCTACAGGGTATGGGGAGTTCGAAGAGACTTCGGTACTGGATATATATAGTTCTACACTATTTTTTATAATAAGTATATGCCAAGTTCAACTCACCTCATTCACTCGAACGCCTTCAATGAAATTGATATAGTCGTCGTAAAATACAACCGGCCCGCACATCAAAGTCTGAAACGCCAGCGTGTAAGCGAAATACTCCAAAGGCGAAGGTATTTTTTCCACCTTCGCAATTGCGTCGTCAGTGTTGTTGTCATTCACTTCCTTGTTTGCAAGATTGTCCTGAAGAGTGTACGCCAGTGACGTCACTCTTTGCGTGATCACCATTAACGGACCTGAGGAAAGTTAAACAGCAACATTCAAAATGACTCTACTACGAGATTCGCAAAATTACAGCCATTTCGAGAAGAACCTGGCAAAAAATTTGGCGGCGTATACTTAATTATTTGTTTTAAACACATAAATTACTAACACAGGAATTATATAAATCTAGATATATCTATATTATGTAGTCGCCAGAAAGCGCTTGTGCAGTTTTCCTCCATGTATCCTTGCATTTCGTAAGTCATTTTACAATGTTAGCATAATTAGCAATGTTCAGCAACACCAGACTGCACTTACTCGTACATGAAACCTAATAACCTAAATCCATGCAATAGCGTGAAGTTAGAAAGGGTACTATGGACAATCTTGCGTACTTATTATGTCATTAAAGTTAAATACCTGTTATATCCAATGTGTAATCAGCCGTATGGTATATCTGTCGATGTAGATGCAAACATGATAAATACACCATTGACACCGTCAATATTATGCTAGAAGAGAAAAATAATTTAAAACACCACTTTAATGTTTTTCTTTTGTTTTTTAAATGTAATTAAGAGATGAGACGAGCAAGTCATTCGCTTGATGGTAAGCGTCACGCTTGCCCATTAAAGTAAGAGCCACCCTAAGTTTTGAACTTAAATATATAGGTTAAAATCTTGCGCGGCAAAACGCTCGTCACTCCGAGATATAAGATGTTAAATCTCCACCACTAATAAGAGAAAAAGACAAACCCTCAAACATCATCCATTTATGTTTAACATACCACCAATTTGCTCGATACGATTCGCTTTTACGTTTATTATCAGTACGCCGAATGAATGGAACTCATTCACCGCGTCTTTGTTTCCTGGACGGTTTAATCTGGGAGTCTAGAGTGAATAGGTATCTTCTAAGCAACCATGCTATATCTTGACTTCAGGTGAGATGTTGGACAAATGCCTGTCAATATAACGGAAAAAATAAGGTGTTATATATAAATAGCTGTTACTTACTTTCCCATTATATGACTTGGTACAGTCTTCAGTAATGTGTAACTCAACATAGGCAGAACAGATAAATGTATTGCTTGTCTGAAAAAAAAAATTATAACCATTAATAATTACTACAGTGCTTAAGTATAGTATATGTATGTTTATATTATAGTACCTGGATGACCTAGCTTTGCTCGGTTTTCTTTTTTGGTAAATGACGTTTTCTAAAAATGAAACCTAGCTAGATCGATTTATCGCCCCCGAAACCCCCTATGCATACTAAATTTCATGTAAATCGTTGGAGCCATTTCCGAGATTCAGATTATATATATAAGAATTGCTTATTTAAAGATATAAGATATTCAATCATGAAGCTATAATTTGTTATACCTATTAGTTATTGTGTATATTTATTTAAATTAGAGTTGAGGTACACTCCGTCCCTGTTTGTAATTTTTTATCATCTCTATCTGGTTGTCTGGAAGAAATCGCTTTGAGCGATACGATCGTCCTTTGTGTTATATATTTAATCTTTTGTAAGTGTACAAATTAAGAATTTATCTATCTATCTAAGTCACGTGTAAAGATTAGTTTTACAGTTACTACTCTGCTATATGTATATCCTTGAGTAAACTTCTTATGTGTTCGTAATAAACGTAGAGATGTTAAGGTAATTAACTGCAACGCATGACAATACAGCATTTCCATAACAACGAAAATGTTATTAAGAATCTATTTTTACGATGTCGTTGATAATTCCGGCTTATTCCTAATTCATTTCTCTTAGGGGCATCTATTAGTTAAGTGAGGCGATTTTGCGTCGCGATTGCGCTCCCTCTCCACTTGGTGAGTTGTCGTGAGATTCAAAATCCGTATTTTTTACGTAAAATTAATGTGTTTGAGTACGTAGGATTTATTTAAAGAAAATTTCCATTTTTTTTTTTATTTAGGACTAAACCGCCATTATATATGGTTTAGCCATATTTTAGTGGACAAAAAAAATGTCTACTGAATTTAACCCAGATTTCTAGAAATTTTACACTGTTCCTTGCGGATTATATAAAACCAGGATACTTAACTCAAATTTTATTTTACTGTTTTTATATGGGTTTTTACAAAACCCTAAATTACGCTTCATGCATTGGTCCATAATATTTTTTTTTTTATGCCTGATAGGCAAGCATTTGACCACATAATTACTTAACTTTTTGAACTAAGCTTTAAATAAACCTAATAAATCATAGTAGGTGTACAAAAATCTGCGGTTTTAGAATTATTAAAAATTGCACGACAAATGATACTTTCCACTTCCGGTCTCTAAAGATATCCATTTGTATATATTGTTATAAAATATACATAACTATTACTTAATTATGTTAAATATTTCGAATTATAAGTTGACACTGAATTGTAGCATGGGTTTATGTTCAAAATTCAAGAGTACGAGATTAGGCTCCTATAACGCCAACACACAATAGGTTAGATTTACTCATCCTACTAATATTATAAATCCGAAAGTTTGTGTGTAAGTATGTTTCTTCCCTCTTCATGCTTTAACGGCTGAACGGATTCGGATGAAATTTGGAATGTACCTACATTACACCTAGGATTAACACATAGGCTACTTTTTAACTTGATAATAGCCTGCGAAGCCGCGGGGCACGGCTAGTATAATTTATGTCTTACAATGTTCAGGCACAGAATTACTTATGGTTCTGATAGATATTCTTGTAAGTCAGTTTCCATTACAACTGTACGTCTGGTATAGTTAACATGTTAGTCTTCTACACTGTGGTTGCCGGGTTCGTTTCACGGTGGAAGCACACATTTTCACCCTACGGGTAATTTGTGTATGTACATCTGGTTTTGAACCATGTTCTCCCTAAGAGAACTTCGTGTTTTTGTTCATAACTGTGTGCGGGATATAATTCGAATATTTCCGGTACCAGGGACAGAAGTCTTCGAACTTAGTGCGAGGCAGTTAGTGTGAAATCGTTTCATCTTATGCTAAGAGTTAACTGAATCTTCAGTTACGAGAGCTGAAGTAGCGGTTACGTCACTTCGGTCACGCCAAAAGATTACAAAATGTTTAAAGATAGAGCAAACATCCTAATTTCTCACTCCCGGATCACATGATTGGTAAATCATTCATTTCGCGAGGCACGTCTATTGACCAACAATGCAAAGTTAAATATCACTCGTATCGCACTATGCCTTGGTGATTCACTCAATTGATAGAAATCAGCGATGAAATCGTATGAAGAAAAATAATATTCATAGAGTGTTGTTGCAGTTGTAATAGCTATCAGGATATCTAGAACTGTTATTTATTTTCATGACCGATATCCGAATACCAAATACGCTTAATGTTTGATGACGATATTAAGAACAATAGACAACACGAAGATATCACTTTAATCTAAATATAGGATTATCAACTTTTACTGGTAACAAACAACACCCACTTTCTTTGCATTTATACATACCCTTGCATTATAAAAGAATGTGTATTGTTTCTGCGAAGTAAATGACTGGGGAATGACCTCGCTACAAAAGTATGGAGTCATTCGAATATTCAAGTATTTGTGGGAATTATAACGACGCAGTGTTTGTGCCAAGTACAGTCAGTACTGGCAGCGGTGATATTGAAAATCACCAAAAACAAAATGACGTCGCAACTGTTGACTATACAGGCTGATAAAGGCATAAGGTTATATGGGGCATGGTGTAGACACATATTATATGAGACGAAATGGGTGTGTGCATGATGTAACTTAATGTGGCACCCACGACAAGACATTGAACAATGTGAATATTGTGTGTATTCGTCAAATGTAAATGTAATAAAGTCTCTTTGCTTGAACTGTTTGTATCTGGCTGGTTTTCATACCACTAATATAATATAATTAAAGATATTTAATACATTTTGTAATTTTTCTTATAAATCAATTATTAGTATATACATTTTTAAGAACAAGCTTTTAGGTACTAATCTTCAGTGGAGTGGCTATGATGACACTTAGAAAGGGTTATGATAATCGAAAGCGTAAAAACATTTCATGTGTGTGTTGCTAACCATTGAGGAGTTCCCTAGTCAGAACCCAACCCTTAGTGCAGCAATCATGACATAGTAAAACGCAAAAGCGGTTATCATAATTAAAATTTGGTTTAAGCGTTTTCGGTCGGGAATGTCATAGAGCTCGCTCTGGTCGCCCTGTTATGTTTGTTTAGCCGTTCAGCCGTTAAAGCGTAAAGAGGGCTTCACGCTTTAACGGCTGAACGGATTTGGATGAAATTTGGAATGTACATAACTTATATCAAGGATTAAAACATAGGCTACTTCTTAATTTGATAATAGCGGACGAAGCCACGGGGCACGGCTATTTAATATATAAAAAATACGAAGAATCTTCTTCCCTGGCCTAAATAATACATTTCGAAAATTTAGAGAGATTGCAAATTTGGCACCATATATTTCTGCAGTAATACGTCAATCCATAAAATATAAGTAAGTATCTTTCTTGTTTTACACATTATGTATTTACACATGTCACTGAATTATGTACGTTTCAAAAACGTGACTCATTCACTCGTGTATCTCACTAAAATCACAACTAAAGTCGTGTTCGTCTGTGATGCATACATGTACAAATTTTATGTATCTTTTAACTAATAATTACTTGTTTCAACATGACAAGTGGACAGTAACCGTTATTATGATAAGAACTGCAGTCATATCGATGTGAGAGTTCAGAAGGTTTTCTGCAAACCAAGTAGGTATTCAGTTTTGTAAGGTACAGAAGCGACTTCTTTCGCTTGCAGAGTTAGTTTTGTTAGCCTTGATCTTGAAAAGCCAATTTTTTTAAACCATTTCGTTTTGATCATCTTCGACAACATCATCACTAACCATCGGGTGATATAGTGGCGCCTGTCAGTGGCAAAGAAGGGGTCTAAATGCTATAAACATGAAGAACATATTTTTTAGAACTGTTTTATCACAGAACTCGGTACCTCGGTATGATAACTTAAAAAGTTCGATCTGTCTAAAATAGAACCTACATGTTACGGATACTTTGCAAATAAACGTATGTGTAACCTTTATTAATTAGTTTAATACTTTGCGTGTTTTTCAGAATCAAAAATTTTAAAAATCCCACTTGCCAGCTTTTATAACTACGAAGTGTGTTTATGTGTGTTTGTCTGTTGTGAAGAGAGGCAAAATCATGCAGCAATACGCATAATTCATGCCGTAATCATATTACTACTACTACTTACTTACTAACGGGCTTAGAAAATTTGAAATCAAATAGTACAACATTTGTACCCTGGGATAACACATGCACTTCTTTTTATCCAAATTCATTGTCATTATAATCATAAACGCAGTGGTAGTTACTAATTAACCTTTTTTTTATTGTTTACAATCTTGAGCATGAGGCTAAAAAAAATTGTGGACGTTTTATTATCTACTACTAAAAAAAACAATAATGAGAAAAATACAGATAATAATGAACTCCGATGAATTTGGCTGCAACACACTCGCAAAATAACTAACGCATTCACACTAATATCCCCACTAGGGAATGCAATCTCGACCCGAGATCGCAAATTCGAGATCTCGCGATATTAGAAATTACAATTTCGCGAGATCCCGGAATTTTCGAGATCTCGGGTATTTTTAAAAAACATGTTATAAATTATCAATATTTTTTTGGAAATCAACGAAAACAATAAAAGAATATTGTAAATCAAATAAAAGTCTAGATGTAGGGGTGATTTTTGAAAAAACTTCTTACAAAACAAAGAATATTGAGAGTGCTCTCTCATAAACGGCATTATGGCAGTAGCTATGTGCCTAGCAGCTGAAAATGCCCTCACTGATTCAACACTGGTTGGCACCAACGTGAGTTAACAAACTGTAAAAACTACCCCTGGTTCCTCCACACTTATACAGATCCATCTCTTTCTTTATGAGCGACTGTGATGTATCTAAACTCGTCGTAGATACACGCAAAGAAGGACTTTTAGATGCTCTCAGAGTCTCTTCTAATTTCTCTTGAAGAGTCATGTTACTTTTTACACGAGCATTAAAATCCTCTGCAATTATTGAAAAATGGAAATTCATCTTCATTTTCTATATTTGCTACAGGTATTAATCTCATTTCTAGAAGATTCCAATCCCGTCAATCTCGAGCGAGACCTCGTCATATTATGCTTCGGGATTGATCTCGAAAAATGACCCGAGATCTCGCGAGATCGAGAACCCGCGAGATCGGGATTGCATTCCCTAATCCCCACACTAAGTTAAAAGACTTGTATTACAAGTGCGAAAACATGCAACTGACGCCACAACCGCATCGACCGGGTGCCTTTTTATGGGCTTTACATACTGGACGCACCAGGCTAGTGGCGACAGCTGCAACTAGATTTTGAAGATGCACGACTGGGCTGCTACGGCACGGCATCGGCATCGCGTAACGTCTACGTAGTAGCGAGTACTAAGAGTAGGTATTGGAAATACATGTATGTAATGGTAAATTGAAATAAAAACTTACCTTCCAAAGCAGAAATATCCCATTATCAAACCTATAACAAGGCATACAGAATGGCGAAATTCTGACGAAGCAAATTTCAATGGTTTCCGAAACAGTCTGGCCAGGCATAGTGCTGCTACTTGTGCGATCAAAAAATTAACCTAATGAGAAAAAATAAATGATTTAATGGAGCTAAAGTGCTATAAGTGTATCTATGTTTAACGTATACATAAGCCAAACGCAGATGTCCGCTATAAACATAAATATGTATTGATAAGCTAATTTTAAATCTAAAAGCTTATCGTGCAGATAAGAGATAACCATTCATTCGACTTCAATTTCCCCGAGATCAGATACACACATACATACACACAATCACAACCAGAACCAGAAACACAAATTGTCCTTGGTGAGAAAACTTGTGTTCCCGCCGGGTATCGGACTCGACCATAGTAGAAATATATCGATACCCCTGTCTCGAAGGCGAAAGCTCGCCCAACTAAGCCAAAAAAATACCTAGTTAATATTAATAATTAATTTACCTATTAAGAACAAAAATTGCCATTTTCACTCGTCAAGCAATTACGATAGTATATAATATATTGTTGCCGTTAACATTGAAACAAAAATTTAAAAAAAGCAAAGTAGTATTGGAGGTTTTTAAAGTTTGCCGAACCGTTACGATTTTATTTTGATTATTAAGTTTATTTAAATCTTTAAATTCAGGATTATAACAATAAAATGTTATTTTAACAATTCTTTATACTCATTACTGAATAAAAGATATTGTATTTAGGTAGTTTATTTTATATTAAAAACAAGACGACGACGATAAGTCAAATGAGAACAGAATTTTCATAGGGTTTAAATGCAGCAAAGTAACAAAATATATTAGTGGATAATTATTGTTCTTAAGAGACGTAACGCCTCTCACGAATGTATATGAGCCTTTATTGTGCTATTGGGATACATTACGTCATCTATGGATAAGTAGAAACTGAGTATATCTCGCCCATAGTCTATTACGTAACTCATGGTGTAGGTACCGATGACGCAACCTGTTATAGATTTTTGTTACGCGTTTTCTAGACAAAGGAAAATCTTCGCTCCGGGCAGGACTTGAACCGTCTTCGAAGTCTCCGGCCCTAACGATATTCGGCTATTTAATCCCATAAAAGCCACTGCATGGCAGCATACATTTTAACCTTCCTTTGTGTACTATTACTGTACCGTAGAAGTTATTTCTGAACGTAGGGTCTGCCAAGCATAGTCAACATTTTACTTACAAACAAAGCATTATATTATTTCTTGCTTTTATATTTGCCGAAATTCATCATTTGATCATACCAGAGATCCTACTAATATTATAAATCCGAAAGTATAACTCCGCAGATTTCCACAATAAACATAAATGTGAATTGATAAGCGAATTTTAAATCTAAAAGCTTATCGTGCAGATAACCATTCATTCCACTTGCAATTGCCAATTTCCTCGAGATCAGATCTTCCATTAGCATGTTTACCTCTTTGTCATATATTATCGTCAAAATAGTATAATATGGCGCTTTCACACTCACAGCCCCACATTAAGCAATGACTTGTGACATGGGTGTCAGAAAAATTCACATCACACACACAATCACCGCAGAACTAGAAACACAATTTAAAAAAAGTTGCTTTATTAGTATATTTTATCGATATATCGAATTATAGAATTTTTTAAACTTTCGCGAACTTCAATCATGTTTATATGGGAGTGCAGAGTGCATATGCTGTAAAGAGTTTTTATTTATTTATAATTCGATATATGAGAAAACCGGGTCTTTTCGCGCTTTTATTTTCAAGAAAAACAAGTGCGGGTAGGTGCAAATACTGCTCGCTAATCAAGACGATGACACCCGCCACCTCAGTCTCTCGTGACCACGGCGGGTGCAACCCTGCCAAAACGTCGAGGTTAGTCAAAATAACGCTATTTTGAAAATAAAAACGGTAAAAAGATCCGGTTTTCTCATATATCGAATTATAAATAAATAAAAACTCTTTACAGCATATGCAGTCTGCACTCCCACTTAAAATATACTTGATACACCGAGCTTAACGGAAGATAATGCTTCATAGCATAAAGTTCGCCTATGTACCTAATTATGGTTTTCTAAATAAGAATTCAAAGGTCATTTAAATCTCAATTACGTACATCAATATTCTTCTAAATATAATAATAAAGACATAGCTGTCGCAATAGTTTTTCACACAGTCCACAACTTAGCTTAATATTTAGTTATTTTTTTGTTTTTCTATTATTATTTTTTGTGACTTTGCGTCGTCCAGTGACTATGTCAGTCCCATAGTTGATACATTTCAATAGACTTGACTATTAAGTATAGGAGTTTGCTTGATCAGCCCATATGCATACTGATAGAGCAACCTGGCGGCATCAGATGTTTGCACTGCCAGGATGCTCTTGTACAAACCCACAATCAAAATAATTAAAACCAAAATATAAACTAATTAAAAAAATATATATTATAATTCTATTTCAAATTTAGATTCATATTAGTGTGATTGTATGATGAAATTTTGTAAAAAATAATTTATTAATTTAATTCTCTTTTGAGGAGTAGCTGGGTGCTACTGTAAATATGAATTATATAAACATATGCAAAAAAACATTCCTCACAGACTAACTTGGCAGTACAGAACATGGACACTGCTTTCCGCTCTTAAACATACATGTTTTCACACTCACAGCTACACTTTAGGTGTGTAAATTTCTCATGTCTTAGGTGTCAGAAACATGACACACACACAATCACACCCAGAACCAAAAACACAAAGTTTCCTTAGGGAGAAAACTTGTGTTTCCAACAGGAATCGAACCTGATACCCACTGCTTAGAAGGCGAAGAGCTCAACCAACTACTTTAGTGGGCAGTTCCTGTGTGTTGAAAGATTGTGTTTGCTTGGTTCCTAAATAGGCAAACTAAACAACTGCCAGCATTACAATAAAGCTGACCAAGTTAGTCCGCAAATAATATGCTAATGGTTGACATTAGAAATCTTAAAATTATTAGGTATCCCAGTTCGGTATAATTGATAAGATTTATAAAACTTACCAAATCCAACGGCAGACCAATTTTGATTGATAAAAACAGAAAAAGCTTGCTGCCATCATAATAATCATAGTAAGCTGTCGTCATTTTGGCCAGTACCTATAAAAATATATATGTACTAGCAAATTATTGTAGTCTATCACCATTCACTCCAAATATTACCAATAACAAATACCCAAAACAATAACTTCAATAATCAATGTTTGGGTAAATTAATACTCACCTAGAAAGTAATTCAAGTGAAGGAAATGTATAAGTAATAATTATGAACTTGTAATATTAGAAAAAAATTAGAACTTATAAAATCAGAACCTCATATATATCTTTTCCGACTTCTACACTTTATAGTAGGTAAGTTTTCTTCTTCGTATTAATTTGGCTATTTACAAATAAACAGGATACAAACACGGAATAAATCTGGTTTATTATACAAAATAATGTTTGTTCTTTTTCTTTGAAATATGAACACGAACGTCCTCTCACTTACTTTACAACACGATTACAAAAACTGAATATAAGAAACGAAAACATTTCATCCGACTGTCTGACACATATAACATAATAATAACCAGAGTATACAAGTAACTAACCACTCCGTGACTGACAGAGGATGGAATCCTTGGTCCTCCTTGGATAAATATCAAAACCGATTTGATTGAAACCAAAGAGAATACAATAAAAAACCTTTTTACTTTTGATTGGCTGGGATCTCGAGTACAGTCAATTCTTTTCTATGGCTAGGATCCAGAATATTTGCAGCTAAAGTAATCTTAGGTTTGGTTGGATATTACGCTATGCGCGTATACGGCCGGCCACTCAAAGGGAGAGGGAGTAATAATATTCTGTGATACGGCGGCGCGCGGCGCCAATTATAATGTAGGTATGTATAGGTAATCACTCAACTCTGGCGCGCGGCCAGGCGTAACCCATCAGACTAACACAATAAGTACCATAACGCCTGACAAGTCGGAGTGGTAAGCGACATACGCGGAGGTAACCACACTAGAATGTAGGTAGCATGGTTGCAGCGGATTATCTGTGTTCCCCGACAAAAACTCTTTTATGATATTTTCAGTGATTACATTATCTTTGGATGTTTTATTCAAAGATTTTAAGTAGTTTTTTTTTTGACGTTATAACGTCTTATAAATCGATGAACCCCGGCGGCACGCACGAAAAAGTGTCACGTTCCGCCTGAGCCTGCGAGTGCAAACGAGTACGTGGAACAAGCGATAGAGCCACAATCGGCCTAAGCGTTTGTCTTAAGACGTTATTACGCAAAATATTATCGTCCATAAACCGACTTCACAGGCAACAATATTTTTTTCTTCTTATTTTTGGCTTCGAAATCTTATGCATTTAGCCAGTGTCAAGTAATAATATAATATTTCAAGTGTAATATAAGTCCTAGTCACAGTCAGTCAACTGATAAGTAGTAGAAACTTAACTACAACTTCTATTAGAGTTTTGGAGCGTAGGTGGAAATTGTGTTTTTCAACTTTGTATGATTTGACTACACTTATTAAGTATTAACGGTTAATAATAATCCACCATTATTACACATTAACACTCGAAGAATCACAAGTTTATGAAAATTTAACAAAATCAACAACCCCATTTTATTACTTTCGCGGCAAAAAACCCATAAGTAGTTACACCTTTCGGGTAGAGAATATTATTTTCTTTGGTTAAACATACCCATTCGCGTATTTACTTGATGTTAGAGAAAACGATCATCCAGATAGGAGACAAACATACGAGCTACGGTTTGTAATTACTTTAGCTACAAAATCCTTGAATACGGTAACTTGCCACTTTTAATTGAGGAAGCGAGGTCCATTCGCCCGTCAAAATCATAAAAGGAGGTTTTGCCGCGAAAATAAAAAATCTCAATAGATTTTGTATTATTTATATTTTCCAAAATTAGTGATGCTTCGAGAGTTAATATGCAATAATGGTAGATAACCGTTAATAGTTAGTAGACATCTACTATTTATGTGTATGGGTATTGGAAAATCATACAAAGCAGAAAAAATTGATTTTTGATGTCGATTCAAAATTCCAATATAGATTCTACCAATTTACTAGGTAAAGACTTGAATATGCCACTGGACCATGGTCTATTTCTGGTTCTGGTTGTTAAAGGACTAGGACAAAGTAAATTACAAACTTGAAATAATTAATATTACTAGACACTGGCTCAATGCAAAAAGTTTTCGAAGCCTTGATTGCATTGCTTTGATTTGCATTCCACAATGTATTTAACTTGATGGATATAATATAAGAAACCGCCGCTATATATAATTGTGTAATATATTATTATAGTGAAAATGTGTTGCGACCCTCACTAGAGGTCTACCTCGACTCCAAGCCGTCTCGACGACGCGACGCCTTATATTTCTCATATACTGCACCTAGAAGTGACTATAGTACGAAGCCAGACGTGTCCCCTACACGTCTGGCTTCCACTTCTTCCTATTAGTTACACAATGCGTCCAGTGTGTAGCAGCTATCAAAATACACATTGATTACATTTTATCAACTCTGTCCTTGCACTAAAATACCTAGTCAAACTATGGGAGCTACTACTTTACTTTTTTAAAACTAATTATATAATAATTCAAATTAAACTAGGTGTTGCCGATTTGAAGGCTTTAATACTAATAAAATACTTATCTCTAGTTCTTCACACAAAGACTTACATGCTTCGTTAACATAGCTAGAGTTCTTACTCAGCTCTACTGAGAATTAGATCGGATGTGCTGAGCAAGCCCTCTCTAACTTAATACAGAAAGGCAAGGGGGATACATAACTACCTACTAGAATAATGAATAATGATTAAATAATGCTTGATAAAAATGAAGTTCCTAAATTTGTAATCTTAGGTCCTGACCCAACAGTTAACAAATAATTGATTTAGATTCCGACCAAGCGCTCAAACCAGATAGTATTTTCAGTTTTTAGAAAACTTGACCAAAGTACCTTGTTCAGATGTTGATTTGAATTGATAGAATGCCTATTTTATATGCTTTGGGAATACCCAACAACAGGTTAATTATACTTTGCTAGGTATACTTGATTGGTCTGCTAGAAGGACTGTAGGTACTTACCTATAAAACATGAAACCTTCAGTAACTATCCAAATATTAAAAAACATTTTTTGATACCTATTTATTTCATTCCACTAAGCTCCCTAATTTTCTTTTTAACTTAGAAGAACACATATCAAGAGGTGTTTTTTTGTCTTTATTGATGATCTTCAAATCGGCACCAGCTTTAACTAACATAGTCACTGCTGCTTCCCTGTCCTCTTCACAAGCAAGATGACTGAAAATAGACAATGTTAGATAGGTAGATAGATAAAAGCTTTATTTGCACACCAATAGAGAGCAGTAACAAATAAAAATTAAACATAATAGGAGTACAAGGTGAGTCTATTAGCGATTTCTTCCAGACAACCATAGGGAGATGACAAATATATTACAAACAGGGACAGTGATGTACCTCAACACTGACTTAAAAAAATATACACAAAGTTACTTATTACTAGTTAAAAAAAATCCTATGATGAGATTTTTTTTTTAAGTTGTGTATTATGACTGCACGGTATTATAACATTCGATGTCTTTAGTTTTACATAAAGTTGGGACTTTTTTGTAAGGAATATTGCAAGTTTTAACCTGATGTACATTTAAAACAATAGATATGGCTTACCAAAAAGTCATAAGTTAAAAATTTCAATTAATTGGGTAATCAGTCAATAATAGACCAGAACTAATGATTATGAATTAATCTGCCTAAACATTAACAAACTGAATTGGTTTCAATTGAATAGTTGAGGCAATCGGAAGTAATGATAATTGTGTTCATGATTGATTTTATATAGCATTAGCCATGCTAGGCAGAACTATTTTGATAAATTTAGAAAGGAAAAATTATAGAACCCTGCCCCAAGCGATATTTATTTTTTCTAAATTTATCAATGTGTTCATGAAATTTTTTTACTTTACTATCTTTAAAATGTTATGCAGAGCATTTGCATAATATAAAGGTGGAGTATTCACCATTATGTTCAAAGAAATGTAGAAATGTTTGTATACGGTAACATGATAAGGTGCATGATATTTGCTCTCAGTCCAAAACTCTCTGAAAGTTATAGTAAGCCTACAATTTCCAGAGGTCTGTCTTTTATTGAGGTATTATAAGCAGCTGTGAGGAATTTGTGAAGGATTTTGTATATTAAGCTAGACTTACAGGGGTGTCGATCCAGTTGAGTCTGTAGGATCCACATTTATTTTTGGATTTGCCAACAACAGTTCCACAATGTTGTTTCTTCCTTGAGCCGCAGCTCTATGCAAAGGTGTTGCACCAAGTACATCAGACTCATTTACATTTGCTTCCAAATGTATGAGCAGCTTCGTCACCTTGAAAGTATAACCAACATTTAATATTATGTTGAAATATAAGTTCTAAGAGAGTATTACAAAATATGCATATTTACCTCAATATGTCCTTTGGAACATGCATAGTGTAATGGGGACTGGCCACGGCTTGTCTTATGATTGACACTAGCTCCTTTGGTAGCCAGTAGTTTAACAACTTCATATCTGCCTGCTGAAGCAGCCAAGATCAAAGGAGTGGAATTAGTATCATCTACAGGATCTGTAGGACTTCCACGATCAAGTAAAAAGTCAACCAGATTTTCATTTCCACCTAAAGCAGCCCAGTGAACCAGGAAGCGACCATTCTAAACAATATAAAAAAAAATTGAGCTTTTATTAAACGCGAAAAGCAATGATTTTATTGCAACATTAAAATAGCTTACTTCATCAGGAGTATTCACCAAAGAGGAGTCTTCATCTATTCTAACTTTCACTTGATTGTAGTCACCTTTGTAGGCTGTTTCATATACTGATCCTATCGACATTTCTGCGTAAGTACCTACCTCCTATCCGTGCCTAAAAACAAGGAATAATATATATTATATTACATATAGAGGAGGAACTTCCAATTCGTGAATATGTTATCTCTTGGCATAGATTAAAGTATATATATAAACCATCCACTCAAAACAGACATTAACAAAACAAAAACATTGATAAATACCAAGTCTTATGAAAACAAAAACTTTCCGGCAAAGTTAATGTAATTACTCCGTTTACTGTGAGTCCCTATATTGTACGACCAATAATGCACGGTCTGATAATGTACGGCCAAGAATTCGGAACCAGCATTCGTGACATGGCTTCTAATTATCAGATAGTTTAATACGGGCCGTATATTATTGGATATGAAATAATAACACGAACCGAGTTTTTACAGCCAATAATACGTAGCCAGGAAAACGCAACCAATATTATTATTAAATGTACACATAATATCAGGACGTACAATACTGGCCTTTCAATACTAGTCGAAAAATATTAGCACGAGCTGATAATGTGCAGCTAATAATGCATGGCCGATAATTCATGTACAAATAAATAATGTATATACAAATGTCAAAGTCAAAGCCTCGTTTGGATGATCCAGTAATTTCAAGCGGGCAAGATATGACTGTTTAATGTTTTCATATAAATTATTTATATTCGAAAGTAAAGCGTAAGAATTCTTTGTTAATTTTATTTCATTTCTTTTTACTTTAAAAAACTTAGTTTTGAGCGCTTCGCCGGCCGCGACCGCGGCACGCTTGCTTGGCTCGCTCGGCTTGCGCTTTGTTTTGTTGCAGTTCAAACCTATCCTAACCTAGACTTGCAACCATTTTTATAAAGTCCACAGAGAAGCAAATGTTCTTAGGTTAGAACTTTTCAATAGTCTGTGCCAACTCGCCTAAACAAACGAGGCATCGCATAGAGAGTATATATAGTTATCTGTAAGACAATGGAACGTGAACTGAACAAAGAGCTCGTTGGCTATCTTGAAGCAAATGATCTTCTGAGTAAGTTGGCAATATGGGTTTCGCCAGAACCGGTCATTAGGAGACCTTCTTACACATGCCGCTCACATAGGCCTTTGAATGCCAACTTAGTTAATGCGTCTAATACACAGGCGTGTCTTTTCTTCGCTAAGCGGAGACCTTTTCACCTGTCAAACTGTCAAACGTCATCCATATATGGTTGACATACCTCCAGTTCGCTCGAGGCGTTTAGATTCTTTTTATCATCCGTACTGCGAATGAGTGGAACTCATTGCCCTCGTCTTTATTCCCGAACGGTATAATCTGGGATTCTTCAAGTCAAGAGTGAATAAGTACCTTCTAGGCAAGCATGCTACATCTTCGGCCGCATCATCACTTTCCATCAGGTGAGATTGTGGTCTAATGCTTGCCTATCAGATCAAAAAAAATTTTTTTGTCTGTGGTTGGCTTTACACAGCCAGTATTGCACACCATGATATTTGGAAGCCATATACATGAATTTTTGGCCGTACATTATCGATACGGACCGATTTTATGCAGGCAATAATTGGCAACTCAGGAATGCACGACCTGGTATTTTGAATCCATGTACATGCATTATCAGTGTGAGCATTATTGGCTGTACAAAATCAGGCCGTGAAATATCGGGTCGTACATTATTGTCTCCCCATTTACTTTCCGGTAGAATCTTATTCTATCAAAAATTGCTCTGACAAAAACAGCAATTCATTGCGGGCGCTTTTTTTTTTAATTTTGGCTTCGCACTCTTTGTGCATTCAGCCAGTGTCAAATAAAATGTTATAGAAGTATTATGTACATACTTGAAACACTACTATTATACTTAAAGACAATCGGCCATTTGCACCATTCATTAGATAAGCGAGTCCTAGTTAGGTTATTCCTAACGTTTTGGCTTCGCAATCTTGTGCATTGAGCCAGTGTCAAGTAATAATATATTTCATGTTAAAAGTCACAGTCAAAGTCAAGTAAAAGAGTCAAAGTTCAGTCATAGTCAATTCATGCCCTATTAAAGTGGTAGAAACTTTACTAGAACTTCTATTTGAGTTTTGGAGCGAAGGCGAAAATCATGCACTTTTACTTAGTATTAACGGTTATTAATCCACCATTATTATATATTAATAGACTCAGAGAATCAAAGGTTTTGGAAAATTTTACAAAATCAACAACGCCATTTTTTCACTTTCGCGGCAAAAACCCAACTCGTAAGTTGGTAATTTCATTTCACCAATCGCCTTTTTAATTATTATTCTTAAACTTATGAATATTGTCTAAGGTTTAATTTTTTAAAAGTTGTTTGCTTGTCTATTGACGTTTTGTGAATTTGCGGTATTTTGTTGAATTGAGAATAAATAAAAAGTATTAAGTAAAAATAAAACAGTTGCCCGCCGTATTCAAAATTCAGAAGCAAATTAAGCATACCACATTTAAGTTCATTTTAGAAACCTAGTGTATGAAAAATGTTACTTGTCAAATATAATTACGTAGCAATATTGTTAATTTGAAAAGGAACATTTTCTTATTGTAATCCTTGAGAATTTGTATTTTTTTAAATATTGCGACTAAAAGACTATGATATCCATGGCTATTAAATAAATACAAAAAAACTAGTTTGGCGCCTAAGTTTATAAAAATGTAGATGTTGATTTTGTATTATTTTTGAACACTTGTGACTCTTTTGGGTGTTAATGTGTAATGATGATAGATTATTAAAACCCAAATGTAAAAAGCAAGTAAAATAAATTCTTATGCGGAACATTGTGACATTAACGCTGCTAGCTGAAGTCAAACTTGTCTCGTCATCTTTTTCATCTCGTAAAAAACATCTTCATCTATATATTCCCCGCCACACTACGAATTATCGTGGAAACTCTTTCTTTTTGCGTACGTTCAATAACTTTAACTCTAATTTTTCTCAACATGTAGATTTATTTACATCTAGGCATAATATATTTAAAATTATAATTAACTAGCTGACCCGCCCGGCGTTGCCCGGGTAAACAAAAGCTTACATATAAACGCTTTCTCACTCACAGCCCCTCTGTAAAAGTACTATAAGTTGTGTCGTGGGGCCGTAAACAATTAACACCACACACACAACATTCACGTCATACCCAGAACCAGAAACATAAACTGCCCGTGGGGAAAAAACTTTTGTTATTGTGTTCCCACCGAGATTCGAACCCGCTGCTTTAAAGACGAACGCGCACTCATCTACGCCAGTGGGTAGTTCAAAGTTCAAAGATTCCCTACCCTGCGTCGCCCGGTTAAAAAATCTACACATAAACACTTCCACATTCAAAGCCCCACACTAAGTTCAGTGACTTGTAGCGTGGGGCCGTAAACATCCAAGATTCACAACATATTAAAAACCAGGAACACAAATTTCCCGTAGTGAGAAAACTTCTGTTACCACCGCGAATCGATCCCGCTGCTTTGAAGGCAAACGCGTACCCATTTACGCGAGTAGATAGTTCAAAAGATGACCCGCCCGGCGTCGCCCGGTTAAAAAATATACAAATAAACACACTTCCACATTCACAGCCCCACACTAAGTTCAATGACTTGTATCGGGGGGCCGTAAACATCCAAGATTCACAAAGTATTCACAACATACTCAAAACCAGGAACACAAATTTCTCGTGGAGAGAAATTTTCTAGGTAAATTACCACCGGTAATCGAACCCGCTGCTTTGAAGGCGAACGCGCACCCATCTACGCCAGCGAGCAGTTCAAAGTTCAGGAACGACCCGCCCGGCGTCGGCCGGGTAGTAAATATTAAAAAAACATACCCATAAACGCTTTCACATTCACAACCCCACACTAAGTTAAAATTAAATACTTTAAAAGATTAATATTAAATACTTAAAAAAGCCAACGAAATAGAAGCCGCTATTTTTTAATGTGCAGGAATTCGTAGTACGTTTCTGTACATTTCTGACCCGTCCCGTTCACGGGCGGGCTCCCGTGAAACTAATTTCACGATTTCTCATAGACTATTTATCCAAATCACATGCAGTAAAAAGCAAAATGTATCTACATGAACTACGTAAGACGATGAAATAGTTTATTTTGATAAGGATTAATACTGAATGTCTCAAAAAGCCAACTAAACAGAGGCCGCTTTTTTTTCAGATTTTTAACAAAGAAAAGTATTTTTTCTGAGCTATACATACATGTTAGATATATGCTGTCGCGGACTTTTTTGTAAAACTCACGAAGGCCAACATGTTTGCCATACATTGTATTCAACTATGTCTTACCGTTTAGTCAGCGTACGCCGATAAAGCGGAAAGTTAGCAAATTTTTCTCCAACTTGTCTTACGAATATTATTATTTCGAACTGATAACTAACTTCTGTCCCGACAAAACATAGCCTATGACACTCAGTGATAGTGTAGCTATCTATTGGTGAAAGAATTTTCAGAATCGGATCAGTAGTTTCAGAGATTACCTTTTACATACAAACAAACAAACAAACAAACTTTACCTCTTTATAATATTAGTATAGATGATCACTTTTTCATTGTTGATGATAACATTGAAATAATAGAGCAATAAATACCATTTGTAGTACCTATTGACTCGTTCTAGCTCTGTAATATTCTTACTTATTTATTATTATATTTGTATATTTTAATTTTAATTCGCATGGCATTGCATTGGTATTATTTATTTATTATTGATGTAGAACTTAGATACTAATAATTTACTTTCCATTTGTTCATTTAAATGGACATATTGTTAGTTTTAGCAATAATTAATTATTTAGTTTTCGTGTACCTTTACCGAGGTGTTTATATAAGTGATAACCTATGTTGGCCTAGGTGATTTCATTCTCGTTTTCCAAATAAATAAAAATAAAAAAAATAAATAAAATTAACAGTCGACTCATTATAGCATAGATAAATAAGATATATACTTAGGACATTATTGGTAGGATTTGAATCGAACTGTATATTGACGTTTAATAATTAATGATTCCCGACTATTAAAGTCAATAAGTATGCTCTGCACAAAAACTATTTACTTATTTTTTGTACCTATATTTACTTGTGATATGTAAACAAAGATAATATTATAACTAGGATATATGTATGGGTACCTGGGAAATATTAGGCTTCTGATACATGGCTTTAACTAAAAAGAGAGCTTCAGTAATATGTTTCAGTTGTATATTTAAGCCCAAAAAATAAGTACCTATTACATTTTCTTTTTATTTATAACCCTAAATGAACCAATTTTTATAAACTGGACAGAGAAAGGGTGCTCCAAATCATTTCGTGACTCGAATCAAATCTTAAAAATATTGCCAGATATTATACAAATTTCAGGATTTTGACTTGCACTAAGAGCACTATATATTATTTCTTTTAATTGTATCTAATTATTAAGTATAATAAAAAATTACAATTTTAATACACTGATGTAGTATTTTAGCCTTTTCACGAAATAAAAATAAAATATATTTTGAAATCGTCATTTAATTTTACAATACAACCTATAGTTACGCTAACAAACGAAATCACTTAAAAATGCAACAATAATTCTAAAACAATTAATTAATTTGGTTTTCTTTCACACGAAATAACTATATTAACCATATAAATAGCCCGCGTGGGTAATATATATCATCAATCGCTTAAAGGTAACGATATAGATATTTTTATCCTTATTTGTTACATCATTTAAGTATTATAAACTATTAAAATATAAAATATACTAACATCACATAAATGGTTTATTTAGATATCAATCTAAATGTTTATATCATAAATTTAATTGTATTGTTTTAAAAGATACAACGTACCTACTTCTTACATCAGTCAAACTATTGGGTATGCATATTTTTTTGTTCGTATTTGTTAGCATAGATTCTCTTGTTGACCTTTCCTTAAAGGTATTTTATGTATAAATATAATTTTCTTTCTCTTCTCATCTTTAGCATTTCACCACTTACATACGGTAAATTAAGACGTATTCGACATTGGTAAGCACTAAGCATATATACGCGCGCTTAAATCATTACAATTAATTTAAAACTGTTCACAATGATATAAGTCAAAAGTCTTATAATTGTTCTTAATATATGGGAATTAGATACAAAGCTTCATTTTTTGTCGTTAGGTATACACAAGGTATACACGGACTGTCCAATAGGAAATAGTGTAACACTCGTAACACTATAAAGGTACTATTCAACCCGCGTGGGTAATACAATGTGAGGCGATCGAAATCCAGCTCCTATACGCTTAAAAGTAACATTAAATATATATCCTTTATACAAGAACCGTGGAAGACCATTATTCCACGGCTTGAAACCTTCGACTACCCGGCAGAATATAGCAGATACTGGAGCTGCCGTATAGGCTTTGCTTTTAATAAATTTGAGTTTCTCCCGCGGCACTTCTATCTCCGACCCCCAGTCTACCAACTTAACCAGGGCTTTAGTATTGTCTTCATTCAATCTCAAAATCATAGCCCTTTCATAAAAATCATTTGTTTCATCTTTGACACCAACGCAAGTACCCTGTTTGAAATCTACCTCTTTTATCACAGGTTCCGATTTGCAATAATTCGTGAAGCTCACTCGATTATCAAGATAACTCTTATACGTTTTCAAAGGAGTAACGTAGAACGAATTTAAATCTGTACCAGATTGAACCCTAATCTCAATTGTGTCACTTTTTTTAAGATCGATATGAGAAAACATGTGTTCTTGGATAGGTTCTGGTTTCACAGGCGTAGGTTTTGTGTAAGGTGAAAGATACGTAAAATTTGTCAAAACCAGGAGCGTAGACATGTCATCTGGATTACTATTATAAACAGTTACTTTTAACTTGTCCATGATCTGTCCTTTTACCACGACACTAAGCTTTTCATTTCCCATGTAGAATTTAAAAGCTGAGATGGCTTTCTCATCGTAGGTAGGACCTTTTGGAGCGCATGAGTGCAATTCGCAATGTTGGACAAGAGGTTGAATAACCGACGACTCTCGATGTAACGGGTGGAATAAGCGCTCAATCGGAACGTTTTCTTCGTAGAAACCGAGATCCGTTGCATGTATCACACAATTTCGATTTTTATCGATCTTTTGGATTGTCCCTCGTATTTCATTTGTAACGAACGGTTTGAGATACTTGTTTACATCTGGTTTATGGCTTTGTAATATCACACAAGCGTTTACTTCTAATTCGTCGATCTCGAACCTTCTCCCAGCCTTATTTAATGCGGGCAGGTAACTGAGGTAATCATATGGGATTAAATAGAAATCATGAGGATCAACAATATGCGTAGGTTTGGCGTAGAACTGACAACCAATATCAAAGATTAGTTTTCCTAAGAATAACTCGTTCATGAGGCCATCTAAATCATTTTCTAACGCTGCCGCCATTTTAGATTTTGATTCAAAGTATGGGGATTAGTTTCGCACAGTCAAATGCTTTTAATAGAACAATAAACGAGGAAATTTCTTATCGTCTTAAAATTTATTGTGTCTAACTTAAGCACAGATTTTCTATTAATAGCTTTTTCTGTGCTGTACATATCGTGGAGTGCAGCCTAAACCTGAAACAGATAAATTAAAATGTAAAGCTGAAAATAAGCGTAAAAATATGACAACTAGTCTAATAAACTGTACCCTTCAATATAAATAATTATTTTGTCAATTTTATTTACTTCAAGTTGCAAAATGTATAAAATCCTTTAGTCACATACAGATGCTGATGTAAATGGAGGGCGTGAGAAGGGAAGTACCTCTCGAACCCTCCTCTTACAAAGAAGATATATAGTGTATAGTTATTGAGTTATGAATATTTTAGAAAAAATCCAGTAAAACTGTAGTTGCTAGAGGGAGGAGAAGAAGGGGGAGAAAGGAAGTTCCCTGCGAGCTTCCTCTACTCCGGAGATGTATAGTTTTTCAGTTATGATTTTTTAGTAGTTTCCTTAAAGGTTCAAGTTGAACCTTGACAAGACCCCCTAAGCTCGAACCATAATTAAAAACATGTAATTACTATCCAACCCTAGGACTAGATTAATTCAGTATCATTGCCTAGTTATAAAAATCATTTTTAATTTTTATTTATTTGGAAAACCAAACAGCCTTATTACAAAATAAGTCAACAACGTGAGAATGAGAGCTCCATAGGCCACCATAGGTCCTCACTTGGTTATACATATATAGGTAGAATAGGTTGGTTCATTACATATTCTACACATACAATAAATAAATAAAAGACTCACTTGCACAGGGTTTAATAAGCCTCTAAAAAGAGATAGAACTTCATTACTTCTGTTACTACCAGACTTGCGATTAGCTGTAAAATAAACATTACTATAATTATATATTATTATTAAGTAATATAAACCATGGAGCAATAAGTAACAATTCAATCTCTAATACTATGATATCAAATAGTTTGTAAGTCTGATGGGTCTGAATGAATTTATAATCTAAATATAATAATAACTTAGTTCTTTGCTATATATAGTTTTAGGAAATATAGGCAATTGGCCCGTAGATAGTATATTTATATATTCACCAACATTGTAATAGGGCATAAATTAATATTCTTTATCCCGAACTAATTTGGATGAATTTAAGTACATATACATATTTTTATAGTGTAACAGTAAAATAGGACACAGGATAAATATTTGAACTGCTTGTTGGCATAATTGTGTGCACCATCACCTTTAAAGCAATGGGTCTCCAGTTTGACTTTTGACTCACGGTAGAAACAAAAGTTTTCTACCCAGGGGAAATTTGTGGTTCTGGGTGTGATTGTGTGTGTGATATTAATGTTTTCAGATCCATGATACATATCATCATACTTAGTGTGGGTCTATGAGTGTGAAATTGTTAATGTTTGTTATGGTAGGTTATTTTAATTCTAAATAAAATTGGGTTATATATGGTTGTATGTATAGAATGTGTAGGTAGACATTGGAATATGAATTTGGTTGTCTGGAAGAAATTGCTTTGAGTGATCCCTTTACATTCCTATTATACTTTTAAGGATTATTTTTAAGTGCTCTATATTGTTCTGCAAATTAAGTGTTTATCTATTATTCTACACAGTTTATATCATGGAAAATGATAGACCACTTTTTATGTTGACATATTATCTATCATGATCATGAATGTAGGATAAGCTGTCTAACACAGACAGTGTTATAAATTTAAAAAATCGCATGTTGATAAAAAATGTTATTACGCAGAGTACATTATGAATAAAAAAAGGAATGTTGTTACCTTTGTTGGAAAAAAAAATCTTGCAAATTATTAATACCTAGAACAACAAGGGGCTCCCATATTTCCATTTGTTAAGGTTTCATACATTTTACAGAGCCTTTGTCTATTTGTACACAAGCTGGTGGAATTGCTAGTTGAAATCACAAGTTTCTGTACTTGTGGAAATCACACTCCTGTAAGACAAAATCAAGATTTATTAGTAGAGAACACTTTTTCATGAGTTCATTCGGTTTTTATTGACAATCCTTTTGGATCATTGGGCAAGACTTTGTTTTCTATGTCAGTCCTAGGATTCATTCCCGGCAGCACCAAAATATTCCTTCCCAAGGGACATTTGATTTCTGGTTCTCAGTGCGAGTGTGTGTTGGAATTTAGATGTTGTTTAAACTCAACTTGATTAGAATAAGAAACTTTAACACATAAAAATACATAGGTAAATGTGAAAAGCTATCACAGTCTTATCAAAAAAGTATAATATAATAATATGTAAAAGTTCGATAAAATAAGCCGATGCTGATAATGCATAGACAGCGTCACGGGACCCTTCCAGCAATAATATAATACTTATTTCGGTAATGTTAAGTGTAACAGTTAAACATCTCTTAGTTAGCTGGCACCACGAACAAGAGTTAAATTTATTTCATCAAATTTCCTGAACTTTCACCTCATAAGGTCCCAATACTCTCAATTGGAATTAAATACGAAGAAAAACAAAACGTAACTTTAACGTAATGTTTTTCGTTTTTTTAAATTCGTAATCAAAGATAATGTAATCACTCCATTTGTTCGTAATCAAATACAAAAGTTTTAGATGTTTGTTTCATTATTATCAAACAAAACAAATGAAATTTATTTTTCTTTTAATTTTGGCTTCGCAATCTTGTGCATTTGGCCAGTGTCAACTTATAAAGTATTTCAAGTAATATAAATATACTCGTGCATGTTCACTAAGAATTAACGGTTACTCCACCATTACTACACATTAAAGTAAAAATGTAAAGTAAAATTAGTTTATTTACAGATGAATTAACACTTATCTACATTTGTTTTAGATTACATAATATAAGTTTTGTGAGTCGTATCTGTGGGCCCCAAACTAGGCAAAGCCTGTATCTTGGGTGCCCGAACACTCGAAGAATCACAAGTTTTAGAAACAAATACCAAAATCTTGTTGGTATATATGATCTTATTTATCAATGGTTTCGTGGATGTCACTTCAAAATTACCAGTACATCAACACATGAACGTATAACATTTTATTACATATATAATAACAATAAATAATTGATGAATGACTTTTTTTATATCACCAATGTATGAACGTAAATAGTCCTACTTCCTACTAATATTATAATCCGAAAGTGTTGTGTGTTAGTGTGTTTGTTCCCTTTTCACGCTTTAACGGCTGAACGGATTTGGATGAAATTTGGAATGTACATAGATTATACCTAGGACTAACATATGCTACTTTTTAACTTGATAATAGCGGGCGAAGCCGCGGGACACGGCTAGTCGAATATATTCAAGAAAATTTTGACAACAATGTACACAATTCTAACCGAAGTGATTACATTATTTTTGTACAAACCCATGAACTTAACACAGCAATTTTTATGCCGCGAACGTGAAAAAATGGCGTTGTTGATGATTTTGTATAATTTTGCAAAACCTGTTCAATTCTTTGAATGTTAATGTGTAATCATGGTGGATTATTAAAGGTTAATACTTAGTAAATGTGCATAAGTGTAGGCAAGTCATACAAAGTTGACAAACGTGATTTTCGCCTTCGTTCAAAATCTCCAATAGAAGTTCTAGTAAAGTTTCTAACACTTTATTTTTGTACCTTATTGATGTTTGCTGAGGCGCACACGGACGACTTTCATGCGGTCATCCGTAAGAAAGTCATCTCACTACGACAGCGTATGCGAGTTAGTCGCAACAGTATCCTGAAAATGATAGCAGATAAGGCAGATTGTCCTATTCAAAATAAGTGGGTAAAGGTAATAATGGGAGAAAAGTTATAATGTTTTTAATGTATTTATTTATTTCTATATGATTTTGTATTAGTTTAGTCTGGACATTCTGAATTGTTTGTATTGTGTGATTATTATTATTATTTTTATTTTGATGACATTTTAATTTAATTTATTTTGATTTTTGATATGTAATATGTGATATGGTGTACCTAATACTGAAATAAATGATTTATTATTATTATTATTATTAGGGCATGACTTGACTATGACTGGACCTGGCTCTTTTACTTGACTTTGACTGTGACTTGTGACTAGGACTTTTAACACGAAATACACTTGAAATATATTATCACTTGACACTGGCTACATGGAAAAGATTGCGAAGCCAAAAAAAAAAAAATCACCCCATCATGTGTGGTATCATTGAACAGGGTTTTTTAAATAAAATAGGGGTACATCATATTTTTGTCAAGCATACCGTTTGCGAGATATATCCTGTAAAAGTCATGAAAGTCATTTAGGGCTTGTGTAGTCAGGTTTTAGTTTATATACTTTCGCTTCTTGTTGTACAAAACAAAACAACAAAATCTATATATTTTTTATACACATCATTACATGATCTTGACTTGTTTGACTCAGGAGCCATGATAAGCAAATGATCTAAGCTAGTGACTCGTGAGCAAGCAATATAATATAGGTGTCGTGTGAGGAATAGTTCTTGGGACTTGTTGATGGCCATACTGGTATCTCACGGGAAACATTTTTTTTACGTTTTCAACCCCACATGTGGGCACATGTGCTAAATAAATCTGAACATCTTCTTGGATATTTTGACCGAGCGAAAGCGAAGGTCTTCGTTTAAGCTGTGGCAAAATTGTTTTCGCCGCATTTCTCAACCGATTCTTGTGAAATTTTGTGAGCTGGTTCGATAATTATACAGACTTTTGACAATTCAGTTTTCTTTTAAATGGTGGAGATATGGGCGTTGAAAACGTAAAAATAAAACATTTTTCAGTAATTTCGAAAAATACGCGAGGTCTTCAGCTCACAGAGCCACTAGTATATTGTGCGATAGCACACAAGCTGGTGGAGTAATTATCTGATTAAAATTTTGTGTTCCGTAGTGTGTGTTTATTTTAGTGAATTATGTTATGTTTATAATGAATGAACAATAATTTTATTATTATTATCTAGTACTTATTAAAGTTAAAAGAAGAAAAAGAATGCTAGGAAAATTATCATTTTTAGTATAAAAAATACATAGAGTTCGATGATACATTTTTTTTTTATTTGACATGTGTAGAATTTATGATTAATAATATTATAGAACGGGGTCGCTATAACTAACGTTAAACCTAAATAATAAGATCTACATTTAAAACTGTCAATGTGTTTCATCACAACTTGAACTATTAGTATAGTAAGTACATATAATATATAATAAGAAACACTTGTATAGGGCGAGCTTATCAATATTCACTACCTGCATGATAATATTATATTAAGTTATCGGACGATTGCGTAAACCGTTTGTTTATTATATAACCAGGAGGATTATTATAATGGCCTGATGATTGTTAACTCACAAAAAATATGACATTCCACTGTTTACATATTCCATAGTTCCAAATCAAATATACGAATTTCTTCACCTTTAGAAATGATTATTAACAAACGGTTTTCACAATCAACCAATGACATGATACAAATTTAATAAGATAGGTATGTCTAATTGTTTTAGTATTTTCACGGGTTATATATATGCCTATAAATATATATTAGATGGAATCCATAGCCTATATAAAATAAAAAATACTATATTTATATTATTTATTCACTAAACAGAATAATGTACACATTATTGAATATTACATTAAACTAAATAATAAAAAAAAAAAACTATATCTTTTTGCCTATATAAATGTTTTAAGATTTATATTTTTTATAAGTATAATGATCAGTTTTACTAATTGTGACAGGTAGGTGTACATTATGTAATGCAATAAAGAAATGTGTTCTTTTTTTTATTATTTATATATTATATTGTTTAATTTAAGCTTCTAAGACACTCGATTGCATCGTAGCTAGATTCGATTGCATATAATAATTGTTTTTGATATGATATCTATTGTATGCCTGTATATACTGGTATAATGTAATAACATGTAATAATGTCACAAGTTTTAATGAAAATGTGGTTTCAGAGTGGCTATTTTCACTTGTTAGAAAACTTAAATAGCCTAATATGACATTTTGAGTTTTCTTACAAGTGGTAATATCTACTATTTATAAAATATCATTTTTATTTAAACTTTTTGACCTTAGTATTCCCGCCATTACATCATCCCACCCCCCCAAAACCCCCAGAGGAGTTACTTTACGTTGACTTTAGATAGCGTTAGTAGTTTCCGTTTACTTTTTTTTATAGGCACTCTGTAGTATTCTCTTCTTAGTAAATGGAGCAACGGTATTCTGTGATTCAGATTTCTGTGGCGGGTTAAATTAAAACGCAATATATATTATATATTAGTTATATACTCTTTGTTAAAACGGAGTGATTACGTAGTACTCTCTGTGGTTTGTGGGAGTGATTACATTATCTTTGGGTCAAATAAACAACAACAAACATATTATTGATTTTTTTAACTGATTTCAAAAAGTTTTTACAGATGGGAGAAATATTGGCAGGTCTTTCATTAGCAAAAATGACTGTATCTCAAAGAGAAAACTTATTTAACTTGAATGACGTTATTTTTAATCATTACTTTTTGATTGGAGCTCTATTTCTGACTTACTTGTTATATCGAATTCTACACACAGTTTTGGATGGAAATAATTTTATGCAAACAAGTTATAAAAGCCGTGGACACACCTGGAGAAGTATTCAGTGTGATAAATCTATACCGTACAATATTCACGTGAGTAAACCAGTTGAAATCAGATACGTTGTTTTCCAATGTGTGAGAAAATCTTTTGAAACTTATTACTTATTTCAGTGCACAATTTGTTGTAAACTAATGCTGCCTGTTAAGGGTTTGTTTTGCGAGTGCTGTGCCGTGAGTGCGTGCAAGGGATGCCATTGGGCAGCTGATAAAAAAATTAAATGCAAATGCATGACTTGGCCAAGCCAAAAACCATTCCATCATCAATGGGTTAATGGTAAGTTGCTATTTTAAGTGTTGTAATTTTTGTAAATTTGTTACCTACTATTGGGTACTATGTATAAACATTTTTAAGCATCATGATTATTTCATTTCACACCATTTATTACAGTAAAGAAGTGTTTGTTTACCACCCTCTACAACATTATCATTTACCAACAGGTGAGATAGTGCTCAAGCGCAAGGCATGACTTAAACTACTAACTACATACCCTGTGTGAGACACACTTTGTATCACAATACATCGTGCTGCTAAAATATGCCTCGAGATTTTATTCAGCTAAAACTTGGTACCTCTCAAAATTAGATCATAGCAAAATAAGCAATTTTGAGATCTGGCACTGGTTATGTCAATATGTGTGTATCAATTCTGTGGCCTCAAAAAATTGAGCTAGTTACATCTCTGCCATCAAAATCCATTTATCAGTATTCACATGAAAGCATGTGATGTGAGATCATTTTTATCTGTTTTATTAAAACTTACTGGCATTATGAACTATCAAATTATATTATAGGGAATTGGAGTGATTTCCCTAATTATCAACGTTTAGATCTAATTGTTTTGGATTCATTCAGAAGCCTCCATTAGAGCCTCCTCACACTGAAGAAGGCTTCTGAGTAAAGCCAAGACGATAGAAAATTTTATTATGCATGACATGGTATTCAGTTTATGAATCTTTTAGGCATAAACAAATATATTCTTACTAAAATAAGATGTAAAAAGTTATTAATTAAATTTTTTGACTTTGATGGAAAAATTGTGATGAAAAATCTAAAACATAAACAATTAAATAAAAATATCTTGACATCAACTATGCTCACACCAAGTCTTGTTATAATTTCAATAATTGTTTTGTTTGTTCTAACAAACAAAACAATTATTGAAATTATACTACTAACTTCACTAGAAACAAACATCTAAAAGTTTGCATTTGCTTTGTAAGTGATGTATTGTCGTATATTGTCATGTAGCATGTATTACTTAGTAGTTTTGTTTTTCATTCCAGTTGGGACCATAAGAGGTGAAAGTTCAGGACATATTGATAATGAAATAAAATGTTACTTTTGTTCATGGTGCCAGCGAACTAGGAGATGTTCAACTGTTACACTTAACAATACCGAAGTGAGTATCATATTATTGGTAGTTGGTTCCAGCGACACTGCCTTTATGTATCACTAGCATGGGCTAAATATATGAAACACAAACTTTTACATATTATTATGTACTTTTTTGATTAGACTTTGTGAAAGCTTTCAGATTTATGTATTTTTATGTGTTAAAGTTTCTTATTGTAACCAAGTTGAGTTTAAACAACAACAAAATTTACACCACAAACACCCAGAACCAGAAGCTCAAATGTCCGTTTTGAGAAGGATCATTGTCCTGCTGCCGGGAATAAAACCAGGGCAGACATGGTAAGCAAAGTGTTGCCCAGTGATTCAACGGGATTGGACAATCCTAAAAATAAAAACCCAAAATACTCTTGAAAAGGTGTTTCCTACTAATAAACCTTGTTTTTATCTTACAGGAGTGTGATTTCCACAAGTACAGAAACATTATTATTCCACCAGCTTGTGTACAAATAGACAAAGGCTCCGTAAAATGTATAAAGCCTATACAAATGGAAGAATGGGAGCCCCTTGTTGTTCTAGGTATTAACAATTTAGTAGAATCAGGGTTCGAGGGTATAATAAAATTATTAATGGATATATATCCGATATATATATATGTATATATATCAAATGATTTTTTGTGATATATATCAATACAAAATATGTTTCAAATTTGATATTATTAAGTAAATTTTTTGCTACCGTTTTTCTACTTCCCAAATGTACATGGTGTTGGAGAAGAGTTAAAACACTTGGCAAAAATTTTTGATCAAAGATTTGCAGGCAAAAACTTGACCCTTGATCAAAGGAACACAGCATTTGTTGAATATGAAATTAACTTTATGTCAACGGTTACATTGATAATGACCCAATAATTTTTTCTAACTAGAACCACTGATAAGAATTTATAAGAAGATTTTATCTTTTTACCGACTTCAAAAAAGGAGGAGGTACTATGTTCGACTGTATATATTTAAAATTTTTTTTCTCAAAATTCTTTTTTTGTTTGGTAGATTATACTTAAGAGGTGGTCCCATATAAATTTGATCGAAATCAATCAAAATATAAGCGGTGAAGTTGGTTTTTTTAAGCTTTGCTTACATTTGAATTATTGAGTTGATTTTTCCTGATCTATAAGAAGATTTATATTTTTGATTTGATTTTTCTGATTTTGTATATACCTAAATAAATAAAGCAATAATAAAAACATTTTAGTTTCTATTAAAATAATTTATTATGTTTATAAAACACATGCAATCAGTATACATTAATAATACAATAAAATAATAATATGCCTGTTATACAAAATGGATATATATCACATTTTTTATATACATCGGATATATATCATAAATATCCGATATGTTGATATTTATTATAAATATCGGATATTTAAAAAAAAAAAGATGTAACATGCTTTTTTTTTATTTAGCCTACCGCTGTCTGTGCTCCGCACAGTTTTATGACATGTGTCACTGCACTGGGAATTAAACCCAATAACCGTTGCTTGGAAGATGAATGGGCACCTAACTAACCTATCGGACAATTCGAATATATCCTTTGCCCTATTTCAGGGGTCTGCAAACTGCGGCTCGCGAGCCACGTGCGGCTCTTTGGATGTGTAGCTGGGGCTCTTTAGTTCCATACGCAAATATTAAATTAAAAATTTAATTATTTAAAAAATAATAATTAAAAAAACGTTCTGAATCGATTTACGAGAATTCGGCACTATTTCTAACGAGCCATTAGCAAGCCTCCAAAGGTAGCAAATAAGTACATTTATTACAATGAAACGAGTAAATTTAGGGATGATTCGGTATAACGCGTGCATAGCGTTTTCTATACGTTACTCATTGTACAGTAGGTATTATTGTTGGCTTTAAGTTTTCATATTATAGGAAAAAAAATTGTGGCTCTTTAAAAACTTTGAAATTTTGTAAATGGTAATATTTGACTCTTCCGACTCAAAAGGTGCCGACCCCTGCCCTATTCTAATGTTACACTTTACATGTATATATACCAAAATTACATCCTATTTCAATATCTAGATTATAAATTCGTTCAGACCTATTAGAATTACAAACTATTTGATATCATAATATTAGAGATTGAATTGTTACTTATTGCTCCTTGGTTTATGTTACATAATTAATAATAATATATAATTATAGTAATGTTTATTTTACAGCTAATCGCAAGTCTGGTAGTAACAGAAGTGATGAAGTTCTATCTCTTTTTAGAGGATTATTAAACCCTGTGCAAGTGAGTGTTTTATTTATTTATTGTATGTGTAAAATATGTACAGATATAAGTATGCTGATTATTCTAAAAAATATTTATATACATATCGGTAAAGACACTGAAATAATATAGTATTTTTTTGAGTATCCCACACGACAGAATATAAAATCTTTACTGTTTGTAGACATATTTTTGTTCCGGAGTCTATCTTAGAACCGGCTCAACACATAATATCCGCACATATAACCTGTACTTGAACAAAAAAAATAGTAATTATTTTTAAGAAAAAAATTAAAAGCTATTAAGTAAAGTGAAGATTTTTAATTAACTCTTTGTTATATACTAAAATTACCATATTATATTACAATAGTTGTTAGTTTAACTATAAAAATAAAATAAAATAGTAGGTACGGGAGCTAGCCAGGCGATCAAGAGAAAATGCTCTACAAACTATGGATGTCATCATGATGTCACGGAACCTTAAGCCTGTGGTATGATTCGATACCTATAGCTTATAATTGTTCTGTATAAGTGTTTTTAATTAAGTCTTCTCAATTGTGTCAATAAAGATATATAATTATAAGTAATATGATGAGTTGTTATCTCTGTGGGCAGGTGGTGGACATAAGCGTGACGTCACCCGAGAGCGTGGTACAGTGGTTACCTGAGCGATGTCGACTGCTGGTCGCGGGCGGAGACGGGACGGTCGCTTGGGTGCTTAATGCGCTCAAGAATGTGCCACAGGTTAAAGTTAGTACTCCATGAGACCCTCTTATGCATGTCATTTAAATATAATTTTTTTTTATGACAGTGATGCCACACACAAACAGATACACCAGTTAAAATGATTACATCTCTTCTTTGCGTCGGGGGTCAATTATATTCATTTTCTTATTGGATTGTGACAGGCCGCAGTAGCCATCTTGCCGATGGGCACCGGTAACGACCTGTCGCGAGTACTCGGGTGGGGCCCCGGCTGCACTTCGCAGCTCGACCCACACTCCATCATCAACTCCGTGAAGGAGGCAGAGCATCAACCCCTGGACAGGTAAACTATTGGAAATATAGAGCGTGAAGGTAAGCCAATGAGTTTTTAAAAATTGAGATGATTCACCGTGTACCAGTTGTGTCTTACACTGAACCACTACTTATTTACAGTGAACTGTGAAAATATATATTGAAAAATAATAAAAACATTATTTTTTAGAAATTTTGCCGAGGCCGTAGACGTTTCGACATAATGTGTAAGATAAGTTTAGTACCTGACGATTTCAGGTGGAAGATCACAATAAAAAACAAGCGGTTGCGCCTCGGGCGTCTCCGCGGCGAGCGAGTGCTATACGCGTACAACTACGCCAGCATCGGCGTCGACGCGCAGGTCGCGCTTGACTTCCACCGCGCGCGGACGCAGTTCCTCTACCGATACGCCAATCGGACGCTCAACTATGTACGTGTCGAATACTTTGCATCTCTATTACTACATTATATTGTATGCTAAAGCGAACTTGAATCAGATTCAGACTTTGTTGGTACTCTACTCGTAATTGATGCATATTATTCACATAAAATGTATGACACAGTTATTATTATATTACGAGGGTGCGTTATTAGGTCCGCGGAATGACGGGGTTGGAAGGTGTTAGCAGTCTCGTTAAGAGCGTGTAATGTGTTCAATGACTAATAATTAGTATTAATTTTAAGTTTTGTAACTATTGCATCATTCGTTTTCGAACTACCGACGATTAAGCAACTCAATCGGAAAGAACATTTGGAAAATGGAAAATATCGAGTATCGTGCCGCCAAGTCAAGTCCCTTACTTTGGTAAGGGACTTGACTTGGCAAAGAAAATCTGTTCAAATCATACTGGCACAGATGTCATCGGTTTACGGGGACTCTTACCCTGAGAAAGCGATGGTTTACAAGTGGCACGGCCTTTTTAAGCAAGGCAGGGAATCTCTTGAAGATGACCCACGGCCAGGACGTTCTACGGAGGTGACCACTCCGTTGTTATAAAAATTGAAAAATTAGTATTGGAAAATGCTCGGCTAAAGAAGGAACAGCTTGCAGAAGTGGTTGGAGTATCAGATACAACCATTTTTAAAATTCTGCACGAACATCTTAGCATGGCTAAGGTCAGGGCACGGTGGGTGCCGAGAATGCCCACGCCGCCGCACGCGTTTAAAGTTCCGTTTTTGCGTTTTCTGCGGTGAAGACAAAGATGATGTACTGAACCGAATTGTTACTGGAAATTAAACTTGGGTTCATCATTACGAACCTGAGTCTAAGCAAGACTTCATGCAGTGGCTAAATAAAGGTTATTTATGTAATATTTCCAGATCGCGTACGCGTTCCTGGGAGTAGGGCGGGCGCTGGACGCGGGGAGGTGCGGCGAGTTAGAGCGGCGCCTGCGCGTGTGGGCGGGCGGCTGTGCGCTGCCGCTGCCGCCGCTGCAGGCGCTCGTGGCGCTCAACATACCCTCCTGGGGCGCCGGAGTCGACCTCTGGAGTGAGTCAACACTGAACCAGTTACTATGGCTCTGGAGTGGAGGCTGTGCGCTGTCGCTGCCGCCGGCGCTCGTGGCGCTTAACGCTCAACATACCCTCCTGGGGCGCCGGCGTCGACTTATGGAGTGAGTCAACACTGAACCACTAACTATGACTCTAGAGCGGCGGCTGTGCGTTGCGCCGCTCAGATAACAAAATCATACCTAACTTGTTTCAATCCTCAACAATGTCTCCGAGCACGATATACCGAGATTTATAATAGATAATTTTTAGATTTTTTGTCGATAAGTTAAACCCTTTACTATGACCCACAGCACTATTTTTTTATATTCTTGTAGCCATATTTTTTTTTATTACAATAACTGTAAACCAAGCGCTAAAATGATTATAATTCATAGAGGTATAACAGTTATAATCGAAATTGAAATTGGTGCTATTCGAACGAAAAAAGAAACTGGCAAACTGTTGCCACTTTAAGATAATTTTGTAATATCATTTCTCACACAGTTTTTACAATTAAATATTTTTGATTTGATTTGATAGAAAATAATGCTTTGTTCTTACTTAGCAAGACAGACTAAAATAGTTCGAAAACATAAAATTTATTGTAAAAATTCTAAATGTTATCATATTTCTAACGTAATAAATATTTGTGCTTCCAGGCATGGGTAATGAAGACGAAGTTGAAGAACAGAACATAAATGACGGAAAACTGGAGGTGAGCTTTACTGCGCTATAATATACATTCTTTTGAAACATTCCAGCACATTTTTATAGGAAATTACAAATACATTTATTAACAGAAGATTTTTACATTCATGTTTGTGAAGCTTGTGGCCCCTGATGTAGTTCTTTTCCCAGTTGTGGCTCAATTGTATTAATATGGCTGAGTTTGCATGTGTGTGTGGGTGTGTTAGAATGTGGATGATGTGTGCATTTGCGTGACTATGGATGCATGTTAATACTACTATCTCTTTCTACATCGTCATAGTCCAATTAACTGAGCCAGGTATGTATTACTTTATGATTTCTTATTCGATAAATTGTTGTTACCATCAGGTGAGATGGTGCTCAAAAGTTTGCATGACATGAATTAAAAGAGAAAAGTTTTTATCAAGATTTTTAAGGCCGTCCGAAGGCATCCGACGTGACTTAATGACTGTCGTCAAACCTGTTGCTTCCATTGTGATGACTGAGTTTGCAGTAATAGAGTGTTTCTCCACAGGTGGTCGGGATTTCTTCTTCCATTCATATCGCCAGACTTCAGTGCGGCCTGGCCGAACCGTATCGATTCACACAATCTTCAAATCTCGTGGTACGTAAGTAATTATAATTCAAACGCAAGCAAAGCTTGAAAAAACCGACTTCGTCACTTACATTTCGGTTTTGGCTTGACCGATTTCAATAAAATTTATATGGGACCACCACAAAGTATACTCCACAAAACAAAAACATCAAAATCGATCTTTAATTGGGGGCGATATCGCGTAATATACATACAAAAAATATATAGTCGAATTGAGAACCTCCTTTTATGTAGTCGGTTGAAAATAAACAAGTGCTAGTCTGACTCGCACACCGAGAGTTCCGTAAAAAAATGTTATAAAATAGTAAACATCGAGTCTCGCAACATTCACCAGTTTTTTTTCGTTTATTTAATTTTAAACAACGTATCACCGATTTTAATTAATTTATTTATGGGTTTGTTACTGGTGCTGGAAGACTTGCTTCCTGCCAATTTTATTATCATGATTCTAGAAAGTGTGGGTTTTGATTGAAGGACTCTTTCGAAGAGTCCATCTGGGGTAGAACCCCACACCATTGCCAGACATTCAACCACCAAGCAGTAGTGTGCAAACTTTACTGCATTTCTGATTGATCAATATTCCTATAGAAATTATAGGGGTTAAAGAGATTTAACATCTAATAAAAACAATATTAGCCATTTTTGTTATTATTTATTGCGTTGGTTTAAAAGCTTATATTTTTTCATATTGATCACATTTAAATGGGACACAGGTTTTAAATGAGAAGCCGCAGCTTTCAAATAAAAAAAGAATCATCAAAATCGGTTCAACTAGAATAAAGTTCTGAGGAAATAAATCAGTCGAATTGAGAATCTCTTTTTTTTAAAGTCGGTTAAAGAGATAAAATAAATGTTTTAGATCGAGTTGGAAGGCGCATGCGCTATGCAAGTTGACGGCGAGCCGTGGATGCAAGGCCCCGCCACTATAGTGATGGAGCCCGCCGGTGAAAGCCTCATGCTGCGTGCCAACCGAGCCGCGGACTAAACAAACATACAACACTAGCTGTACCCTTTGCATTGCAATGTCACGTAAACAAAAAAGTGTTTTGCCTCTTTTACGTTTATGGTTCCCTAGTACTTTACCAAGACCGAAGGACTCCACGACAAAGTCCAAAGTTAAAAGAAATATTATTTATTGGATCGAATTGTGAATCTAAATCATTCTTTAATTCATCTGAACACATAAAATGTCATCAAAGTCGGTCTAGTCGTTTAGGAAGAGTTCAGTCATCAACATACGTACAGAATAATGATACATATAAAGATACAACAATGCCCAGCATTTTTAACAATATTTCTGAGGAAAGGATACAGGATGCTACAGGATGGTCCAATGCAAGCAGGACTCGCGCCTTGGGAAGGTTCCGTTTGTTCATGTGGGTAGGCAACTCCGTAACTTCCATTTAATTATATGTCCTATCTGAATCCACACAGTAAATCCTCCTAAGGTACTCCATACAAATGTTGCAAAGCAATGTCACTTAAAGAACAAGACGGTCGAGTGCTGGTAGGGTTCCGAACTTCCGAATCTTTTTGATTTGTGTTTTTTCTACATCCATGCCGTAAATCCTCTAAGGCGCTCCGTACAAATGTTGCAAATCGATGTTACCAAAGGAGCAGGATGGTCAAGTGCACATAAAACACAAATATAATCATCATCATCATACTCAGTCTAACTCAGTCCATGTTGGAAATAGGCTCTCCAAATGATGAATGTGAAGGAGAGGAACTCATTGCCCGCGTCTGGTCCCCGAATAATATAATCTGGGAATCTTCAAGTCTTTAGTGAATAGAGATTTTAAAGGTATGCCACATCTTTGGCTGCGTCATCGCTTTCTATCAAGTGAGATGGTGGAACATAAAAAAAAACAGAGAAGAGGATTATTGATTTTCAGCGGTAGATGGAGTCTTGAAACTCTGTCTGTATAAACTTGAAGTGACAATGTAAAGTAATTTCATACTAAATTATATCCTTCCATAATATTTACGTCCTAATAGTTATGTGTAGTACCTAGCTAGAAGTAGATATGTGGATGAGAATGTAATGCAGTTTTTATGATATCCAGAATTGTCAACTGTTAGTCGTTGACTTTAGTGTCATTTAGGTATTGACTTGTTTACCACACTTTCGTTTTATATAGGGAATATGCATAATATTTTTTATAGTTCTAATCGATTGCATTGCCGAAAAAAAATTTATTCATAAAAACATAACCTTTCATGAAATACTAGCATCTACCCCGGCTTCGCCCGGGTGCAATTTCCGGTGGGAAAAATCAAATCAAATCAAATCGTTTATTTGCTAGAATACATGTACATAAGATCTTAATATAAAAAGTGACACAATATATTCAGTCTGCAAGCAGACGTGCAAATGGTAATGTCTATGTCTACTATAATATCTAGACTAATTTAAAATTCTTAAACTCCTTAACACTATAAAAACAATGAATAAGAAGCCAGCTAGTTAAAGATTTTTTAAATGTGATAGATGAACCGCTCGACCTAATTTTTGCAAACCTCACACAAACCATCTACTAAATAGTCCGAACAAAGCCTAAACATTTGGTTTGAATAGGTGAGCCCGTTCTTAAGTTATAAAATAACAACGAAAAGTGGCATTGATTTTTATATATATAGATATATTTTAAAATGCGAGCCGGTTCAAGCAATTTTAAACTCGGCCATATTAACATTCTTTCTGAGTTATCCTAGATCTTGGCTACTGTATAGTTGACTAATCATTGACTTGAAATGTGTGAACATATAAAGATACAACAATTCCCAGCGTCTTTAACTATATTTCTGAGGAAAGGATTCACGATACTATTAGGCATGCATGCTACATCTTCGGCCGCATCATCACTTTCCATCAGGTGAGATTGTGGTCAAATGCTTGCCTATCGGGCATAAAAAGAACTGATGTCACGAATCAGTCTAGTCGATAGCGTGCGTTTCGCTGTTTTGAATCTCTAATGTATTATTATCTCTAATGTATATAAAGTTATAGAAAAAATCAGTAATCTATATTTAAATCTAATGCATGTTCCCTATTATATTCCAAAAGTTTGTGTTCGTATATATAAGTGCTGTTTTAACGCCGCAACGGCTAAAAGAATTTATGTCCATTCCAAATTAATATAGCATAAACAGACCTATCACAAGTTTCTGTTTATTCTGATTCATGATCATGAATGCAGACGAAGCTGCGGGCCACAGCTACTTAGGTTTGGGGTCTAGTACGAGGCATGATCGTTCGTCAAAACATCGTTTCCTTTACTTTCAAATTTGGTGTGAGTAGCTCCATATATTAAAATAGGGGGAAACTAAACAAATTATAGATTTCGCAAATGATCATAACTAGTACTAACCTACTACATATATGTATAATGTGTTTGGAAAATATATTATTCACTATTTATGAAACAATTTCTTCCAATGTTATTGAAATTGTATTAAATGCCTAGTCACAAATTATATTAAATAAGTACTTAAAGATGAACTACGACATCATGGCGCGCACCTCCAAAACGCAAAACTTTTGAATGTATTTGTAAAAGTATTCACAAAGCGCCATCAAGACTCACAACGCATGTGTGCGCGCTGAGACTGCTGTTAAAGAAAAACAAATCCAAGGATTTGTTGGTCGACTAGCGACGTCATATCTAATCTATAAAATATATTAGTTTGGAGGGGCGCGCTATGTTATCGTAGTGTATCTGTACAGGTGTACAACGGTTGCTTTTTGCCTCTAACAAGTGTAGATATTCCCACATATTCTCACTCTGCCTCTTAAAACCTATTTTCATAACTTGTATGCTTGTAAGTTTTAACACTCAGCCTCACACTAAGTTCAAAGAAGGTGCCGAAAACAATAACATCTCACACCCAGAACTAGAAATATCCCTTGGGATGAAAAATTGTGCTCCTGTCGGGAATCGAACCCACCTGTCGCCTGGCAGAAGTCGATTTTAGCGATAACACATGCTAATGATTTCTTAGGTTTTCGCGATTGTTATTAATTGAGATAAATCACTTATAACAACGATTTTATCGCGTATATTTTACATTATATTTATACCTGACGTTACGAACACTAATGGTGATGTCCTCCTCAACGTATCCCTCAACGGCGAACTTCGTAATCTTCGAACATGAGGACTAAGGTGGCTGGCAAAACCTAATTTACTTTTAAGGTCCTAATGCATGGCGGTAATGTAAAATAAACGACATTAAATCCATTAAAAGTTGTTTAGTGAAATGAATATAGGACAATTTTGTTTGTAACCTTTTTTGTATCCTGTAAAGAGTAACAGTGGGGTGGGTGTTAAATGTTAGTCTACATTAAATAAAAAAAAAACCTTAAAGTATTATCTGTCAAAACTACCCCGCAATTTGTACGAGGTAAGCATCCGTTGCGCCATCTGTATTATGCATGCTATATTTAGTACAAATAGGCTAAATTATATAATAAAATGTTGCTAGGTGACAAATGTGTATGTGTATTCACAAAAGTAGGAAATTCACTTCACACTTATTATTGTATTGTGAAATTTAACTAGGCGTGTGCCTTATTGAAAAATCAGTTTTAACGCCTCGTTTAGAATATTTAAACCTTGATTTTCAAAGAAAATTATTATATTTATACAATCTCATAAGTCAGTAATGTATGTAACTTTAAAATGCCAATGAATTCATGTATTACGTATTTTAATTATAATATTTAATTAAATTTAATAAATTCCATGTCTTACTTACGTTTTGTTTTATTTTTAATCGCAAATATAAAAATTACATACATGTAACTCCAGGATTGAATTCGGGCTCAGCTAATATAATATCAAGTGTTTAGAAATATATACATATGTGTCGTTGTAGGTTTGAAATTAAGTACTTCTGTAGCAACTGGGCGGATTTAAATGAAGTTTTGTATGTAGGTTGTCTATCTAGCTAGACCCTGGATAGTACATAGACTCACTTTACTTTTGATTACCGCGGGGGATGTGGGGCACAGCATATATTTTTTATTATTATGTTATGACTAGCCGTGCCCCGCGCACATTCCATTTCAGTACAGTACATTCATTCAGCCGTTAAAGTGTGACGAGGAAACAAACATACTTACACACAAACTTTCGGATTTATAATATTATTATGACAATTTTATTTTCATTTTGTGTCAATCCATAAATCCATCTCGGGATCGATACCTACGGTACTGCGTATGGTAGCGTAAATTCTTGGCACGGTCGCCTGACATAAAAGGTCGAGATACAATCGGAAATATATTGTTATATTCTATTAAATTCCTGCTCGGAAGTGCAGTAGTTGCGCTTTAGGCATCGTGCTTGATTGTCTCCAAAGTGGGTATTTCCATCTAAATTCAACAATGCTTCACTCGCCAATATCCAGTCTATGTAGACCAAGAGATAAGCATGTTTGGACTTCTAGGGTTATTCGTACATTCGTGTCGTCTTATCATTGTTCTTTGTTGCCAAGGACCGAGATTAGTATAGTAAGTGACCCCGTATATTAAGGTCAAGTAACGATAACTAGCAAGATTGTAAAGAAAACACGATATTTCAATGTCAACTTTTTATTGAACGATCAAATATTTTGGGATTCCCAACATCAACTACAATAATATGTGTTATACATATTTCTTGAACACCAACTAGAATAATATATGTATATGTTATTGGGAATGTCCCAAGTTGGTGACTGTTTACATACACTAAGGTATTTCTCTTATTGGTATAAGATTGAAGTATTTTAGATAACTTTGTAAAGCTGGAACAATATGGCCAGTATATATATATCTCTTTTTTTTCGTAAATAGAACCAAGTTTAGAGCTGGCATAACGCGCATTCTACCTGGAGGCCATAACGGCCACGTTTTGGAAGGACCTCCAGGTTATGAGTGTTATTAAATCATATCTACCGAGATAATAATAAAATGAACTAAAACCAATCGACAATTCACCAGCAAGGTGGATGACAACACACAGGTAAATGTTAACAGTCAAGTATTTCGGACTTTCACGATTACATATACATAATAATAATATATTATATCTCTCATATTTGTATAATATTTACTCGAATGTTCTAAGTAAATCACATCAAAGGTATTAAGTGCTAGGACTTGTCTAGATTTGTATTTTACATCATAAAGGTAAATCCTAATGCATTTGTTTGTCGGAATGTTTAATAGCGCAAGATAGTGCGCATACCGTGAAAAATGCATGTTCGATCAATGCATAGTTTCCATAAGACTATTATACCTGTACCCAAATATGTAATATGAAATAATGTTAAGTCTGTCAAGTTTGGATCATACCTATTTATAGGCAGGACGAACTCGAAATAATAGGCATTGGAGCTTAAATATTAAATTATAATTAATACACGCGTAGATCCCCAAGTACGAGTAGTATCTATAGGCGCGCTTATTACTGAGATGTCATTTCTATTGCCTACGGAAATCTATGATGATGCCTTTCCCTGCCCCTATTGATACAATCTGTCTCAAAATAGATATCTCCTTGTTGACTAGCCAAAACATTTTATTCAAATTAAATTCACCTAACACGTAATTAATAAAAAACAACAAGCAATGAATAATATTAACATTAGTACGTCGGTACTTTATATAATATATAAAGTACCAAGTATATATTATATATTTTTCTAATATTTACAAATAATTTATACTAGGTGACTTTTATTGTATAGTGTATAAAATGTTTCTATCAGACATGTCTACATAATGGAAGACAGTCTCGTATGTATATTTTTACATTATTTCAGTTTTTTCGAATGACAGTTATGTATTGGCTTTATCTATTTGTACTTATAAATAAATACTATCAGGGACATCCAGAGTACCATAATATGGATGACATTTTTTAAATAAAATAAATACTTGAAATAAATTACTTTGATTCCGCATACTTAGTATGTCTTGTACAAGAGGTATATATTACTTTATTTAAATCGATTGTACTTACATATTTCAATAAAAAAATACAGTTCTGTAAAAAATTCAGAGGAATGTAGAAACTATTAAAAAAAAATATTCAAAAAATATAAATTCTCCTTTCAATAACACTATTAACAAAATGTATTTATTCTTTTGGCACAAATGTAAACTAAAGATTTACAACAAACACAGCCAGTTGGTCTGAGACAGTTTAACTTAGGTCAGTAAAAATACATATCGTGTATCATTTATATGCATTAATCGAGTGTACTGTTCGAAACTAGCCTTCGTACTAATTGATTACATTTTACTATTTTCGATTGCATATTATAAATTGTAGTAACTTATGTAACTATTGTACTTCTCAAATCCTTGCAAGAACAAAATTAGACAATTATCAAGTCAGATGTAATCTTAAAACATTATAACTTATTTTTTAATCATAATATCATAAAGAAACTAAACTTTCAATACTCATTTCATATAAACAGTTGTAATTACAATTTTGAATAAGAAAGACAAGGCAGCTTTTAAATTAAATTACATTAATTAAATTAGTATAACATTCCTCATAAAACAAATCCTTGTAATAAATAGTAAAACTTAAAATGTCCAATTAAATTGTGACACTGTTACAATGGCGCTTATAAATTATGTAACATACTTATAACAACAATTTCTCATTGGAATATTAATTTAGTACTAGATTTTACAAATCATTGACACTAAATGCAACTAAATGTTAAATCCTAACAAAATATGTAACTCTATTATATACCAAGTAGCAATGTATTGTAGCATTTTTTTTTTCCTGTTGCATTTTTTTTATCTCCACATATGTTTTTTTTTCCTTTTCTCTATCGGTTTATTTTTCTATTTCTCCATTTGTCTTTTTTTCTATTACTCTATCTGTTTTTTGTTCTATTTCTGGTATTTTCTCTATTTCTATGACTGGTTTTATTTCTTTTACTTTATTCAAGCCGAAATTTATCCTAAGTTGTTCTAGGAATACGAATGTAAGTATTGTGTGAGGCGCAAGCCTAGCGAACGCTGGAACGTAGCCCTTGAACAACGCTGATGGTCCTTCTTTAGCTGTACTCATGATGAGTACAATCATACTACTGTATTCACCTCGTTTCGCGTTCATTGCTCTGGTTTTGAGGACATCCACTGGTTGTGTAAAAGTTGTTGCTATCGCACCCTGGAATATGAATGTACATTTAAGAAAAATTATGCCATCAAAACCGCAGTACATCGTAGGATTACTATTTTCTTTTAATTTTGGTTCCGTAATTATTTTGCATTCAGCCAGCGTCAAGCGTTTTAAACATAGCTAAAGTCCAAAGTCAAAGTCATGGTCCAGTCATAGTCAAGAATATTAGGATATCCCAGTAGTGTTAGAAACTTTATAGAACTTCTATTGTAGTTTTGGAGCGAATGCAGAAATCACGTTTTTGAACTTTGTATTTTAGATTTGCCTAAAATCACGGACGTAATAATCCACATTATTACACATTAACACTAGAATATAAGTAAAAAAAATATTATAATTAACTAATTATAAAAAAAATAAATGATAAATACTGACCGCAACCAAGCTGGAGGTGACGTGAGTGGTGATGTTGTCCGCGAAGTAGGGCGTGGTGATGAGGAAGGCCTTCGTGAGGTCGTAGAAGGAGAGCTGGCCGATGGTCATGAGAGCGGCTCGAGAGCACGTCATGGAGGCGCCGGCCCACAGCTGCGCCACGCCCTCCGTCGTCGCCACGCGGTACAAGCCGTGCACCGCGTTCTTGTAGCTGCCGACCACAAACATTTACTTACACTTTTTTTACCGACTTCCCAAAAAAAAGGAGGAGGTACTCAAGTCAATTGTATTTTCTTTTTTGTGTGTTACCTCATAACTTCTTTCCACGTGATCCGATTTTGAAGTTGATGTTACTTTCCAATTGGTCCTATTTAAATTTGATCAAGATCTGATTAGTAGTTCTTGAAATATCGTCAATAATGCGCATTCTGCGGACTACATTGACGATGTTCTCGTTTATAACCGAGTTCAAAAGTTACCTCATAACTTCTTTCGTTGTGAGCCGATTCTGATGATTCTTTTTTTATTTGAAAGCTGGTGCTTTTCATGTGATCCCATTGAAATTTGATCAAGATCTGATTAGTAGTTCTTGAAATATCGTTAATTATGCGTGTTTGGTACATCAAATCTGATCTAAGTTCCGAAGATAAAGCGGTGAAGTCGGTTTTTTTAAGCTTTGCTTGCGTTTAGTTAATTTTTTCTTTTAATTTTGGCTACGCAGTCTTGTGCATTTAGCCAGTGTCAAGTTATAATATATTTGAAGTATAAATTTAATATTAAAAGTCCTAGTCGCAGTCAAAGTCAAGTAAAAGAGTCAAGGTCCAATCATAGTCAACTTATGCTCTAGTAAAGTGGTAGAAACTTTACTAGAACTTCTATTGGTGTTTTGGAGCGAAGGCGAAAATCACATTTCTCAACTTTGTATGATTTGCCTACACTTATGTACGTTTACTAAGTATGAACAGTTAATAATCCACCATTATTACACATTAACACTCGAAGAATCATAGGTTTTGGAAAATTATACAAAATCAAAAACGCCATTTTTTCCTTTCGCGGCAAAACCCCCTTCACTTGCAAGGGTCAATCCTACTAATATTATAAATCCGAAAATTTTGTAAGTATGTTTCTTCCCTCTTCACGCTTTAACAGCTGAACGGATTTGCATGAAATTTGGAATGTACATGGCTTATACCTAGGATTAACACGTAGGCTACTTTTTACTTGATAATAGCGGGCGAAGCCGCGGGGCACGGCTAGTTTATACTAAAGATGAAACAGTCCGGCAAAATATTTACTTTTATGTATAAAAAATATATATATTTAAAAATGACTGGGTGCTCTAATTAAAGATAAGTCGGTACTTTTAATTCTAAGGATGACATTTCAATGATGAATTGGTGCGAGACCGAATATTGATAGTAATATACCTACATTCGAATAAAACCATGAAATTACTTGAGAATCAGTATGTATATTTCGTATTTTAAATATGGATGGAAAAATAACAGCTCTGAATTTTTTACTAAGCTCTTCGAGAGATAGCTGCGAATTTGAAAACCTGGCTTTTTTTTTGTTATTGATTGATGAACTTAAAATTAAATTTGGATTTTTGTGTCATGTGTAGAAAATACGACAGTACAACAATTCAATTTAAAGTAACCAGTTAACCTTGATCCTTCCTTAACAATGGTATCGGGTTCAATTCCCGATGGGAACACAAGTTTTGTCCCGAAGGGAAAGTGTATCTGGCTCTGGGTGTGATTGTGTAGTGAATGTTACTAGAACACACGACACAAGTAATCAACACTTAACGTTACAACTAATTTATGTATTGAGTAAATAGACGTGTCCCGCGGCTTCGCCCGCTATTATCAAGTTAAAAAGTATAGTAGCCTATGTGTTAATCCTAGGTATAATCTATGTACATCCCACATTTCATCCAAATCCGTTTAGCCGATAAAGCGTGAAGAGGGAACAAACATACTTACACACTTACAAACAAACTTTCGGATTTATAATATTAGTAGGATGTACAGTTACAAACACTATTATAGGGAAAAAATTAGACCCTATGCCCCATATTCCCTATCCGTAAATTCTTTTGCTAACAGTAGTCAAAATTACATGTGTGCGATGTAGACTAAAAATACAATTATAAGTATTGTTTAGTGGAGCCCAGTGGATTCAAAGTAAGCCCATTCAATGGTTTGAGAACAATAGCCGTAGAGCGGAGTGGCATACCCCTAACTATCGTGAGAGTTATTCATAATTAATCTCTAAACCGACACTCACTCACGTATTGTCCAAGAAAAATGCTCTGACCAGGTTTTGGACATATCCAATTTCCTTCTTCTGGATGCTACATTTATATATCGCGGCGTACGCGTCTAGCTTAGATTAGAAGTAGCTAGAAGTTGACTTGAATTAATAATAAATATTGTAATGAGAGTAAAGAAGAGAGAAGTGTTTAAATAACATACTTTCTTCGCTGCTCAGGAGGAAGCTTCATATCATTCTGCATGCGCACATTGACTAAATCTGCTGGATTCCCGACTAATCCACCGGCGAAACCTCCTAGACCCGCTAGGAAGGCAGACAAGTAGAATGGTATGGCAGTACCCTGAAACAATTATTTATATATACAAAATTATTATCACGATAATCACAAATTAATATCACCATATATCTATACTCATATCTCCACTCTAAGCTCGATTACTTGTGTCGTGTGTTCTAGTAACATTCACTACACAATCACACCCAGAGCCAGATACACTTTCCCTTCGGGACAAAACTTGTGTTCCCATCGGGAATTGAACCCGATACCATTGTTAAGGAAGGATCAAGGTTAACTGGTTACTTTAAATTGAATTGTTGTACTGTCGTATTTTCTACACATGACACAAAAATCCAAATTTAATTTTAAGTTCATCAATCAATAAGAAAAAAAAAGCCAGGTTTTCAAATTCGCAGCTATCTCTAGAAGAGCTTAGTAAAAAATTCAGAGCTGTTATTTTTCCATCCATATTTTTCTAATGATACACAGATCACTAATACGATACTTTAGTTTAAATAAATGATATATTTTTGCAGTTCGGCAGAAGATGGTTGTGAACAAATATTTGTAGTAACATACATATTATTATATTTTTTTTTTATTGTACAATATCGTCTATTCATTCTTCTGTTACTGTCCATCCAAAGGTTGCCTGGAAGAGATCGCTTTAAGCGATAAGACCGCCCATTATACTACCACGATGATATTATTTGTCATTGTTTATACTTTTTGGTATACAATAAAATGTTTTGTATTGTATTGTATAATTTAAATACCTCTTGTAAAGATACCTGTTTTATTTTTGACTCCAATTTATAGAATATCCCTTATAACTCCTAGGAGAGAGAGAACCTGGAGGAGATACAATATGTGGATGCACAATGTAGTAGGTACAACATACAACGAATTGTATTATCCTGTACATGTTTGCATCATCATGGCTATTACATTAATTGATATGACACTACTTTCATAAAAACAATATCTACTCAATTGACGGTTTAAATTGATAGGTACATACTAAAATTTTTACGAATGAAAATTTTGTGGGAATTGAAACACTAGCATATTCAGTGCCTCGTTTATTCACAACCTAACAACCCCCTTGTGAGATTCTTGTAAAACACTCAGACATCTATCAATGTCAAGTTTATAGAATTCCTATGCTGTATATGAAGTCAAATTAAAACTTCCTACATAGATATATATTCAATATTCCATGGTGCTATATCATTTGGAACCTTGGAGCGTGGATAAAATACAACCAAACAACCGAGGTTGTAAGCACCGAACACAGCCCATATAATATAATATAGTATAAGTACCACCATAGCATCACTTACATCTTTAGGTTCTAGGTACTGCTTGGAAGCCTCATAAATACCAAACCGAGCAGTGGAGTATGTAATCTGTCGAAGTAGCGAAGCTGATATGCCGTTGTAGAGACCTGTTATACCTGTAAATATTATATAGTCAATAACTGGGTTAAAAGGCTTCACCTGCTTTAATCGGAATAGAATATAGTCTTCTGGTCAAATTTGATTAAGATCTATTTAGCTGTTATGTCAAGATCAAGGTTAAAGTTTTCATGAGTTTGAAACATTATATTTTATAAATGATAAGGCTTGACTCACGATTTACTAGCTGTGCCCCGCGGCTTGGCCTGCTATTATCAAGTTAAAAAGTAACCTACATGTTAATCCCAGGTATAAGCTATATACATTCTAAATGTAATTCTGAACTGTTCAGCTATTACAGCATAAAGAGATAACAAACATACACACAAAATTTCACATTCATAACTTTTTGCTGAGACTGGGTAATTTTTTCTATAGTTGATGAATTAGTGGTAATTTTTTCTATAGTTAATGACCATTCTCTGTAAATATATGTATAGTTTAGATGCACCTTAACTATTGTATTAGAAACTAATGGACTATAAAGTGGTTTATGTTTTCAACAATATTTGTTGGTTAATAATTATTATGTTAGGTAAAAATGTTGTATTTTAATATTTAAGATTAACAGCTACACTACTGATGATAAAAATAGCTGCAGTTGGAGCCAGCTGCAGAAGGCATGCAGTCTGAACATGATTACATTAAGTGATAAAAATTGTACCTTGACAGTGATAAAATCCATCTAGATAATAAAATAGGTGCAATAATATGAGGTGCTCTTTGATAAAAAAAGAATATACATGTACTTATAATATTGAATATATATATAACCACAATAACATTATGATATAATAGTTTGTGTGTATTTGTTTTCTTATCATATCATAATGGCTGTACAGATTTGGATAATAGAAATGTACATAGCTTATACCAAAGATTAATAAATATAAAGGCTACCTATTGAATAACATTAATAATGTAGGCGAAGATACAAGGAAGACATAGAAGACATTGGTTTCCATCAGGTTATTTTCTGGCTATTTGCTTGCCTATCGAGCATAAAAAAAAAGAGCTTTAATAGTAGAAAATACCGTCCCATAGTATCTATTGATCAGTAATATATTTAGCTTAAATAAATAATAAAAATAAATGCTTTCACACTCAACAATCTCACACAAGTTCGTTGGATAGTACCATGAGTGCTGGAAACATTCACATCACACACACAATTAGAACCAGAAACACAAATTTTCCTTGAGGAGAAAACTCGTATTTCCGAGCCAGAAACTCAAATTTTGGGGAGAAACCTTGTATTGCCAACGGAAACCGAACCCAATACCCCATCTTAGAAGGCAAATGTGCAACCAACTAAGCTAACTGGGCCGAATCATTATTTAACATTATCTGCTGTTTCACCCCACAAATTCATATATTATGTATGAGTTTAAAAATTAGAGTGTAATGAATGAAAATAAAAATATAAACCATATTATTAGTACAGTTACAAACCTTCCCTCTTAATCACACTTCCAGTGAGACTTAGCATTGAAATATTTTTGCCTTTCTGTGTTTGCATCTGAACCTTGAGCAGGTCGAGTGGATGAGTTATACACGCCGCACCAGCTGATGCCAGTCCCCCGAAGTACCATCTCGAGGCTTTTTCGTCAATAATCATGTTGCAGCTAGAACAAAAGTGATAAAATTACAATATAACAGAACTTTAACAGCTATAGCTTTGGCTCATCTGGAAAACGGCTGTATTATTCATCACCAAGTGGAACAATCCTAAAAAAAAATTAAATTATGTAGTAATTCTAATATTCTATACAATAGTTATTACAAAAATATTTATTAAGCTTGACTGGAATATACTCTTATGAGATATGTATGCATACATAGTACAGTTTTGTACTGGCTTAGTTGAGTTCTGTGGTTCTGGTTGTAATTGTGTGTGTGAATTTTCCTGGTACCCACAACACAAGTAATCGAATCAAGTGTGGGGCCGTGAGTATGAAAGTGTTTAAATAGATTTAATACTTATACAGACAAATATACTTTATATCATGAAATCATCTAACTAAACACAAATACAATATATGCATGCCACAGGCTGACAATTCTTTGTATTATAAAAGTTCTTACTTCACTGAAATTTGTTAACTAAGAGGAAATATTTTATCGAAAATTAGAAACATAACTCATAACAATATAATATATTCTTCTTAAATGAGAAACAACAAGGTGGACTAATATGACCTGCAATAAAAAAAACTTTCCTCGATTCACCCCAATTGGTCTAAGAGATTGACGGTGGGATGGTCAAGAACTGTCACAGTTTATAAATAGTTCTTATTTAGCATGTTGTCACTGACACTAAATAGATAGATAAACTCTTAATTGAACACTTTAATTAAGACAAAAAACAAAACAACATTTTTATTTATAAAAAAAAATAAGTGATCTTCCAGACAACCTATATAAATAATAAGGAAAAAATATTATTACTTTGTTCTATTTCCAGTGATCATTCTATGTTATCTTTTAAATGTTGATATTTACAAGCACTTTTAATTCTTGTTTGATAATATAAAGGATGTTTATTCTACTTTTACTGTTAAGAATTATTATTATTGGATGTCCAAAAGCTGTATTGAATACATTGAAACAACATTTATATACAGTAACACAATAACATTTATTTTTATTTCAAAATCAACTTTTATATGGAATTGAAATAGTTACGATGCCAAAGACAGATGGACAGACGGACAAAATGTGCAATATAAACACCTGTCTCGTAGGGTTAGATAAAACATTGATTAAATGGTATGGGTCAGACCAACGAAGTGGTTTCTATTTCATCACAGAGAGTTACAGGATATAATTTATTTATCTATGGGTACAGTAAATATATGTTCATAGGGATATTACCGGAACCGGTACTGGTTGTAAATTGCTATGTGTGTATTGTAAATTGTGATATTTTCCGACTTACATCTCACAAAAAGCGTGTAGAGGGCAGTAGAGGCTGAAAGCGCGCGGTGAGATCTTAGCTGAATCAAACCGAGAAGCTGCGTTATTTCATTTTTATTGTAAATAATTGCAAAGACAACGCGCACCCGACCCGACCCGCAGTCATGATTAAAATGGTTTGATTAGAATTTCATTACATTCTATGGTTTTGTTTCTTGGCCATGTTTTCGAATTTTCTCGGGATCTTGACTGACAAGTGTCAGTCAGTAGTGACAGTAGTGACACTGACATTTGTGATTTAACAATAGATTTTGGATCGAGACTGATTGACCGGCTTTCACACACAATAAAGGCTTGTACAATACGCGCTTGCGGTGAATGAACACATTTTATTATAGCCAAAAACTGCGTACATTACACAAAAGGTTAAATTTTAACAGTTGCCCTTGGAGTTCATTGCTACGAGAGTGAAAAAATGGCGTTGTCGATTTTGTGTTTGTTTTTCAATACTTGTGTTTCTTTGAAATCTGTGAATTAACGTGAACGTGCATGACTAAGAAAATCATACAGAGTAGAAAATCGTTATATCGTTTTTTATTCAATACTCCCATAGGAGTTCTAGTAAAGTTTCTACCAATTCACTAGAATATGACTTGACTATGACTGGATTATGACTCTTTTACTTGACTTTGACTATGCTGTGGACACTAGAAGTCTACTCTGAAATAATGAATACTCTTATAATATACGTGAAATATTGTATCATAAGAGTATTAGCCTCATTTATATATAAGAGTTGATCTAAGTGAAGTGTCTATACGTATTAGAACATTTGAGGTAGTGGTTGAATGATAGCCTTATTGTATCCATTATCCCATACGATATAAAAAAAACGATATGTTAATGCAACTACTAACCTGACCGGTCACTGACTTACAATATCGACAACGAATTTTATTTAATAATATTATCCGCAAAATCTCGGGTCAAACTATACAACACTGTATACGGGCACAAAAGCATATTATGGCTTTGTCTTAGACTTCATTCTGAGGTCTTATTAAAAAAATATATTAAATGCCAAACCAATGTCAATTGTCAAGTATCACAATCACCCGTCAAAGAATTTTTTTTTTAATGAAATTCAATAAACTAATTTAGTAAATGTTCATTCCAATCCAAATTATTATATTCGTTTAGATTAACTTATTCATTCATTTTACAAAATAACGGCTGAATTCCCTCAAAATAGTTATACAAAAGAGGTACATACATACTTGTTTTCCTGAAATAAATGTAGGAGTCTTACTGGTGTGCCGATGCCGTTGCGTTGGTAAAATAGCTAAAAGGTTATAAAGATTTATCTCCCACTAAATTATTATAATATCGTAGCTGATATCACTAATGAATTAAAAACTCGTGTGCCACAAAAAATTACGTAACATCGCGCGAGGAAATGTAGTTGCCGGTAAAGTTACCGAGTAGTGAGTGACTGAGGTCGCAAGGACGCAAGCGAGTGTTTGTCTCTCATCTGGACTGGCGGCTCATGTTATTATATCGGCTGTGATACCTAGATTTAAGAGGCATAATTTCACTGAAATAATATAACCACAAATTTTATATACTGTACCTACAAACAATTAGTTCAGCAAAAAATACTTTTTTAATTTTTGTGCATGCTATATACAATTATAATTACAATATCGTTAATCTTCATTTTACAGAATGTCGTCCGATATCATATCTTGTCTGCAATTAGATAAGAATTTGCCGAGCAGAATTATATTAGCAAAGGAAATAAATGGATGTGATAGTTCATTTATAGACAGCTGTGTGCTGAGTCACTGCATCAAAAATAAAAGCCCTGTAGTTATTGTGTCAACTCACAACTCACTACATCACTATCAAAATGTGGGACTCAAGATGAACTACAATCTGCAGAGACACATTGAACTGGGACTTATTGAATTCTATAATTTAGCTGAAGAATCTGTAAACAACCTGTTGATCAAAGGAGATAATTCTATTCAAGATCTATTACTGAATATAAAGGGGAAAATACTAGCTAAGCAGCAAACTGGAGAGGTTAATATTATATTAGATGGTGTGTCACATTTATTTGATTTGCAATACACACTTAAAGAAGTGAACGAGTTTGTTATTGAAATATTTAGTTTGATAAAGCATAGCAACAATTCTTTTTTCCTATGTCACTGCAATGATGCATTGGAGGATGATGTAACTCATACAATGTCCAATCTGCTTGCACACAAGTCTCACACAGTGCTGGAAACCGAAACTCTCCCTTCAGGGTGGAGTGCCGATGTGTCGGGACATTTGACAATAAGACATCCAGGAGAGAAGTTCACTAATGAACAGAAGTTTATATTGGATAAAAAACCAACCAAATATCTTTTCAAATTGTTTGATAGAGGTGTTAAGCTATTGGCTCCAGGGACAGTTTGATTCTACATTTATTAAGTAAATATTATATTATAAGAGTAATTTTTAAATATATATAGTTATATATGTTATACCTGTATTTTATTTCAATGTTAAGAAGTATAATAATTAAGACAACAGTATCGTTGCATGCCTTATTGAAGTGGATAAATGGAATTATTTAATTACTTGCATTTTCATTTGGCTTAATCAATTAGGCACCATGACCAAAAGGTGTAATTTTAATCGGCAGTTCCACATATCTAATGGAAGTAGAAATAGAAGTTGTATATCTTTGACTTTTTTTTGCATTACTGTTAAATCCCAAATTAAAATACAAATATAGAACTTAAAATGAACTTGGCTTACGATGGCTGGTCTTATTGTTTTATTTCCATAATATCCACCAGGTTATTGTTCTTAGGTAACGTGTAAGTTATTATTATTTTAATTTAGCCAATTATTGTTTTTTGTCATATTACAAAGTTATTATGGGTAGAATTTGCTTATTTTTCTCGTAAAATTATATTCAATGAACAATTTATTTGTTTAATTTTAAAGAGGGCAAAGAGTGGGGAAAATTTGATGATATTATTATGATTTAGTATCATAATCCTTACCAACCAATATTATAATGCTGTTTAATAAAACGGGAAAACTTTTAAAAGTATAATTTACCCCACCATTCGCGATAAAGACTGGTGGGTATTATGGGACAACTATTGGATTGAGATAGCAAAATAATTTAGGATTAAAATGTAGGTGCTCATTTTTCATTCTAGGAGTAGCATGTTTACCACCCTCACCCACCCACGACCACATCGTAGCTTACTAGTAGACGACATAGTGATCAAACTAGGGTTTGACCACTATATCATCTACTAGGCCTAGTCTATAATATCAAAGTAAAAAAAATAAAATTAGCATATATACAATCCTTGACCACAACATCACTTACCATCAGGTTAGATTGTGGTCAAACGATAGCCTATCAGATTTAAATAATAGATACCTCCCCAAGTGTTTATTCATAATTTCTTCGTTTCTCAAAAAAATGTGTAACATATAGGTACATAAGATAATTATTTTATGGGTGGGGCGGACAATTTCGATTTAACCCACTTTCATCTAAATTATATTTCATGTAAAGTTTGCCTCAAATGGCCTTAATACATATTAGAATATAAGCTCAATTGTTATTTTATAAAAAACAAATATTTCATCTCTAAATGAAAGGTTACTATTTCGGGTGGTAAAATTAGCGGCGGGCTGTTAACGACGTCGCATGAAAGTTTCATTTGTGGTGATTAGTTGTTGCCCCAGCGACGCCCGAGTGAAGGCTGTATTTTGAACAGCGAGCGGCAGTCCACGTGAAGCCAAGAGGGAAAGGTCGCGTGACCCGACACCTTCATTCTATTATCGTGTCAAAGCTATATATTGACGCATTTCCTGAAATGTTAAACAAATTTCAACTTAAAAATTCTTCTATGAATTTTCATGTAAAGTGATTGATGATTTCTTGTTGTTTTAACTGGGTAAATAAGTAGTCACGAAAGTTCGAGGTGCACTACTCGCGCCAACTCGTTGGCGGTCACCGGTGGAGTTCGCTTCGTGAAGTGATGCCATGACTCAGAGCAATCTCTCTCCAGATAAGCATCATGGCAGTGTGCGAACTGTTACTGAAGAAAAGCTGATGGTAATTATATCCGTTAAATTTTGTAATAAATATGCAGTCGAGCCGTGCCTCTTTTTGCACGGAGTTGAAGCAAATTTAAACCATGTAACGAACATTTTTTTATAGGTAAATATATCTATCCACCTTGTTACCTATCCAATAGCGATTGAATGGTCCCATGTGGTACTTAGAATAGTATCTGGTGGTATCTGTACCTACATAATAATTATATATCACAAACCGCTCACCATTAATGTACATCTATATCATTCGATATAATGTACCACTGAATTTATGAAATAACCGCGGAAAAAATATCGTACCTACAAAATTTCTTATTAGAATCGTTAATGAGCCAATTTTTTACAAATTATGTGGACTTTTTAACTGCCTCCAAAAAAGGATGTAAGTACTCTTCATGTACCTATCGATATTTATTTTTATGTAACTAAGTACAGCATATTATTATAACGCTAGTTTCACTACCTTACTACAAGTATCTCACTTGTTGATGATTATATGGTCAAGGGTTTTTTTGTTTATTCCGCCTTTTCTCCTCCAACACGCGTTGGAGATGGAGACCCATTCTATTATTGGGCAGACTCTTAAGCGACACCCCTATATGGTAGATATTTCACTTACGCGGACAAAGCGTTTTGCCTCCACATTCATTATGCGAACTGCAATGGAATTACTTACCTGAGTCTATGTTTCCTGATAAATACTAAGGGGAGTCTTTAAGTGGCGAGTATCTTAATAGGCATCTTCTAGAGGCAAACGTGTTCAGGCGCAAAATGCTAATTATAAAAGTGGTACTTTAATACTTACTTTATGTACCTACTAGCCGTGCCCCGCGGCTTCGCCCGCTATTATGAAGTTAAAAAGTAGCCTGTTAATCCTAGGTATAATCTATGTACATTCCAAATTTCATCCAAATCTGTTCAGCCGTTAAAGCGTGAAGAGGGAACAAACATACCTACACACTTACACACAAACTTTCGGATTTATAATATTACTAGGATAGTAGGATTATGTGTAAAATGTATGTTCAACTCTAATAAGAAATACATAGTGTGTACTAGTAATTTACGTCAATAAATAAATATTTCTCTACGTAATTAATCACGTCTACAACTGTTTCAGTTTTATTCAGTCTAGAAATAGTATCAGTCTCTGAAGCCAAGCCAAATGACATCGGTTTCCAAAATGATTCCTTCATATTTACCTCATTTACGTAGAGAGCTCTTCCGCCTTCGTCTGCCAAAATTAGCTCAACCAGGCTTAAAATATACCTACTACTCTATATAATTTTAATGAATCTACTAGCTGTACCCGGCGTGCGTTGCAATGCCACGTTTTGAATAATTGAAACGCAAGCAAAGCTTAAAAAAACCGACTTCATCGCTTATATTTCGGTTATGGCTGGACCGATAAAATGTATATGGGACCACATCTGAAGTATACTCTACCAAACAAAAAATTAATCATCAAAATCGATTCACAATTGGTGGAGATATCGCGTAACATATATACAGTCGAATTGGGAACCTCTTTTTTTGAAGTCGGTTGAAAAGTGTTTTACTTCTTTCACGTTCATGGTCGCCTAGTACTTTAATACCTTACTAAAACCTTTTTGGATATTGTTTATAGTAAAATACTAAAATCAAGATTAATAAATGGGGGGTAGGGGTAGGAGGGTGAAAAATACTCTACGACATATCTCATACCTACCAAATATATAAAAAAACCATTAAAATCGGTCGAGCCGTCTCCGAGGAGTTAGACCACAAACACCGTGACACTAGATTTTTATATTATACTAGCCGTGCCCTGCGGATTCGCCCGCTATTATCAGGTTAAGAAGTAGCCTATGTATCATCTATGTATAATCTATGTACATTCCAAATTTTATCCAAATCCGTTGAGCCGTTAAAGCGTGAAGAAGGAACAAACATACTTACACACTTACACACAAACTTTCGGATTTATAATATTAAGTAGGATTAGAGAAGATGTGTTTTAACTGTGTCAGTTGTCCGAGCACGGAGTAAACGGTTTAACGTTTGCCTACTTTCAAGGTTCATTGAATTTTTGGAACGTTTATTGGAGTACATAGAAATAGGTAAACACCTATTAGGAACATGTAACTACTGAGTGTGCGTAGCCGTAGATAATGATGACACCAATCAATCATGAACTATATACTACAGTATACATATATATATATATATGAAGTAGACATATTATACGTACCTAGTCGTGTCTCAAAATACCGTTTCCATATGACTTATACTTTAATTTTGCCAATTAGTTCCTGAACTGAGTAAGAATGAAAGTATTTATTGCATATTGCATATTATGTATGTATATATTTGTATATAAGTATGTATTTATTTTCATTATTTACTTTTCGGCGAACAATTAATGTTCAAACTATGTTAATGTTCCAAGATTCAGCCTCCACCTACATATATGAAGTATACATATACGTACCTAATCGTGTCTCAAAATACCGTTTCCATATGACTTATACGTTGAATTTGCCAATTAGTTCCTGAACTGAGTAAGAATGAAGGTATTTATTGCATATTGCATATTATGTATGTATATAAATGTATATTAGTATGTATTTATTTTTATTACTTACTTTTCGGCGAACAATTAATGTTCAAACTATGTTAATGTTCCAAGATTCAGCCTCTACCTTCATAGGTATACCTAGTAGGTAAGTAATTTTTCTTCGAGGATGACTTTGATTTCTGCCAATTTATTAGCTTGACACTGATAACATTTTATGAATAAATAACACATAAGTGTTATTTATTCACAAAATTGTGTGTCCTTCTTCACACTGCAGCGGTTGAACGGATTTGGATGACATTTAGAATATAGGTAGATGTACTTTTGAACTTTACTAAGGAGAGCGAAGCGGCGGGGCCCAGCTAGTATAGAATAAGTAATGTATGTGAGTTTGTAAGTGTGTGCTAAATGTCATATAGGTACCTAATAATATATCACATGTATTGATGCAGGTGGCGGTGCGCGTGCGGCCCTTGCGTGCCGATGACGGCCCCCGCATCCTTCACGTCGTCAGCGATAAGGTTACAAATCACAATTACCACCATAACATATTATTATATCAATAAATATATACTCTACTTACTCATTTACACTCACAGCCCCACACTAAGTTCAAAGACTTGTATCGTGGGTGCCGGAAACGTTCACATCACACATACACATTACACCCAGAACCAGAAGCACAAATATCCCTTGGGAAGGAATTTGTGCTCCTGCCGGGAATCGAACCCAGGAACCACGGTGCAGAGGGCGGACATCTGTTCACTGCGCCAACTGGGTCGTCTAAATATATATTTTATTTTATTTTAGTATTAATTGGCTTCGCAGTCTTGTGCATTTAGCCAGTGTCAAGTAATAATATATTTCAAGTGTATTTCATATTAAAAGTCCTAGTCACAAGTCACAGTTAAAGTCAAGTACAAGAGTCAAGGTCCAGTAATAGTCAAGTCATGCCCTAGTAAAGTGGTAGAAACTTTACTAGAACTTCTATTGGAGTTTTGGAGCGAAGGCGAAAATCACGTTTTTTAACTTTGTATGATTTTTCTACACGTATGCACATTAACTAAATATTAACGGTTAATAATCCACCATTAGTACATATTACCACTCGAAGAATCACAGGTTTTGGAAAATTATACAAAATCAACAACGCCTTTTTTACACTTTCGCGGTAAAACTCCCAATAAATATTTTATAATTTAGAATATGTATCTTTTATTTATGTTGGCAATTGTTATTTTTTATTTTATTTTGGCTTATCACATTTTTTTATGATTGCCGAGTAAAACGGTTAAGAAATTCTGGTATCACCCCCTTAATCTACCATTGTTACATAAGTATATAATATATTAACAGTTGAAGAAACTCAAGTTTTCCAAAATAATCCAAAATCAACAACGCCATTGTTTCACTTTTCAGCAAATCTCTTGGTAATTGTTAGCTCGAACTAGTTAGGGCTTAGAGAGAAGTTCAAAAGATTTAGCTAGAACATTGCTCGTATGACGATGATCGATTGGTAGAGTACCTCTTCTGTCCTCTTCTAGTCTACTAGACGGATACCTCCCTCGGACGGATCCGTCCTACCCTTGATTCTACCTTTAGAGTTCCTACCCCATCTGATCGGAAACATTCATGTCGTTACTTTAGATTGATTTTCACCTACATTCATTTGATCTTACCTTCTGAAAGCTCTTCCTACTACTCAGCTAATAATATGGTAGATATATTAATTAATTGTGTTATACTTTTAGTTAGTTTACACCTAGGTACATTGCCGGTTAAAAAAAAACAAAATCATTACACTTCATATCAAAATAAATATTTTAAAATGCAATCAGTTCTTTCTGTGACGTTAAGAGTCCACGACCAAACGGTTGAACGTGAAGGAAAGTTGACAGGTTATTAATTACTGAAAATGATAGCAGATAAGGCAGATTGTCCTATTCAAAATAAGAGTAAAATCCTACTAATATTATAAATCCGAAAGTTTGTGTGTAAGTGTGTAAGTATGTTTGTTCCCTCTTCACGCCTTAACGGCTGAACGGATTTGGATGAAATTTGGAACGTACATAGATTATACCTAGGATTAACACATAGGCTACTTTTTAGCTTAATAATAGCGGGCGAAGCCGCGGGGCACGGCTAGTAAGTAATAAGGGGAGAAAAGTTATAATGTTTTTAATGTATTTAACTATTTCTTTGTGATTTTATATAAGTTTAGTCTGGAATAGTTTATATTGTGTAATTTTATGTTGTTAGTATTTGATTTTGATGACATTTTAATTTATTTATTATTTTGATTTTTAATTTTTGATATGTAATATGGTGTACCTAATACTGAAATAAATGATTTATTATTATTATTAATATCAAAATCGGGGACACTGACGTCTCGAATCATTCAAGCCAATAGCGGCCGTTTTTCTACCTATTCTAAATTATTTGCCTAATTACAGGTAATTCTATACCTATCATCATCATCAACAACATACTCAACAGACACAGCCCTCTCCCTCTCCTCTCTTTTATTTATACCTATAAATAAAATAATTATTTGAACTATATATAAATCTCAAGGATATCCCAATTCAACGCATTTTAGGGACATCAATAATTAGTTCCGAAGATAAAATATCTACTACTGTACAGAAAGTACGTACTGCGGGTATATAGATAAAATGGAAGCATGTTTGGTAAATAAATTATTAGTAGATAGGATAAACAACAACAGTGCTCAGGAAGTACTTCATAGCTCTTCAAGGTCTCCATTACGTTCATAAACTACCGTAGCTCCACGTAATATAAGTGACATTGCTTCGTTATCATCTCTTAGCTATCTTTCAAGCACGTGTTATCAGATGACGATAGTTATCCCAATTACTAGGTATCGCGGAACTAGCTTTATAATTTTAACATTGTCAAGGCCGACACAAACTGGTTGTTATAATTATCCATTTCGTACATCGTCTGGTTCTCGCTTGTGTGAATGGGCTTACAAAAAGATTTAAGAGTTTGACCGAGCTGAGCGTTGTCTCTAAGTTGATTTGGGGGGTTCAGCGGTTTGTCTGTCCGTCAGCGTCTAAAATTTACAAACGAATAACTTCAAATTGTAAAAAAAATTGTAGAGCTGCGGACCAAAGAAAAATGGTAATTAAAATTATATGAATGAAAATATTAAGGGATACCCGTAGGTACACGTAAGTAGGGCGCAAAATAATTGTTTAATTATTCTGACCGTTTGGGGCATCGTTGAAGAGACATCACAGTTTGGTAAGACACCAAAGTCACAGTATTTATTTTGACCCGGGATTTATAAATAAGGATTTATAAATTTATAAATAATATAATAATTTATTAATAAGGGCTACACTACTTAACTGACATAGGAAATTACAAGGAATATCAAAATAAAGCGTTAGGAACAAAACAATTATACCTACCTAGTAAAAAAAATTAAGTGGCACACGTAAGTATCTTTAGTGGCATGGGTGTAAACACATCGTAATAGCTTCTAAGGGATGAAAATGAAGTGGCATGGGTGTAAAAACATCGCAATAGCTTCTAAGGGATAAAAAAATGAAGTGGCATGGGTGTAAAAACATCGTAATAGCTTCTAAGGGATAAAAATATGAAGTGGCATGGGTGTAAAAAATTATAAAAACATCGTGATAGCTTTTAAGGGATAAAAACCCGGAGGAACTAAATCAGAAGACCCTATGAGTACCTTCATAGCTATATATAGCTTATACCTTTACACCTACGTACCTAAATCAAAAGCCCAGTAGGTATAATACGAATTTATTAGTAGTGTAACATAAACCAGACTTGCCTACTAGTCAACCTAATAGTAGTCGCTCGTTACCTTGCCCTTGGTCAGAAATAGATTGTGCTCCAATCCGATAGTTGGGTAAATGTACCGAAGTCTGTTGGTCTGCAGGTTTATATTGGTACACATAAATAAATCTACTCACAATGTGATATGGAAACACGGCACAATTTTACCTTACACAAAAATCATATTATTATCTCAATTGATAACAACTTTACTATTCATTATTCTGCTTTAACGATGGATACTGAGCTGAAATAATGTAAGGAGATGATTTTATTGAGATAAGATTGTACGTGTGTTTTTTTTTTACGTTGGAGGAAGTGGAAGCCGATATGGGGTAGGATTTCTCGTGTCTAAGCGATGGAAAAATAACATCACAGAATTCGTATCATATTCTGACAGAATTGCTTTACTTAAATTTCAAATTTCAGAAAAGAAAATTATAACGATAGTGCAAGTTTACGCTCCTACTTCATCGCACCCAGATGCAGAAGTTGAGGAATTTTACGATCTCCTCAACAAGGCTTGTGATGAACACAGGGGTGCATGGACACTCGTTATGGGAGACTATAACGCCAAAATAGGCAAAAGACAACAAACAGATAGCAATAGTATTCTTGGACCCCATGGTTTAGGAGATAGAAACGTACGAGGATCGCGGGTTCTCGAGTTTGCATTTGGCCAAAACCTCCACGTAAGCAATAGTTACTTTTATAAAAAAGCTCACCGCCGCTGGACTTGGCAATCGCCTGACCATGTGACCAAAAATGAAATCGATTTTTGTCTTTCCTCAAATAAACAAATCATCAATAATGTAGAGACCATAAATTCAATAAAATTTAGCTCCGATCATCGCCCTTTACGTATTAAAATTAATTTTGACTTCAAAATATTGCGACATCATATGATTAAAAGCGGTATGAAGAAAATTGACAAAGCTGCACTCATTGCACATCAAGATGTTTTTATATTAGAATTGAAAAATAGCTTCAACCTTTTAGACACAAAAGATGAGGATGTTGAAATTCAGTACAAGAACATCAAAGAATGCATTAAAAAAGCTACTTGCAAAATAAAATCTACCAAAAAGAAGGAAAGAAAACTCAGCAGTAAGTCTAAAACACTAATTGAAGAAAGGCAGAAACTGATGCTCTACACACCAGAATATTCTCAAAAAGATAGAGCAGTCAAACGTAGTATTCGAAAAGACATAAGAGAACAAAATAAAAGACTTATACAGTCAGCTCTAGATAATGCCATATCCCTGAAAAAAGCCAAGCAAGGAATGGAGCCAGGACGATCTTCTATAACTAGTCTTAAAGACGACAAGGGTGTGAAGCGAGGTGATAGGGATAAAATAATTCAAATAACTACTAACTTTTATAAATCTTTGTATTCCCACGACTCGATTTCCCAACAGACAGACACGTCATATTCACGCTCGGAAAATATCGCGCCAATCACTGGTTACGAGGTACATCGTGCGCTAAGCAGTATGAAGTACAATAGATCACCAGGTGACGACGATATCACCACCGAATATCTTAAATTTGGGGAATCTGTCCTACTCCCACACATAACAAATCTTTTCAACTCCATATTAGATACCGGTCAATTTCCTCAAAATTTCTGCCACTCTAACATCATTCTTCTTCATAAGAAGGGTGATAAATCTGACATAGGCAACTACAGGCCTATAAGTCTCGTCTCACATCTATATAAAACCTTCACAAAAGTAATCGAAAGTAGAATATCGAAATTATTAGATAAGCATCAACCTTCAGAACAAGCAGGATTCCGTCGTGGGCTCTCTACCACAGACCACCTTCACTCAATTAATCAAATTATTGAAAAACATCTAGAATATAACCTCCCTTTATATTTAGCTTTTGTTGATTATTCCAAAGCGTTTGACAGTGTAGGACACTCTGCAATATTCGACGCACTCAAAAACCAAGAAATAGACGACACTTATATCAAAATCCTTAGAAACGTTTACCATATTAGTACCGCAGCAATAAAACTACACACTACTGGACCTTCTTTCAACATCAGAAAAGGAGTGAAACAGGGCGACCCACTGTCTCCTAAATTGTTCAACGCCGTATTAGAAGAATGCTTCAAAAAATTAGTCCCCAGCTGGAAGGAAGGGGGTATCATCGTTGGGGAAAAAAGGTTAACAAACCTACGATTCGCCGACGATATAGTCCTTTTTTCCTCCTCAGCCTCCGAGTTGCGATCTATGCTCGAAGACCTGAGCAGGGTCAGCCTTGAGGTTGGACTTCAAATGAACATGTTAAAGACCAAACTAATGACTAATAGCACACAACGCAAGATACGTGTTGAGGATGTGGAGGTTGAATATGTCCATGAGTACATATACTTGGGCCAAATTGTCTCTTTCCAGGCGAGACAGGATAAAGAGATTGCTAGACGAATCAATAACGCCTGGAAGAGTTTTTGGTCCTTGAAGCACTTAATGAAAGGTACTCTTCCAATATCTTTGAAGAGAAAGCTCATGGATATGTGTATACTTCCCATCCTTACTTACGGTGCACAAACATGGTCTTTGACATGTGATCAGAGGTCTGCCCTAGAGGTTTGTCAGCGAGCTATGGAGCGCAGTATTCTGGGCGTAAAACTCACAGATCGCATTCGTAATACCATACTGCGCTCCAAAACCCAAATCGCTGACGTGACACATAAGGCAGGTATGCTGAAGTGGGACTGGGCTGGACACGTCAGTCGTATGCCGGACGAACTATGGGCCAAAACAATTACTTTATGGACCCCACAAAACAAACGACGCCGCGGCAGACCCAAAAGGAGGTGGCAAGACGACCTTGACTTATATTTGAAGGAATGGTTTTCCGTAGCACAAGATCGCAAGCAGTGGAGAGAGGGTAGGGAGGCCTTTGCCCTGCAGTGGGACACCGTAGGCTCATAATAATAAAAATAATATAAAATAATAAGATTGTACGAAATATTTATTCAATTATTTATTCAATAAATATGCTGCAAATCCATTGTCTAGATACCCCATGGATCCAAAGGAACTTCCAAAAAATATTGGGGGCTGAGTCACCCACGTCCGTAGGAGGATACCCCTTAAGTCTGACTCCCTACACGTGGTCCCCGGGTGGTGCTAATCAGGTGACATTTGAGAGGTGGTAGAGCATTTTGTGAGTTGCTCGCCTGGCTTGCTACCAAAGTAGCTTACCACCATCAAGTTGAAAGTCTGCCGCCAAGCCAAATACGGTGTTCCGGCAGTTATCCTTGAGAGCTTGCGTATTCCAGGTCTAGTGTGTTTACCAGCTTCGATCACATCGTCACTTTGCATCAGGTAAGATAGTGGTCAAACACTAGCCTGACACAAATAAAAAAAAAAAATCTACGTTAAAAACATTAAAACTTAAACTTGTCGTTCGCCTCGTACTTAGATCTCGCGCCTACATTTTGCCTAATAGGAAAAACTTTTAGGATTCATTGCTTATATATATTTATATATAATATAAAGTTTGCTTTTTAGATAGAGGATATAACGGATATTATATGAAAGTTTAAGCTTTGAATATGAAGCCGTTTTTTTACTACCGACTTCACAAAAAAGGAGAAGGTACTCAAGTCGATAGTTTTTTTTTAAGTGTTACCTCATATTTTCTTTCCACGTGAACCGATTTTGAAAATGTTTTAAGCTTACCGATTTTGAAAGATGTTGCTTTCCAATTGGTCCCATTTAAATTTGATCAAGATCTGATGAGCAGTTTTTGAGTTATCGTTAATAAACATAGAATTTGATCAAGGTACCAAAGATAAAGCGGTGAAGTCGGGTTTTTTTAACCTTGCATGCGTTTAATTATTATAATGACCCTGGAACAAAATAAATCTAAAATAAGTGACATTTGATGCCCTACCAAATTGTAATTTTTCAAAGTGTTATGCTAATTTTATTCATCATACGTTTATAACTTTTATAATTGCGAAATATGCATAACCGTTCATTCCATTAAAATCAGTATTATAGAATATAGCTATTCTAAATGTATACTCCCCTCCACAAATAAAACACATTTAGCACTCGATCATTTGAAAAATTGGGTGGAGGGGCGTTCACATTTAAAATGGTTCTACTCTATCATGTTTCAGGCAAATAAACAATTTCATTTTATTGAAATTTCTGACTTCGGGCCATAGCTTTACATATTCTCGGAGAATTCGAAGTTATACGCTTTTATGGTTTATGGACAGACAGACAGACGGACAAAAAGTTGAACTGCCCAAGTCGACTTAGGGATCTCGCTCGATCAATAAAATAATTAATATTTTTTTATCTGTCAGATGCTAGTGCTAGAAGACGAAGCAGACAGCAGAAAAGACGTCCTTCGTCAGAGGAGACTAAACGACAAGCATTATCATTACGACAGAGTATTCGGCGAAGATAGCACGCAGGTAACAAACAGCAATCCAGCAGCTACTAATTCCATAGAACCTGCACTTGTATTTTTTCGCATGAAATATAATCATAAATAATGTAATATTTGAAATGAAAAAATAATGTAATTTATTACAAGAAAAAATATTTTTCATGATGTTATTCTGCCTGATTTACAAGTTAGTTATTATTCTAATATTGCCCCAGGTGATACAGTTCTAAGATGTGGACCACGGGTCAGTGAAGAAGCCGTGGTCTATCTAGGTGGACGACAGTTCAATACAATCATCCGGAGTCCATCCAGGTGTACCACGGTTTTGCTATTATCTGTAATTAGTCCGTAGTCTACCATAGTGTACCATTGGGTCATTAGGCACACAGCATTTTAGGTATGCAGAGAGCAAATAATTGTATAAACCCATATCCGCCCTGGTGAATTATAGCTAGGTGGACCACGGGTTCTTGTTATCATTGATTATGTAACATCTCAGTATTTTCCGTTAAAAAAAATGTTCTATTCTCGGTAACGATCTTATACTAAATCTTTATAAGTATTTGCTCATGAAACTCATATAAAAACCATCTCACGAATGACATTCCACCTTTAGGAAGACGTATACGAAGCGATATGCGCCCCTCTCGTCGCCGACACACTGCAAGGATTTGCTGGGGCGATCTTCGCTTACGGAGCCACCGGAGCCGGCAAAACTCACACGATGACCGGGCTCATGTCTCGAGCTCTCAACAACCTGTTCACGAACATCGCGGAGAGCGGACATCCTAGTCAATATGAGGTAAGTAACAGTTACATGCTTCTACTACAAAACAACACGTGATTCTAGAACGTTGAAACGATTTGGATGTTTGTAGGTAATTTGAAAGATGTTAATGTCACAAGTAACAATGACGCGTTAAGAGAAGCCAAACAAAGTCAAGAACATCGACGTAGTAGTAACTATTATAAAATACATTTAATTACGGAGAATGTGCACAACATTGTTCCTGCATCACCTTTTTAACCCGTGACGAAGAAGAGCGATGTCTGTCTCAGGCATCGTACCTCCCAAACGGCTGAACCGATATTGATATTGTTTTGTTTACTAAGTTATACACGTGCTAAGTTTTATGTATGAGCTTGTGTCGTCCGTCTGTTTTATGTTACATTGTCCGGGCTATGTGGGTGTATACATACTTAAATGGGGAGTAAACTATTTATTTTCCTGCCTGTTTTGAAAGCGCAAGTAGAGTACAAAACCGATTTTTATATATTTTGGGGAATAACAATTCAGTAAGACACTAAAGTCACTGATTTTAGACCTATTTTGTCCCGGGATGTTTCTCAAATTCGGCTACATATTTAAAGCTGAAACTTTCATATGTAAGTAATATATATCTTATTTTTAAACGAAAAATACAGAAATCAATTATTATTAAGAAAAAACGTTAGTGTAAAATAAAAAATTACTTAATAGAAATTAAGTATCCTTAACTCATAACTTCTAAATATTATTAGGCAAAATTTAAGCGTGAGATCTCAGTTGGGAATGAACGACTAGTTTATTAGTGATCTACCATCACTGTAATACTTATCTATACTTTAACCTCTTCTAGAGAAGAATATATAGATATATTCATCACAGATATCGGAGATTTCAAAGTAGCACACTTGCATTAATCACTCACCTCATCATCAGTTTGTTATACCTTCTATTAGTACCCATTACTTCTATGTTGTATAAAACTGACAGGACACTCAACTAAAACCGAATTCTGTAAACATTTACTACTTATTTATTGATGGAATTGTATAGGACTTGATAAAGTTTAATGACAGTATAAGTACGCGTAACCCCCATAGCGTACAATCAACTTATAACTTCTATTTGTTATGAACTATTTCTACATTGGGTATAATTTAGACGGCTACCAAAAATTCTAAACGGTTACCAAAATGGATAAATGTTCACCAAGTTACGTTTCCTAAAATAAAATTTCCTGTGATAGAACCGAATCGGATAACAGTAGGTTAAAGTTATTTTTTTTTAATAATTAAAATGAATATATTTATAATACCAAAAAAAAAATATTTATTTCATAATAATTTAAGAAACGTAATTTGGTGACCATTTATCCAACGTAATTTGGTGACCATTTATTCATTTTGGTAACCGTTTAGAATTTTTTTGGTAGTAAAATAGGTACTTTTTTGGGCGGTGTTTAAACACAAGCCTTTCTACATAAATTTATCGTGTTTTTTTTTAATTTAGATTGTCTTGTAAGCGTTATTTAAGTGTACATGGACTACCATCTACCTCTACAACTATGTGTTCAACGTTCGAGCAAAATTATGTGATTCGCATGCATTTGAATCACTCGTCACGCTCAAGCAAAATCTATATTTAAGATTTACGATTTTACTCACGGTTGGTTTCTCGCATTGTAATGAGATTAGTTTCGAAACAGTCGGTGCTCCTTCATCAGTCGATTACGCGCGTAGGCAGACAGTCCGGCGCGGCGTCTCGGCGTGTACTGAGTAAAATATATATAAGTATTGTTATAAAATGTTGAATTACATTAAAGTTTCAAATAAATTTGGCATTTAAATCTCTCTAGATTGTAAATGTCCAATAACAAGGAGTAAGAGGAACATTCAGACGACATGAGAATTTTCTTCTAAAATATTGTAGTCTAAAATATGTTTGGCTAAAATATTGTAGTCTTATTTTTATATTTGGAAAACGGTAATAAAATATATTTTATTCTAAATTATGTTTATTTACAATAAGTAAACAGTTCAGTTTATACTTCCGTTAACTATTTTCTAGTCACCTTGATACGACAGGGGGCTGTCAGATGACGTTACAAGAAAACCACGTCACTAGTTAAAGGTTAAATCACGGGTGGCTACTGTATAGTATCTGACCCCTTAGTACCTATCTCTGTTGCGAGTAGTTTATATTTGAATTAAGCAAAAATGAATCTTACTTCTTAGTAGTTTTGTCGTTTTCGAATTGAAACCATTCGCAACAATACGTTAATAGGAGGTCAGCGTCTCTCCGTCGGTTCTGTATTATTTTGGTCAATAATCATGTGTTCTACGAATAGTTACCTTCACAGATCGTTATAAGTCGACTAATCGAAAAGGTGAAACTAGTTTCAACAGTGATACTAGACCAGCTGCTTTTTGCCTTTTCCATTTCTATATTCAGCTCGGCCTGTGGTAACATGGCCTCGAATATCGCAAACAGGTTGGTCGATGTGTTTGGTCATGCTCATGTGACTTTATGTAATTAATGTGTAAATAAGTAGACATGGTATATACAAATGTTTGAGCGGAACGCTTGTGGGAACGCGAGCGCGGTCGGTACATTGGTGCAAGCGCCCGCGTCCCCGCACGCCGCCGGTCTGTTCGTACCAACTGCGTCCTGCGTGGCTAAGCCTTTACATATATAGTATGTTACTCGTCATTTAATACCAATTTAAATAATTTGCAAAATGGATATACAACTCTTCTTATTGCACTGCCAAACTGCCCTTCTGTCTACTAAGCAGCGGATGTTGGATCCGGTGAGAACACACATTTTCTTCCCGTTTTTAGGTTGGCGTTTATGTAAGGTTTTTAATACTCTGTGGTTTAATTCTATTTATTTCCTAATTTATCATACCCTGTCCCTGTAGGTATGTAGTCACGTGATTTAGTAGTGACGCGGTTCTTCTCGAGATGGCTGTAATTTTGCGAATCTGACAGTAGAGTCATTAACTTTCATGAGTGCCTCTTTGGGGCTCTTTTGAATTAACGACTTTGATTTGAAAATATAGCGACCAAATCGTAAGTTAATTAACGTACCTATCGATGTAGGAGGCCTTTGGATGCTTTGCCTACGCCAGACAAATTATTAGGAGACTATCATAAAAAAAAAAACTTTTTAAAAAGTCGGTTAAAAATCATGGGCTACCTAAGTCAGTTTTAGTTAATAACTAATTTAGTACTAGGCTACTAGGCTCATGGATTACTGAATGCTCGTCTTCCAATTTTGTTGGAGGCCACACTCGCATTGTTACATTTTTGAACGGCTTTAGTACAACTTTAGTCCATAAAGAAATGCGGTCGAGGTCACCTGTTACTTACTGTTTGTTAATTTTGACGCGACTTGAGTAATTTTTTTGTACTGTAATCGAACAAGCTGAGCGAGGTCTAGACAGTCAACTCGAGTGCTTCAGCACTTTGTTCGTCCGTGTGTCACAGGCTTATTTTAACACAAACATGCTAGCTAGTAGCTCTCTGAATTGAAGACCTCGCGTATTTTTTGAAATGGCTGAAATATGACTTTTTTTTTACGTTTGAGAGTTGACTCATTTTTAGAGGTTTCCAAAGATTTAATCACTAAAATAATCTATCTATCTACCGAACTTGCTCACAAAATTTCACGAGAATCGGTTGAGAAATGCGACCTATAGAGGAGAACAACCGGAAATCCGGACATACGAAAGCAATTTTGCCCAAGCTGAAACGGAGACGCTTCGCGCTCGTTTGGTCAATTACTGTACTGCTGAAAGCGGAGAGGAACATAGGTAAGCATGGTAATATTGCATACCTCTGAAGGAGGTAGATTGTATAGGGACTTTTATGTTAATCTTAACAACTCTGTAATCCAACCTACATTCTAAGCAATAAATGATTTGATTTGATTTGAATGATTTAAATGAAAATACGAAGATAAGCCATACACTCAAATAGGTGGAAATAATTTTATTGATTTGCCAATAATGTGTGTTATCGATAAAGACATTTGTTTTTTAACCATATATTAAACAAGGCATGCCCCGTGGCTTCGCCCGCTATTAACAAGTTAAAAATAGCCTATGTATTAATCCTAGGTATAAGCTATGTACATTCTAAATTCCATCCAAATCCGTTTAGCCGTTAAAGTGTGAAGAGGGAACAATCATACTTACACATTTCACACAAACTTTCGGATTTATAACATTAGTAGGATAACGCTAGCCCGTATCCGAACATTTTCATGATTTTTTAAAACTTTTGTCTTATTGTGTGACGCATGTTTTCTATTGTTCCCATAAAAAGTTGGATATCTCCAGTTTTTAATATGTATTTCTATCGATATTTTTTATGTATAATTTCCTAGCTATACTTACTACACAAACATAATATGAAAAATTGCGTACTTTGTAATGCATAACTTACAAGGTGACATGGTACATCAGATACCTAGTGTTGTTTAGCCGTTAACATACTCCATTAGTAAATAACTAGATAAGCACTAATAGGCAAATATCGACGAAACAGATTCGTAGTAAGATACGCACTTCGCACAGAGTGAAACAAAACAAGGTTTTCTAAGTCACGATTCTAACTCTGTCTACATGTATATCCAATAATATCTATATCTACACATATTTACAAAATAGATAAAATTCCTAAGGGAATGTCATATAGTTACTAATATTGTATATGGCGCTGGATTAACTTTCCACTCTGACTATTTTTTTTAAACGCTTTCACACTCACAGCTCCACACTAAGTTCGATGACATTCACATCACACACACAATCACAACCAGAACCAAAAACACAAAATTTTCCATGGGGAGAAAACTTGTGCTCCCGCCGGGAATCGAACCCGATACCCATGCTTAGAAGACGAACGCCAACTAAGCCAACGGAATACTGAACATAAAACATATGTAATACATCACACGACGACGTCTAACCTTAACTTCGGCCCATACGTTGAATCTAGAGCAAAACTAGCTGCTAAGAAACTTGGCATCCTAGCAAAGGTCAGGCAATACTTCCTACCTGGACAGCTTCTTAATTTATATCAAGCCCAAGTCCGATCTTGTATGGAGTACTGTAGCCACCTTTGGGATGGATCAGCCAAGTATCAGCTTGATGCTCTTGACTCTATTGATAGGCGAGCAAAGCGACTCATTGGTGATGACAAGCTAGTTGAGTCCAAGTTGCAGAGCCTCAGTCATCGACGTAAGATAGCTAGCTTGTCGGTGTTCTCTCGCTTGCATTTCGGAGAGTGTGCACTCGAATTACACCAGTTCATTCCCCCTTGCCCTGTCTATAATCGGACCACAAGACGAACAAACCAACGTCATCCATATATGGTTGACATACCTCATATTCGCTCGAAGCGATTTGCTTCAACATTTATCATCCGTACAGCGAAGAAGTGAAACTCATGCCCGCATCCTTTTTCCCCGAATAGTATAATCTGGGAGACTTCAAGTCCAGAGGTAATAGGTATCATTTTATCGTGCCACCATCCCTACTTCCACTTTTCGTTTATATTTCCACCCAAAGGTTGTCTGGAAGAGATCGCTATTAGCGATAAAACCGCCCATTGTACCTATATTTTATTAGTTTCTCTGTAAGCTGTATTTATCTTTTGGTGTCAATAAAGAGCTTGCCTAAAAGATACAATACAATACAATTGTATTACATGTTACATCTTCGGCCGCATCATCACTTCCCATCAGGTGAGACAGCGGTCAAACGCTTGCTTATCAAAAAAATGCATTTAATTTCATAGTATTAACATACCTATTCATACTTAAATAATTATCACCGAATAAATAATAGTAATAGTAGTACATATTATGTAAATGGAGCAGCAAGCAACTAACGCGAACCTTGACCGTCCGGAAGCAGTTAATGTTTTCTTGTGCTTATTCACTTGCACGCTCTACGAATTTCTCTACCCGTGCACCTAAATATAGGTTATATATATAAATTGTGTAGGATTTTTTATGTCATTGAGACACGAGACGAGCAAGTCGCTTGCGTGATGGTAAGGGTTACGCTTGCACATTGTGCCACCCAGAGTTTATGAACTTACATGTTTAGTTGGACTCCTGCGCGTCACCCTGAAAACTTATACTTATCCTATCCTACTAATATTACAAATCTGAAAGTTTGTGTGTAAGTGTGTAAGTATGTTTGTTCCCTCTTCACGTTTTAACGGCTGAACGGATTTGGATGAAATTTGGAATGTACATAGATTATACCTAGGATTAACACATAGGCTACTTTTAACTTGATAATAGCGGGCGAAGCCGCGGGGCACGGCTAGTAATATTATAAATCCGAAAGTTTGTGTGTAAGTATGTTTGTTCCCTCTTCGAACGGATTTGGATGAAATTTGGAATGTACATATCATTAAATATCATCATAAAAAAAAAACGAAAAAACGCATTCACACTCACAGCCCCACACTAAGTTCAAAGACTTATATCGTATGTGCCGGAAACATTCTCATCATCATTGTACTATTAATATGCATAATAATGTAATTATACACGTATTATAATTTTCGAAAGTTTGGATGTTTGTTTACTCAATCACGCAAAATCTAGGTACTGATACTGACATTCGAACGAAATAAATACCCTTTTTAATATATACGCGTTTTATCATCATCATCAACGCGGGTGAAACCGCGTAGCCCTGTTAGTATAATTTACGTAAGCAAAGATAAAAAAACCGACTTCACCGCTTATGTTTTGGTTTTGGCTCGATCGATTTCGATAAAATTTATACCACCTCTGATATATAATTTACCAAACAAAAAAATAATTTTGAGAATCGGAGAAGAAATCAGTGAACATACATAAAAAAAATAGATATGAAATGAATGAAATATATTTATTTTGCACTATGGACAAGATAAACAAACATACAATAGACAATAAAAACAGCTTACAAGGGTAAATAAACATAACAAAAAAGAAAAAAAAGTGTCAAAAGGTTCGTGACTAAGCATTTGCGCAGCGTGGCGCTGATTTTCAGTCACAATATAGATAGATAGACCGATAGATATACTCTTTATTGAACACCTTAAAAACAAATAGTAGGTACAATTAATAATAGTACATTTTTATAAAAGGGTAAAGGTAATAGGCGGTCTTATCGCTGAAATCGATCTCTTCCAGACAACCTTTGGATGGATAGGAATAACGAAAAGTAATAGGACGTCGTTGTTCTACGTTTATTAAAAGTTTCATTCAGTGCTTACGAAAAGAATATAATTTTTATATGTATCAATTATAAAAATACAAAAGTACTACTATAATTATAAAAATACTAAAACACTTAAAGTCGATCATTGAAACCTCCTCCTTTTTTGAAGTCGGTTAAAAAACAATTTACTCCTTATCGATTGAAGAGTCAATCGTTATCTGCCAGTAGATAGATAACGTGCCTCCATGCCCATAATGAAGGTGAAATCCAATATTCATCATATAATTTGTTTGTGGTTTCGGTAAATTTTATAGGGATGCTATGATATAATTTTTCGGATATGTTATCGGATTATCCGTACTCATATCCGGATATACACCAACTTATTTCGTGGTAACTACTCTATCTACTGTAGTAAACTATACATATATAGTAGCCCATTCAACCACTCACCAATATGTGTATTGTAAAAGTAAACGCTTTCACACTCACAGCCGCACACTAGGTTCAATGATTTGTGTCGTGATTGCCAAAAACAATCGCATTACACACACATAATCACAACCAGAAACACAAAATTTCCTTGGAGAGATAACTTGCGTTCCCGTCGGGAATCGAACCCGATACCCCAGCTTAGAAGGCGAATGTGCAATCAACTGAGCTAACGAACAGTTCACAATGGCAAAAGAGAATACGCATCGCCTTCATTATAGCTAACTAGTATTATTTTGAGCTGGGAGTCTTCAAATCAAGAGTGTATAGGTATCTTCTAGGCAAGCATGTCACATCTTCGACCGCATCATCACTTTCCATCAGGTGAGATAGTGGTCAAATGCTAGCCTATTTAGCATAAAAAAAATATATAACCGGAAGGTAGTAATATTCTCCGGATACTTATTCGAACGCCTGTTTCTATTACAAGGCCCTGTAACATCCCTAGTCTGAAGGGTGGTGCTGCCCCCTGCGGCCAAGGTCGACGCCTCGCGTGATAGCAGCGGGACAATCATTAACCTATCACTCTTTCCACCCTTCATTAACTGCTTTTCGCTTAAGTTAGTACTGGCTTGTCATAAGTTGTGCAAGGAAAACCAAGAGGCATTATCATGTGAAAACCTGGAGCAATAGGTTCAAGCTTTTACTTGATTGCTTAAGCTCCTACGTCCCTATCCTACTAATGTTTGTTATCACGTATATCTTCGTAACTAATAAACCAATTTTGATGAAATTTTGAATGTAAAACTAATTAAAGCGGGGCGCGCGAAGCCGCGGGGTACTGTTAGTGATAGATGCCCGGAGCGCGCGCCTCGGGCGCTTTGTATACCTATCATATCCCTTAGACCTCTGTAGCACAGTCCACATATTATTATTATTGTATAATACCCTGCGCTACTGTTTCTGCATGTATGATACCCTGCATTTCCGGCTCTAGTGAGTACCATCCAGAGGTACCATCAGAATGAACGGTGTAGAATTGCAATTGATATGGTGGCATTATTTAAGCGCTACAATTCGTTACTTGTTCTAGTTACGGTACACACCCAAATAGTTCTAGATTCTGTCGCGTATCTTCTAATAGCATGACGGCAGCGAGAGTCTTGCCTAGTCATAGACCACTACAATCAAAATAATATTATAATTTATTTGGTAGCAGGAATCCTCTATCCCTTAGACCTTAAAGAACAATGGCGAACTCCCATACATCATTTTAGTTGAAGTAAAATAGCATCGTATATAGATAAAAAAAATATCTTACGTAAGGCCGGTTGCCTTCTGAGCTTAATTTTAAAAGAATTGTCGTTTTAGAAGGCCTAGTTATTAAGTTATTAAACAAAACATATTTGTAGGTTATGGCTCGGCACACTTTGCCGATCTCTTTTTGAATACGCCAACAGTTCTGACGGTCGTGAATTCGTGATAAAAGCCCATTCCAAAGAGCCACCACTACGTTTAAACTTGAAATATATTATTACTTGACACTGGCTAAATGCACAAGATTGCGAAGCTAATATTAAAAGAAAAAAGAAAAAAAAAACAAACGTCAAAAGTGAAAATGTCATTCTTACGACAGTTTGGTATTGCCATGACATTTGCTTTTTTCCCTTAAATGTCGATGACTGCAATAGCAACCGCAGCTATTTTTAGAAAACCTGTGAATGACAGACGGATTCTAGACAGCTGATAGTTCATACATAACTTACCACAGTATTTTTTGGTTTATAGATACATCATAAGCATTAGCATTACGGCTTAGGAATATAGAGATGCACTAGGGTAAGGCAATGGACATGGTAACATATATATAAACAGAAAAATGAAAAATGGTTGAAAGTAATCGTTTTGTTTCTTTTATTGTGTATTTTTTTACCTGGCTTCGTCTGCCTTTTCTGTTGTTTTAGTAAATCTTTGTAATTTATTTGAGTGAATTTCGTTAATTTCACATTTAAATACGATCCAACATAGGCCAACTAAAATTTCGCCATTGTTCTTTTGAATTTCAACAGACCCAAATCATTTGAGGCCAAGGCTGGATCATACCAGTAAATCTTGACAAAAAAATAAACAAATGAATGTCGGAATTTCTGAAAAATAAAAGAGATTCACAGATATCGGCAATCAGCTATCACCCTATAACAAATAGACTTTGCAGCAATAAATGACAGTCTTTATCTATGGCAGCGATAACTATCTTTTATCGGCAATATTCAGATATCAGCAATGATGTAAATTTTTGTTATCTTCATGTACCTTTACATAATAGGTTTATGGAGATACCATATTTGCGTTATCTTCATATTATGTAGAATATCTACCCGGGCGTCCTTTGCCATTTGTCGTACCTCGCACTAGTATTCCATGCTGTCGATCACCGTCCGCCACCCCAAACTGCCTAATGGTATGACGTCATAAAGAGTATTGAAGAGCTTTCATTGAAATATTCACGGTCGTCGGTGGCGCGAGACGCGGCATTTTATTAACCTTTACGGGTAGCACGAAATTTTAAGCAGAGGCTATAAACTTCACATCGGTCGCGGTACTCGTGCTTCGTAGGTACTCTTGATGTCGTGACCGAAGGCGTGATAGTTTCACTGATTTTGATATCGTTTAACCGATAACTACCGATTGATTACCTTTTAGGTTTAACACCTTAAATTAACAGAGGGTAGGTAATGTAAACTCGTAAGCTTCACTTTATTTCGTGTTAGCAGCCAGGCTCGTGTTTTTTACCCTTTTCTAGCCCAGCCCAACACCAATTTTACGTACTTTTACCTGCTTTATGACAAATAGTAGGTTGGTATGTAGAATACAAATCAGAACGGAGTCCGTTTTATGGTTAGGTAATTAAACTTGTGCTGCGACAAGGGTTCAGAAAATATTTTACAATTATGTATATTACTAGCTATATCGTTTATTTAAAACTCACATGACCATGCAGTGTTCACGAGCAGTTTGATATGCATGAGTGCTTTATTAAGTAAGATTAGGAATGGCTTTATTATGACGTATTCAGCATGCTGTACTTGAACACTTGTGCAAGGGTAATGAATTCATATATTAATATTAACATTAAAAATGTTTATACCTAGAGAGAGAGAGAGAGGTGGAAGCTAGGAGTTAATATTTTGCATGAGTATAGGTTACCTATAGATTATACATAAATAGGTGTTTAAAATCCGTTTTTTTTTTGATCGAGCGGAGCGAGATCTTTATTAAGTGGTGCAGCACTTTGTCCGTCGTAGGTATTATATTAAAATGTACGGCTCCAATAATATTATCATGCTGGTATTTTTTTAAATAATTTATAGCAGATTATTATTGTAGTATAAAGTGCTCTTTTTACCTTTTAATATCATCAAGGTATTTATTTTACGGTATTTGTTGTACGCTTTCCGACTTTTCTTACGCGACGTAAGCATGGATTGAAAGGCTGCTAGATATGCTTCTTAGCATTGAGATTTTCCATATATCTAAGTATGTATCTCTAATCAAAATAACTAATACTTACTTAATTTTTTATTACATTTAGATTTTCACTGGACAACATTATCTGATACTTTAATGATCACAAAATACTAGAATACGTGGCTACTTGTAAAAAATCTTGATTTCTGGACATTCAATAAACTAACTCCAATAAAATAACGCTCTAATTAAATGAATATGTAGTATGTAATGATAACATCATAAACGCTATATTTCTTTAAAACATACGCGTTTTTAAAGAGATGTAGCGTTTAAGATGTTATCATTAGATTGATGATAATTAGATATTTATATATATATGAACGTCGTCGAATTATTCACAAGTTTTGCAAGGCAAAAGCGCTTTGTTTTGTTCAACGAGCTCTATATTCTAGTGTTCTAGGGCAAAGGCGGACGAATTGGTGATTCATTGCCATCTGATAACCTCTGCACCACTGCACACGTTCATTATGCCGCAGCACCAAACAATAAAACCACACCACCTGCAGTCGTTTTAATAAGGAAATTCAAGTTGTTTTTATTGCAGCATAACTCTGGTTGTTCAAAATTTAATAGCCGTGCTGTTGAATTGGATCGGTGCTTTTAAAACTATACTACATAGTTTTAAAACGATTAAAAACACATAATTAGTTACTGTTCTGTAACAAACACCAGTTCACTAAACATATTTAGATATATTTATTAACTTAAATCAAAACAATATGTAAAAAAAAGAAGGGGGAATAAAGCAAATAATAGCATTCAATAATTGTGTGAGTTGTAGACAAATTACCGAAGGAAAAGTTCCCAGAATACTGGCTGCTTTCCACGTTGAATCGCATTTTTTTTATGCTACATAAGAGCCAGCGTTCTGGGCACTTGACGCATCATCTTTTGGTCATGTCCCTGAAAAATAATGTTAATACCACCGCCTTATAATAAAACATAAACAAAAACGCTTTCACACTCAAAGCCCCACTACACAAAGTTCAAAAACTTGTCGTGGATGCCGGAAACATTCACATCACACACACATTTTCCTTGGGGAGAAAGCTTGTGTTTCTGCCGGGAATCGAACCTTAATGCTAAGAAGGCGAACGATCACTCTACTAAGCCAACGGGCAGTTCAAATGTTCAAAAACATTAACTGTCAAATAACCGCTGTTAAATAACCATTATTTATGGTAATATTAACAATGTTTGAATACCTTATATAACATTACTTTTACTTTTTACTTAACTTTTTACTTTTTACTCAATGAAACAGATAAAATTAATCTTTACTTCAAAGGAATCCATATTTTTATTTCATTTTAGTTGTTAGAATGATGATGAAGGAACACCTCATGTAGAGCCAAAACTAATGTCGACCTCCTCGACGCGTCTTCTCTCGTCGATCCTTTCATGTTTTGCCTCTACACGAAGCATCCTCAGGAGCTGTTAACTACTGAACGCTAGAACTAAAGAATTACAGGGCTAAATAATAAAATTAAATAGTAGATAAACGTTAAAAATTGTCGGCCTAGCGCCCGGCAAGTCATGAGCGCCTGATATAATGCATCGTGCAGAGGTAAAACAAATGTCGTAAAGGCATTCAACTAGAGAATAGACTTCGGCGAAGGATGGGTGTTACAAGACTAAAAAATAGCCATACTAACTGTCTGTCCTCCTTGCATCAACTTTGAAGCCTTAAAATCTTGGGATTAAGATTAACGCAATAGAAGAGTATACTCTAGGTAGACACTAATATAGTCCATCACTAATATAGCTTACAAAAATATAGCCCCATATCTATAACTATAGTGGGTACCTACCTATATATTGAAGTCTACCATAAACTGATGTTTGCTCTACGTCGAAAGTAGTATGTAGACAGGTAGATTGCCAGAATCAATATCTGTAGGTGTTTATTTTCACGCCGATAATGACCTGTCCCTGTGTGTGCTGACTTTTGCAAACAGAGTTCATTAATTATAACTATACGAAAGAATACCTTCGCTCACCTTGGCGGTTGCGCTAACAATGACTTGCGAGATTTATTGATTAATAGAATCTGGTGGAGAAAGAATGTATGTTTAGAGTTTTTCGCATGAAAGGCACTGCTACCGTAAGAATAGAACTCATATTATTTTGCTACTACGATCCAATAACATCAATGAAAATTGTCCCAAGTATAGTATACATTTAATTACCTGTCACAAATTCAACATTGCTATGCGTATTTTTGTTTGCTAGATAGACAAGCATTTCACCTCACCGGATGGAAAATGGAGATGCGGAAGATGCACTTAACATGTTTCCCTATATAGAAGATTTTTGCTTAGCTACCTATTTACTCTAGACTTGAAGACGCCTAGATTATACCGTTCGTGGAACAAAGGCGCATGCATTGAGTTCCATTTCTTCGCTGTACGGATGATAAACGTTGAAGCGAAACGCTTCGAGCGAATAGGAGGTATGGTAAAAAGGGCGTTGGGGAATTAACTCATAATACCTGCTCTCTATACAACATAATAACCAAATATAGTATAAACTCGAATAACTTTTGAAATATGTTTAAAAAACTTAATTAAAAGTTTTTAATTATTAATTATACATAAGTATTCATTTTCAATAAAAACTTTTAATCATCGGGGGGTTTGTCATGTTTGATGCAAATTATACGAATTCAAAGACAGATTTTCTTATAAGGATTTTCTATTTCCAGGTAAAAATGTCCTACATAGAAATCTACAACGAGATCATCCGAGATCTGCTGAATCCTAGTGCAGGGCCGCTAGAGCTCCGCGATGAAGGCGGCAGCGGAGCACCGACAGTCGCGGGGCTCAGTGAAGTGCGGGCCACGAGTGCAGCGCACGTCTCCGAACTGTTGACGAGAGGAGACCGCGCGAGGACCGCGGAGCCCACGCATGCCAATCAGCATTCGTCGAGAGGACATGCGCTTCTTAGGTTATTAGTATAATTTTATAAAATTCAAAAATTTTTTTCACCGCCAATATTTCTGGATTACTTCATCCGATCATGATTTTTTAATGGCGCCACTAGACACGAATACTAAAGAAGTAACTGATAAAATATAGTAAGGGTTTGTTCTACCATTATTTTATTTTCACTGAAGAATATATTTTTTTGTTTGAATTTTTTCCCTCGCTATTTTGCACATTCGGAATTATTCAAAGTAGCAATATTTTAGAGCAGAGATTCAAATAAAGAAAAACATCTTAATCGGTCTATGTAAGCTGGATATATTTATGAGGTAAACAGAAAATAACAAAGTTTGGTCAAATAGAGCTTTTCTACTTTTTTGAAAACAAAGAAAAAAGCAAACCTGTCCATACCTATTCTATCAGGCGTTACTTATGCTTGTTTTGTGAATATTGAAAGTTCGATACATATTTACATTGCTTCAAATACCATACTAACATAGTGTTTTTACTTTAGAGTTTGAAGTTAGATTCGTGGTGTTCTTTTTTGATCTCAAATTAGGTACACGACTGTAGGCGATGAATTTGTTATTATTTTTAATTGAATTGAATTCGTTTTTATAATCGTTTCAATTCTTAAAATATTGGAAAGAAAATGTGCTATTATAGCTATTTTTTTAATTCACCCCTACTAATTTCGTGGGGGCTGTTAGAACAGTAGTACCTACCTACTCGTACTATTATTCATTCTACTAGTAGCTTAATAATATTACCGTGCAGTAAAATCTTCCCGTCACTAGTCGTGTACAGTATCACGACTCGTAAGGGGGTACCTAATAAAATCATATCACTGACTTGTGATGACCACATCATTAAATTTTAATGAATAAAAATAAGTTAATCTCGTTAGGCCCATAACCATATATTTAGGCATCAATGACATTTACATTCCAGTGTAATCGTAAGCCGTCAAGTGGAAGGAGGAACACAACGCGGCCGATTGTTCCTAATAGACTTAGCGGGATCAGAGCGAGCGGGGCTACGAGCAAGAAGGCTAGAGGGTGCGCATATAAACCGCTCTCTTCTAGCTTTGGGGAACTGCATCATGGCACTTTCTGGTGGAGCAAGGTTAGCAGTGTAGGAGAATTATTAAACTTTAAAACTGGCGCCCAATGTGGTACTGAAAGTTAGTACTGTTGGGTGGCAGTTTTTTTAATCTAGCATTTGAACTATCTCACATATATTTATTAGATATATATATTTATATATTTATATATTAGACGCGAGGCTAATAGCAAGGTAGTTAGAGCAGTTTATATGCATTCTGAAAATAAGCCGCTCAATTCCGAGTGAAGTACATCACGTCAGTTTCTGGTGAAGCAATGGTAAGCAGTTAAAGGGAAGTCTTTGTTATACTAATGAGTTGCTGGCGGCCGAGTCTTTACCACGTTGAAGGCTATTTGCAGTGTACTGAAATCTGGGCGTTAACAACAAAAAAATTAAGAGTGCGCATTTGAACCGCTCTCTTCTAGTTTTAGGGACCTGCACCATGGCACTATAGTAAAGTAAGGTTAGCTTTGTACGCGAAGTCAACTCTACAATAACTGCCGCCAAACGTAGTACGTATCAACTTAGTATCACGTTGCGCGCCAATTATGCAGGAAGGCGCAATTTGTGACATATTAGGATCTGAGGGCGTGCATATCAACTGTTTTCTCCTATTTTTGGAGAACTGCATCATGGTACTCTCTGATATAACAAGTCTAGCAGTGTGGGTCAGTTTTTATTTAATTGATAATGAAACAAACCAAATTAATCTTAGTAGTTCCGGTGACCCTCAAGTGATGACTTATTTGCTTACTTTTAGCCCTGCACACTCAGATCCCAGGATCTGAGTGTGCAGGGCTAAAAGCAAAGAAAATGGAGATAAATCACTCCCTTTGAGCTTCGGGTAATTACATTCATTAAAATGAAGAAGAAGTCTTTATGAAATAATTAATAACTGGCGCCCAACGTGGTACTAAGTTTTATTACTACGTTGGATGACATTCGTTGTTTATTGGGGTTTGAACGAGCGAGGAGGCTAAAAACTAGTAAATGTTACTACGATCCATAGGATTGCTCACATTATCATCATCATGTCTAATATGGCCAACTATTTTATTTGATAAATATTATTTTTTGTTTTATCTGTGATCAGCCGTCCGGTTATAAGCAATTGTGGTGCATTAATTATTGGCTTGTTGATTGCCAGGCTCCAGTAAGCAAGGAAAATGACAAAGCAAATTTGAGAATGTAGTGCCTTTTGAGGCGCCTGATTGTGCTTGGTTTCTGACACCAGATTTTGATTTTATTTTAATTTGATGGATAATTGGATTAAACTTATAGATACGTGAACTACCGCGACTCAAAATTAACCCGGCTGCTGCGCGAAGTGCTGGGTGGCCGGTGCCGCGCGGCGATGGTGGCGCACGTGGCGCCCGGTGCGGCGCATCGAGAGACCACGCGCTCCACGTTGCACTATGCGCAGCGCGCGTCTTCTATCACCAACCGGGTACGTGTAGCTATCGCAAACAAGCGGGTTATATCATCATAACAAACAAGGGAGATATAGTACGCGTAAATGGAAATGTAAAACGAAATCAGCTGGTGATTGAAATTGGAAAAAATACGTTTTGGTTTGGTTTTACCAATAACTTGGAGAATATCATTAGTTCAGCAATAGTAGTGGATTGTAATGTTTATCGTATCTTATTAAGTTAATTGTAATTTTACATTCTCTCAGGTGGAACGAGAGCTAGTGCAAACACCAAAGCACCTATCGCAGTACAGGACAGTCATAAACGACTTACGCGAAGAGATATCTCGGCTCAAACTGAAGATGAAAGATGCTTCACGGTACGTTATCCTTACCACTAACTAATCTTTAAACTAAACTTTTAACTAAACTTTTTATTTGACTGTAATTTGTTTTATTTTTAATTCTAAATAGGCAAGCATTGGTCCATTATCTCACTTGATGGAAAGTGAAGATGCGACCGAAGATGTAACATGCTTGCCTAGAAGATAGCTATTCACTTTGACTTGAAAACACCCTGAGTATACCGTGCAGGGAACAAAGACGCAACGTAGAAGCGAAACGGTTCGAGCGAACTGGAAGTATGTCAACCATAAATGGATGACGATTGACAGTTTGTCTTGTTATATGGAGTACTTCTAAATATATATATGTATATAACTCAAAGGTGACTGACTGACTGACTGACTGACATAGTGATCTATCAACGCACAGCCCAAACCACTGGACGGATCGGGCTGAAATTTGGCATGCAGGTAGATGTTATGACGTAGGCATCCGCTAAGAAAGGATTTTGATTAATTCTACCCCCAAGGGGAAAAAATAGGGGATGAAAGTTTGTCAATTTTAAAATAATACTTTTAAAGCCGCGGGCAAAAGCTAGTCTTTCATATATTTCTACCAACTGATTGTACTCATGATCAAAAATATAAAGAAATTAAAATTTGTTGTTAGGTGGTAATCATTTGATTTTTGTTTGATAGAAGTCCTAAAGAGGAGTACCCACAACTCGAGGATGAGGCAACAAAAGAGGAAAAGGCGGAAAGTGAAGCTCATCTGAAGTCGTTACGGGAGGCGATAGTGTCGACATTCAAGCAACAGATGCGGCTGCGGCGGCGTCTTATGGAACTCGACAGCCATCTGTTGGGGCTTGCATTGGATGCGGAGAGGCAACACGCGGCCATATCTCACTGGGAAGCTAGGTTCAACAGGCTGTATAAGCCGATCAATGTTCCCGGCTCGAGGATGAGCACTCAACAGAGTTATAGGTTAGTTTTTATTTTGAGTTGACCTTAAATAATTATACACCACTAGTTTTTAATTATCAAAAAATAGCGTCATCTTCTGCCGTTATTGAACACAATCACGAAAAAGTAACGAAATTAATTATGTGGAAAATTCAACAAATTAAGGAATGTTTAAAATGCATCTTGATTATTACGGAAAATATACTATTCAAATGCAAGTCGTAGAACTAAATCAGCTAAGGGTTAGAACAAGAATAAGAATCTAAGAGTTTTCTAGTATTTTACAAAAACCCTGTATAATTATGTCTCCTAGGTTGAAAAATATTATTAAACATTGTATGAGTTTATTATCGCAAATTTAAATGTGAATTATAATTTTATTGATCAAGCGAAGCGACATCTCTAAGTTGACTTGTGACAAAGTGCTGAACGGTCGTACAGCACTTCGTCCGTTCAGTACCGTCCGTCTGTCCATCTGTCAGAGGTATTTAGCGTCTAAACCACATAAGCGAATGACTTCAAATTCTCATAGAATATGTAAAACTACGGCCCAATGCCAGAAATTACATTAAAAATTATATAAATGAAAATATTAAGGGGACTCCCATACATGTAAATGGGGAGCAAAAATTTTATTTTTTTATCTACCCTTATGGGTTATCGTTGAAAAGGGCTCGGCAAGTTTAGTACGAAACCGGTTTAAAAAAAACATTTTTGAAAATAACGATTTGGTAGGCCACCAAAGTCACTGTTTTTAGACCTATTTTGTCTCGGGGTCTATCTCAAAAACGGCTTCACACTGAACGCTGAAACTTACGTATAATATCTGTTATATCCCGTACTTGAACAACAGATACAGGAATAAAACTATTATTTTATAGAAAAAAGTTAACCTAAAAAGTTTTTCTCTATGAGGCAAAATGTAGGCGCGAGATCTCTGTTCGGCGCGAACGACTAGTTATTAGTAATAGTATTTTTATCTTGAGATGATTCACAGAAAAATAGCTCTTCTTACAGGGGAGGTACAGGTGTGTTGGGTAACGGAAGCGAGCGTGCGGAAGCGGAAGTCGCGGTGGAACAGGCGTGGTCAGAACTCGCGGCGGTCGAGCGCGAGCAGGAGTCCGCTCGTTCCGAGCGAGATGCGGTGGAGCGGCAACTGGAGCAAGTGCGGCTGCGGGGGGCACAGTTAGAGCAGGTAGGTGTAGTATAAGTTTAAGAGTGGTGATGGAACAGTCACAATCGTAGCTTCTGCGCTCAAACTCGCTCCGTGCACAAAATAAAGTTTGTGTGGCTCTTCGGTGCCGATTTCGAATATCGAAAATGTTCATTGTCATTCGCTGGAGGTGTAGGCGGTTATCGGATACATCTGCCTTCAATTCTGCGGGAATCGAGTTTGATTCCCAGATGTGCAAAAAATTTCTCCCCAAAGGTAGGGGAATCTAGCGGAAATCGAGTTTGATTCCCAGATGTGCGAAAAATTTCCTCAGTGTCTCCCCAAATAGTTAATAGGAGTAGAGGTCAGTTGCGTACCAGCCGCACTAACACGATCACAGAATACAGAGACACGCCTACAGGCGATCCTAAAGTTATAAATATGTTAGTACTGAGTAGCTTTATGAAATATTTTATTATCTAATTTATTTTGTACTCTGAGTGAAGTTGATGCAAAATGAGGTGCGTTATTAGATATGTGCTTATAAGTATTACAAAATGCGAATGATCTTCAAACGCATACTCAACAAAATGTTCTGGTATGCAGGAGTTGCCGGCGCGCATCAGCAGCGGGCCGGAGCGCGAGGTGCTGGCGCTGGTGTGCCGCGTGCACGAGCTGGAGGCGGACAAACTGGCGCTGCAGGGCGAGCGGGCTGCGCGCGCGCACGAGCTGCGGCGCCGCGACCTCGCGCTGCAGCGCCGCGACGCGCAGCGCCGCCTCTCCGACGAGATTATCACCCGCCAGCGTCGCGCTCTGGAAGGTACCACACTCGCGATACAGGTGGCGCTGTGTGACGTCGCGCGTACTGACGTTGCAAAGCGAGCGAGCTGCGCTTGCGTAAGTGCTGCAGCGCCGCGACCTCGCGCGCCGTCCGTCCCGCGAGATCATCACGCACCAGCGTCGCACGCTCGAGGGTATCAAACTCACTCTACAGGTAGCGCTGTGTATCGCCACGCGTGCTGGAGGCGGACGAACTGGAGCTGCAGAGTGAGCGAGCTGTAGCCGCGCGCGAGCTTCAACGTCGCGACCTCGCGCGCAATCTCTCCTACGTAGTCATTACTTGCCAGCGTCGCACTCCCAAGGGTACCACACTCACTATACAGGTGGCGCCGTGTGCCGCTGCCCGTGCTAGAGACGGGCAAGCGGGCGCTGCAGCGCTGCGATCTCGCACGTCGTCTGTCCAACGAGATCATCTCCCGCCAGCGCCGCGCTTTCGAGGGTACCTACCATACTCACTATACAGATGAGATAGTGTTCAAACGCTAGCGTAACATAAAAAGAGATAAACAAGTCAATATACTAACAATTAAATTAACCCGACTGCGTAAGTCAACATACTGTTTTATTTTACACTTTTTCTAAGATCACTTTTTCTGACCTATTATGCGATTGTATAAGAACCTTATCACAGCTTAATTACTGTGACTCGCAAGATTAACACAAATTAATTGACGTACGAATTATTAAAATCTATCCACGCGTTTGGTCTCTAGAAAGCCACAAAGGAACATACTTACATGGACTGATTAACACATTACCCTCCTTTGCGTCGCTTAGTCAGGTAAAACGTAATTATTTTTTGTTTTAAATTACGGGATTCCAGAAAATACATGCTTCTACCAGTGATGCCATCCACAGCGATTGCTCGAATTTCTCAAAAGTCACAACAGCAACAGCAATGCTTGGGTACAATAATGTGTGGATTTCCACAGAGATGGGTGTGGGCGTGGCTCCAGAGCTGGCCCAGTTGTACGAGTTGTACCAGCAGGAGATCCACGCCTCCACTTACACTGAGAGCAACGACATCTTCACGCCACCCTACCGCCTGCCGCCAATATCAACAAGGTACCGGTTTTATCGTTGTCTAACAATAATAATTAGAAAATGTTAACATTTTTTTTATGTCAAATCGCAGCCTACATAAAGAGATTTAACATCTGATATCTAAAGTGATAAGCAACGTGCTTTGCCGCGCAGGATTTTGTATTTCATTTAAGTTCGAAATGGTCACATCATCACTTCCCATAAGGTGAGACAGCGGCCAAATGCTTACCTGCATGGCATAAAGGAAAAAAAAACAAATTTCAGTTCAAAACACTGACTGTAATGGGTAAGCGTGACGCTTTCCATCAGTTGAACGAAATGCTCGTCTCTTCTCACAATCACATATTAAAAGAATCGTGTGTCGTAAAGGCACACGATAGATGTAAAACTTTTGTTTCATAGGGAAACATTTTAATTATTCATTACAGTGATTACCCCCACCACTTTTCATCACACAAAAAGGTTCCAGATCAGAATTTTAAAGCACTTCCATAATATTAAACATAACATAAACACTTTCACACTCACAACACCACACTAAGTTCAACAACTTGTATCGTGGGTGCCGGAAACATCACACATCACACTCGCAATCACATCCAGAACCAGAAACAAATTTCTCTTGGGGAGAAAACTTGTGTTACCACCGGGAATCGAACCCGATACCCCTGCTTAGAAGGCGAGCGCGCATCCAGCTAAGCCTACGGTAAGTTCAAAGAAATTAAGAAATTGCAATTAAAAATATTGTTGTTCAGCCTGTCTGAACTGACGTGGTCGGAGAGCGGGTCGAGCGGGTCGGGGCGCGGCTCGAGTTCGGGCTCGGGCGGCACGCTCGCGCTCGACACGCGGCTGCCGCGCCTCGCTCCCACGCCTCGCCCGAGGACGCGCTACAGGTACAATACAATACAAAAATAATTCTTTTCTTTTTCTGAATGTAATAAAAAAAAAACCGGCCAAGTGCGAGTCGGAGTCGCGCACGAAGGGTTCCGTACCATTATCTATAAAAAATCAAGTTTGTTGTATGGGAGCCCCTCTTAAATATTTATTTTATTATATATTTAGTATTTGTTGTTATAGCGGCAATAGAAATACATCATCTGTGAAAATTTTAACTGTCTGGCTATCACCGTTCTTAAGATATAGCCTGGTGACAGACGGACGGACGGACGGATAGCGAAGTCTCAGTAATAGGGTCCCGTTTTTACCCTTTGGGTACGGAACCCTAAAAACAGACGAATCGACGACCCAGTTGGCGCAGTGGACAGGTCTCCGCCCTCTGCGCTGTGATTCCTGGGTTCGATTCCCGGCAGGAGCACAAATGCCTTCCCAAGGAGTATTTGTGCTTTTGGTTCTGGGTGTATTTGTGTGTGTGATGTAAATGTTACCGGCACCCACGATACAAGTCTTTGAACTTAGTGTGGGACTGTAAGTGTGAATGTGTTTGTTTGTTTTGTTTGTAAGCAAGCTGGATAAGCTATCCACAGAGTGAAAATCACTTCTGCAACTATTAACTTAAATCTAACAATACAATGAAGTAGACATACCAAAACTGCGCAGCTCTTCTATAAACAAATTGTAATATTTTTTTTTTTACATTCAATAACACGATGATTTTGTAGAGTCCAGGATCCCACGCAGGATCAATTTAATCCTGTGTCGTGTGGGGTACAGTCTACTATACATACTGCACATTTCAGTAATTTTATTTTATTTTAACCGACATCCGTTTTACTAAGGATGTAGAACGTCTTTTTATAGATTCACATTAGTTTATGATCTCACGAATTTATAGAATTGCGGGGGAGAGGAAGGGTTTCAAATTCCCCTCCTTCACCCGTCCCCCACCTTGCTTATAGTTGCTAGTTCTAAATACTTGCATAACTGTATGCTTGCATTTTTTTAGGTAGGGTAGGTAGATATTTTTTTTTTTTAAAGGCTACTGCTCCTTAATACACTCTTTGATCATCTTAGTTATCTTTCGATTTGCAAATAACGACTCTGGTATGATTTGTATTATGGTAGCCATAACCAGGCGCACTTTAGCTCTTGTATCAAATAATTTAAAAATATAAATAAAAATAATTTAAAAAGAAAAGTTTACAATCGTGTGGAATTTTGTTCTGTTCAATTGTAGCAATAACCAGGAGAGCATTAGCTCTTGTATCATCTCAATTTAAAAATAGGAACAACAGTAATAAAATAACAGAAAAATAAATAGTTTTTATGTGGGATTTTGTTTCAGCCAAGCCAGTTCTGCAACACTCAAGCGTTATTCAAGCGACGACAGCCTCGTGATGGCAGCGCCGAGGGGTCGCGACGATTCAGGCGCTTGAACCCACTGTCCACCAACTTGGACCTTATCTTTTTACACGTCTAACGTGGTCTTGTAAGTGGAAGAACAAAGAAATCCGCATTTTATGAGGTGAATGAAGTCGGGCAGTCAATGTACCTATCTATATCTTTTTATATCATCAGACGGAACGGTATCTTTGTATTGAAAATAGTAGATATCAGTGTTTCATAATACTGAGTCGAAACGCGAAAGTTTTAAAGTTACAACGATAGATGTCGCTACCATAATGTCGCTACATTAGAAACGATTTTTACCTACTTAGAAGCAGCAGCTATTTTGATGGACCGATCTCTGCAAAGAATAATTATATAACTGTTGGTTATCAGTGTTTAAAAAAGTCTGGGGCGATGCTAAATACTGAATAACCTTGAAGCATTATACGTGTACCTACCAAGCGCGAAATATTCGCACTTAGTCTGGTGGACCGATCTCTCTAACGGCAAAAAATAATTATTATTACTGTTGGTTTTAAGTGTTTTAAAAAGTCAATGTTAATAGCTAATAACATACCTACAACTGTGCTAGTGAATCGTGAATCGTACCTTACAGCAAATTGTGACAATCAACCTTCTGAACCGAAGCCGTTGAATGTACAATGTATAAGTCGTAAGCCGAGTTCGGTTTATACGGTAGATACCCTAGTACCCTCGTAGGTACACCTACTTTGTAGGTAATTCTAGAAGCCCTACGTTTTGTGAAGTAGAAGAAATGTTTTCCCTATACCACGATGTGTCACTGTTTGAGCATTTCCTTTGTGAATAAAGGTGTTTATATTGTCTAGTAGGTATTATTTTAGTAAGTATTTCGCGGATCGAGAAAGATCTAAGCCTAGTCATCTGTGACGCTTTATTACGAAATGTGTTGCTAAGTTTTGTAAATAAATAAACAATGATAATGAACAATGTTATATTATTGAGATTACAAACAGCTCCTATGGGTACAAATTGTTTAAGTAATACTTAATCTCATAATCAATAGCTACATTTTATATAGGCACTATAAAAACAAACATCACAAATACAATCACAATAGTTTCTAATAACAACACAACATTTAGTTAACATACTTTATGATTACATCTAGTAATCATATTTATATACTTACTTATATATACTTACTATGTAGGTATCTACAAATATTCTAAGTGTTCTTTTATGAAGTTTTCTATTTTTTAAGAAGTAAAGTTACTCGATGGAATATCTATATTCTTACATTATAAACATAATTAGAAGTAAAATAGGTGAGAGGAGTCAATTTATTTGAGACATTAATTTACATTACATTTTTATACATTATTTCATTTATCTCTGATAAGCAAACGTTTGACCGCTGGATGGTTAGCGATGACGTGTGTGATCGAAGTGGGGTGTATACACACTAAACCTAGAATAACTGGCTCTTAAGGATAGCTGTCGTAGACCACAGCTTTAAAGATATGCTTACGTGACGTTCTACCATGCTTACGATACATACTCGTACTTCTCATCTGACATCTACTATAGGTATGACATATCCCTACTTATTCTAAGCTTTGTGTTGTATGTCCGAAACGTACATCGCTATAAGCAGCAGCGGAGGCAGCAGAATCTACCAGTTGGGTCAATCTATCAGTTGGGTCAAGCCCCCCAAAAACAACAATGGTTTAAATTCGACAACTGGGCAGAGTAGTAATAAAAAAAAGTCTAAGAGCAGCCATAGTTTGCTTGACAGTTACTACAACTGTCTTGTCTGCACCACAATTTACTTACCGTAAGGATATTTTTTTGAGATTAAAAATAAAATTTGGTCTGCAGTGGATGATTCTAAACCACCCTTTTCAGAATTGTGCACTACTTACAAATGACGGTATATCTATCTATTTGTAACACAATTTACAGTCAAATTTATTTAGATTTTAATTTCCATCAGTAATTTTTCCAAAAGAAACACGTTAATTTGTTCCTTAGCACAGTAATATAAGATTTATATCTCATTTATCTGACTGAGATATAGCATAAGTAAACAAACATGTCTTAGTTGTTCATATACTTTAACGTTTCATTTGTCGTATTTCTCAGTATTCTTACACGTCATAAATACGTATTATTTTTATACTTATTACCTACCGCACTGTTATCTATGGATTATAAATTATTGCGTACTATTCACGCGACACTTGCCTGTTTTCATTTTGCCCTCATGACGCTCGCTCTCTTATACAAAACAAACATTAAAATAAGAACTAAAAACAGAACAAACTAACGTCATCAATAGCGTCAGCGACGGTTATCTAAAACGCTAGTTATTACTGATGGAACTAGTCAATTCAATTCAATGTTTATTTTTAACCGTTTTCAAAAAAAGGAGGAGGTTCTCAATTGAACTGTTTTTTTATGTTTTTATGTTATGTTACCTCATAAATTCTTTTTTTGTGAGCCGATTTTGATGATTATTTTTTATTTAAAAGCTGGTGCTTTCCATGTGGCCCCATTTAAATTTTTATTAAGATCTGACAAGTAGTTTTTGAGTTATCCTCAATAATGCGTATTCTGTGGACTACATTGACGATGTTCTCGTTTTTAACCGACTTCAAAAGTTACCGCATAACTTCTTTCGTTGTGAGCCGATTTTGATGATTATTTTTTTATTTGAAAGCTGGTGCTTTTCATGTGGTCCCATTGACATTTGATGAAGGTTTGATCACTAGTTTTTGAATTATCGTCAATAATGCGTGTTTTATACTTCAAAACTGATCAAGGTTCAGAAGATGGCGGTGAAGTCGGTCTTTTTAAGCTTTGTTTGCGTTTAATTATGTACGAAACTAATTCAAGTTGGTTGATACAGACGCTGACCTGAAAATCGGGCATCAACGGTCACATGAAAATTAACAATATTTATTTTTCCAATAAAAATCCAAGATGTTGTGAAACAACAACAACTTAGAGAAATTAACCAAATTGGCTCTTCATTACAGTTTTTCGCATCTGGGTCCCATTAAAATAAATATTGTTAAGTAGTAGAGTAATTAACATTCATAAGTGCCTATTTGGTTCTCACGTGAATAAACGATTTTAAATTTGGGCTTAACTTTCATTCTCTGGCAGACGTTTCCTGACAATGTAAGACAATACTTATGAGGTGAGATAGCGGACAAACGCTAGCCTATCAGAGGTATATATATAAATATATTATAGAAAATTAAAAGCTATACACAAAAATATGGAAGTATGTACCTTTAAATTTACCAAAGCTTCTACTTATAAATAAATATCTTCTCATTATCTGCTATGAATTGACTAACATGTTGTTTTATGTAGGTATTTACATACTATATTAATCTATACAACTACCTTAGTAGTATTATATACCCATAGATCTAACAATTGAAAGCTTTACTTAATACGATATCAATATGAAAGATAATTGTTGGAATTTAATTGGATGTAAAACTATGGAATATATAAAGACAAAGTATTCAATTCGATCGATACTTATAATTTAATAAATAAACCTAATAATCTCATTAAAAAAATAACTTCAATTACTTAGTAACTAATACTTAAAGTGCAATTTCATTTCCTTAATCGACTAGTTTAATAGCCGGCAAGACATATAAACAATTTTAAAATTAGGTATATACCTACTATACTATTATGAAGCTTTACTAACTTCCCTCTCTAGAACTAGAGGGGGGAGAATTCACTTTACGAGTGATAGGACAAATCGAATACGGACTAAAACTAGATTACATGACCTACTTATCGAGCATGGGATTAAAACGTATTAAAAACAACAAATAATAATCCAAAACACTACAAAAAACAATAAAAATATAACAGGAAAAATGATTCGAGAACACCTATCAACGCAATCAGGTTGCGAATGAGAAACCTCAATGTCAATAATGCTAACACTTCGCATCACTAAATCTTCAATTAGTCAATAGTTCAAGTAGTATTGATACAAATAGATACAAGATTACGGAACGTTGAAAGCAGAAACAAATGACAGTCGCAAACTAGAGGCAATACACGAAGGTCCAATAGATGATGTTGAAAAAGACAAACATGAGAGGGAAGAGTACTCGGGAGCGTTTGTCGATCCAAGTGGCGATCTCCTGGGGAGTCATGGTGGTCCAGGTGTGGTGCTTGGGAGGCTCGTCCGACTCCTCGCTGCCGCGCCCGTGGTGCTTGGTTAGGTCGTCGTAGCTCTGCGTCGTGATCGTTGGTAAGTTTAGCGCGGACGGGAAGCTCTGGAAAAGAGAGAAGTATTATTGTAAAAAATAAATTTCTTGTTCTCAGGTTCTCCTTGTTATTTGAGAGCACTCGCACCTCGTTGGGTGAATTTGAAACAGGGTTTTCAAAGTATTCTCGACGCGTGTTTGAAATTTACTCTAAATTCGTTATATTCTCAGATAGACAACTAAATATTGCGTTTACAGAGATTGAATCTCTACCATACACACACACGAACTTTCAGATTTATAATATTGTTTGATGTTATTACTTCAAAATTCGTCCCGTTCGGGAATCAAACCACAAATTTAAATAAAGTCACTCGTAGCTAAAGATGAAAATACTTATGACGTCTTTATGCACTTAAGTACCAATTTATATGTAATTATTTACATTGTCTCTAACACTGTGACAAATTATTGACAAGCTTACTGCATTATATTATATTTACCTTACTTTTGCGCAGAAGCAGTGATACAATTAGCTAATTAAATAATGTAATATAATTTCGATAACATTATGATAAATTTTATCAGAATAGAGATGATTTCACACTAGAGTCTTGAATTTCTAAGAATAGTACTTATGAGCTTATCACAAAATAACGTGTTCACTATTAATTACTATAAGTTACGTATATAGTACACTTATATACACAATCTCTAAATGTTGGTTTGGTGTGACTCCCTGACTACTCTTTTGGCTCAAAGATACCTACACGGTGTGGAATCGAAGGTGGATAGGGATTCCATGCAATTAGAATTTGATACATATCTTTATTTGATATAATTATGTAATTCTTCTGTACGTGTACGTGTATGTGACTGAACTTTTACTAAACGGCTGGACCGATTTTGATGAACATTTTTGTGTGTTTACGTGGGGATTCAAGAATAGTGTATTTTTTTAATTTAATTTTAATTAAAATTTTATATACAGTTTTATAGTAGGTACCGTACAATTAAACCAAAAGAGGTTTAAATGCATCATTCGATCCGGTAATTAATGTTTTTTAATTTACGCGGGCGAACACACTAAGTTCAAAAATAGTACTATTATAGTATAAAGAGTAACCTTCCTGAAAATTCTAAAAATAACAAAATAACGAATAAAAAAAACAATAACACCCAGCAGCTTTTACGCGAACTTATATTTTACAAATAAGCCCAACTACACACCGTTTGGCTAACCCTTTACCAAACACCCTGTACAACCGGGAAGTAGTTAATTATCAGATAGTAGAAGTACCTACCTCCTACTATTTTTATATGGTATATACAGCTTTTTCCTTTATAAGTCCTGTGCAAATATTTCTCTAAATATCTAATTCGATATAATTCCTATGTAAGTTGGTTTTGTGATATCTCGGTAGCTGTATACCTAGTCGTACGTTTCTTTTAGCTGACCGACATTTGTTCAGTTTGCAGTATCTTTGATCTTGATATCTTTTGTTAAGTAAATTATTACTTATTTACTTACGTTGGTAATCAAGGAGCTGCATGTTTAACTAAGCGATTAGCTCTCGGTGTGATCTACTATAAATTAGGTCGGTATTCTCTCATTAAAATCCAACTTCACTTACGTATGTAAATTTGCACTTTTTGTAAATATGTACCAGAAGAGCTGACACTAAAGCTTGAGATAAACAGTGATATCATGTTCTTAGGACACAATAATGAGCGTACGCTTCTCATGTAACCTGGCCTGTGTTATCATCATCATCGGCTATGTCTTCTACTACTAAGTGAGGTCGGTACAATATATACCTCTACAATGTCTTTGTGAAGGAAGAGAGTGTGAAGAATTGTATATACTCTCTATACAATACAAGTAATACTCTTTAATGCTCACCACAAAAATAATGATTAATAACAAAAAATAGCAAATTTTTTTAAATAAAAAAGTATCGAAAAAATGCTAGGCACTCATTTATGACGGTAGTTGCATAGGAGTGACATACCTTTAATGAAAGAACCTAAACAAAACCTGCACTTTTACACTTTTACTTTATCTTATCATAGATCAAGAAGTTTTAGAGTTCAAAGGATCATAGTAAAGTTCGTCAAAAATGTATTCTCCTTCTGTACCTCTTTACAGAGCAAAATAACATAAAAAATATACTCACGTGCACAGTGAGGTAGTTGTTGTACCCAGGCCCAGCTGGGTCGTTGCTGGTCTCCTGCTGCAATGAGGAGCAGGAGCGAGACTTGGTCAACTGCGGAGATGACTCTTGAAGCTCTTTCTGTAACTCCTTGCGCGCCAGTCGCGGCGTCAATGTACTCTTCAATATATACTTGCTGTTTACCTTCTTGAGACTTACTGCTTTCCTGAAATCAAACAGTTTAGTGAAAAAGGTAGGTAAGGTAAGAATCAATAGCCGGAAAGAGCTTGAAGTTCGACCTAAGTTTATTCTAAAATATCATTATTTTTTATATACGCGTATCTTTTAGCTGCACGCCCAAACACTTTTCTTACACGTTCAGGAAATCTGGTAGATAATGCTTCATAACATTAAGATTTTACTTGTACACTGATTTGAACTAAACAATTAAATAAATAAATAACGATAGGTACATCAACATCAACAATAATTCTATTGAACTGTATTCAAAGTATGTCTTTATTGAACACTAATCAATTATAATATAGCTACGTAACATAGTGATAGAGTAACAGAATTGTTAGGCAATAGGCGCACTTATCACAAGTTCTTGATTTCTATCAGGAAACCTTTGGATGGACAAGATAGTAGGATAGGTTCTTCAATGAATTTAATATAGATATGTAAAAATAAATAATCTTTTAAATACAAGGAAGTGTTGTCAATTCAGTACCAAAATAATAACATGTGTGAGTATACAAATTAAATATTATTTACATACGTATAAATAAATATAATGTATATCAATATATAATACAACTTCAACGGGCGGGCGTAGCGCTTGTTAAAAGTAGGTACTTAGTTTTTTTGGTTTGTACTTAGACATAGTTGTAGTAAATTAGTAGTTTGTAGGTGTAGGTATACTTGTAAAAATAGAAAAAATATTACATTAGATAATAAATCTGTTAAAGATAAATTACAGTTTCTGTGCAGCAATCAATAAGCCCGAGTTATTAGCTGCAGAGTATATTTAGTAGAAACTTAGGTAGTTAAGTTCTTTAAATATATATATTACTATGGTTAGGTAAGTAGGTATATACTTCAGCAGGCAATTTAATTTTATAAGGTAAGTATACGTCGTATATCTTGCTATCTTTATCAAGATTCACGTAGTCCAATGGACCTAAAGTAATCCAAAATGAATTTATGCATGTTTGCCAACCACAACAGGTAGATTCTGCTTTGCCTTTCATCATCAATCTTTCTTATCTATTTATCTTGCCAGAAGACGTAAGCTGGCGCGTGATTTACCCTTTTGTAAGGTACAGATCAGATCGGAAATTTGGAACAAAATAAACTAGGTAGAATATAGATAATAGACTACTTAACGGAATAAAAAAAATATTGGTGAGGTTGTAGTCAAATGCTTGCCCATCGAGCATGAAGTAATAAAAATCTCTATCCACAATGTCAGATTTGTTTCTATGTATATACCTACTCATAGTTTCTATAGTACCTACTAGTACTAACTAACCACGCTTTTGTTTCATTGATATATCTGAGTTAAACGTTTCTTTTGGCTGACGAAGATATCTATGGATGTCTGTTGCTATCGAGTAGATATGACCAGATAATACTTACTTTCTACGCCAAATAGTATTGACGAAGGCAAACTCCACAAGCGCAGAGAAGATGAATCCTGTGCACGCCAGGAACCAGATCTCGCTGGCTTTTATGTAGGACACTTTCGGCAAAGTCTTCGCCTGTGATGACGCGAGCGTGATGAATGACAGCATCGTGCTCGTGCCTGAAATCAGAATCAATAACATACAATTTCTTGTAAAAGACGTGAACACATGCGAAGAAGCGTAGTATGTTGCAAGCGATTCAAATCGAACGGAATTTGATGAATCAAACATTGCCACCGTAATATGGAATTTGATATACACATTTCCACCATAATACGGAATTTGATATATCATATCAAACATTGCCACCATAATTATGGTGGCAATGTGTAGGTACTATAAAGTAAAGGCCCATAAGCAAAACAATATGTAATCAGACCACAACAAATTATAAACCTGATAAAAGTAAAGTAGGTAATTTGAAATAATGAAGTAATTCTATATTAGACTACATCTTACCTAAAGTGATTCTAGGAGCCGAAGCGTCAGCTTGCAGCCAAAACGTAACCCATGACATAGCGACTATCATCATAGATGGAATGAAATAATCCATGAGATAGTAGCCCACTTCACGTCCCAGTTTAAATGTAAACTGCAGAGCGCTGTAGTTTCCGGCTGCGGACAAATAAGTAGAACACATTAGAGATTGATCTATGTATATTTTCATTGTTAGTAAAACGGCACTAACGAAAATAAAAGACATTACATCTACCTCCCCCGAGGCGCATGTTCATGATATCCCCTCGGACGACCGACTCGTTTGTCCAGTAATCTATGAGGGAGTACTCAGTCAAGTGCAGTTCGGTAGATAGACGCACCGGATTGTCCTTTTCCCACATCAGCCTGAGAATTGAAGCGTTGTATTTCCCTGTAATTGCATGAAAAGGAAAATCTTTAGGACGTCTTCATAAAACCACAGTAAACAATAGTCCGACCTACATACATAATCATACACCTATTTACATATGTAAGACCTATGTAAAATAAGGCAGAAAAGGGTCTATATAAGAGGTAAATAATACATCAAATGTAGGTAAATGTAATAGTGACTATATGCGGTTGGATATAAATCGTATGCTGAATCATATTTAAGTAAATGGTCTAAATGCCATATTCACTACATGGCATTTAGACCCAAAATCGTCTGACTGGAGTAGTTAGATATATAACCACTGAACATTATTATGGAGACAGTACATGTCAAGCCAGGCAATTATTTATAAACTTATAAACATTGCTCTACATAAGTATTCTCGAACGCCTTCCTATAACTGGCTCTTGGATGTTACCGGCTTTACATTTTATTAATAAAGCATTTATGTTCACGATACCGATAGCATCAATAGAAAAAAAACCTACAAAAGAAAATACGAACTTACAACTTTCTAAGTTCATTGAACAGGTCTGGTCGTCAAAAGGGAACTTCTGCAGATTCATCCAGCAGTAGAGCACAGCTTGCATTCTGCGGCTAAAGAGGACTTCTCCGTCAGGCGCGATGGATATCAAGACATCTTTGCTGTCTGTTCCCATAAGGCTGGACGATTGCTCGTTCGACATGTACAAATGTGGAACCCATATTCTTAGTCGCAGGTCGCTTTCGCCAATAATCTTGGAGCGCTCGGGTGAATATAATGCGTAGGCCAACCGAGGATCTGTCCATCGGAGTTGCAGGAGGAAGTGTAGTTTGAAATTCTGAAATTGAATGAAAAATTTGATTATCCTGGAGAACTATAGAGATCAAATTATAAAATCATGGCAATAACTACATCCAACGAGTAAGCTGGATCGGTTTTCTTCAATATTGAATACAGTTATGCTTTTGCTCCATCTAAGGCTGGTACTACTTATATCTAATACTAGCTGACCCGGCAAACGTTGTTTTGTCATATACATTATTTCTAGGAAATATTTTTTAGATCAATAAAAAATTAGGCTTGATCGTAGAAGGGTGCAAATTGAGGGTTGTATGTATTTTTTATTAATGAATCATAAAAAAAATATGTCAAAAATTGGGTTGGACCACCCTTAACATTTAGGGTATGAAAAATAGATGTTGACCGATTCTCAGGGCTGCCCGATATGCACACAAAATTTCATAATAATTGGTCAAGCCGTTTCGGAGGAGTTTGGTAACAAACACCGCGACACGAGAATTTTATATATAAGAAGAATATTGATATGATATGACTATGACTTACATTGTCTTTTATTTTATGTATACTTATCTACTAGCTAATCCATCTCGGCTTCGCCAAGGTGGTATGCTACAGAGCATCAATGTACATAATGATACACTGTGCATAGGAATGACCAAAAGCTCCAGTGCAGTGACAAAAGAATGTCAGGTACCAATGAGTTTCTAATATAACTTATTTATCTATGGTTCTTATAGGTATTAGACCGAAAGTCTGACACTGGCCAGGTTATTAATTTCGAAAATAAAAATAGGAACATTCTAATTTCAAATTTTAATGCACTTTCCAGTTTCCACTCAGTTATATGCAAATAGAATGTGCCGATTTATTTCAAAACGATATTTCGATTCAAAATTGAGAGTATAAGATCAAGAGTGTTCCTAGCTATGTTTGGTGAAAATCGGTGTATGCGTTGTAAAGAAAGTCATTAAGGCTATTTCCTAATGTTGTTTTTGGCTATTTGTTACGAGCTAATTGAAATGTCGTTTGTCATTGTCACATAATATAAAGTATTCTACTTATGTATTTCTTCATGGATTATAGTCGGGAATATTTCGGGAAACGTTAACGAGATTGTACCTTCAAGTAAAGGAAAGTTTGTTGCAGTGTGCTGTACATACTCACCGTCGATGCATGATCACAAGCACGAGCGGCGTGACATGATTGCTTAAGAAGCAGGCATGTCTTTGCTTTTGTTTACGACGTTGTTCCAAGTGAAGAACCTTGGATTTATCAATCAATCAAGAAACGAAGTCCATCGATACAAGATACGACATAGCTCACCAAGTCATGGGCTTCGGCTGGCTGGATGAAGTACACATAAGCACTGGCGTGGACGTAGACTACATCTCCTGTCTGGTATGTAGGCAGCAGCAGCCGGTCGTACCGGCACTCGTTGGCCAGTCGCGAGAGGAACTCCGACTGCGTGTAACTGTCACCCTTGTCGAGGGTCGGGCAGTCCGGCGCGACGGCTGTCCTGGAAATCATTACGGAGCTCGATAAATACCTAGAAATTCATCGAGTTCGTCCATTTTACAAGTGAAACTCTCCCCCTGTGCTAAGATTGTTACATATAGACTTTGTGGGCTTTCCTTTTATTTACCGACTTCAAAAAGGAGGTTCTCAATTCGATGTATGTTTTTTTCGCGATATCTCCGAAAATTATGAATCGATTGTGATGTTTTATTTTTTGTTTGGTAGATTATAACTTCAGAGGAAATTTTAACGAAATCGGTTCAGCCAACACCAAAATATAAGCGGTGAAGTCGGTTTTTTTAAGCTTCGCTTGCGTTTATTTTGTCTTTCTTTACAAAAATAATAAAATAATAGAATAGAATACGTAGTTTTAGAGATTACCTGTTACAAATAAATCTCCTTTTAATATTATTAGTACAGATGTGTAACTTAAATATATAATTTTTCAATATATAAATTAATAATATTGCAACATGTATTATGAGTAAATAATAAGTGATTAAAACAAATAGATACATTTATCATTTCGAATGCATGTATTATTGGTCCCCACCTTCACATACATAATAGCCAGTAAACGTTACAGTCTATAACTTTAATGTGTCTTTATAACATTTAACTGCTTTACATAAATCTTTTGAAAGGATAAATTAAACTGAGTTAATACCACTTTATACATGTACATATGCATCATAACGTCTGTGTGTATGCAAGGCGCTATACAAACTCTCTTTTCAATAACAACAGACGATTGTTAGTTTACAGTTTAATGTATATATATTATGGATTCAAGTTGCGGCAAGGTCGGAGTTAGAGCTGCTAACGACTACAGAGCTAATATTTGTGCCTGATAACATTATGAACCAATTCTTCGAGATACCAACGAGATTTGCTCTGAGATTAACGCTAAGCCGCTTCCTACGTGTACGTTGATTAAATATGTTCAGCGGTCTTAATCAAACTGAAAGTATGTATGCGTGTTGCTTGCTCTAATTGTTTTTTGTACACTATCGAAGTTAAAATAATATTGTCATTCCCAAAACCTGGTAATGTTTATAAAGGATTACCTAGATTAAAAGTTATAGGACGTTAACGTCTCCTAATTTAGGTACATTACTAATAATAATGTACTACGTAGATATATCAGACAGAAAGTTCATATTTTCCAAATTCTGCAAATGCAATTATTTTGTTAAATTTAAGTACAATCTCCTTAGATCATTTTCCTTCAGCTACAACGGTTAAAAGGTATAACTACACCTAAAGCCCCGTCTCAAAATATCACCCTGTATACTGAAATCCGATTAATAATACATATAGTAAATTCTGAAAGCAAAGCACACTAAAAACAAGTATCTTAGTTAACTTAGCGTTTTGCTTCTACATTTATCATCCGTACAGCGAAAGAGTGGAACTCGCTGCCCGCCTCTTTGTTCCTTGAACAGTATAATCTGGAAATCTTCAAGTCTAGAGTGAATAGGTATCTTCTAGGTAAGCATGCTTCATCTTCTGCCGCATCATCACTTTCCATCAGGTGAGATATCGACAAATGCTTACCAATCTGGCATAAAAAAAATCAAGCAAGAATATTTTACTCATTTAGACCCTTCAAATATCTTGTTTCTTCAAATATTGATGCAGGGACATTTATTAATTCTTGAGATAAATGTGGTCAGACCCGAAAACTATATCGTTTCGCGTTATTTTCATTCTTTAATACGATGAGATTTTTTAGGCTCTTTTTTGACACCGTAAATTTGCTTGAACGTACAAAGACAAGACTCGGCCGACCAATTTTTTTTTGACTACATATAACAGCTTCTAGCCCTATGACTAGTTTCATTCTTTAATACCATGAAGTATTCTAGGGGATAAAATTGACGTATTTTTTTACCTATACTGCAAAACATGCCAAGCTGCACTCAGGTCAAGCAAAATTTTGTGAATCTACTAAGTGTCAACTATCTCTTCAAACTGATTTTATTAATTAATCCTCGGCCTTCACTCGACAACATGTCCTTTTAAATGATTTGTTTTGTTTGCTATTTATCAACGTTGATATAACAAAAACAGACTCCTGTCTTAATTTCCATGATTAATAATGATGCATTATGACTAACTATTTAAATAAAACGTAATATAACACAAATACAAACCGAACCGATTAGATAATTTTCTATAAAGACAGCAAAGTCAGAGTGACGCATTTAAAAAGAAATTAGGTATATGCGCGTAATTACTACTAATATCTACTAGTAATTCATGTATATAATCTATGTTCTAAGTAAATAGATAACTTAAGTTTCTTTGATACTCACTAAGAATTTAAAGTTATTAGCTTGTATAGATTAGATGCTGGATGCATGTGACAGACGGACGGACGGAAAGACAGATGGACAAAGTGCTGAACCACCCAAGTCAACATAGAGACCTCGCTTCGATCTTCTGGAGAATTGCGTATAATTGAAATGCCTTGTTATGAATAAAAGTAGCACTAAAGTGCTATGACTAATGGGATTTCCTATTTTTTGATAATTGAACTCGCAGCTAGTTTTACTCAGTAAAACAAAACAACTAAACTAACTCGCAGCACCGCGGTTTTACCCGCGTAAGTCCCGAACCCGCGTGAATTACGGGATAAAAAGTACCTATGTGTCGCTCCAGGCTGTCAGTTTCCTCCATACCAAATTCATCTAAATTCTGGAGCAATTTAGAGTGTGACGAAGTAACAAACACACTTACAAACTTTCGCCTTTATTATATTAGTACGATAGTATTAGAAGCGGGGACGGCCAATCAAATCCTTGACTCCAGTAAGGGTTTGGCTCTCCATGTAGTCATACACTTACTTCTACGTAGGACACGACTAATGGGAATAACATTTTATTTCTTTGTTTTACATACATTTGTTTTAAAATTCTGACGGATTTTTAGGAGTGAATATAATTTAATATTTGAATTCACTTTCCAAGTGAGATAGCGGCCAAATGCTTACCTAAGGTAAGAATTTAGATAATATTCACTCCTAAAAATCCGTCTGAATTTTCGTACCGCTACTAGCATATTTTTTTAAATTACACGAGATACGTTTTCTAAATATCTTTTATAAACATAATATATAAAGACTAGCCGTGCCTCGCGACTTCGCCGCGTTAATTAAGTTAAAAAGAAATCTATGTGTTACTGTTGAATAATTATATGCTATGTACATTCCAAATCCGTTCAGCCGTTACAGCGTGGAGAGAGAACAAAGTTGAAAAAAATAAGAAATATGTTTTATTTTGCAGTGGTTACTGACATATTTTTACACACAAACTTTCGTATATATTAGTGGGATAGTAACACTCTCTAAATTGTTGGTCTAGCAGGATGAACATATTAGTTTTCTCGATTTAAGGTGTTTTTACTAATGAATATATAACTTAATGACTAGATAATAATGATTAGATATGTTACGTTGAACGATTTTTAGTGAAATTGTTGGTTTGCAAAGTATAGTATAAAGACATATTGTTTCTGAATTCTAAGAGATAAATTGTTATGATTTATCTTCTTCGCGGTTTGCAAACAGCAATAAACTGTTATCGCTGCCTTTCGCCTCGACAGATCACCATAAAACAAAACAAGCCACGAAACCATGTCATTATAAATATCACCTACTTAGGTATACAATACCTAGGTACATAACTTGGTTGGTTGTAGAGCAAAGGTAACAGTAGAGTATACAATACTGACTGAATGATCCTTAAAACTAAACGCTTCCTGAAATATACCTATATAACAAAAATCGCCTCTAAATGAACATTATAAATAAGCATGCATTGCTCGTTGCCCTAGAGGAAACACAAGTTTTGTCCCCTAAGAAATTGTGTTTCTGGTTCTGGGTGTGATTGTGTTTTTGTTGTGATTGTTTCCGACACCTGTACTGTAATGTACCCTATTACAGTACAGTATATACAAATACAAAATGTTTATTCACCAAATGAAGAAACTCTTAAATAAACAATCCTTACTTATTATATGTATATTATACATTTATATATTATATATATATAATATTATAAATGCGGAAGTAACTCTGTCTGTCTGTCTGTCGCGCTTTGACGCCCCAACTACTGAACTGATTTAAATGAAATTTGGTACACAGGTAGTCTAGAGCTTGGGAAAGATAGGGATATTGGTGCAGTTGCTTTCCGGACACGGATGTTTCGGAAAGTACCTGCATTAAATCGCGAGACGGGAGCCGACCCCGGCCTGCCTCGAATGTGGAATCACTCCCATCCGAGCGTGGTAGACGCCATGAGACGCCAACGAGAGATCGTATCAGGCGGTGCGTCATCAACGCTTCGCCGAAGGAGGCAGCGGAGCGGGCCAGAGAGGTCGATCCCCAATCTAACCCGTTCCGGCGCAGTCGGACGGGGGGCGGAGGAGGCGGTTCGCCCGCCTTCTCTTTCCTCTGTAGTGGGGTGGAGAGTCAGGGGACCTATCCATCGGCTTGCACGGCCCACATCTCTAGGGGGTGGCCTTGATGAGCAATGTCACCCCTCCATAGGCGCAGTGGCCCGGTTTGCATCCGGGCCTACCGCCGGGGCAATATAGTGACTGCTAGCGCGAACCTATTTGCCCTACCTCAGCGAGGGACTGCTCAAGGGGAGGTTTTTAGTGGGTCCGAGCCTTACACACCCCTTTCCTTCATTCCGGAAAGGAAATGGTACGCAGTTTCCCCTCCACAATATAAAAACAAAAAGAAAGGTTCTTATTTAGTTGTAGGTACATCACGGCCCTTATATGTCCAATGATACCAATGACCGATCTCATCGGCCTAACATTTAAATACTACTCTCAAGAAGGAAACAAACATATATATACCTGGATATTCAATCGCGAGGATCTGCTAAGCGCTGGTCTTGTTCCAAAAGTTAGGTATAGATAGGCATAGAAAGACAGCGATAGTCATGATGATGACAAGTGACTATAGCTCTTCATGCTTCATGCCTAATTGCCGACCGTATAAACAATATATTTGCATATAAACTTATCCGATCCGATACAATTTCGTCATTCAAATTATAATCCAGCATGAACGACCAATTAAGATTTATATAACTAAAAAAACATATTATGCAAGTCTATTTAAATATGGTACTGACTAGGAAATACATTTGTATTAATATTCAGTCTTCGCTAATTACTGATAATGTGGTATATACATAAAATAATAATAGGTGTGACGGAACGGCGTCAAGCACGATTACCTGGTCACGATAAAGCTTATTAGCGAAGTAGGTATGAGTGTAATTAGTAAATAGGATATTTCGCACGACGTACATATTTAACTGTCATGTAAGTAAATATAATATGATTTGTACTGTTCGCACCTACAAACCACTAAGTATATATATCTATACTAGCCGTGCCCCGCAGTTTCGCCCGTGTTATTGTTTTATTTAGTTAATTATTATCTATTTCTGATTTATTATAATTACTTATTAATAAAATTACCCGTCATTTTACTACTCAGATACAATTTACATTCATTGAACTGCAACACTAAAACTTCCCAAATGTATTTTCATTGCACCACCTTAATGCACCCCTGGCTAAAAATAATAATATGTCTTATTAATTTTAAATGAACTACTTAAATAAAAATTTCCATCAGTATAACTTCATAAATAAGTAACCTTAATGCACCTCTAACAAAAAAATATTGTAAACATAATTTTTCATATTAAATCAACTGCTACTACTACTAATTTTCATCGCTCAAAAACAAAGAACTTTCATACAAACGTTTTCACCCCATTTAACCCTCTTAGGGGTAGGATTTTTAAAAATCCTTACTTTGTAAACCTCTACGTACTGAGAGAAATGTACCCTCCAAATTTTAAGTCTCTGCGATCAGCGGTTTAGGGTGTGCGTTGTCTCTAAGTCAGTCAGTCAGTCAGTGAATCAGTATGTCAGGACTAAGATTCTTATAGTATTAGATTATATATATATATATATATATCTTTATAATATATATATATAAATATATATAACTCAAAGGTGACTGACTGACTGACTGACATAGTGATCTATCAACGCACAGCCCAAACCACTGGACGGATCAGGCTGAAATTTGGCATGCAGGTAGATGTTATGACGTAGGCATCCGCTAAGAAAGGATTTTGATTAATTCTATCCCCAAGGGGATAAAATAGGGGATGAACGTTTGTATGAAACTTTGTCAATTTTAAATTAATACTTCTTAACGCGAGCGAAGCCGCGGGCAAAAGCTAGTATATCTATAAATCTTCTAGATCTACTTATATTATAAATCCGTAAGTTTGTGTGTAAGTATGTTTGTTCCCTCTTCACGCTGCAGCAGCTGAACTGATTTGGATGAAGTTCGGACCTTCATTCATTAATCGTTGGAACCTTCTCTTCTTAGAGATTCAGATTATATATATACACACAGGTGCCTCGTATCTAGGAAAAATATCAAGATTATTTTTTCTTGTTAGTGAGTCCAAACAACCGAAAAATTAAAGTTTACCAATCCAGCTAAAAATCAGTTACCTAAGGGTATTTAACTGTGCTGATCACGAGGTCGTGACTGAAAATAAAGTAAATATGAGTGTAGGTACACAATCACGTTCATTAATTGTATCATAAATACTATCAATATTCAAAGCGGTAAATTTTGAAATGTGTTTTACTGTATCAGGTCAGCATCTAACAGATTTCGGAATTGAGGCAAGTTGAGAATCAGCTACACGAGCTCTCGCTCTATCCTAGAACTTTGAACTGCCCGTTGGCGTAGTTAGGTGGGCGTTTACCATTAAAGCACCGGGTTTGATTGCCGGTGGAAACACAAGATTTTCCTCACGGGAAATTTGTGTTTCTGGTTTGAAGTATGTTGTGAATGTTTTGTGAATCTTGGATGTTTACGGCCGCGGTGCCGGAAGCATTCTCATTACACAGACAATCACACCCAGAATCAGAAACAGAAATTACCCTTGAGGAAATCTTGTGTTTCTATCGGGATTCCAACCCGTTACCTACTGTTTAGAAGACTAAAATTTGTTTAAAGAACTAAGCCAAAGGGCAGTTCAAATTAAAAAAAATAGTATGTTTTGAATCAAATCAAACAGCTTTATTACTATTCCAATCAACAATTATAGTATCCTAATCAAGACCACGTGACATCTGTTATCCGCCTGAAGCGAATGTTTTCGTTTTGCCGCCGATCGCGATGGTCGGCCTACCTTGAACTTCACGAGGGCCTTCCACTCGCAGTCATGTGACTGTTGGACGCTTGAGGCTTCAATGGTCTGCAATCGTATCCTAATGATTTCTTAATTTTGATTACCCTAATAACATTACGACTGTTAGTTCACAAGTGTATTTATCAATTCTGACAGTATAGCCCGTTAATAGAGCCCGTTCTACTCGTTGTAAGTAAATAGATTTCACATACATTTTAATTTGGATATTTTCATTCACTTTAACAGTTGGCCTAATTTGTGTCTTTGCTTAAACCTGCTTATTTAAGTAACATTGGCAATGCCATTGATGGAATACCTATAGGCTTCGTCCCACAAAATTCTGTATTCTGCGCTTATTCTTTCTTGTCTTATTATTATTTAGACGTCACGTCATTTTGCTAGGCTCATGTCATTGTGCCATCCAATGGAATTCAATCCTGCTGTGGAGCTTTGGCGCGGCACGGCAGTGAAAAAACTATGAACACAATTATAATATAGTAAAAAAGTTATAAGCAAAAAATCTTAAACGTTTTTCTCTATGAGGCAAAATGTAGGCGCGAGATCTCAGTTCGGCGCGAACGACTAGTAATTTTAGTGGCAAGTAAAACCAGAGTATTTGCTTGTATTCTTTGTTGTTGTCTGAACTTCTCAGTTGTACTTCTGATACAGAGGGGCCATCGATATCATTATTATATACATTGTTGTACATACACAGTGGCGGATTTACATATTTACCGCCAGTAGGCTATTCAAATTTTGCCGCTCTTACGGACCACTACATTTCGAATCCTAATTCAAAATTATATTAATTACAATATTTTTGTCAATGAAAAATGCTGATACCCAAATCATAAAGTTACAATTTTATTTAAAAAGTTGGTGCAATTAGGACGATAGTGTGGGCACTATATTACACCACCTTTTGCCCCACTTAGCATGAATGCGAACTAGGTAAAAAAAATTGTTCCAAAATTTGCCGCCCTTAAAATCTGCCGCTCTAGGCTCCAGCCTACTCAGCCTGCTGGTAAATCCGCCACTGTACATACATATTTTTAGTTATTTTTACATCTACCTTTTTAGAACCCATTAATATACGAGTAAACGACGCGTTTACTTTAGCCTTTCATCATTTACGATCCATAAGAGCTTATTAACCATTTAATGCCTACGTTACATATAAGGTCAGTACATTATCAATAATGGAACCAACAACGGAGAGAGGCTAAGGCTAGGCTTTGTAATGGCGTGTAATTACTATATCTTTGAACACACATCATCTCCATAATTCACTAAGGCAATACTTACACTCGCAACCACTTATTAAATTTATAATATGTGATTAAACGCACCTAAGCACGAGCGAGTGTAAAGCCCACTTAACACGGACATGATCTTGACCTGACATCAAATCTGGAGCAATGTTATTAAGTAACGTACCCTTATATATATACCTTCTGGTGAGAAGGTATTGTGTTCCTACAGACCTACACTATATTTAGCACTACGAAATCTGCTTGCATCTGCTGTGGCGATCCAGCAAAAACTACATATAAGCTAACTAAATTAGATTTCTTTCGATCTTTCCCTACGTGGCTATATTTCCCATATTATACTTAAAGGAGAGAGATCGAACTTGTATGTAATGAAAATATTTTTTTACTTGACATAAATAAGCCGTAAGGTGGTTCCATAAAGATTTAATGAATTGAGTGTTAAAAAACATACATATTTGCAGCCCCGCTATAAATGTAGTAGGGATAGGGAAGTACGGAAGTAGGCAAAGGGAAAGCTTAACATACGACTTTTTGATAAAATGTCGTTAGAACTTGACAAATAGGTACCAATAGGATGAGTTTCGCGTATTGGTTTGCATTTATTTAACACAACCATGCCCCGCGGCCTGCTATTATCAAGTTAAAAAGTAGCCTATGTGTTCATCCAAGGTATAAGCTATGTACACTACCAGATTTCATCCAAATATTTTGTACCCGTTAAAGCGTGAAAAGAGAACAAACATAATTACACACTTCCACACAACCTTTCGGATTTATAATATTTGTAGGATAAGTATAGAACATAGGATATTAGTAGGATGTAAGAACGCTACTTAGAAGGCGAACGCGTGCCTAACTAACGAGCAGTTAATATACGAGTATATTTAAATTAAATTAAAAAATATTTATTTCGGATTAATCCATAGAATGGTTGGTTAGTTACCTACATTATAAATTAAACCTATGTTAGTATTGTGATATGGTGAAGATTATAATTATAATCCTTATATAGATATAGATACAAACTTAGAATATAAGTAACTTTTCTTCCGTTTATCTGCACACATAGTTCATCATGGGTATGGAAATTGTAAGAATTACATAGTACAAAATACGAACGGAAAACGAAAGGATAGAGCTACTTTTTGTAATCAACATACATTTATGTTTTTATGATGAACCAGTTGGCGCGGTCGGCATGTCGAAATTGTGCTTCTGGTTCTAGGTGTGATTGTCTGTGTGATATGTAAATGTTTCCGGCATTCACGATATAAGTTTTTGAACTTAGTTCTGAGTGTGAATGCGTTTGTTTTTTTTAATTTACTCGGTACGAAAATTACCTAACTATATTGAGTGGTATCGTTATCGAAGATTGCGAAAGCAATTCGCTATGGAGAAATCCAATGATAATTAATTGATTGAACTGCTCGTTGGCTTAGTTGGGTGGCGTTCGCCTTCTAAGCAGGGGTATCGGGTTTGATTCCCAGCAGAATCACAAGCTTTTTCCCCAATTAAAATTTGTGTTTCTGATTCTTGTTATTGTGTGTGTGATATGAATGTTTTCGGCCCCCACGACACAAGTCATCGATCTTAGTGTGGGGCTGTGAGAGTGAAAGCATTTATGTTTATGATGAACAATGAGTAATCTATTAGATTTTAGTTATCTCTTCAATTGTAGAGCTGGACAACCTAACTGTAGAATTTATTTTTAACACCTGCAGACTTTGTAAGTACCTAAGTACAGATGTGTCAAGCATTGATAACCAATCATTGTACGCTGTTTATCCTAAAAACAAGCCGTGTCATAGTTGATAGAGCAGTAACTAGTCCACGTGGAAATCGAGGGAAGCTTCGTCGTGAATGGCTGCGCTTGCACGCGTCACAATAGAATAGTCTTTCTTATCTAGGGTTTAAGCGTGTTCTATCTTGGAGTAAATTATTGTTGTTTTCGTCAATAGTGTTTATTTTTTAGTTATGGTTTCGCAAACTATGAGCATTTTGGCAGTTTCAAGTAATAAATATTTTTCAAGTAAGTAAAGTATTTCATAAGTCCAGCCCTAAGTCAATAGTCACAGTCATAGTCAAGCACGTAGTCACGGTGCAGTCACATTCATGCCCTTCCAAAGTGTTAGAAATATTACTAGAACTTCTATTGGTGCTTTACAGCGAATACGAAAATCACGTTTTTCAACTTTGTATGATTTGCCTACAATCATGCACTTTCAAGAACTATTTTATTTTATTTATTTCGTTAATCCAACAGCGTTACATGACATAATATAAATATTAAAGTAATCCTACTAATATTATAAATCCGAAAGTTTATGTGTGTGTAAGTATGTTTGTGTCCTCTTCACGCTTTTACGGCTGAACGGATTTAGATGAAATTTGGAATGTACATAGATTATACCTAGGATTAACACATAGGCTACTTTTTAACTTGATAATAGCGGGTGAAGCCGCGGGGCACGGCTAGTTATATATAAAGTAAGGCTAAAAAAGGTCAATTAAACGGTTAATAATCTACCATTATTACACATTAACACTCGAAGAAGAACAAGTTTTGAAAATTAATGCAAAATCGACTTGACATATTTTTAGCAGCGATGAACATACAAAAAACAAACATTGTATATACCTTCAAGAACGGCTCGTATAAATACTTGGGTTAAAGATAACTATCTAAAACAGTAGCTAAGCTCATCAGTATTTACATACGTTGAAGCTTTGTTTACTCTAACATACGTTTATTTGATTAGATAAGAAATGTTCTCTAAGTCCTACGTTCACCTAGTAAGAGCCGATTTATTGAGAATTAGTTAATTGACGCGACAGACCGAGGAAGCGAAAGATAGATTGACCTTTTACGAAGTTTTTACAGCTCAAGGCACAGTGGAGCAGTGATGAATTGTTCGCGGGACTCATCCATCAAGCGAATGAAGAACAGTGGCGTGCCATTCCAGTATAGGTACATATACTATAGCCTATTCTTTAATGACGTAAATCACGCGTAAAACAAATCATGTGCTTATAAGTTTAAGAGAGGTTTAACTTTGATTTTAGATGAGGAACAGCTCTAGATTATGCACCTATCAATTAAATCCAGGTTATTGACTCGCCGCTGGCTTCGATTACATGTATTGGTAGGAGTGATCTATATACGCTAATATTATAAAGAGAAAAGATTTGTATTTTTGTTTGTAACAAACAAATTCAATAACTACTGGACTATTTTACCATTACAATTCATTTTTTTTTGGTGGGGAAAATGCCTGCCACTTCCTTTCATTCCCAGGGGTGAAAGAAAGGGGTGTGTGGGGCTCGAACCCACTAAAAACCCCCCCGTGAGCAGTCCCTCGCCGAGTTGGGACAAGATAGGGTCGCGCTAGCAGTCACTATCTTGCCCGGCGGTAGGCCCGAATACAAACCGGGCCACTGCGCCCATGGAGTGGTGACCTTGCTCACAAAGGCCATCCCCCAGACGTGTGGGGCCGTGCAAGCCGATGGAGAGGAGCCCTGACTCTCCACCAGTGACCCCGCCATTAGAATACTACATTATCTTTGAGTAACATTATTATATAGGCTATGTTATATTGGGATAAATTTTAGTATTATATACCTAAGTTGGTTATTGATTACTTATACCAAAAACTTATCCTATCGTACCTATAGTTATGTAGTTGGTAACTACGTACTGAAAATAGTAACATTATCATTCTATGTACCTAATTTTCTAGCAAAGTCACCCACAATAGCACACACAAATAACACAAATTTCTCTTGAGGAGAAATTTTGTAATACCGTCGGAAATCGAACCTAATACCCGCGGATTATATGTATAGTAGGCAGACGCGTAATCAACTACGCCAGCGAACAGTTTAGAAATAAGCATATGCTAGGTACACTAAGTATTATATGAAATACGCTAAGTATTTGGCTGCCAGTGAGATCATATTATTCCCTCTTCTGTGACATATGTGATATATCAACGTATTAGCGTTATCCTACTAATATTATAAATCCGAAAGTTTGTGTGTATAAGTATGTTTGTTCCCTCTTCACGCTTTAACGGCTGAACGGATTTGGATGTAATTTGGAATGTACATAGATTATATCTAGGATTAACATATAGGCTACTTTTTAACTTAATAATAGCGGGCGAAGCCGCGGGGCACCGGTAGTTTTTATATAATACTAGCCGTGCCCCGCGGCTTCGCCCGCTATTATCAAGTTAAAAAGTAGCCTATGTGTTAATCCTAGGTATAATCTATGTACATTCCAAATTTCATCCAAATCAATTCAACCGTTAAAGCGTGAAGAGGGAACAAACATACTTACACACTTTAACACTTACACACAAACTTTCGGATTTATAATATTAGTAGGATTTTGGGGTAACGAGCGCAGCTGCTTTGCTGCGCATGATTTTGACTTATATTAGTTCAAAACTGTGGGTAGCTCTGAACTGTGAAAGGCAAGCGGCGCGTGACGCTTACCATCAGGCGAGCGACTTGCTCGTCTTTCAATAACACTAATAAATATCTTTATATATATAATTTGTCTGTACGTGTGTATGTGGCTGTACACCTACTAAACGGCTGGACCGATTTTGATATTTTTTTTTTATTTGTGACAGGCTAGTGTTTGACCACTATCTCACCTGATGGTAAATGACGATGTGATCGAAGCTGGTAAACACACTAGACCTGGAATACGCAGGCTCTCATGGATAACTGCCGGAACACCGTATTTGGCTTGGCGGCAGACTTTCAACTTGATGGTGGTAAGCTACTGAAATTTTTTTTGTTTGTTCAGGTCAATTCAAAGGTCAGGTCAAAAGGCATGAGGTGTTTACCTTTAATTGGTTATGCATTTAGTATTTAATAATATAAGCAAGTTTCATGTACCTACACATGTTATTAATGTAATAATCGTTGGTAAACCATTAAATAAATAAATAAATTCAAGAATGGAAAGATAAATAATGTTGGCTTGATTGGTTGCGTGACTTCTAAGCAGGGTCTTCTAAAGGGTTCTATTCCCGGCCGGAACACAAGATTTCCCCCTAAGTTACTTTGTGTTTCTAGTTTTGGTTGTGATTGTGTGTGTGATGTAAATGTTTCCGGCACCCACGACAAAAGTCATCGAACTTAGTGTGGGGCTGTGAGTGTGAAAGGGTTTGTTTGTATTTTTTTTTTATTAGCGCGGGCGAATCTGCGGCGAACAACTAAAATTATATTAGCATCGACAGTCAAAGGAGCAATGCCGCTAATATTTTGAGGTGCACAGGAAATTTTTAAAAAGTCAAAAACACGTGCATCTGTATATACGTACATTATTTCTTTGTCAAAAGTAAGCGTGTCGTGGAGACATCAACCTGAGTAATTATGAGCTTAATTCACCTTACATTATGACCGACAGATAATCTGTTTATCTGCGGTGAAATTAATCCGGGGATATCTATGAAACTGTCTCAAGAATTTCTCCACAAATATGTCTTATATTACCTATGCTCGTTTCTTATCCATCTGTAAGAACGTCATCCATAACTATATACTTTGTTACCTAAATCTGTGTTTATACATATTTATTATCATTATGTATAATATTGACATGTATACCACAATATTCCTACATTTATTATCGTTTTATTTTTCAAAGGTACTACACCGCCACCCATTTATCTGCACCTCCAGGATAACTGGCAAAAAATGCTATTCTAGCATTAAATCCTCCTTGTACAATTCAATACAATCTTTACTGAACACCAATAAGTGAAATAATTATTTTAAAAACGAAAAATAATAATTGTCGTACAATGGGCGGCCTTTTCACATTAAGCAATTTCGTACAGGAAACCTTTTGATGGACAGGATAGTAAAAATATTTTACTGTAGGTGGTGTTGCAATATAAACAAAAATTAAAAACCAGTATGTAAGGTAAAGGCTCCTATTACAGAGGTACTCAAAATCGACTCCCATTACGGAGGCATTTTTATTTTCGTGTATTATTCTCGTTTAAGTAAATTTAGATACAACAAAATGGAGTCTATCTATTCATAGTCTTTTACTTCATCACATACCGGACGTCCGGAAATGTAACACAGTGGCAAGTCACAAAAATCAAACAGTTACTGTCACGGCGGCGATACGGCCGGGTGTTTCATACAAACGCGGAGCGACGTACGTAAGTGCATTGATATTTAGTATCTAAGTTTTTTATATCAATATGCCGTTCAAGTGTGTGAATATGTCATTTGTAGCTTTTGTCTATCATTTTACTAACTATATGTTTAGGTTTTATCCTGTTTGCAACTGTTTTTATATATAAAAAATAAAAAACAAAACCACGCCGTAATAGGATAAGAATTTTAAAGGTTAGTCCCAATACGGATGTATCATCCGTATTAGGAGAAATACTGTATTACATTTATTTGCTTATAACTTTCAATATAATAATGTATTTACTTAGTTCTAAGTTGACTTGAAATAATGTTCAATACCACAAACTGAAAACCAATTTCTGCGGTATGATTTATCCTCTAGAAACCCTATTTAAATATGAAAACTGTTGAGTGTAAAATGAAGGTTTATTAGAAAGGTAAAAAAAAAAAGGTGTATTTTAGTCCATCAAAATGCAGTCATCTGTATAGTCGTTGACTTGAGTCTTATATACCTTAACCAAAATACTATTGTCGATCGACTAAGTTACTTTCATTGTTTATGTATCGAAATTTTGATAGGTCAGAATAAGGATTATTAAAACACAAACAGTTCTCCTATTACGGAGGTAGAAATTTGAGGTACCTCCGTGATAGGCTCTATGAGCTCCTAAGGCGGTGGGCATGCCTCCGTAACAGGAATTTCATAGTACCTATTATGGAGTAACAAAATGCATTTTTTAGGGTTCCATAAAAACAACATATAACGATTCGTTCTCTGTTTAATGGGAATTTGGCACCAAATACCCTTTGGCACCAAATTCCGAATTTTCCGAAAAAAAAAAATTCCAAAAATTTTCCGAATTTGTATGAAAAAAGTAATACTTCTGAATTTAGAAATGTTATTTTTATGCTGTTAATTTTGATAATCAGAACCATCTCACGAGAGGTTTATGGTATTAAACACATAACCCTGTATATATAAAAGTGTTGTTTTTATAAAAATCATTAAGTTCCTATTAGTTATAGGGAGTTAATTCAGTTAATTTTGATATCGTTGTATTTTTTATTGGTTTTTGATGCTATAAGCATAAATTTTTGTATAAAAATAATGGCTAAAAGTGTTGTTTTTGTACCCGACATTGTTTATATTAAGTAATAAAGTTGATTCTTCATAAAACTTAACACATGCTTTTTTATACCATAAAACTAGCAAGCACCCAGCGGTTTCACTCTCGTTATTCCCGACCCCGTGGGAATATTACGAAAAACAATTTTACTATTTTCACACACAAGTCATAAGCTAGTCATCTATTTACCAAAGTTTCATTCAAATCAGTTAGACACTTATAGCCTGAAAACATTAAAAACATATCAACATAGTCCAATTCGCATTTATAATTGGTTAGAAAAGATATTAATAATTTTACGGAACCACAATACATTTAACTACCTTACCATCCGAATTAGGAGCCGATTACCGCCGTAATTGGCTTGAACCTTAATCAAACCTCCGTAATAGGGAAATTCGACTTGAGAACTAAAATATTTTTTTTATATTATAAACAACTTAATAACAGACAAGGTTTTACAAGAAATATACAATTTAATCTCCATTATTGCCGAAATTTATTTTTTATACCTATCTTGATGCTTACAAATGCTTATTTTTCTTTGTTACTTTCAAATGTTGCCATTTACCTCCGTAATAGGAGCCTTTACCTTAATTTAAAAACTACTAAAATACAAATAAACATAATATATATCTGCTTTAACAATATGCAGGTACTGGTTTTGAGTGCAAAAGTAGATATTAAATAAATAAATAAATACTAAGCATGAACATGACAACACATCATTACCTACACTTACTAATATTTAACACGAAAGTCTTTTTTTATGCTGAGTTGGAACCGATTTGTGGCAATAGCACTCATTTTATGTGTAACTATTTATTTTCTATTTTATTTTTGTTAGTTCCTTAGTACTACAAATATATAGGTATATATTATTTCTTTTTTTCTGTTATCACAAAAGTATGATAAATTCCACCGTGAGTGAGTCTGTGTGTTTTTGTTCTGTCTTCACGCCACAACTTCACGCTCCTCGGATTTGGATAACATTTGGAATAGGCATAGCTTATTATTCAGATATATTGGTTTGAATTATGTAGTGCATAGGCTACTTTTTAACCGACTTCAAAATAGGACAAGATTCTAAATTCGATAAAAAAAATTTGTATGTTTTACCTCATAAGTTCTTCTACGTAAACCGATTTTGATGATACTTCTTTTATTTTAAAGCTGGTGCTTTCCATGTGATCCCACTTAAAGATCAAGAGTTTTTGAGTTATCCTCCATAATGCGTATCTGATCAAGGGTTCCGAAGATAAAGCGGTGAATCTGTTTTTTTTTAGTAGGTATGGTTGCGTTTAAATTATGTCCTATAAGTAAAAGCGGACGAGGCCGCGGGGCACAGTACAGCTAATTATGTAATAATGAAGCACATAACCTCCAGTTCATTGTTCACAGTTATCTCGTACTTTTCCTGTGATTTACTCTTAATATAAAAACCATAGTTGGTGGAAGGTCGCACCTCTCAGAACTGTTGATTAATTAACTTTTTACACTTCAATTAGGGTGCCTACATACTTTTACCTACTTACAAATTACTCGGCATAAGTTCGGCAAGCCTGTACATTATCAAATAAAACGTATACATATAGTTTCACATTTATATATTGACTCTATTTTTATTAACTTTGTTGTAATCGGTTTCTTTTTGACTTAAGCAACACGTCAATAAACTAAAAAATCAAAAACCTGACTGCGTTATAAGTGAACTTACTTTTTAAACTTACCGACTTTAAAAAAAAGAAGGAGGTACTCAAGCCGCTTGTACTTTTTTTTGTGTTACTTTTTTTTTTTTTATTTGTGACAGGCTAGTGTTTGACCACTATCTCACCTGATGGTAAGTGACGATGTGATCGAAGCTGGTAAACACACTAGACCTGGAATACGCAGGCTCTCAAGGATAACTGCCGGAACACCGTATTTGGCTTGGCGGCAGACTTTCAACTTGATGGTGGTAAGCTACTTTGGTAGCAAGCCAGGCGAGCAACTCACAAACTGCTCTACCACCTCTCAAATGTCACCTGATTAGCACCACCCGGGGACCACGTGTAGGGAGTCAGACTTAAGGGGTATCCTCCTACGGACGTGGGTGACTCAGCCCCCAAACCAGTTACTTCATTCCACGTGAACCGATTTCGATTTTTTTATTTTATTTTGAAAGATGTTACTTTTCAATTGGTCCCATTTAAATATGATCAAGATCTGAAGTAGTTCTTGAAATATCGTCGATAATGCGTATTCTGTGGACTACATTGACGATGTTCTCGTTTTTTAACCGACTTCAAAAGTTACCTCATAACTTCTTTCGTTGCCGATTTTGATGATTCTTTTTTATTTGAAAGCGTGCTTTTTATGTAGTCCCATTGAAATTTGATAAAGGTCTGATCTCTAGTTTTTCAGTTATAGTCAATAATGCGTGTTTATACATTAAATCTGATCAAGGTTCCGATGATAAAGCGGTGAAGTCGGTTTTTTAAGCTTTGCTTGCGTTTCATTATTTATTCTACCTTATGCGATTCTATAAGAATTTTTTCACAGCTTTATTATAAGTAATGAAAATGTAAGTGAGATTGGAAGTCCTTAATAATAACGCACACCATTATGGTCTGTTCTTAATCTACTTCAACGTCTATATGGTACGTACCTACGAGTAGTACCCAGTAGTTTTATTTTAGCAGTTCTATTCAAGGTTGTACGAATAACATTAGAGACATATTGGCGCCAAAAGCACCCCGAGATGTAAGTAGCCTTAAAAATCGGTAAGTAAACGCTTTCGCACTCACAGCCCCATTAAATTCGACGACTTGTGTCGTGGGTGCCGAAAACATTCATATCACACACAATCACAACCAGAACCAGAAACACAAATTTCACTTATGAGAAAACTTGTGATCCAGCCGGTAAGGGGGCATCCATTAATTAAGTAAAGTGATTTTGGCAATTTTTTCCCCCATTGGTGAGATTTCGTAAGATTTTGCTCGACCCCCTCCCCCCCCTAAAGTCACGTGTTTTTTTTTTAAATGCGTATATTTAATGTTAATAACTTAATCTGTACTTTTTGCGTTGAATTTATTTAACACACATTTTGTACAATTATTTTTTATTTAAGACTAATTAATGATTTGGCCATATTTCAGTAGTTTTTTTACTTAATTTAACCCAGTTTTCATTCAATTTTACACTATTTCTTGCAAAAAAAAATACGTGATATTTGCCGAGACACTCTCTCGCCCACGTGAGGTTCGGCTCGACCCCCTCCTCCCCTCTTCCTCACGTAATTAACGGACGCCCCCTAATCGAACCCGATAGCTGCTTAGAAGGCGACGCGCTCACACAACTAGAAATAGTGTTCGAAATTGAATAGCTGATTAATGCAGAATTTAAGAAGTCAGCAACGACATTTGGCACTTTTGTCAAGCCTGTCATGTTCCAGCATCAATCTCTCGACATAGTATTATGACAGAAGTCATAGGTATATCACGCTTGGCTAACGAATTCTGCGAGAAATAGGTACCTGCCTATCTATGACATTATTACACTGCAACATACAGCCATAATATAAAATAAGTTATATGCACCTTTATGTGCTAAAGTGTAAGGGGGTAATTGGCTGTGGTTAAAAAAGGCAAATTTTAATACGAGCACGCATTGACGTATTGTAATCTGCCCCAGGATAGTTTTTTTTTTTTTTTAATAATCATTGTTCCATCAGAATATGTAAAAAATAGAAATACACTATTATAGCACCACGCGATACGTGTCTTTCACAGTAACTCGACAAGAACGTATTGTTATATTTTAAATACTTTAATTGGGAGATACAATGTTTGTTCAAGAGATTATATCCTTGTATATGTATATGCACATACATCACATAATATATCGGCTGACTCATAAAATAAGTAAATTACTATTTTGCATGTACAAGTTGGAACATTGGTGCAGGTAAGTTTAAAAATAAATGTAAAGAGGTTTTTCTTATTTTTTTAAGAAATGAATATTGCCTTATTGGAAAATGTTATATCAATCACACTTATATTATAAACCCGAATTTTTATCCGAATGTTAAATTTGGAATTTATTTGTACGAGTATGTTCAAAACCTCCTCAAGGTTGCTGTCAATATATGCGTATGATTATCCAATCACTGGTGGATTTAAAGTGGATGATCTCTGCCATGATGCGTGACGATGACAAACCGGACTGATCTTATAATGAAGGAAAAATCAGAGCAATTTTTCTGAGCCTACATGAGTCTACAAGATGGCGCGTATTGAGGATAAAGTATTACATTACTTGAAAAGGATTTATTACTGTTGGAAATGAAGATGACTGAACCCGTGGTAAAAACCTAGATTAAGTAAAGTAGGTCATCATATTTCCAGTTTGTCAAAAGAAAACCCGAGTCTCAAAATATGGTCAGATTTACGGAAAACACAATTCTAAAAGTACCTACCAATGTGATGACTCTTAATAGGCATTTCATGTATCTTTACCGCCCAATTGATTTACTTATGGCTGCTATACACTTGAAGCACCTGGCTTGAACGAACGGCGTGTGGGGACGCAGGCGCGGTTGTCTTTCGTACAAAGGTGCCCGCGTCCGCGACCCCGCACGTCGATTAGATCGAACCACATGCTTCCTGTGTGTAGCCATTACGTTACGAGTAGCCGTATAATATGTATGTATGTAATGATATTACCTGTCAATCGTAGACCTCAAACTGCTGATCTTAAAGATGTCTTTCAACACCACTCTAGGACCAGCGCTCATCCTTGGCGAGTGGAGTGTTGTAAAACTCTATAGTCCAAAGCCAGAAATGGCAATCATATCAATGGCAAAAATATTAAGGATAAGGAGGCACCTATTTGCGTAATGCAGATCCATTTTTTTTTCTGCCCGTGTGTGGTCGTTGACTAGATCTTTGCAAATAGAGTATGTTACCGTTTCTTTTTCTTCTCTATATACTCGTAGAATATGTAGAGAAGAAATACGAATACAATAAAACAACGTTTTCCGTGTCTGTCTGTTTATCCACTCATTCCTCCTAAACCACCCAATGGATTTAGATGCGGTTTTCACCATCAGTTAAGATCAGTTAGATATTGTTTTACGGAAGGTTTATATTAAAACCTAATTAAGTTCATATTTAGGCAAAAAAAAAACAATATTTTGCAACCAAGTCGCCAAAAAAATAATGTAGGTATATGGCTGAACCTTAAGAGATAAATAAAAATTATGTTCTAGAGAATTGCAGTACATCTTTAATTCTAAAGCTACACTATCTCACCTGATGGAAAACGATAATGCGTCCAAATATGTAGCATGCTTGCCTAGAAAATATGTATTTATTAAATGTATCTAAGATTTGGTAACTTAAGCTATAGTCGTAGGTACTATATAGGTAGGACTAGTCCGACTAGTGGGAGACTTGAAACTCTTAGATTTTACCGTCCGGGATACAGCAACGCTGAATAAGATCCACATCGATGTACAAATGATGAACGCAGTAGCGAACGCTTTGAGCGAATTGGAGATATATTGAACACTAGCCGTGCCCCGCGGCTTCGCTATTATCAAGTTAAAAAGTAGCCTATGTGTTAATCCTAGGTATAATCTATGTATATTCCAAATTTGATCCAAATCCGTTCAGCCGTTAAAGCGTGAAGAGGGAACAAACATACTTACACACTTACACACAAACTTTCGGATTTATAATATTAGTAGGATTATGTTTGAGCTGTATAACGTTTTACACTTTGTCTTGTTGAAAGTCGTATGTAATACCATCAAGGCAAATAATCCTTTGGATATTCAAATACGCTAATAATTAATGACTCCAAGGAAGGCTACCCAACTACAGTGAAGTAAAATAATGACGAGTATGTAGTATTATGTATGTCTGTTCCCTCACCGCTAATTTATCCCGTGTTATATATCGATACTAGCCGTGCCCCGCGGCTTCGCTTGCGTTTATCAAGTTAAAAAGTAGTCCATGTGATTATCTTAGGTATAAGCTATGTACATACCAAATTTCATCTAAATCCGTTCAGACGTTAAAAACATACACATTTACACACAAACTTTCGGATTTATAATATTAGTGTGATTTCGAAGTTCTGTGGCAGCGTCCCCTCAAATAAACCGATAGCTCAAATATGCATCTTTTAATAGTATTGTACAATTTGTCTGAATCGTCCGAGAGAGTGCAATTTTTATAAGAAGTGAGTTATATCATTATTTTCTTAACACTCTATATAATATATTGGAATGCTCTGCCTGTGAACATAGTAGAAATATATCAGTAAGATAACTCGAGGCCCGTAGGAGATTCAAATGCCTTCTCTAGCCGAATACGCAGGGTTGTCCCTATCTCAGACTTTTAAAGGTACCTATATGTACAATGTATATTATAACAAACAAACATGTTAGGTACATTAAAAAAGTATAAAATGTGGTGGTAAAATAGATACGATTTCATTTGCATGAAAGCTGTAATGGCATGAATATACATATTAGCCACGCCGACAGAGTCAAAACAAAATCTAGAAAAAAATTTTTTTTCGCATATGTGAAAAGAAATCACGGTAGTAGTATATATAACGAAGTTAAAAGGAAAACTATCATAGCTATGTAGGCTTCAATAAATCAATGTTCGCAACATGTACCTACTTGTCTACGACCTGGTAAAAGATCAATGTTTTACTTATATTACAAAAAAATACATGCAGGGCAGTCTTTGAAGGGTACCTAAAAACCTACATAAATTGAATAAACACGTAAAGTAGGTTACACTTTAACAAAGTAGGTATATATAATTTAGCCCTGCCACTAGTATTACGTCGTCTTACTAAAAACTAGCATCAGTAGTGAATGTAGCGAATTCACGAAATCGAATCACAGTTTCATCGTTTTTCTGCGACGTGTACTTGAAGACTGAGGTATAGTTAATGTATTGACAATATGATTATTTTTAAAAGTCACAAATTTGATACTAAAAAAGATTTCCTTCAGTTACGGCAAATTTTGAATGCTTTATTATTCGAAGTTAAAGTAAAATATATCCTCATTCTAATAAATAATTTCGTCGACGAGCGCGGGGGCGGCCCCGGCTCGTGTTGGCTTCGCCGGCCTGTTTGTTATCATAGTGTGCGTGCTGAGGCACGTGCGTACGGCTGTGCACACATACAAGCCGCGTTTGGTACCACTCTATGAAGACAACTTACTTATATATGACAACTTACTTCTACTATGCTGTGAATGTCAAACGCGCGCAAACTCAAGAGTCTTTTAAATCTCTAGTCAAAAACTTTTATTTGTCCAATATGTAAACACTACTATAATATGTGTGTAAGTTATATATGTTAAATAATATGTATTACAGGTACTTATATGTAAATATTTATTTATTTTATGTATGTATATTCTGATACTAGTGTTGGTATGTATTGTTTATGTAGTTTAAACAATGTATTTTTATTATTTTTAAATCTATTTCATTCATTTTATCGCACCACCATCCCTACATTGTCTTTTCGTTTGTATTTCCATCCAAAGGTTGTCTGGAAGAGATCGCTCTTATCGATAAGACCGCCCATTGAACCTATCTTAATAAGTTTCTCTGTAAGTTGTATATATCTTTTGGTGTCAATAAAGAGTTTTTGTATTGTAATAAACGCTTTCACACTCACAGCCCCACACTAAGTTCGATGACTTGTGTCGTGGGTGCCGGAAACATTCACATCACACACACAATCACAACCAGAACCAGAAACACAAATTTTCCTTGGGGAGAAAACTTGTGTTCCCGCCGGGAATCGAACCCGATACCCCTGCTTAGAAGGCGAACGCCACCCAACTAAGCCAACGGGCAGTTCAATATAATTGTACGCCGTAGTACAGGTTTGTTTGTAATTTTTGCATTGTTTCCATTTAAATATGCGATCAGCTGATAATAGAGTAGGATAAAACGCAAGCAATTTATCGTCACGACGTACAGAGAATATGCAATGAGCATTATCGGTTCGAACGTTCTACGGCCTATTGTCTCCACGTCCAGATATAGTAAGGGATCAATTCGGCTCCGACAATCTGTGCAGCACGAGGTTTAGTGGTTTGAAATTTTTAACCAACTCCAAATAATGTAATAGGCTGTAATTTTGCGAATCTGCCAGTAGTCAATAACTTTCATGAGTGCCTCTTTAGGGCCCATGTGATTTGAACGATTTTGAATTCTTAATTTTACTGAAAATCGTTGGATTTCATTTATTTCCAATATTTATATGTGCCTATGTCTGTATACCTGGAGTGAATTAGATGATAATTTATTTTTATAGTATTCTGCTAGTAGGTCCCTAGTTCGTCCCATATAAAAATCAAGATTAAAGAAGTATAATCTGGGAGTCTTCAAGTCAAGAGTGAATAGGTATCTTCTAGGCAAGCATGCTACATCATCGCTTCCATCAGGTAAGATTGTAGTAAAATGGTTGCCTATCGAGCATAAAAAAATGTATTGTTCAGATTTATAAATACTTAAATTGTTTTGAATTTCTATATTGTTGAAACGGTTATATTATCAAGCGACACAAAACAAACATTTTTCTTGTTTAACAAACGCAATACGCATTCACACTCACAGCCCCACACTAAGTATAGAGACTTGAGTCGTGGGTTTCGGAAACATTTACTTCACACACACCTTATCACACATTGAATCCTTCGGAAGGCACATTTAATTATATTTATATAGATATCTATTCTTTATAAAACAATGTAATGTCAAATTATTTAATAGTGATTTACTCGTATTTGAAATTAACTGATCTTGGCAGTTCCAAAATCGTTTCAAAAGCCTTCGGCCCCACCGTGAGGAGGTAGGTACAATAAAATACTTTTTTATTTCTCTACTCTATAGGACTATCTCCAAGTCTACGATATCCAAAAACAAATAGTAGGAGAGTTGTATAGGGTTTTTTGCTAAAATAAACATAAATGAGTGATAAATGACAAAAAAAAAATACTTTCGACAAACAAGTACTGCAGTTAGTGAAGCATTAAAACTTTTTACAACTTCTTAAGCAAGGTAATGTAATTAAGGTAACTCACGCTGGCGATTTCTGTGCGTTCGTACAACTGCATATTATCGATAAAGCACAAAAAAGAACAATGTTCGAGTTCATGTTTAACTTTGACGGAAACTAAACATCGGTACGCGGACTCGCGCGGTTGACGACGGACCGCTTCGCGTGGTAGTTTCGCGGGTACTGCGCCCGCGCTGCTTGAGACCTAACTGATCTACCGGTCAACGAAGGCTGCGAACGCCGTCTCCGACGTCTATTAAGTACTATCTATTACTAAGTTTGCAAGTAAATCTTCTACAAACAAATTAATTTGCCAAATGTTACGTCATTGTAGCACGCTATCTGAAATGGGTTTACCATTGAATTATAAAGCTAATAGTGATAATTAAACGCAAGCAAAGCTTAAAAAACCCGACTTCTTCGACCAAACAAAATAAAAGAATCATAAAAAAACGATTCATAATTGGCGGAATTATCGCGCAACATACAAAAAAAAAAGAAATACAGTCGAATTAAGAACTTTCTTTTTTGAAGTCGGTTGAAAATGCAATGACTTCTATAGTTACTTTATATTACTAACAAACATAATACAGTGAAACTTGGTTAAATGGGACCTGGATAAATGAGAAACCTCTATTATTGAGAGTTGCAATGAGGTCCCAGTATTTTTTCATTGAATAACCTCTATTAATGGGACTTTTCGAACCTGGTTAAATGAGATCGGATTTCTAGGATTTATTCGATGTTTACCTTTATAATTGGGACTCTGTAACTCAATTCCCTCTATAAATGAGACAAATTAACAGGTTGCGACAGGTTTTGACACTTTTGTTTACACATTAGAATGTCTTTCGCACACGCTTTGTTTGTCAGTACTATCTCAGGTTTTGACCTAAAAACAAGGGAGTAAAAGTACAAAATGCCCAAACGTAAATATAAAACTTGATGAAAAAAAAATTATTATTTTCCACGTAATACATAATGTATGTACATTCATACCTACATAATATATTGGATTCATTACACAAAAAATACGAATTTTTATTAACATTTCAACCTCTCCCTCTAAAAATGAAATAGCCGTACATTTCGACCTCTATAAGCAGGAGCCTCTGTAAATGAGACAACTATAATTTTAAACCTGCCTAATTGGAAAACTGGATTAATGGAAACACTCAATAAATGGTACAACATTCTTGGTCCCTTGAGATCCCAATTAACCAGGTTCCACTGTATTATGTGATAGTTTAAATGTTTTTTATGCCAAAACATATAATTTTGGCAGGGGAAATTTATTTGGAGATTTTAATATGCTACTTTTAACTATCCCAGAGAATTCGTCGTTTAATCCGGGGACACAACTAAAGCCTCCTGACCTAGACAAGCTGCGTCGTAGTTTTCCATCAGGTGAATACATCTGGAAAACGGATGCACCGATTTTCAACGATCATAGATAAGAGCACTCTCGATAAAATACTTTTAAAATACTTATTTTTCGTTTGGACAAGTAAAGTCTTGGTATCAGGATTTTTTAAGTAGTATGGAGGCTAAACGACCGCTTCTTACGAATTAAAAAAAAAACCGATCTAAATCGGTCAAACTATTGGAGATAAAAGGAATTAAATTAGTTTTGCACATAAACAACCTTTCTCACCTTAAAAGCAAATACCTTCTCCGTTTTGCCGAGAGTAAAAACGAACTTAAATTGAAAAAGTAATTTATTTCCTAATTATATTTTTATATTAACTTTAATTTTCAACAGCATGAGGCTGCATACAATTGACAGTGTATGTAATAAAATTCAGGTCTTGCATTAGGTTTGTCAATCTCTCGAAATGTCGTTCAGTGTAAGGCAAAGCGCCTTCGATAAAACTAGCTAGTGCTGGTACCCGGAGACTGCCCGCGATAATTTCCGGCGCGAGAATGTTGAAGACAAGTTGGGCTGCATGGCAGTTCTTGTTGTTAGTGTTCCACTCAGCAGCAAACTTCAGTAACGATTCCTTTTGTGTATTGTTGATCTCCTTTAGGGTCTCTCTAAGTTTCTCATTCCCACCCTTCAGAACTTCATTCACAATTTTCAACACATGTAGTGGTCTATTCATTCTTATAGCTAACTTCAACGCCTTTACCATCTTTTTATCATGCAGCAAATTCATCAAGTCTTGTTCTTGCAGTATCATTTCCTCTCTCTCTTTCGCTATCTTCTCTCTCCTCTCCAAAGTAACATCTTTTAATTTAACTAATTTAGAATCTGATCCACCTGTGATAGCAATTGATTCATTTTTGCTGATGACTAAAGCCCACACCTTTCCATCATGATTATCCACGGACATTCTACATTCTGATGTCTTGATGTTCCACAACTTTAAAAGACCATCGGCACCGCTGGAAATAATTTGCTGTCCTCTACTCAGAAACTCCACCTTTAATACTGAACTCTCATGTCCTTCAAATGTTTTAAGACAACTCAAATCAGCTATAGACCACAGTTTGATTGAACTGTCCGCAGATGATGTAATTATTACCTGATCTACAGGTGAGAACTTCACACACCAGACGCCTCTCCTGTGCCCTTTCAGCACACCTAGTAATGTTAAGTCGTCAGACCAAAGCTTTGCTGTCTTATCTTGGGATCCAGTAGCTATCATTTTATCATTTGGCGACACAGTAACACAATTGATGTCCATTTGGTGCGCCAGTTCGGTGTGGGTTGACTTAATTTTTTGGTCACAAGTAGAGAATTCTTTAGGAACACCCCAGACTTTCAAGCAATTATCTTGACTAACAGATGTGAAAAAGTCAGTAGATGTCTGAGCAGTACATACAGATCCAACTGAAGCTGTATGTCGGGCACCCACTCCTATACAAGTGATCTCATTCTCAGGTGTTTGAAGCCAAATTCTCACTGAATTGTCCTTAGCTGAAGAAACAAACATTTCTGGCTTAGTTGGAAAAGTAGCCAAAGCTAGAACTATATCTGTGTGACCTTTCACTATTTGACAATTCATGCTTTCAACTTCATAGTATTTTAGATCTCTGCTATTAGTAGCAACAACAATGTGCTTCTCATCATTTCCTACAAATATAATGTCCAAAACCTCATCAGTGAAACCAACCATCTGCTTGATACAGTCAAATGTTTCAAGTTCGTGGATAATTATATTGTGATCGGCAGTAACAACAGACAAGATGTTGCGTACATCATTGAACATCAGATGGGTTACAGCCAGGCCTCCTTCTTCAGAAGCTGGAGATACAACACTGTTGGCTTGTTCAAACATCAGTCGACTCATTAGCATATTCCATACCTTAATAACACCCTTCTCACCTGCGCAGGCCACATATATACCTTCTGTCTCAACTTTTTTCTTAAAGTTTGGGATTTTAAATGATGGAGGTAAAAGAACAGTAGCTTCAATGCTTTCATACACAGGGATGACTTTGAGAGCTTTAGTCTCATTCAAATTCCAAAGGATAAGAACACGGTCTCTGCCAGCACTCACCATATGTTCTCCATCTGGACAGAACAGTAACGAAGTAATTTTGCTAAAGTGTCCTGGGTACACAGATACATCTTTGCCGGTCTTGGAATTCCATGATCTTATTTTAGTGTCATCAGCTGCCCCAAAAATGAGTTGTTTATTTAAATCAGGATGGTACTTTAAGACAGAGAAAACCCCCATGGCTCCACGTAGGCTACTAGTGCAGGTGTTGTGGGCCAGATCCCAAAGTCTGATGTTGCCGTCAGAGCCCCCAGAGGCCACATTTTCATCTGTTGATTCAAAAGCTAATTGTGCCACAGGCCCTTTGTGGCCTGATCTCCATACCTTTTGTTGTTTGCCAGTTTCCCGATCCCACAATTTCATCAGACCACTTTTATGTGCTGTTAAAATAGTGGTGTTGCTGTGGGACATTTGGAATGTGTAGATCTGATCAGTTTCTGCATCTTCATCAGACTCACCAATTACTTGCACAGTGGATAGTGAATTCACATCCACAACTTTTATGACATTGTCACACTGGCACAGTAGGTGCGCCCCATTGGTGCTCCAATTTACATCTCCACCAGTAAAAAATGCAGTGTATTCTTCAGTTTTCTCATATCTGGAATGATTCAAATACATAGTAATGTATCTGTATAATTCAGGCTATTTTTTCAGGCTAGCCCTATTTAACTGAGAAATATTACAAATATAAAAATAGCTATCAAATGATTGGTTGTCTGACAGCTGTATTGCTACTTTCAACCACATCTCTTATCAGCAGATGAGATAAATATATGATAATGAGATAAATATAGTCAAATGCTAGCCAATCAGAAATATATACAAATAGGCCCAATAAATTGTTCTGCTACAGCCAAGAATCAATTCCGTTACAAGCATACCTAAAAGTGAGTGAGAGGTCTCTCACATCAAATAGTCTAAATTGTAAAGTTCAAAAAATTTAGCCCAGGCAAATGAGTGATGCGTTGCATAGGGATTTTTTTTTCTATATGTATGGAGTCGTTTATAATATGTCAGTAAAGGAATCCAACAAAAATTATACCAGGAATAGAAAAAAATTATATTATATCCGAAAAAGTTAAATTATTAAATATGCACAAATAATAACAGTATATTGGACAGTAACAAACATTGGAACATCTTGGTCTTCATTTTGTTTGTGTTTTTTCCTTCCAAATAATATATAAAAATGGGAACCCAATAAATATTTTCATTTATTTATTTTTATTAAATCTTCGCAAATTTCGTTAGAGCGTGGTCTAGTTTTCACTACCTTCCAAACTTAGATAGGATTGGATTTGTAGATCTCATGATAGGAATTATTGTTTTAGTCTGAAAAACTATAACAGTTTGGTTTGCATTGTTGTTTTGACGTAATTACATTTTTTTTTATCTTATTTAACTCAAAAACGTTATGGTAGATTCGAGTTGCATTAACTTAAAGGTTTATCATCTACTATTAACGATATCATGTGGTTAATAGTTTTGCTTTAAATTGGAACAGGTAGACTTTTTTTTCTATCTTCCTCTGGAAAATTTTGGTTGATTGCAAAACATAGTCTTTTGCAGAAAACTGTTTAATTTATAATGTTCTGTTTAAATTATAGAAAACTGTTAAATATTCTTGAAAATTCGTAGTCTTACTGGGCTAATTGGTATTCCGGACTGAAATTGATTTTGTCGAAGAAATTTAATAATCTCATGTACTTACACTTCTTTTAGCGATGCCATACTATTGTTATCTGCACTTAATACTTATTTCTTCGTAAAATATTGCAGTTCAATTTAATTCATTAACCAAAAACAACCATGCCGCCACGGGCCAATTTTCACGTTTTTGTATTTATTTAGATTTTTGTTTTTGACATTGACATGTGATTTTTAGTTTTGACTTGATATTGACGTTAGCGTGGCCGTGATCAAAAAGTTCCTCTATGGCCGTGATCATTAATTCGATCGTGGAGCTCATGACAAGATTGACAAGTAGTGATAACTTTTCATTCCACTCAGCATAAGCGTAGATAGCAGCGTAGAAATAGAGCATATTATAATAAAATATTATTACACTGAATGGGGAACAAAACGCAATGCTAATCGTAGAGGGCGCCACCAGCGACTCGATCTAACCTCGGCCATTAGTGTATTTGTATTTTTTGTCTTCGTGTCGAGTTTTTTTGTGATTAAAACTAGCAAAAAATATGTAAACCATGATGACAGTCATACAGTTGAAAGATGAATTGAGGAAAAGGAAAGCTTCTGTTGGTGGTCTCAAACGTTCAAACGTCACGAGCGTTGCAAACGTTGAGGAGAGCGTGGTTACCTAGTTAGAAGAAAATTACGGCGGCATACTGGCAGATAAAAAAAAACCTGTAATGTCAATGTCATAACATTATATTAAAAGTGAGGTTGTTTTATTATTTACATACTTGTTCACCAAAATATAGAAACGCTTTACCTTACAATTAAAGATGATAAAATCTTTATGTGGAAAAATAAAACTATGTTCTATTACTGCAAGATTGTACACATCCGATATTACCGAAAATTTACAGACGCATAAATTTGAAACAGTGTTTTCATTTCCTTTTATAAAATATCTTGCGCTGTTCAATAAACTTAAAACTTATCACATAGTAGGGTCGAGTTTGGCTATTCCTGGTTGCAGTGTATTAGAAATGCTTAGTCTGCTTCCTGACCAGAGTTACTTGACAGCTGCATACATAGGTACACGGTACACTTCCCGGTTCTATTACGAAATTTAGTAAGCGGTACCTCCCTTCTAAAATTCGTATAAGACCGGGAAAACTGCATTGATATTTTTCCTTTTTCTGTTATAGTTATATTAATCTTAACACTTTGCAGGAGTAACTGGTATGGCTGTACTAACAGCAACAAGTTTGCCTTTCAAAAACACCGTTGGATTTTTGTACATAAGTGAAGACAACAAACATATTAAAATATCCTCTATTGATTTTTGGGGAAAGCGAGTTGACAGAATAGTTCCAGCAGATGACTGGATCCCACTTCTTGACATGAAACCTAGAAAGTTAGATGTGTTGTTCCTGTCTCCGCAGCTTTCCGATAGCACTAAGTATAAATGGTTTGTAAAATTTGGGAATGTATTGAATTCACAGAAAATTGGACAAGTGTTAGAATGATGTACCTGAACTGCTAGTTGTTTTAGAAGTTATTTATAAATAGACATGTAAATAAAATATTTATTAATGTTATTTAGTTTTAAATTCTTTGGCCTAAGGTTATGAAATAAAAAACAGGATAATTTTCATACATACTCAATCTACTTCTTAAATATAAGATAGATGAAATTTTTTAACTAAATTTGCCAGTGATTTTATAAAATTGCAACATATGAATTGATTTAACTCTTGTAAACATGTAATTTTAGCTGCACCCATGGCATCAGTTAACATGCTTCCAAATAAACATAGCTTATAATAGTTACAACAGTTGAAAAATGGTAAAATGATACAATAATTTAGGCATTACCCGATTATGAATGTGAGCTTTTTATAATAATATGCAACAGCTGAAATTTAGCTACAGTACAACTAAACAACTGTAGTACAGGCCACAACTATAGTCTAGGTGCCTAACACTTCAAACAAAACGGCATTTAGTTTATTGTCCAATAGCTTCCATCTAAAACAAGGCTACTTAAGGTGGTCTGTTAAAATACCCTTCCCATACAAAAATTTACAGATAAATAAGAGGTCTACAAAGTCTAAAAATCACTAAATACATGCAATAAAAGTAGTTTTAGTGTAGATATGTACACAAAACATCAAAAATGTATGATATCCATATCAGCAATACATAAAAATAACCAACATACTTTCTCATACAATAGTGTTTCTGCTTTTCTGTATTGTTTCTTAATTGAAAATTACACATTGTTTATATTTAGCCCACATATCTACTCCAAAACTTCTTGTATGGCACATATATAGATTTTTTTAAAATTTTACAGACATGCTTGTTCACTGATTTTTGTAAAGATATCATACTCTAATATACCTTAACAATAAATTGGATAGATGAGTAGAAGCCTAGCAAGACTACAGTTGTATAGTATTCAAAGACTACTGATTTACTTATGGTAACAACAAAATGTACATTGCATCTGGTCCGATTCCCATGCATAAGATGTCAACAGGTTTTTTTAATACTACATCCAAAGAAAACCTGCCCCATCTATGCAAAACAATCTATCAATGTGTTAATATGTAACTAAATAATTCATTAACAACAACAGGTTTACAAACATTAAAAAAAAACTATAAATTGAATTATTAATTTAAACAAAATAATGCAACAAGAGTGACTGATAGATAACAAACTGTAACTGTTATCTATCAGTTCATTACAATAAGCACTTGGTCACTAACCAGAGCTGAAAGCGACCTATAGCGACCACCTGAGATATTTCATATTTATAATTTGAGGGTGTAATAGACGGTTACTCAAGGTAAGCATACTATTTTTGATCACACATGGAAAAGTAATTTAAGTCAGCTAAGAACCATACTATCAAAAATAATACAGAAGCGACAAAACAATTTATAACATTTGCTGCTTTTTAAAAACGTTACTTTTGAACTCAGATGAATTTACATCATTTGATCGAAATGACACGCTCAAACCTGTCGATCCGATCAAATGACGTGAGTAAAAACCGTATTTTAATAATATTAGAATTTAATTATGGCTATTTAACTTATAACATCATACAAATTGCATGACTGAAATAACTATAAATAGGTTAGTTATGTGCTTTTAATTATTACTGGCCAAGTATGCTATACAAACAATTGACAACGCTAAAGCTGCACAACAAGTGACTGGTAGATAAATACAAGGTTTTTTAATTTTGTCACTTCACAATGAACCTGATGAATAGTAGAATAACAGTGGAAGGATTTATGATCTCACCGGGTACTAAACAAACCTATCTCCCAAACAAATCTTGTTATGCAGAATGTTTAAAAAGGCACATAGAAATTTTGGAAGTAAAACTAATTTCTTATAACATGTTACAAACATTGATGACTTTGGGCCAGCTAAGATCACATTAATTATAACTTGATAAAAATAATACAATAATCTGTTTGGTATATATACAAATTTATAAAATTACCTAAATACAATTATGTATTGATCCACTTCCTAACCAATCCAAGGAAATATTGTTAGAACTAATTTCACCATGTACGAAATTGTTCTATACAATGCAACATTATTTACCTAATCCAGGATTTATTTACAGAAATATTACCAACGTTTTCTTCATAATCCAGTAAGAAATAAATTAATAACAGAGCTTCATTTTTTTTCTAGAGATAGTAACTAATTGAGGATTGCGCCTATAGTTAGGCCAAATTTTCTTGTACAGGGTGCCAGTTCTAATTATGGCAGAAATGGAAAGACTTTAGAAATATCCCAGCTATTGGAAGAACAATAAAACCATTGAATACCTCTATCAGTCACATACTGTATACCGTAACATACCAGGCACCAATGGACTCGTCGATTTACGTACTGATTCAGAAATGAAATCGTCACATTGTTTTATAAATAAGTAATCAGCGTACAATTACATTTATTTGTAAGTTCAATACCATTTGAAAGCAACCCTGTATAACATATCGCTACAATTAATTCTGTGTTCTAAATATGAGATGTAAGCATTATAATGAAAATACAAAAAGATTTGCATTACTGGATTAGGTGCCAAAATGACTACAAGTTACAAGCATTGTTACAGCCAAAAAGTAACAAACATTAGTTCTTTCTACTTAATGAGTCAACAAAATAGTCTACATCGTCATCCGGTATTCGAGACTTAGGGCATAAATACATAGAATAGTATTTTATATAAAATAAACATTGAAAAATGACACATTACAGTTTTAAACAAAAAACAATTGACTTATCAGTCCCCGTACTCATTATATACTGATGAATTAAGCATCTATCTTCTAATGCAGTATTTAAAATGAAATGGAACTTCGAGTTGCACTTTTTCTACCTGACTGTAACCTACCATTCCTCTCTAATTAATTAAATTACATTGCTAAAGTGACTATAGCAGTATTAATGAGGCAAGCCAGTCAACAAACAGCGAAATCCCTGTTTTTAATCATAATAAAAAGCCATTGGCTAGTGCTCAATTTAAATGCTCTGTGGACAGGTTTCAAAGTAATTGATAGACCCGGGCAAGACGGCAAGTGACGAATCACAGCTTCGTACAACCTGGATGCACACACCTTTCGTCAATCAATTATTTATAAACTGTGAGAATGATAAAACATTGCATGTGTATTTAAGGGCCTGCCTGAAAAAAATGCGTCTCTTTAACTATATAAATGTCAGAAGGTTTCATTTATGATAATCTGGTAAAAGAAAACACGATATTATATCCTCTATAGATTTTTTATTCCTAAGTCCAAGCACCAACGGTTTTTCAGCAAGCTATCAAAGCCAATTCCATCCTTGGCCAGTGCTTACCATCATCACTCACCAACAGGCGAGATAGTAATAACAAGTTAACTTATCAGATATAAAAAAAAAGATCATTGCTTGGACTGGAGAACAAATTAAACATTTATTTTTTGCACACATTAACATTTTGTACTTTATAAAAACCTGGTAAAGTTGGTTTTTGTTCATTCATTTACAACAAAAATAAGGATAGCCGTTTGACAGACACATGCGTAACCGTCATATTTTAGATCCGCGAAACGCGACCTTATGTGCTATGGTAAAAGCGTAACGATCGACTGCTGTAAATAACGTGTTCGCATTGTATTCAGGTGGACCCTTAAAGGTGTAAAGTAATTTATCACACAAACACTGTATACAATACTAGTCCACCCAGGCCTGGGCCGGTTGATCCGTGGTGAACGGACTGACACCATTGCGCTCCATAGACTCGAGTATCTCGCACACATAGGCGGCTACGTCTGTTCGACTCTGCTCTATGCCCCTGATGAATGGATGCTCTAGTAACTTGTTGTATTTCGGACGCTGCGTTTCTTCTTTTATAAGGCTGTAAATTAAATTGGATCGTAATAGAAAATAAGGAACAGCGAGCCCTCCAATCGAAAACTCAATGAGTTATGAACGTATCTGTGATTATTTAAAAAGCGATGAAGGAAATTGTATGTAACCGTAATCCGTTGATGGCGGGGCGCGAAGTCTCGCCATATACCACCTGCATGCTCTGTGAGACGATCTCGAGGAGAGAATATTGCTGCGCGGCGAGGCTGGCCAAGTTGTTAGTAGAGTACTCACCAAGTGTTGATGAAGTTGGTGGAAAGAAAGTGCTGTTGTTGGCAAATCGCGATCTTTATGAGACGACCTCGAAAATGGTGAAAGTGTCGCTTGCTAATCTAGCTAGCAGCTAGCTTTGCTTGGGATGGACAAGTTGTCAGTAGAGACTCACCAAGTGTTAACGAAGTTGACGAAGCTGGTTGAGAAGGCGCCGTTGTTGGCAAGGCGCGGCGGCTCGCCTTGCACCACTTGTTGCAACTGCTCGAACACGGAGCCCCAGCGCGGGTAGGGGAAGGCGCCCGTCGCCACCTCCATCAGAGTGATGCCCAGCGACCACACGTCCGAGCGCACGTCGTAGCCGCGCGCGCGTCCCGGGTCGATCCTCTCGGGCTGGACCATCAACACGGATTTTTTTACCGACTTTTTACAGGGGTCGCCCATAACTGAGTAGGTGCCTGCTGTGGAGGCGTGTGCGAGGATACGCGCCGCGAACAATTCACGTGACGTCAGCAAGTCGAGCGGTGTGGCGCTCCAGTACAGAATACCTCTCCCACACCGCTCCTTTACCGCATTAACCTACTCAGTTATGGGCGACCCCTTTAGCTTCATTTAATTGTAGTTTTACCGCGAATGTGAATATGTTAGCGTTAACTATTTGCATTATTTTCAGTTTAAAATAAAAAAAATAATAAAAAATACCGGCCAAGTGCGAGTCGGACTTGCGCACGAAGGGTTCCGTACCATTATCTATAAAAATCAAGTTTTTTGTATGGGAGCCCCCCTTAAATATTTATTTTATTTTATTTTTAGTATTTATTGTTATAGCGGCAATAGAAATACAATCATCTGAGAAAATTTCAACTGTCTTGCTATCACCGTTCTTGGGATACAGCCTGGTAACAGACGGACGGACGGACGGACAGACGGACAGCGAAGTCTCAGTAATAGGGTCCCGTTTTTACCCTTTGGGTACGGAACCCTAAAAAGCACAAGAAAATCAGCTCAAACTTTACTAAGACTTGAAAAGTTGGTTGTAAAAGCCACATACCGCCATGTAAGGTCTGCAGCCCGCGTCGCGCGTACGAGCAATCGAGTCCACAAGCTTTCCAGATATACCAAAATCACACAATTTGATGTTTCCCCTTCTGTCTAGGAGAATATTTGACGGTTTTACATCCCTGTAGAAATAAATGGTATATGTAAAAGTGCTAACTAGGTAGGTACAGAGCCTTAGTAATCTAATAATGTTGATACAATTTAAGTAATATTTTTATTTAAATAATATTATTACTGATAGTTAATAGGGATCATCGCTGATCATCACTAGTGTCATTTTATATGCTTTTAATGCTCTTAAGTGTTAGATTATGCACTCTTAAAGGTGCAGTTAATATTATTATGTATAATAATCATCAAAAATAATATGGCTCCTGTATTATACAAAAATGGATGCCAAAGAATGTGAAAAACTATAGAAACTGCCAGTTAATTGCTTATATTGTTATTTTTTCGTTAGGGCTTACCTGTGAATAATTTTAAGTTTTTCTTTTAAATAATTTAAAGCTTTTACAGTAGCGAGAGTAATTTTAGCTAGTATAGTTTCAGGTATTCGAGTTTGCATTCTCTCACATATGAACTTATAAAATTTGTCTAGAGATGTGTCCATTAATTCCATACAGATCCAACAATCACCCTGAAATAAAAGAAATAATTGTTGTTAAATAATAACTTCTAAATTTTTTTTTAATTATTTACAAATTAAAGATAAAAGGTGGATTCAAACAAATAGCACTCACTTCTTATTTCCTCTTTCTTTTATAAATTGTAAATAATTGTTTTTTATTATATCAAAATAAAATATTTCACAATCAAATGGTCAAAAAAAGTTGGTGTTACTATTTTTTTAAATCTTTATATAGGTATATAGAATTACAGAAAATAAATTATTTTATTAATAATATGCTTTTTAACTAATGATTATACCGAATCTGGGAGTCTTCAAGTCTCGAATGAATAGGTATCTTCTAGGCAAGTATGTCACATCTTTGGCGGCATCATCAATTTCCATCAGGTGAGATAGTGGTCAAATGCTTGCCTGTTTTGCATAGTATAATTAAACGCAAGCAAAGCTTAAAAAGACCGACTTCAACGCTTATATTTTGGTTTTAGCTGGATCAATTTTAGTTAAATTTATATGGGACCACCACTGAAGTATAATCTACCAAACAATAAAGAAATCATCAAAATCGATTCGTAATTGGCAGAGATATCTCGTAACATATATACAAAAAATATATATATGTACATACAATTGAATTGAGAACCTCCTCTTTTTGAAGTCGGTTGAAAAAGGGTCAAATATTTACCTCTTTAAAAAGCGCTCCGTAGAATTGCACAATATATGGACACTCATTGCTTTTCATCACCACTTCCAGATCCATTAGCAGCTGTTTTTGTTCCTTTTCATCAACAGTTGATCGAATGCGTTTCACAGCCATTACACGGTTTGTTCTGGAATAAATATATCACATTGCACTGCTTTGTGTTGGCGCATTATGCTGAGCAGGGCCTTTTTTAACCCTCGGCCCTGTAGCAAAAAGAGGGGTGGTATAAGTTTAACAGGTATATCTGCGTCTATCTGTGGCATCGTAGCTCCCAAATGGCTGGATCGATTTTGATTTAGTTTATTATTGTTTGAAAGGTGACTTGATTTAAGAGTGTTCTTGACTTTGCTTGGTGAAAATTGGGTCAGCCATTTTCAAATTAGAGTGTCGTGGTTATTTTCAAAGTTTTGATTTTGCCACTTGTTAGAGCCATGTTCTAATACACTCTTATTATCAAGTATAAAATATTTACAACACAGGTTTTTTTTTAACCTTCATCAGGCACCAGTCTGTCACAACACTGGTTTACGCTTTAGTAATAAATACCTTAACTGTTAACTAGTAGACAAGTATACGTGTGTGAGAGAATATAAACACATTTATTATTATTTTTGTATGATTTTATGAATGCGGCTTTAAATATTTTCCATTCTTCTTTCATTTATAAGATCATCGGCATCTTTCTTGCCTTGTGATAGAACTCGACCATTCAGGAATGGCATATCATGATAGTCAAATACATTGTATCTGACTGATGTCTGAATTAATAACACAGACAACCCACTAATGTTATAATTGAGAGTTAATAGGCTATATGTAGACACTATCCAGGCAGAGAAAGTAACTCTCAAGGATAAAGGGAGGCGAACTGTATTCTGGCGATGGCAAAATACAACAAATGTTTATTTTTAAGCGTTTATATGTAGCACTTGATTGGTGAAAGTTATTTATCAACATGCAAACTAGATATATAGTTTGCATGTTGATAAAGAGAAATATGTACAATGAGATAGGATTTTGAGAGATAGGGGCAGTGACTCACTTCCTATGGACCATTTTATTGACAGCTCCAAATGCCCCTCTGCCTATTTCTCCAAGGTCCTGCAAGTCATCTGATGTGAAGTCGTATATCTCTGTGGCTGACAATTGCAACTTTCCTGATGACTGCATTGATGGATAAATCCTACTTTTGTCTCTGAAAATACATACTAGCTATAGACTAACACTTTCACAGCTCCACACCGCCTCCACACTAAGTTTACTGACTTGTGTCGAGACATGCAACCAACACTAATGGGCTATTATATCTGATAGGTAGATATAATGTTTTATGTGTAGGTATACTCATTATTGCATTGCAAAATTTAAATCAACAAACTAACACATTAGATATGGAAACACACGTCCCACCATGCACTGAAGCAACGATGAGTGCTTTACTATCATCTTAAAGAAGGCTTGGGCACACTAATTCTCCTTTTAAATTTAATTTTATAGTTCAAATTGTGTTTTTATTAAATCTGATATCATAGACCCTGGAATCCAACACATATTATTAACTTTAATCCTTCATTGTGCTGGTGAAGCTGCGAGGGACAGCTAGTAAATAATACAAATGTGCATAACAATAACAAATTTCAGGAAAAGGAATGAGCACTATAGAAAGTAAAGAGTAGGCAAACAAGGAATATGCGAGATATTTCAGATATTATTTAGTAGATAAGAAAAAAAATAAACACTTAAATTATTTCACATCTCCAATTAAATAGTATTTAATATAATAAATGTGAAAGTTTGCTTTTCCTTGGCACTACAATGGCTTAACAGCTTTGGATGAAATTTGAAATGTGCATAGCTTATAACTACGATTAACATATTGACTAGTATTTTTATGAAATACAAATTATATTTATGTTATTCTACAGTCCATCTGATCTCTAGTTATCTTTCAGTATTATAAACTTATTTTTGCTGACTGAACATTGTTCACCTTAGCAATGTAATGCAGTCAAGTTATTGTGGTTTGATAGTAGTGAAGAGCAAACAGATGCTGATGCTACACTTTATAAACTATAATATTCACATATATAGATGTTTAATTCTACAACAAAACTAAATAAAGTACCTTGTAAAAAATAATGTTAATTGAAATATTAAGATAATTTATATCACTACAATACAGAATAGCACATATTCTAATAACAGCTAATCAATGTTATGATGTGCGATTTTAGTAAAACTTATGTTTTATTTATATTTCTTTCATGATTCTCCTCATTTACCTGGTGTTCTCTGGTAAGACATCTCTTATAGTTCGTGACGGGATTCGTGGTCTGGGTGGCGGTGGATTGACGGGAAAAGGCATAAATGCTGCCCCTTCGGCAGAGGGACCTCCTATTTGAAAATCCAAAACTTTTCTCTTTTCTGCACCACCGCTAAATAAGTTCAATTCTGGTTTTGGTACAGTAGGTCTACTGGGACCTGAAATAAACAGTGTTAAATATCATAGATTAAAAGCTATTAAAAAAATGTTTACATCTATTTATAAAAACAGTGAATAACAATCGTAAAATTTACCTTGGTTTGAAGAGACTTCGCCATTCTTCGACATTTTCATGGAAATGTAAATACTTAGTTTATGTTATCCTTATTATTCTTTGGTGCTACTTGTAGAACTAAAATTCTCCATTTATAGGAAACATTGAAAATATTAACACTTTTACTTATTTAATCTAAAATTTTAGAATGCATCGTATGAAATTACGAATCGACAACACACGAACACACGCATTCGCCTGATTTGCTGATGACAGTTGTTAATGACAGTCACAGATACTAGTGTCAGATACAGTCCAGTTGCTTTACTTAGCAAATGTGTAAACCGTGCACTAGATCATAATACTTGATCTTAGGCCCTGCAGGATCCGCCCTCACCCACAGTCACATCTGAGAAAGATTCCGTATGAAGACAGGCAGGTAGGTAAAAGGTATCTATCTATTAATTGATAGAGCAAAGCGAGATCTCTAAGTTGACTTGGGTCGTTCAGCACTTTGTCCGTCCGCCCGTCTGTCCATCCGTCCGTCTGTCCATCCGTCCGTCTGTCAGAGGCATCTAGCGTCTAAACCATATTATTATATAAGCGAATGACTTCAAATTCTAATAGAATAATTATGTTAAACTACGGCCCAAAGCCAGAAATTACATATAAAATTATATAAATGAAAATATTAAGGGGGCATACAGGTAAATGGGAAGCAAAATATTTCTTATTTTTTATCTACCTTTATGGGGTATCGTTAAATAGGGATTGACAAGTGTAGTACGCAATCGGTTTTTAAAAAAATCTACGTTGGAAAATAACGATTTGGTAGGCCAACTAAGTCACTGTTTTTAGACCAATTTTGTCCTGAGGTCTATCTCAAAAACGGCTTCACACTGACGGCTACAACTTACGCAAAGTATCCTTTATATCCTGTACTTGAACAACAAAGACAGAAATCAAACAATCATTATATATAAAAAAAGTTATAAGCAAGTCACCTCAAAAGTTTTTTTGTATGAGGCAAAATGTAGGCGCGATATCTCAGTTTGGTGCGAACGACTAGTAAAATATAATACGAATATTAGGAAATACTAAACGCGCTATGTAAAAGCGGTGCACTCCGATCTAACGTTTTTGTTTTCTTCATCATAGCAATCTTGTATGCAGATTCTTTGTCAGTTAGACGACGAAGCAAATTATCTCTGTTCGAGCAGTACCCCTATTACCTATCTCTGTTGCAAACGGTTTCAATACTAAATTTGTTTATTTATTTATTAAAGAAAACATGCCGAGGGTGGGCATTACAGATTTCCAATTCACCCACCCAAGGTTATTCACAAAAAACTTATTAATTAAGAAAATTTGCAACTTAAATTACTTTAACTACATAAAACAAAACACTTATTTATAATTTTATTTCAAAACGAAACAAACATAGTGCTATATCCATAGCCGCACTGTGTAGTTCGTTAAGCGAGCAGTTAAATAAATCAAGGGCTTGGTTCCGGTCGAGCATAGCATTGAGCAGGCGCAACGGTCGCGATATTGGTGCAAGCTTACCTAGTTCACTCCGACATACGGGGTGACTTAACAGTTTGTGCCGACGAGCCCTCAAATATTTATCAGGCACAACCAAAGATATTCACTCCAAAACTAGCGGGTTGCACAAGCTACCACGTAGAATTTTAGCCACATACTCGATAAGAGAAGCAGTCCGCCTTACTTCAAGAGCGTTGTAGCCTACCATCCCCAGTATGAACACTTGGGTATAAATATGGATACCCTACAAAAAATAAATAAAAAAAAAACTAAAAAAAAATAAACTAAATAAAAATAAATTGACACATTGACTAAACTCCTAAGAAATAAGCTTCATTTTTGCTTAATTCAAATAAAAACCGCGTGCAACAAAGATACGTAATAAGGGAGCAGACTACAAAGTCAGAAAAACCAGCACGACGCGAGGCCGTGCAGCGTATTCCGCCTCAAAAAAACGCTTTACCCGCTCCGCCTAGTAAGCAAAATGCCTCTATCCGTCCGGGTAATATGTCTATGATCCGCCCTCACAGAGGAGTGTAGACCACAGAGCATTGAATTCGCTCGTGCTGCCGAGCGAGTTTCCTGCTCTGTAGACAAAAAGGCGCGGAGATCCAATTTTTTATCAGATGAATCAGTGCCTTAAAACCTCAAGAACATTTAATTGTATGGCGAAAATGGTAAAATAAATACCCTATATTTACATTATCATTAGTGTCTTTATGCATAGTTTCAAGTTTCTTGCTCCAACCAATGACGTAGGAGCTTTTTTTGAATGCTGAATTTTGGTGCTAACATTGCTTCAGTCAAATACCTCTATGTTATAACCATTTCCGTTTTGACTTCACTGTGGGAGTGATTTGATTGCTAACGCAGTATGATCGCTTCCGCAGTACAGAACTCAAAACGAGGTAGAATTTAAAAAATCTAAACGCGCATACAACTGCCCTAAACTATATCTTTAATATCGCATATCAGAAGTATAGAGATTCTGAACATAGTATTTTAAATTTGCAATCTTAAGTAAAACGCTTCCGCTACCTAAAAACGTTCACCACGGTAGTGTTAGTCCGAGGCCCATGTCCTCAACATGTCTGATGATTGTAATTGTAGGTTATTGTTTTCTTATAACATCTCTGAAAAGGACTGCTTTATGTACTCTAAGTAGCGGTAGGTAGGGATTCATAACTAAAATGTTTCATAGAATATGCGGCGTAATCTCAACGTTGCCAATTGCCATACTAATAATGCTTGTTGAAAATCTCCCCGTTAACCACAATCGCTTAGTTTGTAAACGTTTTAATGACGGACTATTTAAAGCCCAGTTGTTTCCTTCATCATACAGACATAAAAAAAATATATTTCTATCGTGGTACACTCAGACTCAATAAGAAAGTCTGGAAACACGGAAGAGAAGGAGAGGGAACAAGGCTGGAAACATTTACGGTACACGCACAGAGTACTTTGTATATACTGTGCGTGCTGTATACTGTCGCACGAATTCACACAGAGAACAACACCGGGATTCGAACCCGAAACCGGCCGATTAAATTAGGCAGACTTGCAACCAATAACTACTGTACAGACCGCAATGCACACCTTGATAATTAATGGAACGACGGAATAATGGTAGCAAATTATAAATGGTAAGTTAATAATTACAACGATAATACAACAATTATTTTAAGTCTTATCACAGGCTGCTCTAGTAGCTATCTATAATAATGTTCTCTTTTTCGGAGTTGCTAAACTCGTATGAATCAACTAATGGCTATTTGGGATTTGGTGGGTAGTTCAGACTTGCAACCAACAACTACTGTACAGACCGCAATGCACACCTTGGTAATAATTAATGGAACGACGGAATAATGGTAGCAAATTATAAATGTTAATTTAATAATTACAACGTTAATACAACAATTACTTTAAGTCTTATCACAGGCTGCTCTAGTAGCTATATCTGTAATAATGTTCACTTTTTCGGAGTTGCTAAACTCGTATGAATCAACTAACGGTTATCTGGGATTTGGCGGGTAGTTATATATTTTTTTACCGGTCTTTTTTCTTTACGACAGGGGTCTTAGCAACTGGCCATGTCGTCAGTTTGTTAGTGTGCTATAAGTACACAAGGCCCAGTATATGATAGTTGACCGAGAATAAGAATAAGAATTCACTTTATTGTATAACTGTGTAGGTATAAAGAGATCTTAAAATATTTACATAGTTCCAACAGTCTATTCGTTTCGAACATACAATATTAATGTTTTGCTAATAATATAATATTAATAACAAGTATATACACAATAATTAATGGATATAGCTACATTAGACACAACTGCTATTAATCAATATTACATTCAGTAAATAGGATAGTACAATTATATAATTTGTCAAAGTATTCACTTAAATTGTAGTATGCTTTTGAAATTAACCAATATTTAACTTATTTTTGAAAATATTACCTTTTAATATTTTTAGCTCTATCGGTAAATTGTTGTATACTTTAATAGCGGTTATGAAAGAACTTTTGTGAAACATTGTGTTATTAATCTGGGGAATTATCATATTAATACCAATAAGTCATTGACTATGACATTTTACTGAGGTTGAATAATAAATACCCATCGAGATAGGAAACAAACCTACGATTACTTTAGCTACAAAATCCTCGGGTACATCAAGTCAAAAAAGGCATTTCCAAGGATTTTGTAGCTAAAGTAATCGTAGGTTTGTTTCCTATCTCGATGGGTATTTCTTATTCAACCTCACTCAAAAAAAACTTAAGAGGTGTCAACGGATACTCGGGTATCCCTTGACAAGTTTTTTTTGTAAGTATATTAGTTAATGATAATATCTCTTTTTTATTAATTATAGACAAGTGTTTGACCACTATTAGTTAATGATAATATCTCTTTTTTATTAATTATAGACAAGTGTTTGACCACTATCTCACCTGATGGTAAGCGATGATGTGGTCGACGATGGAGCACGCTTGCCTAGAAGATACCTATTCACTCGCGACTTGAAAAAAATAATCTCTTGCGGAAAACAAGGCAGCAGAGATGAAACTGTTAAGAGGACCTGTGCGAATCCCAAAAAACCCTCAGGATAGTGTAAATGAAACACCGGCTGAGGTTGTACAAGTAAAAAGTCATTTATTTTTAGTTGGTTAAACTTAGGTGTCGACAGAAAACGAAACGCTTGCGCGATCTAACTCGACGTGTGGCGCCATCTAGTTAGCGCCATAGAACTAATTAACTTTAACAATTTAAACATTCCGCCCGCCATGGACCAACGTCCATAAAATAACAAAATTACAAAATATGAAAAATGTCTCGAAAACATCGTGAATAAACAAAAGGTATCGGGGCTAGGCGAAATATACGACGTTAATCCACACAACAAATGAGATTCAAATAGGCAAAATTGACTTAAATAAAGCATAACATACAAAGGGAGCACTGCATGATCGTAAACATCACATAATAAGTCAAGAAATGTATACCAATAATAAAAAAAATAAACACATCAGGTATACATGAGTCAAATTAAATTCTAATTTAGTCCGTGACAGGAAGAATACACAATTTAGAGACGGGACGCTTGATTGTATTGCCTTTGCAACGCAGACTAACAACGCGTGTAATTAGGTCTGGTCCACTATGTTTTTCAGTGATGACACCATAGAGCCATCGAGCTGGTGGCATGCCATCTTCTTTCACCAAGACAACATCGCCAATCTCAGGTTCTGGAGTGCAACTCCTCCACTTGTGACGCTGTAGAAACTGCGTTAGGTATTCTTTAGACCAGCGTTTCCAAAACCCTTGGACCATACGCTGCGTTAGTTGCCATCGCCTGAGTCCATTGACATTCGAATCTCCAAAGTTTTCGTCCGGAACTAGAACCAACGGTTCTCCAACCAGAAAATGACCGGGTGTCAATGGAAATGGATCATCTGCGGTTTCACTCGAACGTGCGATAGGTCTCGAATTGAGGCAGGCCTCAATTTGAGTTAACACAGTACTGAGCTCCTCAAATGTTAACGTAGCATCACCAATAACACGTTTGAGGTGATGTTTCGTAGATTTGATTCCACTTTCCCAAAGTCCTCCAAAATTAGGACTGTAAGGTGGAATCCTATGCCAGGTTGTACCATTTGACGAAAGCCAATCCGCAATCTCCGTTGCTACACTGGATCTTTCAGCAGCAAACATAGCCTTTAGCTCACGATCCGCACCAACGAAGGTTGTCGCGTTATCGCTCCACAACTCGGCACAAAGGCCGCGCCTTGCAACAAACCGCTTAAAGGCTGCCAGGAACATTGAAGAGCTAAGGTCACTGACTGCCTCCAAGTGAATTGAGCGGGTTGACATACACACAAAAAGGCATATGTATCCCTTGGTGGATCGATGACCTCGACCCTTTGTGGTTCTCACCGCTATAGGACCCGCATAGTCTAATCCGCTTTGAAGAAATGGCCGACTCGGGGTCACTCTAGCTGAAGGTAGCCGACCCATCATTGGATGAACAGCCTGCGACGAAAAACGTAAGCATTTCACACATTTGTGAATGTATGACTTCACAAGGTTCCGTAAATTCACTATCCAGTACTTAGAATGAATGAAATGGATCATCAGCTGAGGCCCACCATGAAGCGTTTTCTCATGGGCGTCAGCGATAATCAGTTTGGCCAAGTGGGATTGTCGTGGAATCAGGATCGGATGTTTCCGATTTTCTGTTAAGTCAGAATTCTGCAATCGACCACCAACTCGCCAAATGCCGTCAGAATCCTTGTAAGGACTGAGAGAAGAAAACTTGCTCTTTTTACTTAATAAGTCGTTATTAAAATGTCGACCTTGACATCTTTTTATACAAAGAAGCATCACAACTTGAAGCTCCTTTGTTGTCAACCACGGTTCCTTGAATTGGTCAATAGGTGAGTATAATCTTCTGCACCAAGCAATAACTCGAAGAAGTCTTCGCAACGATGAAAACCTGTCCAGGAAAGGATCCTCTTCATCAACTTCAGAAGTAAGTGCGTGACAATTTATATTAGACTTTTTCTCTTCTAGGTTTGTCTTCTTTAGGTCTTTAGTATTAAATTCTACACTTTTATGATGCAGCCATCGAGGGCCGCGGTTCCATATCTCATTTTCTACGCATTCGGATGGCAGGATACCCCGCGACGCGCAATCTGCAGGATTATCCTTTGAAGCCACGTGTGACCACTGCTCTCTGTTCATTATGGTAAGTATGTCTGAAACTCTATTAGCGACGAAAGTTTTCCATCGACTAGGGTGGTCACTGAGCCAGGCTAGTACGATCGATGAATCGGTCCACGCATGGATGTGTTGCTTGGAGATATCGAGTGCTTCTGCTACTTCCTTCAGAAGTTTTGCCAACAACACTGCTCCACACAACTCCAGGCGAGGAATCGATACCTGCTTTATTGGTGCCACTCTAGTTTTGGAAGTTACCAAACTCACGTGCACGTTTCCATGTTGGTCTATGACTCGTATGAAAACGACAGCAGCAAAAGCAACATTGGAAGCGTCAGAAAATCCATGTAGCTCGCGACACTTGTCCTCTTGACTTGTGTTGATCCATCTGGGTATACGAATTTCCGTCAGACTTTCAAGATCACTACGGAATTTGATCCAATCATTGAGTAACACAGATGGAACTTCTTCATCCCATTGGATGCCAGCAAGCCAAAGCCTTTGAATAAACACCTTGGCTGTTGTGATAGCTGGTGCAAGCCATCCTAAGGGATCGAATAATCGAGCTATGTCGGAAACCACACGACGCTTAGTAATTGGAACTTCAAGCGGAGGAAGTTTAACAGTACATTGGAAAGTGTCTGCCTCTCTGTTCCAAGTAAGCCCAAGAATCTTCATGACTTCATCAGTTTTTAGCTCAACATCCTGCTCTGGTACAAATGTTTCTACATTGACGTGATCCATAAGCTCTCTGCTATTGCTAGACCACTTCTGGAGTGGGAATCCACCCCGGTTTAGAAGAGTAGTCATTTGCTCATAGATGTCAATTCCTTCTTTTGTTGAGAAGCAACCAGACATGAAATCATCCATATAAAAGTCGGTAAGCACGCGACTGGATGCTAATGGGAGTTCGTTGCCTTCATCCTTAGCCAATTGTTGAAGTGCACGAACGGCTAAGTAAGGTGCTGATGAGGTACCGAATGTCACCCTTAATAGGCGAAGATGCTGCAATTCAGCATCTGGACTTTCACGCCAATAAATGCGCTGAAAATCTACGTCCTCGTCGGCTACCATCACTTGCCGGTACATCTTAACGATGTCTGCCACAAGTGCTACGGGAAAGCAACGCCATCGCATTACTAAGTGCCTCAACTCTGGTTGAAGAGTGGGGCCTGTCATGAGATCATCATTTAATGATTTTCCATTTGAGCCCGAGCAAGATGCATCAAACACAACACGAAGTTTTGAAGTGCTTTTATCTTGCCTGACTACAGCATGATGGGGTAGATACACAGCATCCGAATTATCGGGGTTAGTAACTACTTCCATGTGACCCAAATGAAGATAATCATTAATGACCGCTGAATATTCTGCTTTGAGATCAGGATTATTGATCAAGCGTTTCTCCAACATCAGGAAGCGCTTGCGAGCAATTTCCTGCGAATTCCCATACTTGCAGAGTGGGTCGTCAGTCTTGAACGGAAGCTTGACGACATACCTGCCAAGTTTATCTCTTTGGGTTGTTCGAGAAAATAATTCCTCACAATTCTGCTCTTCAAGCGTCAGATGTTTCACTCTGGGAGAAGGTTCTGATTCCAATTCCCAGAACTTCTTCAACAAATCATTGTCATCAGATACGGACATGTGCATACTGACGATATGATGACACTTATCGCTTTGGTTGCTAACATTGGGCGTGTGTACTCGACCAGAGAGAATCCAACCTAGTCTTGTGTTTTGTGCAACCACTGACCCTGGCGGACCCCTGATTATACCTTCCAACAAGATCTGGCTGTACACCTCCGCCCCCAATAGCAGATCAACCTTATTTGGAGTATTCCAAGAAGGATCTGCTAGTTCCAAAGACGACAGTGCTGGAATATTTTGCACATTTGGCAAAATGGAACTAGTAGGTAAGAAACACGTCAGTTTGCTTAAAACGTGTGCCTTAACAACAAGGGTAAAGCTGGGGTCTAGACGTGACTGAAGTTTTAACAAGACAGTGGATTTCGACGTTATATTCGAATCCCGGTCACAGCCCAACCCGCAGACTAAACCGGTCTCAGGAGTTTTTTTGAGACCTAACATCTGCACTGCAGATTCCGTTACAAAGGATGCCTGAGATCCTTGGTCTAACAAAGATCTTAACACCACAGCCGTTCTATTAACTTTTGACATCGCCTTGACTAAGGCCGTAGCCAAAAGTACTTGACTGGGAGTATTTAAAACACACGAAGTGATTTTCGGGGTATCCGATGAATCGCCATGGGTCTGTGAAGATGACGTTGATGCAGTGGCTGCTGCTACAACACTCTTACTCACAGACTGATCAACTTTGACAAAGTCGTTAGTTGATTTTGGGTTTTTGGGGTGTAATAAAGTGTGGTGCTTTTTCTTACACAGACGACACCTAGTGGACGAGTTGCACTCATAAACCGAATGATCGGTATTAAGGCAATTAAAACATAAGTGGTGAGTTTTAGCAAATTCGCGTCTTGCATCGGTAGTCTGCTTTGCAAAGCCTTTACAATTACATACTTTGTGCGTCTCTGAGCAAAATTGACAAGTAACAATAGCTGTGGTGGCAACATGTGAATAATTTTGCGTTTTTACTTTAGGATCAAATAATTCAATCGATCTAAACCTATTGACAAGAAATTCTTCAAACAATGCCATGGTAGGAAGCTCTAAACAAGATTCGGTGACTTTTTGTTCCCAATTGCCTACGAGACTCTGGGTCAAGTTTTTGACTAACCAAAAATATTACTATCACATCCCATGACTTAGTATCAACTCCAAGATTTTCCATGCTATACAAACATTCTTTGGTAGTATCCAACAAAAGTTTCAAAGCACTAGCTGATTCTGCATTTAAACCTTTCTGATTTGTCAATCTTTTCAAAATACAATTTGACAAATATTTTTTATTATTGTACCTACTTTCTAACTGGGACCAACAAAGTGAATAGTTGTCTGCCGTAACTGGCAAGTGCCTCAACAACTGTTCAGCTTCACCGGTTAGAGAGCATTTTAGGTAGTGCAATTTTTGCACGTTGTCAATCCTTGCATTGCTGTGGATCAAGGAGGTGAACAGGTCACGGAAGCTTGCCCACTCAGAATACTTGCCTGAAAATTTTGGTATTTCTATTTTTGGGAGCCTCACGCTAAGTTCAGCTGCTTGAACCTCAGCATGTTTGGGTTCAGAATCAGGTTTCAATTTTATCAAAGCTTCTTTCAACAGCGACTTGTAATACATATACGTTTCTTCTGTTGCATCAAAAACTTCATTAAGAACATAGGAAGACTTGTCTAAGTCTGACCGCTCAACTTCAAGAATAATTTTCTTATGATTACTTACATACTCCGACCAGTGTTGCTCTAAAGTTTCTAATCTGGTTGTTACATAAGTGTAAGTAATTGAGGCTTTAGCAGCCTTTTTGAAGTTAGTTTTACTTTTGCTTATTTGAGCCGCTATGTAATCCTGTAGTTTGAAATAGTTGGTTGCCATTGTTGATAAATTATTTAACTATTATATCACAATTTTATGAAAAGTCAAAAAAATAAACGCAAATATTCTATGTTTCAAATGTTAACACAAACGCAAATATTCTAAGTTCAAAACATGTCGATTAAACCAAACTAAAAAATAGAAGAAAAATGTTAGTAAACAATTTTGACTTTTACAAGTCCATTAAAAGTTACTCGAAAATTTTCTAAGTGTTTGAACTTTAAACTAAATTTGAAAAATCGGGCATGGATTCCCCGTCTCAACAGAGTTTGCAAAACTATCCTAAGTCCTAAACACTTGTAAAATTCTCAAGCATGCATTAAGTAACTTTAACAATTTAATCAAATTTCACTAAGTTAATTTCTTCTTGATAATAAGGTTGAAAGTACTCACAGTTATCCACGTTAAATAAAACTCACTCTTCACTGTTTTATGACGTCAGTTTGCGTCGCAGGCGCTGACGTCAACATTGGGTCCACACCCCGCTCCAGAAGACGTCACCAAGAGAATCTCCCCCGCTACGCGCCTCTGTCCGCGTAGTTCCAAAAATCGCCACCAGAGAGCGCTTTCCAAAATAGGCACACCACCAGCGTAGCGCCAATATCCACTGCACCTTGCAGCGCGAAAAGCGCAGTTTTGCCAGTCACCGATAGATGGCGCTATTTATAAATTGCCAGGGGGCGCCGCGGTCGCAATGAGCGCAGGCGCAGCAGTCTTGATGGCTTGTTCCGAGCAGCGAACAAATCACTACTACGAAATTCGCCTTAATCCTTAGTGTCTAATGGGGGGGTTTGGACCGAACACAGTCTTGTGGTCCACTTTTCGTGTCGCCAGATTACCGGCTACTCGAAGGACCATGTGCGAATCCCAAAAACCCTCAGGATAGTGTAAAAGAAACACCGGCTGAGGTTGTACAAGTAAAAAGTCATTTATTTTTAGTTGGTTAAACTTAGGTGTCGACAGAAAACGAAACGCTTGCGCGATCTAACTCGACGTGTGGCGCCATCTAGTTAGCGCCATAGAACTAATTAACTTTAACAATTTAAACAGGACCGTAAAAAGACTTCGTGTAAATCCACCAGCGTTCCAAAGTCTTTGAACTTAGTGTGGATATGAGAGTGGGACAGTTTTATTATGATTACTTTATGTTAATTAATAGAATATGCATGGATTTCATACAAAATTAGATTTAGTATGAGCAGATTTAGTTTGTTAGCGATCACACTACATACTTGCTTGCTAATTTGATAGCTTAGGTAAACAAATCATTGATTAATTTACCAGCACCATATTATTATTTTCTGCATGTTCAACATAGGTGCATAAGTTTTCCAATAAAAAATTTATAAATTTCATGTCGGGAGGTTTGCCGCGAATGCAAAAAATGGCGTTGTTGATTTTGTATAATTTTTCAAAACCTGTGATTCTTCGAGTTTTAATGTGTAATAATGGTGAATTATTAATACTTAGTAAACGTGCATAAGTGTAGGCAATTCATAAAAAGTTGAAAAACGTGATTTTCGCCTTCGCTCCAAAACTCCAATAGAAGTTCTAGTGAAGTTTCTACCACTTTACTAAGGCATGACTTGACTATGACTGGACCTTGACTCTTTTACTTGACTTTGACGTTTTATATAAAATACACTTGAAATATATTATTACTTGACACTGGCTAAATGCACAAGATTGCGCAGACAAAATTAAAAGGAAAGAAAAAAGCTTTCAAGTCCGTTTTTGTTGTATGCACAGTACTGCCATAATTATACAAGATTTTAAACTATACAATATGTGATTGGTATTCTCTGACATAGTTATATTGGTTATATTTTGTATTAGTTTCTAGTAATAAATGAAACAAGAACTGCAATTATTTAAGAGGTTTACTTAAAAAAAATGTATGAGAATATTTCTTCAGAATTATTATATTTATGTACTTATTGTGTTTTATAAGTGTAAATAATATTCACAACAAAGACTTATAAATTTTAAAATAACTACATATTCATACAAATCTTAATGTTAAGTAAATTTTTTGTGCTTTTTAGGAGTCTTTGTACTTGTTTCAGATGCTTTATCACCTGCGTTTAGAATTTTGCTTTGCCGCCTTTTCAATTTATCTGGCATGCTCATGTCACTGTCAACCACTCTAGTCACTGGGGAATTATTTCTTACACTTGTAATGGGTTTTTTTGGAGTAATGGAGGTACTCCTTTTCAGTAAATCTTTTTCAGCGCTTTTTGTGGGTGTTTGATGTGGCCCATCACCATTCTGCTTTTGTGCATGGTGTGGTTTAGTCTTATCAAAGTCTACATATGAAACATGGAGAGTTTGTGTGCTGTTTTCATCTTCTTCATCATCCCCATCAGGGCCTCCTGTTTTTATGGAACTGAAATAAAAATTGTAACATTTCACCAAAATAGAATTAGATGACTAGATAGTAATTAAAATACGTTTTTAGAATGGTGTTAGAGCTCAGTGTGTCATGTCAAAAATTAAAAAAAAGTATCATACCCTTACTCCACACTGGCAACCTCTGCCACAAATAGAATCACTAGCAGTGCCCGTGGCTTCACCCGCATTAATGAAGTAAAAAAAGTGGCCTGTGTTATTTCGGAACCTAAACTATCAACTTTCAAAATTTCATCAGAATCGGTTTATTTGTTACGGTGATATGTGGTAACAAACATTCACACACACACAAACTTTCGCATTTTTAATATTAGTAGGATAGCCTATGTGTTATTCTGATGTGTAAGCTATATTATTGTAAAGTTTCATTAAAATCCATTCAGCAGTTTTTGCATAAAAGAGTAACAAACATACATCCATACATTCTTACAAACTTTCGCATTTATAATCACCTAGCCAGGCATCATTTGATAGACAATTGGGTGCAAAAACCCAATAAATTCATAATTTATCATAGATTTCTCTCAGGTATACACAACAATACAATTTTATGCTTATGCAATTTCTATAGCTTATGCTTCTATTACTTGTGTGTGCGATGTGAATGTTTCCATTACCCACCAATGACACAAATCATCGAACTTAGTGAGGGGCTGATATATCTTATTTGTATTGACATATAAATATGTTACTATGGAAAACACTACTTTGGTACAACTAAGATGGTGACGAGCCATCCTCTGTTATATAAAGAAGCTGGGATGGCTTGGGTAGTTGCCATCAGAAATTCCACGGTAACGAACAATATAATAAATAAAAAATTATACACCTCAAGGGTGATGTCAGTGCAGGCATCCTTACCTTTCATCAATTTCACCCCTTATATAAGGCAGTGCTCCAAAGAGGTCCAATACTACTATTCTGAATGTGACAACTTGGCCTTCCTGCACACTTGCACCTATCCACTTATTTCCGGGCTCCTCTGTTGGTCGTGGAATTACTACATTAAATACTCTGAAAACAATGTGAATATCACACTAAACTTTTTTATTCCAATATCCAAGTGGAGAAGGGCTTGAATGCTATGTAGCAAGCACAAAAGTAAGCTTTTTCTAGAAGTATCATCTGCTAGCCTTGTCATCAGATAGTGGATTACTCATTCAATGTTGTCATTTGACAAACAGCCTAGACATCATAGAAAAGCTAATTAACCATAAGGATGCATTATATATTATCTTATAATGAGAATTTTGTAATAGGAACTAAAAGAAAAGACATATGATACAAAGAGTATCTACTATATAAAAACAAATAATAATGCCGAGTGCACAAAAATAAAAACAAAGCAATAAATAGAATGGCCGATACCCAAATGATAGCTGTTAAACAAATTGTTGTGCAACAACCTGTTATAGCCCACTGCTGGGCATATGCTGCTATCTCAATACTATGAAATAATAAAATACTTATTATAACTTACTAATTTAATATTAACATACATTAACAAATTAAAAAATACTTGACATTTATTATAAAGCACTAACACTTATAACAACACTATACATAAATACAATAACAATACATAATTATGACATCTTATTATTATTTAAATTGATACATTTTTTTTTATTTTTTTTATTTGTGACAGGCTAGTGTTTGACCACTATCTCACCTGATGGTAAGTGACGATGTGATCGAAGCTGGTAAACACACTAGACCTGGAATACGCAGGCTCTCAAGGATAACTGCCGGAACACCGTATTTGGCTTGGCGGCAGACTTTCAACTTGATGGTGGTAAGCTACTTTGGTAGCAAGCCAGGCGAGCAACTCACAAAATGCTCTACCACCTCTCAAATGTCATCTGATTAGCACCACCCGGGGACCACGTGTAGGGAGTCAGACTTAAGGGGTATCCTCCTACGGACGTGGGTGACTCAGCCCCCAAAAGCATGTCGTCCTCCTCTGCTCTAAATTGTTGTGCCCAACAGGGTCTCTAATGTACTGTCATTTATTTCTACCACCTATCTACATTTAGAGAATGCAGTAAAGATTTGAATTTGAATTTGCCTCCCTCTCTATGGTTTTGCTATTCATCTTGTTTATCGCCACTCACAACCATAGCCTGCTATCTTCCTGATGTCATCTGTCCATCTCAATTATGGACGACCTGGATATCTCAGGCCCATTTATTGATAATTTTTCATTCGGTGATAAATATTAATAAAAAATATTACCTATGAACAAGAATCCCAAGATGTGTAACACTCTTTTTGTTAACGGTGCCCTTCAGAGTAGCTCCAATGTATGGTTTAAAGATGAAATGCTCTGCTTGTACTAGAAAGTGAATATCTGAGTTGTCATTTCGAATCGTGCCTACATTTTGGAGGATGCGGAGATTTTTGTAGCTCAGTAGAATTCCATCAAATCTGAAAGGTTTTACTGTAGTTTTTATATATGTTTCAATACCGGCAGTCATTTTATTACAATGTAATATTACAGTAAAAGAACTTACTCTTTATCATATTTTCCTATTTTATAATCTAGTAAGTTTTTTATTGATTCTTTTAAATTCCCGAGGCACCAGGGTTGCAATGCCAATTTTTGTGTCACCTTTTTTTCTATGACGCAGGAGTTCGCATCACAAGCTAACTTTCTCAGCTCGTTGAGGTCAAACTTGATGATCGTGGACATTTTTAGCGCAGCATTGGTTTGATTTTAGGGGATCAAAATAGAATAAAATAGAAAATACAAAATATTTTATTCCAAAGATTGACGGTGTTGACAAAATAATTTTTATTTTCATTGATTTTCAACTTCAACTTTTGTTTCTGACTTCTGCGAGCGTGGTCTGACAGTATCGGCAACGTCGCGTGGATAGAGTGGATATCAAGCCAAGCCACGAACGGCTATTTTATAGTTTTCACTAGCTGCGCCCCGCGGTTTCACCCGCGTTGATAATGATGAAAAGTGATGATGATGAAAAATAGATGTTGGCCGATTCTCATAGATACCGGATAAGCACAAAAAATTTCATCAAAATCGGTCAAGCCGTTTCGGAGGAGTATGGCAACGAAAACTGTGACACGAGAATTTTATATATTAGAGAAGATAATGTCTAAGCCATAGAAAATAATATACTCTACCCGAGGTTTATGCTATGCGTTTCAAAATTCATCCGCAACGACTACCACCCCACAAATATAAAAGATTTCAGATTTATTAAGGAAACGATTGACTCGAGTAGTTGTTGACGGCTACTCGTCCCACACAACGCTCTTTTTGCTCGACTTTAAAGATGTGCTTAATTCTGTTACGGTATCTTTGGGTACGCAGACGATAGCACTGTTGTTGAGATTATTATATTATGTCCAATCCACGAGCTGGCAAGATACAAAGTGCAGTCTCTAAAAGAGAGAGGAAAATATAATAGGGCGTTTGAATTACAAGGGCCAGGCAGTACTTCACACATAAGACTCGCTGGTAATAATAAACTAGTCGAGTCCAAATTGCAGTCTCGGTCACTATTCGTAATTTCAGTTATTTTGGAGAGTGCGCTAGAATTACACGAGTTGATTCCCGATGCCCGTTTTATCATCTAATAACATGACAAAGTGTCAAACATTATCCATCTATAGTGAACATACCTCCAGCTCACTCATAGCGTTTCGCTTCTGCGTTTATAATCCGTACAGCGATTGTATACTCTTTGGTAAAAAATAAATCATCATCGTTTTCATCAAGTGATTTCATTATCTTTGATTTTACTCCAAAACAAAGAGTACCTATGCCCTAAATTACATTTGTATTGAATCTTGAATTATTTATTGTACAGGTTATATCCATTGCGAACTGTGCATGGTCTTTTTTTCATGTGGATTAGATAATACACTAGCGCATCACATATATCAGAACCAATGGCACTCAATTTAAGAATTGTGGCGAAAAGCTTAGCTACATCCACATTTTGCTCCACGCCGAGGTATAAATAAAGCCTAACTACAGCACTCATTTCGTACGAGTACATTATTTTGTTGTTTAAAACGTCGTATTTGGTTTCAGATGGCCAGTTCACTTACAGTTCAGAGGTTATGGTCGGAGCGTAGCTTTCCCAGATTATTTTCAGAACCCCGTATTTAGAAAAGATGAACAAGCTAAGCTCATTGAAAACTCAGAATTGTCTAAGTTAGCGGCGCTCCCCGTTAAACCACCTAGTGCGTCCGAAACATCCTCTCTGTATTTCGATCCTCTTGTTAAGTAAGTGTGTAAATCCTATTTTCAATTTCCACATTTTGGATTTATTAGTGAAACAGTTACGTATACCTATAGATGTTGATGAAATGTAGCTGGGAGATAGTTTACAGGGTTGATATTTATCAAGATTTTCTCATTTGATAGATTTTTTTTTTAGGGAAGGGAGTTCTCTCTAAGTTGACTTGGTGGTTCAGTACTTTGCCCGACCTTTCATCCATCTATCAGAGGCATTTAGCATCTAAACTATATAAGCGAAAAAGTTCAAATTCCCAGAGAGCATGTAAAGCTCTTACCCGAAGCAAGGAACTGCAATGACAACTATATAAATAAAATTATTTAGGGAACACCCATACAATGTAAAGAACTGCAAATAGAGAATGAAACCATTTTTTAAAAATGTACATTGGAAAATAACAAATTGGTAGGCTACCAAAGTTAGACCTATTTTGTCCCGAGGTATATTGCAAACAGCTAAACATTTAAAGCTGAAACTTACCTGTACTTCCTGTATTTGAACAACAAATGAATTAAACATTTTTAGCAACTATATCTGATAAGCTTACATTTGACTACTATTGCACAGCTATTCAGCTGCTACAGACTTGGCTAACGGACAGCTAATTAGAATAACATTTTAACTGGACTAATGAGGGCTGCTAATAATAATGCCGCAATGACATGCCATTAAAGAAACTTGCCTTAGTGATGTAGCGGACGAAATCACATTAAGATACTGCCATAATAAAGAATGTTTCTGATAATTCTTTGAACTGTAAAAATGTTGCTGAAAAATATTGATTGATGAATGAATTACCAAAATTCTTAAGAACTTTTTGTTCTGATTTTTGTTAGAAGATTCATATGAGATTGATTAATTGATACAATAATTTTTACTAAGATCTTTTTTAACACAGTTTTAATAAAAATTCTGATTCTGATTTTGATGCTATGCTTTTTTGGACAAATGTACTGTTAAGGTCATCACTGGCACGAGTGCCATTGGTACGCCATCCCTGCACTAGAAAAATATAACTGATAGTTGAGCCATGTTAAGTACTATGGTACTTGGTACTATGGTACTTGGTACTATTGTACTTGGTACTATGGTATTTGGTACTATGGTACTTGGTACAATGGTACTTGGTATTATGGTACTTGGTACTATGGTACTTGGTACTTGGTACAATGGTACTTGGTACAATGGTACTTAGTATGTTCAGATGGAGTGAAGATATGGTGGTCAATTAATGTAGCATTACAAATAACAAAACACTAACCAAATTTTGATAGATGACCCTAAAAACCTTCCCTATTCTCAGCAAAGTCATCAACCATGTTATGGAACATGGTAAAAAACATCTGGCCAGAAATCTTGTTGAAAAAGCTTTTGAAAATATAAAGAGAATGCAAATTGAGAGATACCATTTAGCAAACTCAGCTGAAGCTAAGGCCAAGATAGAACTGGACCCTAAAACCATTCTTTACAAAGCTGTTGAAAATTCGAAGCCGTTACTGCAACTTTCACCTATCAAGAGAGGCGGTATCACATATCAAGTATAGTATTTTTGTTAATCTAGCTTCCAACTGATCAAAATGTATATCAATTCTAATTCTGAGTGGGTGCGATAAGTCCTAAATCCCAATCTGTGGTTGCATTATCTTTATAAATTATAGCCTATGTGTTATTCAGATGTTAGAACTATACATATATTCTTGTAAAGTTTCATTAAAATCCATTCTGTAATTTTTGCGTTTAAGAGTAACAAACATCCATATTCCTAACAAACTTTCATAGTTGTAATATTAGTAAGATAATATATTTCTATTGTTCAAAAAATTTTAAAGTTACACAAGTATTAGGACACTAACAAATTGATTCAAGACACAGCCCAAACTAAGTTCGATGACTTGTGTCGTGGGTGCCGGAAACATTCACATCACACACAATCACAACCAGAAACCAAATTTTCCTTGTATAATTTTCAGTGTAGAATGTATGGCTTTATACTGATTTCAGGTGCCTGGTCCCATAACGGAAAGAAGATCGCTGTTTCTGGCAATCAAATGGCTCTTAGATGCTACCAATGACAAAGAGAGAACAGTTCATTTCCCAGAGCAGTTTGCTTGGGAACTTCTGGATGCGGCTAACAACACGGGTAAAGTTGTAAAGAGGAAACAAGATCTTCATCGACAGTGTGAAGCCAATAGAGCATATGCCCATTACCGGTGGCAAAATTAAACTGTTATTTCTGTATTTGTATTAAGTAGTTACTCTTTAGTGTAAAATATATACTTTCCTATTACTATATTGGTGTTTATTCTAATATTTGACTATAGTCTTTGTTCCCTAACGGTATAATCTAGGCATCTTCAAGTCAAGAGTGAATAGTTATCTTCTCGGCATTTATGCTATATCTTCGGCCGCATCTTCACTTTACATCCGATGAGATGGTCATATGCTTGCCTATCGAGCATAAAAAAATATTTTGAAATACATTGCATATTTTTATCTTAAGGCCCACGGTACTACAAGAAGTATGTAATAAACATCGTCATTTCTGAAGTATTCAACATGAAAGTAATCATAAATATCCATTGTACTACTTGATAAACGAAGCGCCCGAGGTGCGCGCCCATTAGTGGAGCGCCGTAAGGCATAAAAATTTAAAAATCTTGGAACCCAGAGCCAGTCATTGAATCTGTATAACGAGTGTTTGACTGCATTATTAAAAGCTTAAATAAAAAAGTAAAAAAAAAAATTACCGATCTCGATTACAACAATTTTTAACAACAATTTACTGGAAAATGAGAGGTGGAAGGGGAACAAAATGTTTATATTAAAGATTTAAATTTTATATTTAACTAGATGACCCGCCCGGCGTCGCCCGGGTATACAAAAGCTTACACAAAAACGATTTCTCACTCACAGCCCCACACTAAAAGTACTATAACTTGTGTCGTGGGGCCGTAAACATTAACACCACACACACAATATTCACGTCAACCAGAAACACAAACTTCCCGTGGGGAAAAAGCTTGTGTTATTGTGTTCCCACCGAGATTCGAACCCGCTGCTTTGAAGACGAACTCCCGTCTACGCCAGTGGTACTTCAAAGTTCAGAGATTACCCACCCTGCGTCGCCCGGTTAAAAAAATATACACATAAACACTTCCAAATTCATAACCCCACACTAAGTTCAATTACTTGTGTCGTGGGGCCGTAAACATCCAAGATTCACACAACATTCACAACATACTCAAAACCAGAAACACAAAGAACAATGGCGAACTCCCATACATCATTTTAGTTGAAGTAAAATAGCATCGTATATAGATAAAAAAATATGTTATGTAAGGCCGGTTGCCTTCTGAGCTTAATTTTAAAATAATTGTCGTTTTAGAAGGCCTAGTTATTAAGATATTAAACGAAACATATTTGTAGGTTATGACTCAGCACACTTTGCCGATCTCTTTTTGAATACGCCAACAGTTCTGACAGTCGTGAATTCGTGATGAAAGCCCATTCCAAAGAGCCACCACTACGTTTAAACTTGAAATATATTATTACTTGACACTGGCTAAATGCACAAGATTGCGAAGCTAATATTAAAAAAAAAAAGAAATAAAAAACAAACGTCAAAAGTGAAAACGTCATTCATACATATATATATTTTTATTTATTTCATGACCATGGATGCATAGTCCTTCAGTCGAAATATTAAACAAATATTAACAATTTATATTCTTCATAATAAAAATCTTAGTCACAAGTCACAGTCAAAGTCAAGTAGTCAGTCATAGTCAAGTCATGCCCTAGTAAAGTGGTAGAAACTTTACTAGAACTTCTATTGGAGTTTTGGAGCGAAGGCGAAAATCACGTTTTTCAACTTTGTATAACTTGCCTATACTTATGCACATTTACTAAGTATTAACGGTTAATAATCCACCATTATTACACATTAACACTCGAAGAATCACAGGTTTTGGAAAATTACACAAAATCAACAACGCCATTTTTTCACTTTCGCGGCAAAACTCCCGTCATTCATACGACAGTTTGGTATTGCCATGACATTTGCTTTTTCCCCTTAAATGTCGATGACTGCAATAGCAACCTCAACTATTTTTAGAAAACCTATGAATGACGGACGGATTCTAGACAGCTGATGGTTATACATAAGTTACCACAGTATTTTTTGTTTTACGGATACATCATAAGCATTAGCATTACGGCTTAGGAATATAGAGATGCACTAGGGTAAGGCAATGGACATGGTAACATCTTATTATATAACCACAGTATAGACAAAATCAGAAAAATGAAAAATGGTTGAAAGTAATCGTTTTGTTTCTTTTAATGTGTATTTTTTTACTTGGCTTCGTCTGCCTTTTCTGCTGTTTTAGTAAATCTTTGCAATTTATTTGAGTGAATTTCGTTAATTTCACATTTAAATACGATCAAACATAGGTCAACTAAAATTTCGCCATTGTTCTTTCCAGTGGGGAAAACACCTGTGTTCCCACCGGGAATCAAACCCGGTGCTTTAAAGGCAAACGCCCACCTAACTACGCCAGCGGCGGGCAGTTCAGAGTTCAATGATAGGTTATAACCGCCTAAACAATACAAAAATAGTCAAATTTATATCCTCCTCCTTATGTAAGGCGGTTTAAAACGTAGAAGTATGCCGGATTACGCAGTAACTGTTACTGATTCTGCGATACACCGTTTTCACCCTCAAATAAACATACTGATTTCTCCTAGACTTAGGTCCAAATTATATGCAGTAAAGAGCAAATATTATCTATTCTAGTTTATTTGATTTTATCGCACAACTAATTAAGAGCAAATTGTATCGACGTCAACTACGTAAGCCAATGAAATAGTTTTATTTGATAAGGATTAATATTAAATACTTTAGAAAAGCCTGCAAAACAGAAGCCGCTATTTTTAATGTGCTGGAATTCGTTGTATGTGTTGATGAATTTCTGACCCGTCGTTCTCCCGTAAAACGAATTACACGATTTCTCATAGACTAATTATCCAAATCATATGCGGTAAAGAGCAAATTGTATCTACATGAACTACATAAAACGATGCAATAGTTTATTTTGATAAGGATTAATACTGAATGTCTCAAAAAGCCAACTAAACACAGGCCCCTTTCTTTATGCTTCGGCTACATTAGCGGGCGAAGATTCGTATCGTGTTGGCGCGACAAAAACATCGTGTTCGGGCATAGGCGATGTTCTTGTCTACATTAAGGCGGGCGAAGATTCGTGCATCGTGCCGGATTGTGTTGTTTAGTTACTCAGTACAAGTTCAGCTTATTTTTAATTCGAATCCACGCATCATGTGTTAAGTGTTTCTTTTTATGGTCAGGGTCACTAGGATTCCATATGATACTCTCCGTTTCATAAAATTGAATTAACTCCAACAATTTTCCGTTACTCCACTCCATAGTGTACAAAAAATACAGGCACGTCCGTCTTGCTTCAAAGTCTGGACGACACTGAATTGACGTAGGTGTAGCCACCCAAGCGAATATTGTCGCAACAAATCCCTTTGATCCGTGCCAGTTTACCGACAGCTCCCCGATACTACATCGTCTTCGCCCGAACACTACGCGATGACACGATGTACCCGGCCACATTCATCGCGTTAACACGAATATTCGCTGTAGCCCGCTAATGTAGCCCCAGCATAAGACTTTTAACAAAGATATGTATTTTTTTTGAGCTAAATTACATGTTAGATATATGCTGTCGCGGAATTTTTTGTAAAATTCATGAAGGCCAACATTTTGCCATACATTGTATTCACTTATGTCTAACTGTTTAGTCAGCGTACGCCGATATAGCGGAAAGTTAGCAAATTTTCGCGTTAACAACACCCAACAGCTGCTATTGTCCCCTCTAGTCCCCTCCCCACCCCTCATCTTTATACCTGCAGTCCCTTGAGAAGATAAAGTTTGTAACAGTTCTCCTTTTTAAAAAATTAATTTAAACTAGTATAAATAAAGGAAAACTCCGAAAAAATTATAATTATTTATAGTAAAAAAAAATTGAGATCGCAAAATTTTTTTTTAACATTTTTCTATATACTATTAAAAACACATTTCCAAAGTTTATATAAAGATTCATTGACTGGCCCTGGATTCCGAGGTATAAATCTTACGGCTCTCCACTATATACAAAACATCGGTAGAGCGGGGGGAAGCGTCGCCGCCCGGCGCCCCTGCCCGCCCTGGCCGCTTTGTCCCTTAGGCGCCATACATTCTATGTTCACAGCGCACGAGCCGCACGCCTCAGCTTCTTTGTATTTCAAGTCCCTAATATTCGATTGAGGAAGGTAGTAAATAAGTATTTAGAACAGCCCATTGGATTAGTTGCTTAGTTGGGTACGCGTTCGCCCTTTAAGCAGCGGGTATCGGGTTCCATTCCCGGTGGAAATACAAGTTTTGTGATTGTTTCCGACACCTATGACACAAATCATCGAGCTTAGTGTGGGGCTGTGAGTGTGAAAGCGATTATGTTACTGACTGAAATAGCGCGCAGCGCGAGCGTAGCGTCTCCGTTTCAGCTTGGGCAAAATTGCTTTTGTATGTCCGGCGGATTTTCGGTTCTTCTCCTCTACAAGTCAAACCAGACAAAACAGACATTTTGTTGAATTTGTTCAGCATACATACATTTCTGGCACTTGAGAATTAGGTATGATGTAAAATAACAAAACATTAACTAACATAAGTGGCTCTGAGAGCTGACGACCTCGCGAATTTTCTAAATGGCTGAAATATGATTTTTTACGTTTTTAACCCCCATATCCACATACTTCCTCCATATCCCTAATCCGCCATTTTGAAAATTTTCAAAAACTGAATCGACAAAAAATCTATAATTATCGAAACTGCTCACAAAATTTCGTGAGAATCGGTTGAGAAATGGAACCTGTAGAGGAGAACAACCAGAAATCCGCCGGACATACGAAAGTAATTTTGCCCAAGTTGAAACGGAGACACTTCGCTCGTTCTGCTTGCTCGGTCAATAAATAGTACTCGGATGACTGAGCTTTGCTCGGTTTTTTTTAATGGTAAAGGACGTTTTCTATGAATAAACCTAGCTAAATCGATTTATCGCCCCCGAAACCCCCTGCTTACTAAATTTCATAAGAGTCGTTGGAGCCGTTTCCGAGATCCTGATTATACAACCTGTAACAAAAAGGTGTAGTAATACTTAGTGGTGTGTATGTGTATCGTGCCAGGAATCGTCTGCCAGAAAACAAAAGACGAAATCGGACAAAATATTTTCCGTATTAAAATTAAAAAATATATTTTTAAAATACGTTTGACAACCCTACAGTTACATATGCGGCAATCGAAGATATTTGTTCTGTACAAAAAGTAAAAAATATTTTTTTGCTAACCCTACGATTACATCTGTGGCGCGTGACCTTGACCTTTGCAGAAGTTCCTGTTAGACTCCATACATTTAGCTAGATGTGTGACTTGAGTATTACTACACTTTTCAGTTACACATTGTATATATATATATATATATACACACAAGAATTGCTCGTTTAAAGGTATATTAGATATATAAGTAGATAGGAATTAGACGAAATAGAAAACATGTCATACACTTGATTTTTTATGAATCATCCACCTCAACTTACTATCAATTGATTAATGCAAACTTAACGAACTTGTTGAATGCTTCTGACTGTTCATGATGAGTCAAATGGCGTCTACGGACTGAGATAACACTCACATAATTGTAATTCGTATGCAGTAGGTATATTTATCATAAAGAGTTCGGCATTTTTACCCGACTGCGCGACGCATATGTGTATGTGTTTGTTCCTTTGCGGCACTCTAGAGACCAAACGCGTTTTTTATGACAAATAGGCTAGCATTTGATCGCCATCTCACCTGATGGAAAGCGACGATGCGGTGGACGGTGGGACATGCTTGCCTAGAAGGTAAGGCGCAGGTCGCTTGGTGGCGGTGGCGCCTTGATGCGCGGCGGCAGTACGGGAACCGCCGTGAGTTTGTAGAAGGAGTGAGATGAGTAAAAGCACGTAGATGTGGTGATAAACGATTGTTATTACACAAAACTAGGTGTAGAAGTCGTGTTAGTATATTTAATATTATAAGCGATACAATACATATCTATAAGAATAAGTGATTATTTATAAATATTGTATGCTTCACAAATATATGTATTTAAATTATTTTATTTATATTAGTATAGTATGTACTTGTGGGTGAATGTATGAGAGAATGAGAATGTATGTATGTATGTATGAAAGAAGTAATGAATGCCCACAAAGGTACCTGTTCACTCTTAACTTGAAGAGGCCTGTTATACGTATCGGGAAACAAGAACGAAGGCAGGGTATTCCACTCCTTTGCAGTTCGCATTATAAAAGTAGAGGCAAAACGCTTGGTTCTAATCAGAGGAATATCCACCATAAAATGATGCCTTGTTTTAGTACGCCTTGCTGTCCCATGATGGAAGGGCGCTGGAGGAGTTAAATCATGCAGTTCTGTCGTACACTCTCCGAAATGTATCTTGTAAAACGTGCATAAGCTAGCTACCTTACGCCGATGTTTGAGACTGAAGTTTTTTCGTTTGCCGATTTTTAATTATTCTGCCGTCAATCGAGTTGTCTTAATCTTGCGAGCATCACTAATGACATGAAATCGTACAAATATTATAAATGCGAAAGTTTGTGTGTAAGTATGTTTGTTTCCTCTTCACGCTTTAACGGCTGAACGGATTTGGATGAAATTTGGACTGTATATAGCTTATACCTGGGATTAACACGGGCTACTTTTTATCTTAATAATAGCGGGCGGAGCCGCGGGGCACGGCTAGTGATATACCAACTATACTGTAAAGTGTTTGTTTTATATGGGGATGGCATGGTCACTTATTAAAGTGACCAAACCCCCTTAAAGATAATAAACATTATTGAAACGCTAGCAAATCTTAAATAATTAAACGTAAACAAAGCTTAAAAAACCGACTTCACCGCTTTATCTTCGGAACCTTGATCAGATTTAATGTATTGCACACGCATTATTGACGATAACTCAAAAACTAGAGATCAGATCTTGATCAAATTTCAATAGGACTACATGAAAAGCACCAGCTTTCAAATAAACAAATAATCATCCAAATCGGCTCACAACGAAAGAAGTAATGAGGTAACTTTTGAAGTCGGGTAAACGAGAACATCGTCAATGTATGCGTTATTCGTCACGAAATAGGCTTTATTGACGATATTTCAAGAACTACTGATCAGATCTTCGAAGAATCAGAAATCAGCTCACGTGGAGTTATGAGGTAACGCACATTAAAAAAAATACAGTCGACTTGAGTACCTCCTCCTTTTTAGGGAAGTCGGTAAAAACCGCCATAATTGGCGGAATTATCGCGTAACATACATAAAAAAACATACAGTCGAATTGAGAACCTCTTTTTTTGAAGTTGGTTGAAAATAAAAACAGTAAGTTCACTTTTTACGCGTTCGGGTTGTTTGTATATTGATTGAACATTGACTTAATTAGGTGTAGGTACTGAAAAGCCGAAAAAGCTTTTTTAAATGCGTCAGTCCTTTGACAGATGAGCTCCCACTATTGAGATGTAGCCTCTGGCGAGACAGAACACCCCTCCCTAATCCTTACCACCTGGCCATCAATAACCCTGGTTGACCTGGAAGTCTTTAAATAGACTCAGTACTCAGGTCGGTCGGAGTAAGGATAACATGATCAAGTGGGGATTCTCAGAAGACAACAATATAGCCTGTCTGTGCGCAGCAGATCAAACTTTGGCACATCTTATTGCATGCCCTGCGTGTCCTGTTACCCGCTGGCAACAAGAGCTCATGGACGCTGCACCAAATGCAGTTCGGGTGGCTGAGTTCTGGGCCTCAGCTATTTAACAGTTTGCCATCGACACGCTAAGAAAAAGAAGGCGTACTGTACTTAACCGCCTTCTAAGCATGTATCGGGTTCGATTCTTGGCGGGAAAACAAGTTTTCTCCACAAGGAAAATTTGTTTTTCTAGTTCTGATTGTGATTGTGAGTGTAATGTGAATGTTTCCGGCACCCACAACACAAGTCATCGAACTTAGTGTGGGGCTGTGAGTGTGAAAGCGTTTAAAAAAAAACAAATTGACTTGCTATACATATTATATCGACTTGGTTATCCGATTGGAAGATCTTATCCAGCTGACACGATGTTATCTATTTCGTCTGTTTTCTCATAGCTGACGCGCGGCTTTTATCGCGACATTTCCCTGCAAGCGCATTTATTACATCATATTCAGAATAAATAGAAAACACGAAACCACGACGTATTCAGCTCATCAGTGTTGATGTATTAAAACCAAGGTTATCGACATGGCTCTGCAAATAGGGTGGATGTCTGAAAACATTTAAAAAAAACGATGGGAGTGCCGGCTGAAGTGAAAACATAAACAGCAGGAGCAGGTATACATTTTCGCTGCGCGGTAGAAAGAGAGGGGGATATAACTTCCTTTCCTACGCCGCGCCGGCGGTCTAGGTACTCTCCCTCCGTCTTACGAATTTTCGATCAGGTCACGTGTTCTGACGTGAGTTTGTCATTTTTTACCCATCCCAAAAAGTGCACAACGCCGCTATAGTAGTTTTAACTCACAAAAATATATTACAAGATTATTTCAGCAATTATTAGTTCCTTATCATGTTGGATCGGTTTTGTGATAAAAATTTCAGACAAGTCAATAATTGTACGTTATTATTATACGTAGGTATTTATTTATACAGCTGCACTACATGACGATTTCTTGTTTACTGATAAAGATTATTTTTGGTTGAACTGAAATAGGATAACTATATATCGAGAGACAAACCATGTAATAATATAATAATATATTAAATTTTTTTTTTTTTTTTTTTTATTCCTGATAGGCAAGCATTTGACCACAATCTCACCTGATGGAAAGTGATGATGCGGCCGAAGATGTAGCACGCTTGCCTAGAAGGTACCTATTCACTCTTGACTTGAAGACTCCCAGATTGTACCGTTCGGGGAACAAAGACGAAGGCAATGAGTTCCACTCCTTCGCAGTACGGATGATAAACGTAGAAGCGAAACGCTTCGAGCGAACTGGAGGTATGTCAACCATATATGGATGACGTTTGACAGTTTGTCTTGTTGTTAGATGGTAAAATGGACTAGTTGGAATTAACTCGTATAATTCCTGCGCACACTCTCCAAAATGTATACGATAGAATACCGATAGGCTCGCGACCTTACGTCGGTGACCGAGACTCTGCAATTTGGACTCGACCAGCTTATCATCGCCAATGAGTCTTTTAGCTCGTCGGTCGATGGACTCAAGAGCTTCAAGCTGGTACTTTGCGGATCCATCCCACAAGTGGCCGCAGTACTCCATACACGATCGGACTTGAGCTTGATATAAATTAAGAAGCTGCCCCGGTGTGAAGTAGCGCCTAACCTTTGTGAGGATGCCCAGTTTTTTAGCAGCCAGCTGAGCTCTGGCTTCGATGTAGGTACCAAAGTTTAGGCTCGACGACAAGGAAACGCCAAGAAGCTCGAGTTTATTTGCTATCGGTATTGGTACATTCTGGAAAGTCGGAGACAGGTGAAAAGGTCTCCGTTTAGCGGAGAAAAGACACGCCTGTGTTTTAGACGCATTAAAACGAACCAAATTGGCATCGCCCCACTCGGCCACGGGCAACAAGCTCGAATTTAATCGGTCTATCATCCCCTCTCTGAGAGACTGGACTTGTACCTCGCCAGCTCGTGCATTGGATACGTATCTTTCTACAACAGTGCTATCATCTGCATACCCAAAGATACCGGGCTTGAGCAAATCGTTGATGTGAAGCAAAAAGAGCGTTGCCGAAAGAACAGACCCTTGAGGTACCCCGGCATTAATTACCATTAGATCGGACGAGCAGCCGTCAACAACCACTCGAATCGATCGTTCCCTCAAGAAGTCAGATATCCAAATACATAAATCGGGAGGTAAACCATAGGCTGGAAGCTTGCCAATAAGGCTATCGTGCCAAACCCTGTCAAAAGCCTTGGAAATGTCAAGCGAGACTGCGAGTGCCTCGCCGTGTTTCTCCAAGGCCTCGCTCCATATGTGAGTGGCATATGCAAGAAGGTCTCCTGTTGACCGGTTCTGGCGAAACCCATATTGCCGGTCATTCAAAAGATCATTTGCTTCAAGATAGCCAAGGAGCTTTTTGTTCAGTACACGTTCCATTGTCTTACAGATAATGGACGTGACTGAGATGGGCCTATAATTGGCCGGGTCGGCACGACTACCCTTTTTGGGCACAGGTTGCACGTTGGCAGACTTCCAATCTTTCGGTACTTGACCAGTCTCCATAGAGAGGCGGAACAGGCGTGTCAGAATTGGAGTCAACTCAGGCGCACATGTCCTCAAAACTACAGCTGGTATCCCATCAGGGCCACTGGCCTTGTTCACGTCCAGATTGCGCAGCGCTTTACGTACATCTATCTGTCGAATGCGGATTTCCTTCATGGACGACTCGCAGACAGATAAACTCGGAGGCACAGCGCTACCAGCATCTAGAATATATAATATATTAAATCTATTATATTGCTAGATTTATAATATTACTAATATTATAAATCCGTAAGTTTGTCTGTAAGTGTGTTTGTATGTTTGTTCCTTCTTCACGCTTTAATGGATGAACGGATTTATTGATCTTGATAACCGCGGGGCATAGCTAGTCCTACAAATCATATCCTACTAATAATATTAATCCGAAAGTTTGTGTGTAAGTATGTTTGTTCCCTCTTCACGCTTTAACGGCTGCACGGATTTGGATTAAATTTGAAATGTACATAGCTTATACCTAGGAATAACACATAGGCTACTTACTTCCCAAAAAAGGAGGAGGTACTCAAGTCAACCGGTTTTTTTTTAATGTGTGTTTCCTCATAACTTCTCTCCACGTGAGCCGATTTCGAAATTTTTTTTTAGTTTGAAATATGTTGCTTTCTAATTGGTCCCATTAAAATTTGATCAAGATCTGATCAGTAGTTTTTGAAATATCGTCAATAATGCCTATTTTGTACGCCTACTTTGACGATGTTCTCGTTCAACCGACTTCAAAAGTTACCTCATAATTTCTTTCGTTGTGAGCCGATTTTAATGATTCTTTTTTTATTTGAAAGCTGGTGCTTTCATTGTGGTCCCATTGAAATTTATCAAGATCTGATGTCTTGTTTTTGAGTTATATTCAATAATGTTTGTTTAATACATTAAATCTCATCAAGGTTCCGAAGATAAAGCGGTGAAGTCGGTAATTTTAAGCTTTATTAACTTGATAATAGCGGGCGAAGCCGCGGGGCACGGCTAGTACTCTATATAGCAAACTCGATAACACAGTAGGTATTGGACTTTGACACAAAATACTAAATAGTACGAGACGTGGATATAAAAAGATTTGAATCCCACTAATATTATAAATCCTAAAGTTTGTGTGTAAGTGTCCAAGCGTGAAGTGTGTTTGTATTTTTGTTCCCTCTTCACGGATTTGGATGAAATTCGGAATGCACATAGCTAATACCTAGGATTAACACATAGGCTACTTTTAATTGATCTTGATAAAAGCGGGCGGGACCGCGGGGCACGACTAGTCCTAATATCTTATATTATAAAACCGAAAGTTTGTGTGTAAGTATGTTTGTTCCCTCTTGACGCTTTACCGGCTGAACGGATGATGAAATACATACACCGCTTATTATGGGATTAACATATTGGCTACCTTTTGACTTGCCGCGGGCCTCGGCTAGTACTCTATATAGCAAACTCGATAACACAGTAGGTATTGGACTTTGACACAAAATACTAAATAGTACGAGACGTGGATATAAAAAGATTTGAATCCTACTGTTATTATAAATCCCAAAGTTTGTGTGTATTTATGTTTGTTCCCTCTTGACGCTTTACCGGCTGAACGGATGAGGATCAAATTTGAAATATACATAGCTTATACCTAGGATTAACACATAGTAGCCTATGTGTTAATCCTAGGTATAAGCTATGTATTGTAGCTTTTGAACTTGATAATAGCGGGCGAAGCCGCGGGTCAAGGCTAGTTATTTATAAAGTAGATACGACTCTGATGGCGTATAGCTGGTAAGAACTCTTGTCTTCGTCTCTAGTATTAGTAGAGGTTTCTATTTCTGGCACAGTCACCGTATGAGTAATTTTAAATCTGATTCTGGGCATTGTTCTGGGTGTGCTTGTACTGTGTACTGTGCGTTATCACTTTTTTCGGCACCCACTATCTGGTCTGCAAACGTTTGTTATCATGAACTGCCCGTTACGTATTGGTTGCACGTCTGCAGATGCCGAACCCGATCGAGGCGTCTCGGTGGGAACAAATTTTCTCCCCAAGGGAACTTTGTGTTTCCAGTTCTGGATGATGTGGATGTTTCCGGCACCCACGACAGATTGTGTAACGATTCAACAACATTCGATTGGCCCATTAACTGTTGGCCAACATAATTTTTAAACAATTAACTTTTCATTCAAAGAACTTTTCACCAACGCACGTTTCGCCAACATAACTTTACGTCAGTGAATGCAAAAGTTATATTTCAACTACGAAATTTCGCTTACAAAAACATTCCTTCCTTTGTTTTATTTTATTTTTGTTGTTGTTACTTAATCTATACATATAATAAAATCGTAACAGGCCGATGCACGATGTCTGTACATTATATATATTGAAGAAAAACTAATATGGGAGGCCTTTATTAGAACAACAGAAGCCAAAAAATCAATTTTTAGAATTTTGTCTGTCTGTCTGTCTGTTTGTACGCGCATCACGCGAAAACTACTGAAATAATCGCAACGGGATTTTCATCGAATGACTGCTTATTTACCAACTTAGAATATAGGATACTTAATAATATTTCAACTTCTACTAAAGCTTTGTATCAGCTTGACCTTAAACAAAAATCCAGATCCATGAACCATGAGGTTCAGATAATGTTGGTTTTTCAATTTGACGTCTTCCAACAACGTTCAAAATTACTCTGTTATGGCTTATTATATATAGATTAAGTAACAACAACAAAAATAAAATGAAACAAAGGGAGGAATGTTTTTGTAAGCGAAATTTCGTAGTTGAAATATAACTTTTGCAAAAAGTTCATGGGGGGAAAGGATATTGTCAAAAGATTCTGTTGATAAAACACTCCACTGACGTATCGTTCTGTTGAGGAACAGTCCATGGGCTAAATGATCTTTGGTTGAAAAGTGATTGGTCAAAACATTATGTTGCTTTAGCATTCACTGACCTAAAGTTATGTTGGCGAAACGTGCGTTGGTGAAAAGTTCTTTGGATGAAAAGTTAATTGTTTAAAAATTATGTTGGCCAACAGTTAATGGGCCAATCGAATGTTGTTGAATCGTTACACAACCCCCACGACAGCACAAACGAAAACGTTTATGATGTATATTGTTCAGGTTCAGACCAACTAGACGTTCAGAAAGACACATGCATGGTCACAATTAAAAAAACAGATTGAATTACTGCGAATTATAGGTACCTATAATAAAAATAGATTAATATTACAAACAAACAAACGTTTTGTACTACCATTAACTTACGATAGCTGTGAAGATTAGATTAAGATTCGTTTAGTAAGTTCACAAAGCAAAAGGTCAATGGGGATGTTATCGAAAGGCAAACCCTTGTTTTGAATAAAAATTAAATCAAGAGATAACTATGACCTTTGCAGCTTGTATAATTTAAAACCAACAAAATGTTTAATGTTAAATACTTTACTACTATATATTGTTATATACATATATGTATTTTGGAGCTTTTTCATTTGGTGCCAATAACTATGGTATTTGTCTATTTTTTTATCACTATCTACTTTGTTGAGTACCTTGGACGCAATTTGTTTTTTTTTTAATAATTAAACGCAAGCAAAGCTAAAAAAAAACCGACTTACCGGCTTTATCTTAGGAACTTTGATCAGATTAGATGGACTAAACACGCATTATTAAAGATATTTCAAGAACTACTGATCAGAGCTTCATAAAATTTAAATGGGACCAATTGGAAAGCAACATATTAAAAACAAAAAAAATAAATTCAAAATCGGTTTACGTGGAAAGAAGTTATGAGGTAAAAAATAAAAATAAAACACACATACAGTCGACTTGAGTACCTCCTCCCTTTTTGTTAAGTCGGTAGAAAATAATCTAGCCCATGACAACCGTTGAATAAGAAAAATACAACGGTATACACAATCAGTTTATTAGTTTGTACGCTGTGAGGGAACAAACGATCATATATAGATATATGGTGCTAAAATCATAAATGTCATAACCCTCCTTTTTGCTTCACCGTAGTCGGGTAAAAAAACGCGACAATAAATCGATTAGATGCGGTCGGAGTCGCGGAACACATCAAGTTCTATATGTTATAATGCAACTTATATTATCTTTTGCGTTTCCCCACGTTATCGATCGAGGTATCTAGCAGATAATAATAAATAATATGTACGAAAACAGTGGTAACGTATCAGTACTTTCATGACCAGTGATTGTGAATCATGTACCTGCGGCTTATATGATTTTAATTAAGTTCATATCTGTCTGATATAAATCCGATAATAAAGTCATTACATAGGGGGGTTTTTATAAGTGAAAACAATTGAAAATTATCCAATTTCGATTGCTTATCAATACTATCTCGTGTCAGTGCAGTGAATTTGAAATTCAAGGAAGGATATAATAATATTATAACAGGGTAAGTATTATGTTTGTTATGATAAGTATAGTAAGTATAGTAAGTATACCTAGTCTGTTAGTATATGACGGAATGAAAATATGAATATGACGGAAGCTGGAACAGCTGTAACATTAGAAATCACTTTCTTTCACCAAGATAAATAGAGATTATAAATGTATAAATGTTTTGTAGAGTTAAGGTGTAGGTGTGCGTTATGGCAGCGGTACGATACTGTATCTAGCGCCACTTAAAAATACGGGATGTATGGGATAACAATTTCAATAAATCTTTATAAATTTCGGGTGCACCTGGTCTCCCACAAACGGCGCAAATATGTAACCTCTATCAAGATTTAAATATTTTTTTAAGCTGGATTGGAAGGCATTTGACTTTTGAGATAGTCTCAGTGAAGAAGATGCAGCCGAAGGTATAGCATGCTAGGTTAGAAGATACCTATTTTACTTTAGACTCCAAGTCTAAAGTAAATAGGTATCTTCTAGGCACCCAGATTGTACTGTTTGGAAAACAAAGTATTCGCTGTTTTGAGGATTTAGTTGCGGCAGCAGCGCCTTTTGCCTGCTGCGATGTTGTTGGAAGATGAGACGGCGCCAAAGTGCTGACACAAATAGCGTCCTACACGAGCCAATCCGTGTTTCAAGGAATGTGTGTCATTGTCTTACCTTCGTTGCGCCACTAAGTTCTAAAATTGCGATATTCGCATGTATAATTATATTATAACAGCCGTGATTCGCGGCTGCGCCCGCTATTATCAAGTCAAAAAGTAGCATGTGTTAATCCTAGGTATAATCTATCTGCATTCCAAATTTTATTCAAATCCGTTCAGCCTTTAAAGCGTGAAGAGGGAACAAACATACACACTTACACACTTTCGGATTTATAATATTAGTAGGATAAGATATATATGGTTCACCCATCTCCATTTCCTGTAATCAATAAAACAGGTTTTTGGTCATCGGGAAGTATCATAAGTAAATGATGAGTAAGTTTGTTAGTATCAAAATATACGACGCAAAGACATATCATTTGATTGCGTTGACTTAGAAGCTTGAAGTTTTTACATCTTTAAGGAAACGTGACACATATAATTTAATATTATACAATCTCTACTATATAAAAATAAGTCGGGTTTTCCTTCCTGACGCTATAACTCCAGAACGCACGAACCGATTTCCACGGTTTTGCATTCGTTGGAAAGGTCTCGGGCTCCGTGAGGTTTATATGAAGTTTGCACAAAATTGGTCGAGCGGTACTTCATTTATCACACCCGGGCGAAGCCGGGGCGGATCGCTAGTTTCATTATACAAAAAAGGGTTTGGATTTGGACAGAAGAAGAAGGAATAGGAAAATAATCTTATAACATTTTTTTTTCTTTTGAGATAGGTATTAACGTAACTCTAAATGAACAGCTCGGTAAATACACAAAATATCGAAATTTAAATACCTGAACGTATTTATTCAAGTGTGTCATAATATACGCGGCCAATTATACGTAAATTATTTTTGTAGGCGTGAGGGGTATATACTTATGTATGATCGAAGGCATGAGGCGTGTAGTATGTACCATGCTTGCCTAGAAGATATCGTAGTACCTAGTGTTATTTCGGCGTGATTGAGTAACAAACATCCAACTTTCGCTTTCACATAAGTAAGTAGAATTGTTCTTCTTATATTCTTTATATTGTACATATATTGATCAACATTTTTACAATAAGGCCATAACAAAAGATGTACAAAGGCGAGTAGTGATATATAGGATTGGATGAGATAAGAAGGACTTGTATAATAGCGATGTTTATTATTTTGTGTACTTATGCAGTTATTACTTAGATTGAGACCGAAGGCAACTATTTTTACGTACGTACTACAATCGCAAGTGCGCACGTACTTTTAGGGTGCATATTGTGATTCACATTGAACTCGCCGCCTATCGCATTGGCTGCAGAAGTGCTACACTTTAGTGTGTTTGTCATCCTTAGTGTCTTTATCTTTTAGTCTAGTGGATGATAATTTATAGGTGTTGTTTTGCCTACCGAAATACGCGTGTTCATGAAGTTGGAAAAGCAAAGGTTAGGCTGTACTTCACATCAGGCAGCTTCTCAATTTGTATCAAGCTTAAGTCTTGTCGTCTAATGGGATACCTACTGCGGCCACCTCTGGGATGGATCCGCTAAGTTCCAGCTCTTGAGTCTATTGACAGGCGCGTGCCAAAATAATTATTGGCTATAGTAAACTAGTTTGTCCAAATTGCAACCTCTTGGTCCCGACGTAAGGTAGCAGGCCTGTCGGTATTCTATCGCTTACATTTTGGAGAAAGTGCGTTGGATTTACCTGAGGTAATTGCCCTTTGCCCCCATACCCTTTTTACCACCTACAAGACAAACTGCCAAACGTCATCCATATATGATTGACATACATCCAATTCGCTCGAAGCATTTCGCTTCTACGTTTATTATCCGTACACCGAAAGAGTAGAAATCATTGCCTGCGTCTATGTTTCCCGCACGCAAACGTATTTTAAATAATAAGACACTATGAGTATCTCGTAAACATGCCCGAAAATTATTGCTTATTTTTTATTGATTTGTTTCGATTTTTGTACGAACAATTTCCATATAAAAATCCGAGTGTTCCGAGTCCACAATGTGAATATTAAAAAAATGTCTTTAGTAATATTACAGTCTTATTACTGTCTACTGATCTAAGACTGCCAGGCTTTATAATTAATCACGGTAATTTTTGTACCAGTACTTTTTGGTATGGCGGTCCCAAAGTATCCTTCTTCGTATATTCCTAGGTCAAAATGAGGGTGAGAACACAGGCCCTAGAGGCTGGCCCCTTCACGAAGTTCCGGCTGTTGATGTGGAAGAACTTCCTGCAGCAATGGCGGCACCCGATACAGACGGTGGTCGAGTTGCTGCTGCCGGTGATCACCATGAGCATCATCCTCATCTTGCGGTGGCAGGTGGAACCGTCGGAAAAGGGGACAATTACGTATCCACCATTGCCAGCGCATTCTCTTAACTCTTCTACCAACGTACTGTGAGTATTTTAAATATCCATGACGAGTCTCTCAACTTGTGTTCCTCGAATTAAAATAATAATTTAGTAGGTTTTTTTATTCAAGATAGGCCGCCGCGACCGCTATCTAACCTGATGGTAAGCGACGATGTGGTCTAAGTACGATGGAGCAAGATTACCTAGAAGATACCTATTTACTCGCGGCTTGAAGACTAACAATTAATATTGTACTTATCAGGAAACACCGATTCAGGCAAGGAGTTCCATTCATTTGCGGTTCGCACAATGAATGTGGAAGCAAAACGCTTCGTCCGCATTTGTGGTATGTCTACCATATAGCGGTGTCGCTTAGCAGTTTGTCTGCTTGTCCGATTATAGGGGGTGGAGGAATTAGATCGTGTAGTTCCTTGGCACACTCTCCGAAATGTATCCGAAAAAACCGCGAGACTAGCTACCATGCGGCGATGATCTAAGCTCTGAAGTTTTGAATTAGTCAGCTGCTCGCTGCCAATGAGTCTCTTAGCTTTACGCTCAATGGTGTCGAGAACCTCAAGCAGGTACTTAGCTGAACTATCCCAAAGATGAGAACAGTACTCCATACATAAACGGACTTGTGCCTTATACAGATTGAGCAACTGTCCCGGTGTGAAGTACCGTCTCACCTATTTGGGCTTTCGACTCGACGTTAGTTCCAAAATTGAGCTTTGAAGTTAAAGTCTTACCGAGTAAGTCGAGATGTTCAGTTACTGGTAAGGATACATTTCGGAAAGTTGGAGTCTGATCAAATCCGTTTAGCGGAGAATAAACACACCTGCGTCTTGGTGGCATTAAACTTGACCTGGTTGGCATCGCCCCAATCGGAGACTGCCTTTAAGGACGTTCAACCATTACATAACTCTCTACAACTGTGCTGTTATCTGCATACCCAAATATACCGGGTTTCAGCAGATATTTAATATGCAGCAGGAACAGCTTCAAATTATCACAGAATAAGTAAAACTACGGCTCAAAGCCAGAAATGACATTTAAAATTAAGGGGGCAAGTGAATGAAAATATTAAGGGGGCTCCCAAACATGTGGGGAGCAAAATGTTTATTATTTTTTTATCTGCCCCTGTGGGGTATCGTTGAAAAGGGCTTGACAAGTAGAGTACGAAACCGGTTAAAAAAAATCTATGTTGTAAAATAACGATTGAGTAGGCCACCAAAGTCACTGTTTTTAGACCTATTTTGTCTTGTAGTCTATCTCAAAAACGGCTTCACACTAAACGCTGAAACTTACGTTTATTATCTTTTATATCCTGTACTTGAACAAAAATACTAAAATCAAACAATTATTATATAGAAAAAAAGTTGTAATCAAGTAAAAATATTTTCTCTATGAGGCAAAATGTAGGCGCGAGATCTCAGTTCGGCGCGAACGACTAGTTATTTACAGTAACGATGCCTAACTATAAGAAATTTCTTTCAGATTAGGAATGAATTTAACACAATTGTCGATTGCTTATTCACCAAACAGCACAGAATTGGAACGTGTTATACGAGCTGCCATTACAAATATGTTATTAAAAAATGCCAGAGATCAAATACCGGTTATAGCAGATATTATTGGAATAGAGTTGCCTCCAGATATTGAAATTCCAGATACCAATTCCAGTGACATTATTGAAATTATTAAACGGCGAATTCCAATACAAGCATACAATAGCAGTGAAGATCTCAGAGGAATTTATATTAATGAGGAGACGACTAAAAAAGTGATAGCTGCTATCCAATTTGATGACTCTCTTCTAGGTTCGTTTATTTTTTATTTCTTCACTTGAATGCTGTTATTTTGACATGCTCATAGCAAATCCAATACTTTTACAAAAATTACAGGCATGGATACTTTACCCGATAATATCTCGTACGCCCTTCGTTTTCCTGAAAGGCCGCGATTGAATTCATTTTACCACCAGGGTGGAAGATCTTGGCGCACAGAGTTAGTTTTCCCGGCGTTTGAGGTGACAGGACCAAGATTCCCATATTCTTGGGAAGGTGGAATCGATCCAGGTTGGTAATGTGATTAACTAATGCGAAACCATTTGGACATACTACCTAGTAATTTCTTCGGAATATTCTCTAACAACTCATTTTGGAAAGGAACCTACTAATTGGTACCCTAACCCCCCGAGAAGCTCAGTTGTCTTTAATAACACCACTAAAATTATTCTTAATTTAAAAGTTTGTGAACGGAGTAAAAATGGTTATAATACACGTGTAACAATGAATTGTGAAAATGTGAACTTTTACAAGCTTTTAAAGTTACAAGCCAGTTGTTGTTGACTTAATTTAAAAAATATATTGTTTGTTAGAAAGTCTAAATTTATCCCTATGTAAGAGGTGTGTAACCTATAAGCTATTAAACCCCTTATTTATAATTATATTTAAAACTCAACATATAAACACAGTTCCTGTTCCTAATGTGGTAACATATCTTATTAAGTTATTATATTGAATTAAAATTTTATGAAAATTATTTTTTTGATGATTGGTGAAGTTCTGTAAGCTACATGTAAATATACTGCGTGATGGATTAGTTGGGTGTGCGTTCGCTTTTAAAGCAACGGGTATCGGGTTCGATTTCCGGTGGAAACGCGTTAATTATGTTTTATATTGATCAGATAGTAATAGTCAGTTAATAAATGGACAGTCCTTAAAAATCTGCTTTAGGGATGTGGTCTTATTGATAAATATTTTTTATCAACAGGTTACGTGTTTGAAATGTTCATAGCTCTGCAGCACGCGATCTCAATGGAGCTTATCTCAAGGAAGACAGGCCAAAACCTGAGTAATTTCAATGTTAACGTGCAGCGGTACCCGCACCCGCCTTACGTGCTGGATTACGCTGTAGAAGCACTACAAATGTTATTTCCCTTGTTTATAACGCTTAGTTTTAGTTACACCATGGTGAATATCGTCAGAGCCATCACTTTGGAGAAGGAACTACAACTAAAAGTATAAAGTTTTCTTATAAATTGAGGAATTTGTTTTTTGCATCATGCAATCAATAACATTATTTAATTTTTTCACAGGAAACAATGAAAATAATGGGTCTGCCTACGTGGTTGCATTGGACTGCATGGTTTTGTAAACAGTTCATTTATTTGTTCATAGCGGCTGCACTTTTGGTGGTACTTTTAAAGGTTATTAATTATTTTTTGTATTTTTATTTGATTTATGCACCGTAGCTTCGTCTGAGTTCATAATGATGAATTGACTTTTGCTTGTTGGTAAGTTGGGTGCACGTCACCTTTTAAGCATCGGTGCGTCGGCTTCGATTCCCGGCGGGAATAAAATTTTTCACTCTAAGAAAAAAATGTGTTTTTTGTTCTGGTTGTGATTTTCTGTGTGTAATGTGAATGTTTCCGGCACTTACGACACAAGTCATTGAACTTACTGTGAGTGTGAAAGCATTTATTAAACGAATTTTTATTAGATCAATGTTACCTAACTGGTAATGGGGTAGTAACCTAACTGGGTATAAGATAAATCCTTTCCAAATTTTATCCCAATACGTTCGGCCGTTGCAGTGTGAAGAAAGGACAAATCACACACATCATACTGACTCTCGTTTTTTTATCTCTGATTGCATTTGGCCACTATCTTACGAACGAATGCATTTGTATACCTAGTGAAATTAATGTAGAATATTAACTTGATTGATTACTCAGTCTAATTATTGAATGAATTAATGAATGAATGATTTATTAAATTTTAACTTACTTAGTCTAACATTTACAAGTATATTTGAGTAGACTACCTAACCTAGATAATGTAGAATTTTTTAAACATTCGCGGACTGCAATCATGTTTTTATGAGAATTTTTTTCGCGCTTTTATTTACAAAATAACATTATTCTGACTAACCTCGACGTTTCGGCAGGGCTGGCCGTGGTCATGATAGACTGAAATAAAAGTCCGAAAAGACTCGGTTTTCTCATAAAAACTAGATGTTGTAGTGTTGGGTAAGTTTACGTTTACCCTTGTTCAAATATTAGGGTAGATTGTAACACATTTCTTGGAACAATGTAATCTAAAATGTTTACGTCTCTGATAATAATGATTGGATTTACATGCACATATTTTGTTTATACTCATTATTAACATCTTGTTTTAGGTAAATTGGTTCACGAACGAGGATGGGTTTTCCGACTATTCGGTGTTCACTAATACCCCGTGGACCGTGTTGTTTTTCTATTTACTTGTGTACGTGACCTGCGCTATTTTCTTCTGCTTCATGATTAGTAGCATCTTCTCTTCAGGTACTTTTTTGTTATAACAATTTAGCAAACTAACGATAAATAGGGGTAAATGTTAACCACCTTGTCACCTAAACGAAAGAGACGTTTCTTTTTTTTTCATCATGCCTGGCATATGAAAAAAAAGAAATGAATTTTACTATTTAGCATTTTAAAAATATAAATGTATTTTATAGCATTTATGCTGTTGTCCAGGTTTGAGTACCTTAATTTGTCTCTGATAGGCTAGCGTTTGACCACTATATTTGACTGTTTGTTAGAAGACCATTCATTTCAGTATAACGCCACAATCCCCATTTGATGCTCAAAAAGTTGCATGACGCCTAGGCGTTATGATGTAATGTGAACCGCTCTGCGCCATGGCTTAGTCATAGATATGTGGTGAAATAGCCGGCAGACTGCCCTTCAATATCCGGTTTCGGTAAAAGATGTAATTAATGTTACAAGCAAAGTGGCGCTAAAAGTAAAATATAACATTTTATACTAGATTAGCTTTGTATTTGAAGGAAGCACAGCGGCGCTATTCATGGGAGTGATATGGTTCCTAACGGGCGTTCCTGCTGCCCTACTCACTATGGACAGTGAGGTATCCGTTGCCACCCAAGCAATAGCTTGCCTCAGCATCAACTCCGCCATGGCAGTCGGCTTCCAGCTTCTGCTCGGCAAAGAAAGCATTGGTGGTAAGGCATATAAACTTTGTCTCTATATATTTTTGTTGCATTTTTGTAGTTTTTTTACAAGCATTAATTAGGCATCTGTCGTTCTAATTCCATTCAGGTATGCAATGGGGTGAGTTCCTCGACATGCCTTCGACTGAGTCGTCTCGATTCACGTTCGGCCACGTCGTGCTAATGTTGACTTTGGATAGCGTGTTGTATATGCTAATAGCACTTTACTTGGAACAAGTCTATCCTGGACCGTACGGTGCGCCTAAAAAGTGGTACTTCATTTTCACAAGCGATTTCTGGTGTCCTTCTAGAAACCGTGCAGGTGAGGTCCAACTCTGTATAGCCATATATATAGCAAGTTACTTTTAGCTATGAGCCATCAAATACTACTACTCGTGAAGGGCTTTTGAAGAATTACATAACCTCGTCTTTAGCGAACTCGTGAAGGGCTTTTGAAGAATTACATAACCTCGCCTTTAGCGAACCCGTTAAGCTTGGCTGATTACGCTCTGATAGGTTAGCGTTTGACCATTATCTTGGCTGTTAGTAAGCGATGATGTGGGTAAGAGTAGCAAATACGTTTAGACCTAGAACACGACTGGCTCTAAAGAATAATTACTGGAACTTGGCTTCTTGGTGACAGATTGTTCTAAGATTTTTGGTATGGTATAGCCATGCGAGCAAATACGTGAGAATAATAACCTGCCACCATGGACATAATTACCACGTTACCGAAGCTGGGAAACAACGTCTGGCGATGGGTAGGAAGTACCACTAGTGCCTGCACATAGCACACCCTGCCAAATTATTTCTTGAGTCTATAATATTGGCTGCCGAGCGGCTCTCAGCAGGCTCACGCCATTGTATTAACTTGATAATTACAACACCAATGTGTTGCATCTGTATTTGAGTTTTCTGCCCATAACGCTTATTGGATTATTCCTCAACTAAAAAAATAAATTTAATTGCGATATAAAGGATTTTAACAGTTCTATCTTTCAGGTGACGTATATTTTTCGCACAATGAACATCAAGAAATTTTGCAGGAAAAAGACCCAATGGGACATTCGATCGGTGTTCAAATGATTGTTGGTATCTATGCATTTTTGTATTATTATTGTGTTCTTGATAATGAACTTACTTCCAAATTCGAAATGTTTTGCAGAGTTTAACAAAAATCTACCAGAATAATATAGCTGTTAACCAACTGACGCTGAACATTTATGACGACCAAATTACCGTGCTGCTTGGTCATAATGGTGCTGGCAAATCTACAACTATTTCGATGCTTACAGGTAACATTTTTTATCCATACCATACTTTTCCTAAGTAGTAGTATTTTTCGAGTGCCTGCCTGGCGTGTTACCAGCGTTTTGCGGAAAAACCGCATAGCAGTACTGTGCTATCGAGACCACTTAAGAGGAATGTTTTTAATTATTACTGGGCATAATAAGAGACACTGGTTTCATTAGTTCTGGGAGACAATGCTGATGTTTTACTATCAGACGATATATTCAGTGAAAAGCTGTTCAGTAAGTAGCTTACAGCCTCGGACAAACACACAAAACATCTAATGTAAATATGTGATAGGTTAATCAATTTAACTTAAATTGTTTTTAAAAGTTTTGGATGCATTTTAATTTGATAGTACAGCAATAAAATCGATCTAAAATGTGATTATCGATATGGTTCTTCCATTAAAATTAACTCTTTGGAACTCATGCGATGTTTAACTTTGAACAACTCTGTAGTGTAGGTACCTATTAGACTTCAGTTTGTTATTGTAGTATTATTTACGAAGAATGACTTGATGTTATCAATTAATTATCACAAGTTCAAGTAGATTACATGCTTGAGAAATATGATTCCGGGACATTTGGTGCAGCGGCACTGGAAGTCCTTAGGCTTTATAGTAAAACCGTGTCAAAATTATGATTAAATATCTTTTCCCTACATCTGCGTGGAGTGTAATCTCATTTTTTACCAATATCCACTGTCTGGGTAGGAAATGACACTCTCCTATTACTGGACTGGAACTGGTTATCGTAGTTGGTTGCGAAAAAATCTTCAAAGCAGCTTAAAAACAGCGGAAGTCAGGTTCGGTGTCCGATGGGGGAACACAGGTTTTCTCCCCGAGGGTAATATGTGTTGCTGGTTCTAGGTGTATGATTAAGTGTGAGATGTGCATGTTTCCCGCATTTATAACAAAAGTATTCGAACTTATAGTGTGGGACTATGTGTAAAAAACATAAAAATAAATGTATGACTAAAGATGCAGAAAAAGGAACTAATTGATTCGGAACAATTGCTCGACTTGTACCAAGCGCAGGTGCCTTCATGTATGGAGTATTGTTCTCATCTTTGGGACGGTTCAGCTCAATACCAACTTGAGGCTCTTGAAATCATTGAGCGAAGAGCCAAGAGACTTATTAGCAACGACCAGTTGACTGATGCAAAACTTCAGAGCTTGGGGCATCATCGCATGGTGGCGAGTCTCTCGGTATTTTATCGGATACATTTCGGAGAGTGTGCAACGGAATTACACAACCTAATTCCCCCATCCCCATTCTATCATCGGACATCGAGACAGACTCTTAAGCGACACCGCTATATGGTTGATATTCCACAAATGCGAACGAAGCGTTTTGCCTCCACATTCATTATGCGAACTGCATAAGAATGGAATTCCTTATCTGAGTCTGTGTTCCCTGATAAATACAATATGGTACTCTTTAAGTCGCGAGTGAATAGGCATCTTCTAGGCAAACGTGCTCCATCGTCGACCGCATCGTCACTTACCATCAGGTGAAATGGCGGTCAAACGTAAGCCTATCTTGAATAAAAAAAAATTGAATACATTTCAGAAGGTTTTCTGTTTCAGTATAGCGGCCTCTATAATAAAATATCAAATAATTCAAGAGAGGGAAATAACCTATCTCTTCTCATATAATTCAAGCAATGCCCACCAAATAAAAAAAAACTTTTACCACCCATCTTCATCTTCTGAATCTTATCCATTTGTATTTATGTCTTAGACGAATTTACAAAACGCATCATAAATTGTGCGTTCCTAGATTTTTCTATGCTGTTTCATTATATATTTCGAACATCTAAGTATTGAACGCACATTTTATATAAAAAAGTTTAATGATGTGTTTTTTATACTTAATTATCCAATTTTCTTCGTTGACTAAAAAAAGTGTAAATACTGAAATAGTACCTACAGCCAGAACTTTGAACTAATCTTTTTTTTTACTAAGTATCTTACGCGGGCAAAGCCGCGGGTAGTACAGCTAGTCTTTTATCTATTTCTCAGGAAATCTAGAAGTGAGCCATGGCTCTGTGACCGTGGCTGGGTACAATATGGCAAACCAGGCGCGAGCGGCGCGTGCGCACCTAGGGTTGTGTCCGCAGCACAACGTGCTGTTTAATGAACTGACTGTCAGAGAACATCTAGAGTTCTTCGCACGGTTGAAGGGATTTAATGGAAAGGAACTCGCAGAAGAGATAGACACATTGATTGAGAAACTAGAGCTGCAAGAAAAGGTATTATTTTTATCATAGCATTTTCACAGGATATTTATTTGAGTCTTGGAGCACGATCGATAACGCTTGTTTTGACGTGACAATATAATTGTTGAGTACCTTTATTATGACTTGAACACATTTTTCTGGATATAGCGTGACTACCAATCGCAAGGTCTGTCGGGTGGACAGAAGCGGCGCCTCTGTGTGGGCATCGCGTTAAGCGGAGCCGCGCGGGTCGTGCTGCTGGACGAGCCCACCTCCGGTATGGACCCGGCCTCGCGTCGCGCGCTTTGGGACCTGCTGCAGAAGGAGAAGAAAGGTGAGCCATGGCATATTGTCACCTGTACCTCTACCAGCGCGTTGAGCACGAGCTAAGCTGATTATGCTGCTGTACAAATCCATTTGTTATGTTTGCCTGACCGCTTGTCATTTTGTTATCGCAGTATAGTCTTAGTTTACCACTCTCAAGGAGAAAAATCGATTGCTAAGCACCCAAAGGTGTTCTGGTCCAGTTCCTACAGTTTCGCCAGTCTCGAGACCCATTGTAGCCTAGAAATAGGTTAAGCGTGCTTACCAAACTCACTACACCATCACTAGTTGATAAAGACGCCAAACGCGTAAAAGAAACTAAAGCTATCGCTTTAGCGAGTCATCTTTAGATATATTATTCGCTCCAAAAGTGAATTGCCTAAAACAGACCATAATTATAGCGTTCAAATTAATGTTCCTATAGGTCGTTCCTTGATCCTAACGACCCATTTCATGGATGAGGCGGACTACCTCGGTGACCGCGTGGCGATCATGGCCCACGGTCGCCTTCAATGCGTGGGATCGCCACACTTCCTCAAACGCCACCATGGAGTGGGATACTCCCTCGTAGTGGTCAAAGAGGACGACTTTGACTACGACGCATGCACGGAAGTCATCGGCAAATATATTCCAGGGATTACTATAAAAGATGATCGAGGTGAGCAACCAACTTTTTTAACCATTCTTTACCATACCTCTATTAGTAATACGAGGTATCCTTGTAAAATTTTAACTTTGTAGATTCTGTATTTTGGGGATTTTATTGTCTTGATTAAATCTGGGGAAGCTTCAAACCATAATAATGTAACATTGGTAGGCATAAAAAGTAATGTAATAGCAAAATGTATAAGCCCTCTGCTTTCTGACCCCAACCACCTTTTGCACCCGCTTTTATGTTTTCAACACATAATTCAGGTAGTCTAGCTCGCTTTTTCTCTGTCTGCAACCTTTGATGCCCACGTTGTTGTATCACACATTTAATTATTTACTTGGAAAAGTGTTTATTTAAGTTCACATGCATCTTAAAACCTTTACAGTTTCCGAAGTAACATATAGCTTGCTAAACGACCATTCCCACCTCTTTGAGGAAATGCTGACTGATCTGGAAGCCAACATGGATAAAATTAAGTACAAAAACTACGGCCTCATCGCCACCTCTTTGGAAGATGTCTTTATGTCGTAAGTGGTCCTCAAAAGTTATTATGTTTTATCTTATCTCCATTTCTGCAAACATTCATGTAACGACTCGAAACGAATACGAATGTGTGAGATGTGGCTATTATTGCACAGATTTTAGGTTTAAAATGAGGCTTATAAAACACGCTTTTTATTTAACATTATCGCACTAGTGCTTCCAGTTACTTTACAGTAAAATATCATCATAGTCTTGTCCTTCTCCCAAGAAGGACAAGGCAATGATGATTTTTTACTGAGGGGTACCTTTCTTGGCATAGTATAGATTACCACCTTAATCTCTCTTATCCACGAAAAGATGTGTGAGAATTTTAGGCACACAATTGGTTATCTTTTGTCTGCTACTGTTGTTAATAATCACATGCGTGATTTACAGGCCTTCAGCCGTAATAAACTGATAAGTATGTTTTTTGTGATAGCTTTTGCGTTACAAACAAATCTTTGCTGCATAGATATATATAATTTTAGTTAAGTTTTAGCACATATAAGCAATTGGCACGTAAATGACTAAAAAAAACACTTTTTATATGCATATCTGTTATTAATAACATATAATCCAATTTTATTCGATATTTTCTGTTTTGAAGTATATCAAAGCTATAAAGGTTTAAAGAGCTTTGCCAATTTTAATTAACATAAGAAACTAATTGAGTCCCGCGGCTTTGCCCTCGATAATTAAGTTAAAAAGTTATTCCGGAACCTAAACTATCTACATTCATTACGGAGATACGTGGTAACAAACAACACACACAAACTTTCGCATTTGTAATATTAGTAGGATATGATAATAATAAATAAAATTAATGTTGGCGGTAGCTAAGTAGAACCGACTTCAACATCTTATCTTCTGAACGCTGTCCAAGATATGATGATTTCTGAAGAAAGTTATTTATTCAAGTCTTGATCGGCGTGCATGGATTGCGCCCGTGTCTTCGCACGCCATCCTTTCGAGTCAGGAGCGCTATGTTTGGGGAAACCTTTAGTTAGAATTGGTGGTAATTGGTACACATAATTTAGCCCTCATCATTGGTTGCAATATGACAATTCACTGGAAAGTTTGTGGATCAGTCTGTTGATGATTTAAACTCAACCTGTTCCGGGGTAAGCCAAGGTAGCACACTTGGGCCTACACTATTCTTAATAATGGTGAATGATTTACCGAATGTTGTGAAGTCAGCAAAATGCTTGTTATTTGCTGATGACCTAAAGTTATTCTTGGGAGTAGATAATGTGATAGACTGTGAATTATTGCAGCGAGATATTGATAATGTTGTCAGGTGGAGTGATCGTAACCAACTGGAATTTAACACATCCAAATGCAACAGCATTACCTTTACTCGTTCCCATTCACCCATTGTACACTCTTACAGCATTGCTGGTGTTCCGCTGCAGCGTGTGGCTCAGATTACCGACCTAGGTCTCATCATGGATTCTGAGCTTACCTTCAATTCACATATTATGGAGCTGTGCGGACGAGCCTACAAATCGCTTGGCTTTGTTATGAGGCAAGCCACGCGATTCCGTAACAGAAGCACAATTCTCACTTTATATAATTCATTTGTGAGAAGTAAATTAGAATACAATGCTATAATTTGGAGCCCACATGAAAATAAATATAAAATGATGATTGAAAAAGTACATAAGAAATTCGGGCGATATCTGTATATGAAGATATATGGATATTATCCTTACATGTACCCATCCCTTTTCGTAGCAGGCATGGTGGGTATCAACACATTAGAGCTTAGGCGAAAATGTGACTTGTTGCTACACTACTACTTGTTAATGAACAATAAAATAGATAATCCCACCACGCTATCCCACTGTTCACTCTCTGTCCCTGACCAGCTGCGGTGGCTGCGTACGCGGCGCTTATTTGCTACTCCTACAGTCCGTACACAAACTGCGCTGTTTGCTCCAACAACTCAAGCCCTAAGATTGCTTAATGACTTAATTGCTAAGGAACCAGATGTAGATATATTCAACATGCGCTACTCTGATTACATGAGGTATATAACTTATTTTTTTAGTTCCTAATAATAGTCTTATAATAGTGTAAATTATTATTTTAGTTTGTTCCTAATAATAGTGTAAATTTTATTTTAGTTTGTTGTGCGTCTTGGCATTGCTGTAAGCGCAACAAGCATCTGTTTATAAATAAATATTATAAATAAATAAATAACTATCTCCATATGTGGGCTCCTATAAGCTTATTTTAATATAACAGAATAGATGATTTACAATCGTGATGAGTTTAAACCGACTTCAAACAAAGAAGGAGGTTTTCAATTCTACTTTTTTTTTATATGTATTACTTCGTTACTTCTTTCATTGTGAGCCAATTGTGATGATTAATTTTTTATTTGAAAGCTGGTGCTTTGCATGTGGTCCCATTTAAATTTGATCAATATCAGACTAGTAGTTTTTGAATTATCCTCAATAATGCGTATTCTGTGGGCTATATCTCGTTTTTAACCGACCTCATAACTTCTTTCATTGTGAGCCGATTTAAATGCTTTTTTTTTATTAGATAGCTGGTGCTTTCCATGTAGTTCCATTTAAAATTTATAAAGATCTGATTACTAGTTTTTGAGTTATCGTCAACAATACGTGCTTAATACATTAAAACTGATCAAGGTCCCGAAGATAAAGCGTAAAGTCGGTTTTTTACCGACTTCCCAAAAAAGGAGGAGGTACTCAAGTCGACTGTATTTTTTTTTATGTGTGTTACCTCATAACTTCTCTCCAGGCGAGCCGATATCGAAATTTTTTTTTTATTTTGAACGATGTTGCTTTCTAATTGGTACCATTTAAATTTGATCAAGATCTGATCAGTAGTTTTTTAAATATCGTCAATAATGCTTTTTTTGTACGCCTACTTTGACGATGTTCTCGTTTACCCGACTTCAAAAGTTACCTCATAACTTCTTTCGTTGTTAGCCGATTTTGATTTTTCTTAATTATTTGAAAGCTGGTGCTTTTCTTGTGGTCCCATTGAAATTTAACCAAGATCTAATCTAAAATTTGAGTAATAGTCAATAATGCGTGTTTAATACATTAAATCTGATCATGGTTCTGAAGATAAAGCGGCGAAGTCGGTTTTTAAGCTTTGCTTGCATTTACGTTTAATTATTGTACATTGGAAATGATGAATTCGAAGCCCGCATTAGATTGCACCATTAGGGATCGGCCATACGTAGCTGAGATAAGATAGAAATTTACTTACAAACATGTGTTAGGGTTACAAAATTAACAATAGTACAACTGTGGTTTACAACATTATTTGATTATTTAATTTCAGGCTAGGCGCAGATCTGGCCCCGGTCCATTCCGTTTCAGAAGATGGCACTGCGACTCTTGATTCTACCATCGAGAGTGATTCTTTAGACCAGTGTAAGTTATGTCGCTCTCGTAACTTATAAAACTATATATAACTAGCTGCGCCCCGCGGTTTCACCCGCGTTGATAATGATGAAAAGTGATGATGATGCTGATGATGAAAAATAGATGTTGGCCGATTCTCATAGATACCGGATAAGCACAAAAAATTTCATCAAAATCGGTCAAGCCGTTTCGGAGGAGTATGGCAACGAAAACTGTGACACGAGAATTTTATATATTAGACTAGCTGCGCCCCGCGGTTTCACCCGCGTTGATAATGATGAAAAGTGATGATGATGATGATGATGAAAAATAGATGTTGGCCGATTCTCATAGATACCGGATAAGCACAAAAAATTTCATCAAAATCGGTCAAGCCGTTTCGGAGGAGTATGGCAATGAAAACTGTGACACGAGAATTTTATACATTAGATTTGGCAAGCAAAATTCTTCTTTTTGTTGACATAGAATTAAATGCTCGAAATGAATATTTTTTTAACTTTAGACTAGTGCTGACTCTGGAACCGTTTATTAAATCTTGATTATTTTTTTATAAAACAATTAAGTCTAGACGCAATGTTAGCATGATGGTAACGCTGGCCACTGGCTTGAGCACTTGAGTTACCTATAAGCTCGTTGGCTTGTAGGTAACTTAGGTCTTTGCTCTATAGATAAAGGCAATTGGCTTGTATTGGCAATCTTAAAATTGAAGTCTTGACATTATACTTAACAATATATATGAGGCACCTCATACCCTATAAATATACCCTAAAAATCGAAAAAAAAAATCCTTAAAGAATTTAATTGAATACCTTTTATGTATGTTTTGCATATAAATAAATAATTTGATATATTATTATGTCGAAACTTGTGCTTCACAGCATTGTGAAGTTTCTGCATGCCGCAATGTTGGAATATGAAGCACTTCTTTCGTCTTCCTCTACGAACTGATTGTTGTTCAAGTTCAAGCAAATAAATAATGTTGAATTTGAAAACCTTAGTTAAATATGTTAAAGTAATCGTATTTCAGTGAACAGCATCACTGGGACGATTGACGTAACGGGTTTCCGACTGGTGTGCCAACACGTGGCCGCGGTGTGGATGAAGCTGGTTCTGGTGTGGATCCGCTCGTGGGGGCTGCTCATCTTACAGCTGTTGGTGCCGGTGTTGCTCATCAACATGACGCTCGCCGTCACGCATTACGTCACTTCGTTTGTAGATAACATCTCGACTAGGAACTTGACGCTCACTGAAGGGTATGTATTTCTTTCTATGTATATTGTACATATGCGCATATCGTAAGGTCGCAAGCCTATCGGTATTCTACCGTTTACATTTTGAAGAGTTTGCGCAGTTTGCCCGTTTTACCATAAATATCCGGATGACCGAGCTCGGTTTTTTGTTTTTGGTAGAATGTGTTTGAATTTGTAGCCTCAGAAAGCTCCATCTAGTGTCGAGTAGAAGAAACAGTTTTTTACATCGGTCATGGCGTGATAGATGGCGCTGATAGTTTCTTAAAGCCGGTTTTTCAAATGCAGTTTGGGAACCGAGCATTTTCCAGACCTGGAACGTTGATAAATCAAAGCATGTATCATCGCTTTCCATTAGGTGAGATTGTGGCAAATCGCAGGCTTAAAATAAAGTATAGCCTGACGCATTCATCATATAAGCACTTTTTACCAACAAGATATCGAAATTAGTGGTTTTGTATCGCAGTTTCTCAAGAACGGAAACTTTGCTGAGTTACAATGGAACTTCTACTACGGCCCTCGGAGCGCGGGCGAAGGCAGCGTACGAGTATATATTTACAAACTTTGGAATTGATTCTATGGGGCTCACTATAGTCAACCGTTCAATGGAAGAGTACTATTTGAACAGAGTAAGTAAGAAAATTTACCGCAAGGTTCATCTATTGTGCGATCTAGCCAATCGTAAAGATGCAACACAAATATACGCAAGCAAAGCTTAAAAAATCCGACTTCAACGCTTAGATTTTGATTTTGGCTGGATCGATTTCGATCAAATTTATATGGGACCTCTTCTGAAGTATAATCTACCAAACAAAAAAAAACATCAAAATCGATTCATAATTGACGGAGATATCGCGTAAGATACATACAAAAAAAAACAACAACATATACAGTCGAATTGAGAACCTCCTTTTTTAAAGTCGGTTGAAAATAACATAACGTTATAAGACACCGTGCACTGATATAACAAAGCCAATTTCTCACATCTGTAAAATTTGCTTTTAGAATTTTATCTGATTGGTTTCATAATATTATCATTTTAATTACACGTATGAAACATTTCATGTGCCTTTTCTTGGTGGTTCGGTGGTTTTTTACCAAACTTTCCTATAATTAACCGAGCGAACACCGAGAGCGAAGCGTCTAGCGAAGCGTCTCTCTTTCAGAAATACTTTCGTATGCCCGGATGTCTGACGAATGTCCGGCTATTCACTTTTACAGGTCGCGTTTCTTAACCGATTCTCGTGAAATTTATGTGAGCAGGTTCTATTATTAAATTGTTTTTTTTGTCGATTCAGTGTACGTAAAACAAATATTGTAAAAAATAACAAAAATAATAATAAAAACAAACAAATATATTCAGCCATTTCAAATCATTTGCCCAGGTCTTCAGTCTCAAATTTGGTGTACTTATGTACCTTCGGTGATAATACAATGGTATGATACAATGGAGCTGGTCTGATGATTGAGACGGAAGATGGCCATTGGAACTTCTAAATTAAACAAGATAAACCCGTCGAGTTTGGGGTCATTTTATTCGTCTTGACAGTTGAGTTCCCTGGTTATATAACTTTTCAGTCCTTTTTTATTTACAATTGGTAAAATCCTGATTTTAAAAACTTTTGAAAGTATTATGTTAAAAGTCATGTTGACGGTTTGATCTAAAACGATCTTTATCTTTTAAATTGAGTCTTGACTTTGAAGTGTTTAGTCATCAGACCCCGTCGCGATGAGTTCGATGCGTCACAGCGTGCTTATCGGAGCGACATTCGACGAAAACTCCGCTACTGCTCACTTCAGCAACTTTGGCTACCATGACATAGCTATCTCACTGGCCGCCGTACACTCTGCGCTACTCAAGGCAGGAGCCCCCGAGGCACAGCTTCATGTGTACAATAAGCCGCTGGAAGCTACATACGGTGACCAGGTGAGTTCTATATAGTACTAGCCGTACCCCGCGGCTTCGCCCGCGTTTATCAAGTTAAAAAGAAGCCTATGTGTTAGTCCTAGGTATAACTTATGTACATTCCAAATTTCATCCAAATCCGTTCAGGCGTTACAGCGTAACACTCACTATACAACAAAACATACAAAATCTTAAAATTCATACACACATTCTCGCCCATACACAAACACACTTGCTTGCTTGTTTCTTTTTTTTTTTTATTTTACATCATTACTGTGTTTTCTATAGGAATAGTTTTTATCAAATTTTATTAATTAGTTAACACCCCAGTTTAGTTTAAATTAATCTCTGTACATCAATACTGATTTAGTACGACTTAAGATGCTCGGTTACATTTAAGACATTGTAAATCGTTCCTGCTGCGGGAGGGTCCTGGTGACCTGTAATACAGGTTTCTAACGAAACCTACATCAGGCACCAGCTCTCACAAAGTAGTACCAATTTCTTGCACAACTTAAACATGCCTAGTTTTACTATTTGTACCTTTGTGAAGAGAAATAAACTCATTTTTGATTTGATTTTGAAGCGTGAAGAGAAAACAGACATTTACACACACACTTTTATAATATTACTAGATGCGCCTCGCGGTTTTACTCGCATAATTCCCGCACCCGCGGGAATTTGCTATATGTATAGATTATGCATGTTTTATTCCAGAGAGTCAGTTAGCTCCATGCCAAATTTCATCAAAATTTGTTTAGCCGTTTAAGCGGAAAGAAGTAAAAAACTCTCTCATATTCAATCGTATATTGCATCATATATGTATCATTCACATCACACGCACAATCACACCCAGTACCAGAAGCACCAGTTTCCATTGGGGGGAAAAATTGTGTTTCCACCGGAAATCGAACCCGATACCGACTGCTTAGAAGGCGAACACGCGGACCAACTAAGCCAATAGGTAGTTCACTAAACAACCCTTGAGGAACCTTACACCATCAATGAAACAGCATATCTAAATGTTAACTTTCAGAACAATCTCCAGACAATGGTAGCTTTGCTGTCGATGCAGCTCGCCAACGGAATAGGAAGCAGCGTCGGCATTGTCAGCGCCGTGTTCATTATGTTCTACATCCGGGTGAGTGCTGCCCCACTCTAAATTCGAGGACTTGTGTCGTTGGTGCCGGAAACATTCACATCACACATAATCACAACCAGAACCAGAAACAAATTTTCCTTGTATAATAGTTGTGTGTAACTGTGCCCCCATACTTGATTGTTGTATGGACTAGTGGGCAGTCCTCGTATCAGGACTTTTTAGGCCTGAAACCATCCAATGCGTTGACTGTTGTCTTACTACTAACAACTGAACAACTGGTCCCGACGGCTTAGCATGCTATCCGAAACGGTAATACTTCCTTAAAAATCAGACTAAAGTACAAATTACTTACCTTTATTTAATAGGATTCATAATAAAAGAACTACTGACTTCTACATATATATTGTAGATACTCATGAATTCAGTTCTTTGTTAATCTTCAAATACTAATCAAATCTTTTTAATTTGTATTTAACAAGAGCACAATTTCCATCTCCATCTCGATCTGGCACTTATTTCGCTATACCTTATCCTCTCGCTTCTATATATAATTCATTGGACCTCTCGCTCCCACGATTCGAATCTTTCAGTGCAGCAATATGGCAGCAATATCCTACGCCTAGTATACAATGTAATAATTGAGATTTGAAACCACAAATCTTGCCCCACGGCTCACCTCCTATGTGTTAATTCTAGCTATAAGCTATGTAAGTACATTCCAAATTTCATCCAAATCCGTTCAGCTGTTACAGCGTGAAGAGAAAATTAACATACTTACAAACTTATATACATTTACACACTTACACACAAACTTTCGGATTTATAACTATTAGTGTGATTATTGTCGGTACAGGAGAGAGCGTGTGGCGCAAAACTGCTGCAGAAAGCAGCTGGTTTGCAGCCAGCGGTGCTATGGCTGAGCTCTGCTGTGTTCGACTGGCTGTGGTTCATCGCTATCTGCGTCACCATCCTCATATCGTGCTGGGCATTCGGTATCACGGGTCTCTCCACGGGACCTGAGTTAGGTAAATATTAAATTTAAAACATTTAACATAATATGAACATAACGTTATCATAATGTTTCAAGGTTATATACTGATTAAAACAAAACTAACTAACTAAAGATGTCGACTAGTTTCGGACAAATTAGTTGTCCTTCGTCAGGATGAGTCAGACGAGGGATACGCGGAAGCGAGCGGCTCGGAGTCACGCGCGAAGGCCCGAGACATTTGATTGTTATTAAGCTGTATATAACATTAAAACATTTTGTGTAATACTTACTACAGTTTTAACTTTAAAATAACGTAAACATAACATAAACTTAACATAAAAGGATCGGTACAAAAATCGAGGGAAATAACAAAAAATAGGGCAAAACAAATGAATGATAATTTTATCCTCCCTACAATTTGTACCCCTCAAAGCAATTTATTTTTCAAACGGACTACATACTTTTGGCTGTGTGTAGCTTCTGCAGCGTCACCGCGAGCCTCAGAGCTAAGCATTTTTGGTTCTGCCTATAGAAAATAATTATAATCTACTCGAGGTTCTGTTGTTAAAATGTTCCGTGTGTGTACAATAAAGAATATAAGTGTACGAGGTACAAATAAAAAAGAAAGAAGAATATAAGAAATAATACATAAACAATGACATGGACATCACGTGTAAATTATGATCGAACGTAAAAACAAGATTTCGTTTGGTTTGGAAACGTAAGTTGGTCAGTTTTTACAAATGATCAAATCCCTACTGGTTGTGATTTCATGTGGGAACGCGGTGACGTCTCACAGTCTTTCACATATTATTGTGAATATAACAATTGATTGGAAAATGTAATTGTTCTCAGGTCGTCTATACCTAGTGATCTTGGTGTACGGCGCGTCGATGTTGCCGATGAACTACTTGTTTTCGCTACTGTTCAAAGGACCCGCGACCGGATTCGTCGTCGTATTCTTCATTAATGCAATTTTTGGTAATGTATCATTATAATATATAAGATGTTGATCTGTGCTGTATTGCACAGTGTAGCTGCCGTGCATTTTAACTGTTCGAAACCCTTGAAAAATATGTAAAATCATTAGTTTTTATTGCAAACTTCTATAATTTGAGCATTTTTGGCAATTATTAATAAATCGGAGGCGTTATAGAAAGGAAGGATGTGTTCGGTAGTAGAACGGTGCCAAAAAGATGTGTTTGGTAGTGGAGGGATGCTGGAGGGGGTTGCGGACATCACGTGAATTGTTCGAGGCGTGCGCTACCCCTGTAATTCGCAATTGTTTCTCCGCTCAAAAGATCCAGGGTTTGAATGCAGAAATACGACATACGTTACGTAGGAGGTTGCCATAATACTGTTTTATCTAGTTTATTAACGTTTTTATTTCGTTCGTTTCTATAAAATATCTAAAGCTGTCTTCATGTTTTCCAAACTCTATGGGAATGTGAATAACCAATCCTTTTTTTTTCTTTTGAAAAGGTATGATGGGTCCGCAAATAGTAGTAGCCCTCGGCGCACCGCAGTTGGATGCGAAACAAGCCGCTGATATCTTAGATAGCATTCTCCAGGTGCTACCTATGTACAGCTTCGTCTCATCCGTCACGTATGTTATACATATATTTAGTAATTTTTAAGCTATTGCATAGCTTCTATCGCGGGCCTTGAGCGTGGAGACCTAATCCAGAAATTCCGTAACGAAAAAACCTAACACCCCCCACTCTAGCGACTTCACAAAAAGTTTTCGGTCACGTTGAGATGCGAACTCCGTACCGATGCATTCGATTCAGTATCCAATACCAATCGGCTACCGAGTCTTCTAACTGTAACTTCGAAATAAGCATATAAGTCTTGACGTTTACTTTAAAAACGTAAACGTCCGAAAACTTTTTGTGAAGAAAAATGAAACTGAAAAATAAAAAATGCTATGCAATAGCTTTACCGCGGCAGTCCCCGAGTGCCACACGTCTTTTTTTTCTCTGTACTGTTAATTACCCTATCACACTCACCAGCTCCACACGACTTAGATAGTATTAATCGTATCGTCGGTGCGGGAAACACATCACACGCACAATCACACACAGAAGACTAACACTAATTTTCTCTTGGAGATAAAACCAGTGTTTAAATCGATTCCGGCAGGAGCGCAATTTTTTCACCATGGAATAAATCTTGCTTCTGGTGCAGGTTGTGATACGTGTATTGTGAATGTTTACGGGCCTCGCGAAGTCTTCGAACGTAGTGCGGCTCTGCGAGTGTGAAAGCGTTTACTAATATGAAAGAGCTTCAAAATACCATTTCAAAAATATATAAAACATGTAGAGAAAGGTTAACGTAGAGCATTTTTTTTTTATTTCGATGGGTTTAGTTTTTTCAAAAAGAAGGAGGTTTTCAATTCGACTGTATGTTTTTAAGCTATTGCATAGCTTCTATCGCGGGCCTTGAGCGTGGAGACCTAATCCAGAAATTCCGTAACGAAAAAACCTAACACTCCCCACTCTAGCGACTTCACAAAAAGTTTACAGTCACGTTGAGATGCGAACTTCGTACCGATGCATTCGATTCAGTATCCAATACCAATCGGCTACTGAGTCTTCTAACTGTAATATCGAAATAAGCGTATAGATTTTGACGTTTACGTTTTTAAAGTAAACGTCAAGATCTATATGCTTATTTCGAAGTTATAATTAGATGACTCGGTAGCCGATTGGTATTGGATACTGAATCGTATGCATCAGTATGGAGTTCGCATCTCAACGTGACCGAAAACTTTTTTTGAAAAATTAAACTGAAAAATAAAGAATGCTATGCAATAGCTTTACCGCGGCAGTCCCCGAGTGCCACACGTCTTTTTTTTTGTATTATTGTTACGCGATCATTCCGCTAATTATGAATCGATTTTGGTGATTTTTTTGTTTGGTAGGTAGATCATACTTCAGAGGTGGTCTTATATAAATTTTATCGAAATTGATCTAACGCTTTTTGAGAAAATCAACAAATAACAAAATATTAGCGGTGCACTCGGTTTTTGAAGCTTTGCATGCGTTTACATTATTAAACTATCGTTTTGTGACTCTAGAAATGTAACGCATCAAAATAAAACAACACATTTAATTATAAAAGGTTTGAAGAAAGTTTTATCTTTTATATATTAAGGGGGTGATACACGTACATTATGCACAAACTTTCGCATTAACGATATTATTGTTATAACCTACAGCCGGTTGAACAAACTAGAGATGACAATTCAATCGTGCCTGACCGCGTGCGATTTCCTCGCGTCCATGATGCCGAGTGATGAAGAGTGCACTCTCGAGACCACGTGCCAGTTCTATCCGACCACGTGTTGTGGTAAGTATATTATTTGCACTGCCTAAAAAACAACATACAAAAACAAACAAAGCAAACGTTTTGTTTGTGATGTGATTGTTTCCGGCACCCACAACACATCATTGAACTTAGTGTGGGAACTGGGAGTGGGGCTGCGAGTGTGAAAGCGTTTGCTTTTTACACTTATTGCTTCGCATTAAGTTTGAAGACTTGTATCTCGGGAAACATCACAACTACAATCAGAACCAGGGACACATTACCTTTGGGGCGAAAATGTATAACACTGCAATAGAACCCGAAACCAGCAGGGTAGGAGGCAGAGATATAAGCAACTATGCTGAAAGGCAGTTAAGGCTATCTTAGATGAGGTAACGTGAATGAATAATTACCAAAACTAGATTATTGTCTACTTATAATAGGGTATAATTAAGACGACCACCAAAAATTCTAAACGGTTACCAAAATGGATAAATGGTCACCAAATTACGTTGGGTAAATAGTCACTAAATTACGTTTCCTAAAATAAAATTTCCTGTGACAAAACCGAATCGGATAACAGTAGGTTAAGGTTATTTTTTTTAAAGTTAATACAAAAATATTTATGATACAAAAAAATGGATTGATTTCATAATATTTTCAGGAAACGTAATTTGGTGGTAAAATAGGTACTTTTTTGAGAGGTGTAAAAAGGTTTCAAAGAGTTTTTAAAGGCCATTCAGGTCCAATCATGGTCAAGACGACCCCAAGTGTAGTAGTAAGGTTCTAAGTATAGTAGAGTTTTTGAGCAAAATAAGCGTAAACTCTGTATGATTTGCCTTCACTCATGCACATTTACGAACAGTTAACTATTAATCCACCATTATTGTAATACACAAGGAAACAACATTTTGTAAATAATACCGAATCGACAACGAAACTCTTTTACTGTCACGGTCGAATCGTGCAGCTGTTTATCAAATTGTGTCAGGGTTTTAGTATTATGATTATTTTGCTACTTGTATCTCTTTATTTGCATTATCAGTAAAAGAGGACGGCCATTGGGATTGGAAGGAGCCGGGAGTAATGCGGTACATCACTTGTATGCTGATTAGCGGTACAGTGTTCTGGGCTGTACTAATGCTTATAGAGTACCGGCTTCTCAAAAGGGTAAGGATTTGCTTTATATATAACTAGCTGTACACGACATGCGTTGCAAAGCCACGTTCAATACCGTTCTGATGATGATAGCTGGCAGATTAGATTGTCCCTTTCTTCGACATTGTTGCGACAGACATATAGCAGTATCTATGCCGGACAGAATATATTGACTGATTGATAACTTAGATTTTAGGACTATGACTTAATTTTTGTTATATACATAATTATTATAATATTTTTGGGACATCAAAATCTGACATCTATTGTTTAATTGTTTTAGTATTTAATTATTACCTTGTTATTTTGTTTTTTATCTGACATTATATTTATTATTTAATTAGAGCTTTGTTCGATCTACAGATCACACCTACTAGCGCCATCTATATTTTGTTGTGTATTGGTTAAACTAGATGGCGTTAGTAGTAAAATTAAAACACGCAAGCGTTTCGTTCGGCGATACCATGATAGGGATAAGTGGATGTTTGAAATATAACCAGCTCAGGATACGTTTACAAGGCGTTTTATTTACCCTTTCGTAATCCCTAATTAGTACATGGTCCTTCGAGCCGGATTAGCTCAGGCCAAATTTAGGTCAACGGTTTCGCAGTAGGCCGTTTCCCCCGTACTCGCAGTGGATCGCTGCGCCAGGAGTACGCGGCATTAGCTTTGGAAGCTGTTTTCTGTCAAGCGGAAATAGCTACCAAGCAGTGGAGGAAGGAAGCTCAGCCAGCTCATCAGAGCAAGCTGGTGAGCACCACAGAAAACGTGAGCAGCGAGCAAGAAGGAAGTGGAGCGCCGCCAGTCAGCTGCGCGCACGGAGTACGTAAACGGACAGAAGTGACAGCCAGCCACCCATCGCGTCGGGAACTGACAGCTGTCAGTGACAACATCAGGTGACAGTGACAGAGTGGAACCAAATCAGTGAGTACTTTCCAATTTTAAAGTGAATTCAGTGGTTTTAAAAGAAAATATTGACTTGTAAAATTTATAGATTGTGTTTTGGGACTTAGAATAATTTGCATGCAGTTCAGGACTTAGAATAATTTTAAAAAAGGTGAAATACGGGGAATCCATGCCCGATTTTAAAATTTTTGTTAACATTTTCAAACACTTGTAAAATTTTGAGCATTTTTAAGTTAGTTACTAAATTATAAAGATGGATAGAATCATTAACTTGCAAAAACAAATACAAATTGTTTTAGATAAAGCCTTCAGCAACTATAAGAAAAGTCCGAAAGAAAGAATAACCATTGAATATATCGAGACAAGATTGGAATTATTGGAAAATAATTGGCAATCTTTTCTTGAAAATCATAGAAGGCTATATGAAAGTAGTGAACCGGAAGAGGTAGAAGGATCGGATTATGTTGAGTCAGAAATTTATGACAAAACTGAGGAGACTTATATAGCTTATAAATCACTTTTAAAAGCGGTTAAAAATAAATTAACTCCTACAGCTGATAAGCCACAACGCAACCCTTCCGCGTCAACAGTAGATAAGCCATCCGTGGTTAAGTTGCCAAGGATATCAATACCACAATTTACAGGAAAGTATTCAGAATGGACTACTTTTCGCGATTTGTTCACTTCTCTCGTTCATAAAAATGAATCTCTGGACAATGTGCAGAGATTGCATTATCTGAAGGGTCATCTTAGTGGTGAGGCTGCTCAGCTAGTGAGACATACACCGATCACTGATGCCAATTACGAGGAGTGTTGGTCTTTATTAGAAAAAAGGTATGACAATAAAAAGTATCTATCAAACTGTATCTTAAAACGATTGTTCGATCAACGACGTTTGAATTCGGAATCGGCATCCGGTTTAAAAGATTTGTTAGACACTACTGTAGATTGTTTAAATGCACTGAAAAATTTGGGAATCAATGTGAGTACCTGGGACATCATAGTCATTCATGTTGTTACCTACAAATTAGATCCAGAAACGCGTAAACAGTGGGAGTTGTTTATTTCCAGTGACGAGACTCTCCCAACCATTGATCAGTTTAAGACATTTATTGAACAGCGTTTTAGAGCTTTGGAGTTTATCGAACCACGTAAGTATACCCAGAATAACCCTCAAATCCAAAATACCAAGGTTCTTTTGGCTACCAAATCTCCCAAGATTACGTGCGAATATTGTTCGGATACTCATAAAATGTGTTTTTGTAAAAAGTTTGCTGCGCAATCTATCACAGACAGACGCGAGTTTGTAACTAAAAATAGAATATGCTTTAACTGTCTTGGTAGTAACCACATATCTTATGATTGCAAAAAATCATCAACATGTAGAGTATGTCACAAAAAGCATCATACTCTTTTACACCCCTCGGGTAATACGCAGGAAGGCCAGGAAGTAATGAATAGTGCGAAAAATCAGGCTATTGGCAACACTAGTTCAGAAGCCGAACTTCCGATTGTAGCATGCCTTTCTACGGGTCAGGTGAAGAAGCCAAAACAAGTTTTATTGGCTACTGCGATAATCAAAGCTGAAGCTAAGAACGGGTCTCCCTTACTAGTGCGCGCCTTAATAGATCAAGGGTCGCAGGCATGCTTCATTACAGAGGATATCGTGCAGCAACTACGACTTAAGAAGATTCCAGCAAATGGAGTAATATCTGGTCTGTCTAATGAAAAGACGATGCAAGCTCACCACAAAGTTCGAGTCCAAGTTAAGTCTCGGGTGGATCCAACATTTAAGATGGAAATCGAAGCTTACGTTTTAAGCAAGATTACGGCATATCTTCCAGAACAAAAGATAGACGTCATAGATTGGGTTGAATTAGATTCTCTGCAGTTAGCAGACCCTCAGTACAACGTACCCAATAAAATTAATATGTTGTTGGGTGCTGATGTTTATGGCACCATTATGAAGGAAGGAATAAAGAAGTGTCCAAATGGATCGCTGATTGTACAGAGCACCACCTTAGGTTGGGTACTTTCAGGTGCAATAAACAAAGACAATGAAGGATGCAATGACTCTTCATTGAAGGTGCGAGTTATGCATGCCCAGGTCAATGAAAATGAAATTTTGAAAAAGTTTTGGGAAGTAGAAGAGAATACCTTCTACAGTACAAAGAAAATATTGAGCGAAGAAGAACAAAGGTGTGAAAAGATTTATGAAAATACTACTACAAGATCAAAAGAAGGAAGGTATACAGTGAACTTACCGTTTCGCGACGAAAATCCGCATTGTAAAAATGGTGATTCCAGGGATATATCTGTAAAAAGACTAAAATCATTAGAAAAAAGGTTATCTAAGGATTCTGATCTTCAGGGAAGATATAATGAAGTTCTTAAAGAATACCTTACGTTGGGTCACATGAGACAAGTTGGTGAAAATGATGATAAGAAACAAGTATCTGTCTACTTACCTCATCATGCCGTTGTGAGAGAAGATAAGTCCACCACGCGGGTTAGAGTCGTGTTCAACGCATCTGAACCAAACAAGCTTGGAGTCTCCTTAAACGACGACCTGATGGTTGGACCAACTCTACAAGCCGATCTTCGTCACATTGTGTTGAATTGGAGAACCTATCCCATAGCCTTGGTCGCCGACATTGTAAAAATGTATCGACAAGTGCAAGTAGCCGAATCTGATGCTAACACTTACCAACGCATTGTGTGGAGAGAAGACCCTGCTGATGAAATCAAGGATTATGAACTTCTTACCGTCACTTTCGGTACTGCGGCTGCTCCGTACCTGGCAGTTAGAACACTGCATCAAGTTGCGTACGATTTCGGACTTCAATATCCACATGCTGGAGAAAAGGTCTTGAATTGCTTCTATATGGATGACTTGATGACGGGTTGCGCGACAGTGCAGGAAGGCCTGGAAGTATTTAAAGAAATGGAAGAATTATTAGCCCAAGGAAGTTTCCAGCTACAGAAATGGAATAGCAATGACAAGGAGCTTCTTAAGCAAATTAGATTGTACTCGGAAGTCAGAAATGACACAGATCAAGAAGAAGTAGAAATAAAATTAGACAGTACTATCAAAGTTTTAGGACTTACATGGAGTCGAAATGAAGATATATTCCAGTATGCAGTGCAGCTTTCTCCGACGACAGGACCTGAAACAAAAAGAAAAATAATATCAGAAATCGCAAGACTTTTTGATCCGTTAGGATGGGTTGCACCTAGTGTGATTCTAGCAAAGGTTTTTATACAAAAGCTATGGTTGAAAGGAGTACGCTGGGATGAACCATTATCTCATGAATTAGTAGAAGAATGGAATACTTATCGTAAGGAGCTTGCCGAGTTTTCCAGGGTACAAATTCCACGATGGCTTGGCACGAGGAACGACGATCACAATATGGAATTGCACGGGTTTTGCGACGCGTCTTGCAAAGCATACACAGCGGCAGTCTACATACGTATTGTTGATTGCACAAATACCGTAAAAACATCACTCGTGGTAGCAAAAACAAGAGTGGCACCCGTTAAACAAATAAGCATCCCTCGCTTAGAGCTATGTGGTGCAGTGTTGTTAACACGCCTTTTAATAGAGGCATCAGATGTTTTGAAGGTACAGAAGGACAAGGTGCATGCTTGGACAGATTCCACAATCGTATTGGCTTGGCTTAATAGTCACCCAAACCGTTGGAAAACGTTTGTTGGCAACAGAGTTTCCGAAATCCTTACCACTCTAGAATCGTCGCAGTGGTCCCATGTTTCGAGCAAGCAAAATCCCGCAGATTGTGCATCGAGAGGTGTCTTACCTGTTTTACTGGCTGAAAACGATTTGTGGTTTTCAGGCCCAAGCTTTTTGAGAGAACAGGAAATTCCCTACAACAGACCAAAGGATTTGGTAACAAACGAAGAAGAATCTATTCGGAGTCATATGGGAGAAGTTTCGGAAGATTCTTTATTTCTGCGATATTCATCTCTTCAAATGCTGCTGAGAGTAGTGGCTTATTGTAGAAGATGGTTAAAGAATTCTAAAAGAACACCATACTTACGCAAGACAGAAATAGATGACGCATTGCAATGCTGCATAAAAATGGCTCAATCAGAAGAATTTGTGGAGTACACCGAGTTAAAACAAGGAAAACAAGTTTTGAACAAGAAGAGCAAGCTTAGAATATTATGCCCTTATGTAGATGATAAGGGTATTATTAGAACAGCCGGACTCTTGCAGAATTCTAGCTTAGAAGACAAAACTAAGACACCCATCGTCATGCCTCATGACTCACCGTTAACAAAATTGTTAGTGGCTGAAGCTCATAGAGAGACATTTCACGGTGGGCAACAGCTTATGCTGAACTATTTGAGAACAGCTTACTGGGTGATTGGAGCCAAGAGTTTGGTGAAACAGCACATACGCCAATGTGTTACATGCGTCAAGAATAGTGCGCCAACTCACAATCAATTTATGGGCTCGTTGCCTTCTGTAAGATGCACTCCAGCGCGTCCGTTTTTCAACAGTGGCGTAGATTATGCTGGTCCTATTAAAATCAGAACCACAAAAGGACGTGGTCATGCATCATATAAGGGCTACATATGCCTTTTTATATGTATGCGTACTGACATACATATAAAAAGGCCATACATTTAGAAACGGTGAGTGATATGACCAGTCAAGCTTTCTTAGCCGCTTTCAGACGTTTTGTTGCTCGGCGCGGTAAATGCGCCAATTTATGGTCCGATAACGGAACCAACTTTGTCGGAGCCGCCAAGGAATTACGAGAACTTAGTTCCATACAACCTGAAATTGCTGAGCACCTAGAAAAAAATGGGACTGAATGGCATTTTATCCCTCCCCGAGCTCCAAACTTTGGTGGACTTTGGGAAGCTGCGGTAAAATCCACCAAATTTCACCTGAAAAGAGCAATAGGAGAGTTGACCCTGACTTTTGAGGAGATGAGCACTTTGCTCGCTCAAATCGAAGCTTGCCTGAACTCCAGGCCGATGACGGTTGTTTGTGGCGAAGATCCTAATGAACCCGTACCGTTAACCCCTGCTCACTTTTTAATAGGCGAGCCACTAGTGAATGCACCGGATATACACTACGATTTAAATACATTCAGTTTATTGTCAAGGTGGCAGCTCGTGCAAAAAACTTTGCAAACTTTTTGGAAGCGTTGGTCTGAAGAATATTTGGTTAAACTCATGCAACGGTATAAATGGTCTCGAATAACTCCAGAGCCTAAAATTGGTGATGTGGTTTTAATAAAAGAAGATGATCTTCCACCGGGTCAATGGTTGCTTGGTCGCGTTATGAAAAAACATCAGGGTTCCGATGGTATTACCCGGGTAGTCACATTGCGCACCAAATGCTCTGAATTGAAACGACCAACATCAAAATTATGTATACTCCCGGTCGATCGTAATTAAGTTTTAGTTCGTTTTATAAGTAAATACTATGTTAACATAAAATAAAAGGTAAATTTATGTAAGGTTTAGTTAATTTTCTGTGTTAAATGTTTATTAAAAACCTATTTGGCAAACTTCAATTAAGTTAAGTGTTATTATTATTGTATTATTATAGTATTCTTGTTATTAGTTCTTAAATTATAATAAGCACCACTTGCCAATGACAATTTAAGATCATTCATTACAACTTTGTTATCAGCATATTGTCTTGGTTTGTTTGAAGGACATGAATTATCACATAATGTCCTTGGTGGGCGGTATGTTCGATCTACAGATCACACCTACTAGCGCCATCTATATTTTGTTGTGTATTGGTTAAACTAGATGGCGTTAGTAGTAAAATTAAAACACGCAAGCGTTTCGTTCGGCGATACCATGATAGGGATAAGTGGATGTTTGAAATATAACCAGCTCAGGATACGTTTACAAGGCGTTTTATTTACCCTTTCGTAATCCCTAATTAGTACAAGCTTATAATTTGCCATTTGAATTTTTATTATTTTTATTAATGTGTACACTAGACAATGTAAAAAGTATGGGTCTTGACCTGAAATAAATGATTTTAATTAATAATAATTAAAAAAAAAGTGTTTTGCCTCTTTCACGATTATGGTCGCCTAGTACTTTAATACCATACTTAAATTTCTTCAACCAACTTCAAAAAAGGAGGTCCTCTTTTCGACTTTTTTTTGTATGTTACGCGTTATCTCCGCCAATTATGAATCGATTTTGATTTTTTTGTTTGGTAGATTATAATTCAGAGGTGATCCCATTCAAATTTTATCGAAATCGATTTAGCCAAAACCAAAATATAAGCGTTGAAGTCGCTTTTTAAGCTTCGCTTGCGTTTAATTATCGGATACAAAAATACTAATATCACGATTAATAAATAGGGAATAGGCGTAGGAGGGTGAAATATACTTAACGACCTAGTCTCCTACAAAATATACAAATAAAAAAATATTTAAATCGGTCGAGCGGTTTCGGAGGAGTTCGACCACATTCACCGTGACAAGAGATTTTTTACATTAGAAGATAATATCGACCTATTTTTGGACACGCCTGATGATATTATAAATACATATATGATAACATAAAAGGGCCTCTTAGACAGCTTTTTCGCAAAACTCCAAGCATATTGATAAATATAAAGATTAATTATTAAGATGGGACGGCCTTTAGTGTGGGATGCAACTTGTGTCGATACTTTAGCTCCGTCACATCTTCCTGAATCACAGAATGGGGTTGGCGTCGCGGCAACTTCGGCAGAGCAGCGCAAACGGCGAAAATATGGAAACCTCGGCAGTGGTTATATATTTGAGCCGTTTGGTGTTGAGACACTGGGTCCGTGGGGACCGGGAGCTCATTCTATTTTCAAAATTCTATCAGAGCGCCTGGTTGAGGCGACGCGTGACCAAAATGCTGGCACTTATTTGGCTCAACGTATTAGCATTGCAATTCAGAGAGGCAATGCAGCCAGCATGATGGGAACGCTACCCACTGGTAGTGGGCTTGAGCACTTGAGTTACCTATAGGCTCGATGGCTTGTAGGTAACTTGGCTCTTTGCTGTATATAGTTTTAGTTTAGTTTAAGGAAATATAGGCAATTGGCCCGTAGATTAGAAAATATGATTGAAAAAAAAAAATTATTGCAGACATACGATCCCTATTATATTGTTTATGTACACAAAAATATTAAGAATAGGTAAAACATAGGTAAAACTAAAATAAAAGATGCGTGCAATAAAATATATATATTGATTGGTAACTGTTTGGCCACAGCGACCGATGATGGAGCATCTTTAAGATTTCCAATTTGTTTAAGTATACCATTCTTAAGTGGAACAGTCGTAAGTTTGACCTCTTCAAGGCCTAGCGTGCTTACAACACTTGCCAACAAGTCAGGTAATGGTTAAAAAGGGATATTAATTGAGTAAAAAGTTTTTGTAAGATGTTCTTTGTCTGTCAGTTTGTCCTGACTTTACTGACAAACAACGCACATCTTTAATGAACAAGCTTGACGCTTACCATCAGGCGACACAACGACCTCTCAATGACTTTAAAAATAAAGAAAGATAGACCCGTATATACCTATATATTACTGTTATTCACAGATTTTCACGTTTAAAAAGACTCCGTCGGCTGTAGTCGTAAGCACGCTCGACAGCGATGTAGCTGATGAAATGAAACACGTCGAATGCATCGACAAATCGAGCCTCGGGCAGCACGGTCTCGTCGCCAAGCAGCTCTCTAAGTATTACGGCAAGCATCTCGCTGTGGACCAGATTAGCTTTAGTGAGTATAATGTACTATCTCACTATTGATTTCATATCATTCTCACATCTCAATAAAACAAAACTGCTACGCATTGATAATTTAGGCATAATACAACTGGATGTACTAAAGTGTGACTTCGGCACATTATATACATAAAAACATTTAAATAGTATACAATACACAAAAAAAACAGTGAACTAATTACAGGTCATTACAGGTGTAAGTGACACTGAATGCTTCGGTTTGCTGGGAGTGAACGGCGCGGGTAAGACTACAACGTTTAAGATGTTAATGGGGGACGAGGCGATATCCAACGGACAGGCCTACGTCGGCGGGCACTCTGTCGAGACCCAGCTCACTAGTGTACACAAGAATATCGGTGAGTTTGTGCACTAGCACAAGTAACATTGTTGTTTCGTTGTGCAGGCAACCCTCAGTAGTATCAATGTTGTTCCGTTGTGCAGGCTACCCTCCGCAGTAACAGTGTTGTTCCGTTGTACAGCCTCCCCTTCGCAGTAACAGTCTTGTTCCGTTGTGCAGGCTACCCTCCGCAGTAACAGTGTTGTTCTGTTGTGCAGGATACTGCCCGCAGTTCGACGCGTTGTTCGATGAGCTGACGGGGCGCGAGACGCTGCGCTTGTTCTGCCTGCTGCGCGGGCTGCCACCTTCCGCCGTCGGACAGCAGGCCGTTGCGCTCGCCTCCTCGCTTGGCTTTCTCAAACACCTTGATAAAAGGGTGCGTTCTAAACCTATTTTCAAGACACCCTAGACCAGAGATAGCCTTTCTTGTTGAATGTGCCATCCTACTAATATACCGCCATGGGTAAGTAGTGACAATACTGCAGGGGGTGGTTTGGGATCGATAACTGAGCAAAAAAAAAAAAAAAAATTTTTTTCATCGTCTGACCTGCAAGCAATTTAGTAGCACTCGTAGGACTCACCTACTCTGGAAGCTATTGTTGTAGCGGCTGTCTACGGAGGGCCATACTTTACTTGGCAAATACTACTGAACTGCCTGTAGGTCAGTCGATAAAAATTAAAAAAACATATTTTTTTTTTTTTTTTTAATTTGCTCAGTTCTCGATTCCAAACCACCCCCTGCAGTATTGTGCACTACTTACCCATGGCGGTATATATAAATGCAAAAAATGTGGATGCTTGTTACTCAATCATGCCAAGATTTTGACATTTTAAAGATTATTGCGGGCGGAGCCGTGGGGCACATAGTCAAATATCATAACCAACAATAATATCGCAAGAAAGTGGCCTTAAAATAATCTTGCCTTAGTGATGTAGTGGACAAAATCGCATCAAGATACAGTCATAATTAAGAACGTTTTCGATAATTCTTTGAATCTGTACAAATGTTGCTGAAAATTTTCTTTGTTTATTTTTTCGTTAAAATTCTGTATTATGTCTGGTTATCAATATAAATTTGATAGAGGCTATCTATGGGGATGTGTGCACTCATGAATGACTAATTGCCAGATCGCAAATTTACGGCCGTCTCGAAGAGAACTGTTTCAGAGAATTCTGATTCAACGCTAATTTCAGTAATTATTTGCAGATCCGTCAATACTCGGGCGGCACAAAGCGTAAGCTGAACACGGCCGTGGCGTTTTTGGGCAAGACGCGGCTCGTGTTCGTCGACGAACCCACCACGGGCGTCGACCCCGCCGCCAAGCGACATGTGAGTGTTTGTATACTGGTCCTACTATATGAGTACAGTGCATTGTAATGTACATAGATACCTAGGCGGCGCTGACGTCACACAGCATGGAGGAGTGCGAGGCGCTGTGTACTGTACATGTATAGATATAGACATATGACTGTTCTCGTACACGACAGGTGAGGCGCGCGGTGCGCGGCGTACAGCGCGCGGGACGCGGCGTGGTGCTGACGTCACACAGCATGGAGGAGTGTGAGGCGCTGTGTACTGTATATGTATAGCTATAGGCATATGACTGTTCTCGTACGCGATAGGTGTGGCGCGCGGTGCGCGGCGTACAGCGCTCGGGCCGCGGCGTGGTGCTGACGTCACACAGCATGGAGGAGTGCGAGGCGCTGTGCTCGCGGCTCACCATCATGGTCAACGGACGCTTCCAGTGTCTCGGAACGCCGCAGCATCTCAAGAATAAGTTCTCAGAAGGTATTTATCAAAGCAGGATTTAGCATTAAACATGACTTGCGTCTTCACGGACGGATGCGGCCTTTGAGACAGCCTTTGAGTATTCTAAAGCCCGAGCCTGGGCTCTACTCTCTAAATATCTAGTAAAAAGTTGGAGTTTTGTCTATGGTAGCGCATGGAAACGGAAACATTCATCAAACGACATTTATTATTTTTATTTGGAGGCAATCTTAATGTTTTTATATGAAATGTAATGTTTGTATGCGTTGTTTTCCTCGTAAACAGCCGTATTCGTTATTCTGTGTCATAATCTGCCAAAATTCATGCGCGTACGCTTCAATACAGAAGACCGGTTTTGGCGAAAGCCGTATTAACACTGCCTGTTACTACTCAAAGGTTCTATTCAATACAAATTTCAGTCTCACAGATAAGTAATGGACGTGTTTGGGATGGATGGCAGGGTTAGCATTACTACCTCATTTAGGCACAGTTTGTGTAATAATTTTGCAATACTTAATAGGAAGTATACTTAGGTGGTTTGGACATGTGGAGAGGATGAATGAAAGTAGATTAACGAAAGAGATTTATAAGGCAGATGTGAATGGAACTGTTGGAAGGGGAAGGCCGAGACGAACGATTCTTGATCAAATTCAAGACGTTTTAAGTAAAGGTCTGGTCAAGAGTACCCTAAACCGACGCGCTTGTATGAAAGGATTGATGAAAATAGACGAAGCGAGAGAAGTATGTCAGGATCGTAGCAAGTGGAGAGATGTGGTCTCTGCCTACCCCTACGGGAAAGAGGCGTGATTTATATGTATGTAATAGGGAGTATTGTATTATATGGAAACGTATTTTCTAAAGCGAAGTCTATACTTTGTAGACAAAACATAACCGTGAGTTTGGTGGTCCTGGACTCTTTCTCACAGTACTTATAGTTTTTAAAAGCGTTTTTGCCATTAATTTCTTTCCGTTTGTTGCAGGTTACACCTTAACGATAAAACTGAAAATCGATGAAAACACCCCAAACTCGACAGCTGGTACTCAAGAAGTCAAAAATTTCGTCAACACCAATTTTATTAATCCAAAAATAATGTGAGTATATTGTATCTTAATACCCAGAACATCTTAGTGCACCATGGTTTTTCCCGCGTGTATGAAGATAGTTTAGCTTATGGACAATCTATGTCATAATGAAATTCATCTTATAATGATTATAATGATAGCGTATCCAAAAATATAGAATGGACCCTTGTACTTGGTGCACAACTTGTTTGATGTGTGTGTGACAAGATTTGATTTTGTACTTTCTGATTTACATAGTCAGATAATTATTTTTACCGACTTCACAAAAAAGGAGGACGTACTCAAGTTTATTTATATATATTATATATAGTCTACTGTATTTTTTTTTATGTGTGTTACCTCATAACTTCGATCCACGTGAACCGATTTTGAGAATTGTTTTTTTCGTTCGATAAATGTTGCTTTCCAATTGGTCCCATTTAAATTTGATCGAGATCTGATTAGTAGTTTTTAAGTTATTCTCAATAATGCGTATTCTGTGGACTACATTGACGATGTTCTCGTTTTTAACCGACTTCAAAGTTACCTCATAACTTCTTTGCGTGTTTAATACGTTGAATCTGATTAAGGTTCCGAAGATAAAGCGGTGAAGTCGGTTTTTTTAAGCTTTGCTTGTGTTTATTTATTTGATCTTGCATTCCTAAATCTCTTAAGACATATTATATACTAGCCGTGCCCCGTGGCTTCCTCCGCTATTATCATGTTAAAAAGTAGCCTATGTGTTAATCCTAGGTATAAGCTATGTACATTCCAAATTTCATCCAAATCCGTTCAGCCCTTACAGCGTGAAAAGGGAACAGACATACAAACTTTCGATATTAGTATGATGGCTTTTGGAATGACAAAAGACGTATATATTTGCAGGGAAGAATATCAGAGCGTGCTGACGTACTATCTACCAGACACGACCCTGCCTTGGTCCAAAATGTTCGGCATCATGGAGCGCAGCAAACGGGACCTCGCCGTGGAGTACTACAGCATTTCACAAACCACTTTGGAACAAATATTTTTGCAGTTTACCAAATATCAAAGGGAAGAGCAGCAGAGCTAATACCTGTTATAATTCGTCCTTATTGAGGATTTAATCTAAATAAATGAGAGCCGGAAACATGATTAGTGAAACATTTCGGATGCAATTATTTTTCAAAATTGGGAATTTTGGAATGCAGTTATCTTTCATTTTCCGACTCTAGAAGAGGTTGAAAGTTATTGTTTACTAGATGACCCGGCAAACGTTGTTTTGCCATATAGGTACATTATTTCATGCTGAATCATAAAAAAATAAAAACAAAAAATGTTGTCCAAAAAATTTAATTTTGGTTCGGACCACTCTTAATATTTAGGGGTATGAAAAATAGATGTTAACTGATTCCCAGACCTACCCGATTTGCATACAAAATTTCATAAAAATCGGCCGAGCCGTTTCGGAGGAGTTTGGTAACAAACAATGCGACACGAGAATTTTATATAAGTACTAGCTGCGCCCCGCGGTTTCACCCGCGTTGATAATGATGAAAAGTGATGATGATGATGATGAAAAATAGATGTTGGCCGATTCTCATAGATACCGGATAAGCACAAAAAATTTCATCAAAATCGGTCAAGCCGTTTCGGAGGAGTATGGCAACGAAAACTGTGACACGAGAATTTTATATATAAGTATTAGATTGAACTCTTTATATCATTCTAGATAATTATATATTCTAAATAATTGAAAGATTTGTTGTTTATCACTGTAAGGCTATAGCATTTTATCACTATCGCGTAAGTGATTTCATCACATTTTCTCTTAAAATTATATATTTATAACAAAAAAACAATAATCGCTTATATGAGAAAAAGTGACATAATTATGTTTATTTCCACCACTTCTTATATAGCACTACCACTTCTTTCACCTTAAAATAAATTTAAGATGATAATAATTATTATATTATACTTTTTGAGTTGATTACTTAATTTATAAGTCAGTCATGATACATGTTTGACTTTTGTTTAATGTGGGTCAGACTTTTTTTTGAATGGTAATCGTCAAACGTCCAAATCAATAAGTAGAAAGAATCTAGAGTCAAAGTAGACATTTGGCATTGCTATTGGTCTTACTTTAGTAAAATGTATGTCTTAATTTATTTAAGTTATAATGTGTCTTAGATATAACTCGTGATTCGTGGATTCTATATTTAAATCTATGATATGACACTTAAATATATCTTATATATATAAAAGAAAGTCGTGTTAGTTACTCCACTTATAACTCAAGAACGGCCGAACCGATTTAGCTGAAAATTGGCAGGGAGGTAGTTTAGAGCCAGGAGAAGGACATAGGATACTTTTTAAGAACGTACATTTCTTTAAATATTTTTTTTACATTTCGACATGATTTCAATTTTCTCATACGTCACTCGGATTTGGTAAAGTACTAGGCAAACATAAACATGAAGGTTGTAATAATATAGTCACGTGACATTGTAACGCATGCCGGGTATGGCTTCCTAAATATGCACATTCATTGACTGTTAGGCGGAACGAAGGTCGCCGGGACAGCTAGTTATCTACATAATGAAATGAGTAGAGCATAATTGAATAAGTTAGAGTATGATCATGTATAAATACTTATATGAGTATTGTATAATTGAGTAGGTTCTTTCGGTGGAGCGGTGCGAGAAGGTACGCGCGCTGAACAATTGACGTGCCGTCAGCAAATCCCTCCCACACCGCTTCACTACCGCAAAAACATACTCAGTTATTCGCTACCCCTCCCCTGTGAGTACCTACGTTTATATTAAGCAGTAAGTCATTTTGTATTTTTTATAATTACCTATAATGTTATTATTGTCCTTAAGTGTTGTCTTTACTAATATATCAAAATAACTATTAAAATTAAATTTACCACAAGACGTATTTTTATTTACTTATCATCCCATCTATGGTTGTCAGAATAAGCCTTGAGTACCACGTTTTTATTAAACCGTAAGTCATTTTGTATTTTTATAATAATTACCTATAATGTTAATATTGTTCTTAAGTGTTGTCTTTACTAATATATCAAAATAACTATTAAAATTAAATTAACCACAAGACGTATTTTTATTTACTTTTTAATATTATTCATCTATTGTAATCTACGTCTTGTTCCGCAATAAGCAAGAGCCATCGAGATAAAACGGAGTGCATTTTTGCATCGAGATGAGAGACAAAGCTACAGTGTAAGTTGCACAGAATACTATTTTTACCTTGCCGGGAGGTATGTTGCGAGCAAAATACACATAGATAAATGAGATAATTATATACCTAATGGCATTAACAGCGGGCAGTAATGAGTTTGATTTTGAACATTATTTTTTTAATGTGCCGCGCGCAAGGATTTCGACCGCCAAATATGATTTACTAGCCGTGCCCCGCGGCTTCGCCCGCTATTATCTAGTTGAGAAGTAGCCTATGTGTTAATCGTAGGTATAATCTACGTACATTCCAAATTTCATCCAAATCCGTTCAGCCGTTAAAGCGTGAAGAGGGAACAAACATACTTACACACTTACACACAAACTTTCGGATTTATAATATTAGTAGGATTAGTATTAGCCGAGGCGGGCATAGCACGAAAGCGCTAACGGGAATATCACGAACTTTTTCCTCTCCTTGGGTAGAGTATATTCTTTTCTATGCGGATAGCTTGATAGCATCGAGATATGAGACGAACATACGGTTTACTTTAGCTGCAAAATCCTTGCTTGATAGTTTACGCTCAGGTAATATTCTTTTCTATAGTTTTACGAATAGAAAAAGTAGTTCTAATAAAAACAGGGTGTGTCGTAAAGACACACGATAGAAGTTTCTACCGACTTAACAAAAAAGGAGAAGGTACGTGGGAGGTACTCAAGTCGACTGTATTTTTTTATTTTTTTATTTGTCGTTTCTTTGTTCTACGTTAACTGATTTCGATTTTATTTGTTTGAAAGATGTTGCTTTCTAATTGGTCCCATTAAAATTTGATCAAGATCTGATCAGTAGTTCTTGAAATATCGTCAAAAAAGCGGTGTAGACGATTTTTTTTTAAACTTTGCTTGCGTTTAATTATGTATTAAATACCTACCTACACCATTTTTCGTAACAAAAAAGGTTGCGGATCGGAATTTCAAAAGTTAAAGTAATAACCCATATAATAAAACGTAGGTTTGTAATGTTGTAGGTCTCGATAGTATTGATTGTTTTCAACCGATTTTAAAAAAGGAGGTTCTCAATTCGACAAATTTTTTTTTGTATGTGCGACCTCTCCGCCAATTATCAATCGATTTTGATGATTTATTTTGTTTGGTAGAATATATTTCAGAGGTGGTCCCATATAAATTTTATCGTAATCGGTCAAGCCGAAACTGAAATATAAGGAATGAATTGGTTTTTTAGGCTTTGCTTGCGTTTCAATTATTATGTTAATATTTTTCATCGAGATAGGAAACAAAGCTACAGTTATTACTTTAGCTACAAAATCCTTGATATTTTCTTCTAAACGGAGTAGTTATTTGAGTTATTTCCTCTATGGTGATGACATTGTCTTTGTTAAACAGGAACTTGCATCGAGATAGGAAACGAACCTACGATTACTTTAGCTACAACCAGAGATAAATAAGATATGAAATCCTTGGGAACTTGTTCTTTGTTTATTATCCATAGAGGAACTTTTTATTTATTATCTAAGATATTTTAGGATATAACTCTGATAATAATGCAGCCTAGCCGTAAAAAAGATGATGAATCCATTAATAATATTACGCAAGCGGACTCTGATCAATTTTACAATGTAAGTAGGTAGGTAATGTACATTGTTTTCAATTCCAAATTTCACAACATTATTGCCCATGGTTCTCGACATTTCATAATTATCCTGCGTTGCACACCCAAGTTTTAACTCCGATAAGAATGTCGCACACATACACACTCACGCACACATACTGCATGGCACGACCAGGTTCTAAATGTAATTAAGGTAACACCAAAAAATACTGAGCGAACGAGTGTCGGGTATACGTTTAAAGTTTGTACGTTATATTTAACATAGTTCCGTACGCGCTTGGAACGGTGCGAACCGGGGCGGGGGGTGAGACTACTAGTCATGTTATCTAACGATTCCACAAGAATTTATAACTTCCCTAATTATTTTCACTCTGTAGCCTAATTTGACCGGACTATTAGTCTTAAATAAAAAGAATTTAACAAAATGTGTGTTAAATAAATCCAACGCAATCAAGCAAATGTTAACTTATTTACATTAAATATACGCATTTCGAAAAATCTCACGTGAGTTTCGGGGAGAAGGAGAGGATCGAGCAACATCTCACGAAATCTCACCAAGGGGAGAGAGGGGTCGAAAAATCGTCAAAATCACCTCACGTAATTAATGGATGCCCTCTAAGTGGGGTAACATTGAATAGGTTTTTATATGTTATTGAGTAACTAGACTAGCAAGTTGCTCGCCTGATGGTAAGCGTCACGCTTGCCCATTACAGAAAATCATCTTTAAGTTCTATTATTATTTTTTAAATCTTGAATGACCATTTTGGATCTATAACATTGTAAATTTCGATTTCGATCCATCCTGAATATACAACTTTATAGATCCAGTTCGTTTTGAAACAATTATCCTAATCACATTACCCTCCTTCGCTTCACGCAGTCGATGAAAACAGAAAAATGGCACAGCTATCTGCGTTATAGATAGTTTTTATTCATTGAATACAGAAGAGAAGATACTTATAGGACTTTTCGTATATACTTGTTTATTTTCATAGGAAATGAGGGAACGGAATGAGGCGGGCCCCTTCACAAAGTTCCGGCTGTTGATGTGGAAGAACTTCCTGCAGCAATGGCGGCATCCGGCACAAACGGTGTTAGAGTTGCTGCTACCGGTGGTCACCATGAGCATCATCCTCATCCTGAGGTGGAAGGTGGAACCTTATGAGTTGGATACTTGCAAATACCCGAAATATGAAGCCCACAGTATCATAAGCACAAAACGAGTTTTGTAAGTTACTGAAACGTTATACGAAAGTTTTAAATTTTGACTCAGTATACGAGTAGGTACTATGTGCATTTAGTCAGTCAAGTAATAATTATTATTCAAATTAGTTACGCATTTCATAAATCCAGTTCTAGTCACAAGTCAGTCATGTCATGCCCTAGTAAAGTGGTAGAAACTTTACTAGAACTTCTATTGGAGTTTTGGAATGAAAATGGAAATATCATGAATCTCAATTTGTAAAGCATTGCATCCGAGCCGATAAATGTACCTAATATCACGACCCAGTATATAGGCAGTTTGGCAATTCGAACAGTGCTATTTATTGAACAGCGTGCGCAACGCGCCGGCGAAGCGTCTCCTTTTCAGCTTAGCAGAAATGCTTACGTATGTCCAGATGCCCCGCTGTTTTCCTCTACAGGTCTCATTTCCCAACCAATTCGTAACTAATTCGAAAACGTAAAAAATAAACATATTTCAGCAATTTAGGAAAATATGCAAGGCCTTCCGCTCACACAGCCGCAGCAGGGCAGTAACAATATTGTACTGTAGATGGTATGTAGCGTCAGCTGGTGGTGATTAGATTGTATAACATCGTTTGCAATTCAATGGGGATACAGCTGATCCGTCAGCTTGGACTGTTACTGTTCTAGCGACTGGATCCTGCAACAATTGCGATTTTCTCGAAAAAAATAATGTATATAAAGGGTCTTACCATTTGTTTGCCCTTAACAAAATATGTCGACATAGTTCGAATACCTTGTTAATAAATAAATGCAAGCTGTGACTAAAGGAACAGATCTTCTTGAGAAACTTTTTTTTATGTGTGTTACCTCATAACTTCGTTCCACGTGAACCGATTTTGAATTTTTTTTTGTTTGAAAGATTTTGCTTAATTGGTCCCATTTAAATTTGATCAAGATCTGATCAGTAGTTCTTGAAATATCGTCAATAATGCGTGTTTAGTACATCAATCTGATCAAAGTTCCGAAGGTAAACCGTTGAAGTAGTTTTTTTTTAGCTTTGCTTGCGTTTAATTATGTATATAGGAATACAATCGAAAACCCACATTAATGACATTAATTAAGAAAGTATACGTACATTGCTATATCTAATACCTTTAAACGAGCAATTCTTGTATAATCTGAATTTCGGAAACGGCTCCAACTATTTTTATGAACTCTAAGTATGCATGGGGCTTCGGGGGCTATAAATCGATCTAGCTAGGTTTCATTTTTAAAAAACTTCGTTTTAACGAGCAAGCTCTATTATCCAGTTACTAAAATATAATACATAAGAAACGTGGATTGATATTCTTATTTCTCTTTTAGAAACGGAATGAACTCTACGCCGATATCAATTGCTTTTTCACCAAGGAGCAAACTATTAGAAGATATTGTACGAACTGCTATGGCTAAGATGATCTTAAATAGTAACCAAAAACTTCACCCACTCACGGAAAAGTTTACTCAAACGCCTATACCTCCGAATGCTGATGCAGAATCAAGCGTGACAATTGATCTTGTTAAAAAGCAAGTGAGTGTACAAGTGTATAACAACAGTGCAGAGCTTAGAGGAATTTACGTTCAAGAGATAGCCACCAGGCATGTTTTAGCTGCTGTCGAATTTGACGACTCCCTAATTGGTATGTATATCTGCATCATTTTAATTTAATACTGGTATTATATCGGTACCTAATATCGAGATAGAAAACGTCCACTAGTATATCTACATTAGCTGACCCTTTCGGCGGCGCGGCGTCGCGTCGACGCCTGGATTAGTCAAAAGATTTTAATCTTCTTCTTATCTAAGTTGGCTCTATGTCCCTCGCATAATTTGCTGGATGACATAGTAACTGTTATTTAATCTGTGACACAATCTGTCATCAAATCGTTAACGACAAGAGTTTTGCAAATAATTGCAACGAAGGCTCAGTTACAGATATTCTTTTTCACGATGAAGGTTTGGTCTTGTTTGTTGTTAGCCGTGCACATGCACATTGAGTTAGCGTGCGTAACCTCGGGAGCGCTCAGTCGCGATCGCGACGCGGTCGAAGTCACTAGTGTTCTTGTACCCGCGCAAGATGTCAGCACAAAGTACCGTCAGCAAGGCAACTAAACGCAGAAAAGTCGTCCACAGTGAGGTAACTTTTTTTTACATTCAATAATTAGTTGAAAGTCACTAATTCCGATTATATTTAAATTTTAGGGTCGAAGTATGATAGCTAGTGTTTACCATTTCCTGAAAGAGGAGTTTGAATTTACAAAATCGGTTATGGAGCCTAACTGTGATTTGTCTCATTTACGAAATATTACACTACAATATTACACACTTAAATTGGAATTGTACGATACAATTAAAAAAGACAAAGATCAACACTTAACATACAAAATCGATAACTTTATCAAGAGCCCCCTTATCACCCAGAATTAAATGCGATTGAAAATATTTGGGGAATTGTAAAAAAATATATCGCTTCAAAGAATATTGTGCAAAATATGACATATACCGAAAAACTTATCAATGTAAGCTTGAACAGAGTTACTAGAGAAACTTGGCATAAAACCTGTAGTCATGTTGAAAAAATTTAAAAGGAATACTTGAAATATGTTGACCTGGATTTTGAGTTTATGATTAATCTGCAAAATGATTCCGATGACAGCGAATCAGAATCCGAAGACGAATCTGACAGTAATTAAAATAGCTAATTATTTCAACTTTGTTTTGTGATCTATTCTTTATTCTTTTTGCTAAATAAAAGTGTATGACATTATAACCTAAGTGTTTCTAGTAACTTATCATATTGTATTTCCTTTACATAAAAAAAATGTTATAGGAGCTAAATAATCATAATTTATTAAATCGCAGTAAAAAAAATTAAAACTTAATTTAAAAATGTGTTTCACATTTCTTTGCTAACGTTCCTTCAGTTTACACACACAAACGCGCGTGTCTGTACATGTCACTACTACAACCATGACCAAACCTTCATCGTGAAATAAAAAGACTGTACCACGCTAAAACGATTTCTGTTAGACTATTTGCCAATCCTTACTTCATTATCCTTATTATAAACGCGTAATTTTGAATGTATAGATGTATGGATGTTTGTTACGCAAAAACTACTGAATGGATTTTAATGAAACGGTACAATAATTTATCTTATATATACATCAGAATAACACATGCTATGTATAAAGATATTGTGTGAATTGTCCAAAATATAACGATAAGTGGCAAGTAAGTTGGAAAAAATCTGCCATCTGCGATTTATTCTGGCGTGCGCTGCAAAAACCGTTAGAGTTACAAGTACCTATATAAAGTATAAAGGAAATGTTTATCTTAAATAGTCCGACAAAAAAGCCTGCGACAGCATATTTCATGTGTAAGCCATTATCGCCAAAACAGTGAACCATAAATACAATGAAAATTTATAATAATTTAATTCTATTGCAATGGCTGAACGGATTTGGAATGTGCATAGCATATTCCATAGGATTAACACATAGGCTTTTTATTTTAACTTGATCAACGCGAACGAAGCCGCGGGGCATGGCTAGTACATAATGTATACTTGTGAATTAATTAGTTATTTTAACAAAGAAAAGTATTTATCCTGGGTCAAAAATATACTCTATGTAAGCAAGGTACTATAACATGATGTCGCAGACTTTTTTTTATCCTAATAGATTAATAATTTTTACCAATATTTATACTAATGCTATAAAAAACTTAATTAATGATTATGTTGTTAGGCTCACTATCTGGATTTAGTAGGTATTGTATCTATATAATGACGCAAACCAAACTTTGCCTCGTCTTGAGTAGACGACTTGACTTTATTTGTTATTGAATTTGGGTGGCGGTATAAATACCAAGTCATTGTTGGCCCACAGGATTGAATTTATCTAAATGTACAGTAATATCATTGAAGAAATATATAAGTACAGCGGCTTGTATGTGTGCACGGCCGTACGCACGCGCCTCAGCACTATGCTCCACTCACTCATTTCTACTATGCTAATATTATAAAGAGGTAAAGTTTGTTTGACTTTTTTTAATGATTTACAATAATTACAGACATTGAGAATAATTTACCAAATATGATGTCGTATGCCATTCGTTTTCCTGAAAGGCCACGTTCGTATTCATTTTACCGAGAGGGCGGAAGATCTTGGCGCACAGACTTGGTGTTTCCGGCGTTTGAGTTATCGGGACCCAGGTTTCCGTTTGCTTGGAATGGTGGAAGCGATCCAGGTGTGTAATATGATCAAGTATTTGATTAAGAGACGCCTTTGCTTAGGTTTGGTTTAGAAGAACAAACATTTTTGTATAAAACCGTGCATTATGGACATCGAACCAATTTATCGTTTTTATTTTTCTCTTTTTACGCGACAGCCAAGAAAGGGTTATGTTTTTCGCGCGTATCTTGTATGTATACATGTATTGTATATATATGTATATATATATTTCTAAATACGCTTCATTTCACAAGAGGGCGGCACACTGGCACGTAACTGTTTCCATTCTAGTTCCACAGTTCCAGGTGGGGAGTTTTGGTGGAGAACTTTTGGTGAAACACTTAAAATTCCTGTGGCTATTCGAGGACCGGCGAAAATTTATTTTAAGCAGTTCTTGGATTAATTATTAATGGTTGGCAAGCATGCTACATCTTCGGCCGCATAGTCACTTTCCATCAGTTGAGATAGCGGTCAAATGCTTGGCTATCCAGCATAAAAAATGGACCATTTTCACTATTTCAACATGAATCGGGCTTCTAGAGAAATAATTCATGATTGTCTGTTCACAGCTTACATTCATGAATTGTTCATACCACTCCAGCAAGTGATATCAATGGAGATTATATCAAAGAAGCTTGGCAAAGATTTGTCTAATTTTAAAATACATATGCAGAGATACCCTCATCCACCCTGTGTGTTGGATTATGCAGTATTCGCGCTTCAAATGCTGTTGCCCCTGTTTATAATGCTAAGCTTTAGTTATTCCGTAGTAAATATCGTCAGATGTATCACTTTGGAGAAGGAACATCAGCTTAAAGTAATTATAATTTTCTTTCGAAACCTTCACTAAGACAGTTACATGATTTAATTTGATGGCATAATTAGGTACCTTTTTAATGCTGGATTCGACCACTATCTCACCTGATGGAAACTAACGATGCGGCCGGAGGTGGGACGTGGTTGCCTAGAAGGTACCTATTCACTCTAGACTTGAAGACACCTTTTGTATTTTTAGCTGACTTCAAAAAAGGTGGAATTTGTTCACCACTATATATATGTTACTCCATTACTTCAAAGATGGCACAACCGATTAGAAAAAGGCTTGTATTTAAACACCGCCCAAAAAAGTACCTATTTTACTACCAAAAAATTCTAAACGGTTACCAAAATGGATAAAATATTATGAAATAAATCTATTTTTTCGTATTATAAATATTTTTGCATTAATTATTTAAAATAAATAACCTTAACCTACTGTTATCCGATTCGGTTTTGTCACAGGAAATTTTATTTTAGGAAACGTAATTTGGTGATAATTTATCCATTTTGGTAACCGTTTAGCATTTTTGGTGGCCGTCTAAATTATACCCTTAGGAAAATATTTTTTGGTTGTTGGTGAAGCGTCTTTGCCTTTTATAATATAAATAATAAATGTAAATTATACATCTGTGAATAAATACTTCACTTTATATACCTAATATTCATATTGGCAAGAATCTTTGGATATCTGAATACATTTACAGTGTGTTGGGCTCTCTGCTGACCACTGTTAGAGATCGTTCAAGGACGACCCTAGAGATGGCGCTAGTTGTATCGAGTGACATTTTTTGCACTCGCGACTAACTTCACAGACTTAAAAAAGAAGAACTTCAGTCGTGTGTATCACCTGATCCGTGTGGTCGACAAACCCTCCGCTATTGAATTTTGTGACGTAGAAAACTAATTAAATAATTATCATCTAATTAACCAGGACTTAAAATAAAAACTTCATCGTGTCTATTGTGATCGACCGCGTGAACTGTGATCAGGATTAGTGTTCCGTGCCTCGTACCCTCTCGGATTTCCTCGGATTCAAACTCGCCGGCCGGCGCGACGTGGAGTTGTGTGTGTGCGCTTAGGCATACATACAGTTTGCTGTAGTTCCTTTCTTGGGGAGCTCCGGAGGCGGTTTCGAAGCAGTCTAAGGTACGTGAGCTTAAATAAACACTGTAAATTGATTCGTGTATCCCTACTGATTTTTGCCAATGTTTTAATCCAAAATAATTTACCGCTATCATTAAAAATATTAATACGTAAATGGTGGGCTATTTACACGCCAGCGATTTTACTCGCGCCACCATAATTTTGGTCCTTTTCGAGCCGGATAGTCCAGTTTTAATTACCTTTTGCTTTGAGTTATTAACCATAAACATTTCATACATAAGTTCGCCCGCCCGTTGCTATGTGCAATTCACTCTGCTTATAACTACCTATAGTGTAACTGCCTCCCGCTAACTTACCTACTTGTTCCCGCCCGCATTTGTTGTTTGTAAACAAACATTTAGTAGTTTATTCGTGCATAAATTATTAGCATAACGATAACCGAACATGTCGAAACCAAGTTCAGATACGATGTTGATCATTTTAGGAGAAAAGAAAGAGTTGTTATTTAAACGTATGAATCATTTGTTTAATATGTCTAAAAACATCACTTCTTTCGAGAGTTCAAGGTCGAATGAAAACTTTATGTCTGAAACAGAAACTATGGATGACCTTCATAATAATTTTGAATCTATTGTAGATAAAATTAATGAGATAACCTTAATGTCAAACCCTTCCGCGAGTCCCGATTTTGGTTGTTTGGAGTCGTTTGACGAATTGTTTACAAGAGTGAAACGTGTTAGAAATAAGATGAATAACCACGCTAATGTATCACCGCTCCGAAGTGATAGTGCTTCTGTGTTTAAATTGGAGCCGCTTCATATTAAGGAATTCGATGGTAAAATACAGAATTGGCCAGCGTTTTATGAATCCTTTAAAGCAAATATTCACGATAATACGCGTCTAAGTAATTCGCAACGCATTCAATACTTAGTTAGTAAATTGAGTCATTCCGCAAATTCCGTTATTTCTGGAATAGTACCTACGGGGGAAACGTACAGCATAATTTGGGATAGCTTAGTCAAGAAATACCAGGATAAGCGACTTCTAGGAACACATTATCTCAACAATGTGTTAGATTTAAAAGGGTGTACTCACACTGCCGCTAGTCTCGATTCATTTATCGATCATTTTTCGGCATCGATTTCTGCTCTCAAACAGCTGCATGTTTCGGATTTGACGGATTTTATTCTCGTGCACTGCGCACTTAGAAAATTAGACACTCAAACCGCACAATGTTTTGAACTTTCTGTTAGAGATGTTGAAATACCTACAACAAAACAGCTGATCAGTTTCGTTCAAGATCAGGCTAAGATCTTAGGACGTTCGAACCCGACCATGTACATGAACTCAAACCCGCGTAATTCAAATAACACATATAAACCGCCCGCTTCTACGTCACGGAACACACGCTCAAACACATATAAATCCTTTGTTGCGAGCGAGGTACCAATGGTAGCTACCGGAACCTCTGCTTCGCACTCATACCCGCCCGCCATATCTCATTGCGCATTTTGTAATGAATCCGCTCACACACATTTATATAAACCGCCCGCTTCTACGTCACGGAACACACGCTCAAACACACATAAATCCTTTGTTGCGAGCGAGGTACCAATGGTTGCTACCGGAACCTCTGCTTTGCACTCATACCCGCCCGCCATATCTCATTGCGCATTTTGTAATGAAACCGCTCACACACATTTATATACTTGTGCTAAATTAAAAAATACACACGATCCTAAATCTCGTTATGATTTTATTAAATCCAAAAGTGGATGTGTAAACTGTCTCAGTATGACGCATAATTCATCGACCTGTAATTCGTCATCTGTCTGCGAGTTATGTAGAAAACGACACCATACGCTTTTACATTTTGTGAAACAAAATAATAATACGCATGTACAAACGCATTCACACTCACAACCCCACACTAAGTTCGAAGACTTGTATCGTGGGGGCCGGAAACATTCACATCACACACACAATGTACACACTGCTTATGCGAATTTTCCCGTGCTGTCGCCGACAACGCCGCCGCCGCCGGTGCCGCCGCCGGTGCCGCCGCCGGTGCCGCCGCCGCCGACTGATTGCGCGCCTTCACCCGCTTTAAATCTACCGCTTACGTCACATAATGCCGCTGTGCTTCTATCCGCCGAAACAAAACCGAAGTCGACTGTTTTATTATCAACCGCTCAGGTGTACGCGCGTTCTAAAGGTAGTACAGGTCCGAAAACTATCATCAGATGTTTAATTGATAATGGTAGCATGAACAATTTAGTAACGACTGAATGTTGCCGCGCTTTAAACTTGCCGATAATACCTTTGAGTAATTCTTTTGTCAAAGGTGTTGGCTCAACTTCGCGTCCAATTGTTGGATACGTGTATTTGGATATTGAATCCCGCATATACCCGCAACAGAAATACACCATACACGCTCTTGTCGTGGAGTGTATTACAGATCAATTGCCGTCGCAATTTATTGAATGGAATCGTAACATAGATTACCACGACCTCCCGCTCGCAGATTTGAATTGGAATATTCCAGGAGACATTCAGGCAATTATAGGTGCCCAACTCTTTCCGTACATTTATTTGGGGAAGCGGGTTGACTTTGGTCTGCGACTTCCACCTGCACTTCTAACCACTTTTGGTTACGTTCTGATGGGAGATTATCCGCGTAATGACACCATACCTACCGCTTCTTTCACCGCGCTCGCGCTGAACGATCTAGTACAGAAGTTTTGGGAACTCGAAGAAGTACCTACGATGCGTTTGTTGTCACCCGAAGAGACGGAGTGCGAAAATATTTTCACGTCATCAGTGACGCGTGATGATGTCGGTCGCTACACGGTATCGCTGCCATTCAGCAAGGATCCATCTGAACTCGGCAATTCACATGCTGTTGCTCTTCGCCGATTTATGGCACTAGAGAGAAGATTTCGCCAGTCACCCGATTTGAGGGAAAATTACAACCAGGTCATTCGAGAATATATCGATAATGGTTATCTTAGTTCTGTCGATGAAACCGAAATTTCTGGTGGAGGCTACTACATACCTCACCATGCGGTCGTGCGACCTGATAAGCCGATGCCGCGCATAGTGTTAGATGCAGGTTCGAAGACTCACACAGGTTTGTCTTTAAATGACGTGTTGCATATAGGACCTAATTTGCAAGCTGATCTGTTTTTATTGCTTTTGCAATTCCGCTTGTTTCCTGTCACGATGAACGCTGACATAAAACAAATGTACTTACGCATAGGTGTACCCGTGGACCAGCGTAAATACTTACGCATCTTGTTTCGTTTCAACGAGAACGAACAAGTGCGTACTTTCGCCTTCAAACGCTTACCGTTTGGACTCAAGTCGAGCCCTTATATAGCTATGCGCACTGTGCGACAGCTGGCTTCCAACATGAGTCCACACTATCCTGACGCTGCAAAAATTGCAGAATCCAGTCTCTATATGGATGATCTGGTATATTCTGCACATAATGAACAAACCGCTATGCAGCTGTCACAAGACCTAATAAACATGTTCAGATCGGGTGATTTTGATCTGGTGAAATGGTCTAGCAACTCACCAGCTCTCTTAAGTAGTCTTCCTGATTCGCACCGCAAATCCCTCGATTTTGACGAAGGCAATATTTCCGCGAAGATCTTAGGTCTTTCCTGGGAATCTTCTGAAGATAACTTTTTCTTCACTTCCGCTGTAATAACCGATAAATGCACTAAGAGGAATATACTCTCCGTAGTTGCACGATTATTCGATGTTCTGGGTTTGGTCGCTCCAGTCATTCTCTATGCCAAATTGCTCATTAAAGAGTTGTGGTTGAGTAACAGTGGCTGGGACGATCCCGCTCCGGAAAATATTGTTGTCCGCTTTTCCGCCCTTGTGCAAGAATTTCCCTTGCTTGATACCTTACGGATTCCGCGCCATGTAGGTGTAAATATTGACTGCATTGTGAATCTCGTTAGCTTTTGTGATGCTAGTTTAAATGGCATGGGTTGTGTGATCTTTTTACACTGTACCTACCCTGCTGGCATCATAGTTCGCTTACTTTGCGCAAAGTCAAAGGTCTCACCGACTAAAGTCACGACTCTTGCACGTCTTGAGTTATGTGCTGCTGTGCTTATGTCTAAGTTAGTGAAGGTTGTCTATGACTCTTACGCTGCACGCGTTCCTATTGCAGGAGTGTATGCATTCTCCGATTCAACTATTGCATTATCGTGGATACATTCTTCCCCACATCGTTGGTCGATTTTCGTGAGTAACCGCGTCGCTCAGTGTCAAGAGAACTTAGCCGCGAAACACTTCTACCACGTAGCTGGTGTAGAAAATCCTAGTGATTGTCTGTCGCGAGGTATGCTGCCGTCGCAGCTAGTCTCGCATGACCTCTGGTGGAATGGCCCTTCCTGGATGCATTCCGCTCCTGAAGAATGGCCAATCAAGCCATTTTCGCCGACTGACTGCAGTAACCTTCCTGAGCACAAGACAAATGTGTTGACAGTGACTTCTCAATCGGAACAACCGCTTTTATGTGGGTTGGCGCAACGCATTTCGTCTTGGGACAAATTGCTGCGTATCATCTCATACATCCTGAGATTCGCACGACCGAAAAATAACATCGTGCCACGGTCTGTTCAGGCATTGACAGCCGCGGAACGTGCTATGGTCCGCGCCGTGCAATCAGTTCATTTTGCAGATGACGTAAAGTGCATTAAAAATAAAAAAATGCCATCCATGAAGCTGCAACGCTTGGCTGTCTTCTTAGATGAAGAGGATATTTTGCGGGTTGGCGGAAGACTTTCTAAGTCAAATCTTCCATTTGATGCCAAGTACCCGGTCCTACTTCCTAAACGCGATCATATCGTTGATCTTATCATACGACATTACCATGTCGTGAACTGTCATACTGGCCCTGGACTTCTCATGTCGATTTTACAACAGCGTTTCTGGATATTAGATGCCAGAACTGTCGTCAGGTCTCAATGTCGTAAATGTAATACGTGTTTTAAGGTGAATCCGTCGCATCCCACTCCCATGATGGCAGATCTTCCTGCGTATCGTGTTTCAGAAGCGAAAGCCTTTGCTCACACAGGAGTAGATTATGCGGGTCCCATACGCATATCGCTTACCCGCCGTAGAGGTCAACACGCGCAGAAGGCGTATGTCTGTCTGTTTGTATGCCTGGTTACCCACGCTGTGCATGTTGAGTTGGTAACTTCATTAAATTCTTCGGCTTTTGTAAACGCCTTTAAACGCTTTATTTCCCGCCGCGGACCAGTATCCTGTCTTTACTCTGATAATTCCACCACTTTCGTTGGTGCTAAAGCTCAATTGGATGAGCTATATACTTTTTTATTGAACTCTAGTTTCAATTCGTCACTCTCAGAGGAGTTGATGACCCGACGCATTGAGTGGAAAATGATTCCTCCTAGAGCTCCCCATTTTGGAGCAATGTGGGAATCGAACATTAAGAGTTTGAAAACTCATATGTACAGGGTGATAGGTAGTCAGCTTCTAACATATGAGGAATTACAAACCGTATTGACGCAAATAGAGTGTATTCTTAATTCGCGCCCTCTGAATGTCGTATCTTCTGATCCACATCCAGAGGTGATAACTCCCGCCCATTTTTTAATGTCGTCTCCCCTGCAATACTTACCCACTGCCGATCTTTCTGATCAGCGCATCAGTCTTGTACAACGCAAAGAACTTTTGGACAGCATGGTCCAATCCTTTTGGAAAAAATGGCGCTTAGAGTATTTGCATACGTTGCAAGTAAGGCAAAAGTGGGCTACTCCGGATAAACCGGTTGAAATCGGGACTGTAGTACTCGTAGGGCAGGATAATTTAGCTCCTCTAAACTGGCCTTTAGGGGTTATTACCGAAGTTTATAAAGGCACCGACGGTATTGTTCGTGTTGCCACGGTCAAGACCAGTTCAGGTAGTTTTAAACGCCCTATCGTCAAACTATATCCCATTCCGACACAATAAATGTATATTCGTAAAATGTTTATTATTCTTTATTATTTATATATCTACGCGCGCTTATATAAGTATTCCGCATTATTAGGATTAAGCTACAATTACTTAAATAATTAACATTCACGCCTGATCAGACATAAAGTTCATTGATCTTTTAGATTATTTCATAATATAAACGAGTAGAATCTAATAACTCTTACTGTTTCTTTTGAAAGATCTTGCGCTCTTCCAAGGCGGGGTGCATGGTGAAGCGTCTTTGCCTTTTATAATATAAATAATAAATGTAAATTATACATCTGTGAATAAATACTTCACTTTATATACCTCTTTGGATATCTGAATACATTTACAGTGTGTTGGGCTCTCTGCTGACCACTGTTAGAGATCGTTCAAGTACGACCCTAGAGATGGCGCTAGTTGTATCGAGTGACATTTTTTGCACTCGCGACTAACTTCACAGACTTAAAAAAGAAGAACTTCAGTCGTGTGTATCACCTGATCCGTGTGGTCGACAAACCCTCCGCTATTGAATTTTGTGACGTAGAAAACTAATTAAATAATTATCATCTAATTAACCAGGACTTAAAATAAAAACTTCATCGTGTCTATTGTGATCGACCGCGTGAACTGTGATCATGATTAGTGTTCCGTGCCTCGTACCCTCTCGGATTTCCTCGGATTCAAACTCGCCGGCCGGCGCGACGTGGAGTTGTGTGTGTGCGCTTAGGCATACATACAGTTTGCTGTAGTTCCTTTCTTGGGGAGCTCCGGAGGCGGTTTCGAAGCAGTCTAAGGTACGTGAGCTTAAATAAACACTGTAAATTGATTCGTGTATCCCTACTGATTTTTGCCAATGTTTTAATCCAAAATAATTTACCGCTATCATTAAAAATATTAATACGTAAATGGTGGGCTATTTACACGCCAGCGATTTTACTCGCGCCACCAGTTGTTAAGGGTATAGAGTCAAACTGGTTATGTACAGAAATTGTCAGGGTTCCGGAGATAAAGGGGTGAAGTCGAATGTTTGAAGTATTGCTTACGTTTGAATTATTATTCTACTAGTATACTTGTACTCACAAGCTAACTTTAACAACCTGTAGGTCTATTCTGGTCGTCAAAATACGATTGTTCGAATTGATGCGACGTCGAAACGACAGTCGATTGGTTGAAATTTCAGTTGACTCGATGTTCATAACAAAAGAAAATCGTTCGATTTCGACGTCGATGTGACGCCCGGAATAGACCCCCTGAACTGCGTGCCCATGGTTGCGTACAGGTCTATACCTACTAGTCAACAGTATGCCTATCTAGTTTATGCATAGGTCGCTAAGGAACGAAACGAATACCAATTCCACGACAAGTTAGTGCAATCTTTGCGACTTTATTGAACACAGACATAAGACAGAAAACTTAAACTATGTGAACAAAGGGCGGTCTTATGGCTCAGAGCGATCTCTTCCAGTCAACTCAAGTGTAATAAAGCGCGGAAGTTTGCAGTACCTAGGCTCTGTCGGGCTAGGCGTATAGAATAGGTAGGTACTGTAACTTACAGTCAAAATCAATGGCGTATTCGTAACGTGTTATCCACGTACCTATCACTGGCGTCAATAACTTAAGCAAGGCTGTGTTCAGTGCCTACGCTCTGGTTGCAACGTTTCGTTCTAGCTCGTCGGAGGCTCGTTTAGAGCGTTCAGTGCCTCGATTAATTATAACCAAATAACCACCTTGAGAGATGGATGTAAAACACTAACGTTTGTCAATGACAGATTTAAAGGAGAATTACCGCGTAGGTTTTGCCGCGAACGTGAAAAAATGGCGTTGTTGATTTTGTAAAAATTTCCAAAACCAGAAGAATCACATTCTTCGAGTGTTAATGTGTAATAATGGTGGATTATTAACCGTTGATATTTAGTGAACGTGCATAAGTGTAGGCAAATCATACAAAGTTGAAAAACGTGATTTTCGCCTTCGCTCCAAAACTCCAATAGAAGTTCTAGTAGAGTTTCTACCACTTTATTAGGGCATGACTTTTTTATGACTTTACTATGACTGGACCTTGACTCTTTTACTTGACTTTGACTGTGACTTGTGACTAGGACTTATAATATGAAATACACTTGAAATATTATATTATCACTTGACACTGGATAAATGCACAAGATTGCGAAGCCATAACTAAGAAGAAGAATTACCGCGTACGTAACACCAAACTGACAGTTAAAGATGAATATTGTTGAATGGACTGTCATACATAGATTATTATGTTATTAAATATTCTTTGGTGATATATAGTTCGGAGCCTTCGAGCGTGGAAAAAAAACAACCGATAAACTGAAGTAGTAGGAACCGAACGCAGCCCTAGTCCTCAATTACATTGATAACTCCCGCCCATTTTTTAATGTCGTCTCCCCTGCAATACTTACCCACTGCCGATCTTTCTGATCAGCGCATCAGTCTTGTACAACGCAAAGAACTTTTGGACAGCATGGTCCAATCCTTTTGGAAAAAATGGCGCTTAGAGTATTTGCATACGTTGCAAGTAAGGCAAAAGTGGGCTACTCCGGATAAACCGGTTGAAATCGGGACTGTAGTACTCGTAGGGCAGGATAATTTAGCTCCTCTAAACTGGCCTTTAGGGGTTATTACCGAAGTTTATAAAGGCACCGACGGTATTGTTCGTGTTGCCACGGTCAAGACCAGTTCAGGTAGTTTTAAACGCCCTATCGTCAAACTATATCCCATTCCGACACAATAAATGTATATTCGTAAAATGTTTATTATTCTTTATTATTTATATATCTACGCGCGCTTATATAAGTATTCCGCATTATTAGGATTAAGCTACAATTACTTAAATAATTAACATTCACGCCTGATCAGACATAAAGTTCATTGATCTTTTAGATTATTTCATAATATAAACGAGTAGAATCTAATAACTCTTACTGTTTCTTTTGAAAGATCTTGCGCTCTTCCAAGGCGGGGTGCATGGTGAAGCGTCTTTGCCTTTTATAATATAAATAATAAATGTAAATTATACATCTGTGAATAAATACTTCACTTTATATACCTCTTTGGATATCTGAATACATTTACAGTGTGTTGGGCTCTCTGCTGACCACTGTTAGAGATCGTTCAAGTACGACCCTAGAGATGGCGCTAGTTGTATCGAGTGACATTTTTTGCACTCGCGACTAACTTCACAGACTTAAAAAAGAAGAACTTCAGTCGTGTGTATCACCTGATCCGTGTGGTCGACAAACCCTCCGCTATTGAATTTTGTGACGTAGAAAACTAATTAAATAATTATCATCTAATTAACCAGGACTTAAAATAAAAACTTCATCGTGTCTATTGTGATCGACCGCGTGAACTGTGATCATGATTAGTGTTCCGTGCCTCGTACCCTCTCGGATTTCCTCGGATTCAAACTCGCCGGCCGGCGCGACGTGGAGTTGTGTGTGTGCGCTTAGGCATACATACAGTTTGCTGTAGTTCCTTTCTTGGGGAGCTCCGGAGGCGGTTTCGAAGCAGTCTAAGGTACGTGAGCTTAAATAAACACTGTAAATTGATTCGTGTATCCCTACTGATTTTTGCCAATGTTTTAATCCAAAATAATTTACCGCTATCATTAAAAATATTAATACGTAAATGGTGGGCTATTTACACGCCAGCGATTTTACTCGCGCCACCAGTTGTTAAGGGTATAGAGTCAAACTGGTTATGTACAGAAATTGTCAGGGTTCCGGAGATAAAGGGGTGAAGTCGAATGTTTGAAGTATTGCTTACGTTTGAATTATTATTCTACTAGTATACTTGTACTCACAAGCTAACTTTAACAACCTGTAGGTCTATTCTGGTCGTCAAAATACGATTGTTCGAATTGATGCGACGTCGAAACGACAGTCGATTGGTTGAAATTTCAGTTGACTCGATGTTCATAACAAAAGAAAATCGTTCGATTTCGACGTCGATGTGACGCCCGGAATAGACCCCCTGAACTGCGTGCCCATGGTTGCGTACAGGTCTATACCTACTAGTCAACAGTATGCCTATCTAGTTTATGCATAGGTCGCTAAGGAACGAAACGAATACCAATTCCACGACAAGTTAGTGCAATCTTTGCGACTTTATTGAACACAGACATAAGACAGAAAACTTAAACTATGTGAACAAAGGGCGGTCTTATGGCTCAGAGCGATCTCTTCCAGTCAACTCAAGTGTAATAAAGCGCGGAAGTTTGCAGTACCTAGGCTCTGTCGGGCTAGGCGTATAGAATAGGTAGGTACTGTAACTTACAGTCAAAATCAATGGCGTATTCGTAACGTGTTATCCACGTACCTATCACTGGCGTCAATAACTTAAGCAAGGCTGTGTTCAGTGCCTACGCTCTGGTTGCAACGTTTCGTTCTAGCTCGTCGGAGGCTCGTTTAGAGCGTTCAGTGCCTCGATTAATTATAACCAAATAACCACCTTGAGAGATGGATGTAAAACACTAACGTTTGTCAATGACAGATTTAAAGGAGAATTACCGCGTAGGTTTTGCCGCGAACGTGAAAAAATGGCGTTGTTGATTTTGTAAAAATTTCCAAAACCAGAAGAATCACATTCTTCGAGTGTTAATGTGTAATAATGGTGGATTATTAACCGTTGATATTTAGTGAACGTGCATAAGTGTAGGCAAATCATACAAAGTTGAAAAACGTGATTTTCGCCTTCGCTCCAAAACTCCAATAGAAGTTCTAGTAGAGTTTCTACCACTTTATTAGGGCATGACTTTTTTATGACTTTACTATGACTGGACCTTGACTCTTTTACTTGACTTTGACTGTGACTTGTGACTAGGACTTATAATATGAAATACACTTGAAATATTATATTATCACTTGACACTGGATAAATGCACAAGATTGCGAAGCCATAACTAAGAAGAAGAATTACCGCGTACGTAACGCCAAACTGACAGTTAAAGATGAATATTGTTGAATGGACTGTCATACATAGATTATTATGTTATTAAATATTCTTTGGTGATATATAGTTCGGAGCCTTCGAGCGTGGAAAAAAAACAACCGATAAACTGAAGTAGTAGGAACCGAACGCAGCCCTAGTCCTCAATTACATTAATTTAAGTAGAGATAATAAGAATACAGTGCATTACAGGACACAATGAAAATAATGGGTCTGCCTACGTGGTTGCATTGGACTGCATGGTTTTGTAAACAGTTCCTTTTTTTGTCGATAGCAGCTGGTCTTATAGTCATACTTTTAAAGGTAAAGATGTTTATGTTTATTTTTGCGTTAAAATAAGTCAACGTAATGAAATTATAATATTACTAGCCATGCCCCGCGGCTTCGCCCGCTATTATCAAGCTAAAAAGTAGCCTATGTGTTAATCCTAGGTATTATCTATGTACGTTCCAAATTTCATCCAAATCCGTTCAGCCGTTAAAGCGTGAAGAGGGAACAAACATACTTACACACTTACACACAAACTTTCGGATTTATAATATTAGTAGGATTAAAATACGGCTATCACTCACGTCATTTGATCGATATTGTCGACCTAGGTTTCTAGCATGTACGATGATATATGTACATGATCTTCTATGGGACAAGTTTACGCCGCCGCGCCGCCGTCATTTAATCCTACTTATAAATCCGAAAGTTTGTGTGTAAGTGTGTAAGTATGTTTGTTCCCTCTTCAGGCTTTAACTGCTGAACGGATTTGGATTAAATTTGGAATATACATAGCTTATACCTAGGATTAACATATAGGCTGCTTTTTAACTTGATAATAGCGGGCGAAGCCGCGAGGCACGGCTAGTAATATAATAAAGTCAAATTTTCACGAAAACTTTAATAGTAAAATGTAATGAAAATTCGTCAGATTCGAGGTTATTCATATCGTAATATTTGACACTTAGCTGATCGTTTGACATCATTTAGTGTTTTTTAAACTTTTTCTTAATCATTTTGCTATTTAACTTGAACAATAAAATCTTCATGGCTTCATGCTGTGGTGCAGAATACGTTTAACCTTAATAAACTTGCAAAATGTGGATTCGAATATCCGAGGAGTAGTATTGTAAAAGCGAAAGTTAGTGAGTTTGTATGTTTGTTACTTCTTCATGCTTGGACGGCTGGACCAATTTTGATGAAATGTGATATGGAAGTAGCTGACGCCCTGGATTAATACATAGGCTACTTTTTATCCCGGAATTCTCGCGAAACCGGGACTTACGCGGGTATAACCGCGGGGCATAGCTACATAAATGATATTTTCAAACGACTTCAAAATAGGAGGTTCTCAATTCGACTGCATGTTGTTTTATTCTTCCCTTATTCCCATATAAATTTTATCGAAATCGGTCAAGCCGAAACGGTTTTTTAAGCTTTGCTTGCGTTTTAATTATTGTATCTATTATAGCTTTTTAGACAGGTAAGGTACGTACTAAAATGTTATTATAATTTTGTTGTAGGGGCATTGGTTCTCCAACAAAAAAGGGTTTTCAGATTATTCGGTGTTCACTAATACGCCTTGGACAGTCCTGCTTTTCTTTTTACTCGTGTATTTGAGCTGCGCTATATTCTTCTGTTTCATGATGAGTTCCATCTTTTCTACAGGTACGTGTTAACTACTGTATTGATAATTATGATGTCAAACAATACTTATACGTCAGGGCGACTTTAGAATGTCATGTTTTTTTATCGTATGTGTAACGATACAAAGCCACATTCAGTATAAACTATCATATTTAATTAAATTATCAATCCTGGTACTAGCACATTGGTACCTATAAATACTAGGAGGATCTAAACAATGGTGTACTTATGCCCTTCGCCGGAGAATTAGTTAAAATTATATTAATAATAGATAATAGATCTGTATACAATACATTATAGTTGTAACTATGGTAAACAAGCTACCAAGTAAAACAATAGGAGAAATTGACAAGACACGCTAAAAGATAGACCGGTTGTACGTTTAATGCAAACCGTACAAAACACACATACCCACTTGTCAGCAGTGGACGTGGATGCAAGTCACAGATCGTATAGCCTAGGGCAGAGGTCGGCAACCTTTTGAGTAGGAAGAGTAAAAAATTACAATTTACAAAATTTCAAAGTTTTTAGAGCCACAATTTTTTTTCTTGCCAACAAAAATCCTTAATGCCAACAATAATATCTGCTGTACTATGAGTCTCGTATAGAAAACGCTATGCACGCGTTATACCTTCCTAATAATCCCATAATTTGGGTACTTGTTTCAACTGTATAAATGTAGTTTTTTGCTACCTTTGGAGGCTTGTTAATGGCTCGATAGAAATGGTGCCTAATCCTCGTTAATCGTAAAACGTTTTTTAAATATATTTTTTAATAAATGATATTTGCGTATGGAACTAAAGAGTCGCAGCTTCACATCCAAAGAGCCGCATGTGGCTCGCGAGCCGCAGGTTGCCGACCCCTGGCCTAGGGTTACTGTGTACAGGGTTTATAGTCTTTGATCCAAGTCAATGCTCATTGCGATACCGCGCTAATAACTATAGCACTCAATTAATCAACGTTTGGACATACACGTATTTGGCACTCAAACACTTCCTATAACTACCTACGAACAGTCAGGGTGTACGGTACGCACCGTAATATTGTTTTTAAGCCTGATAGGCAAGCATTTGACCACAATCTCACCTAATGGAAAGTGATGATACGGCCGAAGAAGAAGGTACCTATTCACTCTTGACTTGAAGACTACCAGATTATACCGTTCGGGGAACAAAGACGAGGGCAATGAGTTTCACTTCTTTTTGTTTATACATGTAATATAATAATTATTTATACATATACATTGAAAGATATGATTATTTGTAGGAAGCACCGCTGCGTTGTTCACCGGAGTGGCTTGGATAATACTTCACGCACCTGCCACGATGCTTACCATGGACGAAGAGGTGTCCGTAGCTGCTCAGGCGATCGCATGCTTTAGTATTAACTCCGCCATGACGGTCGGCGTCCACCAGCTTCTCGCTAAAGAAAGCATTGGCGGTAAGGCGTTAAGTCCTTTTGGACCATGGTATATTTTTGTAAAGAAAGAAAGAAAATACATTTATTTATGATACACATAACATTACACTAAAAAACAAACAGCAAAATAAATAATAACACAAAAATATAAGTACATATATATAAATGATGGAATATAATATATAACAAATAAAATAAAAAGAAGTGTGTTGTGAGTGTCATGAATATAGGTCACGACTCAGCATACGACTATGGTTAGAGAGGTCTAACCATATTCACTGATATTCAGTCGTAACCCATATTATAAACGATTGTACAGAAATTTTAAACGATTCTCTGCTTAGAATTTAAATTGATATGTATTGTTATGATTTACAGGTCCTGATATTGTCAATATTTAATATATGATACTTTTGGAGCCTCGTGATAAACACAAATAAAGTGATGTTTGTTGTGTGATCAGGCAGATGTGTTTATATACAGGAATATCATCGTCAATTTTATCTCTTTCGTTTATGTCTACGATTTATACAACAAGCTCTTTAGCATTAAAACTTGTTATCTACTTATTAAATTGCATTTATCAGGTATGCAGTGGGGCGAGTTCTTCGATATGCCTTCACCTGCCTCTGCTCGATTCACGTTCGGCCACGTGTTACTAATGCTGACGGTGGACAGCATAGTGTACTTGCTTATGGCTCTTTATTTGGAACAAGTCGTTCCAGGACATTATTATGCACATAAAAAGTGGAACTTTATTTTTTCAAAGAATTTTTGGTTGCCTTCTCAAATGGGTAAGTTGAGATTGTATATTCTTGTTGTGCACTATATACCTGTTACTATACATTATAGTACTGTACTACTATACATTATAGTAATATTAATAGGCATATTATTATAGTCTATAATAATTAAGAATTTGTAAGTCAGTACAGAGTAGTACCTCTTATTATGAACTGCTCGTTGGCTTAGTTGGGTGGCGTTCGCCTTTCTTTCTTCGGGCGGGTCAGCTAGTGTTCAATATAATAGTAGTAGGTCATAAGATTAAATTTTGTAGTAATTTTCTGAGAGTATTTTTTGTTTCTTGACGGGCTCGCCTTCGTTTTCTGACACCGACAGTGAGTCTGATATACCTTTGAGTGACTTGCGATGGAAGAAGACAAACGTTAGTAACAAAGAAGTCCCGTCTGAATCACCTTTACCAATAAACCGATTAAAAAGTCCCGCCGAAGATTTTAAACACAACTTGGCTAAGTAGAAGTACATATACCAATAAGTGCATATGTGGAGCGCAGGACCAGACAATGTCCCATCTATTGCTGTTCATTGTGTCCAAACTCATACCTAGCTGAAGATGTAACAAATACATCTAGGGAAGCTGTAACGCTGGCGTCGCATTTAGCAAAAAATATATAGTTTATATTATTATTTTAGACTAATTGAAACGATAAGAAGATTAAAATTAGTTGTTGTAAGTGTGAAAGCGTAAAGTGTAAAAAGTCGTTCTTTGGGTCCCAGGGGTCTTAAGTTTTGTGAAACTACCTATTTTAGCTTTTTGCGCAAATAAACGCACAGCCCCTCACTAAGGTCAATGAATTGTGTCGTGGGAGCAGGAAACATTCACATCAAACAAACAATCTGACCCACAGAATTAGAAACACAAATTTCTCTTGGGGAGGAAACTTGTGTTTTCGGAATACAGATTTTTATTTATTATTTATAGATAATTTCTTTCAGCCAAATAAATATAGTTAAGTAAACTCAAGAAGTAGGTATCCAATGACTCATTTATTTCACAACTCAGCTTGTATTTATATGCATAATAAGACGATACTGAACATGTTATAATAAGATTAAGTAGGGTAGATTATCCCCTTTCATATCATCAGGTATCGGAAGCGATTACTAAACAACACATAAATTATCGTTCTTGTCTAAATTGCTTCTTAACATCAGTACTTATAAAAACATTACAATATTGTTAAGCTTCTTTAGTTCAGACTGCTGTCAAGAGATGGCGCTTACAATCGAGCGGCGGTTTCTAGATCGCGGTGGCGTTTCGTTTAGCAAATTGCCTTAGGTTAATTGTGTGCAAATTTATTAAGTGTAGGAAAACTTGTGTGTTCTGTTAGTTTATATGTTTAACTAATATACGGGAGTTCAGATCAAACGCGCAGTTTTCTTTACAATACGGATTTGGGTCCTTTTGTGAAATTATCAAATTTTACATGGTCCTTACCGAGCCGAATCACTAGCCCTGTGGAAAAGGGTTAGCCCGGCGACTTTTTTGGAGATTCCCGGCACTTCAAGTGAAGGCGTAGCTGCGAATCTCTTGCTCCTAGCAACAGGAGATAGATTCATACAGGGGCAAGAGGTTGAGGGGCACCGCAAGTCTATAGACGGCGCTGCGGTGGCAACATTTAGTTCCGCTATTTCATCGCTACCAGTAAATCTGGGGCGCTGCGATAGCGAAATAAATCATCAGCGGCGAAGCAAAATTCAACGAGGAGTCGAGCAAATTTGGAGCAGTACCAAGGAGCGCCACCAGAGGGCGCTGATGGTGGCTGTTACAATCAGTCGTCGAGGAGGTGGCAATTGAGGAAAGCAATTGGACATCGCGAATACGACGCGACGTGAAGTGGTAAAGTGCAATACAACCGTGAGTACATTTTGGTTATAACTTATTCGTTTTGAAGATTTAAGAAAAATCAGTGAATAGTGAAGAAACAATTTAACTTAGAAATATTAACTTTTAATGTTTACATTGTGTTAAAATTAGGACTTAGAAATTGTGCATGCTAGTATAAGAAACCGGACGTGTTCCACGGGGAACCTATGCCCGATTTTATTTTTGGCTGATATAAAGTTCAAACACTTGTAAAAATTTTCTGTCAATTTGAGACTTGTAAAATTTTTCGGCAAATTCGAGACTTAGAATAATCGTAACAAATTACCAAATAATTAACTACTATTTATGAAGTGTGATTTATAATGGAGATGGAGGCTTTGTACAAACTTCAAAATGACAAAAGGTCTATAATTGAGAAGGCTGGTGTTAATTTTAAGAAATCGCCTAAAGAGCGAATCACTCGTTCTTACATCAACACGAGATTAGAGTCACTTGAGCAAACGTGGAATGAGTTTTTGTCCAATCATAATGAAATTGTACAAAGTTCTGTCTCTAAAGAAGCTATCTATTTTAAAAGGGAAGTTTATGATCTCACTGAAGAAGTGTACATAAACTTAAAATCTGATTTAAAAGAAGCTTTAGAAAGATTAGGTATCAGCAATGAAAGGTCTGTACAGCAAAACAAATCTAGTCAAAATGAAGGAAATATTAAATTGCCCAAAATTTGTATTCCCAAATTTTCTGGCCATTATTCTGAATGGCCTACTTTTAAAGATTTGTTTGAGTCGCTTATTCACAAAAACGGTAGTTTAGATGAGGTTCAAAAAATGCATTATCTGAAAGGTTTGTTGTCAGGAGAAGCCGAACAACTTGTAAGGCATATCACGGTCACATCTGCAAATTATAAAGAGTGTTGGTCTCTTTTGAACGGCAGATATAACAATAAGAGATTCTTGTGTAATTGTTTACTAAAGCGTTTAATGGGTCAACCCAATGTAATGGAAAGCTCCAGTGCTATTAAAAGTCTGTTGGATACGACAATGGAATGTCTTAATGGTATGGGAAATCTCGGAATCGATGTTAGTTCATGGGACGTTATGATCATTTATATTGTTAGCGCTAAACTAGATTCCGAATCTCGCAAACAATGGGAAACTAAAATTAGTCCTCTTGACGAACTTCCGAAATTGTCGCAATTCAGAGATTTCTTAGAAGCCCGTTTCCGAGCACTGGAATTTCTAGACACTAAGTCCGACAAGTCTAGATCGAATGTGTATGTTCACAATAAGCCCAAGGTACATCATGCTGTTAGCACTGAAAATAATATCCATTCAACCAACTCTTGTCCATTCTGCAAAGAGAATCATAGATTAGTTAATTGTAAAGCTTTTGCAAGAGAGGGTCACGAAGCACGCCAAAAATTTGCACAAACAAAGGGTCTTTGTTTTAATTGTCTCGGGTCCAACCACTCCGTCAAATATTGCCGCCAGAGTACATCTTGTCAAATATGTAAACGAAGACATCATTCGTTATTGCATCCCAAATCTGTATCAATTGAAAGTACCAATAATGCAGTCGCTAGTGTAAAATCAGCCGTGTCTAATGTACAGGCAGCGGTATCAGAGGGTCAACAGTCAACACTAGCATCTCATTTTTCATCAGAAAAGTCCACAGCTACCCAAGTTTTGTTGGCCACAGCTCTTGTCGATGTAAAGGCAAGATATGGTTCAACACAGCTGCTGAGAGTTTTACTGGACCAAGGTTCACAGGCCTCTTTTATCACACAATCAGCAGTGCAGCTTCTTGGACTTAAGCAGACTCCAGTCAAATCAAAGATTTCCGGTATAGGTGGAGAGAAGAGCGCTTTAGCCTCCGAGTTTGTAGTCACCGTGACGATTCACTCTCGCCTAGACCCCAGTTTCAGTCTGCAAGTGCATGCTTATGTATTGAGGAATATAACATCACTTCTGCCATCAGAAAAAATTCAGCCATGTAGTTGGCCAGAACTTGCTGTCGTCAGTTTAGCAGATCCTGAGTTTCACACACCAAATCAAATAAACATGTTGCTTGGTGCTGAGGTGTATGGGCAAGTTCTAAAGGATGGTATTATTCGAGGTCCACCAGGTCTGCCAGTCGCGCAGAATACAGCGTTAGGTTGGATATTATCGGGAAAAGTTCCTTCCACGACAGACAGCATCAATTGTCATCACGTGTCTATCAGTTCTCGTAATCAAACAGATGACAACACACTTTTGAAGCAGTTTTGGGAGATTGAGTCTGTCGTTCCCGGTACACAGAAGAAGATTCTCTCTGAAGAAGAATCAAAGTGTGAGGAAATCTATGAGAAAACTACTTACCGAGATAACAATGGTAGATATGTGGTAAGTCTTCCTTTTCGTGATGATAATCCGCAATGTCAGTATGGGAACAGCAGAGACCTTGCGATCAAAAGGTTTCTACATCTTGAAAACAAGTTCAAGAAGGATAGAAACCTGGCGATGCGCTATTCCGATGTATTTCAGGAATACATTGACCTTGGACATGTAGAACTCGTACCAGATAATGATATCAGGAAGTCTTCAACAGTTTACCTACCACACCATGCTGTAGTACGTGAAGACAAAACGACAACCAAGGTCAGGATTGTGTTCGACGCATCGATGAAGAGTTCCAGTTCCGTGTCTCTCAATGACGATTTGATGGTAGGTCCCACGCTGCAACCGCCGTTACGTCATCTCATCATGAAGTGGAGAATGCATCCTATAAGTATCTGTGCTGACATCGTTAAGATGTACAGACAGGTAAAGGTCGCCCCGAAGGATGTTGATTTTCAGAGGGTGGTATGGCGTGATAATCCGGAAGCTGAAATGAAAGAGTATCGATTATTAAGAGTTACCTTTGGAACAGCAGCGGCACCTTACCTCGCAGTTAAGACGCTCCAGCAGGTGGCAGCCGACGAAGGTGCACGGTGTCCTGAAATATCTGAAAAAATTATAAATGATTTTTATGTGGATGATCTCATGACAGGTTGTCAGTCAATTGAAGAAGGAATTAATATAAAGAAAGAAATGACAGATTTACTTACCAAAGGTGGATTTCACTTACAAAAATGGGTTAGTAGCTGCAAAGAGTTAAATAGGAAGTTGAAAGATGAAGGAGAGGATCGGAATAGGAAGGAAAGCGATGAAGAAAACAAGGATTTAAAGATTGATGAGGTGATGAAAATTCTGGGGATTTGTTGGAATCGTGAGGGCGATGAATTTCAATATTCAGTGACTCTTCCTCAACAGCAGACACCAATCACTAAGAGAAAGGTCATTTCAGACATCGCTCGTCTCTTTGACCCGCTTGGATGGGCAGCGCCATGCGTTGTCACGTCAAAAATATTCATACAAAAGCTTTGGCTTTCGGGATTAGATTGGGATGAGGAGCTTACACCCGCATTGATGTCAGAATGGCAGATTTATCGAAACAACCTGATTGAGACGAAAAGGTTTAGTGTGCCAAGATGGGTAAACACATGTGCTGAAGACGTGGCTGTAGATCTCCACGGATTTTGTGACGCGTCAATATCGGCGTATGCAGCAGTCGTGTATCTCAGAGTTGTCAAAAAAAATGGAAACATAATGGTGAGTTTAATCACTTCTCGCACAAAGGTCGCACCTGTGAAACAACAATCTGTTCCTCGATTGGAGTTGATGGGAGCAGTATTGTTGTCTGAGTTGATAGTGGAGGTGGCTGACGTCATGAAGATCCCGTATAGTCAGATTCATACCTGGACTGATTCTACAGTTGTTTTGGCGTGGCTAAGCAGTCATCCAAGCCGCTGGACAACTTTTGTGGGCAACAGATGCTCGACAATTCTTTCCCATTTCGACAATACTCACTGGGCTCATGTCCAGTCCTCCGACAACCCAGCAGACATAGCCTCTAGAGGGTTAACTGCTCAAGAACTATCATGCAATGATTTGTGGTCACAGGGACCACCGTGGCTAAAACATGAAACAATCAATTATTCAAGACCAAGGTCCATAGCCACAGCCATAGAAGAGCGGTTAATCAAAACACATATTGTCTGTATTGGTCTAGTTCGGTTCAGGATCAGTGGACTGTATTTAATAAAATTCTTGTTCGAGCTTCATAAGTAGAGTGCATGTTTATTGACAAAAAATACAAATATATATACTAAATTTCTGTCTCGCAACTCGCGACGATTATACGCCGCGACGGTTTTCTTCACTTGTACGAAAAGTGTTATTTCGGGCTCGGCGTCCTCAACAGTCCTCCCCCCGGCGCAGCTCGCGTAGCCTCTTCCCTCCTCACCAGGACGGCGAGCTTACTGGCCGGCCGTCGGAAGATGCCGGTCTTGGTCCTCACGTCGGCGACCCGGACTCCGCCGTCTGGCCCGGGGTAGACGCGGTCAATGACCCCGAGCGGCCATATGTTCCGGGGTAGCGTGTGGTCGACCACGACCACGATGTCCCCGGTCTGTATTCTTCTTTCTCGGTCCGAAGGCTCCCCGCGCGGCACCAGCGTAGGTAGGTACTCGCGTAGCCAGCGCCGCCAGAAGTGATCGGCGAGCGCTTGGCTGACCCGCCAGGTCCGCCGGTCGGCCTCGACGCAGGGGCCCGTCGTCGGGAGTCCCGTTGATGAACCCAACAGGAAATGGTTGGGCGTGAGTGCCTCCGGGTCGCCCGGATTCACGCTTACGTGAGTGAGAGGTCGAGCGTTGATAGAGTGCTCGGCCTCGGTCAGGAGGGTCATCAGGACCTCCTCGGAGGGCGTCTTCTCGTGCAGCGTCGCGTGTAGCGCCGTCTTCACGGAACGCACTAGGCGCTCCCAAGCGCCTCCCTGGTTCGGCGCGCCCGGTGGTATGAAGCGCCACGTCATGCGATGTAGGAGGCCCTCCTCCCGGAGGGCGGGCAGCCACTCGGTGTAGGCGTCTCGTAGCTCCCGGTCGGACCCTCGGAACGCCGTCGCATTGTCCGAGTACATAAGTCGGGGCCAGCCGCGTCGCGCCGCCATCCTCCGCACCGCCATCAACGCCGAGTCGACTGATAGGGAAGCGACGAGTTCTATGTGGACGGCGCGCATCGTGAGGCATGTGAAGAGCGCGCCCCACCGTTTTTCCCTCCGTCGTCCCACCTTTACGACGATCGGTCCGAAGTAGTCGATGCCGCAGTTCGTGAACGGCCGGTGAAACGGGTCGAGGCGGGCCCGCGGGAGGTCTCCGGTAGCGGGCGGTCGCGGCCTCGCTCGTCGTACTCGGCAGAGGGCGCAGCTGTGTTCCACGGCGCGTACGGTAGGTCGGAGGTGAATGACCCAGTACCGTTGTCGTAAGTCGTTCGTCACGCGCTCCCTGTTCGCATGACCCGCGGCGCTATGTTCTCGTAATACGATGAGTCGGGTCACGTGATGGCGGCCGTCCAAGATAACGGGCCGCTTGGTCTCCGCGGGCGCGCTTGATGCGTCGATGCGCCCTCTCACTCGCAGCAGTCCGTCTTCTATCGCAGGGTCCAGCTTGTAGAGACGACTCGTTCGTGGTACGGGGCGGTTGCTTCTGATTCTTCTTATTTCTTCCCCGAAGCTTTCGGTTTGCGCGAGACGTAATATTTCGGTCTCGGCGCGCTCGACGTGAGTCACCTCCATGCGCGTCTCCCGGCGACGACAGATATCGATGAAAGCCAGGACGCGCGCAGTCGCTCGCACCAACGTCTCGAACTTAGAGAAGCGGGTGTAGTCTGGTAGCCATCGCGTTCGGTCGTCTAGCTCTGTCTCGCTCGTATGTAGGACTTCTGCTTCGGTGTTGATCACGTGATGTCTGGGCCAATTTTCCTTCGGTTGATAAAGAAAATCGGGCCCCCGGAACCATCGGTCGCTCGACGCGACGGGCGCGTGGTTCAGCCGCGTCGCGTCGTCCGCTACGTTGTGCTCTGTAGGCACCCAGCGCCATTCTTGTCGTCGTGTGGTTTCTGCGATCTCGCCCAGTCGGTTAGCTACGAAAGGGGTGTAGCGGCGTGCGTCGTTGTGTATCCACTGTACTACGGTCGTTGAATCCGTCCAGTACGTAGTGCTCGTGACTTCTATGCGATGTTCCCTCTTGATGACGTCGGCGAGTCTCGCCCCGATGACCGCGGCCTGTAGCTCGAGTCGCGGTATGCTCTGTACGCGTCGCGGCGCCACCTTAGCTTTAGCGGCGACTAGGGTGACGATAGCGCTCCCATCCCGCCGCGTAACTCGCCAGTAAGCCACAGTCGCATAGGCTTGTTCGCTCGCATCGCATAACACGTGTAGCTCTACGCGCTCGTAGCACTCTAGCGCGTAGCAGCGGCGTAGCCGTAGGCGTGTTATCTCGTCGAGCTGTCGTAGCCACGCGGCGAAGTCTTCCGCCTCGGTGTCGGGAATCGGGTCGTCCCACGGGATCTGTAGTCGCCACAGGCTCTGGAGGACTATCTTCGCCCTGATGGTGTAGTGGCTGAGCACTCCGAGCGGGTCGTATATAGACATGACCGCGCTGAGTGCTTCCCTCTTGGTCGGCGCGCGGATCTGTGCGCGCACGTCTGCCGGAACTCGATGCATAGCGGTGTTGAATCCCATCTCGTCCTCTCCGGCGTCCCAGTATAGCCCGAGTATTTTGTTTTCGGGCCCCCCCGCCCCGAGCGGCGTAGACGTCTTCGCCTTGAGGTCGTCCGGCACGTCGCGTAGCACGCTCGTAGCGTTCGCGCTCCACCCTCGCAGTGTGAAGCCGGCGACCGCGTGTACCTCCCGTAGCTCGCGTACTGTGTCACGTGCCTCCTCTACGCTCTCGTAGCTGTCTACGAGATCGTCCATATAGTGACTGTTTGTGATAGCAGCCAGGGCGCGCGGGTGCGTTTCGGCGTGTGCGTGCGCGTTGTGATTGCGCACGCTATGCGCCATGAAGGGTGAGCTGGCCGCCCCGAAGATCATGCTTGTCATCTTGTAGTAGCGCGGCGGGTTGACTCGATCGCGGCCTCTCCACAGAAATTGTTGCGCCGGTTGATCTTCCGCGCGTATTTTAATTCTCAGGAACATTTCTTGTATGTCGGCGGTGACGGCGAACGGTCGTTCCCGGAATCGAAACAAGATTCCCTGTAGTGACATCAGTAGGTCCGGCCCCTCTAACAGCTGATCGTTTAGGCTCACGCCGCTATGTCGATGCGCCGCGTCGAATACGAGACGCCGCTTGCCGGGCTTGTTCGGGTTCTGTACGGCGAAGTGAGGTAGGTACCAGCTGAGTGTGCTCTGTCTCTCGGTGCCGTCGCATAGCTTCGCGTAGCCCTTGGTCAGTAGGTTTTCGATTTGCGCTTCGTACTCGTTCGCGAATTCGATGTTGGCGTCCATCTTTCTTTCGATGTCGTGTAGGCGGCGTCGAGCCGCGCTGTAGTTCGGCGGCATCGTCACTTGATCGTGTCGCCATGGCAACCCGACTTCATATCCGCCGTCTATTTTTCGTAATGTGTTTTCGACGATGGTCGCTGCTCGTCGGTCGGCGTCGCTCACTCGCGCTTTTTGGTTGACGCCGAGTGAGTCGATACTGAAGTGCGCCTCCACCAACTCGTGTAGACGTCGGTCGTGCTCGCCCTGGTCCCGTGCGTGCCGATCGGGTGCGTATACGTGAAGCACGCTCTCGCTCCCGTATATCACGCTGCGTGGCGCGGTCCCGTGCATGACCCAGCCGAGCTGTGTTTTCGATGCGGCCGGCTGCCCGGGTGCTCCGATGCGCAGCTCGCGTGACACGATGAGCTCCCAGTGATCGGTGCCCACAAGTATGAGAGGGCGTGCGGAGTTGTAGCATACTTCTACTGCGGGCAGGTCTTTCATATGTTCGTGTTGTAGCAGTGACGTCGGTACCGCTTGTCGGTGTAGTCGTAGGTCACGTACGGTGCGCGCTTTAACTTCGTGCGGGGCGCGCTCTCTCATTCCGCGCAGTGTTAGAGTGACGATCTTGCTGTCTCTTTCTCGCTGTGACATGTTGACGCCGTTTAGATGTAGCGGTTGTGTAGGTCCCTCGGCTCCGACGCTCTCCGCCAGTTTTTGATCGACGAGGGTGATTGTCGCGCCTTCGTCGAGTAGTGCGTAGGTGGCGATCTCCCCCCGTGGTCCGGTGACGATCACGGGGCAGACTTTGAGCAGCACAGTTTTCGGGTCGGTATGGTCGGTGGGTGCTACCGATAAAACTGCCGCCGCGTGACTCGGTGATTGTTCTCGTTCGGTGCGCACGGACTGCTTCTCGTTCGATCGCGCGATCTTTTTCGCTTCTTCGTGTAGTGTCGCGTGGTGCGGACGGCGACACTGGTTGACGCCGCATAGCTTCGCCTTGCATAGGAATCGTCGGTGCTTCTTGTCGGCGCATCTGAAGCATATGCCCTTTTCTTTGATCACCTCCCAGCGTTGATCGGTACTCAGCGCCCGGTATGTGGGACACTGATGTAATGCGTGAAGTTGGCCGCAGCTCGGACATCGTTCGTTCTTGATTTCTTGTTCGGCGCCTTCCTCGGTGGTGTACACGGCGTTTGTTTTCTTCGGTTGTCGTGTTGCTGCGGGTCTCGCTTCTTTCGCGTTCGTAGTTGTTGTCGGCGCGTAAGTGTAGCGCAGCGCTCTGTCCGCCTCTCGCATGAGGAAGCGAGATAGCAATACGATCTCTGGTTCCGCCGATGCGCTGTACTCGTCGGCGTAATCGCACCAACGTGATTTTACGTGCGGGCTCAGCTTGTCTAGTACTTCTCGTGCCAGCGTCGGGTTGTACAAGTACCCGCGTCGGTCGATGCTCTGAAGTACGCAGACCACGTTCTGTATCTTGACGGCGAATGTGTTCAGGTCGGTCGCCGCCGCTCCCGGTCGCGGTAGTTTTCTTAGGTCTTCGAGCGCCCGGTCGATGATGAGTTCGGGCCTCCCGAAGCTCTGCTCCAGTGTCTTCATGATGACGTCGGGATCGGTGGCCGTGTGCAGGAGAGCGGTCACCGTGTCGCGTGCGTCACCCTTGAGACACGTCCTCAGTCGTTGTAGATTCTCCGCGGGCGTTATGTGATACAGGTTCGTTGAGTCGCGCATCGCTGCCTTGAAGGGCAGCCACTCGCCCGCCGCTCCGGTGAACGTCGGTAGGTCGAAGTTGTATCGAGGGCGGGGCCTGTTCATTCGTTGTATCGCCTCGGTCAGCTGCTCGATGCCGGATCTGGATCGCCCCGGCGTCGGTGATGTGTCGATCGTTTCGAAGCGTGCTCGCCTCGGTTCCTCTCGCGCTTGGTGGCGTGCTGTATCCCCCCGCTCCCCCCGTAATATGGAGGGGTTCGCGTGCCGCAGCCAGTCGTCCACCTTCTGCCGGTCTTCCGTCATGATGATGGGCTCTTCTTGTAAACTTTCATTTTCTTCGATCGACGCTACTTGAGCCGCCAGCCGCTTCTTCACCAGGTCGGCCTCGAGCTCCAGTTCTTTACGTTTCAGTTCTGCCATCTTCTCGGCCGCCTCTAACTCCACCAGCCGCAGCCTTAGGGTGGAGCTCGCCGTTCGTTGCGAGTGCGCCGGTGATTTGCTACGTTCAACTGGAGCGGTGGCGCCGACGGTCTGTTCTGACGGTGACGCTGGTGGCTCCCTTGATATTCTTCTGCGCCTCTCCTCGTCTAGCTCCGCTTGGTCCCCTTGGCTCCTCGTCACCACCATGTCGTTCGTGATTCGTGACGAGAGCGTTGCAGTTCTTCGCAGGGCGTCGCTGGTTTTCGGAGTGGCTTGACGTCGCTGGTCTTCTTTTGAAAGTATCCTCGGCTCCAAGGACCACGCTGTATTGGTCTAGTTCGGTTCAGGATCAGTGGACTGTATTTAATAAAATTCTTGTTCGAGCTTCATAAGTAGAGTGCATGTTTATTGACAAAAAATACAAATATATATACTAAATTTCTGTCTCGCAACTCGCGACGATTATACGCCGCGACGGTTTTCTTCACTTGTACGAAAAGTGTTATTTCGGGCTCGGCGTCCTCAACATTGTCACTGAAAATGACAACATGGAAACTGTAATTTGGACAAAGTTTTCAACATTGCAGAAATTAGTGAGAGTGATAGCGTATTGCAGAAGAGTGTTAAAATGGAAGAAACTAGAAGTTAACAAAGGATATAAAAATTACTTAGAAAAGGAAGAAATAGAAGAAGCCACAAAGGTTTGCATAAGGCAAGTGCAAAATCAAGAATTTGGAGAAGAGATAATGGACTTAAAAAGAAAAAGTCATGTTAAAACAGGAAGCAAGTTGAAATCTCTTTGTCCAATAATAGATGAGGATGGTATCTTACGTGTAAGTGGTCGAGTAGAGAACACTAATTTAGACAAAGACACCAAACACCCAATTATCTTGCCACATAGCAGCCACTTCACCAATTTGGTAATTGATGATGCGCATAACAGAACTATGCATGGAGGCCCGACATTGATGATCAGCCATTTGCGTACCAAGTACTGGATCATAGCAGCAAAAACTCTTGCTAAGGCTCATGTACGCAAATGCGTCAAGTGTAAGAGGTATTCTGCGTCTTCTCAGACCCAGTTAATGGGTCAGTTACCGTCTTGCAGAGTCACTCCAGCAAGACCGTTCAAGCACAGTGGTGTAGATTTTGCTGGACCCATAAATTTGAGAACCTCCAAGGGTCGTGGACATCGGGCCTACAAGGGCTACATATGCGTGTTCGTTTGTATGGTTTTAAAAATTATCCATTTAGAGGCCATAAGCGATTTGTCGGCACAAGGGTTTATTGCAGGTTTTAAAAGATTTGTCTCTCGACGTGGATTTGTGAGTGATATTTGGAGTGACAATGGCCGAAATTTTGTGGGTGCCGCATCAGAGCTTCGACATTTAGTCACAGAAGAGAAGTCGTCTGTAGGTGAAGACATAAGAGAATGGTTAGGTAACTATGGTACTTCGTGGCACTTCATTCCACCTCATGCCCCGAATTTCGGAGGGCTTTGGGAGGCAGGTGTCAAGTCTACAAAACACCACTTAAAACGTGTAATTGGCGACTCGACACTCACCTATGAAGAAATGTCGACTGTACTGACACAAATCGAAGCGTGTCTTAATTCTAGACCTATATCTACAATTTCTGAGAGTCCAGATGATCCCACTCCTCTAACACCTGGTCATTTTTTGATAGGAGAACCTCTGATATCGGTGCCTGATAGAAATTACGAAGATACAAATATTAGCTGTCTGAGACGTTGGCAATTGACGCAGCGTATGGTGCAAGGATTTTGGAGACGTTGGTCAGAGGAATATCTGACTCACCTCTCACAACGCTACAAATGGACCAAGCAAGTTCCAGAACCGAATGTGGGTGATGTAGTCTTGGTAAAAGAGGATGGGTTGCCTCCCGCGAGATGGCTTATGGGCAGGGTTCTTATTAAGCACCCTGGTAGAGACGAACTCACTCGCGTCGTGACCCTCAAATGCAATGGCTCCATAATCAAGCGCCCGGTTTCTAAGCTATGCATTTTACCAGTAACCAACTGAAGTTGTGTTTTGTTTTGTATCTTGTTAAGTGTTATCTAAGTGTTCAATTTAAGTAAGTGATAATAATCATTGATTGTAAATGGTACATCATAGTTGTATGTGTCATAATTTTTTTATTAAATTAGTACCTTTCTGTATGTTAAGTTCTAAGGTTAAGGACATAAACTGATGTCCTTGGTGGGCGGTATGTCTAAATTGCTTCTTAACATCAGTACTTATAAAAACATTACAATATTGTTAAGCTTCTTTAGTTCAGACTGCTGTCAAGAGATGGCGCTTACAATCGAGCGGCGGTTTCTAGATCGCGGTGGCGTTTCGTTTAGCAAATTGCCTTAGGTTAATTGTGTGCAAATTTATTAAGTGTAGGAAAACTTGTGTGTTCTGTTAGTTTATATGTTTAACTAATATACGGGAGTTCAGATCAAACGCGCAGTTTTCTTTACAATACGGATTTGGGTCCTTTTGTGAAATTATCAAATTTTACAGTTCTAATAATGTAAGGCACTAAAACAATATAACCGTGCGGATGCCGCGAGTCCATCGTGTTGCAGAGAGAGGAACTCGGAAGTGTCTGGAACTTGCGACATCATGATGTCGGTTTACAGGTCCCTTCAACATGTCAACACTTACCCGTCACGTCAACACGGTTCCTCTACCTTCACATACACATGAAATACCTCGCGCACATAATAATCCAACGCTTAAAGCTATCGACACCTTTCGACCGTCCAACCAAAGAAAAACTGACTCGCCGCCATCTTGCGGTAGATAGTCAAATAAACAACCAATTAAACTAAATATAATATATAAATAAGTGTTGCGTTAAATAATATACATTTCGTGATTAAACTTTACGTTTTGATTTATTTTGAGTTATTATTATAACATAAGTAATAATTTGGCAGGAAACGCTCACAGTAGGAGTGGCAGTATAGTGCACAATCCAGATATTGTACAAGAAAAGGACCCGACGGGCCATACGATCGGAGTGCAAATGATCGTTGGTATCAAACTTAACAAATTACAATTGGAAGTCATTAAATAAAATTTATAGTAACAATATTTTTAATATTCTCCTCGATTTGCAGAATGTGACAAAAGCTTTCAAAAAAACAGTAATTGTTAAGAATCTGTCTTTAAATATTTTTAATGACCAAATCACCGTGTTGCTCGGTCACAACGGTGCTGGAAAAACTACTACTATTTCTATGATTACAGGTAAGAAGCCCTTTGATTAAATACCGGCATCTAGTATGCACCTACTGTAGTCGACTAAGAGAGGGCTTAATAGCAACTGATTAGACGATTTGTACGCTTTATGCCAAATACGCAGAATGTCAAATCGGCTACCGGATACAGAACTTTACGTAAACTTACAGAGTCGATACCATTAGATATCTTTCTCTTTTAAAATACATTTTATCGTAGATAACTAACCAAAACGTACGGTAACTGAGTTTTTGGCTCTGGGCCACATACTTATAAGAATTTATAGATTTTCGCTTGTATGGTAAACTATACGTCTAAAGGCGCTAAATGCCTGGGATAATAATAATAATAATTGGCAGGTGCCGTAGTCTCATGCCATAATCCAAATATTTTATAAACCATCAAATATACAATGCAATACTCTCAAGATTTTACTCGCATTAGTCACAGTTATTGTCAATCCAATATCATCCATCCCCCAGTCCATAGTTTATAATATATAATTATTGTAAAGGCGTGTGCAAGCATAAAACGGCATCAACTTCTAACGTAAGAGATGTCCGTCGTATGTTTGGACTTTGGACACGCCTGATATGTTATTATTAAAATGTAATTATACCAAAAGGCCTCTTAGCGTTGGCTACCGCTCCGCTAATGCCTTACAAAGGTACAGGCACAGACCCGTGAGATTAAATAAATACTTATTTCCAAAAATAAAAATTACATTCAATGGAGTGTTTAATTATAGTGGATACAAACTATACATTTGTAGGAAAATGCAACTCTTTAACAACAACATTATGTTAGCCTCAGACACTAGGCAAAGCCTGTACTGTAGGTACCTGTGCTCGGATGAATGGACAAAGTGCTGAACCACCCAAGTCCAACGTAGAGACCTCGCTTCGCTAGAGTAAATACATATCGGGAAAATACTGACTTTAATTGCACCGTGTATAATACTAGTGATGTCCGTCAGAATTGAGGAGCCACGACATATTTTTTTTAAAAGCTTACGTGCCTAATGAGCTGGTTATGTACATACGACTGGTCTTGGTATTGTAGCAATACACATTCACACACAGTTCTTGAGTCCATCGACCGACGAGCAAAAGACTCATTGGCGATGATAAGCTGGTCGAGTCCAAATTGCAGAGTCTCGGTCACCGACGTAAGGTCGCGATCCTATCGGTATTCTATCGCATACATTTTGGAGAGTGTGCGCAGGAATTATACGAGTTAATTCCAACTTGTCCATTTTACCATCTAACAACAAGACAAACTGTCAAACGTCATCCATATATGGTTGACATACCTCCAGTTCGCTCGAAGCGTTTCGCTTCTACGTTTATCATCCGTACTGCGAAGGAGTGGCGGACTCATTGCCTTCGTCTTTGTTCCCCGAACGGTACAATCTGGGAGTCTTCAAGTCAAGAGTGAATAGGTACCTTCTAGGCAAGCATGCTACATCTTCGGCCGCGTCATCACTTTCCATCAGGTGAGATTGTGGTCAAATGCTTGCATATCAGGCAAAAAAATAAATAAATGTAAAAGTGATTCCTCAGTTCAAATGTTTGTATTGTGGAAAAGTTGTTGATAAATATTTATATGAGTAAGTAAGAGCATAATTTATTAGTATAGTTGAATATTGTTCAGAGTAAAGCACAGAAAGGGCTCCTCAATTCTGATGCATATATCTATTATCGAAAACCTTGAAGTGTCGTGAATCACACAATTATTAACGGTTGCTCAGAGCAAGAGTGAAAGAAATACCGGGGTATTCTTGCACTCCTGCTGCTTATTATATGTAATATAATAATATAGAGCTTACTCAGCGTCGCGTTGTTGGCAAATTGTATGCATAGGTATTGATTAAAATAGTGATTAATGAAACTGATGAAAAAATATGGGATGTACAAGCGGGTTTAGGAGAGGAAGAGGATGTATGGATCAGGTCTTGTCCTTACCCAACAAAACCGAAAAATTCTTGGCTAAAAGTTAAAAGGTTTATTGCGCTTTCGTAAACTTGGAAAAAGCCTATGACAGAGTGGTGAGAAATTAATTGTGGTCGACGACACAGACTGGTATAACATCGATAAAGGTGTTAGACAGGGATGTGTAGCTTCGCCAGGGCTGTTCAATCTATTCATGGACAATTGCTTGAAAGATTTGAAAGAGAGTGCCCGTGGATTAAAAACGAACGATCAAATGCCTACTTTATGCCGATGATTAGGTCATTTTGGCTTCATCAGAGGAAGAATTGCAGTTGATTAATGGTTGTTATTATGCATGGTGCCCTAAAAATCAAAAAAATTAAAATAAATGTGAGCAAGACGAAAGTTATGATTTTTGAAAGAGAAGAAAGTATGACTGGAACCGCCGTTATGATTGAAGGTGAAGGAGTGGAACAAGTGAAAGAGTTTTGTATACTTGGGGTCAAAGTTTACAAGAGACGGTAAATATGACAGTGATATTGAGCGAAGAGCATACCTTTATGAACAGTCAGAAAGTGTCTAAAAAGTCAAGATTGGCTGTCCATAGAGTGGTACTAGTGCCCACACTTATGTTGGTATGGTAGTGCGTGTTGGGTTTGGCAGAAAAAGCACGAGACTAAGATAAATGCCGTGGAAATGAGAGGACTAAGAAGTATAGCTGGAGTGACTCTGATGGACAAAGTGAGTAACGTAGTGATAAGAGAAAATTGCGGCGTGGTAGAAGATGTGGTGACAAAGATTGAGAAAGAAATGTATAGATAGTTTTGAAAATGTAGAGAGGATGGACGAAAATAGATTGACGGAGCAGATTCATAAGGCGAGTGTGAATGGGCAAGTTGGTAAGGGTCGATCTAGGCGAACGTATCACGTAGCCTCTGCTACTTCGAAGGCCAAAGCGGTACTGAAACCCCCAAAATCCGCGGCTGTAGTTCTGTCGCTTCTGCCGGAGGCTGCGGAGAAGGGGGTCACGTACGGCAAGCTAATGAACGTGGCACAGGAGAAAATCGATCTCCAGGAGCTGGGGATCGATCGGCTCCGCTTCCGCCAGACGGCCACGGGAGCCAGGATGTTGGAGATTCCTGGCTCCCAAAATAACGAGAAGGCGGACAAGCTTGCGGAAAAACTCCGCAACGTCCTGTCCGAGGTGGCTAACATCGCCAGACCCGTTAAATCCACCGATTTGAGGATTACGGGCCTGGATGATGCGGCCACGAAAGATAAAGTGGCGGCAGCGGTTGCCAAGTCAGGAGTTTGTAACGTCCAGCTGGTCAAGGTCGGGGAGATACGCCCCGGCATAAGCGGCGTCGGCTCCGCCCTTGTGTCTTGCCCGACTTCAGCAGCTAAAGTGCTGCTGGAAAAGGGCAGGCTCTTAGTGGGGTGGAGCTCAGTGCGCGTGGTGGCACTGGCGGCGCGTCCCATGCGCTGCTTCAAGTGCATGGGTCTGGGACACACGCGCGCTCAGTGTCAAGCGGCCACTGACAGAGGGGACCTGTGTTTTCGTTGTGGTGGCACAGGTCATCGGGCAGCCAGCTGTGGGAAGGCCGAGCCTCGCTGCGCGATATGCGCGGAGTCGGGGCGGTCTTCCGGACATGTGATGGGGGCACGTAATTGCGCCCCTCCAAAGACAAAGGGGAAGGCCGCTGGGACCCAGGCCCTCCCCGCGGCAACTAGCCAGGTCGACCCCGCGATTGCATGCCAGTCTGCGTGCGAGGAGGTTGTGATGTCTGACTGATGGATCAGGTCCGGCATCACAACTTCCTCCAGACTAATTTAAACCACTGCGCTAGGGCCCAAGACCTGCTAATGCAGAGCCTGGCGCAGTGGCAAATAGACGTAGCTGTCGCGGCGGAGCCGTACTTTGTTCCCTCCCATTCCTGCTGGGCTGGGGACCTGGACGGTTCCGTTGCCTTAATAGGACGCGCGGGTAATGGTCCCCTTCTCTCTGTCGAAGAGAGGGGTTCAGGGTACGTGGTGGGCAAGTGGGGAGAGTACGCAATTGTTGGAACTTATTTCTCCCCAAATAAAACCGTTGCGGAGCTGGAGGCATACTTGGACCTCCTGGCCGCGGCGGTAAGAAGGCAAGTGCCACGGCAGGTCGTCCTTATGGGAGACCTCAATGCTAAGGCCCGGGACTGGGGCAATCCCTCCACTGACTCTCGCGGTGCGATTGTCAGGGAGTGGATAGTTGCCTCAGGACTGACCCTGCTAAATAGAGGGTCGGTTCACACGTGCGTGCGATGGAACGGGGGGTCCGTGGTGGACGTATCGTTTGCCACTCCGTCTGTCGCGGCGCGTGTCCGGTCCTGGAGGGTGATGTCGGAGGTAGAGACTCTCTCGGATCACAAGTATATAAGGTTCGAGATCTCTACCTCTGACAGCCGGGGTGAGTGCCAGTGCGCGATGCGGGCGGATTTTCCGCGCTGGACGGTAAGTCGCCTCGATGTCGAAATGGCGAAAGAGGCGGCAATCGTCCAGTCGTGGCTTGCTGCCCCCACGCACTCAGATGTAGATATCGCTGCGGGCCGTTTCCGCGAAGCGGTGACGGCTGTTTGCAATACGGCCATGCCAATGTCCCGGAACCGTCCTGACCGCCTAGAGGTGTTTTGGTGGAACTCGGAGATTGCTCATCTCCGAGCCATCTGCTCGGGAGCGCGGCGGCCCTACACCCGCTGCAGGAAGCGGCGTCGGGGCCGTACTGACGAGCAGATGTCGGCCGAGGAGCTAGCTGTTGAGTTCCGGCTTTACGACGTATACCGTAAAGCCAAGCTGGAGCTGCAGCTAGCTATCAGCCGGGCCAAGTCCCAGGCTTGGGATGAAGCCCTGGAGGGGCTAAACAGGGACCCTTGGGGGCGTCCGTACAGGGCTGCCCGGAAAAAGTTCCGGGGCCGGACACCCCCCATCGCGGAGTCCCTGGAGCCAGAGCTTTTGGGCAGGGTGCTGGGGGGGCTCTTCCCCGAAAGCAGCCCTCACCACGTGCCACCGATAATGGCGCCTTCCCCCCCGGAGGAGTTTGACCGTGCTTCTATTCCACCTTTGTCAGAGGTGGAAATGGAGACAGCGGTCGGGCGTCTGCGGGGGAAAAGGACGGCGCCAGGCCCAGACGGCATTCCAGGGCGGGTTCTATGGATCGCCTTGGGAGAGATGGGTGACCGGCTTCGGGAACTGTTTGACGCATGCCTCTCGTCAGGACGGTTCCCGAAGCTGTGGAAAGACGGCCGACTGTGCCTGTTGCGGAAGGAGGGTCGACCTTTCGACTCGCCTTCCGGATACAGGCCAATAGTATTGCTGGATGATACGGGTAAGCTGCTGGAGAGAATCGTTGCTTCCCGTGTCATCCGGCACCTAGAGGGTACAGGGCCTGGGCTTTCAGAGGCCCAGTATGGGTTCAGAGCGGGGCGGTCTACAATAGACGCCTTGCTCTGGCTTAAAGGGTGGACGCAGGACGCGGTTAGGGAGGGGGAAAAGGCGTTGGCTGTCTCTCTAGATATAGCCAACGCCTTCAACAGCCTCCCGCACGGAACAATACAGGAGGCGCTCCGCTATCACGGAGTGCCCCTGTATCTGCGGAGGCTGTTGGATGACTACCTCCAGGACCGCGAGGTCCTGGTGGTAGGACGCGACGGTTTGAGGCGCCGTCGCGTCTCCTGCGGGGTTCCACAGGGGTCGGTACTGGGTCCACTCCTGTGGAATATAGGCTATGACTGGGTGCTTCGCGGCACGCTTCCCGCAAACATGCGGGTCGCATGCTACGCGGATGACACCCTAGTCGTAGCAAAGGGGAGGGACCTCAGGGAAGTGGTGCGGTTGGCCACGGTGGGCACCACTCTTGTGGTCAATCGCATTCGCACTCTTGGGCTAGAGGTCGCCCTCTGCAAGACCGAGGCCCTTTTGTTCCATGGGCCTCGGGGGGGACCCCCTCCAGGTACGCGGATGGAGCTGGACGGGGTCCAGGTTTCGGTTGGGACCCAGATGAAATATCTGGGTCTCATCCTGGACGGGAGGTGGGCTTTTTGTGCCCACTTTTCCCAGTTGGCCCCGAGAATCGTGGGTGCCGCAGCCGCCTTGGGAAGGCTGCTGCCAAACGTGAGCGGCCCGAACGCGGCCTGCCGCCGGCTTTACTCCGGAGTGATCCGGAGTATGGCCCTGTATGGGGCACCAGTCTGGGTGGACGCCCTCAACCGCGGGAACAAGACCCTGCTGCGACGTCCGCAGCGGGTCATCGTGACGAGGGCGATACGCGGATACCGGACGGTGTCCTGGACTGCGGGATGCGTGCTTGCGGGTGACCCCCCCTGGGAGCTCCAAGCGGAGATCCTCGCCGAACTATACCACTTTGTGGCGGCGAGGAAATCCCGTGGTGACCCCCCAGCGTGGGAAGAGGTCACCCGCATGCGTAGGCGGGCGCGGGCTGCCCTGTTGCGGCGGTGGACGGAGGACCTGGCTCCACCGGTCCCCGGGCAGTGGACGGTGGAGGCCATCCGCCCGGTCCTTCAGAGGTGGGTGCGGCGGCGTTTTGGGTCGCTTACCTTCCGATTGGTGCAGGTGCTTTCCGGACACGGATGCTTCGGCAAGTACCTGCACCAAATCGCGAGACGGGAGCCGACCTCAGCCTGCCACGAATGTGGGGCGCAGGAAGATACGGCGCTCCACACGCTGGAGGTGTGTGCCGCATGGGGCCCACAGCGGCACACACTTTTAGCTACTATAGGCGGAAATCTTTCCCTGCCGAGCGTGGTAGACGCCATGCTCGGCAGCGAAAGATCGTGGCAGGCAGTGGTTTCCTTCTGCGAAGCAGTAATGGCGCAGAAGGAGGCCGCGGAGCGGGCCAGAGAGGCTGATCCCCTTTCTGACCCGATCCGGCGCAGACGGACGGGGGGGAGGAGGAGGCGGTTCGCCCGCCTCCTCTCTCCTCCTCTGTAGTGGGGTCACTGGTGGAGAGTCAGGGACCTCTCCATCGGCTTGCACGGCTCCACACGTCTGGGGGGTGGCCTTGGTGAGCAAGGTCACCCCTCCATGGACGCAGTGGCCCGGTTTGCATCCGGGCCTACCGCCGGGGCAAGATAGTGACTGCTAGCGCGACCCTATCTTGCCCCACCTCGGCGAGGGACTGCTCACGGGGGGGTTTTTAGTGGGTTCGAGCCCCACATACCCCTTTCCTTCATCCCTGGGAAGGAAAGGAAATGCCAGGCATTTTCCCCCCCACAAAAAAAAAAAAAAAAAAAAAAAAAAGGCGAACGTATCACCACCTCTCCATCGGCTTGCACGGCCGCACACGGCTGGGTGAGCAAGGTCACCCCTCCATGGGCGCTGTTGCCCGAAGGAGTTTGCATCCGGACCTAACGACGCCGGGGCAAGATAGTGACTGCTAGCGTGACCCTATCTTGCCTCACTTCGGCGATGGACTGCTCACGGGGGGTTTTAGTGGGTTCGAGCCCCACATACCCCTTTCCTTCATCCCTGGGGAGGAAAAGAAATGCCAGGCTCCAAGAAATGCAATTTTGCCCCCCAACAAAAAAAAGGCGAACGTATCAGACCAGATCGAAAGAAGGTGAAGAAATGTGTTCTCTGCCTACCCCAATAGGAAAGAGGCGTGACTATATGTATGTATTAACTGTTAATAATCCACCATTATTACACAATAACAGTCGAAGAAACAAGTTTTGATATATAATACAAAATCAACAGCGCCATTTTTTCAGTTTCGCAGCAAACATGATATTATTGATAAATGATAATTATGATTAAAGAGTAAAATTTTACATGCCACACTATAGTTTAAAAAGTTCTAAACAAGCATAAAACAAACCTTGTCCAGCGTTGTGGAGTTTTTGGCATGAACTTGATTCGGTTTTTTTTGTATTTCTTGAATGTACGACTGAAAATCTAGTTTTTGATTGACATTTTCAATGTTAGAAATCGGCTCGAGTAGCCACGTATACTATTTTAACTAGGCAGGTATGTTTATATTATTAATTTAGTACCTGGATGACCTACGTGTATGATGAACGATTTTTTCTAAAAATGAAACCTAGCTAGATCGATTTATCGCCCCCGAAATCCCCTGCATACAAAATTTCATGATTATCGTAGGATATCACTAACATTACAGTTTTTTCTAGGTAAATTGAAAGTGAGTAACGGTTCTATATCCGTAGCCGGGTACGACATGGCGACGCAAGTGCGACAGGCACGTTCAGAAATCGGGCTGTGTCCGCAGCACAACGTGCTGTTCAATGAACTGACTGTCAAGGAACATCTAGAGTTCTTCGGACGACTAAAAGGATTCCAGGGACGTGAACTCGATAAAGATGTCGATTCTATGATCGAGAAACTGGAACTACAGGAAAAGGTATTGCTTACATCCTAGCATATTTCAATTTCGCAGAATGTTTTTTATGTAAATACTAGCCGTGACCCGCGGCTTTGCCCGCTTTATTAAATTCAAAAAGCTATGTCCATTCTCAATTTCATTAAAATCCGTTCAGCCATTGAAGCGTTAAGCGTTACACGCAAACTTTCGCATTTATAATATTAGTGCGATGAGTCTTGGATTATTCTTTTAAACAATGATTGCTACTTTTGACTTGACTTTTTTTCCGGATACAGCGCAACTACAAATCGCAAGGTCTATCGGGTGGACAGAAGCGGCGCCTATGTGTAGGCATTGCGTTGTGCGGGTTTGCTCGCGTGGTGCTGTTAGACGAGCCCACCTCCGGCATGGACCCGGCTTCGCGCCGCGCTCTCTGGGACCTGCTGCAGAAGGAGAAGAAAGGTAAGACGTAGGCTATCGTCGTAACTCTACCAGCGCGCTGAGCGTCGCCGTCGGGTCGTGCTGCAGGACGGGCCCGCCTCCGGCATGGACCCGGCCGATCCTAAACCTGCTGCTGAAGGAGAAGAAAAGTGAGCCGGCTATCGTCACATATAACTTTACCGCGCTGAACGGCGCCGCCGCCGGGTCGTGCTGCTGGACAAACCCACCTGCGGCATCAATCAAAATCAAATTTGGTATATTCACATGGCTCTATGTTTATATATGTATTTTCGTACATTGTTGTATATATGTATTTTGTATTGTAAGCCTTACCAGAAAAATATATTTTTACCCTACTGCGCGACCCAAAGGAAATTATGTGTAATGTGTTTATCAGTCTATATATTTATGTAAGTGTGTTTGATTCTTGCAGCTATTTTCCGTTAATTCCGTTAATTTTGCAGCGTTATTTTCCGAAATAACTAACGAATTACAATCGTATATTGTCATCGATATTGTAAATTTGATTATTAAATTATTTTGAAATCAACAAGTTTCTTTCGCATTAGAATTATTGTCAAAAAGATGTTATTTTTTGCGTGTTCTTTCCGTTCTTTACGGTTCTACCTTCATATGTCCAGTGTGTATATGTATATGTATATGTGTGACAGATTTATTGTCGTGGTCTTACCTATTCCGGTCATATTCTTAGGGTTACAAGTACTATCGATCAAGGTATCTCTTCTATTGTCACCAGGTCGCTCCACGATCCTTTCGACCCATTTCATGGACGAGGCGGACTACCTCGGCGACCGCGTGGCCATCATGGCCCACGGTCAACTTCAATGCGCTGGATCGCCACAGTTTCTCAAACGCCACTATGGAATGGGATATACTCTCGTAGTGGGGAAATCGGAAAACTTTGATGTGGATGCCTGCACGAAACTACTCGGAAAACAAATTTCAGGGATTAACGTAAAAGAAGATAGAGGTGAGCAAATTAGGTACGCGTTTATTACTTTATATACCTTGCTTACCTGATCAACAAAACTATAGTTTAGAATTTTGTTTATGGCTAGCAAGTAATTTTTCTAATTCAAACTATAAAATGAAGAAAAAGTTAAAAAATTATAACACTTTCACTAGAAATATTTTTTAATATATCTATCTGAGGATTTGACATAAATACAGAAACATCTGTAGAACCATTTATTCGATATTCATTAATCATATAATTTAAAAAAAAATTAAAAATTCATAATATTCTAAGAAAAATAAGTAATATTTTTTGAATGCCGAGGAACGGTTCCAAAGTAACGCGTTTTAGGAGACGTTTTTGTATGACACCCTTAGTGTATAAGCTAGATTCACATTTCAAAGAATATGTTGAGTTTACATCTTTGACACTCACCGATACTCAACAAAGATATGTTCAAATCGAAAAAGAAGCGCTGGTGATAGTATTCGCGCTCGAGCGTTTCCACCAATACACGTTCGGCAGAGTGGATGTTACTGTGGAAACAGACCACAAGCCCCTTGAATAATTGTTTAAGAAATCCTTGAATGCGGTCCCTACACGGCTACAGAGGATGACGCTGCGCGTTCAAGGGTATGATTTTAATGTTGTTTATAAACCGGGAAAGTAACTATATGTTTCTGGACGACACACTGTCTCGTGCCGCACTGCCAGATTATTTACATGACAACGTGTCGAGGGAGCTAGAAGAACAATCATGTTAACATACATGTTTAGCGTAGACCGACTACGCTGGGTTAGGGAGGCGACAGCGACCGACGAAGAGAGCAAAGCTTTGATAAAGTATATCAAAGAAGGGTGGCGGCGGTACAAATGTGACGCAGAACACGCCGCGAAAGCTCACTGGTGCCGCACCCGGTGCCGAGGTTGCCCTGGACTAAGGTTGGCACGGACATTTGTGAGTACTCACAAAAATATTACCTGATACTCGTAGACTACTTTTCTAATTTCATCGAGGTCAACATTTTGAGGAACATCGGGGCAAAAGCGGTAATTTGAGCATTAAAAGAGCAGTTCGCTAGACATGGTATTCCCGAGGAGCTGGTCAGCGAAAATGGACCGGCTTACTCGTCGAAGGAATTCGGAGAGTTCTGTAGAGAATGGGATATAGTCCACACGACGAGTTCGCCGAATTACCCACAGTCGAATGGGTTATAGACCAGGGTAGAAGCCTTTAAAAATAATGAAAAGTGAAAAAAATTTATAATAGAATGAAACCCATTAGAAAAGGAGGGAAATATGATAAAAATGAAAGGAAAAATAATTTACGGGCGATCTGAGGTTGGGAAGGGGATGGGGGTGAGTTTTTAAGGGTAAAAAACGGTTTTTCTCGATTTCCGGCAAAACTAAAAGTCCTATCGAAAAAAGTCAAATGGAAAAGTTGTAGATAATAAAAAGATCTAAAACTTTTGTATTGACACTTTTTTCACATAACCTCAAAATTTATGTGAAAAATTCAATAAACCAAGTTTTTGGTTTTTTATTTTTATCTTTTACAAATTTTTTTTTTTTTAACGAAATTTTGTGAAAACTTACCTTTTTATGTCCCAAATATGCTGTAATTTATTTGATTAAAAATATTTATTTTTTCACCTTATTTTGAATTAATATCGAAAAAACACCCTAATTTTCAATCGAAAATTCACCCGTCAAAATATCAGCTTTTTTCAAAAAGTTGGTGTGGTTTCTGTTCGTTGAAATCTCTACTTTCCGATGGTGAAAAAAAATATATATGTTACTATGGTAAATCTTCTCAGAAAATGCAAAAATTCAAAAACTTTTTTATCCATCCTACGAACGTTATTTTCACTTTTTTCTTTATTACTCTTACACACAACATTCAAAAAAACTTGCAAAGTTTTAGGAACATCTTTAAAAAGATTGCCTTCGTCTATATCGACAGTTTCGTAGTAATTCATATCATATACTTTAGAACGTATATCTTCTAAAACAATTTCAGCAGCCATTTCAACAATTCTAGTTCGTTCGTCTTCTTTACTTTTTAATCTTTTTTCGTACCAGTCATTGCAGAGTTTCTTACTTGCAGTACCATTTTTGTATAAAATAATCATGTCCCTTTTAATTAAATGACACTCGATATCGTTTTGAAAATGCTCTTTCAATTTATTTTTAATAGTTGTGTAGTCTGGAAGATCTCCTGAAAATCCCTCTTTTATTTCATTTACAGAAAATTGACATTCTGTTTCGTTGTCAACGATATAATTAATAAGATAATTAATAAAATTCTTAGTTCGTATTTCGTAGGATGGATAAAAAAGTTTTTGAATTTTTGCATTTTCTGAGAAGATTTACCATAGTAACATATTTTTTTTTTTTCACCATCGGAAAGTAGAGATTTCAACGAACAGAAACCACACCAACTTTTTGAAAAAAGCTGATATTTTGACGGGTGAATTTTCGATTGAAAATTAGGGTGTTTTTTCGATATTAAATCAAAATAAGGTGAAAAAATAAATATTTTTAATCAAATAAATTACAGCGTATTTGGGACATAAAAAGGTAAGTTTTCACAAAATTTCGTTAAAAAAAAAAAATTTTTGTAAAAGATAAAAATAAAAAACCAAAAACTTGGTTTTTTGAATTTTTCACATAAATTTTGAGGTTATGTGAAAAAAGTGTCAATACAAAAGTTTTAGATCTTTTTATTATCTACAACTTTTCCATTTGACTTTTTTCGATAGGACTTTTAGTTTTGCCGGAAATCGAGAAAAACCGTTTTTTACCCTTAAAAACTCACCCCCATCCCCTTCCCAACCTCAGATCGCCCGTAAATTATTTTTCCTTTCATTTTTATCATATTTCCCTCCTTTTCTAATGGGTTTCATCCTATTATGATTTTTTTTGGTTTTAAAAATTATCGACCCTGGACTATTAAGTGAGAGATCAGTGCGAACTACAAAAAATATTATAAAGAAATCGTTGTAGTCTGGTGCTGATTTTTATCTTAGACTCCTAAATCTACGAGCGACCCCCAGAGACGGAATCGGTTCTCTGGCTCAACTCCTGATGGGCAGAAGACTACGTACAAAATTGCCGGCAACTACACACTACAAGCAGAGCGTGATAACAGGGCTGACTATGTAAACATAATTAGAAAGAAGATGCGCAGTAAAGAATACTACGATTTGCATTCACGCTCTTTGCCCGAATTGCGACCGGGTGACAAAGTCGTGGTAACAGATGGAGTTAAGAAGAAAAGAATGCACGTTACTTCAAAAACCGAACAGCCGCGGTCTTTCTTCCTTACCAATGACTCGGGTAAAATTTATAGACGAAATAGGGTTCATATAGATAAACTAGTATCCAATTCAGCTACAGATAGAGCATCTGATATGTCATTATCTTCTTCTCACGAGGGGAAGGAGATTAATGATGTAGACACTGATGATAGTGAGCACAGTTGCGAAGGTCAATATTTGTCAGCCGATGAAAACGATCAGGCTCTCCCACCGCTTGATAAGAGTCCGCAAGAACAGCAATTAACTCGTAAACAGAGGGACTGCGCACGTAGAGCTCGCGAACGGATACATACAATGTGCGGTAAAAGTAAGCCTTAGTTTGCCTATATGTATCATTACGCAGATTTTGTTATTTTTAGACTTTATATACATAGCTACTTTTGAATGTATTTTCTTATCTATGTTTAGTTTTTACTACATTATTATATAAGGGAAAGATGTAGCATATTTAGTATTAAGATTGTGGGTATTTAGATACAAAAGTACTCGCGCAAGTAAAATAAAAATAATTCGTTATCTAGCAAGCTTACAGAGTTTTATTTCATTATATATGATAATAATGTATTTGAATTTATGAGTATATATTTATTTTTCCGTATCGCAACAGAAAACATTATGTTTTATATTTTATTTGTTTACATAAGTTTTAAGCTGAAACTATAAATGCCAATATTTTAATGCTAATTTCACAGTGTCGGAAGTAACTTATAGCTTGCGGAACGACGAGTCGCGTTTCTTCGAACAAATGCTGGTCGATCTGGAAGCCAATGTGAATGAAATCAAGTACAAAAACTACGGCCTTGTCGCAACCACCATGGAAGAAGTCTTTATGGCGTTAGTTTTTAATTATGTATATACCTACCTAATAATATAATTCTTTATGTACTATACAATCTGCAACAGATAAGTGTAGTACCTACTGGGTGGTATGTAATGTACGTGTATCGTGTCAGGAACCGACTGCCAGAAAATGAAAGAAGAAATAGCATATAACACTTTCCATTAAAAAATTTAAAATATTTTTTTCAACAATTTTCGACAACCCTAAATTGTAACTATTGCTTAATGGTTGAATCTGTGGCCTTGGTTATGGCCACTATTGACAGGCGTCTATGTCCAAAGACAATGTGGTGTAGATCGGTACAGAAACGTTACGAACTGCCCGTTCGCTTAGTTAGGTGCGCGTCCACCTTCTAAGCAGCGTATCGAGTTCGATTCCCAGTGGGAAGGCAATAAAGTTTTCTCCCCAAGAGAAATTTATGTTTCTGGTTTTGGGTTTGATCTGAATATTTCCGGAACCCACGACGCATGATCATTGAACTTAGTGTAGGGCTGTAAGTGTTTAAAATGTTTATCGTTATTATTATAAGTGCTGTTAACAATCATATTCATTAATATTCTTTTTTCCTTTCGTATTTTCATAAAATTTCAGATTAGGCGCTGACCTTCCGGGTACATTAGACCCGGTAGATAGTGCACTCGATTCCCTCATAGAAACGGAAATGTCAGATGAATGTTAGTATCATTTGCTTTTAAATGTAGCCAATGCTACGGAATATGCCAATACCTGCGGCTTTCAGGGCAAAATAAAAAACAACTAACTCCACGGCCTATAATATGGAATATTAAATATGCAAATATTTTTTTCATGTTCTTATTCGATTGCTTACGTTAACGAATTACCGGTAAAAAAATCAAAACATTGGATTATTATATTTTTTTTGTTTATGCTAAATTAACAATATTTGAATATGCAATTAGGTTCAGGTAATTTTAAAAGCGGTTATTTTGACGTTCTTACTGAAAATTGACCAATCATTGACTTTAAAAATGTGTGAACTGACGTCACGGACCAGTCTACTCAATAACATGTATTTTAATCACTTTATACATCAACCATCTTTTCTAAAAACGGAACATATAAAACTTTATTTTAATTTTAACTAATAGCTTGTATGGCAGTGTTACTGTCGACCGCTTGTCTCTTTCCCTAATACCCACATACTGTTTGTATTGTTGGGTACCCTACCCAACGACGCTCGACGTTGTAAAAATATTCTTTCGTGTTTCTATTATTGCTGAAATTTAGTTCAGAAAGTAGTCAAGGTGTTCGAATCCTGTGAATTTGTCATTAAGTTTCGGCCTAGTAACTTGAACGAATGCTTTACCACGTTATTCACTTTATACTCAAATGAAACTGTGGACTTATCCACTAAGTACTGTACTAAATAAAAGTAAAATTAGATATAAGTATTGAAACTCCCTTTGTAATAGCTAAGTTGTTTACATTTATAACCAGAAAAAAATAGCTGTTCGTGCCTGCGTTTAGAACATCCGTCCCACCGCGGCTTGAATTAGTGCTTATGACGATGGCCGAGGACTTTTTTATCATTATTATTTATCCGGTTATGTTTTTTTTTGTAAGTTAAAAAGTACTTGTCATTAAAATCTAGTTAACTAGTAATCACCAAACAGTGCAAATCGTATACGAATGGATGTACCAACACAAACCCATTTTGGTTTAATGCTACTATACCTACTGTAAAACTGTAAGTAATTTTTTTATTTAAATAAATAAAAAATAATAACAAAAAAATGTTTCAGTTAACACCTTGAGGGATCACAATGAAGTCACGGGATACCCTCTATTGAACCAGCACGTGAAAGTTATGTGGATGAAGCTAAGCCTTGTTTGGAAGCGTTCGTGGGAACTGCTCTTCCTCCAGCTGCTTGTGCCGTTATTGCTCATCAACATGTTCCTTGCGGTTACGCAATACGTCATCTCGTTTGAAGATAATATCATAGCGAGGACATTGTCGCTCACTAAGGGGTACTTATTTTCAGCATAGGTCTACAATTAGGAAAATCTAATGCCATCATCTCTATCCCGCAATTCTGCGAGATCGATATCATCAATCCCGCTAAAACACGGGATTTAATTTATTAAAAGAATTTATTTAAATTTTTTTTTTTCATGAATTTACAAACTGTTTTATGAATTAAAGATAATTAAATGTTATGTACCTACCTAGTTACCACAAAAACTCGTAAAAGGCTACACCAAAATAAGTACTTATAATTTTTATTTTGCTCGTTTAATACATGGGTAGTTTTAGAAAAAGAAAATCATGAAAAATCTAAAAGAACGGATAAAAAAAAGAAATTATTAATTTTATATGGGAATTCTACATTACAATCAATAGATGACCTAGTGCGAAGTTCAGCGGGTCATTGTGCAAGACCATTTGAGCTTTTTGGCCTCTGATAGGCAAGCGGTTCATCACTATATTACCTGTTTGTAAGGCAATGTAACATATTATTGGTATATTATAGCTGTGAACTTAATTTAGAGCTTGACCATACATATATTTGTTTCTACTTGAAGGTGGTAAACGACTGTATTTTAATAAATGGTATTAGTCGAGCAAGCACAAGGTGCTCATCACAGATGGATTTCAACACGAGGTTATCTTCACCAGCAGCTCAAGCAACGCTTTTTAATTTAACTACGACAGACGACTATGCTATCCACCGCATAGAATTTATCCAAAACCTAGCTTCGTTTGTTTTGTAATCTGTTACTTTTATGACATGCCAGTATTCACGCTGTAAACATTACGCTATTTGGTAAATAGGTTACGCTTATTGGCTCTAAACGCAACGCTACGTGCTGCGTTCTAATTTTTACCCAACTGCGAAACAAAATATATGTACAACGTGTAACAGAAGGGTGTAGTAATACTCAAGCCACGCGGCTACATGTATGAAGTTTAACAGTAACTTTCGAATTCTCAGCAGCAGCATGAATTGCAAGTTATTAAGAATTAGTCTCAAAAAAATATGTCATTTGCAACCCTACTCAGCTGTTCGAGTGAAAAAACTCAGTAGTGAACTAGTGACAGTTAAGAAATGCCAAATATAAACTATCTACTATAACATACTGCCAAAATTTTGCATTAACTTCAGTACCGATATACACTTCAAAGTTTTTGGACCTAGATGTCTGTCATTGGTGGCCATAACAAAGGTCAAAGTCACGCGCCGCAAATTTAACCATTAAGCAATAGTTACAATGTGTAGGGTTGTCGAAAATATTTGAAAAATATAATTGTATCGAAACAATATTTTTATTATGATCTAGACTTTCATTCTCTGGCAGACGATTCGCGGCACGATACACATACTCACCACCAAGTATTGCTACACCTTTATGTTACACACTGTATAGGTATCATCTGTTCCCTCATAACTTCTGAACTGTGGTAATTTGACGAATGAGGTATCTCATATCTCTAGAAGCGTCTTGATCGGCCGCTGGTTATAGACTAAGTGACGTCACATTTTGAATATGGCTATAAAGAGGTTATAAAAACAACTTAAAAAAATAACGTGTTAGGCTTCAAATAAAAGGGCTTGATTAGCATATTTCAAAAATATAATGTTTTAGCTTTATGTCGTGTGTTTTACAAGTTAGCTGTTGCTCATGGCTTACTTTCTATTTTTTGTTTTAAATTAAAGGAAACCATTTTGTGGTAACTACAACGTAGTCGGGTTTTAGTCTGTAAACTTTCGTCTTGTTGAACGTTGCGCTACGTGCTGGATTTGCTACGCGCCTGGATGCTACCACTACTTGCTACGTTCTGATTTAAACATAACATAAATGCCTTCACATTCACAGTCCTCACTAAGTTCGATGACTTGTATCGTAGGTACTGGAAACATTCACACCACACACACAATCACAACCAGAACTAGAAACAAAAAATATTGAACGTTACTCTACGCGCTGAACATGCTACGCTAGATGTTACGTTTTGATTTTAAAAGTTACTCTACCCGCTGAACGCTGGAACGCCAAGCTACTTGCTACGTTTCGATTTTTTTACATTTTACTCTAAGTGCTGTAAATCTACACTATGTTTTACGCGCTGGACATGCTTCATATTTCTGAGGTGCTACAAAATATTTCTGAGGTGCTACGCTAGGATAGGTGCTAGTTGATTGCTACGCAACTTTTGTGCCTTTGTGTCTTGTTAATAGATTTAAAGTATTCGCTAAGAGTTGGATTGCGTCACTGTTGCGTCTACGCTAGTTAAGGAACTTTGCGTATTTACCTCTTCAACTTCGCTTATAGACAGAGACTCAGTATATGACGATGACGGTTTATTAGTTCACATTTTCATTAAATAAACATAAACGCTTTCACACTCACAGCCCCACACTAAGTCCAATAACTTATTTCGCGAGTCCGGAAACATTCACATCACACACACACACACACACAATCACAGCCAGAACCAGAAACAGATTTTGCGTGGGGAGAAAACTTATGTTCCCGTCGGTAACGAACCCGACACCTCTGCTTAGAAGACGAATTCGCACTAAGATAACGGGCAATATGCACTATGGTTCAAAAATGGTAGTCAAAATGATAAAATTAATAAGTTAAATCAGGATCCAATGTTTATGTACCAACTTTTAAATATTTTTTTTACCAGTGCATGTGGGTTCGACCTTATTGAAAATAATTTTGTTATTAGAATTTGAAAACGTTTTTAAAAGAATCTATAATTTTAATTTACGATTTATTACAGCATCATTGCCGTTTTCAGACCTATTTAGGCATGAGGTCTAAATTAAAAAAGTGTTGTATTATTATATTTTTATTAGGTAATACTTACTAAATAATATTAGTTATATCCTGAGCAACAAATACAACAACAAATTAGGAATAAAGTCATGAGCAACAAACGGCAACAAGGTTATTTCATTAGTAAAAATCTGACGTAAGGTCTCAGTTCGGGGTAAACTACTAGTATTGATAAAAAATACACTTTTTGTCACTGTGATCATTAAATTTATTATTTTCTACAGATTCTCAAAAACTGAAACTTTTCTGAGTTATAACGGCACCTCGGACACTGCCCGCGGTGCGTCGGCGGTGGCAGCATACGAGAACATATTTACAAAAACACAAAAAGTTGATGGAATGGAATTGACAAAAGTCAACGGTTCATTGGAAATGTACTATTTGCAACGAGTAAGTGATGGTTTCTCTGACATCGACTAGTTCATCCTCGAGATGTTCACTGGTCATATGGTAAGCATATTGTGGAATAAGGAAATAATCCTTTTAAAAAAATCCCAATGTTCTTTGTCAATGTCTGTAAAAGACATACTGCAGTCAGCGATAAAAAGTAGGCCTAAATGCCTACTGTTGGCAATTAGAAATACAGGGAATTAGTGAGCGTAACACGAAAAATTTGGAAATTATTGTGCGAAGCTTTCAGCTTCATCGTTATTTATTCATTAGGTAACATTCACATCAGTTAGGTTCTTCTGTGTATAATACTGCAAAGTCTCAGCAACCGACGTAAGGTAGCAAGCCTATCGGTATTCTATCGCTTACATTTTGGAGAGTGTGCTCAGGAGTTACATGATATAATTCCTCCATGCCCTTTTTACCATCAAACAACAAGACAAACTGTCAAACGTCATCCATTTATGGTTGACATACCTCCAGTTCGTTCGAAGCGTTTCACTTCTACGTTTATCATCCGTACAGCGAAAAAAACTGTCTAGTCTTCTTCTTTAAACCACCCCCTGCAAGATTGTGCACTACTTACCAATGACAGTATATAAGCATTCAGTAATCTCAGTATTTAAATAATTATGGGATTAAAGTGATGTTTGTGCGCTCGCTGTACAGTGTACACGCGTCTTTTACCTTCTACATAATACAAGTAATTACTTGCTAATTTGCTGTGTTAAATATGTTTAATACGCTTTAAAAAGTAACCTTCTTGATCCCGTTTCTTGTTCAGGGTGCAGATCCCGTCGATATGAGTGTAATGCGTCATAGCGTGCTTATCGGAGCGACATTCGGTGAAGATTACGCCACTGCTCACTACAGCAACTTTGGCTACCACGACATAGCTATCTCACTGGCCGCCGTGCATTCTGCGATACTCAAGGCTGGAGCCCCCGAGGCACAGCTGACTGTGTACAACAAGCCGCTGGAAGCCACCTACGGAGATCAGGTTAAATAAACAATATATAGTATCCAGGCTGCAATCGACGAATTAGGCTACCGTTCAGCGTTTACCCATCTGTGCAACTTCAGCAACTTTGACTATCACTTGTGGATGTCTCACTGGTCGCCATTCATTTAATGGTAATCAGGACAGAAGCCCCGAGGCACAGCTAAATACGTACGACAAGCTGCCAGAAACCACTAATGGAGATCCAAGTGAGGCCGTGTAAAGTTTAAGCCGAGGTACTGTGAATTATGATGGTAATGAAGACTTTTTTATAGGTGTGGTACCAGATAAACTTGTACTTGTACCACAATTTTTTTTCTACTAAGTATCTGTGATGTGAAACTACTAATTCAAATTACAGCTGATATTGATCCTATCGGAGACATAATCATCCCTTTAAATTTTATCTATTCGGTTCTCTGCGCTGGAATAACTCGCTATCCTATGGTTTTTACCGACTTCAAAAAAGGGGAGGTGATATGTTCGACTGTATGTATATTTTTTTATGTATGTTCACCGATTTCTTTCCCATTTGTGAACCGATTCTCAAAATATTTTTTTTGTTTGGTAGATTATACTTCATAGGTGTGTAACCCTACAAAATGGTTCTTTTACCCTTTACTACCTAACTCTCTTAACTTCTTGATGACGGATGATATAAGGACATATTGGAAGATATTGATTGGAAAATAACTGAGAATTCGCCAAATGATCGTCTAGTGGAAAAGGGACCTAACATTATGAACCGTGTGATGTAACCTAGAGTCTTTTCAGTATAGATGGGAATTATAAAACCTAAATAGTTTATCCTAAGCATAGTTATAGTCTTTAAAAATCACTAAGATGATAATGTAATTATAATAATACTATAAGATACTTGGGTAATGGTACTTTTATTGTAAAGGGAATGTCAAGGAAAGTTAAATGAAAGTTAGCAATACTTGGGATAGTTTTCATGAATAGTTAATCGGGCGAATAAACATCTGTCAACCTTTTATTGATTATAGATATTAATGTATAAATGTTACCAACTGAAAATTGGGTATTTATTTTATGTTATACAAGCAGTTATAGTAGAATTGAGATTTCTCAAGTCTGGAGTGAATATATTATTAGGGGAAGTAAATACTACCCTTGGTAGATTGGTGCGACTCCCCTCCCCGAGCCACACTATGAACTTCGACTAAACCTTACTGGATATTCTCTATCGTTCTTTCAACGACAATTTACCAAGGGAATTATGATTTACTTCATAAATGATTTAAGTTTGTAAGGTCAGTGTCAGTAACTAGTTTTAAAATGCAAAGAGACAAGAGGACATTATTTTTTATCAAATAGTTTCAGTAAGTATGTCAGTAACATACATCAACTTTCACTCAAGGGCAATTTACTTTAAAGTTCTAAAACAATCATCTCACTTTTAAGGTAAGCTCTAAAAGCTGTATCTCACCTTAAATAGTGCATTCATCACACCTGTTTATTGCGGGATTAAACTGTACCTCTTTATTTTAGGAACAGTAAAATTCCTTTCGGATCTTCCTGCCTATTAATATTATTATAGTCGTCCTAAAACAATTCTCATCCTATTATAGTACTAATATTTATTATTGCAATTCACTTAGCTTAGTCATTCATTATTATTTATACCGGCTCTCTCGAGCTTAATACACTGTATAATAGAAAACTATTTTAGTACTTTATTTAATCATAAGTTCAGCATAGGTTGGCGAAGACATATTCCACATTATCTATTTTGTGTAAATATAATATGAGAAATCCATCAGTGACTGTGGTCTCTTCTTAGCTTTATCTTTTTAGCCTCGAGATTGAGAACCAGGGTCTATTTTTCACCCAAGTATGACAGAGTTTGTCACATTAAAATTGCATCTTTACTTTCAAGAATACAATTAGTAAATTATAATATATTGTCAGAAATTGTCTTAACCAACTTATACTTTAGTTATGATGTAAGATATTAGATTTATTGAATGATTCAGCATTCCTGATACTTTAATTTAGTATTTATAAATACAACGCAATCTTCGTCATTGAGTTGATTTTGTTGATAAGTCCTCTTGGACCTAGATCTTTTGTTTTTAGACATAAATTTAGCATAGACTAGCCAAAATATTGCTAGCATAATTTACTTTGCAGAATTATAATAATGTGAGATTATCAGTGATTATGATCTCTTCTCTAACCATATTTATGTTGAATGTAGTTTTATTGAAGTCTATTTTAGATGCATAAATCCTTATTATTGGAATTGCTATTCAAATTTAGAAAATACTTTTGTATATCTAGTTTACTTTGTATAACTCGGGTATTAATAGTTGTGAACAATTTCAATCAGTATAATTACTGTGTTAATGTTGTACATATAAAATATATCTAAACCATTCTCGATAAATGTGTATCACACTATCCATTTCTATTATGATTTAATTGTTAACATATTGATTTTCAAATAAATAATTCCACATTGCTGAATTTCATTAAAACATCCACGAATAATAAATAGTTGCGTAAAACGCCATCTATGGTATAATAGTTGAAACTCTGATAATTAGAACCTTTTGCTCATATTGATGGAAGCCTAAACGTTGACTCTTGTGATAGTCAGATGGCGCTATAATGAAGTCATTAACGATACCTAACCAAAATGGCCGACACGATTTCCTAACAACGAATGTTTTATTTTGCTGATAGTTACCTATTGCATCGTTTCCTAAAGAGTCTACTTACCTCCCTAACATTTAAATGCTTATTGAGCGACTACCATGCCTATGTTCTCCTAACAATTTTCGAACTAAGGGACTTCAAGCTAGAGATCCGTATCTCATATTTACATTTAAACGTGTGGGATGGTTTGTCTCATCTCCTAGCAAAGAGAATATTGACCCTACAAGGAGTTGCTGGTCCCCAGCAACCCCGCTAAGCTGGTTTCCCTATGAGAAGGTGAATCGGGTTGGGTGAACCCTTCTACTAACACTAGACCCGGTGTGTAAGTCCCTAAGGGATTCGGGGGTGATATAATTGGGACTTGGACATCTCCCCCTAGTCCAAACGCTGAATACCTAACTTTGTAGGAGTATATAAATATATAGATAATTGGGGACCGTACGAATCCGCCTTAACAATGAAGTCATCTGGTGCCGATCCACAGCGCGGGCAGACCCAAAGGAATCCCTCCAGATCACAAACAAAGAAGTCGAATAAGCAGGGAGGTTGGAAAAGTTGCTTGCCGAGCAAGGATACAACTCTCAGGACCACCTCAAAGTCCTGACATAAGAGAGCGAAAAGGAAGTAATGTAGTTTGTATTCCAAAACTCGCATAACCTCCCCAAATCTAATTCAGATTTGTTAGACCAGTAAAACCACGGTAGATTTTGAATGAAACAAACCCCAACTTCTACATTACTAACTCGAGACCTTCACTAATAAATTTTGAGGTTAATAAAAACCGCGTGGGAACCAAGGTCAACTAAGGAATGCTCTTCCTAAATCTTTTCTCAATTCCCGTTTAATAAATTGCAACACTGTTACTAATGGATTCGCAAGATCACTCAGTTTAATATTTTAACACACTAGAAATGGATTAAATATCAATCGTCTCGAAGTAGCAAAGCAAAGTCACTAATAATTAAGAATTTCCCTCCCAGGAAGTACCTAGCCTCACTACCGGAGTGTTACGTGGTGCTTCGTCGAGCTCTCGATCCAGACTGTCCCCTCTCTTCCCCTCTCGTGAGCTTTTATAGCCTCCGTGTGTCGTCGGGTGCATTTGTGGTTTTATCTATAACTTAAATCGTCTCTACATTGACGTCGGGTGCATCTTTATGGTTTTCTTTGTGGTTCTAACTGTACCTTACTTGATTTAGCAATGTCGTCGGGTTCATTTGTGGTTTTATTTGTTGTTCTAACTGTACCTTACTTGATTTAGCAATGTCTTCGGGTGCATTTATGATTTATTTGTGGTTTTAACTGTACCTTACTTGATTTAGCAATGTCTTCGGGTGCATTTAAGGTTTATTTGTGGTTCTAACTGTACCTTAGTTGATTCTGAAATGTCTTCGGGTGTATTTATAAATGTTGTGATTAATAACCTCTGTTCAACAAAATGAAGATCAATAACTTTAATAACTATACCTTCCTATATTATCTGACTACCTTGAGCAAAAGATTCCTAAGTCCAAACTCCTTTACATTTATTGTTATTATCAGTTTATCATTCCTTTATTTAGTATTTTGTATGATTGCATAATAATTCCTATATTTGTGAACATAACGAACTTTGGTTCCGTTACAGTCGACCCCTGAGAAATTCCGCAGGTCTTAATTACTAGCCGGAGTGAATTTATCACAATCCCTAACAATTCACAAATATAGTTTGAACAAAAGAAAGTACCTAAATTAATTTGACTATTACATAAACTTCAAACATGACTACCATGTCTTCGTTTAACATCTCTGAGAATACGAATGAAATTAATTAATGAAAAAAATATAGATTAATATAAATCAAGCAGCAACGCATACAAAAACAAAACTCCTAAAATTGTACCTAACCGAATGTACGTATCGTTATGTTAACGAACCTTGGTTCCGTTACAGTCGACCCCTGAGAAATTCCGAAGGTCTTAATTATTAGCCGGAGTGAATTTATCACAATTCTAAACAAACTACAAATATAGTTTGACGAAAAGAAAGTAAACAATTTTACTACTACTATTACAGTTATAGTGCTCTTTAATCTATTGATGTCTGAGTCCAAACAATTCGAATGTTCATGTCATCTTTGCGTGAGATGTGTCATTTAAACCAGTTCATAAACTGCTATACCATAAGTCAGATTTTGAAGATTTAATGTTTCAAGCATGACCAAATATGTCCTTACACAAGGTTTCTCCATTCCAGACAAGAAACCAGGTTGTGAGGCTGATCAGTTCTAGCAACTCAATGAGGACGTTCCACACTAAACCTATTTTTTCGTTTAATTATGGTCAATCCTTAAAGCCTTATACTGGAATAGTGAGACGTTACTAGCTTTTCAAACATATTTTTCCAGTAATCGAAACACCACCTCCAAAACTAAGCTTATAATAAGAGCTATGGTTTACTAGCCGGAGAATGTGAAGTGTATCGGATCAGTATTTGCCGTGATTGTAGAGTATGAACCTTTAATGAAATCAATTAGCTGATGAGTTATGTCATTCGACTTATCCTAACACCAAATCCTCCTTCATTATAAGGTTCTTGTAAGTGTAGTTAATGTCTGAATTCAAACATAAACAGACCGCTTCGAATCTAAGTATTGCTGAACCACTAAGCCCTTCATCCTTTATATCAAAATCATTCAGTACCTCTACACCATGGTCTTTCTCGCCACTCAACAGTACAGCAACCCTTTTATAGACAAGAAGCTATCAATTATCTTAGCACTGTATGTTATGTCAAACTATATTTTATTTCAATAATCTTACTAATATGGTTGGAAATCACTTAGGATCCAGTGACTTCACTTACAGAAACATTCGGCTAACTTAAGGGAAACAATTATCTCGTTAGGAAAAATGTTTCCGAAACCAACACTTCCTGAACCTGTAAGCTGATCAATTCATCCCATTTGCTTCCCAAAACTTAAACTACTATAATTATAGAGGAATAGGGAAATATAAGCAACACCCGTTACCTTTTGATTTTCTTTTATTTTAAAATATAAATTTTACCATTTTCAAAACCTTACCTCTTAACCTAAAGGAAATAAAACTTCGTCCCTTTACCTTCTTTTTTTTCATTTATTACTTGAACATTACACGACATAAATAAATATACCTATCAAAATTTTTTTTTATATTATATAGGAATCCGTCGAAATGGTAAAAATACCAAAGTTCCGACCCCATTCTATACATTTTCCTGATAAGTCTACCTACCCTAAACTCTCAACTAATAGCGCAATAAGTCGTACACTCCTTCTACCACAGTAAGTCCCTGTCCCTGGAGAACCTCTATATTTTTAAAATAACCAACGCCTTAACAAACTTTACCTAGATGTACAAAACTTTTTTTTAATTTTTCGACCCCAACCTTTTAATTAAAATAAAATCGTAATGTTCTGTTTAACTCGACTTCTATAAAATAAAGTAGGTACCTACTAACAACTTTGATCAATAACACAATACTGTATTTAATAAGTTTGTACCCATGAAACTCCTATGAATACCATAACCTTCTATTAATTTATTAGTCCTAAAAATTTACATTATATGGCTAATGTATCTCGACCCCAATCTAGAATTCACTAATTTTTATTGTACCTAACAATAACATAATATGGCATATAACGTACTAAAATAAATGTATATAATAATAAAATGGTTTATATTAAGTAATTTACTAATACTATTTCCAAAACTCCATTTACAGTCTCGTCTTATTGACATATTGACTTAGGTATATATTACAGCAATATCTCAAAGGAAACACCCCCCTAACTAACACGCAACCCCAACTTACCTACTATCTTTATTTTTAGTATTTGCTACTTACTGGATATCATAATAATACTAAATAATGAAACCCATTTTCATAAACTTACAACAATAATAATGTCAAAAATTTCAAAGTTATTTTCCTATTGGCAATCCTAACATTAGTATGTAGTGTAATCTACCGAAACAATATATAATAAGCACATAATTTAGACAATTCCGGAGAATCTCAATAAAATCTACATTTCAAAACAAACTCGAAAGAAACGAAATAATTGCGAGTTTTAAGGGTTCCTAACGCCATCTAGTTATAAACGATAAGAACGTAAGAATTTCAAATTATAAGGACTCTAACGCCATCTACTGGGACACGTCTATGTTCTGTTTTGCAACGGCTACTATCCACAAAGGACCGCGTTGTCCGTTGTTGTTCGCATAGCAATTCCGCCTGACGACTTAAAAATATACAGTAAGAATTATCGTAAAATTACATATATCTTTCAATAATACAGTTCACACCCAAAACTGTCTTAAATTGTGCTGACAGATGCCATTAATGTCGAATGTCAGAACATGATATCGAGTTTCTATATTATGATTTATAGATAGAGCACATACTGATAAACCCTGGCTTGATAATATCCCTTCCGATTAAAGTCACCATAATAATATCTATTACCTCCTACCTTTATAATATGCACATATCTACATTTTGCCTAATTTCAATCTCGATTCTAGTACATCTTACTAAAGTATTTTAAGTTACTTCCTATTGTATATAAAATCATTTGGTGTGGTAAAACACCATAATGATCAATAAATCACATAATCAAAATAAGTCGTAGTATTATGATTGTACACTTTTCATAATCTTATACTATTTTAAGTCTTTCGAAAGTAAACATTGCGTTGTTTCCGTGAATACGCAGATTAGATAGTAGAACGCTCTCAATCGTTCTATTCATACATTTTGTCAAAAGTCAAAAATTGAATTTCTTTTCCGTTATTATGAATTGATCAAAACAACAACAATGAATAAATAAAGCCATAAAATAAAGATGAATTGAATTCTAATGGAGTTAGTATTTAAAACAAGTTGCTAACTCACCTAATAAAGAGCAATTACAGCCTACGTGACCCAGTGTTGGAGACAAATGCGAGAAAAGTACCAAACGAGTCAACTAATCGAAAGTTTTACGGTAAGTTTCTATGAACATAATAGCAAGTAATGTTTACTACTAGGTACGACCAGATATCTATCTCCAAAATAATCTATTTCAAATATAATATTCACTTGGTAACTAAACTTCTAACCTCTAACTAAACCATGAATATTAAATGAACTAGCTGATCAGCCCGGTGTCGCCCGGTTAGGAAAATATACACATGAACCAACACCTTCGCGGTCACAACCCCACACCAAAGTTCAATGACTTGTGTAACCCTTTTGTCTCTTTTGAACTAGCTATCGGCCTTACCATACTATTTTAACTCTTTGTTTTTATACCTACTGCCATAAGTAAATCAGTTAATCTTTACAAGCCTGTTATGTATACCCAGGATCTACTAAAATATATTGCCTGTCAACCAACTAAACTAAGTAAAAATAATTATGAAATTCCTAATTTTTATTTGTATGTTTCAGCAAAACCCTAGAACAAAACAACTAGAAGTGGCATCGGAACTCATGTTTTATACAAAGATACATATAACTGCTGTTATATACCAGACCGGATTTATTTAAAGGTAAATTAAAGCTATATGATTATTATGATTTAAATTTACCACATAGGTAGTTAATTATTTCTGTTTCATAATATTCTTTATATTTATACACAACCAATGATAAGAAATCCAACAATCATAGATATGGACTCTTATTATGTTAAAAGACTGACACAAAATTCCTATATTATTTGCTGGTAAATTATTTGATATATTTTGTAAACCTAAGATTTTATCACATAATCTATTCTGTCCATCTTACTACTACGATAACAACTAAAAATATCACCTATTATTATTATTTTTACTAGATAGGCAAGCTTTTAGATACCGTCTCACCCAATAGAAAGTGATAATGCGGCCGAAGTTGTAGCATTGTAATTAATAATATTAATTGATAATTAATTGCAAATTCTAGCAAATTATTTATATAACTTACATATTTAATTTTATGCATAATCCTTACATTAGATAATTTATCCTTAATTAAAAGGGACAAACAAGTTTTAGTCTGACAGTAAGCTAATATCCCTGTCTGTCTATTAGTTTTGAACTGTCACTATTTTGATGAAATTTAGATATTAATTGTTCTTCTATTGTACATATTATAATAAGACATCTTTTATTAAAAGAGAGACATGCCTCTCTGTCTATTAGTCACTAATGCGTTTAAATCTAGATTTGTACTGGCACTAATTTAATGATTTGCTTCAATATGGTACATGACACATTATAATTAAACAATTGTCGGGCTCATGGTGAATTAGTTTTACACTATACACAGCAATTAAAATATTGCCTAAATATATATTTTGGTTAAATGTGAGAGTTCACCTTATCTTAGCAACTATTCAAGATCTGTGGTTTAGCAATCTGCAGTTTATTTCTAAAGTTTACTATAGCCTTATGGGGTATTTAAGTACTTATTAATCTTGTACTATTTTTTATTTATTTTTAGCCTATTTGCTCGTAGTTGTTAAAATAACAAACGTGTTTTTATAACTGATGACTAACATTACAATTAGGATAGTACATATATTAAATTTTATCATAATACACTAAAAATGGGCAAGCTAACGAAACTGTCAATATTATATTGTAGATTGTTTTTGTTTTTTGTTAAATAAGTCTGACAATAAACGACATTCTGATTCTGATAAATCTGATTGTTTATTTAAGGTAACTAACCTAGACTAACTTCTGAAATTAACATGTTTCTTTTTAACATTTCAGTATATGCAACAAGACTGCCCGGCCTAGAACACCATTCGACGACTGATGAAATCTACTGAGAAGACCTACAGATTATATTGCTATTTGGCTTTATACCTCCCTCTATACTTATCCGTTTTCACGAACAGCAAATTGTGCAAATTGCTTTGCATTAACGTTCTCAGTTATTATTCTATTCTTATGAGTGAAACTATCTATACTATTGAATCCTCGGTCACGGCAACTTTATTGTAACCCTACAAAATGGTTCTTTTACCCTTTACTACCTAACTCTCTTAACTTCTTGATGACGGATGATATAAGGACATATTGGAAGATATTGATTGGAAAATAACTGAGAATTCGCCAAATGATCGTCTAGTGGAAAAGGGACCTAACATTATGAACCGTGTGATGTAACCTAGAGTCTTTTCAGTATAGATGGGAATTATAAAACCTAAATAGTTTATCCTAAGCATAGTTATAGTCTTTAAAAATCACTAAGATGATAATGTAATTATAATAATACTATAAGATACTTGGGTAATGGTACTTTTATTGTAAAGGGAATGTCAAGGAAAGTTAAATGAAAGTTAGCAATACTTGGGATAGTTTTCATGAATAGTTAATCGGGCGAATAAACATCTGTCAACCTTTTATTGATTATAGATATTAATGTATAAATGTTACCAACTGAAAATTGGGTATTTATTTTATGTTATACAAGCAGTTATAGTAGAATTGAGATTTCTCAAGTCTGGAGTGAATATATTATTAGGGGAAGTAAATACTACCCTTGGTAGATTGGTGCGACTCCCCTCCCCGAGCCACACTATGAACTTCGACTAAACCTTACTGGATATTCTCTATCGTTCTTTCAACGACAATTTACCAAGGGAATTATGATTTACTTCATAAATGATTTAAGTTTGTAAGGTCAGTGTCAGTAACTAGTTTTAAAATGCAAAGAGACAAGAGGACATTATTTTTTATCAAATAGTTTCAGTAAGTATGTCAGTAACATACATCAACTTTCACTCAAGGGCAATTTACTTTAAAGTTCTAAAACAATCATCTCACTTTTAAGGTAAGCTCTAAAAGCTGTATCTCACCTTAAATAGTGCATTCATCACACCTGTTTATTGCGGGATTAAACTGTACCTCTTTATTTTAGGAACAGTAAAATTCCTTTCGGATCTTCCTGCCTATTAATATTATTATAGTCGTCCTAAAACAATTCTCATCCTATTATAGTACTAATATTTATTATTGCAATTCACTTAGCTTAGTCATTCATTATTATTTATACCGGCTCTCTCGAGCTTAATACACTGTATAATAGAAAACTATTTTAGTACTTTATTTAATCATAAGTTCAGCATAGGTTGGCGAAGACATATTCCACATTATCTATTTTGTGTAAATATAATATGAGAAATCCATCAGTGACTGTGGTCTCTTCTTAGCTTTATCTTTTTAGCCTCGAGATTGAGAACCAGGGTCTATTTTTCACCCAAGTATGACAGAGTTTGTCACATTAAAATTGCATCTTTACTTTCAAGAATACAATTAGTAAATTATAATATATTGTCAGAAATTGTCTTAACCAACTTATACTTTAGTTATGATGTAAGATATTAGATTTATTGAATGATTCAGCATTCCTGATACTTTAATTTAGTATTTATAAATACAACGCAATCTTCGTCATTGAGTTGATTTTGTTGATAAGTCCTCTTGGACCTAGATCTTTTGTTTTTAGACATAAATTTAGCATAGACTAGCCAAAATATTGCTAGCATAATTTACTTTGCAGAATTATAATAATGTGAGATTATCAGTGATTATGATCTCTTCTCTAACCATATTTATGTTGAATGTAGTTTTATTGAAGTCTATTTTAGATGCATAAATCCTTATTATTGGAATTGCTATTCAAATTTAGAAAATACTTTTGTATATCTAGTTTACTTTGTATAACTCGGGTATTAATAGTTGTGAACAATTTCAATCAGTATAATTACTGTGTTAATGTTGTACATATAAAATATATCTAAACCATTCTCGATAAATGTGTATCACACTATCCATTTCTATTATGATTTAATTGTTAACATATTGATTTTCAAATAAATAATTCCACATTGCTGAATTTCATTAAAACATCCACGAATAATAAATAGTTGCGTAAAACGCCATCTATGGTATAATAGTTGAAACTCTGATAATTAGAACCTTTTGCTCATATTGATGGAAGCCTAAACGTTGACTCTTGTGATAGTCAGATGGCGCTATAATGAAGTCATTAACGATACCTAACCAAAATGGCCGACACGATTTCCTAACAACGAATGTTTTATTTTGCTGATAGTTACCTATTGCATCGTTTCCTAAAGAGTCTACTTACCTCCCTAACATTTAAATGCTTATTGAGCGACTACCATGCCTATGTTCTCCTAACAATTTTCGAACTAAGGGACTTCAAGCTAGAGATCCGTATCTCATATTTACATTTAAACGTGTGGGATGGTTTGTCTCATCTCCTAGCAAAGAGAATATTGACCCTACAAGGAGTTGCTGGTCCCCAGCAACCCCGCTAAGCTGGTTTCCCTATGAGAAGGTGAATCGGGTTGGGTGAACCCTTCTACTAACACTAGACCCGGTGTGTAAGTCCCTAAGGGATTCGGGGGTGATATAATTGGGACTTGGACATCTCCCCCTAGTCCAAACGCTGAATACCTAACTTTGTAGGAGTATATAAATATATAGATAATTGGGGACCGTACGAATCCGCCTTAACAATGAAGTCATCTGGTGCCGATCCACAGCGCGGGCAGACCCAAAGGAATCCCTCCAGATCACAAACAAAGAAGTCGAATAAGCAGGGAGGTTGGAAAAGTTGCTTGCCGAGCAAGGATACAACTCTCAGGACCACCTCAAAGTCCTGACATAAGAGAGCGAAAAGGAAGTAATGTAGTTTGTATTCCAAAACTCGCATAACCTCCCCAAATCTAATTCAGATTTGTTAGACCAGTAAAACCACGGTAGATTTTGAATGAAACAAACCCCAACTTCTACATTACTAACTCGAGACCTTCACTAATAAATTTTGAGGTTAATAAAAACCGCGTGGGAACCAAGGTCAACTAAGGAATGCTCTTCCTAAATCTTTTCTCAATTCCCGTTTAATAAATTGCAACACTGTTACTAATGGATTCGCAAGATCACTCAGTTTAATATTTTAACACACTAGAAATGGATTAAATATCAATCGTCTCGAAGTAGCAAAGCAAAGTCACTAATAATTAAGAATTTCCCTCCCAGGAAGTACCTAGCCTCACTACCGGAGTGTTACGTGGTGCTTCGTCGAGCTCTCGATCCAGACTGTCCCCTCTCTTCCCCTCTCGTGAGCTTTTATAGCCTCCGTGTGTCGTCGGGTGCATTTGTGGTTTTATCTATAACTTAAATCGTCTCTACATTGACGTCGGGTGCATCTTTATGGTTTTCTTTGTGGTTCTAACTGTACCTTACTTGATTTAGCAATGTCGTCGGGTTCATTTGTGGTTTTATTTGTTGTTCTAACTGTACCTTACTTGATTTAGCAATGTCTTCGGGTGCATTTATGATTTATTTGTGGTTTTAACTGTACCTTACTTGATTTAGCAATGTCTTCGGGTGCATTTAAGGTTTATTTGTGGTTCTAACTGTACCTTAGTTGATTCTGAAATGTCTTCGGGTGTATTTATAAATGTTGTGATTAATAACCTCTGTTCAACAAAATGAAGATCAATAACTTTAATAACTATACCTTCCTATATTATCTGACTACCTTGAGCAAAAGATTCCTAAGTCCAAACTCCTTTACATTTATTGTTATTATCAGTTTATCATTCCTTTATTTAGTATTTTGTATGATTGCATAATAATTCCTATATTTGTGAACATAACGAACTTTGGTTCCGTTACAGGTGGTCCCATATAAATTTTATCTAAATCGATCAGGCTAAAACCAAAATATAAGCGGTGAAGTCGGTTTTTTTAAGCTTTGCTTACGTTAAAATTATTATTCTTATTAAACTCTGCCACCATTAAATAATTAATCTTGTTTTGGCAACTTATTCATCACTCACTGACCGACATTATCTTTCTATCAAAACTTCGTTCCCGTATTTTAGATGATTAATATATCGATTTTGACACCGAATCTCATACTAACATTTATTTGCTACTAATACATACAGTGCCAGGATAGTAATTTTAATCGCTATCTCTCTAACAACAGCAATTTTGTGTAAATGCATCTCATTAATAAAATGTGAAGAGGTTACAAAAAAGTTACAGATAACTGATCGGTAACAGATTATTGAAAATGTTTACTCTGTATATATATAATCTGTATGTATTTGTACTCGTTACTAAATTGGACCTGTATATTTATTGACCTGATATCTAACTGATGGTTTGGATTTAAAAATTTACTCACTAATTCATTATTTCTCACTGTTTCTATCAGGGAACGACTAGTTAGTAAGTGCTCTATCTAAATGTTTATTTTCAGAACAACGTGGGAATCATGGTGGCACTGCTGTCATTACAGCTCGCTAACGCACTGGGAAGTAGCGTCGGCATCGTCAGCGCCGTTTTCATCATGTTCTACATCCGAGTGAGTGCCGCTGGTATAGGTATCTGTGGCGTCAGTATTCTCATTGCCGTGTTCATCATGTTTTCAATGCGAGAAAGCGTCGCAGTAGTAGGTTTCCGCGACACGGTGACGTCGCATCGGCATCGTTTGCACCGTGTTCATCATCTTCCACATCCGAAAGAGTGCCGCAGATATAGGTCACCGTGACATTGGCATCGTCAGCACTCTCTTCTAAATACGGGTGAGTGTCACAGTTATAAGTTTCTCTCAACGTCGGTATCGGCAGCGCCGTTTGCATCATGTTCTGCTTACGGGTGAGTGCTGCAGGTACAATCGTTCGTAACGTCAGCATTGTCAGTGCCGTCTGGATCATGTTCAACATATGGTTGAATGCTGCATGTATTAAGTGTCCGTGAAATCGGAATGGTCAGCGCAGTTTGCTCCTTAATTGTTTGCTTCTTAAAAGTGTTTGCCATAACAATCCAGTGTTATAACAACGAGTATTATTGTTGTTACAGGAGAGGACGTGCGGCGCCAAGCTGCTGCAGAAGGCGGCCGGTGTGCAGCCAGCGGTGATGTGGCTTAGCTCGGCTGTGTTTGATATGCTGTGGTTCATCGTTATCTGCATTATAATCATCTTTTCGTGTTGGATTTATAGCATCGTGGGGCTATCCACGGGAATCGAGTTGGGTAAATTATGTCTGAAAGCAGCCGCTTGCTAAATGTCTTATTTTAGCAAGCGGCAGATAACGACAAGAACTAATCAGATCGAAAAACACATTTTCTATGCACAATTAAGCAAACGAATAGGAGCTTTAGGTAACTGGTGCCCACAACGTGCGAGTCGAATGAGCGAAGCAAGCTTGTGGCGGCAGCGGCCAGCACAAAAGCGGTAAAATAATTATTGTTTGCGATGTGATTGAATATTTAAACTAGACAAATCACCGCAGACTTTTATATACCTTCTTGCCATCAGAATGTTGAACACATCATCGGTTCAATTATTTCAGGTAGTTGGTACATTATTGGTTAATAAATAACTCTGATATGGTAGGGTTTAACCACAATCTAACCTGATTGTAAGTGATGATTTGGTCTGGTTCTCAAGGTTACCTGGCGGTACATCATCGCGGAACTCTTGATGATAGTAAACCCTTGGGCTTGTCATTTGTAATAACCAATTTACCGCTATTGTATCATCTCATGTCCTACTTATCTACTAACTACAGCCTACCTTTTAACCATAGCCATATAGTACAAGTACAGAAATTTCTCCCCACAAAGACATTACAAAATATGGCGACTCTTGCTATCTATGCGAGAGAGTGTAAAGACAAGCGCGAAGCGTCTCCGTTTCAGCTTGGGCACAAATGCTCTTGGATGTCGGGATTTCTGGTTTCCGTCCGGAATTCCGATTCTCCTCTACAGGTCGCATTTATCAACCGATTCTCGTGAAATTTTGTGAGCATCCCCTGAATCAGAACCATACGATAACTCAGTTACCGTACGATTCGGTTAGTTATTGTACAATAAAATGTATTTTTAAAGAGAAAGTTATCTAATCGTAACGATTCGGTAAGTAACCGAAAAGTTCTGAATCAGGGGGCAGGTTCGGTAATTGTAATTTTTTTTTAATGAAAACTCACGCCCATTTTGAACTATTAAAATAAAATTACAATGAGCATTAGCGTGACTGAAGAAGGCTTCGAATGCAGCCGAAACAATTGTCGATCCGAACATAGACAACGCGTAAGTCACACTAAATTCTCGTTTTATTTCAGTTAAATAGATTTTTTGTCCATTTAGTTTTTGGGAAATTTTCAAAATAGCGGGGATAATATGGGGGGTCGAAAACGTAAAAAAACATATTTCAGCCATTTCTAAAAATACACGAGCCACTAATGTAACAGCTTAATTAACAGGTCGGCTGTCGGTGGTTTGACTAGTCTTTTTGTTCCCAGCTCGCCTTTATCTGGTGCTGATTATGTACGGCGCGGCGATGTTGCCCATGAATTATGTGTTATCTCTTTTCCTCACCGGGCCCACGAACGGTTTCGTTATCGTGTTCTTCTTAAATGTAGTATTTGGTAAGCACAAGTATTTTCGTGGCTTTTTGCATATAGGTTTAGAGCGAGTATGACTCAACGGTATAATCACGATCTCTGCTTATCTATATTATTCAATTCTATCCAAAGGTTGTCTGGAAGAGATCGCTCTTAGCGATAAGTGTCCATTGTAATTTCTTTTCTGTACTATTATTAGCGTCAATAAAGAGTTATTGATATTGATGAGAATGGAGTGGAACCTTGCAAGTAAATCGAAAATGTCAGTTCTCAAGTAGCGTTAGCAAAAAAGTTCTGAATATTAATCATAAATAAGTTATTTATACGATCTATCATAGGATTATGTTAAATCCTACGCACCCTGGTTCAAATAGCTACATACAAATTGTGGATCTTTGCCCACTTTTAAGAAGTCTGTTCTTTTTAGTAGTTCGTTGCCCAATTTTTTTACCAACTTCACAAAAAGGAGAAGGTATTGTGTAAATACTACTGTTTTTTTATGTGTGTTAAAGTGAAGTCGGTATTTTTTAAGCTTTGCTTGCGTTTCAATATATTACTTATGTTATACTAAATCAAATGTCAAATTTTTGGTGTATTCTAGAAAAAGGTAGAGATTTGCCCTATTCTGTACTGTCGAAAAGAAAATTATCTTTTACTAGCTGCGCCCCGCGGTTTCACCCGCGTGGTGATGGAAAATTATGATAATGATGATAGAAAACATTTAATGTTTTCGTCATTTTTTTCATGTTTTTATATTATTCTGCTATTCGGGACGTAGACAAACCCAACAAATTAAAAATCATGAATACAACTATATTGTGTAATGTATGTAAATTGGAATTAAGTATTTTTTATGATAATCTCAGTAATAGGTATTATAAACGCTATAGTTTGTAAGGATAGATAGGTAAGATCTTTCATTCTAAATATGCACGCCCCTCCATAAACATTTTCATACATTTGACACTCGATAGTTTGACAAATTTGGTGGTTGGGCGTGCACATTTAGAATGAAAGATCTTCTACGGATGTATATGATGATTGATGGTAATGCAAAAGTTTGGGAATCTTCAAGGCAAGAGTGAATAGGTATCTTCTAGACAAACATGTCACATCTTCGGCCGTATCATCACTTTCCATCAGGTGAGATGGTGGTCAATGTAATTATTGTAATTACCATAAAAATCAAATACCAACCTAAGTAATTAAAATAAAAACCGTAACTCGTTATAAGTAACGACCACAAACATTTAAGCTGTCGAAGAATTATTGTAAGTAACTGTTACGACTTAATTACCGATGTAATAATAAAAATAAAAGTGAAGTATCTTCTTATAAGTGTGTCCTAACCGCAAAACCCTGCCTATCTATTACATTAGGTACAGTGGGTTCCCTATTGATTCGACTAATATCTTTAACCCTAAAATTGAATCGCATAAAAATTTCCCTCCTAATATTAGTTACTACTAATCATCATTACATACAATATCACTGCCCCTAATATCACTTGTCATAATGTTAGTATTACTAATATTTAAAAGCAATAACCTTAAACGCCCTAACTATTTTTGATATATGTAAGTTTTGTCTGCCTAAACTAGTAAACAGGGGCCAATTCGTTTCTAGCACTTCGCCGGCCGCTGCCGCGGCACGCTCGCTTCGCTCGCTCGGCTCGTGCGTTATGGTCACAAGCAACCTAACTAACCTAATTTATTACAAGCAAATGATATGACAACATACAAGTATGGCTTTAAAAAAATATGCGCATCTAATATTATGACTACAAAATATTATGACAAGATATGAATGCAGAACAACTTAAGGACTAAAAATATTATGCGAATGAATAGGACACCGGTACAGTGTGCTTTTAACAAATCGCTAGTGCCTTGAAAATTCGCGTTACAGACACAACCGTCCACGACGTCTGCCCTCACTCGGCATCGGCAATGAGCGACCTCTTCCCCCTCCCCGCCCGCAGTCATCCGTACGCCCGCGCGCCCGTCCCATTTGCCCGCCACCGGACCATACCATAATATCGCGCACTCAGTTGTTTATCGTCATAACTATTCAAATATTTGTCTAAATGATGTAGTGTAAAAGAGAAACTAAAATAACTACTATCTATAATATCTACTTAAAATCGCAGATGCGATAAAATGATTTATTTTCATATAAGGATCAATTTGTTACTACCAAATGTGCGTTAGAAATAAGTTATCAATTTTTATTGTATTAAATACAATAAATTTTATGGTTCACTTTTTTGGTGATAATAGTTTACACATAAAAGATAGATATATGCTGTCGCGGGCTTTTTTGCAGGACTATTTAAGATAAACATTTACATTATACATGTATACGTGTAACTTCAACGGTTTTTGCGGCGCATGCCAGAATAGCTCTCAGATGGCAGATCTTATTCTTACTTACTTGACACTTATCGTTATATTTTAGATAATTCACACTTTATACTTATAAGTTATAGTCAATGTGTTATTCTGATGAGTAAACTATATTATTGTAACGTTTCATCAAAATCCATTCAGTAGTTTTTGCGTGAAAGAGTAACAAACATACATCCAGACATCCATACATTCTTACAAACTTTCGCGCTTATAATATTATATATATATATATATATAATATTAGGAAATATACGCAATTGGCAATTTAGATATATGTAGTTAATATCAATAAAGACGTTAAACCGTTTTTTCTAGTTAAGGTTATATGCATAATACCTACTAGCTAGTGTTATCCAAAGAGGATGTTATCTAGGGATGTAACTTTACCCAATGACGGTTTTTTTTCATCTTTCATAAATATATTTATAATTGTCGTATGCAGTATGCATCTAAAGATACATATTTATTATTTTGTACTTGACTATACAAATAGTGTAAAACAACTACAAATTATAGTTATAGTTCCAGTTTTGTACCAAACACTTATCTATTGATCGCTATTTACTAGAGGGGGCAAATAACGAAAGTAGGCAACGGACTAATAAAAAGAACAGGATTTCAAAAAGAGATCTAGAATAATAGACAAATTCAGAAACGGGGAGGCAGAGAACTGACCTTATTAAACTATATTGGACGGAAGAGTGATTATCAGTTCTGAATGAATACAGCTCATATTGTTTTCTAGATTATATTTTTAACATTTATTTTCTAGATTACATTCTAATTTACATCGTATTAGTGCATTTCCGCAGGTAAAATATCGGATTGCAGCACTGTCATTCTGCCGTGCAGGCTACTGCTCGCAGTAATGGTGTTAATCCGTTATGCAAGCTACCCTCCGCAGTAACAGTGTTATTTCGTTGTGCAAGCTACCCTTTGCAGTAACAGTCTTGTTTAGTTGTGCAGGCTACTCTCCGCAGTCAAGAATGTTGTTCCGCGAATGTGTTATCTATCTATTGCGTTTTAAACAGGTATGATGGGATCGCAAATGGTACAAGCTCTCCTCGATCCAGAGGTGGACGCGCGACTAACGGCTGATACCATAGACGTCACACTGCAGTTGTTCCCTATGTACAGCTTTTTATCTGCCATCAAGTATGTACAATTTAAGTTTTGACTTGTCACACATAATCTAGAAGTTCCAAATCGACGTAATTATAATTATTTAATGTTGTTTCAAGGAGGTTTGCGGGTCACTTAATGAGAAAATATAACCGCCAAATAGAAATACAAGACTGTTTGATCGATTAGAGGCATTCCATTAGAGAGCCTAGGCCCCAATTTGAATGAATTCAAACAATTTAAAACGTTTGAACATAAGAGAGATGAGCTGCGACGCAGGTAAAGCAGGCGCGAGCACGCTTCTAGGTTAGGTCGCGGTTTCGAGTGTTACAACGATCTTGAACTTTCAGTGAACGTATATAACGTATATATGGAGGCAATAAACAATCTGAATCTGAATCAGGTAACGTGCGCAGAACAATTCCCTTGACGTCAGCAACCCCTTCTGCACCGCTCCACTACCGAAGCCATCTTTCCCGCATCGCGCTACTACTGCTAAAACTTACATAGTTACGCGCTACCCCTGTATAATTAACAAAAAATCTTTTTGTACACAGCCGGTTAAACAAACTCGAGATGACAATCCAGTCGTGTTTGTCTTCATGTGATTTCCTCGCATCTGTAATGCCCAGTAATGAGCGTTGTAACCTTAAGCAATTGTGCCAGTGTTATTCTTCTACGTGTTGTGGTAAGTAACATACACATTCTGTAAACATTATAGAGAATATGTGTTTTATTTTCATGATTTTATTCGATTACTTACGTACGATACTTAACGATACATTGCCGGAAAAATAACCATCATCAAAAAATTAAATTGTATATCAATATAATATTTAAAATGCTATCAGGGTCGGGCAAATTAAATCGCGGCTATATTTTTATGTAGTCACGACAAATTATTGCCGTAAAAGAAAGTTGGCAAATCATCTTTAAAAATGTGCGTGTGTTTTACTATTTCGAATCTTCCATGCATGTTTTCACTGTTAATTCATTAAAAAACCTGATAATGCCCGTTCGATAAAGGTGTGTTAACACTTGTCTTCTACGCTGCGAGTAATGGGTTCGATTCCCGGTGGAAGCACAAATTTTCTCACAAGGGGTTTTTTTGTGTGTAATGTGAATATGTCCAGCAGCCGCTATGTAAGTAATCGAACTTAGTTGTGTGTGTATGGTAATAGCGTTTTAGTATGCGTTTTAAGCCAATGCTTTCTATTGCCTAAATTATGGCAAAATAGAAGGACAAATGTTTACATTTTATGTTCAATAAATAGGTATTATTTAATTTTAAGCACCGAGTTAATACATCCCATATTAAATACAATGTTACAACACACACATAAACGCTTTCACACTAATAGCCCCACATTAATGATTTGTGTCGTGGGTGCCGGAAAAGTTCACATCACACATACACAATCAGAACCAGAAACACAAATTTTCCTTGGGGAGAAAAAATGTATTCCTGCTGGGAATTGAATTCGATACCCCTGCTTAGAAGGCGAACACTCACCCAACTATGGCAATGGACAATGGATTTAAACTCATAAGGCATCAATGAAGAACTTCGTGATGCTGTGCGCTCATTATTATTATTGTATTCATTCAGCATAAAAAACTTACAAAAAAATAAGATTTATTGTTTCTTGTGAAAATATTTGAATCGAGGGAACATTTAAATACTGTTATTATATTATAATAATATTATACACCGTTACAAAGATTATTATTATTACAAGAAATTTCATAGAAATAAGTTCACTGAAATATCAGAATTTTTTTATTGAATTTATATACATGTATTACTTATTTCTACATATATATTTTTCACATATTTCTATATATATATATATATATATATATATATATATATATATATATATATATATCAGCCTTGCCCTGCGGCTTCGCCCGCTATTATCAAGTTAAAAAGTAGCCTATGTATTAAACCTAGGTATAATCTATGTACTTTCCAAATTTCATCAAAATCTGTTCAGCCAATAAAGCGTGAAGAGGGAACAAACACACTTACACATTTACACGCTTACACACAAACTTTCGGGTTAATAATATTAGTAGCATAATATAACTACATTATTTTATGTAGTATTTTATTTCCATTGCGTAGGATGTTTTGGACTCTTGATTTCAGAAGGCTAAAAAAGTCGTGAAATTTTCTTAGGTAAACATTTGAAATTGTCGGTGTATTTAAAACTTTCGGCCAAAATCATATCATCATTGAATTATAATAGTTATGCAAATAAATCTGTATACCTTTACAGGCAAAGGTGATTTAAATGAACTTGAAAAAGATTGGGCGTTACTCATAGTAGAGTAGTTACTCTTATTTTCTTATCCTCGCTAAGTCCAGGATACCTAGGAAGATATTGCCTGACCTTATCGAGGATACCCAGAATCTTAGCGGCTTTATGAGCTCCAAATTAGGATCTAATTCTAATATATAATTCAAAATCTACGTCTTTGTGAAATTTTTGGCATTGTTACCTTCTATGTTTCAGTAAGCGAGTATGCGCAATGGGAGTGGGACGAGCCGGGCATATTGCGTTACTTCACGTGTTTGTTCATTAGCTGTATCGTGTTCTGGACATTGCTTATGGTCTTCGAGTACGGGCTTCTCAAGAAGGTATTAATTCAGATTTGTGCTAAAAGTAACCACTTAAGGGCGGCAATGCCGCAAGTTACGCCTTTGATGTGGTTGATTGTTGTTCTCATTGATACAATAGAGGACCGAGCATTGCTCGGTTTTTTTAATGGTAAATGACGTTTTCTAAGAATAAAACCTAACTAGATCGATTTATCGCCCCCGAAACCCCCTGCTTACAAAATTTTTCGTTGGAGCCGTTTCCGAGATCCTGATTATATATATACAAGAATTGCTCGTTTAAAGGTATTAGATAACAAAGGAATTCCTATTAAAAGAACTTCCATAGCAGCACACGTGCAACGTGCTGTAAAGCAGAATTTACTCACAGGGATGAATACCTTCGCTGAGTCAAAAATACGCAGAAGCTCACGAATCACGAGTTTCACAATAATGTGAACGTCGAGGCCGTTCAGCTCCTCGATCAGACATATATAGAGAGAAGACTCAAAAGAATAAAACCGTTATTTGGTTGAACGAACTTATTTGGTGTTTGTGTATTAGTGTAATGTACAGTTTTTCGGATGTCCTTAATATCCGGCAAACTATAAGAAGTATACTTTGGACCATCGACACGACGAAGAAGAAGTGTAATGTAGTGTTTTAAAAGTGCTGCTCATCAAGAACACATGAACCAAGTGTCTTCGCCTTAATAGAGACAATTAGAAAAGTGTTAATGGACAGATTCTTGGATATTTTGAATCTAGCAGAATAAGTTAAATTAAAGTTACTTATTAGCCTAATCTTGGTTAGATTGTAACAAAAATAGGAAACACGCTTTCGTGACTTATAATAGTAAATAATTGAAACGCAAGCAAAGCTTTAAAAAAAACGACTTCATCGCTTATGTTTCGGTTTTGGTTGGACTGATTTCGATAAACCTCTAAAGTATACTCTACCAAACAAACAAAAAAACACCAAAATTGATTCATAATTGGCGGAGATATCGTGTAACATACATACAAAAAAAATAAAATAAAAGAAACAACAATGCAGAACCGGAATATGCAAAAAGTTCTTTAAAAGATACTTGCTAGCATATATACGAAACATTTTTTTTTGTGTGGGGTAAAAATTGCCTAGCACTTCCCTTCCTTCCCAGGGGTGAAGGAAAGGGGTATGTGGGGCTCGAACTCACTAAAAACCCCCCGTTAGCAGTCCCTCGCCGAGGTGGGGCATGATAGGGTCGCGCTAGCAGTCACTATCTTGTCCCGGCGGCGGTAGGCCCGGATGCAAACTCCTCCGGGCCACTGCGCCCATGGAGGGGTGACCTTGCTTACCAAGGCTATCCCGCAGACGTGTAGGGCCGTGCAAGCCAGTGGAGAGGTCCCCTGACACTACAGAGGAGAGAGGAGGCGGGCGAACCAGATCGGGTCGGGTCAGAAAGGGGATTGACCTCTGTGGCACCTCCTTCTGCACCATCACCGCTTCGCAGAAGTAGACCACCGCCTGCCACGATCTCTCGCTGCCGAGCATGGCGTCTACCACGCTCGGCCCCTGCTGAAAGGTCTATGATCGCTGAAAGTGTGTGCCGCTGAGGGCCCCATGCGGCACACACCTCCAGAGTGTGGAGCGCCGTATCCTCCAGCGCCCCACATTCGTGGCAGGCCGGGGTCGGCTCCCGTCTCGCGATTTGGTGCAGGTACTTTCCGAAAGATCCATTTCCGGAAAGCACCTGCACCAATCGGAAGGTAAGCGACCCAAAACGCCGTAGGTTTCCAATGCCGATTTATCTACACGAAACGCAATATTGACAACGAGTTGTTTCTTGCAGTCGGAACACTTATTGCAATAAATCAAATACAGTTCTACCAACCAGTTGCGAGTAAACAAAACGTACCTATTCATTTATATCACTAGATAGCAGCGTTAGTTTCACCATTGCCCGAACGCCTTGAAACAGGAAACTTGACATGGCGAGCTTAAATTAAGTTTGATATGAACGTCAGAAACCCTTTTAGAAACAGAAAACTGAACATAGCGAATTTAAATTAAGTTTGATAGGTACGTCAAAAACCTGTCTGACTACCAAAACTTTGTAGAGCAAACTCGTGTCTCGCGATGTCTTCAGCAAACAAGACAGTCGAGTACTGAACCAATTTCACCTATATTTAATTGTAAGCCGTAGGGTAACCGTCACGCCTGCCTTCATCAGCAACATCCGCAACATCGCAATAGGATTTTAAACAAGAAAGTCCTGCGTGGTATTGCAAATGATCTCTTTCCCTGAAACTGGTGATGTATTATATGCCCAGTAAAACCACAGCACTTTCAACCGAAATCAGTCTTACATTTTAATTTCATTTAATTTATATTGAGGAAGACAAACAGCTTACAAATCTAATAATTGTCAGGTTAAGCATAATACAATGAGCCAATTAAAGGTCCTCACGGTTAGAAAAATTATAAAGAATACAAATCAAGCTTATGAGCAGCTAGAAACACAGTTAAATAAATTGGTTGTTATAATGTAACTGTGTAAAATTACTTATTTATATGGCTATACTTGTCTATATGGCTTATTTATCGAAAAAGTGCGTACATTTTAAATTTTTTTAAACGTTTGACCACAATCCCTGAAAACCTGATGAAAAGTAACAATATAGTCTAAGGCTGAGCACGCTTGCTTAATAAATACTTATTCACTTTTCTTTTGAATACACCCAAATTGTACCATTCGGGAAATACAGATGACAGCAAAGCGTTCCATATTCTTCAGCATGAAGACGCTTTAGGTGAAGCGACGCCGTCCGTCTGGATGTATGATGGTAAAATGGTGATGCCGAAACAAGGTATCCGGCTGTTCAACAAGAGGTCCAATGGTTACACATTCAAGCAGACGCGCAAGAAGTGACCTCGTTTGTTAAAGAAGTTTCTCCTTGCAGTCTTGTAGTCTGCTGGAGGTATTTTCCTACCTATCCACCGTCAGGGTACAAACTCTAGGTTTTTAATCAGGTTAATATCAACTAAGACCGTTACATAAATTATTTTTGACCGACTTCGAATAAGAAATAGGCTTCCAATTCGAGCAGTCGATACTGAACGTGTGACGACACTGCTTTTTAGTTTTCCCTATTTTATGGGTAAACTAACCTACGTCACCCCCAGCATATCTTTTATAACTGCCGTACTTTTACAGATTTTGATTCTTTTTGTTTGAAACAGTTTTGTTCGTGTGTAGCTGGTTGGTCCTATACTAAAAAGCAGTAAGGAAAAAAAAAATTTTTTAGGTTAAAAAACATATTTTTTTCATTCTGCCCAGTTGTAGATTCTAAATCGCCCCTTGCAGGATTGTACACTGCTATCCAATGACGGTATATATTTGATAACTTAAAAATCTTCTTAGCACCTACGGTAAAGAAATCCAAATGTAATAAAATCAAAACAAAAATAAAAACCAAATTCAATCAAATCAACAAAGAAATGTGTTTTCTTCGCAGTTTCTTCTTTTTCTCAAGAAAATGAATCCGCCACCTTTAGAGTTAAATTCTCTCGACAGCGATGTAGCTGAGGAAATGAAACTTGTGGATCACATGAAGAGGTCGGACTACGCACAGTACGGGCTCGTTTCGAAGCGGATATCCAAGTACTACGGGAAATATCTCGCTGTGGATCAAAACAGCTTCAGTAAGTGGAGTCTTCTTAGTCGCACAATGTCAGAGTGGTATTGGATAGCATGTAACCTTGTCGCATATTCATTTAACTTCGATTTGGGTTTGGGTTTGGCGTGACAAATTTAAATCAAATCTTAATTTCGTTTGTTATTTATATAACTCTACGTCAAATCGTCTTACTTTTTAGAAAAAAGTTTGCTTTTTGATCGAGCTAAGCGACATCTCTAAATTGACTTGGGTCGTTCAGCACTAAGTCCGTCCGTCCGTCCGTCCGTGCGTCTGTCAGAGGCATGTAGCGTCTAAACCATATTAGCGAATGGCTTTTAATTCTCATAGAATATGTAAAACTACGGTCCAACGCCAGAAATGACATTTAAAATTATATCAATGAAAATATTATTGAACTGCCCGCTGGCGTAGTTAGGTGGGCATTTGCCTATAAAGCACTGGGTTTGATGCCCGGTGGGAACACAGGTGTTTTCCCCATGGGAAATTTGTGTTTCTGGTTTTGAGTATGTTGTGAATCTTGGATGTTTACGACCCCACGATACAAGTCATTGAACTTAGTGTGGGGTTGTAAATGTGGAAGAGTTTATGGGTATGATTTTTAATATTTTCTACCGCGGCGCGGGCGTAGTTGGGTGCGCGTTCGCCTTCAAAGTAGCGGGTTTGATTGCCGGTGGTAATTTACCTAGAAGATTTCTCCCCGTGTGAAATATGTGTTCCTGGTTTAAGTATGTTGTGAATGTTGTGTGAATCTTGGATGTTTACGGCCCCATGATATAAGACATTGAACTTAGTGTGAGGCTGTAAATATGGAAGTGTTTATATGAATATTTTTTACCAAGCGACGCAGGGTGGGTAATTTTTGAATTTTGCACTACCCACTGGCGTAGATGGGTGCACGTTCGTCTTCAAAGCAGCGGGTTCAATTTCCGGTGATAACAGAAGTTTTCTCCCCTCGGAAATTTGTGTTCCTGGTTTTAAATATGTTGTGAATGTTGTGTAAACATTGGATGTTTAGGTACGGCCCTACGCTACAAGTCATTGAACTTATTGTAGAGCTGTGAATGTGGAAGTGTTTATGTGTATATTTTTTAAAAGAGCGACGCAGAGTGGGTGATTTTTTTTACTTTGAACTACCCACTGGCGTAGATGGGTGCGCGTTCGTCTTCAAAGTAGCGGTATCGAATCTCGATGGGAACACTATAACACAAGTTTTTTTCCCTACGGGAAGTTTATGTTTCTGGTTCTGGGTATGACGTGAATGTTGTGTGTGTGGTGTTAATGTTTACGGCCCCACGACACAAGTTATAGTACTTTCAGTGTGGGGCTGTGAGTGTGAAAGCGTTTATGTGTAAGCTTTTGTTTACCTGGGCGACGCCGGGCGGGTCAGCTAGTTTAGTATAAATGTGAAGGTGTGACTCCAGTATTAAATCGTCCACAAATGTTGGAAAATCTGGCACCCGTATCGCTAAAAATAGTTTTCCGAAAGCCTAGTTATTTTAATGGATTGCTTACCATCCTCGACCACATCATTTAACATTAGGTGAGATAGCGATCAAACGCTTTTCTATCATAAACAAAAAAAGACAAATAACCATGTTTGTTACAGCTGTGAGCGATAAGGAGTGCTTCGGCTTGCTTGGGGTGAATGGTGCGGGCAAGACCACAACGTTCAAAATGTTGATGGGAGAAGAAACCATCTCCAGCGGAAAGGCCTACGTCAGCGGGCACAATGTCAAGACGCAGCTCAACAGAGTACATCAGAATATCGGTGAGTTTGCGGCCTTGAGAATAAGCACAAGTCATTATTTCCGATTTGCTACACTTCAACTTTCAAGCTGTTGATACGTGCCGTATGATGTTCGTGCCTAGAATTATGTATTAGGTAAGGAAATGTCTGGCGTAGCACTAGAATGTTAGATATAGGTAATTAATGTAAATTTTAATTAATATAATTTAATTAAAAATTATTTTCAGTGTCTAATGCTATTTATTGTTTGCATTTTAATGTTTTATGTAAGAATTGGCCACTATTTATGAGTCAAAGTTACTTGAAATAAAAGAAAATGTAAGTTTAAGTTCAAGTAATAGTGTTTTTTCGTTGTGTAGGCTACCCTCCGCAGTAACAGTGTTGTACCGTTATGTAGGCTACCCTCAGCAGTATTAGTATTGTACCGTTGTACAGGCTACCCTCCGCTGTAACAATGTTGTTCCGTTGTGCAGGGTACTGCCCCCAGTTCGACGCGTTGTTCGACGAGCTAACGGGGCGCGAGACACTGCGCTTGTTCTGCCTGCTGCGCGGGTTGCCGCCGTCCGTCGTCGACCAACAGGCAATAGCGCTTGCCACTGCGCTAGGATTTCTCGATCACTTGGATAAAAGGGTGCATTCTACACCTATTTTAAATCTAACTGACTCCATTCAATATAGTACTAAAATTAAACATTTTCTGTGATTTATATAAATATTATATTCAACTTTTGGGTCAACATTAAACAACGATAGTCAAGCGTTAATCCCCTCAAGTCTCCAATGGCGCTATATTGCTTTTTCTGATTTGAAGTGCATCTATTGTCCAGCCCTATTATATATAACTTAGATGTACATCATAGGCATACAAACAAGCCCCCCTTGCCAAAAACTAATCACAAATTTTACTAGTTTGGATGATACGAGAAATTGAATAGACCTAATCTAAACATTTTTATTGTGTAATAAATGTATAAATTATATTGTCAATATTTACAGGTCTATCAATACTCGGGCGGCAATAAGCGTAAGCTGAGTACGGCCGTGGCATTTCTGGGGAAGACGAGGCTGGTGTTCGTTGACGAGCCCACTACGGGCGTCGACCCCGCCGCCAAGCGACATGTCAGTGTTTGAATATATACACAGTACATTGTAATGTACATCAATACTCGGTTCCCGTAGTGTGGCGCGCGGTGCGCGGCGTGGTGCTGACGTCACACAGAATGGAGGAGTGCGAGGCGCTGTGTACTGTACATGTACAGATATAGACATATGACTGTTCTCGTACGCGACAGGTGTGGCGCGCGGTGCGCGGCGTGCAGCGCGTGGGGCGCGGCGTGGTGCTGACGTCACACAGAATGGAGGAGTGCGAGGCGCTGTGTACTGTACATGTACAGATATAGACATATGACTGTTCTCGTACGCGACAGGTGTGGCGCGCGGTGCGCGGCGTGCAGCGCGTGGGGCGCGGCGTGGTGCTGACGTCACACAGAATGGAGGAGTGCGAGGCGCTGTGTACTGTACATGTACAGATATAGACATATGACTGTTCTCGTACGCGACAGGTGTGGCGCGCGGTGCGCGGCGTGCAGCGCGTGGGGCGCGGCGTGGTGCTGACGTCACACAGAATGGAGGAGTGCGAGGCGCTGTGTACTGTACATGTACAGATATAGACATATGACTGTTCTCGTACGCGACAGGTGTGGCGCGCGGTGCGCGGCGTACAGCGCTCGGGCCGCGGCGTGGTGCTGACGTCACACAGTATGGAGGAGTGCGAGGCGCTGTGCTCGCGGCTCACCATCATGGTCAATGGACGCTTCCAGTGTCTCGGCACGCCGCAGCATCTCAAGAATAAATTCTCACAGGGTAAGTTCTCACACACAACATACAAGACGGAAAAATATTGACGTTCAATTGCAATGGCTGCCAAGGACGTTTTGTACAAAATCTATCGTCGCCAGTTGCACACAAATGAAACAACTTTCTATATTTTGACTCAACAAACTATGTACAAGCCTATGTATTACACATAATCAAACGAACTTAATATACTCATGTAGTATCGCAAAGGTACCCCCACTTTTGCACTTATTTGACTTTTTTTTTGTGGGTACTTGTATCACTTCTGCTCCTAGCTGTCAGTCGCACGTCATTTAGATTAGACCTTATATCCTAAACTACATTGATGTATTGCCGGTAAATTATTAAGGGTATATGTGCATTTGCACAACGTGGGAGGGAGGGATGTATTAATCTCTTCGGACTCGGCGCTCGTATAATTATGATAGAACTTCATATACAGGTAAGTTCGTTTAATCATTAATTATACAAGCGCGCCGAGTTCTTCAGAAATGTTTATTATATACACATGTCAATTTTGAGAGTAACCAATTATGGCAATATTATCAAAGAATCAATTATGGAGAAATAATTATGTGTATGTGTCATAATGTGCCATTAACACTTATTTTATATACTTTTATATATAATTTTATAGAACTATAAGCGAATTTAAGTAGCATAACATTTGAAATAAGATTGTGATTGAGAGTGATTAAGTTAGTTTAACATTGATATATTACTAATTATACTTGCTTGGCAGGTATCTTAATAATGAATAATTATTCCGAAAGTGGCTATTGCCGTTATTGGAGAATATCAACAGAAACCTAAATCTTAAATATGTCAGTATAAAAAAACTCACAGTAGTCCGCAGGTAGTTTGAAACTACTTTTGGGGCTTTACGTAACTTAAGTACTATTAAAGCTTGGTCAGTTTTATATATTATGTTTTCTTTAATTGCTAATTAAAGAAAACATAATATATAACTAATGTAAGACTGCAAGTACGATAGCTGCATCTCCTCTACAGTCGAGTGTGATCATCAGTGTGACCATTGGCAAAAGAATTCAGATATACAGTCTTGCTGTATATGACGGTGTGAATACGTCGCGTAATGGGGCTGCGGAGTCTTCGGCGAGTGCGCGAGTGGCGGCGGCTGGTGAGACAGCGAAGCGCGCGTGGCGAGTGCCGGCTGTGGCACCTGCCCACAGGCGGCCTGCGCTAATGGGGCTGTGCGGTTAACGGTTTAGTGGCTGCTTGCGTTCGAAACTTTGTTAGAGTAGGCTCGATACTTGATTTGTTTTGCAAACATCAAAGTTTCAGAAACAATCTTTAAAAATTGTTAAAATAATCTCTTTTTATATATTTTTTAATAGAGTGCAAAATATTGGGCTTTTCAATATAACATTCATTTGGGCATTTATTATTCGGCTTCACCCAATTAATCGGTAGTGCTGGTCCTTTTTACCGACTTCAAAAAAGGAGGAGGTACTACTACCCGCATCGTCTACTTGCTTATACAGCAGACAATAATCATGATCAATTAATAACTTTTTTTGCGCCGTTTACTTATTTATCTCTGGTCGGTTTACTCACCTTTTTGTTACAGGTTACACATTGACTATAAAACTGATATCCAACCTCAACACCAAACAATCGAAAAATAAAATCCCAACCACCACTCAAGCAGTCAAAGACTATGTCAATTCTAACTTCAAAGAACCAAAGTTGATGTAAGTACCTGTTATGTATTACGAGCTATGGAGAGGGTACGGCGGAACGTAATAAATTACATATAAATACATTTACAGGGAAGAATATAGGAGCTTGCTGACGTACTATCTACCAGACACGACCCTGCCTTGGTCCACTATGTTCGGCATCATGGAGCGCAGCAAACGGGACCTCTCAGTGGAGTACTACAGCATTTCACAAACCACTTTGGAACAAATATTCTTACAGTTTACCAAATATCAGAGAGACAAAGAGAGAGACAGCTAATACCTGATATCTTAGTCCAAGTATTTCAGATGCTATGCATAAATTCATGTACGACACGATACAATTTTCATACCTTAAATGATATAGTTCCCACACGCAAAATTTGTTTTTATTATTTATCGCTAATGCGACTTGGCTACAGAAATGCTTGTAAATAGCACAACCATTTGTTTCATCTCCAATTGCATTTCTGTATTATCTTATGTAACTATTACATTTAGTACAAAATACTGTAAGTATATAGTAATTTAAGAACACAATGGCCGCGATTCTGACTGTGATTATCCTACTAATAGCCTACTTCCTACTAATATTATGAATCCGAAAGTTTGTGTGTAAGTGTGTAAGTACCTATGTTTGTTCCCTCTTCACGCTTTAACCGCTGAACGGATTTGGATGAAATTTGGAATGTAAATAGTTTATACATTAACACATGGCTACTTTTTAACTTGATAATAGCGGGCGAAGCCGCGAGGCACGGCTAGTGCTATATAAATTAAGAAGTCCAAGTTAAGAGTTTGACGCATTGAATCGAACTAAGTTGGCATCGCCCCGATCGGACACGGCCATTAAGCTCGAGTTCAATCGTCCGATCATATGTGGAATCGCGCCGACTGTTCGCCTTATGAGGCGACAAAGTCGGAAACGCGCAAGATAGAGCGCATGGATCTCTACGGAAACCGCAGAGTATACAGCCCAAATAAATTTACTACCAAACCGCGTTTGACGCTCCGCCTAGAAGGCAACCGCGTTTTCCACTTCACTTAGTGTGTACAATAGCTTTAAGTTGAATAATATGTTTATTCCGCTCACTTAAGGAACTAATTCGCACCAATATTACCTACATTCATACATATATACTATATACATATAGTATTACAGTATATACCTCAATAGGCCTTGAGTACCCACGTTTTTATCAATGACTCTGAAGATAATTTTGTAATTTTTATTTTATAACTTGTATTGTTAATCTGTTAATTTATTAAGCTTTTTTCTTCGGTAACGTATTAAAGTAACTATTAACCCTAAGATGTTGTTTATTTTTCTATACAATTGCTCGAAAGATGTAATTTCGAGGGCATTAAACATTGTATTATGTTGGCATTACATAGTTACAATAGACATATTGTACAATAGACATATACCCATTATATAGTACCGGTGTACGGTTTATTGATGCCGTACTTAGTTGTTGGAATGATACTAGTTTGATTATGTTAATTATATTCTTATAGAGAGAACTTATTATTATTAATGAGATGCGCGTGATTGATGAGGTGGTTGGTCGCGATCTGATGCATCTAGGCCGCGGGCGTATGAACTGCACTCGCGGCAGATTGCTGTAGAGTCCAATGTTCGGCTTGTTCCGTACATGGTCCCGGGCCCAAATGAGATGATAAGGAGTAGACATGCTTTGGTTAGGAGATGCTGTGATAGGGTGATACAAAGTGACTACAATTAGCTTAAACTAAAAGTTAGTAAAATGATCCTAAAGAGACGCACTAAACGCATGGTTTATGTACACTGGTGATGTAGATTTCTTTACTTTTATACCACTTTTGCGCTTGTTTTTAGTGTACATGTTCTCTGTTTTCATGGTAGCAATTTCCTTCTCACTATCAAACACTACACTGCACTGACACTGTACGGCCGCCGTGGTGCGGGAGGCGGGATGCGAACTCCTGTCCGCACCCCCCGCCTCCGTGTCCGATGTCCACGTGCCACCTTCTCCCGCCGATGTCTCGCCCCTCTCGCTTTTTCCTTGACGTGATAGTGCTCTCTGACGCAGCACGAAAGCAGACCCTACTGCCGCCAACACCAGTACGGATGCCAGTACCAAGTAGACAGCCACATAATGGTGTACGTCATGGGAGGATACTTCATCATAAAGTAGGTTTGAGCTTTTCATATCAGCTATCTGCTGCTGAATATCTGCTATTTGTTTGAGGTATCAAGTTCACGCCGAAGTTGTTCTGGCGTTAACAAATGCAGACTCAACTGTCCATTGTAAATATTTACTGGCTAAGGTGTATCTTCCATAATATTATAAGTACTTATTGTCTGTGGTCCGGCAGGCAAAAAAAAGAAAAAAATGCCCTCGTGCTTTTTTATTACCACAGATTACCGTACTATATGTGTAGTTCATTACATGGCTGTAGTAAGTCTATGCATGGCTATTATGGCAAAAAGTCTAGAAACTAATAAAATATTATAGCACAACGATAATTCTTATTAGTTTTATGGTATAGTTGATTTACGGTTTTGGAAGTGCGTATCGTTTAAGTTCCATTTCTGCAAACTCAAATAACCCATAGCAGCATTCACAAAAACTATCTCTTGTTAGATACATAGTATAATGCTGTTTAGCAGGCGAACGCGCACACAGCTACGTCGGTAGACAGTTCAGAAAATAATTTAAAAGCCAGCAAATTATTAAAAACCATCTTCACCGGATCAGATTAAATGATCAACCTTGATCAAAATAAATGAATTAAATACGCATTATTGGGAACTAGCCGTGCCCTGCGGCTTCTACTTACACACACACTTACACACAAACTTTCGGATTTATGATATTAGTAGGATAACTCAAGAAACCATTGGTCAGAAAAAAGCTCTGAGGTAATACATATCCTTTTTTTAAGTCGGTCAATTAACTAACAACCCTTTTACTTGCTTCTCGAAAATTTTCCTAATTATTAATAAAAATTGATATCCTCATAGATTTAGGACCGACGCTGTCGCGCTTTGTTCCTTTCAATCCCTTTTGATCAAAGATAAATGATCAGGGCTTTGCTTTTGACAAACACACTAATATTATGAAGCCGAAAGTTGAGAGTGTATGTTTGTTACTTCTCCACGTTCAAACAGCTGAATCAATGTTGATGAAATTTGTTATAGAGGTAGCTGACATAGGCTACTTTATATCCCGGAATTCCCGCGAGTCCGGGACTTACACGGGTAAAACCGCAGGGCGCAGCTAGGTACATACTATATTTTTACCAACGTTAAAAGATCATGGTAGTTGGGTAGTAGGTTCATGATAGGTGCATGTATGTATTGTATATACGCATCGATACAGGAGAGTTTGTTGCTTGCCTTGAAAAACGCTTTATACATATACAGGACTCGTGCTCTCGTCCGAGAGATGGGTTGCCACTCCACTCCACGGCTATTGTTGTCAAACGATTGAATGTATTCATTACTAGTCGTTCGCGCCGAACTGAGATCTCGCGCCTACATTTTGCCTCATAGAGGAAAAACTTTTGAGGTTACTTGCTTATAACTTTTTTTAAGTATAATAATTGTTTGATTTCTGTAAGTATTTGTTGTTAGTACATGATATAATGGATTTTATACGTAAGTTTCAGCGTTCAGTGTAAAGCCGTTTTTAAGATAGACCCCGAGCCAAAATAGGTCTAAAAACAGTGATTTTGGTGGCCTACCAAATCGTTATTTTCCAACATATATATTTTTTTAAACCGGTTTCGTACTCTACTTGTCAAGACCATTACAAAGAGACTCCATAAAGGTAAATAAAAAATTTAAAAATATTTTGCTCGTCACTTACATGTAGACAGCCCCCTTAATATTTCCATTTATATACATTTTAAATGTCATTTCTGGCTTTGGGCCGTAGTTTCATTCGCTTATATAAGCCATATGGTTTAGACGCTAGTCGTCTCTGACAGACGGACGGACGGACAAAGTGCTGAACGACCCAAGTCAACTTAAATATCTCGCTTCGCTCGATCTATTAAGCTAATTTAACTTAAGATCTCCATGTACATATGTTCAAGTATTTTTTGGTTCCTTTAGCTAGTTGTACGTAACATGCATACTATTTGATCGAGCGAAGCGAGATTTACTGTTGACTTGGTGGTTCAGCACATGTGATTTTTTGAACTATGACATAAGATTTCAAGACGCCCAGATTGTACTTATTGTTCAGCGAACAAAGACGCAGGCAATGAGTTCCAGTTCCAGTGACTCCTTCGCTGTACGGATGATGAACGTAGAAGCAAAACGCTTCGAGCGAACGAGAAGTATATCGACCATAAATGGATGACGTTTGACATTTTGTCTTGTTGTTTGATGGTAAAAAGAGCATGGAGGAATTATATATATTATGTAATTCCTGAGCACACTCTCCAAAATGTAAGCGATAGAGTTCCGATAGGCTTGCTACCTTACGTCGGTGATCAAGACTTTGCAGTTTTGACTCTACTAGCTTAATGAGTCTTGGCTCGCCGGTCAATAGACTCAAGAGCTTCTAGCTGGTACTTAGCGGATCCAAAGGTGGCCGCAGTACTCCATAAACGATCAGACTTGAACTTGATATAAAATGAGAAGCTGCCCCGTTGTGAAGTACTGTCTGACCTTAGCAAAGATACCCAGCTTCTTAGCAGCCAGTTGAGCTCTGGCTTCGATATAAGTGCCAAAGTATTATTCGAAGTAAGCAAGTAGATTTTTTCTCTTGATATTGACGTAAAATGTTCTTATTTTCTGTTAATTTTGGCTTCGCAATCTTCAGTCTTACTTATAAACCCCTCTTAATTTTTAATCAATTGCTTAGCTACAGTTTAACAAAAATTTCACTCATAAACGCAATTTAGCGTTAAGTAATGCTTAAATAGTTGTCAAAATTAAACACCGCCATTGCCTTGTTTAAAACTTACTAAGAGGCAAAATGGCGGGTCTTATATCTTTAAATAATAAATGTGTCAAAACTTTTTACGTAAGGCGCAAAATTGTTTACTTCGACAACCGTTGAATGTCGCCTGTCTTTGATTTTCATTTCAATAGATTAATAAAACCACATTTTTGATAGCTGTATTCGTATAATTTCACTTTTAGTCGACTATTTTGGTTATAATCTGTGGCGATCGTGTAAGTTTCGATTCTCTGTGCGTTTCTCAGCTAAGCGGCGCCTAACTAAATTTTAAAGAAAAGAAAAGTTAATCATTGATTATGGGCTTAAGAGCTGCTTAACTAAGAGGTGGCTAAGCATTGCTTAGCGACATTTTTATAAGTAAGACTGCTTGTGTTTTTAGCCAATGTCAAATAATAATACACTTCAACAGTTGCCTTCAACAGCCAACAGATAGCCGTGTCGATAAATTTCAGACCCGTCCTCCTCCCTTAATACTAATTTCACGATTTCTCATAGACTATTTATCCAAATCATATGCAAAGATATAGATATAGAGCAAATTGTACCTATCTACATGAACTACGTAAGACGATGAAACAGTTTATTTTGGTAAGGATTAATACTGAATGTCTCAAAAAGCCAACTAAATACAGGCTGCTTTTTTCAGATTTTTAACAAAGAAAAGTATTTTTTCTGAGTTAAATATACATGTTAGATGTATGCTGTTGCGGACTTTTATGTAAAACTCATAAAGGCCAACATTTTTGCTATACTTTGTATTCACCTATTTCTAACTGTATAGTCAGCGTACGTCGATGAAGCAGAAAGTTAGCAAACTTTTCTCCGTCTTGTCTCACGAATATTATTATTTCGAACTGATAACTAACTTTTATCCCAACAAAACATAGCCTATGACACTCAGCGATAGTGTAGCTATCTATTAGTGAAAAATTTTCAGAATCGGATCAGTAGTTTCATAGATTACCTTTTTACATACATTACATACAAACAAACTTCACATCTTTATAATATTATTAGTATAGAAAAGTAGAACATAGTTCAAACGGCTCAAAAGTTATCCTACAAATCTTAAAATCAGGGCCACCTTTAAGAAAAGGGACACAGGCTCTTTGTGACCGCTCACTAGGAACAGATTTTCAGCGGAGGCATCTCTCCTTTTTCAAACCGTATGTTTGTTTCATATCTCGATGACGATAGTGTATAGTTCCTCTATGGTATTTATTTATGTATGTTTTTACTTTTCTTCTATGTCACTATCAGAGATAAATAAGATATATACCCAAGGGCAGAGATAAATAAGATATATACCCAAGGCCCAAGGGTCACTATTATTTAAGAGAATAATATACAAGTACATATTAATGAAACCTGATACAAAAGATGATAGACTCATAAAAAATGACGCGCCAGCGGACCCTATTCAAGATAATAATGTAAGTAAGTAGGTAAGATGTTTTGTTTTCCAACTTTCGCCAAACTTTGGCCATGACCTTGTCCTCTGTGTGACAAATCAAGTCTTGCATTACAGAAAGTACCTGGAAAACCGAGAATAACACGGTATTTTTTTAATTTTAACGAAGTTTTTTAAAAATGAAACCTAGCTAGATCGATTTATCGCCCCCTGCATACTAAATTTCATGAAAATCGTTAGAGCCGTTTCCGAGATTCAGATTATTATATATACAAGAATTGCTCGTTCAAAAGTAAAATTCCCTTTTTAAATTTTTATATTACTATTTATTTTGGCTTTGCATTTGCATCTGTCTAACATAGACATAATCTTGTATTGTTTACGGTATTGTAGAAAAACAAGTACTCATCAAAATTAGGATAGTAATTATAACTCGCGTCAATAAAGAAAGCGTCCGAATGACGACACAATCAGATGACATGATAATTCCCTCACACAGCACCGTTAGCAAGGATTTTGTAGCTAAAACCATATCTAAAACCGTAGGTTTGTTTCCTATTTTGATAACCGTTAGTCACTTGTGGGAGTGAGATGCTATTAGCTGTCAATCCCAGTCCCTTTTATTATTGACGCGGCTTTAAAGGACTTGAAGACTTGAATCGATGTCGCTGTGCTACTTTTACTACCTACTTACTTATTACGCCGTGCGCCGCGGCTTTGCCCGCATTTATTAAGTAAAAAAGTAGCCTGCAGCAATGTGTTAAGCAGAAATGTGTTATTCCGGAACCTTAACTATCTACAGTAGGATATTTAATATGCAAGTTCCTACAGAAGTGTTGTACATGGGCTCATTCTCGTTAGTCAGGTAATGATGTAAAAATGATAATAGTAATATTAATGTATACTTGAGCTCGTTAGTCATGAATAGTATGAAGAATGTAATTGTTATCTAGAATTCCTGCGTCGAATAGCGCTGCTTATTGACTATTTGCTATTTATTAGCAAAATGCCTTCCTATAAACTAGGTGTAATAAACTTGTTATTTTTTGCTTCGAACCCGTTGAATCACGACCGCTAAGACCCTCGGAACAAAATAGGTACCTATTCATATTCTATTTTTTTTTTAATATTATTAGTTTGCATACTAACAAATCCTGCTATAAGCAATATTTTTCGTAGTTACTATATTTATCCACACACTTAGCCCGAACGGATTTTGTTTTTATTTTTAAAATTCTTGTCCGTCTGTCTGGATGTTTGCACGCGCATCACGCAAAAACTACTTCATGGAATTGAATGCAGTTTTCACCGATGTATTGCTTTTTTATGCTAGATAGGCAAGCATTTGACCACTATCTCACCTAATGGAAAGTGAAGATGTGGCCGAAAATGTAACATGCTTGCCTAGGAGATATCTATTCAATCTAGAATTGAAGACACCCAGATTGTACCGTTCGGGAAACAAAGACGCAGGCAATGAGTTCCACTCCTTCGCTGTACGTAAAAGCAAAACGCTTCGAGCGAACCGGAGGTATGTCAACCATATAATAATAAATCATGTTATTCCTGCGCACACTCTCCAAAATGTAAACGGTAGAATACTGTTATCGGTATTCTCGTCAAAGTCTCGGTCACCGACGTCGGTGACCGAGACTCTGCAACTTGGATTCGACTAGCTTATCATCGCTCATGAGTCTTTTTGCTCGCCGGCCGATGGATTCAAGAGCTTCAAGCTAGTACTTAGCGAATCCATCCCACAGGTGGCCGCCGTACTCCATATACGATCGTACTTGAGCTTGATATAAATTAAGAAGCTGCCCTGGTGTGAAGTACTGCCTAGCCTTCTCGAGGATACTGAGTTTCTTAGCAGCCAGCTGAGCTCTGGCTTCGATGTAGGTACCAAAGTTAAGGTTCGATGACAAGGAAACGTCAAGAAGCTCAAGTTTATTAGCTATCGGCATTGGTACAATTTGGAACGTTGGAAATAGTTAGATGATAAGGTCTCCGTTTAGCGGAGAAAAGATACGCCTGAGTTTTGAACGCATTAAAACGAACCAAGTTGGCATCGCCCCAATCGGCCACGGCCAACAAGCTCGAATTCGATCGACCTATCATTTCCTCTCTTAGTAACTGGACTTGTACCTCACTGACTTGAGCATTGGATCTTTCGACAACAGTGCTATCGTCTGCATACCAAAAGATACTGGGCTTGAGCAGATCGTTGCTCGAATGTGAAGCAAGAAAATCGTTGCCAAAAGAACCGATCCTTGAGGTACCCCCGGCATTAATTGCCATTAGATCGGACGAGCAGCCGTCAACTACTACTCGAATCGACTACTGGTTGTACTGACAGGTGTATGTAACTTAAAGTACAACCTAGGAGTCTTTAAATCTCGAGTGAACCGTTACCTTCTAGGCAGGCATGCTCCATCTTCGACCACATCGTCACTTTACATCAGGCGGGATAGTGGTCAAATGCTTGCCTATCGAGAATTTTATCAAAATCAGGCCATAATTTTTAAAAAATCGGGCATCCATTTTACTGAAAAATATCTTATTCCCACTGCTTTCAATTTAACATAGCCCGGATTTCACGTTCTGTAGAAACTACCACGCGTATCTCCAAAATTACTAAACACATTTATATACTTTTTCATTACAATAATTAGAGTTGGAAGGAAAAGTTATCATTTATAATTCATTGATAAGTTGCCAAGACATCTGACCCCCTATTACGTATCTTTGTTGCACGCGGTTTCAATTAAAATTAAGCAAAAATGAACCTTATTTCTTAGGAGTTTTGTCAATTTAGTATTGAAACCGTTTGCAACAAAGATAGGTAATCGGGGGGCTGTTCAATTTTGGAACTAGCTTTTTACAAAATCTTAATTAATTCAATGAACTTTGAAATTAATGCTAAATTAACACATAGGAACATGAGGGCTCAATTAGGTGGCCACACCCGAGCGTAATAATTTCCGGTATTTTTTTAAATCAGCGAAAGTTTATTTCCGAATCGTCATAATTAGTTACTCTACCAGAGAAAAACATGACTTTGACGAGATATGTCTCACAAACGGTACGCTTGACAAAAATATGATGTACCCCTCCCTTAATTTCAAAACCCCTGTTCAATAATACAACACAGGATGGATACATTCTAGATGGATATTTGTAGCTCAATCACGTCAAAACTACTTTACGAATTTGTATAAAATCTGCACACAGATAGCTGTTTATTACCGAGGTTAACACATGCGATGGGAATTTTTACCTAATATGCGAACGAAGTCGTGGGCAGAAAAAATAAATTGAATGTAAAAGAGATTATTATTTTTTCATCACAACCATTGAATCGCATTGCGACTATACTGCCCCCAGCTGGCACTCTTAGCACCTGCAATTCTACGAAATATTTTTAATAATGATCAGAGCTCTAGTTGTTGTCGCTATAAAAGAATATATACATTTATGTTTTTTGTTAGCACTGTTTTTATACCCTTAGGTCCAAATGCAAGGACGAAATGAGACCAGCCCTTTAACAAAGTTCCGGCTGTTGATGTGGAAGAACTTCCTTCAGCAATGGCGGCATCCGATACAGACGGTGGTCGAGCTGCTGCTGCCTGTGTTAACTATGAGCTTCATCCTGATTCTGCGGTGGAAGATGGAACCGTATGAAATAGGCACTGTCACGTACCCGATGTTCGAAGCTCACAGTCTCATATACGCAGAATATGGTTCTGCAGTATTGTAAGTTAGACATTTTATCAAACTATAGACTTTGAGTCTGTAGAAAGCACCATGAAATCGTCCAAATAAAATACACAATAACATACTATAGAAATAGGATTAGGAGCACACATCACGACGTCATACAGAAAAGAAAAGCAACAACAGAACATTTTCTCGGGATCATGAGATAACTGTATCAAGTCGTCTAGATAAAGCACACAAGCGAAACTTGTGTACTAAATTGTAAATAATAATAAATGTTCTGTTTCTGCCTCCGCCCTCCGATGACACTTTTACTATTCTAATTTAGTTTTACAGTCCACCCATTTGCCTTTGCGGCTCGACACAGCGCTTTCTCTGCAAAGGCCAGAAAATGGACTCGGTGTTCGTCATTGTCGATGAGCTCACGTAAATTATTGTCTGTTATTTGGCTATCAATTTCCCACTCGCACTACAGCCTTTTAAAGGCATATTTTTGGACAATGGACCAGAATATGAACGCATTTTTTCTGGAGTTCTTTAGATTGTCGCAGGTGCAAAATGTGTCGCCAATCAGCTTAAATATATGGATATAGGAGTGAAAACTTGTGTTCTTATATTTGTGATTTTAAGTTTACCTAGTATTTTGTAAGCCCAATCGAAATCCGGGAATAAACGCTTCGTCTCTGCTGCCGTAGTGCTGTTCTTGTATCTGTCTTGCCATTCAGCCTTGGAGCTAGTCTGATGGTTCGCTTTGCGTTTTTTATTCGGTTGTATCCCGTGCTTTTAAATCGGTACAAACGCAGAGTGAAAAACATTCGCGTACCCGAAGTATTATGTTACCAAAATTGAGCTTTGAAGTTTTTTTGAAGTAAATGACATACCAAGTAATTCAAGATGGTCAGTTACTGGTAGGAATACATGTCGAAAAGTTGGAGTATGTTTGAAAGGACTCCTTTTTGCCCTTTTTCCTTTTTGCTTTTTTTGCGGAGATTAATCTCGCCTGTGTTTTGAAGGCGGAGAAAATATCTAAAAATTTGGCTGCTTAAAAAGTAAACTTCATTAACAAAAACCGGTGAATGTTTTAACGATAAAGTATTTTTTGTTACCTATAAAAATGATTTTTTAAGTATGTAATATAGTTACTCACGCATTTATAGGTACGGCAGTCGGGGGCAAAAAAAATAGAAAAAGTAAGAAACAATTTGATATCCTTATTTCTCTTTTAGAGCCGGAATGAACAATACGCCAATGGCAATTGCTTTTTCACCAAGGAGCAAAAAGTTAGAAGATATTGTACGAACTGCTATGGCAAAGATGATTTTAAGAAATACAGAATATATGCAACCCTTCCTTGATGCTATTGTTGGAGTGCCATTACCTTCAGACGCTAATGCGGATTCAAGCGTGTCAGTTGATATTGTTAAAAAGCAAGTGAGTGTACAAGTGTATGACAGCAGTCAAGATCTCAAAGGAATTTATATTCAAGAGATAGCAACTAGAAAAATATTGGCTGGTATCGAATTTGACGACGCCCTTCTTGGTTTGTATATCTGCATCATTATATTATTCTACTGGTAGGTATAATATCGGTACATAATATCGAGATAGGACACGCCTGCTAGTATGTTTTATATTAGCTTGCCTTGACTTCAATTTTTGACATTTTTGTTCTTGAATTTGAAATACAGCCACTATATGGCTTGCTTGTCATACAGATTAGGCCAATCCCAGTGTCAGGATTTTTCAGGCCGCCTGAAGGCATCCGACGTGGCTTAACGACTGTTGTCTTACGACTAACAACACTGACCTATAGCTTAACGTGCCCTCCGAAGCACGATGACACTCAGTTGAAACTCCCACTAAGCGGTCACCCATCCAAGCACTGGTCTGACTGAACAATGGTAAACCTTGTCAATCAGTTACAATCAACCAGGCTGCCTGCGGTACGAGTGTCACTATATGGCTGAATAAGCTAGATTTTTTTTTTTTTTTTTTTTTTTATTTGTGACAGGCTAGTGTTTGACCACTATCTCACCTGATGGTAAGTGACGATGTGATCGAAGCTGGTAAACACACTAGACCTGGAATACGCAGGCTCTCAAGGATAACTGCCGGAACACCGTATTTGGCTTGGCGGCAGACTTTCAACTTGATGGTGGTAAGCTACTTTGGTAGCAAGCCAGGCGAGCAACTCACAAAATGCTCTACCACCTCTCAAATGTCACCTGATTAGCACCACCCGGGGACCACGTGTAGGGAGTCAGACTTAAGGGGTATCCTCCTACGGACGTGGGTGACTCAGCCCCCAGATAGATATTTTGATATTAAGATTTATCCTAAAATTTAATTTAATCGGCCACTCTATAATAGTTTGTTTGTATATATATATATATATATTGATAACGGTTGAATATTCAATGTTAATTTGACCGTCGTTTATGAAATCTCACAAAGTTATTTTAGCAGCGTTTAACGTAAGTAAAGAGTAGAATAGGATCAAATATACTGCCTTGTGGCACTCTTAGATTAGTGTTTTTTAATCTGACACAAAACGTTTAACAGCTTTTGTTTCCTTGTCAAATTATATTAAAATAATTGCTTGTTTTCTATAAATTAGGAGTGCATTTTGAATACTTGATTTACTTATTGTTTGGACACAAAAGTAATAAGACATAAACCATTGATCTATAGATACATGGATTTCGGGTCCGCATTCATAAGTGTCCACGGAACATAGGAGACAAAACGATTTTTTTATAAGCATCCCGCCTTGCTGAAAACTTCTTATAGTGAAAATAGTGCGACCGTCGTCGTCAAACGATTCTGTGTACGCTGATAAATTGTTGCAAGCAAAAGTAAGCTGTGTATAACTCGAGATTATGTCCTATAAATTAAATGGTTTTATTTTGTTTATTAAATAATCACAATTTGCATGTATTCTTGTTGGATGTGAGCACCGCGTCGCGTCGTGGATTTCGCCGCAAAGAGCGACGCCAAACGATTCGCAACAACGTGTGAAGGCGCATGTGTGTGTTCCTATTAACCTTTCATGACTATTTATGATCTAAAAGGAACCGCCGTTGTTACAGCCTGTTTTATTCTATAAGCCAGAGCTAGTTTATTTTCTCACCATTATCACTCATTAATGGCGTATGCAAGATCGACCACAGGTTTTTAGACATGTATGACATGACAGACAGTTTTTCTTTTAAATAGTAAATTGAACTTTACAATAAAATGTCACTATTCTAAATGGAAATTTATGTTAACTTCAACGCTTAGCCACCAATCTGGAGTGTTCCTCAAGCTGAAAAAGTAGCATGTCAAATACTCAATAATTTTGTCTCAATCTTCTATTCAGTTTCGCCACATTTGCAAAGTACGTTTTAGGTCTACATTTATGTTTCGTATAAAAAAATTCAACTTTAATTGATGTATTGAACATTTGTACATACTTATTACTAATTAATTATGAATTAAATCTTTTCATTTCATCAAGTGGTGATCACTTTTATAAAAATTACTGTGAAAAAAATGGAGCCAATTTAGTAAAAAGTAAAAAGTATATAGATGGATAAATAGCACTTTATTGTTTCACCTTACATAAATCCCTTAAACTTATTAAAAAACTTAAAGTGTACAATCGGTGACCTTATCGCTAGCAGCAATCTTTTCCCGGCAACCTTTGAATGGAGAGGATTTTTAATAATTCGGTGAAACTGGGATGTGAGTACAAGTTTATGAGAAAATAAAATATTGTATGTTAAGATTATAAATAGTTACGTACAATAATAGTTACAAAACAAATTCTATAAAGCAATAGCAATAAATACTATGGTTATAATATAAATGCAAAATATTAGAATAAAGTAAGGATATTTGCTACAGCTTGAATCATAATGTATTATGTAATTAGCAGAGCAGTATGACACAGAAAAGTTATTGAGAGAGATATATTTTTTAACTTGAACTTTAAATACATACATAGTCTGGGCACGTCTTATTGGAACAGGGAGTTCCACAAGCGAATAGAATGTACTGTAAAGGAATGATCGTAGATCGTGGTACAAGAGAGTAACAAATAAAACGGTTTCTAATAATTAACATGATATAAAGAAAATTATAATGATCATGCCGTCGACGCCGCCCGTTAACTGCGCACTCTGAAACACAACTGAAAGTTGACTCGTCGCCGCCGACTATTTGATTTTTGGCGCTCATATCTTATTCTTGTTTGTAAAGGTTAATCGGTACGCTTATTCAATATAGTTTGCTTTGAACCGGGGTCTATTTGTTTATAGGTCGATGATCATAATTGTTTTTTTTTCAACAACTTGTAGTCAAGGTATTATTAAATAATTACAGATACGGATGATATACCAGATAAAATGTCGTATACAATTCGTTTTCCAAAAAGACCGCGGTTGTTTACATATACTGGTTATGGTGGAAGATCTTGGCGCACAGATTTGGTATTTCCGTTGTTTGAGATGCCAGGAGGCAGATTTCCGTATTCTTGGACAGTTGGATATGATCCAGGTAAGTAATTTAACTAAGTAATAACCCCAAAAATAGGTATGTTTCAGATATCAACAACATTTAATAGTCAGGCTTAGTTGTAAATTGTTAGAATTAGGACCGATATTGTAGAAGGTAAAAAGTTACCCCTTTTTTACTATCTCAATTCACAAGCTCTACTAACAACACCCACATTTAAGAAAATGAATTAACTTATATTAGCCTTGCCGTACCTGGATGCAAATGGAGGGGAGCCGTGCAAGCCGATGCAGAGGTCCTGTGACTCTCGACCAGTGACCCCACTACAGAGGGGGAGGCGAGAGGAGGCGGGCGAAGTCGCTAAGAGTGTGTACTGCTGTGGGCCCCATGCGGCACGTGTGAAGCGCCGTATCCTCCAGCGCCCCATATTCGTGGCAGGCCGGGGTTGGCTCCCGTGTCGCAATTTGGTGCAGGTACTTTCCGAAACATCCGTGTCCGGAAAGCACCTGCACCAATCGGAAGGTAAGCGACCCAAAACGCCGCCCCACCCACCTCCGAATGACTAGGTGGATGGACCTCCACCGTCCACTGCCCACAGACCGGTGGAGCTAGGTCTTCCGTCCACCGCCGCAACAAGGCGGCCCGTGCCCAGGACAGCGCAGGAAGGTCACCGCATGTCGGTGACCTTCCTGCGCTGTCCCTTCCTCGGGGTCAACCCGAATTCTCCTCGCTCCCACGAAGTGGTACGCTTCGGCGAGGATCTCCGCCTGGAGCTCCCAAGGGGGATCACCCGCATGCACGCACCCCGCCGTCCAGGACACCGTCCGGTATCCGCGTATCGCCCTCGTCGCGATTACCTGCTGCGGACTTCGCGTCGCAGCAGAGTCTTGTTGCCACGATTGAGGGCGTCCACCCAGACCGGCACCCCTTACAGGGCCATACTTCAGATTACTCCGGAATAAAGCCGGTGGCAGGCTACGTTTGGGCCGCCCACGTTTGGCACCAGCCTTCCCATGGCGGCTGCGACACCCACGACTCTCGGGGCCAACTGGGAACAGTGGGCCCCGTCCAGGATTAGACCGAGATATTTCATTTGGATATAACCGGTACCGTCCAACTCTATCCGTGTACCGGGAGGGGGTCGCCCCGTGGCCCATGGAACAATAGGGCCTCGGTCTTGGAGAGGGCGACCTCCAGCCCTAAAGTACGTATACGATCGATCACGAGAGTTGTGCCCACCGTGGCCAATCGCACCACTTCCTTGAGGTCCCTCCCCCTGGCTACGACTAGTGTGTTATCCGTGCAGCTTGCGACCCGCATATTTGTGGGAAGCGTGCCGCAAAGCACCCAGTCGTAACCTATATTCCACTGGGCCCACTCCTGAGACAGGAGTGGATCCAGCACCGACCCCTGTGGAACCCCGCAGCCGACGCGATGGCGCCTTAAATCGTCCTACCACCAAGACCTTGCGATCCTGGAGGTAGTCAGCCAACAGCCTCCGCAGATACAGAGGCACTCCGTGATAGCGGAGCGCCTCCTGTATTGTTCCGTGCGGGACGCTGTTGAAGGCGTTAGCTATATCAAATGAGACAGCTAACACCTTTTCCCCCTCTCTGATTGCGTCCTGCGTCCACCCTTTAAGCCAGAGCAGGGCGTCTATTAATTGTAGACCACCCCGCTCTGAACCCATACTGGGCCTCTGAAAGCCCAGGCCCAGTACCCTCTAGGTGCCGGATGATACGGGAAACCACGGCTCTCTCCAACAGCTTATCCGTATCATCCAGCAATACTATTGGCCTGTAGCCGGCAGGCGAGTCGAAGGGTCGACCCTCCTTCGGGAATCGTCCTGACGAGAGGCATGCTTTAAACAGTTCCTGAAGCCGGTCACCCATCTCTCTTAGGGCGATTCCTAGGACCCGTCCTGGAATGACGTCTGGGCCCGGCGCCGTCCTTTTTCCCGCAGACGGCCGACCGCAGTATCCATCTTCACCTCTGACAAAGGTAGAATAGAAGCCGGATCAAACTCCTTCGGGGGGGAAGGCGCCATCATTGGTGGTACGTGGTGAGGGCTGCTTTTGGGGAAGAGCCCCACCAGCACCCTGCCTAGAAGCTCTGGCTCCAGGGACTCCGCGATGGGCGGCGAATGGCTCCGAAACTTTTTCCGGGGAGAACATCCCATACCTACTTAGGGTATATGGGCCTATGCTATTATAATACAGGCTTATTAATTATTTCACATAAATGCCTCGAAACATCGATAGACACTCCGTAAGTAAGAGTTCTAAATATAGTGTAGAGACACTACCACCAAATTTCAGTTTCAGAATGAACTTGCAGTAATGGAGTGGAGAAATCACAAAGGTTTCATAAAAACTCCTTGTGATTTCCGAGGACTGACAAAGGTCTATTAAGGCCATCTTATTTCTGAACTAATTATTTGTAAATCAGTAATTTAATCATCAATCTTCTATAATATGAAATATAGAGGAATGATCCATAATTTTCTGTTCACAGCTTACGTTAGCGAAATGTTCGTAATGCTCCAGCAAGAGGTATCAATAGAACTAATATCAAAGAAGCTCGGCAAAGACTTGTCTAATTTTAAAATAAAAATGCAGCGATACCCTCACCCTCCCTGTTTGTTGGATTATGCAGTTATCGCGCTTAAAATGCTTGTGCCCCTATTCTTAATGCTAAGCTTTAGTTATTCCGTAGTGAATTTGGTCAGATGTATTACTTTGGAGAAGGAACTTCAACTTAAAGTAATTATAAAAACCATTTTATTTTGAAACCTACATTAAACAGTAAACTTGACTTTTTAATATAAGACGTATAATATTAGTTTCATCCTGAACAACAAATACAAAAACAAGTATAAAATAACGCAAAAAGTTGTGAGCAGCTAGCTTATAACTTCAAATATTTGTTTTCCAATACGCAAAAGTAGGCTTGAGATCTCAGTTTGCGGAGAAATACTTCTATTTTTTTATGCAAGATGTTAGAGAGGCAACCTTTTAATTAGATTACTTTTAATCTGATATTAAGTTAAGGTTGTAAATATCTCACTAGATCATTACTTACCATCAGGTCTAGTTATAATCGTAGTTTTAATAAGTCCTCGTAAAGAAATGAACTGAGCTAGCAACAAATTGACGTCTGATTGACAAATATTTTAAAGTAAGTTTAGACTTTTTGTTCCGATAAACCGTAATAAAGTGCGACAACTTGACTGACATTAGCAGGGGGGCATTGTTGTTGCCTCAGACAAAGAGGTTTTTTCCTCATACAAAGAGGTTGTTACTTAAGGGTTGCCGGCCAGAGAGGTTGATCCCCAATCTCACCCGCCCCAAAATAAAAAAAGGGTTCCCGGCTAATAAAGTCTCTCTTTATGAGCATACAAGAATTTTAAAATATTGGAATCAAGCTAGTTTTGTCTAATTTTGATGGATGAAAACAACGAGAAAAACTACATCGCATCCAACTATGCCAGTAAGCAGTTCGGATCTCCAAATCATTTATTATTTTCTACTTCATCAAAGATTATTTTTGAGAAATGTAAGTTTAAACTAGACATATAAAATATTTTAAAAAAGACAAATGTATGATAGGTTATTATTGTTTTAATAATAATTGGCGATACTCTTTTTACAATACGTATAATTAAACTAAAAACTAAACTAACAAAAAATAACTATAACTAGATATCATCATCATCATCATCATCATCATCAGCCTGTTTTTGTATATATAGGCCTCTCCTAATGAACGCCACTAGATATCAATATGATAAAAAGATATTCAACGATGATATATTTCTACGTCTATATAATATTTTTGATAGCGATGGTTAGATTGTCATAATATATAAAATATTTGTTTTACAAGAAATAATGGGGTTAAATATTTTTTTCAGATGAAGTAGGTTATCAAATATGTGCAATTTCGACTTTAATTAAATCCTTAGTCTTCACCTTTATTGGTAAGGAATTTTGTCAGGAATCCTCAGCTTCCCTACTGGTAACCCTGTATACAGCCATAGACGGACTGACAGATATGTCAAAAAGTGAAATTTTACAAGATGACGGCATTTTTTTTTTTTTTAATTATTTCATGAGCATGGATGCATAGTCCTTCAGTCGAAATATTAAACAAATATTAACAATTTCTATTCTTCATAATAAAAGTCTTAGTGACAAGTCACAGTCAAAGTCAAGTAGTCAGTCATAGTCAAGTCATGCCCTAATAAAGTGGTAGAAACTTTACTAGAACTTCTATTGGAGTTTTGGAACGAAGGCGAAAATCACGTTTTTCAACTTTGTATGACTTGCCTACATTTATGAACATTTACTAAGTATTAACGGTTAATAATCCACCATTATTACACATTAACACTCGAAGAATCGCAGGTTTTGGAAAATTATACAAAATCAACAACGCCATTTTTTCACGTTCGCGGCAAAACTCCAGATGACGGCATTAGTTCCGACTGTTACCGACTGCAAAGACATCCTTGTCGCACTGTAAACGAAACAATTACGCGAGTCTGTTTTACCAGTGGGAGACAGCAAAAGATAATATTTAGTCACGTTTGTTTTTGTGCTTTAACAGCTGTGTATATTTGCATTTAACTTTTTTCTAATCAATAATAGTTATTTATTGTTTTTGGTATTTATTGTTTAAGTACTACCATAATTTTTGAGCATCTACTAATATTTAACAAAATGGATTATGTTTTTGATATAAACTCACAGCAAAGTATGTCTAAAAAGACTGTTTTGCCGTCCTTCCTAATTGTTATAAACGTAGTTTTTTTAGACACTACATGATTCACACTTACACCGCTCACCTCACCAAGGCGGCCGTAATCAAGCGCATTTACTTATCTACTTAAAAGGCCAAGTCTTCAAGTCAAGAGAGAATACGTATCTTCTAGGCAAGTATGCTATATCTTCGGCCGCATCTTCACTTTCCATCAGGTGAGATATTGGTCAAATGCTTGCCTACCGAGAAAAACAAGGCATATTGTTTTCGCCAGGAGGGGATTTTTCTATTATATAACTAGTGTTTATCTTACTGTCTATGATGGGAGGTGACCGCACCTCTGTGTCGCACGACATCCGTTCGAGCCAGGTGCGTCCTGGGTTGAGCAGCTAAAACGAGATTCCTACTACTATAATTATATCCACTGGCGTTAGTAACGAAATAAATAGATGGCCCCATGCGAAGACTAAATTACAGATATAAGACAAATTTGTATATTACAGGAAACAATGAAAATAATGGGTCTGCCTACGTGGTTGCATTGGACTGCATGGTTTTGTAAACAGTTCCTTTATTTTTCGGTATCGGCTTGTCTAATAGTTATACTTTTAAAGGTAAATATTCCTGCATATTGTTTAGTTTATAATATTAGGCTAACACTGGTCAAAATAATCCTATAACGTACTTAATAGATAAGACATACGTTCCTAGGTAAACGGTTTCACGTTCATGCTTGAAAATATTGATAAAGTTGATATTTTTAATACATTTAAAAAATTTAAACGTTAAGTGTTGTATAGAGATCTCACTAGGTTACTACTTAATACTATTTAAACTTATAATAATATTTTACATGATGCTTTGTATATCTGTAATGTTAAGTAATTTACTTAAATAAATAAAAATAAATTTGAAATTTGAATTGACAGTCTTAATTCTTAAATTTAAATCAAGCGCTTAGCTACAGTTTAACAACAATTTTACTTATAAACGCGATTTGGCGTTAAAAGATCGTTAAGTATAGATAATGCTTAAATAGTTGTCAAAATTAAACACCGCCACGCCATTGCCTAGTTTTAACCTTGCTAAGAGGCAAGATGGCGGGACTTATCAGTCTTACTTATAAAAATGTCGCTAAGCAATGCTTAGCCACCTCTTAGTTAAGCAGCTCTTAAGCCCATAATCAATGATTAACTTTTCTTCACTCATAAACATTAGTTAGACGCTGCTTAGCTGAGAAACGCACAGAGAATCGAAAATAATCGAAATTTACACGATCGCCACAGATTATAACCAAAATAGTCGACTAAAAGTGAAATTATACGAATACAGCTGTCAAAAATATGGTTTTATTTTTCTATTGAAATGAAAATCAAAGACAGGTGACATTCAACGGTTGTCGAAGTAAACAATTTTGCGCCTTACGTAAAAAGTTTTGACACATTTATTATTTAAAGATAGAAGACCCGCCATCTTGCCTCTTAGTAAGTTTTAAACAAGGCAATGGCGGTGTTTAATTTTGACAACTATTTAAGCATTACTTAACGCTAAATCGCGTTTATGAGTGAAATTTTTGTTAAACTGTAGCTAAGCAATTGATTAAAAATTAAGAGGGGTTTATAAGTAAGACTGTAGATCTTTAAATATAACTGTGTCAAAATTTTTTAGTTATCGCCAAATTGTTTTCTTCGACAACCGTTAAATGTCACCTGTCTTTCATTTTAATTTCAACAGATGAATAAAAACACATTTTGACAGCAGTATTAGTATAATAAAATTTTTCGTCGACTGTTTTGGTTATAATCTGTGGCGATCATGTAAATTTAGATTATTTTCGATTCTCTGTGCGTTTCTCAGCTAAGCAGCGCCCAACTAATGTTTATGAGTGAAAGAAAGTTAATCATTGATTATGGGCTTAAGTGCTTCTTAACTAAGAGGTGGCTAAGCATTGCTTAGCGACATTTTTATAAGTAAGACTGTACGCTTGCAGTTTTTATTAACTGTAGGTACGTAGTTTTAAGATTTAGATAAAATATCTAAGGATGTAGGTACTCGTACAAAGTTTACACCCAGGACTAACATATTACATTATAACATATGTACTTTATTATTTAATTAACGCTGGCAAAGCTGCTGGGCACAACTAGTGAATAATAGTATTTTTATTCGTATTTTGAACTACTGTTCAAAATACGCAACATCTCGAAAAGATGACTCTGCCTCTACATATGCGAGGATTAAATCAACTGATTGGTAGAGTAGAACCATTTTAATGTGAACGCCCCTCCACCAAATTTGTCAAATGATCGGGTGTCAAAAGTATTTTTTTTTTGTGGAAAGACGTGGACATTTATAATTATGTTTAATTTTATCTACTTTTTGTGTCATTATACACGACGCGACGGCGCTTTAGACAAGTAGGTAATAATACTTTTTTTGATTTTGTTGTAGGTGCATTGGTTTACCAACATTCAAGGATTTTCAGATTATGCGGTGTTCACATATGCGCCTTCGACAGTGCTGTTTTTCTTTTTACTCTTGTATTTGAGCTGCGCTATTTGCTTCTGTTTCATGATTAGTTGCATCTTCTCTAAAGGTATGTATAGCTGTGTTAACTGTGTTAACTTCCTTTTTATACATTTTGATGTCAAACAATTCATAGCACATAGACTTCGCTCCGGTCACATGCCACTCAACAAGTTCAAATACCTAATGAGGAGGGCCGACTCCCCCAACTGTACATCTTGTGGAGTCCCGGAAGACGTGTATCATCTTTTGACTGAGTGTGAGCGGAGCGAATCTATGAGATCATTAATGTTAAGTGAATTTGGGTTTAAGGCTAGTGATCTTGGCGTATTTCAGAGCATTCTGGCTGCACCCGAAAGCGATGCAGCTAGGGCTCTGTACGTCAAGATCAAAAACATTTTGTAGTTATGCAGTATTGGAGTGTACCAATAGGGCTGACATAGTCGCAAAGTGACTCAAAGCGCTTACAAAATATAGATTAAAAAAAAATATATATATTTCAAACAATCTTTATATGCCAGATAGTCTATAAAAAGTCATATTATTTTACAGTGTGGATATTTCTTACCTTGTTATGTGTGTTTTATAGTACCTATGTTTGAACTAAGGTCAGATATTGCAGGACGGCTTTTGATAAAAATTGATAGATATGTAGATTGAGAATAAGAGTTTCGCTATTGGAATATTATTAATTGTAATGCTCCATAGGCAAGCATTCGACCACAACCTCATCTGATGGAAAGCGATGATGCAGCCGAATATGTAGCATGCTTGCTTAGAAGATACCTATTCACTCTTGACTTGCGAATTGAACTGTCTCTATACTTGTAGTTTTCTTAGTTGTCTGGGTTAGTTATTATTGTTTTAGCAACAAGAAGGAGTTGAGTACAAAAAAAAAACAAAAATCATTTTTAATTCGTCAGTTAGATCTTCGTCAGTTATTTTATCAATGAAAATAAAATAACAAAGATTAAAAGCGTAAAAGTTCGGGTGAGGGGGGTCGTGATGTCACGCCTTGGTAAAAAGTGTACTGAGGCGTGATGTCACGCGGAATTTCAATGCACTATATTCATCATTATTTGTTTAATTGACATAATTAAAAATACGTGTCCAATATTTTTTGATTACCTAACTGACAGACTATTTAGAACACAGGCATCTAGCCTATTCAGCATGCCGATACGCTATTATATTCAGCTCAGCTTTGAGGCTATATTAAACAATGTTGCTAACCTAACCTAACATCCAGAACAGCAAATAACTACGACTTTGAAAGAAAGAGTGTTGGCAATACGAGAATTTGCAAGGGTAAGCTTAGAGACGGATCCTTATTATTTGTAGGTAGCACAGCTGCGTTGTTCACCGGAGTGATCTGGATCTTAATTCACGCACCTGCCACGCTGCTCACCATGGACGAAGAGGTGTCCGTGGCTGCTCAGGTGATCGCGTGCTTCAGTATTAACTCCGCCATGACGGTCGGTTTCCACCAACTGCTCGCTAAAGAAAGCATTGGCGGTAAGAGACAGAAAGCATTAAAATTACTACTGACCTACTTTAATAATAGCTATGTGAGCTAAAGACCTCGCATATTTTTCGAAATGGCTGAAATATGTTTATTATTTACGATTCCAAGCCCCTGATTTCTACGCCATTTTGAAAAATTACTAAAAACCAAAAAAAAAAATGTTTCTTTTTTATGCAGAATAGGCAAGCATTTGACCACTATCTCACCTGATAGAAAGTATAAATAATTAAATAAATAATCATTTACTCACAAAATTTCACGGGAATCGGTTGAGAAATGCGACCTGTATAGGAGAACAACCGAAAATCCGCCATACGAAAGCAATTTTGCCCAAGCTAAAACACCCTGTTCCACTAAGTTCAACTATAACGTATAAAAAAACTGGGTAATAAAACTAGGTTCAACTGCTTGAACTTAACGGACAAAAAACGTCCAATTATTTCAACTTTGTTTTTTTTATAACAGTACTTTCTATTTAAATCATAAATAACAGTTCAACTTTCTATTTAAATCATAAATCATTTTATTCACTAAAACTTTGGGTTGGGGTGTCGTAAAGGGGACACTGAGGAAAAACGACTATCGCTTATAATTTAGGCTAGGGCAGTCATCAACAGGTACGACGACGAGCTAAACGAGGAGGTATGGTTAGGTTTCTTGTGACCACAACGCCAGAAAAACTTTCTGTATATTATTTTATATGCTAATACACATTACTGATGCAGTAATTTTTATTTCCGATTCCGATCGTTGAACTTAGTGGACATAAAATGTCAATTTATTTCAACTATTACATGATTACTTTTAATTAGCACAAAGTTGAAATAATTGGACTTTTTGGTCCAAAAAGTTCAACTGGTTGAATTTATAGTTGAATTTAGTGGAACAAGTCGCTGAAACGGAGACGCTTAGCTCCTACTGCTAGTACCTACCCGCTGCATTAATACCATTCTTTAAAAAAATGTGCCTTGTTTTAAAATAAAAATAACTATACATTGCGATATATAGTAGGTGTGTTATACTATTTCTTTGTTCATAAATTGGAGCTTTAAGAGGCCATCTGTCGTGGATTTGCTCATACAATCGTAATACCGAAGTTATTTACAATTCAAGCATATTACCACCGTACGATGCTGTTATTCAGATTAAGAATGTATTAATCTAGGTTCCTGAATAGTTTTTGTCCCAAAATAATTACCTAAACCGAAATGTAAACCAATTGATTTTCACACATTATTACAACGTAAATGTCGCGTTAAGTTTTGTAAACAAACGAGGTATTCCGTTCTTAACCTGCAGTTTTTACCTAAGAGTATTTTTTTCCGTTTTCGACCTAACATGTATGCCGTTTTCTACCCTGAAAAATAATTCAATAAATATTCCGTTTTTAACCTACGAAAGCTTCCGTTTTCTACCTACAACGTGTAGTAATTATTATCTTATAATATGTTTCTTTTGTCATTACAACAGGAACATTTTTATAATTTCAAGGTACTGTTAATGCAAAAACCATTGGCTAAACATAAAATTTTCATTCATGTTTTTTGCTATTACGGCACCTATCATAATTTCTAATAAATTTTGTTACGTCGGTATGGTAGTGCCCTGTGCGTATAAGTTTGCTGATATGTATCGACACTATTGACCTTTGGTATTATTTTGAATTTAGATTAGCCTTGAGATTAGGTACCTGGTTACTTCAATTTTTACGGCTCGTTTTGGATTACGGAGTTGGATATTTGTTTACGTTTTGGATTGGTAGCCGACATGGACTCCAGATGACCACTTGATAGCGTCCGCGATATTACATAAAGTCAGGACAAGAAATGAAATAGCCAAATGTCATCATCATGGATATCAAATGGAAGAACTACAAAATATCAAACTTAAAAATATCTATTCACTTCTATTTAAATAAAAGAAAGTCGGGTTAGTTTCATCATTTATAATTCGGGTGTTACCCTTTAGTTTCTGTGATCTGTGAGTGGTACGAAAGCCGCCGGCCGAAGCATCCCACCTCTTATCGGTTGCTCAGTAAAGATAATGTGTTGTTGTGTGTTGTTTTTTTTGTATTTGGTTGTCTGGAGGAAACTTTTGCAGAGTTCGCCTTGAGCAGTAGTAGGTACCACACCATTGACATACATTCAGTTGCCAAGCAGTGGTGTGCAAACATTAGTCTTTCGAATTGAAGGGAAATGTGTCCAGTGAAATTACAGAGCTTAAAGAGATTTAACATCTAATATCTAAGGGTAACGAGGGCAGTGCCTTAAAGCGCAAGATTTTTAACCTGTATAAATTAAAAATATCTAGGTGACACTGAACTGTAGCAGGCAAGATGCAAAAGCAGGCCATCAGACGAGCGACTTGCTCGTCTCGTCTCTCAATTAGATAAAAAACAATTTGAGCTATAAGATCATCCTATGTTATAAATATTTATTTTAAATTCAAGATAGGCAAACTTGACCAGCATCTCACCTGATGCTAAGCGACGATGTGGTCGACGATGGAGTAAGTTTGCCTAGAAGATACCTATTCGCGAGTGAATAGGTATCTCTCTTAATATCTAACTTGAAGACTCTCGTATTGTACTCATCCGAAAACACCGACTCAGGCAAGGAGTTCCATTCATATTTAAGGTTCCTTTGCTAGTGTTCTCTATTAGTGGTCAAATAAAGTATTTATCTATCCACCAGGTATGCAGTGGGGCGAGTTCTTTAAAATGCCTTCGCCTGAGTCCTCTCGGTTCACATTCGGCCACGTGTTGTCAATGTTGGTTTTTGACAGCATACTGTACTTGCTTTTGGCTCTTTATTTGGAACAAGTCGTCCCTGGACAGTTTTCTGCGCCGAAAAAGTGGAACTTCATCTTTACGAAATTCTGGCGGTCTTCCGAAAAACGTGCTGGTAAGCTGAAGATTTGTACATTCTTACTGTGCCATATATTTAACAACTATTACAATCAATAAACTTAATATGTTGGTATAGAGATACAAACACAACAAGGAAAACAAACATACTGCCCGTTGGCTTAGTTGGGTGAGCGATCGGCTTCTAAGTATGTATCGGGTTCAGTTCCCGGCGGGAACACAAGTTTTCTCCCCGAGGAAAATTTGTGTTTCTGGTACTGGTTGTGATTGTGTGTGTGATGAGACCGGCACCCACGACACAAGTCTTTGAACTTAGTATGGGATGTGAGCGTGAAATGATGTTTTTGAATTTTGAATCAGATGAACTTTGGTGACAATGCAATTATATGGTATCGAGCTGGTATGATGATTGAGCCGGCACGTGAGCATAGGAACTCCTCAGTTACTAAGAGTACATTAATGGTGTTTTGTTTGAATGCTTCCGGCACCCACGACACACGTCATTGAACTTAGTGTGGGGCTGTGAGTGTGAAGGTGAAAATGTGAATGTAACGTTAATACTTACAAACTTATACGTTAATGTACTTACACATAAACTTTCGAATTATAGTATTAGTAAAAAAGTAAGTAAAAAACAAACGTAATTATTATTTAAATCTAATAACATTGGGCGGACTTATCGCTAAGAGCGTCTCTTTTCGTTTAAGTGTGAAAAAATTGGGTGTCGTTTACTTAGATTATATGTACCTATATACATATATATCTACGAGTATATATTGAGACAGATTTTTAAGTACCGATAATGTCTTTCAGATTTTGTAAAATTACCAAACAGTGGCAATGCAAATATTGTGCAAGAAAACGACCCAACAGACCATGCGATTGGAGTTCAAATGATTGTTGGTATAAATGCTAAATTTGAAATAAATAAATAACATGTATAGTTATAGTGATGTAGAACAATGGTTTTAATATTGTTAACGATTTACAGAATGTTACTAAAGCCTACAATAAAAATGTAGTTGTTAATCGAATGTCTTTGAATATTTTTGATGACCAAATCACCGTGTTGCTCGGTCACAACGGTGCTGGCAAAACTACTACTATTTCTATGCTTACAGGTAAGTATATATTATGTTTTAGACGGCAGCATGCCGGCATACAGCCTAGCCGTCCTTTGCCTAATACTAGCTTGAAGCTCTTAATCTTGACCGAGGAGCCCTAAGGCTCATTGGCGATAGTAAGCACTAATTTGACGACCCAGCTGGCGCAACAGGCAGGTCTCTGCCGCGTATTTGATTCCCGGTAGGAGCAAAATGTTCTGACTTAGGGTAAATTGGTTAGGGTTCTGGGTGTCATTGTGTGTGTGATGTAAATGTTTCCATCACCCACAGTAATAAGTCTTTAAACTTACCTAATGTTGGGCTGGGGCAAATGAACATTTGGTGACGTGAATCAACGATGACGATGGAGTCAAGAAGTAAAGTGTGGAACACTTACTATTAAACAATGACTGCCAAAAATTTATTTTAGAGCCACCCATGACCAGAATAACAAGCTTGTTTATATTAGTTTGAGAGAAAATGTGTGCTCCCAAAGGGAATCGAATTTAGTACCTGCTAAATGACCACCAACGCCGGCAGCAAAGCAAACACATAAGTGACAATATTTTGACGCGAAAGGACAGTTCACCTACTAGTTCAAAACAATTATAAAGGGCCTTAGACCAGCGCCTTAGGCCTCATGCCTCATCAAATGGTTATATTATATTTGCTTGACAATATAATTCCTGAATTACTAGATTCGTTATCCATAGCCAACTAACATATGCGAGCTTCGACGCGAGTTTGCCGACGCTACGGTTGGCCGGCGGACCGCGCACGTCTCAGTTGTAAAAGGTCGCATCCCATTCTCATCGCGCGCGGATTATGTTATATTAGATTACTTGTATCATTAGCATTACAACTTTTTCCAGGAAATGTGAAAGCGACCAGCGGTTCTTTGTCCGTAGCCGGTTACGATATGACGACGCAGATGCGACAGGCACGTTCACAGATCGGTCTATGTCCGCAGCACAACGTGCTGTTCAATGAACTGACTGTCAAGGAACATTTAGAGTTCTTCGGACGACTAAAAGGATTCCAGGGAAGTGAACTAGAGAAGGATATCGATACCATGATTGAGAAACTGGAACTACAGGAAAAGGTATTACACTTCTACCCATCGACAACGCCTAGGAGTATTTTAAATTAACTCAATTTAAAAAATATCTGTAAATATATTTTTAAGGCAATTGTTTACGGCATCGGCATAACAGTTATGTTTTACGCATGTAATAAATTAGAATCTTTTATTCGTGTTCTAAATTCTTCGGCTCTACTTCCTGGGGTAAAAGGTCCCAGGTTAATTTGAAGTGCAAAAATGGTTGAAAGAATGGAATATGTCTCACGCAAGTAAGTACTATAGCATTTATATTGGCTAACCAGGCCAGTCCATAGTTCTGATTCTGACATCATATTCAGCACAGTTGATACCAGTCCGGCCATATTGTGCGCATTAGAATTGTGCATAACTTGGGACTCCTGGCCAATATGCATGTGTGTGGGATAACTTCTGGGACCACTTGAACTTGTAGCATAGTTGTAAGCTAAAAAAAAAATATAGAGGTAATAGCGTACAATGACATTGAAGATGCTAAGTGAGAACTAGATACTCTTTGTCTAAAGAAAAAATTAAAACGAAATCGTTGGTACTTATTAATTTATTTTCACTCCGTAATCATTGCACACAATTTTTTCCCCTTTTTAATTCCACTAGACTAAACTAGCTGTTAGTTTGCTGTAGGTGAAGCCGGTTACATGCCTTCCATGCTGTGATGCAAACGCAACTTTGCAAAAATCAAATTCGAATTATCAAGCATTGTTTGTTTCAACATGAATAATATTTTTTTGATTTTCGTAACAGACTTTTTTATACTGCAATAAGTTGTGAAAGCATTAAAATAATATCTCTATGCATGGTTGTATGTATATTTCGAATTCGCAGGTTGTGTTTCTGTATCCATAAGTCCTGGAACAAGTAAAAGTTTCTTTCGGCTCAACGCTTCATATTTATTTTTACGAATACAGCGCAACTACCAATCGCAAGGTCTCTCGGGTGGACAGAAGCGGCGTCTCTGCGTGGGCATCGCGATGTGTGGAGCCGCGCGTGTGGTGCTGCTGGACGAACCCACCTCCGGCATGGACCCGGCCTCCCGCCGCGGGCTCTGGGACCTTTTGCAGAAGGAGAAGAAAGGTGAGACGTAGGCCATCGTCACATGTACCTTAAAATGCACTGTGCTAGACTCTGTATCTAGACTGAAAGACCAGATTATATTATTTACTTAATTCTTTATTGCACAAAAAGCAAGCTAGGGGGGCATTCTCTATAGGTCTAGGGGTGGACCAGATTAAACCGTTCAATGAAAGGCACAGGCAAAATGTTCAACTCTTTCGCTGTACGATTGATGAACTAATACGCATTGAGCGGATAATGTTTTAGTAAGAAGAAAAAAGATAGCTGAGACTTAGATCATTGTCACCTCTACGAAGAAGATAGGTGAGAATTAGGCCATCGCCACCTTGACCTCTAGCAGCCTTTGGTTCTCTAACAGATTTTAAAGCTAGAAAATGAAATGGACGTTCAAGAAGACGTTTCATCAGATAACGTGTCTCGTAAACTTAGTACAGACGTATAAATGGCCAGTAGATGTTCAGAAACAAGGAGAAACACTAACCAAATTATAATCAATAAAATGTAACAGTCTACCCACTGGTCTTACTGTTAGGTGAGTGTAAACAATTTTTACTTCATCTCCATGAGTTGCTTCTACGAAGTGCTTTTCAGTTTGAAGAGACCATCTAGCGGCTACGCCCAAATCAATATTTTTTAAATCTATTTTGATAAAGCTACAAAAAATAAAAAAATAAAACGCCTTCCATAAACAAAACAAGAAAATATCACGGCTAAATGTTATAACATGTACAATTACTATAATTTATGTTTTATACGGCTTAGAACACGTAGAAATTCTTGTAGTCGACTAGTATCGGACAAATTTGTTGTTCTTCATCAGGATGAGGACCTACGTGCTTAAGCCGTATAAAACATAAATTATGTGTAATATTCACGATAGTTTTAATTTTCATATGTATAAATAATTTGTGACTGGAATGTTAGTTAGGGTTACGAGTAAACTAAGCAGTTAAATTCCGTCCTGTCTTACAGCTCGCTTGAAACATAAGCTGGCGTTCACACGTATACATATCGGTTCTTAGTTTCCAATCCATAGGTACTTATTATTCGTCAAACCCGTCAAAGTATCTCTTCCACTGTCACCAGGTCGCTCCATGATCCTTACGACCCATTTCATGGACGAGGCGGACTACCTCGGCGACCGCGTGGCCATCATGTCCCACGGTCAACTTCAATGCGTTGGATCGCCAGATTTCCTCAAAAACCATTATGGAATGGGATACACCCTCGTAGTGGGGAAAGGGGAAAACTTTGATTTGGATGCCTGCACGAAACTCCTCAAAAAACATATTCCAGAGATAACTTTAAAAGATAATAGAGGTGAGCAGATTAGGTAGGTTCGCGTGATTGTTTAGTTACTCAATTGAATTTTGTTTACAGGCAAACAAGTAATTTTCCCAATATACACTAAGGGACTTGATATTGACTTGATCGAGAATGTTTGGTGAAAATTAGTGCAGCCGTTTTTCAGAAAGAGCGTCGTAGTATTTTAATTTTTTTGATTTTTCCACTTGTTATTATTACATCATACACAAGCACTCCGGTTTTGAATCAAGTAGTGCAAGTGTGGTAAATAATGTCACATATACTGACGTGTCCTGCTTCCCCCTTCGCTTGCAGTTTGGATGATATATATGAAGTATCACCTCTGGGTGTAGCAGTGGAGGAACACTGGGCCCAAACGATATAAGGATCATCGACACGACGAAGAATAAGTGTGGGAAATTTAATTGCATTTCCCACACTTAGTTTCAATGTTTAATGTTTTATCTTTAACATACTATATTCCGTATCATCACTTGGTAGGCTCCAGCGCCAGACCAGCTCTGATTGTACACCAGAATTATGCTGAGCTGGAGCCGTTTTGTAACATTAACGTTTCTAAATCACCCGTGTATTATTTAACATATTCTTGTGTTATTGTTATAAATAGATTTATTTTTCTTTCTTTCTTTCAATGTTTACTTAGTGATAAATTATGAATACTTCACAGTGTCAGAAGTAAGTTACAGCTTGCGGAATGACCAATCGCAGTTGTTCGAAGAAACGCTGGAAGATCTGGAAGCCAATAAGCAACAAATCAAGTACGAAAGCTACGGCCTTGTCTCAACCACTATGGAAGAAGTCTTTATGTCGTTAGTATTTAGTTATGTACTATTTATTGATCGAGCGTAGCGAGATCTCTAAGTTGACTTGGGTCGCTCAACACTTTGTCCGTCCGTCCATCCGCCCGTCCGTCCGTCCGTCAGAGGCATCTAGCGTCTAAACTATATAAACGAATGACTTCAAATTCTCATAGAATATGTAAAACTACGACCCAAAGCCAGAAATGACATTTGAAAGTATATAAAAGAAAATATTAAGGGGGCTCCCATACATGTAAGTGAAAAGCAAAATATTTTTTATTTTTTCATCTACCCTTGTGGAGTAACGTTGAAAAAGGCTTGACAAGTAAAGTACGAAACCGGTTTAAAAAAAATATTTTGGAAAGTAGCGAATTGGTAGGCCACCAAAGTCACTGTTTTTAGATTTATTTTGTCCCGGGGTCTATCTCAATAACGGCTTCACACTGAACGCTGACCCTTACGTATAATATCCGTGATATCCTGTACTTGAACAACAAATATAGAAATCAAACAATTATTATATAGTAAAAAAGTTATCAAGCCAGTAACCTCAAAAGGTATCCCCTGTAAAGAAAAATGTAGGCGCGCGATCTCAGTTAGGCGCGAACGACTACTGAAATGAATATTGATTTTTGTATATTATTACCTTCATAAAATTTCAGATTAGGCGCTGACCTTCCGGTTGACAAAGAACCTGACGATAGCACACTCGATATCACCAACCAAGAAATTTCAAGTGAATGTAAGTAATCTTTGCTTTGAGTCGAGTATTATGCTTGACTTTTGTGCTGAGGCAAACGTATTTTGATAAATTGAGAAATGTTTTAATAATTGTGTTCTATTTTCGCTGCGTATCGAAATAAATCATTTTTCTTTCTTTCTTTCTCTTTTTCTTAAGGGTGTTGCCAGTACTACGGCGCTTAAATGGCTTGAGCTGCCCTAGAGGAATTTCCTAAGGGAAATTCGTGTTTCCGGTGCTGGTTCATTCATATATATATGTATGTATATCACACACACAGAATTACAGTGTATGTAATGTGAATGTTTCCGGCACCCTCGACACTGGTCATCAAATTTAGTGTAGGGAGCGAGTGAAAGCAAAAAATAATAATGCAATGGCCTGCGTTTTTCAGGGTAATACTAATCCACAACCTACGGCTGAAGATCCGTAGGCCGTACTTATTAATTAAAATGCATTTTAGGGTATTTATTGCTATCTAAGAATTGAAATAAAAATGCCAGTAAGACGGTTCAAATTAACATTGAATGGGCTGCTACAACTGTCTAAGTCTTATCCAACTAGGTTTAGTTCCGTAACATTCTCGACGAGGTAAATTTAGGATTGCCCAAAATTGACACTGTATAGCTTTATTGCGAAGTAACCCCCTAGACGGAGTCCCGGAAGACTACTATTTTCTCACTTATTTATGTTCGTATTTTCATTTGGTCTCTAAAAAGCACCACTAAAGAACTAACATTAGGCTGAATATAAGCTGATAACATATTACCCTTGCGACGCATAATCGGTTAAAATATAGTAAAAAATTATAAATAGTAATAAATATTGGTCTGAGTCCTATGACAGTATCTCCGCGAACCACATTGCATCGTGGTGTTCGAATGCCGTTCTGAGCGAAATTTGTTGTTCCTTATTTCTAATTTAAATTTCAGCCTAGTTCCTATAGCCGAATGCTTTACCACATTAATCACTTTATACACGAATGAAGCTGTGTACATAATTCAGTAAATACAGAAATATTAATTGTTCCAGTTAACATCTTGAGTGGTCACAGTCAAGTCACAGGGAACCCTCTATTGTACCAGCGAGTGAAAGTCGTGTGGATGAAGCTAAAGCTTATTTGGCAGCGTTCGTGGCAGCTAATCGTCCTGCAGCTGTTTGTGCCGTTAGTGCTCATCAACATGTTCCTTGCGATTGCACAATACGTCATCGAGTTTCAAGAAGCCATCGTATCGCGGAAACTAACCATCACTGAAGGGTACGTATTTGGCGCATAGGTCCATCATAGGAAGATTTACCACATCGTAACAGACGAGTGGATTTTATGTACCTAAGATCTACTCGAACTTTTTTGTATCTGATACGATTGACCACTATATTACCTTTTGGTAAGTGATGATGTAAACGCTATGCTGTGTTGCACACGTTACGCAACATAGTGTAAACGCTATGCTAAGTGCTACGTTTTATTTTTTTTAATTTCGAATCATGTACACCCTACGCTACTTACTGTAAAAGCCACGCTACGAGCTAAGTTCTTATTTCTCAACGTTACTCTAAATTTTTTACACGCTATATTACGTGTTATACACGTTACGCTTCCAATTGTAAATGCTACGCTTTGTGCTACTTTTCGATTCTTTAAAGCTCGTACATGTTGTATACTCTACGCTACTTACTGTAAACGCCACGCTACGAGCTACGTTCTGATTTCTGAGCGTTACTTTACATGTTGTACACGCTGTGCTACTGTTATATACATTACGCTACCTACTGTAAACGCTACCTTAAGTGCTACGTTCTGATTCTTTAAGGCTCGTATATTTTATATTTTGTACACCCTACGCTACTTACTGTAAACGCTACGCTACATGCTACGTTCTGATTTATTAACGTTACGCTACACGTTGTACACGCTATGCTACGAGTACACGTTACGCTTCCTACAGTAAATGCTACGCTACGTGCTACGTTCTAAGGTGCTACGCTACGATACGATATAGTAAATTAGTTAATGCTCCTTTTAGTTGGTTGCTACATTACTCACCGTTTAATGGTTATGCATTTGTCGGAGCGCCATGTTCATTGATTTCGAATGTTTGCTATGAGTTGCCTTGTATCACAATTGAATATACGAGCACGTATGGACGTCTGCGCTGGTGAAGGATATATTTTTTTTTGAGGCATTCGTTTTGGCAATTTTGTTACATTTATTCTTCTTCCTCGTTCGATGTTTATTATGTTTATTGTTTGTTATTTAAAACAGTTATTACCTCCCGCTTGTTTGATAAAAATCGATATCTGGCGACCTATATTTTTCCTTCTTTTAATTTGCCGAGAGGGCAGAATTATTTTTAAATCACGATGACGAGACAGGTTGCCCGTTTGTCAAAGACCTTCCGACAACATATGACGCCACTGCTCCCTGCAATGTACCGCCAAGTATCAATCGGACATCTAACTCGCGCTGATCTTTTTCAAGTTAATCTGACCAGTGATGATCTGGGGTGTCCCAGCAAGCGGCCTGATAAGTACAGTAATGCCCCGGACTTACGCGATAGGTGGGACCAAACGATAGTCGTGTAAGTCGAATTTGCGTATTCGGGGTTCAATTTTACATATAAATACGTATAAAGTTTGTGTAATCGGGACCAGAGTGTAATGAAAACAATAATTTATAAGAAACATGTTTTATAAAATGTTAGATAATAAAAACAATTTACATTACGATGAATAAAACAACATAAACCAAAGTTATCTTGATGTCGAAGGCTTCATATATTCTAACAATGTCGCCTGACGAGTTAAGTTTTTCTTCTTCTCACGTAAAATTTCCTCGTAGCATCGGTTACTCGGTCGATGTTGCAACTTGTCGATTATTTGCAACCGATTAATCGGCCAAATCGATATTGTTGATTCGATCATATTAGATTGTCAACAATCGATTTTTTCGTTCGATTGTTGCAACACTACTGCGTACGTAAAACAATTCTACTCGGAACACATTCGAACTTGTCGTACACCGAACACGACAGAGCGAAGGGGGCAAATGAATAACCGCATTTGCGTAAATCGGGGTATTACTGTACCAGGTTGCCGGAGTACCTTGGACGATTGTCAAAGGAACGAAAATTGAGCGCTTTATACAGGCCCACGATTAGGTAAAGGTTCAGGAAACTAATTCTTTAGCTCTCTGTTTTTCTTACTTAAGGTGGTACGTTAGAGAAAAGTTTTCATACAATTATCAATGGACAAGCATGTTGTCTGTGAAGCGTAAAAATATCTTTATACGTGCCATACAAGAAGTTTCGGTATATAGATTTATGTGCAAAAAATATACAAAATGTGTTGCATATTTTCGTGCAGTATTTGTATGAATGAATCAAAACTAACGTTTGCCTAAAAATAATTTAAAAAAAAACACTCTTGCCTTGATTTGAGAACAATAGCCGTGGAGCGCAGTGGCATAACCCATTTTTTTACTGTGATTATTAAAATTGAGTTATTATTTTTCAGTTTTTCAAAAACCGAAACTTTGCTGACCTACAACGGAACTTCTGACTTCTCTAGCGGTGCGTTGGCGATGGCAGCATACAAGGACATATTCACCAAATCGAGGTCAGAATCCATGCAACTGACAGTACTCAACTCGTCATTGGAAACCTACTATTTGGATAGAGTAAGTGATCGTTTCTCTAACTTCGACTAGTTTACCCCGAGGTGTTATTTATACATTTATTTATTTTTATGCCCGATAGGCAAGCATTTGACCACAATCTCACCTGATATTCACATTGATATTTTTATTTATCATTACACATTCTCTGAAATAAGGAAACTTTGATCTTTTTTTTTTTTTTAACTGTGATAGGCAAACATTTGACCACTATCTCACCTGATGTTAAGTGACGATGCGGTCGACGATGGAGCACAAATAACCTTGTCCTATCTATCGCAGCTTATCAAAGCAGTGCTATCACACTAATGTTATTAATGCGAAAGTTTGTGTAAAACGGTTGAACGGATTTGGATGAAATTTGGAATGTGCATTATGCATAGCATGTACCCCATAGACACATATAGTAACACATAGGCTACTTTTTATTCTGATCAACGCGGGGAAAGCCGCGTGAAACAAATAATAGTTGCCGGTAGGTACCGAAAAGATTAACAATTTAGGTAAATTGTTAATCTTTTCTGTTCTTCTTCTGGAGGTTCGCCTATTTAATATATTAAGTTGTCCATATCGTCGTTTAGTCAATTAAGAGGAAATCATTTGTAGGTGACAAGTGTATCAAGGGTTTCTAGCGACCAAGACGTGCAGCCGTTTTTTTTGTTTTTTATTTGGAAATTAGTGTTCGTAGCTTTCACCAACTATTTACGAACTAGTTTAAAGAATTTTAACTGTATATAGAGTTAAATATATAAACGCTTTCAATTTACAGTCCCAGTCGTGGGGGCCGGAAACATTAGCATCACACACATAGATTGAATCACACCCAGAACCAGACTCTTATATAAGATGCATCATTTGTGTATCACAAATGATGCACCAGATAATTGAAGATGTCTTAAAATCATAAAGAAAGTTCTCGATGTCATATCTCTATCGGTTACGGGTTCTTTTATGTTTGAATCACAGTTACCCTTTTTTACCGACTTCCCAAAAAAGGAGGAGGTACTCAAGTCGTATTGTGAGTTTTTTTGTTTTTTTTTTTTTACGTGTTAAGTGATTTTTTTTTACGTGTTACCTCATAACTTCTCTCCACGTGAGCCGATTTCGAAAATTTCTTATTAGTTTGAAAGATGTTGCTTTCTAATTGGTCTAATTTAAATTTGATCAAGATCTGATCAGTAGTTCTTGAAATATCGTCAATAATGCATATTTTGTGGACTACTTGTTCTCGTTTAACCGACTTCAAACGTTACCTCATAACTTCTTTCGTTGTGAGCCGATTTTGATGATTATTTTTTTATTTGAATGCTGGTGCTTTTTATGTGGTCCCGTTGAAATTTGATCAAGATCTGATCTTTAGATTTTGAGCTATACTCAATAATGCGTGTTTAATACATTAAATCTGATCAAGCTTTCAATCGGTTTTTTAAGCTTTGCTTGCGTTTAATTATTATATGGAATTGTTTGCATAGTTGTAGGTAATTATCACACTTATAAGGAATATGCAACTTGTAACACTCTTTACTTCTGCTGTATCAGTAGTCATCAGAGACACTGGGTCCGTGGAGACCGGCAGCTCATTCTATTTTCAAAAACTAACAGAGAGCCTGGTTGAGGCGACGCGTGATCAAAATGCTGGCACTTATTTGGCTCAACGTATTAGCATTGCAATTCAGAGATGTAGTGTCGCCAGCATGATGGGAACGCTACCAACTGGTAGTGGGCTTGAGCACTTGAATGATCTATACGCTCGATGTCTTGTAGGTAACTTAGGTCTTTGCTGTAAGTATATAGTTTTAGTTTAGTTTTAGGAAATGTAGGCAATTGGCCCGGAGATATTAGCCACGCATTAATAAAAAATAGTCATCCATCCATATAGATATGATAGTATTCTTGGGCGTTAAATGTAGGATAACACTTATAATTATATGGCCTACTTTAGAAGATAAAATTAAAGCATCATATTTTTAAATTTTTTTTTTTAATTACCTCCACCCGTGCGAAGGCGGAGCAGGTAGTAGTCGCTAGTGTTATATACAATATCATACTGATATTGTTAATCCGAATGTTTGTGTGTAAGTACCTATGTTTGTTCCCTCTTCACGCTGTAACGCCTATTTTTTAACTTGATCAACGCCAATCAAGCCGCCGCGCCGGGCACGGCTAGTTTTTAATCAGCGTCGGAGTACCTGACCCCGTTCCTCTTCAGGCTTCAGACCCCGTCGAGTTGGGCATGATGCGTCACAGCGTGCTTATCGGAGCGACATTCGGTGAAGATTACGCCGTCGCTCACTTCAGCAACTTTGGCTACCACGACATAGTTATCTCACTGGCCGCCGTGCATTCTGCGATTCTCAAGGCAGGAGCCCCCGAGGCACAGCTGACTGTGTACAACAAGCCGCTGGAAGCCACCTATGCAGATCAGGTAAGACAAATTATACAGTTGCAATCGACGAATTATATCTCCGCTCAGCGTCTATCCACAGTGCTATTACAGCAACTTTGGCTATACGTGTTGGCCGCATGCATTCTGCGTGACTCAGTACAGAAGCACCGAGGCACAAGGTTGTTTTGTTTTTTGTTGTTGCTTTAACACCTGTAGTTAATTACTTAGTATATTTTTTTCAATTTTTTTATTGTTTTCAACAAGTATTTGTTGTTTATAACTATATAACTAGTTCCATAATAGAGACGTATTAGGGATCTGGTTGGTAAGTAGATACATCTAAATGTTTAATTTCAGAACAGCTTGCAAAGCATGGTTGCACTGTTGTCAATGCAGCTCGCTAACGCCATGGGAAGTAGCATTGGCATCCTCAGCGCCGTGTTCATCATGTTCTACATCCGGGTGAGTGCTGCAACTATAGTTCTCCCGTCATCCTTAGGAAGAACAGTGTAACAGAAAGGTGTAGTAATACTCAAGCCACGCATCGAGCTACATGTATATACATGGTAATCATATTGGTCGATATTATAATGATGTATAATGCCATAGTCTATTTTTTACTCAATCTATTTCTATAAGGGACATTTTATATAATAACAGAATCAATAATTTCACAGCTCAAGTATTGCTATCATAATTTATATAATAACTTATTTTGTAAAAAGGGTTGTTTAGCTACTTCTATATTTAATTTTAATGTAATCAATTATTAATGTATATATGTATATGTATATTGTATATTTGTATATGTATATATGTATATATATTATATATTTATATATATATATAATATTATAAAGAGGTAAAGTTTGTTTGTTTGTTTGTTTGTATGTAAAAGGTAATCTCTGAAACTACTGATCCGATTCTGAAAATTCTTTCACCAATAGATAGCTACACTATCACTGAGTGTCATAGGCTATGTTTTGTCGGGATAGAAGTTAGTTATCAGTTCGAAATAATAATATTCGTAAGACAAGTCGGAGAAAAATTTGCTAACTCTCCGCTTTATCGGCGTACGCTGACTAAACGGTAAGACATAGTTGAATACAATGTATGGCAAAAATGTTGGCCTTCATGAGTTTTACAAAAAAGTCCGCGACAGCATATATCTAACATGTATGTATAGCTCAGAAAATATACATTTCTTTGTTAAAAATCTGAAAAAAAAAGCGGCCTCTGTTTAGTTGGCTTTTTGAGACATTCAGTATTAATCCTTATCAAAATAAACTATTTCATCGTCTTACGTAGTTCATGTAGATACATTTTGCTTTTTACTGCATATGATTTGGATAAATAGTCTATGAGAAATCGTGAAATTAATTTCACGGGAGCCCGCCCGTGAACGGGACGGGTCAGAAATGTACAGAAACGTACTACGAATTCCTGCACTAAAAAATAGCGGCTTCTATTTCGTTGGCTTTTTTTAAGTATTTAATATTAATTCTTATCAAAAAAACCTATTTCATCGGCTTACTTAGTTCAGGTAGATGCAATTTGCTTTTTACTGCACATAATTTGAACCCATAGTCTAGGAGAAATCGTTAAGTTTATTTGAGGGTGAAAACGGTGGATACGTCTATGTTTTGAACCGACTAACATAAGAAGGGGGATATAAATTCGACTGTTTTTTTTTGTTTAGTCTTATCATTGAAGTTTGAACTGCCCGCTAGCGTAGTTAGGTGGGCGTTTGCCTTTAAAGCACCGGGTTTGATGCCCGGTGGGAACACAGGTGTTTTCCCACGGGAATTTGTGTTTCTGGTTTTGAGTATGTTGTGAATGTTGTGTGAATCTTGGATGTTTACAGCCCTTTGATACAAGTCATTGAACTTATTGTGGGGTTGTGAATGTGAAAGCGTTTATGGGTATGTTTTTTAATATTTACTACCCGGCCGACGCCCCGCCGGGCGGGTCGTTCCTGAACTTTGAATTGCTCGCTGGCGTAGATGGGTGCGCGTTCGCCTTCAAAGCAGCGGGTTCGATTACCGGTGATAATTTACCTAGAAAATTTATCTCCACGATAAATTTGTGTTCCTGGTTTTGAGTATGTTGTGAATACTTTGTGAATCTTGGATGTTTACGGCCCCCCGATACAAGTCATTGAACTTAGTGTTGGGCTGTGAATGAGGAAGTGTGTTTATTTGTATTATTATTTTTTAACCGGGCGACGCCGGGCGGGTCATCTTTTGAACTATCTACTCGCGTAAATGGGTGCGCGTTTGCCTTCAAAGCAGCGGGATCGATTCGCGGTGGTAACAGAAGTTTTCTCCCTACGGGAAATTTGTGTTCCTGGTTTTTAATATGTTGTTCTTGGATGTTTACGGCCCCACGCTACAAGTCACTGAACTTAGTGTGTGGCTGTGAATGTGGAAGTGTTTATGTGTAGATTTTTTAACCGGGCGACGCAGGGTGGGGAATTTTTGAACTTTGAACTACCCACTGGCGTAGATGAGACGAACGCGCGTTCGTCTTTAAAGCAGCGGGTTCGAATCTCGGTGGGAACACAATAACAAAAGTTTTTTCCCCACGGGCAGTTTATGTTTCTGGTTCTGGGTATGACGTGAATGTTGTGTGTGTGGTGTTAATTGTTTACGGCCCCACGACACAACTTATAGTACTTTTACAGTGGGGCTGTGAGTGAGAAAGCGTTTATATGTAAGCTTTTGTTTACCCGGGCAACGCCGGGCGGGTCAGCTAGTTAATGTATATAACTGTAAAATTTGCATGAACAATATTGAAAGAGACTGAATACCACGACACAGGACTCATCCTAGTGTGGGATTCAGGGCTCACCAGACATTATAAGTAATTGTAATGTTTTTGTGTTATTATTTTTAAGTGTCAATGAATAAATTATTATTAAATTATTATATAGTCTAACAGGAACTTCTGAATTCAACGATACACATATCATCATCAAGTATTACTACGCCTTTCTGTTACAGGTTGCATAACAGACTAGCGTAATAACAGCGAGCATTGTTATTGGTACAGGAGAGATCGATCGGCGCCAAGCTGCTACAGAAGGCGGCTGGTTTACCGGCAACGGTGATGTGGCTGGGCTCGGCATTATTCGACATGGCGTGGTTTAGCATTCTCTGTGTCATCATACTGGTTTCGTGCTGGATTTACAGCATCGAGGGGCTATCCACTGGAGCTGAGTTGGGTAAATTATGTCTGAAATAGATGGTCTGAAAGGAGCCGCTTGCTGAGTGTTGTGTTTTCGTGGGCTGTAGAAGACGACAATAAGCACTCATCAACAGAGAGTTCCATGCTCAAACAAGCGAAGCGAGGAGGAGCTTTAGGTTACTACTGGTTAGACCATAATGTGTGAGCCGAGTGAGCGAAGTGAGCGTGAGCCATTGCCGCGGCACGCTCGACTCAAACCTTAAGTGAACTATCACTAAATTCTTTGGAAAAATCTTTGCCTCTGGATAATAACAAAGACCTGCGAGGCGCTGCAATGCGCTCCCTTTCTAAAACTTAAGGTGTTACGTCTTATAGGTTATGCCAATAGGGATTATGCATGAGATAAAAAAATAGGTTAAATGTTATTGTTTTTAATCTTTACCTATAGTAAAAATATAATTACACCAAGCCGCCAAGGCGGGTCCGCCGAAGTACTTTGGTATGCCTGCAACAAGCACTTAACGTAAACGTAACCGCTTTCACACTCACGGCCCTACACAAACTTCGATACCTTGTGTCGTGGGTGCCGGAAACTATCACATCACACACATGTGTGGGTGCCGGAAACTTTCACATCACACACATGTGTGATGTGAAAGTTTCCGGCACCCACGACACAACAAGAAACAATTTTTTTTTGAGAAGAAAACTTGTGTTTTCGCCGGGAATCGAACCCGATACCCGTTGCGTAGAATGCGAACGCGCACCCAACTAAGACAACGGTCGATGGTTTGACTAGTCTTTTTGTTTCCAGGTCGTCTATACTTGGTGCTGATAATTTACGGCGCAGCGATGTTGCCGATGAATTACTTTTTATCGCATTTCTTCACCGGGCCCGCGAACGGTTTCGTTGTCGTGTTTTTCTTAAATGTTGTATTTGGTAAGCCCAATATCATGGTATATTGACTTAGTAAATATATGTAATAGCGAGCCTTAAATTCTATAAACAACCTGGTTTGGATCCCACTCGCCCACTAAAGTATACTTGCGTTTATTGGTCGCCTTAGATCAGTAAAGAAAATAAAAACAACCAATAAAATAAGTGTAACAATAGAAGAATAAAGAAGCATATGTCTCATTTGTATTATTATGTAAAAATAGGTGGTCAGATTGATTAGAGTAAAAAAATTAAAATATTATACATGTCTGATAATATATTTATACTTCTGTTGTAAATATAAAAAATAAATATATAATTTTCTATAGGAAGAAAATTGTTCCACTGGATATTATTGTACCTACATACATACAAACAAACAAACAAACTATACCTCGTAATACTATTATTAGTATAGATTATTATCTGGAGGAGATGTAGCGATAAGACCGCCTCTGGTTACAATTATTGCTAAAGTGTTAAATTAGGAGTTAACTATCTATTCCGTTTTAAACAGGTATGATGGGAACGCAATTGGTAGAAGCTCTCCTCGATCCTGAGGTGAACGCGCAAAATATGGCCGACACCATAGACTACTCACTGCAGTTGCTGCCTATGTACAGTTTTTTATCATCGGTAATGTATGTAACATTTATCGTTTGATTTGTCTTGTAATTTAATTATGCCTCAAGTACTACCAAGATTTCTGCGCCTAGAAAAATTACACGTGTCCTTCAATGAAAACAATCAATTGTGTTGACACAGTGACATAATGGCCTCGATTCTGATGTCACACACTAAATTAAATTTAAACTATTCCTGTCTTTTACAAAATAGGAACACAAGACAGAGATAGCATACTGCTGTGCTGTCAAGTTAGTCAGAACTTAGATGTCTATGCAAGCTTAGTCGAGTATGTTGTAAAAACACGCGCCTTTCTGCTGTTCATATTTTAAATGATAAACTAGCTTGACAGCTCTAAAATGTATGCTATCTCTGTCTTGTGTTTCTATTTTGTAAGAGACAGGGATAATTTAAATTGAATTTAGTGAGTGTACATCAGAATCGAGGCCTTATGTCTGGAACTTGGTGGTCATTAAACTATTTTTTGTTTAATACTTCATCTCCTCGCGAGTTATTAGAGATAGGTTACAACACACGGTTCATAACGTTAGGTCCCTTTTCCACTAGACGATCATTTGGCCAATTCTCAGCTATTTTCCGATTTAAATATTTTCCGATCATTTATTTATTTAATTCTTTATTGCACAAAAAGTACAAAAGGTGGACTTAATGCTAGGGGCATTCTCTACCAGTCAACCACACATATAATTTAAAAAAATATATAATGCATACCAAATAATTATATATAATAAAAATAAATATACAAATAAAATAAAATATAAGCGACGAAATAATGAACAGAAAAGATAATTTAGATACAGATAAATGTTGTCTGGATAAGTATAGGACAATCAGTCAGCGCGTGACGAAACCTTTAAGCCTGAGCCTAACCTTTGAGCCTTTACTAGCTTTTTAAAAACTTCTTTGGAAGGAGAATTTTTGATGTTAGGTGGAAGCTCATTCCAAAGCCGGACAGCCATAACTCCAAAAGATTTATCCAAAAACGAAGTGGTGTGCATTGGAATGTGTAAGCGCAGGTTATTGGTAGATCTTAAATTCAAATTATGTTTGTCTGAAAGAAAACCAAAAAAATTTTTAAGATAAGCTGGCGATTTTGGATCATTAAGTACCGAAAACATTAGGTTGAGTAATCTGGCATTCCTGCGTTCACGGATTGTGAGCCACTTGAGTTTGGCTCGGTATGCCGAGATATGGTCGTATTTGCGGAGACCGTATATAAAGCGAATGCAAGTGTTCAGTAGACGCTCTAGCTTGTTTAAAAGCTGTTCAGAAAGATCAAGGTATGCTACATCGGCGTAATCTAGAATTGGTAAAAGAAGTGTATTGACTAGGAATATTTTTGTTTTTAAAGGAATAAAGTTTTTAAGTCTGATAATCGAGTTCAAAGATGCGTAAAATTTTCGTGAGACTTCGCTTACTTGGGCAGTCCAGGAGAGATTTGTATCTATTACTATCCCAAGGTCTTTAACAGTGGAAGATAAAGGAATCACACAGTTGTTGTATTTAAGTGAGGTCAACTCGGTATAATTAACTTTGCATAGCTGGCGCGAACTGCCGATAAGTATGGCCTGACATTTATTTGGATTGATTTGAATGCCAAAGCGACTAGACCACGAGGAAAGCTGATACAGGTCATAATTAAGGGATTTAATAGCATCATCGAGGTCATTGATGACAGTTTGTTGGTACAACTGTAGATCATCGGCATAGAAGTGATATTTGCTGTGAAGGAATGAGGAAAGCATATTAATAAATATAGAAAAGAGAAGTGGAGACAAGATACCTCCTTGAGGGACACCCGCTTGCAACTCACACCAATCAGAGAATGTCTGCCCAGTGCGAATGGCCTGTCTACGTCCCTTCAAGTAGGAAGAAAACCAACTAACTGACAAAGGAGAAAAATTTAGATGATGTAAAATCGCCAAGAGTAAATCATGATCAACTGCATTGAACGCATTGCTAAAGTCAATGAGGACAAGAACCGTTACCTGAGAATTCGCCATGCCGGCCCGTATATCCTCAGTCACTTTTAGCAACGCGGTAGTTGTACTGTGCCCCGCCCTGAATCCAGATTGAAATGAGTTAAATAAATTTGAATTGGAGAGAAATTCAGTAACCTGCTTATGAACAACCGATTCAATTATTTTAGAAAGAAATGGAAGTATAGAAATTGGGCGAAATTCGTTAGGAAGAAGAGGGTTTGAAATTTTAGGTAAGGGTAGTATATGTGCTTTTCTCCATTTGTCTGGGAAATGCCCAGAAGATAGAGAAAAATTAATGATGTGAGTCAGAGCAGGCAAAATATGTTTTAAAATGTAGATTATCATTACTCGGCCCAAATCATCGCTACCAACAATCATTCAATCAATTTCATCAATATAAATAATTTTATTAGGTTAGGTAGGAAGTTTAATTTTCAAGGCAAAAAGAAGGTTGGGGGATTACATCTTTATAGCTATAGAATTACACCTATAAAAAGTGATAAAAATGCACGGGAATTAAAAAAAAGTCAAATGCTCGCTAAAGGCTAGACTGATTCGTGACGTCAGCTTACACATATTATTTGACGTCATCGGCAAATTTTCTTTTCCGAGCAGCATGATTGGTTGTGGACTTCACAAGAAAAAACGTCAAAATTGTATCTGATTGCAATTTCAAATATCTATTTTGATATCAAAAGTAATGCTTTGATGGATATATTTTTAGCGATAATGTATTAACGCAAACAATAGATTTTTTTAAGCTCTCGCGAAATTTTGTAATTTATTTTCAAAATAACATTATTTTGACTAATCTCGACGTTTCGGCAGGGTTGTACTAGCCGTAGTCACGAATAGTTAACTACTGCTCACTAATTACGCAACGATAAGACCCGGTTTTCACATAGAGACAATCGAATGAAAATGTAAAAAAATATATTTAATAGAGTAAATGCAGGTAATTTGGAATACTGTTGGTAATTTGGAATACTGCAGTATTAGAGTTCCTAGCAGCGACATCTTTTAGAAAACACCGTTACCAGTAAGCCTGTGTACCAATCAACGAATGGGGTGTGGCTTAGACCGCGCCATTTTGTCAGTGTCGTGGTAAATGTCATCTGACGGAAAGTGCTAATCGTGAAATTTTTCAAGTAAGTATGAAATCCGTTTGCATCTCGAATAATAATCATATTTTTATGTTTGCTTGAGTACAAATCTATGATTTGGTATATTCATTATTCATGCTTATTTGTAAACAATCTACAGACATAAATAAACGATAGAATTTTAAAGGTAGGTAAGGTTATGTTGCTAATTTGGTATAGGACAGGTGAAGCTAATTAGTTTAAGCTAAAACTTAATTATTTTAAAGAAGACAAAGATTAAAGTTGCCTTATAAGAAATAGAGTAAAGACTGATTGAAATATAAGTTACATTTTAATGATTTAAAAAGTGAATGTAATTTGGAATACCCTATTCCAAATTATATTCACATTGGGTAATTAGTGCTTTTCTGTGATTTTATGAATAAAACAAAATTTATGCTATTTAGTAAAGAACAAGACTATTGATTATTATTATGCTGATAATAAATTACTTTCACTAACATTGTATGTAATTTTCATTCTTGTTTCTCTTAACCCTTGAGAAATATGTTGTTTTATTAACCTTGTATTCCAAATTACCTGCATTTGCTCTACCTAATTCCTTTTGTACACAGCCGGTTAAACAAAATTGGGATGACAATCCAGTCATGCTTGAGTTCCTGTGATTTCCTATCGTCTTTGATTCCTGAAGACGAGGCGTGCAACCTCAAGACCTTGTGCAAGTACTATTCCAGCACGTGTTGTAGTAAGTATTATTGATACATATCTGTATAGGGTGACGGTACCAAAAGATGAACACACCCCAGTAGATAAACAAAATACGCATATTATTTAATTATAAGAATTGAGTGGTATACCCACATAGTGTTTTTTTTTTTGAAGCAGCATTCGTGTACTCCGTTTAAACCAAGAAAGCGTTATTCAACAGTGCGTGTGCTTGTGATTATGGCGGAGGATTTTTATTTGGGGGTCCCTGTCTGCTCACGTCCGTCCGTAGGATTTAGCCCTCGATATCCGACACGTGACTCCTAGGTGGCGCTAAGGAGCAACATGTGGTGGGAGGCTTCGGACGCCGGCTTACGGACCACCCCCGGAAAAAAACCATGGTGCCAAGCGACCTACCCCTTACCTCCTACCCAAACCCCACATTATGACGAACAGACTTAAAAGAAATTTGGTTAGACAGCGGAATTACGTCCTCTCATTGCAATTGCACCTCTCTAACATTCGAGGCGTGCACTCCAATGTCGTTCCGGTCCACCACCACCACTTAGAGACCGAAAAACCACATCTTCTGTTCCTCACGGAGACGCAGATCAGATGTTCAGCTGACGCGTCGTACCTAGCGTACCCAGCACTCTTGAGCATAAGTTCAAGCCACGCTCGGGTGTCTGCGTGTACATTCGCGATGACATCTGTTATCGGCGTCTCTGGAACCTGAAGACTCCAGCTTCTCCATGGCATAGAGAAATTTCTCTATGCCGGTGTCTACCGCTCGCATACGGGAGATGCAGAAACAACCAGGCTCATAACACATCTCAGTGAGACGGCCGACGTGGCGCATCAGAGGTATCCTTCTGCCGAAATAGTATTTCTGGGGGATTTTAATGTCCACCAGCAGGAGTGGATATTCCCATACCAGAATACTGACTATGATGTGAGGGAGATGCGCAAGTTAGTCTTGACGCACAACCTCACCCAGCTGTTCTAAGGTTGATGGCCACACAGCCGACTGCTTGGACCTTCTGCTGACAACAGACCCAGACCGCTACTCAGTGTCGGTTTCATCACCACTTGGTAGCTCCGATCACTGTCTGGTGAAGTCTGTATCAGTCTATTCCCCACCCGACCCCAGCCCAGTAGGCACTCGGCGGATGTGGCGATACAAGTCAGCAGACTGGGATGAGATGCGTTCATTTTATGCTTCTTATCCTTGGCGGCAAGTATGCTTTTCTTCTAGCGATCCCTCTGCATGCGCGGATGCTGTGGTAGATGTGCTGCGTCAAGGTATGGAATATTTTATTCCATTCTCAGATGTACCTCTGTCCAGAAAATTTTGGCTCGCCCTTGGTTTGGGGCTGAATGTGGTAGCGCAGTAGCGCTAAAACATGAGGCCTACACCTCACCTGAGCCACGGCGCGGTCGACAATATTATAGCACGTTTGCCTAGAAGATGCCTATTCACTCGTGACTTCATGATTCCCATATTCAGATCACACTTTTTATTCGACACAGGTAAACGTTTGACCACTATATCATAATATACGACGACGTAGCACGTATGGCTATTCACTCATGATTTAAAGATTCCCATATTGTACTTTTAGCTTAGTATACTTCTAACATACCTACTTAATTCAAATTGGCGTGTTTTGTGAACATTCCCGCATTGTTACTTTCTATGTTTCAGTAAGCAAGCGTTCTCCCTGGGAGTGGAAGGAGCCGGGCATATTGCGTTACGTCATCTGCATGTTGATTAGCTGTATCGTGTTCTGGACATTGCTCATGGTCTTCGAGTACGGGCTTCTCAAGAGGGTATTAATTTAGTTAGGCCATATCGCCGCGAGCTTCGCTGCTTGATACATATTAAAGTTAACAACGTTACTATGATTTGATTGCTTTTAATTCTTTTAATTTTAATTTCATTTGACTTTATTCAATTTACGTAGTTTAGGTTACCGAAAATGTACTAAGAAAATAATATATAGACAAAGAAATTTTAACTATATCATATTTTAAATAAAATAATATCAATACCATGTTATTTAAAAATTGTATTATCAAATTTTAAATAATGTTAACCTAAACTACGTAAATTGAATACAGTCAAATGAAATTAAAATCAAAAGAATTAATATCAAAACAATTGGGTTTCTTCGCAGTTTTTAACGAAGAAAACGATTCCGCCGCCTGTAGTGTTAAGTTCTCTCGACAGCGATGTAGCTGAGGAAATTAAACTTGTGAATCGCATCGAGAAGGCGGACTACGCACAGTACGGACTCGTCTCCAAGGGAATCACCAAGTACTACGGGAACCATCTCGCTGTGAATCAGAACAGCTTCAGTAAGTAACGGACATGATAAAAATACGGACAAATTCCGCCTAAATAAATATAATAGATTAAAAAACACGCTTTATAAATAAAATGAAAAATAATAATTTTCTCTTCGGGACCTTGATCAGATTTAATGTATTAAACACGCATTATTGACGATAACTGAAAAATAGAGATCAGATCTTGATCAAATTTAAATGGGACTATTTGGAAAGCAACATATTTCACATAAAAAAAATATTTTCGAAATCGGTTCACGTGGAAATAAATTATGAGTAACACACATAAAAAAAATACAGTCGACTTGAGTACCTCCTCCTTTTTTGTGAAGTCGGTAAAAAATCATTTTTGTATTGTCATCGGTCCTCGATAAGTCTACGAAGTTTAAATGCAATCTGACGGTTTGAAGTGGGTCCAAATCAAGCCCAAAGGAGTTGGTTACAAACAAACATACATACATACAGATGAAGCTAATAAAAGCGTGTTAAAAACGGGTAAAGTTCTACAAATTTCGCTTGTCATAACGCCAATTACTCGCATACAAATACACCCCCGCCCGGTGATCTGCAAAGGCTACGCACAGCCAGCAGAATGTAACCCGTCAGAAAAAAAGAAAAAGAAAACAAATACACAGTTTACAGCGAGATGCACACATGGACATTTGCATGCTTCACCCATGATTGAATGAGGTTATATTCGTATTTCTTTCAAGTCCGTGGTGGAGTCATCTCATTCGGATACTGTTGAGAGTGGTGTTGGATAACGTGTAGACTTGAAGCAAGTTCATGCATCAAATTTGATTTTTGTGTGAAATACCAAAATTGATGTGGAAAGCTTAAACCAAAATTAAATTTCAGTTGTTATTTATACATTGACAATACACTTAAAAAACCAAATCGTTTTGCTCACGATGTAAATTTACTTTTGTATGTGACATCAAATGCCCGTTTTTCTGTTGTAAATTGATAAATCTTCTAAATATATATAACTTAAAGGTGACTGACTGACTGACATAGTGATCTATCAATGCACCAAGGGGATAAAACAGGGGATCTATACCTAATTAATAATAATACTTCTTAACGCGAGCGAAGCCGTGGGCAAAAGCTAGTAAGATATAACATTGTAGCAGGTTTGTTACATTGTAGTGTTTTTGTAATTGACTGGCAACCGACACTTTTAAACTTTCGCGTTTCTAGCACGGGACGGAAGGTAGACAACTCGATACTTAATTGGGTACAAACAATTTTTATTTAACTCGATGTTTTGGCCAAGTTGCATTCGTCACGGTCTCGAGAAGATTCAATGAGTCTTAAATAAATCAGTCTTCTCGAGACCACGGCCAGTGCAAATTGGCCGAAATGTTGACGTAATTGAATGAAGAATGTTTTTAGCGCGATTAAGGTCCGTTATATTACCTAAACTAAACATTGTTATGTTCATTTCTTATTATTACAGCTGTGAACGATATGGAGTGCTTCGGCTTGCTAGGGGTGAACGGCGCGGGCAAGACCACAACGTTCAAAATGTTGATGGGAGACGAAACCATCTCCAGCGGAAAGGCCTACGTCAGCGGGCACAATGTCGAGACGGAGCTTAGCAAAGTACACAATGATATCGGTCAGTTTGAGGCTTCTAAGGCATAATTAAATATTTACATTTTGGGAGATGAGCCCATGCTCTTCTTCGCGTGCTGCGAAATGCGTATTAGTGCATTTCGCAGCACGCAGCATTATTTGCTTGCAGATGCTCTGTTATTCCGCTGTGCAGGCTACTTCTCGCAGAACGGTGTTATTCAGTTGTACAGGCTACTGCCAAGTAGTAACAGTGTTGTGCCGTTTTGCAGGCTACCCTCCGCAGTTACAGTGTTGTTCTATTGTGCGGGCTACCCTCCGTAGTACCAAAGATAACCATTTGATAAGGCATGAGGCCATTTTGTATTCAAACCACAACTCATCACGTCGGGGTCGGGGAACAGCGTAATAATTGCGCTTGTGATTGGCCGATCCGGATCGAAGCGCGAGTTCTAGCTATACGTAGAGATACACAATAGTGGTGTGGTACATACTACATACAATACGACCGATAGGCGAGTCAGACTCGTACTTATCCAGTTTATTACGATATTTTTCCTTCCAAGATTGAATACTTTTTTTATTACTATATTATGTTAGAATATGGCATATTTTATAATTATACATTTTTTTTATATTAAAGCTAGGTAGTATTATTTTACCTACGCTATAATAGTCTACAAAATAATAAACATACAATTTAGATAATATTTCATTATATTATTTTAGACTGCGAAACTACGTCCAATACGGACACAACTATGCGGTTACATTATTTATAAAACGCAGACTATCAGTTATATTTGTTTTCGATTATGCGTGGACAACACTATGAAGAAAGAAACGAGAAGACTCTATGTAAAACTACATCAAGCAGAGCGGGATGGCGAGAAAGAAATATGTACGCTATGGATTTGGTTCCTATTCCAGTTAATAATATGGTATAGTGTGGTATGTGGTAGCAATCAATTTAGTCTTAGGCAGTAACAGTATTGTACCGTTGCGCAGGGTACTGCCCGCAGTTCGACGCGTTGTTTGACGAGCTGACGGGGCGCGAGACGCTGCGTTTGTTCTGCCTGCTGCGCGGGTTGCCGCCGACAGACGTCGACCAACAAACGATTACGCTTGCCAACGCGCTCGGATTTTTCAAGCATTTAGATAAAAGGGTGTGTTCTACACATACTTTTAAACAGTCTCATTTCCGCATAGGTAATATAAATGTAGGGTGTTGATGCAAACATTTAAACAAGCGAATATATAAATAGCGAAAAACGTGCGAAAAAAATCTTGGTCAAAGGGCGTGACACGCAATAAGGTGAAGGTGTCTGTTAGGTGGAATTGGAAGGGCATCGTTCATTATGAGGTTTTACCGCCGAGGAAAACCATAGATTCAGATTTCTACTGCTAACAGCTGATGAAACTCAAGCAAGAAATTGAGAAAAAGCGGCCGATTGATCAACATGAGTGTGGTCTTAACACACATCTTTTGCCACTGAGAGACCCTGATCTTGCATTCTCTGTTTCCACCTGTTTCGGTCTCTTCGAATTCGAGATAGGCAAGTAATAATTTTAATGCTGCATCCAACTATTTCACTGGTTTGGATGCTTTTGGACATTTAATGGACTCAATGTTAGCGTGTAGGTACTATGTTTACAATTCAAATATTCTTAGTCGTTTTCAGAAAATTAAAAAACTTTTTAAAATTTTTGCAGGTCCACCAATACTCGGGCGGCAATAAGCGTAAGCTGAGTACTGCCGTGGCGTTCCTGGGCAAGACGCGGCTGGTGTTCGTCGACGAGCCCACTACGGGCGTCGACCCCGCCGCCAAGCGACATGTCAGTGTTACATTGTAATGTACATCGAAAGGTCCTCGTACGCGACAGGTGTGGCGCGCGGTGCGCGGCGTGGTGCTGACATCACACAGTATGGAGGAGTGCGAGGCGCTGTGTACTGTACATGTACCTATAGATATAGACATATGACTGTTCTCGTACGCGACAGGTGTGGCGCGCGGTGCGCGGCGTGCAGCGCGCGGGCCGCGGCGTGGTGCTGACGTCACACAGTATGGAGGAGTGCGAGGCGCTGTGCACGCGACTCACCATCATGGTCAACGGACGCTTCCAGTGTCTCGGCACACCGCAGCATCTCAAGAACAAGTTTTCACAGGGTAGGTACACGCTACGCACCAACATAGTAAGTGTAGGTTTGACATTTAGTTTTTTCTTAATTATGTTGTTGTGTTCTGTTTGTTTTAGGCTATATATTTTTTTGTGAAGTGAACTTCAAGTATGCTTCGATATGTAAATACCTAAGTTCAAGAATTAGAAGTCTCTTGGCATGGACGATTTACCCACTAAAATATGACGCAGTGATCATACACCATAGCACCATAATAATATATATTATACAATAAGCGAAGCAACGTCGGCCTTTAAATATAAGTATGAAGATGAAGCTAATAAGTACTTCATAAAAGAACTAATCATGACTAATACTGCTCTTGACCACATCATTGTACAGCTATTTGAAGTGGGGGCAATAACTTTTTAGTCGCCACCCGGCGGCAACTGGGAATTTTATTTCCAATTGCCACCTGGTGTCAATCCATGCGGGGGCGACTGGAAATATACCCATTTATCTGTGGTCGGCTTATTCACCTCTTTGTTACAGGTTTCACATTGACTATTAAACTTAAATCCGACCACAACACCACACAATCGCCAGATGGAAGTGCCATTGAAGCAGTCAAAAACTATGTCAGTACTAACTTCAAAAATCCAAAGTTGATGTAAGCATCCTTTAAGCAAATAAGTATCTACATAAAAGTACCTTTTTTCTTGAATTGCCCCTTGGTTTGGTTGGGTGCTCGATTCCCGGCGGGAACACAAGTTTTCTCCCCAAGGAAAATTTGTGTTTCTGGTTCTGGTTGTGATTGTGTGTGTGATGTGAATGTTTCCGGCACCCACGACACAAGTCAACGAATTTAGTGTGGGGCTGTGAGTGTGAAAGCGATTATGTTTATGTTTTCTAGTACAGAGGAGACAAGTGCGCCTAAATTGTACAATACTGACACGCCTCCTCCGCCTCTCTGACTGGTCAAGTGCCGTAACCATGGAAGTTCGCCTACGTCCGACCTGTGTCCAAAATAGGAAGTCGCTACCCTGCCAACTACAGGCCGATTTCAGTCACGTCCTTTCTTTGTAAGACAACGGAACGTGAACTGAACAAGAAACTTATAAGCTATTTTAAAGCAAATGACCTTCTAAGTGACCGGCAATATGGGTTTCGGCAGAACCGATCAACAGGAAACCTTCTTGCCTTGGAAAAACACGGGCGACGCGATTGCGGCATCCCTTGACATTTCCAACGCTTTTGACTGGTATGGCTCGATAGCATTAATGGCAAGCTTCCAACCATTGGTCAATACCTCCCGGTTTATGTGCTTGAATTTCTTCAGGGAGCGATCGATTCGAGTTGACGTTGACGGATGCTCGTTAGATCTAATGGCAATTAATGCCGGGGTACCTCAAGAGTCAGTTCTTTCGGCAACGCTGTTTTTTATATACATAAACGATCTGCTCAAGCCCTGTAGCCATTTATCCAATGCACGAACCGGCGAAGTACAAGTCCAACTTCTAAGAGAGGCAATAATTGGGCGTTTGATTTCGAGTTTGTTGGCAGTGTCCGATTGGGGCGATGCCAACTTGGTTCGATTTAACGCGTCCAAACACAGGCGTGCCTGTACTAAACAGAGTACTTTCTACTTATCTCCAACCTTCCAATATTTGCCAATACCAATAGCTAACAAACTCGAGCATTCAACGCGCTATGGAGAGGGTTCGCTTTTGCGTATACTTTGAAACCAAAGACTTAATGGTTATATTATCTTTGCTTAACACTAATTTGCAGGGAAGAATACCAGAGCTTGCTGACGTACTATCTGCCAGACACGACCCTGCCTTGGTCCAAAATGTTCGGAATTATGGAGCGCGCCAAACACGAACTTCCAGTGGAGTACTACAGCATTTCACAAACCACTTTAGAACAAATATTCTTGCAGTTTACCAAATATCAAAACTAGAGCAACATCTGCTTTAGGCGAATTTTTTTTTGTTTATTTAAACAGGGTTTATTCACATAAATATGTGTATATATAATATTCACCCTTATTGCTAATCACATAATTTATTAAATTAAAAATATAATCACAAACGCCGTTTTAATACTGCTTGATATAAATCATATAATCTTCCGGCATCATCGGATTCTGGTTGTGATAGAATAGGTACTATTGCAACCTCCATCCTGCCAGAAGACGTGGTTATTACAAAATAGTTGGCGACGCAATCCCTCTTCTCTACGCGACGCTCTTAACACACTCCATGATAACATCCTCTTTTGTGTAGAATCGAACACGATTCGGGGAAATTATTTTCTTCATCAAATATTAAAATTTATTGAGTGGAACGTGCCCAGATCGAAGTCTTAAAGCAGTCACTATTTCATTCCTTCCCATGTAGGCCCCCAAAAAACCATGGAAAACGAAGTAGTAACGACTGCACAGTTCTGTACCATTTTTTTTTTCGAAACCTATGGTGAAACTGAAAGGTCTGTCGTCAAAATATTCAGACCAAATATCAACAGCACATTTTTAACATATGATTTTAGATCTTTATTTTATACTAGGTAGGCAGGTTAAAGTTTCTCCTTCTAAAGCGGCTTCCCTTGCCAATTTGTCTACCTCCTCGTTTCCCTGTATTAGGCCTATTTTGTATGGATGTAAATGAATATGTGAGCAATGAATTAATTAATATTATATATGGAGCGCGCCAAACTCGTGAAATTCCTGCGCACACTCTCCAAAATGTAAACGGTAGAGTAACGATATATATAGGCTTGCGTCTATACGTCAGTGAACGACGTGCGTGTCTTTTTGCTCGCCGGTTGATAGACTCAAGAGCTTCAAGCTGATACTTAGCGGATCCATCCCACAGGCCCTAAAAATATTTATGTAGGTACTACATACCAATTGCATGAGTTTTAGGCAAGTTACGACGGCGAGGATGCCACGGCAGAGAAAAGATTAGTAATTGTCAGGATTTACAATTAGTTGAGAGAAATGAACTGTTTGTGAATGGCCCAATTTAAATAAAAGGCCATTTTACGAACAGTTGCGGTTTTGAATACAGTCTGCGCCTAGGCCTGAGCCGTTGATTTACTACATTTTTAGCAAGTAATGTTCTATGTTATTTGACTACTCTATTTAAACAAATCGATAGAATTTTGACGTTGATAAGCCAACGACTATGAATTATCTGAATCCAACTGATAACGCCATTGAACTCGATATTAAATTAGACTAAGACTCCGAGTTCGAAGACCTCCAACCTGAGGAAGATTCCATCACCGATTCCGAGTTGATTATAGTTTCTTTTTAACAACTATAATTGAAATGTAAGCAAAGCTTAAAAAACCACTTCACCGTTTATATTTTGGTTTTGGCTTGATCGATTTCTATAATATTATATGGGACCACCTCTGAAGTATGTCTACCAAACAAAAAAGAATTTTGAGAATCGGTCCACAAATGGGGAAGAAATCGGTGAACATACATAAAAAAAAATCGAGGACCTCCTCCTTTTTTGAAGTCGGTAAATAATATAGGCAGACTACTTTGCCGGTTTAAATATTTTACGACTCCAATGTCAGAATTGTGTTTATTTTCAACTGACTTCCAAAAAGGAGGAGGTTCTCGATTAGACTATGTTTTTTTCGTATGTATGTTACACGATTATTCCGCCAATCATGAATCGATTTTGGTGATTCTTTTTTGTTTGGAAGATCATAATTCAAAGGTGGTATATATAAATTTATCGAAATTATTTTAGCGCTTTTTGAGAAAATCAACAAATATGCATGGAAGTCGGTTTTTAAAACTTTGCTTACGTTTAAATTTACCGTTTAATTACCTTTCTATGATCTACAATAAGTAAATTTGGTGGTACAATTTGTGGTTTATGCCTCATTGTAAACACGCATTTTCTCTATTAAAGACACGTCATAGACGAGAGATGAATCTCTCGCATTTAGTTTGTGACGTGTAACATCCATCAGTTTTTTCGCCTTTCTTGTAGAGTTTTTCTTCTTGTCCATTACAGTCAGGTAGAGTGACTTCGTGGTGATAAGGAATAAACGTACCAGACACAAATTTATGTAATAAAAGATTACACTTTATATACATTTCATTTGTTTTATTTATACAACAGCACACTTTTGTGACATCCTCATTACAGAAGTACTCTTATTTATAACTTACAAGTAAGTGGAGTTAAGACTCATCTCAAAAATATTTTGTTCAATGTAAATCACAGTTTCTCTGACACAATTTCTTTAGTCGATACCAGATATTGGCAGTAGCGGTTTGATGCATTATACTTTTGTCCAATTCGCAAACGGTCTATTTAACAAGCACTTAGCGGCGAATTTTAAATACTACTTTACAATAACTTTTTTTTACTTACGCCGGCAAAATGTTGTAAAAGCAGCGGGTAAAAGCTAGTTATTACAAAGTTACCCAAGCTGTATAAAATATATGCATGATTATTTTTAAATCTTTCTTTGCTTGTGTAATACAGTTCATTTAGGGATTTGAAAACTTAAGTATTGGATTTCGAATTGGACCTTATCGGGAATTGGACAAAACACGTCCGATAGCATACGGTAAATAAGTGCATCAATGTTACTATTCAAAAAACAATAGAAATTGATACATTTCGTGTTTTTATATTATAGTCACTTTGTAATTAAGTAAGCATTAACTAAAGATCGAACGGTAACTTTACTAATAGATAGATACTAGAGTATCTGCTAACTATCTTTTATATTTTATTATGTGCCGACGATCGAAATTGTGCTACCACTAATGAGGTATTAAGTTGTTATTAATAACGTTATATTTCTAGTTGTAATAACAAATATTTTGACTTTTGAAGATATTAACTGAATACAAATATAAAAATAACAATAAATAAAAAAAATATATATATAATATAATAATCTAAAATATAGAATATTTTTTTATAGGTTATTTTATAATAAATTGAATACTTTAAGCGAATATTTTAATAAAAATAAATTGCGTATCTATTTGCAATTTAGGTAAAAAATAAGTACAAATGTTCAATATCGTAATAAAAACTAATTTCATTAAAACTTTCTCATCTCTAGAGTCGAAACAATTAATAATACTATTTTGTTGTGAATCTTGAGTATATTTCTACATAGTTTTATTTTAGCAGAGATCTTCAGGTAATATTCCAGTAACATTAAAATAAACATTAGATATATATATATACCTTTGGTATATGCCAAATCAGCAGTTAACATTTTCAACAACTCATAAAATACTGATAATTAAATTAAGCAACTTACCCTCTTATTTACAAAAAAAATATACAGATTTCTATAAACCTTTAATAGTTTAAATGTGTTTTATTTTGACACGTTAAATCGTCAGAATAAAAACCAAATTATAACTTATTTTAGTTAAAATCTTTTCATGAATAAGAGGAGGTCTTTATAGCCACGGTTTCAAGTTATTATTACCTAGTACTAAGTACACTTGAGGTATGAAGTAAATAACAATAGCGTATAAATAAATCACAATAATTTGTAAGTAAAAATTCTGAGTATATTAATAAAAAATAATTTATAGTACGTTAGCCTCTGTGTACATATGCAGTATTACTGCGGTATCGCATATAACCTAGTGAATCTCAGAAATACCTGTTCTAAGGTAGTCTGCGATACGGAATAGTCTTCAATAGGATAATTCGCGCGAGCTTTTTCCATCACGTCGAAAACTCGCCACCAAGAAATGTTCGGGTCATCTAGGTAATAAGTACTGATGCCGAGGTATGTTTCACTGTAAATAATAAGTAAAATGTCATTTCTACTTAGATGTCTAGGATAACATGTGCTCTTACAGAAACGTATATATGATCGAATGAAGCTAGATCTCCAAGTTGACTTGGGTGGTTCAGCAATTTGTACGTCTGTTCGACTGTCAAGAGGCATTTACCGTCGTAAACCATGCAAGCGAATTACAAATTATCAGATTATAAGTAGAGCTATCGCCCAAAGACAGAAATGAATTGCCATTTCTGGCTTTGGGCCATAGTTCTACTCCCTTATTAATTTAATTGTAAATTTTTTTTGGCTGAAAATAACTTTTAAGGTCGAGTACGAAATCATTTAATATATATGTTGGAAGATAACTATTTGATAAGCTACCAGAGTCACTGTTTTAGACCTATATTTTCCCGGGGTTTATCTCAAGAACGTTATAATCTGTTCTAGAAAACAAATACAAATCAAACGATTATTATTAAGAAAAAAGTTATAAGCAATTAACCTCAAAAGTTTTTCTCTATTACGCACTATGAAAGCGCGGGAACTCAGTTCGAGGCGAACGACTAGTATTAATATTTAAGAGGCATCGCATGCGTAAGTGCGTGTTTGGATTTATTTACTTACATAAGATTAGCGCCATTAATGTTATCCTTGATGAAATTATCAATTTTAGACAAGTTGGCGTCTCTCTCGGCTCCATGTTCACATTTAATAATCAAGGTATAACCTGTAACAAAAATAAAAACTGATAATCAAAGTTTGTCTTCCAGTTGATATTCTATTCGCATTCTACGCCGGGGATCCTGTAAGTCCAGTAGGAGTACATTTTTCCTTCCCATAGGAAAGAAATAATTTACATTTATTTATGAACCACACAACATTACACTAAAAAATAAAACAGCTAAATAAATAAAAAACACAAAATAAACTCATGTTCTACTTTATTATATAATGTAATTGTTGCCGGCACCCACAATTGTGTTTATTTTTTTACAACTGGTATTTCCACAAAACTGCGTTATGACACACACATCACAAGCATCGATGGTTTAACTAAAAACTATTTGAATGTAAAATACTAATCTTTATAGTTTGCTTAATAAAATCAATTCCAGACACGAATAAGATACATTAAATGCGCTCGAAGCGTTTCACTTTCATATTAATCACACCAACAGCAAAAGAGTGGGGCTTATAGCAGTAAAAACCAGATTTGTGCGTTGTGCGGAACTTACCCTGTGAGAACTTGGTCTTGAGATGCTGCAGCGGGCCGAGGCAGTGCAGCCTGCCGCTGACCATGACCGTGAGCCGCGAGCACAGCGCCTCGCACTCCTCCATGCTGTGTGACGTCAGCACCACGCTGCGCCCCTCGCGTTGTGCGGAACTTACCCTGTGAGAACTTGGTCTTGAGATGCTGCAGCGGGCCGAGGCAGTGCAGCCTGCCGCTGACCATGACCGTGAGCCGCGAGCACAGCGCCTCGCACTCCTCCATGCTGTGTGACGTCAGCACCACGCTGCGCCCCTCGCGTTGTGCGGAACTTACCCTGTGAGAACTTGGTCTTGAGATGCTGCAGCGGGCCGAGGCAGTGCAGCCTGCCGCTGACCATGACCGTGAGCCGCGAGCACAGCGCCTCGCACTCCTCCATGCTGTGTGACGTCAGCACCACGCTGCGCCCCTCGCGTTGTGCGGAACTTACCCTGTGAGAACTTGGTCTTGAGATGCTGCAGCGGGCCGAGGCAGTGCAGCCTGCCGCTGACCATGACCGTGAGCCGCGAGCACAACGCCTCGCACTCCTCCATGCTGTGTGACGTCAGCACCACGCTGCGCCCCTCGCGTTGTGCGGAACTTACCCTGTGAGAACTTGGTCTTGAGATGCTGCAGCGGGCCGAGGCAGTGCAGCCTGCCGCTGACCATGACCGTGAGCCGCGAGCACAGCGCCTCGCACTCCTCCATGCTGTGTGACGTCAGCACCACGCTGCGCCCCTCGCGTTGTGCGGAACTTACCCTGTGAGAACTTGGTCTTGAGATGCTGCAGCGGGCCGAGGCAGTGCAGCCTGCCGCTGACCATGACCGTGAGCCGCGAGCACAGCGCCTCGCACTCCTCCATGCTGTGTGACGTCAGCACCACGCTGCGCCCCTCGCGTTGTGCGGAACTTACCCTGTGAGAACTTGGTCTTGAGATGCTGCAGCGGGCCGAGGCAGTGCAGCCTGCCGCTGACCATGACCGTGAGCCGCGAGCACAGCGCCTCGCACTCCTCCATGCTGTGTGACGTCAGCACCACGCTGCGCCCCTCGCGTTGTGCGAACTTACCCTGTGAGAACTTGGTCTTGAGATGCTGCAGCGGGCCGAGGCAGTGCAGCCTGCCGCTGACCATGACCGTGAGCCGCGAGCACAGCGCCTCGCACTCCTCCATGCTGTGTGACGTCAGCACCACGCTGCGCCCCTCGCGTTGTGCGGAACTTACCCTGTGAGAACTTGGTCTTGAGATGCTGCAGCGGGCCGAGGCAGTGCAGCCTGCCGCTGACCATGACCGTGAGCCGCGAGCACAGCGCCTCGCACTCCTCCATGCTGTGTGACGTCAGCACCACGCTGCGCCCCTCGCGTTGTGCGGAACTTACCCTGTGAGAACTTGGTCTTGAGATGCTGCAGCGGGCCGAGGCAGTGCAGCCTGCCGCTGACCATGACCGTGAGCCGCGAGCACAGCGCCTCGCACTCCTCCATGCTGTGTGACGTCAGCACCACGCTGCGCCCCTCGCGTTGTGCGGAACTTACCCTGTGAGAACTTGGTCTTGAGATGCTGCAGCGGGCCGAGGCAGTGCAGCCTGCCGCTGACCATGACCGTGAGCCGCGAGCACAGCGCCTCGCACTCCTCCATGCTGTGTGACGTCAGCACCACGCTGCGCCCCTCGCGTTGTGCGGAACTTACCCTGTGAGAACTTGGTCTTGAGATGCTGCAGCGGGCCGAGGCAGTGCAGCCTGCCGCTGACCATGACCGTGAGCCGCGAGCACAGCGCCTCGCACTCCTCCATGCTGTGTGACGTCAGCACCACGCTGCGCCCCTCGCGTTGTGCGGAACTTACCCTGTGAGAACTTGGTCTTGAGATGCTGCAGCGGGCCGAGGCAGTGCAGCCTGCCGCTGACCATGACCGTGAGCCGCGAGCACAGCGCCTCGCACTCCTCCATGCTGTGTGACGTCAGCACCACGCTGCGCCCCTCGCGTTGTGCGGAACTTACCCTGTGAGAACTTGGTCTTGAGATGCTGCAGCGGGCCGAGGCAGTGCAGCCTGCCGCTGACCATGACTGTGAGCCGCGAGCACAGCGCCTCGCACTCCTCCATGCTGTGTGACGTCAGCACCACGCTGCGCCCGGACCGCGCCGCGCCGCTGATGGAGCTCCACACCAGCCGCTTGGACGCGGGGTCCATGCCGGTCGTCGGCTCGTCCAAGAATATTAGCGGCGCGTCGCCGAGCAATGCGACGGCGGTGCTTATTTTTCTTTTAGTTCCTCCACTGCACGCACGAACCTACAAAGATCTCGGTTTTAGAAAAATAAAAATAGATGAACGCCAGTTATTTTTCAGATTTGATCAGATAAATGTACGAAAAATCTAACAGAAGCCTCACAGTTTGAGATTATTATCAAATGAGGTCACTATGTTAACTTGAGCGGCTCTGCACTGTCTGTCCTTGCGGCCCTATGTCTGTCAGCGCGTGTAACTTCTAAACTAACATTGCTACACATTCTTTATACTTCGTAAAGATCTGGTCCAAACCATAAATTACAAATAAACATTTTTCAAGAGAACACATGCATGTAAACAGAAGTGAGGAGGAGGGCAATTTTAGTTATCAAATATATTTTTAATTTCTGGTATCGTTCGAAAGAGTGAAATATATTTTTAATGGTAGGTACGTTCCATTAATTGAATAAATGAAAATGTAATAAATAACACGCGTATTGCTTTCTGTTAATCTGTATGTTTCACAAAACTATAACAGAATCAAAACTAATTGCTATATAACTAACTGCCCATTGATATACTAAAATCAAAGAAGGATTGAAAACAAAATTAATTTTAATGAATGGACTAAGCTTGCATATTATTATGCTATCTAATATTATAAGAATCTTTGTCCTGACATACGGTATTCTTCTATATCTATAGAATAATAACATTTGGATGTTAATAACCGTTTTAGGAGTTTTATAATAGTTTCGTCAATAGTTCCATTTATTAATTAGTTAGGTTCTTTATATTATACTAGCAAACCCAGCGAACTCCGTTTCGCCACTATAAACCTCACGGAGCCCGAGACCTTTCCAACGAATGCAAAACCGTGGAAATCGGTTCGTGCGTTCTGGAGTTATAGCGTCAGGAAGGAAAACCCGACTTATTTTTATATAGTAGATTATTATAGTCATCACATAGGGACTGTTCGAGTGCATTTTTAGAGCTGAATCTGGAAGTTTGCTATCATGTTTGTTTGTCGTAAATAATATTTAGTTTGTGTATCACTTCAGCTGATGTAGGTATTTAGGTGTGTGCCATGCCTCTACAAAATCGTTAGTTGTTCGTTGTCTAGAGGTGTTTATGTGTGTTTATTAGAGAACCGGAACAAAATGGAACTTTTAAATAACAACATTTGTAAGCTATAAAGTTCAGAGCGAACCGCTACTTAGGTTGTACTCACTTTCTTGTCAAAGTGCTTAGTGAATCCGAGTGAGTTAGCCAGATGCAGAGCGCTAGCGGCGCCGATGTGAGCCGGGATGCCGCGCAGGAGACAGAAGATGTGGAGAGTTTCACGCGCTGTGAGGTTGTCGAACAGAGCGTCGAACTGCGGGCAATATCCTGCGCGCAACAAATTATACAATAAGGAATATGTTTACATTCTTTACCAGCTTTTATTTAATTTGCAATGTATGTGACTATGTTTGTTCGGGTGGAAATTTTGAAGCAGATATTTTCAACCGATTGAGCTACAATTTCGTATTCACGTTATGCCCTAGTAAAGTTGGAGGAACTTTACTAGAACTTCTATTGGAGTATTTGAGCGAAGGCGTTAATCACGTTTTTAAACTTTATTTGATATGCCTACACTTGTGCACGTTTACAAAGTATTAACGGTTAATAATCCACTATTACTTCACCGCTTTTATTTTAATTGTATGTTTATTTTTATTGTTTATAATTATTTGGTTTGTATTATATATTTTATTAAATTATAAGTACCCATATACATATACGTATATAAATAATCATTTATGTATTTTTATTAGTTTATATGTATTTTATGAATATAACTTTGTAATGTTCTATTGGTAAATTTAACTAATCTTTTGTCTCTCTCCCCCTCTATACCTTTTTGATCCACGCCTACACCCCTCTTCTCGTCTATTTGTGGTTGACTGGTAGAGAATGCTCCTAGCATTAAGTCCACCATTTGTACTTTTTGTGCAATAAAGAATTAAATAAATTATTAAACATTAACACTTGAAGAATCACAAGTTTTGGAAAACAACAACACCATTTTTACACTTTCGCGGCAAAATTTCCTCAATAGTATGTTTCCATGCTCACCAATATGACGGTGGACGTCTTCTACTTGGTTCTTGAGTGAATATCCGTGAACGTATGCGTCTCCGTGCGAGAGGCGCGTGTCGCCGGTGAGCATGCGGAAGGTGGTCGTCTTGCCGGCGCCGTTGATGCCCAGCAGCCCGAAGCACTCGCCGCGATCGACACCTGTATCAAAGGACTGAAATCATTACCTGCGTCTTTGTTCCCTGAACGGTACAATCTGGATGTCTTCAAGTCTAGAGTGAATCCTGTAGGTTTTGATTCCCTTGCGAATGTCGAAAATTTTCAGCATAAACGGCTGTATTTTTTGATAGCGTTGGCTTATATGAATTTCAGCTTGATACCACGCGTTTTTGACAAAAAGGGTCTTGACAGACAGATAGACGGACAACCAAGTGATACTATAAGGGTTCCGTTTTTTCCTTTCGAGGTACGGAACCCTAAAAACAGACCAAAATCGATAGTTTTTTCGGCAAAATTAATTACATTTAGAATGAATGTAGTTTATACCCTGGATTAACACAGGCTACTCTTTAATCCGACAAATGCAGGCGAACAGCTAGTATCTAATAGATTTCAATAATAAACATAAGACGCTTTCACACTCACAGCCCCACACTAAGTTCGATAACTTGTGCCGTGCGTGCCGGAAACATTCACATCACACACACAATCATAACCAGAAACAGAAACACAAGTTTTTCATTAATAGAAAACTTGTGTTCCCGCTGGGAATCGAACCCGATAGCACTGCTTAGAAGGCGAAAACACACAACTAACCCAACGGGAAGTAATAATAATAAAAAATCATGCATATTTCCTGCCCGTTGGTTTAATTTGAACACACGTTATCTCCCCAAGGGAAATTTGTGTTTATGACTCTAGGTGTGATTATGTATGTGATGTGAATGTTTACGGCACCCACGACACAAGTATTTGAACTTAGTGTGGAGCTGTGAGTGTGTTAGTGTTTGTTTATTTATTCCCCTTTCTACTCACCAAAAGTAAGTCGTTTAACCGCGAGATAGTCGCCGTAGAACTTGGAGAGGTCTCTGCAGACTAGGCTCCGTTGGTCCGACTGCACCCGGTTCATATCGGAGACGCGTTTGCGTTCCTCCGCCACGTCGCTATCCTCGTCCTCGAGGACTGGCGGGATGGTGCGTCTGGTCTGTCTGTAGGACAACTGCAAAACGGTCATACTTATACTTAACATCTTATTCAAAGACTATAAATACAACCTGAATAAAAAAGGTGTTTTAATACTTGTTGGTGTGTGTGTGTATCGTGCCAGGAATTGTCTGCCAAAGAACGAAAGTCGAAATCGAAGATAATTATTTTTATACAACAATTTCAAATTATATTTTTCAGATATTTATGACAATGTAACATATGTGGGTGTGGCCTTGACCTTTGTTATGGCCACTACCTGTCAGACGTCTAGGTCCAAAGATTATGTGTTGTAGAACGGTAGCTGGTGAAATAGACATATTTTTTATAAAAACTTTCATTCACAATAACTCAATATTTATGCTGCTGCCGCGAATTTAGAAGTTCCTGTTAGACTCCACAAGTAGCTAGCTACATGTATGGAGTCTAACAGGAACTACATGTATGCGTGGCTTGAGTATTATTACATCTTTTTGTTACAAATTGTATACCAAATAAAATCAAAATTGCTGCACAGGTTTAGGTGTGCTAAAGTAACAAAGAGACAGATATGACAGATTTATTTTCCGATATATCTGGGTTCAATTTCCGGCAGGAGCACAATAATTTTACATCCCAAGGGACATTTGTGATTCTGGTTCTGGATGTGATTGTCTTTCTGCCTTTAAGGCACAAAGTTTGTACTCAATAAATAATGTGAACTGTTAACTTAGTTGAGTGCGCGGTCGCCTTCTAAGCAAGGGCATCGGATTCGGTTCCCAGCGGGTTCGAACAAGATTCACAAGATTTGTGCAAGGAGGACAATTTTTTTTATAGTTCTGGCTGTGATTGTGTGTGATATGTAAATTTTTCCACCACCCAAATACAAGTCTTTGAACTTAATCCGGGGCTGTGAGTGTTAATGCATTTGCATTTTATTTTAATGTGATATTAATCAGTTGATTACTACTGCTTTTGGCTAGTTTTATCTCTCAATTAAAATGTTTACCTTATTCAAGACCTCATATTCTTTGAGGAGGAGGATAGCGAAGGCAACAACGCCAACTAACGCAGTAGTGACCAAGTAGCGGCCGATACCAGGCTCCTTCCACTGAAGGAACGGATTGTCGTCAACTGCAAAATTATACACCACGCTAAGTTAAAATTAAATAAAATTAAATAAACTTATAACACGATGCTATACAATTTAAACACAAGCAAAGTTTAAAAAAATCCGAATTCACCACTTTATTTTCGGAACCCTTGATCAGAGATTAAATTAATGAAACTCTTACACCGATGGTTCTGTACAACAGCATTCTTGGCGTGCAGTTTAGACTAGCATTTCACTGTAGGGTTGAAGACTGGCTGGAATCGAATTTTCTTTCTAAACGTATGAGGGTGCAATATACTCACGGCAACACATCGTGATGTTGTACTTTTCGCACACAGCCTGCCGCGTGCAGTTGTCCATCTTTAGAGTGTCGCATATTCCGTCGCACGCTTTCATTGAAAACGAGGTTACGCTCATTTCCCTGAAAAAAAAAAGATTGAATAATCATTCGTACATTGTTGTTTGTAACGTTTTTATGTTTGTTTTTGCTTATAAACAAACTTAGTAAGCGCCTTGATTTAGAGCTACTCTATACTAGAACTAGCCTGACATGCGTTGCGTTTCACGTTTATGGTTGCCTAGTACTTCAATACCATACTCAAATACCACCATCAAATACCATCTCTTATTGACTAAATTATTACGTCCTTATGTTTATATTTGCCTAGTTCTTGACCAAATCCTAGTGACGATATTGAAAAGAGAGAAAAAGTTTTTTTTTACATATTTTATTTTGTGAATTAATATTTACACTGCTTGAATTTAAACCATTCTTGAATCCACCTGAACAAATACAAAAAAAAAACATCAAAATCGGTTCAGCCGTTTAGGAGGAGTTCAGTCACATACGATAGTATAATTAGGATAGTCCGCGAGAAGGAAGGTTTTTAAGCCATGCGTCCACATGTCCGCATCTTAAGCATTACGTATAGTACGCGTCTCATCAAACGAATTAGTTTTTCACAATGCATCGACTGTTTCGACAGCGATCGGATTCGTGCGTGTGTTAGTGTAACAGTGGAGAAAAGCAAAGAAGCGCCGCGTCCACTGATCGGCATTCCGTATGACGTCATCGACACGCATCGCAAAAGTTGCCCCTCGGAGCAACGGCGTCGGCATTGCCCACTTAACATATACCTAACTTAAACTACCCGTTGGCTACGTTGGCGTTCGCCTTTTAAGCAGGGGTTATCGGATTCGATTCTCAGAAAGAACACAAGTTTTTTCTTCAATTAAAATTTATGTCTCTTGTTCTGGTTGTGATTGTGTGTGTTACGAAAATATTTCCGGCACCCGACACTAGTCATCGAAGTTAGTGTGAGAACCAGAAACACAAATTTCCCTTGGGACGAAAGCTTGTGTTTCCATAGGGAATCGAATCCGATACTATGACGTTTAGAAGGCGGACTGACGCGCACCCATCTAAGTCAACGGGTAGTTTATATACATATATATACAGGATGCATTTTTTAAGTGGGCGTAGATAGCTAAATCTAAAACTACCAGGAATAGTGCTCACATGAAACATACAGTATACACAGAGATTTAATAATAAAAATAATAAGAGAAAACAAGAATTATGGCATGTTGAAATCGAGCAAGATTCACGCGTTTTTAATTTTATAGTCATTTAGTTTTATTGCTTGATGCATTTACTGCGTCTTCACCCGACCAAGGTGCTTTGATTGTCCTCGGAACTAGTCGTAGTACTCAATTTGAAATATATTTTTATAATGTACCTATAATGAGCTTGGCCTCTTACCGTTGGCCTTATAAATAAGCTCAAAGTCACACAACGAGCTATGGAAAGGGCATTCATATTGCTCGGGGTTTCTCTACGAGATCGAATCAGGAATCAGGAGATCCGTAGACGAACGAAAGTCACCGACATAGCCCGGCGGATTAGCAAGTTGAAGTAGCAATGGGCAGGGCACATAGTACGTAGAACGGTTGGCCGATTGGGCCGAAAGATTCTGGAATGGAGACCACGAACTGACAAGCGTAGTGTCGGAAGACCGCCCACAAGGTGGACGGACGACAAAGTGAAGGTCGCAGAAAGACACTGGATGAAGGCCTCTAAGAACCGTTATTTTTGGAGATCTTTGGGGAAGGCCTATATCCAGCAGTGGACTTCTTGCGGTGATGATGTAACTAGCGCTTAAGCACTTCTCAGCAGTTGGTAAGTATTGATGTGGTCGAGGGTGGTAAAGACGCTAGGCTATGTGAATGGCTTTCAAAGAAACGTCTAGAACACCAATTTAAAGCTTGACAACAGACTTTTTTCTACTTGAACAGTAAACAGTGTATTTCATTTCTTACGTCAATCGATTTGTATTAATCTTGCGAGTGTCACTTGACCACATCGTCGCTTACCATCAGGTGAGATAGCGGTCAAAAGTTTCCCTATCATGAATAAAAAAAAAACTAAAGACATGTTAGTAATCAAAATTCAATTAGGCCACAATCAGACGCCACTTTGTGAAATTTTTTAAAGATTTTAAAGTCGACGCACTCTGTCAAATGGGGTATCATTGAATAGGTTATATGAAAATCATCTTAAGATTTCCTTTAGAATTTTTAATTTTGTATGACCACTTACAATCTAGCAATGATTCTCACTTGAAGTTTCAATATGTACTTAAAATAAAACTGTGTATAAAGTTCTTGTACAATCTCAGAATAGGTCATAATAATTAAAAATTATAAAAATGAAAAAAGACTTTTTATGCAGTCAGGTTTTTTAAATTAAAAGTATATTGACTTGTTGATATAACGTATCTGTAAGTTAATGTTAAGGGTGAGGCCAAAGGAGCGTTATTTTGTAATTTATGAGTCGCGCTTTTTGAGTCGTTTAGTTTACACAACAATCGTTTTCAAAATGAGTTGTCTAATGTAGATGAAAGTGAATTATATGACTGAAAAAACGCGACTCAAAACTCCTAATTACGCTCGTGTGGCCTAAGCCTAAGTGAGTAGTGGTTTGACTCGTTACCTTAAGCTCTTGCAGACACTATAAGTTGGCAGGAAAATGAAGATGTCGTTCAAAATATTTGCGATGTGTTCAGCGTTCAGTTGTGGTACCCTTAGCACTTCTGTCATCAAGAATGGCATGCAACCTAAAAAAACAGCAAAAAAACAACTAAACAAACAAACAAATGCATTGACGCTGACCCCACACAAGGACCTACAGAGGCAGAGACCTGATCAGTGCTCTATGTGTCAACTGGGTCGTCTATTATTGCATTTATCTCGGTTTTTTATTTGCATCGTTTCAAGAAGTGTGAATTATAACACAATAAAACGATGATTCCTTTTAAGAATTTTACTATTCAAATGTCATTACTGTAGTGATTCGATTTTCTTGTTTGAAAAAAAAAAAACAAACAAGTACATTATGTTTTCGATCAGTTTTATAATAAAACTAGCTTTTGCCCGCGGCTTCGCTCGCGTTACAAAGTTTCATACAAACTTTCATCCCCTGTTTTATCCCCTTGGGGGTAGAATTAATCAAAATCCTTTCTTAGCGGATGCCTACGTCATAACATCTACCTGCATGCCAAATTTCAGCCCGAGCCGTCCAGTGGTTTGGGCTGTGCGTTGAGAGATCACTGCGTCAGTCAGTCAGTCACCTTTGAGTTATATATATTTATATAGATTGTATCACGTACCAGCAAATGTATTGACAAAGCACATTTTGGTGAATCCTGTAGCAGCTTCATCGAAGTAGAAGGACGCGAGATAGTGCAAAGGAATAATTCCAATAGAAAACACCATCAGCACAAGCATTGCTCTTCCTGGAAGAAAGAAAATAGATATTTAATAATTATCTAAATAAATGAACTGCCCGTTGGTTTAGTAGGGTGCGTGTTCGCCTTCTAAGCAAGGGCTTCGATTCCCGACGGGATCACAAGTTTCTACCGAAGGAAACATTTTTTTTCTGGTTCTGGTTGTGATGTCTGCTTATTGTAGACCTTTGAGTGTGAAAAGTAATCATAATTATAATATACATAAATAAAATATGTGTTCATTTTTTTTTTTTATTTGTGACTGGCTAGTTTTTTACCACTATCTCACCTGATGGTAAGTGACGATGTGATCGAAGCTGGTAAACACACTAGACCTGAAATACGCAGGCTCTCAAGGATAACTGCCGGAACACCGTATTTGGCTTTGCGGCAGACTTTCAACTTGATGGTGGTAAGCTGCTTTAGTAGCAAGCCAGGCGAGCAACTCACAAAATGCTCTACACCTCTCAAATGTCACCTGATTAGCACCACCCGGGGACCACGTGTAGGGAGTCAGACTTAAGGGGTATCCTCCTACGGACGTGGGTGACTCAGCCCATTCATTCAGAGCGAAATTACGGATCGGAAATGTCTGGCCCCAACAAACAACAGCAAAGCTGCATTTAAGTATTATTATTTTAACCGACTTCATAAAAGGAGGAGGTTCTCAATTAGACTGTATTTTTTATGCGTGTTCAGATTTTTTCTATGCTAACCGATTTTGATCATTATTTTTATTTGTAAGCTGGTGCTTCCCATGTAATTTCATTTAATTTTTATTTTTTATATAACAGAGTAAGCAGACTTTTGACCAGAATCACACCGACCGAAAGTGACGTTGTAGTCCAAGGTGGCACGCTTGCTCAGCAAATACCTATTCACTTTACTTTTGAACACACCCAAATTGTGGCATTGATCCATAGTTAGGACTACAGAAAAATTCATAACTCTCCACTTTCCGGCACCCACGACACAAGTCAACGAATTTAGTGAGGGGCTGTGAGTGTGAAAGCGTGTATGTATTTTACTATGATTTTAATAGTGAATTTATGTTTATTCCGCTACGATTACAAGGCCTAGTAAGAGGTGCACCGTTTATATATCAGCAGCAGGTGTCCGTGAGAACCACTAATTCTAGGCCTATCGTGTTTACCATCCTCGACCACATCATCACTTACCAACAGTAAAAATAGTGGACAAACGCAAGCCTTTCACATATATAACGATAAATAAATATTGCTAGAACTAAAGTGGATACACGTTTAAATTAATGTAAACTGCATTAATATATTCTTCATTCTTAGGTCAAGTCAAGACTGAATAGGTATCTACTAGCCAAGCATACTACATCGTCGGCCACATCATCGCTTTCCATCAGGTGAGAAAGTGGTCAAATGCTTTCCTATCAAGAATGAAAAAAAAGGTTGAGGCTATTATCGTTACATTAGTTATTCTGTGAATAATATAATAAAGCCATAAATAATTTATAACTGATGCAAACTAATTAATATGAGTTATAATTTTATAACAGTATACCCTCATAAAAACATCAGTGGTAGCTGCACGGTTACATATTTCATAGATAACATTGTCTAGGTAATAACAACATGTTAAATATGGCTACTAGTAATAAACAGTTGTTAATTTACTTAACAGGAAAATAATTAAGTTAACAGGAAAATATACGCCTTAATAACTTAATAATCTATATCAGCTCATAAAAATATAGTACCCGGATGACCGTGCTTTGCTCGGCTGAAAACAAGGGTAAAACGACGTTTTCTAAAATTGAAACCTAGCTAGATCGATTTATCGCCCCCGAAAAAAAACCCTGCACTCAAAATGTCATGAAAATCGTTGGAGCCGTTTCCGAGATTCAGATTATACATATATATACAAGAATTGCTCGTTTAAAGGTATTAGATTAGATTCTTTGATTATGTTACTATAGTAACTTTAATTGATCGAGCGAAGCGAGATCTTTATGTTGACTTGGGTCGTTCAGTACTTTGTCTGTCCGTCCGTCCGTCTGTCTGTCAGAGGCATCTAGCGTTTAAACCATATAAGCGAATGACTTCAAATTCTTATAGAATATGTAAAACTACGGCCCGAAGCCAGAAATGACATTTAAAATTATTTAAATTAAAAATATTAATGGGGCTCCCATACATGCAAGTGTGTGGCAAATTATTTTTTATTTTTTATCTACCCTTGTAGGGTATCGTTGAAACAGGTGTACAAATCCCCAAAAAACCCCCGAAATCAAACTCACGAAATCAGGTTCAAAGCAAGTCTTTATTGCAGTAAATTCGTCGAGCCTACTAGTGGTCGCGGAACATAACGTCACCGCGATCTAACTCGACGTCTAACGCCATCTAGTTATTTTTGTTCGAACTAAGTTGGTAAAACTTCGATCTTAACATACCGCCCGCCATGGACGGACTGTCCATCATTAAACATACACAAAATTAACACTTTACAATTAAAGATAGACCAAATGTTTACCACTTTGTGACTGTACATGTTCGATACAAAAATTCAATAACATTTTACCTTAAATAAAACAAAAGAAAAGTTCTCTTCGATATAAAATTAGCACAAACTAAAGCTAGGTAGTGGACTGTATTTTTTAATATTTAAGTTACAGGTAGTACAATAATCTTGGACAAAGGTCGCTTTATAATACTATTTTTACATTTGACGCTCACAACACGCGTAAGTTTATCCGAACCAGTATGCTTCTCTGTGATAATACCGAACAGCCATTTGGCTGGTGGAAGATCATCTTCCCTGATCAAGACAACATCGCCTAATTTGGGCTCAGGTACTTGAAATGCCCATTTATATCGATGCTGCAATTGAGTAAGATACTCTTTCGACCATTTACGCCAAAACTCTTGTAGCATTTTCTGCGTGAGGTGCCATCTACACAATGAAGAAATGTTACTATCTTCATACTTTCTATCAGGGACTACTACCAACGGTTCACCTACCAAAAAGTGACCAGGTGTGAGAGGATACGGTTCATCTGGGTAAGTTGGAAGTTGTGAGATCGGCCTTGAATTAAGGCACGCCTCAATTTGTGACAACAGAGTTGTCATCTCTTCAAAAGTCAAGGTACTGCTACCAATTATTCTCCGAAGATGATGCTTAGTTGAACGCACTCCCGCCTCCCACAATCCACCAAAATTAGGCGAATATGGAGGAATGAAGTGCCAATTCGTGCCATTCGTAGCCAGACAGTCAGCAATTTCAGGATCTAAACCGGACCTTTCCGCAGCGAACAACGCCTTTAACTCCTTAGCTCCGCCAACAAATGTGGTTCCGTTATCACTCCACAACTCTACTACTCGCCCTCTTCTGGCTACAAAGCGCTTAAATGCTGCTATAAAACTTTGTGCTGTCATGCTACTGACTAACTCAAGGTGAATAGCCTTCGAGCTGAGACAGACGAACAAGCAAATATAGCCCTTGGTAGAGTGATAACCACGACCCTTTGTAGGGCGGACACTAATGGGACCTGCGTAGTCGACACCGTTTCGAAGGAAAGGTCGGCTAGCAGTTACTCTTGCTTCTGGCAACTGGCCCATCATTTGTTGTGTAGTTTTTGCAGCATGCCGGACACAAACTACACACTTTCTAACACATTGCCGAACGAGGCTCTTCACATTAATAATCCAAAATTTGGTCCGCAAATAATTGATCATCAATTGAGGTCCACCATGCAAAGTTCTCTGATGGGCATCAGCTATCAACAGCTTTGCCAAGTTTGAATTTTGTGGTATCAGCATTGGATGTTTCATATTATCTTCTAGTTGAGACTTCTGCAAACGTCCACCAATTCTCAAGATGTCTTCAGAATCCAAGTAAGGACTCAATGAAGTGAGTTTACTCTTTTTGCTTACTGTACCAGTTCTCTTCAAACTATTCATCTCTTTTTGAAAACAATCCCTTTGACATATTTTTACACAACTATTTAACGCCTGTCTTAATTCTTCTGCAGAAAGGGAGCCTGTGTTCCTATGAAGCAAAAACCTTCTACAGAACGCGATAACTCTGGTAAGTCGATTTAACGATGAAAATTTCGTCAACACACTTTCTTCTGCATCTGTACTGGTAACATTATGACATTTTAATTTCTTTTCTTCCATATCTGTTTCCATCACTTCTTTTCTATAATCTATGTTTTTATGTTTCAGCCACTTCGGACCTTGCTGCCACAACTGGATTTGAGCACATTCCGCCGGGTGTACTCCTCTGGATGCACAGTCTGCTGGATTTTGCTGAGATGGTACGTGCGACCACTGATTTCCATCCATGACGGTAAGTATTTCTGCTACCCTGTTAGCAATGAATGTCTTCCATCTACTAGGATGGCTTCTTAACCAAGCCAACACAACCATAGAATCTGTCCAGGCATGTATGTGTTGATTTTGTATCTCCAGTACATTCGAAACTTCCAGAAGTAACCTTGAAAGCAATACTGCTGCGCACAGCTCCAGTCTTGGAATTGACACCTGCTTTATGGGCGCAACTTTAGTCTTCGATGTTATCAAATTCACATGAATGGAACCGTTTTTATCGATTACGCGAGCATACACAACAGCAGCGTAAGCGACACTTGATGCATCTGCAAATCCATGCAACTCAATGCTTTGATCGTCTACGGAGGCGTTAATCCAGCGGGGAATCCGAAAATTGGTGAGTTGACTCAAATCCTTTCGATAGTCTAGCCAGTCTTTTAATAATAGCGGGGGGAGTTCTTGATCCCATTCAATCCCTGAGAGCCAAATTCTTTGGATAAATACCTTCGCTGTTATAATAGCTGGAGCTATCCATCCGAGGGGATCGAATAACTTGGCGATGTCAGATATCACTCTTCGCTTGGTTACAGGCATTTCAAGTGGAGGAAGCTGGACAGTATACTCAAACTCGTCGTTTCTACGATTCCAAGTAAGTCCCAATATTTTCGTTACTTGATCTATTTTTAATTCCAGGTCTTTCTCTAACACTTGTCTATCTTCCATAAGTTCCAGCAAATCAGCACTGTTTGATGACCACTTCTGAAGCTGGAAACCTGCGCGACCAAGCATCTCCTTCATTTGCTGATACACTTGAGCTCCTTCTGCAACTGTCTGACATCCCGACATCAAGTCGTCCATGTAAAAATCTTTTAATACACGACTAGACGCTAAAGGAAAATCTGCACCTTCATCATGGGCAATTTGTTGTAGTGACTTAACAGCCAAGTACGGGGCGGATGAAGTCCCAAAAGTGACTCGTACGAGTCGGAAATGTTGCAGTTTATCATCTGGATTTTCCCGCCAATATAGACGTTGAAAATCTACATCTTGATCAGCCACCTTTACTTGCCGGTACATTTTGATTACGTCCGCAACTAGACATATGGGAAAGCATCGCCACCGCAATAATATATGGCGCAGCTCTGGTTGTAAAGGCGGACCTACTAACAAATCTTGATTCAAAGATGCTCCATTAGTTCCTAGACATGACGCATCAAAAACTACTCTCACCTTTGTTGTGAGTTTGTCGTTCCTCACAACTGCATGATGTGGCAAATATACCGCATCTGATTTCTGAAGGTCGTTTACAATTTCCATGTGTCCGAGACTCACATACTCATTCATAGCACTAACGTATTCCTTTTTCAGATCTGGATCTTTAACTAAACGCTTTTCTAATTGAAGAAACCTCTTGTGAGCTATTTGCTGAGAGTCACCGTACTTACATTTCGGATCTGGTGTGCGAAAGGGCAATCTGACTACGAATCGACCAGAGTCATCTCGTTGAGTCGTTTCTGCGAACATTTTTTCACACTGCAATTCTTCCTCAGTGAAATGTTTCTTCTCAGTAGAAAAATGTTCAGACTCCAGTTCCCAAAAACTCTTAAGAAGGTCATTCTCGTTTGAATGAGCTGCATGCATACTAACCGTAATACTGTGACATGTCTCGGACCTATCACTTGAATCGCCTACTTCGCCAGATAGGATCCAACCAAGTGATGTATTTTGAGCAATAGGTGAACCTGGTGGACCCCTGATCAAACCGTGCAACAAAATCTGGCTGTAGACTTGTGCCCCTAACAATAAGTCAATTTTATTTGGTGTACCAAATAACGGATCAGCTAACTCTACTGATGATAACGAGGGCATTTCCTGGACATACACTTTCCTTTCCGGAAGAAGAGTTGTCAATTTATTCATGACAAACGCTTTGACGGGAATGACAAAGCTGGGATCCAGACGGGATTGAATCTTGATCGAAACCATGGACTTACAAGCCAAAGATGCTTGGGCATCACCGCCTAGACCTGATACAAAAGTTTTAATTGGATTTTTCTTTAATCCTAGTAACTGGACTGCGGACTCCGTTATAAACGAAGCCTGAGACCCTTGATCTAGCAAGGACCTGACACACTCAAAAGAACCAGTTTTCGACTCAACATTGACCAAGGCTGTGGCTAACAATACTTGACAGCTGGCCTTTGCCAGACATGTCATGGCCTTGGTGGACTCGATTGAGGACGTTGCTGCCATTGAAGAAACAACATCTGCACTTACACATTTATCTGACTTTACCTCATCAATAGACTTCGAAACATTTTTGGGGTGAAGAAGGGAATGATGCTTTCTTTGACATAAACGACACCTTGCAGATTGGCGACAAGAGTATACCGAATGATTTGGATTCAAGCAGTTATAACATAAGCTACTGGTTTGGGCGAACTTACGGCGTTTGTCGACATCCTCTTTGGCAAACTTCTTACAGTTAAACAACTTGTGTTCCTTGTCGGAACAGAACGAGCAACCAATATCTGTAGTTGTAACATGTAATGCCATAGTATTTTTATTCCTATAATTATTTTGCTTATTGACATTCTGTGAGCCAATACATTCGAGTGCTCTGAATCTATTTTCCAAAAACATCTTAAATTCGTTCAACCTAGGCAGATCACCAGAACATTCGTTATTTTTAGCTTCCCATAACTTCCTTGATTCGCAATCTAGTTTTTGGCTGACAATAAAAATCACTATTGTATCCCACGAAGCAACGTCTATGCCTAAATTTTCCAATGCGTGTAAGGATTCGTTCGTGGTATCCAATAGATCTTTAATCGCGACTGACGATTCAACCGTTAATTGTTTTTGATTTATAAATCTCTTTAATATACAATTCGCTAAATATCGCTTATTGTTGTAGCGATTTTCTAATTGCGACCAACACGATTCATAATTATCGGAAGTTATAGGAATGTGTCGTAATAACTGCTCTGCCTCTCCTTGTAAATGACATTTGAGATAGTGCAATTTTTGAACGTCGTCTAGACTATTGTTCTTATGAACAAGTGATGTAAAAAGATCTTTGAAACTCGCCCATTCTTCATACTTACCCGTAAATGTCGGTATTGATATTTTTGGTAACCTTACCGCTGACGATTTGGTGTCGCCAGACTGAGTAGACTTCTGAGTATTCACTTGAAACTTTGAAAGATGATCTTTAATTTTAGCCTTTAATTCAACATAAATCTCCTCAACCTGCTCAAACAAATCGTCCTTACAATAATCCGATTCATCCAACATTTGCGGATTGGTTTCTGACATGATCTTTTCGTGAGTTACATTAAAGATTTTCCAATGTTGTTCTAATACATCTAAACGAGTTTCCAAATAAGATAAAGTTATTTTATCTTTAGCTTGCTTACCAAAATTAATCTTAGCCTTTACAATTCTACTTTTAAGATCCCCTTGCAGTCTGATTAACTTATCCATTTTCAAAAAATAATTTCTTAAAATTCACAAAATTATTCTAAGTCCTTAGGACTTGTAAAATTTTACAAAAGTTGAAGTGTAATTTTTCTAAGTGTTTGAACAAATCAAAGTCGCTATGAAAACGGGCGTAGCTTCGCCGTCGGTACCAATTTCTTAAAATTATTCTAAGTCCATGCAAACACTTGTAAAAAATTAATAATCACTGATATAACTTAAAATTTATCGCAAAAAGTTAAAGTCCTTAAAATGAAATCCGAAAAGTTAAAGTTAAACACTGCTACGTAATAAGGTTCAAAATGTACTCACAGTTTCAATCCGTAATTCACTCACTGTTTTACGTGATGCCAGGTTATACGAGGGGCTGCTCCCCCCGTTACTCCATTTGCCTCCACACTCGATGATGCTCCGTGATTAGTCAGTGCGGCCTTTCCGCACTAACTACTACACCTCCTGTGGCAATTCCCGCCACTTCCACGAAGGTGAACTTGCCAACAAGACCGACGCCGCTAGTACGATATTACACGAAACTAACTGCTGCCGATTCTGTGACGAGTTGCCGCAACTCAAGTAAGGTGGAAGTACCACCGTGGGTTGTACACTGCTGCTGCCAAATCCACTCCCGGTGCCGAAATTCGACTCAGGAGGACCATGTACAAATCCCCAAAAAACCCCCGAAATCAAACTCACGAAATCAGGTTCAAAGCAAGTCTTTATTGCAGTAAATTCGTCGAGCCTACTAGTGGTCGCGGAACATAACGTCACCGCGATCTAACTCGACGTCTAACGCCATCTAGTTATTTTTGTTCGAACTAAGTTGGTAAAACTTCGATCTTAACAACAGGCTTGACAAGTAGAGTAAGAAATCGGTTTAAAAAAAATCTATGTAGGTGTCTTAAAAACAATGCATTTTCCCTATTAGTATTATGGTTCCTTTTGACTTTTATTTTACCAGCGCGATTGATATAATCCTACTAATATTGTAAATCCTTAAGTTTGTGTGTACGAATGTTTGTTCCCTCTTCACGCTGTAACGGCTAAACGGATTTGGAATGTACATAGCTTATACGTAGGATAAACACATATGCTACTTTTTAGCTTGTTAATAGCGGGCGAAGACGCGGGGCACGGCTATATTATATGTTATTGTAAAATTTCTATCGGGTTACAATATAATAATAATAACATTAAAGGTTAAACATGTACTCAAGGTAACCAATTCATACTACTGAGGTCCCAGATATGTGCAGTGTGCTGCACCACGCCATGACCAGACGTTACAGATGTTTGCGTTCTCATCGTTATTGAACTGCCCTTAAGCTTAGGCGTACCCAACGTTCGCCTTCTAAGCAAGCCCGGCGGAAACACACATTTTCTCCCTAAGAGAATTTGTATTTCTGGTTCTGGTTGTGATTGTTCTTGTGTATGAATGTTTCGGGCGCCCACGAGATGAGTCATCGACCTTAGTGTAAGTCTTCTTCTTACCGTGTCGATGGAAACACTTACATTTTTTTGCCCAATCCTCGGCTACGCAAACAGCATCCAGCTAGCTTTCCACAGGTCTTCTAGTGTACAAGAACTATGCTTGAAGAGCATGATGAGATATTAACGAGCCATCGTTTGCGGTGACGCTCCGCATTCTGAGATTCTCTCTCCAAAATATTTTTTATTTCTGGTTCTAATTCAGATTGTATGTGGGATGTGAATGTTTCCGACACCCACGACACAAGTCATCGACATTAGTGTGGGGCTGTGAGTGTGAAAGCGTTTATATTATATTATTTATATTGACATCGGTTTGATCTTGGATCGATGTAGATTAGTGTGAATGTAAAAGCGTTTATATTATAGTGTGATTACTAACCGAGTTCGTCAGTAGTGGCGAGCGAGGGCTCCTGGAAGCAGGCGAGGGTGACGAGCACCAGTATGTGGACCAGCAGCAGCCACAGCCAGTCCCACACTAGTGCGGAGCACCACATCACGGCGGGACGGACGCCCGACACTCGCTGTAGGAGCTTGGCGCCGCTGACCCGCTCCTGTTTGGGTAATATTAGGGTAAGAGTGTGCATGGTTAGACGAGTTAATTGCCCCATGCCCTTTCCATTATCAACAAGACAAACTCAAACTATTATTAATTAATAATTGACTAGTTTTGCCTCGCGGTTTTACCCGCGTCAATCCCGGACGGATAAGAATGACTCGAGCATCATCTGTGTACACTCTTTGCCACACATTTCTGCAGCGCCCATTAATTATTTATTAACTGACTAAAACCTAATTGTAAAAAGTGGCAACTTTTTATGTCTTTCCATCCACTATCAAACGGCCCAGGAGGCCGTTTGAGTTGTATTCAGAAGAAAGTCGTAGAACTAATTGAGCAAAGGGTTGAGAAGTCTGCCAAGCTTTCTGGAAATTTACAAATAACCCTGTCAATTTAGTAAGCTCACCTTTATCACAAACAGGACAATGAACGAACTGATCAGACCCAACGCGAATCCAAAATTAAATGAAAATTGAAAGGCCATGCTGCTGCCTGTTGCCATAACTGTGATCTGTAAATAAACGGTTTTTATAAACTATTCAAAGTCACAAAAGAAATAAAAATCTTTATTATTTAGACAAGCAATTAACATGATCAACTAAGATGTATAGATAAGTGCGACGCACGGAAGGCACGGTACATTAGATTGAAGCTCAATCTTCTTTTACCAATTTAAATTAGAAATGAAAAATTGCACAAGATTTCCTTGGTACCCAGACTGACGACCCAGTTGGTGCAGTGGACAGGTGCCCGTCCTCTGCGCCGAGGGTCCTGGGTTTGATCCCGGCAGGAGCACAAATTCCTTCCCAAGGGATATTTGTGCTCCTGGTTCTGGGTGCAATGTGTGTGTGATGTGAATGTTTCCGGCACCCACGATACAAGTCTTTGAACTTAGTGTGGGGCTGTGAGTGTGAATGCGTTTATTTTTTTTTTGTTTTTGTAATTACTCTTTTACTTACCCAATTTTCAAGCGAATATGATAACGGATGGTTAATGAATTTCAACGAGCTGCCGGGAGAAAGAGCTCCCAATATAGCGTTGTTGACGAGTGCGAGCGAGACAGCAGAGTCGTGGTAGCCGTAGTTGCTGAACCAAGCTGTGATGTTGTTGCGAGAGAATGTTGCTCCCACCAGCGTCTCGTATCGAATTCGGGGTATGTCGGTAGCACTCTGAAATTACACCCAACATTGTTCACGTTCATGAAAGCTTTCATAACAAAAGACAAACATTTCTATCAAATTACTATTAATACCTTAACAAAGTTTGGTTATTTATAATCAAAGGTTTTATTGCTTAGTCCCTAGTAAGTCCCTGAAATTTTGTATGCCATATCATTTGTTAACTGTTTATGCCAATGATACATTATGTATATATGGAAATGATTTAAAAGAACTGGCCAATTTGATAGTTCGGCTCTTGTTGAATTAGCCATTTTAAGTATTGGGCCTTTGTAGAATTTGACATTTAAATATCTTTTAATGACTCAGTTGCCATTTTGAGGATTAGAACTATGCTCTTAAATCCAATCAAGCTCCGATGACAATACAATTTTTTAACATTGAGCTGATCTGACAATGAAATGGAAGGTCAACAATGGATTTCTTAATTGTCTTACAGCTGATTGATGTTGTTTGGCTTAATTTTTTAGCTTTCAATTCTATTAAGTAGTACACAGTGTAGTCAATACAAATACAGTGTAGTCATACATTTACGCTATGTATTCTTAGTTAATAAAATATGTATTCTTAGTTTACTAACTATTAAATATAAGTTTCATAGTCGAATAATTAATTAATAATAATTTGGGCATTTGGAGTAGAAACCCTGGGTCCATGGGGACGAGGTTTGGTTGGGAGACTGAAAGAGTCGACACGTGACCAAAATGCCGGTTAATATTTTGCACAGCAATTAAGTCTCGCTGTACAACGAGGTAACGCAGCCAGCATTATGGGCACACTGCCGACCAATGACTTTTTTGTATTAGGTAAGTAGTTTAGTTAAATCTGTATTTTGATTAATCAAGACAAAATTAATAATTAATTAATATTAATAGTATTTCGGAAAGTCCAAAATATTTTAATCGAGAAAAGATTCAGCAATCATGTTTTTTTTCTCTTAAATTGAGTATAGCAAGATCTTCAAAATATATATTTTGTACAAATTAAATATCTTATAAAATTTCACATTTAGGAATTACTTCTTAATGTAAATGGGACAATTCCTTATTATTTGCCTTTAGATAATACGATTATTTCTTTACGGTTAGCAAAATTCGCATAGCATCAAAAGATTTCGAAAATTTGATCACTAAACTGACCTTCAGTTTAAGTTAATACGGTAAATATCCTTAAATGCCGACTCACCAACTCCATGTAAAACTTTCCCATGTCCATAGAATCGACTTCAGTTAACGTCATTCCAGGATATTCTGAAGATTTGAAATAATCTCTGTATGCCGTCATCGCCTTCGCTTCCAAGCTTTTTTCATTCAATTTCAAACCGTGAGAGAGTATTGTTTGCGTCCTCTTATACCCATTCTCTAGATTGAGAGTCAATGGAGGTAGCTCCACTAAAAACTGCCAAGACCTCGACAGTATAATGGATATTATAATATTTATCACCGGCCATGACAATTGTATTGATGACGTCACTTTACTCCTCCACGTGCTGAATGCAAGTTTCATGAACATAGCTTTGATGTGGTTCACTTGTAGTCTGTATCCCCGTACTTTTTTTATTGGTTCGTTGTCCGCTTTAAAATAAAGTGTTTTAAATCACTGATAGGCTAGCGCATAACCATAATCTCACCTGTTTAATGATCATGTGGTCGGATGCGCTAGGCTTTGAATTTCAAATTCATTACTCACAAATAAATGTAACTTTACAATGAGTAACCTAATCTTACATCTACTATCAATAAATATGAGTAAAGAAATAATGTACAAATATATGAAGGTAGAAGCTTATACAAAAATATGTAAAAACATAATATCAAAAGAGGTAAATATAACAAAGTAGGTATGTACATACAAATAAACTAATTAAAGTTTCATTTTGTTTTTAGAGCATTAGCCATGCTAGGCCAAACCGATGTAGTAAATTTAGAAAAGAAAAATATCGCTTCAAGCGGGAACTGAGCCCGGCGCCATAGAGTATAATGCCCTATAGCTGTAACCACTAAGCTACTCAAGCCCGACATGTCACCTGATGGTAAGCAACGATGTGGTCGACGATGGAGTCTTATGGGATCTCCACCTATATATTTTCCCAAATTTACTATATTAATAATTAAAGTTAAATATGTTCAGAATAGCTCAGTGAGCTACTTGTGTAGCTATTAGAACACAAACAACTACTATTCTACTTGAGTATGAGAAACTTTTAATAAAGTTTCCACCACTTACAAGTGTATTCGACTAGATTATGACTGGACTATGCTTTACTCAACTTACTACACTTGTTTAAGCCTCATTTTATGAATTGAAAATATGTATAACTTAACTGGCAAAATTCACTTTGTAAGCGTTGCCAACATATCGTTAAGCGATGATTGTTATTATTACTTGGGTTATAGAAGTTCCCGTTGTCCATAAGTTCAATGTCCTCGTTACCAAGTCCATTACTTTTATGTCTTATGACTGGTTCCGTTTCGGTATTATCTTCCGCACCTGCCCTGCAAACATAAATTTAATGGGTACTTAATAACTTTACTATATATATTTATGTATGTGTGTAATTGTTACCTGTGTATCGTGTTTAAATATATTGTAAGGTAATATTATATTGTATTTATTTCAGAACATTAAAATCAATATTATTCCTTGCCGTTTTAAAGAGCACATCAGAGAACCATTGTGGATTGACTTGCATAACCCTCCTATATTATCGGCAACATCGGAACATAATTATATACCTAGACTGGTCAGAGAAGCGATTGATATCACTAAATATTTCATTATTTCAATAGAGAAAATGATTTTCAACTGTCGAATGTCTAGCATCCAGTGGTGGCTTTATAAAATAATAACCATTTCAATAAATTTGCGTACTGATACAGTGAATGTTGTGTGTCGCGATCGAGTTAAAAGTGACAGTGAAAACAATGGTAGCGCAGTAAGCGAATAGACCGCTTTGTGTGCTCGTAAATCTAAAACTTCCTCCACCCGCACTAATTCAGTTACTCCGTGATCATGACGCTTGCAACAGTTACGAAATATCGGAAACTCAAAACAAAAGTAATACATGGAAAATACCCCGTTATTAAGACAAAACATTTATAGTGAGTGATCGTGGTATATGTATAGCTTAAGAAAAAAACAATACCAAACCAAATTCTTCCTTAATTTCTTGAATAAAGTAGTATATTTTTGCCTGTCTAAAAGTAATACATATGTGGTATGGTCTCTGAAACTTAAACATAGACTGTAAACTCACTTCATGAACACTTCCTCCACACTGGTGATAGAGAGTCCATAACTAGAGACGAGCAGTGATTCCCTCTTTTCCTCGAATTCTCGAAGCATGTTGGGAAATTTACTGACATCCTCATTGGGCAGTATGTATGTTAGTTCAGATCCTAGAATATATATATACATCAATTAATTTACTTAATATGATATTGAACCAACAAAATAAAAAAAAACTGATTACTAGAAGTATAAACTTGAGTCGTGGTTGCCATGTTGAAGTTTTTCCTCAAGGGAATTTGTGTTCATGGTTCTGAGTGTCATTGTGTGTGTAGTCTGAATGTTTCCAACACCCACGACACCAATCATCGAACTTAATGTCTGGTTGTGAGTGCGAAAGCGTGTTGTGATGCAATGTTTATAATAATAATCAGTATAATATGAACACTAAATATTTTTAATAAAATATACTATTGCAAATGTTTGGCTTTAAGGATTCGAGCGGTATAATAAACCCTCAAATATTCCTTACACGTGCGTCGATAAAGCATGTCTTGTAATGATGACGAATGCATTACGAAACATATTATTACTATGTTGTCTTATTTGGTAACGATCATCACAAAGTGTGACAGTTGACATTCGAAAACCTGTTGCTATAAAGTCTGCACCGTTTACATAATTAAAGTAACATTATTACTAGTTAGTATTTAATCATCATAAAAGCGGGCAATAAATAACGGATTATATTTAAATTATAATACATAAACATTAAAATTATTTATGACAAGGAAACTTTTACAAGATTTTTGGAATTAAATTAACCTTTCATTAAGGTCATCCACCAAAATCAGACGACTCGTAGTCAGCAGGTCTCTTAATACTCTTTTTAAATCAATCGATCTCTATTAAAATTTTCATCTAATATTGTTCGATGTTTATTTCTTTTTTATTGTGTGGAATAGTGAATAGTACTACCATATACTAGGTATTTACCATCTAACGACAAGACAAACAGTCAAACGTCATCCTTATATGGTTGACATACCTCCAGTTAGCTCGAAGCGTTTCGCTTCTAAGTTTATCATCTGTACTGCGAAAGAGTTAAACTCATTACCCGCGGTAGTATCTTTGTTTCCCGAACGATATAATCTGGGAATCTTCAAGTCAAGTGTGAATATGTATCTTCTAGGTAAGCATGCTACATCTTCGGCCGCATCTTCACTTGCAATCAGGTGAGATATTTGTCAAAAGCTTGCTTATCGAGCATTAAAAAAAAATGTCTCTGTGTTCATGCCAAAGTTCGGTGAAATAAAGTTGTTTACCTGTTTTTGCCGCGAAAGTGTAAAATGTCGTTGTTTATTTTGTATTATTTAGCTTCTGAATATTTGACAATTAATCTATTTATCTACATATTATACAAAAATCAATTGACGTTTGTTAGTCTCTCAGAAACTCTAGAACGGCTCGACCGATTTGGCTGATTCTTATTTTGTTATTTATTTATACCACACCTTATCGAATGCTTGTGCTATTTAGAGGAAGACACACTTTCGTTTCTTCTAAAGTTTTTTCAATCATGTTGTTAATTCTGTTCACTTGATCTATAGTAGAATGCTTTTCCTTAAAACTGAATTGGTGGTCAGGAATCGAGCTTTTTTCTTCAATAATTGGTTTTAAACGTTTTAAGTGAAGTTTCTCGAATAGTTTTGATATTATGGATAAAATTGTATAAACACATTATTTTGGTTTTAGAAAATGTAGTAAAGTTTTCATCACTACTATGTTGCGATTCTACTATAAAAAGCCATGACACTTTACTTGACTTTGACTGGTTAACAACTTGTTTTTAATCTGTGATAGGCTAGCGTTTGGCCTATATCTCTCATGGTAAGTGAAGATGAAACTACTTAAGCTTTCATTGAACTGCCACCTCGCAAAGAAGGTCGACCTACCAAGCTGCGGGTATCGGGTTGGATTCCCGGTAGAAACACAAGTTTTCACCTCAAAAACGAAAACGAAGCAAAATTTGTTTTCTGGTTTTACGGTGTGATTATATGAGTAATGACAATGTTTCTGGGACCCGTGATACAAGTATTAGATCTTAGTGCAGAGCTGTAAATGTGAAAGCGTTTATGATTTTTTATGCTTATATTGCTGGCAAACTGCAAGTATTTTGCGAAACCTAACTTTAAAAACTCACCTATATTGGTATTTTCTTTTACAGCCGGCACGAAGGCTTTAAAGAATTTGGTGATTTCAGGGACAAAGCAGTTTTCAGACTTGAGGATGGTGAGTTTGTATCCGATGCCGTAGTGCTTCTTGAGGAAGTAAGGTGTGCCGTAGCACTGCAGCCGGCCGCCGGACACTATGGCGATGCGGTCGCCTAGGACGTCCGCCTCGTCCATGAAGTGGGTAGTCATTATTATGGTACGGCCTGGGTAGTACAAACGTTAGTTTTTATATGCATTCCTGATTATTTCGTTCCATACCGCTATCTATGGGCTAATTGCCTATATTCCTGAATTGGACGAGACAAACGGTGTAATCTTTATCCATTTATGGTTCATCACATTATCCGCTTAATGAGTTTAAATTCATCAATTCTATAGCGAAAGAGGTGAACTCGTTGCCCGCGCTTTTATATCTTGTTTAATAGGTAAACGTATAATCTGGTCTTCAAGTCTAGATTGAATGGTTATTATTTATTGTTGCATACTGACCGACTTGAATCGCGGTAATTATCTACGTTAGTAAATATGCGCTCAGGGCGCTAGTAGATATACGTCTCTCTTCTTTTTCTCCTTCTGCAACAGGTCTTGGAGTGACCGGGTCTAAGCTGGAGGTGGGCTCTTCCAGCAGCACCGGCGGCGCCTCTCAGCGCGCTGGTAGAGTTTAAGTGACGATGACCTACGTGTCAACTTTCTTCTCTTTCAGCAGCAATTCGGGAGCGGGCTAGTCCAGAAGCACGGGCCGGCGGCGCCGCCCAGCGCGCTGGTAGAGTTGAGGTGTCGATGGGCTGCGTCTCACCTTTCTTCTCCTTCTGCAGCAGGTCCCAGAGCGCGCGGCGCGCGGCCGGGTCCAGCCCCGACGTGGGCTCGTCCAGCAGCACCACGCGCGACTGACCACACATCGCCGCGGCCACAGAGAGCCGTCTTTTTTGACCCCCCGACAGATTATCCGCTACTACATCTCGCTGTTTACAAATTAAATAAGTATGAATCAACACCTTGTCCAACTTTCTACACTAGTTAAATAGGCTAAGAGGTAAAATTGCTCTATTCCACAATCTAGACTCTAGAAATAAAGTATTTTCAAACGGCCCGAGTCTAGACTTTTAGTGTTTGGCATTGAAAAGTCCGCCGTCTATTCTCTATATATTTCTGTATATACTTGATAAAATCCTTTTAACCGTTACAGACATCATGTCAGACGTACGTTGTGCCTACAGTCATTGTGCTGAAATTGTATTTTTGTCTACTACTACTATTAAAGATAAGAACAACATTTACTATATGTCAATCAGAACTGCTTTCATTTTGTAGTAGCTTAAAATATCGCCCTTTTCAAATTACAATAAAAAACAACTATAAAATGTTCTAGCCATACAACTACTAGATAATCAGATACATTACGTAGAATGAAGAGCGGTGCCACGCGCCGGGGACTAGACCAAAAATATATTAAACGGGCTTATCTACAAGACTAACAACATGCATATTTGGTCCATGCAAATGTTGAGTGTGATTCATACCTTGTCTTCCAAGTCTAACAGCTTTACAAAATGGTCGATCTCTTGCTTTATTTTGCTCTGCGGCATTTGTTTCAGTCTAGAGTAGAAGTATATATGTTCTGCGACTGTAAGATCTGGGAACAGCACATTGTGCTGCGGACAGATGCCGAGGGACTTGCGAGCTTGCTCCGTCTCTGTCACTATGCTGTACCCGTTTATTGTGACCGAGCCGGATGTTGGAGGCACCATACCTAGACATATTATTTGCATTTTATAATAGGCAACTTTGAGTCACTTGGCCACAATGTCATGTACTAAAATTATAGATATTTGGATATAGACAAGTTTTTTGAGAAAATATAAAATATTATTCCAGGGAAGCATTTATAAAATGATATGTAGGTATCTAAAACTAGTGGCAGCAACAAGTGGCTGAAAATTTTCAGGTACCAAAACACCATTAATGCCCACTTAGTAATTGAGGAGTTCCTATGAGTGACCATAGGAACTACTCAATTACTAAGTGATGATTGAGCCGGCAAGTGATAGCCGGCTGAATCATCATACCAGTTCGATTCCATATAATTGCATTGTCACCAAAGTTCAACTGATTCAAAATTCACAAACATAATTTCACGCTCACAGCCCATACTAAGTTCAAAGACTTGTGTCGTGGGTGCCGGTCACATCACACACACAATCACAACCAGAATTAGAAACACAAATTGCCCTTGGAAAGAAAATCTCATGTTCCCGCCGAATGTTATGTTATCGAACCCTATACCCCTGCTTAGAAGACAAACGCGCACCCAACTAAGTCAACGGGCAGCTTAATGCTTTGATTACAAACTCTCTGCTTTAAAGGTTGACATAGAAACTAATAAACTTGATTATACACTGGTAATGCAATTATAACTTTGTGCGGTTGTAAACTACTGCAGTTGCTTTGCCTATAATAATAAACTTTGAGCGAGGAGACAGACAATAAAAACAATCAATCGAATGACATCATACATACGCAAGTATAGTTTTGTGACCGACATATTAAATAGTTTTGTTATTTTGAGTAGGTTAAGAAAGATGTCTATGTTTATAATATAGTATTAATAATGAATAACTCTTTGTATAATAAAACACAATTACAAATGCATATAATCGTACATTTTTTCGTTTTAAGTTTAATTTAATACACTTAAACGATTTCACACTCACAGCCCCACACTAAGATCAATTAATCTTGTGTCGTGGGGCCGTAAACATTAACATCACACACACAACATTCACATCACACCCAGATCCAGAAATACATATTTCCCGTGGGGAGAAAAGTTGTGTTCCCATTTAGAATCGAACCTGCTGCTTTGAAGGCGAACGCGCTAGCTGCGCTAGCTACGCTAGCGAGCAGTTCAAAGTTCATAGATGACTAGCCCGGCGTCACCCGAGTACTTGTTTTACGAATATTGTTATTTCGAACTGAAATGTAACTTTTATCAAAATAAAACATACACTCAGGGATAATTCAACTATGTAAATCTATATTTAATTTAGTTTTAGGAAATATACGCAATTGACTATTTATTATTTAAAGAATTTTTAGAACCGGATCAGTAGTTTCAGAGTTTACACAGTATACACAGTTTTAGAGTAAACAAATACATTCAACTTTTTTTAATTTTTTATAATATTAGAATAGAAAAAAATATTTCTTCTATAAGTGAATTGCATTCTTTTAAAGGCATAAATAAAGCTTGTAAACAGTATACATATAAATGCCTAAAATTGACTTTATCTCCATTGTTATTATACCATAACGTTTCAAATAGAGTTTCGCATTGTTTCATTATTGTGTATGAGTACAACTATGAGTAACAATCATTATAACGAGCCACGCACGTATACGCTCAATTGATGTTCATCTTCGCTTAAATACGCCTTAACAATGTTCAATTGAACTGTGACAAAACAATTCGTAACAAATTCTACTACTCACTATACTCGTAGTCTAACAATATAATTCTACAAGTTACTGTTAAATTAGATAACATTGTTTCTGTATCTGCTTGACCATGCATATCTGATTGACTATGCAGATAAATAATCCACTAGCAAAGTATCAACAGTAATAATCCCTACATTGTAATTTATGTCAATAATTACGTCCTATTATTAATTTACTCAGTTGACTAATGTACGTTGTTTACCGCAAATACAGCTATTGTTATTACGATCATTAATTTGCTTTATTAGTAAGATGATTATTTATATTAATACTTCTATATTATAATATACTATATACTATAATTTATACTTTAATATACTATATATACTATAATAATATTATAAAGAGGTAAAGTTTGTTTGTTTGTATGTATAAGGTAATCTCTGAAACTAATAAAACGATTCTGAAAATTCTTTCACTAATAGATAGCTACACTATCACTGAGTGTCATTGGCTATGTTTTGTTGGGATAGAAGTTAGTAATCCACACTCCGATGCGTTGACCCAACCAGATGTTGGACTTTATAGCCTTGGAAGGTCTTTAAACGATATAGCTGCATATGTCCGGGAACAAGGACAGACGGTGTTACAACATCATACAGGATAGTCAATCTCACTTTTAGGGTTACGTATACAAAGGGTAAAACGGGACCCTAATACTAAGACTCCGCCGTCCGTCTGTCTGACTGTCTGTCACCAGGCTGTATCTCATGTACCGTGATAGTTAGACAGTTGACATTTTCACACATGATGTATTTCTTTTGCCGCTATAACAACAAATACTAAATAACAGAAAAAAATAATATTAAAGGGGTTCCCATTCAACAAACATGATTTTTATGCCGTTTTTATAGATAATGGTACGGAATCTTTCGTGCGCGAGTCCGACTCGCACTTGGCCGGTTTTTTACTTAGTATACAATAAAGTGTTTTGTTTTTTATTATAGATAGTAATTGATCACGATCCCCAGACATGAGCAACACGACACAAGGAAGACAAAAAACTTTAAATTTTGAAACATTATACTAGAATAAATTCAAAGTAATTATTTTACTTTAAAAAAATGGCCCCGAGTCCCGTGTTCGGGCACTTCTATGGTGGATTCGACTGGCACTTCGGTAATGGAATCGACTTTTACGTCTGTCTACGATAACTGTAGGTTCAAGTTGAGACATGTTTCATTCATCAAATTAAATAACACGGTTTCAAGATCGTGGACAAATGATTAAGCATCCAACGTAAAATACACTTCGAAAGTGGCTTACACAGGACTCAAGGTAAATTTACAAAATCTGAATAGTTTAACTCCAATAATCTGGAAATGTGTCTTTCATTCTTAACTACAGGATATGACATGCCGCATCTTATAATTCACCACACCACAATGCGACGTTATATCTATATACGTTTTTTTTTTTCAATTTATATTTTGACGCCATCACTAAAAACGAATATTGCGGAAAATAGCAATCCATTTTTGCACGAATATCATAATTTCGTAAAATTTTCAAGACAGTTGGCTTCATTTTGATGTAGTTTAGCAGGGAAATAGTTTAAATATCAAGTATATTATATAGTTTAGTGGTGCAGATAGTTTAGGTATTTAAACCAACGACGCGCAACGGTCAAATAATAATTTGAGACATCATAAAGCCATTCAGTGAGGTCCATAAAAAATGGCCCCAAGCAAACGCCAAGTTAAAAAAATGGCAAAAACAACATTTTGAAAATACACCTCTATACTCGACACTCTATCTGGAAAACGGCTACAACGGTTTAGCACACTCTCGATCAAGCTTAGTCTCACCTTTAAAACAAAAACAACTAAATAAAATCGGTCTAGTCGTTTGGGTGCTACGTTGCCACAGACAGATAAACATTACAAACTTATAACACTCCTATTTTTCATTGAGTATTAAAAATCATTACTTCAGGACTGCTGCCTAGGTTACGATAGGCGATAAGTCAGCAACTCCGGAATGAAGTTGGGATAGCTTTCATAGTAGCGCACATCGAATAGAACGTCAATACGCATGCCTTACCGTCACAAACGTGAATCAGAACCAGCCTACCAGACAATCAAGGAAGGTCATGATTAATTCATGATTTACTTTGGCTAGACAGTGATATAAAATAATCTATAGATTAAAAGACGTTTACATTGACCTTAATATAAAACTGGTCCAGTTTGCTAAGCCAGCATGCGTAAGTTATACGTAAAATATGTAAAAGCGAATGTCAATGCACCGAAAAACCTGTTATACCTGTTAGCATTGAAATGGTAGTTGTTTTGCCCGCGCCGTTGTGACCCAGTAGTACTGTTATCTCGTTTTCGTAGATGCGTAAGTTAAGATTATCCACTGCTTTCCGCTTTCCTTTGTAGATTTTTGATAGATTCTAAAAAGATAAGATAATGCTGCATTAACATAGGCACAGCAATTAAGTTAAAGCGACACAAATACTAAACATGTTAAAAGTAATTTAAAATAATCTTATCTGTTTTGTTTTCGAGAGCTCATCTTACAAATACGGGAAAGGAATAAGATCAAATTTGAAAAACGTATGCGAGTATAATTAATTCTCATATTTCATACTGTGCCTGTTTCCCGTGACCTGCATTTAATAGATATCTTCGGCAGAGATAAAGCCAAAAATAATTAAACGCAAGCAAAGCTTAAAAAACCGACTTCACCGCTTTATCATCGGAACCTTGATCCACCAGCTTTCAAATAAAAAAAGAATCATCAAAATCGGCTCACAACGAAAGAAGTTGTGAGGTAACTTTTGAAGTCGGGTAAACCAGAACATCGCCAAAGTACGCATTATTCGTCACATTATTGATGATATTTCATGAACTACTGATCAGATCTTGATCAAATTTAAATGATTAGAAAGCAACATCTTTCAAACTAAAAAAAATTTCGAAATCGGCTCACGCGGAGAGAAGTTATGAGATAACAAACATAAAAAAAAATAAAATACATTCGACTTGAGTACCTCCTCCTTTTTTGGGAAGTCGGTAAAAAATAGTTCATCTATGTCCTAGTTAGCTACACCAATCATTCTAAAAACTAATTTCTGCACATCAATGGTTTCTTTGTTTTCCGATAAGTACTCGAGTCTTCAAGTCACGAGTGAACAGGTATCTTTTTGACAAACGTTGGTGAAGGTATGGTCAAACGTTTGCCTATCACGAATAAAATAAGTATACAAATACGTAAGTAGTAAACTTTAATATTTGTAAGATCGCGGTTTTCATAAATTTACGATACGTTTATATTTGACTCGACCCAAGGAAAACAATTTCGGGACAGTTGGTATCCCTTTCTCAGCACTTATACACTCCACTTAGAAAGGGACACCGACTCCAGACTGTTTTGTTTTGTGTCGACTCAAAAATAAATAATATGTCGTATAGTATTCTCGAGATGGCTTTAATTTTGCGAATCTGGCAGTAGAGTCATTAACTTTCATGGGTGCCTCTTTGGGCCATGTGAAGATTACAAGATTTACAAGTTTCCCTTGAGTAACTTGTGTTCCCACTAGGAATCGAACCCGATACCCGCCCTTAATATGGCAGACACGCATCAACTAAGCCCACTGGCAAGCAGTTCAGTAGTAAAGTTTATTTTTAACCGATTTCAAAAAAGGAGGAAATTCTCAATTCGACTGTATTATTTTTGTTGCCTCAGAACTTATTTCTTCTGATATTTTATTAAAAATCTGTTGCTTCCATGTGGTCCCATTTAAATTTGACCATGATCTGACCAGTAGTTTGAATTACCCGTAATAATGCGTATTTAAGCAATACGCGCAAAGTCGGCTTTTAAAGCTTTGCTTGGAATAAAATTATTATTAACCTTGGATTAAACTTACTTTGATATTTACGCCAGCGGGAACGCCTCTTGGTTCCTCGTCGTGTACTACTTTTAGCAGTGCATCATTGTATTCCAAATCGGCATCGTCCTTGCCAGACACGTCTGCAAACATTTACGGAATCATTATCTACTATAGTCACAACAAATCCAATCACCTACCATGATAACACGGTGCTATTGACCCAGTGTACCTAATATCCTCTTTTATAGGTTTGTTTTTTTACGTTTCAATATTTTGCAGGTATTTGTTTGACTGTCTTAGAGCGGGGGGACAAGACTTTGCTTTCTAAGCCGTCCTGGGTTCGATTACTGGCAGAAGCACATTTTCCTTACCCAAGGACATTTGTGTTTCTGGTTCTGTGTGTGATGTACGAGTATGTGGTTTCGGCATCCGCGATACAACTTTGAACTTAGTAGAACTTAGAGAAGGGGTGTGAGTATTTTTGTTTGTATTTACTTAAATGAATCTCTCACATAGACAATTAAAGACTCCCCACGAGCACAGATCATTATCAATCATGTAGTATGATTATGTAAATGAGCTAAAATTTACATATAAATTAATTTACTGGTGTGAACGGTAAAAATATGATTGAGGATACAACATACATATAAGTATTATGGTTTTAGAATCAGAAAATACCGGATGATAAATCAGGATTACGATTTAATCTACATGTTAATCTGGTATTTTATTTCAACCTGATTAATAGTGTTCGTTTCTTCGATAAACATGTTTTGTTCGAAAGTGTACTAATAATAGTTTTCTTTGAGTAAAACGAGGCAACGCAGCCAGCATTTTGGGCACCCTGCAGATCAACGACTTTCTGCATTAGATAAGTTTATAGATAGATAATTAAGTTTGTATACATGTTTATAGTATATTATATGTTAATAATTCATTTGTCTATTGTATAGTTCTCGTGAATATAAATAAATAAGATTTAATACCGACATTGTCGCGACATCTCATCCCAGCAATAATAATACTTTATATTAAACTAGCTGAAGACCCGGCAAACTTCCGTCAATAAAAATTGTCTGAACTTTGACACCAAACATATATTATTGTGTCACATTTGTCCAAATCTTGGACAGATACAGTTTGTATGGGAAAATAAAATTGTTGTTTTTACAACTATCCTTGCAATTTCTTTATATATTCTCACCATTTAAACCTTCCTTGGACTTCTACAAATACTTCGAAACCAAAATTAGGCAAATCGGTTCAGCCGTTCTCGAGTTTTTGTGAAACTAACAAACATCAATTCATTTTTATATATATATAGATATTATAAGATACTATAATCTGAGTCAGATAACTTTCATTACATAATTACACTCAATAACATAAACAAATATATAATTATTCGATTGAATGACTTACGGTTATGTTATTGCTAAGTAAATACTTTTCATCTCAAGATTTTTTCAAAACAGGTTATCATCGGGTCGAGAACACAAAAAAATGCAATTATGCATGTAAATTTAACTAATAAAGAAGTTATTTATATTTTTCAAATGCCATTTGGCTATTTAAAAACGTGTCGCTAAGTCCTTGTACTATCATACTTCCGTGTTCACTTTCAAATAAATCCGACAAGTGAGAATCTCACTCGCTCACTGACGGTTCCGTACAAACTCCATAGTTAACGATTTCACACTCACAGCCCCAAAATAAGTTCAATTACTTGTGTCGTAGGTGCCGGAAACATACATATCACACACTCAATCACACCCACAATCAGAATCACATATTGACCTTTAGGAGAAAACTTGTGTTCCCGCCAGGAATCGAACGCGATGCCCTTGCTTAGAAGGTGGACGCGCACCGTCGCCAAATTAACCTCGAGAGTACAAGTCAGATTGTTGACTCTCAACATTGAAAATGTTTATAAACGAATAAATAAGGACTTGTGAAAGTAAATTACTGTCTGACAGATACTCTCTCATCAATTTACAGCTATTTCGAGAATAACCGTTGGCGCAGTGGGCCAAGTTGTGGACGACCCAATTGATGCAGTGGGCAGGTCTCTGCCTCTGCGCCGTGGTTTATGGGTTCGATTCACGGCAAGAGGCACAATTTTCAGGAGGATATTTGTACTTCGGGTTTTGATTGTGATTGAGTAAATATTTCCGGCACCGACTATATAGTCTTTGAACTTAGTGTGGGGATATGAGAGTGAAAGCGTTTATTAAAAAAAAGTAACAAAAATTTCAATTTTTTATTACTTTTTAAAAATTTCTTCTCGATCATGATTTAATCCACTAATTTGATTGATAGTTATTCGTCTTCAACCATATATGTATATTATTTAGATAAGGTTCTAAAAGCTAATAATATGTTCAAGTAGTTGATAGATAGCGCTCCAAAGCAGTTTGTATGTGAAGAATCTGGTTTATTTTTAATACCCGATGCGTAGTGTTAAAGTTTAACGTGTACCGTTTTCAAGATAAAATACGTCGTCGCGAAGTATTCAAAACATTATGATTACGCTGCTTGTTGAGAGTCTCTTTCTTGTATATGAGACATATTGTTTACCAGTTCGAACACTGGCAACAAAGTCTTCTAACAAGCTTACATCTTTTGGTTTTTATGCTTGACATTATCTATTTGGTTTTTATGCTTGACGTTAATTAAATTTTTCTGCATTTGTTTTTTATTCCATTTTTTTTCTCTTTCTCTTAAACTTTTTGAAGAAAGAAGATTTTGTTAATGATGTGATAATACTAATATTCATAATTCTGATTTAAAATTAATTTAGAGATAATTGAAGTGTAATTTATCCTAATTATGTAACTAAGACCATATTTTTTAATTTATTATTTTGTTTCCTTATTTTTATTTTATTTTACATTTAACAGTGGACGGAAGAGACTGTATCCCACGACACAGGACTTTTCCTGTGTGGGATCCTGGGTTCCCCTCCTACACAAAAATAACATTGTTGCTATTGTAATAAGTTTCAAGAAATAAAATTATTCTTATTCTTATCTTATTATTCTACTACTAGTATATCTTAATCAGAGTAAAGGTTTTTTTGTTTGATGCCTACTAATAACTGTTGTAATGTTCACCTTGACATTGCACATGAATTCGGAGTCCAAAGTTTGATACATTAGATTAAAATTTATTATGTCTGATAGGCTTAAGCTGTTGGTCAATATCTCACCTGGAAAGTGATGATGCCGATGATGTAGAAGGTACTTGAGACTATTAGATATTTAAATAAGGAATCAATACCTGTGTTTACAGTTTCACTGGATTTCCAGAAGCTCTTAGTGAATGGGAAGTACCAGGGTAGAGGCACTCCGTAGAGCCCCGGGCGTATCTTCTCCACATACATAGCAATGAGCATGTACAGAAAACTATCGAATACCAACATGAGTACCACGTGACCCGGTACGAATTGGTCGTGGTACGATATTTGAGTGAAAAACTCGTCCCATTGCAAACCTGCACAAAATAATGAAATTTTAACCAGTGACGAAACTAAAATTCTAAGAGATACATTGCTATTTGTTTTAAATAGCTACCTTTAATTTAAGAGAATCTAAAAATAGTAACTAAGTAAGTACCTAGATAGATTGATCTAATAACATAATACAACATATATTATTATTTCACCTGAAGGCAAGTGATGATGCAGCCGAAGTAGCATGCTTGCTTAGAACATACATATTCATTCTAAGACTTGAAACTTAAAGACTTTTAGACTCCCAGTTGTATACCGTTTCAAAAAAGATAGACTTGAAAATTAAAGACTTATAGACTCCCAGTTGTATACCGTTTCAAAAGAGATAGACTTGAAACGTAAAGATTTTTAGACTTCCAGTTGTACAACGTTTCAAAAAAGATAGACTTGAAACTTAAAGACTTTTTCTCCCAGTTTTATATCGTTTCAAGAAAGATGGACAATGTTCCTTTCCATCTCTTTCACCGCAAAAACGATGACAAATGTAAAATCGTAACACTATGAGAGATCTATATCTCTATATGTCGTAAATAAAGGACGTTTGATAATAATTATTTTTTCTTGTTGTAATATAAACCTAACTCGTAAAGTAAAATGTAACATTCTCATATTCTAACTAAATTATAACCGGCAATACGTACTAACATCATTATAAGTAGTAATTACCGGTTCTTGCTATACAGCAGAGCTTAGCCAATAAGCACCACATTTCAATCAGTCACAAAGATTATTTTTAACTGATAAGTCAACGTCTAAGTTTTTTGCTTTATCATTAAGCGTCATGGGCAGAGTTAAAAGTTCAAGGATTGTCGATATTTACCTCTACCGTTTCCTTCGCACCAGACGAGCATTTGGAACGCAAATCCAATAGCTGTATTGGAAATGAGGCTCAATATTATCTTAGTTGACGTTGTAATCTGTCCGTATAGGATTTGTGTGAACATGAATACTGCATAGGACGCAAACCACATCAGGCCCATAAACGAAGCCGCAGAGTTAGCTGAAAAAAAAACAATTATGATAACATGAGTTGGTAATCATCTGTCTCTATAATGGGCAGATTTGTTTATAAATAAAACAAAATGACTTTAGTGGTAATTTTTTTTTTAATTTGAGACTTAGCTAGCGTTTGACCACAATCTCACCTGATAGAAAGCGACGATGCGGTCGAAGATGGAGCACGCTTGCTCAGTAAATACCTATTCACTCTCTTCTTGAACAACCTCATATTATACTTTATACTCTTCCATATTATACTATTAACTCAATAATGAGTCAGTAGTGACCAATTTAAGCAAATACAATCGAGATGAATATCAAATGAAAGAGCTCTTAAATGCCACTTCTAAAATATATATATAACACTTGTGGTAATAGACTATAACATGATGTTACTTTTATTTGAAATTATTGGAATATATAGTGGGTGAGTAGAAAAATATAAAACAAACGTGTTTAGTAGCCGGATTTAAATTTTTATGTACAGCAGAAGTCTGGGAAGTCTCTGCGCCGTGGTTCAAGGGATCCAATCCAGGCAGGAGCACAATTTATTTTCCCAAGGGGCGTTTAAGCTTCTGATTCTGTGATAGGGTGAGTCATATGTAAATGTTTCCGTCACGTCTCACGATACAATTCTTTGAACTTAATCTAGAATGTGAGTGAGAATGCGCTTGTTGTTTCGTGTGTCTACTTGTATTGTATTTGTAGTGCTGATTTCAAACGAAGTGAATGAAAATATAATAGGTATATAGGTAATAATGTCTTCTAATACCTACAAAATATTATCAATGGTTGATTATATATATAGTTGGTATTATTATTAGCTGATAAACGCGGACAATGCTTCGAGGCGCAGATAAACAACAATTGTAGACTGTACAAGCGATATTACTTAGTTCATTCATTTGAAACATGTTCTCGTGCCAGATAACTCTTTTTATCCACAATTATAATACTATGGTACTACAGACTTGATTATATATTTAACCGACTTCATAAAAGAGGAGGAGGTTCTCAATTAGACTTAATTAGTTTTTTTTTATGTGTGTTCTTTCGTTGTGAGCCGATTTTTATGAATACTCGTATTTTTTTTATTTGTAAGCTGGTGCTTTCCATGTGGTTCCATTTAAATTTGATCAACATCTGACTAGTAGTTTTTGAGTTAACCAAAATATACATATATCAACTAAAAACTTCACGTAATGTATCAACAAATGTAATGCATCACATATAAACAAGTAGTATTAATAATAATAATAATAAACGCTTTCACACTCACAGCCCCACACTAAGTTCGATGACTTGTGTCGTGGGTGCCGGGAACATTCACATCACACACACAATCACAACTAGAACCAGAAACACAAATTTTCCTTGGGGAGAAAACTTGTGTTCCCGCCAGGAATCGAACCCGATAAACCCGGTGCTTAGAAGGTGAACGTTCACCTAACTAAGCCAATGGGTTCAGTTCCGTATTATATTAGATTATGTTTTATATGTTATATTATACTAATAGACAGCTTTAAAAGAGTTATGGTCCAGTCATAGTCGAAACATGCCCAAGTGAACTGATAGAATCTTTGCTTAGAACTTCCATTTACGAAAATCACGATTTTCAACTTAACTTGAAAATATTCATAACTGAAAGAGGATATTACTTCTATAACTTTATGTTGTAATTAATCTTGTAATAATGATAAATAATAACTATTTATAATAACAATCTTAATGTTTGACGAAGTTAAATTTAACAGAATTTCAGATATATTTAAGTATAGTAACTTAAATATATCTGACATTCTGTTAAATTTAACTTCGTATATATTTAATTAAATACCATTCTGGAATTCTTACATGGGTGATTATATCCACCGGTATCACCTATATTTACGCAAATAATTAATTTTAATACTTCTCACCTCTAGAAAAGAAGACGCTGACCATAAAAGCAAACGCGAGCGAAGAAACCACGAATAAAAGCATGAAAAAAAACAATATCGACCAGGGAGTGAACGTGAACACTGCAAACCACTCTCCAGTCGTAGTTTTACTCAATGGAATCTGAAAAAAAAAAGTAGTTTGAGATAGGAGCCTGCTTGGAGTACAGGTCTGCTATTGATTACGGGAAAGTACACCCGCCCAGCTTATTGCTCAATAGTCGCTAAGCATAAATCGGTGTTCCAGCATCTCTTCCCAATTCTAAGATATAAATGTAGAGTTCAATTTAGGTCAATACTCCACAAAGATGCGTGTATTTTTGTGAAGTGTTGGCAAGCACTACATACCCTTAGTGATGGGTTACCAATATGTTACCATCTAATAAATTTATTATGTTATCGAGAGACAATACAAACAAATTCCATTCAAAATATTTCCTGCTCACCTTTAGTAGAACGACCATTAATACGGCTGACACAATGAGAAACGAGAACTGTTTGATAAACCATGCCAACCAGTGCAACCACGATGGGAGACCCATTATCGCCATCGTCTCCTGCAACAAAAGATATGAGCTAATAAAATGGAAAAAAGTAGACGCATGACTTTAGATGTGACGGTAGTAACTATACGTGTTATATGATAAACATCTGTTACATTGTCACGCGTTGACTACTGTCATAGTAGAAATATATCTAATGTAAAGTAGATGCAACGCGTAACAATGTTACAGATGTTTATCCACGCAGTTTTTGTAGCATATACGTACGTATAATTTCTATCTCGCATATACGCGTATAATTTCTATCTCGGGTAAAGACGTTATTAAAAATTTATGAGTACTAAACGGCGGGATTTGAATAACGTCCTAAGGCGGAATTTCTAGTGTAGTTTCTTAATAAACACATTTGAAGATGCATTAAGTATTTTTAAAGTAGGTTATACCAACATTCCAAATTATTTAGAACGACGCGACGCGCGACGCGACGCGGCGTACGATGCTTAACTTACGGCTAGCAATAAATTACCTTTAGCTGTAACTCTTTTTCCGTAGTTATAACTCGTACAGTATTTACGAAAGTGTATGAGAAGCCCATCATTATGATTATTGTTACGAATCGTTCTAACACTATCAGTAGTGGGTCCTCTCTAAACGAATTTTGTGGCAGTCTCTGCATATATACTTGAGTATCGTAAGGTTTTCCAGACTTCTGCTTTATGATACTTCTTGAAACACCATGCTGGATAGCTAGAAACATTTCTGACGAGTAACCTGGAATAAAAAAAATATGTAATTCGAATAGAATATATGTATATAGTATATACTTATATTAATGTTTTGTTATAGATTTATGTACCTGTCAGCAGCCGCTTTAATGTAGACCCAATTGGCGCAGTGGACAGCAAGGATCGCAGTTCCATTTGACGGATTAAAAATCGGTGATCGGTTATCGGGTGAAAGGAACCGCGGTCTCTATTCTTGTAGTCCCTTTTGTCCGAATACTCAGGTCTTTGCCCTGGGCTAGGTTTAATTTAGAGCACAATTTTCCTTCCCAAGGGAAATTTGTGCTTCTGGTTCTGGGTGTGATGTGAATGTTGCCGGCACCCACGATACAAGTCTTTGAACTTAGTGTGGAACTGTGAGTGCGAATGCGTTAAATACCTCGCTCAAATGGATACCTTGCAAAGACGCGGGTGCGTCCAAATGCGTTCGGTATAGTGCTTTCGATATAGTATAGTATCTTAATATGTAAAGTAATACTAGGTACACATAAATAATTGCTTGTCCTGCGGTGTCATGCAACCAATGACTTCAACCAATGTAAGTGTACTGCTTCGTTACACCTAGGTACTTTACATAATAAACACATTATAGAAGGCGCCAGGCGCGCGAAATATTTGAGATTACAATGGTGATTTCTATATTCTTATAAGGTTTTCATTATAACTATATGTTTATATAATACGTATTATAATATATAATCTATACTGTTAGATATCTATACTCTAGAATAAGTTATATGATAGTTTTGGTTCTATTTTATTGTGAGGTACAGTTGGTATTATTGTTCTTCTGAGAAAAAGGTATCTGCTATACTTTTAAACATTTTTAAAATCTTGATTATTAATTTGAAATAGGGTAATTAAGTCAAGTAAATGCTTTAGTAGACATCGAGACAAAAACTAACACAATTAGATATACCTACTGTCAGTTTCACACTATCTAAATCCATTGTACAATGATATTCCTAATCAACAAAAATTCATTTATAGCAATGAACACTTCAAAGATAATTTATTTCTAATTTTCATTGTACATACTTTTAATGTAAAATAATGCCTACCTGGAGTCTTTCCTCCATAATTGTCCTCTGCATCCCTAGGTCCAGTTTGAGGAAACAGAGGGAATAACAAATTGGTCTTCCAGTTAGCTAGCACTGGGTGTTCCCCTAAAGCTGTTCTCATGATAGCTGGAAACCTCAGACTAACTGTGATGTCATCAGGCCACTGTGTTGCATCTAGAACATCCAAGGAAATTAGTTATACCCATCTACAGACAAAATATATGACAATTAAATCCAAATAATATCAAGTATGGGATAGTTCAAAAATCGTAGTTATCAACTGTTAATGAAAATAGTAGTACACAATGGCCTCAAAGAAAGTTTTTTTTTGCTCTGCCTTTCGTTTTTCTCCAACACAAGCTACAGACTTATTCTTATTCAATATGGGGGTGTTAAGGCCTGCACTGACGTCACGCTTGGGGTGTATTATGCATTTCCCCCGGCCAGGAACTACCCCATCCACCCCAGCTCCTTAAAATAGCGGTGTGTGGTTTAGGGGTGCTGGCATAACTGTTCCAGTGGTGAAGTTGTTGTATTTAATTTCTGTGAGTCTTTTGGTTTTGTGGAATGTTGCTCTAGCATTCCAGTGCTGGCTCTAATTTCTTCAGTGACAGCCCACAGAGCTATGACGTGTTCTACGGTTTCGTTTTCCTCTATACATCCCCTACGCAAAGGGCTATCTGTGACCCCTATTTTGTGTAGCTACAGACTGTTTTAAATAGGTTAATCTGTTATCAAGATGCAATGGGCATCAATGAGTATTAAACACTATTTGTGTTAAATGAAGTAAACAGGAACAAAAGATACTCACTTGCCATATGATCATCAAACTGTATTCCAACCAGCACATTATCCATTCCTTTAGGCTGAGTGAGTGCAGCTTCCATATCTTTGGAAGTTTTGTATCCGATAGGAACTGGCAGTTTATCCTTACCCATAAATGAAAAGAATATATATTCTGCCACTGTAAGTCTGTCAGTGGCCATTGCTTCTATCGAATATGATGCTGCTATTCTTGTAAGTACACTTTCAGGTGAGAATGCTATAGTGAATTCTTTAAATGATGCATTCCCCCTAAAACAGTAATTTAATCAGCACTCACAATGATGATTGCTTTCAATTAAAATAATTAGGTTTCGCTGTTACAAATCATCTAATAATACAAATTATAACACCACATTCAACCAAAAGCTTTTTGTTTTTTTCACACATTAACAACTGAATGGATTATGGTGACACAATCTATAATCCAAATTTATTATATGACCTCGTAAGTACACCCTATCCAGTTATATTATTTTAAATGGTAATACTTATATATTAACAATATTAATTTTAAATTAAGAATCTATCGCTTTCTTTTTAGATTGCCTAAATAGCCAATATAATATTATAAATTATCTGTAGTATAACAAGTTACCTACATGTGTATGCCTTATCAATAGGTATCTTTTTAAATCATTTCATTTCAATACATATTGCACTATAATCTTTATCTATCTCTATACACTTACATTGTAGCAATCTTTACTCTGATTAAAATTAATACATTAGGGATAGATACGAACATCTGTTATACATATCTACTTGACATTCTTTAGTTTTATATTAAAACTATTGAACATTGGCAGCATTGGGTTTGACTTTAGAATGTTTTGCACTCATTCCTATTATTCTAATATATTTATTTTTATGACAATAGTGTATAACCAGTTTAGTAAAATATACCTGATTCAATACTAAGTTCTACATGACATCACATAAGAATCAATATTGATTGTAAACATGATTGAATTACATTGTCAGCAGAATGTAATGCAAGGCACATTTATTTATAAATGATAATTTTAAACAAATTTATGCTTACTTACATGTTTTAGATTGTACCTTGGTACACAATGTTTACATTATTAAAGCATGTTTACCACCCTCGACACATCATCATAACAGAAATAATAAAATCAAAAAAATCAAAATCATTTGTTTACGGGCCCCAAAGAGGCACTCATGAAAGTTAAAGATTATACTTCCAGATTCACAAAATACAGCCATCTCAAGTAGAACCTGGCAAGAAAATTAGTGGCGCATTTTTTTCATAATTTCATTTTAAATCATTCTTAATCTCTAAAACATAATTATATTAACCTAGGTGTATATATATTATGTAGTCAATAGAAAGCGCCTGTGCAGTGTGCCTCCATGCATTCTTGTCATTAATGTAGTCAATTGTTTTATAATAAGCTCTCTTTAAACTATTTTAATAAAACAACATAAGTAAATAGGTACTTACAATCCAGTTTCATTCTTGAAGAAAGTGGGTCGGAATGGTGCATAGATAAGGTCTTGATGGGACTTCGGATCCACAAGGTATCTTATAAGCATCAGCAAGAGTGAAAACACAAGAGGTGATGTGATCTCAAATAATGTTTGCCTTTTGTGCCTTTTTTGAAGAAGGAAGTTCTTCCAGACCAGCAACTTCAATTTTTCTATGCCAGACATGGTTTCAATAATTCAAACTATAAAAATAAACAATTTGTTAGCAGCTAAGAACTTAATAAAATATCTACCTTATAATACTATCTGCACAGTATCGCCCAAGGATATCATTATTAGAGTTAAAAGTGTTTATTCAGGAAATCTCTATTCCAAATTTCGTCTATCTAGTCTTTACAGCACAAAAGAGTAACAAACATACTAGCTCTCCAACTTTAGCATTTGTAATATTATTATTGTGGTATATATAGGCTAATGCACAAATCCTAAAGTTAAGTGAGTAGTGTGGGGAGTATCTTTGAAACCAGGGATCTCTATAACAACTTGACAGATCTATATGAAACTTGGTATGCACCATATATGTGATTAGATAGTCCAGCTAAACCCTAGGGATAGCCTATGACAAATAGATCAGAAAAAAAGGTTTCCCGATTAAGAGGCTAGCCAAGGGTCACATCTAGTAAATATTTTAAGATAGACTAGACTTTACGTAAAAACGTTTTAGGTATAATAAAATTATAGAATACCCCAGATTTCGTTTGCTACCGAACTTGTGTACCTAATAAATAAGTACCAAGAGATATCTAGGTAGCAACAGACGTGTGAAATCATACAAAAAATAGAAAAACGAACATACAAATAACCGATTTTTTTAGGAGACTAAGAATAAATAATAGAATCTTAAAATTTTAAATAATTACCTAGTTATATAAAACCAAAACACAACTTACCAGCGCAAGCGACGTTTATCCAATTTGCTAACAATACTTATTAAATTACATCACTAACACACATGAGGTGCACCGTAAATTTATAGACGTTCATTTGTTTCAAGTTCTCCTAAAACTGTTATTAATTAGCTACAAGGATACTAAGGTGTACACTTATAATTATTTCGCAAATATTGAACAAAGACACAAGCACAGTTACTACTAACTAACTACAGCGTATTTACTGCCCGGATCGCGTGCGCGTGCGCGGGCACTACGATACCTCGACTGTCCTCAACTAACCACCACTGACTGACTGACACTGACACACTGCACAACTTGACATTCTTGACATGGAAAAACTCCATGCATATTTAGCAGTCAAGCTCTGGGAAATGGGAATCATTTATTTTGTGTCCTATTCGTATCAGAGATGTCGGTTATGGTTGAAATTGGATATCATACTTCATACTAATATAAAAAATCTGAAAGCTTGTGTGTAAGTATGTTTGTTGTTCACGCTCTGTAACGGCTGAACGGATTTGGAATGTACATAGCTTATAGGTACCTAGGATTAACATAAAGGCTACTTTTTAACTTGATAAAAGCGGGCGCAGCCGCGGGGCACGGCTAGTTGGCTATACGTTTTTATCATTACCATTATCGATAATTTTGTTTATCAAGTTGGTATATATTAACGACTTTTTCATCACCCTTCCACACATACTTATACCTACTTACTTAATTAATCCTTACTAATATTATAAACGCGGAAGTTTGTATGTATGGATGTTTGTTACACTTTCACGAAAAAACAAAATATATATTTTAGTGAAACTTTACAATAATTTGGATTACACATCAGAATAACACATGTTTTTTAAAGATATTGCGTGAATTGTCCAAAACGTAACGATAAGTGTCAAGTAGGTAAGCAATAATTAAACGCAAGCAAAGCTTAAAAAAACCGAACTCACCGCTTTATCATCGGAACCATGATCAGATTTAATGTATGAACACGCATTATTGACTTTAACTCAAAAACTAGAAATCAGACCTTGATCAAATTTTAATGGGACCACATAAAAAGCTCCAGCTTTCAAATAAAAAAAGAATCGAAAGAAGTTATGAGGTAACTTATGAAGTCGGGTAAACTTCTCGTTTACCCGACTTCATCGTCAAAGTACGCATTAATCGTCACATAATTGACGATATTTCAAGAACTACTGATCAGATCTTGATCAAATTTAAATGGGACCAATTAGAAAACAACATCTATCAAATTTATAAAAACATTCGAAATCGGCTCACGTGGAGAAGAGGTAACAAACAAAAAAAAAATACAGTCGACTTGAGTACCTCCTCCTTTTTTGGGAAGTCGGTAAAAATTCTGCCATCTGCGAGCTGCTATTCTGGCGTGCGCTGCAAAATCGTTAGAGTTACACGTATACAATGTATAATAATGGAAATGTTTATTTTAAATAGTCCTACAAAAAGCTCGCGACAGCATATATCTCTCAGCATTTAATTAAAATAATCAATATGAGTAGGTAAGCCATTATCGCCAAAATAAATAAAGTAAACCATAAATACAATAAAAATTGATAATTGATTTCTAACTTAAGCCCGCGGCTTTGCTCGCTATTATCAAGTAAAAAGTAGCCTATGTGTTAATCCTAGGTTTAAGCCATGTACGTTCCAAATTTCATCCAAATCCGTTCAGCCGTTAAACCTGAAAAAGGAGGAAACATACTTACACACAAACTTTCGGTTTTATAATATTCGTAGGATGGACATTTGGTAGTAACAAACTAATCCTTATTAGTTATATACTTTTGTCGCTTCTGGTATATAAAGAAGATAAATTTTGTCTTTTTTCTTCTTCTCCGAGCTCCTAAAGATAGATACAGATTAGTACTATGATAGATAGGACCTTGAAGAAGAAAATAAGCTACTCGAAGTACTAATCCTGCGCAGACGAAGTCGTAGGCACCAGCTAGTAACATAACATAAAAGCTACCTGTAGATTATCTTCTCTGTTAGGTCAGACAAATAAAAATACAAATAATACCTAGATCACCGGACCTAGGTATTATTTGTATTTTTATTATTTTTTATTGTATCTTACTATTCCCGGACCGTTGAAAGGCATTAGGGGGGCCGTAGCCAAAGAGACCCTTTGGTATATAATAACATAGCAGGCGTGTCCAAACATACGACGAATTATTTTTATTATTGTTATTACCAGACTAGGATATATCTTATCTGTGACCGTTCATATATTTTATCTATGAACTGTCATAGATAAGATATTATAAAGTTTATTTCGACACTATTTTAATGAGTTCTCTGAACATATTAAGGGCAATGTAGGTGCTAAATTGGTGCTAAAGGAGTAATAAATAACGATTGAAATAATAAATAATTTATTTAAAAAATATCTACACGATCACAATACAAACATTTTTCCATAAAAAACATCCATAACTTATAAGGAATTACGACATATTACCTATTACAATGTTTAGCGTAGGTATAGGTATTTTGGTTAAAAACTTAATTCAGTGGTGTTTTACTACAAGCAAACGATCGTTCGGAGCCCTAATGTTCTTATCATATTTGCAACCGAAAACACCATTTGTGTTACCTAGGTTAATTATAATTATATATTTTGGTTTATTAATAATTTTCGATTTTGAGCCCTTTGCTAATGCAGGAGGAAATGTTAGAATACCTACAGGATACCATCCTGAACAGGGAATTAGAATTTTAAGTATTAAGACAGTTTTCAATAGTTTCAATCCACAAATTGGTTCAATAAGGATTCAAACCATAAGGTTGAAAATCTTGTACTTAGGTGTTTCCGTTTTTGCAATAAATTGCAATAATTATTAGGTACGTAACAAGTAAGTATAGAGTTGCGCTAGACGCGCAAAAAAACAAAACAAAATATTGTACTATCGGGCAAGCGTCTTGTCTTCTTTGTCACAAGCATAAACAAAAGTGAAGTTGGGGCTAATAACAAGGATTATCTAAATTACCCATAGGTTATTGAAGATTTGGTCGAGGGTGGTAAGAACGTTACGCTTAATGGGTTTTTAAGGTAGTCTCGCAGAAAACTACCGGGGCGCCGCGCCGCGCCGTTTGATGCTTGCCGATAGATTTCATACTCGGAGGTGGTAAACTAAAAGTACACTACGATTGTAGTAGTACAACTAGTACAAGTAGGTACAGTAAGTGTAGTAATTGCTAGGCAGGCGAGTATTAAATCTTTTACAGCATTAAGAAAAACAATTGGTTTAAATTACCATAAACACTTTATAAATGCGCCGCAAACTCTAATATTTAGAGACAGTTATTGAAACTATACTCGTAATCCGCAATGTCAAAACAGATTTTATGACTTGAGCAGACGGACAACATTTTTTATATTAAAGAGTATTTTTTGAAGTCCATGCGTGAAGCAGGCGTGAGTTCGAATTCAAAGAGGTCTATGAATACAGAGCTAAGTCGATGCTAATAATGATTGGTATTCCAGGTTTCTGGGTAACCTAGCTCTAGCTTAGGCCCAAAATTAGGAACATCCTTTTATAAGCACAAACAATATATGTATAAGGCTCTAAATATAGGTACAAAATTTTAATGTATACTCGATATACTTGACTTAGAAAATGAGTTTTTTTATAACACTGTTTTATGTAATAATGTGCGAGATTCTTTAACACTAAACAGTAATTTGACTGAAATTCATTTTTGTACTTAAGTACAAGCCCACTGGTTATTTAAAAATATAATATAAGTACTACTGGGTATAATTTAAGTACTATATAGTAAGTCATTTGCAGATCATTATTGTACTTTTGGTATTTGAAATAAATTGCTAACATTTAGGTAATACATAATACTTTTGATTAAATATTTGCTGTAAACTATATGCTATATTAACTAATAACGATACTGTATGTACTATAAATATAAATATAACATTAGCAGTTTTTTGGTATCTGGGCAATACATTATAGATTGAGCACAAATTAAAATATCACATTGACAAGTCAAAATGGTAAAAAAAAATACCAATTTATTACAGAGATCTTTCATTCTAAATCTGCATGCAATGGGCCCCTCTTCGAAAAACTTGACGTTTGACGAAGACACTTGATCGTTTGACAAATTTGGTGGAGGCGCGACTACGTTTAGAATGAAAGAAATCTACATGGTTTAACAAAAGTTAAATTAGGATAATTTTAGAAGAAATGTGCTAAATATTTTAAAATCACAGAGACAGGAACTGAAGTAGGCATATCTATCGGCTGTTTACTGGCAATACTGATGTGGCAATTTAAAGTGTTTGTTAATAAAATTATTATTAAATTTATCAAAACGTTCCGCGTCACGCAATAAATGGTATAATTTTATGCGTACTTTGCAGCAGCAACATTAACCGACTATGAAATAACTTAGAAACACTACATAACTTAATATACATATATGTATATACCCTGAAAAGGCCTACCAGAATCTAACGTCACTAAATCAAAGCAAAGAAGCGGCAATGTTAACTTTTTAATCACACGACAAGATTAATTTCTAGTAGTTCTTGAGGTTATGGTAATAAAAACAAAATTCGTCTGCTGCATCAATCACCGTTGATTATATTATAAAGTACACGTGAACTGGTTTCAACATTGTAATTATTTTTAATTTTAATAATCATTGCGGATGTTGTGAAGCAAAAAACATGCAGGAAAAAATCAAATAGACCTCCAAAATAATAAACATTTGGAGCAAACTCAATTCTTCAGGAATTTATCACCAAAAATACAGCATGCTTGAGATAAATATTTCATCCAAAATGGCTAATATTTGAAGTTATGGAAATTATGGAAAAAAACACTTCTATAACCTATGTTGGCAAAGAACAAGATACAAATAACAAGTACACATTTTACTTATGAAAAAAATAAGTACCAACATATATTAAGTCGTTTTTAGGGTACCTCAAAAGGAAAAAAACGGAACGCTTAAAGGATCACTTTGTTGTCCGTATGTCTGTCTGTCAAGACCCTTTTTCTCAGGAACGCGTGGAGGTATCAAGCTGAAATTCATATCAAATACTCAGGTCTACTGTCCCTTGGAGCTGTGAACAAATCAAACTTCTAAGCCAACGCAATCAAAAGAGACAGCCGTTTACGCTGCAAATTTTCGACACTCGCAAGGGAATCAAAAGGTACTTCCCGTGAACTCAGAATCCTGAAAGAACAATGGCGAACTCCCATACATCATTTTAGTTGAAGTAAAATAGCATCGTATATTGATAAAAAAATATCTTACGTAAGGCCGGTTGCCTTCTGAGCTTAATTTTAAAAGAATTGTCGTTTTAGAAGGCCTAGTTATTAAGTTATTAAACAAAACATATTTGTAGGTTATGGCTTGGCACACTTTGCCGATCTCTTTTTGAATACGCCAACAGCTTTGACGGTCGTGAATTCGTGATAAAAGCCCATTCCAAAGAGCCACCACTACGTTTAAACTTGAAATATATTATTACTTGACACTGGCTAAATGCTCAAGATTGCGAAGCTAATATTAAAAGAAAAAAAAAAAACAAACGTCAAAAGTGAAAATGTCATTCATACGACAGTTTGGTATTGCCATGACATTTGCTTTTTTCCCTTAATGTCGATGACTGCAATAGCAACCGCAGCTATTTTTAGAAAACCCGTGAATGACAGACGGATTCTAGACAGCTGATGGTTCATACATAAGTTACCATAGTAATTTTTGTTTTATGGATACATCATAAGCATTAGCATTACGGCTTAGGAATATAGAGATGCACTAGGGTAAGGCAATGGACATGGTAACATCTTATTATATAACCACAGCATAGACATAAACAGAAAAATGAAAAATGGTTGAAAGTAATCGTTTTGTTTCTTTTAATGTGTATTTTTTTACCTGGCTTCGTCTGCCTTTTCTGTTGTTTTAGTAAATCTTTGTAATTTATTTGAGTGAATTTCGTTCATTTCACATTTAAATACGATCAAACATAGGCCAACTAAAATTTCGCCATTGTTCTTTGGTACGAAAGCAACGACTTAGAGCACAGAATAAGTAAAAATTGCAAAAAGCTTAAATTTTTAGTTACGTCATATAATAATTTCATTCAGCAATAAAAACACCATGACAGATGTCGCGCCGAACACTTCAGTCCACCGTAAACAAGCCGCATTGTATTAATAACGTCCATACATTGTAATGTTTAATCAAATAAATTATACATGTTTAACATAATCCCTAAACAGAACAATCTAGCGTGAAATCGAAAATAAACTAATTGATATAATAAAATACGTAATTGTACTAATATTGAATAATAAAATACATAACTGTATAATCCGATGAGAATGGGATGCGTCCTTTTGGAACTGAGACGCGCGCGGTCCGCGGGACAGCCGTAGCGTCGGCAAACTTACGTCGAAGCTCGCATAATATACTAGTTATATTTTCGGTGCTGGTGAATTTCTGTTTGAGTTTTATTTAAAATGCGTGATTTATATATTATTGTGTGGTTATTTTAGTGATTAATTAATAATGAGTGGGAAAAGGGGTAAAACTTTGAATAGTCAATCATGCCGAACAGTTTTGGCTGTTGATACGTATTTCGAAGAACAAACCCGGTGATCTAAAGCATTGAAAATGATGACACAGTTGGCTATGGATAACGAATCTAGTGATTCAGGAATTATATTGACAAGAGATCGTTTTGACAAAGTTATAGGGTTCCTCAAAAATCCAAAAAATAAGGACATCCAGCAAAAACTATAATAACTTTTTTGCTAACGCTACTTGAGAACTGTAATTTTCGATTTACTTTGACATGGTTCGATTCCATTGTCATCGTGCGCGGATTATACCAATACTTAATTTTATTTCATGTGTACCTATAATATTTTATACAAAATTAATTTCTAGAACAGATGCGATTTGAACATTCGTTGTACCACCATATTAAACAAATTATCACTTACACTGAACGACAATACATCTAAGCACCATATTTTATTCAATAAACATAATCATAAATTGTATAGTTACTAAAAACATATTAATGCCACACACAATACGTATTTGGTTAGCGCGGACGGCTTCCGTGGATGTCGGCGCGGGAATGGGCACTGCTTCACGGGAGTCGACCACACCCGTGTCACCGCACGCCGTCCGCGGGGAGCAAATGCGGGCTGTGCGTAGAAGCTATTCATTCATAAATACTCTCTTTTTAATCACATTTTAACGTAAAATACTGTTGTAAATATATTGAATAATTTATTAAATATAAAATAATAAATACCTATTATTGATGTGAATCGGTACAAAAATACCTAGGCTTCACATTTGATTAAAATAAAAGTAATTAATACTCGTATAACTATACTGGCATTTGTTTGTGTACAATATTTTCCTTGAGATTATAGTTTAGGTCGACTTTTGATATAACGAGCTTAGACAAGGTAAAAAGGCGCTAAGTTCTCCATTCTCACGTCATTCCTTTATTAATAATTTTATAATTTGTGTAAGCCATCAAAAGTAATTTATAATATTAAAGTTTGTACTTTTTCATATTGGTCTAATAAAACTAGTCACACATTTTTGATGTCAATAATTGATCAACTTTCCTTTACGGCAGCCGTGATTGGATCGTAGATGTCACAGAAAGGCCGTCATGGTCGCGTTTAAAATTGCTCTAACCTACTCGTATTTTCAAAAATCTATTTTAATATGAAGTGTAATGTTTATATAAAAAAATGTTTTTGACAATCGTTAACAATCGATTAAACAATGCAAATTGCTTATTACTAAGTGCAATCAATTTAAATAAAGAGATTCTATCGTCACATGTTACAGTTACAAAGTAGCGATAGCCCTTGAAATGTGCTGTTAAAAATAGATGGTGATGATTTGTGAGCCAACGCTTCGCTAAATACAGAATGTCGCCAAAATAACCTGTCTTTAGGATTCGAAAGCTCTTATCTAGGATCACTTGGCAGTCCGTATCTCTGTCAAGAACATTTTTCTGAGGATGTATCAATACCTTAACTTGAAATTAATATCAAATACGTATTCTACGATCTATGTTAGAATATTAGCCGTTTATTTCAAAGCGATAAAAAACCGCCATCAATGCTTCATATTTAAGGGTTTAGGACACGTGAAAATAAATCAAAACATAGAGGACTTCTCTTAGGCCTCACAGCACAAGTTAAGAAAAAAAACGTTAATTTGTAATAAAAGTTGGGAAAAACAACGCGAAACGGGCAAAACAAAACGATTCCCGTGATAGACGAACTCCCTACATAAACAATTATTTATACGGAACCCTCGGAGTGGGATTCCAAACTAGCATTTGTCTAGTATTTTTTAACTATTTTTTTTAGTATATATATATATATATATATATTTATCTGTTTATTTGACAGAAATGAAATAGGATCGCCGAATAAGAACGCAGTATTGCTTTTGCATGGTTGATACATGAAACGAGTCAAATCTTCTCCTCTAATGCCATATTATGGCTCCAGGTGTAGGCCTCAATTATTATCTATCCAGGATAGGAACCGAGGGCAATTACCCGGCGAATCTTGCCGGGTGCTTCCTTACCTATCTTGGCTTGGGCTCCCTACTTATTCTTCCGTTTCCTATATTCCAGCTTCATATAAAACGATCTGCTATAAACGGCTGATCTACCTGCCATCGTAACCTAATAGAAAAACAAGTATAGAGATGCAGAGTTACACGTACGCGACAAATAAAATTGTAATACAAACAAATGAGCCAACTGCACAAATACTGCCTTTCTATAGAAACGTTAATATTTTTCGTGTTCCAGACGACCTTCAGTCTTAGAAAGAAAGCGCATAGGTACAATGAAAAACACAATTTTCATAAAATAGTTACAATTCGTTAACAATTTGTAAATATTATAACTACAGATTTGTATAGTCTAGTAAAATTTGTAAGCAGAAAATTACAAAAGGCACGAACATATTTTTACTTTATTTGTATAATTTGGGGATATATTTTTTTAACAAGGTTCAAAATACCTTAGTATAAGATTAATGAATTGCAAACCCGCTTGTTTACACATTATAATCTTCCTGTATGAAGAACCGACCACTATAAATATTTAAGTGCATAAGAACGTGCCTATATCAAACGTTTTATTATTTTAAATAAACTTTATCTTTAGAAGTTTAACCACATTATGAATATACTCGAAACAACTACAATGTAGAGTCGAAAAAATAAATCTTGGTAACGGTATATTATAACAACAGTGGTTCTAAACCAGTTCTACAACTTCACTATTTAGGAAACCATATACAAATAAAGGTCAAGTTTTATGACATGGTTGAATGAACGACCTTGTAAAGAGTTAACTAACCTTAATGTTGCGACACAGTTTTAGTCCTAGCACAACGAGACCGGCCCAGTAATATTGCTCGTGCCATATAAGTACGTTAGCCATCTGGTTACATAATAATATACAAATTTACTTGGACTCCTTTTAATCACATTTTTTACACGTAGAGACGCCAGAAGCTTTAACCATAAATAAATAGTAATATTTTACTTAAAAATATAGTATTATAAATATTGAATAAATTATTAAATTACATACCAATAAATTATACCTACTGCAAAACAATTTTATTTATTGGTGACAAACCTTTGTGGTTTTTATTAGCAGCTCATTCCAAACAAATTTGCTACTAATTAATGAGACTCAACTATAACAAAGACCTTACTGGCTATTAAAAATAGTTGTTCGGTCAGTTGTGATACACAAGTTCAGAAATATGGAACACATAAATATGTGCAGGATTTTTAAACCATACAATTCCGAAAATAAAACAAGAGATTACACTTACTTTCTCAAAAACATTGTAAGTACATTTTCAACTCCTCATAACTGCTCGGTAACACACTGTTAATATCCACAGACCGTTTTTCTTAAGTTATCCTTCTGCGCTATGTATTCTTGTGAATGTGAGGAACACTTGTTCAAGTGTAGTCTGTGTCACGGAATAGTCTTCGATAGGATAGTTCCGTCTAGCTGTCTCCATGAGATCAAATACGCGCCACCAAGGCAATCCGACGTCGTTAAGATAGTACGTGCTGATTCCCAGGTAAGTTTCACTGCGATGAACAAACAATATAGGCTTTGATATTTGTTAGGCTCCCAATTAATAGCTGCGATGAAAGCGTATTTAAAAAAATCTTAATATAATTAGTTATAATGCTACTCACATGAGCTTGGCATCGTTGAAGTTCTCCATGACGTAGCCACGGATTTTGGTAATATCTGCGATTGAGTCTGGCCCCGATTTACATTTAACTGTAAGCGTGTATCCTGTGAAAAAATATGTGGTATTCTTAAAATATTCAAGTTCGTTACCTGTAAATAATTAGCAAAACAAAGCCATTGGCTGAATTACGAGTTCACTTTTTGATTTTGACAGTGGGAGAATGCAGACAGTCATAAAATATTAATGTTGGTAAATGGAAATCGCGATAGCAGCACTATTTAAGTAGAACTAGACTCAGTCTGCTGGTGTAACGGCAAAGTTATACCAGCTATAATATTACTGAGCATATGTGACGTGAGACAAAGTTATTTGTGGACTGCAAATATTTAATGAAGGCATAACGCTTCTCGAAATTCTACCAACTTGTTTGTATTTTCTTGTATTTGCAAAAAATTGTGCAAAAGTTTCAGATGTGAATCGTAAGAAGACACAATCACCTAACCAAACTTCTTAATAAGTTCTTGGTATATTTTAATTTGCTAAGCGTTGTTGAGATGTTTGAAAAACGAAGGTCATTTGAAACAACGTTACGCACTCCTCCATACTGTGTGACGTCAGCACCACGCTGCGCCCCTCGCGTTGTGCGGAACTTACCCTGTGAGAACTTGGTCTTGAGATGCTGCAGCGGGCCGAGGCAGTGCAGCCTGCCGCTGACCATGACCGTGAGCCGCGAGCACAGCGCCTCGCACTCCTCCATGCTGTGTGACGTCAGCACCACGCTGCGCCCGGACCGCGCCGCGCCGCTGATGGAGCTCCACACCAGCCGCTTGGACGCGGGGTCCATGCCGGTCGTCGGCTCGTCCAGGAATATTAGCGGCGCGTCGCCGAGCAATGCGACGGCGGTGCTTATTTTTCTCTTTGTACCGCCGCTACATTGGTATACCTTGCAAAATTATTATATTTTTTTTAACTTTTAACCGGGGAGGTGACATCTTCAGGATTAAGGATACATTAATGCACGAGTCTTCGATTCTACAACTTGATCAGATCATGCAATAAAATATAACCCAATAATTAGCTCACCTTTTTATCAAAGTGATTAGAGAACCCTAGTTCCTTAGCGAGCTGCAAGGAGCTGGCGGCGCCTGTCTTCGACGGAATGCCGCGAAGGAGACAGAATATCCGCAGGGTCTCTCGCGCAGTCAGGTTGTCAAACAACGCGTCGAATTGTGGGCAGTACCCTACACACCAAAATGATATAAACTTCAATTAAAGATACAAATTGTATCAAGTATATTTGGACGAATAAACCCTGTAGCAGACCATAAAAGGCAATCAATATCCTAGTGGATAAGATATTACAAATAACATTATAACAATATATTTCCATTAATAAGGTGTTCGTTAGTAGCCGTGCTACGTTATGTAACGGCTGCTACGATTCCTTTCTCAAATTGTTGGCACGAAGGCACTGACAAGGTTTGGAACTGAGCACTGACCTATATGTCGGTATACGTCCTGTATTCGCGTCTTTAGAGACAGTCCGTGAACGTATGCGTCTCCGTGCGAGAGGCGCGTGTCGCCGGTGAGCATGCGGAAGGTGGTCGTCTTGCCGGCGCCGTTGATGCCCAGCAGCCCGAAGCACTCGCCGCGATCTACCACTGCCGAAATATGACAGTTATCTAATTGTCACTTATGAATAACTTATTCAGGCTTAACTATATTTTTGTATAAAACCTATTTTCTACTAATTAGAAAAAAGACAATGCGTGAAGAGATATATCAGCCTTTTAGAACTTTGGATAACAAAGTTTCGCGAAGGACTGCCATTCGCTCATCTCCCTGAGACGTCAGTCTGAGTTTGGGAGAAAATATAGTACGTCTAATAATTAAGCTTAGTAATTACACCTGTAACTCGCTCAGCTAAGCTCAGCTAATCAACCAGAACTAGCTAGATGCTAGCGCTGCTTTGTTACTCGGCTGTTTAGCTAAGGGACCCTTTTGCTAAAGCCCAATAATACATATACACTACACACATAAATTACATAGCACTATAAATAACACATAACCACCATAGGCAGACTCGCAAGATGTCCTTCTTTGCTAACGGAGTTTCATGTCACCAGCCTTAGTGGTCCGTTCAAGTAATTTTATTACCCCTAGCCGTCAAATAAAAAAATCGATTTATTAGCACAACTATAATATATTAAAAACACGTAAAAAATTTCGACATGATTTAAAATCAAATCAAATATATGAAGTTATAAATTCCAATCATACTAGCGTAAACTTACTGAACGTTAGTCGGTTGACCGCGAGCAGTTCCTTGAAGTACTTGGATAGGTCTCTACAGACCAGGCTATGCCGTGACAGTTCCGCTCGCGGCATTGCTTCCAGCCGCTCCCGTTCTTGTTTCACGTCACTGTCTTCACCTGGGTCGGGCTCAGGCAGGGTTCGGTATTTAGACTTTGACCGACTTTTGTAGATTACCTGGCGATTTCAGTTTCGGTCTGTGATTTTGTTATTTGGGAGACGAGTCTGATGATGGTTTTTGATAGATAGTTTATATATTAAAACAATGGATACCTATAGCTTCCCTTGACAAAATGTTAAGTTTTTGGGGATACAGTATGGGAATCGGTCACGCTAACCTGCCACTTAGGGCTGATGGCACGTTCAGTGCACAAGTGTATGTACCGTCAAGATACGAGTAGCTTCTTGTAACAAACACTGCGAAGCTTTACCCCATAGTAGTATGCCATGTGACAAAAGAAAGATTAATTTAGCCGAAATAAACCAATCTTGCAGTGGCTTTTGTGACTTGCACTGCACAATTTTCCACATATGGATGCGTTTGACAACTATTCGATTATTGGTAAGTTATGATCTGGTCGATGGTAAATGTGACTGGCTCTTAAATGTACCTGCCGGAATACCATTCAGGACTTGGCTACAGATTTTTCTACTTGAGAGTCGTAAACTGAGCATGAGATGCCCTAAAATTATGGAAAGTTGTGGTTCTTAGCAGCGCAAAATCAGTGCAGCCATCTTTATTGTATAAATTTGGTGGTGTTACCAAATTTAAGTCGTGTCACTTGTAAACTTTGACCTTTGAAAATGTTTAAAGCTATAAACATTTGAATTTGATTCTCTCAATACTCTATATTTACTGTCTCATTATAATTATTTTAGCTAATTTATTTAAAATTACATATATCGGTTAATAATGAAAAATATTATGTATGTAAAATAATCTGTATAATCATATTGTGACGTTGGACGTCCGAGATGGATCAGCTGTATTAACATTATCTGGAATGAGATCTCATGAATACTAACATTACAGTTTAGCCTACTACATCTTATCGTAACGATTAATTACCTTATTAAAGAGCTCATATTCCTTCACCAAGAGAAGAGTAAACGCGGTGATACCGACGACTGTCATAATGAACAGATATCTTCCTATGCCTGGCTCGTACCATTGCATAAATGGGTCGTCGTCGACTGAAAAATGTATTAAGTTTTATATCCGTAGTCAGCCTAAATTGAGTTTACGGTTAACTTTGCATGGTTAGAGTCATTAACGAGTAAGTTTCCGCTTTGAATGTTTACTCTAACTAAATGGAAATTTACACATAAAATACGCACATATTGTTTGTAAAGGATTGTGACTAGAAGCACCATTGGTACGAGTATAACTTAACACAAACACACGTAACAAGTATAGTCCGGTCAAATTAGGCTACAGAGTGGAAATAATTAGGGAAGTTGTAAATTCTTGTGGAATCGTTAGATAACATGACTAGTAGTCTCACCCTGGTTCGCACCGTTCCTAGCGCGTACGGAACTATGTTAAATATTACGTACAAACTTTAAACGGCTGTTACTCCAAATGTATAAATAAATTGTTCTAGGAAATTTTAACCAGTAGTAGAGACTATCTCAGACCACGTCTTGATATACCTAAAAAGTTATTCGAAGCAAGGAATGCTGATTTATATGTTTTTTTAGTTTGCGGCTCGGGGGAAATTCAAACAATAGGTGCAAACTTACACAATGCTTCCAGAGGCATTGTAAACACTCAGTTAATTTTGCACCTTAGTGCAAGTAACGGAACATGTATTTTTTAATTTTTTGTAAATTGTACTTCGGGGGAAATTCGGGTAATTGTGCAAATTGTACTATAATAATCTATTCTGAGTTTATTATATTTGCCGCACATAAAAAAAAGAAAAATGTTACCGAAACATTTAAAAAAAACAAACGTTTTATTTCATACATGGCACGCGGGCGTTTACGTGCACGGCGCAAGGCGATGCAAGCGGCAGGGCGCGAGCGGGGGCAAGGTCAATGATCTGGGTCGTTGAATACAAAGATAAGGAGAAGAACTCAATAGTTTAGCAGTTATACAGCGAAACTTGTGAGCGAAGGAAGACGTTTTGAATTTTAATTTGCGCTAATAATATGCAACTATATGTAACCCATAAAAACTATCGAAATATAAATATTATCGAAATCGGTTAAGTCAAAACCGAAATATAAGCGATGTAGTCGGATTTTTTAAGCTTTGCTTGCGTTTCAATTATATATGAAACGCTAGTAAACTAATTATTGTTCTGTAAAGCTGTCAAATTGGCCTTATTAATATTTTTATTTAAATCATAATATAATAATAATTATTAATAATATTTTCTTTCCCAAACGCAATTTTTCCATGGACCTGCGTGACTTACACATTATCACTTACACATACAATTTAATTTTAAATTTTATTCTTAATTAGTTTTATTTATTACTAGCTGACCCGCCCGGCGTCGCCCTATTATGAAAGTATTATAATTTGTGTCGTGGGGCAGTAAACATTAACACCACACACACAACATTCACGTCATACCCAGAAGCAGAAACATAAACTTCCCGTAGGGAAAAAAACATGTGTTATTGTTTTATTATGAAAACTATCGCGATTGTTATTCATTGTTATGGTACTAACCGGCTGTTAATCGCGTAATTCTAATGTCGAAATACTCCGACCAGTTTCGAGCGTATACGACGCTCTTCATCTGGGAGTCAACAAAGCGGCCGGTCCCGACGCCTGGCCGCGCGCAACTCACGCGCACTCGCCGGTGGCGCTGCTATCGCGGGCGACGGCGTTCGGGGCCGGTCGACTGTGGTGGGTTGGACGGGTGTGGTGGTCCGATTTTCCTCCGATAAGTAATCATTTGTTTGGAGTATCGTTGGAGTAGGCATAATGCAAACCGCACTCAAAGTGTCCGTTTCGCGGTCTTGTAGTGCAGCAGTGTCGGCGAAAGGGGTGTCAATCGCTGTTTTCCATGCCGGCGAGATTGTCCATCCACGATCCCGGTTGAAGTTCGGATATCGACTAATTTCGATAGCCTCCCGCACTTTTCGAGGAACAAAATATTTGTCCCTCGCCAGTACGGTGACTTTATCGAACCTTAGGTAGTGCCTAGAGTCCGGGATGTGGGCGTGTTCTGCTACCGCTGACCGGCTGGTGTCCAAATTCTTGACACTCCTTATGTGTTCCGTAATACGTGTTGAAATGTTCCGCCGTGTCTCACCAATATAGCACTGTCCGCAGTCACAAGGGATCATATAGACCCCTGGACCACTTAGAGGTTCCCTGTCTTTCGGTGTTCTGTTTCATAATAAAATTGCAAACCGATACGGCGCGGTATGTGCAAACAAAATAAAGGAGTTCGCACGACTTAGAATAAAACGCAAAAAACTCGAGTGTGGTTTAAATTACTCAATCCAGTGCCGTGATAGTGGAATAATACCAAAATTTGCACGTATTACACCAGTGAAATGCATTAAGGATTGCAGTGAATTCTTTCGTCTTGCAAACATCAAGCTACTTCGAAAAGTTATCTCTGAGTACCGACAAAAACTCATGTATGTAAACAAAATGTTATACTTTCTACACCTACATTTAACAAAAGAAATACATAGTGAGTTATGGCAAGAGTTTGATGGAATGTCCTATAATAGAACAACATCTATTGGAGATGCCACAGAACTTAGGCATATTAAGAAGCTAGCAAATTTAAAATCTAATCAAACACGAACGCTAGACACCTACCCACAAAATAAAAATGAGAATAGAGCTGTGATACACTCAAATAAGCATAATAGCGTAATCAACTTATCTTCTCACCAACTAAGTGACGATGCTGTATGTGCTTTATCACACGGCCTTAATTATGCTCCTGCGCCGCGAAAAATTCCGATTGAGGAAATAATTTCTGGGATAGAAGATAACCTAATACGGAACAAGGTCCCGTACCGTGATGCAGAATGCATAAGACAGGACATTTCATCAATGATACGCAAACAGAAGCCGCCGAAAAGTAACGTAAGTGGAAGGGAGATGGCAGCCTTGAAAGACTTACGCAATAACCAAGATATTTTGGTGTTGCCAGCCGATAAGGGGAATGCTACAGTGATTGTGGATACAGCGGAATACGAGAGGAAAGTACATGCCTTGGTCAGTGACACGGCTACATACAAGAAAGTCAACTACAATCCGACCGCCAGGGTGACCACAAAAGTGATCAAGCTTTTAAAAGAATCCGAAAATGAGGAATTGGCAAATAAACTACGCCCCCTGAACCCCACGACGCCAAAGATATATGGGCTACCTAAAATCCACAAAACTGGCTGGCCTTTACGGCCTATAGTAAGTCAAATTGATGCACCAACATATAAAATGGCGAAACATCTAGCTTCCGTCTTGCAGCCTCTCGTCGGGCAAACCACCAGTTTTGTCAGTGATTCCAGACATTTCATCCGACTGATAGAGGATGTACGCATACGGCCGACAGAGATAATGGTTAGTTTTGATGTAACTTCGTTATTCACTAATGTACCAGTAGTAGACACAATGAGGGTGATCGATGATCTGATACGAGCCTCTGATATACCTACCAGATACGTGGAATGGACGGAGTACTGTCTGAACAGCGGGTACTTTGTTTGGCGTGGCGATTTCTTTCTTCAGAAAGATGGAGTGGCCATGGGTTCACCAATAGCAAGCATCGCAGCTAACATCTTCATGGAGTGGTTTGAAGACAGAGCTATAGCGAACGCTCCGGTGAAACCGCGGTACTGGTGGCGATATGTGGACGACGTGTTTGCAGTCATCGCAAGAGAAGCGCTGGAAGATTTCACCTCTTATCTAAACGCAGTGCACAGTAGGATCCGTTTCACAGTAGAAGAGGAAAAAGAAGGAAGCCTGCCTTTTTTGGATGTTCGGGTCATAAGGAAGCCAGACGGAACATTGGCACACACCGTGTACAGAAAACTGACGCACACGGATAGGTACCTGCAGGCGGACTCCCACCATCACCCGGCACACCTAGCTTCCGTTCCAAGGACACTTATACAAAGAGCTTTAAGTATATGTGACCCTCAACACGTTGAAGAGGAGATGAATCACGTCAGAGGAGTACTAGAAGCGAATGGGTACAATTGGCGTCAATGCTCCCGTTGGGCCAACACAGGCACACGGAAGCGAGCGTACACAGTGGAGCGTTCTCCTGTTTATTTACCTTTTGTGAAGGGAGTGACTGACAAAATCAGTCATTACCTGAAGCGGAAGTATGATATCAGGACAATGTTCCGCCCACCATCACAGCTCCGACGGCTTCTCAGAACACCGAAAGACAGGGAACCTCTAAGTGGTCCAGGGGTCTATATGATCCCTTGTGACTGCGGACAGTGCTATATTGGTGAGACACGGCGGAACATTTCAACACGTATTACGGAACACATAAGGAGTGTCAAGAATTTGGACACCAGCCGGTCAGCGGTAGCAGAACACGCCCACATCCCGGACTCTAGGCACTACCTAAGGTTCGATAAAGTCACCGTACTGGCGAGGGACAAATATTTTGTTCCTCGAAAAGTGCGGGAGGCTATCGAAATTAGTCGATATCCGAACTTCAACCGGGATCGTGGATGGACAATCTCGCCGGCATGGAAAACAGCGATTGACACCCCTTTCGCCGACACTGCTGCACTACAAGACCGCGAAACGGACACTTTGAGTGCGGTTTGCATTATGCCTACTCCAACGATACTCCAAACAAATGATTACTTATCGGAGGAAAATCGGACCACCACACCCGTCCAACCCACCACAGTCGACCGGCACCGAACGCCGTCGCCCGCGATAGCAGCGCCACCGGCGAGTGCGCGTGAGTTGCGCGCGGCCAGGCGTCGGGACCGGCCGCTTTGTTGACTCCCAGATGAAGAGCGTCGTATACGCTCGAAACTGGTCGGAGTATTTCGACATTAGAATTACGCGATTAACAGCCGGTTAGTACCATAACAATGTGTTATTGTGTTCCCATCGAGATTCAAATCCGCTGCTTTGAAGACGAACGCGTAGGTAGTTCAAAGTTCAAAATTTACCCACCCTGCGTCGCCCGGTTAAAAAACATACACATAAACACTTCCACATTTACAGCCTCGCACTAAGTTCAATGACTTGTATCGTGTGGCCGTAAACATCTAAGATTCACACAACATTCACAACATTCTCAAAACCAGGAACACTAATTTACCGTGGGGAGAAATCTTCTAGGTAAATTACCACCGGCAATCGAACCCGCTACTTTGAAGGCGAACGCGCACCCATCTACGCCCGCGCCGCAGTAGAAAATATCAAAAAACATACCCATAAACGCTTCCACATTCACAATCCTACACAAAGTTCAAAGACTTGTATCGTGGGGTCGTAAACATCTAAGATTCACAACATACTCAAAACCAGAAACACAAATTTCCCTGAGAAGAACACCTGCATTCCCACCGGGAATCAAACCCCGTGCTTTATAGGCAAACGCCCACCTACGCCAGCGGGCAGTTCAAAGTTCAATGATAAGTTATAACCGACAAAACAAAAATAAAACAGCCGAATTTGTATCCTTCTTCTTATGTAATACTACTACTACTCGAACCGCGCAGTGACCCATAGTAAGTCTTGGCCTCCGATACTAAAAGATGCCACTTCAGACGGTCTTGCGCCACATCTTGCCAAGTTGTGACTTGGAGCTGCCCGAAGTTTTTGTCCACTTCATCTCTCCAGCGGTATCTGGGACGGCCTACTGGACGATGTCCGCTTGGCCTTCCCATATATGCTCGCTTTACAGCACGATCCTCTTCCGTTCTTTCAAGGTGACCGAGCCAGCGAAGTCGGCGGGCTTTGGTTTCGCCGATAATGTTTAGCTCGGGGATCAGATCTTCAATATCTTTATTCTTCCTCCTTCTCCATATCCCTTCTTCTGTTCGAGTTTGACCCAGTATCTGCCGCAGATTTTTTCTCTCCGTCACATGAAGTTTGCTTTCATCCCTAAGAGTCAGTCAGTTTTTTGTCCAGGTCTCGCATCCATAGATTAATATAGGTCTTATTACAGTTTTATATATTCGCACTTTGGTATTTGTGCTAAAAAGCCCGGACACCAAAATCTTGTGTAGGGCTGCACTACAACGGAAGGTGTTTTTGTATCCGGATATCTATCTCTTCTTCCCTGGTATTGGGGTCCGTCATAATACAGCCCATTACCATTTAGCCCATTATACCTTTCTACTCCTTTGTATGTGATTTCTCTCACTTTGAGGTTATTTCTCGGCATGCGCATGTTTTGTAGCGGCGCGTGTGGACATACTCAGTTTTATCCTGATTAATTCTGAGTCCTACGTTGTGCGCCGTCTTACTCCCGTTCTAGTACTTCTGCAGCTCTTTCTCTACCTGATCTTTCCTATTCCCTCATAAAGCGAGGTCATCCGCGTAGCCTACCACTTTATGCTGTCCTTTTAGCTGCACTCCGCCGTCAAGTGTCAATACGTGTCGCATAACGTGTTCAAGTTCTAGATTAAACAGCATTTGTGATAGCGCATCGCCTTGCTTTAAACCGGTAAGGACTTCGAATTCCTTGGTCAAATCCGCTCCAACTTGAACAACAGCTTTGATTTTGTTAGTAGCTACCACATCATTCGTACCAGCTTATTTGGAATCCCAAAGTATTTTTTATATTGTATAAAGAGAGTCACGATCTTTACTATCATATGCTTTAGCAAACTCCAAAAACAAAGAGTGGACACTCTGCGCATACTCCCACTTCTTCTCCATTAATTGTTTGAGCAGGAAGATTTAATCGACTGTACTACGACTGCGTCGGAAACCACAGTGGTAATCGCCAATTATAGCCTCCGCGTATGGTTCTAGTCTCCTCAACAATAAGTAAGACAGGATCTTGTATGCAGTAGGTAGCAAGGCCTTTTTGTGGATCGGGCAATTGACTCCAATATTCCTTTGGTAGCAGCTAACTATTCCAGATACTACTTATAAGTTCGAATATCTTACACTAAATTATAGCACCCCCATATTTCCATACTTCCCCTGGCAAGTTGTCGATTCCAGGGGATTAGTTATTGTTAAGAGTCATAATAGCTCGTCTAATTTTATCAAGACTGAGTGGTTGAGTTATGATATTCTCTTCACTGCCCTTACTACTCTCTTCTGTTTTATCCTGAGGTAAGCAATTTAAGAGTTTTTGAAAATGATCTGGCCACATTTCATTTATTTTTACTTAGGTCAGTGACGAGGTCAGTGACGAGGTTGCCATCATTATCCTCCAACATTTGCACAGTCGGTTGATATCCGTTCTTGAAATTCCTAATTTCTTAGTAGAATTTTCTACTGCCACTTGATTTTATTAATTTTTCCATGTTCTTTCCATACTATGTTTTCCATGTGTTTTCTTTTAGCTCTCTTTATAGCTTTTTTAGTTTTAGTGCGTTGCTCTTCATACTTTTGTTTCCATTTTCATCTTGTTGTGCTTGCTGTTTTAGCTGTCTTCTTCTTTCTATCATGTTTTTACATTCGTCAGTTAACCATTTCCTCGTCTTTTGTGCTTTTTTTCCCTAAAGTATTCAGTGCTACATCTTTAACTGATTCCTTTAAAGTATTCCACTTCTGGTCTATATTTTCATCTAATTCTAACCCTTCAAATATTTTTTTTAGTTCAAGCTGAAATTCTTTGCACTTCTGTTCATTAGCGAAGGCCTCTACATTTATTTTATCTTCTTGTGTTGCGACTTGTCTTTTTACAACTTTTATTTCGAGCTCCTTCTTATGTAAGTCGGTTCAAAACATAGAAGTACGCTGGATTACGCAGCAACTGTTACTCATTCTGTGACCCACCGTTTACACTTTCAAATAAACTTAATGATTTCTCCTAGCCTATAGGTCCAAATAATATGCAGTAAATAGCAAATTGCATCTACGTGAACTATGTAAGCCGATGAAAAGGTTTTTTTGATAAGGATTAATATTAAATACTGAAAATAAGCCAACATTACAGAAGCCGCTATTTTTTTATGTGCAGGAATTCGTAGTACGTGTCGATACATTTCTGACCCGTCGTCCTTCCATAAAACCAATTTCACGATTGCTTATAGACTATTTATCCAAATCGTATGCAGTAAAGAGCAAATTGTATTTACATGAACTACGTAAGACGATGAAGTGGCTTATTTTGATAAGGATTAATACTTAATGTCTCAAAAAGCTAACTAAACACAAGCCGCTTTTTTTCAGATTTTTGACAAAGAAAAGTTTTTTTTTGAGCTAAATATACATGTTACATATATGCTGTAACGTATTTTTTTGTAAAACTCATGAAGGCCAACATTTTTTCCATACATTGTAATCACCTATGCCTAACTGTTTAGTCAGCGTACGCCGATAAAGCGGAAAGTTAGTAAATTTTTCTCCGACTATTATTATCTTACGAACATTATTATCTCGAACTGATAACTAACTTTTATCCCAACAAAACATAGCCTATGACACTCAGGGATAATGTAACTATCTATAACTGAAAGAATTTTCAGAATCGGATCAGTAGTTTTAGAGATTACCTTTTACATACAAACAAACAAACAAACTTTACCTCTTTATAATATTATAATATATAATATAGAATAGATGTTACAATATTAGTATGAACTCTCAACGCAAAATAAATCCGGCTACTAATTTCTATTTTGTTTGACTGACACAAATTATCCATCGACGCTCCCTGCCTCCTCCCGCACGTACCGCCCCCTCCCTTGCATCGCCCTTTGCGGTCGGCTTTTGTGATCGCGGGCGCCCCGCGTGCCTCACCGCAGTATGAAATAACATATTGTTTTTTTTTAATGTTCCGGTAACATTTTTCTTTTTTTTATGTGCGGCAAATGTAATAAACTCAGAATAGATTATTATAGTACAATTTGCACAATTACCCGAATTTCCCCCGAAGTACAATTTACAAAAAATGAAAAAAATACATGTTCCGTTACTTGCACTAATGTGCAAAATTAACTGAGTGTTTACAATGCCTCTGGAAGCATTGTGTAAGTTTGCACCTATTGTTCGAATTTCCCCCGAGCCGCAAACTAAAAAAAACATATAAATCAGCATTCCTTGCTTCGAATAACTTTTTAGGTATATCAAGACGTGGTCTGAGATAGTCTCTACTACTGGTTAAAATTTCCTAGAACAATTTATTTATACATTTGGAGTAACAGCCGTTTAAAGTTTGTACGTAATATTTAACATAGTTCCGTACGCGCTAGGAACGGTGCGAACCAGGGTGAGACTACTAGTCATGTTATCTAACGATTCCACAAGAATTTACAACTTCCCTAATTATTTCCACTCTTTTGCGAAATATCGCTTAATTTGACCGGACTAGTAAACAAACACGGCGTGCTCGTACTAAGTGCACCGGCCAGTTAATTCAGCACAACCATATAAAAAGGTCAACATATTTAATATTTTTTATTATGAGAAGTATAAGAAAGTATTCATTCATTAAATAAATAAATAAACGCTTTCACACTCACAGCCCTCACTAAGTTCGATGACTTGTGTCGTGGGTGCCGGAAACATTCACATCACACACACAGAATCACGACCAGAACCAGAAGCACAAACTTTCCTTGGGTAGAAAACTTGAAAAATACTTGGAATTACTTTGAAAATAAGTACCAACAAACATGCAATATTCGAAACTAATGATGTTTGTGAAAACAGAACTATCTTGTATTTTTGTTTGGTATATAATATAGATACAGACCAAAAGACAGCATATTATTTATTTGTATCAACTTATTATTTTATGATAACAAACATTCTAATCCTTAAAACGCATAAACTTAATAATCGGAATAAATCGTAACGGGTCGGCTATGTTCCAAAAATGCTAGCTGCGTTACTCCGCTGTATATAGATATATAGAAATACTTATGCGCTGTGCTAAATACAGACCAGAATTATGGTCACGAGTCGACTCTCTCAATCGTCCAGCCAAATCTTTGTACATTTCGAGAGCACACGGTCCCCATGGGCCCAGTGTTTCCACCCCAATCGGCACGAATAGATACCAAAATAGATTTTTAATGAATCTATTTTGGTATATTTGTGCCGTAATATCAAGAGTCAAATTTCATAAAAATATTTGTACTATTAGAAAAGAAACCCAGTGAAGCAACTTATTTATTCAAACGAACTTCTTATATAGCGTATTGAGATTTGGTGATCCGTTTACTTATGAGTAATGGATTTATATTTATTTAAATGTTTCAGTTAAATCGCACAGTATACTACAGTGGAACCAACTTATTTGTATTACTAGTTGTCAGAATCAAAATTACCATACTTACAATGCAATATCGACCTTATGTGTTTGAACACTAGACCCCTTTAGTGAAACTGTTAGTTATATTCGGAAGATAAGTTGATAGCATACAACAATCAATCATTTATCGGACAAAGACACTAAAATATTCTAGGGACTACATTCTAAAATAGTACGTAACACTCACTGATAAGACTCACTTACTACAACACACGGTGAGGTTGAGCTTAGTGCATATCGTATTTCTGGTACAATTGGTTATATTTAAATGCGTACAGAATCCGTCGCAAGCTAGCATCGAAAATGACGACACGCTCATGTCTCTGAAAAAAAAAAGTGATATAATTTAGAAACGAGGTTCGATGGTTCTAATATACGACTAAAGTATGTGGTATATTAGATCGAGCTAATGTCTAAACACATATACGCGTATTTATTTTTAAGAACTAGAAATTGCAGAACTGCCCTTTGGCTAAGTTAGGTATCGGGTTCGATTCCCGTCGTGAACTTGAGTATTCTCCTCGAGCTAAATTTGTGTTTCTGATTCTGGGCGTTAATGTATGTGTGATGTAAATGATTCCGGCACCCTCGAGTCACGACACAAGTCATTGAACTTAGTGTGGGGCTGTGAGTGTGAGAGCGTTTATGTTTATATTAAATCAAAAATAATGTAAAGGATATGGATATTTTTTATTTTTAAAATGTACTACTACAGTTCTGCTTAGCTTGGCTAATGATATAGAAAGAATCAAAAATTAAGAAGACAGCCGCGAGTCACAGCCAGTTAGTAAACAATAAAAATGAATAACTCTCGCGGTAGTTTTCAAACTCAAAAATTAAGAATTAAGTGTGAAGTTAATTTACCTGAAACTTCTGCTCAAACAATAAAGAGGTAGTGGCGAGAAGATCCAGTCAAACAGGTTGGCATAATAAGGACTTCCCACGTGAGGTAGACGCAATACTTCGGTTATTATGAACGGCATACAACCTGCGAAGAAACACTTTTAGTCTAACAGCCTGACTCGAAGTCCTCTATACAGCAGTCAGAGCTAACACAAACATTGCCAATTACATTTTCAAAGATTTAATTACCATGTCTTGCGAAGCAGGATAGCATTGAAAATAATTGAAATTAAAATATAACAGATGACCTTATTTATACGTTGACTTATACGGCAACTCCGAACGGATCATTAAATTATATAGTAAGGAAATGGAACATTAATTATATTTGGTTTAATCTTTAAGGTAATTATCACACCAGTGATCATGTATGGTAGTGAAACTTAATGAAGCCGTCACTTGGCCGAAATAAAAATGCTTCGGTGAATGTGCGGCGTTACTAGGATCGATAAGATCCACAACAAGTACGTGTGAGGAAGCCGTGGTGTATGTGATATTGCCGATAAGATGCAAGAGTAAGCCGAGATGGTATGGACTAATAAGATAAGGCCACCTGATTACGTTACTCTGCTCTACAGCTTTTTGTCCACGGTCGAAGATGCAGAGGCTAAGCAAAGCCAAGATGGAAAGAAATAGTGCAGAATTAAAGTCATGAGGGAATGTGGACAATCAGAATCTGACGTCCAAGGCAGAGCGATGTGGAAACAAAAAAGTAGGAAGGCTAATCCCACCATGTGGGAAATATAAATCAGGAAGAGAGATTTGGAACCAAAATACTAAATTACCAGTAAATATGTTGATGAAGCACATTTTCGAGAAGCCGGTAGCCGCAGCCTCGAAAAAGAAGGACGCGAGGTAGTGTAACGGTATTATAGCTATTGAGAACACGCTCAACACCAGAAGTATTCTGCCTGAAACAGAACAACACATTAGTAAGGTGTACAGACATAATAACCAGTTGACTGCTAGTACTCCCCTCACGAATGTTACAGTCGTACCTAGTTCCGCCGGCGTGGAGAGTGTGTTCTCTTGGAAGCAGGCCAGCGTGGTAATGATGCATATATAGACGAGGAACAGCCAGATCCAGTCCCACACGAACGCCGTCACCCACATCACAGCGGGACGGACGCCTGACACGCGCTGAAGGAGCTTAGCGCCGCTAAGTCGTTCCTACACAATAACAGACTATACTGGATCACTAATAGGCTTTTCAGAGGGTTTCCTAGGATGATGCGACATTCGATGATTAAACTTGATATTTTAACACGCGGATTAATTGTATGATTTAGTTTACTTTGGTATGACAATAGTTCGTAGTAAAGCCAACAATGACACGCACCACATTAAGTTTACTGTGCTTACAAGACGGGCTTCTATATTATGTGGTATTTAAAAGCTACTTAGGTTATGCATTCTTACTCTACTAACATTATAAATCCAAAAGTTTGCGTGTAAGTGTGTAAGTATGTTTGTTCCCTCTTCGCGCTTTAACGACTAAACAGATTTGGATGAAATTTGGTATGCACATAGGATTAACACATAGGCTACTTTTTAACTTGATAATAGTGGGCGAAGCCGCGGGGCACTGCTAGTACCTTATATAATAAAAACCTTGAGTAACCATGACATTAAAAAAAATATAAGTACGCACTCAGCATAGTACATATGTTGTTCTCCGTGCTTAAAATACAATTTGATTTTGAGCAATTCGTAAAATATGAGTAAAATAATTATATGGATATAGTATGTTATTAAAAATCCCTATGTTAATTGCAATACAGTTATTTATGTTGTCACTTGTTTAATATGTACCACGACAATATCAATTCAGTAAACTAATACTTACTTTAACAACAAAAAGAATAATAAACGCTGTGACGAACGCCATGCAAAATCCAATGTTAAATGCAAACTGGAAGCCAAAACTGCCCCCAGTGGCCATGACTTTCACCTGTAAAACAAAATTACAATGTTGGGTTACTTGAAAAACAAAAGTTACGGTGAAGCTAGATGCGATTGGGCAGTCGCAACCTTACTTATGTAGAGTAGAACAATTCTAAATGTGCACGCCTCTCCACAAAAAAAAACATACATCGATCTCGATACTCGATCGTTTGACAAATCTGGCGTTCACATTTAAAATGGTTCTACTCTACCAACTTGAACTTCCGGTGAAAGTAACATCGTGACAAAACGCATGATGGTAGGGTATTTTCAAATACTTTTTAGACTAACTTTTGATCACCATCTCACAAACAAAACAAAAACAAACGCATTCACACTCGCAGCCCCACACTAGTTGAAATATTTGTATAGTGGGTGCCGGAATAACAATAAGCACAAATGACCCCTGGAGAAAATTGTACTCTTGCCGGGAATCTAACCCAGGTTCCACGGCGCAGAGGACCTGCTCACTGCCCCACCTGGGTCGTCAAGTGAGATAATGGTCAAAAGCTTGGTTATTCTTAGTGTCTTATGTTCACTAGATGGGGCAGACGGAGTCTACAGTACTACGCCATAATAACTGTGTAGGGCTGAAAGTAGCACGTACTACCGCTGAGCCACACTTGCTTTCAACTTTGTCACACCTATGAAATGACGTTACTTAAAATTTTGTTGCTTACCAAGTGCTCAATGGAGTACGGCAGAGGATGGTTGACAATTCGCAAGGTAGAATTGGGTGAGAGAGCGCGCAGTATTGCGTTATTGAGGTGTGCGAGGGAGATAGCAGAGTCATGGTAACCGTAGTTACTGAACCAAGCTGTGATGTTGTTGCGAGAGAATGTTGCGCCCGCTAGCGTCTCGTATCGTATTCGAGATAGATCTGTGTCGGCCTGGAAATAACAATCATATTATTATATTTGGGTCTAATAATCTAGCTTTACAGCAATTCATATCCACGGCAATTTGTTATGCGAAGTAGCAAGTGACACTACTAATTTGTATAGGCAAGCGTGGCTTACCACCTGACAAAAATCTTGCTAGTCTCCTAGTAATGGGGGGTGATATCAGTATATATCCTAATATGCGTAACTTTGTAACCGTTTTCTCGGCTTTCATAACAAAATCTGATAAATAAAAATATTCGTCGGTATGATATTAAAAAAGACACTTTGCTACTATGTAGTACACCTCGGTTCCAAACTATGCTTTGTTATCTCCTCTCCACCTAAAAGTTGTCCAAAAGAGATCGCTTTAAGTGTTTATTGTACCAGTCGATGTTAATTTTAAGGTCTTTTAACGTATTTTATACAATATAGAGTTATCTATACATACTACAAGTATAACTCACCAGTTTCAAGTAAAATTTCCCCAGATCCGTAGGTCCGATATCAGTCAGCTTCATACCAGGATAAGTGGACGATTTGAAGTAGTCCTTATAAGCTCGCATGGTCATAGCTTCTAGGCTATCTTCTGTAAGGTTCGGACTCAGAGATACTAAAGTTTGCGTCTGTTTAAACCCACTTTCTAGAGAGAGAGAGAGCGGAGGGAGAGAGGAGAGAAACCGCCAGGATCTAGATATAGCCACTGATATAGTTATGTTGATGATAGGAGTTACGAATTGTATAAGCGCCACTAGTTTATTTCGCATCGTGTTGTACATCAGTTTGATAAACATTGCCTTTATGTGGTTCCTGAGCAGTTTTGTGCCTCTGACTTTTTCAATGGGATCTGGTTCGTCTGAAACGAAAAAGCTATTGAAAATAATTTTAACTGGCTGGGCCAGGTGTCTTAGAGTATTTTTTTATATCAGACTAGTTTCGCCTCACGGATTCAAATTTTTGATCGCAGTAAAAAATTGTGTATCTGTATCCCTAAATAGAAACGGGATTATGTTGCATAGGTCCCAAATAATGATTATCAAAAGACCATTTTTAAATGTGTATGTACCCATTCCTGCTCTTAGTCAAATAGCTAAACTCCGTCTTAATTTTTTATCAAATTTCATCAAGACCGGTCCAATGGTAACCGTGAAAGGGTGAACCATAAAACAATTAATATTACAACATATGGACTCGACAAGCTTATTATCGCCATTAGTCTTTTGGCTCGTCGCGCGTCGTTATCGAACGCATAAAACGCTCGAGGAGCTTGAAGCTTTTGGAGTCATGGGGATTCAAGATATTCGAGCTGGTGCTTTATTCTATCTCAATACTTAATACTCTATACATAATCGGCCTTGAGCTTGATATTTCAAGAAGCTGCCCCGATGTACTGCTTGAACACCCATTTTCTTAGCAACCAGTTGAGCTCAGGCTTTGATGTAATTGCCAAAGTTAAGATTCGACTACAAAAGAAAAGCCAAGCTCTCGTTTCGCGTAAAGGTATGATCGAAATGCTTACCCAAATTATGTGTCTTTCCCATGGCGTGCATAGGAACAACAGCAGCGTCGCTATAAGTTACTGCGTTGTGATTTCCTTCAGCTGGTGATATTTCGGAATTCTCTTCAGCTCCTGCTCTAAAAAACGTAGGAAGAAAGTTGGGAAAAATAATAAACATAAACGCTTTCACACTCACAGCTCCAAATTGTCTCCCCAAGGGTAATTTGTATCTGGTTCTGGATATAAATGTGTGATGTACTTCCAGCATCCGAGAAACAAGACTTCAAACTTAGTGCGGGCTTATGAGGTTGAAAGCGTAAACAATCCATTTTAACTTTTACATAAATAGAATTACTATGTTATAATTATAACTTTATTATAATAATAGTCATCATCATCCACACACTTTTCCCACTGCTGAATGTAAGTCTCCCATAGTCTTATATCTTTCTGTCTCCCGTATACAAAGTTAACATATTAATATGCGTCGTGACTGAAAGAGTGCTGGAAAGCTCTGTAGGAGAGTAATTTTCTCGTTCGTAATAATTTCTTTATTAATAAGACAAGCAAGAAGTTTGCCTAATGACAAGCGACACGAACGCCTAACAATAGAAAATTTTGAAGAAATATTTGGCCCTTTTGAAATCCTATCATAATTACATTCTATGAAGATATTGTACGGAAGAAACGTTTGCCTAAACAGTACCAAAGACAACGCAGGAATACTTTTACTCACTTCATAAAGACTTCTTCGAGACTAGTAACAGATAGACCGTAGCTGGAGACACCTAGAGATTCCTTCTGTTCTTCAAACGCTTTCAACATATCTGGGAACATGCTTACATTGTCGTTTGGCAAAATGTAAGTCAGTTCCGAACCTACAAAGAAAAAAGAACATAATAGGTCATTATTTCTCAGTGCTCTCTATCGGTGTATAAATAAAACATTTATCTATCTATTTTTTAAACAATGTGTGAGAGTGTGAAAACACCGTGACGGCGGTCGTAGTAAGCCCGCTTCCCGATCGGGTAGTCATTTTGGCAGCTATTCTTGGTAACCAGTAATACTACCATTCGAGCAAATAGTGGTCTAGTCTTTCTGAGATAAAAATAAAGAAAAATAAACGTATAATATTGATGGTAAGCGTCACTCTTGCCACTATTACAGTTTCAGTTTACAATTCATTACAGTCTAGCGCCATCAAGAATTTTGAGCTCCCAACAGTCCAAAATCCTACTCCGCACTGCACTGTGATACGATCAATTTAAACATCTAACGCCAAATGATATCTTACCTATATTTGTGTTTTCCTTTACTTCCGGCACGTAGTTTTTAAAGAACTTAGTGATATCTTCAACATTAGAAGTTGGCTCCTTCACAATGGTGAGCTTGTAGCCTATTCCGTAATGTTTCTTGAGGAAGTATGGAGTGCCAACGCATTGCAGTTTCCCCCCCGACATGATGGCTACTCGATCACCTAGCACGTCTGCCTCATCCATGAAATGTGTCGTCAAAATCATCGTGCGGCCTGAAATAAGTCTGCTAATTATAGTGTGTATGGTAGGTTTAGCCAGAAAATCAAATGTGATAATCAAGAGAAACTCATGGTAACCGGAAAGATAGACGGCAAGAGATCCAGGGGTCGTAACCCAAAGAGATGGGACAGAACAAGTCTAATTCTAACTGGGGGCGATAAGGCCTCCACTGACGTCCCGCTGGGGGTGTATTGTGCATTTCTCCCTGCCAGCAGATAGCCCAGCCACCCCAACTCCTTTATATGTATATCAGAGTGCGGTTTTGGGTCGCTGGCACAATTGTTCCAGTGGTGAGGATAAAGGTGTGCATGATGTCGACTCTGTTGCGTTGGAATGTCCATGTATCCCAATTTTGGCTCGTATTTCTTTTGTGGCCTCACAGTGTAACGTCACGTGATCCACAGTTTCATTCACCCGCAGGCAGCCACGAGATAAGCTCAATGTCAGGCTGAGCGAGGCCTTACAATGTACTTTTGACCGCGAAAAATGGCGGCAGCTAATCCACGAAAGAACTGATCGAGATCGGGACCATCACGATGCTCAGAATTGAGCGCACGAATGAAGAGGAGGAGGTAGGTATAGCGCAATCGGTGAAAATTCTCTTTAAAAAGTACTAGTATAATAAACTAGATACCGTTATCAAACGCAATTATCAAAGCGTCAAAATATAATTACAATCCAACGTATATATTTTATGATTGTGCCTACATTGTAATTTTGGGGAAACAACATCCGGGCTTTGTTCTACTCATCATTAAAACAAAACACGGAAATTGGCAGCAAAAATGCATAAAAAAATACGGGAAGAACACCTCACGTCCGCGGCACCGCTCAACGCGCTGGTAGAGCTCAAGTGACGAAGACCTACGTGTCAACTTTTTTCTTTCAGCAGCAAGACTGGGAGCGGCCGGGTCCATGCCGGAGGCGCGCTAGTCCAGCAGCACGGGCCGGCGGCGCCGCCCAGCGCGCTGGTAGAGTGGAGGTGTCGATGGGCTGCGTCTCACCTTTCTTCTCCTTCTGCAGCAGGTCCCAGAGCGCGCGGCGCGCGGCCGGGTCCAGCCCCGACGTGGGCTCGTCCAGCAGCACCACGCGCGACTGACCACACATCGCCGCTCCCACCGATAACCGACGCTTTTGACCACCGGATAAGTGCGCAGAAACTACGTCCCTCTAAAAAGCGAAATATAAATCATCAAGGCTTTTTAGTAGGGATAATTGTTGATCCCAGTCATCTAAAGGTAGCATGCGGTGAACGCCTTTTTGCACCACAAATGCACTATAACTTGGCATAAAAGTAACGTCTTATTACTTAACACTGGCTAATTTCACATAATTTTCGGAGCCATAACATTATAAAAAACATCAAACTGTCAATCTGTTCTATGATGTCAATTTAAGAATTACCTAGGCTTTACGCACCACCGATCGGTGTGCTAAGTTTAGGTGGCTCCTAAGGTCAATGAGCATCTCCTAACGGTTGGTGAAAGGTTTTTATGCGCAAGACCACTCCTAAATATTTAGACGTCTCATTTAGGCCTTTTTTTGTGGAGGGGAAAATGCCTTGCACTTCTTCAAGCCCCACATACCCCCTTCCTTCGCCCCTGGGAAGGAAGGGGGTATGTGGGGCTTGAACCCACTAAAAACCACCCCGTGAGTAGTCCCTCGCCGAGGTGGGGCAAGATAGGGCGCACTAGCAGTCACTATCTTGCCCCGGCGGTATATAGGCCCGAGTACAAACCGGGCCACTGCTCCCATGTAGGGGTGACCTTGCTCACCAAGGCCACCCCTCAGACTTGTGGGGCCGTGTAAGCCAGTGGAAAGCTCCCTGACTCTACACCAGTGACCCCACTACAGAAGAGGAGAGAGGAGGCGGGCGAACTGCTTGCTCCTCCCCCCATCCGTCTGCGACGGATCGGGTCAGAAAGGGGATCGACCTCTCTGGCCCGTTCCGCCGCCTCCTTCTGCGCTATTACCGCTTCGCAGATGGAGACCACCGCCTGCCACAATCTCTCACTGCCGAGCATGGCATCTACCACGCTCAGCAGGGAGAGATCTCCGCCTATGATCGCTAAGTCTCATTTAGGCTTAAGGCTGAAAACGACTGTATGGACCTACAAAATTGTGTACCTGTCTAGACTTCAGCTAACCTTATCCTCCAAATTTAGCAGTTTAACATAATGGTTAACTTCCGTCTTCAGTTCGTTTTGAGGTACTCCTTTTAACCTCAAGTAGAATATGATGTGTTCTGCGACTGTTAGATCAGGGAACAGCACATTGTGCTGCGGACATATGCCGAGAGACTTGCGAGCTTGCTCCGTCTCTGTCACTATGCTGTACCCGTTTATTGTGGCCAAACCGGACGTTGGAGGCACCATACCTATAAACAATTATACATCATTGTATTGGAGATAATTGATAAATTGATAATACAGCCGTGGTGCAACACAGGTTTTATTACAAGTTTTTTGTTGTAACTGAAGAAATTGTAAAAAAAGATCATTCATTACACGCATGACCGCATATCCGCCACATTTTAAACTAGTTATAATATTGTAACAAGCAGCCTATACTCTAAATGAACTCTAAATGAACTCAGCGCTCTTTCCTTACTCAACAATTATAAATGGGAATGTTTGTGAGTGTGTAAGATCTTTGTAAAACTGAACGAATAAAAATGTACGCATAATTTAGATCGTATTAATTTTTTCGATAAAATAAATAATTCAGGTACAAATAAATAAAATACGTTTCACGTTTTTCTCACTCAATGAAGAAACAAACATCCTTTCGTCCTGTCGCTAATATTTCTTTTGTATTTTTATCTCTGATAGGTTAGCGTTTGGCCAGTATCTCATCTGTTGGTAAGTGATGATGTGGTCAATACGCTAATATATTTGTTTGAGTAACTGGTGCAAATTACCTGTAAGCATAGATAACGTAGTAGTTTTACCAGCTCCGTTGTGACCTAACAGTACAGTTATTTCGTTCTCGTACATTCTTAGGTTTAAGTTGTCCACAGCTTTTTTACGACCTTTGTACATTTTGGTCAGATTCTGCAAAATTAACAAAAATATATGTAATGTATAAAATTAGCTTCGACATTTTTACAGAATACATAATAGTACAAGCAGAGAATTTACTATCCGCGAAGAAATTTTGATAAACACCTACTCTTTACGACGCAATAAAGTCGAATCTAGCTCGCACAGCGCTGCCTGCCTAAACATCATATTTACCTCTATTTTAATCGCGTTGGTACTTTTATGTAAACCTATCTCTTCTAGCGCGTGGCAAAGGCAATGGAAATTTTTACTGCTATCATAAAGTCCGAAGGGACTTAAGCCTGACATTACTAACAAATATAGACAGATTCTAATAAGTGTAGCCAGTCAGTACTTATCGTTGTATTTTATGATAACAGATGCAAATTATTCATATTTTTATTATCTATTACTAACTAGTATATGTTTGAAACAAACAAAGAGGTTACTCATATTACGAGGACGTACTCCTATCATTCTGATATATTAAATACTAGCTGCGCCTCGCGGTTTCACCCGCGTAAGTTCCGGACCCGCGGGAATTCCGGGATAAAAAGAAGCCTATGTTCTTTCCCAAGCTCTGGACTATCTGTGTACCAAATTTCATTTAAATCGGTTCAGTAGTTTTGGCGTGAAAGCGCAACAGACAGACAGACAGAGTTACTTTCGCATTTATAATATTAGTAAGGATTTATCACACTAATATTATAAATGCGAAAGTTTGTATGCAAGTTTATATGTTTGTTATCTCTTCGCGCCGTAACGGCTAAACTGATTTGGATGCAATGTATGTTCTTAGCTTATTAAGATAAGATACTTCTTTCTAATTTCATTAACGCGGGTGAAGCCGCGGAGTTCAGCTAGTTTATAATATTTCTTTTATCCCTCGGCGAAATATAGGGGCGATGTTAAAGAAGATTTTGATTAAAATATACATCAAAATGAACAATTAATTTATTACAATAAAAAAACGAAGTAAAGATACACTAAGCAATTACGTTAAAATATATAATGTTACGAGTAGTGTGATACAATGATCTAATACATGTATATGAATAGAATAGAATATATATATATATATATATATATATATATATATATATATTAAGGTAGATCTAAAGAAATACGCTAAGTAATTGGATTTCAAGGAAATACAGAGTTGTCAATCACGAACTCAACCTTGAAATATGCGACAGTCATCAAAACAATCATCGTATGGAAAATAATGTATAACCCGATTGAAAAAATATGTTTTTTTCTTTCTCCCTTTATCGGGAGAATTGGCTCCACAGTCCATACGTCTTGTTCACAGATAGTTACCATATACAAACCACTGCGCTCACGTCATTGACCTTGAATTGTTATCGTTATTTTTTTTTTTAGCCGATTTCGAAATTTTTTTTTAGTTTGGAAGATGTTGCTTTCTAATTGGTCCCATTTAAATTTGATCAAGATCTGATCAGTAGTTCTTGAAATATCGTCAATAATGTCTATTTTGTGACGAATAATGCGTACTTTGACGATGTTCTCGTTTACCCGACTTTAAAAGTTACCTCATAACTTCTTTCGTTGTGAGCCGATTTTGATTATTATTTTTTTATTTGAAAGCTGGTGCTTTTTATGTAGACCCATTGAAATTTGATCAAGGTCTGATTTCTAGTTTTTGAGTTATAGTCAATAATATATAATGCGTGTTTATACATTAAATCTGATCAAGGTTCCGATGATATAGCGGTGAATTCGGTTTTTTAAGCTTTGCTTGCGTTTCATTATTTTTATATCATGAGAGACGAAACGAGCAAGTCGCTCGCGTGATGGTTATCGTCACGCTTGCCCATTACAGTTCAGTGCTACCTAGAGCTTTGAATAATTCGAACTACTGCACGGCAAACCACTGCGCTCGTCGCCATATTAGATTTTAAATCTCTTTAAGCACTATAATTTGTATATAAGAGAACCCTAGAATATTCTAATTTTTGTAATTCTCATTACTGAATTGCATAACTTTGGTATATGTTAAAAAACTGGCCAAGTACGAGTCGGACTCGCGCATCGTGGGTTCCGTACAAACCTTTAGGTATATAAGTAATAGGTATTTTTATTGATAAATGAAATTATTATTATGTAACTAAAAATTTATGCTTTTCGAAATTTTTCCTTTATCTGTGCTATAAGACGTTGCTTCGTACCAAAATTTAAGATTCTGAGTTTACGGGAAGTACCCTGTAGGTTCTGATTCCCTTGCGAGTGTCGAAAATTTGCAGCATAAACGGCAGTATCTTTTGATGGCGTTGGCTTAGAAGTTTGATTATTTAACAGTTCCATGGGACAGTAGACCTGAGTATTTGATATGAATTTCAGCTTGATACCTCCACGCGTTCCTGAGAAAAAGGGTCTTGACAGATAGACAGACGGACAACAAAGTGATCCTATAAGGGTTCCGTTTTTTCCTTTTGAGGTACGGAACCTTAAAAATAAATGGTTAAAATTTGACATCACAAATATAGTAATTGTACACTACTTCTTGGCGGTTTAATAACTGGCAATGGTATGGTACTGCCCTAGGCGGACTCTGCAAAAGAGTCATACTACTACACCTGTTTATAATAATTTAATATTTTATTGAGGAAAAGTATAGGATACGTATAGCGTTATATTATACTTTATTATTAATAATTATAGCAGTCATAGTTTAGGTAACGGGTTCGGGACTTAATCGCGCTAATAAGAGACATTACCTAAACTATATATGTTCGAATCGAGAAAGTTTAAAACTTATAGCACTCTACGTCTACTTATTAAGAGGCTTATTATAAAAGACCTCCGCATACCTTTCTATTCTCTATATTGGATAATTGCCAGCAGACGTTGTCAAGGTCGGGTACTACATACATAAAAATCATCTAAACGTTTATTGTTCAGGAGCCTATGTATTGACGTGATTTGAATATAATTATGTCAAAAAATTGATTTTAATTTAAAAAAATTGAATTATTGGGCAATAAAGTATTAAATGAACAACTAAAAGCTCTCAAACAACCTTTACATAGCGTATTGATTTGTAAATTGGATTGAGGTACTGACCTGAATGTTGACGCCCATCGGTACGCCCCTGGGTTCGTCGTCATGAATTACCTTCAGAAGGGCATCGTGGTAGTCAACGTCTGTGCCCTGTTTCAGTGTCAAAGCTGTAGGAGATACTTGTTATAAGAATAAACAGTTTCAAAGTCACATCGGGTTACTAGTTTACCCCACACTAGAACATTCTTAGAGTTCTAGTATGGGGTGAACTTGTAACTACAACATTTTTAGAATGTTAGCTCTTTGCCCCACAGAAGATTGGAATGTCTCGACAAAACTAATCTTTCTTCATTCAAATTCATTCGATCACATGAGGCCCACAAAATATTAGAATGTCTCGACAAAACCAATCTTTCTTGGCATCTCCATGCCGTTAGCATTCCTAAGAGAGAAATGCTTGCTTTTCATCAGAGCTCTTTTATAGAACGGCAAGGGCACTTCATGCATGTGAGGTAGGTTTGAGCAGCTAGGTTTAATACCGCCCTAATAAGTCTATGTTTAAGAAAGAAACACCTTCGAATGGATGAGCAACGCGTCATTTGTTTTCCTTCTACATATATACATAAACGCTTTGACACTCATAGCCCCACACTAATTTCGGTCAATTGTGTCGTGGGTGACGGAAACATTCACATCACACACACAATCACAACCACAACCAAAAACACTAATTTTCCTTCGGGTGATATCTTGTGTTCCCGCCGGAAATCGAACCCGATACCTCTGCTCAGAAGGCGAACGCCCACCCAACTAAGCTAACGCAAACACACAACACATATGAAACGTTACCAAGAAGATATGTAAAAGTTTCTAAAATTTGCTTCCTCAGCAAGGAATCTCGATAAAGTAAGCCCCAAATCCATCTCATCGAAGCACGTGTAACATATAACATAATAAAAATTTGTATTCTCGTATCTTCGAACCGCAAAGGAATGGAGCTCCTTGCCTGAGTCGGTGTTTCCTGATGAATACAATATGGGAGTCTTCAAGTCGCGAGTGAATAGGTATCTTCTAGGCAAGCTTGCTCCATCGTCGACCACATCGTCACTTACCAGGTGAGATGGTGGTCAAAAGTTTGAATATCTTGAAATAAAAAAAATATCTCACCAGCAACTTTCCTCTTGTTCGGCATCCAAAAGTTCTTAGTGAATGGAAAGTACCAGGGCAGAGGCACGCCATAGTTTCCCGGTCTAATCTTCTCCACGTACATCGCTATAAGCATGTATAGGATACTGTCGAATATCAACATCAGAATAACGTGTCCTGGTAGGAATTTGTCGTGGTACGATATAGGCTTGAAGATGTCGTCCCATTGCAAACCTGTGTACAAGACATTTATAAAAAAAATTCACACTCCCAGCCCCATTCTAAGTACGATAACTTAAACATTTACATCACACACACAATCAAAACCAGAACCAAAACCACAAACTTTCTTTAAGGAGAAAACTTGTGTTCCCGCCGGGAATGGAACCCGATACCCCTGCTTAGAAGGCGAACGCTTACCCAACTAAGCCAATGGGCAGTTCAACAACATTATCTTACAGGCAGTTAAAAAGACAAGTCAACATACTTTATATCAAAGAATTATCAGGGCATTTGGTCGAAGCAACTCGTGACCAAAATGCTGGCAAATATTTTGGACAGAGATTAAGCATTGCCATTCAACGTGGCAATGCTGCGAGAATTTTGGGTACTTTGCCAACTTCTTCTTCTTCTTCGTGTCGATGACAGGTACAGGTAGTAAATACAAGTAGCTCAGATTTTTTTTGTCCAGAAAGTGGCTACTTTCACCGCATTTTCGGAGCATTGGAATAGCTCCTCCAACGTACATGTGTAAGGACACGACGGACATTCCAGCAATTGCGACATGGTCTGCACTGGGGTGCCGCAGTCGCACTGCGTCTCGGAATGGTCAATCATGCCCCACGTGTATAGGTTGTTCTCACAACGCCCGACCTGTGTTCTGAGTCTGTTTAATGTTTTCCACACAGGCCAAGGCTATTCATGGCCTGGTGGAAATTTCTCTGCTGGTTTTATGAGGTCGGGTCTGATCAAATCTTGGTCAAATTTAAATGGGACCAATAAGATAGCAATGTCTTTCAAACTAAAAAAAAAGTTTCGAAATCGGCTCACGTGGAGAGAAGTTATGAGGTAACAAATATAAAAAAAAAAAAAATACGTTCAACTTGAGTAGGTACCTCCTCCTTTTTTGGGAAGTCGGGTAAAATACATTTACACATAGAGCCTTACATTAAGTTCAAATACGGAGAAAGGTACCGGAAAATATATAACATAAGTAATAATAACACCCAAAACAAAAAGCACAATGCTTCTGCTAGGATTCGAACCCAGGACCCTCACAATCATTATGATTTAGCGTTACATACTGAGTTTGTCGCCTCTTAGGGTGATGCATCGACAAAAATGGTACTAAACCGTGCAAGGCAACATAATATGTCCAAGTCCTTACTTGTACGTCGCCTTGCGCTCGCCAGTTCTCTTAGTAATTTATTAAGCTCCCTTTAATTGCCATTGAACAGATATTCACTGTGGAATGTGGACACTAAGTGGATCTGATGGATAGTTATAGCCACCATATCTAGAGCTTAAGATATCCAGTAAAAGAACCTATAATTGAAACGCAAGCAAAGCTTAAAATAACCGACTTCATCGCTTATATTTCGGTTTTGGCTAGACCGATTTCGATAAAATTAATATGGGAAGTATACTCTACCAAACAAAAAAAAACATCAAAATCGATTCATGATTGGCGGAGATGTCGCGTAACGTAGATACAAAAAAAAACAGTCGAATTGAGAACCTCCTTTTTTGAAGTCGGTTGAAAAGGAGACCTAAAGACTTCACTCAGAATAATATTTTGAACACAGTCACAGTGTTATTAAATTTTAGTATGTTTTATAACAGTTCAATGTTCACGACTGACCAAGGTTAACAACTTTTGCACCATCGAAAATAACATATTTATATAAAATTGTTGCTTACAAAATTATGGTCGGAAAAATAATTGAACTGCCTTTAAATAAATCTTATGTCACGTAGGTAAATCTTATAATATACATGAACCTTATCCTTATCTGAGGAGTCTTTAAGCAATTATTTTCTCATAAATTAGCATATTATTATTATGGGTATGTATACTTTGTACAAGTTTATATTAAGTACTAGCCGTGCCCCGCGGCTTCGCCCGCTATTATCATGTTGAAAAGTAGCCTATGTGTTAATCCTAGGTATAATCTATGTACATTCCAAATTTCATGCAAATCCGTTCAACTGTTAAAGCGTGAAGAGGGAACAAACATACTTACACACAAACTTTTGGATTTATAATATTAGTAGGATAGATGCAATTGAAAAGCAGTAGCATGTGACGCTGTATACGTTTTTATTAATGGATGGAACCAAACGTGAAGTAACAACAAGGACCATACAGTATTAATAGACAATTATATATTAGTATTAATTTATACATATAAGTTCATAACTTTGGATAGCAAGCGTGACGCTTACCATCAGGCTTGCTCGTTTCGTGCCTCAATTGATGTAAAAAACAAGTCAAAATACAAAAAAAATATTTAAAAAGTGCGACTGCGTAAAATGTGAACTTATAGTTATTTTTTTTTTTCGTTAATGTTATTATGCGATTGGGGTGTAGTGGAGTGTTCCAAGTTCATTAACCTCCACAATCTCTTCTCTAGTGGCTCCTAGAAGCTGTAGTCACAGCAGCCACACCCTGGGCAACCACGTCTGTGGGCTAAACCTAGAGAAGGGGACTAATTTAGGACCATCTGTGAATTAGTTAATCGGACGATTCCCGAAAACACTAAGTCTGCATTGATATGATACTTTCTTCGGTCTATCCATGTAGCAAGGTAGTGCGGAAAACCTTAAGGGCGTTTGCCAGAGTCCATGTAGTGGCTTTCGGCCTTTCCGCTGCATCCTGACCTCTGCCGATCGTACCGGTCTACCGGACCATTGGGCCACAGGGGTTTGGACGAGTGAAGTGGATTTGCACCCGCGCAACCGCTCATCCACTTTAAACAAGTTCACGCGCAGATGACTCTAGCTATTCTTCCCGGATTTTCTAGAATAAAAGTCCTGCGGCGATGGGGTGAAAGCGGTGGGGCTGAGGTATCGATGTACCAAGGCTCTAGCTGACACCCTGCACGTAGGCGGCCAGGAGAGAGTGGTCGCTCCCTGAGTCGACTGAGTCGGGACTTAGGGTTCGGCAGCACGACTGGTGACAAAGCAGCCCTATTTAGGATCGCTCTGCTTTCCTCTGCATAGAGGAGGGGTCTAGAAAAGGTGACCCAAACCTAGTCCGTCTCACCCATGATCTAGGTGCCAAACCGCGGGCGCTTGGTCATCGATAAATGCGGTCGAAAGATACATAAAAATAGGCAGTTTCAAATAAAATCCAAACAACTTTGCATAGCCACCTGGAACGTACGAACTCTACTGGACAATGACCGTAATTTATGCCCAGAGAGAAAAACTGCTCTCATAGCAAGGGAGTTAGCTCGTTACAGTATTGACATAGCTGCAATAAGCGAGACCCATTTGAGCGATTGTGGAGAGCTTTGTGAGCAGCTCGGTGGCTACACGTACTACTGGAGCGGACGTCCTGCCGGTGAGAGGGCGGGTAATGGCGTAGGTTTTGCTATACGTAATGCTTTGGCAAGAGATTTAAGTGACTTACCTAAGGGTGTCAATGACCGTCTCATGACTTTACGCTTACCAATCAAACATAATAAATATGTTTACCTAATTAGTGCTTATGCGCCTACCCTGCCTTCGTTGGATGAGGATAAAGAGGTGTTCTATCAGCAGCTTCGCCAAGCTCTTGAAGGTGTTCCTAAACAAGATAAGATCGTTTTGCTCGGTGACTTTAATGCTCGTGTTGGCACCGATTACGATCTCTGGAACGGTGTCCTCGGCAAACATGGTGTTGGAAAATGTAACGACAATGGTTCACGTCTATTATCATTGTGTGTCGAATTTGATCTTGGCATCACCAATACATTTTTCCGTCTTGCCGACAAATATAAAACTTCGTGGATGCACCCCAGATCTAAGCACTGGCACCTTCTGGACTATGTGATAGTTCGTCGAAAAGACCTACGTGATGTTCTTATAACAAGAGCAATGCGTGGGGCACTGGGATGGACTGACCATCGTCTCATAAGATCGAAACTGCGCCTAGAGCTTAAATATCCTCGACGGGCACCTCATAAAGTCCCATCAAAACTAGCCTTCTCAAGACTTATAGCTTCACCGGAGTTAGGTAACACATTGGGCTCAAGATTTGCTGCCTGTGCTACGGAAACTGATTTTTGCACTATAGATGATGAATGGCAATCCCTTGCAAAACACCTGAATGTTTGTGCTCTTAACACCGTTGGCAAGCCACAAAAGAGGAACCAGGACTGGTTTGACGCATCTGACAACACCATTAGATTGCTTGTGGAAAGGTACAGACATGAACTCAACACAAAGTCTACGAATGTACGCAGTAGAAAGGAAGCTCAACTCAACCTAAGATGTAAAGTTCGTGAACTGAAAGATAAGTGGTGGAAAGAGAAGGCTGCTGAACTGCAGCATTGCGCTGATACTCATCAAACTGGCAAGTTTTTCGACGGGATACAATCGATTTTTGGCCCACGAGTCAGAAAAACAGCTCCGATGTATTCGAAAGATAGACAGCATCGAGTTACGGATGAAAATGCCGTATTAAAGCGATGGGCAGAACATTTTAATGATGTTCTAAATCCTGATGCGCTCAGTGTTAGTTTGTCTTATATAAACTCGCTTGAAGAGCTACCAGTTCGTCAAAATTTAGACGACCCACCCACTTTTGAAGAGTTAGTGAAAGCTGTAAAGCGTCTCAAGAACTCAAAGACTCCAGGAATGGATCAACTTCCGGCTGAGGTATATAAATACAGTGGAAAACACATTGTTGACAGGCTCTATCACCTTGTCTTAAAAGTATGGGAGAACGAAGAGGTTCCACAGGGCTGGAGGGATGCAGTAATTTGTAAGCTGTACAAAGGAAAGGGGGATGTTTCCGACTGCAGCTCTTATCGAGGCATATCGCTCCTTTCTAGCGCTGGTAAGATCCTAGCTCACATCATCAACTCCCGCATTAGTGAGCTAGCTGAACAGCACCTCCCCGAAACCCAGTGTGGTTTTCGTCCTGGCAGGGGAACTATTGACGCCATTGCTGTTGTAAGGCAACTTCAGGAGAAAAGCTTGGAACATGGGCAGCCCCTCTACATGTGTTTTGTCGATTTAGAGAAGGCATTTGATAGAGTTCCACGTGAGGCCCTCTGGATCGTTCTCCAAAAATCAGGGTATCCAAAGAAGTTCGTTAACCTAATACGCCAATTTCATGTTGGCATGAAGGCACAGGTTCAGCATGGATGTGAACTTTCTGAGGAGATCCAGATCACTAGTGGAGTAAAGCAAGGGTGTGTCATGGCACCAACACTTTTCGCTCTATACTTTGCTGTTGTAATGAAAGACGCGCTGAAGTGTTGTGGTAACCAGATCCATCTTAATGTCAGGACAAAAAAAGGTGTGTTTAACATTTCAAGGTTTAGAGCGAAGTCCAAAATTCAAAGGATGTCCATATTGGAGATACTTTATGCCGATGACGTGTGCCTTATGTCCGACAGCATGGTGCATCTCCAAAGTTACGTTGACGCACTCCACCAATCCTGTCAACAATTTGGCCTCGTTATAAGTGCTTCTAAGACTCAAGTCCTCAAACAACAAGCTAGAGGTAGCCAAACTGATCCAGCCACATTGAATCTGGATGGGAAACCACTAGATGAGGTTTCACATTTCAAATATCTTGGAAGCAATATTCGGCATGATAACACCTTGGCTTCGGAGATACCATCACGCATTGCTAACGCTGCTGCCAATTTCGGGCGACTCATCGATCGTGTATGGAAGTCCCATGACCTCAAGCTGGAGACAAAGTTAAGTGTCTACAAGGCTCTTATCATTCCTGTCCTTTTGTATGGCGCAGAGACATGGTGCCTCTATAAACCGGATATAAAAAAGCTCGATACTTACCACCTTAGATGTCTAAGAACTATCTTAAAGATCAAGTGGAAGGACCATGTTTCTAATACTGAGGTCCTGCGTCGCTCTGGTATGTACGGCATGGAAGCTCTCCTAATGCAACGTCAACTGAGGTGGTGTGGACATATCTTCCGAATGGATGACCGCCGTTTACCTAAAGCTGTCTTTTACTCGGAAATGACACAAGGCAAGCGGAAGCACGGCGGTCAACATCTGCGCTATAAAGATGTGTTTAAAAGACACCTGAACGCTTGCGGTATAGACCCGGAGTGTTGGGAGGAGCTCGCTTCCAAAAGGTCATCTTGGCGATCTTACGTCTATGGAAAGATTAAGTTGTTCGAAGAAAATCGCCTCCAGGCTCTAGACGTGAAACGCCAATTATGCAAAGAGAGACCTAAGCCCTCCTACACTTACTCATACAACTCCGCAGGCGAACTCTACTGTAGCACGTGTCGCAGGACATTTAAGACCAAATTCGGTCTGGCGAGCCATATTAGGGCTCATTTTAGAAAGGGAACTAATAAGTAATTTCTGGGGTCGCCGTCATCGAAATCGATGAGGAGGACTATATATATGCGATTATCTATGACCTTTATCACAGGTATATTATATCCAAGTATTTAAAATTTAATAAAAAATAGTTACTACCCAACATTAAACCGTTAAAGATCCTTAATGGTCATTCGAAATAAAAAATAGTAAAAGAAACTTAAATATGATTTTCAAACACCTATTCAATGGTATCCCACTTGGGGACCTCAGAATCATTAAATTCGACCAACGACTTTGGTCTCTAAAATGCCACAAAAGAACAAAAATACATAGGCTGATAAAGACATTATACCCTTTGCGTTGCTCAGTCGGGTAAAAAAGTAGATTGATTAGACAAAAACGTGATAATTACTAATGTTTATTGATACTTACTTTACTTACACAAGGTTGTATGTATTCTCGATTATAATTTGAATTTATTTAAAATAATATTGTGATTATGTGGGAGATGTGAATGTTTCTGGCACCCACGACACAAGTCATCAACTTAGGGTGGGGCTGTAAGTGTGATAGCGTTTATGTTTTATGTTTTACTAGCCGTGCCCCGCGGCTTATCCCGCTATTATCAAGTTAAAAAGTAGCCTATGTGTCAATCTTAGGTATAATCTATGTACATTCCAAATTTTATCCAAATCCGTTCAGTCGTTAAAGCGCGAAGAGGGAACAAACATACTTATACACACTTGCACACAAACTTTCGGATTTATAATATTAGTAGGATTACCAATTCTTTAAAAATCTAAAAACTACAAATAACGTTTTACCTCTGGAAGTGCCCTCACATATAAGAATCATCTGAAATGCGTATCCCATTGCAGAATTAAATATTAAACTGGCGAACAATCTCGTCGTCAAACTGATGTCCTCATATAAAACTTGCGTCAGCATGAAAATTGAATACGTCGAGAACCACGCCAGGCCCATGAATGACGCAGCAGTATTCGCTAGAATAGAAATAATATACTATTTTATTGGACTCGTATACAACGTACCAGAGCGGTGTAGTAATAGGTACTTAAACCTCGCCTCTGACTACGTGCATTGTGTTCAGTGGTGGATTCAGGATTGTCGTTTGGAAGAGGCTTGACCCAGCTGAGGATAGATTTGCTGAGGGTAGATTAGAAGGAGTGGAACTCATTACCTGCGTCTTTGTTCCCCGAGGGGTATAATTTGCGAGTCTTCAAGTCACGAGTGAATAGGTATCTTCTAGACAAACATGTCACATCTTCGGCCGCATCATCACTTTCCATCAGGTGAGATGGCGGTCAAATATTTGTCTATAACGCATAAAAAAAGCCTCCTGAATCCGCCAGACAGTATTTATTAACTTCCTAAATCTCGGTAGCAGCTTAAAGTTTTTTTTACTTATAATAAGGACCAATTGCCTATGTTTCCTAAAACTAAAATAAAACTATATACACAGCAAAGACCTAAGTTAATTACCTAAATTATCAATTTCCTACACGGCACCTACGCAGAAGAAATCGATTTGGGCGATAAGTCCGCCCTTTGTGCTTTTATGTTATATTTAAGATTTCTTTTAAAGCGCTCTCTTTTGGTGAAAATAAATAATTTATCTATCTACATAAATGTTTACAACTCAATACTAGAAAGTGAAATTACATCACTCAAATATTATTATCAAGTTATCAGTTACGTGAATCGAATAAAAACACAACATCCTGTATATTTGACAAGGTCAGTACTCGACAGATGATCAAACTAACAAGTCGGACAGGTTTTGCTCTAATTGGCCACTTTACCGAGACATAGAATTTATTTTATGAGAGTTGTTTAGAACAGCGCAATCTTATCAAAAAGTAGAGTTGTGACGTCTGTTATGGAAGGTTCTGACTACGATACTTTGTTGTTTTAAGTATTAACGCCATGAACTTTCATGTACCTACTTCTGAAATTATATCATACTTGCTGTTGTGCTCCGTGGCTTCGCTCGCATCATGAAATCTCTTATATGTTAACATGTGTTTTTTAGTGTTAAAAGGTCGAGGATGGTAAACACATTAGGCCTATATGGCTTTAAATGATAGCTGCCGGAACATCATTATGTGATGTTTTTACTTGAGGATGGTAGGTACATTACGATTTTTACATGCCCGGACAAGAGTCTCTCTCACTACGACTGCATCAAAATCTCTATCAAATCTTCTTCATGATTCAAACAATATATCCACCATATTTCATCAAGATCGATCTAGAGTGATTTAGCCGTTATAAGGTAACAGACAGACACAGGAAGAATGAAACTTTCGGATTGTTTGGTGAGATCCTTGAGGCAAACATTTTTGGTATGAGTGCCGTCGAGATAGCTCTTATACGTCGAAATTAAGTTCGCGTTTACGAGATTATTGTTCTATTTATAAGACGAAATTTTGTTTGCTAAACAAGTTGTTCACATAAACCAATCAGCAATTCATATTTGTATGTCGATTTAAATTAATGCACTTTGTATCCTAATGCTAAAGCAGTACGGTTTATTCCAGGATATTACCTCTGCTGAAAAACACGCTGATCATAAAAGAGAATGTGAGCGATGATATCACATAGAGGATCAAAATGAACATTAGCACACTCCACGGTGTAAATGTCAGGACTGCGTAGCCGACTCCAGAATCAGTCCGATTGAAGGGTGTCTGAAAAAAGAGTATCTAAAATTATTTATTGATACTCGTGCACGGTAATACAAAGATCATAATTTGTAGATGAGAAAACATTTCATTACATGGTATTTACGCAAAAAAATAGGAATACTGTCTTAGGATGTCTGGCAATATTGGCGTTTGTTGAGACCAATAGCGACAGTAGTTCATCAGAAGGATATCCCAGTTTTGGAAAGTAGCGACGTATACAATAGCCGGTTTTACCCGCGTTCAAATCAAAATCGTTTATTCACCTGGGCTCCAAAGAGGCACTCATGAAAGTTTATGACCACCGTCAGATTCGCAAGATCACTCCATTGGACTCCATTTGGACATTAAATTCATTAAATAGATTATAATAATAGATATGACTGTATGAGTAAGTAAAGCATTCATCCACTGGGGTAAATTAATGCTAGAATTAGTTCGTCGACCTGTCTACGTCTACAATCCAGCTTCAAGGCCAATTAGTATTCGTGTTTAAATTTAATCGACCTTCCTTTCGCCCTCACTTCCGGAATTTCTTTCACCTTAACTTCCGTAAATGGTGAGTACATAGTAAACAACACCCTTTGGTATTATTAAAGCATATAATGAAGCAGTTATGGAAATAATTAAATTTTGTCATAAGTGCTCGGCTTAATAGTTTCTGGTTTACAAAGTGCTGAAACAATAGTTAGACCTAGTACGCAATGACTAACTAACAATTTGAACCTAAGAATAAAATGATATAATATACCTACACGAGTTTATAAAACTAATCGCAAATATCTCCGAAACTTTAGATCTTGATCAAATTATAATGTGATCATCTGGGAAATATAGGTACCCTTTTAAACAAAAGAATTTCTCGAATCGGTCCAGGCGTCTACGTGTAGGTTATCGGGGAACATATATAAAAAAAACTGACGAATTGAGAACGTCCTCTTTTTTTAAATCGATTAAGAAAATGCTCAATGTTTTACGGGCCGACTATCAGTAAACAGTGCAACATATATTTCCTTATCTTAAAGTTTAAATGTTTTCTTTTAATTTCTTATTAATCAAGGCTTCTTCACTTATCGAATAAGAAGTTCCAATGCCCAATTCACTAATTTGCGTGTGCTATGGAATCAAACATTTTTATTCTGCTTTAGTTCTATCATTGGATACTGACAAATACTAGATGATTACAACTAAATGTAGCCTTTGTGTTATTTTTGAATGTAATCTTTGTTCGTTCCAAATTACAGCTAAGCAAATCGGTTCAGTAGTTTCAGTGTCATTAAGTAACATACATCCAAACTTCGCATTTGTCTATACTACTATTAGTGGAATGGGATGGGTAGTGGGATTGAACTTACCTTGAGCAGTATGACCATAAGTACAACAGATATAAACAGAAACGAGAACTGTTTAATGAACCAAGCTAGCCAATGTAACCACGAGGGAAGACCCATTATTGTCATTGTTTCCTGTGAACAAGCATTGATATTTGGATTATAATTCGATAAGGCTTCTTCTGTGAACATTACTTGCAGGTCTTCGGTAATTAAAGCATACAATGTATTAAGAATTTTAGATGGTTACGACTTTTAGCCAATACCATATTGGCATATCACGCTGGCCAGACAAGACAATGTTTCAAACACGAGCGTACATTAACACGCGAATATGTACCGACTGCGCAAGCGTCTAAATTCGGCTCTAAATTAGGGTTAACGGCACGCTTCATATTTGACAGTTGTGAAGCTTAATTATTGTCTATACAAATTTATGTACGTTCAAAAATGCGTAGTTAATGGCTTTGATTACAAAGAAAATATATGGAACGTTTGCAGCTGGCTTTTTGTTACAGTGTCGTGTGTGTGGTGGCCGAAGGACTCCAGTCCGTGAACTATTTTTTCAGTTGATTTGAATTTGATTATTACTGTTTACTAACGGGCTGGTACTCGCGTCAGTTTTGTCGGATTTTCTGACTAGTTTCGGGCATGTACGATGCCCATCATCTGGGACTTATGGTATACAGCTTTGGGGCTGTACTAAACCGAGCAATATTTCAATTATTCTACGCTTCCAGAATAAGGTATTACGAGGCATTGTGAATGCACCTTGGTACATCCGAAATGACGATCTCCACCAGGACCTCAACATCGAGTTCGTTAACAAAATCATTAAAAAATATGCGGAAGCTCATGAATATATAGACTTCACCATCGTGTGAATGTCGAGGCCATCCAGCTCCGATCACACGCATATAGTGAGACGACTCAAAAGAACAAAACCGTTTGAACTTGTTTAGTGTTAATGTATTAGTGTAATGTAGTGTTTTATAAGTGCTGCTCAAAAAGAACACATGCACCAAGTGTCTTCGCCTTAATAGAGACAATAAGAAAAGTGTTAATGGACACATTCTTGGATATTTTAAATCTAGCAGAATAAGTTAAATTTAAGTTACTTATTAGCCTAATCTTGACTAGATTGTTACAAAAATAGGGAACTCGATATCGTGACCTATAATAGGAAAAAAAAAAAACTGGGAGGTGGACGATCGCGACGTTCGCGTCGACCAGCCGGTTAGTACACAACAATAATGAATAATACTTGCGATAGTTTCCAAACTCAAATTAACCTTTGATGTCTCTTAAAGTAATTAAAATTCAGTAAGTCATTTAAAGGATATACTATCAAAGACATTTATAATTCACATTTAATACCTAAGAATTCTGTCACATTTATTTGGATACGAAATAATACGGAATAGGAGTACTTAACAATTCTTTAGTACTTTACTTTTATGTATCGCTTAATGTTAGCCTACGTAAGCCATGTAAATAAAATTTCGGCGATGTGTTTGCAAAAATATTATTTTGTAATACTTACTTACGAACTTAATTAGGTTTTATTATACATACTATATATAAAACCTTTGTGAAAAATGATCTAACTTATGTGATGGTGAAAACTGCATCAAAATGCGTTACGTGCTTCAGTAGTTAGGATATACAGACAGACGCAGAAAGCGACTATGTTTTAAACTATGCCGAGATGCCGACATACCTTGAGTTGAAGCTCCTTTTCTGAAGTAACAGCTCTTACAGTATTGACAAAAGTGTAGGCAAAACATAGCATGATGATCATAGATATGAATCGCTCAAGTGCTATGAGCAGCTGGTCATCTCTGTAGCCAGGTTGAGGCATCCTTTGCATGTACACTTTGGTGTTGATCGACTTCCCCGTCTTACTTTTAATCACGCTAGTAGATATCGCGTGCTGCACTGCTAAGAACATTTCCGGAGAGTAGCCTGAAAGATATATCTGGCTAGGTTTATTCTTTTCATCTTACGCTGCGCTTACTTAATAATATAATTATGTACCTATATTAGTGTTATTGTAAGAAACGGGAAATTGGCTATAGAAATCCGGTAATTGTTTTTTATTATGGTCTGATTATAAGTGTCTTGTCGGGGTTCAACTTTAACCTTTTGGCTCTAAGAAAACCTTTGATTTAATTATGATAATAATTTAAACGCAAACAAAGCTTAAAAAACCGACTTCACCGCTTTATCTTTGGTACCCTTGATCAGATTAAATGAGCATTATTGAGGATAACTAAAAAACTACTGATTAGATCTTGATCAAATTTAAATGGAACCACATAGGAAGCACCAACTTTTAAATAAAAAATCATCAAAATCGGTTCACCTGGAAAATAGTTCTGAGGTAATACACATTAAAAAAAAACAATCGAATTGAGAACTTCCTCCTTTTTTTGAAGTCGGTTGTCCACAGTTTTCATGTGGGGCTGATTAGTTAGTAGTAGTTTAAAATATATTCAACGGTATCAAGGACAGCTATTTTGATCAATCGAATTTTTATAACAGTAAACATACGAAAATCCACTATCAAATCACCACAGGTAGGTTTTATGAGTCAAGCAGTTTGCCAGTGACTTACCAGGTTGTTTTCCACCATACATATCATCAGGCTCCCTGGGCCCAGGCTTAGGGAACAATGGGAACAGTAGGTTAGTTCGCCAACTGGCCCGCAGTGGATGTTCTAATAATGGTGTCCTCATTACAGCTGGGAATCTTAATGTCAATAAAATATCATCGGGCCATTCTGTGGCATCTACAATCATAAATTAATCATAATAGCTATGTATTCCTTTTGGGCAATGTCGAAAGAGTTTTTTGCTTGTGTTGTTGCTTCATCATCATGTATATATCAAGGACATTTAGTTCCTCGAAACAACAGATATAGGTAGTAGTAGGAAGGCTCAAAAGAACTAAGCAGTTTGCACTTTTTTTTAAATGAACGCTTTTACGGTCTCAGCCCCACACTAAGTTCAATGACTGGTTTCGTGGGTGCCAGAAACATTCACATCACACAATTAAAGCAATTCTCTTGATAAATAAAAGTCGTTAACCATAAATATATTCGCACCCAGAACCAGAACCCAGACAAATTTCCTTTGGGGAGAAAAGTTGTGTTCGGGAATTGAACCCGATACCTGGTGCTTCGAAGGCGGACGCGCACTTAACCAAGCCAACAGGCAGGTTGTTCCAGAAAGTTCAAGAATTGAATGAAACATATATAACCAACAACTTACTTGCCATACTGTCATCAAATTGTATGCCAACAAGTATCTGGTTCATAGCATTAGGCTGGGTAAGCGCCTCCTCCATTTCTTTAGCATTCTTGAATCCCTTTGGTTGAGGTAGTGTATTAGCGTCAAATAGAATACTGAATAAGAAGCCAAAATTGTCACCACCAACAGTCACTATAGCATTTACTGTTGCATCTCTTGTAAGAGGATTTTCTGGAGAAAATGCTAGAGTACCGGTTTTTATTGATGTGAGATTCCCCCTAAAATGTTGATGAAGGATATTTGAAAAAATGAATAAAATAAAATATATATTATAAACTGATCGAAACAACTTTTAACGGATTTTATGAATAAATGTTTATTGTTTATTTAATCAATAACAATGATAAGCATGCGCATATGAAATCAGAACGATATTTAAAGTTATTATCGCTTCCCACATTTAATGAAAAATGTCTTTTTTAATTGGCCAAAACACTGATTGGTGTTATGTAACATAATGGCTTTCACACTCACAGCCCCACACTAAGTTCGATGACTTGTGTTGTGGGTGCCGGAAACATTCACATCACACACACACAACATAACCAGAACCAAAAACACACATTTTCCTTGGGGAGAAAACTTGTGTACCCGCCGGGAATCGAGCCCGATACCCCTGCTGACGGCGAACGCTCACCGAACTAAGCCAATGGTTAGTTCAAACATATATAAAAGAAACAAGAGTCAATGCTCTATATCCCAATATTTTGATTTAGCTCACTATGTGGCCAATAAAACGTGTAACATAAATAGCGATGAAAGAAAGCTATTCATGTGAAAAATTATGTTATTCATTATTGTTAAAATCAAATAAAGTAGTATTGTTGTTTGAACACTCGGAAAAAACAAAATGTGGGTTAAAAGAGTACCCAACTAGATCCTAATGCCGAATATTAAAGATTGCCTTATTCATCTTTAACCTTTTTATAACTTAAATATTTATATTGTAAAACTTGGGCTTATTTATATAAATACTTACAAATTCCTTCCACTAATATTGAAGTAAGTTGGTTGAAAAGGTGCATATGACCTATCCGGTTTCTCCGATGGATCGACTAGACATCTCGTTAGTATTAAAAATAGAGAAAATATCACAGGTGAAGCTATTTCGAAGATTGTTTGCCATTTGTGGCGCCTTTGCAGGAGAAAATTCTTCCATACAAGAAGTTTCAGCTTTTCATAGGACATGGCATATAATTGTAAATCTGAAAATAAGGTTTCCTTTACGTCTGAACATTGTTTATATTTAATTAGTTAGTATAAGGCTATTTACTATAAAAATTTTATAGCTGAAATCTGTCAAAACCTTTGTTGCACCTTGGCTAGTACAACAGTCAGTGTGATACTTGTAGCGAGCTGGCATCTGCCTGGTTGATCGTAACTGATTGACATAGTTAAGCAATGGTCAGTCAGGCCAGTACTTGGATGTGTGACCGTTTAGTGGTATTTGAAATTACTAAATTGACCATGCTACGGAGACCACATTGAGCTGTCTGTCCCGAATGTAAATAGTTTTTTTCGTCTTAACAAATATGCCACACCGTGCACCGGTAACATGTTAATTGTGGAGTTTTATGTAATCGCTAAACTAATTTTATAATAGTAAGTAATATGGGCCTAATGAGTTGTACTTTTAGGTTTAAAATAGCTTCCTAACAATAATCCAAGTTACAAAAATTTTTAATTAAGGTGAAGAATTGTCATTTGAGTGAGACAAAGTTGTATGTTCAACAACCTTATCCTTAACCATATTATAAACGCGAAAGTTTGTTTGGATGTATGGATGTTTGTTACTCTTTCACGCAAAAACTACTGAATGGATTATAATGAACCTTTACAATAATATAGCTTATACATCAGAATAACACATAGGCTATAATTTATAAAGATATTGTTTGTGTTGTCCAAAATATAAAGATAAGTGTCAAGTAGGAAAAAACTCTGCCATCTGCGAGCTATTCTGGCGTGTGCTGTAAAAACCGTTAGTGTTACATGTATATAATGTATAATGGAAATATTTGTCTTAAATAGTCCTACAAAAAAGCCTGCGACGTCATATATCTATATTTAAAAAATAGATATATGGATATAGATAGATAGGTATAAAGACAGATAGGACCTTGAAGAATAAAATAAGCTACTCAAAGTACTAATCCTGCGCAGATGAAGTTGTGGTCACCAGCTAGTCAATTATATATCTTAAAAAGAAACAGTACAAAGTTTCAAAATTATTTAAAAAAATTTGCTGTTCCATAACATAGCAGTAATTCAATACTACGAAAATTAATTCTAAGAAAATTATTATTGCCTATGCAATAATCATTTGCTTGAATCATGCAAGCTAATACAATCTAGTAACTTACCATAGTGAAGTATCAGTATTTTTTATTTATTTGAGTCATACAAATTAGTCTTTGCTATGATGAAAAAGGTAATAATAATTAGCTTTGATCAAATTACTAACTTTGTGTTAATTATTTATAATACTATTGAAGGCCAATCAAAGCCAATAATAGTATTGTTTTGGTGTCATTATGAAAGATTAGGGTCCTGCAAGGATGTCCATTTTTTAAATTACCCTCAACTCTATTTCACTCACACATCAATTCATCACTTTAGATTAGATTTTCAGTAATTTACATCATTGTTAGGAAGCTAATTAATTATTTTATACCAGAAATAAAAAATTTAAAACACTCACCAAATAAGTTATGAAAAAGTTTTAACTGTTCTGGCCAGAATTTCTCAAATAAAAGTCTACTTAATCATAACTCAAAAACTACAAAAAATCAGGGAAAATATGTGGGTATGGTATTTTCAGATAACCCAGGGGGGTGAGACATTCACCTTTTTTCTTAGGATGTCTCTGTTTGGTCCACCTTTTATAAACTTATGTTACTACTACATAATATGGATATTCCAACAACCGCAGACAATTCTGCAGTGTACAGCTGGTACACTATCATCATCACCATATCACCCTTCTGTTCAGACTTTGGGGAAGTTAAAAAATTACTACCGTTAATCAGAAAACATTCCCCGAAACTATTATGTTTATGAGAAGAAAACATATGCTTATACATTTTTAATTTACCGGATCGATGAATAAAAGGCGAGTCCAAAGCATAAACTTGAAAGAATTTATACCAGGTAGCGTACAATAGAGCCCGATATTCAAGGATAGCTTACCAGATCCAGCTTAATAAAATAGCATCTTTTCTTTGTATAACAAGTTCATGAACGCGATTTACAGCAGCGTAGACGTTCTATTTAGAATTACACGACTTTACCACACTAAAGCCATTGAAATACTACCGGAAAATTCTTAAGGTGTGTAGGTAGAGGGGAAGGGTGGCCTTGTCATTATTGACAGTTCGTTAACACCTACTTGACAACTGACAGTTTGACAGTTTGGCTCGTGGGGAAAACATGTTTTAGATGATTACGGCATAAAAATGAATATTTATCCTGACCCCTTATTACGTATCTCTGTTGCGAGCAGTTTCTATTCGAATTAAGCAAAAATGAACCTTGTTTCTTAAGTGTTTTGTAGTTTTCTAATTGAAACCGTTCGCAACAGAGATAGGTAATAGGGGGTCTGAAATAAATGATAAACATGGCTGCAAACCATCAAAACAGAAGACACTCTCTATTAATGATAGGTGTCTACGGTTTTGTATCTCGATGAGACTTTACTCATTATACTCTGTGGATCGTTGAAATAGGCAATAGACAACAAAAATAAAATCTTGCTTTCTACAAAATTGTCAATTTACTAGTCTGTGATTCAAAATGGCGCCTATGTCGTTGACATATCAATGTTTTTCTATCTGATTTCTTTGTAAAACTCATTATTTTTAAGTAATTTAAACATTTCTTTTGCTATTATGTCTACAAATAACCTATCCTCAGTTATTAAATCATGTTCAGAGAGTGAGCTCATCAATGAAGTGCCGGAAGCAAACATGACACAGAAGCAAGTAGAAGGGTCGCGATTAAAGCGTACTTTTACATTGCCTCGCAATCCATTTGGCACAAATAAGCCTAGTTCTAGTAAGATAAAGTGTAACGACAACGACAGCAAACCAGCAAGTGCCAGTACTGTGATAGGAGAGCCACCAAAGGACGATAGTAGTATCGAGAGGAAGTTGTTTTTGAGGCCGTCATGGAAAAGATTCCTCAACAAGATAGCGCAGCATATGAGCACTGTTCATGTGTCTGGCGTGAGTACAAATTTGTATACCTTATGACTGTTTTAACGTTAAATGCATTGAGTAAATGTAAATAATGCTAATATAATGGCAACACTGATACAGGTGAAGTCCACACCAGCACTTATGAATGGTGAGCGGGTGCCATGCAGTGGGGACCCGCCATGGCCACCGGGGTCTACTCCAGCAGCCACTGGCATCAAGAATCATGGCAACACTTGTTACATGAATGCAGTTCTGCAGTGCCTTTCCCACACAGATGTTATAGCTGAGTACTTTGTGCTAGACCATTACAAGGTCAGTGTTTATACAATAATATTGTTGAAGATATTATGATGTTGTAATTATTATCTACCCTCTCTATTGATCATAAATCATATGATATATTATGTAAACTCTATTCGCACATTACGTCAGTTTATTAAATACCTAAGTAAGTAAATACTTGTGTAATTTTCCTGATAAACTAAATTTTTAATTCTCTGTCCACACATACATAATTGGTATGAAAATGTAATGATATATGGAATCTTTTATCTTAGGTGGATCTGCAAAAGAGAAACAAAATAAATTCAAAGAAATATGGCACTAGGGGAGAGGTTACTGAGCAACTGGCAGGTTTACTGAAGGCTCTATGGGCCTGCCGATATGCACCAGATATGAGCACTGCTTTTAAGGTATGTATCAAATTATATTTTTTACCACTATGACCAAATCCCCTATTACCTATCTCTGTTGTGGACGGTTTCAATTTGAAGATGACATAACTACTAAGAAATAAGGTTCATTTTTGCTTAATTGAAATAGAAACTGCTCACAACAAAGATATGTAATAAGGGGTCTGGGCCCAATAGCCATTTGTCAATAAGTCAGTTGCACAATGATTAGTTGGACAATGTGGAATTATGTCTTGAATTAATATTATTTACATTACATAACTGAAACTGTGAATCTAAAATAAACAATAAGTCATACCTGCCTTGTTTCATACCGCCAGTTTGCTCAAAGCATTTTGCTTATATGTTTATCATCCGTACAGCGAAGGAATGGAACTCCTTGTCTGGGTCTTTGTTTCCTGTACGGTACAATCTAGGTGTCTTCAAGTTTATAGTGAATAGGTACCTTCTAGGCAAGCATTTTTTATATGTGGCCGTATCGTCACTTTCATCAGGTGAGACAGCGGTCAAATGCTTGCCTATCTACTATAAAAAAAAGGTCGACTATAGACTACAAAGGAAAAAATACTATTCCTAGATTATATTTAATTTTTGCCAGGGGTGCATTGAGAGATGAAAGATCATGTTGAAAGTTCTTTATTTATGAAGTTAGACTGATAAAAAATGGTATTTGAGTGATTCATTTAAAAAAATTGAAGTGGTGCAATGGGGAATGAAAGGTCATATGGAACTAATCTAACATGTATGTAGTTATATCTTTTATAATCACACTAATATTATAAATCCGAAAGTCTGTGTGTAAATGTGTTACTATGTAAGTGTTTTTGCTTTGTCTTTACATTGTAACGGCTAAACTGAATTGGTTGAAATTTCCAATTTACATAGCTTATACTTAGGATTAACACATGGGCTACTTTTTAACTTAAATAACGCGGGCGAAGACACAGGACACTATACACCTCAAGGATATCAGTGTAAACCTCGTAGTAACCAGTATACTCCATCTCAAATTAGAGTTTCACTGATTTAATGCTTTTGCTGCCATGTCGCTGAAACCTCTTCGGCACAGCCTGCAAATTAACAGAGTTGACAGCGAAGTAGTTCATTTGTTTACACATTTACATTTCTGTTTTTCCTACACTTTTGCATTAAAGGAAAATGTTTCCTATTCTGTTGAAACTTACCAGAAGTCACTTTTTGAGCTTGTGCCAGGTAAAATTAATATTACCTTCATGGTCTAATCCATGAGGAAATGTGATAAAGTAATCTTAGCTCAAAGCCAATCTATTTAGTTCACATACATGTCTGAGACCATTAAACAATAGATCTGACCTTGTGCAGAATTATTTTAATTAGTATCTGTGTTTAATGTCCAGATATGGTTCTTTAAAACGTTTTTAGAGGACTGTTAATGGTGATAATCTTCACCTGCATCCTACTTACTATAATATAAAGATTTATTGGTGATATAAAGATATATTACTGGTGGGGACCTCAGTACCACTTTAATAAAATATTGTAACTTATACAATAGTGATACATTGACTAGAATAGAAAATTATTAATGGCACACCAAATAAAGTTAGTTACAGAGGTCATTTAAAAAAACTAAAGAACAATGGGCGGTCTTATCGCTAAAAGCATACTCTTCCAGTCATTCTTTGGATGGAGAGAGGGATAATCTATAAATTATAAAAGAAAGTTACACTATTTGTAACTCAAGAACAGCTGAACCAATTTGACTAAAAATTTGAAAATTTTTAGGAAAGTTTTCATCATTTCAACATGCAAATAAAAGTGACATAAATAAAACTTAATAAGATACCTATCTATATTCATTAATACATATAAACTTACATAAACAATATTTTATATAAACTTACATAAATATAATAAACAATACCCAATTCATTAACAATTTCACACTGTAAAGGTTTAAATAATTCAAATGAATTGAAATTGATGCATATAGATTGCTATGTTTAGCAAGTCCAGTATAAATAACCGTTTTTTATTAATCATGTTGCGGGTGCACAGCGAGTGTGTTATAAAAGTGACAATTGCAGCTCGTTTTCTTGCCAGTCATGTAGAATATTGTAGACACAAGAACACATTTACATGCTTACCATTCAGAATAACACATGAATTTAAAATAAACGTTCTTTATTCCAGGGTGCAGTTGAAAGGCATGGTACACAATACAGAGGGAACAGTCAACATGATGCCCAAGAGTTCTTATTTTGGCTTCTTGATAAAGTGCATGAAGATTTAAATACAGCTACTAAGAAAAAATATAAAACAATAAAGGTTTGTAAACAAAATTCAGAGTGTTAGTAGTGCTTAACTTAAATCTATCCCAATAACGAAATTGTGTTAGTACAATCCCTTTTGAGTATAAGAAAATGTCATAATAGATTGACGAAGCAGATTTATAAGATGAGTGTGAATGAGTGTAACATATCTTGACCAGGATAAAATTAAACAAAATTAGACCTAATGTAATGTGACCTAATGTCTAAATTACTCATAACAAACTAGTATGTATGAGAAGACTCATGCATGTAGAAGAAGTGAAAGATGTGTGTCAGGATCATAGTAGGTAAAGAGATGTGTCCTCTGCTTACCCCAATGGGATATAGACATGATTATATGTATTTATGTATAATTGAGTTATTTGTTTATATCCCAATATAGATTTTCAGAAATATATTACAGCACATTTGATTTTCCTTTAAAATTAATTCATTTCATTCCAATGCACACTCAAATGATAGAATACCGAAAGACTTGTTAGTCTTACTATTGTTTAGGTATTAAAAACCACTCACAAGATATTACATAATAAAAACATAACTATGAACGCTTTCACACTAAGTTTTATGACTTGTTATTGGTTGGGTGCAAGAAACATTCACATTACACACACAAATTTCCCTTGGTATTCCCATGGGAATTGAACCCGATACCTGCTGTTTTGTAGGTGGATGCTCGTGCAACTGAGCTAACGAGCAGTACAATAAAGGAAAGCCTTAGCCTTTGACATTGCTGCTGTAAATCTACTAGTAATAATAATAATAATGCCTGTCCGTTTCAGAATACATGCGGCAAACCTGATGAAGTAGTGGCAGCAGAAACTTTAGCAAATCATGCAAGAAGAAACAGTTCATTTGTTCAAGCAGTTTTTCAGGCTCAGTACAGGTATGATTTATAACTCCTCTTTTCTTCCTAACTCTCTAAACAAGCAGATCAGATCAGATATAAATTTACATCCACATTGATTATACATACTCCTAAGGAGTAGAACTTTTTGCCCAAGTCTGTTTTCCCTGATAATTACAATCTGGGAGGCTTTCAATCTTAAATGAACAGGTGTCTTCTAGGCAAGCATGCTCCATCTTCGACCACATCGTCACTTTCCATTCAGTGAGATACTGTTCAAATGTTTGCTAATATACAATAAAAAAAAAATTAAAAACAGTAACTTAGTTAAATAAAATTAGTATGATATTCTAATAACGTGTTTTGTTTTTTTTTACAGGTCAGCACTGACCTGTGCTAAGTGCGATCGGACATCATGTACATTTGACCCCTTCCACTGTGTAAGTGTGCAGCTACCATCGAGACCGGCTACAGCACAGCCTTCCCCGCTACCTGTCAATGTAAGTACATATAAACAACGGGATAGTAAAATAAAGTATATATAATAGATTGACATTCCCTATGAATTGTCCTGTTCGTGCCATCTCCGACATGGGTCCACGCGAAACCTTCAGAGAGTTCTTTCAAGAAATAGGTATACTTAACCCATTGCTAATTATAATGCATGTTCGGAAAATATTAATAAATATATATTAAGAACATACATATGTACATAGTTTTAGGTCTAGTAGTAGCTGACCCTAGCGGCGTCGCTCCGGTAAAAAAAACATACACATAAACGCATTTACACTCACAGCCCCCCACACTAAAAGTACTATGACTTGTGTCGTGGGCCCGTAAACATTAACACCACACTCACATTTACATCATACCCAGAACCAGAAACACATCTTGTGTTCCCACCGTGATTCGGACCCGCTGCTTTGAAGGCGAACGCGCACTCATCTACGCTAGCGCGTGCAGCGGGCAGTTTAAACATAATCCGCCCGGGGGTCTCCCGGTTAAAAAACAATAATATACATAAACACTTTCATATTCACAGCCCCACTCTAAGTTCATTGACTTATGTCGTATCCGTACACATTCACATCACACATACAATACTCACATCTAACCCAGAACCAGAAACACATATTTCCCGTGGGGACAAAACTTGTGTTCCGGTGCTGTAAAGGCGGGGAGTTCAAACTTCAAAGATAGAAGTTATCCAGCTAAATAAAAAAAACAGTCAAATTTATATCATCCTTATGTAAGTCGGTTCAAAACGTAAAAGATCTTACACGTTTAATGTGCCGGATTACGCAGTAATTGTTACTCATTCAATCGTTAGTTTTATTTGAGGGTGAAAACGATGAAATAGTAATAAATTCATTTTGATAAGGATTAACAATATTGATGCATTCACATCAAAAAGGCAACAAAACAGACGCCGATATTCTTTCAGGTTTTTTACAAAGAAATGTAGTTATTTTTTAGTTTATGCTGTTGCGGACTGTTTTGTAAAACTGGTTTCAAATTGTTCAGGTGGTGTACGTAAACCAGCAACCTAGACAAGTAAGGATCGGAGTAGAACTAACGCCCAATGCAACTATGGATGACTTGAAGACGACACTGCACAACGACACGGGAATCGAACGAGATCATATCATATTAGCTGAAATCAATGAAATGGGTGAGTTTAAAAGACAAATAAAGAAAGCTATTTACAGACCAATTGCCTATATTTCCTTAAACTAAAACTATCTACATCTATACAGCAAAGATCTAAATTACCTACAGGGCATCGAGCTTATAGGTAACTCAAGTTCTCAAGCCCACTAATACTGGATAGCATTACCATCACGCTGGTGGCATTATCACTCTGAATTGCAATGCTAAGCCAAATAAGCACCAGCATCTTGATCTTGCGTCGCCTCAAACAGGCGCTCTGATAGATATTTTAAAAATAGAATGAGCTCCCGGGTCCTACGGGCCCAGTGTCTCAATAAAAAATTGCTCAAATATGTAACCACTACCGAGGCTTCCATATTTTCGCAGTTTACGGTGCTCTGACGAAGTTCTCGAATATAGCGAAACGCACGCTATTAGCTAGACTGATTGGTGACGCTACTTCACACATTTTTGATGTCAACGATTAGTCAACTTTCCTTTTCGGCATTCGTGATTGACTTACCGCAGCAAGTATGTCAAAATGGCGCGATTAAAATCTCCCGAACCTTTTCAAACATTTTCTTTAATTCAAGATTCAAGCCTTCGTATTTAGTGCGTGATTAAGACCAATAATTTCTGTTTATTCTCGCAATAGGTTGGTGTAACGCTCGCGCGGGTTGGGAGAATGCTGGCATCGACTTCGGAGCTCTATATTGTATGGAAGCGCCGCCTTTATTGCAGACTCCCACCACGCCTTACCTTCTTATACTGTGGGTCAACCTTCTAGATGGAGAGAGATTCGGTAAGTCTAGTGGGAAATATTCGTCGAAGCTTTTCCGCCAGAGGAGCTCAGACATTGTTTGTTAAAAGATGTTGACGAAACAGTTGGCGCATCGGACGGATCTCTGTTCTCTGCGCCGTGGGTCCTGGGTTTGATTCCCGACAGAAGCATAATTTTCCTCCGCAAGGCACATTTGTGCTTCTGGTTCTGGGAAGCAAAACGTTTCGAGTGGATATGAGGTAGATCAACCAAAAATGGATGATGTTTGTCAGTTCGTGTAGTGGTCTGATGGGCGAAAGGGCGCATCCCTTTTACACTTTAATTGCATGCATAACTTCTTGAATCATAATTGCTTAATCTGAGTTTGGAACAACTGGAACAGAAGCGTCTTCGCCCGCTATTATCAAGTAAAAAAGTAGCCTATGTGTTAATCCTAGGTACATTCCAAATTTTACCCAAATCCGTTCAGCCGTTAAAGCGTGAAGAGGGAACAAACAAACATACTTACACACAAATTTTTGGATTTATAATATTAGTAGGATGGGTCATAGTATCACGTTTTGTTTTCGATGTTGCCTGTAACAAATAATTATTATAACTATTTATCATGCAGGTTCACCGTATGCAATGCAAGTTCCCCGTGAGACCTCCTACGAGGACCTTCAGAAATTGATGCTAAAAGAGATGTGTCAAATTGTCGCCGAGCGAGTGTTGGAGAACTCTCAGGGAGCGGACATATTCAAAGCGCGCATCGCCGAGTCGCACCGCCCGAGAGACCCCGCATACTTGCAGCCCGAGGTAACGTATTCAATATATACATAGATAGATAAACACCTTATTGAACACCTTAATTGTGAGAAAACAACAGAAATTAATTACTTACAAAATAAGTGTAACAATAGGCGGTCTTATCGCTAAAAGCGATCTCTTCTAGAAAACCTTTGGATGGAGAAGAATTGCGCAATAAAGTTGGACGTCGGTGTTTTAAGAAAATAGCATTATAAATGGTGCAGGTTTTGAATAATAATTAATAATGATTTACTTAATTATAAATAATGATTAACAAATAAAATACATTAAAATAAATACCTACGAGTACAATTATAATTATACCCTAATAGTATAGTTATCTAAAGCGAATAGTATAATTATAGTATCGAAATAGATACATAAACTCTTTATTGAACGCCTTATTTGTGACAAAACAAAACAGAATATAAAACTTACAAAATGAGTAAAATGTTTATATAAAATAATACATTCCTTATTTCATCCAAATCCGATCAGCCGTTACAGCGTGAAGAGAAAACAAACACACATACAAACTTAGGGCCAAAATGCGTTCAACGGACGGCCGTCGCGCCAAGTGCTTCGTCGCGAGCATTTTTGTATGGAACCTCGTGGGTGTCCGCGTCATGCAGCTATGGCTTACACACAACCATTTGGATTTATTATATTAGTGCGATTGTGATATTCGTAAATAGAAGTGATATTTTATAAATAATATTATGTTATACTAATAAGTTTACACACACAATCACATACTTCACACAAACACACACAACACAATGTACATATTTTTCGGAAATGGATTTATAAACTTTGTAAACAGCTATAAATACTTAACATTAGAAATTTAATTTAATTTAGATCATAACTACAAGTTTATTTTATAGATACTGTTTTAAATATTATTAACGATATCAATATAATATTCGACCATTGCAATGTAAAACTATTAACACAATTTCGGGACAACATTGCCTTTCGTAACACAGTTTTTACCGACTTCAAAAAATGAGGAGGTACTATGTTCGACTGTATGTATTTTTTTATGTATGTTCACCGATTTCTCTTCCATTTGTGGACAGATTCTCAAACTTCTTTTTTGTTTGGTAGATTCTTCAGAGGTGGTCCCATATTTATCGAAATCGATCAAGCCAAAACCAAAATATAAGCGATGATGTCGGGTTTTTTAAGCTTGGCTTGCATTTAAATTATAAACTAACGCAAAGAGGTAGGGTTATCACTAAAAGCTGTATCTCAATTGTGTTGCAATAAATAATGTTGAATTTGAATATTAGTGTGATTGTGATATTCGTAAATAGAGGTGACGTTTGTTGCAGCTCCCGCACCCTCTGTTCTCGTTGGACGTGGAGCAAGCGATGTGTGCGCGCGACTCGCATCCACACCTGCGGCTAGAGCTGCTTTGGGAGCCCGCACATCGAGACAGGTATTCCTTATATAGTTTAGGTAATCCCTGGATCTAAACGCGCTAAAAACTATTTTCAAACGCATTAAAAAAAAGAGGAGCTTCTCAATTCAACTGTATGTTATTTTTTGTATGTATGTTAAGCGATCATTCCAACAAAAAAAAAAACTACAAAATAGATTCATAATTGGCGGAATTCTCTTTATTTCGTTTTGCCTCCACATTCATTGTGCGAACCGCAAAGGAATGGAAGTCCTTACCCGAGTCGGTGTTTTCTGATGAGTAAAATATGGGAGTCTTCAAGTCACGAGTGAATAGGTATCTTCTAGTCTTCTAGATAAGCTTGCTCCATCGTCGACCACATCGTCGCTTACCATCAGGTGAGATAGTGGTCAAAAGTTTGCCTATCTTGAATAAAAAAAAAATGAATTCCGCCAATTATGAACCGATTATGATGTTTTTTTTGTTTCGTAGATCATACTTCAGGGGTGGTCCATATAAATTTTGTCGAAATTGATTTAGCACTTTTTGATTTGCCTACACTTATGCACGTTTACTAAGTATTAACGGTTAATAATCCACCATTATTACACATTAACACTCGAAGAGTCACAGGTTTTGGAAAATTATACAAAATCAACAACGCTTTTTGTTTTTGTATAATTTTTTTAATTTTCACTTTCGCCGCTCAACTCCGAACTGTGGTTTTAATTTCCCCCAGTATCATCCGTTCCGGCGAGGAGTCTTGCGAGGTGCACGTGTCGGCGGCGTGTGCCAGCCCGCCGCTAACGTTGCACGCCTGCCTCGCGCACTATACGCGCGCCGAGAGACTCGCGCAGGAGGACGCCTGGAGGTAACTAACTATATATGGGAGACCTATAATTGACTGTATTATATACAACCTATAACAAAAAGGTATAGTAATACTTGTCGGTGTGTATGTGTATCGTGCCAGGAATCATCTGCCTGAGAACGAAAGTCGAAATTGGACATATTTTTTTCAGTACAAAAATTAAAAATTATATTTTTCAAATACTTTTGACAACCCTACAGTTACATGTGCGGCAATCGGAGATATTTGTTCCGTACAAAAATTAAAAAATATTTTTTTGCCAATCCTGTGGCCGTCTGTGGTAAAGTGTGTTACTTTGCCCCGGCCGGTTATTTAAATTATTAAAAATCCATCAATAAGTGACATAGTTATTAGAGTTTTAGTAATAAACGATTTCACACTCACAGCTCTGCACTAACCTCGAACACTTTACGCGGTCGTTTTTTTTTTTTTTTTTTTTTTTTATTTGTGACAGGCTAGTGTTTGACCACTATCTCACCTGATGGTAAGTGACGATGTGATCGAAGCTGGTAAACACACTAGACCTGGAATACGCAGGCTCTCAAGGATAACTGCCGGAACACCGTATTTGGCTTGGCGGCAGACTTTCAACTTGATGGTGGTAAGCTACTTTGGTAGCAAGCCAGGCGAGCAACTCACAAAATGCTCTACCACCTCTCAAATGTCACCTGATTAGCACCACCCGGGGACCACGTGTAGGGAGTCAGACTTAAGGGGTATCCTCCTACGGACGAGGGTGACTCAGCCCTCGTGGCTGGAACTTTGCTTTTGTAATGATCAAAACCACCTAAAAGTGACAAAGTTTTTCGCTTTCACACTCCTAACTCTGCACTAAGCTCGAAAGCTCGAGAAGAAGTGACAAAGTTGTTAGAGTTTTAATAATTAACGCTTTCACAGTCATAGCTGCACTAAACTTTTTCTTGTATCGTGCCAGAAACACATTGCACCCAGAATGAGGATTGATCACATAAAATTAAATTTTATTTTTAATGATTTTTTGGCGTATATGCTATTAATTTCTAAGCATTTTGTTTTCATTGCGAAATAATCTTCATCAGTTTGAAACGATTATAAAATTATGTTTCATAAAAATACTTGCAACGCTAATGTTGGTTTTATTTACAAACAGGTGTCCACAATGTCAAAGATACATGCCGGTCGTGAAGACGCTCGGTTTATGGTCACTGCCTGATATACTCGTGATACATCTCAAACGGTTTCGACAGTGAGTACAATATAATAATTTTATTTTAAAAACAAAACAAACAAACGCTTTCACACTCACAGCCCCACACTACGTTCAAAAACTTGTATAGTGGGCGCCGGAAACATTTCAATCACACACACAAATACACCCAGAGCCAGAAGCACAAATATCCCTTGGGAAGGAATTTGTGCTCCTGCCGGGAACCGAACCCAGGAACCGCGGCGCAGAGGGCGGAGACCTGTCCACTGCGCCAACTGCGTCGTCAATAATTTATTTCATGTACACAAATATCATTATAGAACTAACATTATGTGTGCACAGCCCTGTCCCACTCTAGGATAAGTGACAAATACTTGTATTTTATATGAGTGCAAAAGAAAACTGATATATGTTTATTGTTTTCCAGGCAAGCGAAAGGCCGCACCAGTACGAAGCTGACAACGATGGTGGAATTTCCTTTGAACGATTTCGACATGACACCGCACCTTGCTAAAAGAGACTCGCTGCTCCCCGACTCGCCGGGACATTCGAAATCTCCTCGTAGACGATCGTCCAGGACTGCCGCCACTCCGCCCGAAAATATCTACGACTTATACGCGATATGCTACCACCATGGAGACGATCTAGAGACCGGACATTACACGGCCGCTTGCAAAAACCCCTACGACGACCATTGGTACAAGTTCGACGACTCGCGTGTGACAGCAGTCGACGATCAGAACGCTAGCAGCGAGCTCGTGAACAACACCGCGTATATGCTGTTCTACAAACGGAAGAGGCCCGTTGTCGCGCATTCTAGCCCGCCGGACGATCTCGCCGGCCATTGGGCGCTTCGGATGCCGAAATACGTGCCGCGGACGAGCGAACTCATAGAAATATCAGAGGCAAAGGAGGACGTTGTAGAAAGTAAGAAGGAGCCGGATTCTGAATCCGATGGCACCGCGTTGACGCGTACTCCATCATCGAGAAGCATCGCGAGTCTACCTGATGATAACGCGCCGGAGATAAACACTTCTCCCGCTAGAGTAGTTGCGCCGGTCGTACACACTTCGATCGTCCAATCGCCGACGTTACAGCGGCCTCTCATAGTGGAAGTCAATGGCAACGTCCCACTAGAGACCACCGATAGCGAATCAAGCGCGTCCACCGAACCATACATCCACAAGGATGTTCATGTAAACCCAAAGATGACCCCAGTAGATTCCCGGCGGCCGCGCTCCGTTGATTACCCTCCTCGGAACTCCGCTCCTACCACTAGAGATGCGAATAGAAACTACGAGAGCTCCCCACTCGTGGCAAGCATCAACGGCGTTGAGTACCACCCCACTACTGAAGATTTGATGCTGTCGATGCTTCAGGAGACCAAACTGATCGTCCCGAGGCACACGAACCACATCGCTGGAGAATCTCATAGGCCAGGTTAGTCATTCGACACTTTAAAGTAAATTGTAATGTTTCTGTAGCTTAATTTTTATATTTCAACTAAAGCTATTAATTGTTCCTCAAGAACAGTTTCTGATTCGAAGTCTGAGTATAGATTTAAATTAGGTCTATAAATATCAAACTCGAATGCGATTGATACAATCGATAGCTCATCAGATAATCGTACTCCAATTCCAATTCGTTTAGCATTTAATGTGTAATGTCATATTAACACATTTCCAGCATAACAAATTAACTGTTGGAAACACATACCTTGCATTTTTTTCATTCAGTCATATCTGCAATTGTTTTTTACAATCGTTGTTTCGTCATACTCATTACAAAATATAAAAAAGCAGATTACTTGCTGCTCCCAAACATAAGTGTCTCGTAAATAAGTACCGAACCGGCATTACCACGAGAGTTATGTTGGAACAAAAAGAAATCACAAGTAAAACATTTACGTATTGAAATGTAAGATGTATAGAAATAACACTCCAAGCGTGTGACGCTGGATTAAAGTCGCGATTGCAAAAACGCAAGGCATATATTTTAGGCAGAAGTTAACGATGTTTTCTAGCTTCATCTCGTCCCCATTCATGTGCTAATCGCGACTCATCTTTTCCAGGCGATAAATCAACTGCATGGAAAACTCGAATATCCACGTGAAACCGGCTCATCCCTACGAAGTGTTGCAATATTCCATCTTCCATTCGATTCATACCCCGCATAGATCTGAGGTAATCGATTTACTTTTATCGTAGTTTGTACGCGCGAAAGTAGGAGGCTTTTACTGTAGTCGACGTTTATTTAAGTCCTCTATGAAATTTTATAAGAATGTTCGAAATTCGATTTTGCAAATATAAGTCCTATTTACCCTTTCGTATGTTACCTTGATCGAAATATCCCATCTGTGAAATGTATAATGATGATGTATAAATACGCGCATCGGTACTATATCCGCAAATACTAATTTGTCTACCAAAGATTGGTTAATTACAATACTCAACGTTATGAAGGCAATCCAAGCAGTTCCTGAATATATAAATAATTGAGAACCTGTGCAGATCATAGTTTGTTCGTGATTATTGATGTTTGTTAGTGATGTAACCATCAGAAGAATAAAATTTGACATGCTATTAATTTCCATTTGAATAAAATAAATGGAGTGAAAGAATTTATATAGTAATATAAACCATAGTTATATAAAATATATACATACGTATAAAATATTGGTTTGTAGCATCTGTAAAATACAAATAATCAATTACATATTATAATACATAAATATTTATGTATGTTTAGATAGAGGGCGTAAATATTCAAATTCACGATAAGAACCACATGTGTGCCTTTGCCCTGAAGAAGTTGTGATTATAAAATTATGATATAATACTTTTCTCTGTGTAGAGGTATTTTGTACAGCAATTTGGATATATTTTTGTGCATTCGAATTTAGTGTATTAATTTATAGATTTTTGTATATCGACCTTGTTTATTTATGTTGTCTTATAAAGTTATTAATAGTATGAATATATTATAGCTTGATGGGGTTGAAAAGTCGCGTATACATTAGAGCAAGAAGGTCAACATGAACGCTATAATCTAAGTGTCATCATGAATGATAAAAAGCCGCTATCATTTTGACGCCTCGGCGCAGTTCGGGTATAATATACATTACTGTGAAGGTGTATTGTAACATTTTTTAACTTTTGAGAATTATGTCGACCGAGATGTTTGTATTGTACTAGTGTGAACGCGCTTTTTACGTTTTATGTGAGAATACAAATTATGAAATGTTTTTGTACCCAATACTTTAATTCAAAGTAGGGAATGTGTAGAAGTCGTGTACATATAAAACAATATTTTTCCTAAATATAACACTTGAATGTGATTATTTTATGCGATTTTTTATTTGGAAAAAGACGTTATTATTAGTGTGAAATCACGGCTATTTTAAAGATGTCCAAGAAATGGCCTAAATCTGTGATTTATTTTTACTACCCGACTAATGTTACAATTTGACGTGCATTCGCTTCGAATCCTGATTCCAGGATAATAATGATTTAAATGTTGTCACATTATAATTTATTTTATGGGTGTTTCTTACTTAAACATACTATAATAAAAACAAAAACACATTCACACTCACAGGCCCACACTAAGTTCAAGGACTTGTATCGTGGGTGTCGCAAAGATTCACAACAAACGCACATTACATCCAGAACCAGAAGCACAAATATCCCTTAGGGAAGTTTCTATTTGTGCTCCTGTTGGAAATCGAACCCAAGGCGCGAGGGCGGAAACCTGTCCACTGCGCCAACTGGGTCGTCATATAAAATAAGAAAATGAAAGTAAATATCTTACTACGTATATGTTAAAATAACTGCATTCCAAGCACAGAACAGACATAAATTATGTGCAGTATTTCTAAAAATAAACGTAGACCAGGCAATCGTGACATTCATACAAATCACCAAAATAATATAAACATGTGAGTGGTAACTCCAAAGACGAATGCACAAAACATTGTAACGTAAAATAACGAATGCGTTTCACCGTAACATAATTCGGGGAAATGATTATACTAACTTGATATATTTTTAAGCGCAAATGGCAGGCTCTCAAACTTAAATATTTATTAACATATTGAACTAGGTTGCTGATAAAATTGTGTTATTTTGAACAGTTATATTTTAACCATTGTTATTATCTACAATTACGACCTCAAACTTATTTGTTATTATAATTTTTGAAACATAATTTGTATTACTATAATAATATATTAACAACAAAGAATAAAAATAGTAGTATGCTAGGGGGTGATAATGATCACGATGTCAATTTGTCGTAGTTGTATTGTAATATATATCTATGCATTGATTATGACATCTGTGGAATTGAATTTTGTACTTTTATATAATTTACAGTGATTGGTTAAAATATAACTATGTATAAGTATGGCAGTTATCTTACAATGTATAAGTCTATCTATACTGCAGTATCTGTGTATAGAGCATAGTGTCTGGTGCATAATGTCGAATATCTTCAGGTCTCAATTACGAATTGTAATCGGTTCAATATGGCTATAAGTTAAACCTTATTATTGTGTATTATTTTCGTTGTATTAATTTAAAGATGTTTATTTTAATTTCACCACGTTATGTTAAAATATAAGTGTTATGTCCACATCGTGTGTGTTTTTGTAATCTGGTTTATTTGCCCTTTGATGTACCTTCGCCTCCCGTCGTATTCCTCGCAGGTAAGGGCTCGTCCCCATCGCCACGTCACGACTTCGACAACGTGGAACGGTGCGCGGTGCATTGACGTAACGTACGTGCTAATGCACGGTACGGCAAAGTTGCCGTGGGACGACGCATCATGGTGTTATGATTTCGAACTTTTTGATAACAATATATTTTTCGTACATTAATAAAATAACAGAGCGCCCTATGATAAATATTGTATGTTTTTTAGATGATAATAACCACATTGAAAACGAACATCGTGACGTGCGTTTTTACGACACGTAAATTAGAACGTCACGTCAATGCACCGCGCCAGCACCGTTCCACGTTGACGTCGCGTCGTTACGTTTGATTTGGACAAGCACTAAGAGTCGCGGATTTTGTGAAAAGTTTCTGTTTAAGATCTGTAAATAAATATCTTAGGATTGTGTTGTTGACAGAATAATTTGATGTTTTACCATCTAACAACAAGACTAAATCAAACGTTATCCATATATGGTTGATATATCTCCAGTTCGCTTCTTTATCATCCGCACTGCGAAGGGGTGGTAAACACTGCGCGCGCTCTGCCCTTTTCTCGAAAATAGTTCTAGATGTAAAAAAATGTTTAAACAGAAGTTGTAGACAATTGAATCCTCTACCATATTTGTTACAAATACAAATAGTATAAAACCCATTGGAAACGAGATATTTGCAATTAATGTGTAAAAAATAGTTTTAATTTACCTTTGACCTTGGAATATCTATAGACGCGGATACCTTACGATAAGTACGGTTTTGAGACAAGTTTTAGGGTAAATAAAGGTTTATACAACTTTATAGCTGACTATCTCATTCCGAGATTCTTGCCCTAATTTGACTTTTATAACTGGACTATAAGGTTACACCCACTAGAGAAGAAACTGGGGACGAATGTTAGTGTACATTACATATAATCCAGGGTGTCAGCTACCTGCATACCAAATTTCATCAAGATTGATTCAGCCGTTTGAGCGTGAAGAAGTAACAAACACACTCACAAATTTTCGCCTTTATAATATTAATGTGATTCGATATTCTCATATGTATATATAAATGCTTAAATCCCCACACTTAGTGCGATGACTTATGTCGTGGGTGCCGGAAACATTCACATCACACCCAGAACCAGAAACACAAATTTCCCTTGAAGAAAAGTCTCGTGTTTCCACCGGGAATCGAACCCGATATCCGCTGCTTTAAAGGCGAACGTGCACCCAACTCGGACAATGGGCAGTTCTAAACAGGTTTGAAGGATTTGGCAATTTTGTTTTGTCCAGTATTCATATACTAGTAGGTACACTATAGGTGCCTACGTCTAGATCTGAAACCTACCCTTTACTTACTTATGGACTTATGGAAAGTAGACCGCCTTGAATTGTCATAAACGAATATTATGTAAATTAATTATAGATAAAGGATATGTACACGTGGGTGAATGGAAAATATAATCATTAGATATTTGATCAAGACAATCTCAATGCCCAAGACAGTCTTAATTCTAGGACAGTGCCAGTAGATAAACAAATTATAATTGTAAAGTTTGGTAGTTGATCTAGGCGAGACTCAAGGCCGATTGTCCACTAACTGGACTTAAATGGGTCTAAGTAGGAGAAAACGACACACTTAACATTCTCTTTCATGTAACCTATTCATAAAACCTGGCCAGTTTCTAATGACGATCCATTTTTGGCTACTCTTTTGTAGTTTGTTTGGTAGTAGTATACATTTTCTTTTATGCTAACTAGATAGCCAAGCATTTGACCACCATCTCACCTGTTGGAAAGTGATGATGCGACCGAAGATGTACTTGCCTAGAATTTACTCTAGACTTAAAGACTCCCACAGATTATACCGTTCGAAAACAAAGACACGGGCAAGAAGTTCTTCGTTTAACGAAAGATAAACCTAGAAGCGATCTAGAGCGAATCGTTTCAAACGAGCTGGAGGTATGTCAACCATAAATGGATGACGCTTGACATTCATACGGAACAATTAAATAATTGACATTGGTTTCATAATCCGTCCCCGTTCTCGTTTCCCACTAAGTTGTGTTGGCACAATCTGATGGTAGAATTAATTCATCATTTATGACCTTACTAGCCATGCCCAGCGGCTTTGCCCGCTATTATCAAGTTTAAAAGTAGCCTATATGTTAATCCTAGATATAAGCTATGTACATTCAAAATTTCATCCACAAACATACACACTTACACGCAACTTTCGCATTTATAATATTAGTAGGACATATCTTATATACACAGGCGGCCGGTCATACAAACTCAGGCTAATTCTTATTCACAGTATAGGATATTGTGTGCATCCCGCTAGGTGACCTATGAATGATCAACAATAATGTTCTGAAATTAATTTACTCATTAAAATATCACCAACTTATCTATAAAGGTAATTCTATGATAAGCAGCTTCGTTAGTGTATGCTGTATCAGCATAGTTTGAATCTAGTACTAGGATGACATGTTTCAAAGGTTCTACGGCTACCGAAGTGGTAGTTAGTCTGGGTCCGGCCGAGTGTATGTTATCGAAGATAGATTCGTCGTAGTCGTCTCTCGTGTCCCAGGAGAGAACGTCGGAGCATTCCGAGTGTCGCAGGTAGATGTGGTGGACGTCTGACCCGAGGAGAATCACTGGCTTCGAATGCTCGCCATACACTGAAAATGTTTCTATGCTTAATTTTAGCTTTGATCTAATTGTGAATGTTGGAAATTGGGAATGAATGTGGGAAAAACGAGATATTTGAAGGGGTTATCCCTTGCTCCTATTTGATACGTTGACTTTGTAAAAACAACACGTTTGTGACGAAATACCGAGATTTCCAGCAAATAAAAATAATCTTAAACCTTTAAACGAGCAATTCTTTATATATATAAATATAATCCGAATCTCGGAAACGGCTCCAATGATTTTCATGAAATTTAGTATGCAGTGGATTTCGGGGGCTATAAATCGATCTAGCTAGGTTTCATTTTTACATAGTTTAACGAGCAAAAAGCTCGGCCATCCAGGTACTATTATAATTAAATACTTAATAATATTAACATTTTTACAATAAATACTCGTTGATAGTATCTTAAATAAAATGTTCGACGTTGAACTGGTTTTTGCAGAACGTAATATATCAGCAATTGAAATTTCGCCATTGGCCTGTAACAAAGTAGTATTTGGCCTGTAAGCAACTTAGTTCCGGGTTGGTTTTTGTAAGACAACAATAATTAAGGCTACAGCCGGATATCAGAATTAAAATTGTTCTTGCTACTTACAACTATAAAGATAGAAGAAAAAAGTAGGCAGAAGAATACAAAGTTTCTGTCAAAGCATCAGATATACGAGTACTATAATTAAAAATAGTAGATAGGTGTATGCTCATCACACGACAAAAAAAAACAAGGCAAACATCCAAAGACTAAATCTTTGCAAACATCTCACTACAATCTAACTTAATTAGAAGTTCCGGTTCATAAGATGCACGTACATAAATCTTAATTGTATACCTACACAAAGTAATATATAGGTGCTATATAGGTACTATATAGGTACCTATACAAAGTATCGAATATCTAATAGTGACAAACTGATATTACTAACTTCTATTTCTCATTCTCACGGATGGATATCCGTCAATATCATGACACATTAAGAATGTCCACACACTTTAATAGTGCTTGATTGTATAAAATATATATCTAATTATCATATACAGAATCCTGGGAACGGAAAAGCGTTCACGTCAATGATTGAAATATAGATGCAAGTTACAACGATTTGCTCACAAGTCACGTTCTTTTCATATTGCCTACAAGTGAGGAGAAAACCTAACAACGGCACGTGAGTAGAAACCGTTGGTTATTACAAAATCACAACTTGTTGTTTAATGTTTCCTGTAATTGCATAAACCGTTTCCACTAGTTAAATCAGAGGAAACATGTTAATTAGGTACAAATTGGTTAAAATAAAAATAATCGTAACTGTCTTAGCCTTTCATTAAAGGAGCGTAGACGCTTGATTGCAGTCATGTTAATTTATGTTTTTGCTGCATTTAATTTGATTACTCGTTAGTAATGACTTATTAGTCTTGTACTTCTAAGTTTTTAAGATATCTACTGCTCCAATCGGAACCGTCAGTGATTTTATCGATGTGCGTAGGTACATCTTAAAGTGCTTTTAGTTTTTAAGAAAGCATATCAGCATTTTTCATTTTTGTGAAGTGAAATTCCTTCAAATGTATTTTGTAACACATATTTGGCTACCTCCACCGCAAGTGCCGGCTTCGGCCTCACGCACTGCTTTATATGATAATTTTAATATATTAATTATAAAATAATAATAAGAATAGTTAGGTACATAGAAAATATTATTTACTCAATAATGTTTTAGTAAGTATGTATTTTTTTTAATAAATAACTATATAAGCTGTTTTTAAAAGGTTTTCTAAATTATGACAAATTATATATAAATTAACTGTAGATAAAAATGCGTTGAACTTTCTAAATATATATACTTGCCACGATCTATATATATTCACCTCTTTTAATAGTACCACGATGCTAAATGGGGATTTACTCGAGCGTCATAGAGACCTATTGGGTTGGAAAGCTTAGATGATAAGAAGAAAAAAATGTTACATATGTATACCTTTTCATCGGTGGGGGGAGCGGCTATAAATTTTCAAAAATGTAAAAAAATACTGTTGCATGGGCATACTCGAGCGCGTCAGATATTGATAGCATCAATGTCCTACGTATTTTTAATAATGTACATATGTTAATCTGATCGTTTACATGATGGGGGTGGTCGTACTTAAGGGTTGAAAATGAAAAAAAAAAAAATTTTGTCGAGCGCGTCAGATTTTCTAATGGGGTGTTAACTGTACCTAAAAAAAGCTCTAATTCAATAATCTGACGATTTTGATGTGACGCAAACTCGTGGCCATTATTACAATGTGTAAAAAAAATTCGCCATTTTGAAATACTCAAGCGCGTCAGATTAAGATATATATGGTTCATCTTTATGTCCTAGACATGCTGTCTCATAATCTGACCATTACCTAGAGGGATTCGCCTAAACTGACAAAAAAAAAATTTTTTTTAAAACCTTGTGTCATCAGCTGTGATGGCGTCATGGCAACCGAAACCAGAGTAGGGACGGAGTAAGAGAGTAATATATAGAGAAAGAGGGAGAGGAGAATAGAAACGCGGAGAGGGGAATATAGGTATCATGCAGCTGCACGCATTAAACTTTATCGACAAATTTTTGGTACTTCGGCTTGTTGAAATGGTCAGATTATATATTTTTCGTTAACCTTGAATTATTTCCTACAAAATAAAAAAAAAATTTGCCACGCTCGAGAATGTCGAGATGACGTTTTTTTTTACAACTTTTTAGCCCTCCCCTTTCTTTACGTCACTCTCAAATTGTCAGATTAGTGAAATATACACTTTTTAGCATGTAATTAACTCACCCTACCTTAATCTGACGCGCTCGAGATTTTCTGATGATCAATTTTTTTTTACTTATCTGATCCTTTATCCTTGACGTGCGACCATATATATGGTGCTCATATTTGGTGGAGGTACTTAACCGGGTACAAGGTATTCCCCTGTATATTAATCTGCCGCGCTTGAGTAAATCCCGAAATCCCCGCTTGGGCTCCCCTACTATAAGTGTTGTTTAGTTTTAATATACATATATATTTCCTATACTTACTATTAAGATAACATTTAAAACCTTTTAAAACATATTTTCTTTTTGTTTCTTATGAATTATCTTCATAAGTCAATCATTTAGCGCAAGATATAAAAAAAGTATGTAAAAACTTGTTTAACAATAAAAAATTTCAAAATCTTCAATTTTAAAAAAAATTACGATTAACCCCGGTTAAAGAACAAAACCTCTTAACAGACTGACCTGGCCAGGTATGTTTAGTGTTCTGTACAAAATTCTAAACAGTATTTTATTCAAAGTACCGCTTAGATAACGAATATAAATTTGGCGGTACTAGCTACCAGGTTACAAAGTGAGGTTACTAGCGGTACTACTCCAAATTTCCGACTAAATCTTAGTTCCACCTATGTCATACTCATAGTTAAGCTTACCTCTGAGTGGAGCGACAGAGTTTTTCCGTCTCAATGAAGCAGTGTCTAACTCTAGCAGTCCTGGGTGGTGCATTCTGATGAGAATGATTGAGTGTGTCAGCCCCCGTTTGACCAGAGCAAACTGTAAACTAGCAGCAGGAGTACAGGCTAGCACGGTCCATTGCGAGCCCGATGACGATTCGTGTACTAGTATTGCTCCACGAGTTGCGTCCGAAACGTACCTATGAAAAAATAGGAAAAAGAAGAATAGAGATTATTGTAAAACTGTGTATGAAATAAATCTTGTATTATATAATATTTCCAATTTATATCATATGTTTATAATTTTAGGAAATATATCCAATTGGCTCGTAGTTAGATTATATATAAATATATTAATGTATAAATTTTTTTTTCATTGATGATATAAGAACTTTATTACAGTATCGAAAGACCCAAGTTTAAAAAAATATTCTTTCGAGAAAAGTTTCGCCAATCTTGGTTCCATTTATTTAGATTATATCTTCAAGTATATATTGTCCAAATGTGAATTCTTTATCGTCGTTACTGAATACGACTAATTCTTAGCGGGTCGAAAGATTTGCATAGCGTCTTAAGTAAAATAAGACGGAAATATTTCTCCATAACAAACATATTATATTATTATATCAATCTATTTACATAACTAGTTAAGTATTAACAAACGAAGGCTCGATTTAGGAGATGTTACGCAAACGTTATCTGTTAACAACTTTCCAAGTTACTTTAAATAAAATTAATTAACTCATGACACGTCATGGAGGCTGTTTATATTTTAGAGATCCGTAAGGAAGTAAGGAAACTTGAGTTACTCTTATGCTTTTTTATTAGTTAGGTTAAGCGTTTGACCACTATCTCACCTGACGGTAAGTGAACACGCTATACCTAGACTTGAGGGTGGTGACCTATGACTATACAGTTATAGTTCACCATCCTCAAGGTAAGGTAGCGAGCGGCACGGAGAACGAGAAAATACCCCACAACCATGGTATTTTTCACGATTTCACTTTCACAGGAAACTCAAGCCCGTCGTAGGATTCGAACCCCACCTTCCCCTAATTTGAAGGCGGCTTCAAACCACACCTTAGTTAAAATAGTAAATTTATAAAGAAAAAATATCGTTTGTGGCGGGGATTGAATTCTTTTGCGATTGAGACTTTAGTAGCTTAGCGATTAAATCAAAAGGGCATGAGCTACCTGACCCTATGGCCGTAGGTTCAACCCCAACTTAAGGTACAATTTTCTTTCTAAATTTAGGTACTACTGTATTCATTGCTAGGCTACTGCTATAAAAAAATCATACCATAGGTGAATCCAACTTATATATTTCAAAATAAATCTGAAAATCAACATCCACACTATAATATTACCTGAATCCTTTACTTTATCTCATATGGGTAAATTGTGTAATAAGTGAACCATTCTTTGAGTAATAGATACTCTAATAATATATTATTTCGATCTGTTAACGTACGCTAGAGGTATGGAATAACATAGCAACAAACCCAAACAAATTGCAACGAAAATAAAGTAAAACTCAGTAGAATTTCACTGCTGTTTTTGAAAATTCTTTACGTAAACATTTCTGAAGAATATTAGCATTATCACACTTTTATTATAAACTAGCCTTGCCCCGCGGCTTCGCCCGCGTTAATTAACTTAATTAGTTGGCTATTTCTAATTTATTGTAATTACTTATTAATAAAATTACCTTTCATTTTACTACTCAGATACAATTAATATCACTTTAACAGCAACACTAAAACCACCCATATGAACTTTCATTCCATATTGCACTACCTTGATATATCCCTGGCCAAAAATATTGTAAACATATTTTTTAATATTAAATTAACTACTCAAATACCAATTTTCTTCACTATACCTAAGTTAAAAAACAAAGAACATTCTTACAAACGTTTGTACCCCATTTAAAATTATTTCATAGTACACTCACAAACATTTAAATCAAATACTATAAGAATCTTTTTGTAATACATTTTAATCTTTGTTTATCCTTACTGATATTATAAATGCGAAAGTAACTCTGTCTGTCTGTCTGTTACGCTTTCACGTTAAAACTACTGAACCGATTTAAACGAAATTTGGTACACAGATAGTCTAGAGCCTGAGAAAGGACATAGGCTACTTTTTAACCCCGAATTCTGGCTGGTCCGTGACTTACGCGGGCAAAGCCGCGGGGCGCAGCTAGTATAAAATAAACGTGAAATATATTTAAATAATTAATAAATTGTCTAAAATAAAACCTTAAAGTTACTTATAGGTACAGTCAAAAAATTTAATATACCGCCCAGACTGTGCAAAGGTGCCCATGACGCTGGAAAAAATTCCACTCTGGATGCAATGGCCAACCTTTGCACCAGAAACGAGCCTGAGCGGGACCATTCCTTTCACTTATCCATAAGTGCCCTATCAAATATCGATAAAATTATGATATTAAATAAATTTAATTTAATTAAATTTAATGGTGAACCACCTCTTGCATAATGCGGAACCACCTATACGTCCATGTACCTACATAATAATTCATGTCATAGATTCTAAATATAAATTTCAATGTCTTAAGTTTCGTAATAGGCACAGTCTCCATTATAAATATATATTTAGACATAGATAAGATTGGTAGACACTACCTATTATATCTGTAACGAAAGCTGACACTAGAAGGTGAGCTATTTTTAGACTATAGGCTGCGAGACACGCATTATTGTGTAACTACTTACTAATAAGTATGCGGAGTAATCGATCAAAGTAATATCGATTTCGTTTTGTAATAAGAGGCAATTATAACTTGATTAGGTGTTGGTAAGTTAAACAATTTTTCCGGCAGTATTCAAATGCCCGTTCAGGCGTTAAAATTGAACCTTATATGCGTGTTTATGTAATTTTCATTTAAGTTTGTTACGAAATTATTACCCCACATTACAAAACTTTAATTCAGAAACGATATCATAGATTTTGTTTTAATTAAACAGAAGCCAGTTTAAAAAAAAACCGACTTCACCGTTTTATCTTCGGAACTTTGATCAGATTTTGATCAAATTTAAATGGGACCAATTGGAAAGCAACGTCATTCAAACAAAAAAGAAATTCAAAATCGGTTCACGTGGAACGAAGTGATGAGATAACAAACATTTTTAAAAAAATCAGTCGACTTGAGTACCTCCTCCTTTTTGTGAAGTCGGTAGAAAAAGTTCTAGGACTTGTATCATGGATGCCGGAAACATTCACATCAAACATACGATCACTCTCTGAATTAGTAGAAACACAATTTGTCCCTTGAAAAGAAAAGAAAACTTGTTTTCACCATTCCACCGGTAATCGAACCTCTGATACTCGCTGATTGAATGGCAAACGCGCAAACACCAACGCTAGCGGGCAGTTTAGTCTAAATTGCTTATAGATCATAAATTCTTATAATATAGAATTGGGAATAAGAAGGGGTTGTGAGTGTGAAAATCCTTTTTATTTATGTTTACCTTAAAAATTCTAAACATCTAAAACCAATCTACTACTAAGAATTCATTAAATTAACTATCTCTCGAGATATAACTTTTACTATCAGACAATCGCCGCTGAATTATAGTATTCCTTAAGATCCCAATAAATATAATTTAATAGGTGCGGTTAGTACATTAAGTTTAATTTAAGTATCATTACAATTAAAGAAATAAATCAAAAGCCCATAAAACACCATTTACTAGATCCTACTAGATCGGGTTAAACGGTGTATAAAGCAGGCATGTCTGTAAGTAGATGAATGTACCTAGAGGCACGGTACGTCGGCTACCTGTGCTGATTATTTTAAAATTCACCAATTACATTTGCTATTAAAATTACGATTTCCTAGTTCTGCTTGTTCAGCTCCGCCAAGATAACTTGTATTTGCATAGAGACAAAGAAAATAGCCAAAAGCCGGTTAGTGAACAAATAATGAAATAATTACTACATACAAATAATGAAAGGATTTTCATCGCTTGATGCAATGGCTTGAACAGCTCAGCGGCTACAACGGAAGTCCCGCTCCCAGCGAAATTTTCTTTTCTGAATTTAGTAGGTACTTTAAATCTTAATTCGTAGTTTACTTACCTTGAGTTAGAAATTTTGCCAAGGAACAAACGATGTTCCTGCAGCTATGTTTGCTATTTATATATTATATACTGTTCTCGTTCTAGGCCTATTTAATGCGCTTACCACCCTCAACTACGAAATAAGACACATTTTCTGAATCTATTTCTATACTTTGTTACTTACACAAAAGGTTTTCCACCCAGTCCATATTCGACGACGATATTCTGTAGTACTGAAGTCGGCTCCGTTAGAGATGAAAGCTCTATTCTCCTTATGAGCTTGCTCAGGACTAAGCTGATTGCCACCACTTTAGGAGGACAGGTGCACCGTGGTGACTCCATGGTGTCAACAACGCCAGTGTCCAATACCCATAGGGTACCCTGAAGATTGTGAAGAGAGGTTAAAACAGAAGAATTTAATGTTGATTGAGAATTGGCAAACTAGTTTTTGTTGCGCTTCGTAATCCGCCCAAAATATTCCAGGATAAGAGAAAGACAAGGAGATAAGTGTTACAATTGCTAACACCAGTAGTGCAACAAAAAACTGCTACGCGGCACTGCAACTTCGTCCAACTGAAACCAGCGAACAGCTGCCATGGAATTTTCATGAAAAAACTGTAATTTATATACCTAACATAAACGCTTTCACTCACATACTCAAACTAAATTCGAGTGGGAATAGCCATATTGGCTCGCATAAAATCTGAAGTCATAATTTAAAGTGGCATAACAACTTTTGGCCTACGCATCAATACGCCACATAATGATAAGCATAACGTTTTGGGCATAAAAAAAATATTGAGCATAATGATAAAGTGGCCTAAAACGAATGTGCATTACTATATCCTGGCGCTTCGCCGGCCGTTGCCGCGGCAGGCTCGCTACGTTCGTTCAGCTCTCGCGTTTTGGTCAACAGTAACCTAACGCTCCTCCTCGCTTTGCTCGTCGTCGCACCTATATATGATTTAGCCAATAATTCAATTATTATGCCTAAAAACATTAGGCCAACAAATAGTTATGCAAAAATAAACGGTATAGTTATAATAGTTATGCAAATTAAACTAGGAACAGGAAAATTATGATTACATATGTCGTGGGTGCGAGAAACATTCACATCAAACACACAATCACCCAGAACCAGAAACACAAATTGAGGAGAAACCTTGTATTCCCACTGGAAATCGGACCCGATAGCCGCTACTTAGAAGGCGAAAGCGAATCTAATTACGCCAGGCGGGCAGATTTATAACTATCTTCAAAAAAGGAGGAGTATTCATACTCCTTCTTTTTAAATCATTTGTCTTTATATGTATTTATTTATATATTAAGCGATTATTCGCAGATTTCAATGCCAAACCACGAGAAATTTTAGGTTTTAATTTAAGAATAAATATTATTATTCATTTATTCAAAATTGTTGCCACATTAATTGACTTGTGCACCAATAGTAAAAGTTCTGCACTGAATGCAATACGCAATGATCACTTCGTCCATACTTTAATCAGAATGACTGTTGTCTGAATTATCGTCTACTACCTAATTAATTATATTCATTGCCTGTAAAACCGTCAATCATAAAGTAGGTATTTCGTAAGACTATCAAGATCGATTATATCGGTTTTAGCTGTAATGACATAATTTATGCAACTATAAAGTGAGAGGACTGCTTTTGACGTACTAAACAAGATCAATTTATTATAACCTACGAAATAACTATACGTATAGTTTATTCGTTAGTTTAAACGCATTGATTGCAACATCTAACGTTAACTTCATGATAATTAATCAGACTGTGAAGCAATCTAGTGCGAAAATAAGGTTTATGAAGCAGTTGGTCTCAGGAGGTCGAACCCACGCTGGTTAACCCCATTGTTTGTTATAACTGCGTTGCATAACCAAAGTTCAATTAACCATGGAACCAATAGTACAATGTATTTCCTCATATCATAGGTAACATACGACTTAATACGACTCTTCTAGCTTGTCTTCCTGTTTCAAGTATACAAGTATAATTAATTAGGCATCTTAGATAACTGCTGGTATCTTAGCTAGGCTACGTGGTGGCCTGGAGCCTTAAATACATACAGGGCCACAGAGCATTTTAATTGGATGACGTATCTAATTTATTTATTAAGTTTAGTCGAGTTTTTTTAATCAATTATCAAAATTTAATTATTTTTAACAATATACAAAACTGTAACGTCTGTTTGTTTAGGTATTTGTACCTTATAGTAGGTAGGAACTGAACCGATTTTGAGGTTGCAGATGTAGGCTATTTTTCATTCGGGAAATTGGCAATTTCCCTCTAGAAAACTGTCAAATACTAAGTGAAATTGTTTGCGCTACGACAGACAATTAGGCTGTATCGGCAAGTCTATTTCTTATTCTTGAGCTTAAGTTATTTGTCCACACGGGCGAGGCCGGGGCATGTCATACTGGCCGATATTTTCCATAAATAAAATCAAATCTTAATATACATATTCAATACAATTTCTGTCTTTAACCAAGTAATGCAAACTTAACATTTTAACCGAATTATAAAAATGAATGACTCCTCCCCGTTTTATGTTTTTTTTTAATGTAGGTGTATAAGCACACCTTGCGACCGTTTTGCGTAATTTCATATTTATTTAGTAGAGCCAAGTCGTGATGCGGTCTTCTAAATATTTTATTGACGCAGGTCGAGTAGGTTTCTAACCGGCATTAATAATATGTTGAAGTGTGTCAATTATTTGGAAGACTTGATAATCAATGAAGCAAATTGATGGAAAGTGGTCGATGTCACAGATTTAGAATATTTATTTGCATTGAAGTCGATTAGTTTAGAAAAACTTATAATTCGAGACCTTTCAATCACTCAGCAGCTTTCATGGTCACCGGATAACCACTTGGTACTGTTGTTTTTTTTTTATTTGTATATTTGTCCGCTATCTCACCTGTTAATAAGTAATGATGTGGTGAATACTGAAGTGGCCTTCAAGGACAGCTATCGGAACATGGTTTGTGGTTCTTCAGAGTCATATATTTAAATATATATTACCTTCACAATCCAATCACAGCCGTCAAGGAAAGTTGACCAATCATTGACTGTGTTTTCCCATTTTGAATTTTCCATGCATTCTTATCACGTTTAATTTATTAAAATTCCTAATTGAAGTACTTAAATAAGATAATAATGTTACAGGTGTAATTGTACAGCTTAAAAGATTTCAAAAAAATTGTTAACCTATATATTAAATAATTAATCTCATACATATTCCCTATTGAAAAACAATGAAACTAATGCAGTAAAAAAAAGCTGGCTACTTCTTGACCTCGTAAGTTGCAGAAGTGATACATTACTTAACCCTTAAATAGATTTGCAGGTGTGGTTCGCAGTGACAGAATTTGTGAAATGCTACATTTAAACTTTGTATGTGTTTTATGAGACGTGGTCACAGAATACATAGTAGTATATACGAGGCAGGTTACCCAGCAGTAAACTATGTCACATATCCACATAGTTATCAAAGTGTATATAGTATATCTCTGCATATTAGTCTCAACCATGATCAACTCGAAAGATTCAAGTAAATTAATAAAAATCACAATTAGAATTTCATATTACAATTTTATATCTTGTGTATATAAGAACTAGTTCGCTATACGATATAATTAAACGCAAGCAAAGCTTAAAAAACCGACTTCACCGCTTTATCATCGGAACCTTGATCAGATTTAATGTATTAACACGCATTATTAACTATAACTCAAAAACTAGAGGTCAAACCTTGATCAAATTTCAGTGGGACTACATAAAAAATACCAGCTTTCAAATAAAAAAAGAATCATCAAAATCGGCTCACAACGAAAGAAGTTATGAGGTAACTTTTGAAGTCGGATAAACGAGAACATCGTCAAAGTACGCATTATTCGTCACAAAACAGACATTATTGACGATATTTCAAGAACTACTGATCAGATCTTGATCAAATTTAAATGGAACCAATTAGAAAGCAACAACTATCATACTAAAAAAAAAAAATATTGGCTCACGTGGAGAGAAGTTATGAGGTAAAACACATAAAAAAAAGAAAAAATGCAGTCGACTTGAGTACCTCCTCCTTTTTTGGGAAGTTGGTAAAAACAACCCTTTGTTATTTAAGTTTTGCTCTTTGGTGTGCGATTAAGCATATATACAATTTATCTATCTATCTAACTTATCATATTGCCAGCGTCTTTGTTCCCTGAACGGTATAATCTGGGAATCTTCGAGCGCATCATCACTTTCGTCGAACTAAGTGTGGGACTGGTGTATGTGAAAGCGTTCACGTTTTAACATTTTAAGTTTTAGGGTGTGAAGTGCATTGGAGTGCCAAGCGGTACTTTTTAATCAAAAGTTCTGGATGACACTCCAGAAAAGGTAAGCGTGATGCATCTTGATGATGATGAAGAGTTTCTGGTTTCCCATTCTAGCATAAAAAAATATGATTATTCATTAAATGTTGTTCCTGTATTATTTCCTTCGTGAAATGTAATATGTTTTCCTACCTTCTTGCTTTACTTCATCATTGGACACAAAACGATTACCTTTGATGACACGTTATCTTATATGAATTATAATATCCTTGAACCAACAACACAAATTCCTGATAATACCACAGTTTTTGCGTGAGTTTTATGTTATACTAGCCGTGCCATGCGACTTCGCTTGCGTTATTTAAGTTAAAAAGTAGCCTATTTGTATTCCGGAACTTAAAATATCTAAATTCTAAATTTCATCAAAATCGCGGCGGTTTATTTGTTACGAAGATACGTGGTAACAAAATTCCACACACCAACTCAAACTTTCGCATTTATAATATTAATAGGATGTATTGTAAAAGTGCGATTATGTAGTTTCAGCGATGTTATTTATGAAAACAGTATTTGATCGAAAGGAACGAAGTTCTATGTCTACAATTATAACATTATTGCTCCACGTGATATTATCAATACTTACAAGATGATCTAAGTAAATGTCTACAGCGTTCTGTATTGAATTGCAGTTAGATATCTCATGATGCCGCAATTCTGGAAACGGCTGCAGTTCTATCCCAGAGTTTCCTCGAACTATCAGCCAGACCGTAGCCAATACTCCATGTTTCATTCTGTAAAAAATACACAACATACTTAAATTCCTACGATCTCACATGACATGGACAAAATTGTGGTAGCATTACCACAGGACCCACAAAAATAAAAATTAAATTGAATAAATTACTTTGACAACTATGGGTAAATCTGGATCGGTGACGTAATATAAAACATAAAAACTCTTTTACTCACAGCCACACACTAAGTCCGAAGACTAGTGACGTGGGTGCCGGAAACATTCACATCACAGTCACACCCAGAACCAGGAACACAAATTTCCATTGGGGAGAAAATACGGTCGACCACCGGGAATGGAACTCGATACCCGCTGTTTACTAGGCGGACACGCAACAAAAGTTCAAAATAATAACTCATTAAAGCATCTGCATACTCTGGGAGACTCTTTCTATAACTTTATGACAACGGAGAATGTGTGTGTGAAACTAATAATTATTATCTATTAATTTATACATTGGACAATACCTTGGTGTGATAACGTAGATATCATCCTTATGTATCACTGATTTTATAGCGATCACATTTTCTTTCACATATAGCCCGCTTTTGGACCATACGTCAACCCCATGCTCACAATTCAAGTGCAACGGGCCACCTTTCCAGGCTAGGTTCTTTGGATGACCTCCTAACACAAAGCGATTACACAATATAAAAATACAATATCTCAGAATACGATAACACATGATGCTAATAAGTGCGCGTATGAAGAACAGTGCCAGTTTTTGCTATGCTGGGAATATGTGCACACTTTTCCAGCAAATTGAATTAATGTATATACTTAGAATGCATACTGCGCTGATTTCGAAAGTTTCGGGGAAATTTGAATCGATCATTGTTACATAATGGTTGATGCATTTGGTGTAACTTTACTTATTGTAAGTATTGAACTTTCTATGTCTATAGATTTTACGAGATTAGGTAAAGAGATTTAACAATTCATGTTAATTTTGTATGGTGTTCGTGTAGGTATTTCCACAATTAAGTGCAATTTGTACGCATCACTCTATTATAAATACGGAAGTTTGTGTGTTAATTTGTAAGTTTGTTTTTTTTATTACGCTGTACGGCTGATGGGTTGAAATTTTGAATGTAGGTACTACATAGCTCATACCCAGGATTAAAACTTAGGATACTTTGACTTAATTTACGATGATGAAACCGCGAAGCAGGGCTAATGTGTGAAGAAAGATCAAATGCTTAAACTTATTTCTTTTTAAAATTAATTACATACATACCTCTAATAGGTATGTATGTAATTAATTTTAAATATTATATAATATAATATTTTTTCTCTAAATTCACTTCGAGTAAACAAGGGTCACCAAGATACAGGCTTCGCCTAGTTTGGGATCCATTGCTAATATCGTATAAACATTAATACTCCCACACATAAATAATACAATTTTCACTGATATTCTTTAGTTAAAAAAAAATATTTATCTGTTACAATTTAAATAATCTTTAGTTAACCCGAAAACATTTTATTGATTTTTTTAAGTTGTTATAGTTAAACAGGAATATCTCTGATTTTCGAGGCCGTGGAGAAATTGTAGGGTTATTACGAATACATTGCCGAACTTATTTATTTATTTGTATGTATTTTTTAAATAAATTAAGATCAATCTTAAAAACTAGTTACAGTGTGTGTAAACTTAAGCTCTTATAGGTTCATATAACCATTTCATTGAGAGCTCCAAACTCGGCTAGGCCTTTATCTAGGAAGCCCGTTATTATTTCTAAATATGATATAACTTTTGTGTATGTTATAAAATAAATAGTTACAAATATATAAACGATTGTACGCGCTAGCTACTATATACGTATACATAGGTTACTAAATACATGTTTCGAAATTTGGTATTCAGTATCGAAACCGGCAGTAATAGATAGGATCCGAAATCCGTTCCGGTCTAATTGTTCTAGGAACATGAACCAATTCTTTCCAACCGAGGGCTGGGCTCATGTTTCCTGCTGCTCTCACAGTCGAATGACTATGTCATTACATTGATTGAGGACAAAAAGAGTCGATTGTGTGCCGCATGGGAACTATCGTTGCTGCATTTACTACAACTGCAGGTAATGAACAATTAGCGTTCCATTGTCCGGTACTCGCTTTCCAACATACCTAATTTTCTGCAGTTTTACTTGGAAGTCAGCAAATATCCTTGGAAGGACACATTCAGAAAATATTAAGTCTGAAATCGATTGTATCTTACCTACAACGCACAAGTACTTCCTAGTCTACTTGTACTAGTAGTTTTTTTTCCATGAGCATTGCATAAATTCTGTTCGTTATTCGAGATATTAGAATTGATAATAACACCGCTTTAACCTAAGTCGTTAGGTTCTATTTTAATCCAGTCAAAATTAATTGTTTTCTGTCGAGGGCAGGGCTGAAATATGCAACCTTGACATTTCCGGGCTTGAAACATATTAGAGTCCGTATCACGAGCGGCAATCACGCACCTCTATAATAGAGTAATGTTTTGTAGTAGTGGCTAATGTATAGTCACGGCTCGCCACGCCCGTGTCGCGGCTTCGGGATCAACCACTTTTACTTTTAAGGTGTTTGTTGTAGAGGGGCGACTTATTTCGGCGCGTGTGGTTCCACTCGAGACCAGTACAGATTGCAGGCGCCGCGGTGAGACACGCTCGCGCCTCTTTCAACCGCGCATTCGCACGTGCTTTTACCGGCATCGGCACCTGGCGACCACATCGATCTCAGGTACTTACTGAAAGTGCAGTGTTACAGTTAATTATTTCGTGCAGTGCGCTTGGAGCGTTCAACAGGTTTTGGTAAAATTGATTTCGATTTTAATCATTTGTATTTTTACGCAACAAGCTGTTTCTTGGTACATTGATTATCATTTAACTCAAAAATAATTTTAATTGTCCTATTTTAGTATTGACTAACGACGTCATAAATTTTATCTTTATCCATTCATTTACCAGCTGCTAATAACTTGTGTCAAACAAACACAAAAACTTTCAGATTTACAATTTAGTGGGAACTAGTTCCTATTTGCCCCGTTATTGTGCCTGCGTTAGAAAATATATAGGCAGGTACTACGTTTTATCTGTATCCGTCACAAATATATCTTAAAAAACAATACTTTACTTACTTATAACTTTTGCATTTACAATACGAGTCGTTCGCTCCGAACTGAGATCTCGCGCCTAAACTTTGCCTAATCAAGAAAAACTTTGAAGTTAGAATTGCTCATAACTTTTGTTTTTAAAATAATTGTTAGATTTTTGTATTTGTTGTTTATATATAACGAATATTAAAAACAAGTTTCAGCTTAAAGTATGGAGCAGTTTTTTGAGATAAAAAGTGGGACAAATAGGTCTATAAACGGTGACTTCGATGTTCTACCGAATTGTTACTTTCCAACATATAATTTCTTTAAAGCAAAGCTCTATTAAGAGAAACTAATACGGGAAGAAAAACAAAATGTTTGCTCACTTACGTGTATAGGTGCCCCTTAATATTTTCATTTATATTTTTGATTGCCATTTTTAACTTCGGGCTACAGCTATTATATTCTTTGTGAATTTGAAGTTATTCGCTGGTACTGTTTAGACACTAAATGTCTTTGAAAGACAGACGTTCAGACGGACGCTGAAACGAACAAAGTGCTGAACCAACCAAGTCAACTTAGAGATGTCACTTTGCTCGATCAATAAATTGATGTGATTGATAGAGAGAGCACTAAACATTTTGAGCAGGTGTTTTTTCTTCTAACACCATGCACATTAGTAGAAACTTATTAAAATTTTGCTAGGGATACAATTAGGTCATCCTTTATGACCGGCACGACCAAAACCCTAGGGATATATGTGCTTCCGGTTCTAGGTTTAATGCATGTGTGATGTGAATGTTTCCGGCACCACGATACAAGTCTTTGAACTTAGTGTGGGGCTGTGAGTGTGAAGGCGATTTTTTTTTTGTATGGCCGCCCAAAATGTTAACAAATGTGTCTCAATTTATAAAAACCTGTTCGATACTGTTCGTGACGACCCTGTTGGCGCAAGGGCAGGTCTGGTCTCTGCCCTGTGCGGTGCCCTGGGTCCTGGGTTCGATTTCCAGCTGAAGCACAATTTTCTTTCCCAAAGGACATTGGTGCTTCTGGTTCTGTGTGGCACCCACAATACAAGTCTTTGAATTTAGTGTAGGCTGTGAGTGAAAATGCGTTTGTTTTCGTTGTTACCAAATATTTTTTTACTGTTGCGCTTTATATAATTATATAATAATATTCTATCAATTTAAAAAAAATATTTCCGTGCTTACTAATACTACAATTTACATGATTAATTTTATCTTATTGGATTCAAATTAAAATATTAATTTAAAATACAACGTACTTTCACTAAACAAAATCGGTGTCTTTTGACATATCTGAAAGTTGCCTTAAAAGGGTTCGCGTCCGCCTTATGGGAAGCGGGTTCGATTCCCGGTGGGAACACAAGTTTTCTTCCAAGAGAAATTTGTGTTACTGGTGTGATTGTATGTGTCTGTGAATATTTGCACCCACGACACAAGTCATCGAACTTAGTGTGGGGTTGTGAGTGGGAAAGCGTTTATTTTATGTTATGTATACTTGTCACAGGACACTCTTCGCCGCTTCTTTCGTGTTTATAATGATAATAATGATGAGAGTAAGGATAATGCAGTTCGGGTGGCTGAGTTCTGGGGCTCAGCTATTTAACAGTTTGCCATCGACACGTTAAAAAGAAGAAGGATAAAATTAACCGATACGATTGTGTTCATCTTGTGCATAAGCTGTGTATATATTAAAAGCTTTTATTTAACTTGCAATGTATGTATGTTTGTCTGAGTGAAATTTTGCAACTGAATTTTAAATCCGTTATCTTCAACCGATTGAGCTGAAATTTGGTGTACACGGTTATTTTGGATGGCAATGCATGGTTAGCTGTGTGACGTTTTACTAAATCCAACATGGCGGAGGACCCAAAATGGCGGACAAGTTATTTTTAATGCACTACCACAGTATGGGTATCAAATGGAAGGACTTGCTGAGAATAACTCGAAAAATAAAGTGACGTCACTCTAAATCCAATATGGCGGCCTTTTAAAGCTTGTTTTAACAAAAAATTTTGCGGCGCCTAACCTTCAGTACAAAACATAATTAATTATCCATTATTTAGGCGAATTTTGATATATATACAACTTTTCGAAAAATAAATAAAAAACTTTAAAAATCTATGTATTATTATTATCTAGTGTGTTTACCAGCTTCGATCACATCGTCACCCACCATCAGGTGAGATAGTGGTCAAACACTAGCCTGTCACAAATAAAAAAAAAAAAAAATGTTTTACACGCACAACCTCGCTACTTACACTGACCTATAATCGCCTGCGATGCCAATCGTGCAGGGACCGAAGCGCAGCCTGCTCTTAATAATGATAAAACAACTTTTTTCTGGTGATTCGCGAAGACTATTTACTAGTACTTATCGGAAAACACACGTGGAATTCTACTCCGCCGAGGTTTAGATGGTAATCGTGGCTTAGTCAAAATACTTCGTTTAAATTCGTGGATAACTATGTTAAGTGATAAGAAGACATAGGTACAAACAAAAATATATATTATATGAGATAAGACATTTTTTTTGCTATGGTAATTGCGTAACGATACGGTTAAGTCTCTCGCCTCGCTTTCCTAGTTCTGTGCCCAAAGTTCGAATTTAGGTTAAGAGGGTTTATTCCTTTTGTCTTCTGTCTCGCTCGCACTTCTTGATATCTTTTATAAATACTGCTACATAAGCTGCGTGGTTTTGAAAATATTTTCAACTAACTTTATGGAAATTAATACAATGAATGTTTTAATCTACCTTTCGTTTTTCATATCTTTAAGTTAAACGAAGAAAGCGTAAAAATCACATTTAAATTTGGGAACTCTGTTTTTTCTTTTCTTATTGAAGGATATGAAAGCGAAAAGAAGTTTGAAACATCCTTGTACTAATGTCCATATAGTTAGTTGAAAACATTTTCAAAAACACACGTACATAATTGTGTTTATTAAAAATATCTAATTGTGCGAGCGAGAGAGAAGACAAAAGGGATAAAGCCCTCTTAAATCCTGCTCGGCAAAATCCTACGTTCGTCACCATGCACATTCTGCCGGGTGATGTAATAAATGAGTAAATATTCTGTTTATATGTTCACTACACACTAACACAGTTTATGCGTAGATAAATCTCGCGTCATTGTTTTTATTTTCACGATCTAATTGTTCACCCGACATCTACAAGCCAACTGTAACAATGATGTAACTTATCTATTAACTTCACTTATGATTTACGATCAATTATTTTGTGTAATACTATTATTTATAGGGTCTAGTCGAAGCTAACCAAATTGGCACCACAATTTAATTCTAGCTAAAACAAACAATTCTTAGTTACGTTTCTTTAAAAATATTTGTTTTTAATTTTGTATATTGAAGGATCACGAAAGGAGTCTTCATGTTATTAATAAGATGGACGCATGTAGATCGTCGTTTTTTTATCTAGTGTTTTACAGTAAGTTCTAAAATATGCTGTTATTATAAATTGTATATATTATATATTGTAGTTCGTAATCCTAAACGTTTTAATAAACAAAACAAAAAACAAAAACAGCTAAAATTACTATTACTGTACATAAATATTTACATGTAAAAATAATTGTTGTGGTATTTTTAAGGCAATAATTATGTTTTTTCCTTGCTGTATGTGGATCAAAGTTATCATATAGTTTAAAAGTCAAGGCTTTTTGAGTTTGGCCCTTTGATCTGACTTTAACAAAATTACATTTAACAATTTATATTGATTTGGTTTCCATATTTTAGTCTTAATTTAAAATGTTGGACATTCTTTATTTAATTTGATTTCTTTTAAACAATTGTTGCCACATTCTCCTAGATATTTTATTTTTAGAATTTATACTGTGAATGTGATCGACCATGCCTTGGTCTCCATTGTATAATGATCCATTAAATTAAATTAACGCTTTCACACTCACAGCCACATACTAAGTTTTACTTGTGACGTAGTTACCGGAAACATTAACATCACACACACAATTACACCCAGGACCAGAAACACATATTTCCTTTGGGGAGAAAACTCGTGTTTCTAATGGGAGTCGAACCTACTGTTTAGAAAGCGAACGCGCACCCAACTAAATCAACATCGATGTGAGTACAAAAAATAATATAAGAAAATGATACACTTAGACTAGGTTTTGGCAACTTATATCCCTAATCTATGACTTGACTAAGTTCGCGTTTAGGTACTTATAGGATATGTAAATAAAATAAATAAACGCCTTCACACACACGGCCCTTTACTAAGTTCAATGACTTGTGTCGTGGGTGCCGGAAACATTCACATCACACGTAGGTGTGATTGTGTCACAACCAGAACCAGAAACACAAATTTTCCTTAAGGAGAAAACTTGTGTTCCTGGGTGTGATATGTGAATGCATCCACGATATAAGTCTTTAAAACGTAGTGTGTGGCTGTGGGTGTGAAAGCGTTTGTGTGTGTGAGCAATTCTATAAATAGCTTATTCATACGAGAACATAATTATATACGTTAACTATTGTTACCAACGGTGTTTAGGCAATACCCATGATCAACCGTAAACAATAGCTCATTGTCTTACAAACGTTCGTCGAGTATTTACAAATAGCTTCTACATTAACTGGAATGAGGGAAAGGATGTTTTCGATGACCGTTGAATACAGTCATAGCTTAATTATGCAGAAATAGTAAACGTAGTGCTACCTCAGTGGAAATAGTAAGGATATACGGATCAAACGTATTTATTGACCAAGCGAGCAGCACGAGTGAACTTATAGCAATAGTAAGGATATGAATGGATCAAACTACCGGCAAAAAACTGGCAGGAGCACAAATTCCTTCCCAAGGGATATTTGTGCTTCTGGTTCTGGGTGTAATGTGTGTGTGATGTGAATGTTTCCGGCACCCACGATACAAGTCTTTGAACTTAGTGTGGAGCTGTGAGTGTGAAAGCGTTTGTTTGTTTAAACATACGAGTATATTGACCAAGTGAGCAGCACGTGCAAAGTTTCTCCGTTTCAGCTTTGGCAAATATGCTTTCGAAAGTCTGAATATCTGGCGGATGTGTTTTTTTTTTTGACTAAGCTATCCTTTGTCCACTATCATACCTGATGGAAAGTGTTGATGTAGTCTAAGGTGGACCACGCTTGCTCAGTAAATATATATTCACTTTACTTTTGAACATACCCAAATTTTACCTTACGGGAAATACAGATGACGGCAAAGCGTTCCATTCCTTTGCTATTCTATAAATGAACGAAGACGCGAAAAGTTTTTTATTAAATCAATTTTCAAACAAATGAAATCAAAATTTTGGAAATACCTCCAACGCGACGGTCTACCTGAAAAACGGCTACAACGATTATAACCAAGCAATGTCGATCAAGTCTCTTTTCAGACAAAAAATCTCAAATAAATCGGTCCAGCCGTTTGCCACAGACATGTTTGGCTGTTTTCCTGTACATCGCATTTCTTAATCGATTCTCGTGAAATAATATGAGCAGGTTAGAGCAAGCGGGCTGTTCACAGTGTTCATTTCAAAATTAAATGATTCTGTTTTAGTATTCAGTATTTTATTGTTTGCACTAAATTTGTATTAAATTAAGATTATCTGTAATTGTATATTTGTAATTGATTATCTGTAATTGTATATTATTAAACGATAAAAGTGATAAAAGCTACTACGACGATAGTACTGTCATTTTGTAAACGCTGTTGCTTTTAACCCCCGACGAAGAAGAGGGATGTGATAAGTTTGTAATGTGTATCTGTGTTTTATTCTGAGTTTTTTGTTTGAAAAGTGACTTGATTGAGAGTGCTTGGTTAAAATCGTTGTAGCCGTTTTCAATCGACTTCAAAAAAGGAGGTTCTCAATTCGTCTGTTGTTTTTTTTGCATGTATGTTACGGGATATCTCCGCCAATTATGAATCGATTTCGATAAATTTATTTTTTGTTTGGTACTTCAAAGGTTGTCCCATATAAATTTTATCGAAATCGATTCAGCCAATGCTAAAATATAAGCGTTGGAGTCGGTTTTTTAAGCTTTGCTTGCGTTTAATAATTCAGCTAGAGCGTCGGAGGTAATTCCAAAATTTTGATGTCATTTGTTTGAAAATTGATTAAATAAAAAAAAAAATATTCTGACAGCACAGAATAATCAATAGTATAGAGTAAGTAGATATGTTATACCTACCTTACCAATCTATTGAGGAATCTATTGTTCACACGGCTGTTACAACCTGTTGAGAAACGGTCTGCAGTAAAACAATATAGTACTTATGCGTAATACATTTTGTACTATAAACACATGCTATTAAGGGTTTTAGTACATTAATAACATGATAGGTATATGAAACTGTAGGAATGAAGTTATATCACATCGAAAATGACGTAGAAATGTAAATATAACATAACATAAACATTCATATCACACACGCAATCGCACCCAGGAATACAAAATTATGTTTCCAGCGGGCATCAAACCCGATACCCCGCTTAAAAGACGAATGTGCATCTTAGCCAACAGGCAGTTCAATACAACATAATGATATTGGCGCAGTGGACAGGTGTCCGCCCTTTGCGCCGTGGGTTCGATTCCCGGCAGGAGCACAAATTCCTTCCCAAGGGATATTTGTGCTTCTGGTTCTGGGTGTAATGTTTGTGTGATGTAAAAGTTTCCGACACAAGTGTGGGGCTGTGAGTGTAAATTCGTTTGTTTGTTAATAATAAAAAAGCGAAAATTTTTCCTTTCCAAATTTTTCACTATAGTTCTGCCTAGCATGGCTAATGCTATATAAATAAAAATCAAATAATAATATTATGTTTTATATTAAATAGTTATATCTTGGAGTGTGTGTTTATATGACTGTATTAAGTGACATAGAACATTGGGTACTTTTTATCCTAATTAATGCTAACGCAGCCGCGGGGTAATGCTAGAGCATAATATTTTAATCGATATACAAATAGTACCATTTAAATAAACATAAACGCTTTCACACTCACAGCCCTATACTAACAAATAAATGTAAGTAATGTATATTCGAAATGATTACAAATTCAATTTTAGTTCAGTTTTAGATAATATACTAACCCAAATTGAGAACCATTTAACAAAACGATCCGATGAAATTCACTGCTGTCCTAAATTGGGCTTTATTTTTTAATTATTTCATGACCATGGATGCATTGTCCTTCAGTCGAAATATTAAACAAAGATTAACAATTTCTATTCTTCATAATAAAAGTCTTAGTCACAAGTCACAGTCAAAGTCAAGTAGTCAGTCATAGTCAAGTCATGCCTTAGTAAAGTGGTAGAAACTTTACTAGAACTTCTATTGGAGTTTTGGAGCGAAGGCGATAATGACGCTTTTCAACTTTGTATGAATTGCCTACATTTACTAAGTATTAACGGTTAATAATCCACCATTATTACACATTAACACTCGAAGAATCACAGGTTTTGGAAAATTATACAAAATCAACAACGCAATTTTTTCACGTTCGCGGCAAAACTCCATTGGGCTTTATTGTTAGGCTATGTGGCATATTAATAAAAATATAAACTACCTAGTTAGAACGCACTTTTTTGACAAAGTATGACAGATACTACTATGACCTAACTTACTGTTGTACCATATTAAACTGTATTGTCAAGCAATATGGCATTTTGATAAAGGTATAAACCAGTTAGAAAAATTGTACGAACACACTTTTTTGACAAAGTATGACAGATATTCGCGCCGAGACAATAATATATCTGTTCACACGGGTCATTATGTTAAACAAGACACTTGATTTATATCTTACAACCATTTAGATCTAATCTTATTATAATGTTTGGTTGCAAGTCATTTTTACACTCAAATTGTTGTAAGCAATATATGTTTATAATAATGTAATAGATTGATATAATTTACCGAGCGAAGCGAAGTCTTTAAGTGGACTTGGTTGGTTTAGCACTTGTCCGTCCGTCTGTCAAATGCAATTAGCGTTTAATCCATTCAAGCGAATTACTTGAAATTCTCAGAGACTATGTAGAGGTGTGGTCTAGAGTAAAATATAGCAATTATGTAAAATAAATGTAAATGTTAGAGGCACGATTACGGGCAATATTTAGAAAACTCACACATTTCATTTTTTAGAAACGCGTGAGTATTAGTTTCGTTGATTTTTGCTGCAATGAATGGAGTATTTTAGTAGCTAACAATGGTAGTCGCTATTATTCTAATAAAATAGTTCAACGCATATAGACCAACAAAACAAAATTATCTGTTTCTACGCTCCTACGTCTTTGTTCCCCGAAGGGTCTAATCTGAGAGTCTTCAAATCAAGAGTGAAGAGGTATCTTCTAGACAAGTATGTGACATCTTCTTCAGCATCATCACTTTTCATTAAGTGAAATAATAATCAAATGCTTGCCTATATATCACAAAAAATCTAACGTGCGAATATAATATACTCTTACCAGCCGTGCCCTGCGGCTTCGCCCGACAGCCTATGTGTTAATTCTAAGTATAAGCTATGTACATTGAAAATTTCAGCTATATCAATTTAGCTGTTATAGAGTAAGGAGAAAACAAACATACTAATACATTAACACACAAAATTTAGGATTTATGATATTAGTGTGATTATTGTTGTCATAATAACAGGTCTTACATTATAATCATGAGATATGACTCCCATGCACTTCAATTGGCAGGAATGCGCCGAAAATGTTAGTGTCGTAGATTTTCGCAATTAAAAGCAGCGCGTTGATGTCTTTTCTTAAGACAATGAGGACTACCATAATTGTACTAACCAATAATATTCTATTAAACAATAAGAAAACGTTTTTTTTTTCAAATCCCATCGTTACTACTACATGCCAATTCTCTATTTTTCCTTATAAATAAAACTAAATAGATCTATATAGCAAAATGCCTATGTTACCTACAAGCCACAGAGCTTCCTATTATGCTGGCGGCATTATATGTCTGAATTTCAATACGTTGAGCGAAATAAGCAAGCATTTTGATCACACTTCAATTCAACCAGTTGCTCTGTTACATTTTTGAAAATATAATGAAAATATTATAAACATAGAATATCTTTTTTTCTTTTCACTTTTACTTGTTGCACTTGTTGCTAAGATAATATAAAGATCTTCTAATGGTTGTAAAATGTACAACACTATATTTTCGCGAGTTTTATTCGAATGGTGAATGGTGTAGAATTATTTTTATGCATACGCTACAAGATTTTTAGAATGATTATAGGGTAAGACAAATACGAAACCAAAGTTTAGTTTTTGTCAAGCCAGAAGCAACTAACTATTTATAATATAACGTGATTATGCATTTGTTGTCAATACGACATTGATATATTTTATTATACATAAATATGCCTTTTATATGAAAATGTATTTTTTTTAAATAGAATAAATGTTATTGGTTAACTAATTAATATTATTAGTATGCATCAAAGACACTGTAAATCAAACAATTTAATGTGACATATCTTAGTATTAGTATGACCTTAGTTATCATAAAGAAACTTATCAATTATATTAAATTATGTTACACGGATATGAATGATTTGAAGCCTGGGCCTCTAGAGGTCGACCACTATCATTTCTACCTTTCCACCGTAATGCTCATGACAAGATATAACTCGTAAACATGGTATAAATGTGTCAACCATTGTAAAAAAAAAACTATGATTCTATTTTGTATGGACCGATGATGGATGTTTTGTGCTATAAATTATTATGTTTGAAATGGGTGTATGGATACATTTTGGAAGAAAGGCTTATTTTTTCCTCCGAGCTCGTTCATGTCAAATAGTGAGGAAACAAATGACGTCAGTCTACTTGTTCTTTCCTTCGTGCTCGTTCATGTCAAATAGTGAGTGAACAAATTATGTCAGTCTACTTGTACTTTCCTTCGTGCTCGCTCATGACAAATAGTGAGGAATCAAATTATGTCAGTCTGCTTGTTCTTTCCTTCGTGCTCGTTCATGTTAAATAATGAGAAATCAAATTATGTCAGTCTAGTTGTTCTTTCCTTCGTGCTCGTTCATGTCAAATAGTGAGGAATCAAAGTATGTCAGTTTTGCTAGGACGTACCTTAACTTAACCTAATTCAGCCATGTATCGCTGCGGATCTGAAAAAAAAATGCAATATTGCTTGTTATACCAGCAATGTTTTACCAAGATCTGAAAATAGGAGACAAGTATAGGTAAAGCCGCCACACACGGCACGTACGCGGTTCATGCAAACCAACACTTTAACATCATTTTAAAATTAATTGTAAAAGTGAATCTTTTTATGGGCGGTCTTAGAAATTTTGATCCGCTACCTTTTTAACTATCTATAACTATACTAAAATTACATACAATTATATAATAAACAGCAAAATCGCTTATAATTAAAAAATAATAATAATGTTAGTGTATATATATCATATAAAATAGTAAGGACTACGTTAAATTTTAAATATTTCATAATAGATATTATATAAACTCATGTTTAATATTCAGATATAAATAATAGTTTAAACGTATATTATGATAAATAAGTAATCATTAGTTACACAAATTGTTATTTTTATCTATAGTTGTACTTTACTGTTAATAATTTTTGACTAATTTGTCTAATTTAATTTGTTATCCGTATTGGGTCTTCACGATACAGGCTTGCCTAGTGTGAAGGCCATAGATATATCCTTTCACCTGTAAGCTATCATCAGCGATTAGCAAAATGTATAATTAATGTGTATAAACTAATCAAATTGTTTGTAAACGTTAACCACTAACCGCTGCAAAATAAACATTTTTTCATTTTCATTTTCAATTTTCTGGAGCCGTTCCGGAAACATTTTGCCTTTTAATTGTCCACGGAACCAGGAATCACAATAAGTTAAACAGAAGGAACAATATGTCTAATTAACTACAATGTAATGTGGGCCTAATCAACTGTAAGCGTAATGTAATCAGCGGAAACTAAAATTGATTAGCGGTGTCTTATATGGAGTGAAAAGTTACAGTTTCACAATATCATTAATTATGTTCCCTTCTCGTTTAGTATTTTGATAAACGGATGTTCGCCACAGCGGCGATAGGATATAAAGTAGGTTTATGTGATTTGGAATATATATAGACCAAATTTTATTAAAATCCGGCCAATCGTTACAAGGGATCTCTGATGTGTTTATAGGTGTGTTTATATTTTTACAAGTTTGTACTATAGTACGAATAATAAGTAATAATAATAATATAATCAGTCTAATAAGGCAGCTTGTCATATATAATATATATATTATCTTTTTGACAAACAAGTGAAAAACAACATACTTAGTATAAGAAATTAGAGCTTTTGAGACGGAAATTCAAACAAACAATGAAAAAACGAATAATAAAATAGTTTTAGTTTTTTATTTGTTTGTTTGAATTTACGTTTTATAGAAAAAAAGAGGCTAAGGACACTGAAGTAACACTTACTGGCAGTCATTACTCTTTTGTTTATTTCTTCAGATATTTAATTTGTGTATCCAAAGTACTTAAAATTTCTCACGCTTTCGAAAGCGTTGTCTCTGAAAACGATGTTTAGTCCTTGGAGGTATGTTGTTCCTGACTTCGAAATTGAGCCGTTTTAAACTTCATGGTAAGATTCTAGGTAGGTCAAATATCATGTATTGATCACTTAATTGTAACGTGATAATTATATTTACTCAATATTTTCTCCATTTAATCTGCCAACGAGTTTTAAGAATGTAGTTTCGCGATATAGGAAATTGTAGATAATTTGCCCGCATTGTCGATCGGTGATTCTCGTTCATGTGAACTATATTTTGTTGTTGCTTCTAATAGATTTCTAATACTTACGTAAGATCCTTAATGATTTTCCCCTTTTCACTTCCATGTGCAATTAAAGCATTCCCATTTTAGTTGTAACTAGTCTATGTTTGGTTAAATTTAGTTAGACTGGTTCAACTTAGACTTTAGACTGGTTACAGGACGTCACTCATATAATTTTTGTAGACTTTTTAGTGACATACTTATAATGGAGTTACTCTTTGGACATAGTAGTGGCAGAAATAGAGATTTTTTTAAAATAATTTTGCTGAAGCTTTCTGTCGTATTTAGTACATTATACAAAATCTAGAGGGCACCGCTAAATTCAAATGAATGGGAGTCCATTATTTCATTTGTTTCATGATAATTAAAAAAAATGTTGATGTCGATATACCTTTACAAATACGTACTTACGTTTAACTTACGTGGTAAAATCAATCTTAGTGAAAGGCTGCGCCAGTTCTATTTAGAATATACCTTATTAATAAAATAAATGTATACTCCTAATTAAAATTAGAAAGTACACACTAAGGGTGCGTTAATGGGCTTAGTAGAAATCAAACTAAATTTACAAGAGCAGCTCTAAAATATACGGATTTATGTTTAATTAATTTTGCCAGAACCTTTTTAGTTTCATCAAATAAGTATAATATTGTAATAACTAGAGGCTAAAGCAGTTACTGTATAAAAGTAGGTACTTGTACACAATCAGAAGCAAATTATTATAACGATTAGGCATAATTAAAACAGTTTAACTCATAGTAATTAATTATTCACAAGGTGAAATACATTCACTGTTTAAGGTCTACTGTTCTATTTGGCATGTAATGATCGATTAATGCAATTTTAATTAGCAGTTAACGTCTTCTTCAGAGTTAAAAAATATGATAATCAGTATGGTGCTAGAACTCTTTTGCAGACTCTGACTGAAGAAGTGCGTCATTCAACCGCCAAGGGAAAAAACTTGTGTTTCCGACGAGAATCGGACCCTTGCTTAGAACTTCACTCTACTATATAAGCTAACGAGCAGGTTGAAGATATAAGCCTTTGTAACTTTTTGTGACTATAATGATCAATCGTGAAGCTTTCTATCAAGCGAGCCTAGTACTCAAAATATAAACTAGTTGAGGAATATAAATCGGTATATTCGTTTTTAATTAACTTCCGTCTCTCGGCTAAGCATACATGAATGTGATTTCTTGCGGCGCAAAAGAGATAATCTTCGAAAATACATTTTCTACCAATTTGATTTCGCGGGGCGATGTATGTTACTCGTTAACGTAGTTAAATAAATTTGTATGGATTATACACGAAATTAGATTTGGATGACAATTTATTTATTTTTTATTGTTATTTTTGACTTTCACGTATTCAAAAGAAAACACACTAAGTGTTCACTTAATTATTTCGATTATTTCGAGGGGCGCGGTGATGTATTGATATTACGTACTATGGTACTGGTTCAGAATTTTTGATTGGTTTGTAGTTTTTCTAAAGTCATATATTGATATATATATTTTTTTATGAGGTCTTCCTTTGCATAATTATTTTAAATGCCTATGTTTGTTTTTTAAAGTAAGAGACAGTGTGTTTTTTTATTTTATTTATTAATTTTGGGGCAGATGGTAAGCCTTACTATTTAGCGCGGCCATGCAGCCAGCATTTTGGCCACTTTATGGAACATTAAAGATCGTCTTTACCATCTTTAACCTTTTTTTTATAACTCAAATAATTGTATTGTAAAACTTGAACTTGTTTAATAAAAGGCCAGCCAGGCGGATATGACAAAGCAATAAGCTGCCCAATTTAACTAGCTAACATAATATTTTACTTCACTATCTGGTCTAGCTATCGCAGTAACTAAACTTTTTATTCTACCTGTTGATTTCCTATTGTAAGTATTGTGACCAGTGAACGCACTTTAACCTTGACAATATGATACTGAATTCATTACAGCAATTATAATGACTTTGGTACATGATACGAATGCCATTTCCTTGCTCTTTTTGAAATGGTTACCATGCTTTTTGTTTCTTATTCAATTACTCGCAGCTTATTACTTGGATATTCCTATTTCCTACATATGTCATAATTATTTATTCATTTGAATAATTACAGAGTCATAGTTTAGAAAATCTTTTGTTGATGTTGTGTCTCGCGACGTAAAAAATTAGGCTATGTGCTTATAAAATTTAAAAGCTGGCTACCTTCACAAAAGGTATTTTAATGAGCTGATAGATCAGATAATAGTGTTTTGTTAGGAGAAACTTTAGCTTACTCATTACAATTATGTTTCTTTGACTAAAGGTCGACTATTATGACTTTTAAACATCCATTCTCATTTTTGCAATTCATTCTTTTTCAAAATAAAATTTATGCCAAAGGCAAATTTATGTTATAAATAAAGACCCGCCCCCGGCTTTGGCCAGGTGACATTTTTGGTAGATTTTACAAAAAGTCTTTTAATATACACCTGACAATTACGAACTTAACAAAAAAAAACAGCCAAATCGGTCGAGCCTTTGCAAGTCTTTCATAAAAGCGGCAATTAATGTTTTCTTATATAAAGATACGTAATTTTGTGAAAATGTGCTGAGTCAGTGTATCTGATGTTTGCCTAGGTACGTCTAAAACAATTTAATAGAATGGATAATGAAGTAAATAGCCTAGACTAGAATATGGAACGTTTTATTACGGATTTCGTGGACGGATTAAGCAGCTAGTGAGTCTACTCTACATTTCTGTCAACGTCTTTGTCTACATTATATGAATGACTTTAGAATTGCGTCTTGACAGCTTGAGTAGCTAGACGACAAGTAAATTGCTATAAATTACATTATGATTCTTACGAACTATTGCAATAACTGTAACAAAGATGTTGCTCAAATCATTGTTGTTATATGTAGACATAAATGATTGAGGTTTAGGGAACAAAAATGAAACAAATGCCTCAAAATTTTATTTTGGCGGCTGTACGTGTGATGTTAATGTTTCCGGCTCCCTGGACACAAGTATTTTAACTTAGTACCGGGCTATGAGTGTGAAAGCGTGTTTATGTTATTATGTTATGTTTATCTATCCATAGAGCAAAACGGCTTATATTACAACCCACTAACGTTATAGCTACAAGTAAGTGCTTTCTGGCGGCATTACCTTTCTGAACCACAATGCTTTAGCCCAGCGTTAAAATAGTACCTACATAACATTTACGAGAAAACATGTAAAAGTATATAATTGAAGAATTGAATAGTATAAGTAATGATATTTATTAAGTTAATTAAGTATTCCATACAGCCATTTGTTATACCCCGTCTATTACATTCTATAGTTCTCTCCATCCGAAGGTTGCCTGGTAGAAATCGCTATTAGTGATAAGGCCGCCTGTTGTGATACTTTACGTATAAGCTTGTTTGTTGCCTTTTTTTTTATCTCATCTTGTAAAGTGGATCAATAAAGTATTATCTATCTATCTATCTATGTATCTGAAGTAATACACCAAAAGAGCTATAAATAAGACACGCCCATTTCAGTTACACATTTTCTCTCGCATTAAAATGATTAAGGTCATTGCGTGTATCATTCATGTTCGTATAACAAAGCTAGGCACAAAGTTTCACTCACTACAAATAAAGGCACGTTAATTAACGAAGAAACAACGCTCATACGTCATTTATGTAACACTACAAGGCTCAAGAGATGGCTAGTTTTTGGAGCAGTGAGAGTTGTTCGTATTCAACCGTAGTCAAAATGTACTGTCTACTTCTAACTGTAATAGTATGTCATTTTTATGACAGTTGCGTAAATCAAGTGCGTATGCATTATTACGTTAAACGGTGTTTGTTTCGGATGTTTGATTTATGACTGGGTATTAACGATGTTTATTTGGGTGGAACCTGAATACCAAACTTTCTCGTATGCTAATATTTACATAGATACAATGTTATGTAAGCAGCTTAATGATCATATTAAAATAACCAAAGAACTTTAGATGAACTATATGATGTATCTATACATAAAATAATAAATTAAAAGATTGTTTGTAGTTTGTGCTTATGATTCCTTTTTTTTTCTTTTTTTTTTCTATTTTATTTTAAGGATCTTTATTTAGCAGCACAAAATATACTGATCGAGATATGATATTATTATATAATTATTTTTCATTTAACGTTTAAAAGCAGCTATTCTAAAATCTGTCACCATCATCACTAAAAACGATGTATAAGATCATCACACCATCAGATGTAATAGTGATCTAAAAGAGGTCCAAAAAACACAAAATTAACTATCTATTGTTGGTCGGCAACGTGCCCAAAACTGGCCGCGTATTATTACAGCAAATAATTATTAATTGATATATTTCCGTCAAATCGATTATAAATCAAAAGTATAATTCTTATACATCTACTGTATAGAGTTGATTATAAATTGCACCCGACCTAAGTCTGTTTAACATCTCATTCAATGACGAACAAATAATTATCAACTACTATTTCCTAATGTTTTCATTCAGTAAAAAACTATGCAACAAATGAAAGAGTTCATTCTACGAATAGTCACGAAGTGATTCATCATAGTATCACAGCGATAGTACTAGCGTCGTAGATTGTACTGGTCGGAAGTGGCCTTGACCTGACAAGAAAAAGTCGGTCGTGAGATTCTTCAACAGGTCATTAACGAACATTTGTTCTAACTATTATGTCAGAACGTGAGAATGCTGATTTAACTAGGTACATATATTATATGTGAGCGCGAGCGATACGTATCTCTGAGATAAGAAAGTTAATTAGCTTAGACTTATAATTTATTAATTTTGCAGTAAATTATCTTGTAAATTCTAAAGCTACCATGGTTACTCTAGCTCCCATGGTGATCATGACGTTTGCAACAGTTCCTAAATATGGTAAACTCAAAACTAATACAATACATAGTAAACATCCCGCTATTAACACAAACATAGTAAACTAACCGTGCCCTGCGGCTTTGCCCGCTATTATCAAGTCAAAAGTAGCATATGTGTTAATCCTAGGTATAAGCTATGTAAATTCTAAACTTCATCCAAATCCGTTCAGCCGAAGTATTTTATTTGAATAAGTTTATACATTTATGTTTTAAAATTTTCCATATAGATCGTTAGGAGTATTTCAGAATTTTGATCATACCTTCGGGTTAATTGCTTATAGTTACTTAGACTAAATTAAATTACATGTACAACAAAAGAGCTCGCTATTAGCGAGGCTTATAGGTAATTCAAGAGCTCAAGCCCACCACCAATGAAAATGACATGCTTCCAGCATTGTCTCTCCGAACCGCAATGCTGATGACATTTTAATTAAAGTGATTTATGGATATCTTTGGATAATTAATTAAAAAAGATTGTAGTTGGTATTTACTACGACACATAAACGCTTAACACAACCCCACACTGGAGGGTGCCGAAACATTCATATCACACACACAATTACAACTAGAACTATAAACACAGATTTTCCATGCGCAGAAAATGGTGTTTCCGCCGGGAATCCGGGCACCCAAACAAGCCAACAGGCAGTTCACACATGTTGAAATAAAATAGGCTAGAGGGCATGTAACTAGTAACAGTATGTAATCACGATTATTTATCGTTTACCGAGTTTATATTATAAATAAAAAACACAGTATAATTAAGTAAGTTCGGAAAAAGCAGTGTGTCAACTAACTCGCTGGCGTTGCGTTCAAATCGGACCAAGCCGGTATATTTGTGTAATTTGCCCGTGATGTTGATTACCAAGAATATTTATTGATCGTTAATTTCTATCCTAAACACTCTAGATACATAATCTCAAGGTGATGACAAGTTATTGACACATACATTTATAGTGAGAGTGATCATGGTACTTTAAAAACTTATACAATGTAGATGTCTTTTTTTTATATACTAGATATTGGACATTGCAAGCATTGGACCGCTATCTCACCTGATGGAAAGTGACGATGCGACCAAAGATAGAACATACTTGCCTCGAAGGTACCTATTCACTCTGGACTTGAAGACACCCTGATTATACTGTTCAGGTAACAAAGACGCAAGCAATGAGTGCCACTCCTTCGCTGTACGGATATTGAACGTAGAAGCAAAACGCTTCAAGCGAACTGGAGGTATGTTAACCATAAATGGATGACGTTTGACAGTTTGTGTTGTTGTTTGATGGTAAAAAGGGCATGGAGGAATTATGTCATGTAATTCCTGAGCACATTCTCCAAAATGTAAGCGATAGAATACCGATAGGCTTGCTACCTTACGTCGGTGACCAAGACTTTGCAGTTTTTGACTCAACTAGCTTACTATCGACAATGAGTCTTTTGGCTTGTCTTTCAAATTAGGTTTATAAAGCCACCAAAGTAATTTGGAATGTTTCCATCTAAAACAATGCACTAGCACAAATATAATTCAAGGGCAGAATCAGTAGACCATTAAAGTAATTATGGTGCAATGTCAATGCCACGAAAACTATGGTTTTACTAATCTTATGTTAGAGTAATTTTCTAACCGCATTACACGTTAATGTTGCAACTAGTGTGTTTATAATTTAACGCTTGATATATCCGTATCTCTATTAATTACACGTTTAAATAGCACGAGCTCGTAAATATCTTGTTGTATATGTTTAGGTATGTTTCATTGCCATAGCGGATTAGGTATGTGGTTAGATTGAAAAGTTGAGTGGTTGTTATTGAAGTTTAAATCGTGTTAGGATTTCACACACCTCGCTATTACAAAACTGATGTGATTGGATAAAACTGATGTGATTGGATATACAATTAATCAATATAAGTGCCTATTGTTAATAATAACCGCGAGCCGTTAAATGCCTCGGGGTGTCATTTCGTTGTTGTTTTGACAAGGTTGTCAAAATCTAATGAGTGATAAAAGGTTTCTTATAATCTTGTAATATACATATTATCTACACAATTGGCTTGAGCACTTGAGTTACCTATAAGCTCGATGTCTTGTAGGTAACTTAGTTTTTCGCTGTATATAGTTTTAGGAAATATAGGCAAATATTACACATATGAGACTATTGTTTTGACCATTTGACTATTACCGCGCTTTTGGAAGCGAATCCTGAATTTGACTTTTTTGCGGAAGGATGGAAGGAAATTTGTGTGTCTGTCAGAAATTCTGTGAGACGCGTTGATTATTTAATGACATAATTGTATTTAATTAATGACATATTGACATTGTATAATAATATTTGACCTTTGCTAATCAATGACTGACATTATATGTAATTTTAAGTTTACCAATGATTTATAAATGTTTTAACTAATGACGTAATATTGTGTTAATTAGTGTAAGTGGTTCTGGCCGTTCTAATTATCAATAAATAAATAAATAAAGTGACACTTTAGACAACATTTTTTAATTTATTATTTTAGCTCTTCAATAACTTGTTTAGTGGTTTATTTACTCGTAAATGACGGTCAATTTTAGGCGCCCTAGACGTTCAATATCTATTTTCAGTCGGGCAAGCTAGTTAGTACGCGTCAAACAACGACGATAACAATTTATATGTGGGTTTAATGTAAATTAAAAGCGTCAACAACCACAGCAAAAGAAGTAAAACTTAAATAACATCCAAGTCATCCAACCAATTGTAACCACATATATTATTATTATTGTTTATTTTTTTACTTTTCTACGTTAGAGTGAAGGTGATATAAGAGTAACGAGGGCCATTTTGTTTCAGATAAACAAGTAAATCACCATGAAAAGTAATATTATTACTTTTTGCGCCTTACTGGCGTCAGCAAGCGCATCATTAGAAGTGGTGAACCAGTGGAGTCTGCTGCAGTTTGACTTCCCACCGGATCCAGTGCTCCTGGAGAAGTTCCAACCTGAAAACACTGTGCCCACCGGCCTTGAGATCGGCTGGGACAGGATATATCTGGGCATACCCAGATTGAGGGCGGGAGTGCCGGCGACTTTAGCTTGGGTACCTAGAAGCCTTCCACCCGGTGTTAGTCCTGTTCTGCAGGTAAGAATACCTATTTAACAATAAGAAACCATGGTAGAATCATCGTAGTAACCCTTCAATTGGAGGTCGTGGTAAAGACTGGAAAGGCCCTAGATGAAGGAGGCGTGTAATTTCCGTTACACGAGAGAGGAACTCAGATAAAGTAAGACGATCTCTACTTAACTGCACTCTACTCCACTCCACTCCAGTTTTTTTGTTAATCATAATATGTATATACAGTTTTTTTTGCGTCTCTACATGCCATCTTGCGATTTAAACATTTTCTTCCGATCAACACTAAAATCAGACTTAATTTTGTTTGTTTATATCCGTGGTATGTTATAATATTAGTAAATTTATAAGTAAAGACTTTTACAAGATTTCTCTCCAGGGAAAATTTGCGTTTCTGCTTCTGGGTATAATTGTGTGAGTGATGTCAATGTTTCCGGCACTCACGACTCAAGTTAACGAACTTAATTACGGGCTGGGAGTGTGGAAGCGTTCATGTTTATTTAATGCCAAATTCTGTTTCGTTAATTTTTATAAATAACTCTTATAGTAAATTTATATTTTTTTCTGACTAATCCTCGGAATTGAGATCCTAAATTTAAGTTTAATACATACCATTTATCTATATGTTCATAATAGCATATGTTGGCAGAGAATGTGAAGCCTCCGCGAGCCTTTGTACAGCTCATGAATATCACTTTCGCTAGTGGACTCGATTGCGTAAACCGACTTAAAGACATAAATAACGATTTTTTGCAAACATTATAATTCGTGACGGATATAATAATATGAAATATTATAAAATCTACTTATAAGAGAAAATTAATGTCTGCACCAATTATATTTGTGTTGGTTACATACTTTTTATATTTGATATGCTGGCGTTTGACCTCTATCTTACCTGATGGTAAGTGATGATGTGGTTCAGTATAGGACACCTTATCATACGATAGCTAGGCATATACATGCTAGGCTTCTAATGATTATTACAGATAATGACGATTCCATTAATATAAACTATAAAGGTATAAGATATTGCAGGATTGGGGTGGTTTAAAATATAGAGTTGTAATACACCGCTCAAGCCTACATGTGGTTGCCCTGCTGTTTAATAAACGAGAAATGACGGTGCATTATTGAAGCTTCGGTAGAGCCCACTACCAGTGGGCTTGAGCACTTAATAAAGTTAACACTTACTTACTTCTTTATTTTATTTGAACTTGTTTAATAGAAGCACAAATGTATTGTTATTTAATGTTAAGGTTATCAATTGATTATACCTATTTATATTGTGGTATTAATGGTTAAAAACCTTTTGCGAAATCCACTTTCGTTTTATATTACGTACTATCCTCAAGCAGATTTAAGACTAAGTTAAACAAGATGTGGATGATAGGAAAATTATTGGCCACATCACGTAGCAAACAGGAGAGAAAGTTAAACAGGCGTCTTGTGAGGTGCCTTTTCCGTAACCACTGTCTAACATTAAACGCGGTAATCAAGTATATATATAGATTTTGAACAAGTAGCTACAACAATTTATGAACATAAAATATTGAACCTGCTTTATTTTTAGCACTCACTGCTCTACTTTAAGTTCAAAGATTTAAATCGCGGGTGCCGGCTAAATAACAACACACAATCTCACCAGAATCAAAAACACAAAATTAGGTACTGTTAAAAATCGATCCCAGGACCCGCGGCGTTCTTCAGTTGTATTCATCATCATTATCAGCCCAATACGTTGTCACTGCTGGGTCTCGAGGCCTTGTCTCATATTGAGAAAATCTAGGCCATATCCACCACGCTCTGGCCAAGTGTGAGTTGGTGGATGACGCATGTCCTGTAATTTTGTAATTTTTGGACGTGCAGGTTTCCTCACAAAGTTTTCCTTCGCCGTTATTAGAGCGAGTGTAAATTATAAAGTTGTATAATATAGCTTTATGGCGTATATAGTATCGCTTGACTCTACATTGATTAAATGTATGCTAATTGAGAGATAATTTATTGCTATAGGTGGATTTCAAGACTTAACCAAAGAATAAAGCAACCTTGACTAGGTTGCTTTATTCTTTGGTTAAGTCTTAGTTGTCATTTACCGGTGCATGTCATGACGTTTCATCGAGTACATAAGGTTCAGCTAGTGACTAATGAAATTTGTCTAAAACTAATCCGAAATAATAAAAAAATATATACGGACGATAATAAGGCAATTAGGCTGAACTCTGAAGCATACGTATAAATTAAAAAAGACAATTCTACAATTGCATGCATATAAACATAAAAACAACACAAACGCATTCACACTCAGAGCCCTACACTTAGTTCACAGCACTCACGATACAAATCTTATCATGGTTGCCGGATACATTAATATCACACACACAATCACAGCCAGAACCAGAAGCACAAATGTCCCTAGGAAGGAAAATTGCGCTCCTGCCGGGAATCGAACCTAGGACCCATGGCGCAGAGAGCAGAGACCAGCCCACTGCACCGACCTTCCGCATTCTAAAAAACATTGTTATCGATGTATGTTTTTACCTCTTACATCGCTCGTTAATGTAATACACTGTAAATTAACATGCTCTATAAAAAAGTAAATAAAATGAAGGCAGATGGTCACTTTTGAGGACTAACACAAACAACAAACATGGGTCACTTCTGAGACTAACACAAAACAACAAACATCGAAATGAGAAATCACTTCGTGTAAATATTAAATAACAAATAAAACGATTTTGTTTTATTACGTTGATATTTTAAAACTTGGTCAATTTTAAACTCGGTAGAACTATTTAGTGTTCTATTCAATTCGTACTTACAAAGTGTCAGAGTTGTCAGCCTTCGGTTACTAGATACCAGACTATTCAAGTTAACGAACTTAATTACGGGCTGGGAGTGTGGAAGCGTTCATGTTTATTTAATGCCAAATTCTGTTTCGTTAATTTTTATAAATAACTCTTATAGTAAATTTATATTTTTTTCTGACTAATCCTCGGAATTGAGATCCTAAATTTAAGTTTAATACATACCATTTATCTATATGTTCATAATAGCATATGTTGGCAGAGAATGTGAAGCCTCCGCGAGCCTTTGTACAGCTCATGAATATCACTTTCGCTAGTGGACTCGATTGCGTAAACCGACTTAAAGACATAAATAACGATTTTTTGCAAACATTATAATTCGTGACGGATATAATAATATGAAATATTATAAAATCTACTTATAAGAGAAAATTAATGTCTGCACCAATTATATTTGTGTTGGTTACATACTTTTTATATTTGATATGCTGGCGTTTGACCTCTATCTTACCTGATGGTAAGTGATGATGTGGTTCAGTATAGGACACCTTATCATACGATAGCTAGGCATATACATGCTAGGCTTCTAATGATTATTACAGATAATGACGATTCCATTAATATAAACTATAAAGGTATAAGATATTGCAGGATTGGGGTGGTTTAAAATATAGAGTTGTAATACACCGCTCAAGCCTACATGTGGTTGCCCTGCTGTTTAATAAACGAGAAATGACGGTGCATTATTGAAGCTTCGGTAGAGCCCACTACCAGTGGGCTTGAGCACTTAATAAAGTTAACACTTACTTACTTCTTTATTTTATTTGAACTTGTTTAATAGAAGCACAAATGTATTGTTATTTAATGTTAAGGTTATCAATTGATTATACCTATTTATATTGTGGTATTAATGGTTAAAAACCTTTTGCGAAATCCACTTTCGTTTTATATTACGTACTATCCTCAAGCAGATTTAAGACTAAGTTAAACAAGATGTGGATGATAGGAAAATTATTGGCCACATCACGTAGCAAACAGGAGAGAAAGTTAAACAGGCGTCTTGTGAGGTGCCTTTTCCGTAACCACTGTCTAACATTAAACGCGGTAATCAAGTATATATATAGATTTTGAACAAGTAGCTACAACAATTTATGAACATAAAATATTGAACCTGCTTTATTTTTAGCACTCACTGCTCTACTTTAAGTTCAAAGATTTAAATCGCGGGTGCCGGCTAAATAACAACACACAATCTCACCAGAATCAAAAACACAAAATTAGGTACTGTTAAAAATCGATCCCAGGACCCGCGGCGTTCTTCAGTTGTATTCATCATCATTATCAGCCCAATACGTTGTCACTGCTGGGTCTCGAGGCCTTGTCTCATATTGAGAAAATCTAGGCCATATCCACCACGCTCTGGCCAAGTGTGAGTTGGTGGATGACGCATGTCCTGTAATTTTGTAATTTTTGGACGTGCAGGTTTCCTCACAAAGTTTTCCTTCGCCGTTATTAGAGCGAGTGTAAATTATAAAGTTGTATAATATAGCTTTATGGCGTATATAGTATCGCTTGACTCTACATTGATTAAATGTATGCTAATTGAGAGATAATTTATTGCTATAGGTGGATTTCAAGACTTAACCAAAGAATAAAGCAACCTTGACTAGGTTGCTTTATTCTTTGGTTAAGTCTTAGTTGTCATTTACCGGTGCATGTCATGACGTTTCATCGAGTACATAAGGTTCAGCTAGTGACTAATGAAATTTGTCTAAAACTAATCCGAAATAATAAAAAAATATATACGGACGATAATAAGGCAATTAGGCTGAACTCTGAAGCATACGTATAAATTAAAAAAGACAATTCTACAATTGCATGCATATAAACATAAAAACAACACAAACGCATTCACACTCAGAGCCCTACACTTAGTTCACAGCACTCACGATACAAATCTTATCATGGTTGCCGGATACATTAATATCACACACACAATCACAGCCAGAACCAGAAGCACAAATGTCCCTAGGAAGGAAAATTGCGCTCCTGCCGGGAATCGAACCTAGGACCCATGGCGCAGAGAGCAGAGACCAGCCCACTGCACCGACCTTCCGCATTCTAAAAAACATTGTTATCGATGTATGTTTTTACCTCTTACATCGCTCGTTAATGTAATACACTGTAAATTAACATGCTCTATAAAAAAGTAAATAAAATGAAGGCAGATGGTCACTTTTGAGGACTAACACAAACAACAAACATGGGTCACTTCTGAGACTAACACAAAACAACAAACATCGAAATGAGAAATCACTTCGTGTAAATATTAAATAACAAATAAAACGATTTTGTTTTATTACGTTGATATTTTAAAACTTGGTCAATTTTAAACTCGGTAGAACTATTTAGTGTTCTATTCAATTCGTACTTACAAAGTGTCAGAGTTGTCAGCCTTCGGTTACTAGATACCAGACTATTACAATTAGGTGCATTGTAATGGCATAAGTATCTATAAGGTTGGCCAATATCCTTCGGAGAAGGACGATTAGTATCATTATGGAGCCTGCGGCGGTTTAAACCTAAATATCTAACAAAGGTTTTGAAATAAGATATATTGATAGGTTACTATAATTTGACCAACAGCGAGACAGCTAAATTGCTACTGTTGCTGTTTGTATGGATATATAAAGTAAATTTTCGAATCTGGCAATTTGAGTCAATAACTTAATTAGTGCCACCTTTATAGGGCCTATATATATATATATATAAACAATTTAGATTCTGAAAGTAAATGTTATTTATACTAAATTTTACAAGTATGCCTTCCAATAGGACTAATAGGAAAAATAAAATTCACGTCGTCCGATCGAGCGGATCCTGGTGTGATCCTGCACGCCAGGGTACGTTTCTCTAATAGGACCAAAGATAAGTATTTGAATAGGACTAACTTTAAAAAAATCTTTCGTCCTATCGAGCGAACTAAGCTATCGTTCAACGATCGGTACGTGCTCACAATTAATTTTTAAATGTTTTTTTACTATAATTAGTATTACTTGAGTTACCTATAAGGTCGATGACATGTAGGTAACTTGGGTCTTTGCTGTATAGATGTATATAATTTTAGTTTAGTTTTAGGAAATATAGGCAATTAGCCCGTACTTAGTGTTTAAATCTGTTAAAAAAAAAGTATTACTATAGTATAATATTAAAATTACTATAATTCGGCCAACTGCGAGCCAAGTAAACTGTGTTTGTTTGTATGTTATACAAATATGACGAAAATTATGTAAACAAGACATTAAATTGTTAAACAGACCTAATTACACAAATCACAAGATTAGCGACAAAGTCTACAAATAATGACTTCAGGATAGACCCTGGTACTCCTTCTGGGAAATAAAACTCATTAAGAGCTAGTCACATTTTAAGCCTAGTGTTTCCAACCTCAACCACCAACTATTGAAGCATTGGACAAACGATAGCCTATCGAAGATTTAAAATACATAATAGTATGTAATATTAAATAGTTTTTTTTCATTAATTTTGGGGTTTCCATCCTCCTTTTTATTATATGGCTTCATTTATAGCACGCCGATACATATCTACTGAAATAGCAGGATGACTGGTAGAAAACGCAGTCACATTAAACCCTCTTATGTACACAGTATTTGTGCATAATAAACGAAAAAAAATTAAATGGACTATTCACATGGCAGAGGCACTCGCGAAAGTTGATGACTCTAATGACCAGATTCGGAAGTTTACTTTATTAACTTTGTAATTTTATCAGATGCAGAATAAACATTGTAATAATATAAAGTACTATGTACTATCACCACTTGTATGTCATACAAAAAGTCGACTACACAAAGACGGACGTAGGTGGATATAAAAATGAATGATTGCTCATAAAGTTATCATGAATGAAGTTATCTACTTAAAACTGTGAAATTTGATTACATGATAATTGTTTATCAGAATAAGTACCAATTGTTACAATTAACGTTGGTACGTAGGTACTATGTGTAGCACGCGAAAGCGTGAAGGGTACAGTTCTGGCCTTGACGGGGCATGCTCATTGGCCACTCAGAATCTGCGACATTCTTGGCACAGGCCATAGCCTTGCTCTGCATGATTTTACTATGTCTATAGATAGAGTACGCATTCTGTTTATCACTTCTGAAAAAAAAATGAATTATTGAAAGTTTAAAAGTTCAGTTACAAATATAATGTCAATTTATAGAACGCCTGCACGCTTTCACACTCACAGCCTCAAGCGCTCAAAATTTTATACGTTGAGCCAAATAGATTACGCGGCGCTACAACCTATATTTATTCAAAACAGAATAAGTAGCGTATTAACGTAAACAATCGAACAAAGCAATCCTTGTATATTCGGCCGGATTCATGACTGGTGTATGAGACACAGAGGTCTTGTATACTATATAGTATCATGTATACATGACAGATATCTGTTTAATCAACATACGCAAGAGATAACGAGGTTCACACAAGAAAGTGGTTTACATTAAGCACAAACTGGTATTAAATTTAAGGGCAAATGTCATCGTTGGAGGTACTCTGACGCAATCTGCTTTTTGAGCTTCATATATTGTGTGTAAATACATTTTAACGTGGAGTATAGTTATTTTAGTTTACTGTTTAGGAAGTACTTTGATAAAAAAAAACAAAGTAATTAGCACACCTTACTTATCCTTGCTGCCCTAGGCGAGAGCTTACTTGAAATGTAACCAGGAGAGACATTATATACATTTTAATAAGTTTTATATGTTATGTAACGTCATTGTGGCATATTACTAATCCTATTATTGTTTTATGTTCGAATAGAACAGGCTGTTGAAACAACATTTATTTACTTAAAATACCTAAATGTACACAGTTTTTCAATAAAATTTATATTTTTCTATTATGCTTAGTGGGCTATAGGGTAAGTAATAAATTATTAGTAGTATTAGTAATCTTAATAAAGTTCTAAAGCTACCATTTGCCTCACTATAAATGTTTGTGTCAATAACGAGGTATGCTGGTAACGTATTTTTTTAGCGTATTAGGATCATTCATCAACATTGGGAAAGGAGTATATAGGTCATTTTCCTCTTTAGAAGAATACATTAAGTTTTAGAGCTTTCCTTCAGTCATTATAATTTCAGTACATTTATGTGAAAGGAATATTTAGTCTACAATTGAGAACTTCTTCCTGTTCTTAGAAGTTAGTTAAAAAATAACGAATTTCTCTAAGGATTCTTAATTTTTTTCTTACTAAGCTAATGACGACGGATAATGTATAAATTATTCCTAACGCAACTCTTTGTACAAAATCACTAATCGGTAGTCATAAATGTCAATTACTGTGACGAAATAACAAAATTGAATTTGCTACTCGATGAACTTAAGGTCTACTTTGTGCAACATGTTATAATTATTATAATACAAGATTACAAGTATGGTACTATGTCAAGCAATAATTTTGTTATGACAGATTAGTAATTAATCGTGATAAGAGTTCTTACCTAATAAAAGTATTGTCTTAGAACTATTAATACTCACGGCCATACATATTTTATATTACAGCATTTGTCCACTATCTCACCCGTAGTAACTTGTGATGTGGTCGAGGGTAGAATGTAACTGACTCTCAAATACGGCTGCCGGAACGTCATTTAGTATTTGGCGACAGATATTTCTTGAAGTTGGTAAACTGGGGACTGTATTTTGGTACAGGATCTGAGCTTGAGAAAATGCCCTATGTCCATCGCGATGTTGCCGTCACGAAAATCTTTCCGTCTTGGGAGCCTAAATAATCTTGAGGCGCCGAAACTATGATATGTCATCGCTTTAAACCTATGGGTGAAAAATATTCCGTTTTTCTAGGCGTATCCTGATTGGTCTTGGCACACCGCCGGCCGTGGCGACATCAACTGCACCGGCCTTATCTCCGTGTACCGCGTCCGAGCTGACAGATGCAACAGGCTCTGGGTGCTGGACGCCGGAGTCACCACCAGCCTGGATGATTTCCGCCGCGTCTGCCCTCCCAAGATCCTCATCTTCGATATGGCTACTGACAGATTGGTGAGTCTATAACATGGAAATTAATTTACTTGATTCACCTTTCTCCCATCTTGCATCGTTCAGTGAAAGATAGAAACATTCGCTCATTTTTTTTTGGCTCCACAAACTACGTTCATTAAGTTAAACATATTATTCAAGTTACATTGTATTAGTCACTAGGCACAGTCAAAGCCTTACTTCTTAACTTCTATTAGACTTAGGTAGAGGTAAATCTTTCCAGAATAGGAGAAACATACAAATCTACCGTGGACTATATAATTCTTATGTATATTTTGCCAAAAACTTTACAAAGGAGAAATTATATAACGTGACCGTTTTGTAAATATGTTCAAAAGCTATAGTTTTAATAATTCAATGTAAAAAATACAGAAGTAGTTGATATTAATAATACTAGTTGTTTACTTACTTAAGCGGTTAAATTTGTAAGTGATTGCGTTATCTATCTATCCCATCCATTCCACCATTCATGGTTATACAAATACAATTATAACACAACCTGGAAGTGTAAATTAAGTAATAAACAACTCATTCTGTAGGTAATTAATGAGGCTCGTTGTAAGCAATCACTAATTGTTCGATAGCTGCGTGTATCAGTAATAACACCCCCTCAATGCGAACTAGAATTAAGTTGTTGCGTTAATTTACCCTTGACAACGGAAGTAGAAACATTTTTGTTGACTTGCAACGTGAATGTAGAGCAACTCCTTAACTTGTTCGTTGTAGAATAATACTCATCACACATTACACTAATATTATAAAGGCGAAAGTTTGTGAGTGTGTTTGTATGTTAGCTACTTCTACACGGCTGGACCAATTTTGATGAACTTTGGTATGGAGATTACTGACACCCTGGATTAACACATATGCATACTTTTTACTGCTTTTTCCCAGAATTCCCGACGAGTATTAACCGAGTATTCAATTGGTGATACTGTAATCACCTGTTGAAAGACACTGTCTGGTTACAATGAACTGCCCATTAACGGCTTAGTTGAGAGCGCGTTCGCCTTTTAAGAAACGGGTATCGGGTTCGATTCCCGGTGAAAACAAAAATGATCTCCTCAAGGCAAATGTGTACTCAAGATCAAGAGTAAATTTTTTTTTTTTGAGCTGATAATTTATGAAATGTGTTTTTTAAAACCAATTTTACTTTTAACTCTATATTTGTATTCTGTGCCACTCACGATTTACCATACTTGGGTACGAGTTGCAACATCGCAACAAACAAACAATGGAACGTTTCTTGTTATGTGAATATAAAATAAGCTCATTGATATTTATCTCGCAGAATATTTTCACGATTGTACCTTAAAGCTTGTGCACTGTAATTTGTTACTGTATTATATCAAAGATAAGGTAAATGCTGCATATTGTATATTCAAAAAACTTCAGTGTTATGTGACTTTTCCCATAATTAAAAGATCACAGCATTCTGATGGTCATTTTCAATCGAAAAAAAAGATGTTCTCAATTAGTCAGTTTTTTTTTGTATGTATGTTACGTTTTAACTCCGCCATTTCTGAATGATTCTTTTTTTGTTTGGTAGAGTATACTTCAGAGGTAGTCCCATATAAAATTTATCAAAATCGGTCCAGCCAAAATCGAAATATAAGCGATGAAGTTGGTTTTTTTAAGCTTTGCTTGCGTTTCAATAATTTTTTTCGCGAATATTGACTGAATGCAATTGCGTGTAATTGAAGTATTACACGCAATTGCATTAACAATTAGTAATTTTAGCAAACGAATGAAATTATAGCCAAGTTTGGGGGTTTGGATATACTGATACTACACTTCTACTCATTAGATATTCTTCTAGTCATTGGATAGACAGTGTCACGGTGTCCCACGGATTCACGGACTGACAGGCATGTATATTAGAACGTAGTGTAAGGGCTTGTATTACTTTACGTAAATTAAATACGTATTATTGCGGATAGCTCAAAACCTGGTCAGATCTTGATCAAATTAAAATGAGACCAATAAGAAAGTACCAGCTATCAAATCAAAAGTATTTTCAAAATCAGTTCACCCAGAAAGAAGTTATGAACATGTCACATATAAAAAAAATCAGTCAAATTGAAAACCTCCTCCTTTTCGTGAAGTCGGTAAAAAATGAAAAGGTCTAGTAGGGCTTATCAGGATGCAGCGGTAGCGGAGGTTCTGGCAAGGGCTGAAGGGGTGAGATCGGAAAGTTAATGAAATGTTATTAATACTTTTGCTTTCTGTTTGTTTTTAGGGTTCCGTACCCATAGGGTAAAAACGGGACCCTATTACTGAGACTTCGCTGTCCGTCCGTCCGTCCGTCCGTCTGTCACCAGGCTGTATCTCAAAACCGGTGATAGTTAGAGAGAAATTAACACAGATTATGTATTTCTATTGTCGCTATAACAACAAATACTAAAAATAAAATAAATATTTAAGGGGGGCTCCCATGCAACAAACTTGATCTTTTATAAATAATGGTACGGAACCCTTCGTGCGCGAGTCCGACTCGCCCTTGGCCTGTTTTTTTATAAGCTTTATGAATTGTGGATTGTCTACGGCACATACAATAAATTTGTAGTGTTATTAATGCAATTGACAAAAATAAAAGATATTTATCTATATATAGAAGAATGCAAGTGATTTGGTCGTGGATTGAAAACAACCTAGACCTCGAATGAATAAAATGTTTATTGTCAGTTTCCTGCTTACATAAATCGGCTTTTTGATTATAAAATCATCGTCAACAATTGCGTGCGAGGTGATTACTGGGTCAATCGAATTCACGCAATTTTGTTCATTAATAATTAGCCACAGACTTCAATAATTAGCAAGTATAATGCAAGGAAATAGCATAGTAACTATGGAGCACAGTATATTCCTAAGATTATACAGTAAAATACCAGAAAGCTCTCAGATGGCTTATTTAGTTCCACAACTTTCTTCTGAATAAAAGTTGCTGCATAATTAAGATGACGAATCATATACAAACTATAATTAAAAGATGTTTAAACTGCAAATTCTCCGCAAAGAATTTATTTTAAATTAAGACAATACCAAAAAAAACTGATGGGACGGTATTTTCTTTTCTGCAATCATACTATTACACTGTTATTATAAATACGAAAGTTTGTGTGTAAATATGTAACTCTGTTTGTTTGTTTTCTCGTACTTGTTTGAAATTGAGATTGTACCTAGGATTAACACATAGGTTACTTAATAACTTGATAAAAGCGGGCAAAGCTGCGCGGCACGGCTAGTCATTTATAAACACCAAATATTTGTTTAATATAACTTTATAGAAAAACACGCAGGGCCTGCCATATGCCTAAAATAAGTTATTCATGAATGCACCAAACAGAAATCCTTTGAACGAAATATACGGCTAATCCTTATAAGCTGACGAATAACCAATTATCAGCCAATACCTGCAATATTCAAACAGTATTAAATATGGGTAAGTAGAGCAACCTAAACCACATATTATGTATTTCTCCTTTTGTGGTGGAGTCGTTGAGACACATATAATACTGCCTGTTGGCATCCGCCTTCTAAGCAGGGGTGTCGGGATTATTTCCCGGCAGGAACACAAGTTTTCTTTCCAAGGGAAATTTGTGTTTCTAATTCTGGGTGTGATTATGTGTGTGATGTCCACAAGTCAATTAAATCAGTGAGCGTTAAAGCGTTTATATTTATGCAATGATAAACATAATTCCTATAATAATACACAGTGAAACGGCATTTAGAAGATGTATATATGTATAATAGGATTATCTTGGATGATAAACATTACAAACGTACCTGTTTTAACGTTTTATAGTTATCCTATGAAAAGCAGGATTAAGAACTAGTGAAAGGGTAGCGCTTTATATTAAGAGACCTAGCCATCGAGATAAGATCAGCTGTTACAATTGAGCTCACGCGTAGCCAGGAACCGGAATATCGTGTTTACGACACTTCACAGCACAAGTTTTAGACTAGAAAGCCAGGTGCTCTATGGTAAGACAAATACATTATTTTAGCCTAAAACACTAGGTAACTAAATCATGTTCCTACCTTTTAAAGAACTTAATGCAATTTTGATTGAAAAATAACACATATTATAGATTAAACTTTTTTTACTAGCAACCCAACAAAACTAGCAACCCTCGGCATGTATTCAAATACTATAGTATGTATTGAGTACACGCCGAGCGGACGTTCTACGCGCGTAATTGACTGATGAAGGAGCACCGAATGCTCCGAAACTGGTCTCGTAATAATGCAAGAAAACAACCGTGAGTGAAATCTGTCCGTTATCAACTTTAAAACATATGTGTGTAGGTTTTGATTTGCACTTGTAAGAATCTCTAAATATGTGTGTACTGTATAGTGACCGTATCTTTACTCTTTATTGCTTTGATTATTTTTATTTTAAAGCTTGATTAATTTACAACTCTAAGAGAAAATTTTATGAGAAAGAGTCTTAAAGGATAGAGACGGACAACGTCCAATATTATCCTATAGATAAGGGTTTCTTTTTCCGTTTTTAGGTTTGGAACCCTAAATATATCATAATAGTTACGGGAGACTTTCTACTGTTTGTTTTCTACTTTCTATAAATTATTTAGACTGCTATTATCACCTTAAGGGATAATAGCAGTCTAAATAATTTATCCAATGGGATACACCCATCTAGTTTACATTATCCCATCTCGTCTTAGTTTATATTTAGTTACGACCGACAGAAACTAGAAAAGGATATTTTACATAGTTTTTCTTCTTTTCTATTAAATAGGCTAGAGTTTGACCACTATCTGCTATTGGTGAATGATGCTGGTCAAGGGTGGTAAGCAAGCTAGGCCTTTTTAATTTAAAACAATACAAATACTCTTTATTGTCCACCAAGCAAAAGTACCTGGATGACCGTTTGCTCGTTAAAACGACGTTTTCTAAAAATGAAACCTAGCTAGATCGATTTAACGCCCCCGAAAACCGCTGCATACTAAATTTAATGATAATCGTTGGAGCCGTTTCCGAGATTTACATTATATACCTATATATATATACAAGAATTGCTCGTTTAAAGGTGTTAGGTAATTATGTATAAAGAATATAGTAACAAAATAACAGTATTATACTGTTTACGTCGGCCTTATCGCTTAGATTATTTATTTAATTTGCATTACTATATGTATAGCATTACAAAATCGGATGTTAGAAGGTGAAATGCCAAGATTCTAGAGAAAAATTGTACTCGAATTTAGCCTACATATTTGTGTACATTTTTAGATCGCGGATATCAATAATTGAACTATTAAAATTGCATCGACCATTTAGCGCTGTATCGAGGTCGTTTCGTTATTTGAAAGGGTATGACTGCTTGCCCATTGGCTGTGCCTGTGTACGGGTGTACTCACCATTGTAGGCGACCAAGTAACAAACTATGTCACGTAGATCTAAACTTTTGTTATTTTCATTGAAAGTGCGTAGAGATTAAAATCGAGGCCGATTAATCGATCTGTATATTACAATGTATTTGTTACAAACAAAGTTAGATAATAATCAGTGCATTCGAAGACCTACCGATGAATGTTTAATCATACTAATATTATAAATCCGAAAGTTTGTGTATAAGAACTGCCCGTTGGCTTAATTGGGTGGCGTTCGCCTTCTAAGCAGGGGTATCGGGTTCGATTCCCGGCGGGAACACAAGTTTTCTCCCCAAGGAAAATTTGTATTTCTGGTTCTGGTTGTGATTGTGTGTGTGATGTGAATGTTTCCGGCACCCACGACACAAGTCATTGAACTTAGTGTGGGGCTGTGAGTGTGAAAGCGTTTATGTTTATGTTTATGTTACGATATTTTAAGGGACAGAAAGGCTTGAAAATACACCAAGGTAAATGTCACAAAAGCAATAATATTTTGTCACTTTCGGCCCCAAATTCGAACTTGAATTTTGAGTCTAACAATGAAATTTATAACCCAGAACCATTTTGGCAAACATTAACGAAATTCAAACATTCTAAACCAATACTAAAAAGAATTCCTCGAGGTGCACGCCTTTCTGTTGCCTCTGCTTTGGCACAAGCCATTCGAAATGTAGTTACACAAAATTCAAAATGTAGTTGGGAACATTTATTGTCCTTTCCATATTCCGTACTTTATGTCAGTCGTGATCCTTTCAACAACAAATCTTTGACCAATAGGGTTAAGGAAAACTGCGTAGAGTACAGTGCCCAAAAAGGACAGTTTTCTTGTTTGGAAAATACCTTGGCGACAATTCAAAATTCAAATATTACTGTTAAACCGTACACTGAGTCTGCTACCTACAAACTCGTGGAAAGCAAACTGGGTGACGGCGATATAAAAGGAGCTGCCCGAATACTATTTTCAAGTGACACAATTGCGCCTGCGACCCCTGAAACACTCTCTGTTTTAGAAGGGAAACATCCACCTCCAAGAACAGACCTCCAGCTTCCTGAAGCACCGGAAGAGTCAAATGTCACTTTAGAAGCTACCACCCTGGATGTTTTCGCAGCCGTCATGTCTTTCCAAAGCGGTTCCGCTGGTGGTTTAGACGCGCTTACGCCACAACATTTGAAAGATTTGCTGTGTGGCGGAAACGGTGAAACTGGCGAAGTCTTATTGAGGGACCTGACGGCTTTGGTTAATCTGATGATGTCTGGGCGAGTAAACAGTGACATTATTGATATTCTTTACGGTGCTAATCTCTGCGCTTTAAAAAAAAAGGATGGCGGAATCAGACCAATAGCGGTTGGTATGACTTACCGACGCCTTGCGGCAAAAATTTGCTGCAGAAAAACAGCTACGCATCTAGCTGACCTATTTCAGCCTTTGCAGTTAGGGTTTGGCTCGCGAGGGGGTTGTGAAGCCGCCGTCCATTCAGTTAGAACTTTTTTGAATGAGGATTGTGGAGAGGTTTTATTGAAGGTGGATGTGAAAAATGCTTTCAATTCGGTGGATAGAGGAGCCCTTTTGACGCAAGTAAAGGATAAAATTCCAAATTTGTACAATTTTCTTTGGCAGTGTTATGGTTCTTACACAAAATTAACATATCATGGCAACCAAATTAAATCAGCAGTAGGCTGTCAGCAAGGAGACCCATTGGGTCCAGCAGTCTTTGGTCTCTCTGTACATCCCATTATCCAACAACTTCGCTCCAAACTTAATGTTTGGTATTTGGACGATGGGACTTTAGGTGGCGATGTAAATACTGTTTTTGAAGATCTTCGTCTTCTCATAGACGAATTCCAAAAAATTGGCTTAGAACTAAATTTTTCAAAATGTGAACTTTATGTTTCCGAAAAATATACAGAAAGAGACCAAGTAATTCAAAAAATTAACTCGTTAGCTCCAAATATTCAAATTATTAACAAACAATCCCTTCGGTTATTGGGCTCCCCTATTCTTAACGAATCATTCCCTTCATTTTTTGATGAAAAAATTCAAAATTTTAAACAGAGTTCAGATCGTCTACTAAAAATTAATACTCATATGGCCTTCACAATACTCAAATACTGTCTTTTTGTCCCAAAATTTACATATACTTTACGGTGTTGCCAGCTATGGAAACATGAACATATTATTCAAAATTTAGATAACATTGTCAAAAACACATTGGCATCTATTTTGAATATGAATTTAGACGAGAGGGCGTGGTTGCAAGCATCACTGCCAGTGCGTTTGGGAGGCCTTGGCATTCGATCAATTTCGGGAGTCGCCCTTCCCGCTTTCTTGTCATCAGTACACAGTACTCAAAAATTGACTAATAAAATTTTACAAGCAGCTCTACCATTTAATACAAAAATATCATTTATAGACGAGGCCAAGAAAGCGTGGTTGGTAGCCTGTTCAGGCACTGATTTCCCAGAAAATCTGTCTTCTCAGAAGCTTTGGGACGGGCCGCTCTGCGACAAAGTACGGAATCATTTATTTCAAACGTGCTTAAGTTCCGCAGATCGTGCCCGTCTTCTTGCAAGTTCGGAGTGGGAATCAGGTCTGTGGCTACAGGCTCTCCCATCGCCAAATACGGGAACGCTGCTGGATTCATCGGCTTTCCGTATCGCAGCATCACTTCGATTAGGCGCATCGTGTTGTGCTCCACACCGCTGTCAGTGCGGTACTGCTGTTGACCGGCTCGGTCATCACGGTCTGTCTTGCTCTAGGAGTGCAGGACGTATTCCCCGCCACGCGAGTCTTAATGATATCATACGTCGGGCTCTTACCACCGCCAACTGTGCGGCTATTTTGGAACCAAATAGTCTAGCGCGTGATGACGGTAAAAGGCCTGACGGAATGACCCTGATTCCATGGAAGATGGGACGGCCTTTGGTTTGGGATGCAACTTGCGTAGACACCCTAGCACCGTCTCATCTTTCTGGAACTAAAAATAAGGCTGGTGTTGCGGCTGAATCAGCAGAGACTCTCAAAAGGCGCAAATATAGTAATCTTGATAGTGGTTATATATTTGTGCCTTTTGGGGTTGAGACGTTGGGACCGTGGGGACCGGGAGCACATACATTCTACAATGAATTAACAAAGCGTTTGGTCGAAGCAACTCGTGACCAAAATGCTGGCAAATATTTTGGACAGAGATTGAGTATTGCCATTCAACGTGGCAATGCTGCCAGCATTTTGGGTACTTTGCCTACTGGTAGCGGTTTATTAGATTAAGTTTTGTACATATTTATATCTAATTATATTTTTTTTTGTTTAATTTTAATTTAGTTTTTAGTTTAATGTAATGTACAATTGCTACTTAAATTATGTTGTTATTATGAATAAAGTAATGTTTATGTTTAAGTATGTTTGTTTTCTCCTCACGTTGTAACGGCTGAACGGATTTGGGTCAGTACGAGCTTCTTTCTTTACCACACTCAATTATTCCCGACTCCCGTAACACTTTTGCACATAAAGATGCATAAAGATGCACCTATAATTAATGCACAATTTATATTATCACGGTAACCCAAGGTCACGCGTGACAATCTTTGATTTATTATAGTTTTATTGAAATTTCGTGAAATTGCGCCTCAAATAAAAGAAAACAAAGTCTTATAAATACACTATATGAAATAACTTTGTTATTGTTAAAACCATTTTTTTCTGACATTTTTTCAGACAAGTAAAATGATAGTTAAAATTGGTTTCAATGAGGAAAATTGGTATAAATTTACTTGCGTTTTGTACTTTTTTCCTTTTATTTTTAAATGCTATGAATAATAAGAAGGCAAAGAAGGAAATTTCTCATATACAGCTTCCAACAAATATTTTTATTCATCAGGTTTTGTTATGAAGCATTTAGGAGACATTCTGGTATCATCCCCTTAAGGCAACTGATAAAATAATAAGAGATCGATAGGTTATTTCAATATTCCATCAGATTGAACCTTCCATTAGGACTAGACACTTAATATTTTTTTAATAGTAAGATGCACTCTCGAAATATGCTCTCGCTTTTATGTCAGGTCAAAGCTAATTATCAGTTAAATGGTAACTATAACTAGTCGTTCGCGCCGAACAGAGATCTCGTGCCTACTTTTTGCCTCATAGAGAAAAACTTTTGAGGTTACTTGCTTATAACTTTTTGTCTATATAATAATTGTTTGATTTCTGTATTTGTTGGTCAAGTACAGGATATAACGGATAATATACGTAAGTTTCAGCCGTTTTTGAGATACACCCCGGTACAAAATAGGTCGAAAAACAGTGACTTTGGTGGACTAACAAATTGTTATTTTCCAACATAGATTTTTTCTAAAACCGGTTTCGTACTCTACTTAAAAAGTCATTTTAAACGATACCCCAGAAGGGTAGATAAAAACAAAAAATATTTTGCTTCCCACTTCCATGTATGAGAGCCCCTTAATATTTTCATTTATATAATTTTAAATGTTATTTCTGGCTGTGGGCCGTAGTTTTGCATATTCTATGAGAATAATATGTTTATATAGTTTAGACGCTAGATGCCTCTGACGGACGGATGGACGGACGGACAATGTGCAGAACGACCCAATTACAAATACTAGTAAACTGCAAACCTTTACAATCTTTACTTTTGCACATTTACACTCTCACGCTACATCAATACACTTTTTTTTTTTTTTATTTATGACAGGCTAGTGTTTGACCACTATCTCACCTGATGGTAAGTGACGATGTGATCGAAGCTGGTAAACACACTAGACCTGGAATACGCAGGCTCTCAAGGATAACTGCCGGAACACCGTATTTGGCTTGGCGGCAGACTAAAACACACTTACACAAGTTCGCGCATTTATAATACGTTCATTTGAGTTTGATATTTAATAACAACAACTCGTTCTCTGAAATATCTGTAGTTTAATAGTTTATTCAAAATAGTTGTTTAATATTATTATGCAAAGTATAAGCGAAGCAATATTGCCTGCGGCCATTTCCTAACTTCTGGCAGGCGCTAAATTTTGCTTGAAATAATTATAAGTATAGACTGAACTGCAATAAATAGTTAATGGCATGGTTACCAATTATGTACAATATTATTACGAATATATTATTACTAGTAGATCCCCGCGACATTGCCCGCGTTAATGAAGTTACAAAGAACTTAGCCTATGTCTAAGCTATGTACATTCCAAATTTAATTCATCAGTTCAGACGTTACACTGTGAAGACAAAACAAACGTTTACTCTCACACAAACTTTCGCTTTTATAATGTTATTAGTGTGATATCTCGTAAGAGGAAATAATATATCCCGTAAGGAAATAAAATGGTGGTGAAGATATGTCTTTTTGTTACATAGGTAATTAGTTTGCTTTTGATATTTCCTATACATAAAACGGATTTCTCAGCTATTATTTTTTAAATACTTTACGTACGAATCGTTAGATTTATTTTTGCCGAATACTAGACTGGACTATTCGGTTAATTTATAAGTAGATACATCCGTAGATAGTATGAAACCAAGAAAAAATAAAAGAAATTAAATCATCTCAGGATGGGCCTGAAAGAAATCTGTAACGTCTGTACGGCGGACGAATTTTGATAAAAAGTTGTTTACATACAATGTTGTATGTATACAACTTTTTATCAAAAAGAGTTTAGACCGTAGACTTTTTAATCAGATCAATGAGAGCAAAGCCTCGGAGTACAGCTAGTTAAACAATCTATTCAATTCCAGGTTCGCAGCGTGTATTTCCCGAGAGAGCTGCTGCGGCCAGCCTCGCTACTCACCAACTTGGTGCTGGATGACACGCGCTCCACTTCCCGCCTCTCTGCCACGTGTGATCATATCTTTGCCTACATTAGTGACACTGTAGCGCCAGGTAAAATATCTAAATGTGTCTTCTCTGGTTTACACCGTCTCGTCGCTTACTTTTTCACTACACTGCCACTGACTTCCGATTTCACTGCCACATGCGATCATATTTAGGTGTGATATAGTATGAGCCCAAGGGAATACTAATTAGTAAATGACAAAGCGTGGTTTGCGACATTTCAAATGAATAACTCATACTATGAGGGAATTTGAATGTAGCAAACCACGCTGTCATAAATTAATAATTGATCAAGTGTAAATAACTATTTTTCATAGATACCGACCAATTACTTACTTCTATTTCTAGTATAGGTATGCAATATTAATTAGCTCAACGTTACAGTTCGATAATCATCAACTCCATTAAATGTATCCTCTAATTACTTAATTTAATAAGGTTAATTTAATGAATTGTTAACATTATATTTAATAATAGACACATTATGCAGCTATCCTGTCGAAAACGAGCACTTGCTGATGTCTATCATTCGATTGTTATCGAAATTGCTCAGTATATTAGATTGGTTTTAATTTAAAATCTACAGTTTTCATGTTTTGCATAGCTTATAATCTGTTTTTCATTTGATGTACTTGAATTCATAAGTAATGGTATTCGTAGAGATTAAGTCAAACTAAGGGCCATTAAATACAACGATTTTGCAGTTTAAGTCATAGGTATATTATCGATTGGTAGACGATACATGATTCTAAAATTCAATACACTTTTAGCAAATTCAACTCTACCGCTCATTTATTTGAATAAAGATAGTATATAAAGTTTTATATGACGGGATGTGAAATTAAAATCAAGGTAACGTTGAACATTTTCCGTATTGTAATTTTTTAGTTCATCATCTCAGCCGCAAGAAGTCCACTGCTGGATATAGGCCTGCCCCAAAGATCTCCAAAAAGAACGGTCGTTAGTGGCCTGCATCCAGCGTCTTCCTGCGACCTTCACTATGTCGTCCGTCCATATTGTCGGCGGTCTTCTGACACTGCGCTTGCCAGTCCGTGGCCTCCATTCTAGAACCTTTCGGCTCCATCGGCCATCCGTTCTACGTACTATGTGCCCTGCCCATTGCCGCTTCAACTCCGCTAATCCGGTGGGCTACCTAGGTGACTTTCGTTTGTCTACGGATCTCCTCATTCCTGAATCGATCTCTTAGAGAAACCCCGAGCATATCCCTTTCCATAGCTCGTTGTGTGACTTTGAGCTTATTTATGGGACCCACTGTACATTTTTTTAGTTAGACAACAAAAATATTTATATTAATTAATAGTATTATTTATGAAAACATTTTAAAAATATTTACTTGCTTTAGTTGTTTAAAAATAAATCTATTATACATACTAAAATGTATAACGGTAAGAAAGTAAATTTTTAGGGTGTAATTTTTAGAGGATTCAGTGGCCAGATCCAGGACCTAATGATAAAATTTTCTCGACTAATTTGGAAATTTTGGAACTACTAAAGACATTCGTGAACAATCACCTAATAACATTTCCTTTGATTGCAGGCATCATTGTATACGACGGTCGCCGCGACAACGCATGGCGAGTGACGCATGCGTCCATGTACCCCGACCCAGACCTCGGAGAATACGATATCGGCGGAGAGAAGTTCACTCTCATGGACGGTATCGTCGGGCTGGCTCACTCGCCGGCACAGGGTCTGCTCTACTACCAACCCTTGGCTACTGACAGGTTAGTCACAACATCGACAGCACATAATATAATTTCTGTAACCCATACCTAGGCTTGAATTTAGAGATTAACTTTCATGGACGGCATTGTCAAACTGGCTCACTCGCCCGCACAGGGTCTATACTACTACCAACCCTTAGCTACTGACAGGTTAGTTATGGCAGCATATAAGACACCTTCTGTAACCCAAATGTGGGCTTAAATGACAACAAAAGGTTAACTTGCATGGACGGTATGGTCAGACTAGCTGCCAAAGAGTTTGCTCTACTAACAACCTTTGGCTACTGACAGGTTATTAGTCACGACATCGACAGCAATATAACAACTTTCGTAACCCATATCTAGGTTTGAATGAAGGCGCGAGGTTAACTTTCATGGACGGCATGGTCTGATTTGCTACCTTGCTGGTACGGGGTCCTTAGTACCCTTGTCTACAGCTAGGTTACTCGCGACAGCGCATGGCGATAATCAGTAACGAACGTTTCCTGGCTATGTATGTTCTCGTGACCAACATAGGCAATAGACATGCATATATTTCGATTACTGTGGATACTAGCTAATTTACAAGATACATTGTTTGCTTTCGTGTCTACGCTTACAAATAGGTATGCAGACAGGTATTTATTGTTTCACGCAGCCGACGTTTCCAGGTATTACCGACCGTCATTACAATACCTAATCACGCGTGATTAATAGGGGATTATTACCTCACTTAGTATTTAGTTAGTAATTATTAATAAATTCGTGTTAATGAGGTATGAGATTTCAATTAATTGCTTCAGTTTTTAGGTCATAATTTTGCATAACAAATATCAAAGGAACAAACTTAGGTGCCAAAGTAGATCATAGCACATTCAGTTATTAAATTGGTGCCTACTTACTCAAATAATATTACAAATATTATTTGTAGATAAGTCTATAGTTATCTACGTCAATCTTTAGTTTTTCATCACAGGGCTATCCCTGTCCTAATAAAAAGAGAGATATATATATTTATAGTCCAAGACTCAATACTTAATACGTATTAAACTATTACAAACAAAACGAACACTCTTTTTATCACAATAATTTAATTATATCAAAGTAAAGTTTTAATTTAATTGCCTAATAGATAATTAACAAAGTGAATCTAAAAACTACGCCTACATAAGGTTGAAAATGTGGTAAGTTTACACATTTACTCTAAAAGAGAGCACTTAAAAAATGTGGAAAAGTCATAACGTCGTAATCTTTGTTTAAAGTAAAATTTAAAATTGTCAACATTAAAAAATAAATGCGGGGTCCAAAGGTATTAATATCTTCCTCCACTACTGATGTGGTTATTGTTTTTTGTAGTCATGTATGACTGTATAATTACCTAGGTACAGCGCAGGTAACATATGAGACCTCTCTCATTTATACACCTTAGTTAAACTATTTCTGTCAGAGTATATAATCACTCCGGAGAGCTATGCTATTACAATAATAAGCACTGAGAACCAGCATAAAAATATTTACAAAACGCATGACACATCTTACCTTCTATATTTATTATATAAATGACTACATGTGAGGTGGTTCTACTTTTAATAGTGATTGAAGTCGGTTGTAAGATACTATGAATAATAATATATTATATAAGTATTTAAGATTCGACTTGTGAATGATAACAGCACTTCAAACGGTGGCGGTTAAACTGTTTGGATGAGTGCACATAACAAAATTATTTAGTAAATCTAACCTTACCTAAAAACGGGAAGGATGTTTATTATCATCCATGATTGGATTTTTTTAGTCCTAAATGTTTTTATCTCCGATAGGCTAGAGTCTGACCATTTTGTTACCGACAGACCGATTCAGAACTTTTCGATAACTGGCCGAATCGATACGATTTAATTTCAGTCTCATATTATTAAAAACTAGCTCATATTAAAAACTAGCTAAATTCACAACAGACTAAGACTAACCAGATCAGGGTTTCTCTCACTCCGACTGCGTTTCATGGTTTTTCCTCGTATTTCAGAGTGTTCAGCGTGTCAACTGCGGTGCTGGCTTCAGGTCCCCCAGCTGAAGGCACGGATCTGCCCGTGAACCTTGTGGGCCGCAAGTCCTCGCAGGGTCTCGGCATTGCGGTCGACCCTCGGGATGACACCATCATTTTCAGTCCTATAACAGAGACTGCCATCGCTGCGTGGAACCCTATCACTAACTCGCATAAGTAAGTTGATTGTGTGTATTACTCACTAAGTTAAATAATCTTTACTTTCTATATTTCTATTGTCCACTTTATTATGGTTGACAACGGCGGTGGACCATGAGATTTAGTAGTACGCATGCAGGTGATCTGGCGTTGAGTAGGAAGGCGGTAGGCGAAGTTCATACAAAAATAAATTGAAAAAAGAGAATAATATAGTCATACTCATCCTTACTATTACTGATTCCCATCGAGATTTAGCTGCAAAGTCCTAACATATTTCACACTGCCTAGATTTAAATATAGAAACATATTATAAAGAGGAAAGGTTGCTTTAAAAGGTTTGTCCCCTATCTCGGTGGTTAAAGGACCTCTTTGAAATTACTGATATGATTCTGATTTATTTTTTTACTAATAGAAAGTTGTATTTTTTTTTTAGCGATTTCGGTAAAATCCTCAATTATCGACGACGAAATGTCGACTATAACCGCCAGGCTCTATATAGGTATACATACTTGGGAAATAATTGTACCTACGTAATAAAATATTGTAAAATTGAATTTAACATAAAATTTAATTAATTGAAAAATAGTTTTCTATGTCGTTCAAACTTTCTAACGCATGTGTCATAATTAGGAGCTCTCGATTTGTCCAATGCTTGAACAATAGAATGTTTATTCTCTTGCTATCATTTGTAGCAGAACGGGATTTTTTTCCGTGTTACATTAGATACTGTTTCTCGGATAACCTTATCGAATTAAATTATTTTTACAATGATATTTATGTCCTCTTTGCCAGAGTTATCGCGCAAGACCCCGAAAAGTTGCAGTTCTGTGCTGAAGTGAGATGGGCGGAGAGAGACAACGGCGCTGTGTGGGCGCTCTCCACGAGGTTCCATAAATACTTCCGCAGAGCTGCGTCCAAACATGAGGTAAACATTATTTACTCCAAACTACGTAACTAGCAGTTCACTTAAACTGAGACCTCACGATAATTAATAGGTCTAAAAAGAGTGATTGAAAAAAAGATGACAGACCTACTAAGTAGTTATTTTGTAATTTGTGTGTGATGTGAATGAATCCGGCACCCACGATACAAGTCTTTGAACTTAGTGAAAGCGCTTGTTTGTTTGTTTGTAATAAACCTAAATAAATAAATAAACTAATTGGAAAGTTCTAACGATACCCCACACGGGCAGAAAAAAATACGCTTAGTACGATTTATAATTCTATGCAAAAAATCGATTTCGTTTCTATTCCATAAACCAATTCTAGTTCGCAAAAGATCAAATCTCGTAGACCCCAATTGTACTAGGCCACACTAGGCACAAATAGTAAGTAGCAAGAAAGCCTGAAATGTGTTTGTGTTAAAATTCCTTTTTGTTTTATGTCATTCCTAGCCCGGAAGTCCCGAACCCGCGGGAATAGGGAATAAAAACCGGCCAAGTGCGAGTCGGACTCGCGTACAAAGGGTTCCGTACCATTATCTATAAAAAATCAAGTTTGTTGTATGGGAGCCCCCTTAAATATTTATTTTATTTTATTTTTAGTATTTGTTGTTATAGCGGCAATAGAAATACATCATCTGTAAAAATTTGAACTGTCTAGCTATCACCGTTCTTGAGATACAGCTTGGTGACAGACGGACGGACAGCGAAGTCTCAGTAATAGGGTCCCGTTGTTACCCTTTAGGTACGGGACCCTAAAAAATAGCCCTATATTAACATATAGGGCTACTTTTTATCCCAGAATTCCCGCGGGTACGGGACTTCCGGGCTAGGAATCCTTGATTAAGTGCCAGCTATCTCCATACCAAATTTCATCAAAATTAGCGTGAAGAAGTAGGTAACAAACATACAAACACACTCGCAAAATTTATAATATTAGTGTAAATTGTGATGTGACTATTATATGTTTTACCCCATATATTATCTACAATAAATAAGATTATGTTTATGATTGTTAACAGATCAACGTACGCGTTATGCGGGTGGTAGAAGGCGGTTTCCTCTCGCTTCAACCCCACGTGCTACGACGCGCCGCGAGACTATCCAACGCCACAGCTTACTAACCACCCTCACAATAACTTATCGAATGAAACAACAATTACTGCCAATAATAAATTATTAATAAACGATTACCCATGTGAGCTTACCAAATGTGATTTACAAATCACGCCCTTATTTTCATACAGAAATGGGAATATTAATCGACCTAAGCTACACTTTACAGCTGAAGGAATCAACTTGAAATTGTTCTGCAGTACAGTTTAGAAAGGTAAGGAATCGCTTACAAACGGACGTTTTATATATACAGCTTTAGTTTTGCTTAGCATGACTATTGCTAGGTTATCAAATGTCAACAGATTATGTAAATGTGTTTGTCATCTCATCCGGTTTCAAATTGTAATAGCTTATCTAAGATTAACACTTATTTTTATCCTGATCAATCATTAAATTTCAATGATATAATCCTCAAGCACATACAACTAACGTTTTTGCGATTCTACCATTCAGTTCAATTAACACATCAACGTAACGAGAACATAAGTACTCGTGTTTAGATCCGGAATCGGAGAGAACAAAGGAGACAATTTTTTTAGCCCACTTATGTAACTTTTATTAAGCCGAGGCGTTTAATCATGAAACGCATGTTCATTTATTTCTTATGAACTCTAGATTAATGTGTAAACTATTAATAATATCTTGTAGATTACTGAGGAAGACAATTAAAACATTATTGTCTTAGTTTTATAGTTACTTCGTGTCTCAATTATTAGTATACCCGCTAACCAAGATACAATTAATACTACTGATGCAATGTACAGATATAAATGAACACGTTTCACTATATATCACGTATGCCTAAGTAGTCTAACGTCCAATTAAAAAAATGCCTCCTTTGTTCCTGCGTTATTGCTTGCTCCGAATTGATCATGATATTACATATATATATATATATATATATGTATGCAATGACACTATGTTTTTAGTGTATACATTCGCATTCCGTTTGAGATCAATCAAATGGTGTTTAATAAAATAAGTGCCATAAACAGAATGGCGTTAATTAAACCTATAGGTAATCAAGAAAGCATGAATCAGCTACATACATTGACCATTGTTAAATATACCTTTGTGTAACTCGGTAAAATATTATACATAATTCTTTTTAATGTCTTAATCTGTTGAAATTGTGTTAAGTTCAATCCAAATCCGTATGTGAAACAGTGCACAGGACTCTCATAGCACGTCGTTTGAAGGAAATTAAATAGGTTTTCGGTCTAATTATTATATATCGGTCTAATTTATCATACATAAGAATCAAATGAACCGAAGTTAATTAATTGAAACAGTTTCAGTTGCAACATAAAGGATTAATTGATAGTGTTAGCTATATATATGGCTCCGGTAGTGACTAACAAACAAAGTTCCGGTCATAGACCTGAAAATTCGTGTAACTTGAAAAAAAAATATTTTTACTTGTTCGCGCTTTGTCGCTGTTTTCTGCATTACTTTGTGCGTTAGAAAATAAAACATGCTATTGTCTCGTTCTTCTGTTTTTCATAGGGAAAAAGCCCCAAAACTACCCCTAACCTAAACCTAACAGGCTTGGATTTCAAAGAAATTTTACCAATAGTTCTGTAAGTTTTATATTACGTAGAATCTATGAAATAATATATCTACATTTATGTCTTAGGATATAATATACCGTTTTGTAAAATAAACAACTTTAAAATGACCCACACAATCTCCAATTTAATAACGAAACATATTGTATTATGTTGCAGTCAAAACTCTTAACCAGTCAAAAGTACTTTTAACTGAAAAAACTAACTTATTAACAGGTTGATCAAAAGTATATAAAATCGTTGGTTAATAATGCTTTTGACTGCAAATTTACTGGTTAGAATCTTAATAAAGGTTTGTTGTATATATTCCTAAATCATTCATTATTTTATAACTGAATTTACAAACTCTCATTCATTATCTTTTTTTGGACTGATATAACCAGTCAAAACCATTATTGACTATTGTCGAAAGCCTACGGTCAAAAGTTCTATTGACTGAAAATACTTATAACTGTTTAATAGTTTTGACTACAACATATACATGCTTAACATATACCTTTATATAATCATACGTCTAAAAACCATATACCTAATACGTTATTTAATAAACTTTGTTAAATTAAATTACATTAATAACCCCTATTAAATTACAACACTAAAATAAATAAATTGATTAAGTGTAGTACTTTTTCGAATTTTTTAGAGTAGTAAATAAAACTTAGGCGTCACTGTAATACAAGAGAATGACATATTGTAATTAATATATTATAAGCGATTTTACGTTCATCTTCTAATGATTTATGCATATATAGGTACATATAAGATTTTTTATCACAATTGAACACGTTACCTAAGATACATGATGGGTAAGTGCCCATGAGTAGTATCTACAAAAAAATGAAGGAACTAAAACGTATCTTCTAGCAACTACAAGGTAACATCTCGGTATCTTTTTAATGTTTATTGTTTAACTAAAGCATGGTTTAGAATAGTTTTATTATTGCAGGCCAAGGTAGTGCTCAAACAGTATTTTTAACTACATTGTTTGTAGAAAGATAAGGTAAATCCATTACATACATCACATTTTCTTCTAAATAAGTATTGTTATGTAGAAACTAATAATACATATACGAGATTAAAAATTATTCACCGATTTCAATCGAAAATGTTTTCGAAACTCTTCATCAGATCTAGATATGATGGGACCACCTGGAAAGTATACCCTTTTAAACAAAAATCAAATTTTCGAATCGGTTCAGACGTCTTTAAGTGACCGGGGAACATACAAATAAAAATTCCGACGAATTGAGAACCTAATTTTTTTGCAGTTGGTTAAAAAACAGAGTCATTCGTTAATTTTAACGAACACTTTGAAAATTATTTTAGTAGCATTTGAGTAAATTCACATAAGAAGGCTTCTTTTTTTCTTCATTAAACAAACAGAATACCTAACCTAAGCTTAAATACAGAGTTAGGTTAGGTATACTGCAATGTTTAAGTAATAAATAAGTTTTCATACTAATAAAGTTGTATACTTTTTTATTGAATCTCAAATTGGTAATACATAACTAGCATGATAAGAAGACTTTTACAGTCATGAGCTAAACTAATTTTAAAAGTTTTATTGAAGCTTGATATAAAGGTATTTGTACCTACTTGATCTTATATCTGTAGTGTTCTTTTATACATTTTATATTAATTGACATTCAGTCGTTTCACAAATATGGAAAAATCTCTACTAAACTTATTATTATTCAAAACTGTGTAATCATAATCACTAATTATGATTACACAGTCGGCTATTTCATACATTTGCTATATTTTAAGTAAAAAATTGTGAACATAACGCATATTATTATGATAAGAATACATATTGATTTAACCTATTGTATTTTTAAATCAGGAAATAAATGGGTTGATTTAAGAGTAGTTCGATTGATGCCGCATTGAAATCATTCCATCATATATTTTTCACTATAAGTAGAAAGATGCATTAATCTATATATAGATAGACCAAGCTTTACTAAATAAATATCAGAAATACTTTCTGAGATATGAAACGTATATGTTCTTCAGTAGGTTCTATTTTTTTTATTGGTTACATGTTTGTTTTAAGTTTTTGTATGGGATATATTGTAATAAAGTCTTATTTATTTGTATGATTCATGATGATACCATTTTTTTTAATCACAACCATAGTACCTTTATCTATAGAATTTTATTATAGTTTCCATTGGCTGTTTCTGTGTTTTACGTAATTAAATGTTGCTGCTTTGGTATATTGTATGATGAGCTTTTTTGTATTTATGCTAGAGGTAACTAAGCAAATATTTGTATTTTATACATTTTTAATAAAAGTAAAGGTATTCTAAAGCTTTTGTTTTAATTTAACCTCGAATGATTAATTTGAGTTGGTCGTTATCTCGTTCGACCGGTACTCGACCGCACGGTCGAGTTACCACCAGGAATTTTTTTTTTTTGATTCCCGGTGATCGACTCAATTTTCCCAAATTGTCCCAAGCCGTTTGAATCTATAACTAATAATTTCTCAATTGAATTAATTGTACAACTATACATAGAAACATATTTGTTTATATATATATATATATATATATATAGTTGGATAAATAATCTACTATAGATTTATATGGCTACTCACGCGTAATTAGAAGATTAGTTAATGAGTTTTTTAAGTATTGGTTTTGTTTGTAGGTCACGCATTTTCCTGTTATATGTTTCTTTAGCAAATAAAGAATTTACCAACGCAATATCCGTTATTATAATATTGATCTTTTACGTTTGTTCACATATGGGCATCAGTATTAGGGGATTTTTACAATCACATAGCTAACTAAACTTGATGAGTCACTGTATGATTCACTAAAGTTCACATTATTACATTATTCATTAGAATAATTTAGTGATATACAGATTTTAGGTGTATAATGATATCTAAGGCTTTTTTCTACGTGTATGTGCGTTTGACAACAATCGTACTTGATAGACAGAATGTTGACTAGAAAGTGACGATGAAACAAGCTTGTTTAGTAGCTCGCCTGTTTACTCTTTTTGAAAAACCCAATGTTATAATTGGATAAGCCTTATATTTGTGTGACTAAACCTATTAAACGACAAAAACACAATTTTAGGCCAGTTTCGTAAGGGTCCTTGCATATTCAGCGAGGCCGGAAGATAGATAAACTCTTTATTGAACACCTCAATTGTAACAAAGCAGAACATAATTTAAAACTTACATATTAAGTGTAACAATAGGCGGTCTTATCGCTAAAATCCCATTCCACATAATGTTATTCGTATCTCGCCGGTTTTGTTTATCGCCAATGCTATTATTATTAAGTCTGTAAATAAGTATCTAACGAACTGCCTATATAAAAATAGCATTAAAAGACGAATATACCTGATACTATAATTTACCGGTAAATTAAATAAAATACAATCTTATTGTTTGTTGTTTACAACACTTGCAATCAGGAACCAACCAATTAATTATTCTACGGCAAACGTTACGAGTATAAATAGATGGGTATGCAAAATAACACACCGGTAAGGTTAGAACACACTCATCCGTGACAAAGCTGTAACTTATAACAAGGTCGTAGAAATACCTACATAATTATAACATCCTCACAGAATAATCCTTGACATATTTCTGTTGTGCAAAAGATATTTTGATTTCTAGACACAATAAGAAATAGACATTTTAACCTCTGGACTGTCGGTGGTGTTGGCTTTGTAGCGATTTAAATACGCTGCGTTTTTTTGTAGTTCATCTGGCATACGTACTTTATTACAAAAATATAGATTTATACATTAAGAAGCGTACACAATCGTAATACTAGATGCTTATAAGAATAAAAATATAGCGGTGCGCATTTATATTACGCAAAATGAATAAATGTTTTATGGCAAATGGGGTTAAATTTTACGATAAAATTCCTAAAATTGTAACTGAGTTACCACTACAAAAATATAAATCAGTAATAAAACGGGCAATAATTAATAAACTTATTAAGACTTATTATAAAACGAATGCCTACATTTATGACAAGGATGCATGGAGGCAAACTGCACAAGCTTTCTGGCGTCTACATAACATAGACTTGTTCCTCAGTTAATATAATTCCTGTATTAGTCATTTAAGAATGTTTATAAAAATTTATGATGAAAAGCACTACGGATTTTTTTGCCAGATTCTTCTCGATGGTTATAATTTTGCAAATCTGGCAGTAATGTAATTTTCATGTGTGTTCTTTGGGGCCCGTGTGAATTAATGATTTTGATTTTATTGAACGTCAACACTAGTGGGCAGATGGCAACGCATCAAACCGACGCTCGTTTGGTTTTAATAGACAGAATCCAAAACAGTTCCTATTGGTTAAACAGGAACTATCCATATACAACATAGGTACTTACGACCTTTGAAACCACAAAGGAGTTTATTGCTAATCGGTTTTAAGTCGTGACTGGCTTTATATCTTCCACGCTAATCGGCTATTTTATACATACATGATATTACAAATTATTATTGATGAAAAAGTTGTTTGAAGGAAAACCACTTAACCAATCCTAGGAAGAGAGTCTTGGTATATTTAAGGCCTTATAGATTCTCCAACTGGTGTTTCAAGGAACATATAAATTATTATAACTTACTATTTTCTCGATAATGTATAGTCGACTTAGCTATATTTCTTTAATAAAGGTGGCGTATGTATGGCAGGAGGTACAGTATTCACGAACAGTCTGTGAAGAAATACAAACATTTAATGTTTTAGGTACATATATAGACAAATATAAAATATAGGCAGATATTTATACAAAATTAAAGTGAGTAAACTTTTGCCCTTAATTATTTTAAAGTTCGATAGGCAAGCAATTGATCACTATCTCACTTGCTGGAAAGTGATGATGCGCCTGAAGATGTAGCATGCATGCCTATAAAATACCTTTTTACTCCTTAAATTTAAATCAAGTTAAAAAATGTTTACTATATTATTTTCTTACTTTATATTATTTGTTAATTTTATATTGAATTAGTACATTATATCACTTATTATTAAAAAAAAATTGCAAACATATGACCAGATAACAAAATTTGATTGCTTAATTTAATAATTATACAGGTAAATAATTTTCACAAGATAATAGTAATGTTTATATGGATATTTATCAAAAAGACGCGTACTTATTTCAATACTTACAAATTATTTGTTATGATACAATATACATGTAACATTTCACTCCACATTCAAAAGGTATATCTAATATTTATTTAAATTCGAAGTCGATGGGACTTTACTGAGCTAGTTCAGCACTTTATGAGAAAGAACGACGCATAATTTGGAAGAAATTGATAGTCAAACAGTTTCTTTAATACTTTTTACAATTAAAACGGTTTGACTCACGATTTAAGGTCGACTCTTGCGACCTGAGTCAAGCCGTTTCATTTATATGTGTCAAACTCACGAAAACTTTAATAGTTGTTTTAATCTCAACAAAATTATACAAAGTAACAATAAAAAAAGGTTCCAGTTTAAATAATTTAAGGACAAGTAAAATTATGTAGTATAAGTACATTAATATGGACACATAAAATTATGTTATTATAAATTATGGACAAATAAAATAATGTCGTATGTACATAACTTTATTTGTCCATAAATTTTTTTTTACACTCCACAGGAAACACAATAATGGCCTAAATCCAAATTTAATATTACCAAAGTATAACACTTATCTTATACTTACTTGCCACCTGCCGCAACGCCAATTTAACTCTTCTCTAGGTTTTATTATATAATTATTCATTATTTGATTGTAAACCTTCTACCTCAAGTTTTAGCTGACGCGTTAAAGTACATAAAAACACATCTTTATGTGACCCTTTTAGATTTTTTTACTTATATAACAGACATTTATTTGTATAACAAAAAATGTTTAGTTCACTTTTTGTTACGAAAAATACTGCTTTCCAACACAGTTTCGCCTAGTGAGAAAGTTGGATTATATAAATTTTCTCTTTTGGCAATAAATGATTATGATTGAACTGCTTGTTAGCTTCGTTGGGTGCGTGTTCGCCTTCTTAGCAGGGGTATCGAGTTCGATTCCCGGCAGGAACACAAGTGGTCTCCCCTAGGAAAATATGTGTTTCTGGTTCTATCTGTGATTGTGTGTGTGATGTGAATGTTACCGGCACCTACGACACAAGACGTGAAAGATTCACAGCCCCACACTAAGTTAAATACTTAGTGTGGGGCTGTGAATCTTTCACGTTTATGTTTATACAAGAAAAAATAATTTTGACATGAGTCATATTACCGCAGGCAATAACTTATCAGAGAACTAGAGTGTTTTGTTCATATTGTAAGGACAAAAACTCACCTTTGACGTTGTGTCGGATGCTACATATTATCTTTGGACGCTACATTGTTCTAAAACACTTCATAACAAAAACCATAACGTCAACAGCGACTTTAGCTTTTGTACCATAACAATTAATATCTTCTTGTAATTCGTGATGCACGATGACTTCGTGACCTACACCGTGGAGTCACAATCGGGGAAATACGCCGAGTGCACTATGTACGTGCTCGATCCTCAATGTATTGAGATCATGTATAATGTATATGTCACAGCCAAATGGTTTAAACGGTCACTCAAGTGAATGAGCATTAGGTCTAATTATAAGTTAAGTATTGGGGGTTTTGCCGCGAAAGTGGCAAAAAAATGGCTATGTTGATTTTGTATAATTTTCCAAAACCTGTGATTCTTCGAGTGTTAATGTGTAATAATAATGGATTATTAAACGTTATAATACTTAGTAAATGTACACATGTGTAGGCAAATCATCAAAGTTGATAAACGTGATTTTCGCCTTCGTTTCGCTCCAAAACTCCAATAGAAGTTCTAGTAAAGTTTCTACCACTTTACTAAGGCATGACTTGACTATGATTTTTTATAAAAAACACTTAAAATATATTATAACTTGACGCTGGCTAAATGCACAAGATTGCGAAGGCAAAATTAAAAGAAAACAAAAGTTAAGTTTTTTTTTAAATTTTAATTAATATGATATCTAATTGAATAAAAATGCACGCATGGCTTGACTGATTCGTGACATCAGCGTCCAGAATTTAAAGTTAATGATTTCCTTTGCGGCAGCTATGGTTGGGTCGTGGACGTCACAGAAAGAACGCGAAAGGCCACATTTAAAATTGTTCCAAATTTAAAGTGGTAATATATTTAATGTGGGCAGGTCTCTGCTCTCTGCGCCGAGGATCCTGTGTTCGATTTTCAGCAGGAGCATAGTTTTCCTTCCCAAAAGAATTGCAAATCGAAATTTGTCTGCGAGTGATTTTGTCTGTTTCCATTACATTTACTAAGTTAGAATAAAAAGTGATTAAAAATGTTGACATTATTCACTTTTCTACATACACTTTTTAAGTCTTATAGGCTAGCATTTGGACGCTATCTCGTCTGTTTAACAATCTTCTGGAAATAATTTTAAGTGATTTTGGCAACAGATTTTGAGAAAATCGGATGGGTTTCGGGTTCGATTCCGGTAGACTTAAACCTATTATTTTACTTGTTCCTATAGTCGTTTTCCAGATTTAGAGTTATTTTAACAGTTTTTAGTTTGGCACTCGTTCCAATATTTATTTGTGTTCCGTATATAATACAATACACATACACACACAACATTATTATTTGACTTGTTACCTTAAATTTGATATAATTCTTTATTTAATAATTAAACCTTCTTAAAAAATTTACAACTAGAATTAAAATCAGATAAGTTTAATTTTTTGCAAAAGTAGTAAATAAGTGTGTTTCGTAAAATGTATAAATAAATTAAAAAGAAAAAAGAAACAAAAGTTAACATCTAGTAAATGTTGAAAAGTTTTCTATAACATACAGTCTTGTTGTTCTATTACTTAATATTTATAAAGTAAATCCGTAATTAGATATATTTTATGTATAATAGTCACGAGAAACCTAACCATATTTAAGATCTATAAATTTTATAACACAAATATATAAATGAATAAATAACTTATTTGCGATATTATAATTTAATTTAACAATAATGTCTATTTTGGAAATTAAACTAATGTTATGTTGTAGTCATATTATGGCAGATTGCCTGCGAACGTTTGTGACCGCAGCCCATATTGTCTTGCTTATTTATTACCTTATCAAATAATTAGGTACTCGTAAGGCCGCAATTTACGTAGGTATTGAAGAAATATGACGCAAGGTCACGCGTGTCATTCATCTGTTGTTTTTTTTAAATCTCACACGTCAAATCTCACACATTTTATTTTTAGAAATATATATCTTAATAACCATAAATGATTTTCCATTTTATCATATATAATTCGATAAATATAATTAAAAAACACCTTTAAATAACGATTCAGTTGAGGCAATGAACAGGTTTAGCTCTGCCCTCTGTGCTGTGGGATCAATTCCCGACAAGAGCACAATTTTCTTTCCCAAGGGACATTTGTGCCTCTGGTTTTTGGTGTGATTGTATGTGTATGTTTCTGGCAACCATGATACAAGTCTTTGAACTAAGTGTGGAGCTTTTTTTATGCTGGATAGCCAAGCATTTGACCTTTGATAGATATATGGCTTCAAGTGTGTTGAGTTCTTTAATAAATATAGTCTGTTATTCGATTAATTTGCATTACATTTGTATTTCGTGATCAAGATAATGATAATGGCAAAAATCGTTATTAAGGAGTTCCAACAGCATACTGGCCGCGCTCGCTGTAAGGCTAGACTCGTTTTACAGCATAATGGCCGCGCTCGCTGTAAGGCTAGACTGTTTTTACAGCATACTGGCCGCGCTCGCTGTAAGGCTAGACTGTCTCTACAGCATACTTAGCGCGTGCTGTAAGGTTACAAATTTCTCTACAGCATACTGGCCGCGCTAGCTGTAAGGCTAGACTGTCTCTACAGCATACTGGACGCGCTCGCTGTAAGGCTAGACTGTCTCTACAGCATACTGAGCGCGCGCTGTAAGGTTAGATTGTCTCTACAGCATAGTGGCCGCGCTCGCTGTAAGGCTAGACTGTCTCTACAGCAACTGGCCCCGTTTGCTGTAAGGTTAGACTGTTTCTACAGCATACTGGCCGCTCTCGCTGTAAGGCTTGACTGTCTCTACAGCATACTGGCTGCGCTTGCTGTAAGGCTAGACTGTCTCTACATTGGTCATTGCATTCGACTAAACACTATACACACAGGGACAGAATCGGAATAGGATAAGTAGGTCCCTTCGTGTTATTTTATATGGTAATATATTTTATTATTTGATTAAATAAATATATTAATGAAGAATTGGAAATACTACCTATCTACTATTCATATATAACTTAGAGCTTCATTAATTTACGTACTAAATTTTTAAAGTTGATGATAAACAATATAATATTGTTAATTTGGTTCGATCTTTGTAAATTAAAATTTTACATTTATATACAGGTAGGAAGAATCCTTACATATATAATTTTACTGTGCGTGTGTATCTTACTGAACTCCTCCTAAACGGCTGGACCGATTTTAATGATTTTTCGTGTGTGTTTAGGTGAGTCCAAAAATGGTTAATATTCACGATTCTATCCGATAAAATTACACTTTTAATTTAAGCGGGCGAAGCCGCTGGAAACTACAGTTTAATTTTTATAAATATAGATAGGTTACCGCGTTACGGAAATTGATTCAGATTTATAACATTTAGATTTAATTAAATAGCAAGCATAACAATAGAAAGGTAAGTTTGTACAACTTCAATCCAATCACGTTACCAAATAGACTTTTTATAGGCAAGTACTTACATAGGTTTCACTTTTTTCTGTACTTCGCTCCATCCGGCTATTGTTAATTATCTCTGTAACCGTGTACAATTCTATGGTTATTTTTAGAGCCCTTGTGTGTCAGAGAGAGGCATTATATCTATTGTATACCTGTGTAGATTGATCTGATTTACTACTATCTATCACTTAGTGCTCATTCATCTCTAGACCGGTAAAAGAGTCAGTTATTTCTTGTGAATTCAATAGTGGTTGTGATGTTACATCTATTTGTTTTTTTTAAATTTAAATGATTGATATCCAATCACTACCAGTGCGAAATCTAGTGCATTTATAATTTTTATTTTTTAATTAATAAGTTAATCAGTTGCCTACTCTAAATATGTTATAAAATTTTACTACAAAACTAGGTATATCTTCCTACTGTGCAGAATTATGCAGTGAAAATGCTTTTATACGCGAAACAGTAGGACCTTTTATATAAACTAAAAATAAAAATAACTGAACCTGTGTATGAGGAAAAAACACAAATAAACCGCAAGTAATGTAATACTTTATATATTAATAAAATATACTCCTACAATGCAAGAAAATTAGAACAATAAAAATAAACAAAATTAGCTAAATACAGTCCGCGTCTATTCCGGGCATAGAATAGATTATCTTTATATCGACGTCAAATACGAACGATAAAATAGACCTACTGATTAGAAAATTCTAATAACACCACCGGTAACGTATGTCTATGCAAGTTAATAAATCTGTTCAACTACCTCAAACCCTGATCCACATTCAGTTGTATCTCACACTGTAATTTCCCTATTACGTCACGATAAGAAAGGGAAGATTCCGTTTTCTGTTCCATCGTCCATGCCTACCATGGGTCAGTGTAATTTGCCGCAGATAAGTATCCGCGCAGCTGTTGGTCTGTCGCAACAGTCCATGCTCGTCTTTAACCAGTGCCACTAGTGCTAACATATCTCTAGAATATATTAATATTAAATTTTCGTAAAACAAAAACACTGAAAAACCGCAGCGTTAAAAGGTATGTAAAATTTCCGGTTTGTGATTTTGCTAATTCTAAGCTCACGGTATTTAAATTGATGCCCATTGCTGTACGTTTTTTGCATTAAATTACAATAGTTTTGTTTATAGCTTACGTTAAATTACTGGAACGACGAGTCCAAAGATTATAATATGTGGTTGTTTAATGGTATTTTGAATACTCGTGACGATTAGAATTCAAGTAAGGCTTTGTTTTGTTTCGTCTCTATATATAAATTTCAAATAGTAGATAGATGTTCCAATCATAAGTACGTATGAGGTAATATTATTTTATTACTCGAAATTTATTTTATTACTTGAAATTTATTTTATTACTTTAAAAATTATTTTATTACTTATAATAAAGTTTTTAAAAGCACAGGCTATTATTAATTGGCTATTATTAGTTGTAAATCGGTTATAATATTCATGGGGATTTAGCTCTTCATGATTCTCCTAAAATATCAGCCTCTTTAGTTAAATAGTTTTTGAAACATTTACACTAGATTATTTTAAAATATAAACTGATCGCAGCGCAGTCAATATCATTGGTTGATATTTTATTTATAAGTCATATTGTGGTGTTATGTGATTTAGTAGATAATAACCTTTTCTTTCATATAGGTATAGACTTTTTTACCACCAGTAGTGGATAGGGGTAATTTTCTACCCGTGTTACTACTAATAAGACTAATAGTAGAAAGAAGATGGCCATAAAATTCGTACTTCTGTGGGTAGTGGCATAATATAGTGGGAAAACATTGCTTGCCCATATCTAAGCCTTCATCAAAAATTAAGAATGCTGGTATTTGGCTCCACGAATTAGCATTGCAATTCAGAGAGGCAACGCTATCCACTGGTAGTAAGCCTGAGCACTTGAGTTACCTATAAGCTCGTTGACTTGTAGGTAATTTGGGACTTTGCTGTATAGATATCATTTTAGTTTAGTTTTAGGAAATTTAGGCAATTGGCCCGTACTAAGACAAAATTCTGTGGAAGTAAATCAAAAACCACTGAGACAAATTATCGGGTCAACCACATTTATTTTAACATAATTTGAATTTATTATTTTATTTCTATATATCTTTATTTGTCAGCCTGTGTTGTCCTACTGCTGGGCAAAGGCCTCGTTTCTTCATTTTTTCAAATTTTTTTGGTTTGTTGAAGTGTTTGGTGAAGCCTATATAATAAAAGCCTAAATAAATAAAAATAAATCAATTTTGCAAGACTAACGCACATTATGAAAAGAAAAGTAAGAATAACCCAAAGGAAAAGCAAACATCAAAATTGGTAATTTTGTATGTGAATTGCCACTGCGTATTACTTTAAACAGAGTGCGAAGTTCACCGGGTCATCTAGTTTAAAAATAATACGGATTATAATACAAAAAAACACACAGATTAATCAAATGAGCTATAAAAAGACTATTGTGGTCTTGAATTTAAATCAGCATGACATCACACTATTGCCAGACACAAAGGTGAACTTTTAATGTAATAATACAATTTTAGGTTCGATATATTAGCAATGATAATGATGTTAATTAATTGGTAAAAGATGAAAGTTAGTACACTGAAACCGATTACTACAAAATTTGGAAAATACTTTAAACCAAAAAATATGTTCTGTTAAATATTTTTGAAATTGTATTAATGAGCTCTTCCAATAGATATTAATCTCAAAGGTATTTGCCCGATTCTCTGCTCTCAAAATTTCACGAGAATCGGTTGAGAAATGCGACTTTTAGAGGAGAAAAACTGGAAATCCGCCAGACATATAAAAATAATTTTGCCCAAGCTGAAACGGGGACGCATCGCTCTCACTGCTCGCTATATATGGTATTCGTTCAGCAGTTACTTACGAATTTATAATATTAGTATAGAATACTAACGATGACTACGTAATTTTAGTATTGTCACGGGTTTCTTAGAAAGCAGAAGGAAAATATCGCTATAAATAGGTACCTACAAATGAAGTATAGGTACTCATATATTTTTTTATTCGCATTTACAGGCCAATTGCCTATATTTCCTAAAACTATATACATCTAAAACTATATACAGCAAAGACCTAAGTTATCTACAAGGCTTCGAGCTTGTAGGTAAGTCAAGTGCTCAAGCCCATATTATTGTTCGGATACAATTTTGAATAATAATGTTGAATTATGGATCTTGCTGATATTTAGATCGGGCAAAGTTCACACTATCTATACTTATATACATGCATCAGATAGACGTTTGCGGTCACGGCCGTTTTGACCTATCCGGGCCTAACTAATAAGCATAGTTATCTATTCTATAGGTACCTACAAAATAGGTTGAAACAGGATGGATGGAAAAGGCTAACATTAAATTAAGACAGTATAAAAATAAACAGCAAGAGTTATAAGTTAGATTAAGCCACCGAGCTATAAAATAATTATAATGGTTTAAATAGCTTATTTCAAATTTCACCCAAAACCGTAACATTTACAGAACCATAACTTTCACATAAATTATTAGATTGATTGAAAGTTTAATTTTCTCCTTCAGTTTCTTATTTTATTTGTTATAATTAAACGCAAGCAAAGCTTGAATAATTAAACGCAAGCAAAGCTTAAAAAAACCAACTTCTCCGCTTTATCTTCGGAACCTTGATCAGATTTAATGTATTAAACACGTATTATTGACTATAACTCAAAAACAAGAGATCAGATCTTGATCAAATTTTCAATGAGTCCACATGAAAAGCACCAACTTTCAAATAAAAAAATAATCATCAATATCAGCTCACAACGAAAGAAGTTATGAGGTAACTTTTGAAGTCGGTTATATGAGAACATCGTCAAAGTAGTCCACAAAATAGGCATTATTGAAGATATTTCAAGAACTACTGATCAGATCTTGATCAAATTTAAATGGGACCAATTAGAAAGCAAAATCTATCAAACTAAAAAAAAACGAAAACGGTTCACGTGGAGAGAAGTTATTAGGTAACACAAATAAAAAATACAATCGACTTGAGTACCTCCTCCTTTTTTGGGAAGTCAGTAAAAAAACCGACTTCATCGCTTTATCTTCGTAACCTTGATCAGATTCAACGTATTAAACACATATTATTGACAATAACTCAAAAACTAGGGACCAGATCTTGACCAAATTTAAACGAAACCACATGGAAAGCACCAGTTTTCAAATAAAAAAAATAATCATCAAAAAAAAATTTTTAAATTCGCGGATATGAATTTAATGCGAATCTATAAAAACTTCCTTTGGGTTAAAAAATCTATCATTTCTTATTTTTCTATAATAATATATTCTCTATCTGTAATAGTATTTTTATGGCAATCTTAATTTTGTCGCTAACCTTTTTTGTATACAGAATTACACATTGGCTATTTAACTTAACTTACGCGGGCGAAGCCACGGGGTACAGATAGTAAACACATACTTTATAAAGTTTCTAGTCTAGACATTAAGCTATCCCAAAATCGAAATTAATTAAAATAGCTTCAAACATTTTCTATTGAAGAGGTAACGAACGGAGATATATAGTTCGGATTTATATCATAATAGTGTGATGTTTGCAGTTCGTCGTATAATATTTTAATTTGCAGATTCATATATCGCATATTAATATTTATGAAGACGTTAACATTTTAACCTGAATTTGATAGTTGAAAAAAAACCACATAGATCTCATAGAGTACCTCAATTTGCTGAGGGTTCAGTATCAATAATAATATATTTTTAGACATCGAAAAAATATTAAAGGTTTTTAATAACATTTTCGAAAATTAAGTAATATGTCATAAATCGATTATAACTATGTATTTTAACGGCATGTGGTTAAAGTTGATTCAACGAAAAATCAAAAATTTACTCAAAATGGCATATTTTCCGACGAAAACCTATCAAGTGAAACTCATTCAATTGTTAAACTGACTTAATTGAGTATAGACAAATTTTGAAAATGTTTACACTATGGATATTGATAGAATATGCGATCGACTCAGAATGTCATTGCAAATTATAATAATTTTTAGGGAGTTTGTTCTTAACGCAAATGAAAATTAATAGGAGTTATGCTTAAGACGATCGCGAAGATAGAAAACGCTTCGCTTGCAAATTGGCTTGACAGCAGGTCATAATAATATGCACAGACTAGAGGACAAGATTTACATTCCTTCACACATAACATCTGCTAATTTTAGAAATTATGATTAAATTTTCTAGGTACTAAAGATTTTCGCCAAACGTGGGTAAAAGGAATTAAAACTGTTTACCGATACTTATATGTAAGTACTGTAACACAAAAATGGGAGTTTGCTCTTCCAGTTGCAAAGCGAGGTATTATATCTGTATACTTAATTTAATAAATATATCATATAATTAATTTCTTATATTATTATTATTTATTTATTCAATCTTAAAGATCAAATCAATTTATCAAACACCGCGCTAATATACTTGACGGGATTATTTTTTGAAAAGCTATCATAAGGACACTATCTTATCTCATAACATAACAATAAAGGTTATTGTCGATAGTGGTAGGCCTAGTGCCTAGAAATTGCTCAAATAAATTCAAATTTAAATTCAAAATCATTTTGTTTGATTGAAAGATTCGTAAGTGTTACACATATTCAGGATTTATACGAAGGAATTATGGAAGGAGCACCGAATGTTCCGAAACTAGTCTCGTAACAATGCAAGCAAACAACCGTGAATGAAGTAGTATAAATCGTCAAAATCATATAGGTTAATTTCACATATACGATTTTTTTGTAAATTCACATAGATCTTAAAAGGCACTCACAAATTCTGGTACTGCGTAGGAGTAAATCAGTTCGTCCGAATAAAATCGATAGACTTGAAATTAAATAAGGAATAACTTAGTAGGAATTCATAACAAAATACTTGAACTACAGGAACCTTGGTTTTACGTAAAAAATTGTAAAAAATACGGAAATCAGCTGAGAAATCTTCACCGACTTGGTAGAAAGGAAAGGGGGAGGTACTATGTTCGACTGCATGTATATACAATTTTTTGTATGTTCACCGATTTCTCGCCCATTTGTGGACCGATTCTCAAAATTATTATTTTTTGTTTGGTAGATTATACTTCGGAGGTGGTCCCATATAAATTTTGTCGAAATCGATTAAGCCAAAACCAAAATATAAGCAGGGTAGTCGGTTTTTTAAGCTTTGCTTGCGTTTAAATTATTGAATAATCGGTGTTAGCTTACAAAAAAATCCGACTAAACTCGTAGCCAAACTACCTTCTTGGAAGTCGGATAAAAACTACTTCACCTAAACACCATCCTTTTTACCATTCCGGTGCGAAACCCAAACAATACACTTGAATATGTATATATATACCTGTTTTGATGGTATACCACTTTTTAATTATATTCATTGATAATCCGAGTTCATAAACCTTAAAGTGTAACCTATTCGAACACGTTATTGATCTACCAACTTGCTGTATATCTAGTTGTGTTTTATACTGTGCTTATATACAATGAGTGGTGTTCATGAATATTACTGCAAGTCTATACTTGGAGTTATAGGTAAGAGATTTTTTTAGCTTAGAATGTAGGTAATAAATTGAACGAAAAAAACCCTCTATCACATGAAAAGTTCCGGACGGAACAGCGAAATCGGTTTGGGTTATTAATTTTGGTTACTATATATTCTGTTGTCCAGAATTAGACTAAACTTGCCTAAAATTAGTTTTAGTCCTGTTTTAGTCCAAAACCTATTCAGAAAATGCAAGATTAGAATAAAATTAAGTTTGACAGGACTAAGTTAGTTTAGTTACTCTATTTACTGAAAATTACCAAATTCTATTCTGATGTACATGTTTTACGTCAAATTAAGACTAAAAATAAAAATTTTAAACTCAAATTAGTCTGTATGAAAAGGATCTGGATTATTTTTAATGTGATCTTATACTTGAAAGAATAACACGTGCATTTAATGAAGCAAATACTGACCTACAAAGTCTATAATGGAGGAATATGTGATTGCGGCTCTTGTGAATACAATTCAATTGGGTTGCTGTCAAAATCAATTTTAGTCCTGTCATTTCAACTTTTAAATTAGGTTCAACGTAAAATCAGAATAGCGTTTAGGTATTCTTTGACTAAAATTAGTTCATTTTTAGTTTAGTTTAGGTTAGTTCGGTGCTTAAAATTAGTTTATTTTTAGTTTAGTTTAGGTTATTTCGGTGCTTAAAATTAGTTTATTTTTAGTTTAGTTTAGGTTAGTTCGGTGCTCAACAGAATTAGCACCATTACCTATTTGTTAATAATTGTTTCAGGAAGAACAACAGGCCATAATATTATATTTTACAAACTTATTATAACATAAATATATAATAGTCACGCCTCTTTCCCATTGGGGTAGGCTACTTCTCTCCAACTGCTACGATCCTGACACACATCTTATGCTTCTCCTACATTCATGATTCTTTTCATAAATGATCGTTGGTTGCGGGTATAAAAACACACTTAGTTTGGAACTTGACGTACTAAAAGTAGGACGAGTTTGAATTTATGGGCACAGAGTTTCTTAGTGAACCTCTTGTTTAGGTAAATTGTTTTTCATTGACATCTCGTTTTTACGGTACCTAATTCTTTAAAAGCGCTTTAATTTACCATGGTACGAATGAGGTTTTTTTAATGTAGGACAAGAACAAGACAAAAATTTGGCTATATAGAGAATCTTGTCCTACATTAAAAAATCCTCATTCGTACCATGGTAAATTAAAGCGCTTTTAAAGATCTAGTTACCGTAAAAACGAGATGTCAATGAAAAACAATTTACCTTAACAAAAGGTTCACTAAGAAACTCTGTGCCCATAAATTCAAACTCCTATTCAAAGTCCTACTGTTTAGTACGTGTCAATCTCCAAACTAAGAGTGTTTTAATACCCGCAACCAACGATCATTTATGAAAAGACTCATGAATGTAGGAGAGTAGAATGAATGTAGGAATGTAGCACTTGAGTTACCTATAAGCTCGATGTCTTGTAGGTAACTTAGTCTTTGCTGTACATAGTTTTAGTTTAGTTTTAGGAAATATAGGCAATTGGCCCGTAGTTAGGCATGAAAAAAAAAAAGTATCTTAATAATAATAATAATAATATCGTTTATTGGTACATAAAAAGGCATTCAATAAGGTACACCATTGGTATAAAGTGTCGTTTAGACAGATTATTGGTTAATGGCAGTAGAACACAACAATAGCATACCTCAGGTGAAACTCTGTCCCCCACACTAGGATAACCTGTACAGTGAGGTCACAGTGATGCTCCCTCGGACATAATGCTGGGATGTCACACATTCAATAACGTTCTTTGCTTGAAAGCTATTTTTGTCGACAAGTACCCTATCTAAATACATATTTTGCATGTAACATGGAAAAAAAATTTAACATGTTACATTCTAATTAAATTATATATATATATATATACTTCTATACACACATGAAAAATAAACAGCAATATACTATAAGGTAAAAACATGAAATTGAACCTTAATAACTAATTTTATAGTAAGTGGTGTTTGTATGTGTGTGTGTGTGTGTGTGTGTGTGTGTGTGTATCTGTCTGTCTAATGCAGTATTATAAAGTTTGCGTAACTATGTGGTACACCCGAGTCCCAAATTATTTTGCTATCTCCTTTCCATCTAAAGGTTGTCTGGAAGAGCTTTAAGCGATAAGACCGCTGTACTAGGTTTAGTTCGTTTTAAGGTATTTAATGTATTTGCCTTTATTTGTGGTGTACAATAAAGAGTTGACTATCTATGTATTGATTTAAAAATATATATTGTGTGGGTTTTTAAAATAATAAAAATATTCTTGATTGGTATAGCATATCAACATTCAATAAAATATGTTTTTATGATACAATTAATTATTGAATCTTGTAAGTAATAATGTTAATAATTGCGGTATGATTATTATAATTTATTATTATTATCTTAATCTTTGACTTCACCAATAACTTCTACTATGACATTCTATTTGATTAAACTTCTGACATGATACATAATTAAATAACATTTTGTAAATTTAGTTCCGGTTTAATGTGTACGCCTCAAGGCTAAAATATGAAGAGCTATATACATAACATATCATATTAATGTAACTATCCATATATGCAAATAAATATTTCTGACTTTGAATTTCAAGAGCTCCATGACGAAAATAGATTATACATATTTTAATTTGCTTTCCTTACAAATTTTAATACATATTATATATCCGATACTTATAATCACACTAATATTATAAAGGTGAAAGTTTGTGAGTATGTTTGCTACTTCCACGCTCAAACGGCTGGACCAATTTTGATGAAATTTGGTATGCAGGTAGCTGACACTCTGGCTGAAAGACATAGGCTACTTTTTATCCCGGAATTCTCACGGGTCCGGGACTTAGGTACGCGAATAAAACCGTGGGGCGAAGTTAGTTTAAAATAAATTGTTAACTAAAAGGATTTTTTATCACACCGGCATTTATTCACCAACATAACAGCAGATCTAGAAAACAGTTATTATGGTGTCTGTTCACGTTACCGAAATGCTGACCTTTACATCGCACAGCGGATTCGCATTGCCATTCAATCTTGGCAATGCTGCCAGCATTTTGGGAATGTTGCCTTCGGCCACTGGTCTTTTAGTATTTTATAAACCCGAACTGTATAATTTGGAAATTTTTAATAGTGAACTTGATATCTTCTAAATAAGTGACGTTCTGACATTTGGACTAATACACCCCGGAGTCGTATACTTCATCTGCAGTCGTAGACATAAAGGATAATTAAACGCAAGCAGAGCTTAAAAAAACCGACTTCACCTCTTTATCTTCGGAACTTTGATCAGATTAGATGTGCTAAACACGCATTATTGACGATATTTCAAGAACGACTGATCTGATCTTGATCTAATTTAAATGGGACCAATTGGAAAGCAACATCTTTCAAACAAAAAAAATCTATATCGGTTTACGTGGAAAGAAGTTATGAGGTAACACACATAAAAAGAAAAATGCACAGTCGACTTGAGTACCTTCTCCTTTTTTTGAAGTCGGTAGAAAAGAAAAGTATTTGGAATAATAAAAAGTAGGCAATCGAAGACAAAATTAATACTCAAATTAGGAAAGTCGGTTATCAATATACATTAACATATAAAAACAAGTTTTATCAGTAGAAGCATTTACCTAAAAAAAGTAGTTTGCATCTAAATATCCTTTTTTCATTTAAAACGTTAATAAACACTGTATTTTTTACTTCCGCGGATTCATGCTCGATTAGAGATTAAAGCTTTCGACTCATTTCCGTCCTCAGCTGGGCCCAACCATTGGAAAAAACCAATATATTTCTTTTACGTTTTTTTTCCTATCTTGATGGTTTTAGAAAGCCATCGGATTAGCCTTGCGTAATAAAACCATTATTGACATTTTTGATTGGAATATTTCTTGACTTACAGATGTACTTACTCTTTAATATTTTTATTAATTAAATCCAAATTACTGAAAGTTTAAGTAGAATGACTACGACCTTTTGAAAATGTAACTAATAAGTATACCATATCTCCATAAGGCGACTTAGTATCGAGTTGGCGGACTGGAGGCAAACTGTAGCCTTGTAGAATTGCCTGCATAGGCAGCGTGCGCGCTTTTATATATTTTTAAAAATTAATCTTACCCTTTTTCAAAAAGAGATTTGATTTACAACGAGGTTTGAATGTTTCTTAGGATTTCACTCAATATTTTTTGTAAAAAATATCTTTTATAGAAACAGAATAAAATTGATTCATTCCACTGACGGGAACGGGAATTTGATGTTTTTTTTTTATATCGAGCCAAATTTATTCAATCGTGTATCGCTGAACATATCAGAATAAAATATTTTGTGAACATTTATTACACATAAAAAAATCTGTTAATCGACCGTTTTTAAAGGTCAAATCTTTAATATTCGTGAGGATGAATCGTCCAATTTGGAGCCTACTTCACCTTAATGCTATTCACAGATGACTCGAAGATGCATGACATTTGGATACTCTTACTAGGAGAGAGGAATGATGAATACTCACTCACAACAAAGAGAGAAATAAAATTGAGGAATGCCCACTGAATTGTTTCATCCTTATTACATTAGTTCTTTATTGGTAGAAAAAAAAAGAAAGTTACAGAAAAGATCCTCTAGTCGAATAATAATTGAAAAGCTTAAAAAAACTGACTTCATCGCTTATATTTCGGTTTTGGCTTGCCGATTTCGATAACATTTATATGGGACCACCTACTTATGAAGTATAATCTATAAAAAAACCTCAAAGTTGATTCATAAATACAAAAATAAAACATATAGTTGAATTGAGAACCTCCTTTTTTTAAGTCAGTTGAAAATTAGTGTCTTTTATAAGGAGATATATTTTCTGATTCGACAATTCAATCGTTTTTGAATTATCGTTAAACGAAAAACTAAAAGTTGTTGGAGAATCTCCATACGATCTTATTTCGTTCAATTTTGGAAGAAGCAACAGACAGAAGGTCAGTTTGTAGGAATATATGTTAAAGAATACAAACTGCGTGAAGCCATTACTAAAGTTGTTTTTCTATATATTTCCACAAAGTAGAATCGCTCTTGCAGTTGTAAAACTGTAAAAAAGTATAAAAAATATCCATAAATATGTAACATACCTACCATACTTTCTCTGATTCAAAATAAACCAAATACAAAGATACAAGAATGTATAATTTGGGCCTTGTCAAATCAAGAGTGAACAGGTATTTACTAGGAAAGCACGTGCCATCGTCGACCGCATTGTCGATTTTCATCAGGTGAGATCATACAAATGCTTGCCTATCCATCATAAAATATATCTACGGGAATCCGCGGTACCCGGATCCAAATCTATAAATACGTACAATGTTACAAGTAACAACATTCTACTGTTTTCATCACTAGATTGTCCTTTAACAAGGATCATTATATGCGTACCTAAGAGTAGGTAATCTATTGTTTTACTGAAAAGGCATTTCCTCAATGCAATTAATCGAACATAAAAAACTAGACTCATTTCATTGTTACGGGTTACCTACTCATGATCCTATTGTAAGTTTTTGCCCTACGTCAAGGTAGCGGATATAACATTTGTGTTGTCACATTTAACAATTATCATCGTTAAATATTGCAAAACCTCAGAGAATCCATGGCGTAACGCTCTTGAAATCGTTCAAGGCACTGCAAGATTCGAAGCCTCATAATTTGCGTGTAATTTTTTGTGGGCTAACGTCGAAAAACTTCAGTGTTAATTTCTGTTGAGTTAAATATAATGTATAGACATTCAAATGTCAATGTGTGTGAAAAGTGGGCAGAAAAACATGTGCGAGGTCATAGAAGTAGAGAATATATGTACGAAGTGAGGTACTCAGGTATGTAATCAAACAATTATTCATTTGTTTCATCCTAAAGTTTCTGTTAGTAAAAGCTAAAATTTAAAAAGTTTTAAGTTATTAGTTTCTTAAGTTTTAGCTATGTTCCTTTTAGAATCAAAGGTTGATAGAACTGGTTTTCTTTCTTTCGAGTATGAATTTAGCCAAACAAATTTGGCAAACGCGGTTTCGGTTTAGGTTCTTAACTCGTTTGATACATACTCAGCGAATAAACATTTAGTGAATTTTTCTGTAGTTTTTTATGTTTTTTGTGGCCAAAATGATAGACATGTGCTTCGCGGCGAATCATTATTGCCATCCAAAGTGGCAATGCTGCCAGCATTTTGGTAGCGATACCTAGTAGTTGTGGTATTTTCGAATAAATTTTGTAATTTATTTTAATGTATAAATTTTGGTTAAAAGTTTTTAAATTTACTCTTCTTGCGTGAGTAATTTTCTTAGTCGACATTGAAATTAATTTATACTATTTTTTTTATAAGTAAAATCAATATTTCAATACAACTAAATGACTGGTATTTAAATTAATAATAATACATTATATTTTTTTATATCTTGTACGGTGAGAAAAATATCTATTTGTCGTTAGTACTCGTATTCAACAAGTTTTTGTGATTTTAAAGATAACCAGTATAAATGTAAATGAAAAATTATTATATATAAACGTAATCTATAGTGTGGTAATTGTTAATATTAGCCAAATTTCCAAATACCACGTTGTTGCTTCACACAACGAATCGAGTTATTGTATAAAATAATGCTTTTGTATCTTTTTTCCAATACCAAACAGGTTCTTGTCTCGATTTTTCTGATGATTCCAATGGTCATTCAAGTTCAATGTCAAACAATTGTATGGAAAGGATTTTTTATAATTAACGTAGTTTACCAATTAGATGATGGCTATTAGTGACTAGGTATAAATAAAGAAAACATCATCGACGACAGCTGTAATGGTATTTCTGAAGTAATCTTTATTAGATCGGGTTATACCTACTAATATTTTATTGTTTAGTTTTTTATGTTCAATAACCAATATCTGACCTGAAAGAAAGGGATGATTGTAAGTATAATATTAGTTAGATTAATCAGTCAATAAGCTTACTTGCCTTTTGTCGGATCAGTAGTTAGATTACTTTTTACTAAATAACACAATTTACATCTATATATTATTAGTTTCAATTTATATATGTGTGTCCTTTTATGCGTGTGTGCAAGTTCGTATGCCAAACTACCAATATAACATTATATTATGTAGGTATCCTTGAAAGTTTCATTTCTCCTAGATTTCGTAATGCCCGAGAACTATAGGCCTTAAAAATATCTAACTATTAAGTTCGTGGCCTTCATAAAGTACCTAGTGGAGCATAAAATTAAAATTGACAAATTTAAACGAAATGAGTATTTCATGCATATGGCAATAATGTGGTAAGTATGTATGATTTAGATTTTTTTACCAGATGCTATTTTTACATAATATCTAATTAGATGCGGGGTGAATGGGACGTTTAGGTATAAGGGTCAAGATTTTGAGGGTCAAATGGGACTGTGTGTATGAGTGTGTTTGATATTAGGTATAAAACTGAGTGAATTTGAATGATATTGAATATGCTTTTATACTCTACCTAAATTGCAAACAAATAGTTTTTAATGGATCGCCATTAACCGATAACCAAATTTGAACCTTAAAACGTAAGCATTAAGGTTCTTAGGTGGTACCCCGGTAATGATATATATTAGTTTGTGTATGTTTATAATATATTATTATTATTTATGTAAGTTTTTGTATGTATATTATGTATTAATATGTATGTATAAGTACATTTATTAATTTAAATACGTGTTGAGGTACACCACCGTCCCTGTTTGTAATATTTTTATCATCTCCCTTAGGTTGTCTGGAAGAAATCGCTTTGAGCGATAAGACCGCCCTTTGTGCTCCTATTTTATATTTTAGATTTCTTTGTAAGTGTTATTTTTTGGTGTGCAAATAAAGAATGTATCTATCTATCTACCCTATGGTAAAGACGATCGCCAAGTAGTTACTTTATGTCAGATAAATAATCGATTTTTAACCTTAATTTAGTATACTTAAGGCAGGTATACGTCAATGCGAGCACCATATTTAAACCACAGCTAATTATCCCGCTTGCGTTTTTGCACATAATGGTGTATATTGCGTGAATTACATCGTGGCGGTTACGCAAGGTCACAGGTGGCAATCTTTGAATTTTTATGGTTTTATTAAAATTAAGTAAATACGCGCCTCAAAAAAAAATAAGCTGAAGACATCATTCGTCTAGTTAATATTCGTATATGAAATTAATGTCACAGTGTTTTGATATAAAATGACATAACGAAATAGTCACAAAAATACAAATTGATGTTATTTGCATGAGATTCGATATATTTTTCCTTTATATTTATAAACTTTATGAATATTCTAAGAAGACGGAATCATTTATCGTATCACACAGATTACGACGAAATTGAATTTTATTTATCTGGTTTTATTATGGATGCAGTGTAAAACGGTTACAAAAACACACGTTTTAGATAAAATTATTCATATTCATTTATTTATTGTAGTAATATACAGGTGTTTTTAAGAGTACAGTTCTATATAGCGGCCACCGCAATAATCTTAGAAGGGAGGAGGACTGCTAGGTTTTGTTGACAGATAAGAAATAAACACAAATACTACACAAGAAATTCTGGCATCGCCGGTAATAGGTGAGGTGATCGAGTAGTAACTAAACTTTTCATTTGCAACTTGAGGGTCCATCAAAGCGAGCAGGCACAGTTACTTTTTATTGTTAAATAACTAAATAAAATAATAATAATAATAGTGGTCAAACGCTTGTCTATATTAAGTAAAAATATTGCTTTAATATGCGTCAAACATTTTGATGAATTCCTGGGTAAACAATGAAAACAAAAAAATGAAAACAATAATAACAATAGGCTTTTTATTTTCGCTTCCTTCTGGCGAAATAGTGGTCAAATGCTTGCCAATCAAGAAAAAAATGATCATATATGACTAATTTTTGTATTTCACTCAACAAATGAAAAGATTTGAACGCGTTCTGTTTTTTACTGTATTAGTATCTAAAATGATTAATGTGCAGTACACAACTGCATAAAAATAAAAAAAACAAACTTTAATCACGCACTAAATATTATAAACATTTGTCTAATCAACTTGACTAAGCTTCATGAGCTTTTTTCACGAAGCAAATGTCGAATGTCAAAACAAACGTCAAATTCGAGGGGTTTACTCTAGTATAATATGTATGTATGTGTAGTTCCGATGACAAAATTATAATTTGATAACTTGGAACTGATCTGATGATGGAGATAGTAGATGGAAAGTGGAATTCTTCAGTGGCTTCTAAGCCAAGTATCGGAACTACACATACATACACAGTTTCATTTCGATACGACCATTTTTTTTGAGTGACGAGACGAGCAAATTGCTCCACTGATGGTAAGCGTGCGATGAGTCAGGAAGCGAGATCAGTGCCACCCAGAGTTTTGAACTTAATAATAAAGCAAGGTTAAAGGGCAGTAGGGCAAAGCAGTAGGTTAAAATTGACTTTTAAGATTTTTTACACAATGAAGCGAATCAGAGCGTGTTTAAAAAATACATGTACGTTTCTTAATCAACTGGCTTCCTTATTTAGGCATTTCCCTACAAACACTTCGCTCGTATATTTTAATATAGTGTATACGTGAGACTCTACACGTAGGTACCCATCATACCTACTATAGAGAGTTATGCTCAATTTCTAAACAGGTTCTACTAAAGAAACAATTTGATCATTTTATATTATAATGTCGAAGGTGAATTGGCAAAGCCTCGTGCTCGTCAGGCGTTTTGTGTTTACCATCCTTAACAACATCATCACTTACCATCAGATGAGATAGTGGTCATACGCTAGCCTATCAGAGGTAAAAGAAATAATAATTTACCAGTAAAATCATCCGTATAGCCAAAGGTTTCCTTAGCAAAGGAGTGGAACTCATTTCCTGCGAGTCTGGGAGTCTTCAAATCAAGAATAAATAGGTATCTTCTAGGCAAGCATATAACATCTTCGGCGGCATCATCATTTTCCATAAGGTGATAGATAGATAGATAACGCTTTATTGTCACACCTTAAATAAATCACTTACAAATTTTAAAATCTTAAATTCAAGTGTACAATCGGCGGTCTAGTGAGATAGTGATCCAATGCTTATGCCTATTCATAATAAATAAAAATGAAAATCCTTACAATATCAAGGATAAACTTCGGTTAAATTGTAATTTGGTCGAGTCTAATTAGATTTACATTCGGCAATTGATTTGGTCAGTAAATATGTTTCTATCGACTGCTGCGGCGCGGCATGCTCGCTTAGACGTGCGTTGTGGTCACCAAGAGTCACCGAGTGATTTGTTATTACATCTGCTGGCTGAGTGTAGCCTCTGCAACGTCATCGGGCGGGTGTCACCAAACTTGACTCATTGTCGCGCTTAAATATTATGGCTTCAGCCGGTAAAGTGAATGACCGTACTTTACACTCACAAGAAAATTTTAAAAATATTTTACAGTTTTAACTTAGATTTGCAAACATGTTACCCAAACTATAAAATCATGTATGAACGCATAGCACTAAACGAAACTGTACTGGTAAAGTTAAAACACACAAATATTAAACCAATATTCCCACAACAACAGCTTTCACGTCATAAAGCTAAAAAAACATAATATTAAACTATATGAAAAATAAAAGAATGTTTAGAATATTAAAGTACATTTGATATGTCATGTAAAAGATGGTAATATGGTATTCAAATTACATCTACATAGTAAACGAATACCTACTAATTCATTGTGTGCTTCTTGAAACTGAAACTAAAAGAAAAACGTCGCATTTTGTACTACTTATTTTGAAAGTAAAACTCTATCGATACATCGAGGTTATTATAAATAAGGTTTATTTTGAAGAAAGGAGCATGTATGATTTTACATAATTATAAAAAAAAAAATTTGTGATGAGCAGGTATAGTTCAAGGACTAGCATGAATTTATATTCAATGATCGAACATTAAGAATCAAATTTACATGTAATTATTTATTTTAAATCCTACAGTTTTCCGATTAAATTATGTTATTAAAACAATTGACTATAAATCGTCGTATAGAAGTTTGATTCGTGTAAAATTATTAATGGGAATATAATTGATTATATGATTTAATTTATGTTCCTTTTATTATTTTAATAATATCTTTGATATTGCGATATTAAAGCATTGATTTGCAATACTAAAGGGTACAAGGACTTATTATTACACCACAACACACTAATATTATAAAGGCGAAAATTTGTGAGTATAATATTATTATTTGTACTTTTGTTACTTATTCACGCTGGACAAAATGCTGGACCAATTTTGATAAATTTTGCTATTGAGGTAGCTGAAACATTGGATGAACATAAAGGCTACTTTTAAACCCGGAATTCTCGTGGGTCCAGGACTTAGCGCAGCTAGTTTATTTCATATATTTAACAAAAATCTCTGATAAGCCTGCTAATATCAACTCTCTCATCTGATTGTAAGTGACGATGTGGTCGAAGATAAATGGCATTCAAGGATAGCTGAAAAATCCGATGTTATGAAGTGATTTACAAATACGCCATGTTTTGCGGCGGCTATTCTTTGCATCTATTATTTGATGTAGATAGACAAACATTATACAATTTTACCTTATTTTACATTAAATTCTAATGTTTTCCTATAAATCAAGCTTTTACCAGTTGTAAATAAAAAAAAGCACTCAAAAGTTATCCAGAGATCTTGTCAAGACGAATCAAACGAGCCCAAACTTAATGGGTGTACACTGTACCTTGCTTAGTTTAGAAGTCTCTTCCGTCTCCATCATCAGACCAGCTCCATGGTACCATATCATTGTATTGTCACCGAAGATTTGAGTCCAATCGGACATCGGATATTATATATTTTATTGTGATGTATTTTATTATGATGTAAGTACACTAAAAATTATTGCTATTGCACATAGACATAACCAATAATTGACAATGCGATGGAGTTCAAGGATTTACTTAATCATCTTTATAAGTTCCATCCTTTATGGCTAAATATTAAACTGATAAATCATTAAAATCGTATAGATTGATTTTGTTTTTATAGCATTAGCCATGCTAGGCAGTATTCAAGTAGAAAATCTAGAAAGCAAAATGAATCGCTTGAGGCGTAATTGAACCGGCGGCTATAAGCTGTCATGCCCTATTGCTCTGATCGCTGAACTCGCCGATATTTCTAACATTCTACGTTACTCCGTGACCATGGTGCTTGCAACAGTGCCGAAATATCGGCAACTCAAAACAAACGATATACATGGTAAATATCCCGTTATTGATACAAACATTTACATGTTAATAAGTTTGAATTTTTAATTTTTTTACTCAATCACATCGAAACTACTAAACCAATTTAGCCGAAAGTTGTATCGTAGATAGATCTAGAATAAAACGTAGAAACCATTTTAATTTGATAATGCGTGCAAAGCCGCGTGCAAAACAGCAAACACTTATGAACTATACACTTATAATAATTAATGATATAATATTTATTTATTATACATATATTATGCATGCCGAAATGGGTTTGCCTCAGCACAAAAGTCAAGCACAAAACTCGACGCTGATTTTCAGGCAAACCTGCGGGTGATATGTAAATGTGAGTAAACTTATTAAACAAATATTTATCCAATAATAAATCTAAATACATAAAACAAAAACGATAATACCAATAACATATAATATACTTACATAAAAAATAACTATAATACATACAGGAATACTTGTTATATACACATATAAAAATATTTATGACAAACAAAAAACTAAAAATAAAAACAATTAACCAAAATAATATATAATGCAGATAGAAGTAAATAATGAGAATAAAAACTAACAACTTCTATTTATTAATTTTAAAAACAAAAGTAAAACAGCCAGTTGTAGACAGCCAACTAAAATAGGGAATCAATCAATTGAGCGCCAACCCCGTCCGTCCGTCAACAATTGCGATTTGTAACCAGTGGGCAAACACACATACCTTATGTCCTTGAAACAATATAGATCCATTATTCAAAAGTATAGCAATAACAAAATTTTAGCATTAATAATATATTTAAATTAAGTAAATAAATTTTTTTTGCATGTTTTCTCTGTTCGTTAATGAGGATTTTTTTTAAATTTACGCGAAAAGAGTGTAAACTTTTTAACCGTTTTAGTGGTGGTGGTATGTTGTTCCAGCATTTGGATGCCGCGTAACGAAACCCGCCTCAAAAACTGGCGGTATGATATTTCAATCCCAAACGACATTTGTGTTTCTGATTCTGGGTGTAATGTGTGTGTGATACGTAAAAGTTTCCGGCACCCTCAACACCTTTAAACTTAGTGTTTGGCTGTGAGTGATAATACGTGTGTTTGTTGTTTTGCAACTGTGGGATATGTACCACATAATTATTATCATTCTAGGAGGAGGGGAGAGGGTTGTTTTAGTTTGTTTATAATTATATACATGTAACCACGTTTGTTTAGGTTATAATCGGTACACTTTTTTTCGTAACATTTCAGTGTTATAATATGCATAAAAGATATCGGCATGTTTTACGCGTTTTAAGCCGTATCTAACATTAAAACAAATTATGTGTAATCATGTTATAATTTTTTCGTGAAGTGTCTGTCCTATGCTGGCACTTATTTGACTCACTCAACGTATTAGCATTGCAATTCAGAGAGGCAATGCTCGATGGGAACGCTACGGACTGGTAGTGGGATTGAGCACTTGAGTTACCTATAAGCTCGATGTCTTGGTATATAGTTTTAGGAAATATAGGCAATTGGCCCATAGATAGTTACCCTCAAAAAATATTAGAAATATACAAAAAAAAAAACAAGTTAGACCCCTAGTCCATTTGATTGTAGATGACATAATAAAGCCTTAACCATCTTCACTTACCAGGTGAAAAAGTTGTGTAACGCTAAAATATTACCTATGTTGATTAGGTACATCTACCTACTAGTAATTATTATATGAAGATTTTTCAGTCATAATGTTAAGGCAAAGTAATAATGGCAGTAATAACGCAATCGCGATCATTGAACAATACCCCTAATTTAAGTTCAATGACCGATGTGCGCTTCATTTGTACTTGATTATATATTATGACTATTTATGACCGAACGAAGGCCTCCAAATCAATTTAGCATTAGTTTTTATATCTAAAGCCAACATTTAAGTAGCCAATTAGAACAAAAGCGAACATTTACACTCGTCATATGATTTGCGTTTTATTTGAACACGTTCGGCCCGAATAGGTAAATTATTCGTTAGTTTTATTTTGTGTGGTATAGTTATTAATACAACTTTGGAATGAGTACGAAACCCTTAAAAAAACCTACTTTGGAATATAACAATTGCGTAGGACACCGAAGACTGTTTTTAGGTCTATTTAATCCCGGAGTCTATATCAAAAACTACTTCAGATTCAAAGCTGAAACTTACGCATAATATTCTTTATATCTTGTAGTTGTACAAACAATACAAAAATTAAACAATTAATATTAAGAATGAACGTTTTATGCAATGTAAATTGTAAAAATGTAAATGCGAATTGTAAGCGCGATGTCTAAGTACGGGGCCAACTACTACAATTTTTAAATTTACTAACTCCACTCGCAACTTCGTACGCATCCACTATTGAAAGTATTCATTGGGAATGATGATGATTAAACAAGTACCAATTATATGTTCCATCGCAAGTTTAATTTAATAGGTCAGGTAGATTATGCGTGATGCTTTAACAAATGAACGAACAAAAACACAACCAAATACTTTATAATGGTTATAATACGGTATGTAAATTCAATGTAGAATTAACCATAATTAAACGCAAGCAAAGCTTAAAAAAACCGACTTCACCGCTTTATCTTCGGTACCTTGATCAGCTTTAATGTATTAAACACGCATTATTTACTATAACTCAAAAACTAGAGATCAGATCTTGATCAAATTTCAATGGGACCGCACGAAAAGCACCATCTTTCAAATAAAAAAAAAATCATCAATATCGGCTCACAACGAAAGAAGTTATGAGGTAACTTTTGAAGTCGGGTAAACGAGAACATCGTCAAAGTAATCCACAAAATAGGCATTATTGACGATATTTCAAGAACTACTGATCAGATCTCGATCAAATTTAAATGGGACCAATTAGAAAGCAACATCTTTCAAACTAAAAAAAAAATTTCGTAATCGGCTCACGTGGAGAGAAGTTATGAGTTAACACACATAAATATTTTTTTTTTAAATACAGTCATCTTGATTTCCTCCTTCTTTTTTGGGAAGTCGGTAAAAACATTTTGTATCAATAATTAAGAAGAATCATTTTGTTCTTTTGTCGTTGATTTTTTTTTATCTCATAATATATTAGACCGCTCTGTAGGTATGGTTATATTATCTTTAGTTGTAGGTAACACGGTGTGATGATAAATTATGATGTAGTCGAGGGTGGTACATACGCCAAACCAGTGTAACGGTCGTACCGGTGTACTTTAAGATCAATAATGAAATAAACAATATGAAACACACCCACGCCATAAATCACTTTACCGCTATATACAGCTATCTTAAACGAAGCCTTAGTAACGTCACTCAGTTCAACTTTTTCGCGTACAAAAGGAAGACGCTACGTTGGAACTTTTTACGTAAATATTTTTAATTCTTCTTTGAAAAATTTAGAAAAACCTGTGATCAAAACAGTTCTTAAAACGTTTAAATGCGTAATAGTTTCTTAACCGCGACAACAAAATATTGTATAAGTTTGATGTGATATCTTTGATTCTGAGTATACGTCTGTGGCAATGCAGCTACAAAAAAAAATGGTGTCTGTATATCCAAACTTTAGTTTATTTATCCGGACTCGACTTTTTATTTTTATTTTTTTAAAAGGTGACTTGATAGATGTATTTCGAGAGTTTGTTTAGTGAAGTCTATTTACAGATATATCGTTGGGACTGAGAGTGTTCCTAAAACTTTGATTTTAACATATGTTTATATCGATCGTTAATCAATGTTAATGACTTAAAATATAATTTCTTTACTCATTAGTAGTGGGTTTGAGCACTAGAGTTACCTATAAACTCGATGACTTGTAGGTAACTTGGGTCTTTGCTGTATAGATGTACATAATTTTAGTTTAGTTTTAGAAAATATAGGCAATTGGCCCGAACTCAGTGTTCTTTATGAAAATAAAAATCAATTTTAGGTATATAAAAATCATTCGAGTCTTACAAATCAATGCAAACATTCCGCAATAGAAACCATCGCTCACAACTGAAGTCATAAATCGTTTTCGCACTAGCAAAAAACCTCACATAAAAGTAAACATTATCAGTCAAACAGAAATACTTAATCAGTGCAAAAACATAAAAGTTTTATATGCCGGAGGTTCTACGGACTAGTGGATGTGACAAAACCTAGTTATAAATATTATCTTTAAGTGTTTACTTGTGTTTCGTCGAAATGTATGGAAGCACGGATCGAGGCTGTGGCGCTATTTTGAAGCATATTGGTTGGTATTTGATTTAAATAAACTAATTTATAAATCTGTCTTATGCAATAGATTAAACATCTTAACAAGAATCGTTTTATAATTAATATTGTAGGTAGAGTTCTTCTAATATAAAACTAAACGCTCCTTTACCTCTGTTGAACGATGGAGCGGCTAATAATTATTGAAAATGAATATTAAAGATTACTTTAAAATAATAGGCACCATTGATTTTAAATTTAGTAGACCTATTAAGAATTATACTGTGATATGAAAAATATTTCACTATAACAATAACGGCCAAATATACTAAAGATTATAAGGTATTATAAGTAAGTCTAAGATATCGCTTAATAATTTACAATACCTAGGTATTTGATTTAATTGATAAAGCCTTTTGATGTACCATGTACCTATAGTACCACAGGTGTAGGTATTACATTCCTCGTAGACTGACATCACTGTTATTAAACAAACGATCAAACTTTATTAATTTATTTTGTAATGATGATTTTAATTAGGTTCGTTTCTATGAATCGTTTATACGAGTGTAAGATCTTACTTTACATAATATTATGTTTAATAAAGTCGTGTAAATATAATGTGTATGTGTTTATGTAAATATTATAATACAACTTGATTCACGATTTAGAGTCGATTTTTGCGACCTAGGTTTTGGGGATGTCCGATCCCCAATATCAGGCAAGTTCACATCGGAAGGTACCAAATTGTGATTCAAGGCGATATTAAGGGTGAATACTATAGGTGTCTTATCTTCATAGAACAAAGGTGAAAGGGGTTGAACGACATTGGTCAAGTCTGATATTCGTCAAATCGGCAATTCATCAAATTGGATATTGGTAAAATCTGCAGAAGTAACATTAAAAGGTTCAAAAAGTGTGATTATTCGGGCTGAACAGGTGAAACATGGATGAATGAAACATGGGTCAACAGCTACAACATCAACTCATTTGATAGGTTTGAATATTCATAAAAAATCATACTAAAATTATAAATCCGAAAGTTTGTATGTAAGTATGTTTGTTTTCTTTTCTCGCTTGTCACGGCTCAACGGATTTGGATGGAATTTGGAATGTACATAACTTATACCTAGGATTCACACATAGGCTACTTTTTGACTTGATAAACGCGGGCGATGTGCAGGGAACACTCAGAAACAGCTAGTTATTTAATCAATTTGAAATAAAATTTGATGTGAATTCCACGACACAAATCATCGAACTTAGTAGGTATGGAGCTATGATATGAAAGTGTTTGTCTGTAGTGAAGTATGTGAAACTTAGCACATTTTCGTTTCTTGAGAATAGTTTCTTAAAGATTTCAAACCCCCGTACAGGTATGAATGTTATCAACGATCAAACATTGATTACGTCTTCCACAGAGCCACGTCTCCTAGACCAGTACAAACAAGAGATGTCGCAGGGCATAGAGCGGTTCTTCCTGCTCTCCTACTGTCTAGCCTGCTGCTGGCCAGGATACAGCGCCGTCAGTAGCTTGCGGGTGGTGCGACAATGGGCCGAACTAGAATTCAACTTCCCCAACCAGTATGCTGAGGAGGTTGCACGACAGAATAAATTCTACGTGCGTGGCAACTCGGTGCCTATTGACGTAGATGTTCATCACAGAAATGGTGAGATGAAGCGAAGATTAGCTGCTATTGTGAAGTTGGACTCCATGACGAGTTTTATTTTTTTATTATATAATTATGATAGGCCAACATTTGACCACTATCTCACCTGATGTTAAGTGACAATGTGGTCGACGCTAGAGCACGTATGCCTAGAAAATACCTAGTAACTCTAAACTTGAAGACATCAAAGAAAAAAAAAAAAAAAAAAACAAATTATCTGGGAACATAGACTCAGGCAAAAAGTTCTACTCTTTAGTAGTTCGCATAATGAATGTGGAAGCAAACGATTCGTGCGCATTTAAGGAATATCACTTTTTACCGTCTTAATGCAGTCTGGTGGTCCTATGATGGATTGAGGATGGAGGAATTAGACAGTGTAATTCCATACTACACTCATCGAAATATATCCGATAAAATACCGAGAGACTCGCCATCCTGCGTCGATGTCATAGACTCTGATCTGTCAGCTGTTCATTGTTAATGACTCTTTTGGCCTTCGCTCAATGGTCTCTATAGTGCCTCAAGTTCGTATCTAGCGGAACCATCCCGAATCTATTGGTGAAGGTAACATTGGGTTGAAAGTCACGATGGTCTCTACCATTTTTACTGATTGGCTGGCTCGCTACCCTATCCTGTACCGAAATACAGAATATCTGTGAAAGGCAATCTCTCTTTTAGCTTGTTTACCACCTGTTGATCACATCAAAACTTGCGAACAGGTGGCACAGTCTCAATCATCAACATTTCTGTATAGCCCTATACTTTAGCTTTATTTTTATTATAAAGGTATGGGCACAAAAAACGCGTTAAACCAAGCTGCGTTATTGATTCAATGTAATTTAATGTCACTGTGACCTCTAGTTTATGCCGTCATCAAGATGAGCCGCGATTGCTAATTACCATTTATTGTAATTAGTTGGTTTATGGAACTAGCAGAACTACGAATACTAGCAGTAGTCTTTTGGAATAAATTTTGTGTATTATTATTATTTACATTAATAAAAGAATAATTTAAACGCAAGCTTCAAAAACCCGACTTCACTGCATAATTTCCGGAACTTCTCTCGAAAATTTTCTAGGGGACCAACTTGACACCATATCCTTTCAAATAAAAAAACAATCATCAAAATCGATATAAAAATATTGCTGACATGTCACAGTCTTAGGTTTATAATTATATTAATGGATGTTTTATGCAATGCGCTTTTGTTCAAGGAAGCTATTTAGAAGCTATCTTGTAGAAAAAAGATACTCGAGTTCAATTAAGTCATCTAAATATCAATTTTCGAATAGTTAAAAAAATTATAAAATAATATTGATGATATTATTTCGTAACAATTAGGCGAAAGTAGAAAGCAAAGAGGAAATCGTTTTATGTCGTTGTTCCAACTACCAGGGGCTTTCTTGTGAACGCTTGTCTAGATTTATTACTGTAGACTACGTCTGTCAGTGGAAATCCTTTCTAAAATAAAGGCTAAAATAAAGAATATAATTAATATACATACCTAGTTATAACGCGTTGACCAAGCTCGATGCCTTGTAGATATCTTGGGTCTTTTATGTATATAATTTTATTTTAGTTTTAGGAAATATAAAAAAATACACATGCAAGTTAAAAAAATAATAATAATAAGATAAATGTGACGTGTGCACTGCTACTGCAGATTGTAAATGCAGATTGTAAATGTCGTTAACTTTTCGTTCGATGAATTCGTTACGAATTCAATCTTTCCAGGAAACTCCTACCATCTCTATAGTTTACCAACTTTAGTCTTCCAGTGCGTGTCCAACATCTGTTCCATTTAATTCTTTAAACATGAACATAGATGCTTTCACACTCAGCCCCACACTAAGTTCGGTGACTTGTATCCTGACACTGGCTAAATGCATAAAGTTTGAGGAGCCAAATATAGAAAAAATAAATCTACTGCGGGCTCTCTGAAAGTTGTCCCTTCTTATTTGTTAATGTTTTCGTGGAAATAAAACGTATATATGTATACGATAATACGTTAGACTATATTATCTATAGGTTAACCCTATAGGCTATCAACCTAACGTCGATGACCGAGCCCCTTGAGATAAGCTTCAAATGAGGCATTATTATTCATCTCATACAATCATTATTATTGTAGTTTCATTTGTTTTTATCACGCGCTTCACACTGATACTTGGTACAAGTAGATAGGTCATTATTGTAATAAAGTTTGGATTGGATATTTACCTACTGCAAAATGTAGATAAACAACTACGATGATTATGACGTTACTACGATTATTTGAAACAAAAAATAAAAGGATATAAGCATGTATACCTACGCGCATATTTTACTAAGTAAACAGAAGACATTCAATGAGAATATAACCCGTTCAAATTCAGAAAACATTTGGTATTGACGACAGCTGTGATGGTTCCTCGATCACTCCCACTATTGCCCTTAATCGCTAGTGGGAGTGTGATGCCAAGTCACCTGTCGTTTTCCTTTATTTCTACGCTTAAAACCAAGTATACATAAACGCTTTTACACTCACAGTCCCACACCAAGTTCGAAGACTTATATCGTGGGTGCCGGAAACATTCACATCACACACACAATCACACCCAGAACCAGAAACCCTTGGGGACAAGATTTGTGTTTCTACCAGGGATCGAACCCGATACTTGCTGCTTAGAAGGTGAGCGTACTAAGCCAATGTAGTATATATGTATGTAGTAAGGGTTATCTGCTTCTATTTTGCATGGTTTCTCATTACATTGCCCAATTATGACAGCTTGGAAGATTTATAAAAAAAGTATACTTGATCGCATGTTATTGATACATTATAAGCCCTTAAGTACGTCCGCACTTATCAACAGGTGCGTAAGTCGCAAACGCTAGTTGAAAGGTGCGTAATTTGAAAAATATAAAATTAGTACCTACTCAGATCGTGATTTGGTGAAAATAGTTACCTAGCTTATCTAATACTAGCTATATCCGGCATGCGTTGCAATACCACTTAAAGAAAAAAGCATTTTATTACTGCTTTCATGTTTATGGTTGCCTAGTACTTTAATATCATACCAAAAACTTATTGACTAAATTATTGCCAAATCCGAGTTTCAATGAGAAAAAATATTCTTTTGCTTACTTTTGTTCGTGGATTAATATTTATTCTGCTTTATTCTACACCATCATTGAATACACCTGAACACACACAAAAGCATTCATTAAAATCGTTTCAGCCATTTAGGAGGAGTTCAGTAAAGAAGAATTATGTATATTACAAATATATGACACGTATGTTTGTTTTATAAAATGTGTAATGTTGAAATTATTGTTGCAGGTGGTCAACCTTCTCGAATATTCGTAACAATCCCGCGGTTCGACGTGGGTCGCCCAGTAACGCTAGGCACAGTGGACAGCCAGGGTCGAATCTCCGGGTACCCTAACTACGCCTGGCATGATAACCAGGGGCACAACTGTGAAGGCCTCACTTCAGTATTTAGAGTTGCTGTAAGTCTAACATGGACCAGAAATAAATATGTAACTTCAACCAACCACGGGTTAAGCATGCAAATGCCCATGTGTGCGAGCATCTCGCTGCAAACTGTCACAGACAACTAATAGTTATTTGGTGCAATGACGCTGATTGTCGGACCTTTGGTGTATCTGCGTGCGTGTGGCTCGCGTTATGACAAGCTAATGTAGGATATAGGGTGCTTCACCCGAAATGGATGCGGCATTAAGTCCGTATTATTATACGTCCGCGTCGCCGTGAAGTATAAGTGATTAAATTTATTAGTTTGATAGAGGAATTTACTGTCATACGTATTTTATAAATCCGAAAGTGTGCATGTGTCTTTATTCTCTCCTCACGCCGCGCCGCAACGGCTGTTCGGATTTGGATGTAATTTAAAATGTATATACGAAGAATTAACACAAAGGCTACTTTTGATCTCGGTTAATACGGGCAGAGCCGCGGGGCACAGATAATGAATCGTCTCACTATATGCATCCATCTCATTATGGCTCAGGTCGTAAGCTGGATTTATATTTTTTATCTTTGCGCTTCTAATGAAAACACGACCTGTCTCATTATATGAATTCCAAACTGGTTTAGAAATTACACCGAATTGAGATATATTATGTTAAGAATTCTTAAGTTCAAATATTTTAAATGTATATACATATTTGTAAAGGTAGTTCGTCAAGGAAATTAAAGTAGTTGTATTTCAGTAGCATGCTGCCAAGAAAAACAAATAAAAATAAATGTACAGTATTTTTTACAAGCTTATATGTAGTTAGTTTCACCTGTTCCGTTATCTGTCGGTCTGTAATCAAATCTTGCAAGCTAAATTACACCCACTTCCCGATGTCCGATTGGACTGAAATTTGGTTTACTTATGTATCTTCGGTGACAATACAATGGTATGGTACCATGGAGCTGGTCTGATGATGGAGACGGAAGATGGCCGTAGGAACTTCTGAACAAAACAAGATAAACCCTTCGAGTTTGATTCGTCTTGACAAATTCTCTGGTTATACTCGTATAACTTGGTAAAAGCTTAATTAAAAAAAAAAGTACGTATTAAATAATATATTATCATTATGATCCACATATGAATATCGTTGTAATCAAAAATCTAGGTGGTGGTTCTTAACCCCTCCTTCTCCTCGTAGAAATTACTAAATAACGAATATGTTGCTATACAATATTAAAATATATACAATAACTAATAGGACCTGGATGACTGAGCGTTGACTGGCCGATTTTTTTTGTAAAAAATATTTTTAAAGGAACATCATCTGTTTTCTCTTGTTTATTCTTGCGTTTGAGAACATTGCCTTCGCTGTAGAGTATTGGATGTGACTCCAGGTAAGGCTTAACATCACTTGCGGAGTTCCTTAGGTACCTTTTCATAAGCACTTTAACAATTTTTTACTTTGTGCTTTTCGAATGAATGCCTTATTTATTTAATAAAAAAATACGGGACTTTGCTCATTATTATGCTATTGTAAAATTGATGTTAATCAGAATACGCATCATTTGCACGCATGTTATGTTTATTCACCTTGATCCAACCCTGAGCTCGACAACCAAGAATACATTTTCCCTGTATGACGACAATGTTAGATAATTCATGCACATACAATAATAAAGAAATATCGGATAATTTGGATGTTTATTAATAGATTAGTTACTATTTGAATAGGTATTGTTCAGGTGAGATAAAGGTCAAATGTTTGTCTATCCAACATTAAAAATATACAGTCGAATTGGGGAATCACCTTCTTTTTTTAAAGTCGGTTAAAAAACACATCATTTTGTGTTATTTTTTCATATACTTTTATGATAGGTATGTTTGAAAGCTGTTTGGGTCAACAATAGCCACGGTATTTTAATCTTATTATGAACAATTTTATATAATTGAGTCGTTTGGAACAACAAAATTGTGTTATTTATCTAAATAGAAAATGTAAATCTTTGACCGTTTGACATTATCATAAAAAAAATATTTCAATAGGTTTGCTTGATAAAGAATATAGATCTTCTAAACTAAAGTTCGGCGACAATTTTAATTTTTATATTATTATTGAACAGTCAGTTTGTTTGTTTTACAAGTTCAGATTAGACTATCTCTGACAAAAAATTAAGAACTCTATTTTAACTATTTTTACAGAATTGCCACACATTATGTGCCGATGTGCTGATTTTTAATGTCACTAATATATGAAAAATCGGCACTATAATCGAGAGACAATTTGCACTAGTCTCTCGCCTGATGCTGAGCGTCCTAATATTTTGCATCTTTCTGACATTTGAAAAAAAACATTATGCTTGGTACTTTCCTGCCCACTGGCGTAGTTAGTAACATGGCTGATTTTTACACTGCGGGTTCGATCCCGTTGGATACAAACATTTTTTCTCCAGAAAAAAAATTTAGTTGTGATTGTGTGTGACGTTTGTATTAACTGCGAAGTCAAACAAGTCTTCGAGTTTAGTCCGTGGCCGCGAATGTGAATACGTTTTTGTTTTTTATGCCCAATACATGAACAAAATACCTAACCTATCGAATTTACCTAAAGTATTATTTACAAATGGTAATTCTGCAAAATTACTTATGGGTATAGTGGGAAAACACTTCTCACAATCTCCATTAATTGAGATTCATAATGGGGATAGTAGGATGTACAGAAATTAATATTGTATCACGAAACCCACAGATCGACGAATGCAATAGACTATGGGTGATGGATGCTGGCAAGATTGGTGACAACCAGGTGTGTCCTCCGCAACTATTGGCATTCAACCTAGAGGACGATCAACTCATCTACAGACACGTGGTCAACTCCTCCAATTATATAGCTACATCGCTATTCATCACGCCTGTGAGTATCATATTAGTAGCTCGACAGTATTGCTATTTTATTTCAAAGCGTTTTTCAAGGCATACCTAAATAAGGCACAAATACTTACGTATTCACAAATTAAAACTATGTTAGTTACTTTTCCATTTTACAAGCTTTTTTTTTAAGAGGGGGTGCGGTGAAAAAAGTAATCTTAGACTTGATTTTTCTTCACGAAATCATTATAAAATCTAAAAAAAAAACTGATTCTACATCATAATTGCAAGAGTTTTAAGCTATTGCATAGCTTCTATCGCGGGCCTTGAGCGTGGAGACCGAATCCAGAAATTCCGTAACGAAAATAACCTAACACCCCCCACTCCGACCGGCCAGCGGTGATACTTTTTAGTTTTGCCATGAATCTATGAATAGCAGAACTTTTAATGACTTTTTTGAAATATCACGCTTGTCTCTTTAGTTCAGCAACTCGCCTCTAGGTCGCAGGAAAAAAATACTGCATAGATAAAATAAATAAATAATTATAATTGCATAAGTTGATAAAAAATGCTATGCAATAGCTTTACGGCGGCAGTCCCCGAGTGCCACACGTCTTTTTTATTCCTCAGAAACGTTTTTTCTTCATAGAAAAAATTCACAAAGTTAGCTAAAATTTTTACTAATATTCGTTTCAATTCTATTGTGATATTTAATATGGAAACATAATTAGATAAATAATATCACATATGTTCTGCCCATTTTACGATATCTTTTATATTTCCCTATTTATTGAATTAAAATGTATTTGGCGCGTCCGTCTCAAGCCACGCGAAGTGAAGGCATGCGTTTGTTTCACCAGGCCAGTCTTGATTACTCCACTGAGACGGGATGACTACGCTTCTTTGCTCCGTAAATACTAGAAAGTTTATTTTATTGTCGAACATCTGGAATAAAAAATATACGCGTAGTTAAATATGGCAAACACCGCGCCTTTGACTAATATGATTTTGTCCAAAAATGTATATAAGTAAAAAAAAATATTAATTCATTTTCTATTATGTCTGACAGGCTAAAGTTTGGCCTAACTCACCTGTTGGTAAGCGATGATATAATTGAGGGTGGTTGGTGCACTCTAGGCCAAGAATTTGACTGGTTTTCAAGGATAGTTGCAAGAACACCATAGTATACCACTGACAGTAGGTATTTAAATTCCCATTCAAAAATCATAAGTTTTTACAAAATTTCTACTGCGGGTGTCGGTTCGATTCCCGGTGGAAGCTCCAATTTTGTTTGTTTGGTGATAAATGACAAATTCTTTTCCAAATTTCCTTTTAAAATTTATCACTAGTTCTGCCTAGCATGGCTAATGCTATATAAATAAAATCATTTTGTTTGTTTATCCTGCTTATGAACAAATGTGATTTTTAGGTGGTAGACGTTAGGAGTCAGGGTCCAGGTGATTGCGCGAACACCTTCGTCTACGTGGCTGATGTGTCCGGATTTGGCCTGCTGGTGGTGGATGTAGCCAACGACCGGTCATGGCGCGTCACTCACAAATACTTCTTTCCCTACCCTTCGAGTGGAACCTTCACTATTGAAGGTAAGCTTTAATTTTTCTTGGTTTGCTTATGTCTTTCCTTGTTGCCAGAATGTACCTGGGTCTGTGGAAATGTTTTTTTTGGCAGGCTAGTGTTTGGCCACTATCTCTCCTGATGGTAAGTGACGATGTGATCGAAGCTGGTAAACACACTAGACCTGGAATACGCAGGCTCTCAAGGATAACTGCCGGATCACCGTATTTGGCTTGGCGGCAGACTTTCAACTTGATGGTGGTAAGCTACTTTGGTAGCAAGCCAGGCGAGCAACTCACAAAATGCTCTTCCACCTCTCCTGTTCTGTTAGTGTTCATGTCACATTTGGATGGCCTCGGCGTTTAAATGATGGTGAAGTCTAGGTATATTCGTGAGCGTATTTTTTTACGATTTTGTCAACAAAATTTTGATGATGCCACTTGTCTTCTAGGTGAAAGCTTTGACTTAATGGATGGCGTGCTCGGTATGGCTCTGTCGCCGTACCGCGGCAAAGCCGACCGCTACCTGTACTTCCACGCGCTTGCCTCCACAACTGAAAACATAATGCGCACGAAAGTACTCAGGAACTACACCCACATTGAAGATCCTAACCTCGACCCGAACTCGATTTATGTAAGTTCTAAGTACACGCAATTCAAACAGGAGTCCGCCGCAGTAAAGTATAATCCGTGCACTCCCGCACCAGCGTTCCTTTCATGAACGTAATATATATATATCATATTATTATCAAGGGCTAAGAAGTATAGCTGGAGTACTCTGATGGACAAAGTGAGGAACATTGTGATAAGAGAAGATTGCAGTGTGGTGGAAGATGTAGTGACAAAGATTGAGAAAGGGATGCTTACATGGTTTGGACATGTAGAGAGTATGGACGGAAATTGATTGACCAAGCAGATTTATAAGGCGAGTGTGAATGGGCAAGTTGGTAAAGGTCAATCTAAGCGAACGTATCACCTACTATATAACCCTACATGGGCGTAGTGGCCCGGTTTGTACTCGGGCCTACCGCCCGGGCAAGATAGTGACTGCTAGCGCGACCCTATCTTGCCCCACCTCGGCGAGGGACTGCTCACTGGGGGGTTTTAGTGGGTTCGAGCCCCACATACCCCCTTCCTTCACCCCTGGGAAGGCAGGGAAGTGCAAGGCATTTTCCCCCCCAAAAAAAAAAGGCGAACGTATCACGACCGGGTAAAATGTTTTAAAGAAAGGCCAGGTCAAAAGCACCCGCAACCAACGAGCATGTATGAAAAGACTCATGAATGCAGGAGAAGCGAAAGATGTGTGTCAGGATAGTAGCAGCTGGAGCAATGTGGTCTCTACCTACCCCAATGGGAAAGAGGCGGGACTATATGTATGTATGTATTATCAATTTGAAATTTTGTCTATTTGTCGGTCCATTTTTATATTTAAAACGTTCCTGGACTGATCTTGATAAAATCTGGTAGGAAGATAGATTTAAAAAATTAAGATGGACATATAATTAGAATTTTTATCTTGATTCATTATCATCATCAGCAACACGCGCGAAACAATAGGTAGAGCTTAGTGTCTCTGCGTCCGTCATGTAGCTGACTTGGCCTACCTCATATATATTTTTTTGTGTATTTATAGCTCCATTGGCTAAAGTTTCAAAACGAACTGATTCTCTTCTATATGGCCATAATACCCAAACAGCCAATACAAAAAAGCCAATGAAAATACCTCGCATAAAGAGCTATTTCAATCACTAATTTAAACATTCCCTTAGAACTTGAGCTTGACAACAGCCTAATTTATAAGTAGAAAACAATAAACAAACATGACATAGCCGTGTTTGAAGTCCAAATTTGTTTTAGATAAGTGATGGCTGTTAAATAACATCAAACAACATTGTTTTGCTAGCTAAATAGGGAATTAACCTTATTGTTATACATTTCAGGTATTCCCAGAAGAACGACCTAACCAATCAGCAGCAGAAGCGATAGACCGCGACGGCATCCTTTACTTCGGCCTCATGGAACCCCCGAGCGTCTGGTGCTGGAACACCGCCACTGAGTTCTCTCAACGTAACTTCCACGAGCTTGCAGTTGACAGAGAAACTCTACAATTCGCCAGCGGCATGAAAGTAGTCAACAATCGCAAAGGAGAACAGGAACTATGGGTCCTAACCTCGAGCTTTCAGAGAGTAATGACTGGCACTTTGAATTCTGATAAGATAAACTTCAGGATTCACGCTGAGAAGATCTCTACTCTCGTGGCTAACTCTCCTTGCAAGAGGGCCCCAAAGGAACCGAGCCCTGGCTACCTTGCGAACGTTATAGCTCACACGGGACATACGCGTGGTCCTTACAGATATGGCGCTGTCTCATACCTCTAGAAATTCGTGCCATCTCCCAAAGTTCTGCCGGACCGTTTCTCTGGGACAACTGGCAGTAGCGTAAACTACTTAAATTATAAGAACTAATAAATTATTGTTGAAATATTATGTTAACGTGAAAAAAGTAATAAATTCGAGTGAATTAAATAGATTGTTGTAATATATCTGTGTACAGTTGTATTTTTTTTGCAATGCTCAAATCGATGTATTTATCCTCGATGCCGACGATAATGCCACCTATGATGGATGGGTCTATCTTTTCCGTCAGTTGAACTTTCTTGCCTCCCTTTAAAAGTTTATTTAGGGTAAGCAATACGGTTTTTCGATTTTTTTCGTCGAGCTTTTTGGCGGTGATGACTTCACAGAGCGCCTCGTTTCGGTGGGCTACCATCACGTTGTTAAAAGTGTACAACATGCGACGCAGTAGTTTCAAACGACCATTTTCAGCAACGATTGCTAAAAAATTTACAGCGGTTGACGGCATTCCTGAAAATAATTATCTTTTATTTATATGATGATAAATTGGACGATTGAATTAAATTCAAATTCAAATCTTTATTGCATTCCCCAATGCAGATACGTGGTAGAAATAAATGATAGTACATTAGAGACCCTGTTGGGCACAAAAAATCAGAGCAGAGGTATATTTTACATAGTTACCTGCTTCTTTAGCCACTTTTTCTAAAAGTTTTGCTTTGGCTATGCGAGTTACTAAGCTAGTATCGATAAAATCAATTATCTTAGGCTTGCGTATTATTGACTGTAATGATCGCATATGCTTCTCAACTGCATCAATCTCTTTCTTTTGTACAGCAGCACTATATAGAGCCGCCACATAGCGACCTTCTATACCTGTACACATAAACGAGATGGTAACATGCATATTTATTTACATTATATGGAAATGACAACTAAAAGGTACAGTGCAAGAATACAATGTTAGTTAGCCAGATTTGTAGCACTATATAAAAGCTTTAACACTCACAGCATAAGTTGAATGACTTGTGTCGTGGGTGCCGGAAACATTCACATCACACACACAATCACACCCAAAACAAGAAAATCTATTTTTCCTTAGGTAGAAAACTTCGCCAGGAATCGATCCCGATACCCCATTATGTACCCCTGCTTAGAAGGCGGACGTGCACCTGACTAAGCCAACAGGCAGTTTTATATACACATTGGTATTTGGTATTAAAGAGGATAATATACTTAAATTAAAGGTATAAAATACTATTTAATTTGTAATGCTAATTATATAACGCCCATCGACCTACTTATTACCCAATCATCAAAAGCTACGCCACTATGTAGTCCGTTTGTAAGAGAGGTAATAAAATTAACAAATGTCATTCTGCTTTTATTTATGTTTATTTATAGTATTTCGATGTATTCTCATTAATATATTGAGTTGGATCTTATAACGCGTCGCCTGAATTTGAGGATTCTGCTACTATGGGAGGGTCGAGGGGGTTTGTCTCGACCCTCTCAATTCAATTTTAGCTGCCAGAGTAACTTCAAAATTTTTTCAAGTAAAATATTTTTTTTTTGTAAATTTTAACGAAAACGTCGCGACTCCGTAAATAGAACGTAATATTAGGTAATTTTGGCTAGGTACGAAATGTTTTGCCCGCCATTTTCGACTTTGCTTTCAAGTTTTTGTGAATGTGCTTCTATGTTTTTTCCTGCATGTTTCCACGACTTAGTTTCTAAGACGATATTACGTTAAGGTTTTTAACCACCCAGAAAATCTTTCCATCCAAACTCGTTCCTCCTCCACTACACCCAAATGCCCTTAATTCAATATTGTTTTTGAAATTCAAGTGATGTACAAATATGGTTCTAAGCTCGGGTAGAGTATATTCTATTCTATGGTTCAAAGTTTCTGGTTCTACGCTTACAATTGGAATTCTCATTGGGAAATTCGTTCATTTTACTTACCGAACACGGGTATAGGTGTCTTTATAGATTTGGTGCTCGCAGACCTAACAAACATTCGCATCATCTTGTTCTTTGATTGCAAACTTCAGCAAGTAATTGTTATGAAATTAAAAGATTTTCAGTTAAAATCATTTAAGGATTTTAGTTTATTTGACAGATATATTTAAAATTTTGACAACACTGACGTAAACATAAACAACCATCAAAATCAAAGATACAAAAATCACTCCGTATTAAGAAAAAAAACCAAATCTATGCTCTTCCTTACTGTCCTCCAAGTTCTTACATAAATAGATTTATTATTTTTACCATATAGCGGTATCGCTTAGCAGTTTGTCTGCTTGTCCGCTGATAGAACGGGGATAGGGGACTAATAGATACTCATAACTAGATCGTTTTGGCACACACTGAAATGTAATGTGATGTAAGATCATCTAAAGTGAACTTAAACAGTTCGAGTCGAAGTTCGTTCTCAAAAAATTCACACTTTTATGGACACACGTCTTTTGATGTTAGTTGCTCATAACTTTTTTTTTGAACTCATTGCCTGCGTCTTTGTTCCCCAAAGAGCAATCAGAGAGTCTTTGACATTTTCGGTTGCATCATCACTTTCCATCAGGTCAAATAGTAGTCAAATGCTTAAGTATATACCATAAAAAATAGTACCTATCCAATAATACATGCTACATCGATGCATGCTTGACTTCTAACTAAAGGTACTTAAAAACTCTATAATTAGGTACTTATTACATTTTACTCTAATTATTTCAGTTGAACTCATTCAGTAAAATAAATCAATCATATTAGAATATTTTATTATTATTAAAAATCATTAATAAATCACTAATTGAAAATATCGTACTGAAAAGCTTGATCAGTCTCCAAAAGAGCTCTAACATACATAACTAGGGAACCAAGGGCCATTGCAGAAGTGAGAGAATTGCAAGAACCTCCCTCTGAAGTCGCAGCTTTCTTGACGCGGTATTCTTCCTGAAACATTAACCTAATATTACAATCTTTTATTTAGTTTAACCAGTCCCGTTGTCTATCTGTCGGTCTGTAATCAAATCTTACTAGCTAAAATAGATCCACTTTCCGATGTCCGATTGTACTCAAATTTGGTGTACCTACGTATGTATCTTCGGTGATAACATAATGATATGGTACCATGATGCTGGTCTGATGATCGAGGCGAAAGATGGTCCGCTGAACTAAACTAGTTTGATTCGTCTTGACAAGTTCTCTGTTTATATAACTTTTTTATTTACAAAAAGGTAGGCAAAAGCTTGCTTTTAAAAATCTTTTTGAAATATTAGGTATTTGTTAAAGCATAGTTTTTATGAATTGTAAAACTATAGTTTAGGTATACCTATAGTGATTAATCACTTCACAATTTGAAGCCGTGACGGCGTCTCCGATTCAGTACGTCTATTCTGGTCGTCAAACTACGATTGTTCGAATTGATGCGACGTCGATCAGTTGAAAGTTCATAAAAGAAAATCGTTCGAATTCGACGTCGATGTAAAGATAATTGATGCCCGAAATAGACCCCCTGGTTGGACAGGTTTAGAGCTTTCGGTGAAGGTGACATCGTGGTGAAATTCATGGTGGCAGGGCATTTTCTCGTACTGGTCTGGCTTGCTATCCCTCAAATACAGTCGTGGTTTTAAGTCTAAAAAATTGCAAAAACCCCTACAAATATTGTCCCGCCAGCCAGAACCGAGAGCCAAGAAAATAAATTTGTGTTATGGTTCTGTGTATAATTATTATTGTGAGTGTGATGTGAATGTTGCCAGCATCCACGACACAAGTCATCGAATTTAGTGTGGAGCTGTGAGTGAAAGTGTCCATAGCATTAAATCATAAACATGTTTTAATCATTCTAAGCCCAGTGCGTTTATCGTCATCACTGATCACTTACTCTAAGTCATCTTACGAATATAGTCGCCTCTTATAATTGGATCACTTTAGTAATAAGAGACAAGAAAAGACATTCATTTGTAATACGATAATGTCTATGAAGTATTTTTTAAATCTTTGATAGGCTTGTGTTTGATAAAATATATCTTACTTAATGAAAAGTGATTTTGTGACGATTTGTGCAATTGAACCCTCAATAGCGAATATGATGAGACCTAAATAAAGGCTAAATCAGACCCAGTTGGCGCAGTGGGCAGGTGTCCGCCCTCTGCTACGTTGGTCCCAGGTTCGATTCCCGGCAGGAGCACAAATTCCTTCCCATGGGATATTTGTGCTTCTGGTTCTGGGTGTAATATGCACCCAGGCACCCAGGCACGGCACCCACGATACATTTCTTTGAACTTAGTGTGGGGCTGTGAGTGTGAATGCGTTTTTTTGTTTGTTTGTAGGTGAGGCCCAAAACAAGGGGTCAATGGATAGCGGAGTATACATGTCGTATATAGGAAGTGGGGGCAGCAAGCTCTACATGTCACTGCTGTTTGTGCTGTTCATACTAGCACGGATATTCTACTCGTCCACTGACATTTAGCTCAAGGACTGGTGAGTGACGTCATTCTCCTTTTGATAAAGTCACAACAATACTACGTTGTGACACTCGTAGCGCGGTCCGCCTGGTCGATCGTAACTGATTGGTAAGGTTAAGCAATCATACCCAATTAAACAACCCAAATAAAAAATCAGTGTGGGTGATAAGGCCTTGATTGGAATCAAACCCAAAACTAGTGAATAGTCATTATATTATGGAGCCAAACTGCACAAGCGTTTTCAGGCGACTATATAGATATACGTAGGTTGATATTATTCCTGTATTAGTGACTAGATTTTTTAAAATCTATTTAGCTATAAAATTTATATTAAAGAAGAATGATTCTACGGGCCAATTGCCTATATTTCCTTAAACTAATCTAAAACTATGTACAGCAAAGAACTAAGTTACCTACAAGACATCGAGCTTATAGATAACTCAAGTGCTCAAACCCACTACCAGTGGGTAGCGTTCCCATTATGCTGGCGGCATTGCCTCTCTGAATTGCAATGCTAATACGTTGAGCCAAATAAGTGCCAGCATTTTGAAGAAGCGTAAAAAAGTAAAAAAATAAAATGCTTTTGAATTCGATTTTTTATTGAATAAAAATGCATGGAAATGCTACATCTTCGGCTACATCATCGCTTTCCATCAGGTGAGATTGTAGAAAATAAAAATATCGAGAAAAAAAAATTTTGCTAAACGCACGCTATTGGCTAAACTGATTCATCGTCCGTTAGTTCCTTTTGTATGTAGCAGTTTTACTATTCTACTCGATAGTAATAAAGCGAACATATTGGTAATTCAAAGGTGCCAGTAGGCCTTTTGAAAGTGGTGCACTTGTACACTCGTGGGTACGGCATTGATTGATTAATTATATAGATTAGACTCACAAAATCACTGAATATTAGTAAATACGTCAAACGATTTCGTCATCTTATTTAAATCATTTATTCTCGATTGTTACCGAAGGTGAGCTAGTTAAGTTAGGCTAATGTAATAATTATCTAGTTAAGGAAATAAAACTGATTTAGTAGTGTGCCTAAATTATAATAACCCAAGCTTATCTGCCCCAGCTTTGCACGGGCGGACAACGGGATAGATTCGTTTGTGATATACTACACGTGCTCCGCGGCTTTGCCCGCTTTAATTAAGCTAAAAAATAGCCTATGTATTAATCGTGAGTATAAGTTATGTACATAGCAAATTTCTTTACCTTAACTTCATACATAAAAAACTTTCCATATGAACTTTCATTCCCATCCACCACCTTAATGTTCCCCTGGCAAAAATTTGATAACATATATATTTTTTTAATGATAAATAAATAAATAAATACCTAATACATTTTGATTTGATAACTACTCCAGTACCATTTTCATCTCTATATAATTTCAAAAACAAAGAACATTCATATAAAGAGATTTACCCTACCTCTTCAGAGTAGAATTTCCAAAAATCCATTCTTAGTACACCCCCCCTATGTACTAAGTCAAATTTTAAGTGTCTACGACCCAGCGGTTTAGGCTGTGCATTGTCTCTAAGGCAGTCAGTCAGTCAGTTAGTATGTCAGCATAAAGATTTTATAGTATTAGATTTTTTGACCCATAATTGCGTTAACTACATAAATACAGGGTTCAAGATTAACTATAAAAATATGATATTTATACTAAAAAGGCATGGTAATAAGCAAAATCTTTACTTTTGTAATAAAAAATAGAGATTTTTTGCGAAAAAGGAATAATTCTAATTGGTAAATTAGCAAAAATAAATATTTCTACTAAGAAATATTGCGATTAGGAATAATTGTGAATGTGAAAAATGTCGAGTGGAAAAATAAATTATTCTACAGTGAAAATAAAATAATGGGAAACTCTGCTAACACACGGTTTTTTTACTTTCATGTGAATACAAATGGCTTCATCTTAGTAGTCTGATCTCACAAAGAAATAAGACATACCGCAGTTGAAAACCTTCAGAACCTTGAAAAAGGCACCAAAATCCAACCAACTTTGTTTTAGCCACGGTGGAATAAGCGTTTAGAGTGCTGAGAGGTCGTTTGTGTTCAAACGAATGATCCTATCTTTCTCCAAAACAAAACAAACACATTCACACTCACATCCCTACACTAAGTACAATGACTTGTATCGTGACTTTGGGGCCTACCAAATTGTTATTTCTAAAAGCGGTTTCGCACTTGATAGTTCTTTTTATTAATATCCGACACGTGTAGAAACAAAAATTGGTTCCTTACTTACTTGTATATGGCTACCCCTTTAATATGTTTGTGTATATCAATATAACTACCTATCATTTTCGGCATTGGGCCATAGCTTGTCATATTCTCTAAAAAAATTGAAGTTAGACGCAAAATTTACATAAACGCTTTCACACTCACAGCCCCACACTAAGTTCGATGACTTGTATCGTGGGTGCCGGAAACATTCACATCACACACAATCACAACCAACAAATGCTTCACTCGATAAATAAATAACTTGGCGACCATGCAGAAATCAATATTAGACTACATAATAATATATTGTCAAAAATCTTTTACTTAGCGATGATTGATATGCGTTTTTTTATTTTCCCCTATCAAAATAGCCAACGGCTACAATTGAACTAAATTGGCAAACATCGATTACGTAAGTTTTTTGATACTGATAGACGGCCACCCATGATCAGTTACTCAATTTGCCTAGTAGAGTATCTAAAAATAGAACTAGAGGTCATTAAGCTTATATAAATAAAACTTGTTGAGAAATTTACTTCACAAGTTAGTTTTAGATTTGAAGTACCTACTATTTAGGTTGAGTAGTCACACTAATATTATAAATCCGAAAGTTTGAGTGTGTGTAAATTTGCAAGTGTGTAAGTATGTTTGTGTCAACGAATATTTTTACTTATCTAGTTTTATCATGAATGCCGATTAAAACGGTTACAAAAACACGCGTTTAGATGAAATTCAGGTATCGCCACTTGGATAAAAAAACCGCGGGCAAAGGTACGGGGTATAGCTAGTAAGTAGATATTAAACTGACCTCTCGCTCCTTGGTCGATGGAGATCCGGCAGGTCCAACATAGCCAGTGAGTTTCAAGAATGGCTGGCGATCGTCAGCGTAGCAGCCCTTAGGCTCCTGCCATGACAGGATCTTGTTCATCCAACGCGGCTTTATGAATTCGCCATAGCCATGCGAGGCACATGTTAGGACTACAGTAGACAATTAATAAAAATATACATGAATAAAATACATACATTTATCATCCGCACAGCAAAGGGGAGTGGAACTCTCTGCTTACAACTTTGTTTCCCTAACTTTTTAACTTATAATTTGGGAGTTTTCTAGAAGACTTGAAAAAAGCCAAAGTTTTGTCCACCTCTAGCTCATAGGTAAACTTGATGTTTTATGCTGTGAAGAACCGCCAGGTGACTAAATCTGCAATCGCTGAACATTAACTTGAGTCGGGACCTAACCACTGGATTGAGCTCCACGTCCCTAAAATCCTTTCCACTGAACGTCATTACTACTCAAGGATTGTACGTGAAGCGGTTGAAATTAAAAAACATCGTTTTTTCAACCGGGAAGATGGTTTTAGGCTGGCTGCCGCGTGGAATACAGTTATAGTAAGTGTTCGCGTCGCAATTTATCCCGCGTTAAATCTGCTGATATCGTGAGTGTTGTGTGTCCTGACAATTATTTCTCACAAGACCAAGTTGGAGACAATACTCGCCCTTTCCCACGCTGACACCCGCATTCTCCAGTCTTCTCGAGACCATAGCCAATGCAACTTGGCCGAAACGTCAAGGTAAATAAAAATAGTTTTTTAGCGCAAAGTCCCGAGATATTACCTAAACTATGTGAATCGTGAAAGTTTAAAAGTTACAAAAGTTAAAGCAGTTTATTTGTACAAATAACATACAACTTACTCTGTTGCATATACAAAGTTCTCGTCCCCGGTGGATGATCCCAGGCTTCGAGTGATTTCGTTTCTTTGTAAACTTGTATGCAAAGTTTGTAGATATGGGCGTTCAGATCCACGCCATCCATACAGTCAAATAGTCTCGCCAACGTAGCGGCTCTCAAGCGGCTCATCTGCTGAAACGCCAGCCCTGAACCCTTCATGAGTTGAGAAGAGCATTCCGGCGTCAATTCACAAGAACCATCCGACTGCGTAGTCTGTGTTTCCATAGCCGATATCAGCATTTGCATCGTACACGCATCTGTAAGCGTTGATCTTGAAATGTTACCGAAACTGGGTTAAATAACTTTCACTCAAATTAATACCTGCCAGATAAAGCATAAATACCCAAGTACTTTACGCAGCTGGCCTTCAATGAAGTCAATCGCTACAACTTAGACTGTGGTCAGAAAGTGATTTTGATTTATGTGCATGTTTTTTTTAAGTTGCGTTGTTCCTATGGTGAGGTAGCTTGCTGATACAGTACATATTTTGCCTGCTATAATGGTATACATAGTTTCATAACAAAAAAAAACTTTAAATTTGAAAAATATTTAGCACTTTACTTATCTAAGGTACGCTCTTAGTATCGCTTATATTTCCTAAAACTAATAATAAAGATCTAAATTACCTACAATGCAAGGCATCAAGCTTATATATAAATAACTAAAGTACTGAAGCAGTGGGTAGCGTTCCCATCATGCTGGCGGCATGCCGGGCGGCTGCCTCTCTGAATTGCAGTGCTAATGTTATTTAGTCAAACAGTAAAATAATAATATTATGCAATAAGAATTTAAATCTTAAAACTAATCATAGATACAGTCAAAAATGTTCATTAAATAACCGACCCTGACTGTTTCCAGTGCAGGACCAAGGAGTCTATGACGCTTCGTGTTTTAAGCCGGATATAACATTGAAACATAATGTGCAATGCTCACGATAGTTTAACATTAAAAAAGTAAGTTACTATCCACTTACTTTTTTAATGTTAAACTATCGTGAGCATTGCACATTATGTTTCAATGTTATATCCGGCTTAAAACACGAAAATTTCGACTTACTTTGTAGTCAACTAGTTTCGGACAAATTAGTTGTCTTTCATCAAGATGAGTCAGACGCGCAATACGCGGAGGCGTGCGGCTAGAGCTAGGTACTACAAATAAGTCGAAATTTTCCTGTTCTAATCCGGATATAACATTGAAAAGTAACTTACTTTATTCATAATACATTACAATTCCAACGTCATTGTGTTTAATCATCCTAGGTGACATAAAAATACACCTATGAATACCTGCCTTGTTAGAACGCACCTGCTGCTTTCCTTATAGGCATCTTAGTCCTCGCTTCTTGCACGTATTGCTCAAATGTGAATCTGTACGGCTTCTGGGTACCCATTGTGCCTAGTGTGATAGGCTCCATCACGGAGGATAGGACGTCCATGTTCTCAAAAATTGCTTTTGCAACTAAAAGTAATTTAACCGATAACTCTTGTATATTCGTGTATTTCCCATGAATATGTTTATGCTTATAGTTTAGGTAACATTATCACAGATATTTTAGATCTATGCCTGTGGAAACTATTTAATCATGCTTAAAACTACATAGTTCCGAAGCCAATGAGCCCCTTTTAAGCCAGTAGACTGACAGATTAATTCGTAAATCATACTAATACTACATATCCGAAAGTTTGCGTGAAAGTGTGTAAGTATGTTTGTTCCATTTTCACACAGTGTGGGTTGAACGGATTTGAAAAAAATTTGGAACGTGTATAGCTTATATTTAGAATTTTTTTTTTTTATTTGTGACAGGCTAGTGTTTGACCACTATCTCACCTGATGGTAAGTGACGATGTGATCGAAGCTGGTAAACACACTAGACCTGGAATACGCAGGCTCTCAAGGATAACTGCCGGAACACCGTATTTGGCTTGGCTGCAGACTTTCAACTTGATGGTGGTAAGCTACTTTGGTAGCAAGCCAGGCATTAACACATAGGCTACTTCATCAACGCGAGCGAAGCTGCGGGGCACGGCTAGTAAATAATATTTTAAAGCAAACATAGGTAGGTCCAACGAAGCAACTCAATCGGTTTTTTCCTGTCATTGCATAATAACTCTGGTGGTATCAATTTCAAATAGGTACTTATTTATACTCGTATTTTTTTACCACTTTGCTATTGTTAGTCACCAGTACCAATTGATACGTTTTTCTATAACCAAGAGTGAGAAAGTTACAAACCGCATTGAAAGCAATTTATAAAAAAGCGTTTTAGCGTAAAAACGTTGAGTGCCGGTCATTATAGTAACAGTGCCGATATCAAAAATTGCGCCACTATGTAACACGGCGAGTTGATTAAGAAACGAAGAAATGGCCTTGCTGAAATAGAGTGTACGCATGACTATGAATACTATTGTAGTATGCCGAATACAGTACATGACTACCAATAATTACACGCAAGCAAAGCTTAAAGTAAACTGACTTCACCGCTTATATTTTGGTTTTAGCTTGACCGATTTAGATAAAATGTGTAAAGGTCACCTCTGTAGTATAATATACCAAACAAAAAAAACCATACAGTCGAATTGAGAACCTCCTTTTTTAAGTCGGTTGAAAAGATACTGCAGACTCTTGAAGACACAAATTTCATAATCAAAATGGGGACTAGGACCAATAAATCTTTGATTACGTACCTATTTATTATATAAGTACTTCGTGAGTGCTACTTACATACTATTTATCACCTTCGGAGTTGAAACATGACAAGATTAATTAATGGGTTCGTGAACATCGTGATAGTTCACACAATACAATAAAATTTTAAAAATTGGTGCACGATATTTTATCTTATACTATAAATTAGCTTTATAATATCTCTAGCGTGATATCCATATCGATGCCGTGGATACATTTATTTACAATTTTAAATAAATACGTTTCTATAGATATTTTTAAAGTATTTTTTCTATAAAATATAATTGTTTTAGCTATATTTTTATGATAATTTAGTTGACCGATCGAAAAAACTGTCCGTCAGTCAGACCCATTTTGTATCTATGCTACACAACCAAATTGCTTCGAATTCTCAGAGTATATGTAAAACTGTGCCCTATAGCCAAAAAAGGGCAAGTGGAATGAAATAAATAAAATAATGACCTGTACACGTGAGTAGATGGGTAATTTATTTTTTCTGCACGTAGAGTTACAAAACCGTTTTTGACAAAATTCTATGTTGTAATATATTCCGCCACTTGTAGATGTACTCATTTATTATATATTTTATGCCTACAGATAGCAAAAAATGATTGAAACTGATATTATCAAATCTAGTCTGAAAATATTGGATCGGACGCTTATGTTACAACTAATTATAGTAAGATGAGTCACCCACGTCCGTAGGAGGATACCCCTTAAGTCTGACTCCCTGCACGTGGTCCCCGGGTGGTGCTAATCAGGTGACATTTGAGAGGTGGTAGAGCATTTTGTGAATTGCTTGCCTGGCTTGCTACCAAAGTAGCTTACCACCATCAAGTTGAAAGTCTGCCGCCAAGCCAAATACGGTGTTCCGGCAGTTATCCTTGAGAGCCTGCGTATTCCAGGTCTAGTGTGTTTACCAGCTTCGATCACATCGTCACTTACCATCAGGTGAGATAGTGGTCAAGCACTAGCCTGTCACAAATATAAAAAAAAAAAAAAATGTAAGATGATCAAATAAAATATGATACGACGTATATAAGATTCCCCATATTTATATTATGTCCAAACGCTAGCCTATCAGACATAAAATTATTCTTAGTCTTAATGACAATATGAATTAAGACAAATAATCAAAACGGCCTCACTTCAATTATGCATTCACTTGCTCATAGTTATAACACTTAAGTTTGTGTGATTTGTGGTTATAACATACAAAATACAGAGCAGAGAACTCGATAGTAGAAGTGCAAGAGAGTTTCCTGCTCTGTGATAAAAAACGGAGTTACATGAACGAGACCTACATATTAATGTCTTTGAAATCCAAATATAGCCCGACTACATTTTGTAATTAGACGTGAACTGATTATTTGAATAGCTTTGAATGTGTTTCTGCTATTTTGGAAGTAAACTCAAGTTACTCAAGATTTTTTGTTACGTGCCCAAACTCTAAAGAAAGTGATATCACTCTACTTAACCGACTCCTGGCTTTGTTGGTTGCGCGTCTCGTCTTCTAAGCAGCGGGCATCGGGTTAGATTCCCGGATGGAACATTTTTCTCCTCTTAGTAAATTTGTGTTTCCGGTTCTGGGTGTAAATTGATGTGTAATGTGAGTGTTTCCAGTACTCACGATACAATTCATCAAAATTTGTGGAGTTCCCTAGGGAAATTTGTGTTTTTAGTTTTGGGCGTGATTGTGAGACATGTGAAGGTTTCCAGCACCGATCACACAAGTCTTCGAACTCAGTGTGGGCTGTGAGCTTAAAACGTTTATGTTATCTAACACAAGATAAAAAAATTAACTAGTAGGTACTAAAATCCCTGTTGTAACAAAACTACAAAAAAAAAAAATCGATGACCCAGTTAGCGCAGTGCGCAGGTGCCGCAATGCCCATGGGCCATTGATTCTATTCCCCACAAAAGCTCAATTTTCTTTCCCAAGGAACATTTGTGCTTCTGGTTCTGGGTGTGATGTAAATGATTTCGGTACGATACGATAAACAAACGCTTTCACACTCACAGCCTCACACTAAGTTCGACGGATTGTGTCGTGGGCGCTGGAAACATTGGCATCACACACACAATCGCAACCAGAACCAGAAACACACATTTTCCTTGGGAAGAAACCTTGTGTTCCCGCCGGGGATCGAACACAATACCCCTGCTATGATTTTTTTTATTACATACCATATTCATAATCCTTGGTCCGGTACACCAGCTTGCTCTGATTCAAGCCGTTTCTAATTCTGTCCATCCGTCTTGTGATGTTTTGCAAGTTCTCTCGCAGCTTTACTGGTACTGATTTATCTAACTCGTTTATTGTGTATTCAAGATGACCTGTTTGTAGGTACACACGTGGATTAGTAGAAACTTGTTAGTACTTAACGTTTTGTGCTTGTTAGTTAATTTGATACATATTTTTGACTCATTTTTCTCACTATTTGCAAGTATATAGCGTATATTGGTGAAAATAACTCACGGGGAGAGGATATGGCGTACTTGGGACGCTCTGTGTCGAATAAAAGTATTTTAGTTTTTAATTACTGCCAAACTGCTACTGACAACGGGTATCAAATTCAATTACTGGTGAGAACACAAGTCCCCAAGGAAAAATTGTGTTTTTGGTTCTTAGTGAGATTGAATGTGAGAAGTGTGATGTGAATTTTTTTGGGACCCATGATTCAAGTCTTCAAACTTAGTGTGGTTTGAAAGTTTGAAAGCGTTTACGCTTATTTCTATTTATTGTAAAAAAGTGAAACCAATGATTCATTCTTATGTAAAATGGAACTATACGACCGATAAATAATACAAGTCAACCATTAGACATAAGAAGGCTATAATGGTATAGAAAGTTAACCTTCCAAGTCGATGCTATCATTGAAATGCAAATAATGAGTTACTGGCGTTACTCAGCAAAAAATCGCGTTTCGTTAGTGGCCCAAGTACTAAGTAATTCAAATATTGTAAAAAAAAAAGGTAACAATTTGTAATTCTGGCTGTAAAATCGAAACTAGGATTGGTATAATGAAATATGTACATTGTACACAAATAAATACACTGGCTAAATGCACAGACAAAATTAAGACACAAAAATAATTCATAATTAGCATAATGCATAGCTCCGACTGTGTAGAAACATAAAAGAAAACAGGTAGCGCGTTGATATCTTTCTAGAGGACAAACGTACGGCAATTATTGCTTCTTTTTAAAAACTCTTAATAAAGTTTAGGAAATGTTTTTCCTATTAAATTTAATAGCTTTTCACGGATTTCACCTCATGTAAGTACTATATGTGACTACGAACACTGTAAAGTGTTCGAAACGTTAGAAATAAAAGTAATGTAAAATATACGCTATAAAATATAGTGACAGTTGTGTTATGTTTTTACATATTCCTATTAATTTAATAAAACGAATATATAAAAATATATATTATACAGCGTGGTAATGCAACAAGAATTTTGGGCACTGTGCCGAACATTAAATATCTAAGCCATCCATTATTATATTGTATAATATATCTCAAATATCAGAAAAACAGTACCTATTCTTGTTAAGTTTAAGCGTATGTTTAATAATAAATTAAGTTCAAGTTGATAATGCATGTAAAGCTAGCTTAACTATGTCTAGACAATAACCTTACACTATTACATATAATATATTTAATAATAATAAATAATATTAAAAATAGTATTCATTTCAATATCAGGATTAGTTATAAGTAATTGTTAATAACAATACTAGTTATGTAACAGAGCCATTCCGCTATTATTTGCGAAGTAGGTATTAATAACAAACGCGAAATACTAAGATTTTTTACATAATACAAGTCAAATTTAGCACGAAATACTTTCTTTTGTTGATGAGTATACTTTACAACAATCGTTAAGCTATATGCACACAACATCTAATCAACAGTTTAACTTTATATCAGTTTGAAAATATGAAGTGCTACTAACTAATAAGTATCTGTTGATATGTATTTTTCAAACTTATATAATAAGGTGCATACCTCTCGCTACTCCCAAAGCTATATACCATTCTGGATCTTTCGAAGGTTTCTTTTCATAGTATTCCAACAACCTGTCGAGAGTTATGGATAGCCGAAAGACTTTTGGAACATTATAGATAAAATCCTGAGTGTCGAAGTACGGGTATATAGCTAGCACGCCATTGAAGGCTATTAGTAAGCCGATATATTTCACCAACATTCTGTATCAAACTAACTAACTTCTCGGGAAAATTAATAGGGATCGTAAAGTCGTTGCAGTAGCCACACGGAAGCAGGTGATTGGCTTGAGAATGTAGGTTAACTAACGTGTGTGTAATCGTTATTTATTTATTGTGTTATATATTTCTGTATTCACAAAAATAACTTTATCAAATCAAATGACGAAACTGTTGCATAATAGTATAAAGTAAAATTTGCATGCTTATATATTTATATAATTATATAATAAACTAGCGATCCGCCCCGGCTTCGCCCGGGTGTGATAAATTAAGAACCGCTCGACCGATTTTGTGCAATCTCCACATAAACCATCAACTAAATAGTCCGAACATAGCCTAAGCATTTGGTTTGGATAGGTGAGCCCGTTCTTGAGTTATAAAATTACAACGAACACTAGCATTGATTTTTATATATATAGATAGATAGATTACATATAAAACAAAATGATGTTCGTCGAAAGTATCCTACTAATATTATAAATCCGAAAGTTTGTGTGTAAGTGTGTAAGTATGTTTGTTCTATCTTCACGCTGTATCGGGTGAACGGATTTGGATGAAATTTAGAATGTACATAGCTTATGCCTAGGAATAACACATAGTTTACTTTTTAACTTGATCAACGCAAGCGAAGCCGCAGGGCATGGCTAGTTAGTATATATAGTCTTGGATGGTTTGAAAACACAATTGATCCGGTAGGTGCTGTTCCAGGAGGGACGACGTCTGCCAGGCCCGCTAGTATATAACATACATACATACAACAAACAACATACAAAGTAATATATATTACTTTGTATGTTTGGCATCTATAGGCTTTAACGTCATTGGTTACCAAAATAAGATTTGTATGATATGTATGCATCATATGTATGCAGATGTAACTAACCACTACTTAATGTTCCATATCAAATGGTGCCTTTATTAAATTATTATTGTCATCGTGGTCACAACATTAGCGACTCTTTCGCAAACATAACAAAAAAACACATTTAGATTATTATGTCGGTAAGTAAATTAAGACAATATAATATAAGTAGGTCACGAAGTATTCGTGTGTCCGTTTAAAATAAGTTTAAAAAAAATAATCAAACTGTTAAAAATTTAAACCTACTTTTTACGTAATTTAATTTTCTTCTTCTTGAAACCCTACTCTATAGGTTTGGTTAATTTTATTTATTAACGTACATATTTCTATTTCACGCTAAAATCTAATTTTAAACACCTATCTTAAGATGCTTGTAATTTTAAGACGAATATAACGGTACCATAATTGTGGAAATCCATCCAGCCATTTGGGAGATACTAGGTAATAAAGCAAATACAAATACATACAAAATACGAGCGAAAAATAACCCTTCTTTGGTAGTCGGGTAAAAATATTCTTATTTTTACAATTTTCGAAGCTCTCAGCAGTCTGACGTATTCTGAAAGTCTGTTAGTTAGTTCATTAGATATTTATAACACAATCAAATTTTTGCCATTAAGATATTTGATACTTCATATTTTCATATTCTATATTAAATAAAATATGTAGGTAATAATAATTTATAAGTTTAGTCAAACTGTACGGCATATACTGGGTGTCTTCAAGTCTAGAGTGAATAAGTACATATTAGGCAAGCATGTTCCATCTTCGGCCGCATCGTCACTTCCCATCAGGTGACAAAGCGGTCAAATGCTTGCCTTTCCAGTAAAAAATAAATAAACGACGGTCATTAAAAATGTAAAAGTAAATTTTAAGCTTACATAAAAAATTACATAGGAAAATAAGATGTTATAACATGTTGATTAAAGACGCAATTGAGATAACGAAGGTACTTCAGCTTAATACTAGAGACGGCTTTACGTTCATTTCGACATCTAAGCTCATATCTAATACATAACGGTTGAAAGCTTAACCTTCCAGCTCCGGAGCATCAAGGAGGATGCCAGCATATAAGAGGGGCTTAGGAGAATATGGGAAGGGCGACTCCGCAAGCGACCAGAGTACTTCAAGACTTGTGCTGGCGCTCACGCATTTTCTGCAATGCGGGTCCAAGAACCAATCTCCTTTCATCTCTTTCGAACCAGTGAGAAGTTACCTTGTTGAAGTGAAATGAAAAATTAAAGTGTTCAATCGGAGTGGCGTAACCATGGCAGTGTCGCATCAGTGGTTCATACAATGGTCCGAGCCATCGATGCTGTTCGCTGACATAACGAGCAAATACGAAAATGTAAATAATTGGAATAATTTGGAGCATAAATTAAGTGAATCGACGCCGTATCAAAATGAAGATGGTTATGAAGTACTAGATCACGTAAATTCCAGGGAACAATTAAAAGTCAATAGATTTAGAGATGCACCACAAAAATCTAGTTATGGTAAGTTACATATCAATTCTTATGGATGTTAAAATTTTCAACTGAAACCAATATATATATATTTTTTCTAGGTTTTTAGTGAAGTTTTTTTTTTCCACTTGAACCGAATTTGAATATTAATTTTTTGTTTGATAGATGTTGCGTTGCAATTGGTCCTATTTAAATTTGATCAACATCTGATCAGTAGTTCTTGATATATCGCCAATACTTGCGTTTAATTATTTATTTTGAACTCGTTATATTGTACTTTAACTTGTTATTGTAACATTAGTAATGTAACAATTTTGAACAAGTTTGATTAGTTTTTTTTTATTTTTACTTGTTGAATAGGCAACTTAGGTGTTTGCTGTATATAGGAGTATTTAGTTGTCAATTGGCCCGTAGATTGAAACCCACAATTTTGTCATATGACAGGTGTAAATTTTTAACCGACTTTACAAAAATGGAGGAAGTATGAGTACCTCCTCCATTTTAGACTGTATCTTTTTTATGTGTGTTAATCTCATAACTTCTTTCCACTTGAACCGGTTTTAATATTTTTTTCAAATTCCGAAGGTAAAGCGGCAAAGTCGGTTTTATTAAACTTTGCTTGTGTTTATTTGTTTACAGTAAATCATTCTTAAGTGTGAAGTATTAAAGCCAGAGAACCTAAAAAACATGAATAATAAGTAACCGCAAATTTATTTACACCAATTAGTTTGATTTTTAATGCTAATCTACAAAATATAATCTGTTAATTCATACAAATTAATTTATAGAAACAAAGTTCTTATCGAAATCTTTGGTTAAACGAGTTATCTCTGTAATGGCTGCAGTCGGCTAAACTGATTTTAATAACATTTTGTTTTTATGTGATGTAGCAGCATAGTACATGCACTGGAATGGGGCTATGCTAGCTTATTACTATTATATCACTAGCTTATTAATAAAATATCTGCTGCGTACTCGAAAATTATAAATGACAACAAATTAACAAAAAAAAGGACTGTGCATTTGCATATTTGATATGGGCATTTTCACCGACATATTATTATCCTAATCTTTTTAATGTAATATATAAATTAAGATAAACACTATCTCAATCACAGTCCCTCACTTAGTTCGATGACTTGTATGCCGAAAACATTCACATCACAAACACAATCTCAACCAGAACCAGAAACACACATTTTCCTTGGGGATAAAACTTGTGTTCCCGCGGGGAATCGACCCGTGCTTAGAAGGCGAACACGCACCCAACTTAGCCAACGGGCAGTACATCCTACGAATCCTACTAACATTATAAATCCGAAAGTTTGTGTGTAAGTATGTTTGTTACCTCTTCATGCTTTAACGGCTAAACGGATTTGGATGAAATTTTAATGTACATAGCTTATACGTAGAATTAACACATAGGCTACTTTTTAACTTCATAATAGCGGGCGAAGCCGCGGGGCACAGCTAGTATTTGTATATTTACGAATATGAATAAGGATTACCACGTGCATATGTATGGATTGACTTAATAATAGTCTGGATTGTAGAACGTGTGTGTTCGTAACATTCTGGATTTAATAAAGTGACTGACATTAGTAAATTACTGCCTATCTTAACCAATAGCTTAATATAAAAATTAAACTGAATGAATATTGATCGTAAGATCGACAGGATAAAATGAATTTCCTTATGAGTCGTCTAAAAGTGTAGCGCTTTCTAATCCATATCTAAATTACAAATTCAAAACTAAATATTATTCGTCTCGTAGTCAATGAGAAGATGTAAATGATAACCAAAGCGAGACGGTTACATAACCTATCAAATCGATTATTAAAAGTCTTCTCGCGTCTAGTACTTATCTCAGATAAGATCTGGTATTGTCTAGATTGGCTGCAGTGGCGTGTGTTTATGCAGTTACGAGTGTATGCCACATAAGTGCTAGTCTTAAGCAATACCATGTTCGAGTAAGGCTTCGGTGAAAGTATTCGAACGGACATTTTTGATACAAACGTACGTGTGGTCACAAGGGACATGTTATGATCCCTATATAGGTAACTAGCCGTGCCCCGCGGCTTCGCCCGCTATTATCAAGTTAAAAAGTAGCCTATGTGTTAATCCTAGGTATAATCTAGTACATTCCAAATTTCATCCAAATCCGTTCAGCCGTTAAAGCGTGAAGAGGGAACAAACATACTTACACACTTACAAACAAACTTTCGGATTTATAATATTAGTAGGATTAACGGAGCGCGGAAACATTGAGTTCTTTAACAGTACCTATTATAATGTTAGTGGATATATATTACTGGTTATCTAAAAGATTTCTTATCTCGATATAAATACAATAATAAGATTTCGAACTACATATTTAGTCTTGTGAGTAAGAAGCTCGATTAATTAATTACAAACGCATTCACACTCACAGCCCCACACAAAGTTCAAAGACTTGTATCGTGGGTGCCGGAAACATTCACATCACACATACATGTTACACCCAGAACCAGAACCACAAATATCCCTTGGGAAGGAATTTTTGCTCCTGCCGGGAATCGAACCCAGGACCCACGGCGCAGAGGGCGGACACCTGTCCACTGCGCCAACTGGGTCGTCATTAATTGGTATTAATGGGAAACGTCACATTACTTATGGCATCAGTGGGTTTCCAATCAGTCACACTAAACGGTTACACTGACTCGTTGGGAATAGTTTTTCCCTTTGAGTCCCACTGTTACGTTAGTTTGACTCGATGGGGAAAAAATACCAACAAGTCACAGTGTGACTCGATTGGTGGGACTGGTAACCCACCCTCTCTTTTTGTATCAAACGTAACGATCTAAAAGTAACAGTGGAATTATGTAGTGGATAAAAAAAAAATTCCTAACCAGTCAAACTGTTACTGCTAGGGAAAATTCTTCCCAATGGGTCTCACTGATACAGTGAGTGTGACCTGTTGGGAATCTTTCCGGAAAAAAGAAATTGCAACCAGTAACAGTGAAATTATATTAATAATAATATAATTATAATTCATACGAGTTTAAAAAACGAATAACCGACTTCTATCGCACATATCACTTCTTTATCAGATCTAGATCAAATTACTATGGATCTGACTAGAATGTTTACCATTTCGAACAAAACTATAATTTTCCAAATGCACAAAAAACCCGACGAATTGAGTACTTCCTCCATTTTTTGAAGTCAGTTAAAAAGTCAAAACTTAACAGAAAAATGTGTATTATTTACCGAATTTTAAAGAGACTTATTACGACAAAACTATAATTCTCCAAATCGTGATATCAAACTTAGAAAGAGCACGCGCAAAATCGATTTGTTTTGCCTGATTGCGCCGATCTCTATAATCTGATGCAGTTATTGTGATCAAAGCCCGTAAACAGCCAGCAGGTAGCTAGTTTGATTACATATTACATATGAATTCAGTATATGGTATAGTTTACATAACAACAATTATAAATGTGCATGATTTTCTTAGAGAGAAAGTGTTGGCATGGTCCGTTAAAATGTGACTTGGCAGAAAATACCTTTGTTATAAATTGAAAGTCATGTCATGTTGAAAATCAACCATTGCCCATATTCATATAACCTAAGGAACAAGAACTTATTTATTTATTGAAGCGAGATCTCTATGTTGACTTGGAGTTTTGCCGCGAAAGTGAAAAAATGGCGTTGTTGATTTTGTATAATTTTCCAAAACATGTGATTCTTCGAGTGTTAATGTGTAATAATGGTGGATTATTAACCGTAAATACTCAGTATACGTGCATAAGTGTAGGCAAATGATACCATGTTGAAGAACGTAATTTTCGCCTTCGCTCAAAAACTCTAATACAAGTTTTAGTAAAGTTTCTACCACTTTACCAGGGAATGACTTGACTATGACTGGACCTTGACTCTTTTAAACTTAACTTTGACTGTGACTTGTGACTAGATTTTTTGATATGAAATACACTTGAAATATAGTAATATTATTACTTGACATTGGCTAAATGCACAAGATTGCGAAGCCAAAATTAAACGAAAAAAAAACTGCCGTTCCCGATATTCATATAACCTAAGGAACAAGAACTAATTTATTTATTGATCGAGCGAAGCGAGATCTCTAAGTTGACTTGGATGGTTCAGCACTTAGTCCGTGTCCGTCTGTCGGAGACATCTAGCGTCTAAATCATACAAGCGAATAACTTCAAAATCTCAGAGATTATGTCAATCTATGGCCCAAAGCCAGAAATGGCAATTAAAATGATATAAATTAAAACATTAAGGGGGCACCAATACCCGTAAGCGGGAAGCAATTTTTGTTTTATTTTTCCTTGTGGGGTATAATTGAAAACAGCTCTGTAAGTGGATTACGAATCCGGTCTTAAAAAAACAAACAAACAAACAAACGCTTCCACATTCACAGCCCCACACTACGTTTAAAGACTTGTATCGTGGGTGCTGGAAACATTAACATCACGCACACATTACACCCAGAACCAGAAGCACAAATATCCCTTGGGTAGGAATTTGTGCTCCTGCCGGGAATCGAACCCAGGACCCACGGGGCAGAGGGCGGACACCTGTCCACTGCGCCAAATGGGTCGTCAAAAGAAAAGAAAAGATTTTTTTTTAGAAAATAACAATTTGGTGGGTCATAAAGTTCCCGTTTTTAAACCTATTTTGTCCTATGGAGTCTATCTCAAAAACAGTTTTACATTTAAAGCTGAAACTTACGTATAATATCCGTTATATCCTGTACTTAAACAACAAATACAGAAATCTAACAATTAGTATTAAGAAAAAAGTTATAAGGAATTAACCATCATAATGTTTTCTCTATTAGACAAAATGTACTAGAGGAATAGTGTATTTATTAATTTTGGATAAATCAGTATTCAATGGCCTAATGCCAAATAGCACTCTCCTCCGGCCTTCCTGATCGTGAAAGAAAAGCGGCGTGTTTTTGCAGCTTATACAAAATAACTGAATTAATGAGCACACACACAAAAAAAACAATAATAGATAAGGAACATTGTTACAATCAATTTTATTGTGTTTATCTTGAATTTGCCGCAAAAACAATGTATATTATAGAATATACAATAAAAGAAATAAACGTAAACATTTTCACAGTCATAGCGCACACTAAGTTTGATGACTTATATCGTGGGTGCCGGAAACATTCACATCACACACACACAATCACACCCAGAACTAGAAACATAATTTCCCTAGAGGAGAAAACTTGTGTTCCCGCCGAAAATCAAACTCGATTCCGCAAAAGGGGCTGTTAAAAAGGTAATATTGCCATGCGTGTAAACGTATCTTATGTATAATATACAATAATATATCATATATGTACCTACATTTTTTTAATATATAAGGAAAAGGAACTTACGTCTGAAGTGCCATTCGAAAATGTGCTCTTTTCCCTGAGATTTAATCTCTAGTCTTCAAATACACGTTTTGAAGCCGTGATGGCGCTTTCGTCCGAAACCTAATACATAACATTATATCCATGGTTGTAAGGCATTTTCTCGTGTTCGCTGGCTGGCTATGTCACTATGCTGTATGGTACCAAAATACAGTACAAAAATCTGTTTTTCTCTAATAGGCAAAATGTAAACGCAAGATCTCAGTTCGGGGGAACGACAAAGGTAATGTTTTCTGAAAAAATACACAGTTCATCTGTTTTCGACCACAACGTAACTAATAATACAGCGTTATCACTTACATATGCACGATTGTATGGAAGCACAATATTTTATCATAATATTATATCACACAATAATTATTTCCATTGTTCTTTACTGTTATTATGTAACAATTAAATGACCGGTTACTGAACAGTTTGAAAACATGACCTGAGAAATTTTGTTTTGTGATTGTCATTAGTCAGTTGGTATTGAGCTACAGACACATTCTCGTCGTCGTCACTGGTGGTAAAGAATATTCTTCATATACAATGTCTTGTAAGTGTAACTAATCGTTTACCCTGAACTGAGATCTCGCCTTCATTTTGCTTAATAGAGAAAGTATTTTGAGGTTAATTGCTAAAAACTATTTTTATTAATAATGATTGTTTTATTTTTTTTGTTTAAATGCAGGATATAACGGGTTTTATGCGTTAGTTTCAGCTTTGAATGTGTAGCCATTTTGAGATAGACACTGGGACATAATAGGTCTAAAAACAATGTCTTTATTGCCTACCTAGTTGTTATGTTCGAACATAGATTTTCAAATAACGGTTTCTTATTCTAGTTACAGAGTTCTTTTCAACGATACCTAACACGGATAGAAAAAAAGTTTGATTTTTTCTCCTTAATATTTTATTAAGGAGAAAATTTTTTATTTATTTTTAATTGCCATCTCTGGCTTTGAGCCATAGTATTTAATTTACATATTCTCTGAGAATTCGAAGTTATTCGCTTGAACGGTTTTTACGCTAAATACCTCTGAGACACACAAGAGACGGACGCACGGATGGACGGACCAAGTACTGAACTAGTCAACTTAGAGATCTCGCTTCTCCCGATCAATCATAATTTTATTATTAATAATTTCTATATAATGATCGTTACCAATGCACGATGGATTAGTTGAACTGCCCGTTGTTTGCGCGTTCGCCTTCAATGCAGTGAGCATCGGTTTTGATTTCCGCTGGAAACCCATTCCTCAAGGGAAATTTGTGTTTCTGGTTCAGGGTGTGTTTGTGTGATGTGAATGTTTCCGGCAACCACGACACAAGTCATCGAACTTTGTGTAGGCTGTGAGTGTGAAAACGTTTATGTTATATGAACGTGTATATTATAATGATTAAATAATCGTTTAAGTCACGAATTCTTTATAAGTCGTGATTTTAGTTACTTGCAAATGTTTCAAATAACACGTAAGTAATAACATCTAAAAATCGTTGATTAAACTGAAACTTTGTGAGTCGAATTGTTGCTTCGACTCTACAATTACAGTTACTGGAAATTAACTAATTGGTTAAATAGTTAGTTTTAGTGTAATTTACTTTTATAGCTACAGAGCTATTAGCTCTACAGCAATAAAATTAATATATACAACGTGATCGTACTATAAATCATGGTTGTTTCAAAAACAACAAACAAATACACGCATTCACACTCACAGCCCCACACTAAGTTCAAATACTTGTATCGTGGGTGCCGGAAACAATCACATCACACGCACACATTACACCCAGAACCAGAAGCACAAATATTCCTTGGGAAGGAATTTGTGCTTCTGCCGGGAATCGAACCCAGGACCCACAGCGCAGAGGGCGGGCACATGTCCACTGCGCCAACTGAGTCGTCGTATCATATTAAAACAATCATTCCCCATTTGCCCCAAGATTTCCAGGTTGCCCCACTTGTTTCATATAATTTCCCTATAGTATCAATTAGTCACCAATCACATTTTATGACTTTACAACCTGTACATTTATCGTAAGTGTTTTGTGTAATTGTCTTGCATATACATATTTTAATCTTTCTACCAATGACGGTTTAGCAAAATGAACGAAACTTTAGAATGCCTTTGTAGTAATAATAAAACAAAAAAAAAATACAAACCGACTTAAAAGAAATCGAGAATGTTCTCATCTCAATTCAGTGTGTATTTTTTTTTAATGTCTCAGATCTCCGTAATCTTTGAACAGATTAAGATTTTTTTCTTGAAAATGTAAAAAGTATTAGTTCCATAAAAGTTTCATCAATATCGTTTAGTAATTTGGTTTTTAAATCGAAACAACTAGAAAAAATATTTCATCCAAGAAAATTAATTTACGTACTTTACTTTCCTGTTACATTTCATGTGTTAACGGTATTTTATTTTATGTTTTTGAGAGACGAGACGACTCGCTTGATGGTAAGCGTCATGCTTGCCCATTATAATTTAGTTATAGAAGGTTCAAGTTGTATTCTGTATTTGGATGACTTATTAATCTAAGTAGCCGACCACGAAAGTTGTTCGATATGGTAGTGTCGATCGATATAAGTCAGATTTTAGTTTAAAAAAAATATATTTTATAACGTTTGTGTAAAATTTAATTGAATCAAATGAAAACCCTTAATGTAGCATACCAAAGCCCCACTTACTATTCTTTTCTACCGACTTCACAAAAAAGGAGGAGGTACTCAAGTTGGATGCATTTTTTTTTATTTGTGTACCTCATAACTTTCCTCCACGTGATACGATTTCGAATTTTTTTTAGTTTGAAAGATGTTGCTCTCTAATTGGTCCCATTTAAATTTGATCAAGATCTGATCTTAAGTTTTTGAGTTCTAGTCAATAATGCGTGTTTAATACATTAAATCTGATCAAGGTTCCGAAGATAAAGCGGTGAAGTCGGTTTTTTTAAGCTTTGATTGCGTTTAATTATTCATTGTAATAGAGTACCTTGACCTCGTTTGTTTTGCTACACAGTTGTTGTAGTAGAGAAAGTCATCAGTAGGTCTATTCTGGCCGTCAAACTAGTTACGATTGTTCGAATTGATGCGACATCGATAAACAATCGATCGGTTGAAAGTTCAGTCGATTCAAAGGAGAAAAGAAAATCGTTCGATTTCGCCGTCATCGTGTGAAGATAATCGATGCCTGGAATATACCCCCTGTTTGCAAGTTCGATATATTTCTAAGTTGACGTTATTATCATGTTGTCCAAAATATTGACAGCTTGAACCTTTTTTTAGATAGGTAAGCATTTGGCTGCTATCTCACCTGATTGAAAGTGATGATGCGGCCGATGATGTAGCCTATTCACTCTACTTAAACCTATAAAAGCTTTGATAAGAATAATCATACATACTTATACATATTATAAATGCGAAAGTTTATTTGTGTGCGAGGATGTTGCTATTACTACTTACACTTATTTTGTAAGACATTATTTTCTATTCTGTTTTGTTGCAAATAAGATAAAACAAAAAACAAAACGCTTTTACGTTAAGTTCGATGACTTGTGTCGTGGGTACCGGGGACATTCACATCGCCAAACCAGAAAAACAAATTTTTCTTCACGCTGTAACAGCTGAACAGATTTGGATGAAATTTGGAATACACATAACTTCTAGCTATGACTTATAGCTGGCTCACAGCTAGAATTAACACGTTAGCTACTTTTAAACTTGATAAACGCGGGCAAAGCAGCGGAGAACGGCTAGTACACTTGACGATGTTCTTGTTTTTAACCGATTTTAAAAGTTACCTCATAACTTCTTTCGTTGTGAGCCGATTTTGATGATTATTTTTTTATTTGAAAGCTGGTGCTTTTCATGTGGTCCCATTGAAATTTGATGAAGGTTTGATCTCTAGTTTTTGAGTTATTGTTAATACTGCGTGTTTAATACATTAAATCTGATCAAGGTTCCGAAGATAAAGCGGTGAAGGCGGTTTTTTAAGATTTGCTTTGCTTTTTTCCACGTCAACCTGTTTTGAATTATTTTTTTGTTTGAAAGATGTTGCTTTCCAATTGGTCCCATTTAAATTTGATCAAGACATGATTATTAGTTCTTGAAATATCTTCAATAATGCGTGTTTAGTATGTCTAATCTAATCAAAGTTCCGAAGATAAAGTGGTGAAGTCGATTTTTTAAGCTTTGCTTGCGTTTAATTATTATGTAAAGTCCGTCTGAAAGTACATTATTTATTCAACCGCCAAGCAATAGTCCACAAAATATAGTTGAACGGCATAGCTTTCATGAACTTAGGTTTGTATGACGGTGACAAAAGCATTGGTGAAGTTTATTATTCTGGGTGACACATAAAAACGATTCCTGAATACAACAATTGAAATGAACCAAGAACTTTGGTCAAAAAATCTACGGTAGGTGAACTAGCACAAAAAGCAATTACTCAATGCAAAACTGTTACGACGTTATTAGTTACGGATATCAATAGGAGCGCAAGTTTATTTGCGGCTATTAACTTTCTCTCGAACTGAGTCTTTGTTTAAATAAATTATTTAAAAGGCACTTAAATGAACAACTTGATGAAATAACTATATACAGAGGGTAATTGGTAAAATTCCAGACTCTCAGACCCTGATTGTAGTTCTAACCCTAAGCTCATATAGGAACGGCTTTCTTCTGAATACTATATTTTGATAGATTGATAGATAATACTTTATTGATCCACTTTACACTATGAGATAAAATAAAGGTAAAAAACAAGCTTATACGTAAAGTATCACAGCAGGCGGCCTCAAAACTAATAGCGATCTCTACTAGCCAACCTTCGGATGGAGAGAACTATAGAATGTAATATGCGGGGTATAATAAATGGGCGTATGAAACATAATGTAACACAATATTTTCTATTACAATATTTTCATAATAATTAAAATGATGTTTTCTATACAACCTATAATTAATAGTTGTTTAAACTACACTGCCACAATCGGCATCGCCACTCTGCGCTTCGTATAATGCACGCCAGTTGACACTTGACACCTTAGGTTTAATGGAGAAGATATATAATAAATATAAAAAAAAAGATCATAAAACAGTATTTGCAATAATCATACGACTAAAATACGTTTGTATCGACGGTTGCAAATTATGTCCCAAGAGTTTTTACAAATGAAAGAAAAATAGCGGTTTATATGTGATGAACTAACAAACAGACTGAGATACTTATAGATTTATATATTAGTCTAATATGGTGTTATAACTGATCGACGGACGGACATAGACAAAGTACAAACCCGCCTCTTTTACAAATGCTTGCTTTTGTGTCATTTATTATGATTTTTTTTTTCAGATCAAAGCAAAGCAGCATTCGCCCTATGGCTGGCAATGCTTGGCGTAGCACAGCCACAGTCAACCCCCGTTGATACAGACACCCCACCTTTTAACACCCTATATAAATGGAAACACGTAGACTTTGAGTTTCCGACCTCGTGGAATAGAAAGATAGCGATATCAACCAGGTATAACAAACTTTGATTTTTTATTATATATTTTTGATAAAAAAAAAAATAATAATAATCGGCGTGATCAGCTAGCTCATTTCCTATTTTAATTTCATACCTAGCTATTTTGGTCATGTTCCGACTCAATCACTTAGACAAATCTTTAAAAAATTTAAATGTACCCGGTCCCCATGGGCCTAGTCCCCATAGGCGTTTCGACCCCAATTAATTTTTGAGTAAGTGCAATGAACCCTACATGTAGAGTTCTGGAAGTTCAGAATCTGCTATAAATAAATAAAGTTTATATGTTATAAGCCTTTTCAAAAAGAACTAGCAAGATCGTTTGACGTGGTGCTATGATTGTTTTAGGCGGCTGGTCACAGTCAACTCTTTTTAATGAACCCTCGAGATAGGAGATAAACCTATTTAACTGTTAAATCCTAGGATATACCAATACTCCTAAATCATTGCTCAGTAAAGAAATGTCGAATTACGTATCAGTTTATAATAAAACTGGGCCCTGCGACTATGCCCGCGTGAGTGAGAATGATAATATTGGTCTTTTTACACCATTGTCTATTATTAAAGCTTTCGTGAGTTTTAAACATTACCAAATGAATCACTAATATTATAAATCCGAATGTTTATGTTTGAGTATGTAAGTATGTTTGTTTTCTCTTCACGTTATGACGACTGGACGGTTTATGATGACATTTGGAATGTACATAGCTTATACCTCGTATTAACAAATACTTCTAACTTGATAAATGAGGATGAAGTTGCGGGGCACGGCTAGTTATCGATAAGGCTGTGGCCTCGATGAACAGCGGATAGCGGGCCGACAACGGTGGCGAGAGTGGTGGCTACACAACATATCATTTATTCTGCGACAATATCCCTAGGCATTACCGCGGCCGCCCCGCTACCCGCTGTGGCCGAGTCCAAGGTCTAACTCAAACTCAAACTCAGAATGTAGGTAATACAGAAGGTGTAGTGGAAAATTAAGTGATCCTTACAAACTACCCTGTTAAAGGGTGTACACATATTATTTACCGTCTATGTATTCATTAATTGAATTAGCGTCATCGTCAGTAATTAAGTGAATGTCAATAAATAAATAATTAATAAAATTAGTAAATTAAATAATTGACAGATTTGGTAAAATAATAATTGGTTAGTAAATATTAATGTCAATATTATAATTTTATCATTTATGTTTTGACTATTCTTTTTATTATTGACCGTATAATATTATATAATGTTAAATGATGTGAGCGCCCGTCACCTTTGTGAAGTCGCTTAATGATGGAGCATGGAGAATGGACCCATTTTTTTATGCTCTTCTTATGTCCATGAATAAAACTCTTCTCTGATAAATTAAATAGAATAGAGTATAAACGCAATATAGACTATGTCTAACATAGTGGTACATTTAAATTGGTACCAACAGTTTGTCTTGTTCGGACGTACATTATTATTATTATAGCATCAGAAAATCTTTGAGATCTTTGATCTAACTTTTGATTGATATTTCTGTATTTGATCAGTGGCTTCCACGGATTTCAGACGGTATTTCACACCGGGGATTCATGTCCGATCGTGTTAGAAGTACTTATTTTAACACCTTTCGAATCAAATTACTTGATGTTGACAGATGACGTGCAATCGAAAACCATTAGATATTTTCAGCTAGTAAAGTTCAAAATACAGTCAAAGTAAATATGATATAAATATGATATAAATTTATCACTATAGTTCTGCCTAGCATGGCTAATGCTATATAAATAAAATCAATTGATTTGGGTGGACGTTATCAACACAACGTGTAGCTAACTGCAATGTTAGACTCGTTGGCCGTAGTAGTTTCTATAAACTGTTTCGGTAGATGACGTCACACGTCCCCTAAGACGTTAATAATAAGTAAAGGTTAATTTCGTCGCTTCAGGCGGGGCTTGAGTAGCTCAGCGGTTAGAGCAATAGGGCATGAGATCCTATGGCCGCGGGTTCAAATCCCGCCTCAAGCGATAATTTTTCCTTTCTAAATTTATCACTAAAGTAAATATGTATCTTCTAGACAAGATCCGCAGCCGCAGCGTCAATCTCAATAGCTAAACCTATTGAGATTAAGATAAAGGCCAAATGCGTATCTAAATCGATAGATGATCCAAGCTTCCACATTGATTATCTCATTACAAGAGAAAGTCTTTTATTTTTTTTAATTTTCCAGGCGGTTTGTGCCCGAGAATGTGCTGCCTCTCGGGTTAGAGGTGTGGGGCTCCCGTCTGTGGGTGACGCTGCCAAGCTGGCGGCGCGGTGTTCCGGCGACACTGGCGACGCTGTCCCGCGCCGGCGGCATGGCCTCTCCGCTGCTTAAGCCCTACCCGGACTGGAGCTACCATAGAGCTTTTAGTAAGTACATATTTTTTGTATAAGATCACGTGTTTCGGACGCAGTATTTGGCTCGATAATATGGGCTTCCTGTCCTGGAAGCGTTATGTAGCAATAAAACTGATAACACTGAAATAATTCTGAAGTCTTCCATATCTAACGACAACTTTACAAAGTATTTAGCAGCTTTTCATTAACATTTTAAACATCATTCTGTTTCACCGGACCTAAGTATAAATGAGTGCATTTATGTTCCAAATGGCATTGCAAATGTAAAAGGCAGGCATGACTTTCAGTTGAAAATGTGTTTATTTATTTATAATTGTATATACATTACATGTACAGTAAGGTCATAAGACTATATCAACTCTATTTGTTTACTCTTCTTTTACGGGCATTTTATAGAAGAAGCGCTTAGATTCTGATTTTTTTCCATTGATATCTGGAACTATTATCATTATTCGTGGAGCTGCTAGTAGATATTTTGTATGGTAATAATGAATGTAATATTTTCAGGAAATAACAATAACTGCTCCGGACTCACTTCAGTGTTCCGAGTAAATGCTGACCCTTGCGGGAGGCTTTGGGTCCTAGACTCAGGGCAAATAGACGCACAAGACAACCCGAAGCAGGTTTGCCCACCGAGCATTGTAGTATTCGACCTAACCACCGACAAACTAGTCGCACGATACCCGATACCCAACAAATACGTGCTACAAGATTCTTTGTATGCTAACATCATCGTGGATGTCCGAACCGAAGATTGTTCAGACCTTCACGTCTATGTGGCAGACACATGGCGCTTCGGTCTGCTCGTTTTCAGGGAAAAAGACGAAACATTTTGGAGATTCACCAATCCATACTTATATCCCGACCCATTGGCCTCTAACTTCACACTGCACGGACTTAACTTCCAATGGCCAGATGGAGTATTCGGTCTATCACTATCTCCGGTGGATCAATTTGTGGATCGAATTTTGTTTTTCAATTCCTTGGCGAGCTACAGACAGTTCTACGTTCCGACATCTGTTCTTCAGCGACAGTCACGCGTCAACGATAGTGTGGCGGAGTTTAGACTACTCGGAGAGAGTAGAGGGTCGACCGGCCAGGCGTCCGCTTCGGCTATCGATAGAAGAGGCGTTATGTTCTATGGTCTAGTCATGAGAGACAGTGTAGGATGCTGGGACTCGAGAAAGCCGTACCGAAAAAACGCACAAGGAGTTGTGGCAACAAACGGAGAGACTATAATTTTCCCAAACGATATAAAAGTGGACCAAGAGAGTCAGCAAAGTGTCTGGGTGATAACGAATAGACTGCCTATGTATCAAGCAGGCCTGCTCGAACCCGATGACTATAACTATCGCATTTTGTATGCAGATACGGAGGAAGCTGTGCGAGGCACTGTCTGTGATCCTTCGATGATAGAACCTCCTTCAAACATAGTTGTATGAGGTTGGATGCCATAATATTACCAATTTCATACTTTGTTAAAATAGTCATAGTTAATTATTGTGGTATGTAAATAACAAAATTTAATAAAATGTGTCATGAAAAAAGAATAATATTTTTTATTTATTTTAGTCGAACTGTATTTTACTCTTTCATTTAAAGAAGAGCAGTATGAATGTACTACCACCTTGAAGTACCTATATTGTGACCTTGTTTGCCATGTTAGTCAGAACTAAAATTGTAAATTTAGAAAGGAAAAATTATCGCTTGAGGCAGGGATTGAACTCGCGGCGACAGGTGTCCTATTTTGCTCTAACCGCTGAGCTACTCAAGCCCTGCCTAAAGCGATTAAATTATCCTTCCTTATTATTAAATTCTCATGGTAACGTGTGACTCTAACGAAATAGTAGGTATGTATGTTGAAAGCGTTTCTCAAAGATCACAGTACATAATATCTTAATATTAATAGAGACATTTTAAAAGTTGACACCTCATTCCAAACCCTACATCACATACCTACTTCATAATATAAACTTATACAATTATACCTCAATATTCCCAAAATAATAAGAGAAGAAAGAGGCTTCACGTTCTCAATAGCAAGTATATGTGATCGCATCAGAATTTAATCAAAAAAATCAGAACTGGTTGATCTTGCGTTATTTTTATATTTTAGCGGACAAAATAACATAAAACCAGTTCGCGAAAACTACATCGCAAAGGCACATTCAATACTTTTTGGTCGGTATTAGTAAGTGGACAAGTTGTCTTTTCTTATCCTCTTATATTATATTTATATACGTTCGAGATGACTACCAACTCAATATAATAAGTAATAAGTTTATTAAAGCTAGCAAAATGTAATTACTTTTATATATGAAGTAGTTCTATGTATCGTATATCAGTATAATATGTAAATTAGATCGATTTGTGAAATAATAGACTAGTTGAGCAGCTAAATTAGCTGACGTTACTTAACAAGCCTAATACGACTTATTTCAAGCATAGCAGTTCTTAGCAGGCAGTTGGTTAGACGTGGTTTATTAATATTGTGTTTTTGAAGTGGATCAATATGAATTTGGTAAGCATAGAACTCTATTATAACTTTTTTTTTTAATGTAGTGTTTTACTATATATTGTAAAAGGATATTGCATAATTGGGTACAAGAATGCAGTGGAACATAATAATATTTTATAGCTTTTGTTTGTATATTTCTATACTGTAGAAGTTATCAAATTCATAGTTCTGGTTGTAGAAATTGTAGATATTTATTGAACTTATATGTTTGAGCCTACTAAATATGTTTACTGATAAATTTATTTATATAGTATCTACTAGTTAGTATATAAGTGTCTACAAACTGATATTAACATCATTAATAACAATATTTTTACAATGTAGAAATGTTAGGTGAGTGTGTACGTTAACAAGAGGAATCTTTGATAAGGGTGTTCAAATTGAGTAGCTGATTAAATTTGGTTATGTACATAGTATAATGGATTATATAATAATAAAAAGAATTAGGCTACTGTATATATAGTTTATTGTGGGGCAGAGTGCGGGGCTAATGACTAAATGCTAGGCTCTACTTAGCTAGTCACAAAAAATAATTACGAAATAAACATGCATTTCAAAATGTTAGTATTTCAAACGCATCATGAATACAAATTATAACATTATTATAAAATTGACCTACTATAGTCAACGCTACAGTCAACAAGAGACAGTCAATATAACAACTGAGGCAATAGAAAACTGTAAACAAATATACCGCATAATTAAATACATCTCATTAAAGTTCTTTACTTTTAAATTCGTTAATCGTGTATGAAGGTTTAAAAGCCAGCATAAGTAGATACCTTCTCATATGTACGTACATAATTATTATGTTGACGACCTTCAAAACATATTTCAATGACATCTGCTCCAGTTTATTTTTGCACGAAACAATGACGAAGGTAAATGAATCAAGCCTAATTATGACAAATAATAATTAATGTATGGACAACAGTGTTTTTGGTTAACCTAATTTTGCTCTAAGCGGATTAGTGTGCATTCGTAGGCACGGGAGATAAGAAAAAAATGTCTTTATGAAGTCTCTTAATTAACGGAGCACAATTCATAGTTTAGAAATACTGTTATTTTTACCGACTTCCCAAAAAAGGAGGAGGTACTCAAGTCGACAGTTTTATTTTTATTTTTTTATTGTTACCTCATAACTTCTCTCCACCTGAGCCGATGTCGAAAATTTTTTTTTAGTTTGTAAGATGTTACTTTCTAATTGGTCCCATTTAAAGATCTGATCAGTAGTTCTTGAAATATCGTCAATAATGTCTATTTTGTGACGAAAAATGCGTGCTTTGACGATGTTCTCGTTTACCCGACTTCAAAAGTTACCTCATAACTTCTTTCGTTGTGAGCCGATTTTGATGATTCTTTTTTTATTTGAAAGCTGGTGCTTTTTATGTAGTCCCATTGAAATTTTATCAAGGTCTGATCTCTAGTTTTTGAGTCAATAATGCGTGTTTATACATTAAATCTGATCAAGGTTCCGATGATAAAGCAGGGAAGTCGGTTTTTTTAAGCTTTGCTTGCGTTTAATTATTGTTTCAGAGAAGTGTGATTTCGTTGAACTTACTCCTGCTGGGCCTCGTTTCATGTTACGTGAACAAGATACCTGCTAAAAAGGGATCCATAACCACCTTGTACAGATGGAAGCAAATCGATTTTAATTTCTCTACTTCCGCAGAAAGAGAAAATGCTATTTATAATGGGTATGTTGTACAAAAGGATTAAGAACATGAATTTCCCTCTTTTGAAAATTTTGGTTTCGCATCTACGTGCATTTACCCAGTGTCAAGTAATATATTTTTTTTTTGTAAAAGAAGTCCTAGTCACAAATCAGTCAAAGTCATAGTCAAGTCATGCCCTAGTAAAGTGGTAGAAATTTATCAGAATTTCCATTGGAGTATTGGAGCGAAAGCTAAAATCACGTTTTTCAACTTGCCTACACTCAAGCATGTTCGTAAACTATTAACGGTTAGTAATACACCATAATTACACATTAACATTCGAAGAATCAAGTTTAGCAAAAAAAATAATCAACAACGCCTTCTTTCTGTTTCGCGGCAAAACTCGATTAGAGGAATCGAGTTTTGCGGCAAAACTTTATATTTTATGTTATTCTATTTATATATTTATTATTATATTATCTTTATATCTTCGCGAACTTTATTTATTTATCTCCCAATGAGTGCGGTTGGGAAAACAAACTCATTTGTAAATCAATCTTGTAAAAAGGTTTTGCACAAGTTATATTTATTTAACCGACCGCCTACCTGACATTTAAAATAATTTATATGCCTTTGTATTTCACTTTTGTTAATCAGCATGGCAAGTGCAGGAGAATTCAAGTTGAGCTGCTATAGTTGCTATAGATGCCGCACCAATACTAGGGCGCGGGCGTTACAACTACGTCACTTATACATAACCAATTGAATGAAATAACTTTAAAAGTTACTGTTCGGCGTAGGTACATATTACAATAATTTCTGCAATGACTAGATCGATTTGAACACAAGGAACACAATTATTCTCCCCGAGGAAAATTTGTGTTCTGGTTCTGGTTCTGGATGTGATTTTGTGTGTAATGAATGTTTTCGGCCCCCACGACACAAGTCACCGTCTGGGGCTGTGGGTGTGAAAGCGTTTATAGTAAGTGTACTCAGAAATCAATATAGCAGTAGTGAAAAATTACTAAAAATATGCTCTGATTTTCAGGGAATTTATTCAAGAAAACGTCATAACTTTAGGAGTAGAGCGTTGGAAGGACCGCGTGTTCATCAGCACGCCGCGATGGAAACGGGGAGTACCAGCCACGCTGTCGGCCTTGCCCGTTATTGCCGAGTCCGAGTCTCCGCCACTGCAGCCCTACCCTAGCTGGGATTGGCATAATGCAGGTATAACAAAGCATTAATTACGTATAAAATCTGTTATATACTGTATTTAATCAACAACAGATATCAAACAATTATTAGTAAGAAATAAGTTATAAGCAATTAACTTCATAAGTTTTTCTCTATTGGGCAAAATGTAGGCGCGAGATCTCAGTTCGGTGCGAACGACTAGTACTTTTATAGGCGTAGCTAAGTATTAAGAACAGACTTGGTTGCCGTACGAGCACGGTATTCATCACAGTCGGTTATAGAATGTAATCCATAGCATATAGGACGCGTCTGGAGGAGTATAGCGATTACGCAGTCGCACATCATACTAAGACGCCATACTTAGATTTAGTTTCTAAGGTCTTAATAAAAAATTTCAAAATGTTGGCTAAGTAGCGGTTAATTTACGGCAATAAGTATATGATAATAACTTCTACTTACGGCATAAGGCTAAAGACAATTCAACGTTAAAGCCAAAATGCACTCAATACAATACTTGATCGACTTAGATCATTGAAAAATATTATACTTCAAAGAGCCTGATCTTAATCTGTGCACTGACCAGCACGAAAGTTTTCATAGTACGAATTTGTCTTTTACAGTCAATTGCACCGGATTCACATCTGTCTTCAGAATGAGCGTGGACCATTGCGGCGTGATGTGGGTACTCGACTCTGGACAAGTAGAAGCCTTCGAAACACCTCGGCAACTCTGCCCTCCAACATTATTCGCCATCAACTTGGAAACTGATACTGTTTTAGCGCGATACCCGATACCGAGTGAATTCGTTCTACAAAATTCTCTGATCACGAATATTGTTGTGGACTCGAGAGATGCGCGCTGCCGCGATCTCCACGTCTACATTGCGGACGCCTGGAGATTCGGGCTTATCGTCTTCAGAGCAGATGACGCCTCATTTTGGAGATTCAGTCACTATAGTTTTTATCCTGAACCTTTGCTATCTAATTATACATTGCACGGACTAAACTACCAATGGTCTGACGGTCTGTTCGGAATGTCATTAGGTAAATTTCATCAAGGCGACCGCCCGATGTACTACCACTCAATGTCTAGTTCTCTAGAGTTTGTGGTAAATACGTCAGTAATACGTGACCCTTTGCGCGTCAACAATGCTGTGGGTGAATTCGAGCTGCTCGGGGAGAGCCGGGGCGCCGGCGGACAAGTCTCGGCGTCTGCGGTCGACCGCAACGGTGTTATGTTCTACAACCTCATTTCGCGCGATAGTATCGGGTGTTGGGACACATGCAAACCGTATCAAAACAGAAATTTAGCTGTCGTAGCCCATAACAATAGAACCATGATTTTTCCGAACGACTTGCGAATTGATCACGAAGTACCACAAATTGTGTGGGCTATAACGAATAGGCTGCCTATGTATCAATTCAACTTGATAAATCCAAACGAGTATAACTATCGAGTGATGTATCTAGACCCACAAGCTGCAGTAGAACAAACTGTATGTGATCGTCATATTATTTGAAAAGACGTTCCACAACGTTATTTTAAAGTTAAATAAATGAAATATGCAGAACATTTTGCTTTCACTTAGTTTACTTATTTTTTTTTATGATTGTAAGTTAAGTAATTTAGTAAGAACACTGACGATTAATCTTTTTTCACTGTTTTACTTTTTGTATGATTACCTTCGTGTTCCAATCTACTAGAACTAGATAGTTCTTCAACTTCAGGACCTGATGACTTGTCCTCTGTTTTACTATTTTCCATTTCCACTGTTTCGTCGATATTAAATTTATTTGGGCATATTTCGTTACAAATATTATCAGTGCTTTCGTTTAAATCTAATTGTTGTTTCTCTTTATAGATATTTTGTTTATCGTTAACAAGATTATCCTTGCTATTTTGTCTCTCGGAACGTTTTGAACAGGATCCTTCCAAATCATTATTAAAATTGGTATACATCTCTTTATTAATATCTTCATGATAATTGTTTACATAATTGTTAGAACTATCATTATTTATCAATTGCTTAGAGGATGCTTTTGTTAATTTGTCAGTGTCCACGATTGTATTGGTTTGAGTATTGTTCTCTTTAGCGCTTTCATTTATTATATTACCAGTACTGGTGCTTATTGATTCGGTGAAATTGTTTAATTTATCATAAGAACTTGGATTTAAATTTACATCGTCGGTGATATCTATTAAATTTCCTTCAGAACTTTGCTGAATGCTTATTTTTTCTGGACAACTATTTCTTTTACTGTCATCACCTTGGCATTCATTCACATTTTCACGGCTAACTTTTAATATACTCTCAGAACTTTGTTTTATGCCAATGCTGTAAGGGCTATGACTGGTATACATGTCTGTATATTTTAAAAGTATTTCATCGGTATTTATTGTAGTACTTTGAATATTTATATATGAATCACGGGACTGTACTTGGTCATGTATTGTATTGCTTACTCCTTTATCAATGGATGATACTTTTTCTTTTGATGATACAGTTACTGCACGTTTTCGGTTTCTTGTTACACTGTTGTCTTCGTTGTCTTGACGGGTTGTTGGAGCATTTGCTAAACCGGTTTTATTGTCATTTCGAGGTAGTTCAAGTGTCTTTCTCATAAATATATGAGGATATTCTCGAAGATACTGCGCAGTTTTTTCTTTACTACTACTTACTAGCAAAGGGGTGTCAGTGACGTCTGAAGCGTTCATACCCATGCAATTCAAGGTGTGTTGCTGGGACATGGCGGGGTAAGAAGATTTACAGGTAAGCATGTGTGAGCTATCAGATTGCCTACCCTCCTTATTCAAATAAGCTCCAATTTTCAATAGCATCAGTGCAAACTGGTCAAGAATACGATCAGAACCACGAGGTAGTGCAATTTCACTCCCAAACCAATCATCGCAAGACCCAGTGTCAGACATCTGGTTGGAAATAAGAGAATTTGGTCGTACAACCTCGGTTTCTTCCTCCATTTTAATAATATCAACGGCGCTTGTATCCGTAGAATGCATCATACGTGAAGAAATGCCAATCTTGGAGATGGATGTCACCCGGTCTGGACACTCGTCTCCGTAGCTGTATAATTGATAAAACTTAATAAAGATGTGCATGAGCTTTAATGTAATCCAAATTATAAAGTATTTAAATGTATGGCACTAGTAAAAAAAACTAAAATAAAATAATAACTGATACGCAGTTGATCTAATAGGGAATAGTCAAGCAATTGAAAAACTGAACTGCCTGTAGGCTAAGCTGGGTAAGTATTTGCCTAAGCAGAGGTAATGGGTTCGATTCCTTGGCTGTATTCTTGGATACTTGTATTCCCACAAGTATTCTACCCAAGGGAACATTTATGTTTCTGGTTCTCGGTGTGATTGTATGTGTGATATGAATGTTCCGGCACTCACGACACAAGTCATCGAGCTTACTGTGGGGCTGTGAGTGTGAAAGCGTTTATATTGTAATTAGCGGCAATGCTGGCATGTGACGATATCGCCGTAAATACGAGTAAATGAAATAAGGAGATTAGCCTATCAGATTATTTTTTTGAGTTAAGTACAGGTCTTCAGTATGAAATAAACTTGATTATATTGGTAATTTTAAAGTCTAAGTAAAATATATTTGGAAACTATACGAATACTCCTACAGGCTAGCCACAAGTTTACTTCTGAGCTGTGCTTCGCCGAGCAGTGACTTGGTCTTCCTTCTCCGAATTGCCAGTTCTAGACCGTAGTCTTGGTCGCACGCGGGTAGTACAGCAGGAAACGTTTTGAACGCAGCAGCTACTTTCAACGTATGGTAGTAACTGGAATGGATCAAGATATTTTTTCGCACAATGTTACTTTATTTGTTGTTAAAGGTCTAAAAATTGGTTAGGACGGTTAGGGTAAGCGTTAAATTTCTTCACAAAAAACACACTAGTAAGAACTATACGTGGACGGGTGTATACGGGTGAATATGAATGAGTTAAGTATACATGCCATATTTTCATAAAATAACTAGCTGCGCCCCGCGGTTTCACCCGCGTTGATAATGATGAAAAGTGATGATGATGAAAAATAGATGTTGGCCGATTCTCATAGATACCGGATAAGCACAAAAAATTTCATCAAAATCGGTCAAGCCGTTTCGGAGGAGTATAGCAACGAAAACTGTGACACGAGAATTTTATATATTAGATACAGAGATCTTTTTATGCAGTATGTAGCTAGCAATTGTTTCATGAAAATTACCTACGTATAACCGTAGAAGCAATAACATAATAAGTATAAAACAGCCTGAATCTATAGTACTGCAGATTCTAAAAACATCTGTAATCGTATCATTAAGCAATTAAGGTGCATCAAAGATTACCTATACATCAGCATCCACATATAAAATGCTGGCATGATCGAGATCAGCTTGATGATGACGAACTTGATGCAAGGCGGCCGCGCTGGGCCGAGAAGAACGCAGGTGCCGAGGCCTAGTGCGAGGCTCATCAGCTCACAGAGCAGTTTCCTTACGGCAGCCAGCAGCAGCCATGGCAGAACTAGGTTGGGACGCTCTTCCTAAACACGAACAAATATTGGTATTAATACCACTAAGTGCCAATACAAAGCACACAACAAGATAATACCTATAACATATACATCGTGCTTTAGAAACAATTAGATTTTGTATTATTGTAAATTAGGCATGCCTCGCGGCTTTGCACACGCCATTTAGGATTGAATGTTGCCTATATTATATTCCAGTTTCTTAACTTGTATCTTCTAAATGTTTCTTCGTAATATGAAGTTCTTGTTAAGTCTATACTAAGTAGGAAAACTTGATTGCTATTAATAGCCGGTTAGTACCATAACAATGACTCTTTTACTTGACTGTGACTTGTGACTAGAACTATAGTTATGAAATACCTAATTATTATTCTTGAAAAATATTAATTACATGGCCCTGGCCGAATGCACAAGATTGCGGAGCCAAAAGAAATAAAGAGTACCTAGATGACCGAGCTTTGCTCTGTTTTTTTTTGGTAAAAAAATAATTACGAAAAAATAATTTGAAAAAATAATTCATCTGGACTCGAACCGGGGTCTTCTGGTTTAGGGACCGCCCGATTTCCCACCTGAGCTATTATTGTAGATAGTGGCGAAATTTACCTTCGTATTCTAATGATATTGTAGCAGTTTATTATTGCCTGAAAACACAGATAAAACAACGTTTTCTGAAAATGAGACCTACTTAGATCGATTTATCGCCCCCCTGCATACTAAATTTCATGAAAATCGTTGGAGCCGTTACCGAGATTCAGATTATCAAATTAAATCAAAATCGTTTATTCACATGGGCTCCAAGGAAGCACTCATGAAAGTTAATCATTCTACTGCCACATTCGCAAAATCACAGCCATCTCGAGAAGAACCTGGCAAGAAAAATTTTTGGGGGTTCATGTCTGCTTACGTCCGTAGGATTTAGCCCTCGATGTCCTACACGTAACCCCTGGGTGGCGCTAAAGAGCAACCAGTCAAAGAGGTGGGAGGCTTCGGCCGTCGGCCTATGTACCACCCCCCGGTCAAAACCATGGTGCCAAGCAATTCACAACGATTTGTGTTCCACCATGATGTTCGGGCCAGCCGTTCGGAGGAAGTAGTGGGTTTAGTTGCGATGCTCGTTATGACTGGCATTGGCATAGTCAATGACGCTGCATTGGGTGACCAAACTCGGAGAGCAGCGGGATCCGAGGCACGGTTCTCCGCTGGCCGACCGCAGATAGTTGGGGGCCCAAGTAGTGAGCTAGCCACTCATGAAAGGCTGCCCAGCCATCTAGCGAAAAATCCCAGGAGAGCGCCATCGTGCTGGTTGGCGACCGGACGAGAGGACCCGATGGACTCTCTTGGGGGGGCTCGGGCGTCCCCGCGGTCTCCGTTTTTGGTTTCCCTCTGGTGTAGTGAATTTGTCTCATGCCATGAGTCAACGAGTATCGCCGCGACCCATCTGTTACCTCCTACCATTCTACAAACATGAGAAACAGATTTAAAAAGAATATGGTTAGACAGCGGAAGCACGTCCTCTCCTTACAAGTGCACCTCTCTAACATTCGAGGCTTGCACTCCAATGTCAATCCGGTCCATCACCATCTAGAGACCGAAAAACCGCAGCTTCTGTTTCTCACGGAGACGCAGATCAGATGTCCAGCTGACGCGTCGTACCTAGCGTATCCGGGCTACACCCTTGAGCATAAGTTCAAGCCACGCTCGGGTGTCTGCGTGTACGTTCGCGATGACATCTGCTATCGGCGTCTCCGGAACCTTGAAGACCCCAGCTTTTCCACTATTTGGGTTTTGGTTGATACTGGCATGGAGAAAATTCTCTATGCCGGTGTCTACCGTTCGCACACAGGAGATGTGGAGACAACCAGGCTCATAACACACCTCAGTGAGGCGGCTGACGTGGCTCATCAGAGGTATCCTTCTGCCGAATTAGTATTTCTGGGGGATTTTAATGCCCACCACCAGGAGTGGATATTCCCATACCAGATTACTGACCATGCTGGGAGAGAGATGCGCAAGTTAGCCTTGACGCACAACCTCACCCAGCTGGTCCAAGAGGCAACTAGGATACCGGATGTTGATGGCCACACAGCCAATTGCTTGGACCTTCTGCTGACATCAGACCCAGACCGCTACTCAGTGTCAGTTTCATCACCGCTTGGTAGCTCTGACCACTGTCTGGTAAAGTCTGTATCAGTCCATTCCCCGCCTGACCCCAGCCCTAAAGGCACTCGGTGGGTATGGCGATACAAGTCAGCAGATTGGGATGAGATGCGTTCTTTTTATGCATCTTACCCTTGGCAGCAGGTATGCTTTTCTTCTAGCGATCCCTCTGCATGCGCGGATGCTGTGGTGGATGTGCTGCGTCAAGGTATGGAATATTTTATTCCATTCTCAGACGCACCTCTTTCCAGCAAAGCTCGCCCTTGGTTTGGGGCCGAATGTAGTAGTGCAGTAGCGCAAAAACATGAGGCCTACACCGCCTGGGCTCGAATCCTTAAATCTAAGGACATACGCGAAAAGAAGAAAGCTTTTAACAAAGCTGCCAAGTCCTGCAAGTTGGTTCTTAAGAAGGCTCGTTTCGATCACATAAGCCGAATAGGGGATAAACTTGCTTCCTATCCCGCGGGGAGTAAAGCATTTTGGTCCCTGGCTAAGTCGGTTGAAGCGAACTTCTGCCGTCCCTCACTGCCTCCACTGCTGAAGCCTGACGGCTCACTGGCTCACACCGCTATGGAGAAAGCAAATTTGTTTGCTTCTCTCTTTGCGGAATCTTCACGTCTAGATGCTGGTAGCGATATACCTCCGAGTATATCTGTATGCGAGTCGTCCATGAAGGAAATCCGCATTCGACAGATTGATGTACGTATAGCGCTACGCAATCTGGACGTGAACAAGGCCAGTGGCCCTGATGGCATACCAGCTTTAGTTCTGAGGACATGTGCGCCTGAGTTGACTCCGACATTGACACGCCTGTTCCGCCTCTCTATGGAGACTGGTCAAGTACCGAAGGCTTGGAAGTCTGCCAACGTGCAGCCTGTGCCCAAAAAGGGAAGTCGTGCCGACCCTGCCAATTACAGGCCCATCTCAGTCACGTCCATTGTCTGTAAGACAATGGAACGTGTACTGAATAAAAAGCTCCTAGGCTATCTTGAAGCGAATGACCTTTTGAGTGACCGGCAATATGGGTTTCGCCAGAACCGGTCAACAGGAGATCTTCTTGCATATGCCACTCACATATGGAGCGAGACCTTGGAGAAACACGGCGAGGCACTTGCAGTCTCGCTTGATATTTCCAAGGCTTTTGACAGTGTTTGGCACGATAGCCTTATTGGCAAGCTCCCAGCCTATGGTTTACCTCCCGATTTATGTATTTGGATATCTGACTTCTTGAGGGAACCATCGATTCGAGTGGTCGTTGACAGTTGTTCGTCCGATCTAATGGCTATTAATGCCGGGGTACCTCAAGGATCAGTTCTTTCGGCTACACTCTTTCTGCTCCACATCAACGATCTGCTTAAGCCCGGTATCTTTGGGTATGCAGACGATAGCACTGTTGTTGAAAGTTATGTATCCAATGCACGAGCTGGTGAGGTACAAGTCCAGTCACTAAGAGAGGAGATGATAGACCGATTAAATGAGAGCTTATTAGCTGTGGCCGATTGGGGCGAAGCCAATTAAGTTCAGTTTAACGCATCTAAAACACAGGCGTGTCTTTTTTCCGCAAAACGGAGACCTTTCCTCCTATCTCCGACCTTTCGAGATGTACCAATACCGGTAGGAAATAAACTCGAGCTTCTTGGCGTTTCCTTGTCGTCTAACCTTAACTTCGGCACCTTCATTGAAGCCAAAGCTCAGCTGGCCGCTAAGAAACTGGGTATCCTCGCAAAGGTTAGGCAGTACTTTACACCGGGGCAGCTTCTCAATCTATATCAAGCTCAAGTCCGATCGTGTATGGAGTACTGCGGCCACCTTTGGGATGGATCAGCGAAGTACCAGCTTGAAGCTCTTGAGTCAATCGACCGACGAGCAAAAAGACTCATTGGCGATGATACGCTTATTGAGTCCAAATTGCAAAGTCTCAGTCACCGACGTAAGGTCGCAAGCCTATCGGTATTTTATCGGTTACATTTCGGCGAATGTGCGCAGGAATTACACAAATTAATACCCCCATGCCCGTTTTACCATCAAACAACAAGACAAACTGGCAAACGTCATCCATTTATGGTAGACATTCCTCTGGTTCGCTCAAAGCGTTTTGCTTCTACATTTGTCATCCGTACTGCGAAGGAGTGGAATTCATTGCCCGCGTCTTTGTTCCCTGACCGGTATAATCTGGGAGTCTTCAAGTCAAGAGTGAATAGGTATCGTCTAGGCAAGCGTGCTACATCTTCGGCCGCATCATCACTTTCCATCAGGTGAGATAGTGGTCAAACGCTTGCCTATCGAGTATAAAAAAAAAAAACTCGGTTTATATATTCGGAATTCGGAATTATATACTATATATACATATATACAAGAATTGCTCGTTTAATGGTATAAGATATATATAAAACAATTTGCAATAGCCGTTTCACGAAAAACGTTAGTCTCAATGGTTGAAATGATATCCCAAGAGGTTTTTGGTATTTTACAAATTACCCCGTAAATTTATTAAAATTAGGTGTCATAATATACTAGTACTATTATAGTAATAAGCTCACCAAAAACACAGGGTACAGCACCACTATGTAAGAAGCCAAATACACGTACACAGTGAAGCATTGGGCTAACATCACGCCAGAGATCATTGTACGCAGAACTCTTTGCACCGACATGGATAGCTCCTCTGGCATCGACATCTGCCATACCTGGATAAAACAATATCATCAATACTGAATCCATGGACTATGAATAATCTGAAAGTCTTCTAGTCCAGAGTGAATAGATATCTACTATGCAAATATGCTATATCTTCCGATGCATCATCACTTTCCATCAGGTGAGTTAGTGGAAAATGCTTTTTTATATATAGGATTTGGCAAGCATTTCACCACTATCTCACCAGGTAGAAAGTAACGATGCGACTTACACACAAACTTTCGGATTTATAATATTAGTAGAATTATATGAATATGATGCAATGAGCATTTAATAAATTAAACTGGATAAGGATTAATATTGTTATGGTCAAACTAGCATCGCAAATAACCAACTACTTTACTTTTTATTAATTTTATATTAATTTAAATTTAAATTACTTTACTTTATATTTATGTTAATTATTAATGTGATTGTAAGTCAGATTTTGCAGTTAGACACATTGCCTTCACTTATTTATCTGAGGGTCTTACTACGTAAGTACAAAAATAATCATAATTGTACCTTATTTTATTGTATCTAATAAGCTTATGCCAGCGTTCAGCATGAAGTAAAATTATTTTCTGAGTATAATATCTATAAGCGAAATGACCGATAAAAATAAAACGATGAAGATGTATCTCTCTCGCTCTTGTGTATTAGACTATAGATTGCTCAGCATATCTAATTCAATTATCAGTTTAACTGGATAAAAACATTAGATATGCTAGCTTAGCAATTAAGATTTATTTAACTTCTTTTATTTAGGATAAAAAAGTTTTATACATACATTCCGTATTGTTGATAGTTAACATTATAATAACCAACTGTTTACATTCCTATTAAATTTAAACAGGGAAAGGAACGTGCCTGTTTATATCATGAAGCACGATTTTCATCTTTCTGCGCACACCCAAATTAGGTCAGCTATTTTAAATATTGTAAAATTGTTATTCCTTTTAAAGCAAAATCTCTCCATCGCATCATTATCATACATGTGGTATGGATTATAAAATCATTAATGTTCCAAAAAAATATGTTTACAATAACTAAGAGTTGTAAGAGTGGTTAGTTCCAGCATATTATCCGGCGTATTTTCACTGTTTATGAAGTACGGCGATAGAGCACCGTACAGGTTAAGTAAAATAAACACCATGAAGATAATGTTTACTATATATATGTAATGAAAATAAACACCAAGAACCATTCATCTGGCTCGCTTATAAGTGGAACGATTGATTTAATAATACATCATCGGCACCGCATTGAATATGGTTTGCATCAGACCCGGAAACGGCGGAAATACTATACTGCATAATCATCTCACTTCCTTTTTCTCAATAACCTACGTTCAAAAACTAGTTAGTCGAGTAAACGCGAAAATCACGCTCACAATACTTGTTTTGCCATTTCAAAGGCGTGAGCATAGATGGCGTTTGATCAATGCGAAACGACAACGCGGTCATCTTAAAGGGCAGGTATACGTCAATGCGAGCACTTTTTTTAACCACAGCCAATTATCCCCTAACACTTTTGCACATAAAGGTGTATATTTCATGAATTACATCGTGGCGGTTACGCAAGGTCACGCGTGGCAATCTTTGATTTTTTATATTCAAATTTCGTGGAAACGCGCCTTAAAATAAAAAAAAATAGGCTGAAGATATCATTTGTCTAGTAAGTAGTATCTATACATATATAAAAATCAATGCTACTTTTCGTTGTTATTTTATAACTCAAGAACGGGCTCACCTATCCAAACCAAATGTTTAGGCTTTTTTCGGACTATTTAGTAGATGGTTTATGTGAAGTTTGCACAAAATCGGTCGAGCGGTTCTTCATTTATCACACCTGGGCGAAGCCGGGGCGTATCGCTAGTAAGTATATAAATAATAAAAATTCACCGTGTTTTGATATAAAATGGCTGAACGAAATTGTTACAAAAACACAAATTGATGTTATTCGCATGATTTTTCTTATCATTTATTTATCTTGTTTTATTATGCCGAGAAAAACGGTTAAAAAACACGCGTTTTAGATGAAATTCTGGTATAAAAATGTATACATTTTAACGCAGAGTGAAGAAGCGGGGCTGAGAAATGGATTGGGGTAGCGAGGCTCGTCGCCACTAGCCAATGCGCACAGTCTAGCTCAGCACAGTATCGAAGCTCGCTCCGCATACTCCCGCGTTCCGCTCCATATCCTCGCTCCGCATCAATAGACTGACACAGTTCGCAACTCCGCTCCGCATTACTCCCTCGCTCAATATATTGTGAAGCTATTATAAACAATTGTTACCTGTTTAAGATTAGCGTTAACTCGGAAAAGCGTTGCATCGAATATGGTCCGCATGAGGCCCAAAAGGGTCCACAAGCAAACCTCCGAATGGAAATTCATCCCTATATACGATAGCACGTTGATCATCCTGCATTGGTCTTGATACTTTCGTGGTAATTATGGTAAGCATTGAATATTCGAACCTTTTGCGATTTTTTTATATAGTCTTATACTGCATTTGTATTTTATTTTTACGTTTTGTTTGGATTATTTACTAAAGTTTGATTTTGATTTGTTGTTTATATTTGTGTCAACCAATGTCAATAAAGTTCCTCTATGATGTCAATAGTTATCACTAAACGGAGTGATTACATTATCTTTGGTTATCACAGAATACTGTTAATCCCTACGGAGATGGGTTTTTTTTATTTGGCTTCTCAATCTTGTGCATTTGCTAGTGTCAAATAATAATATATTTTAAGTGTATTTTTAATTAAAAGCCCTTTAGTCGCAAGTCACAATCACAGTCAAAGTCAAGTACAAGAGTCAACGTCCAGTCATAGTCAAGTCATACCCTAGTAAGTTCGAGTGTTAATGTGTAATAATGGTGGATTAGTTTTAAAACGTGCATGAGTGTTGGTAAGTCACACAAATGTTCACGAAATCAGGGACCAAGGGTCCCCGGAATTGCATTCACAAAGACTTGTTTCGCTTCACACACACACAATTACAACTAGAAACACAAATTTCCTTTAAGGAGAAAATTATTATTCACACTGATAGTCGAACCCCGTGCCCGCAGCGTAGAACGTAGATATGTAAGTCGTGTACCCAATTATGCCAGCTGGCAATCCGGTTGTTATTATTATTTTTTGTACATATCTAGTTATATCTAATTATTTTTGTTAATAAAGTCCATTTGTATATTACTGTAAGTAATAAAATTACTTACAGTAATTAAATTTGTGTCTCATTTAATAGACTATATACTATATGTTTACTAGACATACTACCAAATACGCAAATATAAATAATATTATAGTGGCCATCTGGCAACAAAAACGCAGAAGGATTTGGATCACGTAATAGGAGGTTAATAATAAAATAGCACGGTAGTAGGAACCCACAGCGCCCGATCATGGTGTCACCCGTGCGTCAGCGGTGCAGCATGAACCGCAGATGAAAATATTTATATGGTCCGACCCGATCATCTGTGATGATGAACTGATTGAGTAGGAATTTATAAATATTTTCGGCGGCGTAGTAGGATAGCAGTAATTAACATAATCTTTCCTTATATTTACATTGGACTCTAAAGGGCAAGGGTGACGCTTAGCAGGCAAAAGCAGGGTGTGTCGTGAAGACACACGATAGAAGTTAAACTTTAGTATTACAGGGAAATATTTTAATTATTAATTACAGTGTTTACCCCCACCACATTTCGTCACACAAAAAGGTTGCGGATCAGTATTTCAAAGACCTCCCATAAGAATTTCACTTAATTTTTTTTTATTAAACAGTAACAATGTGCTCCCAACTAAGCTAACGAACAGTTAGTAAAATAACGTAGATAGATAAATTCTATATTTACACACCAAAAGAAAATACTTACAAATATAATATAGATGATAAAAATATTACAAACAGGGACGGTGGTGTACCTCAACACTAATTTAAATTATACAAACAAAACAAATCAAAATGTATTTATTTGTCACAGTATGGTAAGTAATTAATAGTAGGACATAGTATTCGTTTCACATACTCTACCGTTTCCGGTGTACAAATATTTAAATGTAGATTATATATATTACATATTACAATTATATATATATCATAATATACCAACAAAAACATACTTAAATAATAATATATTATGAATATACGTAAAATAATGCAAACAAATATACAAGGTGACTTTGAATTAGCGCTTATGTTGCATTGTCGATACCCTACCCCCCTGTGGAGTATGGAGCGCTAATTCAAAGTAACCTTGTATATGACTAATAAAGAATATTTACTTACATGTTGTTTTAAAATTTACTTTTTTAAAATGTAGTTTGTTTCATAATATGCCTCTATCTAGGGGTCAAATGCCTATATTTCCTAAAACAGCAAATACACAGCAAAGACCTAAGTTACCTTTCAAGGTATCGAGCTTATAGGTAACACAAGCGCTCAAACCCACTACCATTGGCTACCCACCCACTGGTTGTCAATAACATCACAAAAATCGTGTCTTTAAGTGTAAAACACTACTCCAGTGTATTCTGAAAATATGACGCGGTCGGGCTCGGGTACGGGCTCGGTGGGCAATAACAGAGACGGAATCAGTTCAGACCAACCTCGACTAGCAAGCGGGGACACCGCGTCTTTCGCTACCGGAAAACTCACGTGTACAACGTCGCGTCGCGTCGTGCCATTGTTGATGTTCAGTGATAAACAAGAAAATTGTTATCGGGAAAGTGATTAAGTGACACACACACAGGTTTTTCCTCACCTTGGATTTTATGGTAATATTTTTTTATAGCTCTAGTATATTTTTTTACAGTTGCTATTCGCTTATAATTATTCTTAATTGCTTTAAAGTACTTTATTGTATTGAAATAAATGCTCTAATTTCTAAAAATAAGTGTGCGAAAAAGACGCTACATGGGGCCTTGATTTTGTCTTAGTGTACCTATTCTATATATTTGGGTTACGTCCTTGCCTTGAGCGGCGTGAGTCGCAAGTTATTTTTAATACATAATTCTGTTTTTACGTAGCACCACAGCGATTCTGCCATAGTCGAGTGACGTGAATAAAAAACTCGTTCTGTAGATCAATCTAGATAATTTGATAAACGTAGTAGGTAGTAAGTAGGCAGATATTTGCTCGGTATTTATATTCACTGGCGTTCTTTCGAATGAAGATTTTTTTTTTTTTATTATTTCTCACTATTTGTTTTTTTTTTAAAAAAGAAAAAGAAAAGCCGCTTGGATTCTTCTTCGTTTAAAAACTCTACAATAATAATTATAAAAAATAATAATCTCGATAAACAATCAAATATTATTATTTGGTTAGGTATATACTTGCCTGCAAATACAAAATGTTGTTCATTATACTGATATTTAAATTAAGATTTTGTTAGCTGCAAATTAACATCACGTCATGTAAAATAGATACCGAATGTGTTTTGTAGTTTAAGGATTTACTCAGAACTATTTTCTAGGTGAACCGATTTTAATGAATATTTTTTTTAATTGAAGGCTTGTACTTATCAAGTATTCACATTTAAATTTGAACAAGATCTGACTATAAGTTTTTGAGTTATCCTCAATAATGCGTGTTAAATTAATTTAATCTGATCAAGGGTAACAGAAGATAAAGCGGTGTTTTTTTTTTTTACATTTTGGCATTTCAAGTTTCACCAACACAAAGCGAGGGTTCTCGTAGGTATTATTAGGTATTCTGTGGCGAGGGCAAGCGCGGAGTCAAGAATGATGTCATCCAGTCGAATCGTTGGTTACCTTTACTATTTATTATTCTTATCCATGTCGCAGAAACAAAGCAAGTAGGTAAGCGCAAAGATTAAGTAGTAAATAAGTATGTATTTGTGCATGTAATGAAGCAATGCACTGTAATAAAACTATACAAAGATCTAAAAGTAACTGCTATTAGCTACGAGACGCAGCTTCTTGGGATAAATAAAAGCCTATATATAAAATCTACATCTACAAATAGGTACTGAATTTTATTGGAATGTACCTTTGCCACAATTCATACATATACTTACACACACAGACAGTACATAGATATACCCTATGTGTCCGTTACAGGCCCTCCACACACTTTTTTAATTTTAGAATGATAGTTGATCGATATAAATACTTCTTTGAATTAAATATGTTGTTCAACTAATAAAACCATCCTACGTCATACCCTTTATGGAAGAATGTTTTTTTTGCTTTAAAGTTCTCTCACAACCATTGTAGAGCTCACATGGAGCTCACATAATCACACATATCCAAACAAATCTTCACACGTCGAACTATTTTTGCGATAAACCTCGAAATAGGTCAGATAAGTACAGCATCTGGCCCAGAACAACGCAAATCTATGACGTAGAATATTTAAAATAATATGATTACGTATTGCTTACAAGACGCTTTGTAGTTATTTCGACGTCTCAATAATAATAAATTTAAATTAAAGCACCATAACTCCATAGTAATATATATGTCTTCAAGTTAATAGGAATTTTCTAGGGAAGCTTGCTCCATCGTCGACCACATCGTCGCTTACCATCAAAAGTTTGGTGAAGAGGTGAAGAAGTGTGGTCAAAAGGTTGCCTATCTAGAATGAAAAAAATATACCGTTTTGAAGTTACATTGTTTATTTAGTTTATTCCCAAATTATATAGTTAGGTTCTTTAAGAATTTAAAATAATTGGGGACATTGTATACATAATATCCACCACTAGTCCTTCCCCTTACTACAGCATTAAGTAAGAATATAAATAATAGAATAAGAATTTAAATAATAATGCCAAGTAATAGATCTTAATAAAATTCACAGCAAGCCTATCATTACGGATGTTGGTAGACAGTAAGTTGCGCGAGAGCTTCTTGTCCCATTTCGGTAGAACTCTTTTGTAGGAAAAAGCCAAGATGTCCAACGGGACACCATTTCCAGGTAAAAAGGCCTGTCCTTGTGTCATTCAGTACCGGGTCCGAATGGACCGTACCCTGTCAAGGTCTGACGTACGTGAGAGCTCGACAGAGCTCCCGCCTGCCCCGTACAGACCATACATGGAATGACTGCATATGGTAGTGCTAACATCGGCGGGTAATCTATCCTCGATTTCCAACGCTTTCTATTTAACTATTGAGGCACTAAGTACTAACACACGTTTTCTGTACATCACACCACCTTATGTGTGTACACTATCTACCCACCTACTTATGTATTTGCATATGAATATACGAGAAGCCCAAACCAAAGTAGTTTTTTATGGCTCACATTATGCATACCTACATATTTTGAGTCGCCTAAAATAGATATGCATAAGTGTTGTTATCATTACAATTTTATACAAAAAATTTTTTTACTAGCCTTTTCGAAAATTTGATGTGCCACACGTATAAACATAATATTTTATTAGTAAAATCCACATGATAATATACAGATTTAACATGTGTATATTTAATTAAATAATTAAACGCTAGGCCCATGGGGATCGGGTGCATTAGAAATTTTCAAAGATTTGTATAAGAGACTGATTGATTCGGCACATGACTAAAATGCTGGGTTGTATTTGGGGCAGAGGATAAGTCTTGCTATACAGCGTGGTAATGCAGCAAGCATTTTGGGAACTTTGCCGAACATTAAAGATCGTCTAAACAATATTTAACCTTTCTTTTTATAAATTGAATATTTATATTATAAAACTAGGTCTAAAAATAAATTATATCTCATCTATTAAATAATAACATTAATATTCATCTCATGTATGCTTAAAAAATTAAACGTTAGCATCATGGTAAATATCACGCCTTTCTATAACAACTGGAGTGCCTACTAGGAGCTTTGACTTACCGAAATTCTGGGAGGCACTGAAGTCCATTTAATTTCTTGACTCACGTAATATGTGATATGTATTATATCTAGTGATTACACCAGCAACAGGCTTCTTCAAATGACACTAGTACTAATTGCGTAGTACCTACTGCTATTCGGCTATAAAAGCCAAAAGGCGGCTAACAACAAACAGACAACAAATTGAATTCTCATACAGTCCCATTCTAAGTTCAAAGACTTGTATCGTCACACAATCACACCCAGAACCAGAAGCACAAATGTCTTATGGGAAGGAAAATTGCCTGCCGGGAATCGACCCTCCTGGGTATTATTCATTTGTATAATTTAAATTGCTCTGTTTGGTTTTGCGCCATAGCTTTACATATTATTAGAAAACTTAGTTATTCGCTTGAATGGTTTAGATCCTAAATGCCTCTGGCATACAAATGGACGGACAAAGTGCTGAACTTACCGTTCCAGTATGAACTTAGAGACCTCGCTTCACTCGATCAATAATATACAAACCGAAATGTTTATCATAAATCGGCTAACTCAGTGTTAACTTAAAGCTGTGAATTGACTGCCACATTCTGAGAACATCGAGACCGGATTTCGAAACGTTAACCTCTTCCCGCATTGTTCTGTTAATAAAGAATTGATTGGACTCATTAGTGGGCATGTGGGGCAGTTACAATGATGCATTGTTGATGCTTAGCCGAGAAAGAATGGGGGCTTTTATTTTCACACACCGCTTTTGAGAGAACCATTTTGTTTGATCGATGCATGTATAAGTACTCATGGTGCACATTTGTTACGCTCGCGCTGTTTACTATCACAGACAAATATAAAATATAAACGTTCACAACGTTCACTCACACTTACACCCACACTAAATTAAAAGACTTGTATTCGGCAACATTTACATTATACACAGAATCACAGCCCAGAACCAGAAGCACAAATGTACTTTTTGGAAGGTTAATTGTGCTCCTGCCAGGAATCGAATCCAGGACCCATGACGCAGAGGGCAGAGGCAAATCGCTCCAAAACTCCAATAGAAGTTCTAGTAACATTTCTACCACTTTACTAGGACATGACTTGACTATGACTGAACCTTGACTCTTTTACTTGACTTTGACTGTGATTTATGACTAGGACTTTTATTAAGAAATACACTTGAACTTTTAATACATTTTATTACTTGACACTGGCAAAATGCAAAAAGATAGCTGAGCCAAGGACCAGAATTAAAAAAAAAACATTGACAGGTTTTAACTATTTCCAAAGCAAGTAGGTAACCAGTGATGTCTGTTACTCATCCCACGGATATCGGCTTCATCTCATCGTAAGGTTGTTATGAGCTTTTAGCTTTTTCTCGCGAGTTTTGTGACTCATTCCTGCTGCATATTGGATTACACATCGCTTAATAACTATGTTTCAATGATGTCATCCGATTCTTAATAAATACGTGAAGGTTTAGCAAAATATGGCTTGGTTTTGTATAAACAAAGATAAAGAAAGTTTCAAACAGATTGTAATAACTAGTCGTTCGCACCAAAATTAAATCTCGCGCCTTCATTTTGCTACAGATAAATAAATTTGAGGTTAATTGCATATAACTTTTAATATAATAATAGTTGTTTATTTTTGTATTTATGTTTAAAAACAGGATACAGCGGATATTATACGTTTAAAATTGTGGACATTTTTGAGATAGACCCAGGGACAAAAAAACAGTGACTTTGGTGGCCTACCAAATTGACATTTTCAAACAACACGCGCACTTCTAGACTCCAACAGTAAGGTCTCCACAGAACCTGTATTGTTAGGGTTACCTATCCGAACATCAAACAGTCAACAGAACACATACATAACTATAAATATAACATATCGAAGGTGTCCAAGTTACCAACCATCATGCCCACATGCATGGCTAGACCGTGTAATGAACAATCCATGAAGTTAAAGTCTTTGACCGTTCAGAAATTGTCTAGAAACATAAAATTGTAATAACATGATAGATGAACTAAAGTTCTACCAGTAGCAGAACGAGTAAATTTTCTACTCGAGTTACTATTATAACCCTCGACTGGTAGTAACACAAGTACTATATACTCATGCTACAAAAAAAGTAAGCACAAATGAAAAAAAAAATAAAACAATTCAAGTTCGGAAAAACAAAAGAAAATCGATATAGCAACAAAAAAATATATGCCAAGGCCAAGGGCACACCTAGTTTAAATATATGTTGTTACTTATGTAGATAGATATTATGTCTCTACACATGATCATCTAACTCTATCAAGTACCAACACATACATTATTTAATCCTAGGTTACCAAAATTTTAAAGATTATTGGTGTCATGCCTACATGTTAAACAATCCGGTAAAATAACTTGTTCGCAAACCTATCAGATCGAGCTTAACAGACAAGCCTTTTTTGTAGGATTTTTATTGAGCAGTTGACCTTGAATCTGACTCAACTTCAATGCTAAGGTCCATGACATAAGCTAAATGCTTACCACTTCGCAGAATCTGTATACTGCGGACCGTTGACATTGACTTTGTTATTGCTTAGGCGCTATTATTACTACAAATAGTCTCAGTTATTCAGAACTTCTCAAGGGAATATTACTCATTCCTGACTCTATAAAACCACAAGATAACTGAGTTATTCTGGAAACGCTTCTAAAAAGACAGAAGAACTAACCAAACAAGGCAAAGAGATAAACGTTTCTGTGTTAGCGCGGCGAGATCGTATTGTTTACAGTTTACATTCATGTGGATACAACATGTGTATGTGTGTGTCACAATGTAAATGTTATTACGTCACACTGCCTTCTGTGCCGGAGTGTCGACCTTCTATCCAAAGCGAGGCAAACTACGCTAGTTGTAGGTGTCAACGCCTATTAAATCCTGTGGATTGTGGAAGTTATCTTGATTATCTCGAAAAGGTTTATATAATTATAGTTTAGATAAAAGGTATTTTGTCTCTCGGATATATATGGTAAGTTATAGTAGAGTCAATAAACGTCAAATTAACAAAATCATTTACTTAGACGACCTAGTCGGCGCAGTGGGCAGGTCATTGCCCTTTTTAATTACTTTTAACTTATTTCTTAGTAATAATTTATTTATTATGTAAGTTTGAACTTTAAACGTGCAGCCGTTTTTCAAATACATTTCGGGACATATACACAGACAGACAATAGATTTAAATTTACTTTAGTGTATTTTTTTATATAAATTATAAATAAAACGGTTCTATTCCAAAGCTCGTTTCAACGATACCCCATACGGGCAGAAAAAAAATGCCCCCAATACGTGTACCCCTAAATATTTATATATCCATAATTCTTTTGGTACTTTTGGATTTGGAGCACAACTTTGCATATTCTCTGAGAATATGAAGATATTCGCGTGTATTTTAGACGTTTGAGATTTGTTTGAGATGGACAGACGGATGGACGGGCGGAAGAACAAAGTCAACTTAGAGACCTCGCATCGCTTCATTAACAATAATATACAAATTCTATGGCTGTAACACAAAAATTCACGTCTCTCGTGTTTACTATGAGCACAAGGTCTCCCTGCTAATTAGTCAATGACAATGACATTGCTCCACAATTACCTATGTCCCCTTTTGACCTTCTATTGTGTAACGAACTACCAAGATAAATGTTTAGATATATTAACTATAGCTACGTATGAAATATAAAGTAGTTGGGTTAACTATGTTCTTCTCGATGAATTATCTGCAAAGCCAAATCTCGCTCTGATCCGTCTAGCAATAACAACTATCGAGTTATTTGACGTTTTGAACGGTCAAACTTCCTAGTAGGCCCATGCTTCTTCTTGCAATATTAACGAGACACGAGCAAAAATTAGATTAAATACGAAAATATGTGTATCGTAGACACACGATAGATGGGAAACTTTTTTGATTTGATGATTGAACCAGTTTTCGTCACACAAAAAGGTTGCGGTTCAGAATTTCAAAGGTGTTGAGGGTTCACATAAAAAGTTTCAGTTTATTATTAGAAACTAGCTTTTGCCCGTTACTTTGTCCGTGTAGATATTATACTTTTTAACCGACTTCAAAAAATTGCGGTGAAGTCGGTTTTTTAAGCTTTGCTTGTGTTATATATATATATATAATACAATATCTTTATACATTATAGCTTACGTGTAATTCAGATGTATGACCGTTTGCGTGAAAGAATAACACATATCCATACATCCTTACAAACTTTCGGAATTATAATATTAGTGTCAACATATACTTATAATATTAGTACAAATCAAACATGAAATCCACCTATGAATGTTCCAAGCTATAAATAGTTTCCCGCCGAGCCGAACTAACACATTTATCTGAAAGATTCATCGATTATGTCATGAATATAATCCCATAAGTCCGAGATCACACATGTAATAAGCGCGGTTGCTTTAACATTAAGACAAGATTACATCTACCGATGTGCGATGCAGTTAAATCCGTCGGGGATATATACATCTGGGACCATTGATACCAGTCGTTCGCGCCGAACTCATATCTCGCGCCTACATTTTGCCTAATAGAGAACATTTTAAGTGCTTGTAACTTTTTTCCTTAAAAATAATTGTTTGATTTCAATATTTGTTGTTCAAGTACAGGATATAACGGGTACTATACGTAAGTTTCAGCTTTAAATATGAAACCGTTTTTGAGATAGACCCCGGGACAAATAGGTCCTAAATTATTTTTCTGCAAGCTTGCCTTAAAAATACCTATTCACTCTTGGCTTGAAGTATCCCAGATTATACCGTTCGAGGAACAAAGACGCGGGTAATGAGTTCCACTCCTTCGCAGTACGGATAATAAAATAAAAAGTGAGTTTGGTGGCCGACCAAATTGTTAATTTCAATAAAAAATAATTTAAACCGGTTTCGTTCTCTACTCGCAGAGTTCTTTTTAAGGATACCTTACAACGTTAGATAAAAAAAAAAATATTTTGCTTCCCGCCTACGTGTATGGGTACCCTCTTAATATTTTCATTTATATTGTTTTAATTGCCTGGCTTTGGAACAAAGCTTTACATATTCTCTGAAAAATTGAAGTTATTCGCTTCAGATGGACGGACAAAGTTCTGAATCACTCAAGTCATTTTAGAGATCTCGATTAAATATTGCTTCTGGGACACTGTGGGAACGACAAGTTACGACACAACTCTCTTGGTTTGAAGTCACAGGCGAAGTGGCATCTGGATCAAATGCGCACAGATGGTCGCGATGCGCTTTAGATTGGGACTTATCAACGATTTAGTGAATTGGGTGCGATGCAGAGTGCACTAAATTGTTAGAAGCATTTAGATAAATGGACGTTCTGTGTGAGGTTGTAATGTCTTTCGTTTATTGGATTGCGTCTTTTCATCTATGAATATGAATTACAAGCAGCAATGTTAGTAAATAAATACATTAACATTAGTAGCCATTTACTAAAATTAAATACCTACTTGTATCGTGGATGCCAGAAAGACCCTTATAAACACGTCGATCGCATCATCACTTACCATCAAGTGAGATAGTGGTCAAATGTTTGTCTATACAGAAGCGAATCAGAAGCGCAAATGTCCCTTGGATGAACATTGTACTTATGATGAATAGAACCCAGGAACCGTAAACAGTGAAGACTGTGAAAACTATTATGAATTAAATTAAATTAATAAAAAATTGCGTCATTTCACTTTAGTTAGTGAAAATAGTAGCTCCTTAACAAAAGAACCGATTTCTTGTTTATATAACATTTGTGTTAAAACTAGAAATTAGGGTGTAATAGTTTGTAAGGCTTTTCGTTTTTGATCTATATTGATCAACATAAACTGTCACAACAGTTCCCAGCAACGATTTTATAGTTAACCCAGTTAACCGTAGGTTTGTTTCCTATCTCGATGGTTAAACATTATTGTAAACTTTGTCATTAAAAGTTTTCAGAATGCACTAACGCAAATTGAAACTTTCTAACATAATAGACTTTCTAACTTTTTATTTTAATATGTTTCTACCGTATTTAGAAGAATATCCTATCTTCCTTATTTTAAGAATAGATATAGAAAATTCTGTTCAAAATGTCAATCTCTTTAGTTAGAGATTTGCCGTGTTGTCTCACTGCCGTCAATGAACCGCTTCCATTGACGTAACAGACGTAGTGACAGTGACACACACCGCAATTTTAGCATCCGCCGGCCTTCGTGTTTGATGTTATGACCGAGCGCGAGCCAAGAACACTGCAGCGTGCCAAATAACACTTTCGATGTTTACTGATGGGTTCGTGGAACTAGCTTTAGTTGTTTAGCATCCACGATGATGCTAATTCTTCAGGAATTTACATACTTGATTTGCATTGGCGCTGGTTTTCTAGAAGGATAGTGCGATCATTGGTAGAGGGTCAGGGGACCTCTCCATCGACTGCACGGCCCCACACGTCTGGGGGCTGGTCTTGGTAAGCAAGGTCACCCCTCCATGGGCGCAGTTGCCCGGTTTGCATCCGGGCCTACCGACGACGCGTCGGTCAGTTACTATCTTGTGCCGTCGCGACGGGGCAAGATAGTCACTGCTAATGCGACCCTATCTTGCCCCACCTTGGCGAGGGACTGCTCACGGGGGATGTTTTTAGTGGATTCGAGCCCCATACACCCCTTTCCTTCACCTCTTGGAAGGAAAGGAAGTGGTAGGCATTTTTTCTACACAAAAAAAATATGTTTCTAGAATATTGATGTGGCCACCACGCTGCACGCTCTAATATGTGCGAGTTTGTGTAAGGTTCTAATTAAATTACAAAAGAGATAGGATTATACTTTAATCTGATCAATATTATGTCTTGATTGTAGAAAACGTGCGTGAAGGAAGTCCACAGAATATCGTACAGATCGCTTTTTTCGGTACGTATCTATCAGGGTGACCGTCTTTTTGAAAGACAATTCAATTGGATGAGATGTTAAAATGTTGCCTTAAGAGCCGAAAGACCATTTGTTGTATTTTATATTTTTTGCATTATTTCCTTACTATGTTAGTAGTGGAGTTGTCGCGCTCTACTGAAACTTAACCAACCATGAAGAGACGTTTGCTATTATTAAGTCATATCTTCATTCTTGTGAAGGTTACAACACAGCATTGTGCCTACAATCACACACGCAAGTTTCGCTCTTCATGATTCTATTATATTCCATTAATATTCATTTAAAAACGAACTATTCGCTGCTTCCCCCTTTTCTAAAACTTAGGTAGAGTCAAAAGTAAATACACTAGACTTTTTTATCAAGAAAAAACAATATGGACGTTAAGTAAATAAAAGTCTAATTATAATTTATTGCCGTACCTACTCGATAACTTACATAATATTTATAAATGGCATTTTACAAAGCTAGCAATAGGCACTTGGAGATATTAGACAATTTTGTAGAGTAAAATACGCGTATTTTAGTCTCTTTTATAAATATTATTATGGAACTAGTCTCACTTTTCGTCTATTATCAGCAATCAGACTTATTTATCAACTAACAGTAGATAAAGATCAAATATTATTATTTAAGAAGGTAAGTATTTTTTCAGCATGGTAATGCAGCCAGCATTTTGGGCACTAACATTAAATATCGACTAAAGTTTTAAACCTTCTTTTCTTTTTTTCTTTTTAACTTAAATATTTATATTGTCAAACTTGGACATGTTTAATAAAAACTTATTTATATCTTGTGATTAATAATTTGTTCGTAGGATTAATCACTATAATTCTTACCGCCTACATAGGCGCGAGAAGTTGTATTGACAACACTAATACGGAACTCCTGCTGTAACATCTGTTCCATAGTTACGCAACGTAGACAAAGGCACTGTGTACCCACTGAGACTATTTACTCTTATGTGTGAATGCTATAGTATATCTACTAAACTATGTCGCTCACATGCTATCATGTTTTATGTTAGCCACGCGCCGCTCACCATCTGTTCGACCATACATGAGCCACGAACTTGAAAAAATTACGGACGTAATTTTTTCAACACATCCAATCAAAAAACCTGAGTTAAAACCTTTTTGGCAAACAAATACTCACATTAATGATAAAAAACCTTATTTTTAATGTTAGTAAATATTTAAGTTAATTATTATTTATTTTTTATAGTGCTAAATAAATGTGTTTTCTTTCTACTTCTTTCTTTCAACCAAGAGTGAAGCATGCAAATGTCCGTGTATACGTGCATCGCGCTACAAACTGTCACAGGCAACTAAATAGTGTATTGGCGCCGATTGTCAGACCGTTTGGTGTATTTGTGTTCAAAATTTGTTGGACCAAGGGTGCTTCATCCATCTTGTAATGCGTCCGTTTTTTTTTACGTCCGTGACATGAATGTATCTAGTGGGAAGTACGCATCGCGATTAGTTTAATGACGGCATCAGATTAAAAGATAATGGTATGTTTGTGCGTCAACATTTAATGACTGTCGCAGTTAAATAAATTATTTAAGTAAGTATAACGCGGTCTGGGTAATTATTGAAAAATTTGTTTATGATGACGTTATTTGGTTACAGCTAAACAGTATTTTTGCGGTTTTTATATTTCGTATTATGCCTACCTATCTACCGAAGTACTTACAGTACGCGTTAATAACGAAAACATAATAACTATAGGTGTTCTTTTTTTATTTGGTTCACCTACAGTTTGATACAATTGATCATAAATACTATTTTAAAACATGATCAGTAAAGATATGTAACAAACCAATAACAGATGAACACAGCATGAATATAGCCGCAAATACTAATCTTAAAGACCTGCAGATCGTACAAAAGAAATAAATAAAAACTCCTTTTAACTACGATTATTATTATAATATTTAACAAACACACGTACTATATACAACGATACTATAATATTTATTACAATACAGCTAAATACATAAACTACATGCATACTAATTTAAAAAAAATATGTGTGACAAAATTCATACGGAAATTGAATTTCCAAAAAGATTTTTCAAATATAACCTAAGAAATACAAACAAAATAAATGTTAAAAACAAACCACGGTAAGAGGAGCATTGTGTTTGAAGGTGCACAATTATACAATAATTTACCTATTGATATTAAACATTGTGAAACCATGATGCGATTCGAAAAATAGACTTAAACAATATGTTGACACAGTTTTCTAAAAAAAGGCAGTGCCGTCCGATTTCTGGATGTAATTATATGTACAAAATAACTAGCTAGGTTCTAAGTTAGTAAGTAAAAGCATTATTTATTTATTAATTAATTGCACACATGTAAATATTACAATAACACTTAATTATAGTTATTTACATGCACCCTGGAAGGGCGTAGCAAAGAGTAGGTACAGGCAATGTTTGAAAAAAATATTATAATATTATATTTTAACATGCACATCTTAAATCTAAACTTAACTAGGTATTCATTATCTATGTATGAAATTATTATGAATTAGGCGGGAAATTACATTAAATGTGTTAATTGTTTATCGTGACACAGTAACAATATTTTCTTCAACAAACTCTTTAACGGTATAGTAACATTGATTTATTAAATGTGTTTTTTTTTTTTAATTTATTAACATTATTTTCTTTTCTGATCTCGACGGTAACTACGTTCTTTATGAGCAAACTAGCAAACCCGGCGAACTCCGTTTCGCCACTATAAACCTCACGGAGCCCGAACCTTTCCAACGAATGCAAAACCGTGGAAATCGGTTCGTGCGTTCTGGAGTTATAGCGTCAGGAAGGAAAACCCGACTTATTTTTATATAGTAGAGAAGATAAAATCGACATCCTATATGAAATTAATTGAAAGTTTACAACAAAGCTCTAAGTAATATAATTATATATGCTGTGTTAACAAATTACAAAAGAAAAACTATTGTACTATAGATATCGGTGACGGCGACCCCAGAAATAACTTTTTGTTTACTTTTCTAAAGTGAACCCTAATATGGTTCGCCAGACGGAACTTGATCTTAAATGCCCTACGACACGTGCTACAGTAGTTTGCCCGCGGAGTTGTATGTATAAGTGTGGCTTAGGTCTCTCTACATAATTGGCGTTTTACGTCTAGTTTCTGGATTTTGTAGATGTAAGGCGACACCAGCATGTCACTTAAATGTCTGCATCTCTCCGGTTGAAGCAACGAAAGTATAATGTTTTGTTACGTTTTATAAGCCAGTATCTGCACTCCATAGTATCTATTTCGAACCAACTGTTTCCGCCGAGTTAAAAGCGTTTGAAGGTCAGGCAAAGTAAATTTGCCATGGGGTGTAAAATATCTGGGCGAGGCATTGCCATTTGAGCACGGGGTATGGGCTTTAATTATGTAATGGGATAGGGAATAATACCTTCATGTTATCGTTTGTTTTGTGACTAAATGTCGTTTTCCTGAGATTTTTTTTTATTCTCGATTGGCAAGCATTTGACCACTATCTCACCAGATGGAAAGCGACGATGTTGTCGAAGATGGAGCATGCTTGCCTAGAAGATACCTGTTCACTCGATATTTAAAGACTCCTAGATTGTACTTAACGGGAAACACAGACTGGGGCAAAGAATTCCATTCCTTAGCAGTACGTATTATAGATGTGGATGTGTGTGATTTGACTTATGTGTGTCATGCTATATTTATTTATTTATTTACCTGACTACAAATAACTACCCAATACCTATGTACGTAGTATCTATTTATACATATATATTTCTTTTAGATAAAACGATTAGTTATACTGCATATTTTTAGCTAAAATCCGATTCGGATGGGTTAGATTGTTTCCTTATTATAACTATCAAATATTAGGACTATCAAAAATTAGGCTCAACAACATTTCTACCAAATATGTCAATTTTCCTAGTCGTTACAAAGATATCATAAAAACTTTCAAATGTAGAAAAAAAATATAAGTATGATAGATAGATAGATAGATAGATATACTCTTTATTGAAAACCTTAATAAATAAATAACACAAATAGTAAAATTTTAACAGTACAGTTTTAGAAAAGTGTAACAATAGGCGGTCTTATCGCTGAAAGCGATCTCTTCCAGACAACCTTTGGATGGATAGGAAAAACGCAAATTGCAGAGTCTCGGTCACCAATGTCAGGTTGCCAGTCTATCGGTATTCTATCGCTTACATTTTGGAGAGTGTTCGCAGGAATTACACGAGTTGATTCCCCCATGCCCGTTTTACCATGACACGACAAGACAAACTGTGAAACGTCCTCCATATATCCGGAACGCTCGAAGCGTTTCGCTTCTAAGTTTATTATCCGTACTGCGAAGGAGTGGAAGTCATTACCCGCGTCTTTGTTCCTCGAACTGTATAATTTGGGAGTCTTCAAGTCAAGAGTGAATAGGTATCTTCTAGGCAAGCATGCTATAACTTCGGCCGCATCTTCACTTTCCATCTGTTGAGATAGTGATCAAATGCTTGCTTAACGAGCATAAAAAAAACAAAAAATGATGACCAAATAAATGCAGTGTCTTAAGAAGATCTTAATTTCGGGTCAAACTATCAACGTCACAAAGACAATATCGCATAATATATTTTTTTCGAACTGTGTCCCAGAATACCGCTAAATGGTACATCCCTTGCTCGGCCAAAGATGTAGGTCAGGCCAATGTCGGGTTATCGCTACTGATTACACACTGCAAATAAGCCATGCAATGTGCACTTTGAGATTTAATAACGATAATATTATATTTAGAACGCATTAAAATAAGCGTCTATCTACATATAAAATACGAGAAACAGATGTGATCAATCTGACTATACCATAATCCGTTATGCTAATGGTAGCTGTTTTATTCTTCCATCAAGCGTTCCCAGAGACCTTTTAACAGAACATTAAAAAAACTTAATTACTCGTAAAATTTTAAACGCCGCCGGATACGAGATGCAATATCCCGCCGATGTTTGTCATCAAGCTAATATCAAAGAAGAGAAATATAGGTAACTGGAACATACAATATGTTAGTTTGGTTGGTCCACAATCGATTTGTATTGGGTAATGGGTCTAATTCTGGCAGGAGCGGCTGCCCACCGGTCGGTCAATCAAATGGATTGCTATTGCAAAATTTTTAGTGCACGATATATCGGTACTGTTACTCATACTTTGTAAACAACGTACCTACTTTTAGAACAGTTGCATGCACTACTATCTATTTCGGGCTATTATTTGTTTGTTATTTGGCACGGGTAGCATACCTACAGAATTAAAAAGTTTTTTAAGTATATATAATAATCGTAATATTAACGGGATATTCGACACGTCAATGACACTCAAATGGGCGGGACATAATAATATAGCTAGGCGAGGAGACGAAAGGTGGAACAAAGTCTTATAAGGTGAAAAAGTGGTGGCCAAGACAAGGCAAAAGCAGGGTTGAACCGACGATGACGGCGATAATAAGATTTTTCAAAATCAAAATCTAAAATCTAAATCGATTATTCACATGGGCACAAAGAGGCACTCATGAAAGATAATCACTCTACTGCCAGATTCGCAAAATGGAAGCCATCTCGAGAAGAACCTGACAGAAAATACGGCGGCGCATTTTTTTTTCATTTTTTTTTATAAATTTATTCCTTAACTCTAAAACATAGTTATATTAACCTAGGTGTATCTATATTATGTAGTCGCTAGAAATGGCTTGTGCAGTTTGCTTCCATGTCCTTGTCATTAATGTAGTCAATCGTTTTATAATAAGTTTTCTTTATTAATGCCCGTTTTATTACTAATTTGGACTTTCCCAGAGGTAAGTCAGTTATAATTTTAGGAATTTTATTGTATTGAGATTGCGAACCATACCTTTTCTCGGTAAAATCGGCCGATATTATTGAACTTCCTGCTAGAGTTATATTCCGAATCTGCCTGATACGCGGCGGGTACCAGGCTCGATTACAACAAGAGCACACAATTCTTCTTCCCAAGGGAAACTTGTATGTGCTTCTGCTTCTGAGCGTGATTGTGTTTGTGATTAATCCGGCAACAGCACAAAACTATTAAGTTTATAAACGCTAAACGCTTTCATACTCATAGCCCCACTCATGTTGTCAATTGTGTCGTGGGTGCCGGAAACATTTACATCACACACAGAATCACAACCAAAAATACCTACAATAAAAAAAAACAGAAATACAATTTACCCTTGGGGAGAAAACTTGCGTTCCCGCCACGCCGGGAATCGAAACCGATTGTCCCTGATTATACATAGAAGGCGAACACGCACCCAACCTTAGCCAACACGCAACGGGCAGAACAAATGATGAAAGAGTTTATTAAAAAGAGCTGTTTGATTAACGTGTTTCCTAATTAAACTGAGACCGTCGCGTCGATAGCGATAACAGCACCAAGCGGAAAAAAAACCCACACAAAAATACCTCGACATATAAACCGTCTTAATGTATGCGCCTCGCTCGGCGCCTTGAACACGTTAAACAAGATATAGCTGTAGTGTTATCTAATGGTATTAAAATTCACAAAGACTTGTACCACTAGAAATCAGATGTCGCGTCGTTAGGTCGCATAAGAATAACGGATCACTCCAATACGGCCCACGCAAAATACACACTTACCGCCCACTTTCACAGTATACTGTTCATTGTTTCTGATATGATAATAACGCAATAACGTAAATCTTCTTACCTCATCGTAACTGCTCCAAGAGAATACATATATAGAAAATACACGTATTCTAGTTTTTTCCCGTGACTTCGTCTGCGTAGATATTATACTTAATACACAATATATTTTAAGCTATATTATCGTAAAGTTTCATTATAATCTACTCAGTAGTTTTTGCTGAAAGAGTACCAAACATCTATTCAACTTACGTCATTTATATATTTCGTTATTATATATTCATATTATTAGTAGGATGCATGCGATTTTACTCCTAAGTTAATTAGGTATTACCTAGATTGCTGTAGTCACAGAAACACCAATTTAGTCCAAAGTCCAACGTTAATACTAATTATTTTATTTATAAAATTTTTTTCAACGGGATAGATGAGAGGCCTAAAATAATAACAAAAGAGGAGAAATCTGCATTAAACTTAATAAAACAGTATGACAAAAAAAAGTATACGAAGTAAATATATATAAATAACATATCCCTACAATCAATGTTCCGGTAGCTATTGTCAACCAGTCATTCTAGATCTAGCGTGTTTACGATCCTCGACCACATCGTCACTTACAGGGGAGGTTTATATTAGGATATCTTACCAGTCGCGTCCCGCGGCTTCGCCCGCTATTATCAAGTTAAAAAGTAGCCTATGTATTAATTCTAGGTATAAGCTATGTACATACAAAATTTTATCTAAATCCATTCAGCCGTTACAGCGTCAAACAAACATACACATTTACACACAAACTTTCGGATTTATAATGTTATAGTAGGTATAAGTAGTATGATATGATAATTTGGGGACAACCAGATGCCATATTGAAAATGTAGTTAACCGACGAACTGTGTTAATTAGACATCATTGGAAAATCATCTTTAGGTTTCTATTATCATTTTCCGTTTCGAATAACCATTTAACGATTTAAATTTGGCTAGCAACCATTCTCACTTAAATTTTCAGTACTTATAAAAAAACTGTGATACATGTCTTTTATTATCGCTGGGTTTTTATGACGAAAAATAAAATAAAAACCTGACTGTGTAATAACAACTTTAATAATTAATTAAAAACCAAACTGCAAACAAAAAGCTGAAAAGAAAATACATGTCCAGTGGTCTAGAATTCTGATAAGTAATATTGAATAACAACACCATGGAATTCGTTTCGGGATCGATACACACATAGAAGAAATAATAATTTCTAAAAATTCGGGAAATCTTTCAATGGGTCCCGAACTCGACTGTTAAAGACACTATGATCCGCATTAGAATTTATTATCTGTTGCAGTATGTGACCAACATAAAAATTAAGGTCGTATTTGGAGTTTTTCCGCGAAATTGAAAAAATGGCGTTGTTGATTTTGTACAATTTTCCAAAACCTGTGATTCTTCTAGTGTAAATGTGTAATAATGGTGGATTATTAACTGTTAATACTAGGTAAACGTGCATAAGTGTAGAAAACCATACAAAGTTGAATAACGTGATTTTCGCCTTCGCTCCAAAGCTCCAATATAAGATCTAGTAAAGTTTCTACCACTTTACTAGGGCATGGCTTGACTATGACTGGCCCTTGACTCTTTTACTTGACCTTGACTGTGACTTACGACTATAATAGTACAAGTACTTTTAATTTGAAATATTATTACTTGACACTTACCTATATGCACAAGATTGCGAAGCAAAAATTAAAAGAAAAAAGGCATATTCGCGACATAACCCCAATATTGTCCATAGGAAACGACGCGACAGTTACTTCTTTCCTAAGGAGACAGGCTTCTGAAGCAAATCTGCTAACTAGTTTCTTATCATTAAAAAATATTTAAAATTTCATCATTTCTTTTCAAAAAAATTGTGTCAATTAATCTCATTGCTTTAAATTTCAGAAGTCATGCGGGTGGTGAGATATAACTAAAGTTTGAATACAAGAAGCAAACATGAAGCGTCTCCAGAAATGCTGCTGCTGCGCCTCCACCCGTACCGGCACCTTGATCACGTCAGTGTTGGGCATCATCCTGTCCATAGCCACCATTATTATTGTCTGGATGGTTGAGAAGCACAAGATAACTTTCAGTACCTTCCTATTTAACAAGGAGTGGGACAAGACGCTCTCAGATTTAGAAAGTAAGTACATACTTTGGTAGCTTTGGTAACATGCAATTGACTACCCTCGAGGTTTCGCATTGGCCATGGTCACGAGAGACGATGTTTTGACTATTATTTTGCAGATAAAAGCGCGAAACGATCCGGTTTACTGACAAAAACATGATTGCACTTCGCGAAAGTGTAAGACATTCTTTAACTAAATCCAATCAACGCACAAGGAATGTCCTGTGTTGCAAAAATCCATGGGTATAATGTACGAGCTACATCTTCGGCCGCATCTCCACTTTCCATCAGGTGAGATAGTGGTCAAATGCTTGCCTATCGTTATTAAAAAAAAACAGTTACTATTATAAAGAGGGAGGTCTCCTCGATTATTGGAATATTTAAAAAACGGTAAGAAAAATTAAACATAAATTGACTTACGTTTTAAAATTTTATTCATTAAAATTCCTGGTTAAATAAGATAGTGTTGTTAAAGGTGAATTCTATACCTAATCACCTATAAAGTTTCAGAAATATAATATCAAAAAATAAAATAAAAAATAGTTGACCTATACTTATTAAAATTTCATGTATATTCCCATTTAAATAACAACAACCTATATTATAACTATTTTTCTTTTAAGATACTTACAGTATATTCAGTCTTACTTATAAACCCCTCTTAATTTTTCAACAATTGCTTAGCTACAGTTTAACAAAAATTTCACTCATAAACGCGGTTTAGCGTTAAGTAATAGTTAAACAGTTGTCAAAATTAAACACCGCCCTTGTCTTTGTAGTAGTCATTTTATAAGTAAGACTGATTGTGTTTTGAGTGATTAATATTAATGTTTGACTGTTTTTATTTTTCAGTTCCGAGGATAGTTTTAACGATTAACTTGTGCTTCACGATACTGATATGCACGCTGCTTATCGTTGCAGTACAAAAGGTAATATATGTTCAGTAGTCTAAAATAAAATAAATAAAGTAGGTAGAGATTGTTGTCTATTAAAAAAATTAACGCTGCTTTATAGTGTTGACGCTCCTTTAAATAAAATACATACACATTGCTCGTTTTCATTGGTGCACATGAATAATCGAAGCAGCGATCAATTTAAGATTAGCATACGACCTCTACCTCCTTTAGGTAATCTTTAAGCTAGTACGTTTTTCTAACAAACAAACAAACGCATTCACACTCACAGCTCCACACTAAGTTCAAAGACTTGTATCGTGGGTGCCGGTAACGTTCACATCAGACACACATACATTACAACCAGAACCAGAAATATCCCTTGGGATGGAGTTTGTGCTCCTGCCGGGAATCGAACCCAGGACCCACGGCGCAGAGGGCGGATACCTGTCCACTGCGCCAAATGGGTCGTCAATATTGTTATACCGCGTTTACATTCAGCCCATTGCCGCGGCAATGAGCAGGGACATGGGGAATAAACTGGGTAACCCGAGTATGTTAACAGGTAATTTCCATTGCTTTTGAGATCGCCGTTCGCATTGCCCGGCTATCCCCCATTTGGCGCTTTTTCTTGCGGACATCAAAGCGCGGCAATGCGAGCGGCAAGGTGTGTTTACATGTAGCTAGTCTCTCGTTCAGTCGGAAGCGAATGCGTGAACGTAACTGACATGTTGTGTGTTTCATTACGAGCCACCTTCATCACGTCATTAGAATGGAGTAACGAAAAATTCTAAAGTTTTTGGAAGTTTTATCAAATGAACGAATTATATGGGACCCATTTATTGCTCAAAGAGCATTGTTAATATTATGCCACTATGTCAGTTATATAAGGTTCAAAAGCTTTTGATATCTTTAGAAAAATACATATATTGTTCTATTACGATGATTGCAAACATCCACCATCTCATCTTATAAAGCAGAGCGCCGACGCTGCGACAATTTTGACGTTGTCCATTGCCCAGAGTCGAATTGAAAATACATATGAAGCGGCAATGTAAAAACTCATTTCCGTTGACGTTGCCACAGCAATATTTGGGGAATTATGTACGGCAGGGCAAGCGGCAACGGCAATGGCTGAATGTGTTTACATTCAGCCATTGCCGTTATTATGTTCTGCATAAAGTATTTGTTTGAACTTGCTAACAATAACAGATTGATGAATTTTACTTTCACGCTGGCCAGAAATCATTTTCGGTAAGCCCTATAAACTTCTATATAGAATAAAAAATGTACAAAACAACAATCATTCAGCTGTTTTAGTTTAAGCTAAAACTAAATGTGCTGTGTACATCTGTGATGAAAATGAGATTAACTCTATGGCTGAACAGTTATGGATATTTTCTGAAACATGTTGGAAATTGTATCAAGTAACGACATTGGAAATATAATTAACTAGTAATTCGCTCTGGCTTCACCCGTGTGCAATTTCTGCTACCCCTGCAGCGCCATCGGCCGGGCTGATTTGTGAATCTAAACCAACGCATACAAAAAAAACCATTCAAATCGGTCCAGCCGTTTAAGAGGAGTTCAGTGACATACACACGTACAGTAGAATGATATATATAAAGATATGGCGAGTAGACCTTAGGAAAATCGGTGTAATGCTTTTGGAAAGATTTACTTCGATCTACGATCTCTACGACTATTTCATATATAGGTATATAATTTTTTTCAAAGATTTACTCGAGTTTTTTTCAAGACGTTTTCTATCTGGTCAAGATACGTCGCCTTTTTTTTTTTTACGTTTGGGAATACATTTACATACCCGCAGCTGGCACGCCCACAGGGAGGCGCACGGGGTGTGTCGGGCTCGGTACTCCCATAGCAGCAAGTAACCGCTACCGACTAAACCCATACGATGCTCCTCTCGCCTCTGCTGGGATCGCGGTAACACTTTCGCACTCGCTCACAGTACCCAGCAGGTGCCGGTCCTTCCGGACCCCACCTCGGTAAAGAACGAAGGTAGATTACCCGCCTTCGTTCCATACCAAATGAAGCGGCGCGATAAATTTGCTTCGTCAATCAACTGCCGTCCATCTTTTCTACATGTCCAACACATCTAAGCATCCCTTTCTCAATCTTTGTCACTACATCTTCTACCAAGCCTTATTGTTTAAAAATTATTATGTGTATAAAAAATATTGTTTTGTTCGAAAGGGTATAACGTTCTTATTGATCAAGATCTGATGAAACTTTGCGATTTAAAGTCGGTTATTATAGTGTTTTAAACTAGTATTTAATACATACGATATTATTTAGATTTTGGTCTGTAAATAAATAATGACCAAGACTTTATTTATTAGATAACAAATAATATTTAAATAAATAAAGAATATTTAAAAAAACGTTCTTATTGACCAAGATCTGATGAAGAGTATCGAAGATACTTTGCGATTAAAAGTCGGTTATTATAGTATTTTAAACTCGTATTTAATACATACGATATCATTTTAATTTTAGTCTGTAAATAAATAATGACCAAGACTTTATTTATTAGATAACAAAGAAAAAAATAAACAAAGAATGCATTGTTTCCAGCGGCGGTCATGGCTGATGCTGCCATGGGTTGTGCTCGGCATCGTGCTAGCCATCGGCCTGCTGATCAGTGTCCTGCACATGTCCATCACGTACTACCTCGACGAGAAAGACTACGTCATCCTCGCCACATGTATACTCATCGGTGGACTTCTTTACTTGTGTAAGTTTTTTTAAAATTCAATATAGGTAAACATTTGACCACTATCTCACCTGATGGTAAGGTTGATGCGATCGACGATGGAGCATCTAACTCGTGTAAGTTTCATATTTAGCACCTATATAACTTGTGGTTCTGTGAGCTGAAGACCTCGCGTATTTTTCGAAAAGGCTGAAATATGTTTTTTTCACGTTTTCAATTCCCATATCTCCGACATTTTGAAAAAAATCTAAAAACTGAATGGATAAAAAAATTCTACATAATTATCGAATCTGCTTAAAAAATTTCACGAGAATCGGTTGAGAAATGCGACCTGGAGAGAATAACAACCGGACATCCGGACATACGAAAGCAATTTTGGCCAAGCTGAAACGGAAACGCTTCGCGCTCGCTCGGTCAATAATGCACAAGAACAAAAACAACATCCATAAACAACGCTTTCATACTCACAGGCCCATACTAAGTTCAATGACTTGTGTCGTGGGTGCCTGAAACATTTACATTACAACAAAAATTCCCCTTGGGGAGAAAACTTGTGTTCCAGCCGGAAATCGAACCCCTGCTTAGAAGGCGAACGTGCACCCAACTAAGCTAACAAAATTTGTGACTAAGACAGCGTTTGACCACAATCTCACCTGATGGAAAGCGACTATGCGGTCGAAGATGGAGCATGCTAGCTCAATTAATACCTTTACACTCTATTTTTAAACTATATGAAACTTTTCGGGAAATGAATCCAAAAGTACAAAAATATTTGTATGGAACCTTATTAGAAGATCTCTATATAAGTACACTAGGTGACCTACTCGGCATCGCCTGGATTAAAAAACAAAGCCTATGACATTCACAAATAACTTTCTATTGGTAAAATAATTTTCTAAATCGGTTCAGTAGATCCAGAGATTGCCCCTACAACCTTACAAACTTTACCTCTTTATAATATTAGTCTAGATTTCTACAGACTCTATCTTGTAGAGAAGTTGGTTCCGTATTTTTTTGCCGCGAAAGTGAAAAAATGGCGTTGTTGATTTTGTATAATTTTCCAAAGCTCTAGTAAAGTTTCTACCACTTTACTAGGGCATGACTTGACTATGTTACTTGACTTTGACTGTGACTTGTGACTAGGACTTTTAATATAAAATACACTTGAAATATATCTATTAATACTTGACAATGGCTAAATGCACAAGATTGCGAAGCCAATATTCAAAGAAAGAAAAAAAAGTTGGTTCTTAATTTAAATGCTGAAGTCATCTAGATCGTGGTAATGGATGACAACATCGCGATTCCTGTAACAAGCGGACCCAGTTCCGCCACTAAAATTAATTGTGTCGGAATCCGCGACTGATTCGATTAAATTACAACGCGAAGTGTCGATTGAAGGCTTGGGACTTTAGAAAGATGTATTTGTCTTATTTTTTTACCAGGCACCAGTAAATTTACAGGCCAATTGATAATTAGCGCCTTGATTTAGATCTATTATATACAGTACTTATATAGCGTCGGCAAGACGGCTGTTGACCAGTGACTAATAAATTTTGAGATCAAGTAGTTTACATTCTTTCAATATAACAATTATTGACGACCCAGTTGGCGCAGTGGACAGGTGTCCGCCCTCTGCGCTGTGGGTCCTGGGTTCGATCCCCGCAGCAAAAGACCTTAAAGTTACTTTTAAGGTCACTAGATGTTGCCGAGATGATACCACAGGGTACCTAGTTCCCATCATTGTGCATCGTGGCGGTATTAATAATCTATCTATAATAATAATAATATCTTTAAACGAGCAATTTTTGTATACATATATATAATCTGAATCTCGGAAACAGGTTTCGGGGGCGATAAATCGATCTAGCTAGGTTTCATTTTTAGATAACTTTGTTTTATCCGTATTTAACCGAGCAAAGCACGTACATCCAATTACTAATTCTTTATTGCAGACACACGATCCATATTTAACATAAGGAGTAAAACAAAAATAAAATAAATACCAAAAAAAATGCCTCTCAATTGCAACGTTAATACCTTGAGCCAAATAAGTTCTAGCATTTTGATCACACTTTTTTCCTGTATAGATTACATACCCACATCTAATACAGAATATATAGGCAACTGGACTTCATAGACTAGTTTTAAACAGTTGACATTATTTTATCAGTTTGTCTAACTAATTAATATGAAATATTTGTTCCAGGTCTGTACCTCTACCTGTGGGCAGTGGTGTTCAGTCACTATTTGGACGTGCGTGACGAGGAGGAGAGAGGAAGATACAGCAAAGCTCCTTACAGGAGATAGGAGTTCTGAGACAATTTCACAAAAGAAACGATACTGTATTAAAATCAGGCGGGAGAATATATAGGTTTTATTTAACCTTCCCTTTAGTCAGTAATACCATAGTAGAAATATATTTTTCTACCACGGTAATACTTAAATCTTGCATAATTCTTTGTGAAAAATCATGTTGGTACCTATATTCAAATTGTAACTGTACTGAATATGTAGTATGAGTTAAAACCAATCTGGTTTTGACTACATATTTATTTGTCAAAACACACCATGTAAACAGATATCTATCTATATATATAAAAATCAATGCCACTTTTCGTTGTTATTTTATAACTCAAGAACGGGCTCACCTATACAAACCAAATTTTTAGGCTTTGTTCGGACTATTTAGTAGAGTTGGTTTATGTGAAGTTTGCACAAAATCGGTCTAGCGGTTCTTCATTTATCACACCCGGGCGAAGCCGAGGCGGATCGCTAGTTTTATATATAAGTCACTAATATAATAATTTGCCAAAAATAACAGCAACAACCATTGACCTACAAACAAATAGACCTCGGGTCTAATACAATATTCACGAAATAAGTCTAGCGATTGAAACGTAAACAAACGTGGATAGATCTGTTATATATGATAAAAAACAAACTAAAACATCGTACCTCGAGGTCGTAACTCGTATCTAATCTTCATAACTTCAGAGCTTACTTTTGCTTTCAACGATTTAATAACGTATCGCTCTATTTTCACCTTAAGAACGTTTAGTCGCGGAATCCATAGGTATTGGTAGATCGATAGGTACAACTCATGAACGTCATCCAAAATGTAGTCAATGACAGCAATATTGCATAAACTTACAATAATAATCGGTAACATCCTAAGCAAAACATATTGTTTTCTCACAAGCATTAAACATGTTATAATTCTAGTGTCATAAACATTGTAATTTATTATTACAAAAATATTTTACCTGTCAAACCCACGCCTAGTATTTCCATTGTAATTTTCAAATTAATAAATTGTGAAACGAAATAAGTACAAAACGTTAATTAGTGTCGTGAAGCGTATTAGATGCAAGTGTCTAGCAACTGTTCTTTTTGGCGCTTAGGAGCCTCAGACTTTATCCAGTAGTGGTATATTATTATTATGACGACTGCAGCTGAACGAGCTGAAGAGCTTCGATTTTTGTAAATTTTGTAAATTAAGTTTTACAATATTTATTTAGTATCCAATAAAAAATGTAAATCATAAAAGCCTTACAATTTCTGCAAAACATGTCACGTGATAAATTCTGATACCAATAATTATTTTAATTATACAACATAAAAGTACCTATAAAATGTATAACTCCATTTATTTGCGTTTTGTACATATATATGGCAAGTACCTATAACTATAGAATTCTGAAGTGCCTTATTAGTGCCTTAAGTTTGTCTGTATGTATGTGCTAGCTCGTGATGGTATGTGTCTCGTATTGTATGTAACGAATCTCAATAAAAAGGTCTAAAAAATTATTTTTTACTTGTTATGCATTTTAGATATACAATATTGTTGTGCCTTAAACTCCAGTGAATTTAAAATGTCGTTATTTTATAAACAAAGCTATTTGATTTATTTATCACACATCATTATGTTATATCAAATATTGTAAAACCAGTTGATAGCACATGTGGCTTATTTTTCTTTAAACCAAAATTCACTAGAGGGGAAGAAGATGAGATAAATGTATGTTTGTAGTTGGCCGATGCATGCTTGTGAATTGGATGATCCGCGCTTGTGATTGGACGATGCTTCAGTTGACAGCGTCAGTTGCGGAACGTCCAATCATAACTGCTGAAGTGATGCTCCAAAAGGCATGTTGTTTTCGAGAAAAAATACTAGCAGTCACTGGATTGTTTTTTAATGTCTGTGTGTTACATCTATCAAAGTCTATGAGAATTAGTTTATGTGGTTCGATGTATTTGTAATTCTAAGTACATTAAAGTAAATGCAAAGAGAAAATGTTTATGGTAAATAATTTATTTGTATTTGTTAAAATATTAACTTATTAATAAAAAAATAAGTTTATGGATGTTCGTTATAATAAATACTTATCTCTAAAGTTTAATAAATGTTTAAGTAATAATTATCTTGTTTATTAAAATGTGCAACCATTAGGTACCTTACCTACTTATCTCTTACTAAGTCGTAACTCCAGACACCAACTGCCACCATAAACGTACTTAACCTATCTCTTACAAAGTCATATTTCTGTATTTACTTGGTTAGATTCAAAATCTATACTATATATATTATATATATATATACAAGGTTACTTTGAATTAGTGCTCCATACTCCACAGGAGGGTCGGGTATCGATAATGAAACAAAAAAAAAATATTAAAAAAACTTTTTTTTTTTTTTGATAAGTTTGTAAAGTGCCTAGTTACGATTATAATCAATTATCCAACACGTAAACTCAAAAATAAAAAACAATACAACCAAAACAGCTCTTATTGTTCGCATGCACCAATATGTTAACGCAGGTGACGCTGCGCGGCACCACTATCATCATTGGTGCGCGTCGGGGCGAATGTCAGGTCAATGCCCGTCCGCGTGCAGTCGAGCCTAGTGTTATTCGCTTTCAATTACCAATTTTAATAAGTGAACAAGACCTAATCAGTTTTTTTCCAAAACAAAACAAACACTTTTACACTTGCAGCATTACCTACACTAAGTTCGAAGAGTCATGGTCATTCATAACCTACGAACTGCCGAGTCACACTTAGAACAAGAAACACGGAATTCCTTTGAGGAGTTTGTTTGTTTGATTGAACGCGCTAATCTCAGAAACCGCTGGTCCGATTTGAAAAAATCTTTCAGTGTTGGATAGTACATTTATCGAGGAAGGCTATTAGACTATATTATATTTTCAATAAAATTTGGGATCCTTACTAAAAGTCCAATAATCACGCGGACGAAGTCTCGGGCACTGCTAGTCGCAAATAAAACTTCTAAGAAACGAGTAGGTATAGAGTCCGAATTGCGGCGGAAACAAAAGTTTTTTTCCGACTATTCTGATTCTGGCTGTGATTATGTGTGTGATGTGAATATTTCTGGCACCTACGATATACTTCGAACTTAATGTTCAAGAAGGCTGTGAATGTGAAAGCGACATTTTTGGAATATAAAAGAATAGAAAACATTTTTATTGCTTCAACTGTATTGTATACAAATATCTTACACTATCTTTTGAGAATCTACGAATGCGCATAAATCTACTGAAATGTAAATACCTATGTACCTAACAGTAGGCAGTTAAAACGGCAAGTTACATGTAGATATTATAGTGAACACATAAAAAGATATTATGCGCTATAAAATAATTATTGCAACTGACTGTAGTTGTAAATGACTAGAAAACCTAGGTACCTACTAACTATATTTTATCTGCTGATACCGGCGTTAAAGGACAAAGGGAGGGGGAGAAGAGGGAAGGGGAGGGGAGAAGAGGGAAGGTGAGAGGTTAAGGAGGGAAATCCCCCGTCCCTCTACGGAGCGCAGACGCTCGCCGCAACAGGTACCATGCATGCATAGCTAAACTAACCACTGTGCCATGGCTTACAGTCGTGCGATTCGTATCAACTGAATTAGCCTGGTGTGATACTTTCCCACACGACCACGAAAGATAATAATGTTTTTTTTGTGGTACATATTCATAAAAAAATATGTACTTTAATGTACTTATGAATTTAAAAACAGTACCCTTCATTTGGGCATAGAAGTTGTGGTCGTGCTGTGAAGATGCTTTCTGGCACGACGCGTGATTTAGATATTGAGATGATTTTTATTCTATAAAAATATACAAATTAATTGTACTTTAAATATAAATACATAATTTGAGGAATCTTTCGTGGTCGTGTGGGAAAGTATCACATATTAGCCTGAACAAGACAGCACGCGTGCGCCCGCCCGGGCGTTCGCTCGCTCATGTTTTAGCGGAGAACCACACGTCCACTAGTTTGTATGGAAGTTTTTAGAAAACCTCCCGGAAAGCCGGAGGTCGCCAGTCAGAAATAAAAAAGGAATTGTATCCTGCGAGCTGTCATTTTCACAGGGTATCAAATTCGCTCAAATACATCTGCCAATGCCAATGTCATATTTGGCAGCCATATGACAGACGACAGCCGTATCAGTTTTTTTCTTTTTTTCCGTCGCTCTTGGATGTTTGCGAATTGTAGTCAATGCTGCGATTGAATTTCATGTTTCTGTTTTGTCTCTACGCAGTGTACGTACAGTTCAATTGATTTAATTACTCCGAAGCCTCTGCACTCTGTCTGTAAAAACCGTCCATAGCTAAAACTACAAGATGGAAATATCATTCAAAGGAAAAAGAATACTGGTTACCGGTGCAGGACAAGGTGCGTAATTTCTTGTAGTATTTCTACAGCTGTATTTACGATTTTTATAAATCATGCATTTATATATAATATAATGCATATTCTATTATGTTAACTTGGCAGGCATCGGCCGCGGAATTGCTGTAGAGTTATGGCGTGCTGGCGCCAACATCGTCGCCCTTTCTCGAACGAGGTCTCATCTAGAGACACTGCAAGCTGAATATCCATCTATCGACATTGTTGACGTAGATATTGGAGACTGGGAGAAAACTAGAAAAGTTGTCGAATCTCTGGGACATTTTGACGCCCTAGTAAATAATGCCGCTGTCGCTCATTGCGAATCTTTCCTGGAATGCTCACCCTCCGACTTTGACAAGTAAATATATTACATTGTACGAGTATCACTTAAACTTATTCTTATTATCTAAATCTGAATTACAGTAAAAACTTATTAGAGATATGTTTCCTTGGAAGTTTTTACCGTAGTTCCCTTTTTTAACCTCATTATTATTTTTACACCCTTTTTTTGCCTATAATTTTTTTGTCCACAAAATTTTTTGCCTATAATTTTTTTGTTCTTAATGCAGCATTTTGATACTTGTTCTCCTAAGTCAGCAGTAGCCCCCAATACTCAAGGAGAGTGGTCATGCTTGAGCACAGGTTTGAAGATACACTCGCGACTGAGTGTTTTCACACCTGTTTTAGTTTTATCGCAGTATCTACATATTGACTTCTTTTTCTAGATATTAAGGCAAAGGTAATGACAAATTAACTACATAATGAATAACAAACAACAAACAAACGCATTCACACTCACAGCCCCACACTAAGTTCAAATACTTGTATCGTGGGTGCCGGAAACATTCACATCACACACAAATTACACCCAGAACCAGAAGCACAAATATCCTTTGGGAAGGAATTAGAGTCCAGCCGGGAATCGAACCCAGGACCCACGGCGCATAGGGCGGGCACTTGTCCACTGCGCCAACTGGGTCGTCAAACAGGACTGATAAAATAAAAAGACAACTTCTCTAAACCTTATCACTATAAGTTAGTATTGTATAATTATAGAGTATAATATAATTATGTCGAAAAAATACCCAGAAACAAAACTACACTACAAGTTATAAAGTAATTGATCTAAAATAAATCTTAAATGCTACTTTTTTACTGCACACATGGGGCATCTCATGATATCAATACTGACCACTGTCACTGGACAACTGAAAGTGACACTCGAACAATATTTGAATTATGACTTAGTCTTTGTTGCAGTTTTTGATGATCTTGTATCTATATGATTAAAGGTTCTGGAGATATCATGGTGGCTTTTGGCTTCACAAGATATTTTTTAATACATTTTTATTAATTAATTTCAAGAGTATATAGATGATTTTTTTTTCCAGAACATTTGACATCAATGTTAAAGCTGTACTCAACATAAGTCAAGTTGTGGCTAAAAAGATGGTAGAGAACAAAACCCATGGCACCATAGTTAACATATCATCTCAGGCTTCAAAGGTAAGCTGTCACAAACTGCTCTGTCAATATTAAACAGGGTCATTATGTATTTTTTTATGTGTTATATAATTTCGCATGAAAATATTGTAAGATTTGAACACATTGTTCTAATTAGCCAAAACTTACACGTGATTTAATCATGCAGTAATACACTGAGCAGTAAGCTATTGCATAATAATCAATTAGTGTATTCCCTAGAGCTCAGGATGTTTGTATTGAAGGGTCTTGCAATCAGTGTGACGACAGCCACATCGCATTATTGCACAAGCAATAATGCAACACCTACTGTCTGAACCTTCATGCTGCACTAACCGAGTTATCCAAGCACCAATACTAGTGGCGAGATCGGTTAAATTTGTATACATTACAGTCTGATTGATAAAAGAATATTAGATATCTACTCTGAATTAATTTTGTGATAAAGGAAATTTAGTAAAATGAGTAGAATTGGAGGCCAGATAATTGTGTAATCTGTTATATTGCCTGTTATCATATGTTTAAATACATGTAATCCTTGTTATCTTATTATTAAATATTGTACGGTTTCCAGGCTGCTCTGAAAGATCATGCTATCTACAGTGCATCTAAGGCTGCTCTAGACGCTTTGACTCGTGCAATGGCACTCGAGCTCGGTCCTCATGGTATCAGAGTGAATGCTGTCAATCCAACAGTTATTATGACTGAAATGGCGAAAGTTGGCTGGTCAGATCCAGATAGAGCCAATGAAATGCTTTCCAAAATACCACTAAGAAGGTAAGGCACACCAGAACTAGTACTATAATTCTGCTAATCTGTTTAACTGAAAAGGTAGCACATAACTGAGTAGGTACAGGTCGTGAGGGAGGATGTTGGGGCCGCGAACAATTCACGTGATGTCAGCAAGCCCTTCCTGCACTGCTTCAATGCCGAACACAAGTTTAGGTAAATATATGAGTATGAGAGTGTCATGAAGTGGGCACTGAAGAAAAAAGAGTTCGGTAACTAGAATTTTGGTAAATTTCATTTAAGGGCAGGTCAACAGATTGGAAATTAATACTATGACTTTATATACTATGAATTGGGGCTGAATGACCTTGACCTTGATAACAAATTGATGCATTGTATTCACAATCACTGACCTTATCCTCAAGTTGGTTGATCAATGCTAGGCTAGAGCAAGTCATCAATATCTATGAAGACGAGTGAAGTGAGGAGGAGTAGTAGGATTCATGTGATTACATCGCGTGGGTCGGAGAACCTAAGCATAAAGAAAAAAATCAACTCTGCCCCCTTACGACACTCTAACCAATATAAATGTGATTAAGTAACATTTTAACTTTAATATCCATTTGGTAGTGGAATAGCGGAATGTGATGGGATTGTAGCAACTGCTTTTAAAGTATTTAAATACTCGAATATTGCCATAAAAGAACTCGTTTTCGCTTCATTTGGCAGGAACATACACTCACGCTCGTATTTTAATTCTTTATCAACGGTTGCATAAATAACTTTAGTAATCTAACCACAATTATATCAAAAGCACATTGAACTGCTTAGTAGCAGTTAAAATGGGTTTGGTTTTTTGTACGAGATAGTAATTCACATAATGATAATCTTTTTGGCGTAGGGCACCTCAATGTGCTCTTCCTGAGATTTATCTATCTATACTATATTACAATTTACTGTATAATATTATAAAGAGGTAAAGTTTTTTGTGTAAAAGGTAATCTCTGAAATCACTGATACGATTCTGTAAATTCTTTCACTAATAGATAGCTTAACTATCCCTTGAAGAGTATCAGTTTTCAGTTCGAAATAACAATATTCGTAAGACAATTCGGAGAAAAATTAACTACTGTACTATGACTAAACCGTTAGACATAAGTGAACACAATGTATAACAAAAATTTTGGCCTTCATGAGTTTCACAAAAAAGCCCGCGACAGCATATATCTAGAATGTATATATACTTACCCCAGAAAAAAATACTATTATTTGTTGAAATCTGATAAAATTGCGTCCTATTTTGACAGAAATCATTGAACTTAGTGTGGGGCTGTGAGTGTGAAAGCTAGTACGTGTTTGTTTTCACATTTTGCGTGTAAGATCATCTTTGTTTTGAACTTACTTATCAGAAAAAGGATCTTAATTACGACTGTTTTTTATATATATTTTCGTTTGTAAATTATTTTAGATCTTTGAACAGCACGCTGGAGTAGTTGGGTGCGCGTCAGCATTCTAATGAGCGGGTTCGATTCCCGGTGGGAATACAAATTTTCTCCCCACGGGACATTTGTGTTTCTGGTACTGGGTGTGCTGTGTTTTGTTGTGTGATGTTAGTGTTTACGGCCCCACGACACAAAACATTGAACTTAGTGTGTGTCTGTGAACCATTTATATGTATATTTTCTGCCGGCGCGCCGCCGGCCGGGTCGATGTTTGAACTTTGAACGTGTTCGTCTTCAAAGCAGCGGGTTAGATTTCCGGTAGTAACACAAGTTTTCTCCCCACTGCAAGTCTGTGTTTCTGGTTCTGCGTGTGATGTGAATGTTGTGTGTGTGGTGTTGCTGTTTACGGCCCCACGACATATTAAGTCATTGAACTTTCTGTGTGGGTTAAATAACACTATATTAAGACAGGGTACGGATGACTCATGACCATGACAAAGCCTTCTGGCATTTATTTAAGGCACGGTCATAGGGATGTGAGTGTGAAAGCGATTAAGCAAAGTTTTTTCATGTTTTTTTACCCGTGCGATGCCGGGCAGGTCAGCTAGTCTTCTTTATCTATAAGAATAAAAGTCCTGACTGACTTACGACTTACTTAATAACTTAAATATGTAGATAGACATCTGGAATAACACATAGCATACATTTGTATTTGTATTTGTTTACTACGGGCATGGCGGGGCATAGCTTTTCAATCTCACGTGTTGCTCATAGTTTAACTAACAAACAGACAAAAAAGTCTAACCATTTTAAACAAATTTGAAAGACATTACACCCACAGATCTAGAGTACTGGTTTAGTTATATTTTATATCTATAGGAGAAAGCCTAGGAGATACCTATTCACTATTGACTTGAAAACTCCCAAATTATACCGTTCGGGGAACAAAGAGGCGGGTAATGAGTTCCACATTATTGTTATTTGACGTTTCGATCTTTCAGGCCTTGTACTTCACGAAAGGTATTATATAGCTAGCGAATCTCGTTGCCTAGCAAGTTACCACGAGGTTAATTCTTAAATCCTTTGTCTTGTTTATTATTTTCATAAAATATTATCATCTGCCTGATAAACAATGTCAAAGATTACATGGCTGTATTATGAAATCATGCCTTGATAATAATGTTGTATAAATACACTAGTGACTATCTTATTATCCAAATGTTTTGTCGAGAAATCTGAGTAATAAGATGAAAATTGGTATGAGAGAGCATTGTCATATGTTATCAGAATTCAAATTAATGTTACAAATCCGAAAGTAACTCTGTCTGTATGTGTTACATGTTGAGAACCGTTAGATAAATCGGTACACTATTAAGACTAATTTATATACTTATGTTTTACATCTACTAATGGACACAGTTAACCGCAAGACATTAATTTTTACACACAATAAATAAATGTTAATCTATTCTAATTCATTAGGGATATAGTTAAAATCACGGACGTATAATCCTTCTTTTCGAACTGCCCACTGGTGTAGGTGGGTACTTGGTTTTTTTCTAAACGGGTATCGCGTTCGATTCCCTCTGCATGGGAAGCGACTGTTCCCGCGTGTCCGCACGCCGCCGCCTGCTCACACCAGAAGCGTACAGTGTGCAGCAGCTATAAATAAAATAATTAAATCGGGCGTTAAGTTATAGATTAGGCGATAGCTGCCTACTTACGATGTTTTTAAAACAATTGGATAACATTACTTTCTGCTAGCATGTTGCACCGTTTGTGGAACTGAATGCAAACAATATTTTGAAATAATATGGAGCATGTAGCATTTCTTGTTTCCTGTCAGTATAAATCATTTATTAAGTCGAATGTCTGTAAGTGGTTTTAAAGTCATAGCAGCGAATGACATAAGCTCTTTCTTATTTAATGTAATATCTAACATACTTATTTACACTATACGTTACAATCGGTTTATTATTTTGGACGTTGTGAGGGAACAAATGAACATACATAGTTATATACGGTTCTAAAATCATAGCCTTCCTTTTTGCTTCGCCGTAGTCGGATAAAAAAGAACACGGACAAAGTTTGTGACGATAAATAAAACCAGGCCTTAAATGGGATTAACTCACAAGGATATAATATCTGAACACCATTTACAGCTACATGTATTCTATTTTATAAGCTTTTATTTAAGCAAAGTATGTTTGTTCGAGTAGAAGCAGATGTATTAACCGATTGAGCTGAAATTGTGTGTACAAGTTTAGTTTGGCTGACAATGCACGGTTAGCTGACGTCATTCTAAATCAAACATGGCGGCACACCCAAAATGGCGGACAAGTTATTTTTAATGCACTCCTACAACATGATAAATTTGATCAGGATTTGACCAGTAGTTTTTAGTATCCTCAACAATGCGTATATAATTAATTTAATCTGATCAAGGGTTCTGAAAACAAAGCCATGAAGTCGGTTTTTTTTAGCTTTGCTTGCGTTTAAATTGTGTTAAACTGAAGTTAACTAAGTAAATATTTTGATTTCAGGTTCGGAGAGGTGTCAGAAGTAGTGAATGCTGTGGTTTTCCTGTTGAGTGATAGGTCGAGTATGATAAATGGTGTCGAGTTGCCTATTGACGGAGGATTCCTCGCTACATAAACAATACATTATTTATATTACGTTCACTCATACGCATATCAAATCGTTTATTGAATTTACGATTATAATTAAGTATCAAATGATTTGTGCTAGTAATGTTAACCAAAGAATTGTTGTCTGTTGCAACTTAGCATTGCCATTTAACGCCATATATTAAAAAAGTCGCTGTTCCTAACTATACATAAAACTTGTGGATTTTTTCTAAAGTTGTGGCATTTAAACAGTGTTTTTATGTGTAATTTCAATTCTTAAATTTGTATAAATTTACCATTGCCTACAGTAATCCGCAAATAATACTTAAGTACGAAATGAATTCTATAATTATAAAAATATGACCTACAATTGTATTTTTTGCAAATACATAATTTCATTGTTTATGAATAAAGGAAATGTTTAAAATAAACTGCTTTTATTTACTTGTGTTATAGATAGATATATGCTTTTATTTGTACACCAATAGACAGCACTATAAAAGAAACAAAACAAGTTATATAATATACTTAGCAATCTTACTCGTATCAACCATTCAAAGTATTTTACGTGAATCAACATGGCACGATTTTGACTAAGAATGTAAATGAACATGTGTATACTAAATTAAGTCCCAATTGAATCTATAATCAGTTGACGTAAACGTATTAGTCTCTTATAAAGTATTTTTTTATGCTATATGGGCAAACATTTGAGCACTCACCTGATGGATAGCGATGATGCGCCTCAAGATAAATACTTGTTGCGTTGCTGTTGTAGATACCTATTATATATATATTTATTTAGGGAACTAAGACGTGGGTAATTAGTTACACTGCCTTACGGATGATAAACTTAGAAGCGAAACGCTTAATTAATGTTCTATATCAAACGTTACTTGCAAGTCGCATTTAAATCATATATTATATGCCGAGGTGAAATACCTTTTTTTATTTTTTTTAATCTGGGATAGGCCCCATTTGGTGATCACTGTCTCACATGATGCTAAGCGACGTTTTTTTGCAGCTGACATGGCGAGCTTGATCGGAAGCGTCACGCTTGTTTATTACATTCCAGGCAACAATTTGAACTTCAACGTTTAGTATTGTAAGTACTTATGTGTCATTATTTATTTATTTTATGTAAGTTTATTTAATTAGACATTCTGTTATTTTTAATGGTAGATATGTATTGTTTATGTAGTTTAAAATTTTAGTATTATTATTATTATAATCTATTTCATTCATTTTATCGCGCCACCATCCCTACTTTCACTTTTTGTTTATATTTGCATACAAAGGTTGTCTGGAAGAGATCGCTCTTAGCGATAAGACCGCCCATTGTACCTATATTTTATAAGTTTTTCTGTAAGCTGTATTTATCTTTTGGTGTCAATAAAGAGTTATTGTATTGTAAATATAAGATGTCCTCAAAATCAATTTCAAAATCGTTTATTCACATGGCCCCAAAGAGGCCTAATCAGGACTATCAAATAACTTTCAAGTAACGGGAAATATCGATTCAGTGTTTACGGTACTTAACTACGCAGTTGAATGTGGATCGCATCGTCACTTTGGCTAGTGAACTCGGAAGTCAGTCTTTGGAATGTAGATCATGTATGTATCCTGCTTAGATACCTACTTATCCTTGACTAGGAAAGTAATCTTCAATACGAGTCGAGTTACTTGTTATAATATTGATCCATAACTCAAAACCACAGAGATATCTGTACTCAAAACAGACGCTCCTAGACAGTAGTAAGCGGACAATAGAGCATTTGTTTGAACAACAGCAGAAGTTTGTAGCCTACACACAGGATGATAAGTGTTTTAGACAAATCCTCAGTTGTAGGATTGATAAGTGTTTTAGACAAATCCTCAGTTTGAGCTTGCCTTTTTTTATAAGTATTTCAAGAAATTTTGATTTTGCGTTACTTCGTGTACCTAAGTACGATTTTATTTTCAACCGATTTCAAAAAAGGAGGTTCTCAATTCGACAAAGGTTTTTTGTACCAATGTTGCGCAATATTTCCATCTATTATGAATAAATTTTGATGATTTTTTTTGTTGGGTAGATTATACTTCAGAGGTGTCCCATATAAATTCTATCGGAATCGATCAAGCCAAAACCGATATTCAAGCGGTGAAGTCGTTTTTTTAAGCTTTGCTTGCGTTTATTAAAATAATTAATGTTCTTGTCAATTATATAATCAAATCGTGGAGTGAATTACACAAAACTAAACTGTCGGTATTCATTATTAAATTGATTGTAATAATATTAAGCCATTTTATAAAATCTATTACTTAAAATTTCTAATTAAAAGGCATTTACATAAGATAGTAATGTTATAGGTGTAATTCTGTAGGTATAGATATAAATATTTAAAAATATATATATTAAACCTAAGTATATTTCTACATATATCCCGATTATTCCCATTGATTATGTAAACCCAAGGTAGGCGAGTTCCTCAAATCTTGACCATTAAAAGTGGTGCGAATATGTTAATTGTTGATCGGTCATGGTTACTTATTATCTTTGTAGTGGTTATCGGAGCAATCGTAAAATAACATTCGAGTCACAAACATTGTTCTTATCGCTAAATTGACTCCACTGTAGTTAAGAGATAGGAACACTGAATATATTGGACAGTTTCTCCACGAGTTTAAGCGTGAGCCATTCCAATTCTTACAACATGGATAGCGGATTCAAAGGCAAAAGAATTCTCGTGACTGGTGGTTGTCAAGGTAAGTTCCATCATCATCAGAAATATCCTTATCTAGTAAAAAAATATTTGAAATAGACTGGTACATTTATAAATTCTTCTTTCAGGGATTGGGAAGGGCATCGTCTTAGAACTATGGAGGCAAGGAGCTACAGTAGTCACTCTATCAGATCAACCCAACAATCTACAAAAGCTTCAGAAAGAATACCCTTCTATAGAAGTTGTGACTGTGGATTTAAAAGACTGGGACAAAACTAGACAAGTCGTAGATTCCTTGGGTATCTTCGAGGGACTTGTTAACAACGCTGGAATTGCAATAATTGAACCGTTTTTAGAATGCAAGCCAGAAAGCTTTGATGAGTAAGTTTTATAAGCTACGAATAATAAACCTACCAGTTAAACTTGCCTAAAAATCAGGAATACAAGAACATACTCACCTTTTATTTTTAAAATAATCTTCATTTACAGAATAATTGCAGTAAACTCAAGAGCCATTATCAACGTCAGTCAGATTGTTGTGAAAAAAATGATAGAAAACAATATAAAGGGTTCCATAGTTAACATATCGTCTCAAGCGTCAAAGGCAAGTGAAACGGTTTTCTTGCATGTTTTTAACACATTTTATTCTCATGTACCATCGAAATAATAATATAGTCATGTGTAGGTACGTGACTATACAATCAAGGACCTTTTATTGTACCTATTCTCATTAAAGTGGTTGTTTACAGGCCGCTCTCAAGGATCACGTGGCTTACTGCGCCTCTAAAGGCGCTGTGGATTCTATATCAGAGGTCATGGCTTTAGAACTAGGCCCTCACGGTATTCGCGTAAACACCGTCAATCCGACTGTCATTATGACAGAGATGGGCCGCCAAGTGAAGTCGCAAGGAATGCTCTCCAAGATTCCTTTGGGAAGGTGAGAGAATAAAAAGGACGAAAGCATCCATGACCGCTTGTCCGCTTATTTACCGCACTCCAATCACAGCAAGCGGTCCTAACGCAACTGCAGTAATAAGTTTTAACAAAATATCGGGCTCCAAAAGACGAAACTCATAAAGTCATAGGAATATCTCTTTTCATATAAAATACAGTATAAGTCTAAAATACAAGCATACAATGCAACATAAGGCACAAGGGAACATTCCATCGTCGCAGTTGAAGTACCTACCTCTCAGCCGCTTACGTTTTTGCAAAATTTCGTGTCGGAACTTCGTCACCGTGTTTGGTATTAGTCTCTTAAGGCCTTCACGGCCTTAAGAGACAAATATCCAATATGCTTACATTTTGCAGTTGTTTCCACCGGGAATCGAACCCGATACCCACTGCTTAGAAGGCGAACGCACATCTAAGCCATCGGGCGATTAAATTAATCTTGCTTACTTATGTCAAAACTTTGCGATGGCATTGTATTTCACGTACAGTATAAGCCCATAAAATTACTGACCACAAATATACAATAGAGTACTTGACTTATTTTGTATCTAACATTTTATAATGATTGGTTAATTTTCAGATTTGGTGAAGTGCACGAGGTAGTGAACGCAGTGCTATTCCTCCTGAGCTCAGACTCGAGTATGATATCAGGCGTACATCTCCCGGTCGACGGAGGGTTCCTTGCTACATGAAATATCACAAAAACAATCACATTTATTTTACTCAGTTTATTGTGCCAAAGGAATTAATTACATACTGGACATAGAAAAACAATGCAAGCATAACAAATTGTTTTAATGCATACTATGCTAAAATAGGATTGCATACATTCATATGTATAATGAGAAAACATAGTGTTACGTTCTAACGAAACAAAAATGTTAACACTGAGAATGCGATAGCTTCATGGTATGATAGCGATTTACTCTTACTTGGAGGGAACAAACTGATCCTTAATTTTAAAATTTTACCATATCGAATGAAAGCCACATTCCTTTTCTAAACCTTTACGCATCCTAAACACTACTTACGATTTATTCCCTCCTTAATAAACATGAGAAAATAATAAAAGAAGAATTATTGAAAAAAGTTTCGGTACATAAAAGCATCTACTGGAAAAAGAAAAGATTACAGCAAAATAATAGATGATATTAACTCTACAACAGTTATGTTCGTATTTATTTTCATTACCTAGGATATTGTAAAAAACAGTGTGTCCGCTTATCTATCTTAAAATTAATATGTACAAAATTAAGTCCTTAGTCTTTCGTCGTTTAGAGCGTACACTTATTTTAGGAGCAAGCCACTATTTCCTCGCCTGAAGCACTTTGCAGAGCCGATACACTCCACACTTGGGACAAGCGGACCTTACACACGACATCTTACACATGCCGGGACGTGACAAACAATACGCTACTATATAATCACTAAAATAACATCATAAGAATTAGTAACACAATATCATTTATATATTTGGGTACTCGATGAAATCTATACGCGACGGGAACTCGCAATGTGCAACTATACAACGATATCAAACACAAACGTAGGCTCGGCAAAATATAACTAATTATCTGTTATGTTGAAAATTCCCTTAAACATTGATGAAAATCGATAATGAAATGCTAGAAAATACCCTGTCGTCTAAAGAACTTAAAAATGAATTTATGGAAATTAAAACTTATATGTGCATATGCACACTCTTTACACCATCTGATCAAGGAAAAACATGCTTAATATATAACTTAAACGTCGCATAAACATACGATATTAAACAATATTCGTAATCCAGGTATCCGATTCCTTATGATGTTCGTATAACCCTTTTAGAATATCGATCGAGAGGATGGTTTTCATTCTGTGTTTGCAATGTACCCCTTAAAACAAACTAGTTAAAGTTATATTTACAATATAATAATTGAACCTAATTCTCAGTCATATTAGTGTCTCGTCCATCCTGGGCAAATATTCTTCAGTAAAATAATATGCAATTTGTTAAACAAAAATTAGCCTTAACGTACTTACAAGAGTGTCGATTCATATATTTACAGTAACTGTACGCAGATGACGAATGGTTTTGGTCGCCGCAAAGCCAGATAAAGCACATATATATTTATACCACAATATACTTGAATAAAATATGGTTTTGGTAACCGATAGTGAAATTGAGCTTAGAAATTATGAATTACAAATTTTGGTAATTTACATGAGATCATAGATTTCGCAAACATTCAAGTATGTATGTAGAAAACATTGAGGAATGTCGGATATACACATGCAAATGGATAACGTAAGTAACATTATCTACCAATATAAAAAGTAGAGATTTAATCACATTACCTACAGAGTAATATAATATTTTCGACAATAAAGGACAAGTTCGAAGTTTATTTCCATAATTATCTTGGCAGTGATTATATTATATTTAAACGAATTAATTGTGTACAGACCAGTGTCGGGGTTTGGTGTAATAGCGCTGTCGCGAATGTCATCAAAAGGTTAGCGATCTTCTGCAACTGCTGAAGTCATAACAACTCTAACTCGAATTATGTGGCCGCCTTAAGCACGCTCGATCTCGTTGTCAACGTTAGTATGGATTACTCTCTGTATGAAGTACTAAATACGTAGCAACAAATATTAAACATGTTTGAGTAACATAGGTTGCAATTAAACAAAGTAATGTTTAAATGCAGAAAGTACAATATATGTAATCGTCTATATAAAAAAATCATGCATCAATTAGTTCACAAGGTGAAATAAAACATTATTTTATCTTTTGCTAACCCGTGATTGTCACAACTAATATTGGAAGACAAATAAAAAAATATTTAGCATTTAAACGAAATAAAAATAATATTGCACTACAAACATCAAATAAGCCACATTGGCTTGAAAGCTGTTGAAAATGCATCTTCAAGAGGCAGTTTGTTTTAACAGGCTGCTGGAGTTCGGTTGTGTTATACAAGTCAGATATAGGGAAGGATTACTGATAAAAATGGAACTCATAGTATATGAGACAATTCTTAATAACTCGCTTAGCCTTTGCTAACGAGTCTATAAGTCAAGCTATAAGCGAGTCGCGTGTCTTACAGCCATTTTGTCTCATCGTTACGGGACTCATTGCACTAATAACTGTTTATTTTTTACGTTTTGGCCAAGTTGCATTGATTAAGGCCCCGAAAAAATACAATTTTAGCACGGTTTTGTCCCACATATTTAAATTGCGAAAGGTACGTAGAGCACATCGGTCTCAAAAGCCGTTATTATGCGCAGAGAGAGCGAAATCCCGTTCTGTACCATTTTAAGCCGATTGTTTACGTAAAACAGGTTGTAACAAGCTTTATTCGCGCTATATTCGTACCTATCGAGATTATGGCATTAAAAACTCAGCTAAGTTATTTAGTTGTGTTTTACTCATACCAAAATCTTCACATTAACAGTACTGTTTCTTACACTATTTGAATTATAATTCGACCACGCGATACATACACGAGTATAGGTCAGTTGCGGATCGGCCGAATCATTATTTGTTCATTATGATGATTACATCTAATTACAACTGAGCATAAAGTACAATGGATGACGAGTAGGCCTGATCACCGATTATGTCAAATAAATCGCAACGATTGCGATAAAGTTTATCTTCTATCTTCTTGATAAGTTCTATTGCAGGATTACAGGGCCCACCCGGCATCGCGCTTAATCTATGTTAAATAATTTACAATAATATGTATGAACGTTAATATGAATGCATACAAAATTGTTTTTTAACGTTGGTGTTGTAAATCCTTGGTCGTGGACCGTCGCGCCTCTATTATTAGCCAGTAGGTCAAATTATAGAGTTCAAGGTAACCAAAAAATTACAATAGGCGACGGGCTCGTTATATGGTTTGCTCGAAATACGAATGTCGTAAGCATCCGTAGTCAGTTTATCAACAGTTTCCAATATTATATCAGATGTAAAAACATAAATTTTGTTATATTTAAAAATTAAATTGGTAATATAATTTTACCACATCTCCTGAACGTATGTTCACTGAAAATCACAAATTTGATAACGGTAAAAGAAATCCCGTCTTATGTATTATTTTCCTAATCTGCCTCGACTATCTATGGCGAAGATATATAATATCTGCATTCTCTATGACTGTGCCGTATCACCACGCGTTTCATTACATCTTACATTATATCGGAAATTGTTGTTAGGCGATCGACGCAAGAAAGTAAATTTGTAGACATATCTTGTTAAAAAAAAGGGATGTTTCACTTTGCAAGATAAAACATATTTGTTTTAAAATGACTTCTACGGCCATGCCACAATTACTTAAAGTTTACACAGGTTATTACAGTAATATTTGTAATTGATTCGTCAATTCAGAGCAGCAATATTGCTATACATAGTGAGCCTCCAAAAAAGCTTTTAAAAAATAACCTCGTTAATTTATGAATAAAAAACGCATCAGGTAAACGAAGCCTATGTCGTCAGTATTCTATACAACTTAAGTAATTATGGCTTACCTTCGAATCAACAAAATCACTTTCGAGCATTTTAACACTGTTTACGACAATGTGGGTTTTTTGACAGGCTCCATAAAAATGAATATAAGATTAACTGACGCCCTACAACCTATCTCTATAACAATTTGTAACCAACAAAACTCTTAAGAATTGATTTTATATCAAATACTAGCGGATACCCGGCATGTGCTACCACGCTAAAAAAAATATAAACATTTTATGCATTGTTTTAGTAGTCCAATACTACATTAGCTTTATTACTTTTCAAGTGAAACCACTTGAGGGCACATCGTTTGGATAGTTTCAAAGTCTATATGGACATAGGTAGAAACATTTTTTGTATTTTATAAATATAGATAAACCGATTGCAACAAAGCAAGGTAATATTACCGGACCATCTATGAGCGTTGCACTCAGTTCTATTTGAATGAAAATCAAATAATGTCTTCCGAGTTTTGTCGATTTCAAATAAAAACAGAGATAGATATATAACAGAAGATCGTTAGCATAACTAAGTTTCGTTCCTTTACATACATCGCCGGGAGTAAATGATAAAGAAATGAATACGAAATCAAGTTATCGTAAGGGGCCGCCTACACGAACAACAGAATCGCGGTGATATTATCGTCGGGCCACGTATTTCTATACACGCCGCGATAACTTCGCCGTGTGTCGAGACACATTCTAAGAGTGTACAAATACGTAGTACGACGATAACGCCGCGATTCTCTCGCTCGTGGAGACGCTAACTCTTACTAGAGCCGCAGATATTTTTGGCTACCTTGGACAATGGTATGTATTCGACGGCTGGAGTATCGACGTGTTAGTGCGAGGCGAGGGCCGCGGGCCGCCTCACCGCCACTCCGAGATAGCGGCCACTGTGGTGCTCGGCTGTCCCGCCGCTCCCGCCGCTGGAAACAAACATTATGAGATTTCAATATAATTCAATATAAAAAGAAGGAAGAAATTACATTTATTTATGTCACAACATTACACTACAAAAAAATATAAGTACATAAATAATATAAAGTAAAGCTGTCCGTCTGCTTAGTTAAGTGGCGTCCGCCTGCGAAGCAGCGGAGTATCGGATTCGATTATCGGTGGGTTCCACAAGTTTTCTCCCCAAGGAAAACTTTTATTTATAGTTCTGGATGTGATTGTTGTGTCATGTGAATGTTTCCGGCACCCACAATATAAGTCATCAATCTTAGTACAACAACATAAACCAAAATGCCGCTACCGCACTTATATATTTATATGTTCTAATTGTTGTAGTTATCATTTATATTCTGATTATTTAGTTTATATATTTAGTTACTGTCCTGAAGATCGTGAAGTCATGGACTCGACTGTAAATCAGTTACTAAGGTTTAACCTTAGTCGTATGCTGAGTCGGAACCTATTTTTATGACACTTACGTCACATTTATTCTTTTCTCTAGCCCACATTAAGTTTGATGACTTATGTCGTGGGAGCCTGAAACATTCAGATCACACACACACAATCATAACTGAATCCAGAACCACACATTCAGACATTTTACTAAATAAAAAGTTGATTAAATCACTTGGAATTGGAAATTCAAAATCGCAAAACGCACGCTATTGGCTAGACTGATTCGTGACGTCAGCATTGTTGATGTCAATGACCCTTTGCTCTAGCCCGGATCGGAGGCTCGGATGAAGCGGTCGGTTAACGCGATCTCACGCGTTCGGTACCTCGGTTATTAACAACCAAAAAACCGCCCAGAGAGATGCTTGTAAGTCTTTTAACACACTGACTTCTGTTAATGTCAAGCTTATAAGAAAAAATCCACGAAGCTGTATGGGTACAGTATCCGTACTTCCCTGCACGCAAATCTGTTCGCGTCCAGCCTTAAACGTTATTTCAACTAACCAAGACATTTCAGTGTGACTGTGCTCACGAACAACTCTGCCTGTCTCATTTATGAATAGTGTTAGAGAGTTTGATTATTCATTATGGAGTACGAGTTTAAACTTGAAAATGTCTCATTAATATTTAGACACCATTTTGGTGCGGGGCAGACGAAAGACGATCCGTGACGCACTTTTGAAAGTGTGAAATAAAACCCATGCAATTATACGCTTGCGACTTGTGCGCCGCAGACTTGATCGCACAAAAAGTGTGTCGTCTGCGCTGCACCTTTGAGTTCGAAGATTATACAACATCCTACAACCATGGATATTTTAATTGATACTCACTGGTTTCTTGTTCTTGATTTTGTTCGTGGCGTCTGAGTGTGCGGTCGTTGCCGCTCGTCTGGTAGTTACCGCGGGGACCACCTGTAAAACAACATTCATATTTCGAGAAATTTCAACACGTTTTTCTCGATTTGATAGTATTAGCCATGCTAGGCAGAACTAAAGTAGTACATCTAAGAAAGCAACATATATATAAAATTCGAATTATACTCGGCATGTGTTGCAATGCCACGTGACTAAATTATACCCCCTTCATGGTTATGTTTGCCTAGTACTTTACCAAATCCGAGTGACGTCCGTGAGACAATGTTTTTTTTTCCGTGAATTAATATTTATTCTGCTTGAATCTTAACCATTCTTGAATCCACCTCTACACACACGCTAAAATTCATCAAAATCGGTACAGCCGTTTAGGAGGAGTTCAGTCATATAAACACGTACATAAGAATTATAATACTAGCCGTGCCCCGCGGCTTGGCCCGCTATTATCAATTTAAAAAGTAGCCTATGTGTTAATCCTAGGTATAAGCTATGTACATTCAAAATTTCATCCAAATCCGTTCAGCTCTTAAAGTGTGAAGAGGGAACAAACATACACACACACTTACACACAAACTTTCGGATTTAAAATATTAGTAGGTCTAGCTGCGCCATGCGGTTTTACTCGCGCAAGTTCCGGACCCACGGGAATTCCGGGATAAAAAGAAACTCGTTGGAGTATTATTCGACACAAAAATCACGCGATTAATAGTAGCATTACTCCTTTCCAAAGCTCTAGTCTATCTCTGTGCCTAATCTGTTCATCAAATCGGTTCAGTGGTTTAGGCGTGAAAGTGTAAATATTACTATATTTTCATATAGGGATATAAAAAAAACATATTTTTTCCTTTCTTTAAATTGACTACTTGGTAGAACACAGTTGGGAGTCCTCCTGAGGTATAACTGCCGAGATAGCCGCAAGACAGCAAGCCAAGTGGTGCCAAGCGGCTGTTTCGGATTTTCGGTTTCGAAAAGTTTTTAATTAAATTACTGAGTGACTGAGATATAAAGAATGTTTCTTAGGATGTGAGGTAGAAAAGTACCGAATTTAATATTAAGTTCTATAGCTGATACTGTAGATGGTATAAGCAGGCATGAAGATTACTTGCTTTCCTAACTCTAGTATATATCAATATAATTCTTAATTTAATGTTGTCATTGAAATCATTATCAAATAAGGCATTTAGTAAACGAGCCATCTAATTATCAACAAACAAATTAGGGTTATTAAAATATTAGGTTAGCAATTATAGTTTAGGAAGATTGCTTCATACAAAAGATATCTTCTATCCGTTTGTATGACAAACCGTGTCACTCCTATTTTTAATAAAGGTTAACATTTTTGTAAAATAATTATAATTTAATTAACTTACAATGTTTTATCTAAATTTATAATAAATCAGAATAACATTATTTCAAATTTACATTGTTTTAAAGTATCGACCATTTCCATACAAAAAGATCTTTGTGTATTAATTTATAGCGGCCAATAAAAAAAAATCTTATCCCCAATAAAGATACTAATCAATTTATTATATAAAAAGTCACATTTTAATAACTTCTTTATTTAAATATTATTGCAGAAATACAATACAAAAAATAAATCCCAGGTTACTTAATAGTTACTACGACAAAAGGTGCTCCCACCGGGGCGTCCTAAATACGTAGAGAACACTCATACATAATACATGTAGCTAAACAGTTTTACAAGTGAAATAAACTGCGAGATACTTCAAAATACTTTAAATTCAAGGCTAGTAAAAATGTTTCTACGGTGATACATAGAGGTCAATTCAAGAACTTTCATTGGTGAATGCGAAGTTTCCGGAACTGGGCATCCTTGCATGGCGCCGAAAACTTACTCGGCGACCCAATGACTAATCATAACAATCCTCTTTTTAAATTGAACATCATTGAAACGCAAGTAAAGCTTAAAACTACCGACTTCACCGCTTATATTTTGGTTTTGGCTTGATCGATTTCGATAAAATGTATACCTCTAAAGAATAATAAATCAAACAAAAAAAAATATGAAAATCGATTCATAATTGGCGGAATTATCGCGTAATAAACATACAAGAAAAAAAAAGAATTGAGAACCTCCTTTTATGAAGTCGGTTAAAAATAGAGGTTCTCATGCTGTAGTTACTATATTTTTTTCGCAGCATTGCGCATGTATCCGGTATCTGTGATCTTAATATTTTTTAGTTGATAGGTCTTTATTCGTAGGAGGGTCTTTAGTCGTAAATAATATTGCTTTATAGGGTAAGGCATGAGCGAAATTATTTTTATTGTTTTATGTAGTAAAAAACTTTATTATATACATTTTTTTTTAATATCTGTTAAGTATCGTATTTTAACTTTTTGTTAGCACATGCTTTCGATTATTACAAAATTTACATCTTATTTTATGTAGTGAAAGATTATATTGCACAAAATATCTTAGAACAGAAATTGTTTATTTTTATTCAAAGTGTGCGGTTTTGGTTATGTATATATTTTTCAATCCAATACAAATACTATGTTATATCAACGTTAATTGATTAAACCATCGATCCCCGAGCTCGGGCGCTTTATGCAAAACATGGTAAAAGTTGACAGCATAGGTAGAACGAAACGTATTACGTACCAAACTTGAGCATGTTCCAGTCAAATACATAGTCGTACGTGAACCCTTGTCGATGGAAGAGAGTGCGGAATAACTGCCGCAAGTGGCTGTAGTCAGGCCTCTCTTCAAAACGCAGTCGTCGGCAGTATTTGAGGTAGAGTTGAAACTCAATTGGATGGTTCTGAGAAATATAAAAAAATGGAATTTATTTTTCTACTTGCTTCGCCCCGCGTAAGTTTCAGACCAGCGGGATAGATAGATAGATAGATAAATTCTTTATTTGCACACCAAAATAAATAACACTTACAAAGAAATCTTAAATATAACATAGGAGCACAAAGGGCGGTCTTATCGCTCAAAGCGATTTCTTCCAGACAACCAAAGGGAGATGATAAAAATATTACAAACAGGGACGGTGGTGTACCTCGACATGTATTTAAATTAATAAATGTACTTATACATACTTATTAATATTACATACATAATATACATACAAAAACCTAGCGGGAATTCCGGGATAAAAAGTAGCCTGGTAATATATGACGTTTAATTAGTATTGATATTGTCTTGAGCTTCCGGAAAAGCCACCCCTAGAGTTTGCCACACTTTCCCATTGTAGGTCATCCTCCTCCAAGTAACACTAGTTATTTATTTCGAATATCGTCCTTTCATCTGAGACGCTGACGGGCTTTCTTTTTTCCCGGGGCTTATTACTGGAGATATTTAAACCAGATACATAAATCACACACATGATCGCATATTTCCATTATTAAGCTCTGGGGGAAAAAGAAAGAAAGCCAGGCAGCGTCTTAGATGAGAGGACGATATTGGAGGATACACGTTACTTGGAGGAGGTTGATCCACAATGGGAAGGTGTCGCACACAATAACATATATCCCTGGGGTAGAAAAATTGTGTTCCTATCGGGAATCGAGCCCGGCACCCGCGTAGAAGGCAGCCATGTAACTAACGCCAACGGACACTATATAAAATTAAGTATGGACACAATATAAACAAAAAATAACACAAAATCGTTCAACGTCATTGGTCGCATGACGACACCGGACTGGTTTTTTGCATGACGACTTATTACGATGATGCCATCACTTGCAGTGAACGTAAAAACATTGGAGTGGCGTCAACTTTTAGATAAGACTCTACCAAATATTTTATGTACTCGAACAGTGATACGAGTTAAACTTATCTCTTAATAATACAGTTCACGGTAACGATTCATTTTTTTTTTATCAATGATAAGCAAACGTTTGACCGCTATCTCAATTGATGTTAAGTGACGATGCGGTCGACGATGGAACACGTATGCCGAGCCGAAACAATTGTCGATCTAGACATCGACAACGCGTAAGACACGCTAATTCCCGTTTAAATTTGAATTTGATTGTTTAAAATAAGCGTAAATTTTTATCATACAGCAAATTTATTATTAACACGAATATGTTAATGTGTGTGTGTGTGTGTATATGATGATGATATGATATTTATGTAATTCTCAACAAAACAGAATGTGACATCATCTGAGCTATTGTAAATATTTATTCAATTGTAACTACTAGAAGAGCTATTCCAGTACACTGATGCAGCAATAGACTTGGCAACTTTCTGGTCTAAGTTCAGAATTTAAATATGTACCAATCGTCGATACGAAGAAGTACATTGTATTATAGCATCCAGGCATGCTAACAACCTTTCGACGGAATGCTAGATGCGCGGCTCCGCCCGCGATTCAAATCCTGGCAGAATTGTCCTTGTCCTTCCCAAAAGGACTGTACTCCTAAAATAAGGAAGTTTTCAATTACGGGCGTAACTCTGTTTTAGCGTGGTCAAATAAACAAACATTTAAGTTTTACATTTATTACAGTATTAGCACAGAACTCTCTAAAAGCGTGATCGATCTGGTCGCGTTACTAGCCAATGCTCTTTTCTATGACCCTTCTGTTATTTTAATAAAAAGCGAAAGTTTGAATGTCTTTTTGTTCGGGAAGTCTCTACAAGCACGAGCGAGTTCTCTGCTCCCGATTTTAGCGTCCCTGCTCTGTGAGAAGGATAATTGAATATAAATTAAATTGTCTTAGCTGTGGTTTGATGAGAGTGAAGTTGTTTTTTCCTGTAACTCGTGCTGTTGTACATATTGTTAGGTAAACAAAACACAATAACAGCCTTGATTAATAAACTAGTTGCGGCCGACGGCTTCGCCCGCGTTAATCAAGTTAAAAAGCAAATATTCTGCGTATATTCCAAATCTGTTCAGAGGTTTCGGAGTGCAATCACACACAAACTTTCGCTTATATTAGTGTGATTCAGCATCTATACTGTAACTAAACTATATTATGAGGAATTTGTCATATTTTTTTTTTATTTAGAATTACAATTGTCATTTATTGACCGAAAGATACATTTGTCTCATTGACAATGCACTATCTAATAAAACGAGCAATTCTTGTATATATATAATCTGAATCTCGGAAACGACTCTCATGAAATTTAGTATGCAGTGGGTTTCGGAGGCGATAATTCGATCTAGCTAGGTTTCATTTTAAGAAAACGTCGTTTAAAAAAAAAACAAGAAAAGCTCGGTCATCCAGTTACTAATGTTATTACGTTAGAACTAAATATCTAAGAATACATATAATTTACGTAAGTTTTACGCTAATGGATTAAATTAAACATGTCAAATTATTGATTTACCTTAAACATATATAAATATAGCTGTATATATTAATTGTACCTTATATTTATTTCTATCTTATACAAGTAGGTAAATATGATCACACTTTGGTAAACTTTTGACACCTAAACTAGTAATAAAGTTGTTTCAGGTGCCACAGCCCACCATTTTTTTACATGAACTGAGAACAAATTATACTGATTATTGTTTTTGACGTGATAACGTCTTATAAACCGATGAACACCGGCTGCACGCACGAAAAAGTGTCACGTTCCGCCTGAGCCTGAGCGTGCAAGCTAGAGCGCGGGACAAGCTGTAGAGATGCACGATCGGCCTAAGCGTTGACTTATAACGTTATCATGTAAAATTATCGTCCGTAAACCGACTTTACAGACAACCATTTTTTCTTTACTGAGAGCTATTCACTTATTCCTTATTGGAACTAGCCTGGACATACAGGAACTAGCCTGCATTTTCATATTTATAATAGTATACGTCGTCGCAGATTTGACAAAATTAATGATAAATACGACATTAAATTTTCACTAAGGATTTTATTTACCGATTAAATTTTCAATCTTTGTAACGTTATCCACGAGAAACATTCGCCTTGATCGAACTTTACCAACTTGCCCTTTCACACTCGCATTATAAATATGCTTCATCTATCTATTTTCTTCCATCCTATCTACCTATCTACATGTCCAAACTATCTAATCATGGCATTCTCAATCTTTGTCTCTGCATCTTCTACCAGGCTGTTGTTACATGTCTATAACCTAGTTACATGATTGTCAGCGTTACAGATGCTAATTCGAACTATGCATTTACTTATTTTGTACCAGCCGCGTCCCTCAGCTTTGCTTGCGACTATTGGGTTTAAAGTAACCTATCTCCTATTTCAGAGTCATACCAAATTTCATCCAAAATCTTCTTAATTAAAGATACATACATTCAAACATACATGCACACATTCAGATTTATAATATTGATTACTTATCATATGGACCACAGGGCACTCCCATTGTTAGGATTTTTTTACTGTTTATACAAAGAGTTCCATTCCTGTGCTGTTCGCATAATGAATGTGAAAGCAAAATGCTTCATTCGCGAAATGTGTAGTATATAGAGGTATCACTTAGCAATATGTCTGCAGCCTGGATGTCAGATGATGGCATGGAGGATGAGAGAATTAGATTGTGTAATTTAGTTGCACTCACCGAAATGTATTCAATAAAATACTAAAAGACTCACCACCATGTGATAATGTCCGAAGCTTTGATGATTTGCATTAAATAGGCGCTTTAGAAGTGGGATTATATTATCATCATATTATTGTACTCACTTTGCAAAGTTCGTCAAAGGGTGTGGATAGCTTCTTTTCTGATATTCTCTCGTACTTTTGCCGCTTGGTGGCAGCCTTCAGCCCTTGCCAGGGCAAGCTGCCGCGGTTGAAGTACATGAGCACATAGCCCAGAGACTCCAGGTCGTCGCGTCTCGACTGCTCGATGCCTAAATGCGTGTTTATCGACGCATATCTGGCGGTACCTGTAATGTTTAGTAATTTGCTTTTGTAACAAACTGTAAGACTGTTTTAGCATAATATAACATATCTGTACTCTCGTTTATGGTATATTATTAAGCATTTGGATCAAATACTTTATTAGCCTGGTATATCATCACTGAATAACGAAGTTAAGCAACATCTATGTATGTTTATTTGTTCCCTCACAGTATCCAAACTAATAAACCCAATGTAATGTATAGGATATTGTTGTAACTGTCCCAATTCTACAGGTGTCATGGGCTAGGTTTTTAAATAAAATAACAAAATAACATCCATATTGCTTCATAAAATAGTGCCAAAAATAATTAAAATAGTCAAATTAAATCATCAAATGAAAGACCTCCGAGAAACTATTTGAGAAATATATAGCAGATGTGGTAATAAAGTATAACATAGAAAAATTACATAGGGAAGCCATTAAATACTAGTTAAATTCAAACTTTTCTCATATGGTCAGATTGGGCTCTATCTAATATATAACTAACTAACTAGCCCAGCCCGCGGCTTCGCCCGCTGTTATCAAGTTAAAAAGTAGTCTATGTGTTAATCCTAGGTATAATCTATGTACTTTCCAAATTTCATCCAAATCCGTTCAGCCGTTAAAGCGTGAAGAGGGTACAAACATACTTACACACTTACACACAAACTTTCGGATTTATAATATTAGTAGGATAACAATAAGTAACTTCAATTTCAAATCAGATTTCTTTAATCTCTGATAGGCTAGCCACCACTATATTACCAGATGGTAAATGATGATGTGGTTGATGATGGTAAACACGGTAGACCTCAAATGACTGGCTCCATTATTTCATTAGTATGCAGACTTGATAAGAGCTTTGTGCATTGCATCAACAATTTTGAACAATAACTATGACCATATGTATGTTTGGTCATCATAAATAGCATAGACACTTGTCTATTATGATATATTCATAGGATGAGTTAAAATACTTACTGTAACTGAGTTTTTCCATTGGTTTACCCTGTTATTATTGAAACCTTTGTAGAAGCAATTATAGAGTAGTGGTTACAGATTAGGTATTTGTTGACTTGTGAACAAGAGCTTGAGCCTACGATGTATGTAACATCATGATGAAACAAATGGTGGTGGTACGTAAGTAAGCATTGTACATCTTCAGCTGCATTATCACTTTCCATTAGGTGAGATAGCAGCCAAAAGCTGGACTAATTAGCATAACAAAATATTCTAGTATTCATTTTAATTACTCTGCATCGAAATACAGTCCTAGTTTACTACCATTAAGTAGAAATATATGCAGCAGTGATGGTGGTGAGAGCCCAGTCACATTCTAGGCGTAGCATGCTTAACACCCTCAATCTCATGATAATTTACCAACATGTGAATTGTAAGATGCTAGCCTATCAGAGGTAAAATAGGAACCATTTTAAATGTGCACTCCCCTCCCTCCACCAAATTTGTCAAACGATAAGAGTGTCAAATGTATGACTTTTTTTGTGGAGGGGCTTGCACATTTAGAACTCTAACACTTTCAAGTTTACACAACACAATAATAGTTTTCCACTCACCAGTTAAATTCTTGTTTTCTCTGTATGGGATATGCTGTAGTGTGCGCGGATCTTTGTACTTCTTGGCTAGCCCAAAGTCTATTATGTACACTAAGTTTCCTTTTTTACCTAAGCCCATAAGAAAGTTATCTGGTTTGATATCTCTGAAACATTAAACAGTTTGTTGTTGATAAAGAGCAAAGGAATTAAAAAAAAACAAGAACCTGACAGTACATACATACTCTCTCATTTTCATTCAATTGTCTCATACACACAAAGATTATAAGCTAGAGAATGAAAGTGCATCAGGATGATGCTTAACAAAGTTCACCGCGATAGAAGAGAATGAGATAAAATGTATGCTTGTGATTGGCCGATGTGACAGCTGTCAGCAACAGTTGCCTAACAACCAATCATAACTATTGAATAGATGCTTCAATTGTTTTCGTGAGGATGAAAAGGTATTATTAGCAACTATATAATTAAAACAAAACAAACACATTAACACTAGTAAAAACAAACATAACATACATTCACACTTCAGCTCCAAACTAATCTCGATGACTTGTGTCTTGGGCATGGTGAAGAAGGGCAAAGATTTCCTCATTACACCAACTGGGTCATCAATTTTCGATTTTGAAAAACCTCTATCATCATATCAGTCATAATGAACAGTCTTACTTATAAACCCCTCTTAATTTTTAATCAATTGCTTAGCTACAGTTTAGCAAAAAATTCACTCATAAACGCGATTTAGCGTTAAGTAATGCTTAAATAGTTGTCAAATTTAAACACCGCCATTGCCTTGTTTAAAACTTACTAAGAGGCAAGATGGCGGGTCTTATATCTTTCAATAATAAATGTGTCAAAACTTTTTACGTAAGGTGCAAAATTGTTTACTTCGACAACCGTTGAATGTCACCTTTCTTTTATTTTCATTTCAATAGATTAATAAAACCACATTTTTGACAAATCTACTCGTATAATTTACCTTTTAGTCGACTATTTTGGTTATAATCTGTGATGATCGTGTAAATTTCGATTATTTTCGATTCTCTATGCGTCCCTCAACTAAGCAGCGCCTAACTAATGTTTATGAGTGAAAAAATGTTAATCATTGATTAGGGGCTTAAAAGCTGCTTAACTAAGAGGTGGCTAAGCATTGCTTAGCGACATTTTTATAAGTAAGACTGGAAGAATCAAAAAAAAGTTAGAAATTATGTCATTATGTATTAACAGATTAACTCTTCGAAGGCACTCATAAATTTTAATGACTTTAAATAAAAAACCACATTGAAAATGGTGTATCCCTTTGAGAGTTACATAAAAGACAGACAGTCATACAAACAAAGATTTCAGCCTTATAATTGGCTTTAAAAGATAACATTAGTATTATTATGTCTGTGCTCTAATGGAAGGTATATAACTTCAGTGTATAGTCCAGAAAGGCCTGCGAATAGTCAACCATTTCTGTATTGTTTATTTGTACAAGATAAAGCAATATGTTTACTTTGCACTCAATTTATCTCCAACATGTTTGATTATGTCATTAGATTTATGAGCAGCAGACATTAATGAGAAATAGAAGATAAGAGTAAGTACAGCTATAGGCATAAATATAGGCATAGGTAGTTATCTGTCATCTGACCTAGGCCAATCAGTATCTCACAGTACAAGCGATACTACCAACTATGTATTGATGTCATATTACTTGAATGATCTGATTAGTATAGAAGGCATATAATAAATATAGTACTGATTTACAGAGTTTAACTGATCATTAAATAGATTGGGTGCTCATTAACCTTTCAACACAACTGTTTCCTCCATGTGAAATTTGTGTTAATGATTCTGGGTGTGTTTGTGTGTGATATATATGTTTACGGCACCCACCCCACTAGTAAACATAAACCCTTTCACAGTCATGGAACTTAGTGTGGGGCTGTGATTGTGAAAGCGTTTTATTTATAGCAACCTAGGTACACAATTGATATCTTTGTGTGTTTAGAGGACTATCCTGTTGTTCCCTATGTTAGGGAAAACTTTGCAACTTACTAACTTGAGGTTGCGTGTCCACAGCAAGAAATTTGTCGTGTCGGCTATAGACAAGATGAAAATATTCATGTACATGAGAAGAATTTTGTCAGGTCTGTGCACGATAGAATTTAGTGTCTGTTGCAGACAAGAAAAAATCTAGTATGTACATGGTACGAATTGTTTCGTTCAGTCATGGTTGAAACATTGTAGGGTGTACATCGTGTCATGTAATTGTGGGAAATAATGTTGACTACCAAGTAAAAAAAAGGGTGATTGCCTATAATATGTATTATAGAAAAATTTAAAAGAAAACTAACTCCCAAATGCTGGGTGCATTCTATGTTGTATGTAAACAACACAGGTCAACACCCTCAAACGTTCTCATGTGCACTGTACACACCGCCCCCGCCCCCTACAGATCGCATCGTGTTGGGTGCAGACAAGATTTTTGTCTTGTGCAGCGCCGACGTAGTTTACACTATTCGTGTGTAGAAACGGCATGAATTCGTGCTTAGACCCGGCGATTTTTCTTGCCGTGGACACGCGGCCTAATGATTATAATAGCGTCTGGTTTCTGTTCAGAATAAATCACTTTAGAAACAGTTGTTGACTCTGTTTTATACTCAAACAAAATCACTAATTTGAAATGCGGAATTCAAAAGCAAATCAAGATTAGAATACACTCCTTCTACCACATCTAAACACTAAACAAAGACAAGGATAGCACTATAATGGGCACAGTCCATCTTTGCCTTTAAAAGTGTGTGCAAATGTCTGTGCTCTAAATCGAGTCTCATAATTCATAAGCAGTGTGGTATCTTATGACACATTTATACAGTATAGATAGATAGATATACACAGTACTGTGATAGAATGTTTCACTTCACAGGCCAAAGATCTATTATACTTTTGGGTCTCATTGACCATAAGCAGCATGAGGGTATGCTACTCATGACACACGCACTGTACAGTTATGATCATCATCATCTCAGCCGCATGAAATCCTCTGCTGGATATATGCCTCCCCAAAAGATCTCCAGTGAGAATGGTTATTAGAGGCTTGCATCCAGTACTGTTATGGAATACCTTAATCCAGAGGGACAAAGTTTATTATACTACTACTTTACCTCTAATTAATTTGCCTTGTATCAGTATATAATACAATAGATTGATTAGTTACCTATGGATGAAGTTTCTGTAATGTATGTCTTCGATACGAGTAATGAGTTGATCTGCAAGGAGCAGCACAGTCTTTAACGAGAAGCGTCGAGAGCAGAAGTTAAACAGGTCCTCCAGAGACGGGCCAAGTAATTCCATTACCATTACATTGTAGTCACCTTCTGACCCACACCATTTGATTGCAGGAATGCCAACTGATAACAAAACAGAACAAGAAATAAGTAACATTTTGTAAATAACCTTCCTCAAGTAAAGTGGATCAGTTGATATGGTTTCTAATTTTAGTGGGGTGTTTCCAATTACATGAACTCCCTGGAATTTTAGTTTAAATGTAAATATGTGATAAAAAATAGGATTATAACTTAAAATACAGTCCCATTTGATACTAGTAATAAGAATGTTGGTTTTGGAGTCAGTCATGTAACAATGTAAAAACTATTAGAAGCTGTAGGTACTCACCACCTCCTTGCATAAGTTTGTAGAACTTGCTTTCTATGTGCAGCTGTGGATGTCTTGTCTTGATGCATTCTAATTTGATAGCTACCTCCTCTTTAGTGACAATGTTTGTTCCTGCAATATCAAGGGTTCTGATTACAAAACTGTTGGTCACTCAACGATTACAAGTCAGGACCTTGTAATGTAAAATCCCATCAGATAATTTAGACTGCACAGTTTTTTTTTACTTGAATCCTATGAATCTATTATTTTAAGCGTGTTACTGAATACCTACTGTAGTTGATGACGACAACTAATGCCAAGAGATCAATCAGCTAGGGTATTTCGAAACCAAAAAAACTGCAGCTGGGTCTCAAGTCACCATTTTTCTTTGTTTACAATGATTCTTGTCGATACTCACCCAAGTAGATGTCTCCAAAGGAGCCTGAACCAATTTTACGACCAAGGCGATATTTATTTCCAACTCTTAGCTCCATTTTAGTATTGTACATGATACGAAATCACAACAATATCACTGACCACCGATTCATTACAGGACGGCCATATTGAGATAGACGCAGTACAGAGTTTATTTGAATTGATATCTAGGGCGTAATCTAACTAAAAAATTACGGTTTTTTATCTTTTCATGATTTCAGTCACTTCACTGCGAGTTCAAGTACATTATTTTAGTAAAATTATAGCGATATTTTGAATAATTTTAACTAAATATTCTACAGTGTAGTCCACACGCACATGAGGTTTTTTTCTTCTTTTCTTTTTTTTTTGTTGCTTTGTATTTATATTCTATCATTCACTCATTCAACAAAACTATACGTCAGATAGCAAACCAACCAATCAAATCCAACCATAGAATACATACAGAGCATAGATGACTAACCCCTTCTTCAGTATTATAACTTTGTTATCTGTAGTAAAGAGAAAATAAATACTGGCAGCACAGAGGTATATATAAAATAAATTAGGAAACGTTACATGATTGGATATATTTTTGTCCAATCGCAGCATTACCAAAATAATTATTATTTATGCGGGAAAATTCAGATACTCACGGCAAGATTGCGGCCGAAAAACGAGACAAAAATTATCTAAGATACTGCAGCTAGAGAAACCATAGGTTTTATCTTCTATTTCGATGGTGTAATTATAATAAACTTTTAATTAATAACTCCTTGGTCTTCGAAGGCCTTTCAGTGAGTTGCTTTCTTCACATGTATCTAGGTACCAAACAATGTAGCTTTGCCATAAGTGATTAGCAGCACCTTTGCACGTATACCTATTGTGAGACCAATAGGACAATAATATGGTGTTTCTACTTAGTAGTCTCATTAATACTTCACTAGTTAGTTGATAAGAGTTCAATTTAAATAGTATTTTATATTTATATATACCAAATGTTGTTGAAATGAGACGTTTATTGAATCAATAAAGTCCTAACATTTCAATCCTCATACTTACTTGCTGAAAAATGGATTCCAATTAAAATGTGAACCATAATATTATCTCTTTCCATACTAATATTGCTGTAGGTAGCTGTGGTATCGGCCGTGACGTGGAAGACATCATCATTATATTCTCGAGGCTACCTACCACTCGCATTTTGCAATGCAAAAAGTCTCAAATGTACCTAATTATTGTTAGTAAGGTACATTCTACATATATATATATATATATATATATATAAGTAGGTACCTAGGTAATTACATTATTAATTGATTGTAAACATAGGTGATACAATGGTCTTATAGTAAAAATACGTCTATGTTTTGCCATATTATAGCGTCGTCCTTGCAACAAATTAATAAAATAACATAATGAAATGTGTACTAATGTTATATTTTATTATTGTTTTGCATATTAGTATTCAATCATTTGTTTCATTTATGGTCAGCCCTCCATAAACTTTTACGCTAGGTATTCTTGACGATCCTGCGTCATTTTTGTTGTTAAACCTATCGCCAGCGTGTCATTTTGAATCCCGTCTAGGTTGTCGGTAGGCAGGGGTAATATAGTAGGTTCATGGTGGGCGGCCTCTGCCTCTTTTACTTTTCTTTGTGGCTATAACCTTTCTGATCATTATGATCTTCACTATAGCGCATTACGTGTTCAAGCGTAGACGGTTTGCCTGCCTTTTTCTGAATCTGAGATGCATTACAAGTGGCAAAATCAAGATTTTGAAAGTACTTAAAGGTGGGGGTAGGTACTTGAAGTGGCAAAATCAACATTTTTAAAATACCACCGACTCTCTGTTTAGAAAACGGTTGCACTGAATCTCGCCAAAACTAGCTCTAAGAATACTTCCGAGCAAGCTACCTTTTATAAAAAAATTACTTAATCAAAATCGAATCTTTACACAATACAAGTACTTATTTACTGTACTTGTTTTGTGTAAAGTGTGCGGGCGGTGTTACGAGACTTGATAAAATTCTCGAATCTTGTAACACTACCCGCCAATCGCTTATTTTGATCTCCCTGACATGCTCTTTTGATACCTATATTATTATATTTATTTAATTTTCATGCTCACAGTATAATGTGAGTCCATTTTGAAGTAATTAAATATGGTTGGGTGACACGAAAGCTTAATTACAAATTCTGGAGTTAGTCTTAGAGGTATTATTTATTTAAATATTAAGCTTTTTCAGCGAAAAAGGGGAATAATTTTCGCTAGAGAGTTATCGTTTCTTCTGTAGGTACATTATGTACGTGACAAATTATTTTGTAAATCCTTGGTGACATTCTAAATATGCTGTATGATTGTAGTGCTAATTATGTTTCTGTCTTATTGATTGAGAATGGCCAAATATCGATTATTTTTTACAAAAATGTATTTCCTCGTAATATAGAACGATAACACAGTTAATAGATTAAGTTTCCTTTATGTTACAGCTATCAAGAATACCTTCGCATATATATAAGCAAAAGCGCGGACACATTTCTTTGGATCTAGAAATACTGAGTTTCGTGGAATTACCCTAAAATATAATTCCGTATTTTAATATTGACATCACGTATAGGTATATTAAGCTGTAAGGACTGCTAATAGCTCCCTTTTCCACAGCTGAGACTCGGAGCTAGGTCGAGGTCATAATCCACCACTATGACCTCGACCTAGACCAATGCGTGGACCACTAGGTAGCATCTAATTATCTAACGTAAACGTATCTTGACTGTCCTATAATATTCTAATTATGTAATCAAAAGTTTGCTCTTGTATTGTAATCTTTTATTCATAATCATACAATTTACATCCTTATAATTAATAAACATTTCTTATAAAGTAAACTGCGCTTAAAATGATGACAACTTATTATAAAAACTTAAGTAAGTACTTAAATGATTCATCTATAAATAAGCCAAAATGCATTAATTACATCTAACCTAAAATAATGGTAACTTATTATGAGATTTCATATAAAATAAACTTACATGATCATGATGAAATAAAAACAATAAAGCAATAACATTTAATAGAACATTTACACACGTCATTTATCTAAAAATGAATTGACATTTCTCATAGTGAAGTACACACATAACATAATATTAGTAAGTACATAATTATTTACTCTTGGGAACCTAGCTAAAAATGTTTAACATAGTTTTGGCACAAACATGAACAAACAAAACGTTTAGATACCTTAGTGGAAAGCTGAAACAATCAATACAAATCATAATTTTAAGAAGGTTTGAGTTACACTTACTTTATGTAGATATCTCTAACAAACCATCGGTGTCCTAAATTATATGGACACCAACATTTCATATTTCTTTTGCAATCGGTTTCCAATCAATGAAACTTTAATAAAATTAGGTTCGTTTTTGCTTAAATCAAATAGAAACCGGACCCCCATATTACCCCCATATTATCTTTGTTTTTTATTTTTTATTTTTATTTTTTTACACTCACTGCCCCACACTAAGTTCAATGACTTGTATCGTGGGTGCCGGAAACATTCACATCACACACACATTACACCCAGAACCAGAAGCACAAATATCCCTTGGGAAAGAATGTGTGCTCCTGCCAGGAATCGTACGCAGGACCCACGGCGTAGAGGGCGGAGACCTGTCCACTGCGCCAACTGGGTCGTTGTTGCAAACGGTTTCAATACTAAATTGACAAAACTCCTAAGAAATTAGGTTCATATTTACTTAATTCAAAGAGAAACCGCGTGCAACTAAGATACGTAATAGGGGGTCGGAAGCAACTGAGATATACAAGGTTACTTTGAATTAGCGCTCCATACTTCACAGGGGGGTCGGGTGTCGACAATGCAACACAAAAAAAATACCCTACCCCCTGTGGAGTATGGAGCGCTAATTCAAAGTAACCTTGTATAATAGAGTCAAGTGAAAAACCTACAACTTGGCGTGCGGGAAAGGGTGGACCTAATGCCGCTGTCAAGTAAAATATGTAACACATTTGTTTACGAGCAGCGCCCCCGCCATGTGCCAACTTAGTTTGGGAGAATTGTGCGTGTTTTGTTTACTTGACATACACTTTACCTACATAAAATATCATATGAAGCTAAATCAAAAATACCCTGTAAAATAATTTAAATTTAGACAACTTCTTAACTCTCTCGCCAGCCATAACCTTTCTCGTCATGTTTAACATTACAATAAAAGATAATTATTAATGCGACCAGAACTTAAAACCGTTAAGACTTGAACATTTCAAGAATAACATTTCGCTATTTTAGAAATAGAAACAGAAAACTCTATTGTGCTAATAAGAAAATTATCGTATTGATCGATTTAATTGAAACAACTAGGAAAGTAGTACTTATATACTAAGACACCAATATTTAATGTATATATTATTTGCTCTGTATCCGAGCGTTAAATGCTACAACCACGGATTTATAAAACAAGTTGTTTTTAAATTTGTGGCTACGACATTCACCAATTAAGTTAATAGTATGGGTAAAAAATATTTACCCGTTGTATCCGAGCGTAAATTTCTACTTACAACATTAAATATGTGAATAGTACCTACGAGTAAAACTATTTACCCCTGCCAATAGCAGTTCAGATAGTACTTAGTAGCACGGGTAGAGAATATACTCGTTCTACTTCTGGTAGTAAGACTAGGAAGTAGCATGAAATATAAACGGAAACAACCGTAACGTTTGGTAATGTTTATGTGCAATTCCAAAATCAATTTGCACATTAACTGTTATATCATAGGCTTGTTTTGACTGTACCATGATGTGGTTGAGGGTTGTATAAGCCTAGATTGAGAACTTGCTCTTGATGATATCTGCCAGAAAGGTGCGAAAGATTGTTCTACTCAAAGATGGTAGTAAACTTCGAGCTTGGGTAGAATTAGGTTCTGGAGTGGTAACAGACATTGCTTTACTAGTTATCACTACGTATTTGTTTATATTCTTTGGTCTTATCAGTACGTAAGACCGTTGTAGTACCATAATATTATTAAAGAGCCTGTAATCTAAATCTGAACCTCATCGATCCAATTGAGTGTCAAATGTATACAAAGGTGAAGAATCGTTCAGTTTTAGATTGGAATGTTTACCAATTTCACAGTATACATTTATCTCACGACTAATTATAGGAAACACAGAATGGGGTTGGCGTCGCGGCAACTTCGGCAGAGCAGCGTAAACGGCGCAAATATGGAAACCTTGGCAGTGGTTACATATTTGAGCCGTTTGGTGTCGAGACACTGGGTCCGTGGGGACCGGGAGCTCATTCTATTTTCAAAATTCTATCAGAGCGCCTGGTTGAAGCGACGCGTGATCAAAATGCTGGCACTTATTTGGCTCAACGTATTAGCATTGCAATTCAGAGAGGCAATGCCGCCAGCATGATGGGAACGCTACCCACTGGTAGTGGGCTTGAGCACTTGAGTTACCTATAAGCTCGATGTCTTGTAGGTAACTTTAGTTCTTTGCTGTACATAGTTTTAGTTTAGTTTTAGGAAATATAGGCAATTGGCCCGTAGTTAGTACAGGATATTGAAAAAAAATAAATAATAATTATAGGACCCACGCCTTACAACATGTAATAATTAATACTTATTACTTATATGTTTCCATCATGATGCCAGTTGTCGTTGATGCGCAAAACTGTGGACGTGCCAAGGTTCCTTGAGTTCAAAGCGCGAAAGCTGATCGTTTGGCCGCGAGGTTCGCGAGCCGGGCGCTTCGCCGTCAGAGACACCCTCGTTGCTGGCTCGTCGTCGTCACTTCTTCCTGCTCGAGTTCGTCCAAAATGTTGTTGTTTTGCTCGTTCCGGAATAGAATCACTACTGGTTCAATCTTATCGTCGTCGCTATCGAATCTGTAAGGTTATTTTAAAATGTTCTCCATTAATTTGTTAAAGATTACTAAAATTGTTTGGGGGTATATTTGAAATGAGGTATCTGTCGTAAGTATGTAGCAGCTTTAACGCAGTTGGGTGACCCTCTAGTGTATAATAGATCCTAAAAAGACATAAAGGCAGCTAAAGGACCAAATATACCTCAATGCGCTCCTTTTTTAACCACAGCCAATTATCCTTTTAATGTTACACTTTTGAACACAAGAGTACATACCTATACGTGTAGGTACCTTCACTTATATTATATATATAGTGGTGACCGTGACCGTGACAATATTTGTTTTTATGGTTTTATCCAAATATCATAAAAATACGCCTCAAATGAAACAACCTGAAGAAGTAATTTGTCTAGTACATATGGAATAACTTCCATAGTGTTCTGATATGAAATGACGAAACAAAATGGTTTCAGAAAGAAAAAAATATGTGATTCGATAAATAAAATCCCTTATACTTTAAATACTATGAACTAGTTAAAATTTTATGAATATTCTAAGAAGAAGGAGTCATTTATCATATCATACAGATTCCGATGAATATTTGTATTTTTTATGAATGCCAAATAAAGCGGTTACAAAATTACAAGTTTTAGAAAGTATTCTGGTATCTCTCTTAACACGATTTTAAAGTGGGCAAAAAAAATGCATAAAATATATAAGTATGTAAAATAATTCCCCATGTCACTTTCCCTTAGCGAAGAAAATTGTGTCCTACCAAATATGGAACCTGGGAAAGATGGCCTAAAAATATACGCCACTCCAACAAATTTGAAAAATATGGGTTAAGGGGCGTACATTTTTAGACTAGACGATCTCTACACGCAGAGTAGAGAAACAGGTAAAGTGACAGGTAGGGGTAGCATAGTGTTCGATATGAAAAAAGTAATTGATATTTTTTTGTGCGTGTTATTGTCGCTCATATATACCAAACTTACTTGTAGCACGGTTTTCCATTTTGTAGCTCGTACACCATGTTAGTCAGTGCCTTGACGTAGTTTGTGGCCAGAGTCAAAGTTTCCAGTTTGGAGAGGCTCTTGCTGGGCTTCTTTACATGGGGAATCACTCGGCGCAGACCCTGGAATATATATTATTATTAGTTACAGCAAAATAGTACAAAATATTCACAACGTTGTTCAAGCGAAGCAAATTGTGTTCTCATGCCGTAAAAACCACTCAACACTCACCTCAAATGGTCGGTTAAGCGATTCCACATGTACGCGCCGCAATGTTGACAATTACTGACAAATGGAGACAATTAAACACTTACCAACACATTCGAACGCACGGTAAAGCGAGTGCATCTGCATGGGCTCATTCTTTCAAGGCGACTTAGATTGCGTTCCCGTGCCGTGATACCAATGATTAAAAATAATTAAGCACTCACCTCAAACGCGCGATTAAGCGAGTGCATCCGCATGCGTTCCCGCTCATTGCTCTCGAGGCGACGTAGATTGCGCTCCCGCGCCGAGATGCCGACGCGGCGCCGTCGACCCGGGCCCGGGTTGGCAGCACTCGTTGTGGAGGACGATGACGACGCTGCAGCCCTTCGTGGCCGGCTTGCGCGCACTGCCAGAGCCTCGTCGCTCGCACTGCCACTGTCGTAAAACTCTGTAAACGTAATTTGATATTATGTTATTTGCAGGTTTATCATACCTGTGTATTAGCAACGTACCCGTGTATATTAGAACACATGTAGGTAAGAAAATATATCTACGTACAGAATAGGTAGAGTTCTTTGGTACAGTTAGAAAGCTATAAGCGCTAAGCTTGTAAGCTCTCTTTTCTCGTGGTACGTAAATGAAAACTTATGTATTTTACCTAGGTATAAGATAGAAACCAGAAAGCTCACGAAATATACTAAATAAAATTAAGTAACTAAGAAGCATGGCAATTAAATCATCATATCCTATACTTCGCATTACTTCTTTATAGTGAAGTATACTTACTTAAAGAGGCAACTATTAATAGTGAATTAATCACATTAATATTATAAATTCGAACGGCTATCTTCTAAATATATATAACTCAAAGGTGACTGACTGACTGACATAGTTTTTGGTATGCAGGTAGATGTTATGACGTAGGCATTCGCTAAGAAAGGATTTTGATTAATTCAACCCCCAAGGGGATAAAATAGGGGATGAAAGTTTGTATGAAACTTTGTCAATTTTAAAATAATACTTCTTAACGCGAGCGAAGCCGCGGGCTAGTAAGGATATATAACATTATTGCAAATGTAACGGCTGAACAGATTTTGTTGAAATCTGGAATGTACATAGCTTAGGTACACCTATAGGTTATACCTACTAAGATAAAGATAAACACAGCCTACTTTTTAACTAAATAAACGCGGGAGAAACTGCGGGGTACGGCTAGTAGTAAAAAATGACTTCCTAACCTACCTATGCTATGTACATTCCAGATTTCAACCAGGTTTGTTATTTGGTAAGTGACGATGTGATCGAAGCTGGTAAACACACTAGACCTGGAATACGCAGGCTCTCAAGGATAACTGCCGGAACACCGTATTTGGCTTGGCGGCAGACTTTCAACTTGATGGTGGTAAGCTACTTTGGTAGCAAGCCAGGCGAGCAACTCACAAAATGCTCTACCACCTCTCAAATGTTAATAGGTGTGTTTGTAGGGGTTCGTTGCCAGAACAGTCTCCGTCACGAAATATTGGCAACACCGCCGAAGCAAAGACACGACAACGAAATATAATGAACGCTTTGTGCAACAAGTCGGTGCTCTGTACAAAACTTGGCTCTTACGTGACGCGCTTGCACGCTTGATAAACCGTTTGCATAAGACCGAATGCAGAGTAATCGATTTAAACGCACGGACACGGATGATTTTCGTAATTCCCTTATCTACTTCCCATTTCGACGGTTGTTTTATAAAACATTGGTAATGAAATATTGTATCGATAACGTGCGTAAATGAATAAAGGTTTATTATTAACTATTAAATTATATAGGTAACTATTAAAAATCCATGTACTCAGGTATTGTGTTGCTAAGGTGTAAATTATTATATCTTCTAACGACTCCAGTCATTAAGTACCTAGGTATGTAGTATGGAGGTATGTGTATAGAAGGTATGTGTTATTTTACTTACAATACTTATTTGTACACGTGTTACATTCTGAGTTAACCGTTTTTTTAACGTGGTTTGAGTGACCTGTAACTAATAAAAAATTGGCTGACTTTGAAACGAGTCGCAAGATTTAAAATTAAACTGAACATTGCGTTTTCTATAGATATCTCAGCAAATATTAAAATCTCGATAGAGGTTACATAATATTTGTGCCGTTTGTGGTAGAAACACTGGGTCTATGGTAACCCAACATTTTGTACGAGAAATGAAGTATATTAAGATCGGAGAAATAAAATTAACATTATTTTACGAAAAAACCGTTTTACGAAAGAACAGTTTTATTTTGACGTTAAAAAAAAGTATTTTTTGGATTTTCTTGCACAATTTGACAATTTATTATCATTTTTTAAATATTCATAAGCCTCTCCACAATTTAAGTTGAAAGGTAATAACAAAACGAAAATGACGAAATCAAAATACAAAAAAAAAAATACAGTCGAACTGAGTACCTTCTCCTTTTTTGTGAAGTCGGTGGATAAAAAAGATTATATATTTTTGTATACTTGCGTTCTGCGCCGCGCATGCGTGGCACTCACTTGACATTGACTTTAACAGTTCCGTTCTGTATGTAGTTTGTATACGGACGTTAACATTTTATACAGACTTTACGTATGGCTCCGAATACCAGCGGACAAAAAAACAGTATTTTGTATAGGTACTTTTTTTATAGAACAGTAAAAAGTATTAACGAACGAAAAAAAGCATAATACTGTTTTTAACAGTATGGTTGGGAACCCTAGTCTATGGGGCCCAGGATTTGGATATACTAAAGAAATTTTTATTTAAATAGTACTTAACTTTAAAGAAGTATAATTTTTAAAATGTGGCTGCAATGAATTCAAGCTAATAAAAGTCTAACACTATTATTATAAGAACTGTACTTAAACCTTATGCTACCATATTTCCAGCAAGAGTTAATCTATTGAGGAGAAATGCTAACGTATTTGGTTAAAAAAAATTAACAGTGAAACAGATTTAACGTACCAGGCTGTTCTGTAGTATCTGCTATCTCTGGATTAGTGTCCATGTCGTCGATCTCTTCGTAGTAAACCATTGATTCTGGTCCTGGCGACTCTACTCCAGTACCACCACCCTCAGCGTTGGCCCATTGCGGCATTGTCCCTGGAATTAAAAAAAAATGATTAGCTTCGCCCTGCTGTTTTACCCGCGTAAGTCCCGGACCCGCGGGATTTCCAGGATAAAAAGTATCCAGGCTACCTTCATAGCAAATTTTATTATAATTAGTCTAGCTGTTTGGGCGTGAAGAAATGACTAACATACAAACACACTAAAATTTTTGCCTATATAATATTAGTGTGACCATGGATTTATAAAACAAGAGGATATGAAATTTGTACATTAGCGGGTTCCGATGTGTCGCCGCGTTTCTTCCACTTACTTTACCTACACAGAAACAAAAATACACGTACAGCACACATAATCGTATATCTCACGCATATACTAATAAAGGTCCAACAACACTAATAAACGAATATAAGAACACATGATTAAAGATAGCGGTAGGTCATACAGCAACCGATACACACATATACAACTAAGAGATGGAAAGTGGTTATCGACAAAAGAATATCGAATATCGAAATATACGATCATAAAAAAAAACGTAGTATGACATAATTGATCGTTCTATTGCGACATATGTACCGAACAAAAAAAAAAGACAATAAAGTAAGTTATTAAAATTTTGTTCATATTAATTTTATTAACAAAAATTTCGAACCAAATTATTGTTTCTGAATCAGTGAATCAGTAACATTCGAAGCGGCATTAGGTATAATCTCCTTCTCAAGCGCTGAAACCTCTAGTAAAAAATATAGAGAAAGCATATGTTACCTTTTTTTTTAAATTATATATTTAATTAGTTTATAAGAATTTCATAGAATTTCATAGACAATACATAAATTAAAACCATCCATTTTAGGAGCAAATTATTTTATTCATAAATTTAAAAAAAAAATGAGTCGACACTTGACCAAAATGCCGGTTTGTATTTTGCACAGCAATTAAGTCTCGCTGTGCAACGAGGTAACGCAGCCAGCATTTTGGGCACACTGCCGACCAATGACTTTTTGTATTAGGTAAAATTTATTTATTTCCATAATATGTTTATTTTATGTTGTCCTAAATTAAATATAAATTAACTGTCGCGATAAATAAACTTTATTTCATAACAATTTTATTGTATGTTGAAAAGAAAAGTTACCATTATTTATTATAGGTAATTCATTGATAAGTCGCTAAGATATCTGTTCAATTTAGTTTTTTTTTTTTATAAGAACTTAATTAATATAAATAACCATGAACTGAATGCTAAATTAACACATAGGCCTCGCTTAAGTAGCCACGTCCAAGCGCAATAATTTTCGTTTTTTTTTTAAATCGGCGAATATTTTATTTCCCGAATCGTTACGGTTAAGAAGCTTTTTATTTTTTTTTCTGTGGTGGGGGAACTCATTCATTTCGCATATTAAAATGTATTTCAAGTAACACGTCAGGACAATCGTTGGCTTTGTGAACGAGCAATACTTACGCCCAAAAATTATCAAGTACCTGCCATAAATCGCATATTTTGGAAGAATTGAAGTAGACGAGGTGGTATACCGGTCCATACATATAGTTCTAGATCGAAACGATACTACCACTTATCTGGTAGAGTTTATTAACTATCTCTTTCTACAACCGGACTTCCCGCGCAAGCATCGTTCTGAAAGTGGGTATTCCGATTATGTTGCTTCGGAACTCAAAACCAAAGCTATGCAATGGAACTCGCCCTAAAGTAGTGTCGCTTCGATATAATACTATACAATCCGAAATCTTTACGAGCTGTAGAGCTGCTGAAGTAGTTTCCATACCACGCGTACCTCATTCCCAACAATTTCATATTACAATTTAAACGCTTGCAGTTTCCTGTAAGCGTACCTATGTTTCGCTATGACCTTCAACAAGTCGCAAATTCATACACTTCAAGCCGCCCGGTGTCGATCTCAGGACGAACTGTTTTTCTCACGGACACCTATATTATGTTGCTTGCTCACGGGTTACTAGATCATTTGTTTATAATGGCTCCTGGGTAGAGAACATTAAATGATGTGTAAGAAACCTGACTACACAAGCTCTAATTGGCCTCTATAACTGAAAAAAAAATGTTTTTATGAGTTTGACGGAATTTATCTCGCAAACGGTACGCTTGAAAATAATATAATGTGGGATACCTACCTTCATTTCAAAACCCCTGTTCAATGATACCACACACGATGGGTTGGTACTTAATATAATAAAAGTGTAATTCTAGATGGATGTTTGTAGCTCAAGCACGTCAAAATTACTGTATGCTTATGGAAATTTGTCACACAGATAGTGGATTACCGGGGTTAAGACATTAGAAGGGACTTTTCACCTTCCTACGCGGACGAAGTGGCGGGCAGAAGCTAGTCTTAAATATTAAGCACATGAAAAATATATATTGTTCGTTCTACCTACAGCTAATTGTTTTTATGACGCTGAAAATGTTAATTTATTAGTAACTAGCCGTGCCCAGTTAAAAAGTAGCCTATGTGTTATTCCGGAACCTAAATCGGTTTATTCGTTACGGAGATACGTGATAATAAACATTTACACAAACACAAACTTTCGCATTTATAATATTAGTAGGCAGTAGGATACGAAAACCCTGACCTACTAATACGTTAGTGAAAAATACTTTGAATTTGATTTTTCGATTCGATTTCGATTTATTAATCCTTGTATTTTTATATTATTTCACAGAATTATATAACTTCGAGTATGCTTCAAAGTTGTGGTACTAACCGGCAAATATTCGCGTGATTTTGTCAAAAAATACTCCGACCAGTTTGGAGCGTACTTACACGACGCTCTTTATTTGGGAGTAGGACATCAGCAGGCCGGGTGATGGCCGGTTAGTACTACAATGAATAACAATCGCAATAATAATAGAAAAGTTTTGTATTATCCTGTCCTGTATATCTATAAGAAGACGTCTTAATGCCATAGATAAACAATTTTTATTAATAATGTTAAACTCAAAAATGTCTCTGTAGTTATCCGTCATTATTAAAAACAGACTTACAATAGTTTATTATTAAAATAACACTGTCAGATAAGATTACAAAAGGGGATTAAAACAAATAGTATAAAAAAATTGTAAGCCCCTTGCTAAAGGAAAAGTGCCCAGAATACTGGCTACGTTTCCACGTTGAATACCCATGCAATTTTTTTGTGCTAAATAAGAGCCAGCATTCTGTTCACTTGTCGCCTCGACTAAACAAAACAATTTACATTAACCTTAATTTTTATATCTTCAAAACCAGAATACCGAAATCGTATAGTGTAGAGGAGACCAAATTAACGTGTATATATATTGTCTCGATATTATTGCTGCCATGGAGATCTAATTGCTCCAAATATCATAAGGGTGTATCAGAGGATGTCTTATAAACGCATGACTTAATAACTATATTTGTCGGCATTCATAGGAAATTCTAAGGAATAAAAATATTCGTCTGAATATGTATGATATGAGAAAAAACACATTCTTCACACAAGCAAATCAGATGTTATTTCTTTTTGAAACGGTTTTGTTTCGTTATTTTATTATACGGTTATCAGAACAGAACAGCGTCAAAGTTATTTTGTATAAACAAATTTACTAGGTTTCTCTAGAACCCCTTCGGCTTGCGTTTTTTTTGTAGTAGGTACACACGAAATATTTATTAAACCATAAGAAATCTTACCGTAGGTATTACGCGTGACCTTGCGTAACCGCCATTATTTAAAATATGCAGAGTGCACTGTGATTAAAACTGGTGCTCGCATTGACTTTTGACCTTTCCGATCTCCTCATTCAGGCTCTTTGGTGGCCTATGTGGTACTGTATTACGGATTTTTTATGTACCTGGGACAGCTTACCGTACGGTATCCGCTTGACCGTCCTACGTAATAATATGCTCGCTATATAGCTGTCGGAGGGCCGCATCGTCCGGTAGGCCGTTCCAGGTTCCGCTGGAGAGATGAAATGACAAGGGCTTGGGGCAGCTACAAGCCACAACCTGGCAAGAGGTGGCGCAAGACCGTCTGAAGTTTTGGCTCTTAGTATCGAAGGCCAAGACTCACTTTGTGTCACTGCGCCACGCCGTTCGAGTAAGTACGTAAGTATTGTTTTTTTAAATGTAGAAATTGAGTCAGCTCGAATAGGCCTACTACGGCAAAGGCCACTGCTAAAACTGTCACCAGGCACCAAGAAATCTGGTCAGTAAGTTCAGATATTTCAGCAGCTATTCTTGAATTTATTGAGGAAACGTCATAACTTATAATAAATAGAAGATTGTAGTGTAAAAAAAAGTATCTATTTTATTGAAAAGTCTTACTGGTATGAATTAAAATGTGATTTGTAAAAAACAATATTGTTCAAGTACTAACGTATGAAATGAGATGCCATATTTTGCGTAAATTACATTAGTGTTCGTATTTTTACAAATCACAACGGAACAAGGTGGTATTTTGGCAAAAATAGGTGTAGCGACGCAGTCGCGGCGTGATTTCCGACTAAAGACAAAAAATGGATCACGCCAATATTAGGCACGATGCGTTCGCAGCATACCTTTCAGACCTTTCTGCCGTAGTTTATAAATCCGTGAGTGTAACTAACTGTTGCTCGCAACTTCGTCTGCGTTGGAATTTCTATCATAAGTCCTTAAAGGCAGCAATTCTGAACAAGTCGCGTCTTCATCACCTCAGGTGTAGGCTTCGTTAATTGTCAGTCAGTCAATCAGTGACACAAGAATTTTCTATATTTCGATAAAGGCACGCGCAGAAACGAACGACTTATGGTTAAATATCTTTATTTCTCAAAAAAGAATACAATTCACTTTTATGAGAAATACAATTTTCATAATAATAGGCGTAGGAACTATCAAATACAAAATAAGTAATAATTAGAAAGTACATATCTGTACCGAATATATTATTATCAACACCTGTTAGTTGACAAGACTAATTGTAGCTTGTAATATGGGTAAATTCATATTAGTTCCTAATTAGATAAATGCATAATAAACGAATACATAAGCAATAGACCAAAAATCAGCACTTTTACAACTCGAAACACGCAAAATTTATTAGCTACATGTAGTATGTACAGCTTGTGGTAAATGTCATATATATATGTAATTTTGAGCAGTCTTTATGATTTTTTAGTCCATCTAATATCCCCATCTTCTCTCTCTCTATATATAAAAGATCAACTACTGGCGTCACTAGTAACCGGGACTGACAACTCTTACTGTACCCTCCGAATAGTTACTTTGTAACTCACGGCGACGAGTTAACTGCCTGTTTCATTCCCACTGCTGGGATTGATGGCGTTCTGTCACAGAGAAAGAGTAACAATGAAAAGCCACCACACCTTGGCTAGCTAGGGCGGTTAAGTGGATGTCAACATTCTTGAATTTGCGTGATTCTTGCACCTGCTGGTTTCCTCACGATGTGATGTCTATATAATTTCGCTCAACAACTTGAAAAAGTTATTGGCGGGGCTGAGCGAGATTCGAACCAGGATAAATAAGATTAAAGGCTACCCCTGCTTCGTCCGCTTGTATTCACGATGATGCAAACTTTATTTATCTAATCCGTTACATAAAAACATAAACGCTTTCACACTAACAGCCACACGATAAGTTCTATGACTTGTGTCATGGGTGCCGGAAACATTCACATAACACACAATCACAAACCAAAACCAGATTTGTGTTCCAGCCGAGAATCGAACTCGATAGAATAGCCAGCCCCCCCCCCTCCCCCCCTGCTAAGAAGGCGAATGCTCACCCAAGTAAACCAACCGGCAGTTTCATAAATCGTAATGTTACTTTTGGATGACGAAACTTGTTAAAATATATATAGAAAAGTGGCTTTTTGATACCTCTCCTACTTCCTGACGTTTTTCCTTAGTGACGATGACGCAAACAATTAATGAACTAGTCGGTGGACGATACGGACATCGAAGCAACAAACAACGATACCTAAGTATATATATTACATACGCTCCTTTTGTTCTTGATAGCACATAACAGAGATAAAATCCTTATGTTGGTATAATTTGGAATTATCAAAATATTACCGCCCGATACAATTACACTGCTTGTTGGCTTAGTTAGGTATTAGGTTCTATTCCCGACGGAAACACAACTTTTTATACCCAAGGGAAATTAGTGTTTCTATTTCTGGGTCTGATTATGTGTGATGTGAATGTTTCCGGCACCCACAACAGAAGTCATTGAATTCACCTAGTGTGTAGCTGTGAGTGTGAAAGTGTTTGTTTATATATTATTATGTTTATCCTATTTGAATATGATTTTGAACACACTATTTGTTCACATGGCAAGTATTTGCTTTCTACGCCGTGGGTCCTACGTTCGATTCCTGGCAGCGCAAGGGTCATTTCAGCTTTTGGTTCTGAGTGATTTTGAATGGTATGAAAGTGTTTATTAATTAAAAAAACATAAAATTGTCGACACTAAAGCTTCGGAGGGCACGATAAGCTGTCGGTCCTGGTAGTTAGTCGTAAATTTACAATTTTTTAGCCCAGTCGGGTGGCTTCATGTGGCCTGAAAAATCCTGACACTAGGACGGCCCACTAGTCTATACTATGAGCAAGCAAGCAAGTTCCTTCAATTAGAAAATATCATCTAGACAGCTTCAGCAGAGTTGTTGGAAAATGCGTGTTAAATTGTCAGTAATGGAACGTAACAACGTGTCAGATGGTAATGGCAACGTTGTGGAAGGGCGCGGATGGCGCCACCCGCCCATGGTCGGCGCCCACGCGACGCCGCGGGCGGGCGGCGCGACGCGTCTGAATAAATGACGTGCGATCGAAGGATCATTATATACAAAGGTGGTTACTAATTGCTGTTTGTTATTGTAATTTTATTTTATTTAACTGAATCCCCCGCCATACAAGCGAATAACTTCAAATTCTCAAAGAATATGTAAAGCTATGGCCCAAATTCAGAAATGGCAACTAAAGTGTTATAAATGAAAATATTAAGGCACCCATAAGCCGATGAGGGGTATCTTTGAAAAGAACTTTACAAGTAGAGTACGAAACCGGTTTTGTACCGGATGGTTGAGAAGAATCTATGTTGAAATAAAACAATTTGGTAGGCCACCATAGTCACTGTTTTGGATCTATTTTGTACCAGGGTCTATCTCAAAAACGGTTTCATATTTTAAGCTGAAACTTTTATAGCATCCTCATATCCTGTAGTTAAACAATAAAGTGAAAAATAAGAGGTTTTTAAACACATACTTAAATCAAACAATTACTTTAAAGTAAAAAGTTATAAGCTATTAACCTCAAAAGCTTTTCTCTATTAGGCAAAATAAGGCGCGAGATCTCGGTTCAGCGCTCATGACTAGTCATAACACATCCAACATTCTTAGCAATAAATAATTGAACTTGTATCTGTAATGTCTATTAGTTAATCTGTGCCAGTACTGCCACGTCAACTATTTGCTACGAGAATGCTACGCGCTTCTACGAGCTCTTGCAGTTGTAGCCTCTATACGAATTTTAACTGTTTTATACAATGCCACATTGTTATATTATCTTTGAATGCCACAAACCGATCAATATCATCGTTATTGTGTGTAAAACTATAAATCTGTTATATTATGTGTATTAAAGTTGTTGGCTAACTTGATTATTCTTTAAGTACATTTCGCTTACATTTCGGTGAGGCTGCACTCGAATTACGCCAGTTGATTCCCTTATGTCTTTTCTAAACTGACCAACGTTTTTTTTTTATTCTTGATAGGCAAACGTTTGACCGCCATCTCACCTGATGGTAAGTGACATAATAATATGTAATACATATCACGTCATCCATATATGGTTGATTTACCTCATATTCGCTCGAAGCGTTTTGCTTCTACGTTTATCATCCGTACAGCAAAGGATGACACACACACTGCCCGCGTGTTACCCGATGGTATAATCTGTGAGTCTTTAAGTCTAGAGTGAATTGGTGTCTTCTAGGTAATTCGTCTCCGTAAAAAATGTTCTCTTCGGATCTTATATTGTGTTAAGCAGTCTTAAAACATTATTATTCATATTATGGAACTACCCGTTGGAGTAATAAAATTGGCTGAGTCGGACTTCTAAGCAGCAGGTATCGGGATCGATTCCCAATGGGAACACAAATTTTATAACCGAAGGAAATTTGTGGTCCTGGTTCTGGATGTGATTGTGTGATGTGAATGTTTCTGGCACCCACGACACAAGTTAAATAGTTAGAGTGGGGATTGAGTGTGAAAGCTTTTCTGATTTCTACCGACTTCATAATAAAGGAGAAGGTACTCAAGTCGACTGTATATTTTTTTTATGTCTACCTCATAACTTTTTTCCACGTGAACAGATTTCATTTTTTTTTGTTTAAAAGTTGTTGCCTTCCAATTGGTCCCATTTAAATTTGATCAAGATCTGATCAGTAGCTCTTGAAATATATTAAATAATGCATGTTTAGTACATCTAATTTGATCAAAGTTCCGAAGATAAAGCGGTAAAGTCGGTTTTTTTTAAGCTTTGCTTGCGTTTAATTATTTAACATTTATATTATAGGCTTAATATATTGCTCATTCTATGGGCCAATTGCCTATATTTCCTAAAACTAAACTAAAACTATGTACAGCAAAGAACTAAGTTACCTACAAGACATCGAGCTTATAGGTAACTCAAGTGTTCAAGCCCACTACCAGTGGGTAGCGTTCCCATTTTATTATAGGCTTGCACACAACAATACATATCAGTATTTGAAATTGTGGCCGCTTACGTCAATGTATATAATGTCAAAAGAGTGAAATGTACTGGTCGTTCAACAAAACAACTTTCAACAGAAGGTGAAGACTAGTGTGACGGACCGTCCAGGGTTTTGGTAGTAGAGTATTTTACACTTCTCGCCTGGCTAACTATAACTCTACATAAAGTACAGTCGTAGATTGCCACCTTGAGGTAGATCATTCTTTCAACGATACGCCGTTCGTTCGGCGGTATAAGCAGCTATTGAAAGCTGGTTACCATTCTTGATAACCTTTAAACATATCAACAATTACCAACGGTTGAGATAGTGGCTAAGTGCTAACTTATCTGTAACTAGCTGTGCTACGGAGCTTTGCTCGCGTTGATCAAGTTAAAAAGTGGCCTATGTGTTAATCCGAGGTATAAGCTGTATACATTTCTAATTTCATCCAAATCCGTTTAGTTTACAGTAAAGAGGGAACAAGCATACTTACATACAAACTTTCGGATTTATAACATTAGTGTGATGATAAAATTACAAGAATAGAGAAAACATTTACATGTCTAAAGACTTGCCAACTGTGCAAAATGTGTCGTCAAAAAAAAAGGATAAACATTTGAATTTAATTAGCACCATCCTTATTTTCTGAAGTCAGTTTTATACAGAGAATCTAATATTCACACTAATTATACACATTAAATAAAAAGAAAAACAACGGATTGCACTCCGGGAATTGCCGGCAGAAGTGAAAACTTGAACATTAACGTTGTAAACAGCAGGAGCAGGCATACATTTTCGCCGTCGGTTGAAAGAGAGGGGGATATTACTTCCTCTCCTTCGTCTTACGAATTTTCCGTCTTACGAATTTTTCGATCAGGTCACGTGTCCTGACTCGAGTTTAACATTTTTTACCCATCCCAAAAAAAGTGCAAAACGCCGCTAAAGAAGTTTTTACTTCAAAAATAATCTTAGATATGATTTATACTACTAAACGCTACTAAATAATCGTTGAATCAATAGTGGCGTGAGCATCACGAACATGCAATGTGCTAACAAAAGTGAGAGGTTCCTCTCTCTACGTTACATTTACATTGTTTTAGTAGATGGTCGAGGTACTCTGACCTACATTTACAAAAACGTACTATCTGAGTTATTTGACATTCTACAAGAGTTTTACTAACAAAATTGCGTAAACGTAATCGATTTAAAATAGTTAAAACCTTATAGATTCTTTAACAATTCTTCAACATACCTACTATAGTTAATTACCAACTTCTTTTGAGAAGTAATATGCCAAGAGAGAGTCTCGTACTGTCGATACGCAAAACAACAGGCCAGTTTTATCATACTAGTGTGCATGACAAGTACGTCTTCCACTCGCGTTGCGTATTCTTTGTTGATAGTGTGCGTGCATAATGATGCCATATATTGCACAAAATTAAATAAAAATTCAAAGAACATTATAGCGTTATATATATTATATTCATACTCTACAACAACCTTTAAACACTGGCTATAACGGGGTTACGCGGAACTGTATTAATTCTGAAAAAAATATCCTTTCCATACATTCAAGGGTGAGTGTAATTTTTCTATGACACAGTTTTTATTGCGATTTCAGAGAGCGAGATCTCTAAGTTTACTTGGGCGATTCAGTTTGTCCGTCCGTCTATCCGTCTGTCAGAGGCAGTTAGCGTCTAAAGCATACAAGCGAATATTATAACTTCAGATACTCAGAGAATATGTAAAGCTATGGGTGGAAACCAAACATAGCAATTAAAATAATATTAATATTACGGGGGTACCAACACAATGAGGACAATGAGTTCAGTGTTCCTTCAGTCTATCTAGACATATAAACAATCAAAGCTAACATCTTATATTAGCTATATTTGCGCGTATCTCTGGTAGATAGGAAACGACTGCGGTTATTATTCTTTTAAACAATTCTACTAGACAATCTTATACTATAAGAATCTTTGTCTTGGCATACTGATTCACTGACTGACTGACTTAGAGACAACACAGTCTAAACCGCCTGGTCGTAGAGACTTGAACTTTGGTGGGCACATTTGTCTTAGTTTTTAGAGCTGTACTAAAATATTGTTGTAAGAAAATATTTTTGGAAATTATGTCCTAAGATGGTTAAATGGGGTGAAAACGTTTGTATGTAAGTTCTTTGTTTTTGAACATCGTTGAAAATTGGTATTTGAGTAGTTCATTTAATAATAAAAATGAAGTTATCAATATTTTTATGCCAGGGGTGCATAAGGTGGTGCAATGAGGACGAAGTTCTTTATTTACGAGTATGAAGTCACACTGATGGAAATTGGTATTTGACTTAGTTCATTTAAAATAAAAAAATATACTGTCAATATTTTTTGGCAAGGGTACATTAATATCGTGCAATGGGGGATGAAAGTTCACATAGAAAGTTTTTTATTTATGAAGTAGTAGAATGTAAAGTAATTTTATTAATAAGTCATTACAGTAAATTAGAAACTACTAAGTACTGAAACGCGTAGTCAACTATATTATAATCACCCACGAAAGTTTGTGTGTAAATATGTTAGTGTGTTAGTATGATTTTTTCTGTCCCGCTGTAACGGATAAACAGATTTGACTGAAATTTCTAATGTACTTAGCTTACACTCAGGATTATATAACATATGCTGCTTTTTAACTTAATTAACGCGGGCGAAGGCACTGGTCACGGCTAGTTGACTGTATTTTTTATAACTAAACTAAAATAATACTTAAAAAAATATATACTTTTTAAGTTTAAATGACGTAATATTCCATGCGAAAAACAAATGACAGTCACAACAAGTGGCAACCAAAGAGGGTTTATTTTCTAGTTGAACTTTTCTGTGTATCAATATTCTGTGGCAACTAGCTAATTAATAAAATAGAACTTCGAAATTACTGATGAGGTAGCTCCTCATCGGATGGAGTAATTTCGAAGTTGTATATTGTTAATTAGTTAGTTTTTTTCTGTATTCTGTACATATTACATACTAAAGCTGAAGATATTTAACTTAATTACAGTTTACTGAATTTAAAACAGTTTCGCGAGTTGCATGTCGGCATTGTCGGTAACACGTGCAACCTCGAGCGTTTCTGTACTCATACACATAGTAATTATAAATTAATTTACTGTTATGATGTTCGACAATAAAGCAGTCGAATCATAGACAGTTACAATTAGATAGGCAACTTGCGACATTTGTAATTATTACAAAAGGACATTTATAAATCAGTTGCGATTTATTTCGACATAAGTGCTAAATTGAACCGTTTTTACCGGCATTGTTAAACTCTTACGATGAAACACTACTGACCGATGTCAAGAAAAGACAAAAAAAAGTACACATGCTTAATGCACCTATGTTGCGGAACCAAATATAAAAGTAGATTTTTTTTCTTTTAATTTTAGCTTCACAATCTTGTGCATTTAGCCTATGTCAAGTTATAATATATTTCAAGTGTATTTCATATTAAAAATCCTAGTGACAAGTCAAAGTCAAGTAAAAGAGTCAAGGTCTAGTCATAGTCAAGTGAAGTAAAGTGGTAGAAACTATACTAGAACTTCTAGGAGAGTTTAGGAACAAAGCCGAAAATCACGTTTTTTTACTTTGTATGACTTGCCTCCAGTTATGCATGTTTACTGGAACAACACTGGAAGAATTACAGGATTTGGAAAATTATACAAAATCAACAACGCCATTTAATCACTTTCGCAGCAGAACTCTCAAAAAGTAGACAGTTACATGCACACTGACATTTCGCAGTAAGCATTAAATCGATACTGTTGTCACTATTAATAGATGAACGAAATGGATAGATGGACTTGTATGAGAGAGTAAAAGAGATCGCAGCGTAATGCATATTAACATGCATATAGATACGTACATAGGCGGCTTCAAGTTAGTTTTAAAAGCTGTATAGTTCGGCTGTAACTACTCTGTATATTCCAACTAACTGGTTTCCATTTATTTAGGTACTTCGATGTTATAAAGGGTTTAGTAAAATTTTATATTTTGTAGAGTCAGAGAATAAACTATATTAATTAATCTAAAAACCCAATTTCGGAGAATAATTCTATTGAGAAAACTTTCACCAATAATGTTTCTGGAATCGATTTATTTAGATTGTATATTCAAGTATGATAGCTTTATCTTTATCCGTTACAGAATATGACTATTTTTTACCGGCTCAAAAATTCGTCGTTAGCGTCTTAAATAAACACATGCTGCGTGAAATGCCTTATAATTTATATTCAAGGACGACATTTTAAGAATAATTACAACTAAAATTTCTTAAGCACTAAAATAACAATGTAATATAATAATAAAATAAATAATTAATTAATTATTATATTACTTCGAGTATTTATTTTATAGGTACTAGCTTTTATTCGCTTAAGTCCTGGACCCGCGGGTATATCGGGATAAAGAGCCTATGTGTTAATCTAGAGTGTCAGCTATCTCCATACCAATTTTCATCAAATTTGGTCCAGTCGTTTGAGCGTGAAGTACTTAGTAACAAAGATACAAACACTCACAAACTTTCGCCTTTATAATATAAGTGTGATTTTTGGATTTTGCAATGCGTAGGAGGTTTTGATAGTCAGTCGTTATTAGTCAGTTGAATGTTGATCGCGTCCTTTGATGTGCGTTAATAAACCGATACAACATAGAATATTAACAATGCACTGCTGTAAAACACCTGTCAACAGTATTATATGCATATAATACAGAATTGTGCAAATGTTCACCACACTTATGCAGTTGCTGACTTGTGCATGTGTACCTAAGTAGCCGGCTAGAGTGAAGAACAAGAAAAGCTGGAACGTTTTACTTGATTAGTGTCAATAACTAACGTAATATACGACTTATCCTACAAGTATACCTTTTATTAGTTTATCGACTTTTAAATAATAAGAAGTAATTTATAACTAACAATAAATAGTTGTGCTATTCATCATAAAAGAAATTAATATTGTTGACAATAATAAAAGAAAAGTACTATTGTTGAAAATCAAACACCATGATAGTGTGGTGGTGACGTCGCAGTGGCAACAAACACGAGTCCCACCTGTGGCAACATTCTACAGAAGTACCTACGCAAGGAGTTTTGCCGCAAAAGTGAAAAAATGGCGATGATGATTTTGTATAATTTTTCAAAACCTGTGATTCTTCGAGTATTCATGTGTATTATTGGTGGATTATTAACCGGTAATACTTAGTAAAAGTGTAGTCAAATCATACGTCATAATCAGCGAAGGAGTGGAACTCATTGCCTGCGTCTTTGTTCCCTGAACAGTATAATCTGGGTGTCTTCAAGTCTAGAGTGAATAGGTACCTTCTAGGCAAGCATGTTCCATCTTTGGCCGCATCGTCACTTTCCATCAGGTGAGATAGCGGTCAAATGCTTGCCTATCCAGAAAAAAAAAAAAACGTGATTTTCGCCTTCGCTCCAAAACTCCAATAAAAGTTCTAGTAAAGTTTCTACCACTTTACTAGGGCATGACTTGACTACTTGACTTTGACTGTGACTAATATGAAATATAGAATTTGTTAATTTTTGTTTAATATATCAACTGAAGAACTATGCATCCATGGTCATGAAATAATAATAATAAAATATGATTAAACGCAAGCAAAGCTTAAGAAACCGACTTCACCGCATTATCATCGGAACCTTGATCCATCAGCTTTCAAATAAAAAAAGATTAATCAAAATCGGCTCACAACGAAAGAAGTTGTGAGGTAACTTTTGAAGTCGGGTAAACTAGAACATCATCAAAGTACGCATTATTCGTCACACAAAATAGACATTATTGACGATATTACAAGAACTACTGATCAGATCTTGATCAAATTTAAATGGGACCAATAAGAAAGCAACATCTTTCAAACTAAAAAACTAATTTTCGAAATCGGCTCACGTGGAGAGAAATTATGAGGTAACACACATAAAAAAAAACAGTCGACTGGACCTCCTCCTTTTTTGGAATGTCAGTAAAAAAAGTACCTACACAACAAATAGGTAAGATCTGGTTTTTAACAAAAATTACATAAATGCCTACTTTGTAATATGCCCCTAATGTTGACTATAAAGTTATCTATTTTGTAGCGTAATTTCACAATATAAATCATAATTCCATGAAAAAGACATTCTTTCGTTAATGATTATACGCATGGACGTGACTTTTAAACATAGTTTGTTATGTGACATTGGCTGTGTAAGCTAGTTTACAATCGCGACCAACCGTTGACATTTACGTGACATTTCGAACGGTAATGTCACTGACGCTTGTGCGTACGCGCAGCCTCACTGCTGCGTCACTCATCTACTACACTGATTGGACAGTATTTATTTGTTCTACATACTAGTTATAACGTGTTAGTATAGTAACTTCTCAGTTTATTATGGTGCTGTACTCAGCAAACTCGGAAATCTGAATAAACACAAGTATACTATCAGTATTATTATGTTTAGTCGGCAGATTCCAGCTAAATAATACCTAATATTTTAATCTCAAAGACCGTCTTGTATACGCTATATACCTACATTAAATCGATTTATTTCTACTACGTTGCTCCAAACACGACGCGACGCGACGCCGCTGTCCTTTACTTTAGCTTCACATAAATGATGTGGTATGAATAATTTTACGTTTAATACGAAATTAGAAAAAGATTTAGCAGAAATATAGACGATTTTAATGTAATAAGTAGCAAGAGTAATAATTAAATAAAAGTAAATAATTATGAATTATTTGAATTTGATAACTACCTAACTGACAGAAAATAAGACTCTACTAATATACCTAATGTTCTAATTAGTACGTTCGTACCTAATAAAGAAGATGAAATAACATTATACCCAAAACAACCATTTGATCGCTAGTTACGGTTCCCTTCCCTCCTCATTAAGGACTTTTGGAGCATCGTTTCTTCCTATAATTTTATACTCAATGAATAACATGCACTAAGAACTTTATACGTAAATTCGTACTAACGAGAATGCATGTTCCTTCAAGCTGGAAAATTGCCTAACTACGCGATTGCATTTCACCTCTTTATAAATGCACCGGGCTCGAACCCGAGTCAGCCCGCATGTATAACTTGTTTAAGTTATGTGAGTTATCTGCTATCGCTCGAAAATTGTGGAGGAACATGAAAACATCATGAGGAAAAGTTTGTCGCTCTGCATTAAACGGGACATACTACAGGTAACCTGCGTTATGTGGCATAAAAGCATCATTTATAATATGTGAAGCCGCACGCCGGTAATTTATTCATCTCGAGACAATTATGTATGTACTATTTAACAGTAGGATAACGTTTTTACGTTTTTATAGCGTAAATACTATTACTATACCAATGCCGACCCGGCCTATTGTCTTTTTAGTAGGATTTCATACCTAAACGGTACAAACGGATCTTTTTAACCATTAAGAGGATCTTTTCTTAATGCTCGATAGGCAAGAATTTGATCTACAAGATAAATTTTTTGAATCTTTATTGGATTTGCTCTTTCGTTAAAACGGTAATGCTTACCTAAAAGGCGAGTGATTTGTATACCCTATTTTATTTTATTTTGTTTTCCGCGATATTAATTTATTATTCCTGTATTTATTTATCTAAAAATTAATTAGTTATTCAGGTATTTGATTGTTTCTAATGATGCAAGTGTTAAAATTGGTCTATCGCCGCGTACAGTGTAAGCTTTAAAGTATAACATCTATCAATAAAACTGGTTCGGAACTCTCGATGTACGAGTTCGACTCGGACTTGACCGAATTTATTGTGATAAAGCCGGACAAGTCCATGTCAGTAGGTATTAGAAATAGACTAATATCTGAGCTGTAAGTAAATGATAGAATAGTCTAGGGAGCAAGCTCGCTTAGACTACAAAGACAACTGGCTTTAAGGACACGGCATTGGTGCTTACGATTTACCTTAAAAGCTTCCAAAACTTACAAAGATGCAGAACGCGTACATGGCAGCATCTGAAACTTGCGGTCAAGATGTGTAGATGGTGTATGTTGATAGTATTCAATATGTATGGGGGGGAGCGATCGTGCTCGTGGTGGACGGCCTTCGCGGCCGACCACTTTCACATCATTTGTAGTAGTTATAGTTGTATTAGCCCACTTATGGTTATCGCTCCCATTGTACTGCATCAGAACATTGTTGCATAAGATAACCTTTTAATTAATTTATAACTGTAATTTCCATGACTTAACGCGTTGTGCTTCCGAATAAAGCCGAAACTATTGTTGATCTAGACATCGACGTGTAAGTCACGCAAATTCTCGTTTTAATTTAAATTAAAAGTTTAAAATATGCGTGAGTATTTATTATCAACATAAAGGGCATTGCAATATTGTGACGAATGCCGACTTTAGTCAGGGAAGCTTCACTTAAAGCATACTCACACTGTTTGCTAAGTTGCAAGAATTGTATTTCTAAACTCTATTAACTCATGCACGTAATTTCAGTTTTATCGTCGATGAACTGTCACAATTTTGATGTATTATTTGGATATTGGTATATAGTAACCTCGTTTTGTAGTCGAAGTTTCGCAGTCTAGTTATCGGTAGTCTCTAGCACAATAGTAGGTAATCCATAATAACAAAACAGATAGACAAGTTATTTTATTTTATAATTCAAAGATTACAGTCTACGATTGCGTAATGCCACTGATCCACGAATACCGATAATATCAATTCGGTAATTTCATTAATACTGTACAATAAAAATTGACGCAGATAACTACTCCATAGTAAACAACGTACGCAAATATTAAAATAATGTAATGCAGAAACGTTCTTACTTATAATAATATGAATGTGTATTAATTTTATTTGTGTAGAATATAAATGTGGGCTGTTTTTCAATACAGCTCGTTGCCCAACCTCGGCAGCTGGGCAAACTTTAGACAATTGTATTAATTTATGAGCATATTTTTCTGATTTTTCAAGGACTTCCAACTTTTTTTCTCAATTTTGTTTTTTGTTATAGCAAGGGAATATTGTGTAATTCCTTTGATTACTGATTGATTTACTATTTTCTTCTTGCAGTCAATTACTGGCATACTTATGTGCTCATTATTGATAGATTTATGAAGCACTGAAAATTATTATTAGTCTCAGGCTAAGGCTGCCAACAGGTGTAAACGAGTCAGTCAACTAAAATTTCAAAACCTCGACTGCGGTAAATGAGATCCTACTTTTTATGTTATCTTCTTTTAATTTCCCTCATTTTGATACCCTACTCGATAGATTTGATTTTTTATTTACAAGTATCTAAGGGCACTTGGGTTTTTAAGACGAATATAACGACATCTTTAGCCTTAACTGTCGAAATCCATCCAGCCGTTTGGAAGCTATGAGGTAATAAATAAATTTACAAATGTATATTACGATTACATACACGATTCGCGCGAAAAATATAATCATTCCATTGCAGTCGGGTAAAAAGGCGCGACCGTGTGCATATTGCTATAATCGTATATATTTATAGTAAACTAGCGATCCGCCCCGGCTTCGCCCGGGTGTGATAAATGAAGAACCGCTCGACCGATTTTGTGCAAACTTCACATAAACCATCTACTAAATAGTCCGAACAAAGCCTAAACATTTGGTTTGGATAGGTGAGCCCGTTCTTGAGTTATAAAATAACAACGAAAAGTGGCATTGATTTTTATATATATAGATAGATAATCGTCTTGCTTGTTTGTACAATACTCGGACAAACAATTTTTTATAGTAGTAAAATGAGAGAGAGACTAAATCCCTCAATTCTTCTTCAATGGATCTTATATTCTTTATTGTACAGACATTAATGTAACATTTTTACAATGAGGCCACAAAGGATGCACAAAGGAGAGCTTAACCATTCTATATCATCATAATACGTTAAAAATCTTACATTTTAAACTCAATTTAATTTTATCATCCGTATAAGTGCTAATTTATAGTGTGTTTTCCTATTTCGTATAACATAACATAACGCTTTCACACTCACAGCCCCACACTAAGTTCGATGACTTGTATCGTGGGTGCCGGAAACATTCACATCACTCTCACACAATGACAACCAGAACCAGAAACACAATTGTTCCATGGGGAGAAAACTTTTATTTCCGCCAGGAATCGAACCCGAATTAGAAGGCGAATTTATAGTATAATTGTAGTAGTAGGTAAATATGTATATTTAGTAGGCTGTTTTTATTAAAAAGTTAAAATATATTAATTTTACAACAATCGTAAGAACACGTTTAGAATGGTCGAAATACACGCAATAATTACTAATGTTCAGGTTTTTTTATTAGCAGAACCGTATTTTGCCTTTGTTATTCCGTTAATGAGTGATAATAAATATTGCTTGGTATTATTGCCTAAGGAGGTAAGTAACATTTTCTGGATAAATTGGTAAGATTACTGAAAGTATCAAATTTCTTATTGTTTGAGTCTGTTACTTACCTATAAAGGAATAACATCGCTTAAGGCTGGCGGTTTTGTGTTACCTAATAAAACAACTGCTTGATAATAACGGGATACTACTGCTTGATATAATGATTCGCATATTTCTTTAATTCCTATTTTACTATGCCATAACTTCTAATGGCTTCTAATATTTTTTTTGGCATACCTATTGTTCAGATAGGCATAACTAATATTTGAGCTAAATTTCCGGTCTAATTTTGAGTGGCATAAAGTATTATGATTTATTTGTAGGAGCAGTGTTTGTTCAAAGAAAGTCATGATATGTAACTATAAGAGCCACGACGAGCGAAGCGAGGATAATTTTAGTGCTTTTTTTCCATCTTGTGCATTTAGCCAGTGACACTGGCTGTGTGACACACATTCAAAGCCACAGTAAAATAGTCAAGGTCCAGTCATAATCAAGTCATGCCCTAGTAAAGTGGTAGAAATTTTACTAGAACTTCTATTGGAATTTTGGAGCAAAGGCAAAAATCATGTTTTTCGAATTCGTATGATTTGCCTACACTTATGCACTTTAACTAAGTTTTAACGGTTAATAATCCACCATTATTACACATTAACACTCTAAGAATCACATGTTTTGGAAATTTATACAAAATCAACAACGCCATTTTTTCACTTTCGCGGCAAAACACCGAATGTTAGGTTGACTGGTCAAGAACACGTAAGTGGTGCGAGCGAAGCGAGCGTGCATCGGGCCGGCGGCTAAGCGCCAGGGCTAATAAAATATTTAAATTATGCCAAAACATTTATGAAGAATTAATATTATGTCTAAAAATAATTAGAACTGGCAAAAGTATTTCAATGTTAATTATGACAATAAATATTATGCGCATCAATACTAAACCATGGCTAAATGTTAAATTCGTTGGCCCTATTGCCGCGTGTTCACACCGTCTCAAGCTATATTATATTTATTTTCATATTAACTACTTGATTTCTGCCTAGCATGGCTAATGCTCCAGATAAAAAAACTGTTTCTTACGCTCTCTCGGAATACATAAATATACCTATTGTTTTGACAAAGAAATACTATGTTAAATTTTCATCGTTATCAGGTTTCCATCGCTGGAAATGAGTCGCCTGCCTTGAGCGCTACGATCGTCGCCATTGGCAACAAAATAAACAATAACATAGGCACCTATTATTGAAAAAATATAGAGAAAAACAGATACTTAAACATCGTTTATTATTAATAATTCATGCACCAACAAATGTATGGTGTTTAACTTATTAATTGTATATGAGCAAAAATATAGGTGCAATACCTATAGGTATAAATTACCTAGGGACTTTGCCATTCGTTGACATCTAAGAGGTCTTAGACCTTGCTTAGAATTGTTTTTACAATGTGACATTAGCCAAAGAAATGTATTAATGATTATTGTAATACAGGCTTCTTTTTAGCGACTTCCTCACCGCACCTTTAGTATGAGAAGGCCGAATCACACTTCACACTGATATTATAAAGGCGAAAGTTGTGTGTATGTTTATAACTTCTTCACGCTCTCTTGAGCTGGACCAATTTTGATGAAAATTGGTATGGAGGTAGTTGACACCTTGGATTATTACATAAGATTTTTATTTCGAAATTCCCGCGGGTCCAGGATTTACACGGGTAAAACCGCGGGGCGCAGCTAGTAGATAAATATGCGCTTAGTTGGATGATTATTACCTAAATATATGTATATTTAATCACAGATAAAAAATTAAACGTAAGCAAAGCTTAAAAAAACCGACTTCACCGCTTTATCTTCGGAACCTTAAACAGATTTAATGTATTAAACACGCATTATTGACAATAACTCAAAAACTACTAAACAAATTTTGATCAAATTTTCAATGGGACAACATGAAAAGCACCAGCTTTCAAATAAAAAAATAATCATCAAAATCAGCTCACAACGAAAGTAGTTATGAGGTAACTTTTGAAGTCGGTTAAACGAGAACATCGACAAAGTAGTCCACAAAATAGGCATTATTGACGATATTTCAAGAACTACTGATCAGATCTTAATCAAATTTAAATGGGACCAATAAGAAAGCAACATCTTTCAAACAAAAAATTTTCGAAATCGGCTCACGTGGAGAGAAGATATGAGCCTTGTAACACACATAAAAATAAAAAAAACAGAGAAATACAGTCGACTTGAGTACCTCCTCGTTTTTTGGGAAGAAGCTACTTTGTTAATACACAAATAATCCCTTTTAATCCGAGTCAAATAAGTTCCGAGAATGTTGACAGATTCGCGAATACACCTCGATATACCTCAGGATGGGATACTATGTGTATTTCCAAAAGTTGAATTCATATAAGGAACTAAATCTGTGTACAATTTCTAATAGGTAACAAAAATACAGTCGTTTATTGTTATCTTAATCGTTATAATCAATTAACAAAGGAGTTAGAAACACTAATCATTAATTGGTTAATTTAAATTTACATCAAAAACTTTGAATGTTTCTATTTACCTAACGCAGATTTAACGGGTTATTCTCGCTTGAGCCGACTTCTTGGCCCCCGGTGGGGATGAATGAGACTTTTTATTCCGTTGGACCCCACTGGAGGGTACTGAAATAAAAATATTTAAGAAATATTTAATGTTTTAAACGTTACGTGTACAATTGTTTACTTTGAGTGTTGCCTGTTTTAATGGAAGTATAAGCATGCAAGCCATTTCTTAGAAGTGGTTCGAGATTTATTTATACAATTGTTACTTTTCATGCATTTAATTTTTTTTTCTAAGGTAACCTACATGATTCTAAATATGTTTAAATAATAAATAAACTTACTTCTCCATAGCATGTGCACTACCACTTAAAATTCACACGATACACCGAGGTTAACTGGAAGATAATGCTTTATAGCATTAAGTTCGCCTGTGTACCTACAATTTGTTTTGTTTGTGCAATAAAGAATTTTCAATCAATCAATGATTTAGTAATTACTTATAAAGTTTACAAAAAATGCTTATAATGATTGTGTGTATTGTAACGACAAACCTATATACATCGTGTATATCTGGCATTAAAATCATTTATTTTCATGAGTGCGTTTATGAAGCCTATGTGAATAAACGATTTTAAATATACTATAATATAAATACAAAAGCAATTATATCGCAGACTCATAGTATACATGATTTGTTTACATTTTAAAATTAATGACTTCTAGTACACGTAATACTTCATTTTCCTAACTCTTTGTTGCTTCATCACTTCTATTTTTGTACGAAAGTGATCGTATTTTAAATAAAGTCAAAAAATAATGTAACATACGGTTAGAGATTCATTTATTGCTCATAAAGAAATAAACATGTTTTGAGACACTGCCTTCTGCGCCGTGGGTCTTGGTTCGACATCCGGCAGGAGCACAATTATTCTCAGCGAAGGACATTTCTGCTTAAAACTTGATATCAGCTTATAGTCTGAGTTATTTTATTTTGGTACCAACTGATCATAAGATCAGTTGAGAATAAAAATATATAATTTATTTTAGTTGCAACTGATCTTAAGATCAGATGGGAACAACAGTTATGATCGGTTTATGTGAAAATCTGTTACTATGATCCGTTGGGAAGTACCCATTTTATTTGTTTTAAGTGTGCATTATTTGTATTGGATCGTGATAATTTAAATATGTAATAATAATTATGGCATATACGTGATGATAACAATTACGACAGCGATACACCGTAATTTTTATTGCAGATAACATACTAATGGTATTTTAGGTAACTAATATACTGCTGTTACAAAATTAGGTGTTATGAAAACAATATCGTAGACTAATCAGAAGTCATCGGACTGAAATACTGAAATACTGACCGAGATTATTACTGGTATTTTAACGTGAACCGATTTCGATTTTTTTTTGTTTGAAAGATGTTCCTTTTCTTGTGGTCTCATTGAAATTTGATTAACTCTCTAGTTTTTGAGTAATCGTCAATAATGCGTATGCAATACATTAAATCTGATCAAGGTTCCGAAGATAAAGCGGTGAAGTCGGTTTTTTTAGATTTGCTTGCGTTTAATTATTTTCCGACGGGATCACATTTTTATTCCCAAGTGAAGTTTGCGCTTCTAATTCTGTATGTGGTGTAAATGTTTATTGTTTCCAACAACCGCAATGCAAGTCTTTGAACTAATTTTGAGCGTTTTTTAGTCGAGCGTTATTAAAGTCAGATCAATTTAGAACAGGAACATATTACAGCGTTCCAATTAGGTACCTACCGACATCGAACGTTAACGTTAAGTATGTACTATTAGATACAAGTAGGCAAGCTAAAAGTGAAGGTACCACTTTCGCTTATGTTTCCGCATCGCTTTGCAGTGCCTCTTGAGTTTTTATGAGATTTATAAATCACTTTCTATGGTATGCTTGATCCAAACAGTTACAGTACATTTTCATTGAGCATCTCTTAACTTTACTTTGCAGTTCGTTAATAAACCTACTAACAGTTATTTTAAATATACTTAAACGCTTTTACACTCACACACTAAGTTCAATGACTTGTGTCACACATACAATCACAACCCAAATTTCCCTTACGGAGGAAACTCGTGTCCCCACCGGGAATCGCTCTCGATACCCCTGCTTAGAAGGCGGACGCGCACCTATAACTAAGCCAGCGGGCAGTAAGAAAGTTATTATAAAATACATGACTAGTCAGTTTTAATACATGTTAAAAATGGCCCCACTGTTGGGACACTCAGATAGGGCCTAAGAACTTAATACAGCTTGGCATATGCCTTACATATCTTGGCACACGTGCATTGTCTTTGGCCATGCCGATTTCCTCGCGATGTTTTCCTTATCATAGAGTAATCGCTGACAAACGAGGCCAATGTTGCGCATTGCTTGAACCCAGGCATGACGAGCATCTTCTGAAGACTATAACTATTTACGCATTTATTTGAGAGTATCCTTTCGAAAATACACATTTTGCTAAGAAATGGAACTTCTTGCTCGAGATTCTCGATAAATAGATATGGAACTGCTTCGTTCGCTTAGCTGGGTGGCGTTTGCCTTCTAAGCAGGGGTATCGGGTTCCATTCCCAGCTGAAACACAATTTTTTTTCCCCAATAAAGAAACAAAACAAAACAAACGCATTCACACTCACAGCCCCACACTAAGTTCAAAGACTTGTGTCGTGGGTGCCGGAAACAATCAAATTACATACACATTACATCCAGAACCAGAAGCACAAATATCCCTTGGGAAGAAATTTGTGCTCTTGCCGGGAATCGAACCCGGGACCCACGGCGCAGAGGGCGGAAGCCTGTCCACTGCGCCAACTGGTAATGTGTGTTTCCGTTTCTGGTTGTGATTGTGTGTGTGATGTGCATGTTTCCGGCACCCACGACGCGGTCACGGTTTGTGAGTTTGATGTGAGCGTTTGTGATTTTTGTTTATGTTATGATAAATGAAGAAAAAAAATGTGTGTCATAAAGACACGATAGAAGTTTTGTAATACAGAGAAACATTTTAATTAAAAACCCCACAAAATTTTAAACCCCACCACTTTTCGTCACACAAAAAGATTGCGGATCAGGTATTCAAAGCCCTCTCATAAAAAGGTTCAATTCAATTAAAAGTCTCTTAGTAACGGACGATACCTTGTATAACCCGCGTCAATAAATAATGCAACAGCTGACGTTGCATCTCGTTCCCACGAGCTATTAACGGCGCAGTGGGAGTGAAACACCACGTCACTTGTTGTCAATTCTAGTCCCATTCTCTATATACGGGGTTATATCAAACCCGTTTCAGTATTTAAAGATATTAAAATACCTTCTCTTTTTACCGACTTCCCAGAAAAGGAGGAGGTACTCAAGTCGACAGTATATATTTTTTTTATAATATATGTGTTACCTCATAACTTCTTTCCACGTGAACCGATTTCAAAAACAATTTTAGTTTGAAAAACGTTGCTTTCCAATTGGTTCCATATAGGTACATTTGATCAAGATCTAATCAGTAGTTCTTGAGATATCGTCAATAATGCATATTCTGTGGACAACTTTGACGATGTTCTAATTTTTTACCGACTTCAAAAATTACCTCACAACTTCTTTCATTGGGAACCGATTTTGATGATTATTTTTTTATTTGAAAGATGGTGCTTTTCATGTGGTCCCGTTGAAATTTTATCAAGATCTGATCTCTTGTTTTTGAGTTATAATCAATAATGCGTGTTTAATACATTAAATCCGATCAAGGTTCCGAAGATAAAGCGGTGAAGTCGGTTTTTTTAAGCTTTGCTTGCTTTTAATTATATAAGCCAAAATAGTATTCTATACCAATCGTGTTGTTTGTATTGCCAAAAGTTGCAATAAAGAACTAAGTAACTTAATTTATGTGCTGCCAATTTGTTTCGATCGCGAACAGGTAGAGTCGGCCTTAGGGCACTTTCACAACACCTCTAGACCTGCTCTGTGTGACAATCTTATGAATATGTAGAGCCATTATATCATGCAGAAATAACTCCTTGATTACTAGAATAGTTTGATTCGTTGGTTTACGTAGCCACTTCACAACATTTTATATTAGTTCTCTAATCCTAATCAATAGAAAGAAAGAAAATCAATTGGTCACGAATAAAAAATTCAGCATCAGAAAACACAAATTTAAAGTAACTGTTAAAAAGTAATGAAAAATAATTATTCCTAAACAATAGAAAGTGCCAAATGAGACGTACAGAATAAATGTACTGGCTTATATCAGAAATAGTGCTCGTGGAGCGATTTCCACTATTTCGTGGAGCGCAGTGGCTTAACCCACAAACACTTCACACTCACAATCCCACGCTGAGTAAAAAGACTTATATCGTGGTTACGGGGACATTAATATCAAACACACACAATTCTACCCAAAACTAGAAACATAAGACAATAAATTACAGTTCAAAAACTCTTTATTGTGTAACTAGTTAACAACTAAACAATTTTAAGGAAAAACAGATCATTAAAGGTAAAAAAATCGACGGTTTTATCGTGTATAGTCTTTTTTTCCAGATAACACTTAAATAAAAAAAATCCTACAGGAGTTGTGTTTCCACTGGGAATCGAACCCGATACCCACTGATCAGATGGCAGTTCAAAAGTGATAAGCTAGTCGAGTCCAAATTGCAGAGGCGTTTCGCTTCTACGTTTATCATCCGTACAGCGGCGAGGGAGTGGACCTCATTGCCTGTGTCTTTGCTTCCCGAACGGTACAATCTGGGTGTCTTCAAGTCTAGAGAGAATAGGTATCTTTTAGGCAAACATGTTACATCTTCGGCCGCATCTTCATCTTCCATCAGGTGAGATAGTGGTAATGCTTGGCTATCAAGCATAAAAAAAACTAACAAGCAGACGAGACGGTACGTGATAAAAACGCGGTCACAGATCACGCCTTTAGGTACTCGTATCTATATACTGTAATAGGCAAACCCATGGATCAAGATGTCGCATCTTAATGACATCAGACCTGAAAACCTACAAAGTGAGAAAAAATTACCTAGTTTTACAAAAGGAATTTAATTCAAGTGGTTATAGCAAACGATTACTTTTATGGAGGGAGAAATCTATATCACTATGATCGTCATTTGTTTTAACTGATGATCGGTACTAATTTTTTTTACCATCGAGTCGTGAATCAGATAAACATAGATACATACTTATAGTTTAGGTACATAGGTGAATGTGGCGGTAACTAAGGACTCGTTCGCGCCGAACTGAGATCTCGTGCCTACGTTTTGCCTAAATGAGAAAAACTTTTGAGGTTAATGGCTTATTTTTTTTTTATAATAATAGTTCGATTTCTGTATTTGTTGTTTTAGTATGGGATTATAACAGATATTATACGAAAGTATCAGCTTTAGACGTGTAGACGTTTTTGAGATAAATAGACCACGAGACAAAACAGGTCGATAAACAGTGGCTTTGGTGGTCTACCTAAATGGTTACTATCCAACAAGGATTTTTATGAAAAACGGTAGCGTACTCTATTTGCCAAGATCTTTTAAGCATCGATGCTACACACGGGCAGAAAAGAAAAACATGTTTAATTTGCCGTGCCCCGCGACTTTGCCCAATATTATAAAGTTAAAAAGTAGCCTATGAGTTAATCCTGAGTATAAGCTATGTACATTCCAAATTTCATCCAAATTCGTTCAGCCGTTAAAGCGTGAAGGGGGAACAAACATACTTACACATTTATTCAATTACACATTTACACACTTGCACACAAACTTTCGGATTCTTTTAACTTTTTCTTACTTATATTTGTTTAATTTCTGTATTTGTCGTTCAAGCCCGGGATAAAACGAATACGTAAGTTTCATCTTTAAATGTGAAGATGTTTTTGAGATAGACCCCGGGACAAAATAGGTCTAAAAATGCTATGCTAATATCTTGAGCCAAATAAATACTAAATATTTGTAATTTAATTTCACCATCTCTCTCTCTCATCATCGGACAACAACACGAACAAAAACAAATGAAACAAGTCCTTTCGTGGTGAACCCAAGAATTTGTGGGTGCCGGAACCATTTAAATATACAATCATACCCTGAACCAGAAACACAAATGTCCCTAGGGAAACAAAATTGTGCTCCTGCTGGGAATTGAAGAAGAACAGACTTGACTACTAAGGCAAATGGGTCGTCAGCAATTATGCGATAAAATTCAAATAAATAAGTGTAATGTTTAGGAAAGATTTAAAACTTATAACAACAACAAAACCCTTAAAAACGTTTAATCCTATTTTAACGATGTACCAATTACGTGGAACTTGATAATACGAGGGTATTATGTTTATTAATAAAAATATTTGAAGGAAAAAGAAGGAAGGAATTTACCTCGTAATTTGCAAAACACTTCCTTGGAAATAAAAAAGTATACCTACTTACTGATCAGCTTAGTTTATTTATGAACCACCTGTATGAGCCAAGGTGTAATATAAGATACTGAGTATACACATTATATAGTGTTCTAACTATATGACTAATACTATTGCTAGTTATAAGTACATAGAGTGTTATGAATAAGTTTAGAAAATATTTTTTTAGATGTATAGTTTTAGTGAGGTTTTAGTTTAGTTTTAGGAAATATAGGCAATTAGCCCGTAGATATCATAAATAAGTTACGTTTGTCCAAATAAAAAGTTTTTGTTTTTTTAATTATATACTTTAATCATAACGTTCGAATTTTGAATGGATGATTTGGCTCATAATCACGTTCATAACCGTGCGCTGGTACCACTTTGTCAAAGAAAATTATATTAAAGAACAATGAATAATGCTTATCACAATGGACGAAATTTATGGTTTCGAAGAAACTTATCTGGCTGCACGGCAATACCCCACCAAGTCGAGCAAACACAGCCTTACCATCTTCCATTTTCGACCCTAATCTAACTTTGTTGTGAATAAGAGGCAAAATCAATAATTTCTAAATACCCCCGACTCCATCTGGAATTCGGCTACACCGATTTTCATCAAACATAGATAAGAACACTCTCGATCAAGTCACCTTTCAAACAAAAACAAATAATGCAAAATCGGTCCAGCTGTTTGGGAGCTGCCGCAGACGCACTACAAACTTATAACATTCCCTATTTCGTAGAGGATAAAGCTAGAAGCCTGAATATATAATAATTAAACGCAAGCAAAGCTTTAAAAATACCGACTTCACTGCTTTATCTTCAGAACCTTGATCAGATTAAATGTATTAAACACGCATTATTGACGATAACTCAAAAACTAATGATCAGATCTTGATCGAATTAAATGGGACTAATTAATAGGAAAGCAACAGAATCCCAAAAAAAAATATGTTTTCAAAATCGGTTCAAGTGGTAACGCACATAAAACTAGTCGTTCGCGTCGAACTGAGATCTCGCGCGTACATGTTGCCTCATAGAGAAAAACTTTTGAGGTTAATTGCTTATAACTTTTGCTTTTAACTTACAGCCATCTCGAGAAGAACCTGGCAAGAAACTCAGCGGCGCGGCGCATGTTTTTCATTTATTTTCTTTAAATCATTATTTAACACTAATACATGAATTATATTAACCTAGGTATATCTATATTATGTAGTCGCTACAAAAATTTTAATGCAAGCAAAGCTTAAAAAAACCGACTTCATCGCTTATATTTCGGTTTTGGCTGGACCAATTTCTATAATTTGTGTATGGGTCAATATGGGACCATCTCTGAAGTATACTCTAGCAAACAAAAAATATCGCGTAACATACACAATGAAAAACAAAAAAAACACATACATTCGAATTGAGAACCTCCTTTTTTGAAGTTGGTTGAAAAACTTAGTATACTAAACGTAGTACTAAATATTATTCATTCTGCAGTCGTATAATAGTCGTAGGTAAGACTGTATATAGCTCAGAATGTAGGGAAAATATTAAGCAATTATGATTTATGACAAGAAATAAAAATACAGATATCGTCATTTATCAGGGCACATGTTATTGATATATTAAATGTAATCTATCACGTGTTATATTTTATTTTAATGCTTATTTACAAATAAAGTAAATGTAATTCGCAAGTTATTTTCGAATCGTTATGCAATCTACAAATATTATGTTATCTCTTATTGAGTTTAGTGCAAATTTAACGCATTCAATTGAGATGCAATTATATTTAATTAAGCTTGATAGATATTTTTAACGGACTTCAAAAAAGGAGGAGGTTCTCAATTCAGCTGTATTTTTTTATGTGAGTTACCTCAATACTTTTTTTAGGTGCACCGATTTTGATGGTTCTTTTTTTTTCGATAGGTTTTGGTGTCAAATTGGTCCCATATAAAAATTGACAAGATCTGATCAAGTGTTCCGGAGGTAATGGTGAAGTAGCTTTTAGAAGCTTTGTTTGCGTTTAAATTATTTCCTTTTCATTCATAAAGTTATTTCTTCTCGATAACAACTAAATCATACTCATACTCATTTATTGATAACAAAAATAGTTATATGTCGAAAATGTTATTAATGAATTATTAATTACAAATAATTCATAATAATAAAAAAGATATAATAAAATTTATTCAATATGAATTAAATGTCAGAATAATTAATATAGGTAACAATTTCAAACAAATTAAAATATAAATAAACAAGAATACGCAATATTATCACTGTAACGTTCAATTAAAAAATACTAATAATGTTATTGGTACAAAGACATTCACACTACAGATCGGTATCAATCGGTATTTCTTCTTATATTGTAAAGTTATTTAAGTGTCTAATATGTTTGATGTCTTATAGGCTAGTCTTTTTGTATTGAGAGATATGTCCCAATAGGTAAATATTATACTAATCTTTAATACTCTATGAGATGAAACTAAAATATTTTTATTCGGTATTTGTTTAAACACAGTGGCGGATTTAATGTCGACTGCTGAATTTGAATACAATACAAAACAAAACTCTATGTTGCACCAAATTATGTCAAAAAACAAACATATTATTTAAATCTATGTGCAATGAGCGTACTTATCGCTAAGACAATTCTTCCAGTCAACCTTTGATTGAAGAAAGAGACAAATATAGAAATGTATTAGGTTTGTGTTGTGAATAGATAAATATATATTTATTTTCTAGAAGGACTTGGGTAGTTCAGCACTCAGTCCGTCCGTCTGTCAGAAGCTATTTAGCTTCTAAAACATATAAGCTTATAACTTTAAGTTCTTAGAGAATATTTGTAAGGCTGTGGCCTAAAACCGAAGAAATAAAAAATAAGTTCCAATCTACACTTTAACTAAACTTAAGCAATGTTTTAATACCCTAAATTAATATATGGAAAATAGTATTTTATATTATCTTTCATTTATTAATCTTTTATTTCATATTATTATCAATATAAAATAGTATTTTATATTATCTTCCATGTATTCATTTAGGGTATAATAACATTGCTTTATTCTCCTCACATATACACCTCTTTTCCTCTTTTTATGCGACTTTACAAAAAAGAAGGAGATTCATAATTCGACTGTATTTTTTTTTTGTGTTACCTGATAACTTATTTCTGGGTGAACCGATCTTGATTTTTTTTTATATTTGAATCTTGGAGCTTCCAATATGGTCCCATTTAAATCTGACCAGTAGTTTTTGAGTTATCCTCAATAATGCGTATTTCATTCATTGATCATGGGTTTCGAAGATAAAGCGGTGAAGTAGGTTTTTTAGGCTTTGCTTGCGTTTAAATTATTTTGTCACCGTATTAGCTTTAGTTTTACATGCAATAACATGAAAAAAATTATATCTATACGTAGTGATAACAATCAACAGTTCAACACGTCACAATTGTGCCGACAACCGAAGTCTTTTCTTCATGTTTAATAGCACCACTTTAGATAAGACTTTTTTTAAACGTGCCTAGTATTACGTATATATTGGGCTTTCATTTGACCACTCTCTTGCCTTATAGAAAGCAATGAAGCGGCCATGGATGTACCATACCTGCGTATTTACTCGTCGGACACAATTCGATTATTAAATTAAATGTGTACAATGTATTTTACTATTTCGTCAAAAGCGAATACACTCAGATTATACTGACCATAAAACAAAGACGTCGGTCGATATCTAATGTAGATATAATATCTTTATATAAAATCACTCATTCGCTTTTTAAATCTATGAATGTACCAGCGTAACGCTTTCAGCTTTTTAGAACGCTATAAATCATAATAACTTAATAATAAATGGCAGAAAGTTTAGATGTCCGGTAATATATTCGTCAATAGCCAATAGGGGGGTATAACTCGTGTAATTTTTGTGCATCAATCTCAAATAGTAATATATACCTACAATAGAACGTAGGTATATATTTATGATATACTTATGACTGCAATCTAACGCCGACGTTTGAGACTGACTAGCATCTAGCTTATTATTACTGCAAATAAATCTTCCTGCTCATCTATCCATGAACAAAATTGTAGAGCAACCTCAAAATGCACTACATATTTAAAGCATAGAAAAGAACTACCCGAGATATTAAATACATAGCTATAATTATAATGAATATTTCGACTGAGGCACGTGCTTCTTACAAAAATAATATTTTAACAAACCCTGTTTGAATCGTAAAAATTAATTAAATAGGAAACGTTATGATATTATCTCAGACCGAGAATGTCAAGGACTGATAGGAAAACCTGTTGAATATATTTAGGTCAATGTAAAATCAATCACACCGGCTAACTTCGGGGAAAATGTATTCGCAAAGGGAAACTTTTCATATTGCACTTTATGACTTATTAACTTAATTTAATTAGGAATGTATACTCCATCTGAAACGGTGGGTAGACCGAGATCCATGCAAAAAGCGATTCTAATAATGGTAGAGTCGTGAAGCTCGTTTCTTCCAAGTCGCGGTACTACTAAGTTATCAAACCAGTAAAGCCTTTGAAAGGACATACTCGTATTTTCACTATCAATGCGAAATTATTTGTCAACCAAAGCACGTAAATTAACAAAGAGTTCGCCTTTCACTCAGCAATCGGCACTGACACGTAGACTCGATTTTGTTTGGGGCTTAAAATGTAAAAATATAAAATACTCACTTTGTTGTCTCCGGATCGGGAGCCCTTTCGTGGGGGTTTCACTCCATGGAGCTTGCAATCCAGTATTTAATTTATGAGTAAACGAAAGTGAATTTTTCGCGATCGTATCACCGTATAGATAAGCGGGAACGCGCGAGACGCGTGCTTGCACTCGCGTCGACGGTCCGGCGTTGTGTGCCTTAGTGATGGCAACTCGGTACTGGCGAGCGGCAAACTCTGCAGCCACACGGCTCGGCTGGAGGCTGGGCTGGGCAGACGTCAGTACCTATTAGACTCGCACATCCGGAGCTCTAGAAAATCTAAGGCCTCGTCGGCACGCACACACTACATTTTTTCATAGGCACACGTACGTTAGATGTTTTGCGACTTATGCCTGGAGCACATTTTATCAGTAAAGTAACCGATACTGCAATGTTCATCGTTCTGTAACGTATGTTTTAGGTGCAGTTCCGAGGCCACGCCCTCGTTTATAAGAATATGCTTGGGTCTTAATACATTGTAAGGCATATAACTGGATAATTATGAGAACGATTCGTTTATAATCGGAAGACTTGGAACGACCTAAGTTAACTTAGAGATCTCGCTTCACTCGATCATTAATAAACAATATTTTTGCAAAGTTGGTTCCGGTGGTGACGACAATTGACCTAACCTACCGGACTCTGATTGACCTAACCTCCGGTATTTTTACCCGACTGCGCGACACAAAAGAGGGTTATGTGTTAATCAGCCTATTTAAGTTCGTTTCTGGCCTATACTAGAGATCAAACTCATGGTCCGATTTTGATGATTTTTACGTCAATCGATTTGTTTTAATTGTGCATGTGTCACTAAAGACATGACAGCATCGATTTAGGAAACAAACCTACGATTACTTTAGCTACAAAATCCTTGCAATCATATACAATTTACATCATTAGACTAAACATCAACAAGACAAACTGTTATATAACTCATACATTTATGGTTGGCATACTTACAGTTTGCTTGAAGCTTTTCGCTTCTATGTTTATCATCCGTTCTGTAAAGAAGTGGAACTAATTGCCTGCGTCTCTATTCCCCGATCAGTATAATCTGGAACTCTTCAAGTCTACAGTGAATAGGTTGAACTACCCGTTGGCTCAGTTGGGTGAGCGTTCGCCTTCTAAGCATGGGTATCGGGTTCGATTCCTGGCGGAAACACAAGTTTTCTCCCCAAGGAAAATTTGTGTTTCTTGTTCTGGTTGTGATTGTGTGTGTGTGTGATGTGAATGTTTTCGGCACCCACGACACAAGTCATCGAACTTATTGTGGGGCTGTGAGTCTGAAAGCGTTTATGTTTATGTTATGTTTATGTATCTTCTAGACAGGCATTCTAAATCTTCGATCTCATCATCGCTTTCTATCAGCTGAGATAGTGGTCAAAGGCTTGCCTATCTGGCATAAAAAAACCATTATACCTAGATAGAGAAGAGACAGCAGACTAGTCAATTCAAAATTGTATTTACGAACCAAACGTTGCCAGTTTAACATAAGTATATTAATCTGTTTGTGCTATTGTTGTAACTTCTGAACGGCTACATCGATTTTGATTTAGTTTTTTCTTGCTTAAAAGGTGGGTAAAAACTTTATCGATAATGTTCGTAGCTATGTTTGATGAAAATCGGTGCAATCGTTTTTAAGAGAGGTCGTCGAAAGGAAGTGAGAAAATAAAAATTTTGTTAATACCGCAATTTCAAAATGTTGCGTTTGTCACTTGTTTTACTTCTAATTTCATAGCTGAAACCGAGAAACCGAGAACCGCTGAAGATGTTTTTAAAATGTAATTTAAGAATTGCCAAACCTTTTTGAAATATTAATAGCAATATGATATTGCTCTGTGCTATTTTGCTATTGATACTAACATAGGCACCTTTTGGTAATTTAGGATTTGAAAAAGCTTTCGTATTATTATATTTTTCCATTATTCCATGACTAGCTGATCCGCCCGGCGTCACACGGGCAAAAAAACATACACATAAGCGCTCTCACACTCACAGCCCCACACAAAGTTTAATAACTTATGTCATAGAGCTGTATTCACCAACACAACACTCACAACATTAACATCATGCTAGAACCAGAAACACAAACTTCTCGTGGGGAGAAAAGTTGTATTCACAACGGTGCGGCGCACCGGTAATCGAACCCGCTACTTTGAAGGCGAACACGCACACAACTACACCAGCGGGCAGTTCAAAGTTCAAAGATAAGTTATAACTGGGTAAACAAAAAAAACCGTCGAATTTGCAAGAGATTCTTCTTCTTAAGTAAGTCAGTTCAAAACATCATGTGAAAACATACACATAAACGCTTTAACACTCACATCCCCAAACTAAGTTTAATGATTTGTATGGTAGATCCGTAAACATTCACATCACACACACAACTTCAAGCCATGAATGTATAGGTATCATCTAGGCAAGCATACTGCATCCTCGTCTGCATCATTGTTTTCCATCAGGTGAGATAGTGTTCAAATGCTTGACTATCGAGCAAATAAAAAAAATACATTCACATACCAAGAACACAAACTCAGAGCCAGAAACACAAAAATCATGTGTTCCCATCGGAAGTTAAAAACTCGGTACACTCGGCGAATGTGCATTCTTTTACGCCAGGGGGGGGCAGTTCAGAATTCAAAGATAAGGTAAGTATAATCGGCTAAACAAAAAAACAGTCGAATTTAGATCCTTCTTCTTATTTAAGTCGGTTCAAATCAGACCCATAAAACGCATAATGAATGTGCAGGATGTTGATGAATCTGTGACCCGTCGTCCTGCCGTAAAACCGATTAAAGTAATGATTTTTTCAAATATACAAGTCAAGTAGTCTATATTTGTCCAAATTAAGTATATGCAGTAAAAGGCAAATTGTATTATCTTCATGAACTACGTAAGACGATGAAACTGTTTATTTTGATAAGGATTAATAGTGAATGTCTCAAAAAGCCAACCAAACACTGGCCGCTATTTTTTGAGATTTTTAACAATGAAAACTATTTTTTCTGGGCTAAATATACTTTCTAAATATATGCTGTCCCCAACTTTTTTGTAGAACTCATAAAGGCCAACATTTTGCCATAAATTGCATTCACTTATATCATCTATATCAGCGTACGTCGATAAAGCGGCAAATTGGTTAAACAATTTTACAATACAAAAACTCTTTATTGACACCAAAAGATAAATACAACTTACAGAGAAACTTATAAAGATAGATATACAAGAGAAGACACGAGACAACGTGACAAGAGAAGATATACAATGGGCGGTCTTATCGCTAAGAGCGATCTCTTCCAGACAACCTTTGGATGGAAATATAAACGAAAAGACAATGTAGGGATGGTGGTGCGACTTATGAATATAGTTATTTCTAACTGAAAACTTATATCCCAATAAAACATAGCCTATGACACTCAAGGATAGTCTAGTTATCCATTAGTGAAAGAATTTTCAGAATCGGATCAGTGGTTTCAGATATTACCTTATACAAACAAATAATCTTTACCCACGTAGTAAAATAAGAAAATTAATAGATAGTTTTCTATATATTACCACCCCAGCTAAGCGCGGGTAAAATTTAGATTTTCCTAAAATAGTCTTTCATAGAAACCTTTTCCTGGCAGTTACAAACACAAACAAAATCAGCCAAATCAGTCGAGCCATTTCCAACTTTCTGCGAGACTAATACATTGTAATTGATTTTTACCTATATATCTAATACCTTTAAATGAGCAATTCTTGTATATATATGTGTAATCAGGATCTCTGAAACGGCTCCAACGTTTCTATAATCTGTGGCTCCAATGATTTTCATGAAATTTTGTACGCAGGGAGTTTCGGGGGCGATAAATCGATCTAGCTAGGTTTCAATTTTAGAAAACGTCGTTTTATCCGTGTTTTCTGACGAGCAAAGCTCGGTCGTCCGGGTACTATGGATAGTATTAGATATTCGGGTACTAGAACTAGGTCGTGCGTGTTTGTAACCACTTTGTAAACACAATATAATTACACTAATATTGTAAATCCGAAACTTTGTGTATGTTTATTTCTCTTCACGCTGTAACGGCTGAACGGATTAGGATGAAATTTGGAACGTATGTAGCTTATACCTAGGACTAACACATCGGCTACTTTTGAACTTATAAACGTGGGTGAAGCTGCGGGGATCGGCTTGTATTGACATAATCCAACTATAGGAGTAGGTATAATTGTTTAGATTTAATAACATAAAAACCACACTAAGTGCAAAGACTTGTGTCGTGGGTGCCAGAACGTTCACATCTCACACACACACATAATTATACACAGAACCAGAAACAAATTACAAATTTGTGTTTCTGGTTCTGTGTATAATTATGTGTGTGTATGTGAGATGTGAACACAAATTTCAAATGTATATTTCCACTGGGAATCGAACCCGTTACCTGTTAATGTAGTAATCTTTCATGTTTCTTCCAACAATTGCTGCTGATAGGTTCCCCACATACACTTCTAGGGCATTCGTCGTGTTAGAGAGACAAAGTTCCATCTCCTACAGTTTCTATAAGGGTCGATGCCTCGTTGCTTAGTGACCTAAAGTCACCCTATCATCGATTTTCATAGTGAACATCTAGAGAAGGAATTATAATGTTATTTCTAATTTTCTAGGAATATGTAATCCTACTAATAGGTATTATAAATCCGAAAGGTTGTTTCTAAGTGTGTAAGTATGTTTGTTCCCTCTTCACGTTTTAACGGCTGAACGGATTTGGATGAAATTTGGTATGTACATAGATTATACATAGGATTAACACATAGGCTACTTTTTAACTTGATAATAGCGGGCGAAGCCGCGGGGCGCGGCTAGTTATGAATATAATATAGAAAAAAGTCTTTATTGTATTTGAGGCATTTAGCGCTTAAAAAATCAAATTCTTTAAAAAATATAATTACTTCAAATTCTCAGAGAATATGTAAAGCTGCAGCCTATCTCCAAAAATGGTAATTCAAGTGATATAAATGAAAATATTAAGGAAGTCCCATACACTTGAGTAAGGGCAAATAAATAGTTTTTCTGCCCGTGTGCTGAAGTATCGTTGAAAAGAGCTTTGAAAGTAGAGTACGAAACCGTATTAAAAACACCTAGGTTGGAAAGTAACAATTTGATAGGCCACCAAAGTCACCTTTTTTTAGACCTGTTTTGTCTCGGTCTCTATTTCAATAACGCCTACGCATTTAAAGCTGAAATTTATGTATAGTAATCGTTATAACCGGTACCTGAATAACATCAACAAACATCAAACAATAAATATTAATAATAATTGAAATGCAAACAAATCTTAAAAAACCGACTTAACCGCTTATATTTCGGTTTTGGCTTGATCGATTTCGATAAAATGTACATAGGACCATCTCTGAAGAATAATCTACTAAACAAAAACATCAAAATCGATTCATAATTGGTGTAATAATCGCGTAACATACACACAAAAAAACATACAGTCGAATTGAGAACCTCCTTTTTTAAAGTCGGTTGAAAATAATTTATAAGCAATTAACTTCAAAAGATGAATTACTTGTTATTTCAATTATAGAAAATTCACAAAAAAACTTGATTATTTCATTGATTAATAGAAAATAAAACGCTTTAACACTCACAGCCCACACTAAGTTCGAAAACATGTATCTTGGGTGTTGGAAACATCCAGATCACATCCAGAGTGCAGCGGGTATCAGGATCGATTTCCGGCAGGAACGCCAGTTTCCTCCGCAAGAAAATGTGTACTTCTGGTTCTGGTTATGATTGTGTGTGTAATGTAAATGTTTCCGGCAGCCTTGACATAAGTCATCGAACTTAGTGTGGGGCTGTAAGTGTGAAAGCGTTTGAAAACTTACTTCTGCTGCTGATGCATAAATATTTTCAAGGTCTGATGGCACCAATGGGAGAAGAATCTCCATCGAATCCAAGTGAAGAAAATTTTGTACACGATTTTGTTCATTACTTTGTCTACCACCCTACGTAGCTTTACGTGGGTATTTCTTCCCAGTAATATGTCTAACGCCCGCCCTGAATGACGTCTGGCCTCCCACGGTATCATTGGAGTGGAAATTAAAATATGATATCACCATTGATAGTAACAGCTCCAGACAATAAAGTTCAGTATAGTCAGTTTACTGAGTCGTCTTTAGAAACATATTCTTTTGCACGAACAGCTTCGTAGTAGCAATTTCAATCACTACTGAAGACTAGGACTTAAGAGTATATTGTACCGTAAGGGAACAACAAACACATCCAAAGCTTAAAAAACCGACTCCACCGCTTTATCTTCGAAACCCTTGATCAGATAAAATAAACTATTTAATTAATTTAATGCGTATTAACGCATTATTGAATATAACTCAGAAAGTACTGGTCAGATCTTAGTAAAATTTAAATACGACCACATGGGAAGCACCAGCTTTCAAATAATAAAAGAATAATTAAAATCAACGGACGGACGGATTAACAAAGAGCTGACTTTGTCTTACTTACTTGAGTTAACATAGAAATTTATCAAGTAATGTATAGTTCACTTATTCGTAACATGTTGTGGATAAGACAAAAATAGGCATGACTTTTTTGACCGCCTCGGATACTTGTCTGCTGTCAACCCTCTTGGTGATGCTCGTTACTAAACCATCTGATCTCCGATTCTCGTTTTGAGTTACCGAAGTCACGTTCGTTTGTCAGCAAACCTACCTCGTGCAGGCGAGGTCAACTTGGGCGGCTAAGTATTTTATTGCCTATGTATTGCTTGGCCTCTTACAAAGACCACGATAGACACGTTGCATCCGAAACAGACATATATAAAGGCGTACCTCACATCCCTTACAATTGTAAACTCAGTATTGTAGGATCTTAACTGTCCTCTTTCAAAAATATCCTAAAACACTGGCTTATCCAGCAGACGATTTACAGTTTCAATAAATTTATTCATTACAAATTGTAATTATACATTTTTTCTTAATTTTACAATTATTTTCCCAAATGCTGACATTTATTCATTATTATATTACTATTATTACGCTATTATCAAAGTAGCCTATGGTTTAATCCTAGGTATAATCTATGTACATTCTAAATTTCATCCAAATCCGTTTAGCCGTTAAAGCGTGAAGAAGGAACAAACATATAGTGATAAATTTAGCATGGCTAATGCTATATAAATAAAATCAAAGGAACCAACATACTTACACACTTACACACAAACTTTCGGAATCTAAATATATATAACTCAATGGGTCGACTGACTGACTGACATAGTGATCTATCAACGCACAGCCCAAACCACTGGACGGATCGGGCTGAAATTTGGCATGCAGGTAGATGTTATGACGTAGGCATCCGTTAAGAAAGGATTTTGATTAATTCTACCCCCAAGGGGATAAAATGGGGGATCTATAACTAATTACTAATAATACTTCTTAACGCGAGCGAAGCCGCGGGCAAAAGCTAGTTGTAATATAAGTAGGATTATTGAATCGTTAGGACAGGTACATTTTGTTATGTTTTCCTACTTGAATTGTAGGTGGTGTATCAAACGCATGTTGTACAAGAATTTTTCTTATTTATCGACATGTTATTCTTACAGTCCCCGATAAAAATATTATTGATTATTTCATAACATATTTTTGACCGTGATAATGTTGTTTTTTTGAACTTAAAGCGATGTCAGACATGTGTGATGCGACCGTATGATATGATAACACTTATAATCAAGATAAGACTAATTATTTGATTAAAACGCCCACACTTCATACATTTTTGTTTATATATTATCAACCTGATAAAAGTAATCTAAGAAATTAAATAGGTGTTTAAAACTGTACGTAGGTTCGGATCTGTATCACACTATATAAAATTTGTTCTGCACTATAGTGGAACGTTACAACCAAAACGGTTTCCTTTTACTCCGACACCTACTAAAATTTACAACTTAAAAGAAAAATATTTAGTGATATTGAAAAATGGAACCTTTTATGATTATTTTTATAACTATTATAACCATTAATATATTGTTTATCGTTTTGGCTATTCTACAAACATATATCTACGGAAAGAACAAGGTAAGTGTTTTGTCAACCGAATTCAAAAAAGGAGGCGGTTCTATGTGCGACTGTATGTATTTTTTTCATGTATGTTCTCCGATTTCTCCCCATTTGTGGACCGATTCTTAAAATCCTTTTTTTTTTTGGTAGATTATACTTCAGAGGTGATCCCATATAAATTTTATCGAAATCTATCGAGCCTAAACCAAAATATAAGCGGCAAATATATTTTTTTAAGCTTTGCTTACGTTAATCTAAACCATCAAGAAACCCTCTAAAAACACTACGAATGTCGATCACAGCGTCACCTACAAAACCCCATATTACAATCCGACAATTATTTTGCTAACAGTACTCAAATTTCCATGAATCGATGTCGACTAAAAATACAATTTAAATTTTTGTTCGGTGGAGTCCAGTGGATACAAAGTATGGACATTCAGAGAACAATAGCCATGGAGCGCAGTCGCATAACCCCGTTTAAAGGGCTTATATTCATTTATTTAATGTACATGTTTATTTTATATAAGTTCTATCATTGCCTAAAATATGTCACAGATACTAACGGCTACAAAGACGAAGTAACCAGTTTTATACTCCTCAAATGAATGTCTCGGCATGCAGTTAAAGATTAAATAAAATGATATATTCGTTCTGGAGATTTCATTTAAATATTACATCCGTCAATACTATAGGAGGGTAAACGCCAAAGAAAATTTTATATCCGATTCGGTTTATAAAAAATACCACCAGAAACTATGACTTTTAATCTCCATTTGGTACCTCCGTAAGCAGATATCGCTGCTTAGCTTTTTCCTTATTATGTGCATTAAAATGTTATTATGTTATCTCACTACCTACTGATAGCAACGGACGCGGGTTTCGCCCGCGTCGTTGCGCCGCGCCCCGGCGAGATCTACCAGTAAAAATGCGCGACAAAAAAAACCAACAAATTTGTCAATCTATCGATTGTAAACATAGTAGAAATATATTCTACTATGATTGTAAAATACTGGTTGAGGCGACGCGTGATCAAAATGGTGGTAGGTACTTATTTGGCTCAACGTATTGCAATTCAGAGAGTCAAAGCTACCAGCATGATGGGAACACTACCCACTGGTAGTGGGATTGAGCACTTAAGTTACCTATAAGCTCGATGTCTTCTGTAACTTAGTTCTTTGCTGTATATAGTTTAAGTTTAGTTTTCGGAAATATAGGCAATTGGCCCGTAGATAGTTACTCTCAAAAATTATTAGAAAAATACAAAAAAAAAAACTTAGACCCTTAATCTATTTGATTGTAGATCGATGTATATGGTACATAATAAAGCCTTAACCACATCTTCAGGTAAGGTTTGTAGGTTACTTAGGTCTTTGCTGTATATAGTTTTAGGAAATTTACGTAATTGGCCCGTAGTTAGACACCATGGACAAAAATAATTAAACGCAATAAAAGCTTAAAAAACCGACTTCACCGCTTTATCTTTGGAACTTTGATCAGATTTAATGTATTAAACACGCATTATTGACTATAACTCAAAAACTAGAGATCAGATCTTGATTAAATTTCAGTGGGACCACATGAAAAGCACCAGCTTTTAAATAAAAAAAGAATCATCAAAATCGGCTTACAACGAAAGAAGTTATGAGGTAACTTTTGAAGTCGGGTAAACGAGAACATCGTCAAAGTAGTCCACAAAATAGGCATTATTGACGATATTTCAAGAACTACTGATCAGATCTTGATCAAATTTAAATGGGACCAATTAGAGAGCAACATTTTTGAAACTAAAAAAAATATTCCAAATCGGCTCACGTGGAGAGAAGTTATTAATACACATAAAAAAAAAATTATACAGTCGACTTGAGTACCTCCTCCTTTTTTGGGAAGTCGATAAAATCCTACTTCACCGCTTATATTTTGGTTTAGGCTTAATCGATTTCGATAAAATGTATATGGGACCACCTCTGAAGTACTTCTTACGATTTGGAGTCTCCTTGTTAGGTACAATACCACATAGTGAGTAAAAGAAGGTACATTGTTATGCAATGTCAGTCTGAATTCAAAACCGCGATCGTTCGTTTAAAAGGCGCCTTCACCGTAGGCGTCAACAAGGCGTAGTGAACAACGTAATTATACCTAGATCGTAATTGATCATCACTTCATACATGCAGGGGTATATTATGGCATATGAAACGAATAATTTTATTCGCAGAATGAGGACGCGAGTCCTCCAAGAGAGTCGGTGTTGTCTGCGATGCTGAACAGACAGACAAACCCTCGCCTGAGCCTGCAACCGCAGGTCACAATCTTCGAGCTGGTCCGCGTCAGTATAAGCAGTTCCGTTAACGACGGCTCCTTGGCTGGAAAGCGCACCTCGGTTGCGTCCCGAAGAACCAGATGTACAAGCACTTCGAACGCCCGAACTGCAAGATCCGTTAGCATAACATCGTGATGTATTGTATCTACATCCAGCAGAACAGCTTTTAGCAGACTTTCAAAAAGTATAAGGTTCCAATTCGTCGTAAATACAAAGCCGCCGAAGCTGTCCTCTCATGCACGTGGTGCATGAGAGGACAGCCCCCTGTCGATCACCGTACGAGGCTCAGGTGAATCACAAAAACGTTCCAGATGAGGGCTAACGTCAGGCAGACGGCCATAGATATAAACACAAACCAAATATTTTTACAACAAATAGTTACTGAGTGCATGTCGTGCTAACCCTGTGGGTGAAGGAAAGATTTGAATATATTTTTAGTTATTTCTATATAATACTAGCGACCCGACCCAGCCACGCGCGGGTGCAATTTCCGGTGGATTAAAAAAAATTACATACAAACCTTGCTCTGACAATTATCAGAATCAGTCAAATCGGTCGAGCCGTTCTTGAGTTTTTGTCAAATACCTATTGATTTTTATATAATAGAAGATAGATTTCACCGATTTAACTGGAATCAGCCTATCAGTGGCAGTTATTTAGTATTTTAATTAAATATATCATTACAAAATATCTGACTATAGCAATATTCATTCATCGTATAGCGTCTTTGTTTCCTGATCGGTATATATGGGTCTTCAAGTCTAGAGTAAATAGGTATTTTCTAGGCAAGCATGCTACATCTTCTGCCACAACTTCACTTTCCATCAGGTGAAATGGCAGTCAAATGCTTTCCTGTGTAGCATAAAAAATGTTCTAAATCAAATATTGAAGTAATTGTAACCGTCGTGTCAATTTGATCATTTACAATTTACATGAATTTCGGCGGATTCATGTATTGTCTAAGTCAAAGGTCTTCAAACCGCGGACCTCGGGCCGCCTAGCGCATGCGGCCCGCGAAAGCTTCTTTGGCGGCCCAACGGCGGCTTGTCCAATTTAACATTAGTTTATAAACAAGGTTACTTTGAATTAGCGCTCCATATTCCACAGGGAGGTCGGGTTTGATTTGATTGTAGCTCAGCACTTTACATACTTATCAAAAAATGAAATAAAATGTGATTGATTGTCGCGAACACAAGTTTTCTGCACAAGGGAAATTTGTGTATCTGGTTCTGTGTGTTTGATGTGAATGTTTCCGGCACCCACGATACAAGTAATTTAATTAGGTACTATGGGCTGTGATTGTGAAAGCGTATTATGTGAGCAGTTGATTTTTCTAATGACAAATATTAAATCCAAGGCAAGAACCAGGACCACAGATACTCACATCGATAACAGTTTGAGAATCGCAATGACCAATATTGGTCCAGATATTGATAAATTAAGAGATTTTATTTAATTTATGGTATTTGATCTTCAATAAATATAAATAAATTATTATATTTTTCCGTGCGTAGCGGCCCCCGAGACCAAAGTCACAATAATCTCGGCACTCTACATCAAAATGGCTGGTCTAAGTACTTAGATGTATTTCACTCGTGTAGGTTATGCCGTGTACCTATATACGTTATAGTTTGTAAGAATAATTTTGTAATAATTATCCTACATTTTATGGTCGCACAAAAAATAAATATAAATTAAAGATATCTTGTTTCAAACATAACAAACTTTTACGTTCATTATTTATAATGAGAATATCGAATACCGGTAGGTATAAAAGTATACCGGCAAATCTACGGTACATTTATATACCTAATATCAGTAAACTTGTATTCTGTATTTGTTAGGTGTGAATATTTTATTTCTTCCCCCATATTTAGTAGTAAAATTGTATTTGTATTTTTTGACATATATGTACAAATTGGCTAGCATAGTTCTACAATGGCCTCGATTCTGATGTCACACACTAAATTAAATTTAAACTATTCCTGTCTTTTTCAAAATAGGAACACTAGACAGAGATAGCATACTGCTGTGCCGTCAAGTTAGTCAGAACTTAGATGTCTATGCAAGCTTAGTCGAGTATGTGTTGTATTGGTGTTAACTAAAAACAAGCGCCTTTCTGCTTCTGCTGTTCATATTTTAATTGATAAACTAGCGTGACAGCTCTAAAATGCATGCTATCTCTGTCTTGTGTTTAATTTGTAAGAGACAGGGATAGTTTAAATTTAATTTAGTGAGTGTACATCAGAATCGAGGCATCTCATTCCAAGGTAATACGTAGTAATAACTATTAGCATATACTTGCTTAAATATGAAATTCTAAGTGTATGCGTGTTTTTGATGCCCCCGGGAGTATAGACTGGAGGAATAGGACAATCTACCATTTAGGTACCTACACCTTACCCTAATTACTGCGAGATAATAAGATGATAAATTATAATTATCATGTTTTATGATTGACGAATTTTAGATTTTGAATTGCATAGAAAACAATAGGTCGATTTACCAGTTTGTTACCGCAGGTTACCTGAGATCCTACATCTAACTGATAGGAGTGGTTCTATCAGTTAGCTGTAGGAGGACGGGCAATTTTTATTGATTGTTATCCTACCAGTCGGACCACAGGCAACAAACTTCTATTTGTGGTACTTAGGGTCAAAATGAACCACTAGGCAATATTTTTCAAACAGAACTACGTGAGTTTTTATTAGAGCAAAGCTACGACACCGTGAACAAATTTATAGAAGACTAGCTGACCCGCCCGGCGTTGCCCGGGATAACAAAAGCTTACGAATAAAAGCTTTCACACTCACAGCCCCACTCTAAAAGTACTATAAGTTGTGTCGTGGGGCCTTAAACAATTAATACCACACACACAACATTCACGTCATACCCAGAACCAGAAACATAAACTTCCCGCGGGGAAAAAAACTTTTGTTAGTGTGTTCCTAGATTTGAGCCCGCTGCTTTGAAGACGAACGCCCACTCGTCTACGCCAGTGGGTAGTTCAAAATTCAAAGATGCCCCACCGTGCGTCGCCCGTTTAAAAAATCTACACATAAACACTTCCACATTCACAGCCCCACATATCAGTGCCTTGTAGCGTGGGGCCGTAAACATCCAAGATTTACAACATATTAAAAACCAGGAACACAAATTTCCGGTAGGGAGAAAACTTCTGTTAACACCGCGAATCGATCCCGCTGCTTTAAAGGCAAACACGCACCTATTTACGCGAGTAGATAGTTCAAAGTTCAAAAAATGACCCGCCCGGCGTCGCACGGTTAAAAATATACAAATAAACACTTCCACATTCACAGCCCCACACTAAATCCAAAGACTTGTATCGGGGGGCCGTAAACATCCAAGATTCACAAAGCATTCACAACATACTCAAAACCAGGAACACTAATTTCCCGTGGAGAGAAATCTTTTAGGTAAATTACTACCGGGAACCGAACCCGCTGCTTTGAAGGTGAACGCGCACCCATCTACGCCAGCGAGCAGTTCAAAGTTCAGGAACAATCCGCCCGGCATCGGCCGGGTAGTAAATATTAAAAAACATACCTACACATAAACGCTTTCACATTCACAACCCCACACCAAGTTCAATTACTTATATCGTGGGGCTATAAACATCCAAGATTCACACAACATTCACAACATACTCAAAACCAGAAACACAAACTCCCGTGGGAAAACACCTGTGTTCCCACCGGGAATCAAACCCGCTGCTTTAAAGGCAAACTCCCACCTAACTACGCCAGCGGGCAGTTCAAAGTTCAATGATAAGCTATAACCGACTAAACAAAAAAAAACAATATAAAACTCCTTCTTATGTAAGTCGGTTCAAAACATAGAAGTATGCCGGATTACGCAGTAACTGTTACATTCTGCGATCCACCGTTTTCACCCTCAAATAAACTTGACGATTTCTCTTAGACTATAGGTCCATACTATATGGAGTAAAGAGCAAATTGCATCTACGTGAACTACGTAAGCCGATGAAATAGGATTTTTTGATAAGGATTAATATTAAATACTAAAAAAAAGCCAACGAAATAGAAGCCGCTATTTTTTAATGTGCAGGAATTCGTAGTACGTGTCGATAAATTTCTGACCCGTCCCGTTCACGGGAGGGCTCCCGTGAAACTAATTTCACGATTTCTCATAGACTATTTATCCAAATCATATGCAGTAAAAAGCAAATTGTATCTACATGAACTACGTAAGACGATGAAATAGTTTATTTTGATAAGGATTAATACTGAATGTCTCAAAAAGCCAACTAAACACGGGCCGCTTTTTTTTCACATTTTTAACAAAGAAAAGTATTTTTTCTGAGCTATACATACATGTTAGATATATGCTGTCGCGGACTTTTTTGTAAAACTCATAAAGGCCAACATTTTTGCCATACATTGTATTCACCTATGTCTTACCGTTTAGTCAGCGTACGCCGATAAAGCGGAAAGTTAGCAAATTTTTCTCCGACTTGTCTTACGAATATTATTATTTCGAACTGATAACTAAGTTCTATCCCGACAAAACATAGCCTATGACACTCAGTGATAGTGTAGCTATCTATTAGTGAAAGAATTTTCAGATTCGGATCAGTAGTTTTAGAGATTACCTTTTACATACAAACAAACAAACAAACAAACAAACAAACAAACAAACTTTACCTCTTTATAATATTAGTATAGACTAGTATAGACAAAACGTAACAATCTCACTTCAGAATCGCTTCTATCTGTTAAACATTAATTAAGAATATCGTGCAAACGGTTATTATGTAATCTCAATCAAATTTTATATCAAACAAAACAAACAAACGCATTCACACTCACAGCCCCACACTAAGTGCAAAGACTTGTATCGTGGGCACCGAAAACATTTACATCACACACATAAATACACCCAGAACCAGAAACACAAATATCCCTTGGGAAGGAATTTGTGCTCCTGCCGGGAATCGAACCCAGGACCCACGGCACGGAGGGCGGAGACCTGTCCACTGCGCCAACTGGGTCGTCGGTATCGGGTATCTGTTACTTAAGCTGTAATTCTAAACAAGTAGTTATTAGGTTTATATAATATTAACACAAAACTATGTACTTTGCTACATCCTATTTAGTCCATAGAAATAATAAAATGTTACTTATTTTTTAGTAAGTGTGAATGCGTTTGTTTGTTTATTTTTTAGTAAAAAAAATATTTTGTGTATGTTGCATTAATAAATAACGGCCCGGTCAGCAGCTGACCTTAGATTCCATTACTATCATAGCTACAAAATGTTCTTCATTTCTTTTACCAAACAATTGAAACTATTTTATTTTACATTACTTAACTAATGGATAATAATAAAAATGTCAGATAAAATTACAAAAGGGGATTATAACAATTTTTGTAAGCCGCTTGCCGAAGGAAAAGTGCTCAGAATACTAGCTGCGTTTCCACGTTGAATAGCGATGCAATTTTTTTGTGCTAAATAAGAGCCAGCATTCTGGTCACGTGTCGCCTCAACTCAACGTTTGGATAAATATTTAAAAATTTCGTGTACGGACCCAAAGTTAGTTAGTTTCATTTACCAAACAATTTGTTTATCCGAATCGATAATGGACACAAATATCGACAACAAAAGAATCACTGCGTGATATGTCAGATACAATATTCAATCATTATACCTTATCACATATGTAATCAATTAACATTGATTAGTTGACACTAGCGACTGTGATGTGCCTCTTTAGCCGCGCATGTCCTATTGCAAGGCCTGGACTATCTACATTCCAAATTTCATTACAATCATGATGATTGTGTTAAAATTTTATTTACGTGTCCGTCAACTTCGTAAATGAACGCGACGATATGCACAAGATTGCAGAGCCAATATTAAAAAAAAACTTGAAAACCAATTTTCAACCGACTTCAAAAAGGAAGTTCTCAATTCGACTGTATATTTTTTTTGTATGTATGAATCGATTTTGATGTTTTTTTTGTTTGGTAGATTATACTACAGGGGTGGTCCCATATAAATTTTATCGAAATTAATCAAGCCAAAACTGAAATGTAAGCGGTGGAGTCGGTTTTTTTAAGCTTTGCTAGCGTTTAATTATTTTTCTTTTATATTTAGCTTCACAATCTATGTGCATTTATTCAGTGTCAAGTAAGCAATAAAATATTTCAAGGTTTTCATTCAAGTTTTCAAAAGTAGTCCAATTGTAGTAGGACGTTTTAGTCACTGTCAAAGTCAATAAGAGTCATGGTCCAGTTATAGTCAAGTCATACCGTAGTTAAGTATTAATAGAAGCTTTACTATGTCTTCTATTAACGGTTAATCCCGCCATTGCACATGAACATTCAAAGAATCATAAGTTTTGGAAAATAATACAAAATCAACAACGCAATTTTTACATTTCAGCAGCAAAGCTTCTTCGAAATTTACTTTTAGACATTCTGTTTCATGGCGTTCAGTGCCTTGTAGAGTTGTAGGTGTAGTTTAAGTAAGGCTTTGGACTGTTCATTTTAATAAGGCGTTTCAAATCTCATTTCGTCGATTATATTTCAATGTTTCTACAGCCTTGTTAACAAGGTTGCGCCACTCTTATTTCTACTGCGCTTACTCTTGTTGGATGTCACATTTTTCTTGGTGACATTTAATTTTGAGTACCCACCTATATAATTAATTAACCTATATTTAATTTTAAGAACCTACTTCTTGACTGAAGGTCTTTGCTTACCCTGAATTAAATCCAGATTTAGGCAACCTGGGAGCATACTATATCTTATAGCATAGGTATATATTAAATAAAAGAACTGCCCAGAAAAACGGCACCATAACAATCCTAAACAGGCGAGCCAGCTCTGTCTACATCATCTAGCAGTCCAGAGACTGCGTGACCGCTGAATGCTTGCTGACCGGTACTTGGGCTGCTATAGTTCGCACCATGATTAAGTTTTTGACGTTACGTTTTCAAATTACAGTGCGACAACGATCTTTTGGCAGTCGGTGACAGTCGAAACTAACGCCGACATCTTGTTTATTATAACCTCAATGAATTTTTCGATAACCACTAAATAATAGACATAAAGTATATTTCATATTATTGTTTTTTTTTAAACTGTTTTTCTTATCTACTCAAACACTCTTGTTTTTTATTATTAAATCCGCGTGTTGTTTTTATTGTAGTAAATTTGTTGTTATTATTTTATGTTTCTATTTAGTTTAGTATTGGCTTGTAATTGTATTAAAAATAATAATAATATTGTACGTCCGAAATCGAAAAACTGTTGGTACAAAATAATTACTGTAGCATCCACTATGTATAGTAGTAGTTGTATAGTTATATACAATAAAATGATTCTTATTATTATGCTTGTCACTTTTCGACAAATCTGTCAGTCCGCCTATTTTTTTTTTAAATTATTTCAAGACCAAGGATGCATAGTCCTTCAGTCGAAATATTAAACAAATATTAACAATTTCTATTCTTCATAATAAAAGTCTTAGTCACAAGTCACAGTCAAAGTCAAGTAGTCAGTCATAGTCAAGTCATGCCCTAGTAAAGTGGTAGAAACTTTACTAGAACTTCTATTGGAGTTTTGAAGCGAAGGCGAAAATCACGTTTTTCAACTTTGTATGACTTGCCTACACTTATGCACATTTACTAAGTATTAACGGTTAATAATCCACCATTATTACACATTAAGGGGCTGGTATACGTCAATGCGAGCACCTTTTTTAACCACAGCCAATTATCCCCCTTACACTTTTGCATGTAAAGGTGTATATTGCGTGAATTACATCGTGGCGGTTACGCTAGGTCGCGCGTGGCGATCTTTGATTTTTAATGGTTTTATTCAAATTTCGCGAAAATGCGCCTCAAATAAAACAAAATAAGCTGAAGACGTCATTCGTCTAGTAAGTATACGTATATGAAATAACTTTCACAGTGATTTGATATAAAATGGCGGAACGAAATGGTTACAAAAACACAAATTGATGTTATTTGCATGAGATTTGATATTTATTTCCTTTATATTTTCGAACGTTATGAATATTCTAAGAAGAAGGCGTCATTTATCGTATCACACAGATTACGACAAATATTTTTATTTATCTGGTTTTATTATGAATGCCGAGTAAAACGGTTACAAAATCACGCATTTTAGTTGAAATTCTGGTATCGCCACCTTAACACTCGAAGAATCACAGGTTTTGGAAAATTACACAAAATCAACAACGCCATTTTTTCACTTTCGCGGCAAAACTCCTCAGTCCGCCTATTTTTTTTTTATTATTATTATTATTTCATGACCATGGATGCATAGTCCTTCAGTCGAAATATTAAACAAATATTATCAATTTCTATTTTTTATAATAAAAGTCTTAGTCACAAGTCACAGTCAAAGTCAAGTAGTCAGCCATAGTCAAGTCATGCCCTAGTAAAGCGGTAGAAACTTTACTAGAACTTCTATTGGAGTTTTGGAGCGAAGGCGAAAATCACGTTTTTCAACTTTGTATGACTTGCCTACACTTATGCACGTTTACTAAGTATTAACGGTTAATAATCCACCATTATTACACATTAACACTCGAAGAATCACAGGTTTTGGAAAATTATATAAAATCAACAACGCCATTTTTTTCACTTTCGCGGCAAAACTCCTCAGTCCGCCTATGGCTGTACAGGGTTACCAGTACCCCTAGTGTGAGTTTTACAGCAAAATATCGTTAACGTAACTGTGGCGTTGATCGAGTATACGAAAACGATTTTGGTTATACTTTGATAGCGAGTGTAAGTTTAATAGTTGACAACTATCCGTAAACAGTTTATTCACTCTGTTGATAGTTAATTTTTGTTTGTAATTTTGGTGGCTTGCTATGCTATAGTAAACGAATGCGACTAATTTACGTGAGTACGTAGAGATTAATATTCAAACCTTCTAGATATGACTTCGTTATTTGGTTGAGTTATAATCGTCTCGAAAAAAATATATGGTTTCTCCTTTTGCTGCGCTAAGTGCGAAAGAGTAAAGAGACCCTCCGTCAGGAATGGCGCGAAGTCATCAATTTTCGATTGTAACAACTTCTCATTGTTTTAATTAAACCAAAATGTAAAAGATTAGTTGTAACTCAACTTGAAATAATGGTGACGTATTTGAGTACGAGCAGTGAATGGAAATAATTTCAATAATATGATGTTTTACCTGAAAATAAAACAATTATTATATGCGAAACCTTATTCTAGACCTTAAACAGTGAGATAACATCACTTCCGGAACGACGTCACGACCTCTTTTGTCTCCCTCCTATCCGGCTCCGCCCCACTTGAGCCGGGGGAGGGGGAGTGAGCTTGCCCGAACTGTCAGGCGCGCTCCTCACATTGCATCTCACTTTCGGTGGACAAGATAAAGAAGTCCACCAGGCAGGATTCTAAATATAGGTCTAGAATAAGGTTTCGCATATAATAATTGTTTTATTTTCAGGTAAAACATCATATTATATGCTACGAACCGTTATTCTAGACCTTAAACAGTGAGATGTGTTTATTATCGCCTGGTGGCAAGCTAAAAAGTATGCCAATGTGTGAATAAATATAATTGATAGTACCAGGTACTTTATAATGTGTGCCTAGGTTATGTAAATCTATGATATATATCCCATGAATAGGTGTACCTACAGAACAGAGGGATGAAAGTCACCTTGAAATTAGAATAATTATACTTGTAACTCACGGCAAATACATTTTATTATTATGGTACCTACCTTAACTAAAATAATGTTATGACAAGGAATTAACAATCGTAAATGTTAAAATGACTATTAGTTACAATGCTATCACATGCATAGACAGGTAAGTAAAGAATTTGATCATTTATTGATCTAATAACAGTTTAGCAATGACACTTGTATATATATTGTTATATATGTTTATGCTACAGTGCTTCAATTCGAATAGGCTCACACGTAGGGAACGTCATAAATTTACCTTGAGAGGCCATTGTAAAAATAAAAGCACTTAATTCAAACATCAAGTTATTGCAAGTACTGAAGTAGTCCAAGTACAAAGTATGAAGAGGCTTCAATACTTGCCTCTTAAAATCATCTTTACCCAAACCGAATCATTATTACATGATTACTATAGAGATTTAGGTGCGGGGGTTCACATTGAAGACACGGGGAACGTAATTTTGAAGCACTTTTATTAAATACAACCGGTACATTAGCTCACACACTAAAGAAACAGCACGCGGTTAGCGTGTGGCACAACGCGGGGAGTGCGGGGGAATGTTCATACGTCTGCCTTGGTCCGGCTCTCGATGGCACTGACTCGAGCGATGCCGCCGCGCCGGCCGCTACTAGCAGCCGACCGCCGCGCCGCTCGCGCACTCTCTCCTCCTCCCCGACTAGATTATTGCATACCCTACGAGATGAAAACGCATTTCTTACGTCTACATCATTGAACAAGACATATCACAACAAGACATTTATTCTATTAGATCTGTAATCTCCATAATAACTGCAACGGCAGGTTTATACTTGTGGAGTAGGTAGACCCAAAGAAAGGATGTCAATAAACATGTTTAAATTCGTTTTTGATCTTGGATCGATAATTAAATGTGCAAAATTGCGGGCTTGACTACTACATTCGAGAAGCAATAAGAAAACCGTACTTTATGTAAGTACTCATCTGATATATTATTTTAAAGAAATCGTTGATCACTTATCCATTCAAGTACAATAAAATTATAAATGTCAAGACTGGGATCTATAGCTAGTCCTTTCGTAATATATCTGGTCTACGTGACCGTTACACACCGGCTAAGGTAAAACTCTTATTGGCACTCCATTGGAAAACGTCGTTGTGGTAATTCCTTATGGTAATTAAAATTAAAATATTTAAATAATTTTAAATGCATTTAAGCAAGAAATGAACGAGTGCTTAACTAAGCAAAGGGAGCATGTGAATGTGATTGATATATGATCAACATTATCATTATTGCCAAATACCAGATAAAACTTTGTACTAAAATGACGGAGAAATTAAAAATGTGATCAACCATTAAAAAAACATCAGAAATGTTCCGCTATCAGCTCTTTCGAGTTCCAGACGCCAAACCATCGAGTAAGTTGAAGCTTTTACTAAGTATCAGAACCGTATGAGACGAACATAGCGAAAAAGAAAGTGTGTGCTCGTTGAAGCCAGAAAATCTATCTGCGTTTTAAAATTCACAATGTCTCTTCCTAAGCCGTTTCAGAAGAGTACACTTACTGGACAGTTTGTGTAATGATAACAGGATGGTGTACATATTGTTAACCAGTGTAATGTAACACACTAAATAAATACAGCTATAACACAAGCTATAACACACTAAATAATGCATATATGAATATACAATTACTATGGAATGTATAAATAGTAACTTCACTACGTATGTGAATATCGGTAAACCCCCACTAGTACATCAGATTGCAGTAACGTCTTTGGTGCTTAGAAGACATAGTGCCATCTAATAGGTTCCACTCTAACGCATGAGACAACGGTCGTTACAAGGTATGAAACAAGAACTGATTGCATTCTTTGTATCTATTAAGACCAAGTACTTACTTAAAAGAAAAGACTTTGTTATTTCAGTTAGGTAGTCTGCAATTTAACTGCAAGGAATGGCAAGTGAAACAGATACCTTCAGTTACTAACTAGGCCGAAACCGTAAAGTTTAATATGCTTACCAGGTATTATCAGACTCCACCAATTTGCTTTTAGATTAGAGCGAATATTTTTGAGCCATATTTACTTCTTATACCCGGGCAAATACGTGGAGTTTAGGCTTGGATTCCATTTGATAATAAATGACTTTGGTTGGGATCAGAATAGACATCTCATAGTTCACAATCCACCCGATCGAGGTTGGGACATGAATATATTCCGCAGCTTAGTCCTTCAAGGAAAAACGATCCCTGGTTGGCATCAGAAAAAATAAATTAAATTCATTTATTGGCCATTACAACTGACTGTTACATAAGGCAAGTCAATGTTACAGAATTATTTGCAATTGTATATTAAAAATTGTGACACACTCGAACGAGGTTAGGACTTGAATAGCTTCCGTAGCTTAGTCCGTCAAGGAAAAACGATCTTTAATTGGAGTCAGGCTAGACTTCTGATACTTCATCACTCACTCGAATGAGGTTAGGACATAATAGCTTCCGCAGCTTAGTCCGTCTAGGAAAAACGATCCTTAGTTGGCGTCAGATTGGACTTCTGCATCACTCACACGAACGAGGACTTGAATAGCTTGTCGAGCTTGGTTCGTCCAGGCAAGGCGATACTTGTTTAGTGTAGTCGCTCTGGGTTCGATTTCTAGTCCAACGCGTACAATACCTACTAGAACCGACGGTAGATGGGCGCCGGCGATAAATACGTAAACAAAATATCCGGGTCTATGTATATTTTGATCACAATTCGATCGCTTACAATAAGTCCGATCCGAGAAACAAAAAATTAAAATGTTTGGTTTCAATACCAAGTAAAGTTTGATATTGTTTAGATTATTGCTAAATACACGCTCAGCTACCGGGGTACTGTTAAAATATTTAAAAAAGCGAGGGTATTATAGCCAAAGAAGCAATTCGGTAATATTATTAAAATGTAGGTACATTTCAATAAAGTCTCATAAAAATATTATAATACAATCTAAGATATAACAGATCGCTCTTAGCGATAAGACCTACATATATTTATAAGTTTCTCTGTAAGCTGTATTTAGCTTTTGATGTCAATAAATAGTAATTGTAATTCATTGATATCATAAGTATTAAGCTAATATGTATCGAGTTATCGGGAATTTTTTGCTACTGTAATTTTGTCTCGGATCGGATTTATTTCTGGCAGCTTTTGGTTCTTACCTATGGATGAAAATTCGTTGACGACCAGCTTTTAAAGTATGTAATTGTGACGGCTCAGTTTCATTGTTGTTGCAATAAAAGGACTTCCGCGGTCGCTTTGCAAACATCGTGCCTATTCCGCATAGACACGAATAAAGCTCTTTTCCACAGCGTTCGAGTTGTTAACGACATGCTCGACAGCGAGAGATCGTGGCAGGCGGAGGCGGTGCATGGTCTCTTTCTGCGTTTCCGACTGAGAGGCCGCGGAGCGGGCTTTTCAGTCTGACCCGATCCGGCGCACACGTCCAGGAGGGAGGATGAGGCAGTTCACCCGCCTCCTCTCTCCTCTTCTGTAGTGGGACCACTGGTGGAAAGCCAGGGGGCTCACCCTCACGTTCGAGTTGTAAACAGCTTTTTTGAACCTCTGGCTCTTAGTAAGAAAGAAAATAAATGCTGTGGAATGAAAAGGTTAATGCGTATGGATACTTTGCATGTCCAGCCTTTAAAATTCAAAACAAAATATACAATTAATGCGATATCTTTGTCGTATCTATTAACTATAATTTGTAAGAAAGGAAAGAAATCCTGTGAATTGAAAAGTTTAAATGGCGTGGATCCTTTGCGAGTCCAACTTTAGAAATTCGACTCTTATTATACAAGTGCGACTGCTTCGGATGATTTGGTTCGCATCGTACAATTCAGTTAGGAAAGACAATACACATATTTTTGAAACAAGATTGTTGGTTTATAAATCGAGCGGGGTAAGTAGGCTCATTCCAGAAACCTAATCCTAGTTGAATCTTAAAGCTGCAGTTAATTACGAATGTGCAACTTACCCTCATGGGTTTTTTTTATCATTTTCGTTTTGTGAAATAAGCAAATTTGAATTCGCATCGAACCTGACCGCATCCCCTCTGCTTGTCTCTCGCTCGATGACCGCGGTGACTCGACGGTGTGGGGCTGGGTTACACGACGACAACGATGAAGATGACGAAGATATCAGTGGTGAAATTAGCGGAGGCGGGCGACCCCGTTCACCTACTTCAATCTTGAAAAAATATTACGAGTGCTACAATAACAAAATAAAAGCACAAATTAGTCACGTTTAAATATTATAAAAGTTAAATTGTTAACATTTAAATATTTTTTTAAATAAAAATTATAAAGAAGTTTATTACTTTATAATAAAAATTTAAATTAATTGTTAAAATTATAACATTAATAAAAATTATAACCAACAGCAAAGCTGTTACCCGCTTTTAGAGAGGTGTGTTCACGCCGAAAGCAAATGCCAATGTGAGGAGCGCGCCTGACAGTTCGGGCAAGCTCACTCCCCCTCCCCCGGCTCAAGTGGGGCGGAGCCGGATAGGAGGGAGACAAAAGAGGTCGTGACGTCGTTCCGGAAGTGATGTTATCTCACTGTTTAAGGTCTAGAATAACGGTTCGTAGCATATAATATGTGGTTATAATGTGTTTGTGAGTGAATTGTTTTATTATGGTTTGTTTACAAAAAGTTTAGGTGAGACGATATATCTCAATAAACTCTCAGGGAATGCTCAAGGGTAAGTCCAATGAATTCAACACTGGGCTACAGTAACCAAGTTGCGTAGGAGAAACAATTCCCAAATTTGGAAATTATTTCACTCAATTTGGGCTGCTGCAGCTACTGTAATTCTCCAAACAAAATAGTAACGTTAAGACATTGCACAAAAAAACAACTTTACCGTACCTCAATTATAAAAAGTAATAATTTAACTACAACGATTTGCTTCTCACTACCATAATATCAAGTGAATGACTCTACTATAGAAGTATCGTTTCTATACTACAGTAACTGTCAAACGTGTCACTCACACTCGGGATTAGTGTATAATTACTAAGACAATTTACTGAAACTGTATAGTTTACGTATCCGAACGAAACCAAACGCAACTACGTAAGTTAGAGTTAATCTCATACTCGCATGATTAGTTGAATAGTTCGCTCGTTATAGATTGCCATACAATTGACACTAAAATACGTAAACGAGATAGTAACGTATTTCGTTTGCAAAACTCACACTAGGCATACAGGAGTAACAGGGAATCTGAGGATTCCTGATAAAATTCTTTACTATTCAATAAAGGTGAAAACAATTTATGGTTTCTAATTAAAGTTTAATAAAACACACACACACATATGTGATGACAGGCTTCTTATACAACTTTAATTTAAAAAAATCTTTGTAGGTACCCTTCTAAAAATATATGAGAATCTTCCCATCGCTATTAAAAGAAATAAATATATTATTAAAAATCTTTGTATTTTTTTGTCATCTTTTATTCTTGTCTAAACAAACATTTCCCAAAAATAATCTATGATAAAGTAGATTGTAGATAATAAATGACAGCCTAACTGCTCACTGGCAAAGTTGGATGCGTTGTAGTTTTTCCCTTTGTATGAATGGGTGGATGTTGGATGCCTAATTTTTCATTCCGACCAAATTAGACAAAAATCACTTGATTGCATACTTATTGTTAAACTTCTTGAGACATCATAAAGGGAGATTCTATAAGCTTATCCTCTTTTTGTGAGGTAATAACCTCTATCTCTCGTTTTTGCCGCGAAAGTGAAAAAATGGCGTTGTTGATTTTGAATATTTTTTCCAAAAACCTGTAACTCCAATAGAAGTTCTAATAAAGTTTCTACCACTTTGCATGACTTGACCATGACTGGACCTTGACTCTTTTATTTGACTTTGACTGCGCCTGGTGATTAGGAGTTTTAATCTATATCTATACTAATATTATAAAGAGGTAAAGTTTGTTTGTTTGTATGTAAAAGGTAATCTCTGAAACTACTGATCCGATTCCAAAAATTCTTTCACTAATAGATAGCTACACTATCACTGAGTGTCATAGGCTATGTTTTGTTGGGATAGAAGATAGTTATTTGTTTGTTTGTTTGTTTGTTTGTATGTAAAAGGTAATCTCTGAAACTACTGATCCGATTCCAAAAATTCTTTCACTAATAGATAGCTACACTATCACTGAGTGTCATAGGCTATGTTTTGTTGGGATAGAAGATAGTTATCAGTTCGAAATAATAATATTCGTAAGACAAGTCGGAGCAAAATTTGCTAACTTTCCGCTTTATCGGCGTACGCTGACTAAACAGTTAGACATAGGTGAATACAATGTACAGCAAAAATGTTGGCCTTTATGAGTTTTACAAAAAAGTCCGCGACAGCCTATATCTAACATGTATGTATAGCTCAGAAAAAATACTTTTCTTTGTTAAAAATCTGAAAAAAAAGCGGCCTATGTTTAGTTGGCTTTTTGAGACATTCAGTATTAATCCTTATCAAAATAAACTATTTCATCGTCTTACGTAGTTCATGTAGATACAATTTGCTTTTTACTGCATGTGATTTGGATAAATAGTCTATGAGAAATCGTGAAATTAGTTTCACAGGAGTCCTCCTGTGAACGGGACGGGTCAGAAATTTATCGACACGTACTACGTATTCCGGCACATAAAAATAGCGGCTTCTATTTCGTTGCCTTTTTTTAAGTATTTAATATTAATCCTTATCAAAAAAACCTATTTCATCGGCTTACTTAGTTCACGTAGATGCAATTTGCTCTTCACTGCATATAATTTGGACCTATAGTCTAGGAGAAATCGTTAAGTTTATTTGAGGGTGAAAACGGTGGATCACAGAATGTAACAGTTACTGCGTAATCCGGCATACTCCTATGTTTTGAACCGACTTACATAAGAAGGAGGATATAAATTTGACTGTTTTTTTTTGTTTAGTCGGTTATAACTTATCATTGAACTTTGAACTGCCCGCTGGAGTAGTTAGGTGGGCGTTTGCCTTTAAAGCACCGGGTTTGATTCCCGGTGGGAACACAGGTGTTTTTCCACGGGAAATTGTGTTTCTGGTTTTGAGTATGTTGTCAATGTTGTGTGAATTATGGATGTTGACAGCCCCACGATACAAGTCATTGAACTTAGTGTGGGGTTGTGAATGTGAAAGCGTTTATGGGTATGTTTTTTAATATTTACTACCCGGCCGACGCCGGGCGGGTCGTTTCTGAACTTTGAACTGCTCGCTGGCGTAGATGGGTGCGCGTTCGCCTTCAAAGCAGCGGGTCCGATTCCCGGTGGTATTTACCTAGAAGATTTCTCTCCACGGGAATTTTGTGTTCATGGTTTTGAGTATGTTGTGAATGCTTTGTGAATTTTGGATGTTTACGGCCCCCCGATACAAGTCATTGAACTTATTGTGGGGCTGTGAATGTGGAAGTGTTTATTTGTATATTTTACAACCGGGGTCATCTTTTGAACTTTGAACTATCTATTCGCGTAAATGAGTGCGCGTTTGCATTCAAAGCAGCGGGATCGATTCGCGGTGGTAACAGAAGTTTTCTCCCTACGGGAAATTTTTGTTTTTAATATGTTGTGAATCTTGGATGTTTACGGCCCCACGCTACAAGTCACTGAACTTAGTGTGGGGCTGTGAACGTGGAAGTGTTTATGTGTAGATTTTTTAATCGGGCGACGGACGCAGGGTTGTGAATCTTTGAACTTTGAACTACCCACTGGGTAGATGAGTGCGCGTTCGTCTTCAAAGCAGCGGATTCGAATCTCGGTGGGAACACAATAACAATAGTTTTTTCCCCACGGGAAGTTTATGTTTCTGGTTCTGGGTATGACGTGAATGTTGTGTGTGTGGTGTTAATTGTTAACGGCCCACGACACAACTTATAGTACTTTTAGAGTGGGGCTGTGAATGTGAAAGTGTTTATGTGTAAGCTTTTGTTTACCCGGGCGACGCCGGGCGGGTCAGCTAGTATGAAATACACTTGATATATATTATTACTTGACACTGTAAATGCAAAAGATTGCGAAGCCAAAATTAAAAGAAAAAAAAAATCGATGCAATAATTGAACTGCCCAGAACTTGGCTGGTTTAAAAAAAGTTCATGGTTGAGGCCCTGTTGCTCATGTGTATCGAAGTGTCCACACCATCTTATTAGATTTGAATTGACTCTAGTCCACACACTCGGTTAGTAGTAATATTTCAGTTTGAAATTCAATCTTGCCTCCTTTTTTGAAGTCAATTAAAAAAGGAGGCGGTTCTCAATTCGACAATTTTTTTATATTACCTCAGAACTTTTTCGTAGGTGAACCGATTTCGATGATTATTTGAAAGGATACTGTGTCGAGTTGGTCACATATAAAAATTGACAAGATCATCTCCTTGGTCAGATCTTGTCCGGAGATAACGGTGAAGTCGGTTTTTTTGAAGCTTTGCTTGCGTTTAAATTATCGAATACTTACTATACGGCTACCCGCGCCTTCGCCTGCTTTTATCAAGTTTAAAAGTAGTATGTATTAATCCGAGGTATAAGCTATGTGGATTCCAAATTTCATCCTAATTCGTTCAGCCGTTACAGCGTGAAGAGAAAACAATCATACTTAATACACTTTCCTACACACAAACTTTTGGATATATAATATTAGTTTGATACAAATGTAAACATAAACATTAAAACATAAACACTTTCACACTCACAGCCCCACACTAAGTTCGATGACTTGTGTCGTGGTTGCGCAGACACATTCACATCACACACACAAACACAACCAGAACAAGAAACACAAATTATCCATAGGGAGAAAACTTGTGTTCCCGCCGGGAATCGAACCCGATACGCCTGCTTAGAAGGCGAACGCTCACCCAACTTAGCCAACGGGCAGTTCAATGTAAATTAATTAAGTAGATAAAACTCAGATAAACACATAAATGATTGTCGACAGAACACAATAATGCACAGGCCTTCTACTGTTAGTAAAGACCTTCACTGCGAAGATCGCTGTAAAGAATTTTAATTATTTAATTAATCAGATAAAAAAAAGATAAACATCAATCAAGTTCAAATTTCAAATCCTAGCCTTAAAAGAGGTGTTGATAGAATTAAAGAATAATACAAATAAATCCATGTTTTTTATTTAAGACTAGCTGACCCGCCCGGCGTTGCTCGGGTAAACAAAAGCTTACATATAAACGCTTTCTCACTCACAGCCTCACTGTAAAAGTACTATAAGTTGTGTCGTGGGGCCGTAAACAATTAACACCACACACACAACATTCATGTCATACCCAGAACCAGAAATATAAACTGCCCGTGGGGAATAAACTTTTGTTACTGTGTTCCCACCGAGATTCGAACCCGCTGCTTTAAAGACGAACGCGCACTCATCTACGCCAGTGGGTAGTTCAAAGTTCAAAGATTCCCCACTCAGCGTCGCCCGGTTAAAAAATCTACATATAAACACTTCCACATTCACAGCCCCACACTAAGTTCAGTGACTTGTAGCGTGGGGCCGTAAACATCCAAGATTCACAACATATTAAAAACAAAAATTTCCCGTAGGGAGAAAACTTCTGTTACCACCGCGAATCGATCCCGCTGCTTTGAATGCAAACGCGCACCCATTTACGCGAGTAGATTGTTCAAAGTTCAAAAGATGACCCGCCCGGCGTCGCCCGGTTAAAAAATATACAAATAAACACTTCCACATTCACAGCCCCACACTAAGTTCAATGACTTGTATCGGGGGGCCGTAAGCATCCAAGATTCACAAAGCATTCACAACATACTCAAAACCAGGAACACAAATTTCCCGTGGAGAGAAATCTTCTTGGTAAATTACCACCGGGAATCGAACCCGCTGCTTTGAAGGCGAACGCGCACCCATCTACGCCAGCGAGCAGTTCAAAGTTCAGGAACGACCCGCCCGGCGTCGGCCGGGTAGTAAATATTAAAAAAACATACCCATAAACGCTTTCACATTCACAACCCCACACTAAGTTCAATGACTTGTATCGTGGGGCTGTAAACATCCAAGATTCACACAACATTGACAACACACTCAAAACCAGAAACACAAATTCCCGTGGAAAAACACCTGTGTTCCCACCGGGAATCAAACTCGGTGCTTTAAAGGCAAACGCCCACCTAACTACTCCAGCGGGCAGTTCAAAGTTCAATGATAAGTTATATATGACCGACTAAACAAAAAAAAAACAGTCGAATTTATATCTTCCTTCTTATGTAAGTCGGTTCAAAACATAGAAGTATGCCGGATTACGCAGTAACTGTTACATTCTGTGATCCACCGTTTTCACCCTCAAATAAACTTAACGATTTCTCCTAGACTATAGGTCCAAATTATATGCAGTGAAGAGCAAATTGCATCTACGTGAACTACGTAAGCAGATGAAATAGGTTTTTTTGATAAGGATATTAAATACCTAAAAAAAGGCAACGAAATAGAAGCCGCTATTTTTATGTGCAGGAATACGTAGTACGTGTCGATAAATTTCTGACCCGTCCCGTTCACGGGAGGTCTCCCGTGAAACTAATTTCACGATTTCTCATAGACTATTTATCCAAATCACATGCAGTAAAAAGTAAATGGTATCTACATGAACTGCGTAAGACGATGAAATAGTTTATTTGGATAAGGATTAATACTGAATGTCTCAAAAAGACAACTAAACATCGGCCGCTTTTTTTTCAGATTTTTAACAAAGAAAAGTATTTTTTCTGAGCTATACATACATGTTAGATATATGCTGTCGCGGACTTTTTTGTAAAACTCATAAAGGCCAACATTTTTGCCATACATTGTATTCAACTATGTCTTACCGTTTAGTCAGCGTACGCCGATAAAGCGGAAAGTTAGCTAATTTTTCTCCGACTTGTCTTACGAATATTATTATTTCGAACTGATAACTAACTTCTATCCCGACAAAACATAGCCTATGACACTCAGTGATAGTGTAGCTATCTATTGGTGAAAGAATTTTCAGAATCGGATCAGTAGTTTCAGAGATTACCTTTTACATACAAACAAACAAACAAACAAACAAACAAACTTTACCTCTTTATAATATTAGTATAGATAGTATAGATAGACAAACGTTTGACCACTATCTCACCTGATAATAAGTGATGCTACGGTCGACGATGGAGCACGTCTATAAGATGCCCATTCATCCAGGCAAGCCTCCCATCGGGAATTTAATATACGCAGTATTTAAGGCAAAACTTGTATTATAACTAGAATTACAATACAATACAATACAAAACACTTTATTGTATACCAAAAAATATAAACAATGATAAATAAAATATTACAATCATCGTGGTAATACAATGGGCGGTCTTATCGCTTAAAGCGATGGACAGTAACAGAAGAATGAATAGACGGTGAATAGAATTATTATTCTTTGTCTATAAATACGTTATTTTCCGAGTTCAATTGCTAGGAAAACAATTCCTCAGCTTACAGCTTCTTTTTGATGATTTGTCGAGTTGCGTAAATAATATAATCTGGATGTTGTTCATATTAAATACCTAGTTTTAAAGTCCGTAATACAGGTATATGTAATCTATAACGTGACTGTTAATTAGCGATATAGGTACCAACGTGCTCGCAATTGTTTTTATAGCAAACATATCAGTGACGTGAGCGATAAAAGATGTTCCGATGTGTAACACGGCAATCGCACACAATGGGAATGTCATTACGAGGCCTCGCGGAGAATAAAGCAATCCGACACAAACGAAACGTACCGAAGAACTAAGCTGTGGTAGACATGGACAGACGTTGCTCTCAGGAGCATATAAAATAACTAACCGTGCCCCGCGGCTTCACCCGCTATTATCAAGTTAAAAAGTAAGCGTGAAGAGGGAACAGACATACTTACCTTTTTTATGTTGAATAGGCAAGCATTTGACCATTATCTCACCTGATGGAAAGTGATGATGCGGCCGAAGATGTGACATGCTTGCCTAGAAGATACCTATTCACTCGAGACTTGAAGACTTCCAGATTATACCGTTCTGGGAACAAAGAAGCAGCCAATGAGTTCCACTTCTTTGCTGTACGGATGATGAACGTAGAAGCAAAACGCTTTGAGCGAACTGGAGGTATGTCGACCATAAATGGATGACGTTTGATAGTTTGTCTTTTTGTTAGATGGTAAAAAGGGCATGGGGGAATTCCTGTGCACACTCTCCAAAATATAAGCGATAGAATACCGATAAGCTTGCCACCTTACGTCGGTGACCGAGACTTTGCAACCTGGACTCGATTAGCTTACTGTCGCCAATGAGTCTTTTGGCTCGCCGGGCAATAGATTCAAGAGCTTCTAACTGGTACTACTTACATACAACATTTACATACACACTTACACACAAACCTTCGGATTTATAATAATTTAAACATAAACGCTTTCACTTACAGCCCCACACTTAGTTCAACGACTTGTGTTGTGGGTGCCGAAAACATTCACATCGCACACACAATCATAACCAGAACCAGAAACACACATTTTCTTTGGGGAGAAAACTTGTTTTCTCCGGGAATCGAACCCAATACCCCTGCTTAGAAGGCGAACGCCACCCAACTAAGCCAACAGGCAGTTCATTAATATACTAGAAGGATATACGATAATGTTTATTATATTATTCAGTACTTACATTTGTGACTTGTTAGTATATCCTTATTGTTAGATGTGACTAAGAATGAGACACCAAGCCACACTTCATCGTTGACAAAATAAATGTGTGAAAACCCATACAATTTTTTTGAGTCAAAGTTGAAGAATGTAATTAATTAATACAAAATTTAAAAGCGTTTTCTATCATAAAGTTATGCCTTTTAGCGCCCACGTGCATAAACCCATTCACTGATTGTATTTAAATTCACGTGCTATTTTTTTACATAATTGAATATATAATATGAATAATTTATTGTTTTAAAATTTTCATTTTGACTATATATATATAGTACTATATAAACATATATGTAGTAACACATTATTTTTGGTGATAAAGATATATATATATAATTTGCAAAGAACGTGTGCACAAAAAGATCGTAGGTATAAACAATACAGTATCAACAGTTGTTGTATCTTAATTATTACAATTTGGGAATGTCGAATTTGAAAAGACTAATATGACTAATTTTGGTTTTAGGGAAAATATTTACTGCCAAGATTTAAAAGCTGGCTCACAAATATTTAAATAACTAAATAATTATAAACAGCTGATAGAACAATATAAATTATGTTGTGTTATGAATTTACCAAACGTAGGTACATAGGTTCGTATCGATGTGGTATCGATAGATATGCATGTACTTGACCTACATTTACCAAACATATACACATACATATACCAAATATAATAAACTACCTATACACAAAGAAACGCATTCACACTCACAGCCCCACACTAAGTTCAAAGACTTGTATCGTGGATGCCGGAAACATGCACACACATTACACCCAGAACCAGAAGCACAAATATCCCTCGGGAAGGAATTTGTGCTCCTGCCGGGAATTGAACCCAGGACCCACGGGTAGAGGGCGGAGACCTATTTACTGCGCCAACTGCCAGCGTACTGCGCCAACCTATATTCCGAGAAACAAAGAAAATTATCAACTAAATTGCTTCCTTAGCCATGTCTAATGAATTTCACGCAACGGTTTGCAATTTAAACCGTTGAGCGCTGCTAAAGTTAATTTCTACGGTATTTTCATAACTCAAGAATAACGCATAGTTAGTGTTCTGTATATTGTCACCTCTATCAGTTTTGTAAGCCCGCCCGCGGACACGGACGCCGAAGTAGACTTCGATAAAAAAATCAACACAGCATGTTGTAAGCAGAGACAAGCGTTTCTCGTGCAGTTTTGGCCCAGCACTGACGGTTTGCGGTGTTTATAACAATATCACAATAATATTTACTTACGTGCTTACAAAACAGAAAGTTATACAACAATAATCATGAGTTACGCGTTTCTTATAGTGGTAACCGTTGCGATATCTTTGAAATTGATATTTTTAAGCTTTTCGTTGTACTTCACGATGAATTACCTCGGAAGTCAAGAACCGAAGGTAAGTTGAATGACAATAGGTCACATTTCGTAACGTCAATTTTAGAGTGTCTTTAACAATTTGTTGCCAGCTGTTGCTTAAAGTTATATGTAGTGTAGCTTATAGTTGCGTGGTAGTTGCAAAATATGTTATTATAGGTAATATGTATTCCAATCTTGTTGCCATTATATTAGTTTCTTTGAAAGTGGTGTAAAAAACACTTGTACCTACAACCGTTGAACGAATCCATTTAAGTACCTAATATGTACTAATACAAACTCTACCTCTTTATAATATTATTAGTAATTAGTATAGTATACCTACTAGCTGACCAGACCGGCATCGCCCGGGTAAAGAATACCATACACATAAACGCTTTCACACTCACAGCCCTCACACTAACTTGTGTCGTGAAACCGTAAACATTAACACCACACACACAACATTCACGTCATACCCAGAACCAGAAACACCAAACTTCCCGTATGGGGAGAAAGCTGTATCTGGGGCTGTGATGATGTGATGAGGGCATCTAAGAATCACACAACATACTCAAAACCAGAAACACAAATTTCCCGTCGGGAGAAATCTTCTATTACCACCGGGAATCGAAGCTTGAAGCTTTGAAGGCGAACCCGTATCCTTGGACGCCAGCGAGCAGTTCAAAGTTAAAGACGACCCGCTCGGTGTCGGCCGGGTAGAAAATAATAAATAACATATCCATAAACGCTTTCACATTCACAGCCCTATACTAAATTCAATTACTTGTATCGTGGGGTCGTAAACATCCAAGATTTACACAACTTTCACAACATACATACTTCAAAACCAGAAACACAAATTTCCCGTAGGGAAAAAACTTGTGTTCCCACCGGAAATCAAACCCGGTGCTCTAAAGGCAAACGCCAACCTAACTATGCGAGCTGGCGGTTCATAGTTCAATGATAAGTTATAACCATCAAAACAAAAAAAAGTTGATTTTATGTCCTCCTTCTTATGTAAGTTGGTTAAAAACGTATGCCGGATTATGGAGTAACTGTTACTCATTTTGTGACCCATCGTTTTCACTCTTGAATAAATATCACGATTTCTTCTAAACGTATGAGTCCAAATTATATGCAGTTAAGGGCAAATTGTATCTACATGAACTATGTAAGACGATGAAATAGTTTATTTTGATAAAGATTAATATAGAGTGCTTAAAAATGCCAACAAATCAGAAGCTGCTATTTTTTCAGATTATTTACAAAGAAAAGCATTTTTTCTGAGCTAGGTAAATATACATGTTAGAAATATTCTGATTTTTTTGTAAAAGTCCCAGAGGCCAACATTTTTGCTAAACATTGTATAACACATATGTCTAACTATTTAGTCAGTCTACGCCTATAAAGCGCCCAGTTAGCAAATTTTTCTCCGACTTGTCTTACGAATATTATTATTTCGGAATAAAAATTACTATAATCCCAACAAAACGTAGCCTATGACTCTCAGACACAGAGATTACCTTTTACACACAAACAAACAAACTGCACCTCTTTATAATATTAGTTTATCTATACTAATTTGTACTAATTGCCAATAATGCTATTATATAAATAGTTCTATAATACATATTTAATATTTTTTAAATATATACATTCTAAAATAAAGTGCAGGTATCAAACAATACTGAAAGAGACTGAATCCCACGACACAGGACTTAGCCTAGTGTGGGATACAGGGCTCACTAACTATAACATTATGTGTACATATTATTATATAATGTTAATAAGTTTTCTGAAGATTAGGTAGGTAAGTAAGAAGGATTCTACATTACAAATATATATATATATATATATATATATATATGTATATATATATATATGTATATATATATATATTAAATACTAGCCATGTTATCTTATGATACCGTTAAACTGTTATCAATAAGGTACGGCAATCTGATAATTTTAGCACTAAATCTTATCGTAATGACCCAAAGTTAGAAATAGAAACTACATAGATCTGATTTAAGCTACTTATCATATTTTACAACCTAAAGATGTTTGTATTAGCCAAACGGTACTAAGTAATTTATTTCTGTGAAACACGGACACGAATCACATGATGAATATCCCGATACTTCTACGTACAAATATTTATAAATAAATGTTCTGTTTCCTAGAAATACCTACTAGTTATAAGTAAGTAAATCTTTGTCAGCACTAACGAGACCACCACTGATGGTCAACAAAGTTTTAGGTACCGTTACCAGATTTTAAGAGTAAGCTCCCTTAAAATAATGATATTTGCAATGAGACGATCACATAATATCCTACCAATATTTAACTTTAATATATATTTTTTGTTACTATTTCTATTCTATATTTTTCTAGCCTCACGACTGAGTTCACTCGATAGATTATTTCGTCGAAAGATATGCATTTTTTTTACCCACGTCGGATTTTTCGTTAAATTGGATGTAGCTATGTGTTGTACATAGATATTAACAGTTAAAACATATTTACACTCTTTTGGAGAATTTTACGAAAAATCTAATTTACTATGACAAGTGCGTCTTTGAGCAAACACCCTATGTGCTACGGCATACGTTCTATAATCGCCTGTTATGAAAATCGTGCTCGGACCGAAGCGCAGCTTGTTCTTAAGATGATACTGACGTGACGTTATACATAGATAGAGATTTGACGCGCTATCTCTGTCCTTCAACAACTAGAATTTTATCTTATATGCTCATTATAAGTAAACATACCCAAACATGTTTTGATAATGCACAACATGGGGTCATAACTCACAAAGACGCCTTGATTTCAAAATATTCTTATTTTGAGACAATTTTGCACAATGTCTTAGGTAGTAAACAAATAGCTGCACATTTTGCGAATATTCATTTTGAGAAATGCCCGTTTTAAGAAGTAGGTACTTACACCAATGCGAAATAAAATAATTAACTTTTAACTTTGTAAATATCTATGAATACTACTTATACGAGCTTCTTCTTTTTAAACTGTTGCCCAATAAGGCCTCTAATATAACAATACACATTTTAATTATACCATCTAATGTAGGTACTTACAGAATGCAATAAATAATTGAAGTGCATATTTTGCGAAATGCACATTCTGAGCCTAACCCATTTCATCATCTTTGACGGTGTTGCACATGAAGCACTACAATATTTAATATTTTTTATTCCGTGATTAATTTAGCTACTAATGCCTTCGACTGTAGTTGTATCTAACCCAATGGTTGTTAAGTGATGAAATGTTCAGTACGCTCTATGACGTAGGTAACAACCGCATTTTAGTGTTTTTTGTTTTCACCGCTATATCTTCGTAACCTTGATCAGATAAAATGTATTAAACACGCATTGTTATTGACGATAACTCAAAAACTACTGAGCAGATCTTGATTAAATTGAATGGGACCAATGGGAAAGCACAATCTTTCAACGAAAAAAAATCATCGAAATCGGTTCACTTGGAAAGAAGTTATGAGATAACAAACATAAAAAACAGTCAAATTGAGTACCTCCTCCTTTTTTGTGAAGTAGGTAAAAACTTGGCGTTTTAAATTCACAAAATATCGCTTCAATTTTGCCAAATTGATGCCGTTTTTTGCATGACATTGAACAACAAACAGAGACACAAGTAGGCAGATTAAATTACAGTATAATCAGGCAATCAGCCTTCCTCGCTAGAACATGGACATTATTTTAGACGAAGAGACTGAATTAGGCCATTCATGACGCTTCCGTTTACAAGTGTATTATCAGATACCATGTAAGAGAACTGCCCGTTGGCTTAGTTGGGTGCGCGTCCGCCTTCTTAGCAGTAGGTATCAGGTTCGATTCCAGGTGGGAACACAAATTTTCTCCCTTGGAATATTTGCGTTTGTGGTTCTGGTTGTGGTTGTGATGTGATTTTTTCCGGTGCCCACGACACAAGCCAACGAACTTAGTGTGGGACGTGTGTGTGAAAGCGCTTACACATCTGATATGGTCAAACTATAAGCTCCCTAGCTTCATAGGTATAATTGTAAATGTTATTTGATTGTCATTTGGCATGCAATCAAGAGTTGAGTAATATTATACACTGACGTCATAATTAGGTACCAGATTTTTATGCATTTAGATGAGGATTTCTTGGGCTGAATACCTAATTGTACATTAAGGACGTTGGGTCTATGTTGCCAACATACGTGAATTGAATCTAGCAAAGAAATAATTTTACCTTCCTTATACCGTACTTGATGATAACTGGTCATTAGTAACTTTTTGTTTAATCTCTTTTAGGCCAGCATTTGACCAGTGTCACTCCATCCAATAAGACCACATCATCACTGTCAAGTGAAAGTGATGATGTGGTCGAGGATGGTAGACAAGCTAGGCCTAGAATGACTGGCTCTCAAGGATAGCAGCCGAATCATCATTAGTGGTGGATTTTGGACGGTTATTTGTACGTACATAGGATGTAGGCAAAGCATAGATATATTAATATATATCGTAGGTATGTACCTAGTCCCTTTCTTCAGCATAATATACCAAGCACGTGTAACATTCTGATACCTTACCATTTACGTACATGTACCTAGACCAAATCCTTGTACCTAACCAAACCGGATCAGCAGTGGGTAAATAACCTGTGTTAAATCCGTAAAATAACTTCCAAAAAAGCCTTCGCTTTATAACAGGTTTTTAAAATTCCATGCGGTTATTATCGTCACACATTGATTTTGCAAGCATAAGATGTTTTGTTCTGCTGTTGTTTTTAAGCGAGTCCTCGCTGCTACTTAGATGGTAGGTACCTAAAATGGCCAGAATTTAAAAACACCAGAATTTATAATAAAATTCAAAGAGAAATAAACCATAAAATATGCTAACAACATTTATTTTCTTATTATTGGTTTATTAGAGTACAGTTTTGTTATCGAAAAACATTAGACATAATATTAGCAGATGATTTAAAAACCAACAATAGCCTAGGCTAGGCCATAGTGTTCCATCGACCACATCTTAACTTACCAGCAGGTGAGGCAAGGGTAAATCGCTAGCCTACAAGAGTAAAAAAATACCTACCGATGATAAAACAACAAACTATGTTTTAATTGAAACCAACAACAGACTTCAATGGCCATGATGATCATCCTTTCACGAATTCAGTAGATAATATTACAATACTTTATTTTTGTAAAACATATAGGCGTGAGGCAGATCTAAATGAACACATTTCGCATTAGTCAGGCCTTTAACCCGCATCTCTCATCTCCGGTACAGTACGCCATTACCAATTTAGTCATCCTTATAAGCGTCTGCAGCGAATTTTTAATTCACTCGTTGACACAAGAATCTATCTATAGTCAAGTTCCAGGGTCTCATCTTTCTAAAACTCAAGGAAATCCATCAAAAATATTAGCAGGCAACAAAGTCGTTTTAAGAACATACCTTGATTTCGCCTCAATATTAACTCTGTCTTATGCCCCATCCCCATTATATCATCGGACAACAGACCAACTGACATGCGACATCAGTACCTATAAACTTATGGTAGATATTATTACCTATCCGGTCGGAGGATTTTCTTCTAAAAATATTCTATCCTACTAATATTATAAAATCCGAAAGTTTGTGTGTAAGTATGTTTGTTCCCTCTTCACGCTTTTACGACTGCACGGATTTGTGTGAAATTTTGAATGTACATAGCTTATACCTAGGACTAACACATAGGCTACTTCTTAACTTGATAACAGCGGGCGAAGCCGCGGAACACGTCTAGTTATTTATATGTAGGTATGTAGTGTATATACAACAATGAAATGGAACGAAAGACGAACGCAAAAGTTTTTATTTTCTGAAAGTAGCTACAATATTTTACACGGCTCTAGGCAAACGTACTCCATCAAAAATTAATATAAAACTATTATGGCCCCAAAGAGCCACATAAGAATATACAAGCTAATAACTGTCAGATTTGCATATTTACCCCTGATGGCAATGAAACGGTTGCCTGTCCCGGGCATGAAAGATTACACACTACACTATAACGTAATATCGTATTTTGTTTCAGCCGACCAACCACACTAAGGAAAACGCGAAGTCTCTATTTATTTCCTGGAAACAGATACAACGAATGTTCCTACCGGAGAGATTGTACTGTCCCGAAGCCACCAACAAGAACTACGTCAATTAATAGTTGGCATTCCTGACTTCGGTATTTTTTGGATTAAAATACGGATTAATAACATAGATAATTTGCATCCATTTGCCTGACTGGTTCCAATAGCGAGTGGCCAGTGTAATTACTGAGCGACACTCTTTAAGTTCCAGGGAGAGGAAAGGGGTTGGATCTTAAAACGCGTCGCCTGAACTTGAGGATTCTGCTACTATGGGAGAGTCAAGGGGTTTGTCTAATTCGATTTTAGCTGCCGGAGTAACGTCAAAATATTTTAAATTGAAATTATTTGTTCTTGTAAATTTGCTTGAAAAATTTGCGAACTCGTATTACCCTCGCCCCTCTCCTCTTCACTCCTCCCTCTCTGTAAATTCAGGCGCTGCGATTTAAGATTTTAAACGAGGAAAGCATTGCAGTGTCACGCAGAACTTTGTTATCTTAGATGGCCTTGCAGAAGTTACGCTTACCATCAGGCAAACAACGTGCCTGCCTTTTTGATTATTAGTATAAAATAATACATGATTTGACTAATAGATCATTTTAGAAGCTTCAGAGAGGATGCTCACTTTTGTACGGTAGTTAAGCGCACCAGTGGGTAGAGATGAATTTGTATTATTTTGTAGAATTTTTTTTTTTTTTCTGTAATCAGTAAGAAAATTGTAAAATAAAATAATAATAATAAATATCCATTTACATCCGGGCCTTGCCCCTGGGTTATGGGTTCGAACCCCACACACCACTTTCCTTCACCCCTGGGATGGAAGGACGTGCTAGGCATTTCCCCCCCACAAAAAATACATCCATTTACCCTTTCTTTTCCTTTAGGAAGAGTAAGAGTAGTGCCATGTTGTGCCAACCTTACTTGGCAAGAAAAGGGAAAGCAGATAAGTATAATGATGATACTCACCTAGGTTTCCGATAAACCTATTAAGGAAATTTCTCTTCATCAGAAGTCGAAGTGTATCTTGTATTATATAAGTAAAATAACCCCACATTCCACAATGCGTAAAATAATAGTTGCGTAGGTACAAACAGTAACCTAGGCATCTCCAGTATAAATAAAGAAATAAAGAGGTATTCCAGTCTAAAAATTAACGCCGCTTGACCTAACTTTCACTAAACGTACAGATAAAATTACATCAGGCTTGTATATACTACAATGTTACTTTATAAGATATACGAAATAGATACAAGATGGCAGCAGACGTGCGATTTTTGCGATGGGGATAAAATGTACGATGAAGCAATAATTAAATCCGATAAGTTCGAGTCTGACCACCGCACCGTACAAATTTGTGTGTAGATAGGCCGTACATAACGGAAATCGAACGAGTTAGGTTTAATGCCACCAAAACTCAGGCGTGTCTATTATCTACGCAGCGGAGCCAATTTCTTCCGACTCCTACTTTCCGAGATGTATCCGTGCCAGTAACTCACAGTCTTGAGCTACTTGGCATCACCTTGACGTCAACACTCAATTTCGGCACGTATATTAAGTCGAAAGCTCAATTGGTCGCAAAAAAGCTTGGAATTCTTGCCAAGGTGAGACAGTATTTCACACCAGAACAGTTGCTGAACTTGTACCAAGTACAGGTCCGATCCTGTATGGAGTACTGCTCTCATCGTTGGGATGGCTCTGCGAAGTACCAGCTTGAGACACTTGAGACTATTGAACGCAGAGCTAAGAGACTAATAAACTGTAAAGAACTGACAGATGCAAAGCTTCAAAGCCTAGAACATCGTCGTAGGGTCGCAAGTCTATCGGTCTTTTATAGGATACATTTCGGAGAGTGTGCCACGGAATTGCATAATCTGATTCCCCCATCCTTTAGCATCGGACAACCAGACAATCAGCCACGCGACATCGGTTTATGGTTGATATTCCTAGAGTGCGTAGGAAGCATTTTGCTTCCACATTTATTATACGTACTGCTAAGGAATGGAATTCTTAGCCCGAGTCTGTGTTTACCGTTAAGTACAATCTAGGAGTCTTTAAATCTCGAGTGAACAGGTATCTTCTAGGCAAGCATGCTGCATCTTCGACCACACCGTCACTTTCCATCAGGTGAGATAGTGGTCAAATGCTTGCCTATCGAGAATAAAAAAAAAGTCTCGAAGCTTTTTTCCCGTTTTTTTATTTCATTTATACGTAACATCAAATTACCAACTTTTATTTTTTGGAGTATTGTAAGACCTTGCTTGTTTTTTTTGGCTCTTCACGAAACCCAAAAAAGCTTACATATCACCTATTTTTTGTCTAAATCACAATGTTATATTCATTTGTCTACTAACGTTTCTTAATTAGATTGTTATGCTTGGGAGATTTAGGCTTTACATTGTTCCTATAATTTATTTTATGTGATAACTACCATTGATTATAATTGTTTAATATTAGTGTATAATAAGCTGAAAGCAACGCTGATATATATTTTGATCTTCAATAAATCTTTCTATGCTATTTTATAAATTACCCGATGTACAAAATTGTCTCTTTTATTTACAGCTAGCTGTGCCCCGATTTCACCCGCGTTGATAATGATGAAAAGTGATGATGATGATGATGATGAAAAATAGATGTTGGCCGATTCTCATAGATACCGGATAAGCACAAAAAATTTCATCAAAAACGGTCAAGCCGTTTCGGAGGAGTATGGCAACGAAAACTGTGACACGAGAATTTTATATATTAGATCTATCAGTATATCGGTAGTACATAAACACATTTATTACAAAATAACAAAAAGAAACTATAAAAAAATAAAAAATAGATTTGTTTATTTTCATCTCTACTATAAAACTAACAACATAAAACACAGCACTACCACTTATTCCATAATAACAAAAAGGTCATCTGGAACAAAATGCTGATTAGCATTAAGTTGGCCAATGTACAACTGTTATCTCTTGCAATAAAGATTTTTCTATATACTTATTAACCTAAACTAATAAACGCGGACGAAGCCGCGGGATATCAGATATTTACCAGATGTACTAGTTCCATACAGAAAAAGAGGTTATTCATCTAAAAGTATATTGCACTACATTTTCGCCTTATTCATTATATTAACAACATCACTTATTAAATTACTATGTACAAACATGCTTCAGTATCAAAATTGTTATATAATAACGATCCAACGCTATATTTACATCCCTAGTAATCGTAGTCATATTGGACAGTCATATAATTCATGTCTCTAGTGTACTTTGACCATACCACCCTTTTTCTTTCTAAATTTAGTTGCATTTTATTTCGCCTGTACTGCAGGGCTTTGTTAGCAACTTCTTTATTAAATTCATGTACATGCGGGTGGCATATGTATTCATTTATATCCATCCATCGGCATTCCGTCACCTCTCTTAGGGATATGGTGATATTTTGAGATAACGCTTTCATCATAAGTAGAACGTATATATCCGAGTTATTGAACATCATATTGTGGGTATGACGCAATGTGATAAGAGAAAGAAATGATGCATCTATTCCTGTTTCCTCCTTCACTTCTCTAACGGCAGCAGCGACGATATCTTCCCCTGAAAAGAAAAATAAAGCATTTCATCAGTTTGACTATAATTCAGCATGTGTATTATATTATGACTCCAGATGGTATTAGTCAAAGGTCAGAGAGTCCAAGGTATTAGAGATAAGAGAAGTAAGAAAGATGCTACCCAGATAACCCAGACAGCTTTAACAGCTAGACAAGCCAGTTGGCGCAGTGGACAGGTCTCCGCCCTCTGCGTCGTGGGTCCTGGGTTCGATTCCCGGCAGGAGCAAAAATTCCTTCCCTAGGGATATTTATTCTTCTGGTTCTGGGTGTAGTGATTTTTTTTTTCTATTTATGTACGATATGCAAGCGTTTGAACACAATCTCACCTGATGGAAAGCGATAATGCGGCCGAAGATGTAGCACGCTTGCCTAGAAGGTACCTATTCACTCTTGACTTGGAGACTGTGAACGTGTGTGTGATGTGAATGTTTCCGGCACCCACGATACAAGTCTTTAAACTTATGTGTGGGGCTGTGAGTGTTTTGTTTGTTTGGTTTGTTTGCTACGAAGACAACTAGACAACTAATTGTTGGTGACTGTATTGCGCCGATTGTCGGACGTTTGGTGTATCTGTGTGCTTGAAGCTCGCGTTATGACAAATGTGTAGGACCTAGGGTTCTTCAAAAGTTTTGATGCGGCATTACGTCCTTACTTTTATACGTCCGTGTATTGTTATAAGTTTTTAGTTTATAAGACCACAACTGTTAAACGTAATTAAAAACAACTTAAAACCTTTTTGTGAAGTCGGTAGAAAATAAATCTTTACTTTGCTTTACTTTTTACAAATATTTCTACGAAGCAAGGTAACTACTAAGCAAGGTTTTTGAAATATTTTAATATTTGTTAGGATATGTTATTGCTGGATGAAGTGGACCATGCAAGCATGTATGAAATACTTCATTAATATTCATTGCTCTTAAAAATGTAATTCTGAAGAAGTAATGTTTTGTAGTCTATGTTTCAAACAAGATATAAGCATAGATAATATAAATTAAAGATATATTAGGTTCTCACCTCTCTCTACATATCCTCCTGGGAGTTTCCAATGAGGGTAATCATAGTGTTTCTCAGAGACAGCCAATATCTGGTGCTTGTCATTAAACACCATGGCCCCCACACCCAAGTTTGTGTGACATGATGGCGGGAGATTAGGCTCCGAGTCCTCAGGTAGCCACTTGTACATCATCACGAAATCCTCTCTGGCATGATGAAAATTAAAACCTTTCTAAGGATACCAATTCTAAATTAAAATACTACATCAATAGCAAGCAACAACATATTCAAACATTGAGGAATCTTACCTTCGCTAATATAGGGACGTAGAAAGCATCTTGTATGTTGACTTTGAACCAAATGCATCTATTTCCTTCGCTTTTCCATTTATGTAATGATTCTGGAATAATAAAAATAACTGCTTTTATAAGAGACTAGAAAAACGCTGTGGATTTGGCCATCTTTCTTATTCTAATTTCGAGTGGGGGTGATAAGTACTGACGTGCCTCTTTGGGGTGTGTATTGTGCATTTCCCTCTGCCAGCTCAAACCCGAGCCATCCCAAATCCTGTACATAATGGAGTATTATATAGCCTTAAGATGCTGGCATAGTTATTCCAGTGTCGATGGATGTTATGAGAAGTACTATGGTGGAGATGATGACGGCCCGATAAATGCTCCTGGCGGTCCCGAAAGTGACCCTCAAGTGAGTGAGTTGTTTCCCCTTATCACTCATAAAGGTTAATACTATTTGCCTATGTTGCCTTAGAATGGAGTAGAACATGCTTTACAGTTTCATCTTGCTTCATGAAGCCTCTGCATAGAGGTTAGTAGAACCTATTTTATGCAGGTGGTATTGTAGGTTGCAATACCTCATTATAAAACCTACCATAATAAGCTATTGTTTTGGTAATTTAAGGAGCTTCCAGGTTGTAAATAATATTCTTTCAATTTTCTTGATTTATTCTGTGAATACAGTCTTTGTAATGAACAGACTTATTATTGTCTTTTTTTGTTTTGGTTGTGATTGTGCCGGCATACACAACACAACTCATTGAACTTAGTGTGGAGTTGTGAGTGTGAAACCGTGAAAGTGTTTCAAGCAAACATTTTATATACCTTCTAATTTTAGAGCTAAATTATTCAGGTTGCATTTTTCTTTGCTTGTATCAACAGTAATTCCTTTAAATCTATCTGTTTCACCAACAAATGTGTCCTGTGTGAATAACTGTGAATATTTGCAGCGGTAAACAATCCTGAAAAAAGACAAGAGGAAGATAATTTTAGTAATTAATGCTTTAGTTGGTACCATTAACATTAATCATTAGTTTAATATTTATAGATGTATATATATATAATCTGAATCTCAGAAACAGCTTCAATCATTTTCATGAAATTTAATAAGCAGGGAGTTTCGGGGGCGATAAATCAATCTAGCTAGGGTTAATTTCGAAAAAAAAACCAAGCAAAGCTCAGTAATCCAGGTACTATGAATAAATTATAGCGAAATTTTCAAATGGCAACTTGACGACTTAATAGTGGTCTTTGTAGCCTTGTCCTTTTCTAACATTAGTATTTATCAATTATTAATCAAGACTTATGTAAAATATATCTGTGGACCTAAACTAGGGCTGCCATCATCCGGGACTCCCTGGATTTGTCCTAGTTTAGAGGGACTCCGGGGACCGTCTAGAAAGGGTTTTCAAAAAGTGTCCAAGTGAAAACCGGACACTTTTTGTGTCAGGGGAATCCTAAATAATTTATATAAAAAGAATAAATAATAACAAGTCTTAGTTAAAAAATCATTTGCAATCATATTTTATTGACATGGTATAGGAAACAATCATTTTCAATTAATAAAAATATGAAAATCTGAACACGTTTTAGTTTTAAGTGTCCAGGGAAAAAAACTTAATTTCACTTTTTTTTTTTTAAACTTAACCAAAACCCAAGTTACCACTGGTCATTGTTAAAAGCAGTTTATAATAAATAGACTGGTAATCACTGCCTCAAGTTATAGTTGACCGCATCATGTTAGCATTCAGATCCATATTCTAATTGTTTTATCCCTTTGGGTTAGGTTGCTAGAAGAAATCATTCTGAGTGATAAGACCACTCTTTGTACATGGAGTTTAAGTTTTCTTATTTATTTAATTTTATAATTTGGTATTCAATAAAATGGTATCTATCTAACATCATACTGTAGGTTAAAATTGGGATTGGCATTAAGATTCAGAGTGACTCTCTAATACCACAGTACAGTCTTGACAATGTTTTTATGGGTGTAAAAAGGTGAAATGGAAGTGTGGGTAGTTTGGGCCTTACTCAGATGTTATGCGAATGTGAAGTTTTTCACTTATTTGGTTTAGTATCTAAAGCCTCTGACAGACAGACGGACAAAGTGCTGAACCACTTAAGTCAACTTAGAAATCTTGCAACACTCGGTCAATTATTCTGGATTGGCAAACATTTAACAACAGTCTCACTTGGTGTTTAGTCAATGTTGGATCATGTTTGCCAAGAAGATACTTATCAGTTTTGTACTTAAACACTCTCAGATTATACATTTCGGAAAACACAGACTTGTGTAAGGAGATTCTCTATTACATCACTAGTGTCTTTTATAAGAATTGCAGGTGCTACAAGGCCCTTCTTCTTTATATTAGAACCTTCTTCCAACCTTTATAGATGGACATGCAGCAAGAGTTTTGACTTTACTATAGCATTTGTGATTGATGTTAAGTGCTTGAAATTATTTTTTTTGTATGCAGCAACAATGCTATCCTCTGCTTTTACAAGATCTACAAATGCTCAAGAACAAAACATAAATTGTATGTTATGGAATGTCCTTACTTAACCAGATGCACATCTAGTCCAGTTTTTATTTACTTGATAATAGGTACAGTGTTTTCCCACATTCATTAACATTGTTTTTACTTACAAAGCTTATATGTTTACCTACAATAACAATAAATATTTAGACAGACTTCATTTCAGACAATTTATTACACTATAAAAACAATATTTTACTTTTATACATTTCAAAACGTAAACACTTTCAATCACAGCCCCACACTAAGCAGACTTGTGTCGTGGGTGCCGGAAACATTTACAACACAGACACCCGGAACCAGAAACATATATTTACCTTGGGGAAAAAACCTGTGTCTCCACCGGGAATCGAATTCGATACCCGTTAATTAAAAGGCGAACGCACACCTGGCAGTTCAAACAATACTACAATATTAGAAGCAGCAGGAGTCGTGATTTCATATCTTACCCAGATAGAGCACCATGCCGAAAATTTGTAGCATTACGACGAAGTAACGATATTATACACTGCATTTTAAATAACTTCACTATCTACATGGCACAGTGAGAATTAAATCATGGCCTACGCATACAAAGATAATGTAATCACCATTCATCAAGTTCCTCTACGATATACATATTACATATGTAATCACTATGATTTATATTTTAGAACTTTTTGATAAGTGATAACAATACGTACATTTCGTACCTAAATAATACAACAGAGAGCGCTGTTATAAATTATATATGTTTTTATAATAATATTCTTTGTTGATAATTACCACATGGGAATTGCAAAAATCTTTTGTACTACATACATATTAAAACCTCAGCAGATTGTGAGAAGATATTGCAAATAAGACAAAAATAATAATTATATTTTAAATCATAATTGTAAGTCTTTGGTTATTGTAATTATATTTTCTATGGTTCTTGAAAAATCGTAGTGTTTACAGTGACGTTCAATGACGTTATCCCACCATTATCCATAGTTTTTTTTTAATTTTGGCTTCGCCATCTTTGTTCATATGTACAAAGATTACTTGACATTGGCTAAATAGCCCGTGTCAAGTAATATAACGTGCTTCAAGTATTTCGTAAAAGGAGTCCAAGTCACAAGTCAATGTCAAAGTCAAGTAAAAGAGTCTAAATCCAGTAATATTATAGATAGTGGCACGATCCGCAGCGTTTTTCGCGGCGGTTTCCGTTGTCGGGTCCGCGCTTGGTTGTCACTAATGTCATTTATTACATTTTTATCACGCACTTGTATTATGGTGGTGGCACACAATATGGCAAAAACAAAAATAATTATGGCAGCACCAGACTACAAGTGCGTGATAAGTTGAGTTTTGCCGCGAAAGTGAAAAAATGGCGTTGTTGATTTTGTGTAATTTTCCAAAACCTGTGATTCTTCGAGTGTTAATGTGTAATAATGGTGGATTATTAACCGTTAATACTTAGTAAATGTGCATAAGTGTAGGCAAGTCATACAAAGTTGAAAAACGTGGTTTTCGCCTTCGCTCCAAAACTCCAATAGAAGTTCTAGTAAAGTTTCTACCACTTTACTAGGGCATGACTTGACTATGACTGACTACTTGACTTTGACTGTGACTTGCGACTAAGACTTTTATTATGAAGAATAAAAATTGTTAATATTTGTTTAATATTTCGACTGAAGGACTATGCATCCATGGTCATGAAATAATAATTAAAAAAAAAAAAGTGCGTGATAAGTGACATCCAAGTGGCGACAAGCACCGCGATGGAAACCGCTGTGAAAACGCCGTGAATCAAGCCGCGATCCGCCTTTGCCACCTCACCGTGCACCGTGTGAAATGAACGGGTGGATTCCATTCATTCTAGTGGGGCTCGTAGCTCCGCTTCGCGTTTGCCGCTCCCAAAGCAGCTACTGTTAACGCCTAATCTCAACGATTGCAAACCATATATAAAAGAATATATATACTTTACCCGAGATGTAAATTGATTAGTTAGTTTTGTGTTATTTACCACCACCGCGGGAGATAGAAGACAAAACGTTATTTTTTATATGTAATGTCACAGCAAAACTATGACTTGACTATGACTACGAGTAATTGTATGATGAATTTATTTGAATCATGTTATATAATATGTACTGCAAATAAATAAATATATATTATTTATATATATACTTTTACTTTTTTATATAATTATTACTTGACACTGGCTAATACACAAAGTCTGCGTAGCCAAATTAAAAAAAAAAGTCACAGCTAAGGAAAGTAAGGAAGTTGTACATTGGTTTTTTTGCCGCGAAAGTGAAAAAATGGCGTTGTTGATTTTGTAAAATTTTCCAAAACCTGTGATTCTTCGAGTGTTAATGTGTAATAATGGTGGATTATCAACCGTTAATACTTAGTGAACGTGCATAAGTGTAGGCAAATAATACAAAGTTGAAAAACGTGATTTTCACCTTCGCTCCAAAAGAAGTTCTAGTAAAGTTACTACCACTTTACTAGAGCATGACTTGACTACGACTGGACCTTGACTCTTTTACTTGACTTTGACAGTGACTTGTGACTAGGACCTATAATATGAAATACACTTGAAATATATTATCACTTGACACTGGCTAAATGCACAAGATTTCGAAGCCAAAACTAAGGGGGAAAAAAAAAGTTGTACATTTTGACTCTCTGTGGTCTGTGGTTATGTTATCATGTACGTGATCCCTACTTTTATCAGTGTAGTTAGGTGTAGTTTTCGAATGTCGGTAGTGTTTTAAGTACAGAAATTCGAAATTAAACTTACTTCACTGATAGATAACAATGGAACCTAACACGTTTGAAGGCCAGACAGATCGATACAGTGGTGTAACAGTGGATACTAAAGAAGAGCATTGCGAACCCGAACAGTTTTTGAATCGTCTGAAAGGTATGATTCGCTATTTTGTGTTTACTAGTGACACAGTACTTATCTTAACGGCAAAATAATAAGGCAAAGTGCAACTTACACACAGTGAAATAAGTTAATGTGACAACTACTCTTTCGTATATATTTTCTTAAATTTTACTTTTAACTAGACTCACAATCACGTGTTAATTACCGAGATGTAATTTTAAGCTAATTTAAATATCTATAGTTGTGTTTGAATCAAAAGTAAATCAGGTCATATGCTTGATAATCTATCTTAAAAAAAATTACCTACCAGAGTGAATGTTGCTTTTTTATGTAACAGATTAAGGAAGTATCAAATTAAATATACAAATTGTTTTTTCACATGGGCCAAATAGAGGCACTAAAAACTAAACAAAACTTTAATTATTTTACACTCATGATTTCTTTTCAAATTGTATATTGTATGAAACTAAATAATAGATTTTACTTACTTGCGAAACAACATGTGTTTACAAGATAAGAATCCATTCTTTACTGCTACTCTAGTCTCAACTAAAGAAAAGTTAAAGTTATCATAATTTAAAATGTTTTATAACTACAAAAAATGCAATAATGCAACTTTACTCTACATTACAACCCTGTTAAGTCAGGCCCGGCACACTCAACTTTATGATTGCACCTACTAGCATATTGGCACTCCATCCGTGGTTGATCCTCTCAAAACTTTGAAGCATTACTCTTTTTGAGTGTTCACACATCTGTATGCGATCGGATAATGCTTGCGTGATGCAGGCCTCGGGCTGTGACTGGCTGAGCTAGTCGGTGGATGAAGCAGTCCTGTTAAGGTTAGAGTATGTGACAAAAAGTGAGGTGAACATACATTTGAGGCAAACAGCTCTATAGGAGCTGAATGGCACTATTCTGTTTGTATGAAGAGTCGCTTTTTGTTTGTTGTATTGTCTGTAGTCTAGTCTACATTTCATAAAACATATTAATTCTTTTTACTATTAATTTCAGAATCGTTACGAAAGTGGAAGCTAGACAGCAAAAGATGCATCTGGTTTAAAGTAAACATCAAGGATGCAGCATGTGTTCCAGTACTTGCTAGTGTAAATATTTCATTATATATTATTATACATTAATTTAAATAATTGTACCCTTATATACCTACTGGCCATACCTACATTCAAGATAAAAGAAACCTATACCCTATTCCAGGTTTAAGAACTTAAGACAATCTAATAAAATTTCTTCCAAACCTGTCCCGTCCTTATAGGAGAGTGCCTTGTTTCATATAGTTCTTCTCATTAGAAGCATTTTCAGAATAAGAACAATAGTTTTGGAGTTTACATACAAACTCACAAAAGTATAGAAAAGTAAATGTATGTTTGTTCATTAAGATTGCAGAGACTAGAATAGGCTAGTTTCTTACTTAAGGTGCTGTTAGAGTACAGTTTTCATACAATAATCAACGGACATGCATGATGTCTATGTAGTGTAAAAAAATCTGTATATGTGCCATACAAGAAGTTTCAAAATAGATATATGTGGAAAATATACAAATGTGTGCTTTTCAATTTAGGAACAATAATTATGTATTACTTACCCAAAACTACTTATATAGCACCTTTTTAAACCTTATAGACCTCATATTTATACATAGATTTTTATATGGGAAGGGTGACCTAATGGTCCACCTTTAACATCATCTATGACAAGCTCTATCTGCAGACATAGGTTGCCCACATGATTTATTGTATCTTTATATCTTACAGATATATTTTATGTCATACAAAAAACTCATTTACTATAAAATTTACACTTTCATACTCACAGCCCCACTCTTAGTATGATTACTTGTGTCATGGGTACCGGAAACATTCAGATCACACACACAATACACCCAGAACCAGAAAGGCAATTTTTTTCTTGGGGAGAAGATTTGTGTTCCCGCCAGGAATCGAATCCGATACCCCTACTTCGAAGGCGAACGCTCAGTCACCTAAGCCAAGTTTTTTTTAGGATTATTCTGATTGATGTGTAATAATGTTTTTTTTTTACATTAGGAGGGCTTCAACTTCCATCATTCCAGAGATGACTTTGTGATGATGTACAAATGGTTGCCAGAAACAAAATCAAACTTACCTCCCGCATGCCATACTAATGTAGGTGTTGGGGGTATAGTGTTAAATGAGAGGAATGAAATACTAGTTGTTACAGAACAGCACACAGAGATAAAACATTGGAAACTACCAGGAGGGTATGTTGAAAGAGGTATGCATTGTTATGATTTACTAATTACGCCCTGTGGTTTTAAGGTCAAAATTGGTCCAGCAGTTTGAGTGTGAAGAATAAACAAACACACTCAAAAAGTTTCGCCTTTATAATATTAGTTGTGAAGTGTGATATTCACAAATTACACAGAAAAAGGAGATAAATTATTTTAAAATGCTATTAAAGCCTATCCAAGGCATAATATAAGAAAAAATGTAAGGAAAAGCCAAGTCATGCTTTTTTGTATCTGTTTCACCATTTCTCATTCTAGACCTAGAATGTCTACCACCTTTGACACATAATTATCTAAAGCTAACATAAGTATTCAATATCTATCTCAGCTGAGATAAAAATAATGTACATTATTATATTATATTTTATAGAGATGAGATAATTTATCTCTCCATTCTTATTTCTTTCCATGTGTAGGTTTATTAAATTTAGTGGAAAACACCACAGCAAAATGTTTTTTAACTATCTTGTTCATCCAAAGGTCATACTGTATATCATTATGCTATTTATAGCAGTTGAGTTGTCATTAATTTTCATGATTGCCTCTTTATGCCATGTGTATAAATGATTATGAATTTAAGACTTGAATATGTACCTATATTATTGGTATTGGCCAGCATCCCAGCGCAATACTCCGTTATGTAAAGGCTCAGGTGAGAACTGGCAGGGTGAAATTACACCCCAAAGCAGGACATCAGTGTAGCATTTATCACCCCCACTCAGAATTAGAATTGTATAATAGGTGTTTAGTATTGTATTGTACTAGAAAAGGCTGAAAGTGCCTTTAAATCTTATTTAATGTCTTAAAGATGTGAGAAGAAAGAAGAAACACAAGGAACAAATTTAATTCGTGTTTGGAAATAACTATGGACCTCCAAAATATGGACGTAACTTCATCCAATGGTTGTAAAGCATTCAAATGTGCAAGCATTACACTGCAAAGTGTCACAGATTGTAAATAGTTCCATTTTGTATCAACTATATTTTTTAGGTCAGTGGGAAATTACATAATCATCACTGAAGTACTTTCTGTGCCCTGAATGATATTACTGTGTAAGTTAACTGATGACTAAAAACACTTTAAATCTACATTTCAGGTGAAGACATAAAAGATGCGGCTATCAGGGAAGTCAAGGAAGAGACAGGCATAGACACAGTGTTTCAATCAATGGTTACACTAAGACATAGTCACAATGCTATGTTTGGTAACTCCGACATATATGTTATAGTTTTGCTCAGAGCTACATCCGATTCAATAATGAAATCAGATATGGAAATCGCAGCATGTAAATGGATGGACAAAGACGAATATTTGGAACATCCTAATGTTATAGACTTCAATAAATCAATTGTGAAACAGGCTATTGACTTAGATAGTAGAAAACTTAAATTAGACCTGGTAAAAGGTGTATTACATTTTGGAAATTATAAGAGGGACTATACATCTCTCAAAGTTAATGACATGTAAATATGTTCATATGAGTTGACATGTTATCATCATTGTGATAAAATATTATCTAACATTACCACAAGATAAAAGTATGATTAGAGTTGGTAAACCACAAATTGTTGTAAAAATATTTATTATATGATACAGTATAAATACCTATAATTCAGTTGACAAACTCATACCTATTTCATTGATAGTGTTATGTTTCACTTTTTGCATAAAATGCATTTTTCATCACTTCTTACATTGTTCACATTAACTTATTTCTATATGACGGGTGTTTTGTAAATTTGTTTAATTAAAAAGCATTACCAATAAATTATTGTTATTATGAACATTACAATTATTTCTACATGCCATAATTTTTAAAATCTATAAAATTTACATCTGGAACTCTGTATCATCATGTTTTTCCTCATTCTAAATTTTAAATACACCATCACCTCAAACTATCAGTACATATGGATAACAATCGAAGTTTATTCATCATAACAAGCTCATAAAGAAACATCTCTTGGACTAAACCAAAACTAGGTAACAAGTATCAATACAAATCGGTAACAACAAGGTGATGGAAAATCTGTGCTACTTTATACAAGGTTTATCTGACCTGTGCTGTATATAATAAATCAGTACTCATTCTAAAGTTAAATAAATATAATTTATTTCAAAATCATGCCCAATTTTCATTTGAAAATAAAACTACCTACTATTTTGTTAGTGATCTTTAGTTATAGCCAATTACTAATGAAAAATTGATTTAATATAGGTCATTTTATAAATAAATATGTACAAGCTACAAACAGAAGTTATACAACTATCTTTCACTGAAAAAAATTGGAAAAGCTTTTAAATCTTAAACTGAAGTAATTGAAACCAAATACAAAAATAGTTATATATAACTTTCAGTTATGTTAGTCCAATTCTAAAGTAGATACATTGAAATCACCTTCTTCATCTGAACTGTCTACGTCTCCTATGATGGACTTGAGAAGGCCTCCAAACACAGAATTTCGACCTCTATTGTCGGGTGCTACCTCAATACCAAACCATATGCGACCAATGTTATCTAAATATACAGAATAGTTTGGGTCCCTTTTTATACTTATTGCATACCAAGTCCTCAACACTTTAAACTGGTTTGGTTTTTTCCTGAAACAAAATATAAATAAATAGTAGCTTATCAAGCTTCCAATTTAGTCCAATATATTCAGGGTTCATAATGTCAATGAAGTGTTGTTTGCTTTGAAAATGGTGCCGTAATATATGTACTTCTATTTGCTATAATATGTTCTTTTGAGACTAGTAAGCTATTTGCCTCAAGCTGACTACTACCTTTAGTGCCTACTTTTACCATTCTTAACTGAACCACTAAAAATAATTTCCAACAAACTGATTCAAGTTGTAAAATATATCTGCTATTGTGGATGGCAAATTGATTTTGTGCAAAAACCCCTTGTCTGATTTTTCTCTTAAATATAATATATCATACACATCATTATTTTACACATTGGTAAATCTTGTGATGATTTACCATTGATGATCATGGTTAGGGATGGTACATGCTAGTAGATCTAGGCCAATAATAATTATGTACTACATGTTTACTACAACGTGGTGGTCAGCTTATCATTAAATTTTATTTAAATCTCTGGAAACTGCTTGTTAGCATAGTAGGGCGTGCGTTCGCCTTCTATGCAGCAGGTATCGGGTTCGATTCCCAGTGCGAACACAAGTTTTATATCCAAGGGAAATTTGTGTTTCTGGTTTTAGGTGTGAATGTTTCCACCACTCACAACACAGTCTTCTGCTAAGCAACTGTTGACTTCACCATCCCTCAAGTTATTATCACTGTGAAATTACTGTGTCCATTTTGGAAACAAACCTAAGTGAAACTTCTTTAGAATTGGTATACTGCTTGCTGGTATATCTGCTTGAATCATATTATTTATTTATTACCAAAACTAATAAATAGTTTAGCAGTAAATTTTGTACATCCAAAATGAACAATGTGTAATTGATGGTCCAATAAGCCCAAACAGGGTGTTTGTGTAGGCATTACCACCCCACTTGTATTACGATACTAGCCTGTCCCCCTCAAGTCCCGGACCCGCAGGACTTCCAGAATTAAAAGTAGCCTGTATTTATCCAGGTGTCAGCTACCATCATACCAAATTTCATCAAAATTAGTATTTGGTATTTGATAGTGAAGAAGTAACAAAGATACAAACATAATCACAAACTTTCGCCTTTGTAATATTAGTGTGAAGAATATAGGTGGAACTTACTGTTCAACAGCTCTCAACAAAAACCATAGGAAATTCAACAACGGTAGAATATATGGAGGGCCATTATCGTTTTTTATCGTAGGATGTGCAGCTGTATATTGATGAAACGTCTCCATTGCCATTTGTATATTCCTAAGACTGAGGAATTGGAACACAGCTTGTGCAATGAATAAGTCTATCTCAGACTTAAGCCCTTTTGACAAATGTAACTCTATGAGCATATTGCCATATGCTGCTCCATTGCTTGAATGTAAAAAATGTCTGTGTGCTGCTGTATAATTCTTTTCTGTCCAGTATACTTCAGCGATTCTCTGAAAATAAATAAAATATTTTATTGAGTACATGACCATGAAATAATAATCAGACAATACATGGTAATAAAATTATAAAGTTATGCAGAATAGGCAAGCATTTGACCGTTGTATCTCCCCCGGATGGAAAGTGATGATGCGGCCAAAGATAGGACATACTTGCCTAGATACCTATTCACTCAAGACTTGAAGACTCCCAGATTATACTGATCGGGGAACAAAGACCCAGGTTCCACTCCTTCGCTGTATGGATGATGAACATGAAGGGAAACGCTTCAAGTGAACTGGAGGTATGTAGACCATAAATGGACGACGTTTGATAGTTTGTCTTGTTGTTAGATGGTAAAAAGGTTTTTAATGCAAGTAATAATATCAGTTATTTTTCATTATTAACAATATTTTTAGTATAATTCTGATTTCATTTGACAGCAACCATTAGAAACTCCATGTTATTATCCCAAGCCATATCATATCCCAAGTACCTAGTACATTCAGCCTAGTAAACACTCACACTCTAAGCCCCCACACAAATTTCCTTTGGGGAGAAAGTTGGTGTTTTTACCGGGAATCAGACCCAAACCCTTCAAGAAGGAACTCTAACAAGAAGGACTAGTCTACATCCCTCTGAAGAGAATTTTATATTAGTTGCTATCTATTTTGCTTAACCCACAAGTATACAAATTTTTATTGTATACTTTTGATAAGCTACAGATTAAGATATACCTTATGCCCTAAACTTAAACAACATAATTTGATATGCTATGTTCTAGTCTAGCATATAAACTGTTTTGCAACAATGTTACATCCATATGCATCATACAGCAGTTTGAATGAAAATCACATTACAACTTTATGGACATGGAAGGTCACTTTCGAGCTGCCTATGTGGTGCCCATTAATATGTGAGTACTTCTTTAGTAATTATCTCAAGTACTTTAAATCCATACATACATAGACTATAAACTAAGTGGGTTATTTGTATCACAATAGTAACCTGATGCAAAAAAGGATGTCCCTTTTTGTTATTGTCCATTGACCACTTCACTGTATTTGTAAGAAACTGTTCCCGCTCAGGTATACTTGAGCTCATCAGTTTAAACAAATTTGATAGTTTCTCAATCCATTCTGCGCAAACGGTCGTCTCCGATTTTGTTAATACGTCTACGAGTAGGATCGCTAGATCTGCACCACTTCCTTGCTGGTCATGTTCAAGGAGTAGTATGGAACCTTTGTTCAACAAATTCAATAAATCTGTGTACTTCTTCTGTGTAAGATACCTGAAACAATACCCAGAAATTCATTATTATTCAAGATTATTTAGGACATATAGCCCAAAAGTAGAACACCACACAATACCTGAAATACAACGTCCTGTACATTTGGTGAGCTTCATAGTACTGTCCAGAATTTATTGATGCCTCCAATTTATCTAGCACTCTACTTACACCTCTTTCTCCTCTAGTAGCCATAGTTTACTTTCTAGAAAAATGCTCTTTTTTTATTTCTTCCACATGACACCAATTTACGCCATTTATTTTTATGCCAAAATCATATTACCACAGATAATATAGACTATTATTAGGGCAAGAGAGATGATAAATAAATTGTGTTCATTCCTTTACAAAGCCACAGGCAATATACGAAAATATGTAAGGCTATTAACAGACTTGAACAGTAAATACATAGCGAGACAATTGTAATAATATAATTACTAAAATTCTTGTTTCACTTCTTATTCTCTTTCTCTGTTATTACGTTAATCAGATAATTGAAATTCCAAAAAAATAAACTATTTTTATTGTTATACCACGTCTAGGGAAAATAAAACGTAGCTGATTTATTATTTATTTATTTATAAACAGGTGCTTGTTGCGCTTACAGCAATGCCAAGACGCACAACAAACTAAAATAAAATTTACACTATTATTAGGAACAAACTAAAATAATAATTTACACTATTATAAGACTATTATTAGGAACTTAAAAAATAAGTTATATAACTCATGTAATCAGAGTAGCGCATGTTGAATATATCTACATCTGGTTCTTTAGCAATTAAGTCGTTAAGCAATCTTAGGGCTTGAGTTGTTGGAGCAAACAGCGCAGTTTGTGTACGGACTGTAGGAGTAGCAAATAAGCGCCGCGTACGCAGCCACCGCAGCTGGTCAGGGACAGAGAGTGAACAGTGGGATAGCGTGGTGGGATTATCTATTTTATTGTTCATTAACAGGTAGTAGTGTAGCAACAAGTCGCATTTTCGCCTAAGCTCCAATGTGTTGATACCTGATGTATATTTATATCTCTTTTTAATGTAAGGCGAGTAAATAGCTCTTAATAATTATTACACTTCCTGCTAAAATACATTGATGTATCGCCTTTACGTAAACCATCGAGATAGGAAACAAACCTACGGTTTACTTTAGCTACAAAATCCTTGACGTAAACTAAAGATTTGTTCTGCGTTTCCACAGCATCATCAAGGATGAACGATTAAAAATAAATCATGTTTAATTTTTTTTCGGGCTTTCTTTCAATATTAATAATATAAAAATCAACCTATCAATCATTCATGTAGGGGAGGGTGGGGCATGACGGGGTAGTTAAGGTTTGATGATAAATAAAATCGACGTTTTTCAAGATAGCGAAAACTTTCTCATATTTATTGAGCCTTTGGTAATCAGTATTTGGAATAAGTTGAAAAAACAGAGTAATTCAGCATTAGTTTTAACATAATTAACAATTAACCTAAAAAAGTCATTTTGCCCCACTTGTGGGGCAAAATGACTTTTTTAGGTTTGGTAAATGCTATAATTATAAATAAACTTTCAACGTGCAAAATCAACACTTATGACGAGGAAATTAAATCCCAACTAAAGAAAAATCATACAGGCATATAGGAATACGAGGAAGAAAAGTAATATTGTCTTTTTAATCTGGTAAACACAGTAAGCACACATGAACAGCTTCATCGTTATCATCATCAACTCCTGCACAGCCACAATGGGCCCATCTTTGACATCTGATGCAATTTATCCAACCTTCAATCGATTCTGTGTAAAAACCATGGCAGTATAGACATTCAGTATCACCAGAATCATCATCATCACAATCATTTTCTTTGGTTAATTTAATTTTTTTCCTTTTTTATGTTTTCTCTTATTTTCTTGATTTCTATCTGGATACTTTCTTTTCAGAAACTGATTTTCTTCTTTCTTTTTTAATCTTGCCATTCTTTTCTTCTCTATTTCTTCTTTTGCTTCTCTTTTCATGTTCATTTCATTTTCCAATTCTAATTTATATGGTGATGAAGTGATAAGTGCTGTTTTACCTCTCTTTCTAGTCGACCTTTGGTTTCCTGATGTTAGAGGCCCTGGGAGTATTTGTTTCGTACCATTCTGCAAAATTATATTGATTTTATTAACTTTTATTAAAAAATTATAGGCTTAACTTTTGATAAAAAAATCTTTTTTTTCGTTCAGTTCAGTGGGGCAAGATGGGGTACACTCGTTCGATTGTACCCCATCTTGCCCCACTGGATATTAAAAAAAAAAACGGTAATTGTTACCTTTTACAACAGATTTAAAAAAAACTTTTCATAACTCTATCAGTCGCGGTAGTCCGTAAACCCTTTAGCACGGATGTCACGCGATAAAAAAGTAAAAAATTAATAAGAAAACTTGTCAAAACTAGTTTTTTTAGTATAGCGACAAAACGCATCTCTTTACTTCAACGGTTCTCAGGTGACTGAAGGGACCGGCGGGGGTGGAGTGTGCTTTATGAATAACTGTTTTGTGCGTATTGCGTTTGGATAAGCCTGTAGACCGGGTACCCCGTCTTACCTCACTACCCCGTCTTGCCCCACCCTCCCCTATTACAATCATAAATCTCTAGTTGCTAGAAGCATCGAGATATGAGACAAACCTACTGTTTGTTAGAAGAGAGATGACTTCGCCAATAATCTGTGCCTAGTGAGAAGTCACAGAAGGACCCTGTGTCCCTTTTCCTTTGGATAACCATGTTTTCAAATAACTAGGGATAAATTAAAGGAATATTTACGCTATGTGCATATAAACGAAATGATAATTAGAGGGTACTGACTGCATATTAACATACATAATTCTGTGAGCTGAAGATTTTGCGTATTTATTGAAATGGTTGAAAAAATATTGCCCCTTAATAGCAGTTCCCGCATGGCTCTCGTTTAGTTGTAGTCTTTGTGAAATTCCAGGTCACTATCTACATTTTAAAATTTCAGTTATAATTTTTGCTTAATAGGGAAAATGCATATATTTTATTTATGTTAGATAGATTATGTTCATACCTACATTGCCAGTTAAAAAATATTAACATTTCATATCAAAATAAATATTTCAAAATGCAGTTAGGTTCCGGCCATTTTAAACGCTGCAGTTCTGGCGTTCTTTTTTTGACGTTAACAACTAATCATAGCTGCCGTAAAGGAAAGTTGTAAGTAAGGAAATATGTGAAGTAACGTCACGTATCAGTCTAGCCAGCGTGCGTCACGTTATTATAAATATTTCATGCATTCATTAGCATTCCTAATTAAAATGAGTTTAAATAACAGAATAGTGTTCGTGTAATTATATTTCTTTTAAGTTTAAAAAATATATACTTGATCTTTATTTATATCTCATGTACATTCCCTAAAAAGTACAAACCAACATCCAAACATTCGCATTTATATAGTGTACTAGCGGACCCGTTAATTAACTAATTAAAATATATACATATCGGTTCGAATTGTGAATCTACACCATTCTTGAATCCACCTGAAGACACACAAAAATCAGTCAAGCCGTTTAGAAGGAGTTTCGCCTCATATACGCGTACAGAAGAATTATTATTTATATACCTATACTAGCTGTCCCGGCGACCTTCGTTCCGCCTAACAGTCAATGAATGTGCATGTTTAGGAAGCCATACCCGGCATGCGTTACAATACCACGTGACTATATATTACCTATATATTACCTCCTTCATGTTTATGTTTGCCTAGTACTTTACCAAATCCGAGTGACGTATGAAAAAATGATTTGTATACAACAATAAAAAAAATGTGACGTTCCTAAAAAGTATCCTATGTCCGTCTCCTGGTTCTGAGCTACCTCCCCACCAATTTTCAGCCAAATAGGTTCAGCCGTTCTTGAGTTATAAATGGTGTAACTAACACGACTTTCTTTTATATATATAGATAACTAGAGATTAGCATAGGATTAGTAGGATTTCATGTACCTACCTATTGTTATAAAATTAAAAATAATACTGCTCTCTTTTAATTAAGATTAGGTAAGCAAAAAAGGTAATTTAGTTTGTAGGTACCTACATTCTGTAATTAAATTTGCTTGGATGAAAGAATATATATATAATATAATAAGCTAAGTCATGCCATAAATATTGTGTGAGTCAGCAATTTTCTGTAACGGCCAGTTTTTAAGTAAATTTGGTTGCAAGGAAACTTTCAGTATTATGTGCGATAATTGCCTTGTTATAAGGCCAAAGTTCGGTTCGAGGAAGTGACGAAGCAAAAGCGATACTAAGGCATTGCTTTCGGAAATATCTTGTTCGTACCGTAATTTTTGTTCCCTTCCTAGAGCCGATATGCATAATTTTGTTGAGCAATGTGTTTTTTTATGCTATATAGGCAAGCATTTGACCGCTATATCACTTGATAGAAAGTGAAGATGCTTGCCTAGAAGATACCTATTCACTCTAGACTTGAAGACACCCAGATTGTATATTTCGGGGAACAAAGACGCAGGCAATGAGCTCCACTCCTTTGATGTACGGATGGTAAACGTAGAAGCTAATCGCTTAGAGCAAACTGGCGTGTACAATTAATCAAGGTATGATTTGCAATCATTCACATCACACACACAATTACAACCAGAACCAGAAACACTAATTTTCCTTGGGGAGAAAACTTGTGTTCCCGCCGGGAATCGAACCCGATACCCCTGATTTGAAGGCAAACGCCACCCAACTAAGCCAACGGGCAGTTTTATTAGCAATACAGATTGTACTATGGAGACAAATAAAATAAATGTAGCGGATACTTCACCAGAACCGACATGAAACTTCTGCCAGCCACAAAGGCATTAACCGTTTGTACCTATACTACGTAATATAATAGAGTTCCGCGTAGAAACAAAAAGAGATTGTTCAGTGAAGATCCATTTTATCTGGCGGTTTGCCCGCGGCGGATTGAAAAGTTTATATCTACGCACGCGATCTACTCATTAACTTACAAGTGCCTAAATTTAAATGTTGAAATTATCAGCAAAGTTATTTCTCGAAAACTGCTGCATTGATTTTCATAACAACGTAATTAAAACCATAAAAAAACTAAACTCAAGCAAAGCTTAAAAAAAACCGACTTCACCGTTTTATCTTCGGAACCCTTGATCAGATTAAATAGGCATTATTGAGGATAATTCAAGAACTACTGGTCAGGTCTAAAAAGAAGTTATGAAACTTTTTTTTAGGTGGACCAATTTGGTTTATTTGATGTTTTTTTTTTAATTTTAAAGTTGGTGCTCCCCATGTGGTCCAATTTAAATTTGATGAAGATCTGACCAGTAGTTCTTGAGTTACCTTTTTTATGGATTACCTCGCGGTAACCCATAAAAAAAACAATCGAATTGATAACCTCCTCCTTTTTTGTGAAGTCTGTTAAAAAACAACAGCTTAGGTATATCGTCAAAAAAGATCTTATTCATGATGCGTAAGGTTGCTTCCCCGTATTGCCATGACGGCGGGACTTCGGAGGATGTCGTGCACATTCTCACGGAATGTATACGCGGTGGGCTTTTCGCAGAAGCATCCCATTAGATCTAAAAAGAGTTGCTAAATATAACAGCATTTTGTCCGAGGAAGGTCAAAGGAAGCCAAAAGGTATATATGCTATTATGTCAAAAGGCTATATACCTAGATTGTATAAGCTATGCTATATATTATCTATAGCTAGTAGGTAATGAAAAATGTGACGTCGCCTTAAGAGTTTACATTATGTGTCAATCGATCATAGAGCTCATTGCCAATTCTTAAATAATATAATTTAGTTTTTGTTATGTGTTACCTTATTGTGATTATTTGAATATTATTATTATAAACTAGCCGTTCGCGCCTGTTTATCAAGTTAAAAAGTAGCCCATGTGTTAATTGTAGGTATAAACTTTGTACATTCCAAATTTCATCTAAATCTGTTCAACCGTTACAGATTGAAGATAATACAAACATACTTACACACTTACACACCTACACACTTTTGGATATATAATATTAGTGAGATATCTACTTGTGTTTGCTTATAGATAAAAACAGCTTTCAAATCGGTCCGTCCCTTTGAGAGCTACAAAGTCCCAGACAGAGATAGGCTTCAAACTGCTCCTTTTTTGCGTCGAGGGTTAAAAGAGGCTTTGATGTTTTATCATTGATAAATAGACATGCAACCCCAACGCACGCATCACGTTTGATTAAGCACCCGCTTGATGGAAGGGTCCATTTCCATTATCCATTATCTATTCTCGATGCGGGATTAGCTATACATATTGTACTGGGGAGAATGGTTTCCTTTTATAAAAGATAGAAAAACCTAATAGCAAGCCGTGAGTACTATTCTATGTAAGTATGGATTCAGTAGCACGCGATTCTTTCAATGAGTATGATGAAATGCCTATTGGTCTTGTCTGAAACTGAATGTATTTTAGGCGTTTTGTAAGATTCGTTTAAAATTAAAGGTATGCACATAATAAGGTAGGGTATAATATAATTTCAAGAATGGGTCAGTACACATATCTCTCCGACCCGTCATCATACCGACGGGTGAGATGGTGGTCAAATGCCCATAGAATTCTAAACGGGAGGTTATTATAGGGTCAAGGGTTAGTAGTGTTGTTCTCGTCACAAGTTAGTTTGATGACACCGTAGCACGTAGCACCAAGGATTTTGTAGCTTTACAAACCGTAGGTTTGTTTCCTATCTCGATGCGTAGCACTCGTAGCTATCGCCTACTATTTTAGTTAGTTGTTATTGCCAGAGTTTCTACTAAACTATGTCTGTCAGAAAAATAATGTGCTATAATATCGTTACATGCTCAGTTGCATCTGCTGTATAGAGAATATGGCAATTAGAATAATTACCGACTTCCCAAAAAAGGAGGAGGTACTCAAGTCGACTGTATTTTTTTATTTTTTTTATTTGTTATCTCATAACTTCTCTCCGCGTGAGCCGATTTCGAATTTTTTTTTAGTTTGAAAGATGTTACTTTCTAATTGGTCCCATTTAAATTTGATCAAGATCTGATCAGTGGTTTTTGAAATATCGTCAATAAAGCATATTTTGTACGCCTACTTTGACGATGTTCTCGTTTACCCGACTTCAAAAGTTACCTCATAACTCTTTCGTTGTGAGCCGATTTTAATGATTCTTTTTTTATTTGAAAGCTGGTGCTTTCCTTGTGGTCCCATTGAAATTTGATCAAGGTCTGATCTCTAGTTTATGAGTAATAGTCAATAATGCGTGTTTATATATTAAACCTGATCAAGGTTCCGATGTTAAAGCTGTGAAGTCGGTTTTTTTTTAAGCTTTGCTTGCTTTTAATTTCTTATTATAGTTATTAACTAAGTTAATATACAATACCTATATCTATTCGATTGCCAAATAGCAAATACTTATATCTATTCGATTGCCTATGATTTAGTTTTATATATTGTTATTAAATGCAATATGATTTAATCGCATTAGAACTGTTTTTTTATATTTTGATGTAGAACATATTGCATAGATAGTGGTCGCGTTTCTATCGCTATAAAGTTCCGATGAACCGTAAACTGTGTGCTCGACTCGCGAAAGTTTAAAAGTTAATACAGACATCGTTTAAGGCATGTAAAACTAGATCATAAAAGTGCTTTCAAACTGATGCCTGTGTCTGACAACCACTTTTCCCGAACGTGTGATTATTCACTTGTCCATCGTCCCGAACGAGGCAAAGCTGTGCACTGAATTGAATTCTGTACGGAGTTTGAAATGTAAATTTCGTTGCCAGATCTATGAGCATCCTTTGGACTTTGGATAAATCTTTATAAAGTATTTAGTGAAATGTTTACGCCGAACCAATAACGCGTAAAATCCTAGTGTTACTTACCTGATACGAATAACTTCTGCATCGACGATGATTCAAACGGCATGTTGTTTCCATGAACAGATAAGTGACCTGGTTAATTTTTTGTTTATTTTGTACTAGATAATCTGGGAGTCTTTAAATCTCGAGTGAACAGGCATCTTCTACGCAATTACGCTCCATCTTCGACCATATCGTCGTTTACCATAAGGTGAGATAGTGGTCAAATGCTTGCCTATCTAGAATAAAAAAAGCATTTGCCCACTATCTCACCAGATGGAAAGTGATGAAGCGGCCGAAAATGTGACATTAAGTTTCTACCTAAGTATTATTTTTAACTAGTTTAGAGGGTGGTTACATCTTCAGGTCAAATGCTTGCCTATTCTGCATAAAAAAAACTAAATACGTTCATGTTAAAGTGGAAACTAGATATGATTAATTATTAATCTGTTAGCTAATAATATAAAAGTCACCAGACAAAGCGGTGCTAGTGTGTGAGGACAAACGCGACCGGAACTGGAAGGCAGTGAACTGGCGTGTATTTTGTTGTGTATTTCCGGTGTCGCCCGCCCGCGCCCGTCGGGTGAGGGTGGTCTCGGGTGTCTCGGGCGGATTAGGTACCTAACACGCTATAATTGCTGTTCGGTGACAGATATTGCACCAATTTGCCAACAGTGATTCGTGCCCAGAAATATTGTAGCTCGAATGCCAACAAATTCACTCAGCTGATAAATTGCTACTGCCTGGTAAACGTACAATAAATAAAGGCTCTCACACTCACAGCCCCGCGCTAAGTTCAATGACTTGTGCCGTGGGTGCAGGAAACATTCACATCACACACACAATTACACCCAGAACTAGAAACATACATTTCCCTTGGCGAGAAAACTTGTGTTTCCACCGGGAATCGAACCCGACACCCCTGCTTAGAAGGCGGAGGCGCCTCCAACTTAGCCCATGGCTCAAGTTCATGGCATTACTTTATTTCGTTTATGATTCATACAAGATTTTGGAAACAAATAAGACAAATTTGGAGATACGAAAACGCAGAAGTTTTTGATATGTTCGGATTTTTTTTAAGGCATTAGTGAACAGCGTTAGTGTTTTTTTTATAATAGGTTGGGGAAAAAGTTTCTCCGCATTTTTAAGAAAATTCAAAACATTTTTTGAAATAGTTTATTTACATTTAACTAAAGTATATAGGTACCATTTTGTTCGATAACTTTTTGCCATCTTGTAGGTAGGGACATGATCCCATTGCTATAGAAAATTTGGGGCTTCTTATCAAAATACCGCGACAAGTGGTTTTGGCAGTCCGCTCGTGATGTTAATCTGACACTGCCTAAAGAATTCTGAAGAGACCGAAACAGGTGGAAATCTGAAGGTACAAGGTCAGGACTATACGGCGGATGCATTAACACCTCCCAGCCAAACTCTCTTAATTTTTGCTGAGTGGCTAAAGATGTGTGAGGTCTAGCGTTATCATGACCTTGTTGCGAGTTAACCCGGGTTTCGCCACAGTCTGTGAAGCCTGACCGGCCTTTGACCACGACCTTTTTCGCATGTTCTTGTCGTATGTGATCCTCTTTTCATCACCAATTATCAGCTTCTTCAAAAATGGTTCGGTTTCATTACGTCGTAATAAAGAATCACAAATGAGTAGACGGTTCATTAGGTTTCTTTCAGTGAGCTCGTGAGGTACCCAAATATCGAGCTTATTTGTGTATCCAGTTTTTTTCAAATGCGCCAAAACTGTTTTGTGGTCAATTCCCAGTTCTTCAGCTACGTCGTATCCGATCAAGCTCCACTTTTTAAAAAATGGCATCCATTTTATACGTAATAGGGCGACCAGAGCGACGTGCATCTTTAACATCAAAATTTCCGGATTGAAAACACTTAAACCAAATTTGTGCTACTCTCACAGACACTGCACTAGGACCATAAACATCGCAAATTTTTTTCGCGGCTTGCGTTGCCTTTTTACCTTTTTTGTAGTACCTAAAATTTTAAAATGTATCGAATTTCTTCATTAGATTTACTCATCTTACGTACAGTACGAAAAACAAATAAAAATCACACATTTTCCTAATTTGAATTCGGAATTACCTTCTTTAAAATGTAAACTTTTAATGATACCAAAACCAGAATACTTACATTGAGTAACTATAAAGAACGCAAAAAAATTGAGAAGATAAGACCTAGTTGGTGAAAAAAAAAATGTTTACATTTTTTCATATTTTCAACCGACTTCAAAAAAGGATGTTCTCAATTCGACTGTATGTTTTTTTTTGTATGTTTGTTACGCGATATCTCCTATGAATCGATTTTCTTGTTTTTTTTTTTGCTTGGTAGATTATACTTCAGAGCGAGGAATATAAATTTTATCGAAATCGATCTATCCAAAACCAAGATATAAGCGTTGAAGTCGATTTTTTTAAGCTTTGCTTGCGTTTAATTATCATAGTAATTTTCTAAAACAACAGCAACCGGAAAGTCCAAACAAGACATTTTATTAACCAAGATTTTCTCTTTCGAATGAACAACATGGAAGTGCTGAATCTTTTCGCTGTAAATAAAATACGGGCTTATTGTTAACATTGAAAAATTTCCCCCGAGGTTTTATATTATTGCGATATATTCGCTTCAATAATGTCGGTCCACGGTTACTGGAGAACATGAATAATAGCTGACGTCAAGAGTGTTTGTTTGTTTTATGTAGTACGGCCTATGTTTGGGCGCCCTTTCATGTTAACCGCGCTAATAATGGCCTGCTCCACGTAAAGGAGGAAGTTTGCGTAATATTTCGGAGCCGATAGTAGCATAGCAGAAACAGAGAAGTATGTCAACTCGAGGCCCGTAGGAGAATCAAAAACCTAGTCTAGCCGAATAAGCAGGGTGGTCACTGTCTCTGAGTTCCGCTCGGTGACGATGACGCGAGTTCCATGATTTTTGTTCACCCAAAAAGTACTCAACGCGCCTAAAGAAGTTTTCACTTTTAAAACCTACATAGCTATTAAATTGAATAAAAACGTAAAGTAACACAACAATAAGTCCGATTGTTTGATGTAGATAATTCGAGGCGAAACGCGGCACGCGATATTTGTCTGCGCGGAAAGGCCCGTGGCGGATGGCGCAAACACGGCGAAACGACGACGACGAGCGCGGGGGCGGCCCCGGCTCGTGTTGGCTTCGCCGGCTAGGTCGCGGTCTATAAGTTATCATTGCGTGCGTGCTGAGGCACGTGCGTACGGCCGTGCACACATACAAGCCGCGTTTGGTACCACTCTATGAAGATAACATACCTACTTCTCTGTTTCTACTATGATAGAAGCGATCTACTTCCATTTCATCGGAATCATTGAATAGCCAAATCGATATTAGGTTGCGGTAGATTGGAACCGAATAAACCGAGACGAAATTTAATGAGCAAACGTTTACTTAGTTAATAGGAATGGTGGCTTCGACGCGCGCCGGGGCAAAGGTGATTCTAAGTATGGAGTAGATAGATACCTACTATTAATTTTGAATAAGTCTTGAGCAACAGAAAGCTTTGGTTTTAAGTATACCTAGTCCGAAAGTTTGTGTGTAAGTGTGTGTGTACGTGTGTAAGTATGTTTGTTCCCTCTTCACGCTTTAACGGCTGAACGGATTTGGATGAAATTTGGAATGTAGTCTAGTAGTAAAAAATAATATGTGAAAAGTAGTAATGTATAAGATATAAAACTTTTGGAAAAGCATATATTACATTCAACTAAAAACTAAATTAAATTAAACAAATAAAAAAAAACTATAATTAGATATAACTATGTACAAAACTTAATTTAATAGACCGCTACCAGTAGGCAAAGTACCCAAAATGCTGGCAGCATTGCCACGTTGAATGGCAATACTCAATCTCTGTCCAAAATATTTGCCAGCATTTTGGTCACGAGTTGCTTCGACCAAACAATTTTGTTAATTCACACTTTTGGAAGTAGTGAAACATGCTCGAAACCTAGGTCGACAATATCGATCAAATGACGTGAGTGATAGTCGTATTTTCAGAATATTATCCTTCCTACTAATATTATAAATCCGAAAGTTTGTGTGTAAGTATGTTTGTTCCCTCTTCACGCTTTAACGGCTGAACTGATGAAATTTGGAACGTACATAGATTATACCTAGGATTAACACATAGGCTACTTTTTAGCTTGATAATAGCGGGCGAAGCCGCGAGGCACGGCTAGTAATGTCTAATTCTCACGAAAACTTCAACAGCCCGTTGACTTAGTTGGGTGGCATTCGCCTTGTAAGCATCATAGGGTATCAGGTTCGATTTCCGGCACACACTTACACATCAACTTTCGGATTTATAGTATTATTAGAATACTTAAAACCGGCTTAAGTCTTTAAGCGTTCTTTTTTACCCTACTACCAGTTAGGTTAGAAAAATAGATTTATTTTATTTTATTAGAAACTATATAATTATACTATATATATAAATTAGATTTATATGTATTTCCTTATAACATCGTCTTGGCTTAGGCCGTAATGTTGTTATAATTGTGTCTGTAATAAATTAAATGAAATATTTCTCGCGCGTATCTTGTAGGTAAGTGTGAACTTGTGGGACCCGCGCACGAAGGGTTCCGTACCATTATCATTTTTAAATTATTTCAATTAATTATATTTAAAGAGAACATAAAACTAAATATTCTGTGAATAGTTAAAACGTCTACCTGTCACCATTATTATTATCGAGCAAGAAACGGTAAAAAAAAACAAGTTTGTTGCATGGGAAAATGAAATATTTAATTATTTTATTTTCAGTATTTGTTGTTATAGCGGCAATAGAAATACATCATCTGTGAAAATTTCAACTGTCTAGCTATCACCGTTCTTGAGATACAGTCTGGTGACAGACGGACGGACAGCGAATTCTCAGTAATCGGGTCCCGTTTTTACCCTTTGGGTACGGAACCCTAAAAAATAACCTCGAGTAGGTCCTACACGGTAGGTTTGGTTAATTTTAATTTCCGTTTTTGTTACCCTGCTCAGTATGGTATCAAAATGCCTTTTTTTAAACGGAAATTAAAAGGGGATTACATAAAATAACTTAATTCATATAAAGTAGGTTCACATTTTCTAAAAAAGGAGGTACTCAAGTCGACTTTTTTTTATGTGTGTTACCATAACTTCGTTCCACGTGAACCGATTTTAAACTATTTTTTGTTTGAAAGATGTTGCTTACCAATTGCTCCCATTTAAGTTTGATCAAGATCTAATCAGTAGTTCTTGAAATATCTTCAATAATGCGTATTAAATACGCATTATTGAAGATATTTCAAAGTTCCAAAGAAAAAGCGGTGATGTCGGTTTTTTTTAAGCTTTGCTTGCGTTTAATTACTTTATGTTTGTGAGTAAATAATAGAAATCAAATTTTGATCTAAATAATTTCGTAGGCTTTAAATTGAATAATTTGTTTATTATTTTCATCCTTAACTTTGAACAAGGAAGCTGATCCGCATAATGAACTTTTTCGTGGGTGTAGGGTTCATTATAAAAAGGAGGTCAGCATCATAAGTTACAAGAATAATTAAAGAGGATCCCGATGTTCATAAATCATACTAATTATAAATCCGAAAATTTGTGTGTTAAGTGTGTAAGCATGTTTGTTCCGACTTCACGCTGTAACAGCTGAACGGATTTAGAAAGTACATAGCTTATATTTTGTTTAGTATCTGAATGCATTATTATAAAGTTTGCGTAACTATGTGGTACACCTGAGTCCCAATACATTTTGCTATCTCCTCTCCATCCAAAGATTGTCTGGAAGAAATCGCTTTAAGCGATATGACCGCCCATTGTACCAGCCTAAGTTAGTTTTAAGGTCTTTAATGTATTTTCCTTTATTTCTAGTACAATTAAGAGTTATCTATCTATCTATCTATTTATCTTACAGTCTTATGCCTAGGATTACAACATAAGCTACTTTTTAACTTGACCAACGCGAGCCGCGGGGCACGGTCAGTATGCATATATTTCATGTCTTCAAGAACATTAGAGGGCTGTAAATCTTGGCTTATGTGACTTAGTTAGTTGAAACTCAAACCGGCGTTGTAACAAATAATATAGCTCACAAATAATTAGTCTTATGATAAGCTTGAGTTAATTTAAATCCTTAATACCCGGTAATATTTTACAGGGTTCTAAGTGGCTTTGCTCTCCGAGGGATCGTTATGGTGATTCTCTTTATATGTTGTCGTATTGTTCAGTGAACACATTAGTAGCCAGCGACCCCACAACGACTTAAGGGGGCGACATCAGAACGTCTCCTAAAACGCGTGAATCGGTTACCGTTCTTCATAATAAAAAATTGTAAAAATTTGTTTATAAAAAATTGTCGGCTTATATACGATGAACAATTAGAAAGAACACCTTTATAACCGACTTCAAAAAAAGGAGGTTCTCAATTCGGTTGTTTTTTGTATTTTAGTTCCTCAACCTCAAAAACCGTCATTTAAGAACCGATTTGGATATTTTTTAAGAATATTTTTTCAGATTGATTCCACAGAAATTTCATGAAAATCGGTTCAGTAGTTTGGGTTTTAATTTAAAATAACTGAAAAATTCAATTAAATGCGTTTTTTATACCTTCCAGTGACTTTTTCTGTTTCTTAGGCCAGCTTTCTTCCAGCGTACGTTGTGCGATATGGATTGTAGTTTAAAAGAGTGTCTCATTGGTTCCATGAAAAGCTAATCATAATAAGTTATAGGGTTTTCGAAATGTAGTCGCTGAAGTCGGTTTCTGATTTAAAAAACGTTATTACAAAAACTTTATAAATAAATTAGAAAAAATATCAAATTACATGCGAATCACATGCAGTTTCCTTTATGAAACCATTTTATTCCTATACCAAAAACATATTCAGATTGTTTAATTTATTTTTTAAAGCGTCTTTTCATGTTATTTGCATAAAACCATAGATGATACACTAACATACCTTGCCTAACAGCCATTATTTAATATATGCAATATGCACCTTTATATACAGTGTATACGGAATAATTGACTGTAGATAGTTAAAGAAGTTGCTTGCATTGAGATACATCTGGCCCTTAAGCCATGTTGTACAGTTACCGCAGTCTTTAAGTATAATTGAGTATTTCATAAAAATAGTTCCTAGTCACAGTTATAGTCAAGTAAGAATCATGGTCCAGTCAAGCCATGCTCTAGTAAAGTTGTATAGACTTTATTAGAACTGCTACTGGAGTTTTGGAGCAAAAACGAATAGCACGGTTGTCAATGATTTTCAATGTATGATTTGCCACTCACGCACGACCACGAACTATTAGTTAATAATCCACAGTCGAAAAATCACAAGTTTTGGAAAATAATACAAAATCGATAACCCTATTTTTTCACATTCCCTGTAGAACTTTGAACAACATATTTACACCTCAGTTTATGCACAATATTATTTTTTTTACAGTCACAATCCACACTAAATTCCAAAAAAAAAAATTAACATTTAAGTACGCTTTCACTTTCACAGCCCACACTAAATTCAATGACTCGTGTCGTAGGTGCCGGAAACATACACATCACATAAGTATACAATCACACCCAGAACCAGAAACCCTTGGGGAAATAATTACGTTCCCAACGGGATTCGAACCCTATACTGCTTGGAAGGCGGACGCGCTCCTAACTAAGCCAACGGGCAGTTTATTGGCCCTTCTGAGAGATATGGACAAAGTTATCTCATTAAACTAAGTAACTATAAAATCTTAAACACATTTCCTTCGTTATATTAAAATATGCAAATAGTTTCATAAATCTCTAGTATTCATCCGATGTTAATCGTTAGTACTTATGAATACATGACGAGTTAGGTAAAATAAATAATAATGTTTTGATACCTCTAATTGGATTGAAGATAGGTCACAGCCTCGCTGGCGTATGTTAATCGATGATGTTTTTCAACCGACTTAAAAAATGAGACTGTAGGTTTTTTGTGTATGTTTGTTACGCGATAATTCCGCCAATTATGAATCGATTTTGATGATTTTTTTGGTTTGGTAGAATACACTTCAGAGGTGATCTCATACAAATTTAATAGAAATTGGACAAGCCAAAACCGAAATATAAGCGATGAAGTCGGTTTTTTTAAGCTTTGCTTGCGTTTCAATTACTGAGAGATCATAATTGGAGATATCGCGCAACATATAAGAAAAAAATACATAAAAACATACAGTCGAATTGAGAACCTCCTTTTTTGAAATCGGTTGAAAAGGACGAAAATTGATAATAAAATATTTTTTAGCTAAATTTGAGTAAGAAACATACAACAAAGGTCTTAAAATCATAACTTGCAATGAGTATATAATAGCAGGATATAGAATAAGGCATTATTTGGTTACATCACTCGCTCCTCGGCTATTAAATCCATAAATTTAAAGCAAATAACATCGTTAACGCCTTTATGGCTATGTTTACAAGTGAGTAAGAATATTCCATTAGCAACCCTCCGTGGTAGAGTTGGCGTAACAATCAATTTGGTAAGGTTTACTTAGCGCAGTGCAGCAGTGCTATCGTGCTTTTGCGACTCGAGTTCTGTAGATTGATACAGCGCTGCAGCGATAGGAAATATGCATGACATTTTGATAAGTAGATAACGTAGGTATTTTTGAATTGAAAACTTCTTTAGCGGCGTTGTGCACTGGATGGGTAAAAAATGTTAAACTCGCGTCAGTAGGTCTACTCTGGTCGTCAAAATACGATAGTTCGAATTGATGCGACGTCTATACGACAGTCGATTGGTTGAAATTTCAGTTGATTCGATGTTCATAACTAAAGAAAATCGTTCGATTTCGACGTCGATGTGACGCCCGGAATAGACCCCCAGGACACGTGACTTGATCGAAAATTCGTAAGACGGAGGGAGAGTGGACCGACGCGACGGCGCGGCGTAGGAAAGGAAGTAATATCCCCCTCTCTATCTACCGCGCGGCGAAAATGTATGCCTGCTCCTGCTGTTTACAACGTTAATGTTCAAGTTTTCACTTCTGCGGGCACTCCCGGAGTACAACCCGTTGTTTTTTAAATATTTATAGCTACAGATAATAATGAGCTCTTATTTTTTTTATGCTCGATACTACAACCTCGCCTGATGGAAAGCGATGATGTGGCCTAAGATGTCGCATGCTTGCCCAAAAGATACCTATTGACTCTTGACTGTAAGACTCAGATTATACCGTTAGGGGAACAAAATCGAGGACAATGAGTTCTACTCTTTCGCAGTACGGATGATAATCGTAGAAGCGAAAAGCTTCGAGCGAAATGGAGGTATGTCAATCATATATGTTTGATAGATTGTCTTATTTATTTAAATCTTTATCTCTATAGAAAATTGTCTTTGGGGAAAAAATCTTCACTGGAATTCAAACCCGAGCAGTGGGTACTGCTTAGAGGGCGAAAGAACAGCCAACTAAAGCCGGGCAGCTCAATATATCATATCGTATACCACAATGGATTTCATGTTACCTTCACCGAAAGCTTAAGCCCGTTAAGATTTGAAACCGCAACCGTTCGATCACGGTCTGCAACAATCACTGAGCCTACAACCGTTTCAATGTTTCGCGTCTGCTTTAAACACAAAATTCTGTTGACAAGAAAGTTAAGCTAATTCCACATAAATAATTCCTTTTCACTGTCAGCTCTGCGGTGTGGACGCGGTCTAATGCTAACTAATGGCGTTGGTAAATCAAGCGGGTAAAAGTTTTTACGGCACTTAATCCCCAAAGACTTCCAATTATACTGTACATTAAAACCATTGAATGCGACGTCCATTTCAATGATTTGAACTAGATATAAAAAAAACGGTCATTCACATCCCTACACTAAGTTCAATGACTTGTGTAATGGGTGCTGGAACAATTCACATATCACACACAATCACATCCAGAACCAGAAACATAAATTTTCCTTGTGGAGACAACGGTCTTGTTATCTCTTGTGTTACCTAAACGATGATGTGGTCGAGGATAGTAGGTATATAAACAGGCCTAAAATGACTGACTGGCTGACAAAGACAATTGATTTTTCTACTTGAAGGTGATGAGCTACGACTTTGTTTCGGTAAGTATATGATATTGTATATATATATATATTAGATATGTATTTATGTATATTTAATTATATGTGTATATGTATATTTAGTGTTTATGTAGTTTATTTCGTACTTAGTCTCAGTTTTACCACACCACCATCCCTGCTTATCTGTTTTATTCTTTTCCATCCGAAGGTTGTCTGGAAGAGATCGCTCTTAGCGATAAGACCGCCCATTGTACCTATTACTGTACTTTTTTATTATTGGTGTCAATAAAGAGTTATTGTATTGTATTGTATTGTAAGTACAGGGTAGCTAGCTAGGCGAGCTCGAGCCCTACCACCATGGATTTCGTCATCATTTCACCGGATTCGGATTTGCTTCTTAAGACGCGACGGTCTCGACGAAGGTCAACCAGATTTGAAACCACAAACGGAATTTTGTTTTTCTGGTTTTGGGTGATGTGATTGTGTATGTGCTGTGAATGTTTCTAGCACCCACATACATGTCTTCGAACTTAGTGCGGGCAGGGAGCTGTAGTATTCCAGTAATAGTGACCACAACCTGTGATTGAACTGCCCGTTGGCTTAATTTGGTGAGCGTTTGCATTCGAAGCAGGGGTATCGGGTTTGATTCCCGGCGGGAACATAAGTATTCTCCCCAAGGAAAAATTGTGTTTCTAGTTCTGGTTGTGATTGTGTGTGTGATGTGAATGTTTCCGGCACCCACAACACAAGTCATCGAACTTAGTGTGGGGCTGTGAGTGTGAAAGCGTTTATGTTTATGTTATGATTAGGAGGCGGGCATTATACGACGAAGCCGCGGCGGCACCATCACGGCTTCAAAACTGTTATACTATATACTGTGTCAGTTACAAGGTTAATTGGTTCTAAGTATGACTTTGTTCTAAGCATTCATGACTTCATTATTGTTAATATAGAATGAGCTATTTTTATAATATAAAATATTGCTTTGTCCGCGTTCATCGCGGTAATAAGTATCGCATGTCATATTGTTATGGTTTAGATTAGACTGTCTACATCCGCATCCGTACTTGCATCCGTACTTATCTTTTTACTATTCTGGAAGTACTTATTCGTTTTGTTTTCAGTATTTTACTAAAATGTATGTTTTGTTTTTTATTTTATTAATAATTAAACCCAAGCAAAGCTTAAAAAAACCGACTTCACCGCTTTATCTCCGGAACCTTGATCAGATTTAATGTATTAACCACGCATTATTGACGATAACTCAAAAACAAGGAATCAGATCTTGATCGATTTCAATGGGACCACATGAAAAGCACCAGCTTTCAAATAAAAAAATATTCATCAAATCGGCTTACAACGAAAGAAGTTATGTTTAGTTTATTTACTTTTGAAGTCGGTTAAAAACGAGAACATCGTCAATGTAGTCCACAGAATACGCATTATTGACAATATTTCAAGAACTACTGATCAGATCTTGATCAAATTTAAATGGGACCAATTGGAAAGCAACATCTTTCAAACTAAAAAAAAATCGAAATCGGTTAAGAAAGAAGTTATTGAATTAAAGCGGGTAGACCGTGTCGTATGCTCGTAAATCTAAATCTTCATCCACCCGCACTACTCCTGTTACTCCGTGATCATAATCCCGGCATAACACATAGGCTACTATTAACGCGAGCGAAGCCGCGGGGCACGGCTAAATAAATAATTAATTAGTAAAACTTTATGCCAGAACTTCTATTGGAGACTTAAAAACTAAAAACACGTTCTTCAACTTTGTATGACTGGCCAACTATGAGAGTTGGCCAGGCCATTCAGGAACTATTAAGAGTTATTAATTCGACATTATTACAAAACTAGTGAGCTACGAGCAATCACTACTTTTAAAAAGTAATACTAAATCGACGACGCCATTTTCAACAATTACGCGGCAAGACTTTTTTATTGGTTGTCATTTCGTTTAACACTCAATTCGGTAAACGTGCTGTTAGATTTTTATTGATTCAGCAATAAAAAAGATCTTATTGCACAGCGTCTTATTGTTAATAGGCAGATTGATATTAAACACAATAAAAAAAATTGACGGGTAAGTGAAAAAATTTCGTTGTTGATTTTGTATTATTTTACATTTGTGATTTTTCAGTTTCCATGTTTAATAATGGTGGATTATTAACCGTTAATACTAAGTGAACGTGCATGAGTGTAGGCCAATCATACTAAGTTGAAAAACGTGATTTTCGCTTTTGCTCCAAAACTCCAATAGAAGTTCTGGTAAAGTTTCTTCCACTTTATTAGAGCACTTAACTATGACTGGACATTGACTCTTTTACTTGACTTTGACTGCGATTTGTGACTAGGACTTCTATTACGAAATAATGAGATATGTTCCACTTTAAATATTTTATAACTTGACACTGGCTAAATACACAGATTCATAAAAATTCTTTCATTGAGTAATTTATTAACTTTTAAAAGTTTATTATTTTATTTGTAAGTTCTCCCACTCATTTAGTTTACTTTCAAGAAATGTTTTCAACTCAAAAAACACTTTTTTTTTTCTTTATTACAAACATATATTTAACCTTTTTTCCACCTTACTTGTAGACGAACGGCGCCGCGTCACCCATTTATGGATGAAATACCGTTAATTCGCACGATATTTTCTGCCTATTATCAGTTACACCATCCTACTTTGGCAACCAGAGACCAGTAACCAGTAAACATATATAAAATATGGACTGAAAATTATCATCTCAAACTGTTAGGTACAAAAATGCTGATTCACGACCCTGAAAGCTGTTTTCTTGTACCTATACATGTTATGTTTTGTTAATAGTACCAAATAAACATATTTCATTTCCATATATACCTTATAATATGTTCTCTATAGTTACCTTCTCTCTTTACTAGTTATAATTATAGTCTCTTAAACAGCATCTTCGCTGTCCATCAGGTGAGATAGTGGTCAAATGCTAGGCAATCAAGCATAAATCTACACTCTATGGGTACAACCTAAACTTTTGTGGCATTTTGCTCGCAATTTAGACACATTGCAATCAAAACCATCAGACCACAGACAAGCAAGTCAATGACTAGCCCCCAAACGCTCGCTAAAATACTGTAAAGTTGACTGGAAGCCAAATCGACGCAGTTAAATAATTGAAGAGGACTCACTTTTGGCACACCCACCGATGAAAAGCTACGGGCACGTATCGGTCAGCACATATGTACGCTGTTTACTAAGCGAATTTCACTTACTACTTATTAGAGTTATATATTTCCTTATATTGAAAACTAGCTTCTGCCCGCCATTTCGTCCGCGTACAGTACGACTAACTTATCTGTTCATGGAAGTAAGATGTTAGTTTTCTTAAAATCAAATAATTTCGTTTTAAGTTCAATGTAAATTAAATTCATACAAAAAAAGTTAGTTCTGAAATTCGCCTCTGAACCTAAACCTATCTTGGCGACTTATTAATGATTGACGATAACTTTTCTTTCCAACATCCAATTGTAATTAAATGAAGTTTATTTATCGCTTCAGACGATGTTTAATCGATTAAAAACTAGTTAAAATTTGTTTAGTTGTTTCAACAGAACGTGGGAATAAGATATTTACCTGCAGTAAAAAGCCAATATTTTAAGTTAGACTTCTAGGAATACATCAGTGAAAACTGCAATCAGTTCCATGCATTCGTTTTTGCGTGATGTGAGTACAAACACACAGACAGACAGACAAAAATTCCAAAAATTGTTGTTTTGGATTCTGTTGGTCTAATAAAGACCCCATTTTAGTTTTTCTTTAATATCTATAAGTACAGAGTTACAATTGTATATATCTCGATTAATTATATTTATCGTGGATTAATAAGAATAGCTCTATACCAACTATTTTCAGACAAGCAATATAAGCAATGTTGTGGCATTTTTTGTTTATACCCTTAATTTATAAATTAACTACCCAATGGCTCATTGGCCTTCTAAGCAGAGGTATCGGGTTCCATTCCCGGCGGGAACACAAGTTTTTTCCCCAAGGAAAAATGGTGTTTCTGGTCATGGTTGTGCGATTGTATGTATGGCATGTGAATATTTCCGATACCCATGACATAAGTCGTCGAACTTAGTGTGGAGATATTTTGAGTGTGAAAGCGTTTATTTATAAACGACTAATATTTTATAACATTCCAAACTTTAAAAATATGTAAATAAGCAAAAATCTTTCACTAATAATAAAAAAGGTTAAATAGTATATGTGAAAAATATAATTAGATAGATTTATAGATTCCATAGAAGTATTTGGGGGCTGAGTCACCCACGTCCGTAGGAGGATACCCCTTAAGTCTGACTCCCTACACGTGGTCCCCGGGTGGTGCTAATCAGGTGACATTTGAGAGGTGGTAGAGCATTTTGTGAGTTGCTCGCCTGGCTTGCTACCAAAGTAGCTTACCACCATCAAGTTGAAAGTCTGCCGCCAAGCCAAATACGGTGTTCCGGCAGTATCCTTGAGAGCCTGCGTATTCCAGGTCTAGTGTGTTTACCAGCTTCGATCACATCGTCACTTACCATCAGGTGAGATAGTGGTCAAACACTAGCCTGTCACAAATAAAAAAATAAAATAAAAAAAAGTACCAAGTGTGATATTATAGCTCAATTAGCGTTTTCTTCCAGACAACAATACCAACCACTTATATTAATGTAATAATAATAGGTATAATACAAATTTCCCCTATTCAAGCGCTGCATTAAATACAAACAATATTATGTGTATGAAAGCGTTTAATATTCATTATAATAAAATATTAGTGATACTAAACTTTTTTATTTACTTCAACATTGTTTTAAATCAATAGAAGTACATCGTCGAAGTGCTGCCTACGATTGCAGCCCCAGTGGAGCGTGGTGGTGAATAGTGAAATTTCAATGGATTCATTCGCTCGTCGAAGCATGCAATAATAATTGTTTATAATGTTAAATTCGATTCGATTAATTTATTTACAAGACACAGTCCTTAGTGTTAAGAAGCTCTTAGTCCCTATGTTACTACATAATTATAGTAATATTAATAATGAAAAAGTAAATAAAATAAGTTTAAATTACAATAATTTAAAAACAAAAATTGATACGCTAAAAAATAATAAGAACTATATTTAAAATTAAATTTAGAAATAAAAAACAACACCTTATCACAATGAAGGATTTCTTCTTTGTAAAAAAATACTAGTGAAAAATCCAATACAGAAATTTTAAGAAATAATATGTTAAAAATGTATTATTAAAGGAAACCGAGTAAATAAAACAAATTTATGAACAAGACAAAAAGCACATTTTTAGCACTGTGATTTTAAAAATGTATGAAAAAAATGTAAGTACCGACTTATTTCAATAAGTAACAAAAAGCAGACGACCCGCCTGATGGAAAAGTGATTCACTGACTGACTGACTGACTTAGAATTGTGCACAGCCTAAACCGCTGGTCGTAGAGACTTGAAATTTTGAGGGTGCATTTGTCGTAGTACGTAGGGGTGTACTAAGAAAGGATTTTTGGGAATTCTACCCCTAAGAGGGTTAAATGGGGTGAAACCGTTGTTTCATACAACGGTTTCACCCCATTTTAGTGTTTTTTTGTTTTTGAACTAAAAGCGATGAAAATTGATATTTTAGTTGTTGATTTAATATAAAAAATGTTTTCAATAATTTGCCAGAGGTGCATTAAGGTGATGCAATAGGTAATGAATGTTTATATGGGAAGTTTTAGTGTTGCAGTTAAAGTGATGTAAATTGCATCCGAGTAGTAAAATGAAAGGTAATTTTATTAATAAGTAATTACAAAATATTAGAAATAGTCAATTATTTAACGCGGGCAAAGCCGCGGGGCGCGGCTAGTGCTCTTATAAATATCTGACATAAGTAATTTACAATCTTGGTCAGCACCGCGCTAGCTACACGTTTTCATAATTATGCATATTTTTAACAGCAAAAAAAATCTGCATGCAGGCTATTTCCATGCAAACACAGTAAATAGCTTCAGTATGGAAACTTCTAAATATCATGCAAATTTTTCTTCTATTTAGAGGATCTCCAATTAAGTCTGTTCAATTGGATGAATAACAAAGCAACACGAATTGCTTACAATTTGAGTTCAGTAATACTAATAAATTAGCTCGCGATTGCATGTTATTCTACTTATGTTTATTTAGATGTTAGGTCAGTATAATATTCTTACTAAACAACAGTCCTGAGAAGAGTGCCAGGCTTTTGATATCGTATCGTATGTTTACTTATCTACACTATAATATTATAAAGAGGAAAGATTTGTATGTTACGAATAAATTTTAAAACTACTTGACCGATTTCAAAAATTATTTTGCCGTAAGAAAGTTACATTATTACTGAGTAACATAGGCTATATTTATTACTAGAAAAAATAGAAATCCTTAGAAATCCCTACTAAAACCAACCCAAGGTGTAAAAAAATTACCAATAAAATGTCTTTCATCGCATGCGCTGCGGAAAGTATTGACGATAGAACAAAAAAAAAAATCTATAATATTATAGAACATATTAATATCTACAAAGAACTTTGCGAAACCATATGTCCAACTATTGTAGTTATGTCACTATAACAATTTTTTCATATTTTATATAAGTACGCTCACCCCCCATTTTTTTATCGCAATTTTAGTATAACCAATATTCTAAAAGTTTTTAGTATGGTATTAAAGTACTAGGCGACCATAAACGTGAAAGTGGTAAAACACTTTCTAATCGTGGCATTGCAACGCATACCTGGTATAGCTAGTATGTATATAAATACAACCAATTCGTGTAAACATTATGATTGCAATAAAGTATTAAGTATTAACACTATTGCTTTTCGGATAGAAGGGCAATGTTTCGAGTGAAATTATAGGGCTTAGAGATTTAGCATCTAATATCTCAGGGTGACGAGTGCTATCATTAAATTAAATTAAATTTGTTTATTGAGACAAAAACGAATTACTACACTTACATTTATCTCACATATATCATAATTAGATTTAAGAAACTCAGAAATAATAATAAATTAATCATAATAAATTATACACGGTCAAAATCATAACCTAAATTAAATAACAAATGTCACAATATAATATAATCAAAATTAAATCTCAATAGAACTTTCATGCTTTTTGCACCTATCCCATTGATCTATTAAATTTTCACAATATGTCAAAAAAGCAATTAAAAGAATTCTCCAATTGTCAAAAATGATATCACAATCAGGGTTTGCGGCGAGGAGTGCGTTGAGATGGTGTCGGGCGCGAATAAGTGGTGACATCGATCTTGCCACAGTACGACTACAATCAACGTGGAACAAGTTATGCAGTCGACCACGCCTATTTGCTGGAATCCCTGGTTCATCCGGCACAAAAATCATGGGCATCGTGAAAGGCCAAAGGCGGCGGTAGGAGTCGTAAAGTTACCGTCGGCTAGACACTGCATCTAGCTCTCCTCCAGTCGTAGCGGTTTCCGTTCCACTGGGCGTGGGAGAGAGTAGACGAGAGAGTGCGTCTATGACTGCGCGACCACTTACATACACTAAAAATTTCAGAATTAAAATTTTTGATTTGAAATCAGCATGGAATACATCACCTCATCATCTCTATCATAACTCTGGTAGCACTGAACTGTAATTGGCAAGCGTGACACTTACCATCAGGTGAACGACTGTACAATGTAATAGTAGTAGTAGAGGAATAAAACATTCCACTCTTACTAAATCGGATAACTTTAAACCACTAAGTATCTCACCTGATGGAAAGCAATGTTGAGGCTCAGTAATAGATACCCTGTACCATAATATGTGTTTGGGCAAGAGGTTCCCTAGACTTGAAGACTTCCATATCACACCACCCAGGGAATGAAGATTGAGGCAATGAGTTCCACTCCTGTGTTTTTCGCCAAATCAAAATAAGCCGCAAACTCCAGCTAAGTTACCACATTTCAGGATTCTGGATGTGCCAACAAAGTATCGCTGAGCAGCTAACTTTCTTCTCGAGTTGCGAGACTGGCAATTAGAGTCATAAACTTTCATGAGTGCCTGTTTGAGGCCCATGTGAACAAACAATTTTGAATTTTATTGTTATCTAAATAGCACGTATTGCGAACAAGAGTATCGAGACTCGGTGGTATTTCAGTACGAAGTTAATAAGCCTCTACCTCGGCTAGAATGTAATTCCTCCCTCCCCACCCCGCATTTCATCAAGATTGCACCAGGTAACAAATAGATAGACAAATAGGAAATGTGATAGATAATGTAAAGGAAAGAAGTGTATACCTAGATCTTTCATTCTAAATATGCACACCCCTCCATAAATATTTTCATACATTTGACACTCGATAGTTTGACAAATTTGGTAGAGGGGCGTGCACATTTAGAATGAAAGATCTCTACCAGTAGGTACATAACTGCGTAATACACACACAAAGCCAAAACGTTTCCTAATAGGTCTAATCTAATATGAGTAACCAACGATATATGATCACGGATTAACGGAAACTACCCATCGATTTGTGGCTAATATGGTAGAATAGTCCCAAACCTCGAAAACGTCTGGAATGCCGCCAAACCTTTCAACCTCCTGCAATATAAATATGCTCACTCATGACTGAACTATTTATTAAATCGCATATCGTTGTAAGTTTATCCTGTGTGTTTCTAAGTTCAAATACTGGACGTCGGAAACGTCATGCCAAATACAAATAGTATGAAGAGTAAAGTCTATTTGTGTTTAATGTATTCAAGGATTGAAAAACGCAGAGCTGCAGTGTTATTTAGAACGTCGCGTCGCTCAGTCGAAATATAAACTGGCATTTTTCTGTATCAAGCAGCAGCCATACAAGAGTGGATAAAACTTTGAAATTCGGCCTACAAATTTGAGAAAATCACACACCTCACACATCTTTATATATTACTAGCCGTGCCCCGGGGCTTCACTCGCGTTAATTAAGTAAAAAAATAGCCTGTGTTATTCCGGATCCTAAATTATATTCTTTCAAAATTTGATCAAATCGGTTTATGCGTTACGGAGATACGTGGTAACTAACATTAACACACACATACAAACTTTCATATTTATAATATAAGTAGGATTATATGATTCTTCTGAACTAAACTCCTCCTAAATGGCTGGACCGATTTTGATGAATGTATTTCTGTCTATTCAAATGAATTAAAAAACGGATTAGTTTTTTAATTATTAAAATTTCTAATTAAAAATCATTTGTAAAAGAAAATAATGTTATAGATGTAATTAGCCGTGCCCCGCTGCTATCAAGATAAAAAGTAGTCTATGTGTTAATCCTAGGTATAAGCTATGTACGTTTCAAATTTTATCCAAATCCGTTCAGCCATTACAGCGTGAAGAGAGAACAAACATACTTACACACTAACACACTTAATATTAGTAGGATAACTAGGATTCTATTACAGTTATGAAAATACTACCTAACCTATATTTATATTCCTCACCTGTTCCGACGTATAAGACGATTTGTACCTGTATAGGTCATCATATTATAAAATATTTATGACAGTAATTTAGAGTGTAATGTTCTTGAATATCTCTCGTGTTTAACTTTAGACACTTTCGCGTTTTTCATTTAAGAGCATCTAGGAAAACATCTTAAATATGTCATATTTAACGTAATTTTGTACAGTATTTTTTTATATTGTGTATATTTATTTATAAAGTAATTATTTTATGTAGTATCATATAGAAATATATTACTTGTTTATATATATTTATATTGTACTAGCCGTGCGCCCGCTATTACCTAGTTAAAAAGTGCCTATGTTTTGATACTAGGTATATTCTATGTACATTCCAAATTTCATCCAAATCCGTTCAGCCGTTAAAGCGTGAAACGTGAACAAACGTACTTACTCAATTACACACAAACTTTAGGATTTATAATATTAGTAAGATCTATCTAAACCTCATGCATGTCCCTATTGTGCTTATAAGTAATATTCTGCCGATTAATGTTTAATAATTATTATTGTGATGCTACAGCTGCTGTATCTCTAAATACATCAATCGCTCGATCAATCTGTGGAGATTGAGTCGAGTGGGACTGGAGACAATATTGTCGTTATTAATCACTCAAGCTGTGCGAGCATTATCTAATCGAGATTCTCTTCTCATATAGATGTCAGAAGGAAATCTCAATGTAATAGATCACACAGCAAATCTTGACATTGCGTATTATATTTATTGTCTCGAGGCAAAAATCACAAGCGTTTTCTGGCGACTACATAATATAAATATAACTAGGCTAACATAAGTCGCGTATTAGTAATTAAGAAAATAAATAATAGTCATCAATCCAAATACGGTGTTCCGGCAGTTATCCTTGAGAGCCTGCGTATTCCAGGTCTAGTGTGTTTACCAGCTTCGATCACATCGTCACTTACCATCAGGTGAGATATTGGTCAAACACTAGCCTGTCACAAATAAAAAGAAAAAATATGCGCTGCCGAGTTTCCTGCACGGTTCTTCTCGGGATGGCTGTAAAATGTGAATCTGGCAGTACAGTCATTAACTTTCATGAGGCCTCTTTGGGGCCTATGTGAATAAACGATTTTAAATTTCTTTAATAATTTTATGAATTAATATCGTATGTAGATACGTCATTAAAACACAATTATTGTACTAATAAGGAATAACAATTTTTTTGGCGGATTACCCAGTTAGATGGAAGAACGAGATAGCATCATACATTCTAATGTGTATAATGTGAAAGTCGACCAATAACAAATTATATTAATTTGATTAACAGTTAATATAAATATTCAGCGAACTATTTTGCACATACTCGTACATACATACCTATGGATGTTATATTTAGTGTATTGTTCTTTATTTTGTCCCTTTGTTTGTTTAGCTAGTTATATGATGAATATTTTTCAAGTATAATTGAGTATTTCATAAATATAGTCCTAGTAATAAGTCACATTCAAAGTCAATTAAAAGAGTCAAGTCATGCCCTACAGTAGTAGAGACTTTACCAGACCTTCTATTGGAGTTTTGAAGCGAAAGCGAAAACGTTTTTTGACTTTGTATAATTTGCATACAATCATGCACGTTCACGATCTATTAAAAGTTAATCCACCATAATTAGAAAATAATAGGTAGAAAATCGACAACGTAATTTTTCACATTTGCGTCAAAATGCACTTAAGTATAGGTATTTAGTGTTAAAGTCATGTTGAAGCTAAATTAAAGTGATGACAATGATAACTTTGGGAGTAAATACCAAAAAAATATAATTACTACGTTGTAGATACATCGATAAACGAAATAAACCTAGGATACTATAGGTGCACACTCTTTGTGTATGGAATCAGTCTTAAAAGAAGAATTCTTGATTCTCCCTCTACGGAATCTATGTAAGTTATAACTGGAAACATCATTTTCACGCTATTTTAAACTTAAGTTAATAAAACGTAAATTTTATCATAAACGCTTTCTCACTCACAGCCCCACATAAAGGTCGATGACTTGTGTCGTGGTTACCGGAAACATTCTCATCACCCACAAAAACATTCACAACACACAATAACAACCAGAACCAGAATCACAAATTTCTCTTGGGGAGAAAACTCGTGTTCTTACTGGCAATCGAACCCCATATCCTTTGCTTAGACGGCGGTAGAGCACTAGGGGTAATACCCCTAGGTATCAGAACTATAATGGTTCTGGGATTCAAACAAAGAAAGAGATGTTTCAATGTTATATCCGGCGTAAAACACGAAAATTTCGACTTTGTAGTCGACTAGTCGGATATAACATTGAAACATAATGTGTAATACTCACGACAGTTTTAACTTTAAAGCAGAGAAAGATATTCTGAAGATTAGACTCGCGCCCAGTTTAAGTCTTTAAAGACGCTATGTTCATGCACTGCTACGAATCGGACCGAAGAGTGATACGTCGTCTACGAAAAAAAAATGCTATGAAAAAATAAAATAAAACTACATTGTAAAAAAAAATGTTTTTCTATCTAAAACATTAATCCGGAGCAATTTCATATAAACTCCATTTAAGGACACGATTGTCGGTGAATTTTCGAGAGATAATGATTGAACTGAGTAGAAACGGAGTGAGTTGAAAACCAGCGTTGCGAGGTTTCTCTTCGCAGCACAATGCTGAACTTACTCCTTTTATGCACAAATTCACAGCATAGCACACGAAGTGTTTCAATGAATTATTTTATTATATTTGTTATATTATTTATTTTTCTGGTTCTGTGTTGTGATTTTGTGTAAATAAACGCATTTTCTTTCTTTCTTCTTTCAAAACTGTCAAAATAATTTTAACGACGAATTATACTTACTTTTTTGTTAACTTGCCTTGATGAACTCCACCAATATGTGTATGGCTGTGAGTAATGTTTACGTTTGAAACATGAAACCATGTTCCAACATTATAAAAATGCTATTAATAAAGTAGTCCTGATATTAAATACGACGCAAGTACTTACATGAAATATGTCCGTGCTTGAAGTCACATTACGTGTCGATTTGCATATCGCTAATGTTCAGGCTTAGGAGAAAAAAGTCCCCTTCGTTCGTTGATCCCCTGAAGTCATTCGAGTGATCCCTCGCTGTAATAAAGTCAACTATCGGTTATCGGCACCTTACAACCAACTCGCGTTCCACCAAAAATCTGTCGCATATTGTAAACTAAGTGTTAAAAACAGTTTTGTACAGTCAAGTTTATTCTATAAACGCTTAAAAATGTAGGGTTTTGTTGGTTTATTATGTATCTAATAATTATAAGTATGTGTAAGTACATTTATTTATTTAAATAAGTGTTGAGTTAAACCACCGTCCCTGTTTGTAATATTTTTATCATCTCCCTTTGGTTGTCTGGAAGAAATCTTGAGCGATAAGACCACCCTTTATGCTCCTATGTTAAATTTAAGATTTCTTTGTAAGTGATCTTCTTTGGTGTGCAAATAAAGAATTGATCTATCTAAATAAATAAACGCTTTCACTCGTAGCCTCACACTTTCCCGTTATGACTTCAAGTAGCGAGTGAATGAAATGTTTAAAACGTGGTCCATCATCGACCGCATCGTCTCTTAGTATCAGGTGATATAATGGGCAAACGTTTGCCTATCTTGGATAAAAAATAAAAATATATTTCACCAGTTTCTTAAATCAACTGTTTGTTGGTTTTTGTGGAAAGGTACTTCAGTTTAGTATGCCTGAGTTTAAGAATTTTATACTTTAGTAGTGGGTAAACTGAATAAAGTTTAGGCTGCGAGTACGGTCAATGCCAATGTGTACAGTAACTACACGTAGGTATGGTAAATCTTTGTGAATAATATATGCGTTAAGGATTTACGTAGGTGCAAAGAAACGACATTGTTCTGGGACGGACGCCCCAAAGCAAAGGTGGAATTTGTTTTATTCATAGAAAATTCGGTATCCGGTCGTACGTGAGAAGCTGTCTAAAGCTTGCAAGTTAATAATTAAGTACACCGGTTGGTGATAATCAAAAAGGTGTTGGTGCAAAGCGGATATGTCTATTTTACTGCAGTTGCACGCATCATATACATCCATTATGTATTTTTACTTAGATGTTTTTTCTTAGGCTGTAATTTTGCTAATATGGCAGTAGAGTCATTAGCTTTCATGAGTGCCTCTTTGGGGCCCATGTGAATAAACGATTTCAAAATTTGAAATTTTAGATAGAACGAGTGAGCGTGAAGCGTGAGCGAAGCATCTCCGTTTCAGCTTAGGTAAAAATGCTTTCGTATATCCGGATGTATGGATATATATATATATATATATATTTTCGTGAAATTTTGTGAGCAGGTTCATTAATTATATGGATTTATTGTCGATTCAGTCGGAAAACGAAAAAACAACATATTTCAGCCATTTAGAAAAACACGCGAGGACTTCATCTCACAGAGCCAGTAGTATTTTATATTAAGTTCTTGTTTCTTTTCATACACACATTAAGTAAGCCCATATATGTTTTATTAACGAATTATACATTTATATGAAGAATTATAGATACTAAACCTTCATAGTAGCGTTTATCCTACTTCCTACTAATATTATAAATCCGAAAGTGTGGTGTAAGCGTGTAAGTATGTTTGTTCCCTCTTCACGCTTTAACGGCTGAACGGATTTGAATGAAATTTGGAATGTATATAGATTATACCTAGGATTAATACATAGGCTACTTTTTAACTTGATATTAGCGGGCGAAGCCGCGGGGCACGGCTAGTGTATTTATATATGTGATCGAAGTCGTAAGCCTATAATTAGTACACAGAAGAGGTATAATTTTCTTAACTGCCTGGAATACGATTTATAATATCTGGTACTAATATTCCCTAAACTAGTGACTAAAGAGTAGAGTGAACTATTTTTTATCTATTTATATGAAGTAGGTTTGTCTCCTATCTCGATGAGAAATAGTAATACTTTCGAACATCCATTAGGATTAACGCTCCCGAATCGACAACATGTAGGTAGGTAAGGGACTTTATACTTATACAAAGCACCCGAGGCCCGCGCCCTGTAGTGCCGTCATAAGGAAAAAAAGACGTATGTTCGATCTTTGCAAATCAGATTGAGGGTAGTTGCAAAACTCCATCAATGCTTATTACCCGCTACCGTTAGGGTAGGACAGTTCGGTCAGATCATCCGAGCTAAGCACACATTATGCTGACCTGCTCGATTACGGCGGAAATCCAGCATTTATAGGTGATCCCTGACTACTTTTATCTTGCTGCCCTCGGCGGGAGTGGATCTAAAGGTTGGTGGCTTTTTTTATTGTTAGTATTGATGTACCTCTTACCTGTCCATTTGTGCACCTCATACAGTCCACCAAAAGAAGTGTAGTCTATTTTTCCTGATTCTGATAATGTATATGACAAAATATTGTCAAAAATGCAGTTACCTCTTCTTTCATTATGACTGCAGTATCCAAAACGGCAGCGCGGGGGGAGAAGTCGCGCTCCGTTCGGCCGCGCGGCCGAGGTGAGCACCTCAGGCGCTTTTTATATCAAGGTTCTTTACGCGCCATACTTTTTACCTTCACAGCACCCGGGGCGCGCACCTCGGGCGCTTTGTATATCATGTCCCTAAGATTAACGAAAAATGAGCTATGTAATAATTGTATACAATCTTATACTTAATGATCGCTAGAGAACACCGATAGGCGATGACTGAGGCCTTACGTCGATGACTGTGGCTCTGCAACTTGGACTCGACTAGCTTGTCATACCAATGAGTCGCTTTGTTCGCCGATGAATGGACTCAAGAGCATCAAGCTGATACTTGGTATTTAAAGAAGAGATATTACGGTTAAAGTTTATAAAAAAAACAGCTTGATTTATGAGCTCTGATTATGTCTCTTACTCATAAGACAACAAATGGTAAATTACTGTAAAAAAAAAGTCTCAGCATAAAACTATAAATTTTGATATAACAAAGACCATATTTTAAAACATGTTATTTGCTTCATGGCAGCCACTACAGCGCCATTTTGGATTGCCGCCAAAGGATTTCATGAAGTAATTAGGGTGATCTTATTTTTATGAGATAAAATCGCGTCTGTGCTTCTCCTCTAAAGCGGTATAATTAAGTAGTTATTCTTCTTATGAACAATTATGGAATTGGTTGAGTTGTTTACTCATAGACCTAGTCAATACAAAAAAGATGAACAAGTACTTAAGTACCTACAAATACAGTAAATGCTCTTCGCTTTACGAGTGGGTATTGTAGAGATTGTTTGACTGAAGATGTAAACACAAACGCTTTCATACTCACAGGCCCACAGTAAGTTCGATGACTTGTGTCGTAAGTGCCGGACACATTTACATCGGTCACGATCATAACCAAAAACACAAATTACCTATCCTTTAACTTGTATTTACACCGGGAATCGAACCCGATATACTATATTAAAGGCGAACGCTCACTCAACAAAGCCAACGGACGGTAGGTACGTTATGTTTATTAGGCGCAGGAGTGAGCGAAGGTAGTAAGGGCGTTTATACAATAAAATATACTAGTAAATCTTATAAAAGTTTTGCAATAGGAGGTCTTATCGCATAAAGCATAAATTTGCATAAATCTCTTCCAGACTCAGCATGGACATTAACATTTTTGTTACGGTAAAATTTATTGCAAAAGAAATAGAGGCAGACAAAGCAAAAGATGGGAAGATGACCTCAAGAAAGTGGCTGGTCCGGTATGGACCCGTTTAGCGAGAGACAGGAATACGTGGAAATCTTTAGAGGAGGCCTTTGTCGACAGACAAGCTGTCCTACACAAACATCCAGTTGCCGATAGTTCAAATAATATTTTAAATCAATTAAGTGTTTAGTAAGTAGGCATATACATAGTAATTGTAAATAAAAAGCAGCAATAAAGGCTATTTTATTTATTTCATAATAGATTCTTACGTTATGGTGAAAATACCATTTTTATCACACATACGAGGAAACAGAACAAGTCTCCAAAACTAGGTAGGTATAAAAGAGTGTGAGAGGCGGTTGAGCATACTACACATTTAGTATACTACCCATTGTGTTTTGAGTGTATTATGTTACTGCCCTGTCGACTATGCTCTTTTTTTTAAATGGTGGCCAGTTCTTTTAAAAACATACATTTTTTTTTTATGCCTGATAGGCAAGCATTTGACCACAATCTCACCTGATGGAAAGTGATGATGCGGCCGAAGATGTAGCATGCTTGCCTAGAAGGTACCTATTCACTCTTGACTTGAAGACTCCCAGATTGTACCGTTCGGGGAACAAAGACGAAATGAGGATGAGCATCTATATCGCTCGAATATTGATCGAGTTTCTCGATCAAATTAAACAAGTGAGTACACTCGGTACCAAATCAATATAGGTTGGATGGAGGTATATAAAGCTACAAATACTATAATAACATTTTAAAAAATCAAAGTTTTGTCTAGTGGTAAAACAGGCAAGATGGATTGCAAGCTACATTCGATTATGTGCTTCTAGTTCTGGGTGTGATTGTGAGTATGATATGTAAATGTTTCCGGCACCCACGATATAAGTCTTTGAACTTAGCGTGGGACTGTGAGTGTGAATGCGTTTGTTTGTTTTGCGTTTTGATTATAAACTTAAGGACTTACATTTCTTGTGATGTTCATATTTACTTACATCATTGCCTACTAAAGGGGCAAATGCAGTGAAGTTTTCGAGTGTTTTTGATCTAATTTCCAAGCACAGGTAATTTAAATGCTTCAAAAATAATAAAAGACAAATAAGTAACCCATCAAAAATATTAAAAAAATATTGATTTTTACGTGCTTCCCTAAATATCCCTTCAAAAAAAAATAGCGTAATGCACGGATGTCTCTTGTTGCACGCAGCCAACTTATAGAAAATGGTATTTTTATGATCATATTATATGAAACTAATATATATCAACAAAAACGGTTTTAGTAAAAGGCAGCATTTACTCGTAAATTCGCATAACATAGCTCCTCTTAAGGTGTTGGGTATTTGGGATTGTGCCAACATTACCAACCAATAAAGCTTTCACGAATTTTCATAAATTCTTATTTTAACTGTGTGCAACATTAAGTATTAACATTTTTCTGATATTGTGAGGCGTAGATTTTCTTTAAACTTTGTTATCACTAACGTAAGTTAAGCAAACAATAGCACTAAGTGGAGTTTTGGCCGCAAAAGTGAAAAACTGGCGTTGTTTATTTTGTATTTAATGCAAAACTTGTGATTATGTAAATTGTGAATTATTAGCCCTTAATAGTTTGTGAACGTGCGTGACTGTAGGCAAATCATAAAAAGTGATTTTCGATTTCGCTCAAAAGCTCAATAGAAGTTCTAGTTAAGGTTTCATCACTTTACTCTGGACTTCGACTCTTTTAATAGACTATGACTGGACTTGTGAATAGGACTTTTTTTTACGAAATATGTAATACCTAATCTAATTGTAAACAATTAAAAGTGCATTAAAATGCACGAAGACTGCGAAGCCAAAATTATAAAAAAAGCTCAGTATTTTTTTTATTTAGTTTGCCGCGCATGCTATGTTTATTTTGCCAGTGTCAAGTACCTACTTAAAAAATATTTCAACTTTAAAAATAATTTACTTACCTGACTTGTGGCGTTTCCGGCAACACGAATAGATGGGGCTGTGAGTGTGAATTTGTTGTTTTTATATATTGTTAAGTACATAGGTGAAAGCGTAACCGTTTTGAACTGATCCATTCATCAAGGTCCACTTTATTCTTAAATCATTTTGTCAGCTACTGATAGATGCTTTCAGAAGCTCCAGCCAGATATCGGGTTTAAATACAAAATTGATGGTAACCATCCAGTTTCCAACGGAGAACGTCTCAAGTAGCGGTTCCTAAGTGGCTCAATAAATCACGATGTCAGCACTATACACGTAAGTAGTACTAGATACTAATGGTGGAGTGATGCAACGCCTCCGTACTATAATTGGTAGAAGACTGGAAGTGAAGATCAATTAGTACAGGCGTAGGGGTAATTGGCTCTCCGTTGTGTGACGGCTAACGTAACTCTAGATTCAGTACATTATACAATGTGTAACAGAAAGGTGTAGTTATACTCAAGCCACACATCTAGCTACATGTGTGGAGTCTAACAGGAACTTCTGCATTCGCGGCAGCACCATGAATGTTATGATGAGTTAAAGTTTAGAAAATATGTGTCATTTGCAACCCTATTTCATCAGCTGCCGTTCTACAACACATAGCCTTTGGACCTAGACGTCTGACAGTAGTGGCCATAACAAAGGTCAAGGTCACGCGCCACAGAAGTAATCATAGGGTTGGCAAAACATTTTTTTTTTATTTTTTTCGGAACAAATATCTCCGATTGCCGCCCATGTAACTGTAGAGTTGTCAAAAGTTATAATTTTTTTTTTGTACGGAAAAAAATATGTTTCATTTCGACTTTAGTTCTCTGGCAGACAATTCCTGGCACGATACACATACACACCACCAAGTATTACTACACCTTTTTGTTACAGGTTGTATACTATTCGGTTATATCAAGTGTCTTGAAGAATAAATTATCATTACTCAAGTCATGAGCATTACTAACATAACAGTGGGGACGACAGGGTGGGGACGACCGGGAATAAACGAACAAAAATGATGTACAGCAAAGACCCTAGTTACCTATAAATCATCGAGCTTATAGGTAGCTCAAGTACTCAAGCCTTCCAGAGGTAGCGTTTCCATGATGCTGGCGGCATTGTCTCAATGTTAATACGTTGAGCCAAATAAGTGCCAGCATTTTGATCACGCGTCGCCTCAACCAGGCGCTCTGAAATATTTTGAAAATAGTCTTGAGTTCCCAGTCCACACGGGCCCAGAGTCTCAACACCAAACGGCTCAAATATGTTTAAATTATTATTAATACCTCATAAATTAAACTAACACTAAATAAAAACTTACCAAAAATGTGTCAAAGTAATCTAAATATTATACTGCTATTTAAAAGAGCTCAAGGTAATTGTCAGAATAATTCGGTAAGTTGAGCAACGAAAAATTTTCATGTTATCTTTTCCCTATTTTTTTAATGTAATATGATTATGTATGTATTTGTTACATATTTTACGTATATTTTTATGTCCATTTATACAACATTATTAGTGCATTAGATGGCATGGCCATACTTCTTATTCATAGGTATTTTAATGTAACACTGTTTATAATACTTAGACTAGAATATTCTTAGCTTTGAGTGTTACAATAATTGTAATAGATAGAATACAGCGCTGCATGTAAGTAGGTACGTATCTAAATTATATTTACCTAGGTATCTACTGTGATGATAAACAGCATAGATACCGGTCTAAGATTCTACGTATATGTATTACCAGACTCTGAATACAGCTACTTAGTATTCATGCAAAATGTTAATGTTGTGTATTTAAATTGGTATGTGATATAAAACCCGAGCTCCTGTTTAATAAGACGATACACTATGGCCTCTGGAGAAAAATATTCTTCTATTTTAATAGAGGGAGAGAGGGAGAGAGACTTAATTCATAACTAAGATAGGTACAGGCATGTACAGAAGTATAATCGCAAGTTATTTTCTACCGACTTCACAAAAAGGATGAGGTACTCAAGTCGACTGTATTTTTTTAAATGTTTGTTACCTCATAGCTTCGTGAACCGATTTTAAATTATTTTTTTTTGTTTTAATGATGTTGCTTTCCAATTGGTCCCGTTTAAATTTGATCAAGACCTGATCAGTAGTTCAGTTAAGTCTTGAAATATCTTCAATAATGCGTGTTTTGTTGTGTGATTAATTTTATTATTTAAGTAATTAAGGTTTACGCACTGTAAAGATGTTATAACTAAGCATTATACTCGAAGCAGAAATGATTTTGTTAGCGAATTCACGTGATCTATGAGTGTAATTGAAATTATGGCAAAAATTGATTTGAATTTGAATATTGCTTTTTGTCTACGTATAGCCATGCCCCGCGGCTTCGCTCGCTATTATCAAGTTAGAAATAGCCTATTTTATCCAAATACGTTAAGCCGTTAAAACGTGAAAAGGGAATAATCATACTTACAGACAAACTTTCGGATTTGTCTCACCTCTAGAGATATGTTAGTATATTTAATTAGAGATGTTCTGAGATCTATAAAAAGCAACATAAGTTTCTACATATACCTAAATCTATGAGTGACGAATCTAGCCGCTGTTTATTTTTAACCCCCAAAAGAGCGCTATTATGGGTTTGACGCCTATGACTTCTGGCTGTTTCGTTGCTTCGAAACGGACGAACAATTTCAACACGGTTTTAAACTGTAGTAATTATTTATTCCAAGACTAAAAACTAATTTTATTTATTTTTAACTAATTTTATCGGAAGTTCAGAAGCCATGATATGGTAAAGTTTATACGGCTATCGCAATTAAATGCTATACAAAATTTCGTGTCTGTCCTATTGACCGTTGAAGATATTATTTAGAACTAATCATGGATGTCGATGTAACTCTTGCTTACCATTAAAATGTATTGCCTTCGGAACTAAAACAACATGTAAAAAATCTACTCTATAAGATAAGATGAAGTGGTTTTAATTCAGTTTTTAGTTTAATTTCATGTATTTTTGCTTTTTATAGTAGCAATAAATATATTTCTTTCTTCGACCTAAACAAACTAACATACTAACATTGCAAATTCAATAAAAACTTTTAAAAATTTCAGCGGCTGTTTTAAGATATAGCAGTGGAGATTTTTTCCAAGATGTTAACACGTGAAACGCATTTACTTGGACACGTGTTAGGTATTAAAGGTGCCGCCCGCCCCTGCGGTGTTGGGCGGATTAGGTGACACGTCATTATTTTTGTTAGATTCGTAGGTATATTGCACTAATTAACCAGCCAACAAATATTGTAACTCAGATGGAATTTAGTTGAATAATGGACATTACGGTCTGCCACAAATCCAATTGGCTAATAAGGATGGTTTAACTCAATGCGGGTCATTGTGGTTAATACCTACTATGTATGTACAATTGTACATGCTAATAATTATAACTGTATGCATATTTTACAACATGATGATTGTTTGTTTTTTATTGTTTGTTATTTTACGAGAAGCTGATAGAAATAGAAAAATGACGTAACATGACCGTATCCACCGAATCGTAAAATTATGGCCACCAAAGACGTATATTATTTTTTTCGATTCGAAAAAAGAAAACCCGGAAATTACAAAACAGGACATATTATTAACTCGGATATCCTCATTCGAATGAACAACATAGATGTGCCGGAATCTTTCCGCTGAAAATAAAATACGTTCATATTGTTAACGCTGAAAAATTTCCCCCGGGGTTCTATATTGTTGCGATATATTCGCTTCGATGATGTCGGTCCACGGCTACAGGAAATCATGAATAATAGCCGACGTCAAGTGTATTTGTTTGTTTTAGTACAACCTCTATGCTTCGGGCGCCCTCTCATGTTAACCATGCTAATAATTGGGTACTCCAAATAGAGAGGAAGTGTACGTAGCATTCGGTGCTCGTATTTTGCGATATTTGTATTACCATTTCATTGGAATCGTTGAAAAGCTAAATAATTAAGTGGTTTCGATATAATGAACCCAACTAAATCTAGGCGAATAATGTAATGAGAAAAACTTTAAATAGTAAATAGGAATGTTCATGTCTTCTTGAATGCATGACCTGCAACTCATATTGTATACACAAACAGTAATATGTTTGATTTGTTTTTTTTGCAAATATGAAGTATACTTTACCCGTGGAATTTACACCAATTAATTATTGAAGATTACATATTGTAGTTACACCTACTAATATAATAGTGAAGGAAAATAAGGATAAAACGCTACAAACAAACAAGACAAATGCTTTCACACTCACAGCCCCACAATAAGCTCGATGATTTGTGTCGTGGGTGCCGGAGACAATCACATCACACACACAATCACAACCAGAATCAGAAACACATATTTTTCTTGGGGATACAGTAAAAAGAGATAATAATGATGATTTATAGATTATTATTAATACCTGCAAACAGAATGTGCAGCCGCTTCAGTCTCATCGTTTTTAGCTAGAAAATTCCAAGGCTGTATACCTATATTATTTTTCAAAATAAAGAGCCTTGTAACTGTTACGACAGACAGCAAATAGGCTTATTAACAGGGATCCCACTTTTCCTTCCCCCTATGAGTACCCTGTATTTGTACTAGTACGTAGTTTTCTTCGAGTACGTATTACCTATATCATCATATTTTTTTAATGCTGGCTAACTACTTGATATAAGACGTACTGTAGTTCAATTAATCTAACTACCAACGGTAGCAATGTTTTATACGAAGCGATTTTAGATGTGATATATTTTTTTTCACTTTGAATTACAAATCTCTGTGTCAAAAAAATACATCTCATATTGTACCCAGTAATTACACTGGCAACTCTTTCTGTCAGCCGGGAATCAGTCCTGCTCAGTGGTTATTTGGTTGTTCAGCAAAGAGGTCGTACAGATCCACGCGGAATCAAAAGTCCTGCCCTCATGGAACTCTCTGCCCGCATCTTGGTCCAGAACTCTATAATCAGGGAGTCTTCAAATCTAGTGTGAATAGGTATCTTGTAGGTATTAAGCATGCTTCATCTTCGGCCGCATCGTCACTTTCCTTCAAGTGAGATAGCAGCAAAATGCTCACCTACCTGTCATTAAAAAAATACAATACAAACTAAATATAAAATAGTAAATGAAATCATTGAAGCCCTTTTCATTCATCCCGTAATATAATGAAACAAATAGTTTATATCATTAATCAAACTCATTAATCCTTGGCATTCATCTGTTTCTAATCGCCCAGTACTTATGAATACTTAACGAGTTAGATGGAATAAAATACTATAATACTCCTCTAATTGAATCTTGATGAGACACCACAAACGTCCCGTCATAAAACCCTTTTACAAATGATTCGATATTTAGCATTAAGTACATTTTGTTTACATTTGGCGTTAATGCTAATGAAACGTAAAGAAGGTTTGCGTATACAGATACGGTAATTGAACGTTGATGATAGGTTATAAACGATCGTTTTCTTTGCCGCGCTCCGTTTTCTGATACCTAATGATTAGTACCTATAGCTAAATGAAGATAACGGAGTCGTGTCGGCTTTCTTGAAACTCCGCTTCAAGAAAGCCGACGCCTCATTTTACTTAGGCGTGTTTTGGGTAGTGGTGTAAATTAACACGCTGTTTGTTTTTGCCGCTTCGTTAACTTTTTTGACAATCTTGCCTTAATACATCGTTTAGGTTAGCATTTATGTTTCTATTTTCTCTGATGTTTGTTTCTACATCACTCGCTCTTTAGCCACTAGAGCTACACTTTAAGTAAGTTACACCGTTAACCGTAAAACCATTTTATTTTATGTCTGTGTTTACATGTTGCTTTAAGTACATTGTGTAGCAGCGCATAGTTACAAAGGTATGAAACTAATTTTGCTGTTTACTTTTTGCAATAGGTACTAAAATACTCGTATCTGTTTTAAAGATAAAGATAAAGATAAAGATCATTTTATTTGTTAAAACATGCGTTTACATACACATTTAAGGAAAAAAACAAAAAATATGCATGTAGGTTGGTAATAATTGGATTGTGGCGGTACATGTCTTTGCCTGAAAAGGCGTACAAATTTGGTTTTGCCTAAACTGGCCATTGACAATAATGTATAATTATATTATATTATATTTCCGCAATAGTATGGGATTTTGTACCAAAATTATATAAAAATTAAAATAAATAAAACTAGTAACATATCAATATTAAAAAGAAGTTTGCGGTTCAAAAATTTAAAATAGTACCTAAATATATAACAACAATAATATCAAAAAATAATACTGATATTATTTTTTTATATAGTCAGATAGTATTAAACGTAGTACAGTACTTTTAATTGTTTTTATAGATATGAGTACATATATAACCGCTAAATACATTAGTCAAATAAACAAAACTGAATAAAATTTATGTCATGATGAATCAGTCAGAAAGTCATTGTTATGATAATAGCATTTTTCTGTCAATAAACTTCTCAATTTCTTTTTAAATAGACCTACGGGTAAATCTTTTATACTGTTAGGAATCTTGTTGTATATAATAGGAGCCATACAAAACAGACCATTGCGCATGAAAGTAGTCTTAGCAGTGTGTAATCGGAGTCTATTATTGTCTCTTCTATTACGAGTAACTGTGTCTGCTAGTCGAGGAAACAGTGTAGGATTTGTTTTTACGAAAATGGCAACCTCCAGAATATACATTGATGGAAGAGTCAGAATGCGGTATTTAGTAAAAAAAGGCTTGCAGCTATCTCTTGGTTTCAAATTAAACATTGCTCGAACACATCTTTTTTGAGCTTTAAAGGCGGAATCTTTGTCGGTTGAGTTGCCCCAGAATATTATTCCATATCGAATAATAGATGCTACCAGTCCATGATATGCAGTTAACAGAGCGTCGGAATGAAGTTGTAGTGCCAGATTATGTAACGCATATGCAGAAGAACTAAGTTTTTTACATAAACTCTGAATATGTTCTTTCCAGTTTAATTTCTTGTCTATGATAAGACCAAGAAATTTCGTAGAGCCTACTTCATCTAGTTTTTTATCATTGTATTGTACGTTTATGTTAGTAACCGCATTTGCCCGTTGATTAAAATGCATTACACTAGTTTTGTCCAAATTTATTATTAAATTATTTGTATTTAGCCATAATATTAAAGATGTCAGTGTTTGATTAATGTCAAATTCATAATTATCTTTATTTTTACACGTAAAAGTTACTGTGCTGTCATCTGCGAACAGAGTCATGGGTTGATCAGTCGATTTGGGCAAGTCGTTTATATACAGTATGAATAATAGAGGTCCTAGCACACTACCTTGAGGTACTCCATATAATGGTGATCGTTTATCGGAGAAAAAAGATTCTTCTTTTTTAGTCTTAATATTAATATTAGATATTTCTGTGATTTGCTGTCTGTTTTTTAGATACGATTGAAGAAGATTTAGAACGTTGCCTCTAATGCCAAATGATTCTAATTTGTGAAGCAGGATATTATGGTCGACATAGTCAAATGCTTGCGTCATGTCACAAAAAATGGTGCAAGTTGGGGTTCTAGTATCTACATTCTTATAGACTGGATACAGGAAATCGTAAATTGCCATGTTTATTGTTTTGTTCTCCCGGAAACCTTTTTGTTCAGTACATAATATGTTTTTTGTTTCGATGTATGTATATATTATTTTGTAGATATATTTCTCAAAAATCTTAGATATAATCGGAATCAAAGATATTGGCCTATAATTGGACATGTGTTCTTTACTGTTTTTTTTGTATAGGGGTTTAATAATGGATATTTTCAGAGCATCAGGATACACACCTGCACTAATACATAAATTGATAATGTAACTTAAATGGGCGCTTATATCTGTCGCAACAAACTTGACTATTTTTGTGGCAATTCCGTCATATCCCACGCTGTTTGTAGATTTAAGAGATTTTATTATTTGAATTATATCCGTTGGGATGCTAGGAGTGGCAAAAATAGAATCCCTTTGTTTTAATATAGTAGTTTTTTTTTTGTTTATAGGCTCCTCCATTGGCTTAATTTTATCTACGAAATAATTATTAAATGCATTAGCTATTGCTCGAGAGTCTGTAATGTTTTCATTGCCATTTTGTATTTTATTTATTTGTTCCCTAGGGAATTTTGGTTTAGTATTGTTTATTACTTCCCAAGTTGTTTTAGACTTATTACGAGAATTGTTTATTTTGTATGTATTTTGGGCACGTTGCGTTAGTTTTATAATCTTTTTAAACAATTTGTTGTATTTCTTAAAATTAACTCTCATCTGACTGCTAGGATTTAGTCTGTATTGCCATAGCAGTTGGCGCTTTTTTTTACTACACAATTTTATTCCGCGTGAAATCCACCTAGCCTTATTTGCAACTTTAATTGTTATTAATTGAAAGGGGAAACATAGGTTATAAAATAGCATAAAAGTTTCCATAAACGTGTTATATGCGTCATTAGGGTCGTCAGTTTCATAGATGTCAGCAAATGTCAATTTTTCCATGCATTCTTTAAATTTATTCATATTGTTATTATTATAATTTTTTCTTTTTACTCGCCAATATTTTAGAAGGCATGTTTTTTTAACAGGACACTTTAGCACTTGAGCTGTATGGTCAGATAGAGCAAATTCAATAACTTCCGCTTTACTTCTAGATTTGAAATTGTGTGCAAAATTGTCTATACATGTATGAGTCTGAATTCTTGTAGGTTGTTTTATAGCTAATGTTAAATTGTAGTTCAGTAACAGACATTCGAAATCTAACGTTTTGTTATTGTTCTTTAAGACGTCAATATTGAAATCTCCTGCAATCACAATTGATCTATGTTTATTGCTACTTGTGCATATATATCGTAGAATTTTTTCTAAAATTTCATGAAACATATCTAAATTATTCTGCTTAGGTATTCTGTATATGCATATAATAATCATATCAAAACATGTTAGTTCAATGCCACAGCATTCTACAACACCAGCAATAGATAGAGCCTCTATACGGGGCAGGTTACGCCATTGGTAGCCGTTTCTGACCAGTATACAAGCTCCGCCTCTTTTACTGTCCTTTCTGCAAAAACTTGACGCCAAACAATAATTAGGAATCATTAAAAGCTGTTCAAAGCCCAATTTCATGAAATGTTCCGTAATGCACAATACATCGATTTGCATGCCTTTGTCATTTAATTCACTAATACATACCGTTTGTTAGTCTTTATTTCTATATTCATATGATAAAACTATTAAGCTAAGATATTTCTGCCACTGTGGTCTGTGCCTAATTATCTTTTTTTTTTAATAATTCATTACAGTAAATACATTTTTAAAACTAGGCACACTATTTATAGTAAGGGGCAATAGGCACCCTATTTATAGTAAGGCTTTATACGATTTCACTCACGGTTGTTTTCTCGCATTGTTATCGACGACGACTGTCTACGTACTCGATTGATGAAGGAGCACCGACTGTTCCGAAACTAGTCTCGTAACAATGCGAGAAAACAACCGTGAGTGAAATCGTATATATTCTCTATATTTGTAATACTTACGAATCTTTCAATCTATAGTGTATACAACTAGTGTATACCACTGCACCATGCTACTTTGCTTACAATTAATCTGGTTAAATAAATTGAATACCTTTGCTATTCAGATTTGTATGCCAAAGTCAGAGCTCATCAATAGGCTAAAGTTTGTTTTAAGTTGCTTTGGAAAATTGCGAAAATCAAAGGAATTATGGCTGACTCCTTTGATTTTCACGAGGGTCGAAACAAAAACCTAATCAGCGCGTAAAATCACTCGTATTTTATTGGCTGTCAATTCAGAAATCACCCATTCCGAGAAATGTGCTGTTAAGATTTATTGATTCAGCTATAAAATGTATTGAGGAAAGAATCTTCGTGACTTTTGGTTTTTCATGAACACTTTGTATTTAAATCTAAGTTTCATTCCCAATTTTTGACATATAATAATAATAATAAATCATGTATTTCAGTATTTGGTACACCATATTACATATCAAAAATTAAAAATCAAAACAATAAATAAATTAAAATGTCATCAAAATCAAATACTCACAACATAAAATTACACAATATAAACAATTCCAGACTAAACTAATACAAAATCACAAAGAAATAATTAAATACATTAAAAACATTATAACTTTTCTCCCATTATTACCTTTACCCACTTATTTTGAATAGGACAATCTGCATTATCTGCTATAATTTTCAGGATATACTGCTGCGACTAACTCGCGTACGCTGTCGTAGTGAGACGACTTTCTTACGGATGACCGCATGAAAGTCGTCCGTGTGTGCCTCAGCGAACATCGACGATGCGCTGCACCAGCGAGGCAGCCGCATCAGTACCCTGAAAATGTCATTGTACTGGACGCGCAGGATGCCGGCAGCCCGACGAGTATGATTTACCCATAAGCTACTCGAGTAGAAGGACTGGCAGTACGCCTTAAACAACGTAACTTTAACTTCTCTCGAGCAACGAGCAAACCGGCGTGTAATCATGTTTCCCCGGACTGCCAGATCCTCGTCATCATTGAGGTTTTCGGTGACGACATGCCCCAAGTACTTAAACTTAGTCACCATCTGCAGAGCGACCCCATTTAGCAAAATCGGCGGAACATGAAGCAGGATTTATATTCCCACTGTAAAAAACGATCACTTCGCTCTTCTTTGAGTTATATTTTAGCCCATGTTCCGCCGCATATGCCTCACAGATACTGAGTAATTTCCAAACAGATCCCACTGACGGGCCCTGCAGCACCATGTCATCAGCATAACTGATATTGTTAACAGTGACACCATCAATTATACATCCCGCATGTGTGCTGCTGAGCTCGCCAATGAGATCATTTACATATAAGTTGAACAGCAGAGGAGAGGTTATCCCCCCTTGCCTCACGCCGCACTCCATGCCATATCCATCAGACAGCGTACCCGCCTATCTAACACGATTCTGCTGACTTTCGTACCAACTTTTAAAAAGAAAAACAACCTCAGACGGTACGCCCGCATTCTGCAACTTTCTCCAAAGCCTTCCATACAGAACGGTATCGAAAGCCCTGGAGAGGTCGAGGAAACAAGTATAAATTGGCGTCTTCCTCTCAGTGTAATACCTGACAGCCTACTTAAGACACAAGATCGCACTCTCCGTTGAAAGTCTAGCCCGAAAACCGAACTGCGCCTCATGCAGTTCAACTTTTAGCAGCATTGTGTCATTAAGCAGTAAGGTCGCCAGAGAAATCGGGCGATAATTGTTCCTGTCTGATGCATCCCCGGTCTTACATTTAATAATGGGCACCACCAACGTCTTGGATATAATAGACACAATAATAACAAAAATCGTAACAAATTCAAAATTTTGAAAATAACCTCAACACCCTATCTGATACACAGATTTTTACCAACCATAGCTAAGAACACTCGATCAAGTAACTTTTCAAACGAAAAAAGTAAGTTAAAGTCGTTCCAGCTGTTTATGAGCTACGTTGCTACAGACAGACACACTGATACATACCTACACACAAACTTATAACGCCCCTCTTTTTCGTCGCGGGTTAAAAAAGGTATCAATAGACACATTCTTGTCGTGTATATCTCAATTACAAGCTCATATTTCTTCAGCTGTTTGACAATAGTGTACAAAGTTTTAGAAACCAAGTACAAAGTTTCAGAAACGGAAAATATAACTTGTAGCTGAATTTAAACCAGCAGGGGATTTGAACCAGTCGTGCCACGTTACTCTAATCGATGAGCTGCTTAAGTCCTTCAAAATTTACCACTATAGTTCTGCCTAGCATGGCTAACGCTACAGAAACAAAGAGTAAATTATATTTTTTGTTTATAATACTTGCAATGTTGCCAAACATAAATATAAAAATGATTACAGAAGCTTAAGAAAAGTTTTGTTAAACATATTGTGTTTAAGTTTTATTACATGATACACTCATTTTGGTATAATCATCTTGTACTAAAGAGGATTCTCGTCTCTACAGACCTTTTCGTGCAATAACATTTTATGATTATAATGCATAATACTTATAAAAAAGTCTGTTTATATTTTATTACCTGTCGACTAATAATGATGGCAATTCTTAAAAATATTGATTTATTAGTGACTGTTTTTTTTTTATTCATATTTTTTATTATTGTAAAAATATAAAACACCTGCCCGTAGGCTTACATGGGTGCGCGATTGGCTTCTAAGCTAGGATGTCTGTTTCGATTCCCGGCGAGACAAGTTTTCTCAAAAAAAAAATGTGTTTCTAGTTCTGGTTGTGATTGTGTGTAAAATGTGGATGTTTTCGGCACCCACGACACAAGTCATGGAGCTTAGTGTGGGGTCGTGAGTTTGAAAAGGTTTACGTTTATGTTTATATTCAAGTTGAAGGGAATTGTTATCTTGCTATGCGATTTTTCATTGCATAATAGAAAAATATTAAAGTTAAGTTGAGAAGATAACTTTAGTAGTTTATTTATACATGATAAGCAATTTAAAGCTTTAATTTAGAAGACTTAAAGTCTGTTGACTATCTGATAGTTGAGGTAATAAATCCGTACTAAGCAAAAGTTTTGTTTCCAACTTGGGTAATGGGTGATAAGGTGATCGAATGTTCTTGTTGTATTGGCTGATACAAAATACTAGCTGATAGTACTAAAGTAAAAAAAAAGCAATGTAAAAACTGTTTATATATATTTCACTAGTTTAACTATGATCAAACTTAAAAAAAAACAAACGTTTTACTGTACTGCCCGTTGGCTAAGTTGGGCGAGCGTTCGCCTTCTAAGCGGGGTATCGGGTTCGATTCCCGGCGGGAACACAAGTTTTCTCCTCAAGGAAAACTTGTGTTTCTGGTTGTGGTTGTAATTGTGTGTGTGATGTGATTGTTTCCGCTCACAACACAAGTCATCTAACTTAGTGTAGGGCTGTGACTGTGAAAGCGTTAATGTTATGTTTATTAACATGCTATTCCTGAAAGTTCCAACTACCAGATTCGTAAATTCATAGTCGTACTTTGCGTTACAGTGAATATAATGTTGAAAATACGAATCAACTTTTCAAGCGGGACCCAAGAGCAGCATTTGGAAACAACGCTCCAGCAACCCAATTGAACAAACAATGTCGAAGTGCAGCGAGCTGTCGTAGCCCCAGCATTATGGCGAATAGAGAAAATATTCAAAGGCTCTTTCGCTCGTTGAAGCACGTAATAACTCCCTAACCTAGGCCGTAGAAGTTATCTCGTAAAAATAAATGCTACAAGTTAAAGATTATGCATGCTTTGTCAACTGAGAAACAGATTTTCTTTAAATCCTTTTTACACGGTTTGGATTTTAGTAAGTAGGTATATAGTCGTAATATAACAAAGTGAACTAAATATACTAAATCTTTTGGTATAATTGTGAGTATACATTGTCAACTAAATATACTTCATTTATAGATGAGTACTTCATTTATAATCTGACTCCCTACACGTGGTCCCCGGGTGGTGCTAATCAGGTGACATTTGAGAGGTGGTAGAGCGTTTTGTGAGTAGCTCTCCTGGCTTGCTATCAAAGTAGCTTACCACCATCAAGTTGAAAGTCTGCCGCCAAGCCAAATACGGTGTTCCGGCAGTTATCCTTGAGAGCCTGCATATTCCAGGTCTAGTGTGTTTACCAGCTTCGATCACATCGTCACTTACCATCAGGTGAGATAGTGGTCAAACACTAGACTGTCACAAATAAAAAAAAAAAAAAAAGATATTTTTTTATTGTAACACCTTACACCCAGTTTACCACTAAAGTGTCACAACAGCAGATCTTATCACTAAAAAATATTTCTTCCAAGCATATTAGGTATTATGCAATTATTAAGACTATAAGCCTACTTTTCTATCTACACATACAAAAAAAAAAAAATTGTGTTAGTCTCACAAAAACTCGAGAATTTTCGTTTTGGCTGATTTGGCTGATTCTTTTTTTGTTGTGTTCGTACCCTAATTGACAGGGCAAGGTTTGTAATAAATTTTTGTTTTTTTATTCCACCGGAAAATGCACTTGGGCAAAGCCGGGGCGGATCGCTAGTCATTAATACAAATTAAATTAGTATTGGTACATTCTATTGTAAATGCTAAAGATATTTTTTTATGAATGGGTTTGTGTTTCTAATTCTGAGTGTCATTGTGTCAAAGATGTGAATGTTTCCGGCACTGACGACGCAAGTAACAACACAAGAACCTAGTATGGGGCTATGAGTGCGAAAGCGTTTTTTTTTAATTACCTTTAGCCTAGGTTTTAAAATACACCAACGTTTTTAAATACTTAGGTAAAGTAGAGCTAGTTTCATGAGGAAAGTGTAGTGCGCAGTTTAAATCATGAAACCTGCAAAATTTTTATAATTATCTCTCCTTATAGTTTGAGTAACTCAATTAGTGGAACAGTCTGACAAAAGACCGTATGTACCACTCAGATAGCTCGCTCGATGATAGAAAAGTTAATTAAAGCAAGGAATAAATTTAACATCCTCGAATCTTGACTTTATAGCTTTGTTTTACGGTTGTACACGACGCAGCCGACGGCCAACGGCCGGCGTTCTCGGAGCAAGTTATAAAATAAGCGAAGGCGGCGCGCAGAAAGTGAGTTTGCCGTCTCGGGCCGAGTCGGTGATATGTACAGTTCGATTGAGACATATCTATTCGTAGACGTTTTACTTTAACAGCCAATCGTCTAAGCGTTACTAACTTAGTTGCATGTGGTCTGCAAGTTGTATGTTTTTCGTAACGTAAGTTTTAAATTGGAAAATCTGCTTTTGATCTATCGCTAAGATTTTTTGACGTAGAGTTAATAATTTGTTAAATCATTATAGTTAGGGTTAGTCGGGTTCGATTCCCGGGAACACAAGTGTTCTCTTCAAGGAAAATTTGTGTTTCTGGTTCTGGTTGTGATTGTCTGTGTGATGTGAATGTTTCCGGCACCCACGACTCTGTGAGTGTGAAAGCGTTTATGTTTATGTTTATTAACTATCATGTTGTGACAAATAATCGAACAGCTTCATAATATGTGTGCCCAGCTGCTTTGCCAGTGCACCGTTACAGAGCCGTTACAGAGACTAGTTTCAAACATAATAAATTCTCCCGAACACAAACTGTGACAAAAAATAGAAACTAAAGAAGAGAAGTTTCATTAGAAGAAATTCCGAGCACGCCACAGTAGCGATGAATACAAAAAATAACTTTTCAATACCATTGGTAGCTGTTAAGATTGAACGCTTCCGAAATCGGTAGTAGGCATCGAATAGCTGGAATAACGCCAAGCCTTTCAAGTTTGAACCGCCAATATAAAAACGATACGCGAGGTTAGACTATTCTATTGCTGCCCTCTGGTCTAGTCATAAGTGTAACTCAAAAGTCATCTGTGTGTTCTAATAAAAACTAATTGCACTATGAACTACAAAGGAGCTTTGAGACTGAGATGTTATGAGAGCAAGAGACGGCAACAATACGAATCATAGCGTAACGATTTCACAGCGAGAGCGGTGGTTTCTGTATATGCTTAGTTTGCGCTTTCATGTGAAAATAGAGACGATACTCTGTACTAGCGCTATCTTGTAATAACAAAGAATAACTGGTAATGCATATGAATGATTTATGCACAATGTTTGTCTGAAAATGCTGACTTTGTGCTGAGGCAAACCCATTACGGCATGCATAACGTTTGTGCAGCTATTTAATTTATCTATTGACTTTATTATGTGTTCTCTAGAAAATGGTGTATCTTACACAAAGGGGTTGTAAAAAACTCTTAAACAAAAAATGGTGTATCTTAAACTTAAGGGTCTTAATCTGAAACAAATGTATTTTTTTTTATTTTACTTTTTTTTATTTGAATGATGATAAGTTGATTAGCATTTAATATAATTATGCTCATTTTGCTTCAAAATGTGTTGAAATAAAATATATTTCTTTCTTTTGTACTTTAGTAATATCTTAGAATTCTGCAGACTGAGTTTGTTTCACTAGGTACTTACTCGTGGTTGCGAAGAAAATGGGAAAGCTAAATTTCATTGACTGAACAAAGTTACAGTTATTTTTGTCGATGAAAAATATTAAATCAAGTATAAAGTGACCGTGGGCCATCTATAAGCAAACGCGTTCCGTTTTTAATTTTATTATTACTAGATAAAGACTGTTAGCTGACATTCAACGGAAACTCTACAAAATAAATTCACTTTGTATTTTGAGGCCTGCAACACTAGTGAATATCATTATGATGTAGTAAAAGTAAATTCGATTGTATAGCTATAATTTAAAGTTACGTATTGTAATCTTTTATTAAATTTATATTGATAAGTAGTTGTGGATTTTGAGGCATCACTAGCGACTTTGCTTGCGCTAATTAGAATAAAAAGTAGCCATTAAGTTATCCTAAGATACCTATCTAGTTATATATATCTAGTCCAACTTTTTTTTAAAGCTTGATAAACAAGCATTTGACCACAATCTCACATACATAGAACGCGTTGACGTAGCCGAAGATGTAGCATGCTTCCTAGAAGACACCTATTTATTAAGACGACATTTACTTACCTTCATACCTTCTTCCAAGCATTTCGTTTCCACATTCATTATGCGAACTGCAAAAGAATGGAATTCCTTACCTGAGTCTTTGTTCCCTTATAAATTCAATATGGGAGTCTTTAAGTCGCGAGTGAATAGGCATCTTCTAGGCAAACGTGCTACATCGTCGACCGCATCGTCACTTACCATCAGGTGAGATGGCGGTCAAACTTTTACCTATAATTAATTAAAAAAAAACGTTTCACACACGTATTGCGAGGGAGTGGAACTCATTGCCGCCTTATTTGTTCCCCGAACGGTATAATCTTTGAGTCTTCGAGTCAAAAATGATAGGTAACTTACAGGCATGCTGATTAATCGGCCGCATCATCACTTACCATCAGGTGAGATAGTGTTCAAATGCTTGTTTATCGAGCATATCAAATCCTTATTAATTCAAACTCATCCTGACTTTAGAAAGGTGCTCGTTGACGGTGAAGTTTCAAACATACTTATTTATTTATATATTCTCTTGCAGAATTTAACTGTACAATATCGCATTTGTTGCAACTACTCTGTTGCGAACGGTTTCTATTTGAATTGTATAAAATTTTACCTTATTTTTTAGGAGTTTTGTTGATTCCGAAATTAAACCGATTGCAACAGAGATGGGTAATATTTCTAATATTACCGTAAGCGCAACAAGATACCCAGGGAATCAAAGTGACAAGCGAGACCAAGTTGAGATAAGGATGAATAATTATGGAAATCGAGATACCAGAAGACGTACGTACGGCCTGTATCTATTGTATTATAAAATTGCTTATAATTTTTAAAAAAATAATATTTAAATAATTTTTATATTAGTAATGGATACTATTTGTAAGTTTCGGCTTTAAATGTGTAGCTGTTTTTTATTTGGATTTTGGGACTTAATAGGTTTAAAATCAGTTTTTATGATGTCCTACCAAATTGTTACTTTCCAACATAGTTTTTTTTAAACTGGTTTCATACTTGCACATTTTTTTTCAACGATATCCCTCACCGTTAAATTTTTTATTTACAATGTTTTAATTGCCATTTTTTGCTTTGAGCTGCACATATTTTTTGAAAATATAAAGTTATTTACTTGTTTGGGATCGATGCTAAATACCTCTGACACACGGACGGATGGACGGACAAAGTGCAAGACCACCCTAGTCAACTTAGAGATCACGACATAGAGACTTTAACTTAGAGATCAAACAACATCGTTTGATTAATGAATAAATTACCATTATTATCATAAACAATATTATTATATCTACATAATTATATTGCATTATGCTGAGATTATCTTCTTCTTCTTTCTTTCTTATATATAAAAATGAATTGCTGTTCGTTAGTCTCGCTAAAACTCGAGAATGGCTGGACCGATTTGGCTAATTTTGATCTTGAAATATTTGTGGAAGTTCAGCGAAGGTTTAAAAGGTGAGAAAATATAAAGAAATTGCAATAAAATTAGTAAAAAGTAGTATTTTATTTTCCCATACAAACTCTTCGTACCTGTCAAACAGGAGATGTTTCTGAATATTTGACCACAGACAATTGGCGGTATGAAGTTCGCCGGGTCAACTAGTCGATGATAAAAATATTATTGTTATTAATTGAAATGTATCGAACGAGTCCAATGTACATATCATTATTAAGTAATAGGATTTTTATCGTCTAATATTTTTAATTTAATGTAATATCTTTTCTATTTAAATGCAAACTTGCGATGCAAAATCTCTATAATTTTAGACAATAGATATGACAATGGAATGCGAAATTTTTAAATCAATGAATGCTTCTAGAGAAGCTCGGGAAAAGTTTCTAGAGACGTGTCCCGCGGGAATTCGTCGAAAATGCTCAGATATCTGATATTGACAGCCACGCCGCATATTTTGAACGCCAAGTACAAAGACTATTCGTATTCGAAATGGATTCCAGGATTTAAAAGACTATGTTTTACGATAAATTGAGTCAGCATTTTTATACGCTGAATATATAGAATACTAGCTGAACCAGCAACATTTGTTTTGCCATATACAATATTTCATGCTGAATCATATAAAAAAATCACAAATTTTTTTTTTTTTGGTTTAGACCACATTTAGGTCTATGAAAAAATAGATGTTGACTAATTCTCAGACCTACCCGATATGAACACAAAATTTCATAAAAATCGGTCGAGCCGTTTCGGAGGAGTTTGGTAACAAACACCGCGACACGAGAATTTTATATATTAGATGATAAACTATCTCCATTCTAAATTTCAACAAAATAGGTTTATTCGTTACGGAGATACGTGGTAACAAACATTCACACACACACATACTTTCGCATTTATAATATCAGTAGGAAGTAGGATAGGATTGTATACAATAACTACACGTCTGTGATTTTCTAAATTCTCAATAGCCATACTACGATGTCTGGGAGTGAGGATTTTCGTCAAATGAATGTTCTGTGTGTTGTTACTTGTCAAGTAATAGGAAAAAATTGCCAAAGCTTTCTGAAAGTACGCTTTATGTGATGTTACTTGTCAAAATTAATAGGGAAAATTATCCAAAATGTTTTTCACCATTGAACACACTGACACCTGCAGATAATTTTAACAGCGAAATGTTCTTAGTTCAAATTAAATTTAAATAAAGGTAATTTGAACCAAGAACATAGTCTTTAAAGAATCAACATCATCTGATTCGAGAGAAAATCGATATTTGTTTTTGATTTATCGTTTACATTACAGCCCTACTCACGTTCCATGACTTGACGTATGTAAATGGAGATATCTATACTGGTATCAGCAAACCCTATGTAGGTACTTGTATCTATTCAAACCAGAGGATATTTCCCTTCGTAAAAGCTATTTGTGTAAAAGTGTATGAGGCGGAATATGCTTCAAAGGTATGGTGTAGCTTCACAAGATGTTAGTATAAAAACATGAATTGATATTTAAATGCCTAGATATAGTTCGTCATGTTTGATACTTCTCGTATATATCATATAAAAATTTCCTTTTCGACGTTTAGCTATGTTGGAAGTTTTGCAACGTCATAATAACAAAAAAAACAATATTAACTAATATGAAATAATTAAACGCAAGCAAAGCTTAAAATTAAGAACCTTGGTCAGATTAAATGTATTAAACACGCATTATTGACGATACCTCAAAAACTACTGATCAGATCTTGATCAAAATTATATGGGATCAATGGGAAAGCATCAGCTTTTAAACAAAAAAAACTATAAATCATCAAAATCAGTCACGCGGAAAGATGTTATGAGTTACTCATAAAAAAATACAGTCGAATTGAGTACTCCTCCTTTTTTGTGAAGTGGGTAAAAAACAGTGACTTTGGTATATTGCTATATGCAAGTTTCAGCTTTAAATATAATGTAGCTATTTTTGAGATAGACCCCGGGGCAAAATAGTTTTAAAATCAGCGCCTTTGGTGTCCAACCAAATTGTTATGTTCCTTATATAGTAAAAAAAACCGGTTCCTTACTCTACTTGTAAAGCTCTTTTCAATGCTCTCCACCCAGCAGAAAATGAAATAAAAATTATTTTGCCCCCCCCCCCACGTACAAAAAATTCTCTGAAAATTTGAACTTATTCGCTTGTATGGTACTGACGCTCAATGCCTCTGTCAGATGGACGGACAGACGGACAAAGCTATACGTTATTAAATACCATCATAAATATTCTAATATACATATTTAATATTATACATATGATTCTAGTAAAATATATATTAATACTGATATACAAGTTAGTTTTAATCAACACACATGATAGGATACAACAGAAAAATTCAAAAGCATTTTAAGATAATACGGTTGGTACAACCATCCCACAGTAATCTTACTTTCACGTGGTGTCCCTGCTGATTATAGAACGAGGAAGGTTAAAGTCAGAAAGACATAAAATCTCATGCTGAGTAAGTCAAGAATTCGTCAAAAAATGACATGCTAACAAGACTGTTAGCAAGAGATTTTTTGACGAAAATTATTTTCAACCTGGATACACGAGTAATAGAAGAAAAAATTTAACTCTCTCTTTCTCTAGATAGAGTTAATCAAGAATCAAGAATAATTTATTGTGAACTGGCTAATTATAACGCTATGTAAGTTGTTAGTGCAATTATGTAACATCAGTTTACCCACACCGGTCATTCAATATTTAGACACAGCAATGGGTATATTTTATTAAAACAATTTTACATTCAAATTATGGGAGATAGTTAAAACAACAATAAAAAAATACAATAATAAAGTTTCGAATTCATATGATGTCAAGTATAAAATTTTAAATGAATGTCTAATAATTGTTATACATAATATAATAATTAAAAAATGTAATTTATTCCATATGTACGCTATAGGTATATTAATGTTAAATGTAAAAAAAATACCGTTGTCAGAGAATATGTTAGTGGAAAAGGAAGAAAGGAGATGACGAGTAGATCTATTCATTATTTTATATAGTTGTTTTACTCGTGGTTTAAGTTCCTTGCATTTATCTTATTAACAATTAACTTAAGCAATAAAAACATACTCCAAAACTACAAAGTACATGAGATTTCTCCTGGGAGAAAACCAGTATTCGAATAGTTGATAAAAACTCTATTATATCATAATCATACTTCTCATTTCTGCAGCATACAGCTTTAGATTACATTGTTGAAGATACGAAGTATCCTGTGCTTACATTCAAAGTCAGGGTTTACAAACATTCAGAATTATTCATACATTTTATATTCAGTATTCATAGAAATCATAAAATGTTCGATAAAACACATATAGTTAAAATAATTTCTGTCTATTTTTTACTGATATTAAATAACAACCGACAAAGTAAAACAAAACATATTTTAACTATAATTAATTTTCTTTCTTTATAAAATATTTAAAAACAAGTTGTTCCCCGTGGTGACGCCCGTGTAAAATGAATAAAACCAGCCAAGTGCGAGTCGGACTCGCGCACGAAGGGTTCCGTACCATTATCTATAAAAAATCAAGTTTGTTGTATAGGAGCCCCCCTTAAATATTTATTTTATTTTATTTTTAGTATTTGTTGTTATAGCGGCAATAGAAATACATCAACTGTGAAAATTTCAACTGTCTAGCTATCACCGTTCTTGAGATACAGCCTGGTGACAGACGGACGGACGGACGGACAGCGAAGTCTCAGTAAAAGGGGCCCGTTTTTACCCTTTGGGTACGGAACCCTAAAAAGCTATACAGTCCGTTCTAAAATTTTATCGAAAAACCCGTTGAGAAAATATTTTTTTTTTTCATAAAATTTTCGATGTTTTAAAACATATTCTGCTCTTTGGGTCGTAGACAAATCCAACAAATTAAAGATCATACAAATCGGTTCAGCCTTTCTTGATTTATAAATGTTGTATAACCCGACTTAGTTTTATTTATATAGATTATAATATCATAATGTAAACAAATCTATCAACCATAGTTACAAATGTATAGGTACCATATCAACAGCCTCTCACTGAAAGTAAATTAAGCGCATCAATTAGCACCTTTGACGCTCTCTGGCATCAGTGGCCAGACGTTCTAATGAATAGGCGGTATAATGAGTAAGTTCAATTAGTAGTGGATGTAGAGCGCGTGCGGGGCTTGCGTGTGTAGTGCAGGCGAGTGCAGCGTGGCGGGGTAGGGCGGGCGGCGTGCATATGCACCTGGGCGGCGGGGCGGCGGCTGGGCGGCCAGGCGCGCGGCCACGTGCCCGGGCAGGCCCAGGCCGGGGCTCAGTCGCTCGCGAGCCGCCGACGCGCCACCCGGCCGCGCTCCAGCGACAGGTGGCGACGACGCCCGCCGCCTGCGCGATCCGCTCTCGCCCGCGCCGCTCGCCACGACCCGCACAGCCGCCACCGCCGTGCCCCGCACGATAAATTTTAAACGGTCGGCTTCAACGCGAAACTTTAATATTACGTTTCTACAGTTAATCACAGTGCTGATCTCTTCTTCGTCGAAAATGAATATCGCTTGTTGCCTAACGTGCTGATCGTAAATTAAAATGCTACGGATCTGCTACGACTTTTGAATATACCGTTCGTTTCCGCAGGACTGTGAGTATGGATGTGGAATGGTTTGTTTAATATGCTAACTGATGAATAATATTGTCGTTGAAGAAAATGTTTTCGGTCTTTTTTTTTGCTTACGAGCTAACGGCGATGAGCCCTTTTATAATTCGTTACTTGTTGCGTACTACGAGCATATATTTAAGAAATAATTATTACGTAGCAACAAGTTAGCCTACTGAAATTAAAAGCCGGTTCATTACAGTTTTATGATTTTAATTAATCAGGGACGTGCAGAACGCAGTAATGAAATTCTTATTTAATTATATTGCTTTCATATTTCATGTAAAATTAAGTGCTTCGTTACAAGATTGCTATTCCTTATTCAGACACACATCGCGCGGCACAGCCGAAGGAAAACGCTTGTAGCTAATAATTAATTAGGTGTAGAGAGGTACGAACAATTTGCACAGCCATTATGTGAGCCTCGAGGTTTTTATGCTATCTGTTCCGATCTGTGTAGCTGGAGCAATAGAGCTTTCGTAATATATATGAGCTTGGTCGCAAATATTTGAATATTTTGCTCAGTAAAGCTAGCCAGGATAAACTTAAATATGAATTATGTTATTTTTTCCACTATGTAAAACCATTGACTGCTGGTGATAGGCAATCCGGGTGCATATTCTGTTTTGTAAAACCTAACATAATCACCTCTCTTAAAAATGAGGGTAGAGCAGGATTTTACGTTTCAGATAAATGGATCTCACTTTAAAAGATTAAAAAAGGTTACCTTTTTTCTCAGAACATTCTTGAACCAGTTTGTTTTTGGTTCAAGCCAATTTTACCTACTAAATATTCAAAACGTGATTCGCTTTATGCACATTGGTAAACTCATAAACTCATGAAAAAATGTAAGTTATTGAATGGGGCTCAAGGGGAACGTTACAAACATCATTATAAATTCTGTCAGGTTTGAGTGCGATACCTTTAAAAAATATCAATACCTCGAATGCAGTTTTTGTATATGTAAAATATGCACATATTATAGTTGCTAATGCTAGCATTCTAATCCTTACTTATATTATAAATGCGAAAGTTTGTATGTATGGATGTTTGTTACTCTTTCACGCAAATCTACTGAATGAATTTTAATGAAACTCTACAATAATATAGCTTATGCATCAGAATAGCATATAGGCTATAATTTATAAAGATATAGTGTAAATATTCCAAAATATAACGGTAAGTGTCAAGTATGTAGGAAAAAAATCTGCCATCTGCGAGCTGTTCTGGCGTGCGCTGCAAAAACCGTTAGAGTTACACGTATGTATGGATAATGGAAATGTTTAACTTAAATAGTCCTATAAAAAAGGTCGCGACAGCATATATCTTTTATGTGTAAGCCATTATCGCCAAAATAGTGAACCAGAAATAAAATAAAAATTTAAAGCTACTCAAAATACTAATCCTACGCAGACGAAGTCGCGGGCAGCAGCTGGTACATAATAAATCAAATATAGTTCACTGAACAAGCTATCAATCAGGATCTAGTTCCTGGACCTACTACAAAGTTAGGTCGGGTAATTTCGCTTACAATCGATATAAATGTTACAGTCAATGTCAACTTTATTTTTATTACATTAAGTATTAATATCAATATCGAACATTATTTTTAGTAATGGATATACAGTCAATACGGAAGTTGGCGATATTTAATTTCATCGTTACTTTTAATCGATAGATTGACACTTCTGTGTACACTGCGTTACAAGTACAAATCCATGCAATGATGATACCAGCACTAATGAGCAAGCGTGCTCCACCTGAGACTACTTCGTCAGTTTCCATCAGGTGTGATTGTAGTCAACGTTTGCTTAGTATGTAATAAAAAAAAACCAGCACAGGCTGTTCTTCAAGTACCTTTTGTATTATCATTTTCTCAATTTATTTTTTTAGTAGGCTTTACATTGTTTTACCTATTTTAGCTAGGTATATCTTGTTTTGTTATTCACTTATCTCACCGCAAAACTGTCAACGTATTAGTGCGATTAATTAGAAAAATCGGTTTCTTGTTACTGAACTCAACCTTAACTTTAAACAATTTTTATAATAAATAAGATTTAGTTCACCCCCATTCACATGTTTTTTTTTTATTTGTGACAGGCTAGTGTTTGACCACTATCTCACCTGATGGTAAGTGACGATGTGATCGAAGCTGGTAAACACACTAGACCTGGAATACGCAGGCTCTCAAGGATAACTGCCGGAACACCGTATTTGGCTTGGCGGCAGACTTTCAACTTGATGGTGGTAAGCTACTTTGGTAGCAAGCCAGGCGAGCAACTCACAAAATGCTCTACCACCTCTCAAAAAAAGTAATGTAAAGCTTCTTTAAGTAAAAAATAATGTTTGAATGACGCATAGTTTAGATTATTAGACGTTTTCGCTTCTAAAACTCTGTTGATATCAATGTTGGTATCAACAGAGATGAACGCAATGACGCAGAAGAAACCGTTTGTTTGTAGATATGCAACATTCACTTCAATATTTTTTGAAGTGAAAATTTTCTTTGCCGGCGTTGTGCACTTTTTTGGAATGGGTAAAAATGCTTAACTCGCGTCAGGACACGTTACCTGATAGAATATTCGTAAGACGAAGGAGAGGCAGTAATATCCCCCCTGTCTTTCTACCGCGCGGCGAAAAATGATCAAGTTTTCACATCTGCCGGCACTCCCGGAGTGCAACCCGTTTTTTTTATTTCCATCTTACATTTTTATATTGAAGTATGCATCCTGCTCAATAAAACAAGTAGTAAAAATGTCGGCATCTCAGCATGTTTTCAATGTTTCATTGCAATTTGCGATACATTTTATCTAATACATTTTACAAGCATGAAGTGTAATATATATTGCCATTCTACATTTCAATTTCTTAACCATTACAGGTATAACATTATAAGATCTCTATGGCGAGATCAGTTTATACTGATATTAGAATATTAAGTACCAACATTAGGTACATAAAATGTTATCTAAACTGGTTCAGCTATTTATTACAAATATAAGAAGATTTTTTTTTTGTTTGTCACACATAGTGATGTGTTGAAATATGTGACTGTGGTGAATAAGTAAGGGCTAGATCCTAGTATAGGACAAACTACTTTTCTACATTGTGAGTAAACCTAATATTTCGTATAGTAGAGTCAAGAACACATTACGTATTCTAAGTCATTATCTGTAGACAAGCAATAGAGTATTTATTTTCTTGTATTCTTATTAAGACATTGTGGGTTTGACATTTCTCGGTAAAATAGGTCAACTTTCCCCATTGAATATCTGCCCATATCTGCGCCCACATTCACATCCAGCGCCGTATTTCTCTGGAAATAATTACAACCATTTCCCGGCATTTGTGATTTAACCTTGCTAGAGTAAAATGCTTGTCTGTGTCCGTCAATGAAATTTTCATATTTATTGCGTCAACATTCATAAACCTCGTCGTATTTCTCGGAAAAGTATTACAACTATTTCCTGGTATTTACGTGTTTCAAGGTTTACTAGCGTAAAATGCTTGTAAATACAGCGTAAATTTTGGTCAATGAAATTATTTTATCAGGATTTCGCTGTGCTGTTAACTCAGTTCGGCTAAAGGGTAAGTTAGATTTTTGAAATTGTCTGATTTGACATAAGATTTTTAACAGCTCTAATGCTCTAATGGCTATAATATATCTCACTGCTAGTAATTAGATGAATTAGCTTAATTGATCGAGCAAAGCGAGATATCTAAGTTGACTGGTGTGGTTCAGCACTTTGTTCGTCCGTCCGTTGGTCTGTCAGAGACATTTAGCGTCGCTTGTATTAAAAAAGGTTTTATACTATACTTGCAAACTTCTTTTCTAAGGACACAACAAATCATATTTTGTCTTCCGGCTGCCATTTACCCCTCTAAATATTTTTAAATGCATCATTTTAATTTTAATTTTTGGCTTTACATATTATAAACATATAGATACAGCTCATATTCTCGAAAATGTTTAAGTTATTTACTTGTATGGTTTAGAGTAGTTTAGACGATAAAGCCTCTGACTGTAACTAACGTACGGACAGACAAAGGGCTGAACCGCCTAAGTCAACTAAGAGATCAATTATAACGTAAGATGCCGTAGTTATAAAGTTGTCTTACTTAATTTAATTTAAATTCAATTTACTTCTATAAGTAAAGGGACATATTATATAATAACAGAATTATTAATTTCATAGCTTCAAGTATTGCTAGCATAATTATAATTATATTAACTTATTTTATAAAAAAAATGTTTATCTATTTTTATATTTCATTTTAATTTCATCAATTATTAATGTATTTAACTGTAGCATTTGCATGTACAATATTGAAAGATACTAAATCCCTCGAAACGACTCATCCTAGGGCTCACCAGACATTATAAGTAATTGTAATGTTGTTGGTATTATAAGTTAGTATTTAAGTGTCAATTAATAAATTATCATTATTATATATATGAATTTTCAAATAAAATTAATATAAATTGGTAATATCTTAATCTAGAAATATAATTTAATATTTTCTGTTTATCAGTGTGTGACATTTCGTTGGTACTTTAGACGTACACAATCGTATTGGCTAATGAAGTGCAGACAGATTATTCTTTTACAACCAATTTACTTCTTACCTTATTTATAGTCATGTTTGTTTTTTCATTTCTTTGCAAATTGTTCTCTAGTGATTTATTTTATTGTCTGCAATAATGTTTATTCGTCCTACACATAACTTTGACCTTTGGCATTCACAAATGTCACAGAGGGTAAATCTTAAACATGTCCTTGTAAAAGTCGTAGAAAAATATTAGATTTTTTGTGGCTCACTCCTCTAAAACATATACGAACAATCACTTATGTAGACTATGACGTTTGAAATGCGTTTTAAATGCTTAGATCCAAGTACATCAACCTTCGCATACACATACAACAATACAACATACATACGAGTACAGTACCTATATATTAATATATGAAATACTCAATTATACTTAAAAAATATTCATCACTTGACACTGCCTAAATGCACAAGCATTGCGGAGCCAAAATTAATAACAGAAACGATAACTGTCAAAATCAAACGTCATCACACTAGTTATGCCGCGAAAGTAAAAAATGGCGTTGTTGATTTTGTATAATTTTCCAAAACCTGTGATTCTTCGAGTGTTCATGTGTAGTAATGGTAGATTGTTAACAAATAATACTTAATAAACGTGCATAAGAGTAGGCAAATCATACTAAGTTGATAAACGTGATTTTCGCTTTGCTCCAAAACTCCATTAGGAGTTCTAGTAAAGTTTCTACCACTTTACTACGGCATGACTTGATTATGACTGGACCTTCACTCTTTTACTTGACTTTGACTGTGACTAGGACTTTTAACATGAAATACACTTAAAATATATTATTACTTGATACTGGCTAAATGCACAATATTGCGAAGCCAAAATTAATAGAAAAATAAACGTCATCACGAGCAACGATTAATTAAGACCTTACGAGAGAATTTCTGTATAACTGATTTTTCTACCCCCTTATTAATAACTGAAAAGTGCAATTTGTTTATTTATGTCATCAATTCTTGAAGCTGACAAGATCGAACCCATAATAATTTAAACGTAAGCAAACCTTAAAAAACCGACTTAACCGCTTATATTTTGGTTTTGGCTTGATCGACTACGATAAAATTTATATGGGACCATCAAAGAATTTTGAGAATCGGTCCGCAAATGGGGGAGAGATCGGTAAATATACATAAAAAAACATACAGTCGAACATAGAACCTCCTCCTTCTTTGAAGTCGGTAAAAAATAGTTAATAATTCATCTATGTGTAATATATATACACATAGATTAATTATTTTTCTGTAAAACTATCACTCAAACTAAAGTTTATTTGTTATTTTAATAGCTTTGTTTTTTTTTTTTTTAATTTTCAAAATTTTTGATAGATTGAAATATCTATAAATACATAATAATATTATTGTTATTTTTATATGGAGTTTAGTCATTTCAGTATTTTAGTATGCAACGTAAACAACCACACACGTCGTTTTCTATTCAATTCATAGGTTATTACTTGCTGCAAGTTCAGACAATTCTCAAGTATCCAGTAAACTCTATGAATTTGTAATGTAGAGCTGCATCGAGAGACATCCAAGGATTTTGTAAACGTAGGTTTGTCTCCTATCTCGATGGAGACATCATCCTCGCCCTGATGTTCTAGCATTAATGCCATTTGATCAGCCTGCTCTATAATATATATTATTATAGCCGTGCCCCGCGGCTTCGCCCGCTATTATCAAGTTAAAAAGTAGCCTATGTGTTAATCCTAGGTATCATCATCATCATCAGCCTGTGGAAGTCCACTGCTGCACGTAGGCCTCTCCAATTGCACGCCACTGAGCACGATCCTCTGCTTCTCTCATCCAGCTCCTGCCAGCCACCTTGCGAAGATCGTCGCTCCACTGAGTCTGAGGGCGTCCTGTGCTACGTTTGTCAATTCGCGGTCTCCACTCTAGAACACGCACTCTACAACACGCATTACCTCAACGGTTATCGGTTCTCCGGCTTATATGGCCAACTAAACCTAGGTATAAGCTATGTACATTCTAAATTTCTTCAAAATGAGAAAACAAATACACTTACACATAAACTTTCGGATTTATAATACTATATATTAGGATTATGTCACCTATGCAGAAAATCTTAATAATGGTTATTTTGTTCGATTGGTTCTGTGAGGTTCTAATTACTCTTACTCCGGGCTAATTGCCTATATTTCCTAAAACTAAACTAAAATTATACAGTGATATCTATACATCAAAGATCTAAGTTGCTTACAAGGCATTGAGCTAATAGGCAACTCAAGTGCTCAAGCCCACTACCAGCTGATAGCATAAACATCAGGCTGGCGGCATTGCCTCTCAGAATTGCAATGCTAATACGTTGAGCCAAATAAGTACCAGCATAAGGTTCTAATTGTGTTTTTCTCGACATTAAAGAAAATACTATATAACATATAATTAAGCTAAAACTGAAGCTGTGAGTATTTTTTTGAATTGAGAACTTCCTTTTTTGAAGTCGGTTGAAAATTCAAGCGATGCAGCATTCCAATACAGCCTGATAAATAAATCTGCGTGACATTCAACTGTATCCGTCATTATGATCCCTTTGGTAAGACAATTAGATTAGGCTAATAAAATCCAATGATATCGTTTTCAGACAATCAATTATATCAACTGTAAAACAGTTTATTAGCAGATCGTGAGTAATACATCTTGTGACTGAGTTTGATTAATTAATAAATGTTGTGTTTTAATTTTTGTATTTTCTATTAATTTTAGCGGTATATTCAGTTTTATCTTTATAACCTTCTAAGCGGCTGGACCGATTTTGGTTAAAATTTTATGCGTGTTTAAGTAGATTTGGAAATGGTTTAGATTCACAATTCTATCCGATATTTTAATTAATTTCGTATGTATCCTAGTATATTATATACTTTTCTACTAGCAGATCAGGCCTGAAAATATAAATCGAGTACAAATTTATAATTGAAAAAGTTGAATGAATGCATTTAAGCATACCTAAATATAACTAACGATATGTATACGACCTTTATATGTTATACTAGCCGTGCACCCGCGTTAATTAAGTTAAAAAGTAGCCTATACGCGTTATTCCGGAACCTAAATAAACTATCTACATTATACATTTCATCAAAATCGGTTTATTAGTCACGGAGATACGTGGTAGCAAACATTCACATACAAATACACACAAACTTTCGCATTTATTATATTAAGTAGGATAGAGTCTCGAACAAAATGCTGGCACTTATTTGGCTCAACGTATTAGCATTGCAATTCAGAGAGGCAATGCAGCCAGCATGATGGGTACCCACTGGTAGTGGGCTTGAGCACTTTAGTTACCTATAGGCTCGATGTCTTGTAGGTAACTTGGTTCTTTGCTGTATATAGTTTTAGTTTAGTTTTAGGAAATATAGGCAATTGGCCCGTAGATAGCTTTACGAAAAATTTAAAAAACGTCTCGAACTATTTACAAATATAGCCTTGATGGGTACAACGCAGCGTTAATAAGTATCACCGCTGTACGGTAGTACGAAATAGTCATTAGTGCAGACCATTACTTAGATACCGATAGCACGTTTCGCCGAAAGAATGTTAAAATAAATGATAGGTTTACAGTATTATCTGCTGAACCGCGTTTCATCGAAGGCACATGAAATGACTGTTTACCAATACAAATCACACGCCGAAAGCACGGAAAATGGCATATTTTCATCCAAGGTAACTGATTTTAAAGTACACATAAGCTTTTTCTCACTCACAGCCTCACACTAAGTTCGATGATTCATGGGTGCTGAAAACATTTATATCAATTACACAATCACAAACAGAACCAGAAATACAAATTCCCCTTGGGGAGAAAACTTGTGTTCCCACCGGGAATCGAACCTGTTACTCTTGTTTTGAAGCGGAACCGAACTAAGCTAAAGTGCAGTTCATTTCAAACTACATAAATAAATAAATAATAAATAAAAAAATCGCTTTATTGAGACTATTTAATTGTCTAGAGAACATATAATTACACTATATATGAATTTATGAACACAAATGAATGTATAGTGCAGGAACAGATTCAGCGTGTGCTATGTGAACATTAATTTATATTACAATCACAATCAAAAATATTTATTCAAATTGAAATGGAAAACCGATGACTTTATTTATTAATTGAGATAATAACGATTTTCAACAGCTACATTTATCTCACATACCTATCATAAAAAAAAATACAAACATTCATAAAAAATTATAAATCAAATTTTAATTACTATATTTGCAGAACTACAGCGAAATAAAAAATCTTTTAATTAAAAATGCTGCTATGAAGGCAACTTGTATATGCACAATAAAACTGTCACACACGAATGTACTCGTGGTTAACTTACAAATTAAAATTGCGTAATTTAAATATCAAATTAACGTTACACACAAATGACGCTGGAGTATTTTAGCATAATATTTAAAATTCAATTATCTTCAAATTAAAAGATATCTCATTTCCTTATTGCTAATGAGCACGCAGCTGAAACTGAAACCATAATACTTGATGGCTATATTACAGCGTATGAAACGCATACTTGCTAGACGTAAGTACGCGTGCTTGCGAGGCTTTACTTGATTTTATCTTCTAAATCACATAAGTGATTCGCGTTATTTGTGCTATGTAAAGGTGTAAGACCTCATAAGCCCGCGTACTTCATCGCAAGTCTATCGGCCTCCAGCAATGCAATTCGTTGCCAAAAAACTACATATATAATTAAACGCAAGCAAAGCTTAAAAAAACCGACTTCAATATTCGGAACTTTGATCAGATTAGATGTACTAAACATGCATTAATGAAGATATTTGAACAGAACTACTGATCAGATCTAGATCAAATTTAAATGGGACCAATTGTAAAGCAAAATTTTTTAAACAAAAAAAATTTCAAAATCGGTTCACGTGGAACGAGGTAACACACATAAAAAAAATACAATCGAATTGAGTACCTCGTTTTGTGTGAAGTCGGTAGAAAACGAATAATTTATTTTATCTCTTCTTTTTAATCTCGCTTTTGACCACACTGACTCTGTTGGTGAGTGATGGTGTGGTTGATGGTGGTAAACTATGCCTAGAATGTCCCTTGCTCTTAGAATTAGCCAGAACTTGATTTAGTACTCGACGGTAGATCTATTCTACATGAGGGAGATAAAATACAATTGTATTTCAGTACTGCTAGACTGGCGAGCACAATAAATTGCTCGATCAGCATGGATTTCATCAGAATGTCGCCTACACTGCACATGGCAGCAGGATAGGGAAGCGCCTACAACTTTTTCTATAAACGCTTTCACACTCGCAGGCCCACACTAAATTCGATGACTTGTGTCGGTAACATTCTCGTCACACACACAATTACGCCCGCAAACACTAATATCCTTTGAAGAGAAAACTTGTGTTCCCACCGAGAATTGAATCCGATACCCGCTGGTTAGAAGGCAAACACGCTCCTAAGCCAACGCTCATTCTACTGAGCTATCACCGACTTACGCCCAAGATTTATCCTAATCTAAATTCCATTAGGAACGCCACCTCTCCATTGATATCTATGATGAGAATCCTCAATCATTAAAGGATTTTGCAATTGAAAAAGGTTAATTAACTCTTAAGGAATTAAATAGTTCAATCGTGAATCACATTCTTCAGCGTGTATACTGCGCATCAGTACATGTTTTATGTTGAAATCCTCCTAGTTCTACTTTGTGTTCGCGCATTTTCCTCGTTTATTTATTTACTGCATGCTGAATTTATTACCATTCTTCGGCTGCGTATAATGAGCTCATTAATCGTCTTAGAATCCGCCTCCTTTATGGATCAATCTTGCTAATTAACACCAGGGATTGCGAATCAAAGGTTGAAATTAATGAAAAGAAGGCTTCCATTGTTAAGTTTCAACAATACAGCGACATCTGAAGTTAATGATAGCTTCGTAAAACTGTTTTCTTTCCCCGCTAAGGGAATAAAATGTGCCCCATAAATTGGTATCAATGGTTATGAGTTCGCAAGTACGTGACATCTATTGTTGTTCAGCGACCCTCCCCGCGCATTCATCATGTTGTCGCATTCCTACAGAGTGATTTATCGTATTTATGCCTCTGAGCTTAGCTTGAAACGCAGCACAATTTCACGCTTATTACATAATCAGTTGATCCTTACATATGTTCTCGATTTAAAGCGATAAATGAGTTGAAACTGATACTTAATTATGTCCCATGAGGTACTTATATTTCATACCGAATTCATTCAATTTTGTTGGTAGAATCTCATGTTGGTTCCACATTACCACTCCGAGAGTAGCAAGATCTACCAATGTTTAATTACAATGCCTTTTCTGGCACAGTGACTGCCTTGCTAGTATAATCAGGAATTATTTATACTTCTACATCACGGGTACTGCGTTTCATTGCCAGTCAGTTTTTAAAATCGAAGTGGGGTTTTCGGTGTTGAAACTGTTGTGATTTATAAATAGAGTGACTATTTCTGCGACATCTTTTTAACATAGTGCGGGTTTTAAGACACACTGATTCGTAAGTATGTATGTTCGTTCTAAACTAAAAGACTAAATGTAACATATCGAGTATCGTTCAATTCTTCGGGTTTCATAGCCTATTAATTCAAAATGTACACAAAATAGTCACCAAAAACAGAAATAAATAAAAACCATTAAGATGAGTCTCAAATATAAGAGCTTCCAAATATAATTTCATAAATTTAAAAACACATATTATTACGTGGTGATGATGTAGCATAACATTTTGTGGTTTTAAATTACACAAAGCCATTTTAGGGGTACCCACTAGAAGTCGGGTTTTAGTATGTAAACATCCGTCTTTTATCTCTACATACTAGGAATGGCTAACTATATGGCTGCGCGACTTGATCAAGATTATAAAAGTAGCCTCTATTCTATTCTAGTACTTATATTCTAGAATATTGTTGGAATTCTAATCTCGACTGTCTTTCTAAACAAACATCTAAATCTGTTACAAACGTTTTGATATAAACATACTATCCATAGCTTCAATTTTCCAGATGTAAAATATAAATGAATGAGAAAAGCTTTTTACTTACTATTGCGACTAATATGTCCATCGGGACAGCTTTTAATCAATATAATGCTCATTAAGTATTCTCGTTGCAATTAATTGGGATCACATTTTGGATAATTTGAATGTAATCGGATTCCTGTGCGCAAACGGATCATTCAATTACAATCAAATCGAATCGAAATATTTTCGCGAGTATTTTAAAATACTCAATTTGCACGTGTCGAAAATGTCTCTTTATTTGCATCCTACCCATAATGAAAATGCCACCAAATTGTCAAATTAATTCGAATTATATTTTAACTTGAATTTATTTCACTACGTTACTGTTACTATTTTATTCAATAAACTGGATGTATAAACCGTAGTTGCTGAGTTAATTAGTTCTCAAAATAAATAAAGCATGTTACCGAAATAAAGTGTAAATTCATTCAATTCGTAAATAACTTTTCTATAGAAATGACATTGTATTTTTAATGAATTGAAGTGGCGCTTATAAACTTGTTCGTTGAGTAATAAAACTGAAATTTACTGAAAAATTTACCAGACTTTTTCAATTGCATTAAAACTGTACTGTAACGGTATAAAGCTCCGTTCTGTAAGTAAATAAATCCTTAAATAGATAAATTCTCCGGATATCATTTGAACGGATGTTTTGGCAAGCGACCCTTGTCAGGGCTGGGTGAGTCGGTAGCGACGGTATGCCCGCGCCCTCGGAAGCCACGCGCCCGTTGCGCTCCTCTCTATTTCCACAGCTCCCGCATCTTGGTCAGACGCAGACAAATTAATTGTAGCCAAGCAATAACCATTAAATATGGACCACCTGTTGGGCCTCCACTATTTCCTCGGCGGGGACGTCGTCTTCCCTAGATATCATTAAGTAATACGACGGAATAATGTGAAATCTAATTTCAGCTCGTTCCCTTCGAATAATAAATCGTGGAATATAATTGTTCCCATCCGTAGACGCCGTCGTTATAGCTCTCTTTTGCACTGAATGTTGAAATATAAATCAGTTAGCGATCTCGGTTCCAGTTCAGAATAATACGGAGGTATTATAAAACAATTTGTTTACGTCAAATTGTCTACGTATCGAGCAGAACACTTTGTGAAAGCGGTATGGAAATGTGATTTTATGAATGTTCGGTGTCGTTTGTACGATAAAGCGAGTATTTATGTGCGGCCTCATATGCGACCGAATAAAATGTAAATGTACTTGTATGATTCGAGCTGTGGGTAAAATGGTGTGTGTTCTTATAGGTCCAGGTAACAGAGAAGGACGAGCGGGTGATAGAGGGAGGACGCGCGGCATGTCGCGGCGATGACGCGGCCCGCATCGCGCGGCATGCCCTGCTGACATGGCACGCAGCCGCTCCGCACTCCTAACGCTGGCAGCAATCGCAGCACTAGCTGGTAAGCTTTCTGTAATCACTCTTAATACCGTCGTCTTGTATTATTCCGTATGGCATACTCTAAGCCTGGATTACAAAAACCTCATAAGGCTATCGCTTCAACTTAGCTCTTAAATGCATTGTTATTATGACCGATGCATATATCAAAAGCGGCATGTGTCATCACGAGTCATGATCATTGAGTTATTTATCAAAACACAGCGCAGACCGCATTTCATTAATAACAATAATTAAGAACTTGCTAATGTCTGTAGGTAATACATAAAAAATAAATCAGTTTAATTTACATTTTATTATGTTTTAAATTTTTTACCCTACCGATGACTACATGGTGTTTTTTTGTGGTTTAGAAAAGGAAGAATGTCACTGTGTGTATAAGTATGAAAAATTATTCAAAGCTCATCAAAATATTAAGCCTTATTCTGCATTGTTCCTTGCTTTGTTTATTCTAACAATAACGTCTATCAATCAACTGATTCATTCTTTCAATGAATTTAGTTTATTAATTGTTTTGTTTGATTGTTTAGTTTTAAATTATTCGATATTTTTTAGGTATAAAACTAAAATGGTTTTCTTCAGTGACTTTAAGTATCGGCTGTACATAGAATGTACATAACTTCAGCAATGTCGTTTTACCTTCACAATTTGCGTTTATTGAAATCTGAATAAGGTTTTTTGGTATAGTAACAAAAATCTTAATTATAATAATTTTATTAAAATTCAGATAGATTCCAAATTGATATTTCTCACAACTTCGACTGAAATCGAACAGATCAACGTATAATTTTAGGCTGTAACTCTCACCTATATGAGATTGAATCACAATTGGGATATATTTAGGGAGTGGGTAGAAGCGGTCCACTTCCGGAATTAATCCCCGTCCCATTGGCCGCCATTGACGTGCCTCATCGAGAATCCATTTGCACTGACACCACTAATAGCTTCACCCCAGAGCCTATTACACTAACTATTCTCAATTATTAACTTCATAAACTATTCTGTATTTCTGTATCGCTTCAACTCTATCATATTAAGGATGGATTTGCAGTTTGGCACACGATATCGTATTCGTATCAAGCTCTCAGAGAGTAAATGGGTAGGCTTCTAAGAAAACATATTCCATCTTTAGCTACATCGTCACTTCCATTAGGTGAGATAGTGGTCAAATGCTTGCCTATTTAGCATTAAAAAAATCAAATCGATTAGGTCAAGAGTATTTTGTATTAACATACTCGTATATCAAATATGTACTGCTGTATGTCAAAATCATTATACCAATTTTTTTAACAACAAGTTTAAAAACGGTTTTGTAAAATATGTAAACCAGAACGATCCGGATTCCGGATATAGGCCTATACCTTCTAACGGAATCTGTTCCCTCGTTCGTTTTTCTCGTATCCTCTATTTTTATCCGTTCTGGATACGATCCGGTGCATCTATCGACCTTTGTTCAACTTTGCTATAAATACATAAAGGTCCGTGTTTATAAAATCATTGTGACGCGGAGCACCCCTTTCTAAATATATAGGTAGAGGTTAAAATTGCGCTGATATTAAATAAGTTTCCACTTAATTTGATGTCTATTTTAACCCTTCTATAAGAACTCACGCGGTTTTGAAAAGGTAATTAATATTTATAAGCAGACTAGCTGTACCGGCATGCGTTGTGATGCCACGTTTAAACTGCTGTACCTCTTTCACGTTTATGGTCGCCTAGTACTTTAAGACCTTACCAATAACTTTTTGGATATTGTTTGTACAAAAATAGTAAAATCACGATAAAAAAAATGGGGGGTGGAAAATTCTTTACGACATATTCTCATACCTACTAAATATACAAAAAAAAAACATTAAAATCAGTCGTTTCGGATGGGTTCGACCACAAACACCGTGACACGAGATTTTTATTTATTAGAACTATTTACGGGCCAATTGCCTATATCTTCTAAAACTGAAACTCAAGTTACCTACAAGTCATCGAGCTTATAAGTAACTCAAGTGCACAAGCCCACTACCACTGGGTAGCGCTCCCATTAGATATAGGTCTAGATATCAAAGGCAGCCTCCGTCAGGTGATTACGAGGATCGAATATTGACAAGGCGTTTGTAGCTGAAATATTCTCAGGTTATACATTATCATCCTTACTATTCCTTAATATTCCTTACTAATATTATAAATCCGAAAGTGACTATGTCTGTCTGTCTGTTACGCTTTCACGCTAAAACTACGGAACCGATTTAAACGAAATTTGGTACACAGATAGTCTATTCCCTGAGAAAGGACATAGGCTACTTTTTAACCCCGAATTCTGGCTGGTCCGGGACTTACGCGGGCAAAGCCGCGGGGCGCAGCTAGTAACTTATAAATTAAACTATGCATTGTATGCACACAAGCTGAAGGTATTATTTTCTACTAGATTTAACCAGCTTTGTTATTTATGAAATCATTTCGAAGCGATAGCTAAGATTGAAGCTACTTTACTGAAACTAACTTTGTGGGCATCACAAACTTTCATTTTATAAGTCTAGGCGAAGAGATCAACGAGATTAAAGCATACATCTCGAGGATTAAAACCATTATTTATTTATATAGATACGAGTAGATAACACTTTAATGAACACTTAATTACAAAAGAGACAAAAGGGAGCTTAAGGTCGGGTCATATAGCTCAGAAAGATTTCTTCCAGACAATCCAATAAATATACCTATGTAATGTAAGTTTAATGTAATAGTTTAATAATTTATTAATACTCGCCCCATATCTAAAACATCTTTCAAGTGACAAAATAATGTAATACGTATTTCTCTAGCTTTAAAACAAAAATTTTGACGACCCGGTTGGCGCGGTGGATAAGTCTCTGCCCTCTGCGCCGTGGGTCCTGGGTTAGATTACCGGCAGGAACACTTTCCTGCCCAAGGGAGAATTGTGCTTCTGATTTTGGGTTTGATTATGTGTGTGCTAACTGTTTCCAGCACCCACGATACAAGCCTTAGTGTGGGGATGTGAGTGTGAATACGTTTGTTGTTTGCCTAAAATCGTAATCGGGATCGTATTTAAATATTATTAGGGTCTCGATTTAGTCATGCTAATTAAAAATAAACAGCTTTAACGCCAAATAAACAAATAATTAACCACAGTAAACAAGCGGTGTGAAGGCGACAAAATGGAATAAATGTAAAGCTAAGTTAAATATTCCATAAAATTGGTAGGCCTATATAAATTATTAGTTAAAAGCAGTGACTCTATTGAATTACTTTTGAAAGAAGACAATGGTGGAGGGACCAAACCCAGCGCTCTGTTCTGGCACGGCACGCCTTGAAAAGCTTTGTCATTGTGTCTTTCACTTCCCCTGTGTTCATTTTCGCTGTCATCTCTTCATAGTTATCGTCTAGTGCAGGCATTATAACCATGCGAGGTTTAATTAAAATATACGATCACGTTTTATGATGCAAAGGGGGTAACGGAGCACACAATTCAAGTTTATTTAATGCCTGTTTTACCATTGATGAGTTTTCCATGAACGACTGGTTTCACTAAACAAATCAGACATGTGTATCTTGGTTATATGTTATACGTTTATGACTAGTGCCATGACGAGTAAGCGGTGAAGACGCATTTTTTACCGACTTCCCAAAAAAGGAGGAGGTACTCGAGTCAACTGTATTTTTTTTTGTGCGTTACCTCATAACGTCTCTCCACGTGAGCCGATTTTGAAATTTTTTTTTAGTTTGAATGATGTTGCTTTCTAATTGGTCCCATTTGAATTTGATGAAGATCTGATCAGTAGTCCTTGAAATATCGTCAATAATACCTATTTTTTGGACTAATTTGACGATGTTCTCGTTTAACCGTCTTCAAAAGTTACCTCATAACTTCTTTCTTTGTGCGCCGATTTTGATGATTATTTTTTTATTTGAAAGCTGGTGTTTTTCATTGATCAAGATCTGATCTCTAGTTTTTGAGTTATAGTAAATAATGCGTGTTTAATACATTAAATCTGATCAAGGTTTCAAAGATAAAGCGGTGAAGTCGGTTTTTTTAAAGCTTTGTTGGCGTTTAATTATTTAATATTTACAGTTTATTATACTTCGGTGCTACCAGGTAGTAAGTAGTTAATGAGTAGGACTGCATATATTTAATAGAGTTTCTTCTGATATCGCTGGTCTTCCCACGTTTTATACGACTGCCCTAGAATAATCTAGGTTAATTTGTATTTTTAATGTAACCCGTGATGCCATCGATTTACATAATTAATTGTCGCAAGTTCTGTTTAGATATCCCTGCGAGACATAGAATCATAAACATTATTTTCGCCGTAGTCGGAGAAAATCACTGTTTCGGGCACTCGAAGGCATCTGTTTGGGATCGCACTCACTCATTAGAAACAGAACGCGATTATTTATTGCTCCCGACACCATCAGAGGTACTCGAAACTTGCACTAAAAATGGAACATCATATTTACGTATCAGTTCGAAGTGAACTTTTAGTACATCGAGAATATTATGGACATAAAGCACGGAAAAGTTGTTGCGTGGATCCAGTTACCAACTCAAAACACATTATTGCAGTCCCACATCCATTATAAAGTAGGATATACAACACGATTCATTGAGGCTTTTTACGGCTGTATTCAGGTACATATCTTCTACGCCAGTAAAAAATAACATAAAGATTTTTATTGCGTGCTATAAAACTTTATAGTGTTTGCCCGAGTCAGTTATGACCTGAAACTGACCAACGGCGCCCCCAAGGATACCATATTGCTTCGAATTAAAGTAACAATGACTACCTTCTGCTATTAAGAACGTGACATCGAAGTTAAACGTCCATTCTATTTGGGGTTACATTGCATACCAGTAATATTTGGCCATGAATGTTTGAGCATTTGACGGGGGTCTTATGATATGATATTTTCAAAAATAATATTTGATAACTACACTCCATTATATCGTCAAAACTTGACTAACCTTTTAAATGCAGATCCGTGACTGATCTTTAGTCCAATATTTTCCATGCTAGTAACGTCAATGACTTTTAGAACTTCTAGGTGTTCACCAAGGAAGTAGAACTACTCGTATGTACCTTGTGTCTTCTAGCGTAAAAAACCTAAGGCACTGGATTTCAATGTAACGGCTACTGTGTTCGACTGATAGCAGATGGATAGTTTTTATTTTCCTTACCATAAGAGATTTTGTGCTTCTGGCTCTTGATGCAATTGTGTGCGCAAAATAGAACCTTCAAATTCAGTGCGGAGCTTAGGTTGTGAAAGCGTTCTATGCAACATCTCCGAGCATCATTAAATGGCAGTCCCTTTCACAACAAGGTCAGGTTTAACTTACTTTTAATTGCTTTTGTATTGGTAAGACTCTTTTGCACAGTCCGCTTGGGGCTCTATCACACCATTGTAAGCCGCCAAGCAGTGTGTGCAAACATTACTGTGTTTCGGATTGAAGGGCAATGTTTCCAGTAAAATTACAAGACTTAAAGAGATTTAAAATCTAATATCTCAAGGTGACGAGCGCAGTGCTTTGCGGAGCAGGATTTCGACCTATGTAAGTTCAATAATCTCTAGGTGACACTGAACTGACGTATATCATCAGGCGAGCGACTTGCTGGTTTTGTCTCTCAATTACTTATATATCAAAAATAAACTTTGGTTTGAACTTTTATCAGTGAGTTGTGTATTTCATGCCCTATAAACTTTGCCAGCGGCCAATCCACAGATTCATCAGCATGTACGTGATATCGTCCCAAATATATCCCTCACGGAGCGAAGTTAACGGTTGCTTGCTCCGCATTGGTAACTTCTCGGATAAACAGTGCTCCTTGAACCAATTGCTAGCACCAAGGAAAAATTAAATTAATTTCACATAAGCTGAGCGTGGAGACACAATTGTAATTATGTATAATGTGGCTTAAAAAAAAAAGGTTTGATATAATAAGTTCTTTGTTTTCATGCAAATGAGAAACAATACGAGCTCATTTCATTAATTAGATAATATGTTAATGCCTGTACACACGATTTAACGTATCGCAAACTTAGGTAGATACATTATATCATCTGACACTTCAAAAGTATAATGTAAGAAACAACTGAATCACGGTACAAAACCAACTAAATCAATGCATGTCCTTTTCACCTAATATTAATTTACAAAATACATTTACCAATCTCTAAAATATCAGTTTTACGGTATTACGCAAAAATAAAAATTTTACTAAAATTATTTTCGACAAGTTACAACACACAGAGCTCCTCTGGTGTAAAAGCTTTGGCTAATAGATCCCAATTTAAAATCAAAGTCCAAATTAATATGGATAAACCAAATATTTAATCGTCATACGCACACAATCACCCCAAACCAGTCTCAAGAACGTTGTTAAGCAGTTTTGGTGTGACACTGCGATGTTATTAATTGTTGGTTATGTGCAGGGTGTTGTGTGTGCGCGCCGCAAGGCAGTGTGCAGGGCGGCGTGCAGGGCGGTGCACAGGTGCCACCGGGAGTGCCGCACTCCACCGCGCCCCCTGCCGGCGTCGGTGGCGTCAGAAGGTACTCTTCATCACACTATATCTCACTTTACTACTTCCCCGCCACATCTTACCCGGCTGAAATTCTAAAATACTCCCCGAAGACAAATGCCCCTTCTAAAAATAGCACGGCACAAACGAATATGTACCGTACAATTTAAACCCGGACAAATCCTGAATTTGCTAACCCCGTCGCAGATGTCTAAAATTACTTTTAATAATCCGCCGACCAACGCAATAGACTCTAAAAGTGTAACTTTTGCGTTTGATAACGCCGGCAAACATTTTTAACATTTTGCTTTCAGAAATTCTTACTTTTCTCGGCACGAATACAAATTAGAGCATATTTTCGTGGACGCATGACAGACGTCCGCTTTGTATGAAAATTGCTCTGTAAATGTAACCTACAATTGCAATAAAAGCCAACGCGTATGTGATGTAAAGAAAGGAACTTTAATGTTAATCGCTTCTGGGAATTGGTTTTTGCAAAGAAAGATTGCATAAACAAAGAGTCCGTAACCACAGAATAAAAAATAGTACCTCCTACGCCGTAGCTTCCATCTGCATACTTTAGTGGGAAACTATACCATTCGGTGTTATTGCTCTTCACAATATCAATGTTAAGCTGAGGCCAACATGCATAAAAAATAGGTCAAACGGAAGCAAAAAAAGTTTCCCGTAAACATGGTGCGTCTGTCATTCATGTTGTATAACTGAATTTGTTAGAATATAATTTGTTATATGTATAACATAAAAATATACCCATTAACATGACATGCCCTATGGGTAGATACTTAAATGTCGGTAATGCCGGAAACATTTACATTACATACACACATATAAAACCTAGAACCAGAAACAAAAATATTCCTTGAAGAGTTAATTGTGCTTCTGCATATGGTACCCACGGTGCATTTGGCACAAGCTACGTGTACTCAAAAGCAATTCTACATTTTACCTCTACAAAGTACGTCATGTTATTTTCAGTTGTTACTTTGCGTGGACTAAAAAGTAAAAACTTAAATTCATATTGTAATAAATTCATTTCACTGTACGAGTAAGTCCGTAAGTAATAGTTTCAGGGGTCATTGAAGATCTAATGTGGACCTCAGGTGCCCCGGCATCTATTTACCAATGCAATTTTCTGAGCAGCATTCTCCGAACATTTCACTAAATAAAGGACCTTTTTTCAGTTGCTTTCACATTGAACGGCCTGCCGTTCAATTTTTTCCCCAATATTCTAATTATAATAAAACAAATCAGCCCTGATGAAAATACATGTAGTATTAGAAGAATTTTCGATTGTTTTTGTGGAAGTTGTAAAAACTTGCATACTATTTATTACTGTAATTTTACGAAACATGTGTTATTATGTATATCAATATTTATGTATGATATATTTGTATCAAATTATGAGCAAAAGTCAAGTAAATGTATTTTATTATCTGCTACAAAACCGGTGCGACGAGATAATGTAAGTAATTTATTGAAAAAGTTTTAATGGTGAATTTGATAGGCGCTACAATCCAAAGATACTAAGCCATCTACTATCCGATGGATGAATATTTCCGCTGCATGTCGACATTTTAAATATAATAATGATTTTGCACGTTTGAAACATAATAAGTAGTTTGAACTTGACTCCAAATTATACTAGGATGCGATTAGATGAGTAAAAAGGTTTGAATGTGTCCCGTTTTCTATAACTACGTATTGTTAACGTTTTATTGCATTTCGTACCCAACACACGAAGCAACTTCCAATTGCATTATTTAGTTTCTTAATTAATAAGAACTACATAACAAAAAGATTTTATAACGAAGCAAACATTTGCAAATCTTAGGAATTTTATAACATTCTGTTGATTTTGTTTTAATGTTGCGAAATTGAATTGTTTGTGCGGAGCATTCTTATGTCGCACAAATTACCTTTATATGGAAACTGAAATGCAACATGAATTTCCCCAGTCACTGATCACGTTAAGTTTTTAATTATATAGTTACGAGTACTTATTGGAAGATGTTATAAAAATGCGTAGCTTTAGTATTCTACTTATTCATTATTTCATAATATCAGCTCATCACGGTAGATCAATTTGCATTCGCATGAACCACTTTTAGACATTTGCACGAACCGCAATGGAAATATCCTAAAGACGGAAATGGCAACAATTCAATTTCGCTTTTTTGCTACAGTCAGTATCAAAGCCCTGGTTGTATGGGCAACGAGCTTCAGCATTGAAGGCTTGGCTTCACGCCAGTTTTTGTGATCAAAGCATCTTCAGCAGTTTCGCTCTTCAATAAAAGCGATGCCGCAATGGTGCGATATTATTTTCTTATAGTAGGTAGATGAGTTATATTGTGTGAAAATTGCAGCATAATACAGTGTAGGTAGTGTATTATGTACGCCGTCGACAAAGTTCAAAGTAATTCTGACAAAATCGCCTTGCACAACAAGCGTCCACTGAATTAAGTTAAATTCTAGAATTCTGCAGCAAAGTCAAGAAGCGTACAGGTCTACGGTTATTTGAACTTTGACGGTGGCGTTGAGCTATTTGCGAATGGAATACGTATTAACGTTTGTTGTTTGTACGCAGATTCAGTCAATATTCCAGAGGGCGAGGATATCGCGACTGGCGTACTCGGGGCGACCCGACGCTCATCAATTCACTCTGGCGCAGCCGGCAGCCTCTAGGCATTCGGAAGCAGCTAGGTTAGATTCGGTTTAATATTAATTTTTTGTTTTTTTTTATTGTGATAAAAGGAAAGGCAAAATCTACGGGCCAATTGCCTATATTTCCTAAAACTAAACTAAAACTATATTACCTACAAGACTAATTATTTAAATGTTTGTTACATGATAGAGATGAAGGAGGAGGTCATCACCAAAATTTCGTGTCAGTTTATGTAGGCCTATTCTTAGATAAGCCTATAATTGTCATGTCACGCTTTTTTCTCTAGCCTCTATTTTCTTTTTTTCGGCTGTTGGAGGATTACCTTAGCTTTAATTTGGTGTTACTAAATGTACATAATAAGAAAAACATTTATAAGAGTAACCGTCAAAATTAGAAAAAGTAATGCGTCGCGGAAAATAGGTACAAACGCTGTCTGTAGTCATTTATTTTACAGTTGACCCAAATGGCATGTTTTAAAGTTTCAATTGTCTGAAAACATGTCTTTATTGTTCGTTTCTTTTTATTTTTGTACTTCTTTGTTTATTTATTTTAGAGAGGTCAATTTTCTTTCCTGTTTTTCTGCAAAATTTATACGCAAGCTTTATTGAGTAGGTACAACTGATAGAGACTTAAAATAATCGTTACTGGCAAAATTGTGAAAACAGCTATTAGTTTATTATAAAACTAAAGAGGTTTTAAACAAATGAAAAAAAAAGCGAAGTGACTTGATATAACATGTAGAATATTTTCGCTACAGAATATAATTATTGACGTAGATTCGTCTTAATGTTGTTTTTGACTGCAGAATAGTATTCGATTTTTTTAAACTTTCTCAAACTGCAATCATGGTTTTTATGAGAAAAGTGCGAAGTTTTGTTTTCAAAATAAAACTACGAAAAGACCCGATTTTCTTATAAAAGCATGATACCACTATTAATTGGTGAATTGTATTCAAATGTCTTTTAATTTTCGTACTAGCTTATAATCTTGCTAGACGTTTTATGAGCTAGGTATATAAGATTTTAAAGTGTTCACTTTGCATGAGCTACTCATCGGTGTCATATACATATGTAAACTTGACAGGGAACGCGGAGGTGTATATAGTGCTAGCACTATTGATCGGCTTCCTGACGGTGGTGTTCGGGTGCTGGCTCTCGGACAACTGCTGGTCTCCGGAGCCGGAGGAGCTGCTGGCGGGCGGCTGACCCGTGGCGGCGGGCGCGTGCACGCACGTGTAGCGCCCGCCGGAGGCGCCGGCGCCGGAGCGCGACACCGAGGACTCGCTGTCGCCGGTGCTGCCGCCGCGAGCGCCGCCGCCCGCGCGCGCGCCCGCCCTGCTCCACGCCGCCCGCCTACACCTCGCGCGCGGCGCCGGCCGCTGCCTCGCGCTCCCCTGCGCGCCCCCGCCGCCTCCACTCTCCATTTTCTGACAAAACTTTCCGCCCTCCTGCCGCATGCACGAAAAGACTAACGGTAACATACCGACTATCGCTAACGGTGGAGTGCACGAATACTGATAGCCGATTCCTGTTTTTAATTTCGGGTAAATAAATGTGGTTGTGTATGTGGAACGTGTTCTGTGTGGAAACGGTGATAAAGTGCAGGTTAACGTTTTTAATAAACTGTAAGAGCTTCGATTTAGATTTTTACTTATTGTTAATGTCACGATCACTATATGTGTATGTACGTATAGCTAGGTAGGTGTAAGTCGGTACCGCACGCGATGTGACTGTATTATTATCCTAGAAGCCGCGTCGGTAGCGCGTAGTCGGCGCGCGTGTGTTGTGGAACTCCTCGTGTGTATCGTAGTCGCTTCTAGCGGTCGCTCGTGTTCGTAAGTTGATCTCATCTGACGTAACCTTACCTGATGTGGTGCAACTAGCTCGTACGACTTTCCCTGTACTCTGTACCACTTCACTGTTTTTTCTAAAAGTATGTGCCTTGGAAATGCTTTCCTCGACTTGACTCGTAGTTTAGAGCGTGTTTTGAACCATTTAGAAGAATTTCTTCTCTCTGTCTGTACGGACAAGTAATCCCATAAGTGCAATACACATCATGACCGTGCCTTTACCGTTCTATAGACTTTGAGAGGGACGTAATTAACAATAGGTTTTAAATACGCTTACCTCAATGGAGGGTCACATACCAACGATTACTTTTGTAATTTTGTAAAATATCCAGCTTTTTATTATTTAATAAATTTAAGACGCAATTAAAATTAGAGAGGAATGTTAGTTAGGACTACAATTCTAACTATTCGTGCGTCAATTGGCTAATAATTAATTACTAACTCGAAGTTGCCATCGCAATAGGATAAGACGAAATTTATAGAGACAACGATGTGGAAGTATGATCTACACGTAGAGTTTTGATATTTTTTTGCCAATTTATACATGATAGTTATCATTAATACCAACTGAATTAAAAATATAGCTAGCACATACCTATTTATTTATAAGCAACGTAGATTATTAAATCTGCCGTATAGCATTATTTAATTGTGTACCAAGGCCAAGTTCAGAAGGCTTGCAGACGCTCTCCGTGTAGCAACATTAACGTGAAAAAGTGTGTGTAATGAATAGTCGTGACACATACACTTTTTCACGCCTTAATATTAATTATATGAGCCGTTAGCTCATAATTTACCCGATTTTATTTATTGTTATGTCTATCTGTACTATTTCTTAGCTAGCTAGACTATTAGTATGAATCTACTGACATCGGACAAACCAGTTTTTAATAACAGCCTTAGAACTATTATACCTTACTCTTGTAAATGTATAAATATTTCTGAAAATCATTAAGTAGATCTATGTAATCTTAAACTGTGGTTTAGTGGGAACTTTTGATATCGTAGTTATACACGTTATATTTCCTTATTTTTTTAGTTTCCTCGTATCGATGCTAAGTACCTACTCGTACCTATAACGTGCCAATAACTAATGTGTGAAATTCAATTAAAAAAAACGAAAATCTTGTAGTTAGAACTTACTATTTTAAACTTAGATGTAAAAACCCCATGTGTACCTTCTAGGCTAGCATGCTACATCTTCGGCCGCAACGTCGCTTTCCATCATATGAGATTGTGGTCAAAAGTTTGCCTATCGGGCATAAAAAAAACACTCGCAATATCCTTGTAATGTGGTCTAAATAAAATGGTTGTTTTTTTTCTGGACATTATCTGTAAATCTGATCATAATGGGACAATTCCGTGGTCATGACCGCTTAAAATCATATTACTATAACTACTGGAATATAAGATAATATACATATTTATTATAACAAATATTTGCAGATTACTTAATCGTATACAGTTACTAAAATTAAATAATCTCATTTAATAACCAGACTCAATAACGCTGTGCCAAACTAAATAAGCAGATAATTATTTTAAACAGATTCTGTCCATAAATAAAATATTTTGATTGGATATTTGATAAGGGAACACATTTAAGATGGTCATACTAACAATCTAAAAAGATCAGATTTGATTTGGGTTCAGGAAGGGTTTGTGAACAATCCTATCTCTGACCTTTTGCCATTTGATGTTTTGCGTGTACCTATCGTGTGACAGCACAATCACAATACATGCGACCAACTGTAAGAATCCTTTCTTTCTAGGTCAGTTATAAATAATGTACTTTGAAACACGTCAATGTTTTACAGTTCAATTGTAAATTTTTAACACTAGTCATCTGATATTTAGTACTTATTTAGTTTATCATACATTCTGACAATTGGTGCCGTACCTAGAACAAACTTAAAAAAAAAATGCGAAATATAGATATATTCTTCAAATTACTCATTAAGTCATCTACACTAAAATATCAATAGAATATTTTATTATCAACAAAAAGGTTAAGGAGTTAATTATTAAAATTAACTCTATTTTCTTTGACCAACATATGACCCAGTGAAATCAATCGAGTCCGATTTAGCAAATTATCGTAGTCGCATCTATTAAAAATATGTTAATATGTCTCTTTTTTCACATTAATAAACATACATTTTTAATGAATTAAACTTATGCCGTGTATTTTGTAATTTGCTGAATCCGATACCAGAAAATAGTTTAATATTTGACATAGAGTTAAGGAACCCGACTGAATAGTCAAATTTTTTAAGCATTGTAAATTTTAAAAGGTAGTTAAGCGGTAGTTGGCGTAGGTAAACACTTTAATTGGACTGTAGGTGTGAATATGAGGTTTAAAAGCAAATACATACCTAAGGATATTTTGTACCCAATAATTATTAAAGAATTGATCAAGTTGTATTGAAACTTGCTAACTTCAATATGACGATGAAAAATACATTTATAATAATACATTATTGATCATTGAAATAATAACTATAATTATATATAATTGTATTTTTTAAACAATTTTCTTTTTAAAATGTAAAGCATCTTTCACATTATTAGGATATAAAAGAGCTAAATGTAATTTTATTCATTTATGTAAACACTGTTCTTTATTCATGAAACTGGTTTAATTAATTATTATAAATCACACTAATACTGTAATTCTGAAAGTTTGTGTGTGTGTGTATGTGTACGTCTGTGTGTGTGAGAGTTTTTAAACAAAACGAAGTATATCTGTAACGGTTGGACGGATTTGAATATTATGTAAATTGCCTGCATGCTAAATTAATCATAGTATTGTTATCCTGATTATCGCAAGGTAAGCCGCGGGGCACAGCTAGTATAAATTTAATTTATTTACTTCAAATAAACTATTGTAGGATATTATAAAATGTAAAGAGTTAGAGTCAAAAAAGATAACCCGTATACTATTTTGGTCTTGTTTATTAAAATCAATTATATTAATGTTTATAACATTTTAACTATGTATATGTGTGAATATACAAACACAAGACGCGTGTAATGCGTTTGTGGGTATAAATATGTAAATATTTAATAAAAAATCACTTGGAATCGTTTCATGTGGAGGCATGGATCGCTTGGCTGGTCTAGGAATTGAGAGAACTCATAAGCTCAAACTAATACTTAGCATTTACATTGTAATGTAGTTTAATATTGTCATCATTTGTCACGAATAATTAAATGTATTAACTCAACGTTGTCTTTTATTCATAGACTGTAAGCAGTCGTCTCAGAAAACTTGCACCAAAGTAATGACACTATTGAAGGCTTTAAAAGCGGCTGTTTAGTTGAAAAACAGTTTTCATAGGGAATATAGGGCACGATGCTTTCCACGCTACGAGGGTGACACAGAAAGGCTTTCTCGTTGGGCTCTCCTATAACTTTTCTAAAGCTGCACATCTATACTCTCTACATCTGCGTTATTAAAGAAGTCTCTCGGTTCGTCAGTACATTCAACTAAGAAAACGAGAACTCTAGGTCAAGACTCGACTGTTTGTGTTTTTTATAGACTTTGTTTGGCCAGAAGTAGTTACTGTACGAGCTTATCGCCTATGTTGTAAAACTAAAATACTATTACTTACATCTATATATAAGAACTAACTACAAGCCACCAAGCTTATAGGTAACTGAAGTGTTCGAACCCATTAAGAGTAGACATCGTGCCCGTAAAGCTGGCGGCATTGCTTCTCTAAATGGCGAAAGTGATTCCAACTATTAAAAATCCTACTTAAATAATACTGATACTTCAATTTAAGCAAATGATGCTCAAGAATATACTTGACAATAATGTTACTGAGCCCAAAAGCCCAAAGCCCACTAAAACTTGAAGATAAAAAAATCCTAAACACCTCTTATCCCTAAAAATCAACAATTATCCGAATAGATCTTACAATAAATGGAATTCTGATACGATATAATGATATTTTTTACTTTGAAGCATGACATCCCAGATAATGGAATATCATTGTGACCTTAATTTGCAGGTAATCCTAGTGTGGGGTACAGAGTTTAGTTTTTTTTTTAGTTACTTACTGTCATATATATATATATATATGACAGTAAGTAACGTTATATATATATGACAGTAAGTTACTGTCATATATATATACTGTCATATATATATATATGACAGTAAGTAACCGTATTTTGATTTTGCTTCAACCAACCGATATACGTTTAAAAATATAACCGAACTATAATTTTTGTCTTTTATACAACATTGTACATAAAATGTTTTCGAGATGGCTTTAAATCACTCGATATTCAATTGACGTTAACTATAATTAGATTAACAAAGTATATTTTATTGCTCGTCGTGACGTTTATTGTAAGAGCAAATATACAAAGCAACAAATGTAACAAATGTTATATAAAGTAACAGAATCGTAAAGTTACCAACGAGTTCCGACTCAGATGACTCCAAGTTTATATTGAGCTTTCTGTTTCAAGTGAAGAGTCTCACGTTGATTGCTCTAAGCGGAGAGAGCTGTCGGCGAGACACTGCAAGTGGCTGTTGGCTAAATTAAAGGTTTTCATCCGATATCTAAACAGACTTAAACAGTAACTCAAAGTCTACTGAAAGCGACTGGAAAGAAATAACTTCGCTTTTATCGCCTGAAGTTCGAGTATAAAGCGATCAAGAACAATATTTATTTATCAAGAATGTCTTGAGTTATTTAAAAACTTGGTGACCCGTAGTGATTGAGCAATTGTACTTTATATGACTGTAATTTTAGTTTAGCTTGAGAAAACACAGACGTTTATTGTTTTAGTCTTAGCTCTGCCAACTATCTGATGTAGTGGATTCAAAATCAAAATCGTTTATTCACATGGGCCCAAAGAGGCACTCATGAAAGTTAATGATTATATTGCCAGATTCGCAAAATTACAGCCATCTCGAGAAGAACATGGCAAGAAACTCGGCGGCGCATTTTTTTTAAACATTCTTTATCTCTAATACCTACATAATTTTATTAACCTAGGTGTTATTATGGTAGTCGCTAGAAAGCGCTTGTACAGTTTGCCTCCATGCATCCTTGTCATTAATATAGTCGATCGTTTTATAGTAAGCTTTCTTAATTAATGCCCGTTTTATTACAGATTTGAACTTTCCCAGTGATAATTCAGATTGATTGATTGCATATCGTATCGTTCAAGTTTGGGAAAGTATGTCACAGTCAACTACATCATGAGATCTGATGAGTGTATTAACGCTACGTAATGTGTGCTTGTACAATCTTTGAATACTTCAGCCGAGTAACTTCGGTGATTGTTTCGCCAGCGACAATATGTACGAGGACAGCTGGTGCTGACCACAAATAGTGTACAAAAAGTTGTACTTTATCCTCATTTCAACAGCTGCAGTCTGCGATTAGATGCGAACGACAGATGTCCTATATTGTTATTGCGAAAGTTTATGTGTATATAGTTGACACGAGGTATTTCTATCAAATAAACGGGTCGATTATAATTTTGATAAAGAGTCTACGACCTATTTTCCAATTTTCTATTTACTTTTTTATAATTTAGAGGGCAGCATTTGACTCCCCGACCTGTTAGTAGGTAAGTGCTAATATGGTCGTAGTTAATTGACATGAAAGTCCTAAATAGGAACTGGCTCTCAAGGAACTTTTGTCTGGCTAGCATCAGAAAATATAAGAATATAAATAAAATGACATCAAAGATAACATCCTATACGTGTCGACAGGATATCTGTTGAAGGGGGTAATTTTTTTTAGAATCTTTACATACAAAATTTAATTAAAGCCCTTTTAACAGTTTTAGAGACACATTACCGAAATTACCAAACATATTGATCTTCATAAACCAACATTTGATTTATTAAAGCGTGTGACTATTAGTGCGACTAAGTTGACATATTAATAAATATGACACAAGCTATGACAATCTACATACAAATTTATTTTATAAGTACGACTTATTTCAAAGATCATTTAATTTAAAACTTTGAATAAAATTAATCAATAAAAATGGTTACGTATGCCGGAGATATGAGCGAACGTACACCAAAAATGAAAGGCAACTTTCACCTCGTATTAAGCTACTTTTTGAAGTCGCTTACAAACCCCTTCAAAGCAAGGAAAATAATGAGATCTACTTTTATTAACGACTTTTATCACCTCTGTAGCAACGTTGTAGCACTCGCTACAATGAGCTGCTACTACGCCACACAGATATGCGCTACAAAACCGAACCAATGTAGATGTTGTAGCGCTCTACGAGCCGTTGCAAGCAGGAATTTAGTACTGAATTTTACTAAACTAATAATGGTTCACCCAGGACTGAGCCGTCGCGAAAACATTGTTAAGCTAGTGATTAAAAACTTGTTTTTTTCCTTTTTTGACGCTTAAACTATAATTTAATAATATAATAAAGTCCTTATAGGAAACGCAAGCAAAGCTTAAAAAATCCGACTTCATCGATTATATTTCAGTTTTGACATGACCGATTTCGATTACATTTATATGGGACCACATATAAGGTATACTCTACCAAACAAAAAAAAACATCAAAATCTATTTATAATTGGCGGAGATATCGCGTAATAACATACATATTATAAAAAACATACGTTCAAATTGGAAACCTCCTTTTTTGAAGTCAGTTGAAAATGCGTGCGTATACTTGTTCCCTCTTCCCGCTGCAACATTTAGACGGATTTGGAATACATTACAAATTTGATACAAATCCGTTTATACGTTGCAATTAACTCAGGGTTTGATGTTGGTTACTTTTCATTATGGTTTATCGGGTAAGTTTTACGTCTATGCCACTGTATCGCTGTGAATCTGAATGCATTTATTTTGTATTATAATAGTTTCAATTCATTTTTCAGGAAGGCAAGGCAAAAATAAGTAAAAAAAATTGCTAAGTGCTATTTGAACTCGCACCGAGGGTTTCAAAGAAATTTTAAATTTATTACGTAGAAAGTGCATAAAAATAGTCCAAACTTTAGCAAAGTTCTTTTCTGTAGTTTCCTTAAAAGAAAATAAAAAAAATAGCATTCGCAATTTTTTTTCGCTTTAAATTACTCGTTTGGCTTTGGGCCCAGATCTTTAGTTGCGTGAGAATTTAAAGTAATTAGTATGTTGGTTTAGGTCCAAGTCCATCAAAGTCGGTTACGAAAATAACGGTCGTTTAACCGTGATGGCGATTAAATATATTTTTTATTTAATTTTAACTCCACAGATTATTTGCATTTAGCCAGTGTCAAGTATTAAATATTTTTCAAGCTAGATTTATAATTTACAAAATTAATCATCAGTCATAGTCAAAGTCAAGTAAAAATTCATAGTCAAGTCATGCCGTAGTAAAGTGATAGAACTTTCACTAGTCGTTTGTGGCGGAAACATTCACATCACACACAATCACAACCAGAATCAGAAAAAAATTATTTGGGGCGAAATCTTGTGTTTCCGCCGGGAATCGAAACCGACACCCCAACGCGAACACGGACCCAACTAAGCCAACAGGCAGATCATTATAAACAATATTGTAACATAAGATGAGATATAAACTAACGCCCTTATTAACCATTACCATAGCAACCACGAGTTTATACAAATAATAGGAACAACAATATAAAGCAAAGAACATGAACGTAATCTAATCTAACCAGGAGCTACATTTTTAGTACATGCGTACAAACGACCCACATCCTGTACTCTCTTTTTGATGTCGATTAAAAAGACCATTCCAACAGGGCTGGCGGGTTATTAGCATATTAACAAGCAACTCCACTCAATTTCGCACGACTTCGTTGTGAGTGACTGCTCTTGGGAAGTAAAAGGTCGGCATAATCTGTAGGTACGTAAAAACGCGATGGCCCATATAGACGTTATGTCCGTCTCAGGGAGTAGGAGGAACACGGTTCTCATACGTACTTTGAATAAAGCCTGTTCCATTATTGTCGGGATGTTTTCTGAAGTGAAACTTTTTATGACTTTGAAATTCTGATCCGAAACCTTTTTGTATGACGTAAGCTGTATAAATACTGTAATGGATAGTTTTAATGTTACCAAGTTATACATAAGTTTCACTTCTACCGTTTGTAATTTGTTTTTTGAGAAACGTTTGAACACTATCTCAAACTCAAGCGACGATGCGGTCGCCGATGGAGCACGTTTTTCTAGAAGATGCCTATTCACTCGATTATTATTATTATTTTACGACACACCCTTTTTTTTTACACTGACTAGTATAACGTTTATACGGTATTTTGCAACAGATTAAGAGATCTGTCAAAAATATTTTAAGCTACTATGGCGTGCAAAAAGGGGGATAACGATTTTAGCACCGTATGTATCTATGAATTTTCATTTGTCACAGCGAGCCACTAAACTAATAAAATGATTTTAACATATCATTAAATTCGTCTCTATTTTCCAAGTGTCAAAGGCTAGTTTTAACAAAAATAATGTATGCAAGTACTGCATAAAGTAGTGACCAAAAGCATTCAAATTAAATAGTACCTACGCTCGACATGGATATAATATGAAAGAGCTCTAAATTGTTTATTTAAAAACAATATCCGGATGACCGAGCTTTGCTCGTTTTTTTGTTTTTGGTAGAATGTATTTGAATTTGTAGCCTCAGAAAGCTCCATCTAGTGTCGAGTAGAAACAGTTTTTTACATCGGTCATGGCGTTATAGATGGCGCTGATAGTTTCTAAAACCCGGTTTTTCAAATGCAGTTTGGGAACCGAGCATTTCTCGGACCTGGAACGTTGATAAATCGATTCCTTGGGCCGAAAAACCCCTAATCTATAACTTTCATGAAAATCGTTGGAGCCGTTTCCGAGATCCTTATTACACACATATATATATATGTGTGTAATAGATTAGATTAGATTAGATATAATACATGTGGTAATAAAATATGCAATAATAAAATTTTTTGAAACAATTTTGATTTAGTAGTCGGATTTTGTTTTTCAAACTTCCATCTTGTTTATTCAGTAGTAGCTAGCACGATTATGCGAGTCATTAGACAAGAAACTTAAAACAGCAACCAGTCGACTGATGCACGATGCATCAGTATGTGCATGATGATGCAGGCTTAATTATGCGTACTTTAAAGAGTTTAAAGGAACAGAAATTAGTGACAGAGTTTGTGATTCCTGATGTCTATGATTTAGATGTTGCAATTCAATAAGTGCATTTTAGAAGAATAGGATAATAGAATAGAATAATCATTTATTCCGACAAACTTAACTTAACTACCTTAAACTAACATTTATTATATGATAAACCGAATGCGAAGAACGTTATTGTTATTCCAGTTTGCCAGAAAAGGTCTGCAAGCTCAGCATAATGCTGAAGACAGAGCCTCAGCGCTGGTTTTCAGCTCCGACCTGTGTAGGGTTACGTACGGCAAGTCTAAGATATAAATAAAATTATTACATAAAAATAAATAAATTCATACATACACAAAAACTATACATCAATAAGGAAAAACTGCTAATATACATTTATTAATGATAAGAGTTATATATATATATATATAATGAAAGATATTAAGTAAGTCGCAAAAGACTATATGCATTTGAAAAGCGCAACACCACGAAAACGGCAACAAAATAACGAAAGAAAAATAAATAAAAAAATCAATATTATAAATAAAAATAAATAATTGTATATATATATATTAAGTAAAATATACTATAGAACCAAAAAGAATTAAATAACGATTAAAAAAAATTATAATAATAATAATTAAATAATAGACTCTGTTTATTTATAATAAGGTTCTGAAATTTTCTTTTAAAACTTATTGTACTTTTAATGTTTCGTAATGGAGGGGGCAAAGAATTCCAGCATTTCGTGGCTGCAAAACGAAAGCTGCCACGAAATGCTGAAGTTTCGTGTCGTGGTGTGCGCAGTAGGTAAGATGAGGCTCTGGTTGTGTATTTGTTAACGTCACGAGCCCATACAAATTTTAGGCAAACATACTTTTTCATCGACATTATAGTGATTTAACAGACGCATATAAAACATTCGACCCAGTTGGCGTAGTGGATAGGTGTCCGCCCTCTGCGCCGTGGGTCCTGGGTTCGATTCCCGGCAGGAGCACAAATTCCTTACCAAGGGATATTTGTGCTTCTGGTTCTGGGTGTAATGGATTACTGACCAAATTGTGACGTGAATGTTTCCGGCACCCACGATACAAGTATTTGAACTTAGTGTGGGGCTGTGAGTGTTTATGCGTTTGTTTGTTGTTTGTTTGTTTGTTTGTAAATTGTGTAAAAAATAATTATGTAATAAATAAAATCAATTCTGAAGATTTGATCGGAACAGATATTTAGATAGCCGTGCGAAGTGATTATTTGGTCGAAGGTGGTAAACAAACTGTTTGTTTCGTTATGATATTTGGGTTTCGTAATTGGCTACGATAGAGGAATTTTTTTATTTTTTTTTTAAATCGATGTTTAAGGTATATATAAATTCGATGCCGTTTGCGTAATTGAGTATAGTAACAATTACGAAAGAATATTTGAATCTGGCTCTATCAGACTATAGCGACCGCTTTCGACTTATTTAACTGCATGCTATCGTAACCGGTTTCGAATCCCGGTGTTCTATCTGTTATCTCCTCAAGGGAAAATTGTGTTTCTGGGTCTGAATGGCATTGCATGTGTATTGTGAATGTTGCCGACACCCATGACACAAATTTTCGAACTTACCCTGTGAGTGTGAAAGTTAGTTTTTCTTTATTACATCCAATCGACACTTTTAAATAATAACTGTTACAAACTTTATATAAGAGAAGGAGTAGCGGAGCCTGACGCATTCTAGAGAAGAGACTTTTTAATTGTAATGTGGATAAATTCAAAAACATAAAACTCACATTCTTACATTTATTGCAATAGTGTAAGTAACAAAAGATAAAATGAAGACATAACGATACTTACAATCGATGTAACGCGTTAGTCGATAATATAATGATTTATCACACTTACATATGTAAACATATAGGTTCAATTAGCAAAATAACACCGACAAAATAGGAACAGTCTTGAAGTGTATAGCTTTATACCGTGAGAAAACCCTTCCCTTCAAACGGGTGCCAAACCGCGCATCTCACTTTCATCGCCTCCCTCGACTTCAAACACTTAGAAACTTTATGTTCCGGCAGCTATCCTTAAAAGCCAGGCATTCTAGACCTAGCGTGTTTACTATTCTCGTCCACATCATCACTTACCATTAGCCTATAAAAATATAAAAAACAAGGTGTCTCGTAAAGACACACGATAGACATGATTTTTTTGTATTACAGGGAAATATTTTAACTAGTCATCACAGTATTACCCCAACTAATTTTCGTCACACAAAAATGTTGCGGTTCGGAATTTCAAAGACCTCACTATCTAAAAAGGTCATCTTAAAGAAAATGCAGACGGGATTTGATAGACCTATTTACAGCGTACCAATAGAAATGGAGACAAGATATTCATATGTTTGAGAGGATCATGCATATAACAAGTAGCTAATAATTCGATTAATTCCACAATTTTATCTCGACTGTCCCCCTTTCTTCTTTTTGTCTCAGCTTACTATGATGGTAACTATAGTAGTTCGCCCCGAACTGAGACGTCAAGCCTACATTCCTAATATAGAAAAAAAAATGAGGTTAATTGCTTACAACTTGTTGTGTTAACACGTTAGTTTTTGCCGTATGCCATATATAAACATTAACAGTTATAAAACATAGTTTATCATCCGTTTTTTAGTCAAAAATTACATATAAAGAATAGAAGAATAAAATAAAATTATATGTTTAAGTTTTCGACAATTTTACGAAAATTTAAATAATCTATTATGTCGCACGCGGTACCGCCATATTTTTACTCCTAACGCTACCCTATGTGCATAAGCTATACTATAGCCTGTGATGACAATTGTCCTCGGACTGAAGCGCAGTCGACCCTTACAGCACCAGTAGAATTGTTTTCTTAAAACTTAATGCGAAATAAAAGCGAGGTACCGAATCCACCACTGTGAAAGCCATTTAGTCTTTTATGATTTCCCGCTAATTAACAACAATTACCACTTCAGATAATTACTATTACACCTCCAGTTCACTGACAATATTCCTGAAATCAATATAGGTAAACACGGGAGTACGTAAGGGTAGAATACAATCAGAAATCCACGATATGTTCATTAGCAATTCGGCCCTGTCCGTCCGTCCCCTGTAATTTTAATACGAAGCGAGCAAAATTTTCCATCGCTCTTCCCTAATTCCATGGCGGAGAATTTCCATTTTGCTATTTTGTTAAATAAATTAACGCTACAGCTATTTCCGTTGAACTTTAGTCCGTGGTGTTTGTTTAAAGGTTTTGTGACGAATAAACAACCAAATGTTTAATGTCGATAGAATGTATTCGTTACATTAATGGCACATAGATTTTATACAAGTTCTACGATGTTTTTTCGTAAGTTTAGAACAATCTTAGCACACCTTATTTTTCAAGAAATTCAGCAAATTTCGTAGTGTCTTATTTATTTAGAACTGTCCATTGGCTTATTTAGATACGCGTTCCCCTATAAGCAGCGGGTATCGTGTTAGACTCCCAGAGGAAACACAATTTTTCTCCTTAATGGAAATTTGTGTTACTGGTTTTTCTGGTATGATTAGGTGTGTGATGTGAATGTTTCCGGAACCCATGAAGCTTCGAGCTTAGTGATATTAGATATTATCAAACGAGTAAATTACTACTCGTTCATGAAAACAGATAGTTTCGATTTGGCAACAAATCATTTTCTATGAAGCCCTAAAATTTGTCAAAATATTAGGGGAAAAATGCTTGCATATTTTTAGGGTTTCGTTAAGTTCCGTACCCAAAAGAAAGAAGATTTATTATATGTATAGATTATACATAGATAGAAACTTCTTCATTGCACGAGATAAAACTAATACAGTATAGTTGAACTATATGCTGATTAGCATTTTCTTCAAGCTAGATTACTTGACTACTTGTCCTTTTGTCTATCTATCTGTTAAGACCAGGCCAAGACCTTTTTGCTCAGAATCGTATTTGTATATAATTTACGTCAAATTATTAAACTATTTTAGAATAACTACTTGGCTAATAATTACTAACTGTAAAAAGAACAAAGTTAAATTACAGTAATTTATGCCACATATGTTGCTAAATAAAAGCCTATAGATATATATATAACAAACAAAACAAACAGGTTATACAGTACAAGTCAAGAATTCTCAGTATTTTAATTGTTAGATTGTTGTTAAAATTAAAATAAAACCTTGCAAAAATTGTACAGATTCGATTCTCGTGATTAACGAACTATCTTATAACAATACAAGTTTGTAGAGAACCCTCGGTCCGCGAGACAGTCTCGCATTTGTCCAGTATATTATATACGCTCTTCACTTCGATGCGGTACAATCTGATCATAAATCGTTGATATTGATTGGAATACATTCTACCTCAAAACAAATATTTTACGAATCTGCTTTCGACTGATTGAACCGGCATTCATTGCCGATAGCCAATCAATCATGGCACGAGGCGTTACTTTCTCAATGCCTACTCATTGCACGAGCGGTCATCAATCTCTTGATGACCTTTCAATCGAGTACCTACAGAATCACTCAATATTTATAATAAAGACTGATTGCAAATAAATATATAATATCAATTGACAGATAAGTAGATTGATGGAAAGAACTCGTGATTTGCGTGAGAGATGCTCATATGTAATGACTGAGTAATTACGTGACCTAGAGAAACGAGGTCTCTCCGTTGACTCGGATGGTTCAACTCTTTTTTCATCCATTTTACTAAATCTAGGGTAAAAATATCTCTCTCCGCGCATTGTGGGCATCAATAAATTAACGCTTTTTCCCGTTACACTCGTCGTCGCCCCTGTACATATTATAATTCAACTGAAACTTTGATGACGCCATCGTGGTCCTTTTTAATCCGGAGTCGTGGTTTCCAATCCTTCTTCGGGCTTCTACTACGGGCTCGAGCTTCCAGTGCAGGTAACATCGTGACGAAATCCATGTTGATAGGGAATTTGCTCGCGTGGCCAACTACCCTGTACCGAAACACAGTCGTAGTTCACCTTTTATCTATCTCTATCACTATTATCTATCTTAATCACTACTCAAACTTTAGTATAACTAATATAAAATTTACCAGTAACATTCGAGTATATCCTAGAGTTTTGAACATCAGAATGCACCTTACCTTAATTCAAGTTCAAATTCAAATCTTTATTGCATTCTCTCTCAAATGTTAATAGGTAGTAGAAATAAATGACAGTACATTAGAGACCCTGTTGGGCACAACAATTTAGAGCAGAGAAGGACGATATGCTTCATTAATAATAATGTATTAATTTAAATCATAATAAGATGTCATAATTCATGCAACAGGTACAAAGCATGCACCAAAATAAATTAGTGACGCGAAACAACTGTCTAAAATAGAAATACACAATGAGAACATTGACACAAATATTAATAAAATATTAGATTCTAGCTGTATATAGTTTTTGTTTAATTTTACGAAACGACCAGTTTATTAATAGAACAAATTAAAAGATTTTAATAGTTACGTTTCTTCGTATTGAATCAATACTCGTAAATCACGTAGAGCTATCAGTTTCAAGCGCGCTCCGACACCCATATCGTATAAGACATCAAAAGTTTCCAGTTACAAGCAAGAAGAACTCGCAAGTAAAGTGAGAACTCCAATATTTTAGTCACGTCTCTTGGAACGATAAATATAACCGCAGCTCACACTAATAATTCAAGGAACTGGTGTGCCAACTACAGAAATTGAAGCATTTGTCCTAGGATCGGTTCGGTAGAGTTAGATAGTCAGGGGTGAAACTCTTGTGAAATGCTTTCCAATCAAGATGAATATCTATATTGGTTTGACTCTGAAAGCAACGACGCTGTCATTTTGGGAGTATGTTAATTTACGATACTTTGATGCAAAGAAAATATATATATCACAAACACTTATCACAGAAATATTTTTAATTAATTAGAATTAAGATTAAAAAAATACTTTTGTTGTTTAATCTAGAAATGGATGCAAAATGCTAAAACCAGCTATCAATTTAAAAAAAAAAGGAACTACGAAGCGACAAGCACAGATGACACGGACTTCAAATTGCAAAACACCTGATTATTTAGGATCACGGATTAAAAACTCTACAAATCGTTTCTGAACACGCCTATAATTTTAAAACTAATTTTTGGTCAAAATCCGCAATCAGATTGAATCAAATTAGAAATTTATCTCTAAAACACGAAATAACAATAAATTGTTGAAGACTTTTGAGCTTGAAATGGCAGTTAAGTTTTGAAAGACTACTTTGTCGTTGCTCGCGGGTCCCCTTTAATGGAAAAACTTTTGCATGGGTATCTAATTAATTCCTTTGTGCACATCGCTATGACGCTAATTGGTACTTCAGTTTTGTGTTGATTGAGATGCATTGTGGAGATAATTCTATGGTCAGGGGAAAATCGACCTTATTTAAAATGAGATCAAATCCATCTGACCGGAAAATTACTGTCGAAAAAGCAAAATTAAAGTTCATGTTGATGATGTATTATAGAGTTCACAGTCTCCGACAGCTAAAAGCTTATTATGTATTATAGCTTAGTACCTGGATGACCGAGATTTGCTCGTTAAAACGACGCGACGTTTTCTAAAAATGAAACCTAGCTAGAAAAATCCATGGAACGCTTTCATTTTTTTTCTAACAACCTATATATTTTAATCAATAATATCAATCCAGCCCCGATATTAAAATTGCTTATAAAGAAATATTTTTATTTTTATTATTACCGTTACTAAAGCTACTAAAGCGGACCTCAAAGGACGTTACATTTCTCACAAAACTCAGTGAAGTATGTTTATGCAAACGAGGAAAGAACCGCAAGATTTTTCTGCATGATATTTCGTGATTCTCTCAATTTGCTGGATTATGATACACCTGGTTGAATATATACGAGGACATGCCAGGATGATACAAAATAAAATAATTTCCTAGAAGTAACGGAAATAAGGATCAATTTCTAAAGGGAGAAAATATTTGGCAAAATAAATTTATGCTCATTACACTTTTTGGGTATACTTTTAATAATGTGAAATATATACGAAATGGCTTTTTATAAATAAGTATATAGAAGCCATTTAGTATAGGTAGCTACTAGTTAGATGGTTTTAGTGTTTATCTTTCGTTTTTTTACCAATACAAACACAAAATGTTACTTAATCAAAGCGTAATAGTCTTATTGCTTTGTACCCAACAAGTAAATAAAACATGTATTTTATTATAATTACAAATAATATTCGTAATATAATCTACGCGCCTTTATTTCTTAAAACTATATACATCTATCAAAAACCTAAGTTTCTTACAAGCTACCGAGTTTATAAGAAACTAAAGTGCTCAAGCTTACTGCCAGTAGGCTACCCACTGCCAGCCGTATTACGTTGGATAATTGTGTGACATATATACTGTTAGATCCTTTTATTAATTTCATTTGTAATTATAATATGAATATTGTTAATTTTATTATAACAAAGTTAGGTATTGACATGTTTAAACAATAGGTATATAATGTTATGCCATTAGACAAGTATGTAAAATGACCATAACAAAGTAACTTTAAGTACAACCCAGAGACCCAAAAATCGATTAAGTGATAAAACGACGTAGCTTCTGGAAGCTATCAGAATTTAAATCTAATTACAATACAAATATAATACAAATGTTTTATTATTTTAAAAAAATAGAGCGGTACATAGTAATTGTTTTATAAATAAATAGTATTTAAAACTAGGACATAAAGTTCCTTCGTGAACCTCTGTCCCCAACACTAGGTCTCGTTAGAGCCTGTATTGTGGGTTACAGCGACCCTCTCTGGTCATCTCCATACTATTACTGACATATTACATCGTCAGAAATGATAATACGTATGTGCACCTAGTGTAATTACAATAGTTGTAGTAATTTGCCTATATAAAAATTATCCCTTATTTTTATACTACAGCAGTCATGCTATTTTTTTGTTTCATATTTATATTATTACTTAGTTGATTTATATACCTGGTTATTCGTACCTATCTATGCTTAAATTTATTTTATTATTAGTAATAGTAGTTAATAAGTATATTTTGAACAGTAATATCAATAAAAAACTAATCAACTAATTCACTACGTAAGTATTTTTTTTTTTTTATACTAGATAGGCAAGCATTTGACCGCTATCTCACCTGATGGAAAGTGACGATGCGGCCAAAGATGGAACATACTTGCCTAGAAGGTACCTATTCACTCTAGACTTGAAGACACCCAGATTATATTGTTCAGGGAACAAAGACGCAGGCAATGAGTTCCACTCCTTCGCTGTACGGATGATGAACGTAGAAGCAAAACGCTTCGAGCGAACTGGAGGTATGTCAACCATAAATGGATGACGTAAGACAGTTTGTCTTGTTGTTTGATGGTAAAAAGGGCATGGAGGAATTATATCATGTAATTCCTGAGCACACTCTCCAAAATGTAGGCGATAGAATACCGATAGGCTTGCTACCTATGTTATAATACCTAGTTATTGTAAAGTTTTCAAATGCGTGGTATAGGGGAATCAACACCTAACACTGTTCTTCTTTGTGGAAGAGACAAAGGTGTAATTTTGGATCGAAGATGTCTACAAGGAACGCTAAATTTGATTTTTCTAGGATCACATATTAATTAATATTATTTTTTAAACAGAAATGCTACTAGGTCTCTACGCGTCTCCAATACAAAATAATTGTGTTAAGTGCTACATTTTATTGCTGTATGAGACAGATCTTCTTGCAAATTTTGTAGATCTTAGGAGTAGTTAGCGTACCGCTGGTCAGTTTCCTTACTCGTCAATTTCACTCATTCACCAGTTTACTCATTAGACAGTTTCTAAATTCGCCAATTTCCTTATTTGCCAGTTTCATTAAGTTGTCAATTAACCTATTAAGTTGGTTTCCTGGTTCGCTTCTGTATTCTTTCTACTCTAAGACTGTGAGTAGCATAATTAGGTCGCAAAACTACACTACAGCACTCTAAGATGCTGCGCACTTAATAATTATACAGCAGTTTCTTTGTTTTACATTGCGGAACATGTTACTATTTTTCTATCCAACAAGTCAATGTGTGTTAGTGGCAAAATCCCCTTTACTACAAAAAAAAAAAAACGCGACTACCCTACTACTTTTGTATGTAATTCTATGTAATCCCCTTTTAATTTCCCTCATTTTGATACCCTACTCGATAGGTATGGTATTTTTTTTTAACGTTTTACTATTTTACGCCATAAATCCGCCCTTTTGTTTTTTTTTCTCTCGCCTATCTAAGGTCACTTGGGTTTTTGAGAGGAATGTATAATATCTAACTGTCGAAATCTATTCAACCGTTTCGAAGATACGAGTTAATGTAAATAAATTTACATATACACATACATATAAACATACGCGAAATATATAAACGCAACGCTTTACCTTCGGTACTTTGATCAGATTAGATGTACTTAACACGCATTATTGACGATATTTCAAGAAGTACTGATCAGATCTTGATCAAATTTAAATGGGACCAATTGGACAGCAACATTCAAACAAAAAAAAAACAATGTCGATTCACGTAGAAAGAAGTTATGTACACATAAAAAAATACAATGGACTTGAGTCTCCTTTTTGGGTGAAGTCGGTAGAAAAATAAAACCCTTCCTTAGCAGTCGGGTAATAAGGAATCCTAACATTTTCGTTGCTTGACAGTCATATCCACATGAGACACTAAAATTAACTTACATATAGTTAATTTTCTATTCTGTTTGTTATTGTGTGTTCGATGCACAATTCTGACTACTATTACTAACTACAATGGCTTTCTAGTAATATATAGTATGGATACTATATAAAATCAAATCCGTTTATTCACATGAGCCGCGGGCCCAAAGAGGCACTCATAAAAGCTAATGACACTTCTGCCAGATTCGCAAAATAACAGTCATCGTGAGAAGAACCTGGCAAAAAACTCGGTGGCGCATTTTTTCATATTTTTTTTAGAAACATTCTTTTATTACTATTTTGAATACAGGACTCATGTTAACCTAGGTCTATATCTATATTAATTAGTCGGCAGAATGCGCTATTATATATCTAACATAACTATGTAATTCAATATCTAACAGCTAATTAATTAGATGCCTAGGATTTTGATCAAATGCTGCCGCTGGCATTCGATTAGACGTATATTATGCTGCGATTGAAAGTTGAAATATATACTTTAGAGAAACGGATGGGACGTGAAGGAACGAAATTCGCTAAGTGATTGGAAATTGAATAAAATGTTGTAGTCACAGGTTCTGATAAACCTAACCCGTGATAATTATCACGGATTGTCAGATTACAGATTATCCACTATATACTCAATACATATATATATATATATATATATATACTCATACATAGTCTCGCATAAACTCAAAAATGGCTCGACCGATTTGCATTTTTTGTTGTACTTTTATAAATGCGGCAATTCGTTTTTATTTATATTTACATTCTCTTTCAATGTCGCGAACACTGAGATGTACAATCATCACCAAACCTAGCTACAAAGCATACATAATTAAACGCAAGCAAAGCTTTATAAAATCCGACTTCACCGCTTTATCTTCGGCACCTTGATCAAATTTTATGTATTAAACACGCATTATTGACGATAACTCAAAAAGTACTAATCAGATCTTGACCACATATAAATGGGACAAATTGGAAAGCACCAGCTTTCAAACCAAAAAAAAACTTCTAAATCACGTGGAAAGTAGATGAGACGTAACACACATTATAAAAATATAGAGAATTGAGTACCTCTTACTTTTTGTGAAGTCGGTAGAAAAACTATTTTAATTTCAAATTTCTCGCCGTATCATCCATGCAACGATTTGAGAAAATACCACGCCGCCGCGCGTCGGCAATCACTTTTTAAACGAATTCAAAAAAGGAGGAGGTTTTCAATTCGACTGTATGTTTTTTTGTTATGTTTGTCACCTTATCACTTTTTTCCGGTGAACCGATTTTGATGTTTTTTTATTTTGAAAGCTGGTACTTCCTATATATAATTTAAATTTTTAATTAGTTTTACATATATTTAACCGACTTCCAAAAGGAGGAGGTTATCAAGTTGATAGGTTTTTTTTTATGTATGTACACCGATTACTCTTTTATATTAAGTTTGAACAAGTACAAATGGACTATGACTTTACCTTATTCTATACCTTATCACTATCTTAGTGTCATAGTAACTTAGGTACTAGGTACCTGCTGTAGGTACGGTACTATTAGAAGTTTTAGTTCATCACATAAAATAAAGCAGTAATTTTTTCATCTAGGCATGTAAATTACCCAGGATAAGGATAGTAATGAAAAATAGAATTATTTTCCCTTAAAGGGGATTTTGAGACTTTTAGCGTTAAAATCCCCACTAGCCCAAATTTCCACAGTAATGGGGATTTTGACACTAACCCAATAATGCGTGATAAATCTGATCAAGGTTCCGATGATAAAGCGGTGAAGTCGGTTTTTTTAAGCTTTGCTTGCTTTAATTATTTGTTTGAGATACGTAATAAGGGGTCAGGTTATACTTAACCTGACCCCATATTACGTATCTCAGTTGCGAGCAATTTCTATTTGAATAAGCAAAAATGAGTCTTATTTCTTAGTACTTTTGTTATTTTCAAATTGAAACCAATCACAACAGAGATAGGTAATAGGGGTCAGTTGGACCTGACCTTTAATCTACATCTCAGTGTAAAACGGTTTCTATTCAAAAACAACATTGCTACCAATAAATAAGGTTCATATTTGCTTAACTCAAACTGCTCTCAACAAAGATATGAGGGGTCTGGAAACACTAGCTTCCAACTTTAATTATACAAGATAAGGAGTAGGAAAGCTAAAATTATAACAGATTAAATGGGTAACAACATATTTAGTGATAGACTGAGCGATGAGAAGCGTATTTGCTTTGATCTTGGAGCTGTTGTCTGGCTGTTCAGTAATCTAATACCTTTAAACGAGCAATTCTTATGTATATATATATATATGTGTGCATAATCAGGATATCGAGGTACCATTAAAATTTGATCGAGATCGGACCAGTAGTTTTTAAGTTATCTGAATAATGCGTATTTAATTCAATTAGGTTTCCGAAAGTAAAGCGGTGAAGTTGGTTTTTTCTAAACTTTGCATGCGTTTATATTACTTCTGATTACAAAAACCAACGTTGAAATCAAATTAATACTTTTTTTACGTTACATCGATCGTCAGGAGCTGGAGAAGACGATTTCCTCTCATCTCGCCCTCTTCGCTACCTACAAAGCTAATAGTCACGTCCTCAGTTATATTGAGTAAGTTTGCGTCGAGTCCCGCAATGACAAAATACATTGTATACCTACACAAACTTTGACCACGTTATTACGTAAGTACGTGGGTGTCTACAAATTAGCGAAGTATTTTATTAAAGGTCAACATCACTGACGACCTCGGAGCTAAAAAGAATAACGTTGCAAACATGCAGTGAGTTACATTTGGTAAACTTTTATGAAATAAAACGCACATGGAGCATTGCGTTGGTACATGCATTATGAATGAGCGAACATTTTACGCCCGCTGTAACCACGTTTGCGTGCATGCGAGTTCCGCAAGTTTTATGACAGCTACGTCAGCAGTGCAACTTTTCTCACTTCATGTTGGTCATGTTTATAAACCAAACAAGTCAATGTACTAAACATAAACCCGACTGCGAAAAATGTGATGCTAGAAAGTCGGGCGACTATATATATTATAGGTACGATTTTTGACAATTTGTGTTAAAACAATAATATAAACGTGATATGATGATACATATATTTTTGAAATAGTCTTTTCACTAGATTTAATTTGATACGCATATTGCTATTGTAAGAAAAAATACAGTCGATTTGAGAACCTCATCCTTTTTATTGAAGTCGGTTAAAAAAATACACCCCTTCCATGTTTTTATCCGACTTCAAATAAGGAGGAGGTTTTGTGTTCGATTGTATGTGTATTTTTTTATGTATGTTCACCGATTTCTTCCCCATTTGTGGACAATTATCAAAATTATTTTTTGTTTGGTATATTATACTTCAGAGGTGGTCCAATAAAACTTTATCGAAATCGATTAAGCCAAAACCAAAAGCGGTTTTTCGTTTAAATTATTTATTTGTGGGCGCCATTTTCAAAATGTGGATAGCCTATCTCACTACCACAATTCTGACATATTCAATTGTCAAAAACCGTCCAGCTGTTTGGGCGTGCCAAAGAAATGGACATACATACATACGCCCAAAAAATATTATCCTCCTTCTGACGCAGTCGGGTAAAAAGATCTGTAAGTCTGTTACCCCATTTCAGTCGGCTGTTCAAAGTGAAAATAAGTAATGATTGCCATTTAAGAAAATGCCAAGGGGTAGGTTTGAAATATTTGAAAACAGATTACACCCACGCGACCAATTTGCTGAACAAATCTTTGTAAGGAGACACCGGCACGCGCCGCCTAGGCCGCGCTGCTGCCCGGAGCTTTTATCATTATACGGACTAGCATTATCTCCGCCCGCACGCAATATTGACATTCCCCTTTTTACGCTCACGCCAAAAGTATAATAGGACATCGTGTTTCTCATTAGTTACTCTCATTCTTTGCTCATAAACCTTTTGACGGCCGTATCCTTATTTTCTTTAAGTCCGTATGTAAGATAAAATTTTACCGCACCTCGGTTGCAGGGCTGAATATTAAATGTGGTGAAGGAAAGAATCTTCTGGGTGTTTAAAATTTTAATAGGCGAGAGTAAAATGTGAGTAAGTTTGCGTTTGTTTAGGAGGCTAGAGGCAAAGTTAACCGCACTTCCGTTTGCTGGCGATTCGCTCGGGGCGGGCGCGGGTGAGGGCTTGACTCTGTTCCACGAGGTCTCGTACAGGCGCGTAGAGGCTCCAGGCTCACTTTTGCATTTTGCATGAGGTCCATTGTTTGCCTTTTATAGAATCGCGCCGACTACACTACCTATATTATGAGCAAATCCGTGCCCCGACGACTGTTCAAGAGATTTAATTAGAGATTCATCATTTAGAACGCCAGGAGCCCAGAGAGTTTTGCCGCGAAAGTGAAAAAATGGCGTTGTTGATCCAGTACAATTTTCCAAAACCTGTGATACTTCGAGTGTTAATATGTAATTATGGTGGATTTTTTACCGTTAATACTTAGTGAACGTGCCTAAGTGTAGGCAAATCATACAAAGTTAAAAAACGTGATTTTCGCTTTTCCTCTCCAATAGTAGTTCTAGTAAAGGTTCTACCGTTTTACTTAGGCATAACTTGACTATGACTAGACCTTGACACTTTAAATTGACTTTGACTGTGTCTTGTGACTAGGACTTTTAATATGAAATACACTTGAAATATTATATTATCACTTGACACTGGCTATATGCACAAGATTGCGAAGTCAACATTTAAAAAAGACAAGAGCTCGTTTTAAGGCGATACACATTTTATTTACCCGAAGGTGTTAAAAATCGGACAAGCTATTTATAGAACTATTTTGCCTTACATCAAAAAGATTTAAACATATAAATCGGAGCCACGTCTCACTATCTCAGTCAAACGATAAATCATAAATACTCAATTTGCGTGAGTAATACACCGTTTAAATTAAATCGCTTACAGCCCAACACTAAGTTTAAAGACTTGTATCGTGGGTGCCGGAAACATTTACATCACACCTAGAATCAGAAGTACCTACAATTGTCTCCTTTGGTGAGAAAAAATGTTCTCCCGCCGGGAATCAAACCCAGGACACACAGTGCAAAGGAACAAAAAGCTAGATCACGCAAGCGTTTTATTCATCGGCAACTCTGTCCCGCCAGCCATAACCAGTGAAATAATTAGTGCTATTTTGTGGATATTCTGCCGAAGCTATGATACCACTGCAGCGCTCCTCTTCTTGATAATTCTAACTCTACAAGTATATAAAACTTTACTTCCATGTGTCATATGAACCACTGCACACGGATCGGAGTCGGGATATGTTGGTTTGCTCCCAGGGGACATACCTACTAAAGTGTAAGCCGCCACGCTGACCTGGAACGGCTTAGGAGTGTCTCCTAATTCTGTGATTCTAAGACTTATGTTGTTTATCTCACAGTGTTTACGTCCGCGGATTTTAGACTGAATTCAGATCCAAGCAGTTTCAGTTCGGGACGAGATTCCTAGGCAAAACTAAGCTGAGAAAAAGGTTTCGTTGCTGTTACTAACATTGTAGTGCTATATGTGACAACTTTAATTATTTAGTAACAAGCTTATTTGTAATAATTCAAACGCAAGCAAAGCTTGAAAAAACCTACTTCATCGCTTATATTTTGGTTTTGGCTTGACCGATTTCGATATTTATACCGGACCACCTCTGAAGTATACTCAACCAAACAAAAAAAATCATCAAAATCGATTCATAATTGACGGAGATCTCGCGTAACATACATACATACAAAAAAAAAACATACCGTCGAATTGAGAACCTCCTTTTTTGAAGTCGGTTGAAAAGATCGCAGTAACTGTAATTTTGATTATTATATATGTTTCTGAGAACTTTAGTAGTCTAGTTGTCCCAATTTTTTTTCTCCCGTGTAAATACACGTCACACTTTCTTCTAAGACGTTAAAAAAAAGGAAAAGAAAATTTCGTCACTTCAAGGAGGGGATGAGGGCAGGGCATGACACAATTGGCCGCAGGTTCAAACTCCAACTCGAGCGATATTCATCCTTTATAAAATGTATTAATGCTTTAACTATTATATCTTGAATACAACTTTATTGTTACTGTATAGAATTCAGATATACCTATCGAGGAACAAAATAACATGTTTCAACACACTATTCTCCACACCAATGTAGTTACAAACCCATTCAAAGTGCAGTAAAACGATATATCCATTCACCAAACTATGTTAGGAAACTCCCGATTTCCAAATAAAATCCGCAAAATTCGACGTATCCTCCGATAGAGTAACCGAAGTTTCAATCGATCAAATCGGATTAATGAATCCTTTCAATGGCTTAATTTCAGCGGAAGTTTCACGCGAGATACGATGTCAATAAAAATATGGTGTAAATATTTTTTTTTCTCGCTTTGCGTTTACAGTATTTCTATTTTAAAGCTGAACTATTTCTATTGAATAAGTAATAGCTGCTGGTATTTAACAAAGGAACATAATGTTTTGTTTTCAATGTTCACTTATGTGCTTATACTAGCCGGATTTTCATCATAACATAAACGCTTTCACACTCACAGCCCCACACTGAGTTCGATGACTTGTGTTGTGATTAAATGTGATTGTGTTCATATCACACACACAATCACATTCAATACCAGAAACATAAATTTCCCTTGGGGAGAAAACTTGTGTTAGGGTAATCTTAAATGGCAGTAGGGTAAGCCTTCCTGTTCGTAACTTACAGCACATTCCAGCTTCTAGCACCTCAGCCGTTGGATTCACCTTTTCGCAAGTTAGTCCTCTATTTTCGTTAACAAAGTTGAAAGTAAACAGCTTTTTAGCATGTCTAACGAGCTCTCGCTGTCGAGCATTGCAATTGACGGCGAGTGTGAGCGACAAACGGAATAATTAATCTGTCATGAGGTGTCCGCGCTCGACCGCGCTAGTCGGGCCAACACTCAGCTCGACACGTCGGACCACTAAAACAAAAATAAACACTGTAAAACAAACTCGTTATCTCCTGAAAACTCAGGAAAGAGTCCACTTTTTTCTTTTTAGTTTCTATTAAGTACTTAATCTTATGAAACGGTCCGAGCCGTGCTTGTCACCGCCGCACAGTGTTTGATGTTGGCACTGTTCTTCTCGCAGGGAAACGATCTACAAACAGAGCGGCTAGTGCTAAGAGCGAGTGTACGAGGCTTAGCGTGTCGGCGCATTGCAGAGACTTGACAATTGACAGCGAGAGGGCTTTACAAACGGAATAATTAATTTGTCATGGGTGATGAGAAGTTTGCAGTAGATTTAGCCAAGTACGCTACTCTATATAAGTACTACTCTATATACGAATAAGTAAGCCCATACATACTCATTGCTGCAGAAAATATGGATATTGAACCTGCAGCAATAGGGCATGACACCCTATGGCCGCGGGTTCAAACAACGCCATAAGCGATAATTTTCTTTCTAAATTTATCAATATAGTTCTGCCTAGCATGGCTAATGCTATATAAACAAAATCAGTTGATTTGGGTTGACGTTATCAACACAACGTGTAGTTTCTAAAAACTGTTTCGGTAGATGACGTCACTCGTCCCCGTAAGACGTTAATACTAAGGAAAGGATAATTTCGTCGCTTCAGGCGGGGCTTGAGTAGCTCAGCGATTAGAGCAATAGGGCCTATGGCCGCGGGTTCAAACCGTGCGCCTCAAGCTATAATTTTTCCTTTCTAAATTTATCAATGGTGCCGATTCTGTTGTCCAGAATTAGATTAAACTAGCCTAAAATTAGTTTTAGTCCTGCTTTAGTCCAAAACATATTCAGAAAATGCGAGGTTAGACTAAAATTAAGTTTGACAGGACTAAGTTAGTTTAGTTACTCTATTAAGTGAAAATGACCAAATTCTTATTCTGATGTACATGTTTTCGTTCAAATTAAGACTAAAAATAGAAATTTTAAACTCAAATTAGTCTGTATGAAAAAGGTCTGGATTATTTTTAATGTGAGCTTATACTTGAAAGAGTCCTGTCATTTCAACTTTTAAATTAAGTTCAACGTAAAATCAGAATAGCGTTTAGGTATTCTTTGACTAAAATTAGTTTATTTTTAGTTTAGTTTAGGTTAGTTCGGTGCTCAACAGAATTAGCACCAATATAGTTCTACCTAGCATGGCTAAAGCTATAAAAATAAAATCAATGGAAAGCCACTAGTCCGAACAGTAACGAACGTAGTAGGTTAATGATGGTGATATTATTCTGAGTAGCTTATGCTTCTCACATATATCTAATACTAGCTGACCCGCCCGGCGTTGCCCGGGTAAACAAAAGCTTACATATAAACGCTTTCTCACTCACAGCCCCACTGTAAAAGTACTATAAGTTGTGTCGTGGGGCCGTAAACAATTAACACCACACACACAACATTCACGTCATACCCAGAACCAGAAACATAAACTGCCCGTGGGGAAAAAACTTTTGTTATTGTGTTCCCACCGAGATTCGAACCCGCTGCTTTAAAGACGAACGCGCACTCATCTACGCCAGTGGGTAGTTCAAAGTTCAAAGATTCCCCACCCTGCGTCGCCCGGTTAAAAAATCTACACATAAACACTTCCACATTCACAGCCCCACACTAAGTTCAGTGACTTGTAGCGTGGGGCCGTAAACATCCAAGATTCACAACTTATTAAAAACCAGGAAAACAAATTTCCCGTAGGGAGAAAACTTCTGTTACCACCGCGAATCGATCCCGCTGCTTTGAAGGCAAACGCGTACCTATTTACGCGAGTAGATAGTTCAAAAGATGACCCGCCCGGCGTCGCCCGGTTAAAAAATATACAAATAAACACACTTCCACATTCACAGCCCCACACTAAGTTCAATGACTTGTATCGGGGGGCCGTAAACATCCAAGATTCACAAAGTATTCACAACATACTCAAAACCAGGAACACAAATTCCCGTGGGAAAACACCTGTGTTCCCACCGGGCATCAAACCCGGTGCTTTAAAGGCAAACGCCCACCTAACTACGCTAGCAGGCAGTTCAAAGTTCAATGATAAGACTAAACAAAAAATAACAGTCGAATTTATATCCCCCTTCTTATGTTAGTCGGTTCAAAACATAGACGTATGCCGGATTACGCAGTAACTGTTCCATTCTGTGATCCACCGTTTTCACCCTCAAATAAACTTAACGATTTCTCCTAGACTATAGGTCCAAATTATATGCAGTAAAGAGCAAATTAAATCTACGTGAACTACGTAAGCCGATGAAATAGGTTTTTTTGATAAGGATTAATATTAAATACTTAAAAAAAGCCAACGAAATAGAAGCCGCTATTTTTTAATGAGCAGGAATTCGTAGTACGTTTCTGTACATTTCTGACCCGTCCCGTTCACGGGCGGGCTCCCGTGAAACTAATTTCACGATTTCTCATAGACTATTTATCCAAATCATATGCAGTAAAAAGCAAAATGTATCTACATGAACTACGTAAGACGATGAAATAGTTTATTTTGATAAGGATTAATACTGAATGTCTCAAAAAGCCAACTAAACATAGGCCGCTTTTTTTTCAGATTTTTTACAAAGAAAAGTATTTTTTCTGAGCTATACATACATGTTAGATATATGCTGTCGCGGACTTTTTTGTAAAACTCATGAAGGCCAACATTTTTGCCATACATTATATTCAACTATGTCTTACCGTTTAGTCAGCGTACGCTGATAAAGCGGAAAGTTAGCAAATTTTTCTCCGACTTGTCTTACGAATATTATTATTTCGAACTGATAACTAACTTCTATCCCGACAAAACATAGCCTATGGCACTCAGTGATAGTGTAGCTATCTATTGGTGAAAGAATTTTCAGAATCGGATCAGTAGTTTCAGAGATTACCTTTTACATACAAACAAACAAACAAACAAACAAACAAACAAACAAACAAACAAACAAACTTTACCTCTTTATAATATTAGTATAGACTACTAGAATCTTTGCCCTAACATACTGATTCACTGACTGACTGACTGACTTAGAGACAAAGCACAGCCTAAACCGCTGGTCGTAGAGGCTTGAAATTTGGAGGGTACATTTGTCATATTGTACGTAGAGGTGTACTAAGAAAGGATTTTTGGAAATACTACCCCTAAGAAGGTTAAATGGGGTGAAAACAGTTGTATGAAAGTTCTTTGATTTTGAACACTGGCTAGTCTTACAGTAAATGAAAGATGGTAAAAACATATTGCTAGAACTGAGATATGAATAGTTATCAATATCCAAACCTATACGGTGAAAGAGGCGTGAATAATGAACCGACCACATCCGGATTTCACGTCTTACTAAAGGCAAAGGTTGCCAAATGCGAAGGCATTACGATACATCCAGCTATGTAAGAAAGTAACGCGCTGTGAGAATACAGTAGTGGAATCAGATATTTTCTGTCAAATTACGTCATTGCCCATACTGATTTTGGAATATACAATTTCAAATGTTAGTTAAGTATTAGGCGATATAGTAATCTATTGATAATTAAAACTAATTAACGCAAGCAAAGCTTTAAAAAAACGACTTCACCGCTTTATTTTCGGAACTTTGATCAGATTAAGTGTACCTACTAAACACGCATTATTGACGATATTTCAAGAACTAGTGATCAGATCTTGATCAAATTTAAATGGTTAATTTTATTTTGTATTAATTAATTTAATTGTTTTTTTTTACGATGTATACAGTCAAGCATCCATTGATATTCTTATTTTCTGCATTAAGAGGAAGAAACATTTATTTATGTGCTATTTCACTCACAGTCCCACACTAAGTTCATAGACTTGTACCGTGGGAGCCGGAAACATTCACATATTACACAAAAACCAGAAGCACAATTCACCCTTGGGAAAGAAAATTGTGCTCCTGCCGGGAATCGAACCCAGGACCCACGGCGCAGAGGACAGAGATTTGCCCATCGCGTCAAACGAGGCCTTAATTATATATAACTATACATATTAGACAGCTAATAAATACTTATACCCTACAAATATAACACATTTTTAGCGCCTGCTGTTCAATAGCTATCGTATAGTACATATTAATTCCATGGTTGCTATTAAACACATATTGATTCAGTGACAAACTAAATACCATGAAAGCTTTCGCGAAATCGATGTAGACTGCGTCTCATTGCGTATCTGTTAATTTGACGGGAACACGAACTTTTACATAGAATAATTAGTCACGCAATCTATTGATGTAATCTGCACCTTTTATGGGTTTACATTTATGTTGTTTGACGTAGACAGCGATAACACAATTGCAAACTGTATTAGTATTTCGAATTCAAGTGGCAAGGTCAATAGTAATTTTGCAAACGGGAATGCGGGAAGTGGATGCGCTGCCAACAGCCAGTGGCTTTCTACAAGCCCGCCTAGTCACTACAACTAAATTTTACGTTTATCTAAGTTCTACACTTAACTTTCCACGTTCTTTCGAGCCTTTGGTGTATTTTATTTTTTGTATGTTTTAATTGATGGAACGAAACGAGATCTCTTAGTTGACTTGGGTGGTTCAGCACTTGGTCCGTCCGTCTATCAGATGCATTTAGCGTCTAAATAATACCAGCAAATAACTTCAAATTCTCAGAGAGTGTAAAGCTATGGCCCAAAGTAAAAAATGGCAGTTAAAATAATATAAATGAAAATATTAAATGACAACTATTTTTTTTTCTGCCCGCTATTGAAAATAACTTTGGAATAGGTTTTCATGCCCTGTTGCTCTTACCACTGAGTCACCCTACAGCCCTGCTATTCCTTTCACAAAAAAACGCAGTTTTGTTCTTAAACTAAACATTTTATGATGGATGGATTTTCAAAAAAATTTACTTGGTGCTCATATACATTCTATTCAACGGCAATATTTAATGTTTTTTACCCAAGTCTGTGCATTGTCGGTTAGTTAGTCAATGTTAGAATTTCATACATCGTAAAATCTATGTCAGCTAAAGAATGTTGACTTTTGAGCTTACAAAATGCAGCGCTGTAGCGAATTCTCAGCGAAATGACCACGATTCTTACCGCCCAAACACAGACGTTAACCACAAGTAATCACCCCTACATAACGAGCTTTTACGAGTTCCAGTTTCAGCATGCCTGTAGAGTTTAGAATTGAGACACAAAAAATAAAAGATTTTCTACAGAGATGGAAGCTTTATATTACTGTTTGGACATGAGTACGAAAAATATGATACATTTCTGTGACTACAAGGCCCTAGAAATCTGCAAAGAATGTAGGTTATTTTTATTCTGTTAAAACAAACAAAACCGCTGGGAAACAGCTAATTATAAAGTTAAGCCTTCAAGTGGCAAGTAGGTTAAATTACTTATCACTTACTAATCATCCGTTATAAGTGTCATTATGTAAATTAACGGCAAACCGGTACATCATTCAACTCTTTCAATTTATTAACTTTAATTATTATACATAAGGTGAAGACAAAAAAATACCGTCGTCATAATTAAATAACTCCAAAATACCATTTTAGGTATACATAAAACACAGTGGTAATAAATTATAACATAGATTGATTTTAACTTAAAAAGCTGTTTCGTAATAAGGGTTTTAAAGTTTCGTCTTTAACACTTTGATATTCTACGGTACACATATTCCATTGTAATATTACAATAAGGCTGCTATACGACGTGGTATAGGGGTCAATCAACTAATTTACCCACACTCAAGAAAGATAAGCAACGATTATTTTTTTAAAATATTTTATTGATTATCTTTATTTTGATTCGCTAGAACCATTATAAATATCAACTACTTTAATGATTCGAGAGGGCTACGATGTTCATAGATTATTGTGGTCACAATTTGTGAAAATCTACGAGCATACCCAAAAAAATGTCTTTCGCGTTACCTGCGTTTAGTATTAAATATATCCTTAATAAAACAAGTTAGAAATGTTTTGTCTTTTTTATTTACTTTTTCGTGCACAATCAACTGTTTTCGCATAATCAATCTTTTTAATTGTTCAACTTTTATAATAAAATCAATGAACATTTTGTCTTTTGCGTTACCAGTGTCACATAAAGAATGAATAACTTCTGAATAAAACGATTTGGATACTAAAAATAAATACAAATATCCTATACTCTTACGCTTCATTAGCAATAGCATTCAAACCGCTACAAAAGGGATTTAATATAGAAGCATGGAACGCGTTACAACCGAAAATATAATTCAAAGTTAGGGGACAAAAAGTAACTCCAGAGACAATTTTGGTAACGCCTAAGACATAAAATAATTAACTCTTAAACACAACATACAAATATAAGAAGCCTAACGGAATGTTATTATACACTTCTGGACACATCTATTGGCCCACCTTGCATTTTCAGTTTCGTTTGGTCCTAGCTAAAATTTTATATTAGGTCGAGCAAAAACCATTGATGCAGTTTTAAACCTGATACATTTTACCATCTTTTTCGATCGTATTGTTTTAAATTTGAATTCAGAATACCACACGACATGGAGCTACCCCTAACAAGTCGGGTATGCGCCTTGATAAAGGCAATTGATTTTTTAATAAAAAACATGTTTTATCAAATAAAGGTTTAATTTAATAACGCGTGTTGCCTCCATGGGCATCTACCACAACAGCTCTCATACGATTAGGCATAGAGTTTATCAACCGCTCTATGAAATTTTGAGGGATCATCTCCCATTCCTCTTCTATGGCAGTTTTCAACTCCTGCATCGTCTGGGCAACTAGCTGACGAGCCCTAACACGTCTTTTTAGCTCCTCCCTCTTTTGAAACCGACTCCGATGAAGATGCTGTACCCACTGGCAGGCATTGCTCCCCCAGCAGTCCGCAGAGAAATAGCCAGTGCAGTAGAAAAGCGGAAACAAGAAACCAATTCCAGACATCCGCTACATGACCAAAGGCCAGTCACCAAAAGGCTAAATAGCAGAAATAGTTTTCTTGAATCCGTGACTGCCTGTGAAGATGGCGCCCCCAAAGCAAGAGAAAGTTTGTGGGTTGAGAAATTCTCCCTCCCGACGTTTGTCCCACCGGCAGAAAAACTACCTCCAGGACACAAACTTCCTTGGCCAACCTGGAAGGCGCTCAACAGGCTGCGTACCCAGGTGGGCAGATCAAAAGATAATCTGTCCAGGTGGGGCTACATCGACCCAAGCACAAACCAATGCGAATGTGGAGCGTCACCGCAAACTATGGCTCATTTATTATCATGCTCAGCAAGCCATAGTTCTTGCACACTAGAAGACTTGTACGAAGCTAGGCCAAATGCTGTTTGTGTCGCCGAGTATTGGGCAAAAAATGTGTAAGTGTTGCCATCGACACGCTAAGAAGAAGAAGCTCCTCCCACATGTGCTCAATGGGGTTCATGTCTGGGCTTCTGGCTGGCCAGTCCTTAACTGTAATGTTCACATCCCGAAGATATTCCCTGACGATGCCGGCCGTATGGGCTCTTGCATTATCATGCATAAAAAGGAAATTTGGGCCCACATAGTCCGCGTATGGCATCACGTGAGGTTCTAAGCACTCACGAATGTACCTTTCAGCATTTAATGTTGGCAGCCGTGGTCCCGTAACAACCTCAAGTTGAGTTTTGCCGCTCGCGGATACACCGCCCCAGACAGTCCATGAACCACCGCCATAAACAACCCTCTCTTCAAAGCAGCATTGTGCAAAACGCTCTCCCTTACGTCGCGTCGGTAGACCTTCTTCCTTCCATCATTGCCATATAACACAATTTTAGACTCATCAGAAAAGAGTACACGGCTCCAATGCTGCTGAGGCCAATTTAAATGAGTGCGCACGAAATGAAGGCGCGCTGTTCGGTGGGCTCGCGTTAGTTTGGGGCCATTAGCTGGCTTGTGTGGTATATATATCGCGTTCTTTTAACCTTCTCCGAACAGTTCGAGCGCTCACAGATACTCCGTGGAAGTCGCGAAGTTGGCTTTGTATCTCAATGGAGGTAAGGTGACGATTTCTCAAGCTCGCCAGAACATAAAATTCAATCAAACATTTTATCTCTGATAGGTTTGCGTTTGTGTTTCATCTGATATTTAGTGATGATGTGGTTGAGGGCGGTAAACACGCTAGACCTAGAATGACTGGCTCTCAAGGATGCTGGAACATCATTGCTAGTGATTTGGCGACACATTTTTTTAAACTTGAGTTTGGTGAACTGCCACTGTGTTTGAACCAAAGTAGCCAGCCAGGTGATCATGATAAAATGGCTACCACCATGTATAAAAGTAATTATTGGTTTTAGTTTACTTACACTCAAAAACCTATCAGATAGTGTGTCGATGTCTATGGAGTTACTATCAGTGTATTTAGAGTTACCCTCAGAGTAACACAGTATACCGATAACTCAGCAGACAATAGACATACTTTGATAAAAATACACGTTGTTTTTAAAATAAAATACTAAACATTTAGTTCGGTCAGAAATCTAAACTATGTACTATAAAACAATCCTATTATTATTAATTAATAAGTTACTTACTTCGAGAAAATCCGGTCACTCAGTATATGACACAAAACGGTACGCACTCCCTCCGAACGCTTGTCGCAGACTGAGCGGCTTTTCGGTACTATCAAAGAAGAGCCCGCCCGTGCCAATCAAGACACTGCTCTATTGAAGCTAGTGACAACAAGAAGCGACATCTGCATGTTTTCTGGCGCAACTTTTGAGTATAACTCAGCATACGCGAGCTAAAGGATATTTTGGAGGGACAGTAAAGAAACATTTTCTATTTTAAAAAGTATTTGAATTATTTGTTATTTTTATGAACACAGTAAAAGTAATTGTTTATGTCTTTTAGTGGAATTAATATTTACTTATAGATTCATAGAAAAAAAAACTGTACAATGAAATAATCACAACTCATTGTGGACTCGGGACATGGACTTTTTGTATGGAGCAACTTTTTCGTATGTTGAGTTACCATAAAAATCGGAACAAATCAATGATTTTCAGGCCCGTTTAGAAGTTTCTTGTAATGCCTAATTATCTAAGATACGTTTGGAATACCATTTTTGTGTGGTATTACGGTAAATTATTGTATTTGTATCAAGAACTGACGGGGACATCAAAGTGTGGGTAAATTAGTTGATTGACCCAATAGACAAATGTTGTGACACGCAGTCACCCCGAACAATAAGACTATATTAGCTCAATGGAATTATTCAGAAACATTAACGTTGAACATTTACTTTTATATGAGTATCCAATAGAAATATGCGGGCCGATCACCGATTCCATACATCTTAATTCTTAACCGCAAATGAGGTCTATACAATAATACAATTTTTTGTTTTAAAACAGACGCAAAGAGAGGTGTGTTATAAGTTAAACGTGTGTATGAGTGTCTGCCTGTGGCGTCATAGCTCACAAACGGCTAAACAGATTTTAATTAAGCATCTTTTTTGGTTGAAAGGTGACTTGATCGAGAACTTTGTTAGCTTTGTTGGGTGTAAAACGGTGCAGCCGTTTCCTAGGTAGGGTGTCGTAAGCGATAATGTAGTCGAGGGTAGTTATAGCTCACTATGTATAGAACGATTGGTTTTCAAGGATAGCTGACAAACGCATTCACATACAAACGCATTCACACTCACAGCCTCACACTAAGTTGAAAGACTTGTATCGTGGACGCCGGAAACATTTACATCACACACACAAATACACTCAGAACCAAGACAAATAGCCCTTGGGAAGGAATTTGTGCTCCTGCCGGGAATCGAACCCAGGACCCAAGGCACAGAGGGTGGAGACCTGTCCACTGCGCCAACTGGGTCGTCAGCTATCAGAACATCACTTCAAGCTTGGCGTTAAGTAAACTTATATTTTATAGGTATATCTAAGGGTCAATCATCATTGCCCATCTGAATCGTAATGTCAAAACGTTAACCCAAATAAGTACGCTCGATGCTTAATGCTGATTTTGATCACGGCTGTTTTACTTTTCACGTTGCACATTTAAAATAAATACCACAAATAAAAGTAAAAACACCGCAGAAATCTGTTAATAATTAATAAAATGAATTGAAGTACTCTTAATTCCGCAATTTCCACATGGACTACTTCGTTTCAGAGAATTGAAAATGTAATGTGGAGAGAATTTTTACGCGCGTAAAATACTATTATAAGCTTTTATTTGATTAATATTTTCTAGGGTAGTTTATTAATTAAAAATAACAGGATTTGTGAAAATATATTTGTCGTTGTTTATTCAACTGCATAATCATATTAAAACACGAGAGTGGGTTTTTGGGACGGCCCAGCGAAGCCAAGGTTCTTAATTGGTTGGCGACCGATAATCTTTTTACCCGACTGCGCGACGCAAAGGAGGGTAATGTGTTTATCAGTATATGTATTATTATATCTATATGTGTTGACGCGTTTTAAACTTTAGTTTTTATAGACATTTTCGTCGAAAGCAGAGTGGTGTAATTATCTCACTTCTTATTTACCTACTATTAATAGTCTCTTAGTTTATTAGTGTTTAACACAACCATAGTAAAATTGCATAAACAACTTAATTTTCATCCATGCCATGAATGTCATAAAATGCCTAACTACGGGCCAATTGCCTATATTTCCTAAAACTAAACTAAAACTATGTACAGCAAAGAACTAAGTTACCTACTAGACATCGAGCTTATAGGTAACTCAAGTATAAAATGTCATAAAATGCGTATAAAATCAAAAGCCTTCAGTAGCCGCATGATGTACGGATCGTTGACATAAAAAACTTACTTATATTACCCGGCGGTAAATAGTCAAGCTAAAGAGGAATATAATCGGCTATAGTTTCAGCTGCAAAGAGCGTCGTTTCTGTGACTCACTGCCATCTCACTACATTATGTGAAGTTTTATAGCTTACGTCTCGTCGTTTATTTTTTTACGATGACGCAAACTTAATTTTTAATATTACCTGCTGCGTGTTCATATTTGCTTAGTGCTCTAGCAACAAGTGTACCTCGACTAAAAAGTCAGTATTTTTCTTAAAGGTTATGAGACGACACTTGTAGGTACATAAAACCACTTATAAACTAAGTTGTTTGACTGTAGATGAATTAAAGTATGATTGTTTGAATTTCTTTAGAGATAAAATCTTCAAAAACAACGTTTCAAAATAAGACACAACTAATTTAAAACTACAATGACTTAACTAGCCAGTTATAAAAGTGCTCATTTTGAGGGTTTACTCGCAGAACGTCGCATTCGCAATTTGTCACGCAGTTGCAAATCGTCCTATTCGCAGAATGTCCCGTATTCTCAAACGGTCCCATTTGCAGTACGTCCCATTCTTAAACCGTCCCATTCGCAGTCCGTCCTATTCTCAAACCGTCCCATTAGCAAAATGTCCCATACATACATGATGCACTTTGACCTAACAGCTTACAGAATTTTAAGCTAACAGAATACTTAAACATACTTAAACACATATTATAAAGAAATCGGGATATATTAGTTTAAAATTTTTAGCTGGGATTGAGATGCTCTTTTCCATTCCCGGAAAGCAAGTTAGAATAGAATTCATAAGAAGTATCAAGGGCTTATTCAAAGTTAACGTCATAACTATAAGTTCGCTCTCTGTGTTACATGGAATTAAAATGCTTATAACTGCCTTATTTTTGAGCAGATTTTTATTTTGTTTTCATTGATCGGATTTATACATGCTCCAAGTCACAACCTGACAAGAGGTGGCGCAAGACTTTCTGAAGTGGCGGATTTTAGTATCGGAGGCCAAGACTCACTTTGGGTAACTGCGGCGTTTGAATCTCTCTCTACCACTTTATCTATTTATACATACAAATAGCGCGAATAAACAACTCGCCTCTTTCCTATTGGGGCAGGCAGAGACCACATAATATTATGTCCACCTTGACCTGGCCTTTCTCTATTTATGATTAACAAATTAGTCTAAGCGCACTAGGTGAGCCTCATTCTGCATACAAAGAGAAGGCTTGAATACCAGAACAAAACTAAATAAAATAAGCACACGTTTGTTTTTCAAACGGATTACAAATAGGAGTAAACTTTTAATTGGTGGAACATGAGTTGTTTTATGTATATATGATTTTATGTTAGGATAGATTCGCTTTATGACAGATTCGCTTTATGGCAGAATCGCTTTATGACAGATTCGCTTTACGGCAGAAATTGTACAGTACTTTGTATGAAGTTAAAAGTGACTAAGTACCAAATCTCATCAAATTTTGAAAAGCATGAAGAAAAGAACAAAATCAAAGTCAAACTATTTCAATGGCTTTAGCCATTATTGACGATTGACTAATAATCGAAGATGGGTCCAAAATTCGATTCCCGGCAGGAGCACAATAAAATTGTCCTGTGCTTCTAAGTTCTAGATGCAATTTAATTGTTTGTGTGATGTAAATGTTTCCAGCACCAATGATTCATGTCTCTGTACTTAATGTAAGACTGTGAAAGTGATTGGTTTTTGTATTTTAGAACTAACAAAAATCCATTCCATAATGTGTAATCACAATGTGAATATAACTATACGTAAATATTTAAGTATACATCAAAACCCAAAGGCCTTTTGTCAGCACAGTAAATACGCTAATCATTAAAATAATTTCACCTGCACGTACCTCTATATTTTATTAACATTTCAAAGCACTTTCGCGCTAGCTATGATAATAATTAGAGCTTTGAAACGGAATAATTTACATGTCATGAAGTGCCCATGGCCAGTGGAGCTCGGCCGCAGCTCAGCCGACAAACACTCAGCCGGACACGTTGGATAAACACCAGTTAAATAAAAAATAAACACAGGATGCCATCCGAGGTGAAATGAGTTTATATTCAGGTATCAGGTATCTAGGTAGGCGCTGTAAACGATCCTACGTAATTAGTGTCTGTTACTGTGTTTTAAAGCGGTGGTTTTTTATCCAGTATATGTCAACCGCATCTTCACTTTCCATTAGATGAGATAGTAGTCAAACGTTTGCTTAACTTGAATAAAAAAAGCAACTCGCACACCATCCGTTCGTCTCAGGTGAATCGTTTGTGGCGAAATCTTAACAGTCTAAGGAGATCATCGTAAAAAACCAGCGTGTCCAAAATAAATAATTTTAGTAGCAAATTTAGAAAGGAAAATAGCAGGACTCGAAACCGCGGCTAAAGGGTGTCATGTCCCATACGACTGAAACTGTGCTCTCTTACTACAGAATTATATAAGCAAACTTTGTTTTAAATAATAACGAATAGTAAGCCGTTGAAACCAATATGCATAAAAAAGTTAATTAACCAAGACACAATCAATCTACTTACCTACTATTAGTTCTTAAGGAGTTCCGTTGTCTTTCTTCCGTCTCCATCATCCGATCAGCTTGCTGTTCCTAATATAATAACTTGGCAGATATGTACAATTTTAACTAAATGGAACAGCGGGAACTAAGTCAATATTACTTTTTTAAATTTTACTCCCATAAACAGGTAAAGTTAAATAACAGATTGTAAAATCAATAACGTATACAAAATATATCATTACTATTCCCTTAGTTTACTCGTTGGTCATTGTTCCTGAACTAAACGCGTTATTAACTCTGAACATTATTTACAAATTATACTTTTAGATTGCATTACGACCGCAACAAACTTTCTCCTGGTTACTCCAATTTCACACGAGCTTTGTTTGTCGGGTAAACTTTCAAAACTTCAAGCATAGTATATATAGCGATACATTTGAAAGTAATACATTTGACATTCTTTATTAGGTACTCGATAATAAAAGTAATTATGAATTATGCCCGAATAGAGGAAATGCATGAGATTTAAATACAACTGAAGTATTCTTTTTGATCGAGCAAAGCGAGATCTCTAAGTTGATTTGGGTCGTTTAGCACTTTATCCGTCCGTCCGTCCGTCCGTCTGTCAGAGGCATCTAGCGTCTAAAACATTTCAGCGAATGACTTCAAATTTTTTTTTTTTAATTTGTGACAGGCTAGTGTTTGACCACTATCTCACCTGATGGTAAGTGACGATGTGATCGAGGCTGATAAACACACTAGACCTGGAATACGCAGGCTCTCAAGAATAACTGCCGGAATACCGTATTTGGTTTTGCAGCAGACTTTCAACTTGAAATTCTTAGAATATGTAAAACTACGGCTCAAAGCCAGAAACGACATTTAAAATTATATAAATATAAATATTAAGGGAGCTCCCAAACATGTATGTGGGGAGCAAAATATTTTTTATTTCTTTATTTACCCTTGTGGGGTATCGTTGAAAAGGTATTGACAAGAAGAGTACAAGAGTCAAGGTCCAGTCATAGTCAAATCATGCCCCAGTAAAGTGGTAGAACCTTTACCAGAACTTTAATTGGAGTTTTGGAGCGAAGGTGAAAATCTCGTTTTTCAACTTTATATGATTTGCTTACACTTATGCACGTTTACTAAGTATTAATGGTTAATAATCCACCATGATTACACATTAACACTCCAAGAATCACAAGGTTTTGGAAAATTATACAAAATCAACAACGCCATTTTTTCACTTTCGCGCCAGAACTCTTCACCCTTAGTTACTAACGAGTAGTGATTCTCTATTGTCTATGAAAGTTTTTTGTTTCAGTTAAGATATTTGTGTTTAAATTACCACTCTACCTGAAATTGAAACTCACAAAGCAAACGAGTACTGCGTAAATACTACCTAAACCACAGCGCCACAGAGTTCAACGCTAGTCGACTTGAATAATGAAATGGCTGTATTCCACTCAAAATACACATCTACCTACAATATAACGCTCATTGTTATGCCCCACTAACTGACTAGTATACAGATTAATGATGCTATTTGAATAACTTGCAAAGCAGCAAATAATGTTATGTATTTCCCTACATTTCCCGTTGTCTTTTGTTTTTATTATGTAAAGAATATCTAAATGGTAACTACCATAGTCTCGTGAATTGTATGAAGGAAAATATCTGCTCTGGATCCGCAGATATTATGCTTAACAAATTTGGTGCAAGCTGTGAAACTTCTTCATTTTTAACTATGATTACTTTCTTAGCTTAGATTGCAATTTTGCATACAGTTTTATTTTCTTGTAGGTTTTTATTTACATGATAATCTATATAGCTACAACAGTGTATTAAATCACACTAAGATTATATCATCACACTAATATTATAAAAGCGAAAGTTTGTGAGTGTGTTTGTTACTTCTTCACGTTCGAACGGCTGGACCAATTTTGATGAAATTTGGTATGGAAGTAGCCCACACTAACCCATAGGGTACTTTTCGGAATTCCCGCGGGTCCGGGAATTATGCGGGTGAAAGCGCAGGGTGCATGTGTAAAATAAATATAAATGCTTTCACACTCACAGCCCTACACAAAGGTCGATGACTTAAATCGTATCATAGATTCCGGAAACAATCACTTCACCCAGTCTCACCCGAACAAATCAGAAACACAAATTTCCCTTGAGGAGATAACTTGTGTTTCCATCGGATGTGATTGTGTACAGACACAATGGAAACATTAACATGACAGGATGATGAGTGTTTCCGGCACCCACACCTCAAGTCATCGAACTTAATAAAAGTGTGATAGCTTTTAATTTATAATCATTTATGTTTTTAAAATCTGTGCCCCGTGGTTTTACCCGCCTAAGTCCTGGACCCGCGGAAATTTCGGAATAAAAAGTATGTGTTAATACAGGGTGTCAGCTACTTCCATACCAAATTTCAACAAAATTGGTCCTGCCGTTTGAGTAGTAGTGAAGTAACAAACATACAAACACAATCACAAACTTTTGCTTTTATAATATTAGTGTGAAGTGTGATATTATATCCTCATAATATTAATATTACTCGTGTAATACAAATTATCCGATTCACCTTGACTATTCGGTTTCATCGGATCTCTAACCAAACTGCAAATTGAAATGTAGATTTCCTCAAACAAATACACTGAATGTGAAGTTTGAAGCGGTCAACGATCAAAGCAGTCCATTTACAACTGTGCAAGAGTAACGAAATTAATCGTACTCGACGTCTACATAAATTGGATCGGAAACAGCCGTCGCCAAGTTTCGGTTCAACTTATTCAAGTGTTCAAATTGTGTTGCCGACAAATATTCGTGCAGTTTGCAACGCGGTGGATAATAAAATAAATAACGTACAAAATTTGTCTCATAATGCTTTTACCCAGCGCAATAGGAATGTTGTAGATCCTGGGTCCAATTCCCGGTACGAGCACAATTTGACTTTTCAAGGGACATTTTTGCTTCAGGTTCTGGTGTGATTGTTTTTTTATTTTTTTATTTGTGATGGGCTAGTGTTTGACCACTATCTCACCTGATGGTAAGTGACGATGTGATCGAAGCTGGTAAACACACTAGACCTGGAATACGCAGGCTCTCAAGGATAACTGCCGGAACACCGTATTTTATTTTATTTATTTTGTGTGTGTGATCTAAGTGTTTCTGGCACCTACGCTACCAGTTATAGAATTTAGTTTGGGGCAGTGAATGTTAATGCATTTGTTTGTTCGTTTAACATCTCATTTCATTACTATGATTTACATTGTTAAGTGTAATAAATAGTAAGGCGCATGGTACCACAAAAATTACTAAATTTTTTGAACTGTTCTAAGCAGCAGCAGGGTATCGGGTTCGATTCCCGGCGGAATCACAAGTTTTCTCTCCAAGGAAAATTTGAGTTTCTGGTTCTGGTTGTGATTGTGTGTGTGATGTGAATGTCTCCGACAGCCACAACAAAAGTTATCGAACTTAGTGTGTGGCTGTGAGTGTTAAAGCGTTTATATTTAAATAAACGTAGTCATTCAGACCTAGAGTATTTAACATACAATACAATACAATAACTCTTTATTGACACCAAAAGATAAATACAGCTTACAGAGAAACTTATAAAATATAGGTACAATGGGCGGTCTTATCGCTAAGAGCGATCTCTTCCAGACAACCTTTGGATGGAAATATAAACAAAAAGTGAAAGTAGGGATGGTGGCGCGATAAAATGAATGAAATAGATCATAATAATAATAATACAAAAATTTTAAACTACATAAACAATACATACCATTAAAAATAACAGAATGTCTAATTAAATAAACTTACATGTAAGTAATTAATTATGACAAGTTCCATAGTCCTTACTTGAGTATTGCCGTGGGTTGTTATGAGTACCCTCATTCAGAAATAACTAGGTTTATTGAATAGGTACGTCTTATAGTAATACTAGCTGTCGTAAATATTGGACACACATATTTTTTTTATATTAAACCAACCATTTAAATTCCAATTTTCTACGCTATAAGTTCAAAAACAAAATACTTTCATACAAACGTTTTCACCCCATTTAACCCTCCTAGGGGTATAATTTCCAAAAATCCTTTCTTAGTACACCTCTACGTACCCTCCAAATGTCAAGTCTCTACGACCAGCGGTTTAGGCTGTGCGTTGTCTCTAAGTCAGTCAGTCAGTCAGTGAATAAGTATGTCAGGACAAAAATTTTAATAGTTTTAATAGGGGCTTAGGGAGAAAAAATCATCACAGTGTTTACTCCCACAACTTTTTGTCACACAACTATTTAAACACAAGCAAGGCTTAAAAAAACCGATTTCACCGTTTTATCTTCGGAACCCTCGACCAGATTAAATAAATTAAATACGCATTATTGTCATATTATATAGGATAAGATAATCAAATACGCAATAGAGAGTTCTTCTCGAGATTGTTGCAATTTTGCGAATTTGGCAGTAGGCATTAACATTCATGAGTGCCTCTTTGGGGCCCATGCGAATAAACGATTTTGAATTTGAATTAAAATAACTCAAAAACTAATGGTCAGATCTTGATCAAATTTAAACGGGTCTACACGGGAAGCACCAGTTTTCAAATACAAAAGAATCATCAAAATCGGTTTACCTAAAAAGAAGTCATGAGGAAACAAAAAACAGCTTCAACAACACACACCAATATATTTTCATTATTGTATTGTGTAGTTCCAACTGCTAAATAAAACAAGGATGGCGTAATACTACATTTCTGTTCGGCTGTGGAGAGTGCAAACAACATTAGCCAGCGACAGCGGGGAGCGGTTCGTTTTGCAGTAGTTTTCGTTTGCGCAATCAGGAAATTAAATAAAGTTTACGACCCGATGTCTGCCCGCCTGAGACACTCCTCGAGACCCCCAAGACAAACTGTGTAAGATCCCGCTACCAACTTTTACATGTAATCAAATAAAACTTATGAAATTGCAGCTTAAGTGTAACGAATCTCCGAGAGCTTTGCTCTTTGCTGCAGTACCTTATTACCCGTAAACATCTAGTCATTTAAATATTAGTACTTCCAATTTGGTTTGCAATACTAATATTAGTTATGCTTAATATTATTCATGTTTTGAAGCGATTTTAACTTATAAATGTTTGTATTAATAACGGGATATTTACTATGTATTTCGTTTGGTTTGAGTTTCCGATATTTCGGCACTGTTGCAAGCACCATGATCTAGGAGTAACTGGAGTAGTGCGGGTGGATGAAGATTTAGATTTACGGGCATACAAAACGGTTACCAAACGAAATACATGGTAAATATCCCGTTGATACAAACATGTATAGTGAAAGTGACCTTGGTAGCTTAAAGATTTTAACTTAATCGAAGTTGATATGACTTTAGTGATTTGGCCGGTCCCTGTTACAAATCTGACGACGGGTAAAATAAATATTTTATTTAGAAAATACAAGCATGGTCGAGCATGTTTGAATGCGGCCATGTAGACGTTCTTTCTGTGACATCCACAATCCAATAAATTGTCTGCCAGCTGCCGTCAAGAAAAGTTGACACAATCATTGACATCAAAAATATGTGAACTGATGTCACGAATATATTTAGCTAATAGTGTAAATTCTGCCATTTTGAATTTCTTATTCATTTTTACCACTTTTTATCATTCAAATAAGATAAGTGTAATTATATAGGTGTAAAGATAAAAAAAACTTATCTAACCTATATTCATCATTATACCATATCTCAATGGGCAATATGCATAGGTATATAAATGCAATACATATTGTCTATTGAAAAAAAATGTACAGACCCCACTTTGCATAAAAGCTGTTTGTTACCTTTTTATCTTATGAAACGGAGCAAGAAAGTATGATATGTCTATTTATCTATACAAAAAAATAATAAGCAACGGTTTAACAATGTTTACAGCATTCATCTTTTTATGAAAACATAGTGCAGTGTTTATATACTTAACAAGCTTTATTTTACAACCACTCCGCGTTTCTGTTCAAATTTAAAATCGCTTGTTAAAACTTCAGAGCGCGAATGTGGTTCTCAAAGGTTTGAGATCGTAAAGTCAAGCTAGAAGTGGCTTATTGCTTTTCGAGTTAGGTGAGTCGGGCCGTAAGGTTGAAAAGAGAATAGCATTGTGAAGTTCTGATACATTGATGTTAAGTGGGGCCACAAAAGAGTCAAGCAGAGAGGCTGAGGGCAGTAGAAGTGCTCTCCATGCACTTACGTAGTGGCGGAAAGCGTAAACCTTTTGTTTCTTTTGTAACTAGAACATTCGGGTGCCGAAATTGAATAACATGTTGTATGTTAGAATAATATACGCGTTCTTCTTTTAAATTGACAAAAAAACATTTTATTGGAGTAACTAGAAAAGCTTTTTTTGCTTCAAAAGTAAATAAAATGGCAAATAAATAGTGTTTACCATCCTCGACCACATCATCAGATGAGATAGTGATTAAACGCTAGCCTATCGCAGATAAAAAAAAAACGACTTTTAAATTAGTATCTAACGTATCAAGAAAAAAAGTCGTATGATCACTCTAATAATAATGTATTATGCCACAAAGTACTTTTATACCGGCTGAATGGATTTTGTTTGAATTTGGTGGGTAGCCAGTCCCTGGAATAGGAAGAATATTGTTCCTACTAGGGCAGCACATAACTGTCATAAATATTTGTGTAAAGTGCAAATAAATATTTTATTCTTTTTTGTCTTCAATAACATAAATAATGATGACAAAATAAGTGACTATTATTGACATATTCTTTTTTATAATTCTGTTTTATTAAGTGCTCGATAATTCGGCACCGTTACAAACACCTTAATCACGATCAACCAAATATCCCATGCCAAAACTTACACTAAATTTATCGTTTAATCTATTAATATTGACTTTCACATGCCATCCATGGCAAGATATAAAGATTTATCTATTTTATGTCAAATATATACAAATTTATTTTCAAACAAAATTACACATTTCCAGTATTTTATATCTTCACTGTTATGTAGCCCCATTTGTCTGGGGCCTTCATGTACATCCAATATGTTAGATACTAAAATTGCTATAGAACCTCCAACAATTCCTTAAATTTGCCAATTTTAATACCACCAGTATACTCGCAAATTACCCAGACTAATTCAACGTGCAACTAATATAAACATCGAAGATACGACCAAACTCTCCAAAATTAACAAAACACCCGACTGAAAATACGGGTACGTGCTTACAACAAATATTACAAGTTCCCCCTTAAACTGCGCTCCGCCATACTACGCGCTAACGTTTCAAAGTATAGAAACGCTAAAAGCCCGCTAGAAACACCTAAATGTTAAAATTGTATCACTTCCACGAGCAATGACGCCGAGAAACGCTTGCAACAACCAACAATCTATGTATTGTGACGCTGTAACAATTTACTCGCATTCCAAAAGCAAGTATTTTAGTGTGCACGCTACGCTCATAAATAAATAATGCATAACACATTTACCGTAGCCGCTGAAGACATTTTTTCATTGTACGTTGTATTTTCTTGGCAAACGGAGTGATTACCTTGTCCTTAATAATTTATTTGAGCTTCTACCAAGTAACACAAAGGCCAGTCTTATCTCCTGAATAAAACATTGTCTCTCTAGAACCGGGGGCAAATCGTATAGCTGTAGATTTTTTATGTTTGCGCACTTCAAAATTTTAAAGTTAATCCTTGGTTGCCACTTTTTCTCTTCCACACATGTATTATTTAAAGGAAATATAGATCACCTTTTGAAATGTTTAGTACAAAATGGTGAACCGGGAAGGTTTATATTGCAGTATAGAGGTACGAGTATAGTATTAAAGCACAACGAGAGCTGTGGACATTTTCTATGTTTTTTATATTACCACTTTATTTATTTAGTCAGCGCAATGTGCCGTGGGTCCTGGGTTCGATTCCCAGCAGAAACACAACTTGCTTTCCCAAGGGACATTTGTGTTTCTGGGTGTGATTGTGTGTGATATGCATTTGTTTCCGGCACCCACGATACAAATCTTAGAATTTAGTGTGGGGCTGAGAGTGTGAATGCGCTACAAAAAAAATTTGCTATTGACCACGATTTCGTCCGCTTAGGACTCGTTAATAGAATTTCATTCTTAGTCCCCTCCATCACTATTAAAATCGGCTATAGTTTTACAGAACCGCTGTACCGAGCCTTAGGAATTCGCGGCATGTCATGTCACTTCTGATTTAGGCTGTACGTTGATTATAGTTAGTCAATCGGTGACACGACGGTTTTATATATTTGGATAATTTTTATGTTTTTTTTTATATAATTAGCTAACAATCCCCGCGGACCTTGTGTTTCAACGTAAAACGGTAAACACTGCTAAGGTTTCTATAATATAATTACCTATGTTATATGAGAAAGTTTTTTTAAATAATGCCAATTTAAAATATATCTCTCGTATTATTTTGATAGAATTGGTACAGTCGTCAAAATATATTATATTTTCAACCGACTTCAAAAAAAGAAGTTCTCAATTCGACTGTATGTTTTCTTTTGTATGTATGTTACGCGATATTTCCGTCAATTATTTTTTTATTTAATAAATTTTAACGAAATCGATCGAGCCAAAACCAAAATATAAGCGTTGAAGTCGGTTTTTACCGACTTCCCAAAAAAGGAGGAAGTCCTCAAGTCGACTGTATTTTATGTGTGTTTTTTTTTATGTGTGTTACCTCATATAATGCCTATTTTGTGATTTTTGACCAAACGAGCAGCGCGAGCGAAGCGTCTCCGTTTCAGCTTGGGCAAAAATGCTTTCGTTTTTCCGGCGGATGTCTGGCTTCTCTCCTCTACATGTCGCAATACTCAACTGATTCTCGTGTAATGTTGTGAGCACATTCGATAACTACATTAATTTTTATTATAGATTTAGTTTTTGAATATTTTTCAAAATGGCGGAGATGAGGATTGAAAATGTAAAAACTTCAAAAAAAAAAAAACTAAAAAAAACAAAAAAAAAACAAAAAACTTCATATTTCAGTTATTTCGAAAAATACGCGAGGTCTTCAGCTCACTAGTTCTAACTGCGTCGACTCAGAAGTCATATTTTTTTACAATTCCAAAGGATCGTAGATGAATTTGATATTAATTTCAACTTACGTCTGCGTTCTTGAATAAAAGTGTCATGATAGATAGACAGACAGGCATAAAATGAATAGATATTTTTTTCCTTTTGAGGTACGGAACACCAAAAATAAAGCAACTGTTTGGTGACTTAAAAAAAGTCTTTCACCTATTCATGTTACAGACTATACAAAGATATCTTCTATAGCTACCTTATTGTATTCCGACATACAACTAAAACATAAACAAAAACCGTATACCAAACTCCGTATAACAAATGATACATAAAAATGTATCGAAATATACGTCATCTCTAGTTAGTAAGGTAACTGGAACTCCTCGTTCCACGAGCTAACAAGCATAACGAAGGACTGTAGGCGAATCTCTGAATAATAAAAGCATGGAATCTTAACTACGAGCATGTCATACACAGTCCTTGTAAATTTGCATACATATACTCGTACACTGAGATTTGAAGGAAATAAGCTCCGAGTCTTATAAATAAGTTGGTATAACATACCGCTTCACTGCTTGCCCATTTGTCACCTTGTTTTTACATTTATCAAAGAACATCGCAATATGCTACATAATCCCAACTTATTCCCTTGGCTCCTGAGATAAGGCATGTGAACGAATGTGGCAGAAGATAAAGTAGGTAAATATAGTGTGAGGATAGTACGGTATCTATGTATATAACCCATTGGGACTCGATGTGTCGTAGTATTGAATTTAATGGAGTATTAGGGTAGATTTTGCTCTACACATCAGCTATCATTGTGCGATTAAGTAAAAATGACAACAGAAATGTTCGACGTTATAAAGATATTTTTCTGTTGCTTGTTTAATATTTTACTCTGCTCATGTGGATGCTGCATAAATAACGTTAGGCATGAACTTTCAATACGTGGGTTTCTACTCAAGTGTAAAGTAGGTACAGTTACTATAAGATATTCTGTGGCAGCTACTAACCTTTATAATATTTATATATATATAAGCATACCTAGTTGAAATTTAACTTTGCTAAACCAAATTGAGCTCCAACTTCCTAGAAACAAATAAGTTTACATCCAAGTTTGCCCACAGATTCCCTAAGAATAATGAGTTACTTTGTATTCTGCGTAAGTAGGTGTAACATCAACAACGACTTACCCTGGTACTGAAAGATCAAACGCCCAAAGTCAACCTTTAAATGAGGTGTCTAATTTTAAACGTGGGTTTATTCAGTGAAAAGACTTGGGATAATCTTACTATTCACTCGTAGTATTTTTCTAAGGAACATATAGATAGGTTAGATAAATAACCTTGTTCAGTCTGAATTTATTTAGATGTCTAACTTGATAGAATATAATTAAACGCAAGCAAAGTTTAAAAAAAACCGACTTCACCGCTTTATCTTTGGAACTTTGATCAGATTAGATGTACTAAACACGCATTATTGAAGATATTTCAAGAACTACCGATCAGATCTTGATCAAATTACACACACAACAACAAATGGGACCAATTGAAAAGCAACATTTTTCAAACAAAAAAAAATTCTAATTCGGTTCACGTGGAATGAAGTTAAAAATCACATAAAAAGTAGAAAATAGTATTCATTGTTTAACTGTGTACAAAGTTCTAAAAAAATCTAGGCCTCAACATTTTTTAACCGACTTCAAAAAAGAAGGAGATTCTATATTCGACTGTATGCATTTTTTTATGTATGCATTTCTGCCCCATTTGTGGATCAATTCTCTAAATATTTTTTTTGTTTGGTAGATTATACTTCAGAGGTGGTCCCATATAAATTTTATCGAAATCGATCAAGCCAAAACCAAAATATAAGAGGTGAAGCCGGTTTTGTAAAGATTTGCTTACGTTTAAATTATGTTCAATTCGAACTTACAATATTTCAGAGAAAACATTTGTTTAAAACTACTATTAATTAACATGTATACACTATAAGTTTCAGATTTAATTATATTACACTCATTCAAACTAGCATCAATCATCACTTATTAAAGTATTTCTTTAAGTTATAAAAACCGTTACTGATAATCCAATTTTTCACACACTCTTCAATCTTTTGCCATCCAATACTTTAAATTCTACGGGCAAATGTTGTAGACTTTGATTGCGTTTACAAAGGAACTTTTATAATAGATATCTAATATACTTTATTGCCAAGTATTCAAATATACGGAATATATTATACAGGTTATACTTTTACCTGATTAATGCAAGCCAACGCTGCGGGTTGATATTACAAAACACCATCTAGAGGGACCTCTTGGTTTTAACACAGTTAAGTGCGTAAGTTCAATATAATTATAAATAACATGGTTGAGTAATATGCTTGAGATATAATTGTTATTAATTACACATCATTACTTTTTATTTAGTTGAACTGCTTAAATGATGTGTTTTAATTAACAAATAGTGATAAAAATGCCATTGTCTATACAAATTCGTCGGTTCACTTTTATTGATGTCAATGATTGGTCAACTTTCCTTTACAGGAGCCATGATTGGATATGAATGTCACAGAGAGAATGTCAAAATCGCTAAAACTTGATAGCATTTTCAAATATTCCGTCCGTCACAGGCATTTAGCGTCTAAACCATACCACAGCGAATAACATTAAAACTGTGTCCGATAGACAAAAAGGGAACACCCATACATGTAAATGAGAGACAAAAATATTTTATATTTATTTTCTGCAGTAGTGTGATGCATTAAAAGAACTTAACAAGTAGAGTACGTTTAAAAATAATAATTTTGTAATATAACTTGGTAGGCCACCAATGTCAGTGTTTTTAGAACCTTTGTAATGGAGTCTTAAAAACGGTTAAATATTTAAAGCGGAAACTTATGTTTAATATCCGTTACATTTTACACGTGGAAACCAAATACAAAAGTCAAAGAAAAAGTAATTAGCAATCAAAAGTTGAAAGATTAAAATTGTAGGCACGAGATCTCACTTTGGGACGAACGAATAGCAATTTTGAAGTGAAATGTAATATTTTGATGGATGAATTTTCTTACCGTCTATGAACAAACGTAAACAATAGAATAAAACATAAAAAATATATGCACGTTCCCTAATGCAGAATATTTCCAACACATAGCTCCTCACAAACTCGTGTTATATCCACATGTTACAACACATTGCAAAGTTAAAACGTAGAGAATCATAAATAAACATAAATCGGCAGCAATGGTCGATACTTTGTCGACAGCGGAGTCCCCGGACGCCGTCCGGGTGCAAGTTTGTGTGTGCGCCCGACCACAGGCTCGCACTGGCACACTCACGTAGGTGATTCTCTGTGAGAACATTGCCACCTGTTTAAATGAACTTCTATATCACAGACAGTACTTACATTAGCTATTGTTAACGATAGAAATGTAAGGTATGAAGATGTATGTATACATCGTTCCCCACAGGTACTTACAGCTAGTATCAGCTATTTTAAATATATGTTAATAAACTTTTATCGGTTAATTATGAATATCTTAAGTCCTAGCCATGCTCGAATGTCTTTAGAATTAGGCCAAAATATGAGTTCTAGTGCTATGCTCCGAAGTCTCTAGAATCTAGGAGTGCCAAAATATGAGTTCTAGAGCCATGCTCAAATGTCTCTAGAACCTAGGAGCCTCAAAATATGAGTTCTAGAGCCATGCTCAAATTTCTTTGAAATCTAGAAGCGCCAAAATACGAGTTTCAGCGGCAATATGTGAGTTCTAGATCTATGCTTAAATATTTATAACCTGGAAGCGCCAAAATAGAAGTTCTAGAGCCATGCTCAAGTGTCTTTACACCCTAGGACCGCCAAAATATGAGTTCTAGAGCCATGCTCAAATGTTTCTACAACCCAGTGCCGGGAAATTATGAGTTCTAGAGCCATGCTTAAATGTTTTTACAACCCATAAGCCCCAAAATATGAGTTCTAGTTCTACTCAAATGTATCTACACCTAGACGCACCAGATGATGAATCCTGTAACCATCCTCAGATGTCTCCAGAACCTAAAGACAACAAATATGGGTCCCAGATCCACATACATATGTAAGTAGAACCTAGGGGCGCTATAATAGTAGTCCTAGAGCTATGTTCAGATTTTAACACATAATGTTTAACATCAGTATCTACCTAAAGTCTAGATAGAAAATTGCGTTGATATTGAAGCTAACCCAAAATTATATTGAGAAAATGTGGTGATTGAATCAGGATAAATTAGGTAAGAATTGGCTGCTCTACACCAAAGTTAATATCACATCTATACTACGCAAGTCTCTAGAGTATTATCCTTATTAATCAACCCTCGTCCTTACATACTTACCTACTAATATCTGCACGCTCGTAAATACCCATAAGTTATTTATTTGGGACCGGGCGTCCCTTTCTGTTTTAGTTGATACCAAGTTTTAAATTCAAATTCATTACTCACACCGGTAAGTTGAGTAAACCGAACTGAGTAAAGCACACGTTCGACAGTTCCCTACGTATACTAATAGAGCACATTTATTTACAGCCGCTTTACCCCGGGGTATGGTCGTAAAGACGGCGGAGGTGATATTTCGGCCCGGAGCCATCGATTCCGTAGCCCGCTTATCCGACGTCGCTGGAATGTAGGTACATGACATAAACATCCTTAGGAGATAAGTAAGAAAAGGTAAGACTGCTCAAAATTGAGGACCGTGGCTTTTAGCTGACCGAAACATCGGGGTCAAATGACTTATTAAGAAATAGGTTATAGTCAAATGTAGATACGTTATTACTGATCATAATATTTAACGTTATTTTTTTTTAGGGTCGAGGCATAGAGAAAAAATATACATAATACAGCAGCGTGAAAAGCAAAGATTTGCCCACTGCGTCAATTGAGATGACAGAAACAAATAAAAAAGAATAAATTTAAGTCAGTGTTTTGTTTCTCTCATTGGGATATATACAAAACAACCATTTTACAGGGATACGTTGGATAGCAAAGACTCATTGGCGATAGTAAGTTAGTGCAATCCAAATTATAAAGTCTCGGTCACCCACGTAAGGTTGCAACTTGGTATTTTAGCGTTTACATTTTGGAGAGTGTGCGTATGAATTAAATGAGTTAATTCACCCATCTCCATTTAACCATGTAACAACAAGACAAACCTTCAAACGTCATCAATTTATTATTGACATACCTCCAGTTATCTCGAAGCATTTCGCTTCTACGTTTATCATCGTACATTATCATCAAAGAACTGGAACGCATCGCCCGCGTCTTTGTTTCCGGCATGATGGTCCGATATTAAAATGTTTCCAGTATAATCTGAGAGTATTCATATCTAGAGTGAATAGGTACGAGAATCTTCTAGGCAAGCATCTTCGACCGTATCTTCACACTCCATCAGGTTAGATAGTAATCAAATAATTTTCTATCGAGCATAAAAAAAATACATTTAGATCCAAACCAAGTGTGCGGAAACATGATTAAGGCGAAGCAAATAGTTTACTGGTAGAACCAAACAAAATCATAAACAAAGCGGTGACATAAAACCTAACCCTCGATCGAGCATGATTTTTCCGAGCCAGCTAAAAATTTATCGTCGGCCCGACCAACTTGCCAAACTTAAACTATGCTATTTGAAAGAGACAAGACGAACGGCAAATAAAGAGTTATCTCAGTTACATTTGGCGCAGATATATATTCCATTGAGGCATAAATTATCCAAGTTTTGCCTCCGTAAGTACTTTACCTAGAATATATTCTCATAGGTAGGAATATAGGGGCGTTAGTAACTGTTCGGCCGGTTCTTGAGATCTGCAGCATAGTTGTTTTACTTACTTAATTGCCAAAGTTTCTAAGGCAGGTTGACGCTGTTATTTTTGGTTTACCTCTTGAAAATTTTAGTAGGAAGGCCAGCTATGCTGAGTGTAAAGTTTTTGATTGTTTCCCGAGTAGGTATTTACTTGTGAAGGTTTGAAATAGCCATTCACTGTTGGCAGTCGATATCCACACTGGTAATTTATAATAATGTATCATAATATAGTACAAAGTAAAAACACGCTTTTATTAGAAACGCATTAAAGGTTCCGGCACGCATAAATTTTGGCTTCTATTGCTCTAATAAAGAACCCCTGTATTCGTTTTTCTTCAATTTCTATAATGTACAGACATCGGCCTTTTACAATTTTATTATATTATGTATAGATGTAAACGTTGAACTGCCGGGTTAGCTGGGTGGGCATTCCCCTTCTAAGCAGGGGTATTGCATTCGATTCCCGGCTGGAACTCAAATTTTCTCCCCTAGTGAAATTTATGTTTCTGGTTGTGATTGTGTGATGTGAATGTTTCCGGCACCCACGACACATGTCATTGAACTTAATGTGGGGCTGTGACTGTGATAACGTTTTATTTTATTTATTATAATTATAACAACATGAATTAGAAATTTAAATATAAATTAGTACATAAAAATAAATTTCAATTTAACTTACTTTTCAACCGACTTTAAAAAAAGGAGGTTCTCATTCAACTGTATGTTTTTTTGTATGTATGTTATGCTATATCTCCGCCAACTATGAATCGAAATTGATGTTTTTTTTTTTTGTTTTATAGATTATATTTCAGAGGTATTTTATTGAAATCGATCCAGCCGAAACCAAAATATAAGCGGTGATGTCAGTTATTTAAGCTTTGCTTGCGTTTAATTATTTTAATAAAGCTTTTAAGGAAGATTGCGGCGTGGTCAGAAGATGTAGTGACAAAGATTGAGAAAGGGATGCTTAGATGGTTTGAACATGCAGAAAGGATGAACGACAGTAGATTGACAACGCAAATTTATAAGGCGAGTGTAAATGACGAAGTTGGTAAGGGTCGATCTAGGCCAACGTATCTTGACCAGATCGAGAAAAGGAAATTGTCTTGAGATAAGGACAGGTCAAAAGTACCCGCAACCAACGAGCATGTATGAAAAGACTCATGAATGTAGGAGAAGCAAGAGATGTGTATCAGGATCGTAGCAGGTGGAGAGAAGTGGACTATATGTATGTATGAAATAAAGCTAATAAAAGACATTATAAGATAAGATTTTTACCAAGACCACTCTGCTCGGTAGTATCTAAACAGAGTACTATTCTCTTTTAGAGCACCATGTTTACTTATACAATACATGCCCATATAATATTAGGTGCTCGTACATGACCCCTATGATAATTAGCTTTTATAACTTTGCATCCCCGATTCCGGTTTTCCTAAGCGGTACGTTCATTATGTTTGCAGAACTCGCTAATTGGCCTACCTGCTGTTCTTTTTTTTTACCGGACTGCGGCGTAGACAATAAGACGGACATTTTTTTTTTTTTTTTTTTACATGTACAACACACATAAATTAAAACATCTCGTTGAATGAGAGATGCATACAAAAAATATTATATTTAAATGTTAATATTACAAAAAAATTTTACTCACATCATAATGATACATTTTATTTATGTAAGCACAGAACCTACACTAAGCATCGCTGCTTGTGCTGTAGGTAGCTGTTTATTTATATTTCAGTACCTTATTATATGTATTTATATGTATGTTCGTTTGTTTTCTCATAGCGTTCAAATTAATGACTCCGGGGTTTATAAGAATAAACCGATTGTACCGTACATTTAAAGTATCGTTGAATTTGTCTATTTAATTTTGTATATTTAATACACAGTCAAACTCAGTTACAGTTATATAGTAGTATTATTGTTATTTCTTTATGCTTTTAATCGTTCGAGCTATTCAAGCGTAGGCTTTAATCTTGGATAGGTCAGATAGTTTAAGCGGTAGGGCATGACATTACAAAGACGCGGGTCCAAGTCCCGCTCCGAGCGATATTTCTCCGTTTTTTACGGCTTGTTCCCATACATCCACAGACCATTGTTTTCGACTACTTCATAATGTGATATGATTTATCTTTTTATGCTAAATAGGCATACATTAAACCACTGTCTCCTGATGGAAAGTGATGATGCGGCCAAAGATGCAGCATAGATACTTCATACTTTTGAATTAAAGACTCTTAGATTAAAGCGTTCAGGGAACAAAGACGCGGGCAATACCAATTATAGGTACCCACCATAATATCCCATACTCTATTAATAGGACAAATGCTATAAAAAGGCAGATATTCCAGCAACCCAACTAGAGATTTAATTAACAGCATGATAAGATCGAGACTTACTTGTAGGTCGGCAGCGAAAATCTTAGCAATCTCATCCACAAACCCTACCTTATAAACATACGAGGGAGTAAAAACAGAATCATGTAGGTATGGTTCATTTCATACATAAGCAAGGGCCCAAGTGTCTAATTTGTCTCAGGTAAAGGTCGGGTACACGATATATTGCAAAGACCGCACGTAGCAAAGCTGTTACATGCTGTTATCAAAGCGCGGTGAGGCCGGCAAGTAGCCGCAAAATGTGTTACTTCACCTCGCAGCCTCACAGGTGTTCTTTTTGGAACTCCGCCAGGGCTCAACCCTCTAATTGTTCTGCGGCAGGGAAAGTTTACAATTCAATCGCGTTTGTAAAGTTATTCGTTTTGATGTTGACACGGTCTACAACAGTACGGACGTAACCTCGTCTGACGATGGAAGGTCTGCACCTTCCATCGTCAGACGAGGTTACGTCCATATAACGGGCGCTTCCATGTGATACTTATTTATTTTATTTATTTATAAACAGGTGCTCGTTGCGCTTACACCAATGCCAAGACGCCTAATAAACTAAAACATTATCGTACTTATGTTATACTTACTTACCGTCATCACATAGTTCTACATAGACTGGATAGGAATGAAATACTTTCAAGGCGTGTTTTTCGCCCCTCTGTCCTACAGGCTACTTCTTTGTGTGTCAGCATAGTTTGTGCTTCCTTGGGACATACTAGGTAGGTATAGGTATTTTACCTTTAACAAAATGAGTGTGTAACTTCAAATTACAAAGAAACTGTGAACTGTATTGAACACGATCACACAGCCGCACATAACCCACAAACACACACACAAAACTTATAATTATTCCAGTGTTATATGTGTGATAATGGTGTATAGGAGCCGAATAACAAACAGTACTTAGTATCTATGTAATAAAAACAAATGTGTTAAAAAAATTTCATAGTAAAAGCTAATATTTTCATAATTACTATCAGCCTCGGATGAAACTTGGGTATTTGGTAGATCAACTAATAAAATGGAGAAGAGATGATATAGGTATCATATCTTCCCCATTTTATGCGGGTGTAAAAAAACTACCAAAAGAATTTCCAATATCGCGACTATGCTGGCTGCTTAATATATTGTGAATTCCTAAAGTCTCTAATATTAATGTTATTTTTTTCTTCTTAGTTATGGCTTTCGCGGCAAAAACCCCATTAATAAATTCTTATAAATTTTAAGTTTGAATCCGAATACTTTTTATCATTTTATATTCATGTTTTTATCATTTCCATCATATCCAGTAAAGTAATTACCACTACGCACTAGAACTTCCTTTTCTTTTATATGAATTTTTCGATGTGGAAGAACTTGGGCATAATTAATGGCCTGTTTGTAGCTTTATTTTGCTTAGAAATATTTATTTGTCAGTTGTTAGAATTTCATGGTTTTTGATGAATGGTTATTGCTCCCGAAGAAGATACCTATTCGCACATAACTTGAATATTATACCTACTGTTCAGGGAACAAAGACGAGGCCTACCACTCTACCGTATTACAGTTGCAGTACCTACTAGTTACCACACTCAAGTATAGAAATCTATCGCCAAGCACGTAACGGTTTTTCTGCAGCTATCCTTAAGAACCAATTACCATTTTAGGTCCAAACGTTCTTTCCGCTAGCGATTACATAACATAACATAAACATACACGCTTTCATACTCAAATACGGTCTATGGTTATACTTACCTATCATATGCTTTAACAAAACAAAGTATAAGGTTATAAATGTTAATATTAGTGCATGGGTAGATACAGGCATTGTTGCTTTGTTAGAAAATTATTCTCTCAACAATGTTCCACTCTGCGGAGGCAATTTTCCTCTCATATCTTGACAAAAGCGCAGCTTCTACTCGTCCACTTAAAGGGGTACAATTAATTTTGAACCCAGTCTTACCACAGATGCGCTCAGCACTTAGGTACCTATAATTGTACCTATATATAGTATACAGGTTATCCTGCTGTGGGGAACAGAGATTCTACTAAGGTACATACTTGAGCATGAGTTGATTATGACTAGACCTTGACTCTTTTACTTGACTTTGACTAGGACTTTTAACACGAAATACACTTGAAATATATTATTACTTGACACTGGCTAAATGCTCAAGACTGCGAAGCCAAAATTTGAAAAAAAAATTAAAATTATATGGGTTGAGTATTTTTTTTATTCTAGCTATAGAATTACGCCCAATATAACATTAAGTACTTTCTTATAAATTTAAATAAGCTTGGTAATTATAGCATGGAGGAATGTGAATTAATAAAAAGTGTTAAAATTGCATGGCAAACTCAAAAAAAGCTGACTGATACGTGACGTCAGTTTCCAAATTTTTTAAGTCAATGATTGGTTAACATAAGACAGATGATATGATTGTGGACCTCAAAACGTTCTTTCTGTGAGGTCCACAGAAAAAATGTAAAACGTGGCCACGTTTAAAATTGCTCGTACCTGCTTGCATTTTTTGATATTTATATCGATATGAAATGTGAAATGTTTTTATTTCTTTTTTCCATTTTTCTTTAAATTTTCGATAGTGTTAAAAATGTTTCAGCGCGTAAAGAATGTCAATGTTCTCTATTTCATTATAAGTACTGTCACCTACAGTTTAATTTGTGAGCAACGTAACGAACATCCAGTAAGAGCAGCTGTTTGTGGCGAACTCGAACTCGTTCAGCTGGGCTCGGAGACACATATTCACTTGATTTTTTAATTAAAATCCGTAGCTTTCGATTCAATGGAAAGGGTGGAAATCTATTATCTTCTTACGGCAGACTATGGAAGCTCCGAGACTATCGACCCGGCTTTGTTCAGTGATTGAATTTGGTACATTCTCAATTCTCACATTTCTTACTAGGTACCTTAATTCACCAGATACTTAATAAGGTATAGGTACTTTATAATCCGAGTAGTTTCCATGAAATTCCATGCGATTTCAATCCACATTCAAGTTTTGAACTGAAATATAGGTAGGTACCTACCTATCGTTAATTGGCATTATTTAGTTTTTGCAGAGTAACATTTTTCAGTGATAGATATTATAAATGTAGTCATTTCACCTCATTTCGACCTGCACAAATTAGAATGTCCCTTAAAGGAATACTATTTATATTACAAATGCGAAAGTTTGTGTGTGCGAATGTTTGTTACCAGGTATCTCCGCAACAAATAAAGCAATTTTGATAAGGTTCCGGAATAAACATAGGCTACTTTTTAACTGAATTAACGCGGGCGAAGTCGCGGGGCACGGCTAATATTCCATAAAATCAAATACAGTTGGTGATTCTTAGGTGTCATGGAAAGGAAAATTGGCTTTATTACGGAGGCGAAAAGCCCCGAATCCTAGATTTTTTTCATTACCTACTTATTTATTACTTATTACTTTAGCATACTTCATCCCAAAACAGTTTTAACTCGATCTTTGCTTCAAACCCTGGCATTAATGTCTTTACAATATTTGATTGTCCTCGTCAGTAGCAGGCCTTATATATATAGCCTATGGCAAGTTAGATTTCAATCAATATGACATTGACAGACAAAAGCACGAGTGAGATAGTAACAGATAGTTTGTAGGTTATGTTTTGCTTGCTACGTGCATGAAGCAATTGAGATATCCCGCATTTTGCAAATTTTCTACACATGTGTATAGAATAAATGTAATTATACATAATTTTCAGTGAAACGAAATAATTTATTTAAAATTTCGTTCACCTTTAGCAAAAATGGTGTCTATTAAAAAGCCGAAATCTACAAAAATTCTTCAAAAACCTAAAAAGTCTGAAAAAGGTGTCAAAATCAGAAAGGTTAAGCCAGAGTTGACTACAATAAAAAGTGAAGCGAAAGCTAAGCTAAAAGAAACGATAAAAATTGTTGAAAACGAGCCTGTACCGAAGAAAAAAATTAAGTATGTCATGCCTTCGAAATATATCAAAGATAAAGTTGTAACCCAGTGCCTTGGTGCATTGCAAGAGTTATCTGTTCAGTATAAGAAGAAGAATACTATTTTTGACGATGACACACCTATATTTGCAGAAATACACTGTATTAAAATACAAAACACAAGAGGAAATGTTAGATTGTAAGTAAACTTCAATAATCAGTACTTGCTTATTTAGCTTATTGATAAATATTTAAATATATTTTTTATTTATTTTACCTTGTCATTACTTGTACTTGTCGTATGTTGCAATCTGTCCCATTAAATCCATTCTTTATTCACGACAATGGTATTTATATTGTGTAGTTTACGTATTATATTATTATGTGTAATAATATGGGTTTATATTAGATCATAAGTGTACATAGGTATATATAATAATGTGTTTTAATTGTTATTTATCATTATTAATATTGAAGTAGGTATATTATAATTAATTTCTTTTTTAAATGTTGCACCTTTCTGAATTTTGTTATGTTAAAACACCGATGGCCAACTTTGTTGCGTAATTCCTCTCCATCCAAAGGTTGTCTGGAAGAGATTGCTTTTAGCAATAAGACCACCTATTTTTACACTTATTTTGTAAGTCATATTATCTATTGTTTTGTTACAAATATGGTGTTCAATAAAGTGTTTATCTATCTACTTGAATTACAGTGTACTGCCTTATAGTACTGTAGCATCCACAAAAGAGGTTTGCTTGGTCACCCCTGATTTGAAAAAGGGTAGGAAAATCGATCATGAACCAACTGTAGATCATTGGGAGGAATTATTGAAGAAATCTGGTGTTACAGAGGTATGTATTATTTACATATACATTTTTGAACTTATACTATTATGCTCAAGAAGACCATGGTAGGAAAACTTTGTTTAGTCATAGAACAATAAATTCACATACAATAGTTTACTAACTCCTAAAAGAGTTAGTAAAATAGGAGTTAGGAAATTACTTGATACCATTACTGAGTTTTGCTTTTTATTTTTCTTTACAAAAAAAGCAAAAGTAAAGTTATAAAAAATATATATGGATAGACATAGGTAGAAGTAGAAGAAGGCCACTAAACTATGTAAATGTTTCTGGCACCCACCAAACAAGTATTTGATCTTAATGTGGGGCTGTGTGCGAACATGCTTGTTTTGTTTGAGTAAAACACCACAAGTGCGAGGAGATGATTACAACTAGCTTTTGATGTATACTGACTTCATCCCCATGAATGAAATCAGTATTTAGTGGTACATAGATACCACAATATTAGTTTTTTTTTGTGCTAGATAAGCAAGCATTTTGCCACTATACCTGATGTGTAATAAAGTAATAAAACAGGCATTCATTAAGTAAGCTTTACTTATAAAATGATTGACTACATTAATGACAAGGATGCATGGAGGCATACTGCACAAGCGCTTTCTAGCAACTACATAATATAGATATAACTAGGTTAACCGAGTTTCTTGCCAGGTTCATCTCAAGATGGCTGTAATTTTGTGAATCTGGCAGTTGAGTCATTAACTTTCATGGGAGCCTCTTTGGGGCTCATGTGAATAAACAATTTTGATTTGATGGAAAGTGGTAATGCAGTTGAAGTTTAGTTTTCCTTGTTAGTGCTCTCTATTGGTGTGCAAATAATCATGAGCTAATCAAAAAACCTTTAATTATAATTGTTTGGTCAAGCAACCAACAATTCACCTGAATGTTTATTATTATTGACAGTAATCCCAATCACTCCCTTTTGGTGAACTAATTTACCACCAAAAGAAACCAATAATATTTATAAATATATGTAAACATAATAATCTCGTCTTTAATTTCCAGGTGAAAACTGTATTGCCTGTCAGGCAACTGAAAGTGGAATATGATCAATTTGAATTAAAACGCCGTCTTCTTACACAACATGATTACATCATGGTAGATACCAGGGTGTTGAACCATGTATCACATATCTTAGGGAAAATGTTCTTCAAAAAGCACAATATGCTTATTCCAGTCAGAATCAATACAGAAGATATAAAAAAACATATAGATATTGGCTTGCGTACAGCCATGTTAAGAATAAATGAAGGAGAAACATCAAGTATTCTTATTGGGCATACAGGCATGCCCCAAGAAAAGCTCAAAGATAATGTCTTATCTCTAGTTGAGCAAATAAAGACCAAGTTTCCTGGAGGAGAAGCTAACATTAGATCCATTTCCTTGAAACTGCCGCTTTCTCTGTCTTTGCCGCTGTATGCTACATTAAGCAAGTATTTTTTGTATCTTTAAGATTAGTTTCTGATGCTTAAAAAATATTAATCAAGAAATGAAAATTATCACTGTGTTCCATACTTTGTTCTGTCGGTTTGACAATTTTTAGCATGATTGGCTGTTGAATGTACAGCCAAATTCCTCAACTTTTTTATTTATGTGTTTCTATGTACAACATGATTTAAAAATGCAGAATTTGTTAGACCCGGCATGTACCAGTCTGCTTATGTACCAAATTTTTATAACTTTGCATGTTTGTTATTATCCTCAATATTGAAACTGTTACACTAATATTATAAATCAGAAAATCTGATCATTACACTAATATTATATATCAGAAAATCTGTTTGTATGTTAATTACAATTGCACCACACAGCTCAATCAATAGTTCAAATAGTAAATTTAATAGTAGGCAAGCATGTCTTCGGCCGCATATTCACTTTCCATCAGGTGAGATAGTGGTCAAATGGTTGCCTATCAAGAATAAGAAAATGATAAAATAAGGACATTAAACACATTTTTTTTTCATAATTAAGAACTAAAGTTTTCCTTAGTTTTATTATTCTATATTATTCTTTGGTTCTTTTAGCTAACACATTCAAAATAGATAATTCTGAAGCAAGAAAGTAGGAACTTTTTTAATTCCAGCTCTAAGTAGAAATTATCTATTTGTATTAATGTAACCATCACAACATGAAATATATTTTTTTACAGGACCATCCAGCACAGTAACTGCTCCTAAACTAACTCAGCAGAAACCCAAACACTACAATGTGTTGGAAGATGAGTTATCCACCTTCGTGGACAGAAAAGTTAGGGTTGCCCCTGATGGCACAGTCCACTTGATCAAGACTGAGGATGAGGTATTAGATACAAGGTAAGACAGTTAAAGCATTTCAAACATACTAAAATAATTAAATCTATTAAACTAGTGCACCTAATACATGATTTTAGTTGCAATGGTTGAATAAATTTAAATAACCCTCACATAATCTATTTTTCTTTCTGAATATCTGAATGAAAGTTGTATGAATTGTATTTATAGCTATGTAATGTAATAGCTAGATAGATAAAATGTTGTATATTTTTTATTCAAGAGAGTTGCACATTTGACTATTATCTCACCTGATGGTAATTGATGATCGATCATATTTGCCTTTATGTTTTATGTTTATATTGACAAATATGGTACCAATATGTACCATTAGTATCAATGTGGCCTAAACCAAGAATCAGAGCTATTATTCCACCTATCCTAGTAGGTGTGTCAGTTTAAAAGTTGTCGTAATTGTTGTTGTTACATTCTGTATGTAACCTTTTACTAAAAAAACTCTCCACAGGACTAGTGCCCTTTTCTAATTATGAATATTTGTCAATACATTAATTAATAAGGATGAACAATTAATCTAATACTACATTATAAACTGAAATAAATAAGATATCCTAAGTTATTACACTGACTTTCTGTATGTAGTATTAGTAGTTATTATTATTAAACAATTTTAAACCATATATTTATTATTTTGTAGCAACAATGAGGAAGAGGATAATGAAGAGAGCGGTGAAGAACAAGGATCAGAAAATGAAGCTGATGAATAAAAATGTGCTTTATGAATAAAATAAAACTTTTACGAATCAAATTTTAATTTTTTGAACATAATCCTTATATCAAAAACAACTTTAAAATTTGTTTGAATACACATGCTAATGTCACTTTAACATTAATTATTATCTTATAAATTTACTGGAAAATACAAAAATATAAGTAAAGATTAGAATTCTTGAGAACTATCATCCAATGGCACTGCATTAGACATCTCTTGTGAATCACTTTGAGGAATGACATTCATTGAATTTTTTTGTAAACTATCAGTTGATGGCATTTCGTTGATAGAATTCCCATTAGAACTTTCATTTGATGTAAAGATGCTCATAGAGGATTTTGGAATAACAGTTACCTGCATCTTCACAGGCCACACCTTTTTGAATTTCTTGAAGTTCTTCACACTGTTGTCTCGAGCTTCTATCTCAAGGGCTTCCTTTTTAATAATCAAATTCTCTTTGATTGTGACCACAACAGAACCTATATCTAAGAGATTCATTTTCTCATCAAGTTCTTCGTCTACTTCCTTTTTTATATTGTGAGGTTTGAGATTGTTTGAATTCCAATTTTTATTTAAATCATTCAACTCTTGGAGCTTTGACCCTCTCATGGCTGCTATGTCTTCAACGGTAGTCTCAATTTTGGTTTTCTTCACAGTCCTGCCTTCTTCCACATCAAACATTTCAGTTTTAGGATCATCCTCTTCATCATTCTGTACAAAGTTAAACAAATTGTCATCATTTGAATCAAGTGCTTTCCTTTTTAGTGGTTTTGCAAGGTTTAGTTTATCTGTTGATTTAGTCTTATTGGAAATATCATTAGATCCAGGTGTGATGAAGTTAAACAAATCGCCATCTTGGTCATTGTCAACTGCCATTTTCTTGGTGACACTGTTAGACCCTTCATTGTCATATTTCCTTTTTGCACTTTCACTGGCGGTTTTATTAGCATTATGTGAAAATTTTTTACTGGCATGTGTTTCCAATTCATCATCACTCAGTTTTCGTTTAGAAGAGTTTCCATCATTTGATACCAAACTTTCATTGATGATCACATTGTCTTTTTTGTTTAGAAACTTGGATTGTTCTTGTGTTTCTTGAGCCAGCACTTTATTGCTTTGCTGAGTTGGAGCTTGCCTTACAACCTCAGACGAGAAGTTAAAACTTGGATTGCAATACTTGTCTGTAGAAACATACAAAATAGCCAATCCTATCTCTGCATCAGCTATGACTCTCTTGCCTTTCCTTTTCAAGTGGTTGACAATTTCAGTGATTTCATTTCTATGAGCTTCTGTCTCCTGGGTGGTAGATGTAATGTTGTACTGTATAACCACCATATCATCCTCACAAAGCATTGATTTGCTAAATTTGGATTCACTTAGCAGCAGTGGACTTGCAGAACCCTTTATCAAAACCGGTTTGTACATGTCATATTGACGCTTAGAAAAAAATATAAACTTTTTGTCTGCAAATAATGCACTTCTCCGGTTTTCAGGCAAGAATGACACGGCATCCTTGTTAAGTGTGGTCTCTACTATCGCAGGAGTATAATTGTTTGGATTCGGCAAGGCTTCATTGTTAGTAATAGCTGAAAGACATTTATTCCAAAATTCAGTTGTCACTATATGTGAGCCTTGCACCAGAGCGAGGACAACTTTAATTGTCAGTGTTATAGCAGGCATTGTTAAAAACTTGCAAGTATCATCCCAGTCAACTTTTAATACTCCTCCAATCTTTGACAGCACCTGCTTTAAGTTTGTAAGGTTTTCTCCTTTCAATGTAGATGTACATGTTACAAAACTACCTTTATGTACAGTCCAGATACTGTTCATTTTGCCAAACTTTACTTTATCGGAATTGTTTAGCTTCGAATTAGTATTCTCTACCTTTGTAGAATCGTTGATGAAAGTTCCATACCTGGATCCCAAATCCTTTACATAGAGGTCGTTTTCAAGATTTATCAAAACTGAATGTTTCCTGCTTATGGAAGGATCTTCCTGTATAGCAAAATCACATATTGTAGGGTCGGGGCTCCGTCCAATTGTAATCTCTTTCTTTTGTGGAACCACGTAAATAGTTTTTTCATCATTTTCCGAAGTTAGATACCACATCTTGTATAGAAGCCAGTTGCTTTAGTTTCACAAATGCAAACACCAAAGATAATGTGGCGAACACAGGGACGCCACCGGCGAAATAGGCAGCGATGCAAACGGAGGAAGGGCAGAATTTTGATTTGACAATACACCGTAACAAAGTTATTTTTGCGGTTGTTAACAAGCACACTTAGTTTATGCATGTACGCAATACAACGAAAACATGGTTAAGCGTTGGAAATAGATGCCATCCACCGCATACAGCATCTAATTTACGTTAATTTACCGATTTTCAACACGCGTAAAATAAATTTGTTGCATTTGACACTGACTCTTCTGACAATTTTGACAATGAGTGTTATTGACATTGAAAACTTGTTTTTTAATCCCTTACTGCATGAGATTTCAATTTTCGTCGAGAAAAAGATATGTTATAGTATTGACACTGAAGATGCTACATAAAATATTAAAAACAAAAGACGTGTGGCACTCGGGGACTGCCGCGGTAAAGCTATTGCATAGCTTCTATCGCGGGCCTTGAGCGTGGAGACCGAATACAGAAATTCCGTAACGAAAATAACCTAACAAACAAACCCACTCCGACCAGCGGTGATACTTTTTAGTTTTGCCATCTATCGATGAATAGCAGAACTTTTAATGACTTTTTTGAAATATCACGCATGTCTCTTTAGTTCAGCAACTCGCCTCTAGGTGGCAGGAAAAAAAATACTGCATAAATAAAATAAATAAATAATTATAATTGCATAAGTTGATAGAAAAATGCTATGCAATAGCTTTACCGCGACAGTCCCCGAGTGCCACACGTCTTTTTTGTTTTAAATTTTTAAAAGAACAAAGTTATGGAGCCATATATGGGTAGCTATGCGGTAAGGCGTTAACTTCATATATGGCAACTAGGATTTTGACGCAAACTAGGATTTTCGATTTCGATCCAAAACTCCAATAGAATTTCTAGTAAAATCTCTACCACTTTAATATGGCATGACCATCGAGACAGGAAACAAACCTACTACGGTTTGTAAGGACATGACTTGACTATGAGAGAGTACTCGGGTAGAGTATATGTGAAGTATGCAATACCATCGTTATTTAAAACTGTTTCAGCATGGGCAAAATTGCTTTCGTATGTCCGGCGGATTTCCAGTTGTTCCCCTCCACAGGTCGCATTTCTCAACCGTTACTCATGAAGTTCGATAATTAATTGTATAGAATTATTTTGTCGATTCAGTTTATTGGATTTTTTTTTAATGGCGGAGATATGGGGGTTGAAAGCGTAATAAATATAAATTTCAGCCATTTCGAAAAATACGCGAGGTTTTCAGCTCACAGAGCTACTAGTTTATTTAGTTTTGGTTTCGCAAACTATATGTATATATTTAGCCATTTTCAAGTAATAAATAATTTTTAAATTCCGAGTCTGAGCCTTCGAACGAGCAGCGTAATACAAAACAACTGAACAACCGAAGTTGAAGATGTATACAATGTGCAACAGAATGGTGTAGTAATAGTCAAGCCACACATCTAGTTAAATGTTTGGAGTCTAACAGGAACTTCTGCATTCGCGGCAGCACCATTAACATTGAGTTATGATGAATTAAAGTGTCTAAAAAATTATGTCATTTGCAACCCTATTTCATCAGCTACCGTTCTACACCACATAGCCTTTGGACCTAGACGTCTGACAGTAGTGGCCATAACAAAGGTCAAGGTCACGCGCCACAGATGTAATCGTAGAGTTGGCAAAAAAATATTTTATTTTTGTACTGAACAAATATCTCCGATTGCTGCATATGTAACTGTAGGGTTGTCAAAAATTATCCGATTTTGACTTTCGTTTTCTGGCAGACGATTCCTGGCACGATACACATTCACACCACCAAGTATTAGTATTGGAAGTGAAAAAATGGCGTTGTTGATTTTGTACAATTTTCCAATACCTGTGATTCTTCGAGTGTTAATGTGTAATAATGGCGGATTATTAACCGTTAATACTTAGTGAACGTGCATAAGTGTAGGCAAAACATACAAAGTTGAAAAACGTGATTTTCACCTTCGCTCCAAAACTCCAATAGAAGTTCTAGTAAAGCTTCTACCACTTTACTAGGGCATGACTTTACTATGACTGGACCTTGACTCTTTTACTTGACTTTGACTGTGACTTGTGACTAGGACCTATAATATGAAATATACTTGAAATATTATATTATCACTTGACACTGGCTAAATGCACAAGATTGCGAAGCCATAACGAAGAAGAAGAAGAAGTATTAGTACCCCTTTTTGTAACAGGTTGTATACCTCTTCTGTATGAGTGCATTGGGCATTTGTATACTACGATCGCTTAAACTGAGCTAATTTCGGAACGTAGCTTTAGTGAATACAATTTATTGATGGTTTTTATATGGATTTTTGGTCAAAATGACGCGAGACTGACATTCAATTATTAAGGTTTTATATGTATGTAGTACTCTCTGTGGTCTGTGGTTATATGCTCTTTGTTAATGTGGTTGGTTTCTATAGCAACCGTACGCCAAGAAAAAAATATCAAAACCAGCCAGAATACTCGTCTTTTCATTATAAACAGTTCTCTTGTATGAAAAGTTCCTCCAACGATAATGTAATAACTCCGTTAGAAATAACCTGTTCGGAAAATAATAAACGAACCTAAACAATAAATTCACAGCATAAATATAATACATTATGTATGTGAATATCTCAAATAAATAAAATGACTTTATATATTGATACAAAGCTCAATTTTATCGACGGGAACGTCGTATCTACAGTGGGATCATGGCATCCATCGTTGCCATTACTTGCTGTAGGATCGTTTAATCAGGAGAAAGGAGGGTTCGTGACCATATTCCAGGAAACTGTAAGAATGAAATATTAATTATAATGAAGGGACTCTTACTGTATTAACTTCATGAATTCATGTTGTGATGCTGTCTTCCCCAGAGCTGCATTTCGCTTCTATGTTTATCATCCGTACATTGCCTGTGTCTTCGTACCCTTAACATACAATTTGGGTGTCTTCAAGTCTAGGTACCTTCTAGGCAAGCATGTTCCATTTTCGGACACATCATCACTTTCCATCAGGTGAGATAGCAGTCAAATGCTTGCCTATCCAACATAAAAAAAAACATTCGAGGCAGTATTTGGGGACTGCCGATAGAAGTGAAAACTATATATAATATATATATGTATATACAGTATACATATAGCTCATGGGAAGCGTGTGGTGATGATGATGCGAGATGCATGCTTTTTGTTCACCCAAAAAGTACTCAACGCACCTAAAGAAGTTACTTCTAAAATGTGATACCAATCCTGGGTACCAATGTCACATATTGGGAGGCAACCACTATGTCTTATAGTAGCCTTACTTTTATTTTAGAATGATGTGTCACAAACTCTTTATTAGTTTTCCCACTTATGTAGGACAGAAAAGAACCCTTTTCTGTCCTTCATGGTTGCCATGGTTTTTTTTGTAGATGTTTCACCGTTGCCTTTCAATGTAATTACATAGAATCTTTTGTTATCCAGGGCTTACCTTTAGAAGACTGTGAATGGCCTATATTGGTATCAAACCAAGTGACTGCATTAGTCTGGCATCCAACAAGAAAACTGCTAGTAGTTGGTTGGGATGGTGGTGAACTCTACATTTGGCTTGAATACTCATGGGCTAGACTGGAAGCACCGCACAATGCTGCTCTTACAACAATCGCTTTTAGCCTTGGAGGTGGCAGATTGCTGGCTGCCGATGCTGCTGGTTCCCTATCAGGATGGCAATCAAGCACTGGAGCTCCTTTAACATCATTCCATCATCAGCTAGGTGATGTCATCACTCATGTAACATTCTGCACTCCCCATCCCAGTTCAGAGTCGTCTATAAGAGGTTTGGCACGAGCAGCTGTTGCAGGAGATGAAAATGCCCTAGATGCACTGGCAGCTTGGAGACCTCGGACCACAGCTCGAATGAGAGAAGGAGCTCAACCTGATAACCATTGCTGCTATGCAGCGCAAGACAACGGGGCCATACTTTACATTGACCATGCAGGTGCATGTTCTGAAGTACTAAATGCCCCAGGTGGAATAGTCTTCATGAGTATGATAAGCAATATCTACTTACTAGTAGCATGGGAATCTGGTGGAGCACTGAGTTTGACTAGGTTTGTAACATCAGATGATGGCTCCTTGATGACAGATACTCATGTACGAATGGCTGCAAGGAATGGCCAGTGCATTGTGCTCGCTGGGAACTTTTACGTAGCTGTCATAACAGGAGACAATGTAATAAGAGTTTGGGATAGCGACACTGGAGACAATGATGTTCTGCCAAATGATAAAGAGGAGATTGCACTTGGTGATATCTTTACCAGCATTAGCTACTGCAATCTGAGTGATACACTATGCTGTGGAACTGCTCAAGGCAATTTGTACCTTTGGAGAAGAGATCACAGAAATAACTGGAAATTAATAAGCAGCACATCTATTAAAGGAACTGTAAAAGAAGTTAGCTGGGGTTCTGAGGGCCTTATGAACCCATTGCTCCAAGTGAATTGTATCACCAGTGTATTTGTGTTGAGAGAACAGCCTGTATGTTGGGGATATTCCCCAAATGTATACCTCGTCCAAAAGTCTGCCCATGAAATAGCTGTCACTCACAACAATGATGCTATATCTCACGTAAACACCTCGATTACGATTCGAGCTCTTGCATACAAGGATCATTACATAGCATTGGGGGATGGTAAAGAAGTCCAGGTATGATAATGTTGATTATGAATGTTAATATATAGTAATAACTGTTTATTATTTCATATATTTAAAATAGATTTAGGATATAATCATCGTGAAAACAGCCTGAAAAATAAGAGCACAAATAAAAAGTCTAATGATAGAATATTATCAATTATTAAGATCTACTGAAAACCTGCTCGGTTGGCTGAGATTGACAAAATAACCAACTTACTGGTAGTAAAGATCTGGGCGGGCATTTTTAAAATTAAAAGATGCCTGATATGCCCTACTCACAAAAACAATTGCATACATGCCATCTGAAATCTGAAACATCAATTAAGTTATGATAGATGGTTTCGCCGTGGTGCCGCTAACAACTGTTGGCATAAGCCAACATGTGTTTGTGATTCGTTACAATTTAACTTCTCTCCACGTGAGCCCACTTTGTAATTTTTTTTTAGTTTGAAAGATGTTGCTTTCCAATTGGTCCCATTTAAATTTGATCAAGATCTGATCAGTAGTTCTTGAAATATCGTCAATAATACGTATTCTGTGGACTACATTGACGATGTTCTCGTTCTTAATTGACTTTACTTCATAAATTCTTTCTTAGTGCGCCGATATTGATGATTATTTTTTTATTTGAAAGCTGGTGCTTTCCATGTGGTCTCATTTAAATTTGGTCTTGGTCAAGATGTGAGTGATTTTGAGTTACTGTCAATAATGCGTGTTTAATACATTAAATCTAATCAAGGTTCCAAAGATAAAGTGGTGAAGTCGGTTTTTTAAGCTTTGCTTGCGATTAATTATTTTATTCTTATTTTAGTGATTCATCCGCTCTGGCTGGTTCTTTAAATCAACTGTTTTTTAACCAACTTCACAAAAAGAAGGAGGTTCTCAATTCGGCTATTTTTTTTTGTTTCCTCATACCTGGTTCTAGGTTTGATATGAGTGTATTTTTTTATTTGCTCGATAGGTTAGCATTTGACTACTGTCTCACCTCATAGAAAGCGATGATGCGGCCCTTCGGCCGCATCATACATCTTCATGTGGCATGCAAGTGTTAATGGACACATTCTTGGATATTTTAAATCTAGCAGAATAAGTTAAATTTTAGTTCCTTATTAGCCTAATCTCGGCTAGATTGTAACAAAAATAGGGAACACGCTATCGTGACCTATATTAAATAAAAAAAAATGTTGCTAATAACTTATCTTTGAACTGCCTGCGGGCGTAGTTGCGTGCGCGTTTGTCTTCAAATCAGCGGGTTCTATTCCCGGAGGAAAAGCAAGTTTTCTCCCCACGGTACATTTGTGTTCCTGGTGCTGGTTGTCATGTCACTAATCATTGAAATAAGTGTGGGTCTGTTAGTGTGGAAGCGTTTATGCGTATGTTATTCTACCTAAGAGACGCGTCAGCGGCGTCGCGTCGCCGGGCGGGTCATTTTAAACTTTGAACTGCCCGCTGACGAATAGTTGGGGTGCGTGTTCGCCTTCAAAGCAGCGAGTTCGATTCCCGGTGGGAACACAAGTTTTCTCCCCACGGGAAGTTGATGTTTCTGGGTTTGATGTAAATGTATTTTTTTTTATCTGCTCGATAGGCAAGCGTTTGACTATTCTTACCTGATAGAATGTGATGATGCGGCCGATGATGTAGCATGTTTGCCCAGAATATAGTGGCTTGAAGTTGGGTGTGTGATGTTAATTTTTACGGCCCCAGGACGTAAGTCGTTGAACTTTGTGTGGGGTTGTAAGTGTGAAAGCGCTTATGTGTATTTTTTTACCGACGCTTTCTATTAAAATATTACATGTTTCAGATATGGATGTCCAGTAAAGAGAATGAATCCAAATTCTCATTGGTCAGGACTTTTTCTTGGAAGACTGATGTTCTCATTATTTACAACGATGTCCTTGTGGGAGTCGTAAGCCCCCATATAGAATGTTATACAATAGCAGGCAATAGTTTGGGCATTCTGCCAAGCTCAGAAGGAGAAGGAGAGCCCATAGGAATTACAAATACGGGTAAATTCATCGTGATTGCTACAATGGATGGTACTCTAAAGTTAGCAGAGATCACAAAAAAAGGTCTGAGAATGCCCTACCCACCTAAGAATTGTTACCAGATTATCGAAGACTTTGGCGAAGTTATGAGAGCATCGGTGAACTGTTCTGGACGATACATATGTTTAAGTATTGCAAACTCTGGCTTGGCACCAGATCCTGGACTCTATCTGTGGGATGTGGCCAATGATGTTATCACGAATAAGCTTCTTGCTGAAAACTCTGCACCTCCATATCAAAGTGTTCCTATAGCTATTTTATGGGACACCAATGACCCTAGAATTGTAGCAGTCCACATGAGATCAGCAGACCTGGATCAAATCCATTTATTCTTTTGCCATGAGGGAAAGCTTTATGAGTATAAAAACTGGTGCTCTTCTTCTGAGGACTACATGATGGCTGATTTTATGTTATGCATGCTCTATGCACCTAATGTTATCATTTTATCCCAACAAACTATCAAAAAGGTATTAATGCACGAATTTGCTGATACAAGAGATCACGATTCGGCCAGTTTGAAGCAAATTTTGGATTTTCTATTCTATATGACAACAGGGTATTTAGAGAAAGCCGTCGTTGTAGGAACAAGCATTTCAGGTCCAAACAACACAATAATATGGGATAGTTTAGCGAAAGTATGTGTTTCCCTCAAAAGACCAGACGTGGGTGCTGTGTGCTTAGGAAAGATGGGGAATATCAAGGGAGCTTTGATGATGCGGAAAGTCATGAACGATTCTGACATTGATGATGCATGCAAAGTGGCCGTACTTGCTGTCAATCTTGGCATGACGGAAGAAGCTGAGAAACTATTCAGAGAAGCACAAAGACCTGATTTGATCACACGTCTCATATCTGCCAAAGAAGGCGGCCTAGCCGAAATCACAAATGGGACTATTGAGGGCGAAAACACCCTTCTCGTAAAAAGTGCTCAACATAAACTTGCTAAGGTGCTGTGGTCGAATGGAGAGACTGCAGCCTCGTTGAAATTATTTGAAAGCGCTGGCACGCTTGTGCCACATGTTCCCAGAATGCTTATAGCTCAAGGCCAAGCCAGTGTATTGGCTCAATATGTTGCGAGTTCCAACGATGAAAACCTGATACTTTGGTGGGGACATTACTTGGAGAGCATTGGCGATTTGGATGGTGCTCTAGAATCGTACACGCAAGCGAATGATTTTGGTGAACAGACGCGATTGCTTTGTCACATGGATAGAATTGATGAAGCAGAGAAGCTGTGTCAAAAAAATCGTGCTTCCTTATACCAAATGGCTAGACATCTGGAGATGCAGCCAAATAAAACTGAAAGTGCTGTTAAGGTATACATTAATTATACCCGTTAAGATATTTATCTAAATGAAGCTATCTTCACCTTTGTCCTTTATCTATCTATTTCTTCGTAGATGTACATTAAGTGCGGCGCAGTAGCCTCGGCTATAAGGGTAGCAGCAGAAGCGAGCTCATGGAGTCTCGTATGGCGAGCGGGCTCATCGTCTCCAACGCATGCCTTACATGCGGCTTCAATCCTCGAGAATGCTGGCCAGAACGAACAGGCTATTATTTTGTACCAAAAAGCAGGTAAGATTTATGAAATGTGAGTTTAGTTTTCCATGCTAATTTTCATGTTTCAAAAGTTGGAATTAGTACTTATCTTAGTTGGTGCGTATCTTCATTATTATTTTGAATTGAACCATCCTGGTAATCCTTCACAGGCAAACTTCACATGGCGTTGAAGCTGGCACTAAGCTCTGGAGATACCAACGCGATTATCCCACTAGTGGAGTCTCTGGGAGACAAGCTGGACCCAGAAGTGGCACATGCGCTTGCGGCTCATCTACGAAAAGCGGAATACCACTCTCACGCTGCTGCATTGCTAGCTTCCGCTGGGAAGGTATACCTGCACTTTTATACACTTTTTTTTCATAGTGGCTTTAACATAAACACAAATACAATACATACATTTTGTTGAGTTTCGCATAGATTCTAATAATATTTAACCTATTTACATTATTTAGCAAGTGAGTGATAATATAAGTGAAAATTAGGCATTTTTTAAATCTTTCTGGATCTATCTATTGATGACGACGGCGTTTGTGGAAGTTTCTGTTTCTGTATAACGTAGTGAGATTTTTGTCTCTACAGTGGGCATTGTTACATACATTTACCGCTCTTGACTAGCCTTATTTGGCAAGATCCTACTGGTGTGGTCTTAGGATCTTTCATAAATAACTTGCGGTCTTGACAGGCAACGATATTTAAGTACGCATTGTAGTTTGTAGACACACATTCCGCTACCTTTCACTTCAAATTCAATTGCAAATAAATAATCCACGTAATCATTATTGCATAGTTTATTCGTTATGTCGTTCTGTTTTTGTCGACAGTACGAAGAAGCGCTGGATATAGTGGAGCAATCATCTGCGCCTCTTTCGGAAGCGCTGAGCGAGCGGCTTGCCGCGCCGGCTGGTACCTCGGGGCGCGAGGTTTTACTGCGGCGGCTGGCCGACGTGCTGGGCGCGAGAGGACTCTACCACCAAGCGGCCAAAAGGCTCGCGCATGCGGGAGATAAGGTACGCTGAATAGTCCAATCGACTTGGAGATTCCTTGTTTGGACACCCTGACTATTATTCCTTTGTCGCTAAAGTTAAGCAGGGCGTCAAGTCCTCTATTCCAATTGTTCAAAAATTGTTAATGGTTTGTACAATTATTGTCATTTTTGACACTATTGGTAGTCTGTTAACAATTGCTATCTTTCGATTGCATTTCAATTGCGACCATTGACAAACAATAACAAAATCCGTAGTCTGCAAAGCAAATTGTTTATCAACTGTATTGTGCGCCATTACAATTGGTAGTCTACTAACTTTTTGACAGTTCTTTCAATTGTATCATGTCTATGGAAAGACAATTTTTCGACAATAGCTTTTAAATGAATTGTTTGGCTGTTGTGTATGTAAAAGTAAACGGAGTAATTACATTATTTTTGTGTAAAAGTATCTAAGACGAGCTTAAAGTTAAGAATATAACAACGAGTGCGATATTACGGTGGCAAATGTTGGAGCTAGCCGTCAACATCGATGCGCGACGAAGAAATAGTAGACGGCGCCAGGCTCGAGCGATCCTAAGAAGCGCCACAGACTCCTTCGGCGATCTTACCAACGCAGAGTTTGTCAAGACTTTTCGCCTTGACAAAAAAACAGTAAAGGATCTGGCGAAGGACCTCGTACGATGAAGGTAAAAATATAACTCATTATAACCTCAAAATCTTGTATACCTATATATTTTCGCATACTTGCTTCCACCAAAACTACTATTTATTTCCAGATCCTGAACGCTCTCGCATTCTATGCCACGGGGTCTTATCAGACATTGGTAGGACAAAGTGCCATACACACTGTGTCCCAGGCAATTAACGAAGTGACAGAGCCAATCAATAAGATATAGGAAAAAATATGTGAGATGGCCTTTACTTCATGAGGAAAGAAATCTCATTAAGGCAAAGTAAGTTTGTATTAGTAGTTGCAATAATGTTTATGAAGTGTTGGTCGACTCTTAGTTGCCTCATATTTTAACATTGTATTGATTCTGGGGAGCAACTACTAATAGGCCACTATACCCAGCCATTCATAAGTTCTTTACTTACTGCTTACATTCACGTTCTAAACTATTTCATTCCTACTTGCCACCCATTTATGTAATGTCTTTTAAACTTATATTTTAACTGTGTAATATTATTCGAATTTAGGTTCTATCAGAAATATAAATTTCCTGGGATGCTGGGTTGCATTGATGGGACACATATGTAAATTTTACGACCCCATATACATGAGGAACCCTATTTCAACATTTTTATTGCCACTTTATCTATTATAACTGTCACTAATTTTACAGATTTGCGATTCAGATCTTAACCTCCTTTGTGTTGATCCCAGTAACCCATGGTCAGCTCATGACTCCAGTGTATGAAGGAGTCACCCCTCTAATTCCCACTTGAGCGAATTAACAAGCAATGAGGAACAAGTGTTTTTGTTGGGTAAGAAATTGTTTATAATGAATCACAAACAAATCACAAAGTACAAGAATGGTAATGATAAACATGTTTTAAAATTACAGGAGATAGTGGTTAGTCAGATATTTGATTGCAACGCGGGCATTGCACTATGAGCCAATCAAAGCTGCTAATTTTGTAAATGCTTGCTGTGTGCTGCACAACTTAGCCTTTAAAGCCTTTGGTATGCCAATTATGGCATTGGCACCTGAAGAAAGTCAAGCTGAAGCTGAGCTCAATCTTCAACAGCTCTATGTAATATTATACATAAGTGGTTTATAAAACATTGACTACTTTGTGTTATCCATATAATTTAAGAGTACAATTTTCTGCATTTTAGGTTGAAGAAGATATTCAATTGAGAGCCAGCCATTTATTGGATGGGACAACGAACACTAGGCCTAATCCAGAATGATTGTAGAAGAGCGAGCTATACAGCACGCAATTCTTAATAGGATATGGATGGAAAGAAACTAATAAATGTATGTATTCTTACATATGTGCCTAAATATTTTTATAATTATCAGGTGTTATTATAAATTATTTATTATATTTTGTTGTTTTAGATGCTTGCTTGACCAACAATGGACTGGAGAGGATGTGCCAGCAACACTATTAATACTAGATATATATAAATTCCAACCTTAATTTTCAATTATTGTATTTTATAAAAATGGAAACAACATTTTTGGTTTTCAATCATTATATTCACCTAGTAATACAGCCTTTAAAAACACAAATTTTCATTTTGCATGCAAACACAGCAGGCAAATCAGTCTTCATGAATCAAGTCTTTCAATTCTGAAACAAAAATAAAATAAACTCAATGGAAGTATAGTTAAGTAGTTTTAATCTAATAATAAATTCTTACCTGTTCACTCTGTTCAGCTGATTGAGCTTTAATTTCTTTTTAAGTCTTGAATTAATCTCTATTCATTGTAAAACTGAAAACAAAATTAAAAGAAACTTTTTAATTGTTAGGAATTGATTTGTTACTTTAAGTATTTTTTAAATATCATAATAAAGTTCTTACCGTTCTACACTCATCTGCTGTTTTTATTGGGCAGTTAGCAGATACTGCGTTTAATATACGGACGCAGTCTGCCCAGTATAGTCTACTCAAACTTCTGCCCTCTTTACTTTTATTAAAATGACCAAGGGCCAGCTCTGGTTTGCCTTCTAAATAATCCAGAAGCGCCTCAATTTGCTCCATTATAACCATGTTTGAGTTAGAAAGTTTTGTTTCTCGAAAGTTTAACTTCGGGTTTCGTTTCATTCTCGGCTTTTTTAAATTTTTTCACGATTCGATTGACTCGTGTGACATTTGACATTGACATTTGAAGATGTGTCTATGTCGAATAATGCCTAGTCCACACTTATTTGCGTGGTAGTTGTAATTTTTATTATAATGGCTACATTAATTACAATTCTACTAACAAGAGGAAAACGAGACAAGAGCAATGCAAGAGAAAGTGAATTGTTGGTTTAACAGACTACCGATTTTAGCGTAAATTGTCATTGAATTGCTATTGCATGGTTTATCATTGGTTTTTCTTGACAAATACCGGACTTGACGCCCAGGATGATAAAGTTATGTTTAAAAAGAGCGACAGTATTTTTTTCATCTATTTTATTTGTAATTGTGAACTTAGGTTTTTTTTACTTTAATAAAAAAAAAAACTTATACGCACTCGGTGGAAAAATGCTCGGTCAGAAATTCCTTCGGTATATTTGTTAGTAGGTATACTTATAATTTATAATGATGCGGCTTGACCCATTATTTAGGGTCGGTTTATGCGACCTAGGTTTCGGAAATGTCCGATCCCCATTATTAGGCGAGTTCACGACGGGTCACGGCCCTCACTACGTAGGTGCTGGCACAAAAGCAGGGGCGCTCTTGGTCCTTCCAATCCCGCCCCTGCCGACGAGGGCATGCCTTTCGTGGCATGCCCTCGTCGCAGTACTTGGTCGCGCTGTACCTGGCGCCAGCCAACATTGTCCGAGTGTGGGTGATCAGCGTCATCAGCTATTGTTTCATCACCGGCATACGACGCATCAGGCACAGAAACACAATTGATCGTGTCTTCTTAAACTTCAATAGCGCCAAACTGCTGTTGTTTCCAGGTAGCGTTAAGAATAAGTTTCCACAATCACCACGTAACGTCATCAGGCATATCTTCCACTTCTATACGAGAGCGAAGGTTTATGGGAGTTTTGCCGCGAAAGTGAAAAAATGGCGTTGTTGATTTTGTAAAATTTTCCAAAACCTGTGATTCTTCAAGTGTTAATGTGTAATAATGGTGGATTATTAACCGTTAATACTTAGTGAACGTGCATAAGTATAGGCAAATCATACAAAGTTGAAAAACGTGATTTTCACCTTCGCTCCAAAACTCCAATATAAGTTCTAGTAAAGTTTCTACCACTTTACTAGGGCATGACTTGACTACGACTGGACCTAGACTCTTTTACTTGATTTTGACTGTGACTTGTGACTAGAACCTATAATATGAAATACACTTGAAATATATTATCACTTGACACTGGCTAAATGCATAAGATAGCGAAGCCAAAACTAAGAAAAAAAAAAGGTCTATGGGAAACTGACCAAATCCGTATTATTTGTCAGGCAGGCGCGATGCGTTGGCTGATGCGTTCAGGCGACGCGGACCGCATAGCCACATTTGCGGCCGCCGCTCGCGACCGCGGCGCGCAGCTCATGGCCGCGGACTACCTCCGGCGGCGCGCCGACTGGCGCACACGCCCCGACCTCACTAGGCACATCCTCCACTTCTACACGAGAGCAAAGGCCTACGGAAAACTGGCCTCGTTTTATGCGGAGTGCGCCAAAATGGAAGTTGATGAATACGAGGTATGTTTTTTAAACGACTGTGATAAAATAGTTTATAGAATAAGAAAATGTTTACAAGTTTACCTTATCGCAGCATTTCGCTGCCACGAATTTTCCACAATTGCATATTTATCCCTCAAGAGCTCATTGCTTCAAAAATGTTAGGGGTAGAATTAGAACGGCTCTAGCCCCCCAGTCGCCGTCTTATATGTAACATAATGATTTTGATGATCGGGGAGTGATTCAGTGAATCAGTGAAAAAAATTACAAACGAACAAACATATATTCTCTTGGTCACTGAAAATTCAGACTTCTAGTTTTATCCACAACTAATATAGAAAGTGGTGTACTTAGAAAGTGCCATAAGTGTGTTCGAGGAAAGGGTAATAAGGATGTGCTTACACCACTTGGCGGGCACTGACGAATCTTCAGATTTTGTCTCGTTTCGATGTACACATTTGATCGCAGCAGTACAAGGAATCGATCTTATAAATAGTTCCATGCTACATACTTCAAAATCCATTTTTATTTTATGCTCGATGGGCAAACATTTGACCACCATCTCACCTGATAGAAAGTGAAGATGCGGCCAAACATGTAAAATGCTTGCCTAGAAGATACCTTAATTATTGTATCGGTATCTGTAACCCCTATAGTAAAATGAATATTAAGATTTTAAAAAACTTACTTCATCGCCAATATCTTCAGTATCTATCATCAGATCTCGTTGATATCCGAAATTATGGAACCGACTAGACACTATACCTACTATTCAAAACAAAAAAAAATGTATTACTGTCTTACTAAAAACGGACACTCCGTTTCATAAATCAGTAGTATATTATCTCTATACCGATATTAGAAAACAATCTATAGGTAGCCTTATGTGGCTTGATTAATGTCATTAAGCCTTGTCACTAATATTTTTTTGACGTGATAACGTCTTATAAATCGATGAACACCGGCTGCACGCACGAAAAAGTGTCACGTTCCGCCTCAGCCTGAGCGTGCAAGCGAGAGCGCAGAACAAGCGATAGAGAGGCACGATCGGTCTAAGCGTTCGTCTTATGACGTTATCACGTAAAATTATGGATCGTAAACCGACTTTACAATTTTTTTGTTTACAGAACTATGACAAAGCCCTAGATGCCCTAAAAGAAGCTATTAGGTGTCTAGCGAAGTCAACAGATAACGAAACAAGTAAATATACTTATTACTCCTTGTACAAAGTTAGATGCACCTTCTAATAAAGATATACCGGTCACTCTAAGATTGATTGGCTGCTTGGTGGTGAACAGTTAAACAATAAGGCACATAGAAAAATGTTGTTAACGGACTTCAAAAAAAAAAGAAGATACTAGTATGTATGTTACCATAGAATTTCGTCATTTATTGAACAATTAAAAAATATTTGAATGAATATATATTTTAGATTGGCCCATAGAAATTACATCAAAATCAGTTCAGTAGTTTGGTTTTCAAATCAAAATAACTGGAAAAATATGTCATCTAAGTAAACAAACTTGCGTATTCTGCGACGGCTTATTAATATTAACACAACATAATATACAAATAATTGTTAACTAGCCGTGCCCCGCGGCTTCGCCCGCTATTATCATATTAAAAAGTAGCCTATGTGTCAATCCTAGGTATAATCTATGTATATTCCAAATTTCATTCAAATCCGTTCAGCCGTTAAAGCGTGAAGAGGGAACAAACATACTTACACACTTACAAACAAACTTTCGGATTTATAATATTAGTAGGATATTGGAGTTGTTGCCAGGAAAACCCGGTGTTTTTTTATTAAAGTATTATATTTTATTACATATAAATCGATTAAAAAATCTCAAGTTTGCTGACCTCTTTTTAATCATTTCTAATCATGTTTCTAATAACGACGTAGGCTCGAATGAAATCAATTAAATTTTGTCGTTTTACCAACTCCTTCACACTACTGTTAAAGGAACAAACATTTTTGTTTTAAAATATATTTAGGAGGCTCATAAATAAATATGAATTATACATTTTCAATAATCCGTTATTTAATTATGATTTTAGGCGCCCAGACAATGGCGTTACAGGAACAAAGCACTCTAGTCAAACGCTTTTTGGATGTAAAGAAGACTTTGGAAGCTGGCGAAATTAACGCTGGTAAGATATTTGTATAAATTAATTATTTTTTTTATTTATACTATATTGCACAACAAAAACAATGTACAATATAAAAACGTATAATCACTTAATAACAACATACATAGTATTGAAAATCAATTATGTTAATAAATTTAAATACAAAAAGGGTCATTAAAGCGTATACAGTCAAAAAAGTTATGTATAATATTATGTACAATTGGACTTTTATAACAATTATTCTACTACAAAAGAAGCTATTTCCATTATACTGTACCTTAAACGTATAAGACCGTACCTTTTAAATGTGTGCGTGCTTACATTTGCCCTTCTTTTTGTTTTTTTTTATTTATTTTTTTATTCTTGATATTACCTAGGCAAACTTCTGACCACCATCTCACCTGATGGTAAGTGATATTTCACAGACTTGTGCAGTTTGAACATTCATACTTTACGAAGTACCCTCGATCGTTACTGTATTCATTTGGCCAAGCGTAAAGTAAATTTACCGATTTCAAAAAAGGAGGAGGTTCTCAATTCGTCCGATTTTCTTTTATTATAAAAAACTTGCAGGTGTGACTGGCGGAATGCAGTTAATGCGCGCGGTCAACGGCCGGTCCGGGCTCGTCACCGAAGAAAAGGTGCTGCGGCTGCTTCTGCACCTTGCACCGAACCATGCTGACGCTGACAGTACGTGTGATAATTACTATAACCCGAGTCACCAAGTAACATCAATGATCAATCAATAGTATTTTTAAGGTAAAAGATAAACTATGATAACATGGCGCATCCCTCCAAATTACTGTTTCAATGTGTGTAGTCACATCCTTACGAAAGCTTTTGTATGCATTTGTAAGATTTCGTCGTTTAGTAGCACGCCGGCCGCACACATACGTTGCGAGTCTTTGTGGTAAATACTTTCACAAATACATTCAAACGTTTTGCATTTTGGAGGGGCGCTATCGTAGTTTATCTCTAGCATGCTACATCTTAGGCTAGATTAAAGCTTTCCATCTGATGTTTTGGAGCAGCTTGATACCCTAAAGGCCGCGTCCTTAAATGGGGGATTGGAAAGCACTTGTTGAGAAGTAAAATAGAATACCTCCGGTGAGCCACAAATGGAGCTGAAACTCCATTAACAGATTAGGTAACTTAGGACTTGCGAGTTTTTTTGGGACTCCTCTTTGCCTGAATAACATCACTGTGGCAGCAGCACTGGTTCTATACGTCCATGAGCTTTCAGCTCAACACGATCTGAACCCGCTTAACGACCGATTGAAGCGAGGATAGCTTCAAAATTATTAATTTTATGATGATGAATGCCATCACTTATGTTACGATACATCTACGACTTGTTTTCAGGGTTCGAGCAACAGCTGAGAGCATTGCAAGAGCAGCCTTCAGATGGCAATCGTTCGTCTGACTCCCCAGACCAAAGTGTAGAAGAAGTTATTTAATTTTGTATAGATGTTATGCAAAGTCCATACACTGATACAAGATCTACATAAACAAATATAGATGGAGTATTAGGACTATTGTCAAGAAGGAAGAAACTAGAATGCCTTAAAACACAGACTGTTTTCAGTAGTCAATTAGCGGTTATATTTGTGGTACATTTAATCCGTCCATATTGTGATATAATTATATTTAAGCTTTATTTAGTAGCTGTATGTATTAAGTCTAAGGTGTTGTCATTAGAGAGCCTATGCATGAGATTTAAATATAAGTAATTATTTTATTAAATCTTTATAGCTATAGTTTTTTTTATTACATTCACCTATTTTATTTCAATGCTTTTTAATAAGGATTGTTAGTTAATAAAATCTGATTAAAAAGAATTGGAATCAGTTCACACATTTTTTAAATGTCAATAATTTCAACTTTCCTTCAATTGGCGGTCGACTTTCTTTGACGGTGATTGGTTTGTGAATGACACATGAAGAAAGTGAAAAATAAATTTCAGACCTATTATATGCTAGGGTCTATCTCAAAATCAGCCACCTATTTAAAGCCGAAACTACGTTTAATATCCGTTATATCATAATTATGTTTGTTACCACGTATCTCTGTAACGAATAAACCGATTTTGATAAATGTAGATAGTTTAGGTTCTGGGATAACACAGCCAATTTTTTAACGAAGCGAAGCCGCGGGGCACGTCTAGTAATTAATAAACTTATAAACAATTAAGTTTTCTTTAAGCAAAATGTAGGGTAGGTATGTACCGCAGCGCAAATGTTGAGTAATTTTCTAGTGCAAGAAATACTTCTGTAGACCAGGCAGACTGCAGACCGACCACCTTCCTCACTATTCATGCTATAGATTGAGTCCCCGTCTTCTGTACTAATGCGCCAACAAGCTTCCCATTTTTTACGCTTCTCAAGTACTTAATGACATACTTGGTTAGTTGCGGCAAACCATGCATTAACATAATGAGATAATTATCTTGAAAATATCTCTGTCTCCTTTCGATAGGTAGAAGGGAAAGGCGAACCGCGCCGCGTTACGGGCGCAGTGTAGCACGCGATCCAAGACGCGTTTAGCCTTTGCCGCAACCGCTCCGTCCAGTGTATTAAGAGCCTTACAATCATGTTGTTCTTTTTTTTAGTTTTAGTATATATTGTCTCCAGTTATTAAACAAATTTCAGAGTTTTTTTTTTTTTTTTTATTTGTGACAGGCTATTGTTTGACCACTATCTCACCTGATGGTAAGTGACGATGTGATCGAAGCTGGTAAACACACTAGACCTGGAATACGCAGGCTCTCAGGTAGTTTTACCGCGAAAGTGAAATATGGCGTTGTTGATTTTGTAGATATATATTTTTTTTATTTATTATTCTTCGAGTGTTAATGTGTAATAATGGTGGATTATTAACCGTTAATACTAAATAAACGTGCATATATAAGTGTAGGCAAATGATATACCATGTTGAAAAACGTGATTTTAAAGTTTCTACCACTTTACTAGGGCATGACTTTCTCGCTTCGATAGGAGGCGATTCAGGCGGATTGTGTCGCTATGACGCGTAATTCGATACGCGATCCGCTTTTACCGCTACCGCTTTTCCTCGTGTGTAAATAGCCTTAGTGGATATAATGATAGATTAAATTCTTTTCTTTGATATCTGACATTGACGAGAGACATTGACAATTATTGACATTTGATATGTTCCGTTTCTATAGCAACCGTACTAAAGAAAAACATAAACAAAACATTACTTTGTGAAACTTAGTAATTTACTTCCATAAACGAATCTAAACAAATTATTAATAGAAAATGTATTTTGAGAATATCAAATAAATGTTTTTTTAATATTTTACAAAGGTTCATTTTATAGAAACGGAACGTAGTTTATCTGCAATGCAGCAGTCGTATCGATCATGGCATATATTGCTGCAACTAGGTAGTACTTGCTGTACATTTTATTGAACTGTAGTACGTCGTATCTACAGTGGGATAGCTTCTTTAGGAGTGGAATTATGGCGTCCATTGCTGCCAGCCTTTTAGTTACTTGATGTTGGATCGTTTAATCAGAAGAGAAGAGGGTTCGAGAAAAGTTCCAGGAAACGGTAAGATTGTTGTATATTTAATATAATCTTACTGTATTAAGATCGTGCATTTACATTGACATGCTACATTGACATCTTCCCTAGAGGGTGATAGCGTTGTTAAATCATTTTTACCGTGGGTTTTCACTGCCGAGAATACAAATTTGCGTAACTTATCGCATTAATCAGTCATGTCGGATACACATTTATATTAATCGCTGTCGCCATTTTGCAGTTTTTGATCTAATTTCTGGGCGTGGCTGAAAGAGCCTCCCTAAAGAGGGGAAAATATAACCCTAAAGATTTGTAAGGCCAAGGTGATTGGGTCTTGATTTAAAATAAAACAAAATTCTTCTAAACTTTACTTTTGGTGCGCGGGCTATTTTCCGCAACTAAGTCGTAAGTCGGCACTTTTTGCTGTTGGTTCTTCAGTGCTTCAGTCCAGCCGCTGATGCCAGCGCAGGCCTCCCTCATTGAGATTGGTGAGCCGAGGAGCCTCTGTTCCGCCACACTGCTGGACTCCAGTAGCACATGTGCGGCTGTTTCATCCACCTCCTATTGTAAACAAGCATTTATTTAACCCAATGAAGAAGAATTGGGAGTTAAATTTGGTGATCAGGTCATCAACCAGCTGGTCCAAGAGGCAACCAGAATACCAGATGTTGATGGCCACACTGCGAAATGCTCGGCTCTTCTGCTGACAACAGACCCAGACTGCTACTCAGTGTCGGGTCACCACTTGGTCCAGTTCACCACTTGGATCAGTCCATTACCTGCCTGACCCCAGCCCAATAGGCAATCGGCGGGTGTGGCGATACAAGTCAGCAGATTGGAATGAGATGCATTGATTTTATGCATTGTATCCTTGACGCGAAAAGAAGAAAGCCTTTGACAAAGCTGCCAAATCCTGCAAATAGGTTATAATTCTAATTTGTGCTAGGTGCGGGGTGATATGGCCTGCACTGAAATCCCGCTTGGGGTTTATTGTGCGTAAAGCGCCATGCAATCTGGATGTGAACAAGGCCAGTAGCCCTTCGCTATTGACATGCCTGTTTGCCTCTCTATGGAGATTAGTCAAGTGCCAAAAGCATGGAAGTCTGCCAATGTGCAGCCTGTGCCCAAAAAGGGAAGTCATGCCGACCCTGCCAATTATAGGCCCATCCCAGTCACGTCCATTATCTGTAAGACAATGGAACATGTACTGAACAAGCTCCTTGGCTATCTTGAACTAGCTTCTAGGCTACGTTCAGAGTGACCGGCAATATGGGTTTCACCAGAACACTCACACTCAACTCAACAGGAGACCTTCTCGCCAATCACATATAGAGCGAGGCCTTGGAAAAACACAGGAAGTTGCAGTCTAGCTAGACATTTCCAAGGGTTTTAACAGGGTTTGGCACAAAAACCATATTGGCTTCTAGCCTATGGTTTACATCCATATAGGACATAGGATCTTTTTTTTTTTTTTATTGCCCGATAGTCAAGCATTTGACCACATCTCACCTGATGGAAAGTGATGATGCGGCCGAAGATGTAGCATGGTTGCCTAGAAAGTACCTATTCACTCTTGACTTGAAGACTCCCAGATTATACCGCTCGGGGAACAAAGACGAGGGCAATGAGTTCCACTCCTTCTCAGTACAGATGATAAATGTAGAAGCGAAGCGCTTCGAGCGAACTGGAGGTATGTTAACCATATTTAGATGACGTTTGACTGTTTGTCTTGTTGTTAGATGGTAAAATGGACAAGGTGGAATTAACTCGTACAAATCTTGCACACACTCTCCAAAATGTATACGATAGAAAACCAATAGACTCGCTACCTTACGATGGTGACCGAGACTCAACAGTTTTGTCTCAACCAGTTTATTATCACCAGTAAGTCTTTTGGCTCGGCGGTCAATGGATTCCAGCGCTTCGGTGCAGATGGTTGGGGGGGAGAAAAAGGCAGTTTGCCCGCTTCCTCTCTCCTCCTATGTAGTAGAGTGGGGAGCCAGGGGGCTCTTCACTGGCATGCATGGCCCTATACGTCTGGGGGTGGCCTTGGTAAGCAAGTGTGCACAGGAACTATACGAGTTAATTTCCCCAAGCGCATTTTAAAGAAAAGACTAACTTTAAAACGTCATCCATATATGGTTGACATACCTCCATTTCTCTCGAAGTGTTTAGCTTCAACGCTTATCATCCGTACTGTCAAGGAACTCATTAACCGCATATTTGTTCCCCGAATGGTATAATCTGCTGGGAGTTTTCAAGTCAAGAGTGAAAAGGTATCTTCTAGGCAAGCATGCTACATCTTCGGCCGCATTTGCACATTCCATCAAGTGAATTAGTGGCCAAATGCTTCAAAAATTAAATTTACCAAGTCTTCTTCTCTGTTGTTTGTGTTGTCATACAGAGTATGATAGGCGTTTAAGACTGTCGCTATTATAAGAATGTAGCTGTTCAGTTCACATTATCATACCAGGTCAGCAACATATTTCGGTGGGATGTCTTCGTCAACGTATGGGCAGTATGGGCCAGTGCACCGTCAGGTTTCAGCAGTGGAGGTAGTGAGGAGCGGCAGAAGTTCGATTCAACCGACTTAGCCAGGGACCAGAACGCTTTGCGCTGCTGGGTACGACGCTAGTTTATTCCTATTCGGCTAATGTGGTCAAATCGAGCCTTCCGTAAGGAGATCTTGCAAGACTTGACGGCCTTACTAAAGGCTTTTACTGGACCGATATATTTTTGGTTTTGCAGTTTCGAGCATCAACCCAGGGCAGGTATGCCTCGTGCTTTAGCGCTTCTGCGCATCGCCACTCTGTTCTGAACCAAGGTTGAGCTTTGCCTGACATTGGCACGTCAGAATATGGAATGAAATAATCCATCCCTTGACGTATCACATCTGTCACAGAATCTGCACATACAGACGGATCATCAGAAGAAAAGCAAATAGGCTATCGAGGATAAGACGCAAAGAATGAGCGGATCTTATCCCAATCAGCTGACTTGTAGCTCGACAAACGCCAGGTGCCTCTAGGGCTGGGATCAGGCGGTGAGTTTACAGATACGGATTTCACTAGACAGTGGTCAGAGCTACCTAGTGGAGATGATATCGAATGTACTAAAAATAGGATATTGAAGACTGTAATGTAGTTTTCTTTTAAAATATTGTATGTTTCAGATAAGGATGTCCAGTAAAGAGAATCAATCTAAATTCTCATTAAACCGAACCTTTTCTTGGAAGACATGTATTTGTGGAGTAAGTAATTTTGCAGAGTGATAAACTACATTTAGAATGTTATTTCATAGCGGGCAATAGCTTGGGTATTCTACCAATGGGTTGCTAACTCTGGCTTGGCTCCTGGACTCTATTCATGAGATGTGGCCAATGATATTATCACGAATAAGCTTACTGAAAACTGAACCTTTATATCAAAGTGTTCCTATAGCTAATTTATGGGACTCCAATGATCCTAGAAATGTAGCAGTCCATGTTATTGTGAGACCAGCAGACCTGGAATCAAAATCCTTTATTATTTTGCCATTAAGAAATGCTTTATAAGTTAAAAAACTGGTGCCCTTCTTTTCAGAACATGATGCCAGATTTATATCATGTATGCGTTATGCATCTTATGTTATCTTTTTATCCTAACAAACTATGAAAAAGGTATTAATGCACGAATTCGCTGATGATGACAAGAGATCATGACTCGGCCAGTTTAAAGCAAATTTTGGATTTCTTATTCTATATGACAACTGGGTATTTAGAAAAAGCTGTCGTCGTAAAAAAAAACATCACAGGGCCAAATAACGCAATAATCTGGGATCGTTGAGAGAAAAGGCCAGATGTGAACGCTTTGTGTTTAGCAAAGATGGGAAATATCAAAGAAGCTATAATGATGCGGCAAGTCATGAAAGGTTCTGACATTGATGACACATGTACTAACGGAGGAAGCTGAGATACTATTCCGAGGAGCACAAAGACCTGATAGGAAAACGGAGGTTGCTGTGAAGGTAATGAATGAATTACACCCGTTACCATACCGTACGTATATGTTGTTGACCCTGGTGGCTCGTAGTTGCTGTTATTTTTCTGGTAACATATTTTCAGAATAAAACTTAAATTTAATACTTTTCTACTTATCTCTTCGTAGAAGTACATTAACTGCGGCGCAGTAGCCTCGGCTATAACGGTAGCAACAGAAGCGAGCTCATGGAATCTCACGTGGCTAGCCGGCTCGTCGTCACCGACGTTATCTTGCATGCGGCTTCAATCCTCGAGAATGCTACGCAGGACGAACAGGCTATAAGTTTGTACTAAAAAGTGGGTAAGGTTTACGGAACCTGGTAAGTAATGGTATGGTTTTCTATGGTTTTGAATGGCTCACCATTCGAAACAATGGAAAATTGGTTTTATGTTCGAAAGCTGGGCGTATATTTAAATCATGTTTCACTTAGAATGTATGCTTGCGTAATATAGGGCTATTATGATATCGAACCAAACCATCTTGGAAATTCTTTACAGGCAAACTTCACATGTTTTTGAAGCTGGCAATATGCTCCGGAGATACCAAGGCGATTATATACCATTGTAGTAAAGTATTTGTGAGACAAGCTGACCTATAAGTAGCATATGCGCTTGCGGCTTATCTACGTAAGGCAGAATAAACGCTCACGCCGCGCCGCTGCATTATAACTTCTGCTATTCAGGTATTACAACTCTATTATATATTTTTTTAGCATAATGGCTGAAACAAACACAAAACTATATAGATTTATTTTTGTTTTCTCGCATAGAATCTAATATATAATATACTTACTATAAATTATCAAGCAGACTCGAGAGATCAAAATTATTTATTGACGAAATATTTGTACCTTTTTAATATTCAGATCTTACGATGTGACAGCGCGATATAGGTAGAAGTTTTTGACGTGATAACGTCTTATAAATCGATGAACACCGGCTGCACGCACGGTTTATTTAATATTAAAAGGTTGGTAATATTAAATTTGGTAAGAAAATAAGTGCAGTTAGTTACTTGTATAGGAACTCTTTATAATGAATGACCTGGGAAAAGGTCTTGCACAGGCCAAGTTGCAAGTAGGTACTGCAAAATGCATCTTTCGAACCTTCGAGACGACTTCGTCTCAAAGCGTATTTACGCTGAAACATTGTTTAGGCTATATGATGACCTTGATTTTGGCATAGTTGGCAAAATTGGCTACTTTTCTTTCTGTCGTTTTACTGCCTAGGATAAATTTGTTTTCGTTTCGAATGTAGGCACTTTTTTCCTGGTGTTACAAATCAAATCTTCTATTGATCATGGACACTCCCCTTACATTTAAAACTTTTGGAAGTTAATAAATTTAAAAGGTGCCTAAAAGAGTGGTTAATATTAAAAGTATATTATGACAGCAATGAATATTTTAATTGTTAGCTTTGTGTTTTGATTGGTATACTTTATCTTTTTGTTGTCAAACTTTACTGTATTTTTGTAACAATATTGTACACCCGAAATGGGGAAAACTGTTGATTCATTATTTATACATTTGTATTTTTAGTAAGAACCCTGTACACAGTTTATACAATAAATGCTTTTCTATTTCTATTTCTATTTCTATTTCTATTTCACTATATTGGACCTGTATTTGAATTGGATGGCAAATGAACAAACGCACTCACAGTTGAACAGTCACAATAACATTTAGTATGAGTTTTTATGTTGCCGATACGCCGCTTGCCTGTATCGGCCCTACTAAGGTATGCTTGTTGTGAGTCACCGGACCCTCGTTCGTTGATAAGCTGGAGCAGTTCAGTCGAGTCGAATAGATCGGTGTAAGTACTGTGAGTGTTCATTGGTGACGTTTACATGTCGGAGACGAGGCGAGGATATGGATATAAGGTACACCGAGGAAACGCTTTCGTCTATCCGGGAAGTACTTTCAATAGAGCCGGGTAATCTTGGCTCTGGGCAGGTGTCCGATGATCTTAACAGTTGTATATAAATGCGTTATCTTCATGTTCATATTGCTTGCTAGATACAAATGCAGGGCTGTGTCGCGCTGGTTTTGTTCTGTCGGTTGCTCCATTGTTTTGGCACTATTGTCATGGTGAGGCAGAGAGCGCTGTGGGTGGCAAAGTTCGCCACAGTACACATATAGATTATAGATTTAGGAATCCGCTCCGGTCTCCGTAGATACACCCGTGTGTAGTATTCTATATACAGAACAGTATCTATGGATCGGACTTATTTTGTATATCTTTCGAAAAATTACATTTTATTTTTATGATTTACGATTATTTTCTATCCTCTTTCAGTTAAAATACCCACCCGGGTTCGGCAACCGGTTGACGCACACATACGAAGGACATGTTCCACTTCTAGACGAATTGAAAATGTAGTGACAAGGACCTTTGGGAAACTCGACGCGTTATATGTGGAGTGCTCCAAACTGAATATGAGGTATTTACTTTAAATGACTACTTGAATTGCTTGCGAAAACTGAATTTAGTTTCGTTTAGTTGCATAAGTACATTTAGCAGCAGCAATATATCTAGTTTTTGCGAATTAGGTGAGGCAATAGCGCGCGATTTGTTGTTTTTAATTTCCTCATACAAATTTATTTATGAATATTCCTAATAAAAGCATTTAAATGAGATTGTAATGTTACAGGTGTAATTCTATAGCTATAAAGATTAAAAAAATAAAATATTTATCCTATATTTAGATCTCATGCATATTTCCCTTTCTGTTCTTGACTTCAGGCACAAGATGAACAACATAGATTATGATATACACAAATTGTATAGTTTACAGAATATAATATAATAATATTTAGTATACAACTGTGTATAAAAATATCTTTGAAAAATAGATTATCATTAGCGTTACAGCAGTCGGCCCTTTCGGGCGTACAATATAAACTTTGTGAAAGTACAATAAAATGTGTTTTATTATTGAAAAATAAAGGTACCTATTTATACATTCTCTTTACATTATAAATAAAAGTAAGTTATAGTATTTCATAAATGTTTACAAATTCTTGTATAGGTAGGTACTCGTACAAATTACTTAACTTATTTAATCGATTGTTTACAATTTCATTCCTTGTTAAAAATAAATTATCATTAACTGCAATCAGATTCGGGCTCAAACGCGGGCCTTCGTGCTGCAGTGACGTCACAGTCCACGAGCCAATGACGTCTGTAATAGAAAGTTAAAGTCATTGATATGAAAAACGCGCACACTTAGGAAAGTAGCATAGAAAACAATGTTACTAATTACTCGTAGTTATTACTCAACATCTTGAAGATGCCAAAACTGTACAAATAGCCCAGTAGCAGTACTATTGTAACTTTTAATAATTCTAAAATCGCTGATTTTTGCACACAGAATTTATTAGGTGTATTTAAAGCTTAGTTCAAAAAACTGGGAAGTACGCAAGCAAATCTTCTGAAAACCTACTTTACCGCTTTATTTCTGGAACCCTTAATCAGATCTTGACAATTTTATATGAGCCCAATTTGACATATCCCTTCAAACAAAAATAATATTTTTACTAATTACATAAACAAATTTAACGAATTGAGAACCTCCTTTTTTGAAGTTGGTTAATAATTAAATGTCGAATGTATGAAATATCATCATTTGACTATTTTGTGTTCTTGTTTAAAGATATGGATTAAGAGAGCCCAAAGTCTGGGGTGTAATAGCAACTGCTGGCCCCTTGTTTATTTTTTTTTGCACCACTGGTGTTGTATTTTAGAAGATGAATTATGTAGTAATTTCTTTCAACTCATATCTTTTGTTGTCAAGATGCTAGGCTATTCTGTCTGTATCCTTGCTTGCCTCGGATATGATCCTCGATGGCATCATTTGTTAAGTATTTTGAAATGCCATGTGACAAGATTTGAACCATTCCACTTATTCGTCGATTCGATCCTCAGCGTTGATGCCATTCGACTACGGCAAGACCTGATGGTGTGCCTTATCACAAGTCACTGTGAACTAAGTTATCATTTGTATTAAATCGGCGTCATCCTCAAACAACCTTTGGAACATGTGATATTTCAATGTGAAGCTATCAGAAGATTAACGAGCCAAAACCGGGATACACGCATTGCAACGTAACAGAGTCGGCTTCATTTTACACATACATCTTCACCACTGGAGCAATGGTTAGTATGTTTTTTTTTTTTACTAAATAAACGCGGCTAAAGCCTCCAGGCACAGCTAGTACTTACTCAATGGATAAACACTCGATGCCGCTCGCCGAAAGAGTACCTACTTAGTAAGCAAATGGGCAGAAAATAAAAAAAAACTGAATATAAGCTGAGGCACGCAGCAGTTGATGCTGATGTTAAGCTTGCATTATACTAAAACAGCATTCTACGTTCACCCTGATAATAAGCTTGCATTATAGTAAAACACATTCACCCCCAGTAACACTACAGAAAAAAATTACAAATCAGTCACACAATAACAATGTAATAATACAGTTGTTTATTATTTCAAACTAGGTTAAGGGTGTAACATTGTGAAAATAGACCTTATTTTCATAATAGTATTGTAGTTTAATATTAATTATTTATATTAAAAACCTTTTGTCAGTAATACATTGATAATTGTATGTTTTCTTTTAAAACATGTTGTATTTCAGATATGGATGTCCAGTAAAGAAAATGACTCCAAATTGTCTTTGATCGGAACCTTTACCGAAGATTCGGAAGGAGAGCCCATAGGCATTACCAATACAGGTATTTTTTATATTCTTGAAATATCTTTATACTGTCATTACACTCACATTTTATAATAGTTATGTAAAAAATTTCATTAAACTAAAATTATTTTAAACAATGTATGGCGTCTTACTAAAATTCTTAAATATACATTATATTTTTTTTTGTAAAAGATAGGATTTAGAATAGAGTATCATAATAAGTAAAATTGTATGCTAAGCTAGGAACTTATACATTTTTAGATAAGTACATGGCTTCGTTTTTTATAATAATGGTTTCTAATGCAAAATATACAGCATTACATATAGGTACTATTTTTAATCCAAGTACATATTATAACATTACGACTCAACAAGATCTTAATTATGGAATTAATTACTTGATATAAATATACTTAGGTTGTGGTTTTTATTTAAGATAATATCATAATTATCCATTTGCGAGGGTGGATGTTTGACAACACGAATGAAGCAATCCATATGAGATCAGCAGACCTGGAGCAGATACATTAAGTATTTTGCTGCGAAGACAAGCCTAGTGAGTATAACAATTGCTGCTCTTCTTCTGAGGACTACATGTGGCTGTTATATACTATGTTTGTTTTATACAAGCAATGTGAACATTTTATTCCAGCAAACTATCAAAAAGATATTCATGAATTAGCTGATACTAGAGATCATGACTCGTCCAGTTTAAATCATATTTTGGATGTCCTCACATATAACAACTCTTGAAATATCTGCCAAAGAAGGCAGCCTCGCCAAAATAACAGATGGACGGGTGAAAACACCCATCTTGTAAAAAGCCCTCATCATAAACTTGCAGCTTCGATAAAATAATTTGAAAGCGCCGGTATGATTATGTCTTATGTTCCTAGAATGCTCATAGCTCATGGTAAGCCATTGTACTGTCAAAATAATTGCGAGCTCTTAACATTAAACCCAATATAATTTTGTGGGGATATTACTTGCAGTTGGCAATTTGTTGGCCTTGAAGACGCAATTATAAAACAGAAGCTGTCTCAAAAGAATCGTCCTCCTTGTTCCAAATGGCTCGATATTTCAAGATTCAGCTAAATAAAACTGAGGGTGGAGTAGAGGTATTTACATGAATTGCATTTGTTAACATATTTTCTGAATAAAGCTAACTTAACTTAATAATTGTCCACTTATCTATTCGTAGATGTCTATTAATGCGGCGCAGTAGCCTCAGCTATAAGAGTAGCAGCCGTAGCGAGCTCATGGAATCTCGTGTGGCTAGCCGGCTCGTCGTCACCGAAGCACTCTTGCATGCGGCTTCAATCCTCGAACATGCTACGCACGACGAACAGGCTATAAGTTTGTACTAAAAAGTGGGTAAGGTTTATGGAACCTGGTAAGTATGGTTTTAGTTTTTCATGGTTTTGAATGGCTTACCGTTCGAAACAATGGAAAATTGGTATTATTTTCGAAAGCTGGGCGTATATTTATTTTAATATAGTTTAAAAAGCTGGGCGTATATATTAATATAGTTTCACAAGCTGTGCGTATATTTTAATATTATTTCACTTACAATGTTCCCTTGCTGGCGTAATATAGGGTTATTATGATCTCGGACCAAACCATCGTGGCAATCGTTTACAGGCAAACTTCACACGAAGTTTGCGTTAAAATTTGGAAATACCAACGAAATTTTATCCCATTAGTGGAGACTCTGGGATAAAATATGGACCAAGAAGTAAATGGGAATATCACTGTTACGCCGCTGGATTGGATAATTCTCGCTAGAAAGGTATTACCTCACTATTTATTATATAGTTTATTTTGTTAGCTCAATGGCTTCACAAACTCAGATAAAATATTTAACATTAGAAATATTTATAGCGAGGTAGCTTAAATTTAGCATGAAGTAGGTATAGGCCATATATTGATCTTACAAAAATAAAGGTTTGAATTCTGTTTTGATTTGTTTTTATTTTAATTATTTCACGATTTTCGCTATAAACGTTCTTAGGGTTTAGAGGCACTTTTAGCAGGCCTAGTTTCATGTTTACTTGGGTATTGTATTATAGGAATAATAAATATGTACTAACTTCAAATATATATTTTTTACGTTTCGTTCAAAATAGCTCCTAGAGCAATGTAGCTATAGAAAGCTGCTATTTTGCACCAACATAAGTCGTATATTTGATTATGTATATGTGTCCATGTGGGTTGGACGCTAATTTTTCAGTACCCTTGATCAGGATATTGTTTATATCTAAATCTGTATAACCAACTAGACAGTATACTTTTATTCGTATGGTTTACGTAGGGCGGGGTAGGGGTGTCCCGTTTCAGTACTTTAATAGTATATTACTCGTATTTCCATGCCGATATAAACGTAAGGTCTGCACAAAAGAATCTGTAGGTGGGTTATGTGGCAATAGCTTGAAGACATTGACCTTCATATTTTTGATTTGCAGAACTATGACAAAACACTAGATGTTCTGGAAGAAACCATCATAAAGGTCATTAACAAAAGAAACAAATGAATATACATATTAACCATACATAATAAATATGTAAAAAGTTTATAAACAAACACAGTAAAGTGTCGAGTGGAGAGACTGCTGTGTCGTTGAAATTATTTGGAAGCGGCGGCGGCGGCCTGATTGTGTCCTATGTTTCTAGAATGCTTAATAGCTCAAGGTAGGCTATTGTATTGGCGCAATATGTTGCCAGCTCTTGCCAGCGATGAAGACCTTATAATTTTGTGGGGACATTACTTGCAGTTGGCAATTTGGATAGTGCTTTAGAATCGTATACTCGAGCTAATGATTTCGATGAGCAGACTCGATTAATTTGTCACATGGATAGAATTGATGAAACAGAGAAACTATGTCGCAACATTTATGCTTCTTTGTGCCAAGTGGCTCGATAATTGGAGATGTAGCCGAATAAAACCGAGGATGCTATGAAGGTATAAATGAATTACATTTGTTAACATATTTTCTGAATGAAACTAACTTTAACTTAACAATTATTGTCTTCTTATCTCTTGTAAGAGCGGCGCAGAAACCTCAGCAATAAGGGTAGCGGCAGAAGCGGGCTCATGGAGTTTCGTGTGTCTAGCTGGCTCGTCGTCACCGATGCACCTTTGGACGCGGCTTCAATCCTCGTGAATGTTGCGCAGGACGAACAGGATATAAGTTTGTACTTAAAAGCGGGTAAGATGTTTGGAACCTGGTAAGTAATGGTTTTAGTACCAAGGTTCCGAATGGTAAGTTGGTATTAGATTCGAAAGCTGAGCGGTTATTTTCACTTACAATGTACCCTTGCTGGCATATCCCCCTTATTCGCTGATCTCAAACTAAACCATTCTGGTAATTCTTCACAGGCAAACTTCACTTACGTTGAAGCTGGCACTAAGATCTGGAGATGCCAACGCTATTATCTCACTAGTGGAAGTTGTGGGAAACAATTGGACCCCGAAATAGCGCATCCGCTAACAGCTTATTTACGTAAAGCGGAATACCACTCTCACGCCGCGCCGCTAGATTGCAATTATTTGCTACGAAGGTATTATACCACACTATACACTAGTCGTTAGTGCCGAACTGAGATCTCGCGCCTACATTTTGCCCCAAGGAGAAAAACTTTTGAGGTTAATTGCTTATAACTTTTTTCTATATAATATTTTTTTGATTTCTGTATTTGTTGTTCACGTACAGGATATAACGGATATATATCGATATCTAAAAATAGTGCCTGCCAGACCATCAAAGTCAAATCGTAATTTTTTTTTAACATAGGTTTTAATTAAACCGATTTCGTACTATACTTGTCAAGCCCTTTTCAACGATGGATAAAAAGGGTGGATAAAAAAATAAAAAATATTTTGCTCCCCACTTGTAAGGGACGATAAACAAATGTATGGGAGCCCCCTGAAAATTTTTATTTATATAATTTTAAATATGTCATTTCTGGCTTTGGGCCGTTTTGTGTGTTTCTTTGTATCATTTTACATATTCTATAAGAATTAAAAGTCATTCGCTTATATGGCTTAAACGTTAAATGCCTCTGACAGACGGATAGACCGACGGACGGACGGACAAAATGCTGAATGATCCAAGTCAACTTAGAGATCTCGCTTCGCTCGATCAACTAACAAGCAAACTAGAGTTCAGAAGTAATTATTGATAAAATATTTAAAACTTGTGTGTGAATGCGTTTATTTGTTCTTACGACGACGGACCCTAGTAAGTTTTTTCTTCTGTGTATAACCGTGTGAGATTTTGGTCTCTACAATGTGCAAAGAACACAAAAATGTACCGCCCGCTCTCTTTTACATCTGCTCTGACATATTCGGTGAGAAGCTTTTAGTGCAGTTACTTAGGAACTATTTATATAAAATTATTTGCTGAAGGTCTTGACAGACAAAGATATTTTAGTAGGCGTTGTAGACATATTTTGCTGGTACTGAAACACCTCGCTTAGCTTTCTTTGCACGTAAAAACTAAGAAGCTGTATTATGATGAGACGGTTGGCATAGTTGGCCAAATTGACAACTTTTCTTTTTGTAATTTTCTACCCAGGAGCAATTTGTATTACAGCCCTATAGAACGTAAGCTCTGCACGTAACAATCTGTAGGTGGCTTATGTGGTAAATTGGCAATAGCTTGACGACACGACATTGGCCTAATTACCTTCATATGTTTTAGTTGCAGATCTATGACAAAGCCTTTGATGTGAAGAAGCAATGAGGTGTTAGCAAAGTCATAAGATAACAAAACAAGTAAGTACACTTCTCATACATACTAAATAATCTGCCCTTTGACTTATTTTTTAGTTTCTAGTTCTGGTTGTGATGTGATTGTTTCCGGCTCCCACGACTTAAGTCATCGAACTTAGTGTGGAGCTGTGAGTGTAGAAGCGTTGATGTTGATGATGATGTTGACATAACAAATTAATTAAAAAGTTGTTCACAATAATTGAGATATAGGAGACAAATTATTTGCATACTTATGCAAATTATGTAGGGGTATGTTATGTACCTATCTAAATATTGATTTTCACATAGAACTTGTTCTAGCTTAATATGTATAGAAAGTTTGTTAGTATTTTATTTTAAGAAATAATCAGGTAGTTAATGTAATTTATAATAACAGTTCCAACGATAAAAGAGCTAATGCAGAAGATTTTATTCTATAGATGTACCATACATTTAGGTATCGATAGAAATAATAATTAAACGCAAGCAAGCTTAAAAAACCGACTTCATCGCTTTTTTGGTTTAAGCTAGGTCGATTTCGATAAAATTTATATGGGACCACCTCTGACGTATATTCTACCAAACAAAAAAAAACATCAATATCCATTCACAATTGGCGGAGATATCGAGTAACATACATACAAAAAAAATGTCGAATTGAAAACCTCCTTTTTTGAAGCCGGTTGAAAAATATATTTATATACGGGCAGCTTGCATAAAAATAATATAATATGTATTAATTATTCGTTGTTAAATTTTAGGCGCTCGGACAATGGCGTTACAAGAACATAATGCTCAAGTCAAATGATTTTGGATGTAAAGAAGACTAGTAGCTGATGAAGTTAACGCTGGTAAGATATGACGGCTTTATAATAAATATTTATAGCTCCTTCCTTATATAAGTTATTTATAGCTCCTTCCATATTTGATGTATATTGCAGCTAAATTTATGATATTATAAACATCTTTGTCATAGTCATCATGTTTAATACGTTAAGGGGCCTGCGGAGGTTGATTTTCCCATACAATCGTAATACCGAAATTATTTATAATTCAAGCATATTACCACCATACTGTGCTGTTATTCAGATTAAAAACGTATTAGTCTAGGTTCCTGGATAGTTTTTATTCTAAAATAATGGCCTCAAACGAAATATAAACTAATTGATTTTCACACATTATTACAATAATTGTCGCACCTTTAACTTATTCGTTTTGTATTAAAAACTAACACATTTCTTTTTTCATTACAACAGGAACATAGATTATAATTTCAAGGTACTATTAATGCAGAAAACAAAGGCTAAACATTACATTTTCATTCATAATTTTTGGTTCGGTCGGTAGTGCTATCGCATCAAGCATGAACACAGTTTGCCAGTTAAACAGAGACAGCCTATAGATCGTTTCAATGACTCCCCGGCCTCTTAAGTATTTGTGCCAACTCGGAAGTTTTATATACATTGTTTATATCGTCTACTACAAAGTACGCGATAGAAAAATAACTTAATTATATTCAGTTATTTTTACGGAACGTAATATACAATCCTAAGCGACTCCTAAGCGACACCGCTATATGGTAGACATTCCACAAATGCGGATGAAATGTTTTGCGTTCACATTCATTACACGAACCGCAATGGAATTTAACTCTTGAGTCTGTGTTTCCTGATAAATACAATGTGGGAGACTTTAAGTCGCGAATGAATAGGCATCTTCTAGGCAAACATGCATGCAGCAGTTGATGCTGATGCTATGCTTGAAAATATAAAATTCGAAAAAACAGCTTTATTGTTTGACTAGTTGACCCGCCCACCTTCACTCGTGTGGTTAAGTTCACTTTGCGCTTGTTGATACACAACTACAAGTACATCCGTATCGGCGCACCCGAATTGGCAGGTCCAGTCAATCAGATTTGTCGCCAGAAGAAAAAAGAGTACGCGGTAGAAAGACGGTTGAATATACATTGAGGCACGCAACGCTGTGCCAGCTCAATTGCAACGTTGTCTTGCAAGGGTCGCTTTTTATTTTAATGCCTTTAGGTAGGTAATCTGTATAGTTGTACTATAACGTTTTGTGTGGTTTGGTAGCTACCCCTATCAACAAAATACAAATACGTACCTATAACAGATATGAATTTCCCGCTACAAATATAATAACGACTTTACCTATTAGGTATATTGCTTACGATATTTACATCTACGACTTAATTTCAGGGTTCGAACAACAGTTGAAGGACAGAAAAGGAACAGAAGACCAAAGCGTAGAAGAAGTATTAATTTTGTACAGATTGCATGCTGAGGCCATATTCTTGAATAAAACCAGCTACTACGTGGTTAATTTCCCTTCAATACGCAATTCATTAGCTCATGCTTGTGAATGGCTAGTGCGAGGTCCATCTATACAAATAATGATCCGGTATAATAAATGAGAATCGCCAAGAAAGCTACTGAATACATACTCCGAAACATTCGACGGTTTTCTGTTTTTAATTCCTAAAATTGTAACTGAATTACGACTAGGAAAGTTAAACTGCGCTCTGGGGGCTGCTTATTATTATACCTACGCTAAGATAAAGCGAAAAAAAATTTTAAAAAATGCGCCACTGAGTTTCTTGCCAGGTTCTTCTCGAAATGGCTGTAATTTTGCGAATCTGGCAATTTAGTCATTAACTTTCATGAGTGCCACTTTGGGTCCATGTGAATAAACGATTTGTAATTTGAATTTTGAGTTTGAATTCATACATATTCCCACTAACATTCCAGTATAATTCCCCCATCCCATCCAGATAGGTAAATATAACCAACAACGAATTTAATATACATATGTAACTAATAACAGTTTTCTGGATAATTCCAGAATAACAAATCTAGTAGGTTACCTACTTGTTTGTATGTACATCCTATACCTACTGATAGATCCATCTGAATTATGTCTGGGTCACTACTGCCTATCGTGCCAGAAAAGTTCTGGTCTAATTTCCCGCCACGCCAGCCCCACCCATATCATCCGGCTGGCTTTTACCAGCGCTAACGTTTCAGCCATTCCTGAACCGAATGGTCTGTTGCGTGACGATGGTAAAAGACCTGAAGGTATGACCCTAGTTCCATGAAAAATGGGATGGGACGCCGCGGCTACTTCGGCAGAGCTTAAATAATAATATAGAAATCTGCAGTGGATACAAATTTGAGCCGTTTGGTGAAGAGCCACTGGGCATAAGGGGAGCGGGAGTTCATTCTATATTAGGAACTTGATTACGCGGGATTAAAATGCTTATATAAGTACTTATTTGGCTCAACGTATTAGCATTGCAATTCAGACTACTATATTCGTGACTATACAGTAATACATTATTTTCATAAATGCTGGTAACACTTTCACAATTCAAATTGGTAGCTGTCAAAATAAATTTTACTCCTGTCATTCCAACTTAAATTTGGTTTAACGTAAAGGATACGTTAGTTCGGTGCTCGACCGAATTGCTACCAATTAGCATATATATCATAGCCAGCATGATGTGAACGCGATCCCCTGGTAGTGGGCCTGAGCACTTGAGTTACCTATAAAGTCGGTAGTATGTAGATAACTTAGGTCGTTTGCTGTATGGGGGCTCCCCCATAAGCGCAGAGAACCTCCACGTGGTGCCCCTGGAAACTGTCTGAACCCGGTAACGCAGGTGTTCAGACAGGCTAATACTCTGCCTCACAGTTGTTACGTGCGGTAACTGTGTACTGTGACGGGATGTCGAAATTGCGGCATGCGTCGGGGAGGTATATAAAAGGCCCTTTTCAGGGCCCCTCCTCCGACCCTTCTACGGACCTCTTAGAGGCTCCCGTAGAAGAAAAAGGCCCTTCTCAGGGCCACTCCTACTCTCCTGCGGATCTCTTAGAGACTTCAATGGAGGGTGTGGGAGTGTCGTCGGACTTGTCCGAAGTAGACAGAGGGGAGGGCAGCTGCCGAAAGCGGGCGTCTGCTTCGTTCTTCGTGCCCGGGTATTTAGACTCGGACACGGAGACTGAAGGAACCGCTGCCGCTAAGGTGCACACTGCGAGAAGAGGGGGAAAAAGAACCGCCAAAGCAGGCCCAACCCGGAAGGACTTTGTTAAAAGTTCTCCGGCGTTGTCGGATGGGGAACTGGAGGAAATTCTTCGAGCTAGGCGGTTCAAGAGGGCGCCAGCCGCTGCCGTTACCGGCACTGCGACTTGTACCGAAAGCGAGTCTGATGCTGGTGCGTTGGTAGGTGATCCTAGTACGCTGAACGCCCAGGAGCTGAGGGCGCATGCAGGCGAAAGCCTCGCCTGTATTTTGGAGGTTGCCAGGAAATCTGGCAACCTTAAAGGCGAGTTTGTGGGTCGCCTTAAGAGGTCCACATCGACGCTGAGGGAGGTAATTGATGCCCTGGCTAACCGAAGCGAGGCTGAAGAGACTCGGCGGCTTAGGGCAGAGAATTCCTGCCTTCGGCTTGAGGTTGAGTCTCGCAAGGCGGAGGTGAAAGCACTGCGACGCGGCTTCGCCGAAGCCAAGTCAGAGGCTGCCGTGGCGGCTACTGCCGCCACTGCCGCTTCCACTGACAGGCAGGTCCCACCCGCCCCTCTGCTGCTGGGTGCTGAAATTATAGAGGAGCTGAAACGTTCCTTGACTACTACATTCGGGCAAATGCTCAATGCCCGACTCGCGGTGATCGAGGACCGGCTTCTGCCTGCCCCGACGGTCCGTCCACCCTTAAAGGCGGAAGTTAAAAACGCCGAAAAGTCAGCGGTATCCACCGCGTCACCCAAAGTGACTCGTGCACCGGCTCGCAATTCTACCCTTAAGGTGGGCAAGCGGGCCGGTCAGGCAACAAAGTCTGCTACCATCCCTTTGGAGGTACCGGCTGCAGGTCCCTCTATATCTGAGGCTGCCTCCTCCGTTGTCGCTCAGGCGGAAACCTGGGTGACAGTGGTGAGGAAGGGCAAGGGGAAAGGTAAGGGAAAGGGAAAGTCCTCTGATCCCCATCCCGCACCTGCGGTTGCCCCCGCAGCGCGTTTCCCAATTACAAAGACCAAACCGGCAGCCTCGGCTGCCACGAAGAGCAAGGCGGTGCTGAGACCCCCAAAATCTGCGGCTGTTGTTATGTCCCTCCTGCCCGAAGCCGTGGAAAAGGGGGTCACATACGCCGCTGTGATGGAGAAAGCACAGGAGGGCATCGATCTTCAAGAACTGGGGATAGACCGGCTCCGTTTCCGCCAGACGGCCACGGGAGCCAGGATGTTAGAGATTCCTGGCTCCCAAAATAACGAAAAGGCGGACAAGCTCGCGGAGAAACTCCGCGGCGTCCTCTCTGAGGTGGCCAACATCGCCAGACCTGTTAAAACAGCTGACTTAAGGATTACGGGCCTGGATGATGCGGCCACGAAAGAGAAAGTGGCGGCGGCGGTCGCAAAGGCGGGTGGTTGCGACGTCCGGCTGGTCAAAGCTGGGGAGATTCGCCCTGGCGTAAGTGGTGTCGGCTCCGCTCTCGTGTCTTGCCCGACTTCAGCAGCCAAAGCGCTGGTGGAAAAGGGCAGGCTCCTAGTGGGGTGGAGCTCAGTACGCGTGGTGGCACTGGCGGCGCGTCCCATGCGCTGCTTTAAGTGCATGGGGTTGGGACACACACGCTCTCAGTGTCCCGTGTCCGATGACAGGGGGGACCTCTGCTTCCGTTGTGGTGGCACAGGCCATCGGGCGGCTAACTGCGTGAGGGCCGAGCCTCGATGTGCGATATGCGCGGAGACGGGGCGGCCTTCCAGGCATATTATGGGTGCACGCAATTGCACCCCCCCGAAGACGAATGGGAAGGCCACTAGGACCCAGGCCCTCCCCGGGGCCTCTAGCCAGGCCGCCCCCGAGGTTGTACTCCAGTCAGTGAGCGAGGAGGTTGTGATGTCTGACTAATGGATCAAGTCCTGCATCACAACTTCCTCCAGACTAATCTAAACCACTGCGCCAGGGCCCAAGACCTGCTTATGCAGACCCTGGCGCAGTGGCAAATAGACGTAGCGGTGGCGGCGGAACCGTACTATGTTCCTTCCCATTCCTGCTGGGCTGGAGATCTGGACGGTTCCGTTGCCATATTGAGAAGGGCGGGTAGCGGTCCCCCCCTGTCAGTCGAAGAGAGGGGTTCAGGGTACGTGGTGGGCAAGTGGGGAGAGTACGCCGTTGTTGGCGCGTACTTCTCCCCTAACAAAACCGTTTCAGAGCTGGAGGCCTACCTGGACCTCCTGGCCGCGGCAGTAGGGAGGCAGGTGGCGCGACAGGTCCTCCTCATGGGGGATCTTAACGCCAAGGCCCGGGAATGGGGTAACCCCTCCACTGACTCTCGGGGTTCGATTGTCAGGGAGTGGGCGGTTGCCACAGGACTGACTCTGCTCAATAGAGGGTCAGTCCACACGTGCGTGCGGTGGAATGGGGGGTCCGTGGTGGATGTATCGTTCGCCACCCCGTCTGCCGCGGCACGAGTCCGGGCCTGGAAGGTAATGTCAGAGGTGGAGACTCTCTCGGACCACAAGTACATAAGGTTTGAGATCTCCACCTCCCACAGGCAGGGAGGGTCCCAGCGCACGGTGCAGGCGGATTTCCCGCGCTGGACTATTAGTCGCCTCGACGCCGAACTGGCGAAAGAGGCGGCAATTGTCCAGTCGTGGCTTGCCACCCCCACGCACCCGGATGTGAATATAGCGGCAGACCGTTTTCGCGAAGCAGTGACGGCAGTCTGCGACACAGCCATGCCGAGGTCCAGACAGCGCCCCGACAACCGAGAGGTATACTGGTGGAGCTCGGAAATTGCCGATCTCCGAGCCGTCTGCTCGGGGGCGCGGCGGCCCTACACCCGTTGCATGAAGCGGCGTCGGGGCCGCACCAATGAGCAGATGTCGGCCGAGGAACTGGCTGTTGAGCTCCGGCTTTATGGCGTATACCGCGAAGCCAAGCGGGAGCTGCAGCTGGCCATCGGCCGGGCCAAGTCCGAGGCCTGGGACAAAGCTCTAGAGGGACTGGACAGGGATCCTTGGGGGCGTCCGTACAGGGCTGTCCGTAAAAAGTTCCGGGGCCAGACTGCCCCCATCGTAGAGTCCCTGGAGCCAGAACTTCTGGGCAGGGTGCTGGAAGGGCTCTTCCCCGGAAGCAGCCCCAACCATGTGCCCCCAATAATGGCGCCTATCCCCCCTGAAGAGCTAGACCCGACCTCCATCCCACCTCTGTCAGAGGTGGAGATGGAGACTGCGGTTGGCCGCCTGCGGGGGAAAAGGACGGCGCCGGGCCCAGATGGCATTCCTGGGCGGGTCCTAGGGATCGCTGTTGAGGAGATGAGTGACAGACTTCGGGAGCTTTTCGACGCATGCCTCACGTCAGGACGGTTCCCGAAGCCGTGGAAAAATGGCCGGTTGTGCCTGCTCCGCAAGGAGGGTCGACCCATCGAGTCCCCTTCCGGATACAGACCCATAGTGTTGCTGGATGATACGGGTAAGCTGCTGGAGAGAGTGATAGCTTCCCGTGTCATCCAGCATCTGGAGGGTGCTGGGCCTGGGCTGTCCGAGGCCCAGTACGGGTTCAGAGCGGGGCGGTCTACAATAGACGCCCTGCTCTGGCTCAAGGGCTGGACGCAGGATGCGGTCAGCGATGGTGAAAAGGCGTTGGCTGTATCGCTTGATATAGCCAACGCCTTCAACAGCCTCCCGCACGGAACAATACAGGAAGCGCTCCGCTATCACGGAGTGCCCCTGTATCTGCGGAGGCTGTTGGCTGACTACCTCCACGACCGCGAGGTCCTGGTGGTAGGACGCGACGGTTTGAGGCAACGTCGCGTTCCCTGCGGGGTTCCACAGGGGTCGGTGCTGGGTCCACTCCTGTGGAATATAGGCTACGACTGGGTGCTTCGTGGCGCGCTTCCCGCAAACATGCGGGTCGCGTGCTACGCGGATGACACCCTTGTCGTAGTCAGGGGGAGGGACCTCAGGGAAACGGTGCGGTTGGCTACGGTGGGTGCAACTCTCGTGGTCGGCCGCATACGCGCCCTGGGGCTGGAGGTCGCCCTCTCAAAAACCGAGGCCCTATTGTTCCATGGGCCTCGGGGGGGACCCCCTCCAGGAACGCGGATTGAACTGGACGGGGTCTCGGTTCGGGTTGGGACCCAGATGAAATATCTGGGTCTCATCCTGGACGGGCGGTGGGCTTTCGGGGCCCACTTTTCCCAGCTGGCCCCAAGAGTCGTGGGGGCTGCGGCAGCCCTGGGAAGGCTGCTTCCCAACGTGGGTGGCCCAAGCGCGGCTTGCCGTCGGCTTTACTCCGGAGTGATCCGGAATATGGCCCTGTACGGGGCGCCGGTCTGGGTGGACGCCCTCAACCGCGGGAACAAGACCCTGCTGCGACGTCCGCAGCGGGTCATCGCAACGAGGGCAATACGCGGATACCGGACGGTGTCCTGGACGGCGGGCTGCGTGCTTGCGGGTGATCCACCTTGGGAGCTCCAAGCGGAGATCCTCGCCGAAGTGTACCACTTCGTGGCGGCGAGGAGGTCTCGAGGTGACCCCCCAGCGTGGGAAGAGGTCACCCGCATGCGGCGGCAGGCGCGAGCCACCCTGTTGCGGCGGTGGACTGAGGACCTAGCTCCACCTGTCCCCGGGCAGAGGACGGTGGAGGCCATCCGCCCGGTCCTTCAGAGGTGGGTGCGGCGACGATTTGGCTCGCTGACCTTCCGGTTGGTGCAGGTGCTTCGGAAAGTACCTGTACCAAATTGCAAGACGGGAGCCAACGCCGGCCTGCCACGAATGTGGGGCGCTAGAGGATACGGCGCTCCACACGCTGGAGGTGTGTGCCGCATGGGGCCCACAGCGGCACACACTTTTGGCGAGTATAGGTGAAGATCTCTCCCTGCCGAGCGTAGTAAACGCCATGCTCGGCAGCGAGAGATCGTGGCAGGCTGTGGTCTCCTTCTGCGAAGCGGTGATGGCGCAGAAGGAGGCCGCGGAACGGGCCAGAGAGGTCGATCCCCTTTCTGACCCGGTCCGTCGCAGGCGGATGGGGGGGAGGAGGAGGCAGTTCGCCCGCCTCCTCTCTCCTCCTCTGTAGTGGGGTCACTGGTGGAGAGTCAGGGAGCTCTCCACTGGCTTGCACGGCCTCACAAGTCTGAGGGGTGGCCTTGGTGAGCAAGGTCACCCCTACATGGGCGCAATGGCCCGGTTTGTACTCGGGCCGGGGCAAGATAGTGACTGCTAGCGCGACCCTATCTTGCCCCACCTCGGCGAGGGACTGCTCACGGGGGGGTTTTTAGTGGGTTCGAGCCCCACATACCCCCTTCCTTCACCCCTGGGAAGGAAGGGAAGTGCAAGGCATTTTCCCCCCCACAAAAAAAAAAAAAAAAAAAAAGGTCGTTTGCTGTATGTATGTACATAACTATTATATAGTTTTAGGAAATATAGATAATTGGGCCGTAGCTTACGAAAATCCAATAAAAGGAAGTTTCTGCTACTTTACTAAGGCACGAACAGATTATTACTGGACCATGAGTTCCATGAATCTTTAACGTGACTTTGACTGTGACTAGCGACTAGGACTAACTTTATGAACGAAATAAACAAACATTAATTACTTGAAATTGGCTAAATCCACATAAATTTAAGGAGCCAAACGAAAAAAATTAAATAAAATACAGTAACAAATATTCCACGAGGGATAGCAATGGGTTCCTCTCCCTAATACATAACTAAAACATGTAACTTGAATGGTAACTTTTTGGGCAAAAATATTTTTTTGCGGCGTTATGAATAATATATTGAAGTTTAATTAGTAGGATCTTGTTTTCTGTCCTGGTATTATTTCTTGTCACGTAGTGTAAATAAGGCTTGCCTTATCTTTTGGCAGCAAGTTTTAAAAAGAGCTGAAGTTGAGTTTGTTTAATTGTTGTTAATAAATTTATTTAAGACTAATATTTAATATTATAAAAACTATGGTTAAATTACTGAATAATTTAAAATATCTGTGCTTTTACAACCCGACGAGGTTTCATCAACGGTCTGTACAACTTTTGTAACATAACCAATAAGTCAGGTTTTCGTTATTTATTTGATAATTTATGAATAAAAATTTGATAATCGGTGTGTTTTAGGCTTTACGTAAAGCGGTTAAGTAGTTCAGATGTGCCCGAGAAGAAAGTTGATATACACAGGATCAGAAATTTTAGTATTGTTGCTCATGTAGACCATGGAAAGAGTACGCTTGCAGATCGGCTACTCGAGATCACGGGAGTGATCAAGCCGGGCGCTGAGCATGCTCAAGTCTTGGACCAATTGCAGGTAATAACCAGAAATCGTTAAGTTGCAAAATATCCAAGTTAATATGAAGTTGAAGTGGCTTCCTGCACTGCAATCAGGATTCATTAAACGAGAGCACACTTAAGTGTATCTGTTTTAGAGTTTAACTACGATAACATGACGCGGCCTTCCAAAATTATGTATTTACAAAGCGCCACCAAGACTCGCAACACATGTGTGCATGCTAAGACGGCTGTTAAACAAAAACAAATCCAAGGATTTGTAGCTTGACTAGCAACAACTATTATTATTAGTTTGGAGGGGCGCTCCATGTTATCATAGTTCATCTCTATATCTGTAGACAAAAGTTGCTTGGTTTTATTATTTTGAGCTTTCTCATTCCCTTCTCTTCATTACTAGACCGACAAATATTGTCTGTTTGTACTACATTTATTTTTCATATAGTAAAAGAGTGGAATTCACTGCCCACTTCTTTGTAAAATTTAAGCATTATTTTCAAAGTAAGCAAGTTACAGCTTCAGCCGCATCATCAGTTTTTATAATAAGCTATGTTCAGCCGTTTAGTTGTGTAAAGGTAACATACAGATAGAGAATGTAACCTTTGAATTTATATTATTAGTGTGATATTATAATATATGTATCATAAAAGAAAAATTACACATATATAATATTATTTATGATGTGTACTATTATTAGAAAATCACAATATATCTCAAGTAGGATGTGGCTTTATTGCTTGCTTTTATCAAGTTAAAAACATTAAGTCAAATAAAATAAAAATAAAATAAGCCATGTACATTCCAAATTTCATCCAAATCCATTCAACCGTTAAAGTGTGAAGAGGGAACAAACATACTTACACACATACACACAAACTTTTGGATTTATAATATTATTAGTAGGATTTGTAGGATTATGAAATACAGTGTAATTAATATAATAAAAAATTTGTTTCTTTATTAATTTTATTAATCTGAAACAAACTATTATTATGGTTAATTGTTTTTCATTCTAAATTTACTACTTCAGTTCTGCCTAGCATGTAAAGCTTCGCTCATTCTAAAGTTACTACTTCAGGTCTGCCTAGCATGGCTGATGCTATAAAAATAAAATGAATAAATTTGGGTGACTCTATTATTTTTCTATTTCTTTCTGTGTCTATTTGTTTTCACAACTAAGCAGCTGAGCAAATTTTAATTAAATAGGCAAGAAGGCAGCTAAAGTCCTGGGAAAAAATTACAGGGTATTTTTCATCACCATCGGTATCAATTTAAACGATGTTTTGGTTAAGCGGAACTCATTTTACTTCCAGGTTGAAAGAGAAAGAGGTATCACCGTGAAAGCTGTTACGGCATCTTTGAATTATACACATAATGGACAAACATATCTTCTCAACCTTATTGATACTCCTGGACACGTTGACTTCTCTAATGAGGTAAAAACTGCATCCTATCCTGCTATAATGAATTAATTGCTGAAAGTAATATTATTATTTTGGGTGGCTGAGATATGGTCTCTACTTATCCAGGAGTTGGAGTAATGTGGATTCATAATACTTAACAAGCATGTGTGGAATAAAATATCTACAAATTTAGAAATATTATACATGTTAAATTATCTCTCATATCATTGCAGGTAGTTAGAAGTGTGACAGCATGCCAAGGTGTAATAATGCTAGTTGACGCCAATGAAGGCGTCCAAGCCCAAACAGTAGCAGTACACTCGCTAGCAAAGAAAAACAACTTGATCATAATTCCCACACTGAACAAGGTAGACTTACCACGAGCCGATCCAGAAAAAGTAAAGACACAGCTCCAGTCTTTGTTCAAAATAGACCCTGATACAGTAATGAGCATATCTGCAAAGAAAGGGTGGGGAGTGAAAGAGTTATTAGAGGAAGTTATAAATAGAATTCCTCCACCAACTGCTGAAATTGATGGTCACTTCAAAGCTCATATTATAGATACATGGCATGATAAATACAGGGGAGTGCTTTGTCTAGCCTATATACATTCTGGTAAAGTTCAGGTGGGGCAGGCAGTGAAATGGAGATCAGATTTGAAACAACAAACGGTGAAGTACTTGGCTTTGTTGAGGCCAAGTGAAGAGCCTATTGAGGAAGCTGTGGCTGGTCAAGTTGTCATGGTAGGTGAGTGTGGATATTATATTGGGAAATTGTTTGCTAAGAAGATGAAGTATTCATAAACTACAGCAACTGCAAAGACTTGCATATATGTAGCTATAGCAGGGGTAGCGCGTAACTGGTAGGAAGGAAATATCTTATTATTAAAACTATCGTGAGTCGTATTCATGTTGATTTAGTTCCTCACTCAGGTTGTACTCACGTTATGTTTAATTTAATCAAGAAACTCGACCGGTGTTCGTGTGATATAACATACTATATAGGCAACGAGAGCCTGGCGCGTACTGCGTTTCAGCGCGCGTAATGCTCGCTGCGAACAGCAACAGCGGCAACAGGAAACATCTTGCTTGGAGTGGGATACGAAATGTGCGCCTTCAAAGAAGCTATAGTTAAGATTAGTTAAGAATACGTGCAGTAACTAGGAATTTCGGATGGTCTAGTTCTGTATTTCTTATCTATAGATAATTGGTACGCTTACTTTCTAGAAAAATGTGATCACATTTTTATAAAGTTTATTCATACAAAAGCAAAAAGTAAAAAATAATAATTGAGTACACAAAACTTATTATTGTAAATTCATAAGTTTATAATTCTAGGATGCGGTCCGCGTTCAGGCGGCGCCGTTGGAGACCAACTCCTCGCCAAAGAACTAGTGGATACTGAAGATCTATCGACAGTCCCGCCGGTCAAACACATGGTGTATGCGGGAATCTTCCCAGCAGACCAGTCTCAGCATATTATGCTTGCTGATGCCATTAAGAAGCTTGCTTTGAACGACTCTGCTGTTGCTATAACTGCTGATTCTAGGTAAGTCTAATGGTGCTACAGATCGTTTTGCTCTAGATAATTATAATATATTAACTTTACTTATATTTATGTATACTGTATACCTTTTTGACATCAATGATTAATCTACTTTACGGCAGCTATAATTGGTCGTGAACGTCTCAAATAATGTCAAAACGCTTAAAATTTCCCGAACCAGATTGCATTTTCAAATTTTTTTGACGTGATTACGTCTTATAAATCGATGAACACCGGCTGCACGCACGAAACAGTGTCGCGTTCCGCCTGAGCCTGAGCGTGCAAGCGAGAGCGCGGAACAAGCGATAGAGAGTCACGAGTGGTCCAAGCGTTCGTCTTATGACGTTATCACGTATAGTTATCGTCCGTAAACCAAATTTACAGACAACCATATTTTATTTTTATTTCTACTAATACTTATTTTGATATGAAATGTTTTTGTACTGTACAATGTATTACCGTAAACAGTGGAATTAAATCTTAAAAATAATAATAATATACATAATATTCCTTATTGTTCCTATATCATATCAGTAGATTCCTGACTAGTAGAGAGTCAGGAATCTACTCTACTAGTCAGTAATGAGCTCCCCTGTAGTTACTAACATGTAAGTAAAGCTAATAAGTAAGTAAAGTCGTGTAAATTTGTTTTAGTCCAGCATTGGGGCAAGGATGGCGCGTTGGTTTCCTTGGCTTACTGCATTTAGATGTCTTCACTCAAAGATTACTTCAGGAGTACAAAGCAGAGGCTATTTTGACTGCGCCTTCAGTACCATATAAAGTCAAGTAAGTTATCCATCACAAATTATTATAACGTTATAATTGACGATCCAGTTGGCACAGGTGGGCAAGTCTCTGCGCCTCTGCGCCGCCGTGGATCCAGGGTTCGATTCCCGGCAGGTGCACAATTTTTCCTTCTCAAGGGACATTTATAATTATGATTCTGGGTGTGATTGTCCGTGTATATGTACATGTTTCCGACACCCACCGTACAAGTCTTTGAATTCAGTATGTGTTTTTTTTATTTAATGTGTTGTTTGCCATCAGGCGAGCGACATGGTCTATCCGTGCTCTCGGTTGCATCAATGCAGCAAGCTAAACTAAGATATGCTTTATTCCCAGGGTGAAAGGAGCTAAACTAATAAAGCAATACCGAGGCGATGAGATAATCATCACCAACCCGCTGCAGCTACCGGATCCGCAACATATAGAGGAATATTATGAGCCATTTGTTATTGGTGAGACACTACTATCCTACTAATATTATAAATCCGAAAGTTTGTTTGTAAGTGTGTAAGTATGTTTGTTCCCTTTTCACGCTTTAACGGCTTAACGGATTTGGATGAAATTTGGAATGTACATAGATTATACCTAGGATTAACACATAGGCTACTTTTTAACTTGATAATAGCGGGCGAAGCCGCGGGGCACGGCTAGTATTTTATATATCGGATAGTGGTTCAACACTATCTTATCTGTTGGCAAGTGAAGATGTGGTCGAGAGTGGTATACACGCCATCATGGACTGCCCGTTGGTTTTGTTAATCGGTATCGGGCGGGTTCGATTCCCGGTGGGAACACACGTTTTCTCCCCAAGGGAAATTTGTGTGTCTGGTTCTGGGGTGATATGAATGTTTCCGGCACCTACGACACAAGTTATTGAACTTAGTGTAGGGCAGTGAGTTTGAAGGGGTTATGGATATCTTCCGGAACACGATTATTTAGTGCTTGGATTTTTCTATGAAAGGTTGTGATTAAATAAATAGCGGTGCCCCGCGGCTTCGCTTGCGTTACTGATGAATCGGGACAAAAGTACCATAATATTTCTCCATAAGTTTGACTATAAGTACAATCATGGAGTTTTCAAGTCAAGAGTGAATAGATATTTTCTAGGCACCGCATCGTCACTTAACATCATGTGAGATAGTGGTCAAACGTTTGCTTTTCACAGATAAAAAAAACTACCTCTCTACGTGTCGTTAAAAACTACGCTAATGGTTTAGGTACAATAATAACTCCAGTGGAGTACATCGGGACAGTGACGACGCTCTGCATGGACCGGCGCGGGACTCCGCTGCCCTCTAGCGCTGTGGATGACAGGATGACGCTCATGCAGTTCGTGTTGCCACTCTCCGAGGTGGTGGTAGACTTCCATGACACGCTCAAGAGCATTACCTCGGGGTTCGCGAGCTTTGATTACCAGGACCACGGGTTTCACCCGAGTCCTTTAGTGAGGGTAAGCGAGCATTATACCATGATACACGAGTGGCAAAATCAGAATTTTTACAAAACCCCCCGACTTTCAATCTAGAAAACGGCTGAACTGATTTTCACCAAACGTAGCTAAGAACAAGTCATTTTGCAAACAAAAAGAAAAAAAATTTTTTGTTTGAAAGATTCGAAACTATTGATTTTGATTAAGTGTTGGTACTATATATAACTCAAACCTTTCCTTCCTTTCTTCCGTTTTAACAGTGTTTTTTTTTTGTTACCTCATATCTTCTTTCCACGTGAAACGATTTTGTTTTTTTTTTTGATAGATGTTGCTTTTCAATTAGTCTTATACAAATTTGATCAAGATCTGACTAGTAGTTTTTGAGTTATCCTCAATAATGCGTATTCTGCGGACTACATTGACGATGTTCTAGTTTTTAACCGACTTCAAAAGTTACCTCATAACTTCTTTCATTGTGCGCCGATTTTGATGATTATTTTTTTATTTGAAAGCGCTGGTTCTTTCCATGTGGTCCCATTTAAATTTCGTCAAGATCTGATCACTAGTTCTTGAGTTATTGTCAATAATGCGTGTTTAATACGTTGAATCTGATCAAGGTTCCGAAGATAAAGCGGTGAAGTCGGTTTTTTAAGCTTTGCTTGCGTTTAATTATTTCCTACCTTTCCTTTCTTTGAAATCGGTCCATCCGCTTAGGAGCTACGATGCCATATATATATTCACAATCTAATAGCTCTCCACGAAGCTCGAGAAAATCCGTATTTATATTATAGACTTATAAAAAGAACTTTCCCTGTTTAAACTAACTAGTGTCAAATGTATTCCTCCGGAGTCGCAAGACGTAGGTTCAATTCCTACACCATGCGATATTTTTGTCACTCAGAATTTCCGAACCTGGCTCTGCCACCAAGCACGGCTTAAGGCTGATTGCTTTTCAAAAACGAAATGTATAACATTTTATAATTTCAGATGGACGTCTTACTAAATGGTGTAATGGTAGACGAATTGACCTCAATAGTACACGCGACTCGCCTAGAGTATACTGCCAGAAGGTTAGCCGAAAGACTAAAGGAGATGATACCAAGACAAATGGTGCAGGTAAAGAAAGTCGCCTACTTGAAACTATTGGGTCATTGCCAACGTTGTAGTCTGTGTAGTCTTGTGTAGTCTGTATAAAGAACAAGTGTCTTGGTATAAAAAAACCTGGCTAAAGACCCGCCTCGGCTTCACACAAAAAAAAAAGTGGTGAAAAATGTCTCACAATGTTATATGCAGCGTGGGCGCGGGAAGAGTGGTAGTGTATGGCGGCCGAATTCAATTTTAGTGATTTGTTATTTTTCAGATTGCGATTCAAGCTGTTGTTGGCGGTAAGGTCTACGCAAGAGAAACAATAAAGGCCTACAGGAAAGATGTTACAGCCAAATTGGTAAGATTTAGCAAATATCTGATATGTCTGTTTGTGGAGATTTATAATAACTACTAGTTGATGACTATAGATAATGGACAGTCTTTGATTAACCATGCTTTATTAATACTCAATGAGATAATGTTTAATGATTACCTACCGCATTATTTTATAGAAAAGGCTTTGTACGTGTACCTTCCTACGGATTTATTTCGTTAATTTATTTCTTACTTTATAAATGTACTTTTTTGATACCTGCAGAGGCTTGTTAATCGCTTTTATTGAGAAAACTATAAACGCAAACAGTTATTTTTAACCCACTTAAAAAAAATGAGGTTCTCAATTCGACTGCTTTTTGCGTATTCTGTAGACTACATTGACGATGTTCTCGTTTTTAACCGACTTCAAAAGTTACCTCATAACTTCTTTCTTTGCGAGCCGATTTTTTTATTTGAAAGCTGGTGCTTTCCATGTGGTCCCATTTAAATTTGATCAAGATCTGATCACTAGTATTTTAAGTTATCGTCAATAATGCGTGTTTAATACATTAAATCTGATCAAGATTCCGAAGATAAAGCGGTTAAGTCGGTTTTTAAGCTTTGCTTGCGTTTTATTATGTAAAGACTGGCAACAAATGGAATTAATAAAAAATACATTCGAATTAAGAACGTCCTCAATTTTTGAAGTCGGCTAAAAATAACATAATGTACCGACAAAGGAAGAGTGCTGATGTTGAATGTGACTGTCTGTGATGTTTTTCTGTTAATAATATATAAAAACATTTTGTTGTCTTGTACGTAATCTGTGTTATTTCAGTACGGCGGTGACGTCACGCGAAGAAAGAAACTTCTCAAGCAGCAGAGTGATGGAAAGAAGAAAATGCGTAGCGTCGCTAATATAAAAATACCCAGGAACACTTTTATAGATGTTTTAAAAAAATAATCAATAAATATCAAGTTAATTAGGTATTTCAAATGTTGTATTATTATTGCCACAAAGACCTTTTCTACCGACTTCACTAAAAAGGAGGAGGTACACAAGTCGACTGTATTTTTTTTTTTGTATTACTTCGTAACTTCGTTCTACGTGAACCTGAATGATTTTTTTTTGTTTGAAAGATGTTGCTTTCCAATTGGTCCCATTTAAATTTGATCAAGATCTGATCAGTAGTTCTTTAAATGTCTTCAATAATGCGTGTTTAGTACATCTAATTTGATCAAAGTTCCGAAGACAAAGCGGTAAAGGCGGTTTTTTTAAAGCTTCGCTTACGTTTGATTGTTTAAATGTTAGTTTCGGTGAATATGCTACTATTATACTTACACTTTATCATCCGTACTGCGAGTGAGTGGAACTCATTGCCTGCGTCTTTGTTTCCCGAAGGGTACAATATGGGTGTCTTCAAGTCTAGAGTAAATAGGTATCTTCTAGGCAAGCTTGTTACATCTTCGGCCGCATCTTCACTTTCCATCAGGTGAGAATAAACAACATAAAAACATAAACGCTTTCACAGTCGCAGCCAAACACTAAGTTCGATAACTTGTGTCGTGGTTGCCGGAAACATTTACACCATACACACAATCGCAACCAGAATCAGAAACACGAAGTTTTCCTTGAGGAGAAAACTTGTGTGCCGCCGGGAATCGAACCCGATACCCTTGTTTGGAAGGCGAATGCTCGCCCAACTTAGCTAACGGGCAGTTCAATAGTGGTCATGCTTGCTTATCTAGCACAAAATAAAATCCGTAGGGTTCGTCTGAACGCCGCGCCGCGCCTTTAATTAATCATTCCCTCAGAGTACCAGAAGCCTTTGTAACTATATCTACCGGACAATTGCCTACATTTTCTAAAAATAAATTAAAACGAAATAATCTATACAGCGAACACCTAACAAAAGTTACACACACACAGTTGTAGTTGCACCTACAAGACAACTTGAATGCTTTTTATTAGATTTTATGGAAGCTTTGAAGAAAACGTAGGTATACCTAACTTTAATATACCAATTAAAAAAACACATGGTTTGTTTTCAGTTTCCGTAAATTATTTCTAGAAACGCGTTCACACTCACATCCCCACACTAAATTCAAGGACTTGTATCAATAACAATATTTAGGTACATCACACCCAGAACCTGAAAATGTTAGAAAGGAAAGTTGTGTTCTAGACGGGAAAATGAAAACTTACGATACTGTTTAATTATTTACGGGATAATTTTTAAAAACAGACAATGACCAAAGAAACGGATACGAATAGTAATAATAATAGACAATTGGCAGTGTTTATTGATGAAATTCTAACAAATAAACCTCATAACACAAGGTCATCGTACTGTCATAAATTCGAAAAACACTTTCTTAAACTGTTATCCTTAAAAAGTTAATAACTAATGCAATACACAGCACGTGAATTCACAGCGTCACTTATCACTTCTCGATATGCTTAAAGGGGGCGGGGGACCCAAACTTGGGATCAAACGGGCGTCGTCCTACGATAAGGGTCAGTTCCGACAGCCCGGTTGTGGCGGGGACGTTGTTCTTCGTGCACTCGAGCACCAACTCCAAACGTCACTAGTTCTTCTTCTCTCGAAGGAGGCGGCTCCACAGCGGAAGTGTCTAGAAACCTGCCGCTGGCTACAGAAGCCTGTGACTGAAATATCGACGCGGTCCGCAATCCACTCAAAGTGTTAGCACTCTGAGGCACCTCTTTAAATTCGTCGAAATAGTTGTCACATGCCGTTGGTCGCGGTGCAGCTGGGAACCCGTACAACGTAGAAGACGATAAGTCTTTCAATGACGCTGAACTTAAGTTTATTCTTCTATTTTTATGTATAGAACAATGCGGCATCTCGTCGCCGTCGAAAACAAAGCGACGTCTTTCTCGAGGTGTCGCCGCGGATGATCCTGTAGGAGGATATGTGTCCCTCTTCATCATGCGTCTCTCCAATAATGTAGAGTCACGTTCCCTGTATTCTGAGAAAGCATATTCTCTATCCCACGCGCGACAGTCGGCTTTTGCTTTTTCTGTGAGCTCTGTCACCCAGTCTTTCTGGTACCATTGTAGGAATAAAAATATTGCTGAAGTCCCCGCTAACTCAGCTGCAACAAATCCTCCAAGATACAATCCAAAACTGTATCCGTAACTATATGACATCCTCGGCGTGTCGAAGAATGTGATGTATCGTAGTTTGTGACCCACTTGTGATTTAAATACGGATATGTACATTACGATGCCGGTCAGCATAATCAGACCTGAAATGAAAAAATAAAAGTTAAAAACATTTCTTAAAATAAGCTTTTAGCTTTCACAATTGAATACATAGGTATACAACATTTCGTATCTGTTACCCGTTGATGAGTACCTACCCTCGTTAGAAGTCAACCTTGAGTAGTAGCCATGTCATGGTGACACTTAGAAATCTTAGAATGGTTTATCTACTAACAATCGAGAGGTTCTGGAACTGAATCAACATGTAATAATTCAACTGCGTATGATAAGAGGAAGTATTTCTAATTAATCTTGCAAGATTTGACATAAGCAAATAAAGTAGGTAATATACAACATTGCAACTTATGTGATCCCCATTTCCCATTAAAAATAGGTATTTTTACTCGTAATATAGGTATATCATTGTATATTTAATTACGATTATTATCTCAGTTCACCTCGTATACCCCAAGTCACACTACTAGTCCCCAAATCCCGTGACGTAAATAAAGTAATAAGTAGTAAAGCAACAGTGTATGTATCTATATGTCCCATACCTTGTCCTATATGTCCTATACCTTCCTGCTTAGCGCAACATCCAAATATTTGTAAGCAGGTAGCTATGTATTTAAGTCTAGTGAAGATGATCAAAAGAATCATTAAGATTCGCGAAATAATAACACATTTCTAGGTTGCACGCAATTAAAACGACTTGTTACTTACCAGATATAATAAACATGACCCCAGCAATAAAAGTGCATATCCTCCTGCCTTTTACACAATGTCCGATCACACAGCAGAGAGCGCCAACTGCTTGAGTGAACACTGCCAGGAGGAGAGGAGCAGCTGATCTGGTCACTACATCTGGAATAAACGAAAAAATGTTACAGTAATCAAACAAACAGGCCTCAAAACGAGTAGATAACTCATTTCGTAGTACACCAATACATACCTACAATATAAACCCATAAGACTATTTGAAAACCTTCGCACCCTGAAGCAAAAATAAGCTTCGCAAAAACAACATTTAGAAATCAATAAAAGAAGGTATCTAGTAATAGATAAGTAACTAGGCATTGATCAAAAGAATTGGTGTAATGCCGGCTTATGGTACATCGTGCATCGACTGAATTCCCATGCCCCCCTACCCAAAAACCAAAACGCATCGACTCTATTTTATCAAAAGAAAAGCTTTCTAAATGTAGCACACCTTAAAACTTTTTAACATAAGGCTTAAGATATCTTGACTTGTTATTTAGCGGTCAACAAGCAATTTGAAGCCTTTGTACACAAGTTTTAAAGTCTGTTAGGTACATTTGGAAAGCGTTTCTTTTGATGGAATAGAAGCGAAGCGTTTTGGTTTTAGGCTTGGGGGTTAGTATGTTATGTAGATCTACCATGTTGGCTCGTTAAGGAGAAAAATACGCATTTTTTTGAAATTTTGATATTGACTTGTGTACACCTAATCCATAGGTATACATATAAAAAATAATTGACGTTTGATGGTCTCACTAAAACTTGAGAACGGCTCGATCGAATTAGCTGAATATTTTTATGTTGTGTTAGTAATTGTCAGGTCAAGGTTTGTATATAACATTTTTATTTAATTCACCGGAAGTTGCACACGTGTTATGCCGGGGCGGATTGCTAGTCTGTAATATTTTTTACTTAATTCTGGAAAGCAAACTTGTTTAAGTTATTAGCATAGCTAAATAATAAACTTATTCGAATTAATAAACCTTTTTCGTTAACATGTCTGAATAAATTAGGAAAAACTTTCTATAACAATCTTTCATTAAGTACGTAAAAAGTTTGGGCAACGCTAAATAAACTTAGAATACTTTTTTGTGATTGCTGTTTTATATAAGTTATTGGTAACTTAGCTTACTAGCTAAGTTACCAATAACTTATATATAACAACCTTACATACACAATTGTATTTGCCTGCGATAAACGGTTCACAGTAAAATATCATGACAAAGTTAACATACAAATAACAAATCGTTATACATTTTTTTTATAAACAAAAACAGACAAACGCATTCACAGTCAAATCCCCACAGTAAGTTCAACGGCTTGCATTCTGGTAGCCGGCAACATTTACATAATACACACAATCACACCCACAACCATAAAGCACAAATATCCCCTGGGAAGGAAAATGGTTCTCCCCCCGGGAATCGAATTCAGGATTCACGCAGCAGAGGGCAGAGACTTGCCCACTGCGCCAACTCTCGGCGACTATAATATTTAGAACGTTCATAGAATGTCACTCGCATCGTAGGTATATAGACGAATGTACTCACAGAAGAGGTAAAATGTTTACCTATAATTTCTGTCTCTCTCTTCTGTGAATGTAACATATTTGCTGAGTACCATGAAGGATAGTGTAAAAGCACTATCTACTCTAAAAGGAAATAGGTGAATACTTACAAGGTATTGCATTTGTAGAGTCGCTGGGGTCTGGCGAATATTGAGAGAGAGGAAAATACGGTATGTCCAAACACCTATACACGGTCCCTCCAGCTGAAACAAAACGATTAAAGCTTAAATAAAACATACTTACATATAGTTTTTTTTCCACTACTTTTTTTTATAGTTATCAGACTTTCCAATAGTAGCTATCATGTAAAACTTATTCTTTGTGAGTAGCACTTACTAACTACAATTTTCTAACACTTTGCTGTTTTTACCGCCCTCGATCACATTACCACTCATTATTTGGTGATATAGTGTTCAAATTGATCTTAGCAGATAGAACTACACATATTTGTGGCTCTCTCGCACGACACGCGTCCAGTGTACTCGTATGTTATTCGTATTCACGAGCATCTATAATTAATGGAATAAATATCAGTAGATGCAGTTATTTAACATCAAAAAAAAACTTACGATCTGTATGACATATTCTCCAAAGCCCCGAAACTGTCTGTTTAGCCACCAGTCCGTACTTTCCAGTGCCGTTATACAGGGGGTTGAGCATGTTTTCCTCCGTGTGAAGCCAGTTATTTGTAGACACTGCGGCCAGCACTGCCACGACGGCTGTTCCAGCGGAGAGAGGTGTGAGCAGCCACAAGCAGGCAACTGATGAGTCTATTTGAGCGACGAGAGTCGGTGAGGGAGGTGTAGGTCTGAAATTATGAAATGCACAATATTTAGGCGAGGGCTAACCCGGGCTTCAGAGTAGCCACAAAACTACACTCAATGGGACAGGGTGAGTGCATGTAGACAATATAATGGAAAGCTAGGCTTGCTCATACGAGAATATAATTCTTCGTAGACCTATATATCACCTGATTTGATCTCATAGAAGTGGGAAACGTTTTAAGTACAATTTTCTTTCTCTCTTTTCTGTGCTTGTTTCAGAGCATACGATACCATATTACTGGTATAGTAGTATTAACCTAGGCCTAATTATATACATAAAAAGTTAAAGTAAGTGTAGGTCCTACCTACTTACGTATTTTAAACTTGATACCGAGAGTGACTCGATCGGGGTTTCTCTCGATATATTTTTTTAACGTTGAGGTATGTTGTGTTTTACCATCATCTCACATTTTAGTAAGTGTTGAGATGGTCGAGTGTGGTAAGCGCTGTCTTAATTTTAGCTGTTGAAACAGCTTTTGGTGCTCGGTGTAAGATTCCCTACTTGAAACCGGCGAACTACGACTGTCTGTACTGTAGTCTTTATACTGGTGTACCACCATAAAACGAACAAAAATGTACTTGTCTGCAATACCTTCCAACCCCCGATTTTCTACTTATTTAAATCAGGATTTGCGGTAAAATTTAGTCATAAAGCCTGTTTAGGGTTGGGTTTTATGATTCCGGTATAAAATAAATACAGTAGATTGATGGGAGTGCACGTGAGGTTTATTCAAATTTAGTACTTTTTTATGTAGTGAATGCAAAATAGTGTCATACAGTTTTAATATAAACTTTACGATTAGAAATCAGGCATTACAATATTCGGTAAAAACTAGATTGAAACTATTTTAATTACATTCACGAGTTATGTTTATTTTTCTAATAGAAAGGTATTTTTTACTACTGATGCTTCTATCTACTGGCCAATTGCCTATGTTTCCTATAACTAAACTAAAACCATATTGGTACATCTATTATATACAGCAAAGACCTAAGTTACGTGCAAGGCACCGAGCTTATAGGTAACTCAAGTGCTCAAGCCCACTACCAGTGGGTAGCGTTCCCATCATGCTGGCGATATTGCCTCTCTGAATTGTTACGCTAATACGTTCAGCCATGTTGGGTAATAAATTGCAAATTGTGAAACAGGTGAACAAAGTTTGTCAAACTACAAGATAAATGAGCGGTTAAAGTTCAGGAAGGACAAATTATGACGATGAAGGGGGGTTGCGAACCCACAATATTGGAAAACCATCTATTGTTCTGCTGCATTATTCATGCTTCACTTGGCTTATCTTGATCAGGCGATCATTGTTTAAATTTTACAGTTTATTAGAATACGACCTGTATAAAAACAAAAGACTGCTCGCCAGAGCGGGGCTAATTTTTTTTTGGGAGTTGCTCGCAATGAAACCTAAAATAAACCCTTACGCTGAATTTAATAATAAGAAACAACGTTAAATTTAGTTTTTTGCCCACGGAATTAATGTTTTTGCTATTTTGCTTGCCTTGCCATGCTGCACAGCAGCATGCATCCTTCGAACTGGAAGTGCTGCCCTCCCCGAGGCTTACCGTGCTAAGTCTCTTATGCACATTAATTACACTGATAACTTAATTACTCTTTAAGCAGGATCCAGTCCTTCGAGTGACGCTCTGGTATTTGACTGCTTGGCAAAGTGGTAGACTTGTAACAACCCCTCCCACCTCGTTTGTTGACGAAGTTAACGAGAAATATCTTCAGCCTTGCGGCCGCGGAGGTATTTTATTTCCCTCCTACCTGGGGTAGTTATACCTTCAAGAGTACGCCTCTTACGTAGTATCCTAACTGCTATCAATAGGAATCTATAGGGAGTCTCAGGGAATCAAATTACGACGAGGCAAAGTATTTGTTTGGTGTGGAGGAGCTTACCTTGGAGGTCTCCGGGCTGCGATGGCACCGCTGAGTGTGGGGGCAGGTTGCGAATGCGCGCCGCGCGGCAGCGAGCCGTGGACGCACTGCGCACCCCCACCCCACATCACTTCCTTCGGCTTCGCTGTAACAAAATTATCAAAATCATTTTAATTATTATTTATTTACTTTATTTCACCACTGTACATAATGCACATGAAGTATTCTATATTATTTATTATTATTATTTCGTTTTATTCGTACATAAGCCTGGTGCGCAATGCAAATGATGATTTTACGCCATAAGGCAAAGTTTATTACCATTGTATCACCTATGTTAACAATCAATAACTAAATAAATGAGGTAATATTTTTATGCAAAGGAGTGGAACTCCTTGCAAGAGTTTGTGTTTCCAGATAAGTACAATCTAGGTGTCTTCAAGTCGAGAGTAAATAAGTATTTATTTATTTATTCTATTCTCCATCGCCGACCGCACAGTCACATAACATTATTATTTAAAAAAAACTCCGTATATCAATTATACAGCGGTGGAAAGGAAAATACGAAGCTTGCATCAATCAGTATTAAAATATACCTACCTACTAGGTACATAGGTACATTTGTATTTAGATAACATGCCATTGAAGCATTGATCGATATTAATCTGTTATTCCTTGTAACTTATACTGTACGACTGTGATGCCCTACTAGCTAAACTTTTAACGACACATAGATACCAGACCTTTTTTTAGAAAAACAAACAAACAAACGCTTTCACACTCACAGCCCCCCACTAAGTTCAAATACTTGAATCGTGGGTGCCGGAAACATTCACATCACACACACATTACACCCAGAACCAGAAGCACAAATATCCCGTGGGAAGGAATTCGTGCTCCTGCCGAGAATCGAACTCAGGACCCACTGCGCAGAGGGCGGACACCTGTCCACTGCGCCTACTGGGTCGTCAAATCCAATAACAGCCTCTACCTCGTTATTAAGAACATCTAGATTATTTTTTATGAACTATACCTACCTATACTTTCAGATAAACAAGAAGGATATAATGAGATGAGATTACATGTCAAAAATAGAACTGGTCGTTGGCTTAGTTGGGCGGCATTCGTCTTCTAAGCAGGGGTATCGGGTTCGATTTTCGGCGGGAATACAAGTTTCCTCCCTAAGGAAAAAATGTGGTTCTGGTTCTGGTTGTGATTGTGTGTGTGGTGTTAATGTTTCCGGCACCCACGACACAAGTCATCGATTTTATTGTGTGGCTGTGAGTGTAAAATCGTTTGTTTTAAAAAGGGATAAAGTTATATTCAATAGACTTGGAAACTTTAATCGATTTAAAAGTCGATTAAAAAGCCCACGTGTCTATAAGTAAGGGAACTTGATCCCTAAGATGTATGTTTTATTAAGCCGAATTAAATCTTCATGTTAATATTTACGGGTTTTTCATCGGGCGAAATGTATTGTACGCCGAGCAATTGGACATTTTCAACGAAAATTTATATCGCCAACCATCTCCATTGAATTGTACGAAGCTAATTTAATAATTGTCGCCATCGACTGATATATCAACGCATCTTTTGCTCAGGCAATTTAACCATTCCAACTAGCAAATCTTGCTTAAAGAGCTTCTTGCTATGTAATCTTGCTTGCTAGAGAGATATTCTCTACTCTATTACTTCATCGTAGTCCAGTAAAACTACGAAATTTTAAAACAAAAATCAACAGGCTAATTTTACAACATAATTAAAAAACTTAAGGACCAAAATTAAAAAACTTTGACAATTCTCTCCTAATAAATATTTATAAAAAGTTACTTATAACTTATACTAACTTTGTCACTATATTTTAATGCACCTACTGTTTATCGTAGGCAAATAAAATTTGGAGGATTATTAGCTAGGTTACCAAAAAAGAAGCTACGGCAAAATATATTCTATGATTATATTTTTAATTAATAACGTCTACACTTTTATGCGAATTTTGGTTATAGGTTTTTGTAAGTTTAGTTTAGTTTACATTCGATTGGTTAACTCTATCTATATATGTTAGTAAAAAACATTATGCTACAGCATCACGTAATTATTGAAAATATTACATAATATCAGTCAATCCAGCAAAAAATGTGAATAAATCCTACTAATATTATAAATCCGAAAGTTTGTGTGTAAGTGTGTAAGTATGTTCGTTCCCTCTTCACGCTTTAACGGCTGAACGGATTTGGATAAAATTTGGAATGTACATAGCTTATACCTAGGATTAACACAGGCTTTTTCATAAATATAATAGCGAATGCAGCCGCGGGGCACGGCTAGGAAATTATAGTTCCAATTATCGAGTCAAAATGGTAGAACATACACAGGAGTCTAATCCATACACAATGGACCCCTACTACGCTTCGTTTGATTCATGCGTGATGAACTGATGAATCATTCTGTTTAGCCGTTTCGACTACGTGAAACGTAGAAGACTATTGCTAAGGGTTAGGAATGAAAATCAGCGCTGGGGAGTATTCCGCAGCATCATGCTTAGTCCATACCTATTCTAACAATACTGTACACGGCAAAAATATGAGTAGGTACACCTTCTAATTAATCTAAAGTCTTAATCTTAGGTTAATGGTTTTCTTAGTTGGGTCCTGGGCCAAAACTTTATTTTTCTACCGACATCACAAAAAGGGGGAGGTACTCAAGTCGACTGTATTTTTTTTATGTGTGTTACCTCATAACTTCGCTCCACGTGAACCGATTTTGATATTTTTTAAAGTTGTTGCATTCGTGTTAGTACATCTAATCTGAACAAAGCGGTGAAGTCAGTTTTTTTAAGCTTTGCTTGTGTTTAATTACTGTTGTTGTGCACAGTTGTGTTGTGTCAAAAAAAATCCTTCTTTCTATAGTTACCTAGTAGATTTCGCTTTGCCCGGTCGTAAATAAGAAAAACAGTATGGTAAATTATAATACTGAAACTATATATTGTTTTACTATCTCTGATAGGCTAGCGTTTGACCCATATCTAAACAGAATAATATTGTAGTTGATAGTGTGGTCGAGAATGGTAAACACGCTTGGCGGATTAAAGAACATAGACCAAATCACCAAAAGATTTCAAATGTTCTTTTATTTTAGAGAATGGCGTAGACCCGGAAACGGTTGAAATGTATGTCTCGTCAGGGTAATTACCGTAGGCGCGATTGCTCTGTTTATTGTGTAATCAAACCAGTAAGCTCTTGTGTACAATTCGTGGACTGTTCTTAATTTTATGAAGCAATTGGGTTTTAATTGTTATATCCGGCGGCGGCGTCGAACTTCAGTCATTCTTTCTCTCCATTAATGTGTATATTATATAGAAAATATTAATGATGAGACCAAAGATTATAACAGCATCGCGGGATTTTTAATTTTTGTGTCGACCCGACCATTCGAGCGTATGCGACGCTCTTCATTTGAGAGTAAGACGCAATTAACAGTTGTTTAGTACCATAATGAATAGCAATCGCGATAGTTTTCATTATCTATATATATATAAAAAATAATTGACGTTTGTTAGTCTCACAAAAACTCGAGGACGTCTGAACTGATTTGCCTAATTTTAGTTTTGAAATTTTGTATAAGTCCAAGGAAGGTTTAAATAGTGAAAAATTATAAAAAAAATGCAAGGAGAGTAGTAAAAACAACTACTTTATTTTCCCATACAAATTGTTCGTACCTGTCAGAGATTAGACACAAAATGTACAAATTTGCAAAAGGTGTCATGTCTTCAGTCGTAGTTTCGGTATGCCAAACGTGCATGGGGAATCCGGAGCTTGTGTAGCCGTTTATTTCTGTCCCAGGTGGACATTGGTATTCGACAATCGTACCCCACAGTTTACCCGATTTTTTACTGCTACGTCAGCTAACATTCCTCGTACAAGCCGTTTCTTTAGCTACAACCCGCAATGTAATAATGTCGAGGACGTCCATAAAAAATTCAATTATTTCTTCCTTGTTCGTCCAGTTCTGTTATATTCGGATCGGTTGGGTTTTTTCGTAATGCCGCTACATTTTATTGTTATATATTTCGACTAATTCTTTTATATGTTCCACCTCTGAGGACTTTTGGGTGGAAAGGTAGTTGTAGGTATTTTGTTTGGCTTTAATCTCAATGTGGAGATATATTTGTGTTGCTCTGTGGAAACTTGTGGCATGTCTTTCAGTAAATTTTCATGATCCATGCTCGGAAAGTAGGTCATTCATCACTCGAAAAGTGCATTGCTCAAAAGAATTTTCAGCTCTTGCACTAGATAGAGTACCTAAGTAATTCTTTCAGTCTTGGGCGGTAAGTTGATTTAAAAAGGAACGTGAGTTGAGATCCAAGTTGCTACATAAGACGATCGAACTCATTATCCTACACTACGCATAATATAGGTCCTTAGGTGTTCTAAGGCACATGTAGGTATGTAACTATCTATGTGAGTGTATACACTTAGTAATATTTAAAAAGAAGTTTGATTTTTAAATATTAGATACTAAGTGTACTCTTTGTGTCATATTATCCTAATTAATATTGTTTAACTATAATCACACTATTAATATAAATTCTCGTATAATACGTTTTTAAACTGCTCGTTGGCTTAGTTGGGCGAGCTTTCGCGTTTTAAGTTGGGAATCGAACCCGATACCCCACCGGGTTCAATACCCGGCGGAAATACAAGTTTTCCCGGCAAATTTGTTTTTCTGGTTCAGGGTGTGAAGTGAATGTTTGTCATCCAACTTATTGTGAGTCTGAAAATGTAGCACAGTACTTGTACCTATGCTACATTTTCGGGCGCATGATCGCTTTCCAACTTTTCATCAGTTAGTGGAAATGCTGGACTATCAATCATAAACGAAACTAAACGAAAACATCAAAAACGCGAGCAAAGCTGCGGGGCGAGGCACAGCTATTTTACTTTATAAGTACAGAATATTACAATGATTTCGATGCTCACCATAAAAGTGACTCACTGTGATTATCCGTTTGTTATTATTTACGACTATGCTGCTGACCTGGCTTAGAGTTTGGAGCGAAATTAGTTCAAAGCAGGCATAACACTTTTACATCTGATGCATTATCATCATGAACGCAGGCGAAGCCGCGGTGCACGGCTGTGTTAGCCAGCAATTAATGATTTCATTTCATGCGCCTGCTTCTCATTGCTAAACTTCACTACGGTTTTACATAATTCTGTGACTCCTCTGGCTTCTCTGGGACGCGGACGTCCCAAAACGTAATTATGTATAATGGGACCGTTTATCGACGTCGTTACAATTAGAAACTTTGTATTCGCAAAGTGCGTTCAGACGAGATGATGCTATCTATACCCTCTTTACGGCTGACTATCCAATTAAACGGGTTATTATATTCTATGACGCTTCACAAACAGAATCAAAAGTGATTGCCTTATTGCAGGGATGAAACTACTAAGACGTGGGTGTCACTTTGTCCGTCTTTCTGGTAGAGGCATATAGCGTCTAAACAGAAATAGACTCAACTATTTTTGATGAATTTTAGCATAGGTAATTTAACATAGATTTAAAAGAGAGAAAGTTTAAGTAATTGAAAATAAGTTTTAAGACATAAGTACTTTAAAATAAAGTGCTTATGTCTTTGATTCATTATGTAACATAATGAATTGTGTATTATTGTTGTTTGTTAAAATGCATCTTAGAAACACACTCTCCTAACGTACCGTCAGTGAGTTTGTCATATTATCTTTATTAAAGCTAAACCGATTTGAAAGATATATCTAGAAGAAGATACATGTACACAGATTAATTTACACAGATGTACCTACACAGATTAACCAGTTGACTGCTAGTATATTATTTGCCTCCCCTTGACGAAATCTACATGCCATTAGAAGCATCAATTTAGTAGTTATATGATTATCGTTTGATAATGACACCGCAACTGACTCTGACAACTGCGCAACGTCCAATCACAAGCACGTATCGACCAATCATCCCCCTCCCCCCTGGTGAGTTGTTTTATGCGCAATCAGCTAGTTTTCCTAATCTTTGTACATACATTTAGGAATTTTATAGATAATTCTATAGATCCTGGAATAGAACCCACGCTACTGTTTATCAAAATTACGTAGATAATATATAAGATTGTGATGTAGAAGATAAATGTGCGTTTCTACAATCACTTTAAAAGTTGTAGCGTCAAAAGTCAAAGTAATAAAAAGTTCAAAAGTTTTACTTTCTAATAAAGCCGTCCGAACCGAGCACAACTGAATAAAGAGAATGAAATTAAGTGGGTATACAGAAACAGAAAACTTATAAAGAATTTAATTTGTGTGGCAAAGACTTACAAAAGAAACATAGCTTTGGAACTGCTCTATACCTAATTATTTATCTTTAAAGATCATTCTGTAATTGCGTACTTAGTTACAGTTGACTAATGTACTTCGTCAGCACTTTGTCTGTTCTTCCGTCGGTCAGGCGTCTAAATCAAGCGACAACACAATATGTGAAACTTTAACCCTCAGCCAAAAATGACAATTAAAATTATATAAATGAAAATATTAAGGAAGAAAATATTATCATTTTTTTTCCTCCTAAAATTAAAAAAATATCACAACATTGAAAGAAATAAAACTAAAAGTTGAAGAATAAAAAATTGGCGGGATTGCAATATCACTGTATTAAATCCCTCTTTTCTCATTCTGTAACTGTTTTTAGACTGAAACAAGTTTTTAGACTAGGCGCTAATTTTAATAAAATATTATCTCCAATATATCTATATATCTCTAATATATAAACATATCTCTAATATATCTATACACTATGTCTAATATAAATATATGACTGATATCACATAGAAGATACCTTAAATACACAATAATTAAAAAAAATAAGCCAATACCTCACTGACTGTAATTTTTTTGCAGTTATGATTTATGACGATACGTACGTAATATATATATACGAATAAGGACACAGTTTCACTCATAAATCGCTCAGCGGAATAAAAACTAAATATTAATCTAAACTGATCTACCATTGGATCAGATCGGAATATACCGATTTCAAGCTGGTGAATGCGCAGCCTTCATGAATTTTACTTTGAATATCTGCTTAACAGTTCCCATTCTGAGTTCCCAGAGCGACTGCGACGCAGTTAGTGGCAAGGCACCCCAGTACGTCGCAGATGTCGCGGCAAGCGGCATTCTCCTGCAATTTATTTAATGTAGACCCCGCCTACGTTTTACGACATTTTTTTCATGGAGATGACGATACCGCCACGTCTGATTGAGCCGTTTGCTTCACTTCCCAAGGGAGCTCTTTTATTAAGTGACGATGCTTTACTACCTCCGCGAACCGTTTATTTTGAACTCGGGTTTATTCCGCTGACGACACTGTCAATAAAAATATAATATACGTGGAAGGTGTCGTCTTGCAGAGTAATGTGTACGTAAGCTTTGTTCGTTGACAGATTTTTTTATGAGGTTCTTCGTTGGTATACCAACCACCGTAGCAGTCAAGGAATTTCCTTATAATTTCGTTACCTACATAGTTAGATTTTTATTATTGTTACTGAAATAATAGATTTTTTTAGCAGCAATTCATAGACCATATTGATTTGATCTGTCCTTAAATATAAAAATGAGTTAAAAAATGTAATAAATAAAATTTGCTATATAATAAATAAAATATATTCATGAGTATTCATATAAAACCACATGTAATACCTTTAAACGAGCAATTCTTGTATAATGTATATAATCTGAATCTCGGAAACGGCTCCAACGATTTTCATGAAATTGGGCAAGCAGGGGGTTTCGGGGCCGATTAATCGATCTAGCTAGGTTTCATTTTAGATAACGTCGTTTTAACGAGCAAAGCTCTGTCATCCAGGTTCTATTATTTATAACAGTAACGGACTTGTATACAATTGTACGTTATTAATTAATATATCATACTTGTTCATTTGTTTTCTGCTTGCTTTTGTTTTCCCGCTTCGTGTTTGGCAGATATAATATGTGGCTGTAATCGGCTGTATACACATGGAAATATTTACAGCGTGTCATTAATGAAACTTCTCATTGCCATTCGATAACTATACGTCTTCAAATTTAAGTAGCCGAAACAGGCTACTCATAAGCAGATTCAAAATAAAAAATGTTTAATATTAATTATGTATATTTTTTTTTTATTTATTTAATAAAAATTTTACATACAGTTTATAGTAGGTACAGTACATTTAAACCAAAAGAGGTTTGTGTTGGTACAGTCATTCGCACAGATTCACACTGTTTAGCAGTTATTAGATTTTAATCTAATTTTTAACTTAAAATTAACATACACAAAATCATACAAGTAATGAGATAGTTTTGATGGAAATTTTCTTGGCCATCGTCATAAGCACTCATTCAAGCCGCCGCCGCCGCCCGCCGCGGGACGCAGGTAGATACCTACAGCCCCTAAAAGGCACTTATAAAAGTTAAGACCTCTAATTATCAGGATATAATTAGCCATTAATCAAGTTCACTGTAACTGTTGTATTATACAATGTAACATTATTTTACAGTTATGTTTTCATCATATCATCATGATACATTTCAGTTTGCTCATGTCATAGTAGGTACCCATATAACCGTAGGTAACATATCTTTACATCAGACGTCACGAGCTTCCTTATCACTTGACGCACAGATCTCAATAAAATTGTTTATACATCCTTTATAAAACCAGTTTTTATACTATTCTAAGTAAATATTTTCGCAAAAATCCGCTCAACGAAAAGGGACCTCTGCGGGCAGAATATTAGAAAGCCCCAATATATTTCGCTTACCATGTTTTGATTTATTGAGAGTTAAATGGCGTGGGTTCAGGTCTTTTGCCTTATGGGATACAGTAATAAAGCTATACACAAATTATTTAATTAATTTACGGATGTTTTCGGATAACGTTGCCGCAGTATATAAGAGCACATATTATAAGTAAGTATTTTACTACCATAGCTAACATTTTCACATTGTATTTTATAACACTAATTCTATTTATTGCATAAACGCTTTCACACTTGTGAAAATGAAAACACAAATTTACCCGAAACGTAAATTTTCGTTGGAGTGAAAACTTGTTTAATTAATGTATCCGCCGGTAATCGAACCCGATACCTTGATACTTAGGAGGCGAACGCGCACCCAATTAAACCAACAGGCAATTCGACCGAAACCTTTACATAGTTATCTCCAGCAAGTCTTTATGTAACTTTTTAACTAACTCGTTGTCTTGCTGTCAACATATGCAACGTATACAAAAACGTAATTGATATTTATTACAAACTTTTATTTAGTTTCATCTGTCCTGACCTGGGTCTAAAAATTAAAAAGAACGACAGATAGACAACAGTGTCCCGTTTTCATCTGTCGTTCTTTAATCAAATCTTGCAAGCTAAATTAGACCCAATTCCCGATGTCCGATTGGAATCAAATTTAATGTACCTACTTATGTATTTTCAACGAGAATACAATGATATGGTACAACGGAGGTGGTTTGATGATAGAGACGGAAGATTGACATAGGAACTTCTAAACTAAACAAGATAAACCCATTGAGTTTAGGCACGCTAGATTCCTCTTGACAAGTTCTCTGGTTGTATAACTTTTTAGTCCTTTTTTATACACAACTGGTAAAAGCTTGATTTAAAAAAACTGTTTAACAGTTTTTAAGAAAAACTGATGTTTTGAGCGTTTTGATTGAACATACTTTATTTTATTAATTTACAAATAATAATAGTGTTTCGAGCTAAGATACTGTCTGAAATAGTACTTCCTGCCCCTCTGCTATGACACCGCTATTTACTAAGGACGTTATTACGTAACCCTATATTTGTAACTTTGGCGTAGGTATGAGCTTAGTTTCAAACTCAAGTAATTCAATACATAATATACCTCAATATTTGAAGATATTACATTGGCAAGATATTTACGCATTATCAAGACAACCAACTTGTTAATAGTTCTGCAGTGGAAAGTTTAGTTGTATTTTTTTATCCAAGATAGGCAAAGGTCAGACCACTACCAACTGATGTTTATTGTATCTATATGAGTAACGATATTTTTCAAGGATTCAATAGTGTCTCGATAATCTATCTTAAATATTGATTATATAACAATTGATTATTATAATATACCTGATGGCACGTAATACAGGTGTCTAACGAAACCTACATCAGGCACCAGCTCTCACAAAGTAGTACCAATTTCTTACACAACTTAAACATGCCTAGTCTTACTATTTGTACCTTTGTGAAAAGAGAAATAAACTGATTCATGTTTTATTTTTGATTTTGATAAACGCTTTCACACAGTCCCATATTAAGTTCTAGGAATTATATCGTAGGTGCAACATTCACATCACATACACAATCACACCCAGAACCATAAACGTGAATTTATGTTGGGAAGACAACTTGTGTTTCCACCGGGTTATCAACCCGATACCCGTTGCTTAGAAGGCAGAAGCGCAATACATTACAATACGTTTGATCGGATAATGTATTATACTTTTTATAAAGGTTGACTGATATATATATATGATATATATAGTAAGTATAATATATATAATAAGTAGCTCTTAGCTATAAGTCATTATACCTAAAATATATTTAAATGATCTGCCGTCATAAGGAAAAAAAACGTATTAGCATTTTTGACAAAATTGAGTAATATATATCATTGGAATCAGGAAAATTGGACGCATGTACTAGTATTTTTTTATTTTAAAATATTCAAACGCAACTTACTAAATCTTACTTTTAATTAAGACGCACTGCTACACGTCAGTACGTACGTACTAAGTAACTAACTTCAACTTCTTCTTGAAATGGCGACTATATAGGGATGTCGCACCATAATTCACGTACTGAGTAGTAAAGACATTTCTGATCTATATAACTCATTTTTGTCAAAAATTTCAGTTACGTCTTTTTTCCTTAGTTAGTGATATGATTTATTTGTTTTTTTACTTTATTTGGCGAAATAATTTTATATCGTATATCTTTTAAAATATTAACGAAGAATATTTAATACCCTAATTATATGTCTTTTAGATTCATCCTAATTAGATTTTATGCAGCGTATTTGTTTAAATAAGTAAATAAAGCGTTCCAAATTAAATTTCGCAATTTATTCTGAAAGGGGTTTATTTTACCATAACTTTGAAACTTCCGCATATTTCATATTGTGCATACCTTCTCACTAGAATACTTCGTCGTGGAGTTACCAATAACCCTGTATAACATGTTTTCATATTGTAGAGTTGCGCAAAGTTTCCCTTCCTCTCGGTTATTGTTGTTTGCTGGAGCGGAAAAATTACATTCTCTGTATCTACATATAGCCTCAGGTTATGTTTGAAAATCATAGGTCAAATAGTTAGTGCGGAAAGCTACCATTATATTCGCAAAGACCACAAGTTAAAATAATAATCAAACTCAAGCAAAGCTTAATAAACCGAATTCACCGCTTTATCTTTGGAGCTTTGATCAGATGGTGTACTAAACACGCATTATTGACGATATTTCAAGAACTACTAGTTAGATCTTGATCAAATTTAAATAGGACCAATTGGAAAGCAATATCTTACAAACATAAAAAATTTGAAAATCAGTTTACGTGGAACGAAGTTATGAGGTAACACACAAAAAAAAATACAATCAACTTGAGTACCTCCTAATTTTTTGTGAAGTCGGTAGAATAGTTATTTTTTAACCTAAAGATAATTAAAATACAATTCATAAAACTATAAATTAATAAGCAAAACTGACTCCAGGAGACCACTGTAAACTGTAGGCAACGTACCCGTTATGTATTGACAATATTCTTAATATTAACTACTATTTTATTTATTATCTATATATTAAAAATGCGAAAGTTTGTGAGCAAATGTGCAAGTATATGGCTTATGCATAGCTTATGTTAAGGATTAATTAAAGTATATGCTACTTTTCAACCTAATTTTCGCGGGCGAAGCCGCGCGGCTCGTTAGTATATTATATTAGTTATTTGTGTTTTATAATTCAGCATAAATGTTTATTGACCTAGCGAAGCGAGGTTTCTAGGTTGACTGGGGTGGTTCAGCACTTTGCCCGTCCGTCCGTCAAGGATTTAAACCATACAAGCGAATAACTTTAAATTCTTCGAGAATATGTAAAGTGGGGACCCAATGCCATAAATAGCAATTGAAATGTAAATATAAATGAAAATATTACTGGCAAGTATTTTTTTATTAAAAATAGTTTTGTACTCTTCTAGTAAAGTTCTTTTCAAACATGCACACGTGGGCAGAAAAAACAAATTTGTATGACTTGTAAAGCACCCATACAAGTCATACAAATTTGTTTCTTTTTGGTTGAAAAAAACTTTACAAGAAGAGTACAAAACCATTTTTAATTAATAAATACTTTGGATAGTAACAATTTGGTAGGACACCAAAGTCACTGTTGTTAGACCTATTTTGTTATATAGTGTGTAGATATTCATAGGGGTTTGTTACTGAGAAATGGGGTAAGCGCAATCGCATTCACCCGTACTCAGTAGTGGAAATGTCTCTTATTCGTCACATGAATAATAAGTGAGCAAAGCTGTACAATTGTAGTGCAAATCTTGCATATCTGACACGCTTCTGAAGTTCTGAATAGAGAATATGTGTATGAGATTTAATTGATAATAATGCATGGGAAATTCAAAATAGCAAAACGCACGCTATTGGCTATAGGTGAGTGCTACGAGTGCTTCGGAGTTATCGAGCTAACGTGTGACGAGAAGTCACACTGTATAGCTGTTCTGGAATTACGAGAATGCTTGGTACCATCTGTACGAACCAAATGCATCCAATGTGGCGAAGCCTTTCACATACTATTTTAGCTATTGTTGTAGTAGTTGCCTATCAGGTGCCATAGTTTACTTGACAGTTACCACTAAATACTGTCTGCGCCTAAGTTACTTACCTAATAGTTGCCGATTCCAAACCACCCCCTGCAAGATTGTACGCCTCTAACCCCTATACATATGTTTGTATTTGAACTGACCGTTGGTTAAGTTGGGTGCGCGTTCGCCTTTCAAGCAGCGGGTATCGGGTTCTATTTCCGGTGGAAACTCACGTTTTTTCCTCAAGGGAAATTTGTGTTTCTGGTTCTGGGTGTGATTGTGCCTGTGATGTAAATGTTTCCGGCACCCACAAAACATGTCATCGAATTTAGTGTGGGGCTGTGAGTGTGGGGTGTGAGTTTATGTTATCTACTAATATTATAAATCCGAAAGTTTGTGTGTAAGTATGTTTGTTCCCTCTTCACGCTTTAATGGTTGAACGGATTTGGATGAAAAATTGAATGTACATAGATTATACCTAGGATTAACACATAGGCTACTTTGTAACTTGATAATAGCGGGCGAAGCCGCGGGGCACAGCTAGTGTTGTATATATTGGAAATGTTGTACCATTAATGATTTACTTATACTTTATGCAGTATAATAATGTCCAACCCGCATCACGACTCCTGAAAGTATACAGGTACATCAAATACGAAAGTTAATGTTCTTCAATATATTCTCCTAACGCACAATCATTCACTGGCTATCATCGCGCAATCCAACATAAACTCGGATTAAATACTTATAAGTATAAGGAAATGGTGGTCCCAGATCGCATGAGGGCGTGAAGAAGACTTTGATCGATGATCCGATCCTAATGCTTAAAAGTGGCTACGCATGCTGCTTGTGTGAGACGTAAGAGCCAAAAAACATAATAACTGATTTAATTTGATATCAAAATAAACTTTCACGGGAAAATATATTACATACTGTTATATGGAATCACTGGAACGCTTCCTAATATTGATGAATTTATTAATTCAGTAACATGTTAACTGTGGCCTTTCTTTACTCGCTATTTTTATTTAAAAAAGTCGTTTAGTACCTACATGTGGGGTCCAAATAGGTAATAGATTTCATCCAAATCCGTTATAGAGAAACCTCGTGTCAAAGTGTATTGTGATTGTGTAGTAGTGTGTGTACACATTTAAACACGTCCAGATTTATATGAATAGTAGTGTGGATAGCAGAATGATGGGTTTACTTTTGATGACTATCATGTTTGTCGTATAGGTACGCAAGGTCCTGCAGTCATTGTAGATACGTTAGAAAGCACTATTTTTTTTTCAACAACATATGGTGAAAGCTTCGATCAACAATACCAACTTGGTATGTTGTACTTGGTGAAAGTGATGGAATATGAAAGTGATCAAATTGTTTTATGTTACTTTGGGTGGTACTGAACTGTAATGAGGAAGTGTGAGTTTTACCATCAGGCGAGCGCTTTTCTCGTCTCGTCCATCAATTACATAAAAAAATATACCGTTTCACCATTGACTTAAAAAATCTCATACTGTGAGGCGCAAAGAGACCCAGTTAAGAAAATTCGGTCCTTTGCGAATAATAACATTTTGTCCCTTCTTACGGATGGAATTTATAATATTATGCCTGAATTTAAAATTAGCACAATCATTTTGGTCCTATAAGATACGTCGCTATATTTGATTTAAGTACTTACATATGTAATGGATCCCATAGCCATTGGTATTTTTGAAAGTATTTTATAGACTTACCAAAAAGTTAATATGCTCTCCCGATTACATGGCATTAGTGGCAATGGGTGTACCGTGTAACAATTATGATTATAATAATATATTATGAATTTCGGGTCCAAAATATTTTTGTTTCACTATGCTGCTAAAAAGTTGACAACGAACTTTTTTAGCAGCATAAATAAATTCTATAATTTTATAATTCCTTATTATCTCATTAATAATCCTCATTATTTGAGACCGAACGTTATTATTTTGCTTGAACCATCAATAATTTTCGTTATAACTTTCTCGGCAAATAAGCATGGTCTTCTTATATTAAATTATTCCAATACTTGATGCTGAAATCAATTAATTGATTGATATTCCAATTTAGACAAATAAAAATTGTGTTTTGAAAGTCTATTAAAGAAATGTATTAAAGCAAATTTCACTCATAATTAACGCTTCTCTTTACATAGATCTTGTATTATATATAGATTTAGTATAATCTATTATTATACTAAATCTACATATAATACATCTATATATAGTACTATATATAATACTCTTCATACTTTTTTATAAATATAAATGCGATAGATTGTATAGTGTGTGGGTGGGTATATTTCTGTAACAAGGTAGCTCAGTAAAGGTTCGTCGGATTTGTGACAAAGTTATGTATGTGCCTAAACCCTTAAAGTAGTAGGTATAGTATATAGTATAAAATACGAAGTTGTATTATTAATTGTTATGCTGCAAAGCCGTAAAGCATGTATATACATTTTTTTTCAACAAAATTCTCAAAATAACGAGATCTTCAAAAATAAAATTGAACAGGTTGACTCGTCATAAAGCAAATTCGTCGCGGAAATATCTCTTAAAGTATACGTTACACTTCAATTGTAATTTTGAAAATTCACCACATTGTCTTATTGCATACAGTAGAAAAATAGGAATGCAAAGTAATGAAACACCCTGCTTTCGTTCTTGTTTCCCGATAAGTATAATTAAGGCCTCTTCAAGTCAAGAGTGAAAAGAGGTATTTTCTAGGCAAGCATGAACCACCGTCGTTGACCGCATAGACGCTTTCCATCAGTTGAGAATGCGGTCAAACGCTTGGCTATTGACATTAAAAAAAAACTTTTCATCATAGCTATTTTTATTTGAAACGCTCATCTACCAGGTTCGTAAATATCTGCCGCTGAATCGTTTGTCAAATTTAAAGGAGTTCAGTTTTAAATTAGTCGATTAATTCCTCTTTACTAGCTATATAGCCGAGTAGAACCTAGTATACGTAATGGCTGTCACGTCTCCCAGACCAACCTCTTTAGCATGCGCCGGGTTGATTGATGGCATACTCGCGATCCTGGGGGGCGCTGGCGTCGCTCGCGACATAAAAATCGCTGTAATCCTCACACAATTGCTTGATTATAGCTGTTAATCTCTCACCAAGATGGCTAACGCTCCCTCAGCCGTTTTTTTATCACCCTTGTTTTTAGAGATGAGATAAGTCCGTAATAGACCGGATATTCGGTGATTATCAGGGAGTCAAACAGAAATAAGTATAAACTATAAAGCCTCAGGGTGGTTTGATTATCTAAAGCTCGAGCCTGATTAAATAATGTTCACTGGAAAGTAAAACATGACTAGGTTGCTCAAAAACAATTTACCTCCAGCAAACAACAAGGTTGAGGAATTGAAAACTAAATAAGAGTTTAACAAGTGAATTCTCGTTACGTATGATACGTAATAAGAATATGCAAGCCTAAATTTTGTTCTTGTAAGCTTGTACTACTAGTACCTATAAAGGTCGCTTTGACCACTATATCACTTAATGAAAAGTGATGATGATACCGTACGGGAATAAAACGCGAACTGTGATTTCAACTCCTTCGCATGACTCAAACAAAAAGTACGGGTGATGAACGTAAAAACGAAACGCTTCGAGCAAACTGTAGGTATGTCAACCGTAAATGGATTTGGACGTTTGACAGATTGTCTTGTTGTTAGATGGTAAAATATTGGTTCCTTTAATAAAATATCAAACAAGCTCGATTCTTGACTAGCTGTTGCAAAAGGAGATAAACCCGTTATATCCTGCCATTAGAGACACTGCTTCGACAAATCCAGCTCAACACCTACGTCATCAATATGTATGATAATGGAATTGGATACAACGCATCGCCAGACGCTTCTTGTGGCTGGACGTGGCAGTATAACTACTATTCATACTGTGAACAGTCAATTGATCTAGTATAAAACATAGATTATTAAACTGAAATGTATTTTTGTAAAAATACATCCTGCACAAACCTTACTTTCTTCACCTTCTTCTAGCAGTCTTAATGCTGAACATATTCCAATTGCCAAATATTTCTTATGCATGCATCTTTTAATATTAATCTATAAATGATTGTTTTATTATTATTATTTATTATTTTTTTTTATTTGTGACAGGCTAGTGTTTGACCACTATCTCACCTGATGGTAAGTGACGATGTGATCGAAGCTGGTAAACACACTAGACCTGGAATACGCAGGCTCTATTATTTATTTCTATTCTAGTCTAAGTAAATAAGTTAAATGTTAACATAGTTTTTTTTCCTTGAATCTGTAACTTATGTTTACATCTAGCAATTTGTAATGAAAAGGGTTTTTTAAGAATAAGATAAATTTTTAGACTCTTATTTGAATTGGACATTATTTAGCCGGATATTAAGTGCTATCAAATCCATTGCTCCACATCCCATCCCTACTCGTATTTGTTTTATTTTATACCAACCAAATTGGAGACATTCGCGACTACTTAACAAAATTGAAACGGGATAGTATATTTACGTAATACATCTCTGTCTTAACTAACAGTCCTTTTAATGACCTCTAAAAGGTCCGGCCTTTTCTTGTAAATAAAACTAAGTGGATGGCGCGAGGCCGTAACTTTCGGCCATAAACATACTTAAGCCCGATTACTTAGGGTATGATTACTAAATTACATCACGGCACAAAATGTACATATTGAAATAGTGACAAAATTTTAGAAGACAATGGTACATAGAGAAACATTTTGTGATAACTAGAATTATAGCAAAAAGTTTTCTGAAACAAATTTTCGTTCGTATTTTTTACTAAATAAGATAAAAAGATTTTTATTTTATATAAATATGAGTTTAGTTACAATACAACTTCACAGAATAAGTAGATCTAACATGATAGTATATTTTTCTTAGTAATAATAAGGAAATATTGTGTAATATAATCCATGTTCATGGATAGTATATTACTTTCTATACAAAGCATGTTCACGCAACAACGATATTCTTGTCATTGTTGCGTGAACATTGACGAACCCAACTACATCGATACGATATAACCATAGTTATGTAATATTTATGATCAATGTTTTACCTACCTATATATAAGCCGTGTTCAAAAGAGATCAGTGAGTCCAAGAGCTAACACTTGGCGAGAGATATGTAGGCAAACGTATTAGTATTTTTTACCCATTTACGGCGAAGCAGTAAGGAAGGTATGATTGACAAAATGGCGTCCGTGGTCCTCAATAAAATATTAACAAAAATAAACAATAACTCTTTATTGACACCAATAACAAAAAGTACAGAAAAGAAATTACTAATAAATAGGTACAATGGGCGTTCTTATTGCTAAGGGTATCGTAATGGGTATCAATTATTATAATAAACACGCTGACCCGGCGAACTTTGTACTGCTAATAAAAGTTGTCTGACTTTATTTATATAAATAAAACAAATTCGGAAGAAAGCTGTAAAGGTCGTCTTCTCCTTTGCATAGTAAAAAAGTTTCCGCGAACTTCGCATATATACGTCACATTTTTCTGTGGTCAGATATTTATAGTGCGTTCACAAATTAATTTTGTGTCTAATCTTTGATAGTTACGAACAATTTTTATGGGAAAATAAAGTAGTTGTTTTCGCTACTTTCCTTGCAGTTTCTTTTATATTTTCTCATTATTTAAACCTTCCTTGGACTTCTACATATACTCGTATTTCATTTTACCAAAATTAGGCAAATCGGTTTTAGCCGTTCTTGAGTTTTTGTGAGACAAACAAAGTCAATTCATTTATATATATATATATATATATTTATATATATATATATATATATATATATATATAGATAGAATAATACTTATACAATATTGTATTAATATAATTCGTTTGAAAATAAAGACTAACTAACAAAGCCAATATCAAAATAACCGGCCAAAACGTTAAAGTTATCTCACGGGATCCAATAAATCTTATCATTGCAGCAGATTAACGATATGAAAAGAGCAAGTCAGCGTATTATTTTCGAACGAGCAGTTCTAACGTCGCTGGCACGTGTCGCCTCCATATATACTTATATGGATGTGGTGTATTATTAGGGACGATTTTTTATTCGCTAAAGGTAAAAAAATGACACAAAAATGCTGTAACGAAAATTCTCGCACAATTCGATCCCCATTGAACCTTAAAGTACTTATATAGATGAGCAGTCTCGAGAAATAAAACGAAGACTTTGCCTAAGACATTAAAGATTGAACTAACGTCGAACGTAAAATAAACACTCAAATGTAATTCTATAAAAAATATAAACCTAACATTTGAAATGGGTAATTTTATCTAAGGGACACGATTTATAACATCAACATACATAAACCCGTTCACACTTACAGCTCTACATTAGGTTCGATGACTTGTGTCGTGGATGCCGGAAACGTGCACATCACACACACAATCACAACCAGAATTAGAAACTCAAATTTTCCTTGGCGAGAATTCTTGTGTTTCAGCTCGGAATCGAACCCGATACCCTTTGCTTAGGCGAACGCCACCCAATTAGGCCAACGAGCAATACGTAATCAAATTTTAATAAAATTATTAGTCATGGCAGTGTCACTTATATTAAGTATCAATTTTAGTCTGTGGCACTAACTGTTGATAACAATGACGAGACAATCTTGGAAAAAATATAGGAAATGAGCGAACGCCCGACACAACGTCATAAATGTAGATTTAATAGCCGAGGATGTGGTATCCATAATATGATGGCACAGAGTCATTCATTTTAAGCACACTTTGGGCGAGATTCTTTCATTTATATCGACTATATTATAGCTCTGCCCGCAGTTTCTTCAGCATATGTTGGGATAAAAATCAGCCTTTTTGAAATTCGTATTATAAAAGACTACTTTAAAATTTACTTTATATCTTAACAGCATCGTCACGTGTGGGTCTTCACGCAATATTCCAAAGTACCGCATCCTTTATTTTGTAATTAATTAATTCACTTTTAACTTCATCCGTACCTAAATCACTATAAAATTACTAGGTTTTCTTAATAGTTACTAGTGGATATGTGAACTAAAGATCTCGCGTATTTTTCGAAATGGCTGATTTTTAGGGTTCCGTACCCAAAAGGTAAAAACGGGACCCTATTACTGAGACTTCGCTGGCCGTCCGTCCGTCCGTCCGTCCGTCTTTCACCAACCCCCATATCTCCGACATTTTAATAATTTAAAAAAGAATCGACAGATAATATCTATATAATTAATTATCAAACCTACCCCCTGATTCGGAACGTTTCGGTAAGTTACCGAATCGATACGATTGGATAGTTTTCTCTTTAAAAATGCATTTTATCGTAGGATAACTAACCGAATCGTACGGTAACTGAGCCATGTTCTGAATCAGGGGGCTGCTCACAAAATTTCACAAGAATCCGTTGAGAAATGCGACCTGTAGATGAGAACAACCGGATATCCAGACATACGCATAAAAATAACTAAAGCAAAACGAATAAATCTTTTATGGCAAATGAGGATATATTTTACAATAAAATTCCTAAAATTGTAACTGACTTATCACTGGGAAAGTTCAAATAAGAAATAAAACGGGCGTTAATCAAGGAAGCTTATTATAAAAACAATTGTCTACATTAATGACAAGGATGCATGGAGACAAACTGCATAAGCACTTTCTAGCGAATACATAATATAGATACTCCTATGTTAATATAATTATGTACTAGTTTAAAAATGATTAAAAAAAATATGAAAAAAATGCACCGCCGATTTTCTTGTCAGGTTCTTCTCGAGATGGCTGTAATTTTGCGAATCTGGCAGTAGAGTCATTAACTTTCATGAGTGCCTCTTTAGTGCCCATGTAAATAAATGGTTTTGATTTGATTTGATTTGATACGAAATAAATTTTGCCCAAGTAAAAACGGTGACGCTTCGATCGCGCTTTGCGCTCTTTCGGACAATAGGACACAAACTACAAATATACAATATGAAATTATGAACCGATACGCAACATACAATACGTCTAATAAGTAAAAATTTACGCATACCTTCGTCTTTATTCGACAAAGTAAAAATAATCAAATATACAACATAGACACCTACCGATCTACGCGGAAATGAAACCATTGTAAATTCGGGGGCTTTCATTTTGAGCCGCAAAAAATATGTGACGTCGTCGTGAAATTCATCTCCCGGTGGAGAATATTTGAAGACGTCGTAATAAAACGTAGAGCCTCACCAATAAAAAATAGGCTTCCCGACAATTAAGGCTAATGGCTCTACATTTTAAAAAATTCATTGTGTGGAAAATCGCTTTGAAGTTTGATCACTCACTGGATGGATAGGTACTTTCATCGAGCGGCCGTAATTATTACTTCTCTCAGCATTTACTTATGGTTTTTGGAAATGATGCTTAAGGACGATGCTCTCATATTGACGGCCAACTCAAAATTCGAACAATTGTTTCACTTTTCAGGTTATGTAACTTTTTTGACGACGACAAAAGATTGTAGTAAAAGATTGTAGTGTGGTTATTACTATTTTTCAGAGGTATATTTTACACCAATGCATCCAACAAACAAACAAACGCATTCACACTCACAGCCCCACACTAAGTTTAGAGACTTGTATTGTGGGTACCGGAAACAGTAACATACTCGTATCACACACACAATCAGTCCCAGAACCAGTAGCACAAATGCCCCTTGGAGGAAAAGTTTGGTCTTGCCGGGAATCGAACCCAGGATCCACGGTGCAGAGAGCAAATACTTGCCCACCGCGTCAACTGAATCGTCACCAACATACCTTTTTTTAACTTACAACCGTATAAGATATTACAGGTTACGTTTTACTAACACCCTTTCATTTGAGTTCATACCTACAAACACCTTTTACTTGTTGTTTAAAAGAATGTGACAATATTTTTTTTACTTATCTGTAGAATTAATTTTTAAGTATTATTTTCTACCGATTTCACAAAAAAGGAAGAGGTACTCAATTCGACCGTATCTTTTTTTTATGTGTTACCTTACTTCTTTCCACGTGAACCGATTTTGAATTTTGTTTGTGTTTTGTCTGTTGCTTTCCCTTTGATCCCATTTAAATTTAATCAAGATCTGATCAGTAGTTTTTGAGTTATCGTCAATAATGCGTATTTAATACATTTAATCTGATCAAGGTTCCGAAGATGTAAGTATACGAAATATTTATCTGTGCAGACTTTTTGTATTATCTAAATAAGTAGGTAGTGATTTTGTAAATATATAGGTAGTTAAAGATACGAGAATCACTGCTAGCTCGATGGGCTGAAGACCTCACGTGATGACTGAAAAATGTTTTTTTACGTTTTCTGTTACCCGTATAAAGGCTATTATGAAAAAAAAAACAAATAATAGAAAAAAAAATTAACCTGCTAACCTAATTTCACGTGAATCGGTCGAGAAATGCGATGTGTTAAGAGGAGATACGAAAGCATTTTTGCCCCGGCTGAAACGGAAACGCTTAATTAATATCTATAAAAATAAAACATGATAGATGTTTAGAGGAGATACGAAAGCATTTTTGCCCTGGCTGAAACGGAAACGCTTAGTCAATAAAGAAAAAAACTAAAAAGGTCACGGGCCTAAACAAAGAGCTCATCATACAATATGATGTTAATGACGACCTAACTCCGAACAACGACAACCCCAAAATCAAGCTGAGCAGTTATTAAGTACCCTTTTTAAGTACCAATTTGACGGAATTAATGATATAAACCCCATATGCCCTTGCTATTGTTTATGCGCAGAAACATACAGAATAAAATAATAATCAACATAAAAAAAATGTTTTTTTCGCCAATTACAAAAATATACGATTTTCTGTAGTGACAAATTTAGCACAAGCTCGGAAGTTAATAAAAAAATATATATTTTATCTTTGATGCAATGCTTGTATTTGACCTTATCTCACCTATAGGTAAACGATGATGTGGTTAATACTAGGACTTAATTTTCTGCATAAACTACTGAGTTCTCTATGAAGAAAACAATTTTGTTCATTAATACAAATAAAAATGCATTATAACCAGAAGCACAAATTTATATCATTTCAAAAATTGTGCTACTGCCGGGGATCGAACCCTTGGAACAGAGGGCAGAGCAGCCCGCAGCACCACCAGGTCCTAAATGTAACGATGTAAGTACTAAAAATCTCAACCTACTTTTATGGTATGCCCTTACCGAAAAACTCAAATATTATTCAGGTGACCCTTTGAACGAAACTATTGAAAGTCATAATCATAATCGTGCGTCACTCTGACTTTTTACGAGAGTGCGAGTTCAGCGCTCAATAACTCCCAGTGGGAAGATTTGGCCGCTGTTACAAAGTATTCTTGGAAAATAAAGAAAAATCTTACTTCGAAAGTGAGGCTGGGGATTCAGACGGGCTCTTATTATTGTTGTACTAGCTTTACCCGCGGCTTCGCCAGCGTTCTTGGTGATGATGAATCAAGATAAAAAAATACGTTAATCCTGGGTAGGTATGAGCTTTCTTCCAAAGCGTGATGTAAGAAAAAACACGCAAACTTTCATATTTATCGTAATATGTTAAGTGCGATAGTGTGAATACATATATACTTTTAGTATAAGATTTAAATTTTTGATTCTGTGTAACGCCTATGATGTATTTATTGTATAAGACGTAATCAAATATAGAATAAAATAGAATGGAATAGAACATTATTTATTGTACACCAAATACAGTTAGTTGTAACTATGTACAATGGGCGGACTTATCGCTAAAAGCGATCTCTATCTCTCTCAAATATACTGTGAGCTAAGACGACCTATTTTAAAAATGGCTGTTATATGTTTTATTTTACGTTTTCAAACTCCATATCTCCGCCCTTTAAAAAAAATCCAAAAACTGTATCGATAAAAATAATCTTTATAATTATCGAACCTGCTCACAAAATTTAACCAGAACCGGTTGATAAATGCGACATGTAGAGGAGAACAACCGGAAATCCACCGGACATATGAAAGCAATTTTGCCCAAGCTTAAACGCTTCATATAAAGCATACCTTCGCGCGAGCGCGGCAATACATCGCAGTAATCTAATTTCATACCTTTAAACGAGCAATTCTTGTAAATATATATGTACCTATATAATCTGAATCTCGGAAACGGCTCCAACGATTTTCATGAAATTTTGAATGAAGGGGGATTTGATGGTGATAAATTATTATAGGTTTCATTTTTGAAAACGTCATTTACCAAAATAAAAAAACACCAGGTCATCAGTCATCTATCATTAAGGCATCAAATTTCACACTAATGTTATATAGGCAAAAGTTTGTGAGTGTGTTTGTTACTTCTTCACGCTGTAACGGCTGAACGGATTGGGATATTATTTGGAATTTACGTAGCTTATACCTAGGATTAACACATAGGCTACTTTTAAAGTTGATAAACGCGAGCGAAGCCTTGTGATTATGCATAAAGTGTCTCCCTCTACCTTTTCCTTTCGCTTAAAGGAGTAAATTCACACAACCAAATCTATGAATTATTGATAAACAAAACTAATTCTAAAAGACCCCTTCCAGTAAGTAGGTATTAGTTTGGTCGGTTTCAAGCTAATACACATACGATTCAGTCCAGTGGTACGACGCGATATAAAAATGGTACCCCACAAAGGTATAAAAATTTCGACCTCTCCCATGCAATGTAATGTAGCGTTTTCTGGCAATTTCCTGGCTCAAGGCTTTTGAAATCCTCGCGCACTAATTTCCGAATATTTCGCGTTCCCCGTGCACTACTTTCCGGAATTTTCCGGATGCCCTTTGGATCTGGCGCTATTTCTCTATTTTCGCAATACCTTTTTTTTCCTCTTTTTTCAAACATTGCATTGGACGGAACATATTTTTGCCTACTATTATAACACGGACTTATATGTAGGAAAGTGTTATTCGTATCTAGGAATAACTGCCACTCGATCAAAAATCAAATCCATAGAAACTTCTGCTGTTCTTTTTTTTATATGACTGATTTTCTTTGGCTGTAATTTCGCGAATCTGGCAATATAGTCTTCATGAGTCTCTTTGAAAATACCACTTGTTGATTTATCAACTGCCTTTAGGCTACCCGAAATTCATCACACACTTTTCATTTAAATCCATCACACAGTCTATGTGTTTTAGGACGCTACCTGAAATCCTGACCTAAAATTTGTGAGGCTATCGAGCTAAGTACTCATAGGTACATGTGTTATGTTTTTTTGTATCAGATAGGCCTACTTTTGATTGATTTCGCATCTGTTCCTAAGTGATAATTGTTTATTCCACACATATCTTGAGAAGATCATAAATGGTTATATTTTTGATTAAGATGACTGGAACACATGCTTTTTTGACAACTCCAAAGGAACGTAGAAGTATCTTATATTAATTCCCACTCGATACTTCCACGCATTCCTGAGATAAGGTCTTGATAGACAGACACCGACGTGATCCATACGGGTATGTTTTGAGTTACACAACCTAAAAAGAGCTACTTTGAAAGCAATGCAAGCAGCGTCGAAATATCGTTCGCATCACGCACATTTTGTACAGATTCAGGGTTTACGCATAAAACTTACGTTTACACGTCCCGAGAGCATTATACAAGGTGATGGATATAAGTAATGTGGTTCGCGGGTAGCCCTGAAATGATTCACTTAGCTGCTAAGTAGGCGTTAGATGTTTTACTCGGGATTTAGTGTGTATAATGTGTGAATATGTGTGAATAATTTGTATTTACAGATCTTTATAGGGGAGTTTGAACTAACAAGGAATATGCATATTTAATTTGTTAATTAATGTGTGAGTGTTTACGTTAATACATTGCCGCCGGTAAAAAAAAACATTCATCAAAATATAGCAAAATAAATATTTGAAAATGTAGTCAGGTTCGGGCAATTTTAAACGCGGCCATTTTGACGTTTTTCTGTGAAGTTCACAAATCATGGCTGCCTCAAAGTAAAATTGACCAAACATATTCATCAAAAACTGACGTCACGAATTAGTCTAACCGATGGCGTGGATTTTGCTATTTTTAATTTTCCATGCATTTTCAAATGTTTTAAATTGTCCATGCATACGTAATTAAATATTAAGCTATACATTGAATAAAATATTCTTGACCTATATTTAACTCTCATGCTTATTTCCTCCCTATCATGACGATTTTTATGTAAAATTACGCATTGTGAACTAATTTATTAATAATTTAATATAGATTAATCAATCACAAAGAATTTATTGAATCGCTTTCCATGACATGATTTTCCTAAATGTTATAATAATAATTCACGGATATGAAAAAGTCAAGCACGTTGAATGCACTTAGTAAATTTTAAATTACAAATTAAACGCCGATCATTGTAACTTCTCTAAAACACTTTATTTCATCTCTCAAAAAAGCAATTAGTAGATAATAATGTCATTGTTGGTAAATCAACTGCTTGGATCTTCATATTAAACATGTGAAATCAGGTAAACACATTCAATGCAACTCACTTACTGCATTGTTATTTTTCTCGATACATGTCACGTTACAAACACAACTAAATAAAAACATTAATTATATTAAAACAGACGCTTTTACAAGATTTTAATTAATCACGGGATTATAACGAGTTGCGCGATGTAGGGCGCTTCGTACTTAAAAATATAAAAAAGGCTCCTAAATGTAATGATACTGAAACAAATATTGTCTACTAGTGGCGAAAGTTTGTGTGTAAGTATGTTTGTTCCCTCTTCACGCTTTTACGGCTGAACGGATTTGGATAAAATTTGGAATGTACACCTAGGATTAACACATAGGCTACTTTTTAAATTTATAATAGTGGGCGAAGCAGCCGGGCACGGCTAGTCTCTAATAATTAAATTTCACGTTTTACTTAATATTCGAAGTGTTAATATTGAGACAGAAGAGTAAAATTAACTAAGCGTAGGTATCTCACCTGCTAATATTAACATAACTTTCATAACATTGTATACTCGTTGTTAGCAGTTATGTTACTTATAGTTCCAACTCCCTCAGTCAGATAAAGCAGTACAAACTGAAAGTTCTTGTTTGCACGATTAACGAAATAAACTGTTTGTCTACTTAGTATTCATGGTGCTTCACTCATTGTGTATTCTAGTCGCGGACGAAAATGAAATATGGAGCATTCAACGTGAATTTTGAACACAAGGTGACTTGGCAATGCTCGCGGGTTGTTATGACTCATGTTTTTGATACGCTGCGTTCTCCTCATTTGCGATTGTTGTGTTTACACCTTGAGATACTTCTTCGATGACGAATTGTTTACGTTTGATAATGAGCATTGCGGCCGTTGTAAATGTTTTGTGGCACAGATAAACACACAGGGATCCAAAATACCTACAAATAGATATAAACGCTTGCATAGGTCAACAAACCAATATAATCTCTATCTCTTCATTGCAACAAACGTTAAGTATACTTAAATATTGACCGAGCGTGCGCGACGATGCGCAAGCATCATTTCAGCTTGGGCAAAAATGCTTTCGTACCTATCTCTGGCGAATGTCCGGCTGTTTTCCTCTACAGGTCGCATTTCTCAACTGAATCTTGCGAAATTTTATAAGCAGGTTCGATAGTTATATTTTTTTTCTCGATTTAGATTTTGAACATTAAAAAAAAACATAGTTTAGGTAATTTCTTGGGACTGAATCGCGCTAAAAACTATTTTATTTACCTCGACGTTTCGGCCAAGTTGCATTGGTCATGGTCTCGAGTAGACTTAAAACAAAAAAAAGATGTATAATAAATTCACAAGTTCTTCAGCTCACAGAGCCACTATTATTATAATATAAATACAATGGACGAACTTTTAATTTTTAGTTTGTTTTTCTTTAGTTGGCCTATAATTATGTCTTGTACGGATTTCCACGGCAAAACAAAGAATATTTACGAGTTTAACTAATGATGAAGAATTTTTTTCAAACTCATTGAGTACGCACTACTAAGAGCAGGCTTGCCTCGGTCCAAGTTATTTCATTTACATTTGAAATGGGCTAAACAAGAAGCGTGCAGCGTATTTTTAACGTGTCATAATCAACTTAATTATATATAACGCGTAGTAGTTTAAACTGAATTAATAATCTATTACGATCATTACTTATATTTCACGCAACGAATTACTGTCCAGCGTGTGGCAATATAGCCAGCATTTTGGGAATGTTGTTTAATAGTAGCGATCTGCTAGATTTGAGTTAAGATGCCTACTAATAAATATTGTTTTGAGTAAGGTATTGTGAAGTTTTAAGGTTACATTTAGTCATAATCACGATATTTCTGTTGTTGCAGTTATTATACGAAATAATTATTTTATTCACACAAAAACATATAGGGTCAAAAATAAGAAGAAACTTAAAATATATATCAAATAAGATAAATATAAAAATTATAACACTACTCGTGGCTCATTTTGCAAAAAATTTTACATCACCTTTTAATCGTTTAGAAATTTTCGTTTTAATTAAGATAATAAGAAATGCAAAAAATATTTTTGACACACTATTTTGTTAAAATAAAATTAAACATAAACATCAAATAACAAAACAATATACGAGATTTACTTATCCTTAAATTATATTTTAAGTATAGAGCAGTGAATAAGTATAAGTATGTTACAAGGTACAATCCTTGATAATATCTTCCCCAACCTTGTTTTGCCGGCCTGGTCAAAAAAAGTCTTAAAACTCGTAACATCAAAACGAAAACCCTGTTCCACTTATATTTTCCTCAAACATTACCTCCCACTACTTTCACTATAAAACAAAGGTTGAGGAAAAACAAGCGGACATATTCGCAGTCTCGGCGTACGTGACGCAAAGGATAAATTTCAGGAATGTCGCCTTAGCTGAGACCCCGTCATGGGATACCGCGCAAATAGATATAAAATGAATGGAAATAGTAAAGGGATACCCGCGGCTGACCCGAAAATTGGTTTTCTTGACGTGCCGTGAAATCAATAATAAGGCGGGGTATATTTACGGTGGCTTTCTTAAAGGCAGCCTTTCAAGCTGCCCCCTGATTCAGAACTTTTCGGTAACTTACCGAATCGATGCGATTGGATAACTTTCTAATTAAAAATACATATAATACGATAACTATAACATTACATCTTAGCTACCATACGTTCTTATTAAGCACATATTATATGTAATGTATATATTATTGAATATTTTTATACGTATATATTGTATATATTATATTATGTGTAATAATATACTATTAATCATAAATTATGGACAATACACACTGTTCTAATGCACGCTTTACTTTTGTTCCTACCATTGCTGGATGACTGGTAGATAATGCTCTTAGGATTAAGTCCTCCAATTGTGCATTGTTTTTGTTGTATAATAAAGTATAAATAAAATAAATAAACTAACTGAGTCGTGCAGTAACTGAGCTATCGTATGGTTCTGAATCAGAGGGCAGCTCTCATAAAGATCCGTGGTTCCTCCTAGTTTGTGTTGCCGAGAAACTATTAGGAATCTCACCAATAGCAAATTAAGCTTCAAATATTTAGCAAGCTTTGTATAATTTTTTTACATATAATCTCAAGAGTTTTTGCGCCAGATTTAAGTATAATCAGCACAGTGAAAGCCGTTGAATAAAATAACTATAAACCTTCCTCGAAATTAATGGACGACAACATTATTTCATGGATGTTATGAAAAATTTATAGCACTACAAATATTGCGTTTATTTTACTCCGACAGAGACAAAAATACTCGCTAAAGTATATAAAACAGGATTTTTGACCCGAGAAAAACTGATTATCATTTTACCATATTGTTGCAGTATTTTGTTTCGTTTCACGAACAATGAACTCTGAAAATATATTCTGTTACACAGAAGACGTGAACACAGAGCAGCCTACCGCTGTAATGCTCTGAAAATAGGGTTGAATTTGAACTTTGAATTTATTTACGCTGACGGTACGCACAATACAGCATAACTCGATTCCTGAGCACTATCGCAGAATCTTCTTAATGCTCCAAATGGATACCATTGTTTCCTCCCGCAAAAAGCATCAAATACGAAACGTATAGAGCACTCAGTTGCCGAGTCGAGCGAGAATACGATATGTCTCCATCACATTTCCATACATTCTTGAAGCCGACAGGGATAGATTCGTATTCAAGAGTGATGCGTGACGATGGAAATTCTTCTCCCCGCCTCGGTATATTGTCTGAGCTCTTTTTTAGGACCGTATAATGATGTATCATTTTAGTTATTCTTATAACACTAAATCATAACATTATAATGGTCGTGTTAGGAGTTTCTCATTACTGTAATGAGAACAAATGAAAGCAGTTACATCGGCAACTTGCTGATATCCTGTTTTAGCAAGTACTTAAATAATAATAACTACTCTTTTATAGCCAACCTTTACTTCCCGTAAACTACCTATTTGCCAAATTTCAGCTTCATTTTAGTCAAATAGTATCGAAATATCGTGATACGTCAGTGACCGTGTAAATATCGCTTTTATATATACGGATTATTATGATAAACACACATTATTTAAATTTATTCGTTCCCAAAATGAGCAACGGCATGCTTAGACATTTTATGTAATGAAAATACTTTCAAATTCAAAGTTAGTACATATTTACTTTGAATTTTGATTTAACATGGATCAAATAAAAAGAGATGAATAATCCATGGATATAACGAACCCGAAGACACGGCATTAAACCGAGATGTTTTTGTACCCTTTAATGAAAATAGAGGTCCTATCTCCACTGAAAGTGAGACAATATTAAAAGTTGAAGTGGAGGTTGCAGGAGCGAAGTTAGTTGATGACGTCAGCCACCACAAGTGGCAATTTGGACGGAGCGCTAAGTGTACGGTACTCGCAACCGTGAAATTAGAAAAGCCTTATCTAAGGGTTGTTTGGATTTATTTTTTAGATGGCGTCTGTTGTTGGTTCTTCTTATTGCTGTAAGCTTTTTTCTTTTACAATTATATACTTTTCATCAGGTATATATTCCATGGTGGTTCGGCTTTTTCCTGAGCTCACCTGGCTAGCTATCATTTACCGAAATACAGTCATAATTACCTCAAGTAGAAAAAAATATGTCGTCAAGTCCAAAATGTATATGGTATCGTTGAGTTGGTAATAGTCTAGGCCTAGTGCCTTTACCACGCTCGATCTCATCATTACTTACCAACTGGCTGGATGTTAGTGATCTAATATAATACATGTATATAAATTCTACATAATATACGAACAATACTTGCGTGATCAATGTTTTATAAAAATGTTTAACTAGCCAAAGTCAAATATAATCAAGATCCGTCTATCCCAAAAAGGAGGTTCTCAATTCGACTGTATGTTTTTTTTTGTGTGTATGTTATACGATATCTCCGCCAATTATGAATAGATTTTGATGTTTTTTTTTTTTTGGTAGAGTATATTTCAGAGGTGATCCCATATAAAGGTCAAGCCAAAACCAAAATATAAGCGATGAAGTCGGTATTTTAAAGCTTTACTTGCGTTTCAATTATGCAATCATTCATTTATACCAAACAACTAAAGAAGCTAACAGTTATACCTCTATGATTTTGAATTTATATGTAGAAGTGGGATAGTATGTTCCCCACGGCTCACCTGCCTAAATGTTGTATTGTAAAATTTATTGAATATGGTACGACACAGCAATGTCCCGATGCATATTTTTTTCGTAACATAGTAATATTTATCAACCTTACGCAACCGCAGTTTCAAGAGAATGAAACCGCAAAAAATATGTGTGACATACTAGTCCAAGCTGACGTAACGATAGTTCTCAATAGGCCAGATATAATATACGTAAACAAAACAGGTAACAAAACCTTACTTAAAGATGTAACAGATCCTTCAGACTACAATATAGGAGCAAAATAAATAGGAAAGCTGAGAAACCAAGCGATGAAAACAGAAACAATCAGACTATAGAAAACACATACTATAACATAGACTAAAGTCATAGGAGCAATTGGAGTCTTAGCAAAGAGCCTTCAAAGATACATAAAATGCTGGACGCTAATATCAACACACACATGCTGCTATACAGTGACCATCATGACATGGTTTTTGGCGATACCATTTTCGTTAGTCACCTTTTCCCTGGGTCTCGGGGTGGAAGAAAACTGAGAAAACTCAAGTATAAAAAACCTTCAAAAATTACATAATTCGTAACCTACTCTAGAAAATACCACAATATTTTTAAATTATATTTGTGAAGGCCGTCAATTGATCGATGGAAAACGTTTTACCATTTTGATTGATATGGCAAGATTTATCCAGATTATGTTTCCATATACTCGTAAATTAGGCCTGCGTTACATAAAATCCTTGTAAATGTTGTCCCAAAATATGAATTGAAAAAAATATCCATCAGCTTCTTTATATACTTCGAAAAATAAAGTCAAAGATGTTTCATCCATTTATGGTTGACATACCTCCAGTTCGTTCGAAGCGTTTTGCTTCTACGTTCGTCATCCGTACAGCAAAGGAGTGGAACTCATTGCCTACATCTTTGTTCCCTGAACAGTAAAATCTGGGTGTCTTCAAGTCTAGAGTGAATAGGTACCTTCTAGGCAAGCATGTTCCATCTTTGGCCGCATCGTCACTTTCCATCGGTTGAGATAGTGGTCAAATGTTTGCCTATCTAGTATAAAAAAAAATGTGTTGTTGATAAAGATTAATTATGTAACTTAAAAATACGTTAACAGTTGAATAACTCGATTCGGTTTTAGTTGTTAAGTAGCTTCGCTAGACGTTATCATCGCTTTACACAAGATGAGACAGAGGTCAAATAGATAAATAAAAATATCACGGCACAAACATCTTGCTCTGGCTTGTACACTACCAAGATTTTAACATCAAACGCGCAATTTTTTTCCAAGTGATAATTTAGGTTATTTCGTAAAGTTGCTAAGCTACAGCGAGGCAAATGTGTAAATTATACGCAAGCGGGTGAAAATGGCAAATGTAAGACACATAATGCGATTTCACCGAGGGTGTCCCTCGCTTTATTGGCCAAGTTCCATTTTTGTTTTATATCTTTTTGTCAAAGCTACTGTTGTCTGTAGAATATGACATGTTGAGAAACTTTTTGTGAAAAGAGACTTTTAGGTACATTTTACTAGCTGTTTACCCGTGGCTTTAAACGGAATCAACAGTAGACTAGCAGAACATAGACAATTTTGAAGCTTTTTATATGGAATTCAATTAAATTATGTTTTTAATAGTCCTTGGAATAGAAATTTCAAATTCCACGACACAACTCAGCGAACTTAGTGAGGGTCTGTGAGTGTGAAAGTAATTTAAAAAATCCATATAAGTGGCTTCAAAGATATCTCGCGTCATTCATCATTCTTATTAGAAACTTTTGTCATAAAAATTGTTCAATTTTATTTGGAACAACCATCGACATTTCTATGCCACAATTATTTCTACTGTAACGAAGCCCTGATTAAACGTTGTAAAATTTAATATACTTTACTTGTACCCGCACAAATTAATTTAACAGCCGCTGGCTCTTACAAGAAATAATAATTTGATCCTAAATACTAATTTTATGTTGAAACAACTAGACTTACCAGTGTTGTTAGTTTTCAGGGTCCTTGACGAAATATAACTCCTGTTCTACAATAACAATGTTGAAATCTGTATAAAATTTGTCTAAACTCACAGAAACCTTTACTTTTAATGAAAATCACGCTCTACGAAAGGTGGGCGTGGGTAAATAAGTTAAGGTTGGTAAGCCGCTCCAAAAAATAGGTTAGAAATAACTGAAATAAGCTTTGCTTGCCTTTATATATTTTATAACCATTGTTTTTACCAGACCTTGAGTGATGTTAGAGTCTGGAGGGAGACAGACATAAATTAAGCAAAAAAAAAAAATATTATAAAAGAATTGTATTATTTTCGAATGTTCATACCTCTCAAATTGTTTAGTATGTAAATGTTTCTTTCTAAATATCAATATGTTTGACGAGTCCATGCACTGGTACATGACATTCTTAAATTATGTTATTTTTCTGTATGTCAATAAATGAATTCTATTCTATTCTATAAAAGTATGTTTTATTTGCAACAAGTCTGCTGGGTGAATGTGTCTCGAATACGGCATTACTGAAACCGCTGAACAGATTTCCATAAAATTTGGTATGAAGATAGTCAAAAGCTACAGAACACATACCTACTACTTTTATCTTATTACCGTGGTAGTTGACGTAGCACGGTGTCATCCGGTTTTGATTAAGTTAAACATTAGTAAAACAAGCATATGTGTAGGAAACATATTTAGTAGGTACTTTGACTTTCAGAGTGAACACAAAAGAGCGCTTCTCCACAAACTGTGGCAAATTTAAAAAATCATATTACGTTATTCCGCTTCGTTAGATAAACGAATGTTTTGTCAAAAAATATACATCGAAGGAAGCTCATATTTTGCGGCATCTGTATTCATGAACATTTTTTTTTCTTTTTTTATTTATTAAAAAAAATATGACTAGGTACTTTCATTAACACTTGAACTTTGGCATTGCTATGCAGAGATGTCAAAATGTATAAATAAAAAACGCCAACTCTGATATTAACTCCTTACACAAAATTCTCGGAAACGAAATTCTATTTATTATTATGAAGGGAGGAAAACAGGCGTAACAATGGCTCGTCAAACCAACATGTCGAGTGTAAAAACTACCAACGAAAATGTCAAGCTACTAGCTTACCCAACCTGGTTTCGTTGGTCAATTTTGTCCAATTACGCCAACTCCCAAATGACAGTTGCTATAGTTTTCGGTAGGGGGGTACTATATCAACTCGCGGTCATCAACAAATGCACCCAAATTTATAGGTATTAATCACGGGTTAGTACCAGAATGTATCCTAAAACGCGTGACTTTGTAACCGAACACGGCATTCATAACAAAACCTGATAAAAAAAGATACTCGGCATAATTTGTATAATATGATAAATTATTCCTTTTTCGTAGGAAATTCATAACATTTAAAAAAATAAAGGAAAAAAAATGACGTGTGGCACCCGGGGACTGCCGCGGTAAAACTATTGCATAGCATTTTTTATCAACTTATGCAATTATAATTATTTATTTATTTTATTTATGTAGTATTTTTTTCCTGCCAGCTAGAGGCGAGTTGCTGAAATAAAGAGACAACCGTGATATTTAAAAATAAAACATTAAAAGTTCTGCTAATCATTGATAGATGGCAAAACTAAAAAGCCGCTGTGCCGGTCGGAGTGGGGGGTGTTAGGTTATTTTCGTTACGGAATTTCCGGATTCGGTCTCCACGCTCAAGGCCCGCGATAGAAGCTATGCAATAGCTTAAAAACATCAAATCACATGCAAATCACTTCAATTTCTCTTTTGGAAACCAGTTTGTTACGTCATTTTATATATTATATCATAACAGTGATTTAGTTATTTCTGAAACGATTATTTAATAGAGGCTTTTTCACGAAATTTGAATAAAATCATAAGAAATCAAAGATTGCTGCGTGACTTTGCTTAACCGCCATGATATAAGTTATGCAATACTTATACACTTGTATGTGCAAATGTGTAAAGGGGATAATTGGCTGTGTGGTTAAAAAATTTGCTCACATTGACGTAGATATCTGTCCATTTATACCAGCTATGCCCCGCGTATATAAAGTTAAAAAGTAGGATTTGTTTTATATATATATTATGTTTTATACATAGTGGTCAAACGTATATTCCGAATTTCATCCAAACACAAACACAAACTTTCCGATTAATAATATTAGTGTAAAAATAGAAAAAACGGTTTTTTTTCTTTGATAGGCATGCATTTGACCGCTATCTCACGTGATGGTAAGTGATATATGCTTGACATGAAGCTATTTGAGAAGTATGTAGAGTATTGACGTCAGCTAAAAAAAAAATGTTACTTAACCGTTTACATTTCCAGAAACCGGGGCAGGTGCTGACCTGAATGAAATTTACGTCTGACCAGCTGTAGTTACACACATATTGTATGTAAATTATATTATTGTCCTATATGTACTCAAAATGTTCTAACTAAAAACTTGCAAGGTTGTCTACGTCGTCCTTTGTCAAAAACCACACCCTCTGGAATTCAATAGGCATCCGCTTAACTTACGAACTTTGAGCATAGTCCTTGAAACACGATTATTGTGACCGTTGCAGAAATTCTGTATTTCAATCGTTATAGCCATACATACATAAAAAATGTTTTAAGGAAAATTTAACTTATGAATTAAAAATATAAAATGCTGAATGATCACTGTTTCGGGCTTCCAAGATACAGGTCCAACCTATAGATTTGGAGCCGCCAAGAAAACATAAGTGCTAATGATTTCAGACACTGTACCTAGTTTTAAGAGTGATCTAATAATTAAACAAATACAAATACAAAATATTTATTTCAGTAAACTTAATCTAAGTTACATTTCATGGGTTTGGGACCCTCTTTTAAGTATGGAGATACCTGTGTTAGAGGGTCTCACTCTTCCGTAGTATACATTGATTGATTAAGTCAAAAAACTAGTTCTATATTAGAAAAATTACAAACTTAAGAATTTAGTTTTTTTTTTTTTTTGGAAATAATTTGTAGAAATAGATGAAAAATGAAATAGGAAAATTAATTTTGTGTATATATAATATGTATGTATGTAGGTGTGGGTGAGTGTATGTATGTGCGAAATGTGTAAAATGAATAGTGTGTGAAGGTTGTGTATAAATGTGTGTTACGAAACAATTTTCAGGAGATTTTCAGTTTCCTCATAGCTTTGTGTCAATAACCATTCATTAATAGTTTTTTTGCATTTATAATTATTCATAGGGTAGATATTCAATGTTTTATTTATTGTGTTGTAGAGGTAGGTGGATTGATTTGTAAATTGTCGCGATGCAAACTGTGACCGAACAGCAATTGTAGTAACTACTTTACCTCTTCTTCGTAACATAAACGTAACATAACATAAACATAAATGCTTCTACACTCACAGCCCTACACTAAGTTCGATGACTTGTATCGTGGGTGCCGTAAACATTCACATTACACACACAATCACAACTAGACCCAGGAACACAAATTTCCTTTAGGGAGAAAACTTGTGTTCCTGCCGGGAATCGAACCCGATACCCCTGCTTAGAAAGCGAACGACAGCCAGCTAAGCAAACGCAAGCAAAGTTTAAAAAAACCGACTTCACCGCTATATCTTCGGAACCTTGATCAGATTAAATGTATTAAACACGCATCATTGACGATAACTCAAAAACTACTGATCAGATCTTGTTCAAATTTAAATTGGACCAATGAGAAAGCAACAGCTTTAAAACAAAAAAATAATTCAAAATCGGATCACTTGAAAGGAATTATGAGATAACACACTTTAAAAAAAACTGTCGAATTGAGTACCTCCTCCTCCAAAATTAAGAAATAAATATTATTATTAAAGTTAAAATCATTGTCAAACCTTTGTAAATAAAATCTTTGTAGATCTCCACAGTTCCTTGACTAAAGATTTTGTGAGGGTAATTAGTACCGTAGTCTTGGTCCGTGACTATCATTGTTTTCTCAGGGTTGAGATTAAAAATGTAACCAATGGTCCTTTTATCACACTAACATTATAAAGGCGAAAGTTTGTGACTATGTTTTATATACCTAGGTACTATTTATGGAGCAAAGAAAAAAGTAAAATAAATAAAAGTAAAAAATTTTTTTTTTTAAATTTGTTACATGTTAGTGTTTGACCACTATCTCACCTGATGGTAAGTGACGATGTGATCGAAGCTGGTAAACACAATAGACCTGGAATACGAATAATATTATATAATTTTATTTATAGTAATTAGTATCACAATATAAGGTCTTATAGCTGAAAGCGATCTCTTCCATCTTCTTTTTGATAGCGCATTGGCTTGGATTAGGAAAAACGTCAAGTGAAATTGTTTTAAGTCATTGGATTTCTACATTTACAGATATTTTCTTGGAACTGTGCTTAAAAACAGAAAATTGTTAAGTTAATTATTAATTAAGACAGCGTTACTCATACTTTACATATTTGAGTAGGTGATTCCCTACGAGTCACATCCAATCGACTCCATGTGATCCGTTGGGATTTTTCTTCCCATCATGTCGCACCGTTACTTGTTGCTCTTATAACCATTATAGAGATTGCTTGACTTTTCCCTGGTTGTGATCTTACATCCGCATGCTTAGAAGTCAAGATTTATCATACACACAGACAACCTCGCACAGATTTATTTTATGTATGAATAGATAGCGCGTGCAGAATCACTTATGTGACAACATGTTCACACAAACCGCACAAGTTACAAAGCGTATTCATCGGAGGCACAATGCTGAATTCATTTTAGAATTTATTCCAAAATTCAAGCGACTTTTATTATTTTAACAGAATGTAAGCACATGGGAATATTTCAGAACATGTTTTATAAAGTGGTGACTGCGGATACTTACAGTACTAGAAAAATGTTGGATCTGCTCTTGTATAAGCTCGGATATTTTCGTTAATCGTTTTATTACCAAAAGATGGTATTAGATAAAGTTATTTTTAAGTTTCACGTCCCAGTTGGCGCAATGCAGGGCTCTCCATACTGCGCCATGGGTCTTGGGTTCCATTCCCGGCAGCAGCACAATTTTCCTTCCCAAGGGACATTGTGCTATTGGTTCTGAGTGTGTTGTAAATGTTTCCGGCACCCACAATACAAATCTTTGAACTTAGTGAAAAAGGTCAAAGCCCCAGCTTTGACCGATAATTCGTTTTTTTTATTATTTTTAGTTCACATCATTGGATGAAAGGAATAAGAAATAAATGTCGTGATGACTTATTATTAATAATGACACGCATGCTGATTTTACCTACGAAGCCTGGTTTTTGCTTTTTAATCAGTGCTCTGATATGGCTAAATAGCTCTATTTTATAGCATTTCATAGGTGAAAGACAACAGTCGTTTACCTATATCGGATTCAAGCAGCTTTTAAACTGTCTACTGGACAGCCCAATAGTCCGTACGACAAGCAAACAAATTCAGCAATTTTTTAAAATCCAAATTAACACCAATCCTTAATTGGATGAAAATGGACTTGTTGTTGTACAACAAAATAATCTTTGAGGTGTTTCGCGTGCGCCAAAAAAGCAATAATTACTGCAAGAAAAAATGAGGACAACTCAATGTACTAAGAATTTAAAAAACCTGCCTGCGAAAAATGTGAACCTACTTTTTATGTTAACCCCTTTAATCAATTTTATTTTAGTACGGCACTCGATAGGTTTGGTTAATTTCTTTTATAAACGTAAGCTCTTTTAAGTCCTATTTTGCGCCTAAAAATCAGCATTTTTTTTTCAAACATCTATCTAAATTAACTTGGGTATTTAAGATGAATATAACGATACCAATCTATCCAGCCGATTGGAAGAGACGAGGTAATAAAATTTACATATAAACATGTATACATACATACAAGTTACGCGCGAAAAACGTAACCCTTCCTTGGCAGTCGGGTAAAACATGCGATGTCTTATTAAACTGTAGCTTGTTGAATGCTACAACAATGGTTAATTTGCGCATGAAATATTATGAGGAGGATGTTATTATCTCAAGTATTATTAACTTTTGACATACATCCTTGACTCTTGGCCTTTTATTCGACATCCGATACGCCCCGAAGCATCAGCAAAAACGTACTTTTGTCTCGGGTTCAAATTTCGCCCAATATCGCCGTCTATGTGCTTGTAATTCCTAAGTTATCTATCGATTTTCTGTATAATACAAACTTTGCGCGGAATATTATTACATGTACCTATTGTAAACGTGGATAAAGTTTTAGACAATATTCGAAGTACAGCTTTGTTTAGAAATAGCTTTCAATGAAGCTGTAACTATTTTCTTTGTTAGTACGAGTTTGTGTAACCCAAAAACAAATACGTTTAATTAATTTTAAATTAAAAACTTAGAATCATATAAAATGCATGCAAGTGACAATAATGAGGATTACTTTATTTATTGTACGAGTACATACTTCATAATAAACAAGTAAAAATAATTAAACGCAAGCAAAGCTTAAAAAACCGACTTCACCGCTTTATCTTCGGAACCTTGATCAGATTCAACGTATTAAACACGCATTATTGACAATAACTCAAAACTAGTGATCAGATCTTGACCAAATTAAATGGGACGACATGGAAAGCACCAGCTTTTAAATAAAAAATAATCATCAAAATCGGCGCACAAACAAAGCAGTAATGAGGTAACTTTTGAAGTTTGTTAAAAACGAGAGCATCGTCAATGTAATCCACAGAATATGCATTATAGAGGATAATTCAAAAACTACTAGTCAGATCTTGACCAAATTTAAATGGGATCAATTGGAAAGCAACATCTATCAAATAATATATATATATATATATATATATATATATATATATATATATCTCGCAATTAACAAAAAAGAAGGAGGCACTCAAGTAAATATATATATATTAACTTGAGTACCTCCTTCTTTTTTGTGGAGTCGGTAAAAAGTCAGCCAATTGCGAGTTAGTTTAGAATTATTGCAAACTATCGCACCGAGGGCTCCGTAACATAGCACAATAACTTTTTATTGATTTTATTATATTTTAGTATACTCGATATAATAATACTTATTCTGTTACAATTTCGCTGGTTACATTATTACGGTTAAAAAAATAAAGCCCTTGAAGTTTAGCTCCGAACAGACCGACGGTGGAGGTTTAGTGTGGAGTGAATGATAGCGTTTATTATAAGCGACTATTTAATCTATTTAACTATTATCTTCCAATTAGAACCAATCCGAATGAAATAGTGCGGTAGTTTTGGTAAAGCATTAGTACCACCCTAGCTGGGGTGAGCTAGATAGTATTTTACCTCTCATAAAACAAACGCCCAAAAACAAGTAAGGCAGTCCAAGACATTTTGATATTATTTACATAAATTGGCATCCATGCTAGTAGATATTATACAGATGGTCGTAAATGCTTAAGGAAAAAAAAAATCTATTCTGATTTTAGTAGCACCACAATCTTTTATATACACTTCATTATAAAACCAAAAATGACTCTCTGTTTACGTATTATCATGGCTGTTCCGTTCCTTCGCCAATTTTTATTAAATTTTACACGTAGTACACCTATATAATTTCAATCATGAAGGAAATGGACTACTTTTTTGTTTTGAGTAACGCCGCTGCTGAAATTGCGATACAGCTAGCATTTTTTATCACCGAAGGCTTCTCCTAGATACATCCCCCGCTGAGCACAAAGGCTTTTAAATGCCTATCAGAATCCGTTATGCATTGCCGCGTGGCTTTTAATAAAAGTTCATAGTTTTTGTACCATATTGAAATATTTGAAATTTTCGATGGATACAAAACGCGGTCGACCAGCCGACCGAGCATTGTTGTTTTTTTGGCGGGTTAAGGGAAGTCGCACACGTTATGTTATTATTATAATATCAAGCTTTGCATGCGGGTTTTTCCCGCGAAAGATGAAACAAAAGTAGTATATGTGTCTATTTCCTGTATGTAGTTTCAAGCATGATTCACACATTCAAATATGATCTTTCGGTTTTATAATACTAGTCGTTCGCCCCGAACTGAGATCTCGCGCCTACATTCTGCCTAATAGAGAAAAGTTTTTTAAGATAATTATTTATTAATTATTTTTATAATAATTGTTTATCTTTGTATTTGTTGTTTAAGTAGAGGATATAACGGATATTATGCGCAAGTTTCCTACCAAATCTGATGTCCTGCAAAATTGTTATGTTCCATACCTTTCCGTAGTCCTAGTTAATCAGAATAGTTCCTCTAAACTATATAAAGCTCAAATGTCATCTAGATCTTTTCAGCCGTGAATACCAGCCTCCATGGGTACTCATTCGCTTCCCGCATTTCTTGTAGTAGTTATATTTGAAATTAATATTATCATAATATTATTACAGAAACCCCAACATTAATTATACTTACCTGCTAATGTATAAATGCTAAATATGTAACGGTAGGATTTGAGTGTATGTGAATAATCTGTAAGAAAATCGGTGCTAGAGAACATAACTTTACTGAACTAAAAATAGTATTTTGAGGTGCACACATTGTCACAACTTGTTTGGTACCAGTAGTAGTAAAGATATTCTCTAAAAAAAACGCTTTCAAAATCAGAGTCACCCATGACACAAGTCATCGAACTTATGTCATGGGTGCCGGAAACACTCACAGCATAAATAGGTACACAATCACACCCAGAACCAGAAACACATTTTATGAAAACTTGTGAGTGAATCGAACCCGACACTTAGAAGGCGATTAAGCCATAGGGCAGTTCTCGAACCCGATACCTTGCTTAGAAAGTGAATATAATTATTCTACTCTGAGGTTAGCGATGTCAACAAAATTTCAATCTTAAAGCAGTCATAGTAATTGTTAATAAATATAACAAATATAAATAATCTAAGTTCATCTGCTTAGCTTCAATTCGCAGCATTTTTGTTATCTAAAAATATTGTTGATTTTTTGTGCGGAATTTAGAATGCAATTATCTTGTGTGCGGCCAGCCTAGCGCATATATCACGGATATTACACGCCCGGGGGACCACTCTGGACTCAACTGGAATGAAATATACGAAAGGCTTTTATTTTTTAACGGAAATCAAAGATTTTATAAAGCCCTTTTCACAATGGAATTAAATGCAAAGGGAAATTTGCGTTTCTCGATCTGGGTGTGATTGTTTGTGAATGTTTCCGGCACCCACGACTCGAGTCATCGCACACAACAAGCCCTAATATAGTAGAGTGTAAAGGCGTTTATTAAAAATGCTCTTTGTTAAGTATTATATATGCGAACTGCAAAAGAATGGAATTCCTTACCTGAGTCTGTGTTCCCTGATAAATACAACATGGGAGTCTTTAAGTCGCGAGTGAATAGGCATCCTCTAGGCAAACGTGCTCCATCGTCGACCGCATCGTCACTTACCATCAGGTGAGATGTCGGTCAAACGTTTGCCTATCTTGAATAAAAAAAAAATATCCGCGTGCGATGAGAATGGGATGGAACCTTGTCAACGAAAAAAAAAACGGAATTGTTGCTGTTACGTTGACAAGGTACGATATTCTCAAGTAGCGTTAGCAAAAAAATTCTTGTTGTTTTTGGATATCCCTCACAATTCGTTCCGTTTGTTTTGCATTTTTAAGCAAACCTATAACTTCGTCAAAAAGATCACTTGACAATATGATTCCCAAATCACTAAATTCTTTATCCATATTCAACTGTGTCATCATTTTAATTGGGTTAGAACACCCATTTGTTCTTGACCGAAATATCATCAACTGCTAGAACTATTTGGTGTGATTGACTGTCCAAAGTTTTACCCCTTTTTCCAGTAATTATTAATTAATTACTAAAATAATAACACAATGATATATTAAAATAAAACTCGAGCAGAAATCACTAAAGCCTGTCTTTTCTTTTGTCTCGCGGGAGACCGTATAGCATTACACATTTTGGGAACTTCAGCATATTGTAATTTTGATAATATAGCAAAAACAATCGTTAGTAGTTACTTACTTACCATCATTTGGTATTGTTTTCACGATGCCGCCGCCACTAAACAATCAGGAAGAATTCTCTTAGTCTACGTTCCACTTACACCCCTCACTTTGTGTCGGGTGGTACAGATGATTCATTATAATAAGAAAGTCAACTTTTAATTTAATAAAGTAAAAACCGAGGTTCAAAGAAAAATATTAGTTTTATTTTATGTAAAGGGTGAGGTTTAATGTTTAACAAGGAGTAACACAAAGAGGAGTCCCTTGGGATCGGCAAAGTAAACGTTCACTCCGTTATGCTTTCGTGGTTTAATTATCGTAACAGATTGTCAAATACATTTCTCTTATTCATTTGTAATATTTTTCACTATTATTTTAAGAAAGAACGTATAACAATTTAGTACATTATATAACATCCTCAGCGTCTATATAAATAAATTTTAATGTTTCTATGTCTTTCTTCTATGCGTTCTAAACTATTGATCTGATTGTTATGTTGCTCTACCTTCGAATGCAGTAGAAGGTTTCTAGCCCAAAAAATGTTTGAAGTGTTGCAAATTTAAGGGCCTCTTTATATCTTAGATTATTTAGAAAAGTACTAAGCAAACAAAAACATGTAAGAGGTAACGATGTGTAAGTTTATATTAAAGTACTAGGAAACTTATAAGGAAGTAGATGTTTTTTCTTTACGCGGCATTGCAACGGTATATATAGTGTACCACATCCGTACCGCGTTATTACTAAATCCAGTGAAGTCGAGTACGTTCTCATAAGTATTCGACATTCAAGATTGAACATAACAGGTAAAAACAAACACTACATAAACGAAGTGAACTTAACCCTTATCAAAATAAAGGGTGCCAAGCTCAAGCGCGACTTTTTCTTCTAGTCACAGGTCGCACTGACAGGGCGGTCGGGCTTGTCGGCTTTGTATTACCGAGTAAAGATGGGAAGTACAAAGCCAAAACACCCAACTTGTAGTTCTTCATTGTTAGTATAAATCAAAAAGTAAAACAAAACGGTAATTACCGTTCGGAACTAAAACAGTCACGCCTTTGTCAGTTAATTACTTAAAATTACCTACAAGTTAAATGAACCTAAATTCAATTTACTATAGCAGCCATTGATTAATTATCAGTTGTTTGCTGTCGGCCCTACCCAGTGCCAGAAGCACAAATGTCCTTAGAGAAAGATAATTGTGCTCTTGCCGGCATCGGGACATGAATAAGTAATCAAAAACTTACCTACCACGTCATCAGCGTCATCAGGGTGTATAAATATTGTAGACAAGTTACTTTGTCTAGGACAGATTATTATAATTTTGCCCACTACAGCATTAACAGCCTTGTATGACAATAACATCTATGCTATCAGGTCGTCTAATATCAACTCTAAAACCCTCTCGACGAGAGAGACCTATCGTGCCGTATACTATCTAAAACTACTAGTAATAATAGAGATACACTTTTGAGGTTAATTGCTTATAACTTTTTCTCAAAAATAGTTGATTGATTTTTGTATTTGTTAATTAATAATAAGATATTTAACAAACATTTTTTGCATGTCAACCTTGATGACCTGCCAAATTTTAATTTTCCAACATAGTTTTTTTTTAAGAACAGATATGTTGTCATAAAGTTATATTTAATGATACTCCACAAATAAAATGCTTCTCATTTAGTGTACAGATGCCCCATTCATATTTTAATTTATACTATTATGATTGCTATTTCTGGCTTTGGGCTATACTTTTACATAAAGTCGGACGGACGGACAAAGTGATGTATTACTCAACTCAACTAAGAGAATTCGCTTAACTTGATCAATTTTCCTGTATAGACGCAGTATAGACACTAGAATAGGGATTTGGTTGCTACTTATTCTGACACCCTAAGTTGCGGGCACAACAAGAACAAATAGAAAAAGCAACTGATAAATACTTTTCTGAATAAAAGGCCAAGAGAGACATTCGCTCCTAGTCACAAGTTGAGACGACAGGTCGGTCGGGCTTATCGGCTCGGGATCTCCGATGTCACAGACTGGCAGGTTAATTGAACACGTCGAGTTTGTTACAATAAGTCTGCTAGGGGTTTGAAATATTCAAGTACAAAGACGTAGCTTTTCTCTGATTCTATTTCTCTCATTTTTTATTATTATGACAATACTAGCCGTGCCCCGTGACTTCGCTCGCGTTGATCAAGTTAAAAAGCCCATGTGTTAATCCTAGATATGTTTATCCGTTCAGCCGTTACAGCATAAAGAGGGAGGGGAGACAAACATACTTACATACATTTTCGGATTTATGATATTAGTATGATAATTTAATCTCCTTTAAGTTAGTATATGAAAAATCAAAATCGTTTATTCACATGGGTCCTAAAGAGGCACTCATTAAAGTTAATTATTCTATTGCCAGATTCGCAAAATTACAGCCATCTCGAGAAGAACCTGGCAAGAAACTCGGTGGCGAATTTTTTTTCTTTTTTTTTTTTCAAAAACATTATTAATCTCTAATACATAATTTTATCAACCTAGGTGTTATTATGGTAGTCGCTACAAAGCGCTTGTGCTCTTTGCCAATACAAATAAACGTTTTCACATTTACAGCTACACACTAAGTTCTAGTAGTACTTGTAAGTATATTAGGTGCCGAAAACATTAACAACGCCGAGAATGTGTGTTTGTGTTATGTACTGTGTTTATGATGATTACATCATTTATTTAAAATTTATTTCATGCAATACTAGCTTCTGCCCGCGACTTCGTCTGCGTAGTAGGTAAAAAGTTCCTTATCTTGTGCTAACCCCGGTAATAAACTTTCATCTAAATCCGTACAGTAGTTTTGACTTGATTGAGCTATGTCACACACACAATCACAACCAGAACCAGAAACAAAAAAAATATATACAACACTTGATGTTCTACCCAGAAGGCATTATATTTAATTATCTGATCTAGCGACCCGTGAGCAAGCAACATAATATTTATAGAGGTGTCCGTGTGAAAAACAGCTCGTCCTGAGATCGACACCGGCCGGCTTAGTGTGTCTAACCTTACGGCTTGTTGATGGTTATAGCAAACACAGGGTCACGGTAAACTGCAAGTATTTAAATAGAAATTGGAAGTACTTGGGAATGAGGGGTACGCGTGCTATGAAAACTTCTTCACCGGCTCTTCTGCAGCCCGTATAAATTTCGGCGTCTATAGTGTTATATCGAAGCGACACCATTTTAAGGCTGGTTCCATTGCATAGCTTTAGAGGAGTTATGTTCCTAAGCAACATAATCGGAATACCCACTTTCAAAACGAAGCTATGTGCGGGGAGTCCGGGTGCAGAAAGAGTTAAAAAACTCTACCGGATAAGTGGTAGTAACATCGGTTCGATTTAGAACTATGTGTTTGGACCGGTATACAACCTCGTCTTCTTCAATTTCTTCCAAAATACTGTGATTTATGGCTGCTGCTTGATTATTTTTGTGCGTAAGTACTGCTCGTTCACAAAGCCAAGAATTTTAATTAGCGAAATAAATGAGTTCTTCCACCATAGAAACAATTTTACAAAGGTTCTCTGGTACAGTTGCTATCGGAAATTAAACCTTTGGCGATTTTTTTTATAATGTCAGAAAATAATTGCGCTCGGGCGTGGCCACCTAATTGAGTCCTCATGTACTTTTTCTCAATCTTATTCTAAGCGTTAATTTAGCATGAATTTCAAAGTTTAATAAATTAATTAAGTTCTAAACGAACTGTTCTTTGGCTTAGTCGGGTGGTGTTCGCCTTCTAAGCAGGGGTATCGGATTCGATTCCTTGCGGGAACACTAATTTTCTCCCCAAGGAAAATGTGTGTTCCTGGTTCTGGTTGTGATTGTGTATGTGATATGAATGTTTCCGACACCACGACACAAGTCGTCGAACTAAGTGCTGAGCTGTGAGTGTGAAAGCGTTTATTTTTATGTTTAATTAAGTTCTAATTGTTTATTTTTCGCTTCAGGCAAAGTTTAATCGACTCGAAAAATCCGTATGAAAACGTGTTTAAAAGTTTTGGAGATTGGGATAGTAGTCTCTACAGTACCGGGCAATATTAAATTGAAGGCAATAATGGGTGGTAAGATTTTTTCTGCGGTAAAATGGAGCCTATATTTCAAGTTAGACCTGCAGTAACAATACATCGGCATCGATGAAAACAGCATTCGATTCCAAGCAGTAGTTTTTGCGGGATACGTGTACAAACATCCAGACAGACAATGCGGTAAAATGGAGCGTATATTTTAAGTTAGACCTGCAGCAATACATCGATGAAAACAGCATTCAATTTCATGCAGTAGTTTGTGCATGATGTGCGTACAAACATACAGACAGACGAGAATACTAAAAATGGTGATTTAGCTTTTGTTGCTCTAATAAAGACCCCCATGTTAGTTTTTCTTCAATATCTTTAATGTACAAACATCGGCCTGTTACAATTTACTATAAGTATAGATAGGTAATATTACATAAAATAAATTTACAATATATAATAGGTAATTAGAGAAAGCATAATTGATAAGCTGCCGTTTTTCAACTGGAAAATCAAGCTAGGCTTCGACATATGTATAAAACGTGTACAAAGAACATAATTATATTCGTGTATATTATATAATACGCGAATTCATCAAATTGAACATAATATACATAACATTCGATGTTAATTAATTAGAAATGTACTAGTTATTACAGTACTAATGGAGAATTATGATTACATTTAAATTTATGTCCAGTATTTGAGTAGTAGGTAATTGATGAACTTGTGAACCGTTGACTGTTTGTTTGCGAGTATTTGTGGTATAAGGGACATGATTTACAAAGCGCCCGAGGCGCGGGGACAGGAGTCACGACCGCGCGCCTCGGGCGTTTTGTATATCATGTCCCTTACAGGATCAAAGTATGGACACAAACGACTATTCTCTCAATAGAAATATGCCATTTATAATAAAATATAATATTATAATTAATATGTTATTCATAATTAATTAAATTATAATTAATTATTTCACCTTTCAGGCACTCTTTAAAATGTTGTTTTTCTCCAACCTTATCGAGTAATTCCTATCCATCCAGGGATGTCGCTTTTAGCGATAAGACCTATTGTCACACTTATTACATTATTTTTTTCCGTTCTGTTTTGTCACAATTAAGGTGTTCAATATAGAGTTTATCTATCTATGCCACGTACATGTTCCCTAATTATTTATTTATTTAATTTACGTTAAATTTTGCTTAAGCATGTCGTATAAACTAGTGGGGGGCAGTCCTAGTGTCAGAATTTTGCAAGTCACCTGAAATATATAGCCATAATTACACCAATTACATTATTTTGTTTATCTTTAAAATGCGATAAAATAGGTACATAATTAACTGAAGCTGGCGGTCAACTTTCCTTGACGGTGTTTGAGTTGTGGATATCACAGAAACAACGTCAAAATGGCCGCAAGTAAAATTGCTCGAAATGCTCGTATTTTATAAATATTTTTTTGAAATATTTTAATGTAACGATTATGATTGATATTTTATTTGAGGCAACATATTAACGAAAAAAATCGAATGAAAACACTATTTCTTTACAAGTTACTCCTAAATATAATTTTGTGTATATATGTAAAATATACAATTTAAAAATGAAAGCTATGAATTAAGACCTTTTTTAGTAAAAAACCAATACATAAGATGTTATCAAAATTAAAATATGCTCTGGGCTGCTGAAAAAACATAGCATTTTGTTTTTGTGTACATTGCTTTCGGTTTAATGCACAGGTTAATGCGCGTGTGTATTTTACTCGTAGTGTCACCCCGATTGGTTTTCACGCGGCCTCGGATGTACTATGTGGACATGTGTACGTGTGTCGTGGGGTGTCCTTCAGTGTAGGAAAATCGTATTCATTTGAAAAGTATTCATCATAATCGTTAATACTATTTTACCTTAACTTTTTATAAAGTTTGTTGCATTTCCAACCGACTTCAAAAAAGGAGGTTCTCACTTCGTCTGTGATTTTTTTTGTATGTATTTCGTATGTATGTTACGCAACAATTCCGCTAATTATAAAAGATTTTGATGAATTTTTTGTTTGGTAGATTCAGAGGTGGTCCTATATAAATTCTATCGAAATCGATTTAGTATAAGCGGTAAAGTCGGTTTTTTAAGCTTTCCTTGCGTATAATTATATTTGCCTATCATATTTGCTTTCATAAAGTTCTTACAGAATATAATAGACAGTTGTCGAAGTAAAAGCCGTTTTTAGTTTAACTCATTGTTGATTATTCGTTTGGAGAGGGTTTCTGGGAGAGGATTAGGAGATAAGTAAATGAGCGACATATTGGATAGCGAGTCTTATCTTCATCATCAGGAAAAAATCGAATATATAATTAATCGTGTGCTAACAGGCAATTTTGATCATCAGATAGGGATTCAAACTTATCTTCGAACATCTGGAAGAATGCCTGCGTGCAAAATCCAAGTTTGAGAAGGGATATCAGAAAACTGATTGCTGGGATACTCAAAAACTTTGTTCCTGACCAAAATTACTTATTTAACGACAAGCAAATAAAGGCGCTGCAGTTGTTGTCCAAGAAAAATAAGAATATTACATTCTTATTTTTCTTGGACAAAAACTATAGCCTAAGTGCAACAAGAGCATTAAACTTTTTGATGTCACGATTGGTCCAGTTTCCTTGACGGTGATTGTGTTGTGGATGTCAGAAAAGGAACGTCAAAATAGCGGCATTCAAAATTGCTCGAACATGATCGCATTTTCAAATATACATTTTGATATAAAACATTACATGTTTTAAAGGATAACATTTTATTTTCAGCAATATATTAACGTAAACAATCGATTAAATAAAACATATGCGTATTCCCTATTGTTTACGTTTATATAATATTATTGTACGGTTATTTGGTATCAAATGTTATTTAAATTTTAACTTTTATTATTATAACAACATTAATGATCTTTGCAACTGAAAATGTTCATTTTATTAAGGACCGAGTTTATTAAGACAAGTTAAGGCACCGTTGCTTATTTATGCAATCAACTCTTAATTGTCAGCGTTGACGACCTTTTAGCGCAGGAGGCAACCCTCTGCTTTCTACGCCGCGGGTTCTGGGTTTGATTCCCGGCAGGAGCACAATTTTCCATCCCAAAGAACATGCTTCTGAATCTAGGTGTGATTGTGTGCGTGATGGAAATGTTTTCGGCACCCACAATTCAAGTCTTTAAACTTAGTGTGAGGCTGTGAGTGTGAATGCGTTTCTTTGTTGTAGCATGTGATGACGTTTGATTTGACAGCAATGCAATATTTAATCGCCAACGGAATATGGCGGCTGGTCGGTTAAGCTATCGTTACCTTTTTAACCTTAGTTTCATAAACACGGACCTAATAAATGTTTTTGACTTTGACTTTAAATATGTATTCACTATTTATATATGCACAATATTTACTAACTCAAATTATATTAAAAATCCAATTTATAACGAAACTCTCTATAATAGAATTGTGATATCATTTTACTCGTAGATTCTCGCCGGGCTATCGGAAACGCCAATGGCATTGTGTGGGTAAGTGGCTTTCTAATTATCAATACAAATTATACCCCAGTGGCTTCTCTTTAGAGATTTAAAATATACCAAATAATTTAGAACTGGGTTATAAAAAGATAAAGACTTTTAAAATGGAAAAACATTGATATTCGAATTACATCTTGCTCGTGTTGTTTTCTATTCGGGTTTCAACGGCTAAACAGATTATTATGAAATTTGGAACAATCATAGTTAATACCATGTATTAAGTACTTTACTTTTTTATTATAAGCGCAGACAAGACCGTGGAGCACAAGTAGATATATAAAAAGATTTTGTCTTATAATTAAACGCAAGCAAAGCTTACAAAAACAGACTTCAACGCCTATATTTTGGTTTTGGTTGGATCGATTTGGATAAAAATTTTATGGGACCACTTCTAAGGTATAAAAAAACATCAAAATCGATTCATAATTGGCGGAAAAATCGCGTAACATACATACATTAGAAGTGAGAAACCTCCTCTTTTGAAGAAGGTTTGAAAATACTGGATTACAGTGGCACGTAGTAAAGGCAAAAATAAAATGTCTACTACAAAAGTGACATGAAATCCCGTATGTCAATCAATGTCTAATGCCGAAAGTCAGAAAAATATTTCAACATGAATATCGAAGATTTACGCGGAATAGCGAATACACACGGAAAATAAGTCTTGTCAAATGTCAACCCAAACTTCGATGAGATTTTCACGCATCGAGGAAATATATATGACAAAAAAAAAAGAAAATTATGACGAAATCGCTTTTTTGCGATCCAGCGTTTAAACACTATATTACTTGCTGGTAGATTTTAGTTGCCGTGGTCGAGGGTGGTAAACTTTGGCTAGAATATGACTAGCTCTCAAGTATTGCAACTGGAACACTATGTACACAATTTTCTACATCAGGGTCGTAAACAACGTAAATCAAATGGTTTAAATAAAACTACGATAAAGAAAAGTCCACCAAATTAAAATAAAGACAATACATATACATCAAAAACAAAGGATTAAATTAAGTACGTAGTCATAAAAATTTATAACGGTACGTAATTTACGTTATTTACATACGAGTATGTAAGCACCGAAAGGGCTTTGTGTTGTTTCGTACTTACCATACAATAACTGTATAAACCGTTTCAATTGAGCGCTAATCCTTCAACTAATTAATTCACCATGGTTTCACGTAATTATTTTCACATGCGTACATTTACCACCAAAGTTAAAGCTACCCACTTTACGCGCTACGAGACGTATAAGGGCTACGAAGCTACGAGCTACACGTGCGATTCCCGTAGTGGCGTAGACACACTGGAGTAGAGCCGCAGCGCTACGAACTTTAGTTCCGAAGTTTGCCGAGCGGAGCCGAGCGCGACCGAGACTTTGTGAGCTGTGATTGATATCAAATGAAATGTGAGGAATGAGTAGTTGGAGGGAGCTCTTTGTTTTAAGGATTACATTTTTGCCGTCAGCGACGCTACGATCGTACATCTCCAGCGAAAGCTTCCTGTTTCGGCGCCGCAACTGCAGCTTCTTGATAAAAGCCCTCATTTTTTTAGCCATTTGTGTTATTCTCGAAGCTATTGTGTAATAATGCGAACAAGCCAGCTTTTTTTCGATATCTTCCTTGAAAAAATGTTTTGTTTTGGTTAGGGAAAATTGCGACGAGATTTTACGGTCAGCGAACAACACGGTATTGCTAATCTCGCTCGAGTATTTTGTTCTCAAGTGGTTTCTTGTGACAATTATGTTTGTTTTCGTAGTCAATATTCTTTGGAGCATTTATTATAAACGTTGTTTACTGTATCATGTTATATTAAATTAAATGGAGAGTGTAGGGTATAAAAACCAATAACATTTCTTTTAAGGCGGTGTTCTAATGATGAATCAAGGATGTCAATCAACAAAGTAAATATTTTCACAAAATTTTCCGTGTCATTGATTCGCCATTAGCTTGTATCGCATCCGCAAGATTATAATGTAAAACAGTACCTTATCTTCATATACTAGTATATCAAAAATACTTTAAATTTGTTATTATTTAATTTATGAGTAGTCGACTCATGACAGTTCTATCCTTTTTATTGTTGTCTCTTCAGCTTTTTATTGTGCATGAAAAATAGAAAAAAAACATTTAATACGTATGTATTTTTTTGTATTGTTTTCCATTCTCGACCACATCATCACTTACCATCAGTGAGATAGTAATTAAACGGTAGCTAATCAAAAATAAAAACAAATGCTGCCTGGTTTTCTGATTTTTTTTAGGTACCCGTTATTGCGGTTCCGTAGGTTCTCGATTTAAATTTGTTTGCTTTGTATCATTCTGTGATTGCTTTATAGCATCTGCTTTCTCTCCATCACTTCATTTAATGACATACTTGACGTCATTACATATCATAATGACATACTTCATGTCAGTACAGCCATTACACGTAGCTGTATCAAAGAATTATAATGAGTTTTTGCCGCGAAAGTGAAAAAATATCGTTGTTGATTTTGTATAATTTTCCAAAACCTGTGATTCTTCGTGTAATAATAGTGGATGATTAACCGTTAGTACTTAGTAAACGTGCATAAGTGTAGGCAAGTCATACAAATTTAAATAAAAGTGATTTTTCACCTTCGCTCCAAAACTTCAATAGAGGTTCTAGTAAAGTTTCTACCACTTTACTAGGGCATGACTTGACTATGGCTGGACCTTGACTCTTTTACTTGACTTTGTATATAATACACTCGTAAAATATATTTTACTTGACACTGACTAAATGCATAAGATTGCGAAGCCATGATTACAAGTAACTTTGAACTTTTAAATTTAAAAAAAGTGTTAATCAAATACCAACATTTATGATATTAAGTCACAATAAACAATCCAGGAGTATTTCAGAGTTATTCTAATTTTAATGTTATAATATCAATTCACCTTCAGTTATGATATGTTTTGTTTGTTAAGGTTATTTTTAAATTTTTTGGCTACACAAACTATGTGCATTTAGTTAGTGTCAAGTAATTAATATTTATCAAGTTAGTTTTGTATTTGATAAAATTATTGCTAGTCACCAGTCACAATCAAAATCAAGTAAGAGGGTCATGGTCCAGTCACAGTCAATTCATGTCCTAGTGAAGTGGTAAAAACTTCTCTAGAACTCCATTGGAGTTTTGGAATGAAAACTAAAGTCACGTTTTACAACTAAGTATGATTTACCGGCTTGTTCTCATACTCTACACTCATGCACGTTTAGGAACTAATATCCGAAAGACCGAGCTTTGCTCGGTTTTTTGTTTTTGGTAGAATGTGTTTGAATTTGTAGCCTCAGAAAGCTACATCTAGTGTCGAATAGAAAACAGTTTTTTGCATCGGTCATGGCGTAATATGGCGCTGATAGTTGCTTAAACCCGGTTTTTCAAATGCAGTTTGGGAACCGAGCATTTCCTGGACCTGAAACGTTGACAAATCGATTCTTTGGGCCGAAAAACCCCTAATCTGTAACACATTATACCACTCGAAGACTTCGCGAGTTTAGTAAAATAATACAAAGTACCGGAGATTATATATTTTGCCGGCAAAACGTACTAAATAAAATAATTAATTTGAATATTCTCAATGAAATAATTGTGAATGTTAGCAGATTATGATATGTCATTTTCAGGAATATGTTCCGGTGAATCCCCATTGCTCTCCGCGCCACAGTTCAAAAGCCGATGTACCGCCCTTTGATGTCCAGTTAAAAGCCCTTCCGGATAACTATTATTCAGCTTTCCACAGTGCGTATAGACATAATAATATACTGAGTCATTTAGAGCAATAGTATTAGATCCCTATGTCTCAATGTCAACGTGTAATCTCATATCGATTTATACTAGTTTATACCAACCAAAAATATATATATATTCCTTCATTTACCTTCTGTCGCTGTTGATTCGGGAATACTTATTCAATTGATTTGCAGCTTATAACCACCATATCTATCGGTCGTACTGTATTTGGAATAGCTGATTGAACGGCAAAGTTACTAGTGTAATATTAGGCAATTTTATAGGCAATAGTGACGCTTAACATCAAGTGAACGGCTTGCGTGTCTCTTTCGCTTAATAATTATCTCATGTAATTAATTTAATTAATGTCTCTTTAGTATTTTTTTGGGTTCATTTAGGTTTCATACTTAAAATGCGTATGATTTTAGCTACTGTCAGCTAGTAATTAGTCCGTCATTGTGGCAATGGGGTCGCATTGTATAGCTCTCGATATTCTCGACGGGTATAATACGCTATCATACTAAATTGTATTATCCCGAGGCCCATGATTTGCGGATATTGAATTTATTATCATTACGGATTCTCCAAAGGGTTGGTGATTAAACTAGGTACCTATACACTTAGGTACCTATACAATTAGGTAATTTGAGAAATTCCAAGTGTTGGCCGGCTTTAAGGACCATTGTTAAGCGCTGGGATTATTTTACGCATGGAATAGTTATCTTTGAAGCGGTGATAGCTCAGTTGTAGTAGATGTCTCTCGGTTGGATGGCCACCGGCTACAAACCCTGCGTCTGGCTTGAGTTCCCGGTAAAGAAAATACCATGTTCTGGTTCTGATCTTAATTTGGATATGGCATTTTTTTACGCTCGCCTTGTTTGCTACGTTATACTAAAATAAATTTCAAAATAAAAAATACAAGTGTGGCGTGAAGAACCAAATTAATTCCAGTGGCATAAGAGTCACATTGTAGAATCAGATTCATAATCACATTCTATTCTGTTTTTCACCCTTGATTCAATAAGAGGTTATTAATTAATTGTAAACAGGTGAGAAAGTGGTGAAAAGCACCAGAGACAAAATAGAACCGTTTACTTCCTATTGCCGGGCCAGTGGTTTTTTCCAAATTCAATGGGCCAGTGAGTATTTGGCAGACAACGCACACAATGTTATGGTGCTAAATTCATAAGCTTCCTTTTTGTTTTGCTGTATTTGTAAATAGTTCTTATATATATATGAAAGGATAGCGACCTAAACGTAACAGGTGAAAAATCTATCTAAATAAATAAAAAATCTATTGCGGCATGTATGAAAGATCATCACTTGAGAAAGGCTCGACTAATTTGGCAAATTTTTGTTGTGTTTGTAATTGCTAGAAAGAGGTTTTTATAATTTTTTTTGGGGAATAGGTTTCTTTTTGACTTAATTTACACTTGCGAAATCGCAGGGCACAAATGTTTAGTATAAATATTTAAAAATCCAAGATTTATTATATCTTTTTAAAGTTATAATCGGCATTCATATGTCAGTTTATTGTATTATGTGTTTTCCTTTTTGTAATAAAATATATGTAATGTAATCTTATACTTCGCAGCCATACGCAATGCAGTACCGTTAGCTATTAAAGATTTCAATGTATTGGATAGTTTCACAGAAATGGTCCACTTACAGTGATTGCCAATGCCTGTAACTTATATCTGTAACATTACTCTTAGTTTTATGAATAAAACAAAAGTATCCTAATATGCATGCTGCTCTCTTTAAAAATGTTTTTTTTTGTGAAATCATATCCGTAATCTACACTATTTGTATATATTTCACCTAGAATTAAATGTAAACTCTCTTGTACCTACATCCTCATTTTTTTGTAATTACGTTATTTTTGTTGGTAATCTTAATGTGCTAGAACAGTTCATAAATTGACAGATAATTACCGCACAGCGTCTTTTTTGTAATCGTGGTCCAAAAATGTTGCTAAATTAAACATACTCAACACTTTATATGTTTACCTGACTACGGCAAAGAAACAAGTAGGGTGATGATTTTAGCATCGTTTGTATGTACTAATGTATGTATATTTATTCAAATTAACTAGCCGATTCTATCACATGAGGTATCGTTGAATTCGTCTTAATTTTCTGAACTTTACAGGCTAGGCTTTGTTTATAGCAATATTGCGTTTATGATAGGTACATCATAAACTAGTGAACCAAGAAATATAAATTAATGAACACCATCGAGACCATATCAAATTAACAACTTTCACAATACCATTAAAATACATGTGATAATCATGATGTAAAATATTTTTATGTGTTTTAAAATAAAAATGATATGTAATTAGTAAATGTATGTATTTAGGGAGCCGTATAATACTATAGTCAAGTTATAGTGTATATAAGTATATAGTCATGTTTTACTTTTGTGTCTTTTTTCAACCCGAGGTAAAAATGTTTGAAGTTGAGATAAACTATTGAGATAAGAAACGCCACTACAGCTATAATAATTATACTACACATATAAAATACCCAAGTTTTTTTTTCTATTAACTAGTCATAAAATATTAATATGAGCATTGTTATAATAAATTACTGCCAGATGAAAGCTTATTAGGCTTTATGCCCCTTGTTATAAATGTCAAGACTTTTCAAAATGATATTTCACCGTGTTGTCACAATATAATTCTGAGCAATCGCTGACTGAACAGATTTGACCTCTAACTCCTCCCTGGAGAAATAACTTATTTTAACTTTGCGGCCTCTAGGGGAAAATAGTTAAGAGTGATTGATTTAGGTGAGTTTGAGAAGCAGCAGTGAATTTTCAGTTGCTTTAACGATGGAATAGAAGTAGGTAAATAACATTTTAAACTATTTTGTACTATCTTTGACATAGTTAGTAGAAAAACGTTTTTGCGTCCAGTTAAGAGTCTGATTACAATGTATCTCAAATCTAACTCTTCGAGCTTAATGGGGACTATGGGTGTGTAGAGGCCTATTATAGAATGTATGTTTTTACATATTTTTTCCTGTGTTTTCACTAAGTTCTAATAATTATGTGCCTTTGCACATAATTGCTTAAATATATATTTAAATTAATAAACTTCAAGACAAAATATATTCTAAGACTTTTCACATAATAAATCACTTGGCTGAACTGTCCATTGACTTAGTTGGTGCCTTCTAAGTCCCTACTAAGTACGGTATCGGATTCAATTCCCGGTGGAAACACAGAGTTTTATCTTTAAAGAAAATTTGTGATTCTGGTTCTGTTTGTGATTGTGTGTGTGTGATGTGAATGTAATTGGCACCCACGACACATGTCATCGAACTTAGTATGGGACTGTGAGTGTGAAAGCGTTTATGTTATTTTTATGCAATTAAGATCCATTTTGTCCTGAGGTCTATTTAAAAAACGGATTTACGTTAAAAGTTAGAACTTATGTTTATTGATAGTAATATATTATTACAATCGTTTTAAACAAATAATACCAAAAACTAATAAAAAATAGCAAACGTACAGCCATGCGACATCGCTCGTGGTAGCTATACTCCAGCAGTTCGCACGGAGCGTTTTGCTTTCACATTCAATATTCGTACCGCGAACAAACGGAACTCCATCGTCGACCAATTAAACTAAAACTATATACAGAAAAGAACTAAGTTACCTACAAGACATCGAGCTTATAGGTAACTCAAGTGCTCAAGCCCACTACCAGTGGGTAGCGTTGCCTCTCTCATGTTCAAATTAGTTTGAACGGTGTTTGTATCTGTTATCGCTCGACTGCTCTATTATTCAACAATCAACAAATATAAAGTAGAATGTTCAAAAACAATAATTAACGAACTCAGATGTGCTAATTCGTAATACATTTTCGTTCCACGTAAGTTTACTTCTGCCATTACGGAAAACTGAGGAAGTTAACGCCTACAAACTTAGTTAATTATTTAAGCTATAAATCTACTGTTTCGATTACTCTGCCCACGTTTGTGCCGCTTGTGGAAAGTTCAGCTTGAGGATAGTTAAGTGATTAAGGACTAGTTAACAGAATGTTGATCGCTGAGTGGAAACACAACAAATACCTATGTGCTGTTCCCAAGTATATAACAAGCTACCGTTCTCCGGATAAATTCCCGTTATCTTAAAGTAGTCTTTACATAGTCGTAGATCCTGTATCAAATAATATTTCTAATGATTGTGCCCATGTGAGCTTGAAACTCATCTATCATAGATGCCGTTGGCTTAGCTGGGTGGCGTTCGCCTTCTAAGCAGGGGTATCGTGTTCGATTCTCGGTAGGAACACAAGTTTTCTCCCCATGGAAAATGTGTTTCTGGTTCTAGTTGTGATTATGTGTGTGAAGTGAATATTTCCGGCACCCACGACACAAGTCATCGAACTTAGTGTGGGGCTGTGAGTGTGAAAGCGTTTATGTTTATCTTCATAGAGATATATTTCCGCCTGATAGGTTAGCATAACCCCTATCTCACCTGCTATTGAGTGATCATGGGGTACAGGGTGGGAAACTAAGTCGAGAACACTCACATGATTTGCTTAACTTCCTATCATGTGTGATAAAGGTAAAACGCTAGCTTATTAAAGGTATGAAAAAACTACGTTTATACTGCGCTTAATCTAGCTAGGCGAGTAATAGAAAATGCCCCTAAGTTGCCACCGAAATAAATAATAGGAATTATAACAGCAATATTACATTTAGTTGATCTTTCAGATTGAAAATATAGGTTACTTGACCTGCCACGCGGCTTCGCCCGCTATTATCAAGTTAAAAAGTAGCCTATGTGTTAATCCTAGTCATAAGCTATGTACATTCTATATTTTTCCAAATCCACTTGCTTTTTTGATTATTTAGCGACAATTTCACAAGTTTTTATTGAGAACACATATGACGATAAACACTCCAGTCAAATGAGATAGATCCGATACGCCAAACGATCTGATTGGTCAAAACGTAGTAAAGCCGTACAAAATGTACCTATACTAACAAAATATTAGTCTTAATTTTGCATGTATATCACTTGCTCCACGCTACTGTCAAGGTGAAACACAAACCTCTAAAGCTTTCACTGTTTTTTCTCAGGTATAATTACTAGTTTCAAATTTTAAGAACTTTTACGTAAATATTAATTAACTACCCAAAACCGCTCAAATTATAATAATCCTTAAATACTGCCTTGAACCTGATACACTGTATTAAATCTAAAACATCTCAAGCCGGCTAAAGCAATTCAAATACTTTTCACTTCATTGGGAGTTAAGTTTCCAATCAGATTAGCGGCTATCAGATAGCTTGTTAAGCTTCCCGACAGTACCGATTCATGTTATCATAATTCCCGAAAGGATCGCAGGTGGTCTAAATTACCCGACGTTCCCGACGTTCGTTATGGACCAGATGGTGCAAGTGCATGCGAATGTCAGAAGTACGATGCTCGACTGTTTTTTGGGGGAAAATCGAAATGAAAGCCACTTTTAGCAAAGTTTTAGAAATAGTATCCGTGAGTGATTGTTTTTCTTTTGTTTGTTAGATAATCAATAAGTTTATAAATATTATACATTCGTAACGCACTAAGCCACCGTGTTTGCCGCATTCCCTCATAGGCTAGTTGTGTGTATTTGAATGTAGTACACGATAAGTAATTATGACGTCTATACGTCAAATAAGTAGGTAAGCAAGTATCGATTTTGTAATTACAAGTAATACTTAATATTTTTTTTTAAATGAAGTTTTATCAGTTGTAAATAGAATAAAGAATTAAAAAACCAGAGGCCATGTCAAGACGAATCAAACGAGCCCAGGCTCGATGGATTTATCTGGTTCAGTTCAGAAGTTCCTATGGCCATCTTCCGTCTCCATTATCAGACCAGCTCAATGGCACCATATCATTGTATTGTCACCGAAGATACATAAGTAGGTACACCAAATTTTAGTCCAATCGGACATCGGGACATGGGTCTAATTTAGCTTGCACGATTTGATTACAGGCCGACAGATAGACAACGGGAAGTTTGTAAAATAATCTCTAATACAAACTAACAAACGCATTCACACTCACAACCCCACACTAAGTTCAAAGACTTGTATCGTGGGTGCCGGAAACATTCAGTGATGTGAATACGAGTAACTATTGTAATTATCAACCAAATTATCATTTCTCCCAGATAACTCTACCATATTTAAGGTTCTCATACGTCAGCCGTCATCTGCACCATTTGTGTATAAACTAAGGTCAGCAATTAAAGAGCAACATTCTCAGGGCCATTCTACGGACCGTACCACTAACCATTAGTGGACACTAACTAATGAACAAACGAGCCGAATTGTCGTTAACCCTCCGGAATTTTGGATTATACTTTTATGTCTTGGTAGATAAATATTAACTGGGACCAAGTTGTGGTCAGGTCTAGATACGGGTTAGAGTGTGATTAGAGTTTAACAGTTGGAGATGGTGTCTAACAAATAATACATGAGCAAAGAGAAAAGGAAAGTTCAATCTAGTACAAGCATATTTTCAATATACAGATTTATTTACGTGAATCGTTTGAATATTTTGCTATGAAAGATAACAATAGAATTGTGTTTAGAGCGTTTCTTTATTTGAACCGTGGGGTATGAATGGCAAACAGCGGAATATCATATAGCAAAATGACGACCTGTTTTCTTCCTCTCTTATAATTTAATATTATTTACTTGTATATATTTATACTAAGTAATTAGAAGAATCAATTCTTTCAGCTTCGAGTTTAAATCACATAATAAAACTTATAAATTAAGAAAACAACCACTAGTAATTTAATTATTCTTTACCGACTGAAATTAACTTATCTTGTTTTGATTCGCCTAACAAAATATTGTATTTGACTTTGATATGTTCGAAACTTATTGTTTCTTGCGGCTTCGTCTACGTAAATTAATTTGAAAAGAAGCCTATATTTTGATCCTAAGTATAAGCTATGCACATTCCAAATTTTATTCGATATATATAATATAATAATCATACTAACACTCAAAATTTCGCATTTATATAAGTGTGAAGTGTGATCCCTGTATAGAAAACAAAGAACTTTATAAACAAAAACTATCAACCACCGCCAACATTGAAACAGCAACATTTACATATATACTCAACTTACCTCCGAGTTGGGTATGCAAAGTGATTCTGACCCTTTACGTTGAGTCGACAGCGAAAGAGGCGCATCGACATAATAAAACGATTCATTCCGATTGGGCGTGACGCTCGAACGTCTAACGATATAAACCTGGAGCGACCATGGATATAGCTAGCATTTCTGCTCTTCTAACTGCTGTGGTGTGGCTATGAAAACTACCATTTATTTATTTTTATACCTTTTATTTTTGCACCTGAATCCTCGAAACAGCGAAAACATTCAAACCTCGACATGCGTTATGTAGTTTTTTTATTATTTTATATAGTTGGAGTTTGTTTGTTTAAAACAATATTAATTAGATACGTAACATAAATATATATGTTTATATTTTTGCTTCTGGCCCTAACACATTATTATATATATTTTTTTGGTTTATTAATTGAATTATCACTAGAATTCTTTAAAGAAACAGGCATACTTACCTGCCTTTGCTTTACATCTTTAAAAATATTATGCATGTTCGCAAAAATATTGATAAATATGAGAAGCGACGCACACAATCTTAATACTAGATATAAGCATACAATTACAGTGCGCGAATTTAGATTAAGCAAAACAAATAATTTTTTTATGGCAAATGGGGTTAGATTTTACAATGAAATTCCTAAAATTGTGAATGAATTACCCCTGGGAAAGTTCAAATCAGTCATAAAACGGGCATTAATAAAAAAACATTATTTCTTTCGGATTTATAACATTTCATTTTATTTCATTATTTATAGGAAATCTTACAGCAAAAATCCACTTTTAGGTTAATAGTATATTATTGTGATAGTATAATAATGATGTCAGCGTTTTATATTGATTTTGTCATGATTTTCCTTAAAAGTTCTGCGATTAGGTAAAATAGTGGTCAAACGCTAAACTATCAGAGATATAATTAAACGCAAGCAAAGCTTAAAAAACCGACTTCAACGCTTTATCATCGAAACCTTGGTCAGATTTAATGTATAAACACGCATTATTGACTACAACTCAAAAACTACGGATCAGATCTTGATCAAATTTCAATGGGACTACATGAAAAGCACCAGCTTTCAAACTAAAAACAATTTCGAAATCGGCTCACGTGGAGAGAAGTTAGGAGGTAACACACATAAAAAAAAAACAGTCGACTTGAGTACCTCCTCCTTTTTGGGGAAGTCGGTAAAAATAAAATATATTGGACGCACCAGCACCTTCCCGAAATTGTGTTCAAAATCTGTTGTTTAGTGACCCACCCCCATGGCACTAGGAATACGATATGCCGCGGCCGCACCACCAGGTATTACCCGTTTTACGACAACCAATTTTATTTTATACTCGTTCATATTGCCATTGATCGTTCGACTAGATCATTAAATGAATCAAAATCTTTATTTGACGACATTTTAATGTTGTCTGCTACTCTCACGTTATAGAGTTAATCAAAATGCTCGTATTCGAGATACGTGGCGAGTATTTTCTATGAAGCGACTTTATGAACTTGCTGTGAAGATCAAGTGCTTGTTTCAGTTCTACCTATGAATTTAATTTCAATTTTCATTATCAAAACATCTTTAATTAAACATAAATAATAACAATACATGTATATTTATTCGATTTTAATTAAAGCCTTATTAATAAATAGTAATATACTCGTTTTAAATAGCAATTAAACGTGTAAAATGTTATAGTATAATATCATCAAGGTAAAATAAAACATGTTTTGCAGCGCCACATATGGTATAGGGACTTGATAACAAAGCGCCCGAGGCGCGCGTACAGGGTGCTTTGTATATTTAGTTACACTAGAGCCGTTCATTACCGGTGGTCCACTTACTTTGTCCACCTAGCTGTACCAGGGGCAATTTTTTTCCCCCCTGGTTCACCTCAAAATAAATGGGTGTACCAAGAGATTTTTTCAATATTGGGAACTTACCATAGTTCGTATTTTCTAGGTGGACCATGGGCAATACATTCTAAAAACCATATAATAATAATTACATAGGTGGACCATGAAAAGAAATAAACGAGAGTTTTGCCGCTGAAGTGAAAAAATGGCGTTGTTGATTTTGTATAATTTTTCAAAACCTGTGATTCTTCGAGTGGTAATGTGTGATATCGGTGGATTATTAACCGTTTATATTTAGTCAATGTGCATAAGTGTAGGAAAATCATACAAAGTTGAAAAACGTGATTTTCACCTTCACTCCTTAACTCTAATAGAAGTTCTAGTAAAGTTTCTATCACTTTACTAGGGCATGACTTTACGACTACGACTGAACCTTGGCTCTGTTATTTGATTTTGACTGTGATTTGTGACTAGGACTTTTAATACTAAATTGGCAAAATGCACAAGATTGCGAAGCCAAAATTTAAAGAAAAATAAAAACTACGAACAAATTTTTGAGTACTTATTATACCTTTAAGCGAGTTCTTAACTATATTGCCCTGTAATAATTTATTGTTTATTTTCCAACATACAAAGTAGAGGTGATCTTGACGGCCACGTACATTTTCATAAGTTATATTCACTCCCAATATTATGAAAGCGGACAAAGTGATGATGAAGGTTCTCAGGCTTCACCTATTGTTAAGCTATGATATGGGTCTCAGAACGAAGTGAAACGTAATTCGTGCCACGTTATGAGATTTTTCATAAAGGAAATGTTTTACGTAATGGGCTTACTTGCGATATTGTGCAGAACTTTTTACATTAGGCCGGTGATTAGTCCGATGGTGCTCTGATTTGTATGTTTATAAGCAGATCTTAAAAATAAAATGTGTGCGAAACTCTCGCCGAGAGATAACGCCATGACGTTATCCGACAAAATCTCTCGGCGATTCGGTCATCGACATTTCGAGCCGGCATTTGTTTCATGAAACAAATGAGACCCACTTGAATGTTCCGCCGCTTGTACTGTTCCGACTATATAAGAAACTGTTTTTTTTTTAAATTATTTTTTGACCATGGATGGCATAGTCCTTCAGTCGAAATATTAAACAAATATTAACAATTTCTATTCTTCATAATAAAAGTCTTAGTCACAAGTCACAGTCAAAGTCAAGTAGTCAGTCATAGTCAAGTCATGCCCTAGTAAAGTGGTAGAAACTTTACTAGAACTTCTATTGGAGTTTTGGAGCGAAGGCGAAAATCACGTTTTTCAACTTTGTATGACTTGTTAATAATCCACCATTATTACACATTAACACTCGAAGAATCACAGGTTTTGGAAAATTACACAAAATCAACAACGCAATTTTTTCACTTTCGCGGCAAAACTCCTAAGAAACTGTTGGTTATGGGGTATTAACAGATAGATATAAATAATTTCCAACGTCAAATAAAGATCAGATATTGATATAATTTAACGAACGTATGTCGCAGGTAAAAAGGGTATGGAGGAATTATATCATGTAATTCCTGAGCACACTCACCAAAATGTAAGCGATAGAATACCGATAGGCTTGCTACCTTACGTCGCGTCGGTGACCAAGACTTAGCAGTTTTGACTCAACTAGCTTACTATCGCCAATGAATCTTTTTTCTTTAGACACAAGAGCTACTAGTTCTGGTAATCTTATTACACTGGACTATGGATTACAAAATTAAATTATAACGTCTACATAATATGTTCTTGTTTGATCATCTAATTCAGTAAAGTTGTAATTAGTAACATGTAGATAAGTTTAGACTTATCTTTGTAAAAGAACATAATAAAAGTGATTTAGACAGAAAATACGTATCAGAAAACTATTTGGTTATCACAAAAAAAAATCTCCGTTCACAACCAACCCTACATAATTGCTTCTATATAATGTAGCAAAATCACTAACCATTTCAATCTCAATATCAAAATCAAAATCGTTTATTCACATGGGCCCAAAAGAGGCACTCATGAAAGTTAATGATTCTATTGCCAGATTCCCAAAATTACAGTCATCTCGAGAAGAACCTGGCAATAAACACGACAGCGCATTTTTTTTTCATTCAATTTTTTTAATCGTTCCTTAACACTAATACACAATTTTTTTTTATGTTGAATAGGCAAGCATTTGACCACTATCTCACCTGATGGAAAGTGATGATGCGGCCAAAGAATATAATATAATTAAGAATATAATATAATATGATTATATAAACCTAGGAATATCTATATTATGTAGTCCCTAGAAAGCGCTTGTGCAGTTTGCCTCCATGCATCCTTGCTTCAAAACTTGAAACTATACAATGGCGTCACAGAGCAGCCACGAAGTGCGTAATTACTATTAAACTAATCACACCAGTGCAGTGCTAATGTGCTATTCAGTGAACATTTGGTGGTATTAGTTACCGACTAATCTGTTTATTAGTATTGACTATTACGACGCAGCCGTTGAATTCAGTTTGGCAGACGTCGCGGTCGTATACGTTAATTAATATACAGTAATTTGAAAGAGGGACAATGGTGCTAATTCTGTTGAGCACCGAACTAACCTAAACTAAACTAAAAATAAACTAATTTTAGTCAAAGAATACCTAAACGCCATTCTGATTTTACGTTGAACTTAATTTAAAAGTTGAAATGACCGGACTCTTTCAAGTATAAGATCACATTAAAAATAATCCAGACTTTTTTCATACAGACTAATTTGAGTTTAAAATTTCTATTTTTAGTCTTAATTTGAACGAAAACATGTACATCAGAATAAGAATTTGGTCATTTTCACTAAATAGAGTAACTAAACTAACTTAGTCCTGTCAAACTTAATTTTAGTCTAATCTTGCATTTTCTGAATATGTTTTGGACTAAAGCAGGACTAAAACTAATTTTAGGCTAGTTTAGTCTAATTCTGGACAACAGAATCGGCACCATTGTCAGCGGTCGTTTTGTACTGATAACATTTATTGGATCGTTAACTTCATTAGCAGGTCGTGTCCACTGTTTGTCTTCTTTACTCAACGCATAAAACAATATGAACTGCTCGTTGGATTAGTTGGGTGGCGTTCGCCTCCTAAGCAGGGGTATTGGGTTCAATTCCCGGCTGAAACACAAGTTTTCTTCCCAAGGAAAATTTGTGTATCTGGTTCTGGATGTGATTGTATGTGTGTGATGTGAATGTAACCGGCACCCACGACACAAGTCATCGAACTTAGTGTGGGGCTGTGAGTGTGAAATCGTTTATGTTTATCCTACTTCCTACTATAATATTATAAATCCGAAAGATTGTGTGTAAGTGTGTAAGTATGTTTGTTCCCACTTCACGCTTTAACGGCTGAATGGATTTGAATGAAATTTGGAATGTATATAGATAATATCTAGGATTAACACATAGGCTACTTTTTAACTTGATAATAGCGGGCGAAGCCGCGGGGCACGGCTAGTATTTTAATAAAATACTAACAATATTATAGATATAGATTTACCATTATCAGTGAGGTGATAATATTTTAACTTTTATATATACCTACTAGCCGTGCCCTGCGGCTTCGCCCGCTATTATTAAGGTTAAAAAGTAGCCTATGTGTTAATCCTAGGTATAAGCTATGTGCATTCCAAATTTCATCCAAATCCGTTCAGCCTTTAAAGCGTGAAGAGGGAACATACATACTTACACACTGACTTTCGGATTTATAATATTAGTAGGACATGGTTTTTTATCGTGACGAGTTCAATAAAACTATATAATATATTATATTAAACTGAGCTTAATCGCATACGCTAACACTAACTAAGTAAAACATTACATGTATGTTGCTATAATTATATCTAAATATTATTGGTAGATCTAATTTTCATCTTAAAAATATCAAAATTTATGTGAATAAATATAATGCCAAAAGTGATAGGCTCATATAAATCTAAATAATAAGGCACTATTATTTAGATTTCTGTGGATAAGCTAAATGCAATTACGTGTGTTAGTTGTCGTGTCTATTTTACATCTAATAATACCTTCCAGAGAAAATTAATGACAATAAAGAATTATACGATACGTGTTAGTTCAAAGCACGCAAAGCACAATTTAAAGTTACGGTATTCTCCTGCAAATACTGCGCGTAGTAATTTTTAAGATGTTTGGCTAGCATGAATATTCTGAATTCTACAACGCAGTCAATAATCACTGTTTCCCCTTTGAAACCATTGTTTCCCTCCCCAACAAATTATACCTAGCTGCCTCATCGCATTTTTAAACAAAGCCCATAGACAACAAGCTTTCTTTCTCGACACTTAATTTAACGGGGCGAATCTGTAGATAAACAAGCTTTGAAGGAAGTTTCCGACTAACGACTGCAGCTATCTGCCAAACAAACTGTAATAACAAGCACACCTTAGCACGCCTGTGATAAATCCTACGACTATGGGACAGGGAGTAGGCAATTGGTTTGTTAAAAATGTACATATTGGAACGTAATAAAAAAACAACGGGTTGCACTCCGGGAGTGCCGGCAGAAGTGAAAACTTGAACATTAACGTTGTAAACAGCAAGAGCAGGCATACATTTTCGCCGCGTGGTAGAAAGAGAGAGGGATATGACTTACTCTCCTACGCCGCGCCGGCGGTCTACTCTCCCTCTGTCTTACGAATTTTCGATCAGGTCACGTGTCCTGACGCAATTTTTTTACCCATCCCAAAAAAGTGCACAACGCCGCTAAAGAAGTTTTCACTTCAATAACATGTCCACTCAGGGCTATTGTCTAGGAATACAACGATGTAATCCGTAGTTGGAGCAATGAAACAAAGTAACGTGCGAGCAGCGCTTCCAAAAATTTACTTGTGTCTTACAAAAATGTGTGAACGCTTAGACAGTTTGGAATGTAAGCAAGTGCAGACAGAGACCATGCATAACTATTCTTCCAGCTTGACGATTGAATGGTTGAATCGCCAACACTCACTGGTAACCCAAACGGTTAATATATAACGGTTATTATTAACCCAAAATAATTTCACTTCCCTAATTTTATTTAAAAAAATATATATTTTCTGTGAAAGAAATAGAAAGGGTTTGCAAATAATTAGCGTTGATAAGGTATTTCTGACTTCATAATTATCATCTCAACAGTAAAAAAGTGGTACCATATCTCAATATGGAACTACTTAGTACTTCCATGCCTGCCTATGGGTACAAAATATTTCTATTGTACCTTTTGATCAGACAAAATGGACGATCCGTTTGGTAAAATAAATAAGGTTAAATTACTTTTTTTTATGAGCAATAGGCTAGCATTTGATCACAAGCTCATACGATGGAAAGCGATGATGCGGCCGAAGATGTAGCATGCTTGCCTAGAAGGTGCCTATTCACTCTTGACTTGAAGACTCCCAGATTATACGGGGAAGGAAGACGAGGGCAATGAGTTCCACTTCTTCGCAGTACGGATGATCAACGTAGAAGCGAAACGCTTCAAGTGAACTGGAGGTATGTCAAACATAAACGATGATAACGTTTGACAGTTTGTCTTGTTGATAGATGGTAAAACGGGCATGGGGGAATTAACTCGTGTAATTCCTGCGCATACTCTCCAAAATGTAAACGGTAGAATATCGATAGGCTTGCGACATTACGTCGGTGATCGAGTGACTACGGAATATTTGCGGGTACCTAATTAATCGCGTTCTCTTGTAGCTTGCATACAACCGCGGCATTATACAAAGTATTGCGACTTTGCAGCAATAAAGAGCATTGAATAAAGGGGTGAACAGTTTCCAGATAAGATTTTATTCCACGGAGCCTGTTTACAGCTTCAACGTAGCCTTTCAACCCACTTGTAATATCGAAATGAATTGTGATATTAAATACAGGCTTTATGTTTACTTTACAACTTGCTGATGACTTTTTGTGATAAGATGTTGGCTTTTGTTATCAAATTAAGTTACGTTGGAATAATGAAACTTCAAAAATGTCTCATTTTACAAAATGTTTTTGTTGGCAAATTGTTTGAATAGGAGTATTTTTTGTCAGAGGTTAATAAGTAATAGGAATATTGATGCTAGGAATAATTTTGGCTGAATTTTTCCATCAGATTCATAAATTATACATGTAAACTAAGTGTCTTTGTATGTTTAAACGAACTGATTTTAATGAAAGCTTTGTAAAATACTTAAACGCATACCATATGGAGTAATCCTTTACTTATGGGGTATTTAAAACGCGACTTATTTAAATGGGAGTGCGCCGGAAAATTATGGTTTGGGTACAATAGCAAATATAAGTTGTTTGAAAAAAATATATAATAATTTATTTCTTATCTTCAACCGATTATGCTGAAATTTTGTAAACAAGTTAAGTTTGGATGACAATGCATGGTGACGCTGAGTGACGTCATTCTAAATCCAACATGGCGGAACACCCAAAATGGTGGACTATTTTTTTTAATGTACTCCTAGAGTATGGGTATCAAATGAAAGAGTTTGCTAAGTATAACTCGAAAAATAAAGTGACGTCACTCTAAATCTAATATGGCGGACTTCTAAAAGCTTGTTTTAAAAAGTTTTTAACAAGTAGTTACAGTAGTAACATATTTAAATAACACCTATTGTTTCTCGTATCTAGAATTTAATTAAAAATAATGTTTAATTTTATGTAACTCACTTAGTGATTTTACTAGCATTGCTAATAGAGACTTATTTGATGTAAGAGTGTACTTATTATATTTTCTGCGACTTTAATTGGACTTTCCAGCATTTTTTCTTCTAATGAGCACCCTTCATTACGAGAAGAAATAAAACATTAAGCTACTTTACGACAGTTTTCTTTATGCAAGCAGCGTGCACAACCGTTTAGAATGCAAATAGGGTCCTGAGTCAAGAGCCAATTACTTGCAAATTCATGACATTGAAACCCGCAGAAATCATTTAAATGGGTCCCCACCTTGCATACAAATTAATAGTTTAGGAAAGAATTAAGCGCAACTACTAAGTATTTCTGACTAAGAGAGAACTATAAACAAAACTGTTGTACCTACGTAAGATGCTCGTGCAAGTACCACGTAATAAAATATTATAATATTATAGAACTCATTATATTCTTTTCTATTCTACTCATTGGAAGGAATGTTTAACTCGCCAGCTACGGCTCCGGTCTACTTATGGGCAGTTTTGAAGAGATGATAGCCCATTCGTAGTTACCGGGCGGTCGCGATTTTAAATCCTACGACTTAATGGTATTTCTTATAAAAGTACATTATCTAGGCTGTTATATTACACGAGTTAATTCTCCTCATCCCGTTATACCATCTTTTTTTCTTGTTAGTTAGTTTTGTTACAATCTAGCCAAGATAAGATAATAAATAACTTAAATTTGACTTATTCTACTAGATTCAAGATATCTAAGAATGTGTCCATTAACACTTTTCTCACTGCCTCTATTAAGGCGAAGACCCTTGGTTAATGTGTTCTTTATAAATAGCACGTATAAAAAAAACACTACTTTACACTTACACAAAACAAGTTCAAACGGTTTTGTTCTTTTGAGTCTTCCAACTAATTACCATCTAATGACAAGACAAAATGTCAAACGTCATCCATTTCTGACTATCCCTCTAGTTCGCTCGAAGCATTTTGCTTATATGTTCATAATTCGTACAGCAAAGGATTGGACTCATTGCATGTGTATTTGTTTCCTAAGGAATAATAACCTGGGAGTCTTCAATTAAAGAGTAAATAGGTATCTTCTTAAGTATGTTACATCTTCGGTCACATTATGCGGTCGAAGATGTCACATGCGGCTAATATAATAATATATATAGGGGATAAATGCTTGCCTGCCTAGCATAAAAAAAAATGTTATTAGTAATCACAAATAAGTACCAAGAAGTAGAACTCTAGTTATCCTTTAACATTCAACTCAAGAATAATAACTCAAATTCTAAGTAAGCGGAAATTGCTTTAGCTTTTGAATCAGCAGACATAATTATTCTCTTTAATAGGTCGATTGTATTACTAAACTGTTTTGTAAATAAACTTTGAAATTCAAAACACGCCGTATAAATAAACGCAAGCAAAGCTTAAAAAAAAACCGACTTCACCGCTTTATCTTCAGTACTTTGATTAGATTAGAAAGTATACTGGTCAGATCTTGAACAAATTTAAATGGGACCAATTGGAAAGCGACATCTGTCAAAGAAAAAAAAAAAAGTTTTACTTGGAACGAAGTTATGAGGTAACATAAAATAAATAAAAAAATACTGTCGACTTGAGTACCTCTTCTTTTTTTGTTAAGTCAGTAGAAAATACTAGATTTCTATGTAGGTATCTATATTTATCAACTCACAACCTTCGTCTTTGTTTGTTAATGTTTCAGGTGTGGTGCATACTTGGCACAAAGTATTATATATTATATACCTAGGTATCTTGCCAGATTAGGATGTAACAAGTTCGAAATAGTTTAAATCGGTAAAGCAATTACAGAATTTATGAACTAATTTGGCGGTAGGACAATTTTGATGGTCGCTGGCCCTCTACCACCCTACTAACGTATATAGTACGTAATTTACTGTCAACAGTAAGAAAACGTGTCGTCAAGCACCACAACTGTGTACCGCCAGCTATCCTTGATAGCCAGTTGTAATTCTAGGTACCTATAGCGAGATTACCACCCACAACCACACATTATAATTCTTACTTGAAAGCAGATATAAAAAAAGATAATCACCAAAGTTACCTAAAAATCGAGCCCATTTCTTAAAAAAGCTCCACACGTAATAATATTAGCATCATAATACTTAATAAAAATATATTTTGTTTAGTTCGTTTATATTGTAGTCATCAAAGATATTTACTAAGTATAATAGTTCTATTTTATATTTATGTCTATATTTATTTATATATATTCACATACACGTGTTATACATCATACCTTATATTGAATTTATTATTAATTTCTATTTATATTAGTTATATTGTATGCTATGTGAACCTATAATTATATTTAAGGCATAGGTAAATAGTCAAATTAGTAGTTTTTTTACCGCACTACTTACTACGATTTTTCATGCACCTTCTCGGATGACTGGCAGAAAATGCTGTATTAGCATTAAGTCCTCCCTGTACAGCAGAGTAGTGAAAACACTGAAATTACTATAGGTAAACTAACTTAGTATTATTATATATGTATTCGATATATACATTTACAAATTATACTTACGATATATATATTCGATATATTCACTTACAAATTTCTATATAGAATATAGTTCTAAACTATTCAGGACTTAAGGTTCTACTGTTAAATAACCAAAACTCAACTTCGTAGATTCATAGTCAAATCAAAGAATAATAAGTAACTATCGCAGAGAGCAAAGTCAACAATCCAACTTTAGAATGTTATTCGAGTTCATCTATTACAAAGTATTCTGATGGAAAATGAAGTCTTTAAGAGGGTCTTTAAACTAAAGTAATACAATTTTCCTCAAGTTTTGGTAGCTTCGTAACCAGTCGAACGTAGATAAATCATAAGAAAAAAGTTGTGCGTGCGTTACAATTTGTTCTTGTTCTTGGTTTCGGAGAGCGGTGTTTTAGGGGTTACGTAAATAGTTTGCAGCTCGCACCCTCCCGCACCGCTACACTACCGCAGGAACCTACTCAGTTATACGCTACTCCTTAAGTTGGTTGACAATTAATATTTTCTAGTGAATATTTGTCGGTAATTGGTGTGTCTCTTAATCGTTATGTATATTAAGACGTTATGTATAAAAAGCGCATTTTTAGAGCCGCTAAGAACTGGTCGTATTAAGTAACGACAGAACATACAGCCTTCATATTTGTACAATATGTACCATGAGGGTATAATCCAAATAAATGGAATTCAGAAACATCATTGATGAAAGTTTTCTTGATAAAATTATAAATTAAAGTTGGGTGCAAAATAATAATCTAAGTCAAACTTTTGAAACTCTAATATAGTTCTTACACCGTCTTTAAAAAAGATTAAAAAAAATGTTTTATACTACATTCTTAAAATAATTGAAATACCTAACTAAATGACCAAAAATGGGTCATTTTAATTGGTATAGTTCTCATGCAAAACGAGTTTTTACGATTTATCGTTTAACCGATATAATGAGATGTAGCTCTTATCTATACGTTCATCTCTTTTTAATGTATGCAAGTAAATAGCATTCGGCTTAAATAAATTTGTGTATCGTCTTAAATTATAAAGTCAAAATAGTGGTATCAAAGTCACATTGCCTTACTCACGTCACTGTACAAAGCTCATTTTATTTAATTAGTTTTTAAATGTTATAAGATTAAATGTAGATCATTCCATCCTACTTGCTGTTTGTTTTTTTTTAATTCGGAATAAGCAACCATTTGACCTCTATCTTACCTGATGGAAAGTGATGATGAGGTCGAAGATGTTTAATACATTAGATATACGTTTAGTTTTCTAATGTATAAAGTTATTTATATTTGTGAATAAAATTAATTTGAACCTGTGAATAAATAAATAAATGTAATAAAACTTAAAAAACTTTACCGTGAAATTAATATTCGGAAGAATGGTTGTATTGAATGTCATATATTTCAAATTGAATATAAGTAATAATGAGATACAACATGTAAAGCTACTCGTATGTCAAATTATTTTAGTTTCAAAGTCATGAATACGATAATAGATTTATCAAGAAGCCAAACTTAAGCGTTTTTCTAAAAATCGCAAATGAAAACTGCTATCTAGCTGGTGTTCGTTCATACATTTATAGAATAGGATAGTAAATGAAACTTATACCTAATACTTATACCTAATAACAACAATGTTATTTTTAGTGTAGCCCAGGAATCCACACTAGGAAAGGTCCTGTGTTGTGAGATACAGTCTCTTTCAGTCCTCTGTTCATTATACAAAATAATTTGAAATGTATTAAAAGGAAAAAAAAAACGTACTGCAAGCGAGTTTTTAACGCGTTTTATCAGAGTATTAATTCTTTTGGAGTGAAATTTACTGAATAGTGACAATTTGAACGAACATTTCAACGTCAGACCGCTTTCAATCTAGCATAGTGCGCTGTGGCTAAAATGCGGCCGTAAATCGAAACCTATAGTTTATTTCAATGAATTAATCAAAACCTGGATGATTTCTATAATTGGTATACCAAAGGTTTTAGAAATCCGTTTCTAGGAATTTACTAAGTGTGCTTCGATACAATTATATAGGTGTGGTAGAGCATATATATTATTATTTTTCTAAAGTATAGCTGTTGGAACTTCATTGTTTTGCGACATATGTTTTTTTAATCAAGGGTTGTAAACTAAGATATCTTCCGTTAACTGGATAATGTTGGTGGTGTTGGTCAATTTACTTTAACTCTAACAGCGGTTCTCTTCACGCACATCTTGAGATGCTGGAGCTCACCTATCGATCATATTTTATTATTTATTAAGATTGTGGTCCAAAAATTAAAACCTTGGAACGGCATGTTAAGCTTATATCGGATTCATGAATTAAATCTTATATTATTAATGTAACATTATACTGTCTTTTGTACGTACTAAGCGATATAAACATTTAAAATGTTGCGATTCTGCAATTCCAACCAAGTAGTCCACAATGCAGTTTGTATCTAAACATTACGTAAAATAAAACATGAAAACAACTCAGATCATAGAATTTAATAACATCCAGCTATTCCAGCCAGACGTAGAAATATTCCGGTGAACTCGTCTGGTACGCAAGTAATGCCGAACAGAGTTTTACAAGTTAACGTGGGCGGTAAAAAAGTGGACTTATGCCACTGGAGACTAGTGGACTTGCTTGTCCTAGGAGGGTTTTGTATACACATACCTACCTACCTTTATATTATTATACTAGTTGTTCCCCACTTAAAAAAAAAAAATTTGACGATTCGAATCGTAAATGTAAATTGAACCCACCGGAACACATACACAAACATTTCATCAAATCGGTTTATATAGAAGTTCAATCATATACACACGTACACAATAATTATCTAACACTATAAGAATATTTGTCCTGACATACTGATTCACTGACTGACTGACTTAGAGACAACGCACAGCCTAAACCGCAGGTCGTAGGGGCTTGAAAATTGGAGGGTACAATTGCCTTAATACGTAGGGGTGTACTAAGAATGGATTTTTGAAAATTCTGCCCCTAATGGGGATAAATGGGGTAAAGACGTTTATTTGAAATTTCTTTGTTTAGCGATGAACATTGGTAATTGAGTAGTGTCATTTAATATAAAAAATTAAGTAATTATTTTTTTGCTAAGGGTACATTAAGGTGGCGCAATCTATTCTATCACAATATATGCGAATGTTTGGGAGGAGTTTTTTTCTGTCACCAAACAATTGGGAGAAAGTAATGTCACCAAACAATGTCTGTCACCAAACAGTTGGGAAAAAGTAATCCCATCAAAAATATAAAATGAAAATTCTCGTAATGCAATCTTGCCACAGTAAAAATGTAAGAACTCATGTAAAGTCAAATCAGTTATTGCACCTATGCTACAAATTTCTAAATTTTCTTTTGTTCTGCCTAACATGAATAATGTAACTAAATACTACAAGATTTTTAGTTTTTTTAACCTTTGTCATCATCTACGGTCCAATTGCCTATATTTCCTAAAACTAAACAAAAACTATATGCAGCAAAGACTTAAGTTACCTACAAGACATCGAGCTTATAGGTAGCTCAAGTGCTTAAGCCCACTACCAGTGGGTAGCGTTCCCATCATGGTGGCGGCATTGCCTCTCTGAATTGCAATGCTTATACGTTGAGCCAAATAAGTGCCAGCATTAAGAATATTTAGACAATAATATTATTTATATCTAAATAAAATAGCTACGGATAATTATTATTCATCTTAATAAGCCATCTTTGTTGTTATACAAGCCTTGTTGCTCATATGCGAGGATAGAACTTAACTTTCCGATTTCGATGAGTATAGATGCGTTTTACGGTTATTACGCCGATCCCCAATCACCATTCCCAATCTTCGTAAAAATAATACACACACAGTAAGGATATTCTCATGTGTGGGAAGAAACTAGTACTCTTTTAAATGTAGTTAACGTAACGTAGTATAAAAGTTTTTTGTTGTTATAAAGTCTAGATACATTTTCAACGTTTGATTGGTTTATCTCGCCTGTAAATTAATGGTGACGTGGTTGTGAGTAGTAAGTACACAGTTTAGAACTTGGCAGACAATTTCATGGTAATATAAATTACTAGCCCTGCCCCGCGGCTTCGCCCGCGTTAATCAAGTCAAAAAGAAGCATTTGTGTTATTCCGGAACCTAAACTATCTACTTTCTACATTTCATCAAAATCGGTTTATTCGTTATGGAGATACATGATAAGAAACATTAACTCACACACACACAAACTTTCGCGATAATACGAATATAGTAGTAGGCTATTATGTTGTAAATGAGATTTTTTATATGTTTTATGTGAGTGGGAAAGCGTTTTATTATTAAATAATTATTTAATTATGCCTCACACGCTAGGATTACAGTTTGCCCCAAAATCATTTATGCATTGATTATGATAACTGATGGTAATATGTTTTGTAACTTATTAATTATATTTAATTAAGCATAGATATTAATAAGGTTTGCGATATTTAAATAGCTTATTTAATATGTAGGTAATATTAAAGCAAGAAATATCGATATCATTATTAATATACTATGTAACATTAACATTAACGCTTTCACACTCACAGTTTCACACTAAATGTGGCACAAGTCAATGATTTGAAGCGTAATCATTTACATCACACAAACAATCACACCCAGACCGAGAAACACAAATTTGCTTTGAGGAGAAAATCTTTGGTCGCGCCGGGTATCGAACCCGATGCTTAGAAGGAGGACGCGCACTAACTAAGCCAACGGGCAGTTCAATATGAATAATAATTTAACCTTAGTCCATACTGTCGTTAGGAATAAGGAAGAACTTTGCTGATTTAGTGTATGGTGAACCTTTAATGTTCGTGTTTTGGCGTTGAGTTATGAAACCGAGCTCTCGACCCGCCCTCTTTATAGGGAGAGTACAAGTACACGTCGGATAAAACCATTGTTTATAATATTTTAGAGTAAAACTCTTCGGAAGTGGAACGAACGTTTTTAAGAACGCCGAACATTATATACAACGTTATTTTATCCAACAGTTTTAAAAATACTTCAACTTATCTATATATAAAAAAGAAAGTCGTGTTAGTTACACTTTTTGTAATTCAAGAATGGCTGAACCGATTTGGCTGAAAATTGTTAGGGAGGTAGCTTAGAACAGGAGACGGACATAGGATACATTTAAGGAAAGTCACATTTTTTTTGGGGGTTTTGATGATACTTTGAACCTTAACGCCGGCGAAGCCGCGGGGAACAACTAGTAAATCTATAAGACAAAGAAAATATAAATATTAATTTCATACTTCACCACAAGTTACTATCTATAGGTACTTCGATGTCTCATGTTTTTACAGTCAAATTATTTTTTAAACTAAAAATAAATCTTCTAGAAACAAATACTTATAAAAATATTTTATTTATAAACGCTTTCACACTCACAGCCCTACACTAAGTTCGATGATTTGCTTCGTGGGTGCCGAAAACATTTGCATCACACGCGCAATGACAACCAGAACCAGAAACACACATATCCCTGGGGAGTAAACTAGTATTCCCGCCGGGAATCGAACCAGATACCCCTGTTTAGAAGGCGAACGTTCACCCAACTTAGCCAACGGGCATTTACAGCTAACATTACAAATTATTATTAAGATAAACATAAAACATAAACGCTTTTACACTCACAGCCCCACACTAAGTTCGATGACTTGTGTCGTGGGTGCCGGTAACATTTGCATCACACACACAATCACACCGAGAACTAGAAACAGTTAAAGCAAAACAAATTATATTAACAGTAGATGTACTTCTTTAATGTAGAAATAGAACGATATCACTATGTCCCTCTCTATCAGGACTAGGGAGCAGAACGATTCGTGTTGTGGGTTATCTACCTTATCTATATAATTTATTACGTCCTTTTTCTCACAAGCGTGTAAAAACGCTTTTTTTATTTTTATAGGTTTATGAACGCTGAGAAAATCTTTTAACTGTGTTACAATTTGAATAACCACAGAATCACACTAATATTATAAATTATAAATCCAAAAGTTTGTGTCTAAGGATTTCGATGTTAAGGATTTCGATGATGTTATGTCCATTACAAACATCGAAATCCTTAGCTTATACCTAGGATTAACACACAGGCTACTTTTTAACTTGATAAACGCGGGCGAAGCCGCGAGGCACGGCTAGTTTTTAATAACGTTAGCTTATAGTCACCTTTATAAACTATCCCCTTTACTACATTTATCATTTACAGATGTTTTCTTACATACCGCATCAAAATAAACGTCTATTTTGAGCCTGAGTTTTCACACGTTTACGAGATGTCTGCCAATCATGCTCCTCACTGACATACTTTAAACAGATGCTCGGAAATAAAAGCTATAACTTTTTTATAGACAAATGTTTTTTTATAGAATCGATGAAATACAGATTCATACAGCATTGAAAAGTGAATGAATTATAGGGCCTTGTCATGGACGAAATCTTAAGTCTAATTGTTGAGTGTTTTGTCGGGATAAAAATAAATAGCCGATGTTTTTCTCTGATATGCTAGTTTTAATCAGTATCTCAGCTCATAAACACAAAGACATATGAATTAAAACAAGTATTAGTCATATGGAGTATAAAAGTAAATAGTACCAAGACTGACCCCACCACCATGTGGGATATTTAGTCAGGAAGAGAGAGAGAGAGATTAGTCATATGGAGTATCATACTATATTATTATGATTGTACGCAAATCTATATCGTTGTCTTTTTCAAACACTGTTAGGATTTGCATTTACGGGCTATTTTTCTCGTCTTTGGAAAAAAATACGTAATTATCAGTGATGGAGTATATAAATTATACACTATGAGAAGGTAAAAACGAAATTAAGATTAAACGAAAAAAATAAAATAAACTATAATTAGATATAAATATGTACAAAACTTAATCTAATAGACCGCTACCAGTAGGCAAAGTACCCAAAATGCTGGCAGCATTGCCACGTTGAATGGCAATACTCAATCTCTGTCCAAAATATTTGCCAGCATTTTGGTCACGAGTTGCTTCGACCAAACGCTTTGTTAATTCATTGTAGAATGTATGTGCTCCCGGTCCCCACGGTCCCAACGTCTCAACCCCAAAAGGCACAAATATATAACCACTATCAAGATTACTATATTTGCGCCTTTTGAGAGTCTCTGCTGATTCAGCCGCAACACCAGCCTTATTTTTAGTTCCAGAAAGATGAGACGGTGCTAGGGTGTCTACGCAAGTTGCATCCCAAACCAAAGGCCGTCCCATCTTCCATGGAATCAGAGTCATTCCGTCAGGCCTTTTACCGTCATCACGTGCTATAGACCATTTGGTTCCAAAATAGCCGCACAGTTGGCGGTGTTAAGAGCCCGACGTATGATATCATTAAGACTCGCGTGGCGGGGAATACGTCCTGCACTCCTAGAGCAAGACAGACCGTCATGACCGAGCCGGTCAACAGTAGTACCGCACTAGAAAAGGTTATATATAAATTCTAGCTTATTCACACCATGACACCAGATAAAAATCATACTAATATTATAAATGCCTAAATTTGTTTATATGTTTTTATCTTTTCACGCTGTGACAGATTTGGATGGAATTTGGAATGTACATGGCTTATACACAGGATAAATACATAGGCTATTATCTTAATTAACGCAGGCGAAGCCGCGGGGCACCCCTAGTAGGGATAAATTTATTTGCTGCAACTAGATCTCCGCTTTACTCTACTGGTTGCTTTTCGTTGCTTTTTTTAATTATATTGTAAGTTCTTCGCTCTGCCAATATCTAGTATCACGCACCGTCGGAAGCCAGCTTTAGGTGAGGTTATGTTATAGGTAATGTATTAAAGACCTTTATTTGACCATTGTTGTAAAATTTTTGTATTATTTTATATTACTGTACAATACTCTCGAATCTTTATGCTACTGCTAAATACAATCAAAACCAAAATGGACAAGATTCAAAAGCCGTCTGTATCTTGCATTTAAATAATGCTACAGGCTGAAGTTTCTCCAGATTTTCTCCATGGGTGCTAGCGTCAGAAAATTGTCAGCCGAGCGAGAAATTAAAGTAACCGTGAACAGCATAAAATTAACTAAGTCTCTTCCAGGTGGACGTATTAAGGACAGTGAGCATGGGGCGTGAATAGCTGACCTAGTAGCATAAAGAACAACGTAGAGTGGATGACAATGTATAATGAATGTATTTGCATGACACACGAAAGAAAAAAGTTGTTGTGAGAAAGAAACGTCTGATATATAGCTTAAAGATTTCTTTCAACGAACATACAGAATTTTTTGTCGGATTGAGGATTATGTATATTTTAATATTTTCATTTTGCATTTGAAGCAGTTATTTGCGATTGATATTAAACTTCTTTCTCATAGATCATTTACTTGGGTCAGCCTTCCTTGTCCTTCTTCTCCATTGAGCACGATTTTGTGCCGTATCGGCGTCGAGTCTTCATCTTCTTTTAGGTCTTTCTCGGCCTTCCTTTACCAAGTAGCGGGTTGTCTTCAATGAACATATTTCGTCGTTGGCAATTCTATTGATATTATACATCACATTTTTTTAATTAGGTAGTTCTTCTGCTGATGACAGCAACATTTATACTGTCAGGTGCAAAATGAAATATCTAATTAAGCCCGCCAATATGGCAGGCCGGTGGCGGTTTTATACTGTGGACATGTTCATTTGCAAAGTGCGCTCATGCACTACGTCCAAATAATTATAACATGTGACATAAATTAGTCTATCAATCAGTCATCAGAGTGAATAGGTACCTTCTAGGCAAGCATGTTCCATCTTCTGCCGCATCGTCTCTTTCCATCAGGTGAGATAGTGGTCTAACGCTTACCTATCAAGCATAAAAAAAGTTTATAATTGTATTTGTTTTTATTCGTCGCGTACGCATGTACATATTAAATCATATAATGTTATGAAAGGACGAGACGCGTTTTCGTAAATATATATGCATGTGTAAGAGCAACCATATGAATTTATAAAATAAAAGTCTTGTTATTTGGTAATAACAAGCTTATTTTGTAAAAAAATTCAAGTAAAAGTAATTTAACTAGAAAATATATTTCAGATAACTTTCTGATAGTCTAGCTATCCCGTGTACATAATGTTGGTATAATGTTATTTGATGATAAATGACCGTAGAATTTGTCAATTGCTGTAGTTTCACATCATCTCTATGATTTATATGATTCTACTCTTACGTACTTAGTACATTAACTTTTTTTTTAATCCTGCATTCTTAATCCACCCCTCGTCACCAACACTTTCAAGTGTTAATTTACCAGCGGATTTCTCGCCGTTCCATGCACATCCAATTAAATTAATTTTATTAGTTCAGCACCTTATAATTCATACATCTCTTGGAAAGGTGTTGCCTTGAATACGAACCCTCTTAATTGTAGCTTTTTGAATACCATTTACGTTTAAGAAACGTATTTCAAGTCAATTCAATTTTCGAGGTGTAATTGTCAGACAAAAAGCTATGATATGATGGTTGTTATTGAAATATTTATATTAAATAACACAATTTTACTGAAATACAACCCTACATAGGGTATATATAAGCCGTGTTTATATCACGTCACTAATCACTGATTACTATAATCGGATAAATAAATTTAGAATACATGCACAAAAAATATTCAGCAAAACGAATTAGAATACCTACTTACGTTTAGCGATGAGAAGACCAAAATAATAAAGATCTAAGCACTATGTAGTTTTATTAATCTTTAAGTGTGAGTGAGTGAGTTAGATACTTAAATATAAGTATTTAATACATTCCTCGAAGTTTTGCCGCGAAAGTGACAAAAAATGTCGTTGTTTTTTTTTTTTTTCCTTAGTTTTGGTTTCGCAATCTTATGCATTTAGCCAGTGTCAAGTGATAATATATTTCAAGTGTATTTCATATTATAGGTCCTAGTCACAAGTCACAGTCAAAGTCAAGTAAAAGAGTCAAGGTCCAGTCGTAGTCAAGTCATGCCCTAGTAAAGTGGTAGAAACTTTCCTAGAACTTCTATTGGAGTTTTGGAGCGAAGGTGAAAATCACATTTTTCAACTTTGTATGATTTGCCTACACTTATGCACGTTCACTAAGTATTAACGGTTAATAATCCACCATTATTACACATTAACACTCGAAGAATCACAGGTTTTGGAAAATTTTACAAAATCAACAACGCCATTTTTTCACTTTCGCAGCAAAACTCCAAATGTCGTTGTTGATTTTGTATTATTTTTCAAAATTTGTGATTCATAAATATTTGAATATTTATGTGTAATAATGATGGATTATTAACCGTTAATACTAATTTAATGAGCATAAGGGTAGGCAAATCATTTAAGTTGAAAAACGTGATTTTCGACTTCGCTTCAAAACTCCAATTACAGTTCTAGTAAAATTTCTACCACTTTATTAGGATATGATTTGACTATAACTGGACTTTGACTATTTTACTTGACTTTGACTGTGACTTGTGACTAGGATTTTTAATATATAATACACTTGAAATATATTTTTACTTGACACTGGCTTAATGCACAAGATTGCGAATCCAAAAATAAAATTTAAAAAAAAACCTTCCTCGCATCGAAGCGCAAGGTCGATTGTTATCATCGTGAGAAAAACATTCTTTTTTTGACAATATTATTGCGATATAACATGTTTTTAGGCAGGCTCTTCAGTGTGCGTTTTTGGATCTATAATATAATAGCTAAGGTAAATTGGCTGATGGGATTGAACAAATGCTTTGCCCATTGGAACAGTTCCATTACAGATAATGGGTTCAGTAATGGCGTAGAATTTTCCCCCGGGCCCGACTCGCACGGATTGTCTAGGGTGGCGTTTTCGATATCATATAATAAACGGTTTCAATATTGACCTGCAACTAAATTGATATTTTTACAAACATAGCTGCGTTCTATGGCTCCACTTACGCTTTAATTAAATTCTGTTAGACAACATTTTGTTTATGCTATGGAAAAAACATACAAAGTTTTAAATGAATGGTTTTTTTAGTTTGTTCCGCCTTTTTCCCTAAAAATTCGCAAATTCGAAAACTTTTTTCAGTTAAACAATAATATTTTTTTAATAAGTTAAACATATTAAAATGTAAAATGCACGTGTAAGTTATTTTTTAAAGACTTACTATTTTAGTGTATTTTTACGTGCAGTAGGTACCTACGCCATTTTGTATGTGTACTTACATACAAAGATACAGTGTACGTAGTACTAATTTAATAATGCATTTCAAGTGGTGACATTTGAACTTACAGCTTGATATCAAAATTGTTTATTGACATGGGCCCCAAAGAGGCACTCATAAAAGTTAATGACTGTACTGCCAGATTCGCCAAAATTACAGCCATCTCGAGAAGAACCTGGAAAAAAACACGGCGGTGCATTTTTTCATAATTAAAAAAAAAACCTTAACACTAATACATAATTATATAAGCTTAGGTATATCTATATTGTATGAAGAATAGCATTATTTATAGCTTATATTTTTTTTTATTAAAAATTTTAATACAAAACAGTGTTCAAGGAATAAGCTTAATGTTATGAAGCATTTTCTACCAGCTTTCCTGGGCGTGTAAGAAAAGTGTTTAAGCGTGCAGCTCCGGTTCGCTCGAAGCGTTTCGCTTCTACGTTTATCATCCGTACAGCGAGGGAGTGGAACTCATTGCCTGTGTCTTTGTTTCCCCAACGGTACAATCTAGGTGTCTTCAAGTCTAGAGTGAATAGGTTAGTACTAGACATGCATGTTATATCTTCTTCTCTTTCTTGTTTCGTGATATTGTGGTCGAGTCCTAAATAAACTTAAACAAAAATCTTGAAAAATACTTAAATAATGAATAATAAAAAAGAAACAATTACAATGAGATTTTTTTAAGTGATCGTTGGTAATTGAAGCGGTTCATGTTTAATAAAAGTGAATTTAAGGTCTAAGTATTTTAAAAACATAAACAGTTGACTGCTACTATCCTTTCCCCCTCCATCCAATCCTGCAAATTTCGTAATATCTTTTCTATTTCAAACAGTGATTCATTTTTACTTACATTGTTTCTAAAAGAATGCGGACAAAAATCTACCAAACGTTACTATGTTATTTGATCAACAAATTTCTATCGATTTCCTTCTCTCTTCTTTAAGCCAAGGGCATCTTCACAGAAAAATATGAAACAATAGCCTTATCCCTTCATTAATTCGTTCTTTACGATAGCCCCGAAAATGAAAACGTGTAAAACGGTTTCCTGAAAATAATCCTGCACGCTTTCCGGATAAGCGAGCACGCTGGTTAAAACGGAATCAATGTATCTATGCCAGACAGTATATAAACTCGATATTTTCACAGTATATAAAACGACGATTTTATAGTCTTAGGTATCGTGCCTTTTATGATATAGGTCCGCACGAATAATTTCAGGGAATTCTTTAAAGAAACAGGCATACTTACCATGCCTTCGCTTTACATCTTTGAAAATGTTACGAATGTTCGCAAAAATATTGATAATTGATAAAATAATAAGATACGCATAATCTTAATTCTAGATATAAGCATAAAATAGCGGTGCGCGCATTTAGATAAAGCAGAACGAATAAATCTTTTGATGCATGGAGGCAAACTGCATAAGTGCTTTCTGGCGACTACATAATATACCTAGTTTTAGATATAGCTGGGTTAATATTATAATTACCTATAAGTGTATTTTAGGTGTTTAAAAAAAGTAATGAAACTATGCGCCTTTGAGTTTTTTGCCAGATTCTTCTAGATATAGCTGTAATTTTGTGAATCTGGCAGAGTCAACTTTCGTAAGTGCCTCTTTGTAGCCCATGTGAATAAACGATTTTGTTTTTGATTACCTTTATTAGGAATATAGTTTTACTAACTGTGCGGTTCACATAAAGACGAACGATCAAATGCTAACACTACATAATAACTTCTTCGTAATTATTAAAATTACGCTCTTTCAAAAAGGTTTGTGATTTGACATATGGGAAGGCATCGATGCCTTTCCCTACGTTAAGTCACAGTCATGTTATTCCATCAAAGATTTTACAGCTTATGTAATCATCAATAAAATCCTTAATGGAAGGATATGTTTTTGTAGTTAATATATATACTTGTATTATAATATTATAATATTATAATATTAAAATATTAATAATATTATATCTATGTATCTAAAATCAGAGATTGCACAAGGCATTAAACATATTATCGTGTATCTTTTACTTTGAGATTGTAGCTGTATTCGTACAATAGTTTTTAGTGATTAGAGAAAGATAGTGTGATATTAATGTAACATACTGCGAACAAAGTTGATTGTAAGCAATGTGACGGAGAGAACGGATATGGATTGAAGTGCGTTCACTTGTCCAGAACGACGGTATACCGGATTCATTTCGTGCGGGAGAGCCGTTTACGAAGTTCGAGGATTTTTGCTTTTTTAGCTTAATCAGACTACACTATAGTGAGCTTAGGAATTCGAACCGTCCTTTTATCTGTTGGCTTTGGAAGACATCTAGCGTTTTTCCCGTACAGATAACTTCTGTATAATGCAAACTATCTTTTGTAGTTTTAAATACATCGGAGCAAGGAATCGGCGACATTTTTACTAGCTTTTTTATTTTTAGTGTATGTCTGTTTGTCCTAGTGGAACTCAATTTCGAAGCAGATATCTTCAACTGATTGAGCTGAAATACATACATACATATCATTTATCTATGTATGTGTAGAGATAAATTCATTTAAATTAAAAAATAAAATGCGTATTCCATATTTGATGAATGATTTATTGTCTAATAATCGACAAAGATCGGCACTCCTGGACTGGATGCGTAAAGCATTTATAATTTGAGAGGTAGAATAATAATAATATTGTGTAGGAAACTCAATTAAGAAATTCCTAGAGCGATAGGTACCTAGGGATAATCTTTAAATGGAGTCCCTAAATGCCAATACCCTAAGCCAGTCTTAATTAGATTCTCACAATGTGTAAGGAAAAGTAGATAATACTTGAGCTTCTAATGAAAATGTGTCCAAACAACGTAAGATGAAAGGTTAACTTCGTTTAGGAATGAATTAAGTGAAAAACACGTCCGGTAGGTTCATCCACCTACGCCCAATGACCGTTATCTGATAAGTTCATCATCATCATCACCTCCTTCAGTAGTTGGGTCAAAATAATACATAAGATTTTACCCAAACTAAGACAGGAATATCAAAGTAGTATTTTGCCTCGAACTAGCACCTTCTTTTTGCCTTTTAAAGAAAATCTATTGAGGTTGAATTGCCTATAATTTTCATTCTTAATAATAGCTATAAGATTTTTGTATTTGTTTTTCAAATATAGGATACTAGCTGACCCGCCCGGCGTTGCCCGGGTAAACAAAAGCTTACATATAAACGCTTTCTCACTCACAGCCCCACTGTAAAAGTACTATAAGTTGTGTCGTGGGGCCGTAAACAATTAACACTACACACACAACATTCACGTCATATCCAGAACCAGAAACATAAACTGCCCGTGGGGAAAAAACTTTTGTTATTGTGTTCCCACCGAGATTCGAACCCGCTGCTTTAAAGACGAACGCGCACTCATCTACCCAGTGGGTAGTTCAAAGTTCAAAGATTCCCCACCCTGCGTCGCCCGGTTAAAAAATCTACACATAAACACTTCCACATTCACAGCCCCACACTAAGTTCAGTGACTTGTAGCGTGGGGCCGTAAACATCCAAGATTCACAACATATTAAAAACCAGGAACACAAATTTCCCGTAGGGAGAAAACTTCTGTTACCACCGCGAATCGATCCCGCTGCTTTGAAGGCAAACGCGTACCCATTTACGCGAGTAGATAGTTCAAAAGATGACCCGCCCGGCGTCGCCCGGTTAAAAAATATACAAATAAACACACTTCCACATTCACAGCCCCACACTAAGTTCAATGACTTGTATCGGGGGGCCGTAAACATCCAAGATTCACAAAGTATTCACAACATACTGAAAACCAGGAACACAAATTCCCGTGGGAAAACACCTGTGTTCCCACCGGGCATCAAACCCGGTGCTTTAAAGGCAAACGCCCACCTAACTACGCTAGCGGGCAGTTCAAAGTTCAATGATAAGACTAAACAAAAAAAAACAGTCGAATTTATATCCCCCTTCTTATGTTAGTCGGTTCAAAACATAGACGTATGCCGGATTACGCAGTAACTGTTCCATTCTGTGATCCACCGTTTTCACCCTCAAATAAACTTAACGATTTCTCCTAGACTATAGGTCCAAATTATATGCAGTAAAGAGCAAATTAAATCTACGTGAACTACGTAAGCCGATGAAATAGGTTTTTTGATAAGGATTAATATTAAATACTTAAAAAAAGCCAACGAAATAGAAGCCGCTATTTTTTAATGAGCAGGAATTCGTAGTACGTTTCTGTACATTTCTGACCCGTCCCGTTCACGGGCGGGCTCCCGTGAAACTAATTTCACGATTTCTCATAGACTATTTATCCAAATCATATGCAGTAAAAAGCAAAATGTATCTCCATGAACTACGTAAGACGATGAAATAGTTTATTTTGATAAGGATTAATACTGAATGTCTCAAAAAGCCAACTAAACATAGGCAGCTTTTTTTTCACATTTTTTACAAAGAAAAGTATTTTTTCTGAGCTATACATACATGTTAGATATATGCTGTCGCGGACTTTTTTGTAAAACTCATGAAGGCCAACATTTTTGCCATACATTATATTCAACTATGTCTTACCGTTTAGTCAGCGTACGCCGATAAAGCGGAAAGTTAGCAAATTTTTCTCCGACTTGTCTTACGAATATTATTATTTCGAACTGATAACTAACTTCTATCCCGACAAAACAAAGCCTATGGCACTCAGTGATAGTGTAGCTATCTATTGGTGAAAGAATTTTCAGAATCGGATCAGTAGTTTCAGAGATTACCTTTTACATACAAACAAACAAACAAACAAACAAACAAACAAACAAACAAACTTTACCTCTTTATAATATTAGTATAGATAACGTATTATAAAGTAAGTTTCAGTTTTAAATGTGTAGCAATTTTTAAGATCTCTATCTTAAGGAGAAAGAAGATCTAAAACAGTCCTACCAAATTGTTATTTAAAACAACAGTTTTTTTAAAACGGTTTCTTACGCTACTTGCAAAACTCTTTAAAACAATACCTCTTACGAGCAAAAATAAGATACATGTTTTGCCCCCACTTATGTGAATAGATATTAATATTTTTAACATTTATATCATATTATAATTGCCATTTTTGGCTTTGGGCCACAGCTTTACATATTATTCGCTTGTATGGTTTACACGCTAAAAGCCTCTGACAGACGAACGGACAAAGTGCTGAACCACCCGTCAACTTAGAGACCTCACTTCACTCGGTCAATAAAGAGCATCTAAAATACATGGAGACATTTTTATATTTTCTGCTTTGGCGTTTATAGTTCGTCGAAGTTATAACTGTGTATTTTGATTTGATAATTATTATTAGACTACTTAGCAATACTTAACCTTAAGAGGCAATAAGTGATCAGTGTTTGCCAGAAGTCAGATAAATAGTTTTTCTAGCAACAATATCATTACAATACATAATTATTAAAAACTTTTACGACATCTCAATAACTTTTACTATCCAATTATGGGCTCAGTCAGTCAGGTCCATTCTCTCTTAGACCATGGAAGGTTTACTGAACGAGAAGCTCTTTGGCTATCTTGAAGTAAAAGACCTCCTTAGCGAATGGCATTATGGGTCTTGCTAAAACTGGTCAACTGGAGATCTTGCATCATCGAAGAGTTCATAACCTGCTCCAATTTAGAGATACTAAAAAAATAGTTTTCGTTAGTACTGCAAATAGTATTGGGTTGCTAGCGTGTATAAATGCTGATTGTATGGCGTTGTTTTGCTATATCGCAAGACCATGGTGATATAGGTACACCTATATATAGTGTATATTCCTCAAATGCGCACGAAGCGTTTTGCTTCCACGTTCATTATGCGCACTGCAAAGGAGTGGAACTCTTCGCCAGAGTCTGTGTTCCCAGATAAGTACAATCTTGGAGTCTTCAAGTCGAGAGTGCATAGGTATTTTCTAGGCAAGCGTGCTCCATCGTCGACCGCATCGTCACTTAACAACAGGTGAGATAGTGGTCAAATGTTTGCCTATCACAGATTAAAAAAAAAAAAATATCGCCGAGCAAAACACAGACTACAATTTCCACACTTAAGTGATAAATGTGAATGCTAAAACTATTTGTTGTCATTGAAACGTACGGAACATTCAAATTATTTAATTCGCGACTGACGAACACAATTTCAGCAAAACGATAACATTTCAAAAGCGCGCTTTAATAATAAAATTGAAGCCACAATAAGCCAATAAGCATTCACGCAGATATTTTGTTTCGCAAATCCAAACGAATCCGCTCGTAAAAGTAGGTACCTAGTCAATTGAATTGTGGTCTCCGTGGATATGTTCGCTGATTCGTGTTATTTCGAGAACCTTCGAATTTAAACATTAAATTATTGAGCCACGGGATTAGGTGGTATGGTTAAAGGAAGCTCGGTTGGGAAAGTCAAAAAGTTAGTTCACGTTGATCGCAATGAATGTACATAACGTTTTTTTATTGATAGGCAATCATTTGACCACTATCTTACCTGATAGAAAGCGATAAAGCGGCCGAAGATGTAGCTTGCCTGCCTAGAACCTATTCACTCTTGACTAGAAGACTGCCAGATTGTACCGTTCAAGAAACAAGGAAGAGGGCAATGAGTTTCACTCCGTCGCAGTAAGGATGATAAAGTAGAAGCGAAACGTTTTAACCGTGCTGGAGATATGTCAACCACAAATGGATGACGGACTGTTTGTCTTTGTTAGTTAGTGTCTGTAAGGATACAACTTAATTTTACCATACAATCACCAAAAACACTGTTTTAATTGTAAATTTTTTCTCCTGACTATGTATAGGGATTACAATTTCGCATTGTATTCTATCACGAAGTATATTCGTGGTATTAATCAATTCCATAGGATTCGCACTGTACAGGAATATTTCTATATAATAATATAATTATCCTTTAATTTGTATAAAATAAAAATGTACTGCCTAAGCTAATTGAAAAAAATTGTATTGAAAAACTTAAAATAATACGAGTCCACATTTATTAATAGTTATAACTCTAGATTGGACCTATATTATTATACAGGTATATTAATACTCCTAATATATTTATTGGGAGTTTAAATATACCAAATAAACCCATATTATTTTTATAAAGTATGCGTATATTTATATGTTAATTATGTATAATAATATGTACTACACAATTTTTATGTAATTATGAATCTGCATAAACATGGAAGATTATAATTAAACAAAATATTTGATGATTTTTCAATAAAACATCTCTTATATTATATTGTTTTTCATTTCTGTCAGTCTGTTTTACATACCTTACCATCTTAATAATATTAAAATGTACGATGAATATGAAGGAAAAAACTTACCCTTCGTGCTTTTAGGTATCGTCTTATTGTAACGCGGTCCTCTAGGCGCATTATAAGAACTACTGGTATGGTTAAACATATTCAAATATCACTAATTTCTCTGCACTATTCTACACTTCAAAAATTACGTAAAACGAGGAAAAAACTATCAAATCAAATCTCAACACTTCCTGTACCCATTTTTGTTTATGTTTATAATAATCACACAACGATCAAAATATATAAAAGCAAATATGCTCGTTTTCTTATCACGTTTACGACGAACTACTATCGTTTTATTTAGCACGAAAATATGATTGCAATCGAAGTAGACTGGCCGCAAATGCGTTGGATCGAAACTGCTTTACTCTCCGCGTTCTGGATACCGCGTTATTTTTGTTACGTCCCGGCTCAGCCGGCTGTTTATTCAATTCATTTAAAATATACAGTTTTTATTGTAAACACGACTTACATATAAATGATTCGATATATGAACTGCTTGAGTCAAAATTCATAATAATAGTGATCTAGTTAAATAACATTCAAATTATGTAAAGTACTTTGAACAATACAGGAAACGCGTAATGAATAAATCTGTAACACACATTATATGTATAAACAGACTCTGAACGATGCTTGTCTACGTCTAGCTCTATTTTTGTTGTATAGAGTGTCAATCTGTTTATTTTTGTAGTAAGCAAGCTGTGATTCAGTACCTAATGCAAAAGATACTTTGCTTCAAAAACACTGAGCACTAAAAAACAGTAACAGTCTTGCAGTTACATCTTTGAGATAAACACGATAGCAATGCTAGCGAAACGCTTATATTTCTTTCAAAATACTACTTATAATTCTTTATTGTTATATAAAAACATCGCAATGGATACTGTTAGATAAAAAGAGTGTTTTTTATCTACAATTATCAAATCATATACGCTTCCCGATATGCAGGTAAATACGAGATATGAAAATTTCAAGGTCTAGCCTATTAACATACTTTATTTAAAACCATAAAGCCGAGTACCTCACCTACCTCGTGTTGCTCGTGTCTGACTTATACTTACACTACTTATATTAAAATTCTTTCGCAATTACAACCTGGTCATAGATTTCTATCACATAATTAATTTGGAAGGTTGATCTGCTGCACATTTTAGAATTAACAGTTTCTTTTTATGATGAAAAGGCAAGCAATTTACCGCGATCTCACTTAATGAAAATGAACGATGATGCGGTCGACGGTAGATTATACTTACCTAATGAATACGCGTATACTCATGACTTTAGAGGCCAAAATTGTATTTAAGGGAAACAAGAACAAAGGCAAGATGTTCCATTCCTTTGCAGTTAGCATAGTAAAAGTTGTGGCGAATCACTTCGTTTGAATCGAAATATTGTCCACCATGAAAGGATGTCTTGTTTTGTACAAACTTAAACGCAACAGCATGCTGTCATTTTTTATTCTTTGTTGTTGATCTTTAAGAAACAAATTTATACAAATTTTGTACAATAAATTATCAGATTATCTCTCGTAGTTTTCGAGACGTTTTGACACGCGCTTACTAACTTTTCAAACTCTTATAATTATATTAGAGAACTTCGACCAAAGCTAGTATAACTATATCAAAAAACGTAAACCAATTCTTTTATATTTTTCGTGAATTTAAATGGAAGCATTGACCGCAATTTAATTACAAAAGTTATCTAAATAAACACAATACAATGTGATATCAATTAACAAATGAAGTTAAGTAGCAAAGAGCAATTAATTTATAAACTGCGATCCAGAAACAAGAGCCTACTAATGCCATTAAATTGAATTCCATTGTTTATTGTGGGAAGAGGAATTTGAGATGGAAGATCTAATTTATATGGTTGATGTTATATTGAAGTTTATTTTTGTTGAGTGCTTCAGTTCGGATGATTGTGAGTGTATTGTGCCACAAATGTATACGTTCATTAGCGCTTTGCATATCAAACAGTCAAACTCAATAGTTAGTGTAGGTATATACAGTTAGTAATTACTCTCTAGAAGTACCTTCCGATTGGGTTTAAGAAATTCGACTAATAATACTAGTTTAATATTATTCGATTTCTCTTTCAGGCAAAATGCAGGCGCGAGATCTCAGTTCGGGGCGAACTACTTTATTTTGATTTGATTTCTCTACCCATCATCTTCCAAAGCAAGAGACATCTGGTCTGTGTCTCGATTTGAAAACAAGTGAAATTTGCCAAGCCGCGATATTTTTCCTATGGGAGTACACAGCTAGTAGCAGTGAGACACGTACTTGAGTAATGTCAAGATTAAATTTGCACGCTAGGTGGACGTTATTATCAGACAAGGATAATAACGTCTACCTAGATAATACTTTAACCAATTTGGTTTTAGTTAAGTTGATACCATACCAACCATAAACATAACAACAGAGCATGGGGCTGGCGAAGGGGACGCGGTCCTGACATTTATATCACTTGCAAACAAAGAAATGAGTGCGTTAGCTATACAGCACAACAGCTTGAAAAGAAAATCATGAAACAGCAGTAAATATTTATTATTCTATTCAATCGCCGAAGCTCATGAACAAAGACTTCATCACCTTGTGAACGTTAATCTATAATGAGATGCCCGTCGGCTTAGTTGGATTCGCCTTCTAAGCAGGGGGTATCAGGTTTGCTTCCCGCCGGGATCACAAGATTTCTCTCCAAGGAAAATTTGTGTTTCTGGTTCTTGTTGTGATTGTGTGTGTGATGCGAATGTTTACAGAAATAACGACACAAGTCATCAAATTGTGTAGCTGTGAGTTTGAAGGCGTTAAAATTATGTTATTGGTATACTATCTCACCTGATATAATGCGGTGTAGCATGTTTTATTGATTGATCACTTGTGATTTGAAGAATCTCAGATTGTACTAATCGGGAAACATAATCAATCAAGGATTTCCAAAGTAAGTGAGATGCGAGACGCTTAGTGCTCACTCAGGAAATATCAACCTTAGACCGATGTTGCATGTACAACGTGAAAAAAGAACGGAGTTTTAGATCATACTACTTATTTTAATGCTGCTGGTTTTTCAACCGACTTTAAAAAGGAGGTTCTCAATTCGACTATGTTTTTTTTTATGTTTATTACTCGTTATATCCTCCAATTATGAATCGATTTTGATGATTTTTTTTGTTTGGTGATACTTCAGAGGTGGTCCCATATAAATTTTATCGAAATCGGTCAAGCCAAAACCGAAATATAAGCGATGAAGTCGGTTTTTTAAGCTTTGCTTGCGTTTCAATTATTAAAGATTATATTGATCTTGCTTCATTATTTTTTTCTAGTAATAACTCTACACCACTTAATACTTCTTATTTATTCTTGTGCCTATTGCCTTGTGATAACCCTACCCTAATGAACTCTATATTGTACAGGTCTAAGTTTGCGCGTTGCCGATAGTTGGTTCATATTGATTCATGCATGCATATTCCAGGGGGAACATCTCAAAGCGATCTAACCCATGTTTACAATTATATCATAGAATAAAGATAATCCATGAATCGATAACTGATATAATAACTATGCACATTAATATGTCATGATAACGGTAAATATTATTATTACATGATTATATCAAACCTATACTAATAATATTATAAAGAGGTAAAGTTTGTTTGTTTGTTCGTATGTAAAAGGTAATATATAAAACTACAGATCCGATATTGAAAATTCTTTCACTAATAGATAGCTACACTATTTCAGAATATCCTAGGCTATATATATAATATACCTATAATATTTTTTTCTATATTTATACAATCAGAACTTATTACATGGACGTCTAACTTCCACACTTGGCGAACCTGTGTTGTGGAAGGTAGCCTCTTTCGTTACATATGTTTATAGTTGGAAACAAATAAAAATAGGAAATTACTGCAATAACAATATTTACAGTTATCTTGTTTATGGAGTGTATAAAGGTTAAGTGTATTGGGCACTACAATTATTAAATTAAAACAAGACAAACGCACCTTGGGGAGAAATAGTTTGCTTTTACCACGAAACGAACCTTGTATCCGGAGTGATGCAGCGTTCTACACCTACGTATATAGGTGTACTTCTATAATAAAGTAAGTGTAGGTCACATTTTTTACTAGGTAGTCAGTCAGTATATTAGTTGTCATTTTGTTATTACACTAAGGGCCGATTTTTCAATACTCAGATAAACAGTCAGATAGGATTTATTCCAATGGTAGCTCGATTTCGGATTTTTCAACAGTCAGATAAGAGTTATCAGCAGAATATAGTCTGCAACTGAGGAATTAACTTATCTGCTCCTTCAAGCCTCAGATAAGAGCTTATCTCGAAAGAAAGTCAACTTCTTTCATAGTCGCCTAGTCGGATAATTATGACCCGACTGTATTACCACGCTAAAGATAGCTATTGTTATTTATACAGGATGAGCATCAGCCAGGGGTGCTAAAGGGGTCACCACAGTCGGACGACCATCATTTTTCATCTCATTAACTTCAAGCCTGTACGTGTCCTGAATGGCCATCGAGGCTCGTTAGCCGCATGCCGCACTGTTATCCATCCACCTGTAATCTGTGCCCGTTCGAGGACGCTGTTATTTTTAACAGATTTTTGAGGCGAAAACATACACATTTACTCTGCTTACACCTGTTAGGTACTCACTGGAGTATTGTGTGAAAGCTGATTAAGCGGTTAGATATAAATAGACTGTTGAACACCTTAAAATAACAAAGAACAGAAATAAGAATGACAATAAAAATAAGTATAAGTGTAACACCAGGCGGTCTTATCGCTGATAGCGATCTCTTCCAGACAACCTTTGGATGGAGAGGAATAACGCAATGTAATAGGATGTCGTTCTACGTTCATAAAAGATCAGAACAGTGATTAAAAACAGAAGATATATAAATAATAAATTTACATACACGTAAACCGATACTATGTAAGTAATGATGTAGCATGCTTGCCTAGAAGGTACCTATTCACTCTTGACTACAACAAAAACGAAAGCAATGAGTTCCACTTCTTTGCAATACGGATGTTAAGCGTGCTTCGTTTTACCGTAAGCAAAAAGAACTTTAGAGAACATTTTCTTTTTGATGTCGGTTAAAATAAGAATGTACGCCACTCGGTAACAAGTCTCTTGAGCGTTAGGTACACCACGTATTCAAATGCACTTTTGTTTATACCAGCACTACCTATTTTTTCCTATTTCCTATATTTTATTATGTAAAAATTTAAATAATTTAAACCATTTTTTTTAAGTTTTGTGCTTACAGAGATTACTGCGTAACTTAATAACATCAATCCCTTTCTGAAATGTAACTGTCATAAGCTTGACATTTGTAAATTTTGGATAGATAAAATCTGTATGGTACACGAATTTAAAAAAAAAAGTAAAAAAATATATAAAAATTACTTAGGCTAGTTCAACGGGCGGACATATTGCTTAAAGCGATTTCTTCCAGTCAACCTTTAGATGAAGAGGAGATAGCAAATTAATTTTGGAATTGTGGCATACAGTTCTAAACAAATTACATACTTATTAAAAATACAATTAGAAACCTAAATATGATTAATTAATTATTAGTTCATAAGTGTTTCACTGTTATTGTTATTTTTTTGCTACGTGTCGAAATAAAATATTTTTCTTTCTTCTTCTTTCTTCTTTCTAGTAAATATGTATATAACATATTATAGTAGTTATATTACAATGTAACTTTAACTTTAATAATTACATAATTGCATACAACTGGTTACTGGTTACGGTATCAACTTTATAGTATTTATTTTCAAGTACTGTTTACGAATTCCATATGCAAAGTTTGTATCACATGACTGAGTATAAAAATAAAGTATCCCTTTGAAACCAAATAACACATGTAAAACTATTCCAAACTCCTATTGGAAAACTCGTCGAGTGCGACACCGCGACGGTATACCACAGAAAATAAGCTTTTGCTTTCAGTATATCATATGTTTGAATTTGATATAACATAAACTGCTTAAGGAATATTAAAGTTATGCTAATTCACTATCAATATATGTTTTAAAGTTTACTTTTTTAACATAACCACTATCTAACCTGATAGAAAGCGATGATACGGCCGAAGATGTAGCATGCCTGCCTAGAAGATACCTATGCATTTTTGACTAGAAGACTGCCAGATTCAGAAAATATTCAATATACCGTTCAGGAAACAAAGACGCGGGCATATAGTTCCACTCCCTCGCAGTACAGATGATAAACTTAGAAGCGAAACGCTTCGAGCGAGCTGGAGGTATGTCAACCACAAATGTTTGACTGTTTGTCTTGTTTTTAGATGGTAAAACGGGCTTGGGGGAATTAACTCGTATAATTCCTGCGCACACTCTCCGAAATGCAAACGATAGAAAACCGTAGTTGTATTTATTTAATTTAGTTTTAAGAGAGCGAGAGAGAGTCTTCAAATCAAGAGTGAATAGGTATCCTCTAAGCAAGCATGACCTTTAGCCGCATCATCACCTCCATCGGATGAGATAGTGATAATACGTGATCTAATCTTTTGTAACTAATTTGAAATATCATTCATACATTCTTATAAGCTTAAAACATTACGTCATCTATTTTTGTATAGAAAAAGAAACTTGCTCTTTATTTATAGTGCAGTTTATATTCTTGCCTATTTAGCAAACAATAACTAGTTATATAGTTTAGGAAATATTTCGGGACTTAATCGCGCTAAAAAACTATTTTTATTTACATTTTTTAAAGTTGTGAATAGGAGATTCTTTTTACCGACTTCCCAAAAAAGGAGGAGCTACTCAAGTACAGTATTTTTTTTATTTTTATTTGTGTTACATCATAACTTCATTCCAAGTAAACCGAATTCGAAAAAAAAAATTCAGCTTAAAATATGTTGCTTTCTAATTGGTCCCATTTAAATTTGATCAGGATCTGATCGGTAGTTTTTAAAATATCGTCAATAATGCGTATTCTGTGGACTACATTGACAATGTTCTTGTAAACCTGACTTCAACAGTTACCTCATAACTTCTATGGTTGTGAGCCGATTTTGATGATTATTTTTTTATTTGAAAGCTGGTGCTTTTCGGTCCCACTGAAATTTGATCAAGATCTGATCTATAGTTTTTGAGTTATCGTCAATAATGCGTGTTTAATACATTAAATCTGATTAAGGTTCCGAAGATAAAGCGTTGAAGTCGGTTTTTTAATCTTTGCTTGCGTTTAATTATTCTATTTGAGATACAGAACCCTAAAAACATTGAAGATATGAAATGAAAATTAAGTTATTTTGAGACCGGGTGCACACGAATTTTAAAAATATTTGTCCAATCGTTTAGTCGAGGCGAGAAGTGATCAGAATGCTGGCTCTTATTTAGTACAAAAAATGAGCATCGCGATTCAACGTGGAAACTTAGCCAGTACTCTGGGCACTGTTCCTTTCCGGCACGCTTACAAAATTTTTGAGTGCTATTTGTTGTGTTATAAGTGCTATAAGTTTTCCCTTTTGTTATCTTAACTGACATTATTATTACCTATTATTAAAAGAACTTTAGAGAACCTTTTCTTTTTGATGTCGGTTAAAAGAAGAATGTACGCCACTCGGTAACAAGTCTCTTGAGTGTTACACCACGTATTCAAATGCACTTTTGTTTATACCAGCACTACCTAAACAACGGTCAAAGCAAAACGTTAACAGTTTCAATTTGCGGTTAGAACCGGGTAATGGTGACCACAAACACGGTTAGGAGTCAAAGTGCATTACCGATTGTGCTCGTTTGTTCTGAAACGGACGAAATTTCGTCTCGCAATTTTGGGATTCCCCTGCATCGGTACAGTCAGCGGCAAAGATGCACTGAGAAAATTATCTCGTTGCTGTCATTAAAATTATATGTATTTTTTTAAATTAAATTTTGACCACAATCTCACCTGGTAGTAAGCGACGATGTGGTCGACGATGGAGCAAGCTTACCTAAAAGATACCTATTCACTCGTGACTTGAAGACTCCCATAATGTACTCATCAGGAAACACCGACTCAGGCAGAGATCTAGAGATCTTTAAACTTATATAAAAAAAGAAATATTTTGTATTTTGGAACTGTGCTCGTCACTCTGAGATATTAGATGTTAATTTCTTTAAGCCTTGTTATTACACTGGAAATATTGCCCTTCAATCCGATACACAGTAATATTACCACACTTCTGCTTGGCGGCTGGCAATGGTGTGATACTGCCTCCGGCGGACTCTGCAGAACGGTCCTTAGCACTACGTCCTGTGCTATTTGTGGCAACTATAACTATTTAGTATCAATTACAAAATTTAAGTCTACATAGTAATAAAGGAAACTTTGTTGATAAAATGTATGATCAATAGGTATATATTGCCCATGTAAATGAAATAATGCCCGTCAGATCTTTTTACCACCTTGCGCCATCACCCAATATCATTTCTCGCTGACTGTACAGCAATTCGTTAAGGCTTTTGTCTCTCTTAATGTGAACACTGAGTAAGGTGAAATTTCTTACATTCTATGTAGAAATGTATTATGTTCGTTAAAAGGTAATATAAGGATTACACGTATGGAGATGGAGAAAACATTGATTTATTTGTAAGCTAGCTGCGCCCCGCGTTTTTACCCGCGTAAGTCCCGGACCCGTCGGAAGTCGGGAATTCCGGAATAAAAACTGGCCTATTTGTTAATACAACGTACCTCTAAACTAAATTTCATCAAAATTGGTCCAGCCGTTTAAGCGTGAAGAAGTAACACACATACAAACACACAAACACACTCACAAACTTAGTGTTATGCCAAATTTCAAAATCCAAATTAAAAGTCCAAATCGCAGTAAGATAATAAAATCCTTTTGCCATTTGCACGAGACTGACTATTTTATTACTATCAACCAAAATGAGTAGGTTTATTTCATTATAGAATTATAGTATTATAGTAGATTTTAGAGTTATAGTAGATTATATCAAGGGGTGTACACTTTGTACAATCTATTACACCCTAGTTGAGTATAACAGATGTACCGTCCAGTAAATTATACCCAAAAACCAAATATGTTATTTAAATAATCATTTAATTGGGCAGTAATATTAGAAAACTAAGCTATAAATACATATTTACAGGCACAATAAGATATACAACCCGTCTGCGCTGGAGGAGTTGCAACTGCACGTACCTTCGCACCACAAAAAAACTTGGTATTATGCCGAAGGTCAGGCGGTACTTCACACCGGGACAGCTTTTAAACTTGTATCAAGCACAGGTCCGGTCGTGTATGGAGTACTGCTGTCACCTGTGGGATAGTTCCGCCAAGTATCAGCTGCAGGCTTTGGATTCGATAGAGCGACGCGCAAAGAGGCTAATTAAAAATGACGCTTTAGTTGAATCCAGATTGCAAAGTCTTGAACATCGGCGTAAGGTAGGTACAAGCCTGTCGGTATTCTATAAAATACATTACGGTGAATGTGCACAGGAACTACACAACCTTGTTCCCGCTTCACCTTTTTTAAACCTTACATCTAGGACGGTGTCGCGTCACCTATTTATAGTCGAAATATCGATCATTCGCACGAAACGTTTCGCGTCTTCGTTCATTTATAGAACAGCAAAAGAATGGAACGCTTTGTCGTCATCTGTTATTTCCCGCAAGGTACAATATAGGTGTGTTCAAAAGTAAAGTGAACAGGTATTTAATGAGCAAGCATGCTCCACCTTAGACTATATTTAAAAAAATGCGCGGCGCCGACGACTCGATAGGCCCACGCCGCGCGCCGCCGGGCGCGCCTGTTCGCGACGCCTCTTGCGTGCTTTCATACTGTTCGTTCACAACGCCCCCACTGCCAGGGGTCATCAAAATGTTTAATAACATACTTACTCAGCATCCAGATCTAGATTTCTTCCATGACTAACTGTGTGTATTTCATAAAGTGCTACTAGCCTTTCTTAACTATAGGTACTATGAAACGAGTTGGATTAGTCTGTAAGTTACATGTGTAAATATATAAATAAATAAATGGAAATTAATTACATATAAATAGTAGGTAAAGAAAATAACAGTAGTAGTGTATGAAAATACATTATAGCTGTAGCATGTACATTTTCTTAGCGCGCAAAAAGTACTACTTTTAGACTTTATACAGGTGGAAAATATGCTCTAGCCTAGATCCATTAAATAAATTTATCAATTCTGTTTGTTTTAACGTATTCATCGACTAAATTCTGGAGTATTATACTCCCTTTTTCTTCCCCGTTTTGTTTGTTTCCCCATTGCACTCATAAATAACTCGATTCTTTGGATCTCTGTGGATCTTTCAAAATGTCGCAAATAACACTTGTAACAAGCTTGCGACATACACTATGTCAATCAGGTAAAAATATTTATGTGAGTAGATACTAAAGCCAGCGCGGCATAATGATATAGCGACGAGAGAGAGAGAGAACAATAATTGCGATTGAATTTATTGCCCCCGGTTACTCACAAACCACACACGAACTCAACGAAATACGTAAAAGGATATTAGCCTTACACAAAATGTAATAACAATCTAAATTTCCTGCACCCCTTCACCAGCAGAATTTCTCCATTTCCTTACACCTCCATCAAAATCCGCTGTCTTAAAAACGAATACTCGCATCTCACAAAGCGTTCCAAAGGAACCATTTCCGGATGAATAATTCTTTGGTTCGATCTACAAGGTATGAAGAAGAGATTTACAAGGTCTTATTATTTCCATGGTGATATAGAAATTTTATTAATACTCGCCTAGCTACCAACAATATTAACTACCTAAATTTCCATAAACACTAAATGGTCTTCTGTCAATCTATATCCTTAGGATCTAGTCATATTTGCCTAGCATGTTAGTACACGGTGGTGGTACAAATAAGAGGTGGTCATTGGTATTGATTACAACCTGAAGACAAAAATTCGATCACTATATCTTCTAGTCGCCAATTGCCTAGGACGAAACGATACCGCTGATTTGCATAATAACGCTTTCTAGTTGGTATAAACGGAACTCAATGTTATATATAATTAAACATAAAAAAAAAACATAAAACATTTATTGTCTGACATAATATGGTGTACATGATTAATTAACCCATAGGCTCCTGAACTAGTGTCTAGCACTGTATTTCAGGCTCCAATGGCTTCTCCCACTAATAATACTGCGGATTATGTCGTACGTGTGCGTGTGTGTTAGTGAGTGTGTGTGTGCGTGTGAGTGTGTGTGTGCGTGTTTGTGTGTGTGTATGTTTATATGTGTGTGTATGTAGTGGGGGAGGCAGGATGTAGGGTATGTTTAGTATTGCGCGTTCAAAGGGTTGGGATATCTATGTGCGCTCAATAATAAAAATTATTTACCTATCTTTAGAAATAAAAACTTTTCAGCATATTCTCTATGCCGTCATAATCATATTGACGTAGCCATGCAAGTATTATAAATTTAATTTTATTATTATTTTTTTTCTTAATATTGGAATCATTATTTAATTATATGTTATATATATTAAACTGCTTATATTAATATGTTGTAACTATTCTAGTTATTAGATAGCGGTACAAATTCCTTAAACAGTGTATCACATCAACAATATCCAACATGTGAGATAGTTCGTCGAGTCATGGCTTCTAATGATTTTATTGATTTTCCACAATCATGGTTTAGAAAAAAAAATTAGGAAAACTAAGGGAGCAGCGAAAAAAATTTAAAAGGGAATTGCCACTTCAGATTACATATAACTTGGTACGAATTTCGCTGAATGATCTATTTTGATGTAAAATTATTGAAAATACTTTTAGTTAGCTGCGTGTATTTCTAATTACCACCGTGGTTGTTTCAGTTGGCAACAAAGATGAACAAATATAATCATTTGTTTCTTAATTAATTATATTAGCTAGAGCATGAGAAATATTGTAGAAAGGGGTTCATTGTATAATGCACAACATATATGTCCTACTTTATAAAAATAAACTCTATCTTATACGAAAAATAATCGATAATTTATATTCTCATTTGTATCATAAAATAGGAAATTTGAGTGTGCTTATGTTTTGTCACGCACTCCCGCGCAAGCTTATTGTGTTTGATAATATACGGAGCAAATTTGGGACAACTAGACTACTAAAGTTCTCAGAAACATATTTTCTAGTTAACATTTCAGTTATTACGTTCTTTTTACAAAAAAGCTAGCTAGTACCATATAATTTTAAGATTGTTATATAATCATTATAGTTGTCACATACACTTAGCACTAGAATGTTAGTAATAGCAACGAGTTGTTTTTCACAGTGTAGATGCTAGGATGCAGCTACACTCGACCAAAAGGCCTTTCGGTGCTTTCAATAATTCGACTAAGCATTCGATAAAATGTCTACAGTAAAATGAACCACTTACGCTTATACTCGCCGATTTTCTTTAATAATACTTACATTAAATTGAGTGTCAGAAATATCCTTCAAGAATACAATGCCTTGTATATCAGTCCCCACTGACGATATTCATGGTAGGCGGGAGAGAAACAACGCGTTATGAACAGCCAATTGTGGTTCATTTAACATGAAATTATGCTACTTGCGAAGGGTTTTTGTTATTTATGCGTGTGTACGTTCAGGTGTGAATAATGTTTCGCATAAAGTATCTCGGTATGAATAGCTACGGTAGAAAACGTAAGTGAAGATGCGCGTTTTAGTTCTTGAATGTATCAATATATTAATTTACTATTGTAATGACAGTGGGACTTTGAAACGGGTCCCGCACTAACATAACAGTATACATGATATTGATTTGATTATAGTTATTTCTAGAATAATGCCTATAATCATTTTTAGCATAAAATGGTCCAAACCTGAAATGACTTGTAATTAAACAGCTAAATGTAAAGTAATTTAACGTGAAAAGGTTTAATAACGAGCACACAAAGTGAGCCAGCAGTAAACGTTGTAGTTCCCGGTCAAAATTTCAACGCATCAAAATGTCTGACCACAGAAGAGAAACAAAGAAGAATACTTATTTTTTATATACAACCACACCTAATTTAATATGATCTATTTAATGTGCCTCGAAACCTAAGGACGAAAAACGTCTAAAGCAAAAGCATAACACAATCAAAATAAAACAGAAAAAAAAGAAAATCCGATTTATGCATCATTCGTAGGTATATTACCTACTAGCTGCGCCTCGCGGTTTCACCCGCGTAAGTTCCGGACCCGCGGGAATTCCGGGATAAAAAGAAGCCTATGTTCTTTCCCAAGCTCTGGACTATCTGTGTACCAAATTAAATTTAAATCGGTTCAATAGTTTTGGCGTGAAAGCGCAAAAGACAGACAGACAAGAGTTACTTTCGCATTTATAATATTAGTAAGGATAGTAAGGATAAACATGCAAACTTTCAGCTTCCTAGTTCCAATGGTATTAAAATTGCTTCAGACACTTTAAACATTTCTAATGTTAAAATCTGACGTTTATACATTCCTTTTATTCTTTTCGTAATTCATAACTACAATTTAAATACTATTTCATACTGCTCTAACTTTGCAGGCAGCTCCATCGTAAACAAAAGCATCAAACACCCAATCTCGATAATAGGTTTTGCTCTGTATCGCATTGAATGCATATTGGTATAGAAAGTAGAATCATGTTAATGTATACACATAGATGAGACACTTAGATAATATATACTCCTATTCCGTACAAAGTTTATATTTTTTAAGTTTAAAAACTATAACCCGACTACTAGTACGAAATGACTTGTAAGTACATATATGACTCATTCATTTTAAATTTTTAACAAGTAATTAATTTTTATTTTATATCACTAATTATATCCTGAAGGCCTAATTGTATACCTTATAACTGAAATCTAACAAAAAACGGATCCATTGTTGTCCAAAATAACTCTCTTGAATTTGCTTCTTATAGTTTACTAGCTTTTGCCCGCGGCTTCGCTCGCGTTAAGAGGTATTCATTATTTTTTTTTTTTTTTTATTTGTTTGTCCGCCTTTATTCCTCCGACATAGATCGGAGACATTTTTTGGCTAGAACATATTGTATAACACGGTTTGCTTTATTTTTTTTAGGTATTAGATACGGTTTTGTTTTTGGTACGGTTTTGTGGAGGTATTCATTTAAAATTGACAAAGTTTCATACAAACTTTCATCCCCTATTTTATCCACTTGGGGGTAGAATTAATCAAAATCCTTTCTTAGCTGATGCCTACGTTATAACATCTACCTGCATGCCAAATTTCAGCCTGATCCGTCCAGTAGTTTGGGCTGTGCGTTGATAGATCACTATGTCAGTCAGTCAGTCAGTCACCTTTGAGTTATATATATTTATATATAGATATAGATATCTAAAAAAAATAGTTTACGTTATACTTTATTACTACGTATGCTATATGCTGCGAACGCTTTTGTTTTTTTAATTATAAAAACCTATCCTTTGACGAATGTAGAATAAGACGAATTTAACGACACCTTCATTAGTTTGGACGCTGTGAGAGAACAAACGAACATGCAATAGGTTATGATGTAGGTTATGATTTAAGTACCGTATGTATGGGAACAAAAATACATACGGTACTTAAATCATAACCTCTACAAATAAGATGTTCTTGATCCATTTCAAAATAATGAATGACAACATTTCCCTATTTCGTACAGCCAGAGTAGCCTCTACCAAAATCCAATATAATATATAGCCCAATGCGATGGAATGGCGGTGTATCATTCGCAATGGATATGAGTTTTGATTGGTTCGGAGGATAAATATTGGATTTTGAGTCCACGCGTTGGGTTCATGATGCAACCGATGCATACATATTCTCGGGGTGGTTTTAATGCTGATTCATTCAAAGTGCATAATAGGAATTGATCAGGCAACACATTGTCACACTGCCCTGTATTAAGTTCAAAATGTTTAAAGACTTGTATCGTGATTGTTTGAATTACTCACTAGTATTACACTCACAGTGTCAAACAATTATACGCACAGCAACCATTAAAAATTTTTTTTGTCTAGTGGAAGCAAAATAGCTTGTCTATCGATAAAATAACCTGGTACCTTTGGTGTAGTAGAAAAAAAGCTTGTACCAACAACGCTTATAAATATTGCTAATATCTCGTAGGTGCCGGTTACGTCGTTTACACTCGCAGCACCAGATACAAAATAATTAATTAATGTATGAGTTACCAAAACTTACACGACAGTTAGTTTAATAGTTTTACAGATAAAAAATCTAATTACTAAAAAAAGTACAATATTTTTTTCTGCTCAGTTGTCGATTCTAAACCACCCCTTAGAGGATTGTACACTACTAACCAATGACGGTATATTTTCTGAAACAGTTACAGTAGCTAATTAAACAACATGAGCTACCATTGGTATGGATATGGTTGTTCAACAAGTTGACCTATGGACATAATAATCCGTTAAAGCGTGAATCAATCTTAAATAAATTTGATATGCATACAGTTTAAATAATAAAGAAGAAGGCAACTTTTTATCTTGATTCATTACAATCACCTACACGATCGAGGATAAAACTACAATAACTAGTAAATAAAAGTCTGCAAACTTTTATTGCAAGAACTATATCAGAGGCAGTAAATAATTTCGCAGCTTATTTGAGTGTGCCTGCTCAACCCTCGTGCAAACTTCTCAAAACTTGATATATTTATGACCGCGACTGTACCAATCGTAAAAAAATTCTCAGTATATAAAAGGCAGTGAGTGAAAAAGAGTAATTTTCTCCTCCATAAAAACAGTTACGCGGATATTTATGGTGATACCGCAATCTATACAAGGGATTCAGCCTCGGGCAGAGAATTAACGATTATCCCGGGTTTTTCTACAAAGAAATATTACTTTGACAAGTAAATTCTGTATAGGTGTATCTTTTCATGCTCATCGGAATTATTAAAGAGGCATTAAAAGGATTTAGCTTTTTATTAAACGGCTACGATCCTCTCGTTGAGCATGGGTCTTTCGATGTTTTTTAATCCAGTAGACTTAAGGGTTGGTTCATAGGCTGTCAAACGAGCAACGAGTATAATGGTAAACTGGTTACGAAAATACGGAAGGCTTTTGTGTTTTAAAAATATGGCTGTTAAGGTCACGCGGTCTGCACTTTGTCTATTTTTTTTTTATTATAAGAAAATATCATAATGAAGTCTTGAACGGGATCAGTTATTTTATATTAATCTTCTATTTTCTTGTAACTTATCGAAACTTATCAAAAACTACATGTATATTGATGGATGGCACTGCATGCACATTTTTTCGCAGGAAGCCTGAAAATAGCTTCTTACATTTCGTAGCTAGAGTAAGTTGCAAGATTTTAATTCTGAGTACAAACAATGAAAAAACAGGAATCTCTCTACATACTGGACCAAGTGCAATAACGTAGGACAACATACAAAAAAACATCAACATTATTTATTTTAAGCACAGCACTGTTAATTTATTCATAACATTAAAACAAGTCACATTTCAGCATGCAAACTGCTCTTTAACACAACCACAACCGCAACTTAAAAATCTAAAATATACACGATGTAATTGTTGCTAGTTTGTTTTGCTATTCTGGATGCAAAAATCCCGCTATGCCGGAATAAATGTAAAGTGTAAACAATCTGTATGTTAATAGTAGCAAGATAGCTACATAGAACGTAAGCCACAGAAACGTGATCACATTCAGGGCCGTATACATTTATAGAATGCATATAGGCTTTTCGCAATGAAAATTGCAGAAAATCGCTCATAAATTATAATATATTAAGTTCGAGGCATGGTTTCGCTTCTACTATGTCGAAGAGTCTGAAAACTTGCAGTTTATCTTTAATGCTCTTGATTATTTTTTCCACAAAAGATACAAATTAAATCAAATCAAAATCGTTTATTCAAATGGCCCCCAAAGAGGCACTCATGAAAGTTAATGATTCTACTGAATATATGATTTTGAGACATCGCTACGTTCTGAGATATCTACCCAACCGTCCAAACCCCACATTACAATATTGCTTAGAGCGTGGCGGGCCTTTCTAATAATCTTCTATTTGGAGATACATTGTGGCGCCAAATAAACACACTGGAGATTTGTAGTTGCCAGCAACCAACGGCTCATACTCCGTTGCATGAAGGACCGGGATGGCTTCAACATTTATAATGAACTTCTAGCGGGACCAGTGTAGGTCTTACCGGCTATGGTAAATAAGAATTAGAGCTAGCTCTGTAACAGCCGAACGGAATTTGATAAAATTTGGCATGAACGAAGATATTTCTTGGAATATTTTATTCTAAGGGACATGATATACAAAGCACCCGAGGCGCGTAACGATCGGGCGCTTTGCCCGCTAGCTTCCCCCCGTACTGCCGTTTTGTATTACAAACAACGTTTTGTATATCAAGGCCCTTATATTAAAAATATATGTACATTCTAATGAAATAATACAGTTAATAGTTGCCTTTAGAATAACAACAAAACACTTTCGCATATTTCATCGCCATCATAATCTTAAATACCTACTTTGGAATAGCTTAGTCGACAGAGTCATCCTACGCTACATAAAAGAACCGGGATGGCTTGGGTAGTTGCCGTCAGTGGGAAATGTACCAGCGGGACGTCAGTGCAGGCCATATCACCCCTGCCACAAATTAGAATTAGAACAACAAACATTATAAAAAAAACAAAATTGAGAAAAAATGGTAACAACCACAACAAGCAGATCAATAAATATTTCTAATTGACAACGGGTATATAATAAAATTTTAACCTGAATTTAAAGAATTTCAACTAGAGTTCAACCATCTGTTTTAATACTTGGAGGCTGCAAAGCTTTTGGGAAGTTATAGATAGATAGATAAATATACTTTTTATTGAACACCTTAAATAATAAATAACACAAATAGTAAAATTTTAACAGTACATTTTTAGAAAAGTGTAACAACAAGCGGTCTTATCGCTGAAAGCGATCTTATATCACATCTTTAAACCGCAACGGTACCAAATATCTACCGTAATGGTTTTTGCATAAGTAATACCCGTCCACTTATTCACATTTTCTCCGTTTCCTCCTGTTACGTTTATCAGTCCGCGTTCTCCTCTTCAGACCACACAAAGCACTGTAAAAATAAATTCTATATAGACTACTGTATGCTGGTAACTGTATCCTAATCATGCAGTGTCTCACGCGCAAGATAATGTCTAGTGTTTCTACGGTGGCTTTTCCACTCGTAAATGTTTGGCAACGTTTCCGATGCTCTTTTGTTTATCTGGGCCTCTCCACATACATTTGAATTAAGCTTCGAAGAATTTTTATTTTCATGGTGTAGGAAAATCAATAAGAAAGATAAAAGTGTCGAGATATAATTTAATATGCAGATTAAAACACTTATAAATGTCGACTTAATTTGTTATTGACTAGTTGACACGTCTGAATCATTTGACAACTAATTTGTCCGAAACTAGTCGACAACAAAGTATGTCGATATTTTTAAGTGCTTAAAGCCGAAATCATTTTATAAATATACTAGTTGCGCCCCGAGGTTTTACCCGCTTAAGTTTCGGACCCACAGGAATTCCGTGATAAAAACCCTATGTGTTAATCCAGGGTGTCAGCTACCTCCATACCGAATTTCATCAAAACTGGTCCAGCCGTTTGAGAAGAAGTAATGGCGCAATTTCATTAGTCGATAGGGCCCGCATGCGGGGTGCGAGAGATTTCTGGAACGCATGCCACAGGGCACGCATTCGGGGAACCGTTTTCATTAGTCGATAGGGCTCGCATGCGGGGTGCGAGAGATTTCTGGAACGTATGCCACAGGGCACGCATTCGGGGAACCGTTTTCATTAGTCGATAGGGCTCGCATGCGGGGTGTGAGAGATTTCTGGAACGTATGCCACAGGGCACGCATTCGGGGAACCGTTTTCATTAGTCGATAGGGTCCGCATGCGGGGTGTAAGGAGAACCTCCATATTCGTCGCTAGTTATTAACAAGAGTAGCACTGAAACAGTGTGGAGCAATTTTGACTGTCTGTCGTACTAGATTCCATAAACAATCGTAATCTCGATAGATATCCACAAGTTTTAACATTTGCGAATCCGTAAACCGATCAGCCATTTTGCGCAGTCTTCTTTCTAATCCAGCAAGCAATCACGAACGAAATTGAATAATAAAAAGTATTTGACTCACGACCCGCAAGCTGTATATCGACCGATGAATTTCATTGGTCGATATCACGGTCGGTATAAAGCATGCGGGGAATCCCCGCAGACACGTATCGACTTGGTAACTTTCATTGGTTGTTATCTCGCCTGCGGGGACTCCCCGTATGCTGTATACCGAACGAGTTAACGACCAATGAAATTGCGCCATAACAAACATACAAACACATTCACAAACTTTCACCTTTATAATATTAGTGTGATAAAATAAATATAAAAACATTTTTTATGGGTTGAAAAGTCAAATATCTTTGTATGAAAAAAAAATATCGAATCGTAATGGATAGCGAATCGAATATAGCTGAAAATTATGTTGAATAGTATGTATTCTCTCATAGTATTTTTTAGTACTATAGGTACACATCTCTATTGGTTTTACGTACATTTTGAGACGTGTCAATCCATCATTATAACAAGACAATCCCACGGCTATCATCCATTTACGGTAGACATATTGACAGCAGCTGAATTGAGAACTGAAATTGAACCTCAGTGGCATGCATTATGAAATGCCAACGTCCAGCAGTTGATTACTGTCATTGACATACATTCTCTCAGCAATCTAATTCTTTAATCACAAATAAATGTAATTTCACAGTGATTGAATAAACGTGATTTACGTTATATGTCATATCATAAAATAAAAGTATAAAAACATATTTTTGTAAACAAATATTGAAGCATTTGACCGCTATCTCACCTCATGGAAAGCGAAGATGCAGCCGAAGATGTAGCTTCCTTACCTAGAAGATACCTATTCATTCTAAACTTGAAGAATCCCAAATTACTGTTCGGGGTTCAAAATGTGAGCAGTTTGTTCCATTCCATTGCTGTAAGGATGGTAAATGTAGAAGCAAAAAGTTTCGTGCGGATATGAGGTATATCAACCATAAATAAATGACATTTTTCAGTTCGAATTGTGGTATTATACTAGGTTAAATATACTTATTTACGGGCTATCTTTAGATATATATATTTCTACTGTACGTGTGTATGTCACTGAACTCCTCTTAAACAGCTGGACCGATTTGAATTATTTTTTTGTATGCGTTTGGGTGGCGCCCTAGGTGGTTTAGATTCACAAATCAGCCCGGCAGATAGCGCTGCAGGGGTTGCACACGGGCAAAGCCGGGGCGAATCACTAGTATTTCCTAAAACTAAACAAGACATAGAGCTTATAGGTAACTGAAGTGCTCAAGCCCACTACTAGTGGGTAGCGTTCCCATCATGCTGGCGGCGTGCAAACTCACTGAGAGCGCGATATTTGTGCATGCCATCTCTCAGGCGCTTCTGGCCTCAGTCAGGTATGCTATTTCTAAAGAACCCAAAGTATGTGAAAGTATTTTTCGAGTTATTTAGAAGAACCATGAACCGAGGACAAGAAAACCTGTAACGCAACACTAGAAATTTTACGTATACATAAGCCTCTTTCTTACAGGTAAAAAGGCTTGCGACCAAGCCCTGTCATCTATGTCAATATTCAAAACCGATATAAGAGTATTATTTGCGATATTGTCCATGCTCTCGAGAAGCGCGCTATGTTTCCATAGCGGACAACATCTTAAACAATACGTAAATTTTGGGACACACAGACAGAATCTAACAATGGTAAAAGCCCTATGAGTGTTAATTTTGAGCAATCTGTCGAAATAATAAAAAAAATAATTTTTTTCTTCTACAGAAAAGCAGGCATGCAAGCACAATTAACCTACCATAATAGGTCTACATGTATATATTAAATTTAATTGTTATAATGGACAATCTTAGGTGTTAGGTTAAAAGTTATGATCATCATCATCACATACATATAAAAGTTATGATGAAGTTGCGAAGGACGGCGGTTGTACTGATGAGCTGGACCCTCGTATAGGAATGGCTAAAAGCGCAAGTTCAAGCCTCGAGGAAATTTGGAGGAACAAGCTACCAAAATACGTCTGGTGCATTAATTAGTATTTTCTACTATTCTGTATGGAGCTGAAACCTGGTGCCTTAGAGATATAAGCAAAATGGAAAATGGAGTTTGCTGTATATAGTTTTAGTTTAGTTTTAGGAAATATAGGCAATTGGCCCGTAGATTAGACACAGCAAAATAAGCGCTTTTGAAATGTGGTGCCGGAGACGAATGCTAAAGATACCATGAACAGCCATGAGGTCAAACGATTCGATTTTGCAAGAGCTCCACATAAAAAAAAAACTTACCTCTTTATGCCGAGAACGTTAGCTAAGCTTCTTTGGTCATATAATGCGATCACAATTGGAGAAGCAGTTGATCGTGGGATTGATGCAGGGGAAGCGTTCCAGGGGCCGAATCCCAACACGATGGTGTAAAAGTATTGTAGAGGCAACAGAAGAAACTCTACAACGATCAGTTGAACTGGCGAAAGACAGAAGCAAATGGAGACAAATTATATATGTTCATGATCCTCATTTGTGAGGGAACGACAAAGAAGAAGAAAAGTTATGATACCAATAGTAATAATAATTTGTAAATCATGCAGTATTGTGATCCTAGGGCCCACACTAGGCTAGCCTGTGTTGCGGGCTCTTAGTCTCTTCAATTTGTATATTGTATATGAAATATGTAGATGATTAATTATGTTTGAATAGATTGGAACATGTGTCATGTTTTAGTCTGCAAGTGTCGTGATTGAGTGTTAGTCTGTAAGTGTGTGATTGAGTGTTAGTCTACAAGTGACGTGATTGAGTGTTAGTCTGCAGATTTCGTGTTTGAGTGTTGTTTTGTTAGTGTCGTGATTGAGTGTTATTCTGCAAGTGTCGTGATTGAGTGTTAGTTTTCAAGTGTCGTGATTGAGTGTTAGTCTGCAAGTGTAAATGAGTGTTAGTCTTCATATATTTAAACTAATTGATTTTAATAAGCACTAGCACCAGCTTTAATTACTTAAATTTTACTAAAAACGTGTCTCTCTAGACTGCACTGCCAGAATGTGTGCTATGTTGAATAATTATATAGTATTTTGTATTCGTTTATTTTATTTGATATTCAATATGTATTTATTACATAGAAGATATATTAAGATAAAAAAAAAAACTCTTATTTTGTCACACCACCGCCTGATGATTAAACCACCATTGTGTTTACACACACACTAGTATGTATCGTGGGAGCCGCAAACCTCCCGGTAGGGAGTAATAGTATTCTGTGCCGCAAACATTCACATCACACATGACTGCGCTATCAGTACTGTTTCCTAAAGGAGTTTCTAGTGTTTCCATATAAGACGTAATGCCTTAAGGAGCGTATAGAAATCCCAAGCAGAACTTTGCTATCGGCGATTCAGATGTATATAGACGGACGTAACGCTTCCCATCAGGTGAGATTGATCGATGTTTTTACTATCATTAAAAAACAAATATCTAAAGAGACGAACGAAAATTAATTTTTGTCCCGACCCGGCATCGCTCGAATGCAATTTCCATAAAAAATATTTGTTATGTGTTGTTAAATTCTTACCTATCCAGCATAAAAAAATATGGTTTTATTGCTTTGTTACAAAATTATAGTTACGTCCACTTCAAATATATGAGATACAATGTTCTAGCTTTACAATTATCTACATTACATCACTTTCAGAAATCAGCTGGGAAATAACGTGAATCGATAGTATCGTTTTCCAAGAACCTTGAGACATCAATGTCAATATATCTCACCCTGAAGGGGAGAGAGGATGACGTAATTTGTAACGGGTTATTAATATAATGTAGGTAGCGTTATGTAATAATTTAATAACAGGGTACACTCGCTACAGACTGGTTTATATGCCTCCCTTTGAACTTGTAAATTGTATAGATTAGTTAGCTGATTGGTTTAACTATTTTATACTCGATAGCGTTAATGATTTTAGATTAACTCGAAACCACTACCATAATTTATAAGTATGTTTATGACTTTAATTAACTATGATAACTATCAATTCACATATAGAGTATTGAAATATAAGTTGGAAACAAACACGCAGACATCCCGCTGCATCTAACCATTACATGATAATGAACAAATAGTTTACGATTCAAATTAGTTATGACATCTCAAACGTATATGAAATTTTACAATAACTGATTTTTCATGATGGGCTTTCATGAACTCAAGTGCTCAAGCCCACTGACAGTAGGTGGCGCACTGTCAGTGGGCTTGAGCACTTGAGTTACCTATAAACTCGGTGCCTTTTAGGAACTTGGGTCTTTGCTATATCGATAAAAGTATACTAAGATAAAAGTTAGTTATAGGAAATATAGGCAATTGGCCCGTAGATAGATTCGAAAAGTATCAATGAATTTAAACATTAATAGATCAAATGTGTGAAATTTGTATAATTTGTAGGAAAAAATATTTAAATTCCTAAATGTTTCCACGCCTATAAAGAACGCAATAACTCGTATTTAATCATTACTATTTGCATTTAATGCTAGTAAATATCTTGAACCTTGAAAATAAAATGATGGATGGCTAAAATATTTTGTGTTGTACAGATGCGTTGCCAAACTAATAAAACTCTTTGCAGAATTTCAATAGGATATACAGAAGTGTATTACTAGGTTCCTAATTCCATATTTAACCTCGTCTTTGCCGGTGCAAATAGGTATCTTTAGCTTGAAATTCTTCTTGGCATTTGAATGCATGTTTTTTTTTTTTTTCTTAGTTTTGGCTTCGCAATCTTGTGCATTTAGCCAGTGTCAAGTGATAATATATTTCAAGTGTATTTAATATTATAGGTCCTAGTCACAAGTCACAGTCAAAGTCAAGTAAAAGAGTCAAGGTCCGGTCGTAGTCAAGTCATGCCCTAGTAAAGTGGTAGAAACTTTACTAGAACTTCTATTGGAGTTTGGAGCGAAGGTGAAAATCACGTTTTTCAACTTTGTACGATTTGCCTACACTTATGCACGTTCACTAAGTATTAACGGTTAATAATCCACCATTATTACACATTAACACTCGAAGAATCACAGGTTTTGGAAAATTTTACAAAGTCAACAACGCCATTTTTTCACTTTCGCGGCAAAACTCCGAATGCATGTTTAATCACACTATTATTGCTACATCACGACCGAGCACACGTACGTCAGTAAACAAAATTTTCCGGTTAGTTAATCCCAAACAAATGACAGTCTGTACCTATCAACACATCTTTCAAAATCACCCTCACAACGCCTCTGATAAAATAACAAACAAACCTCCTATAGAAGGCAGAATAAACAATAGCTTACTACACATCGCCTTTGTTGTCCAAACCCTAATTCCACTTTACCGGTCCTCTCCTGAAGATTGAGTTCCCCAACGATGACTAAGCAACCGCTGTTACGATTGGACATTAATTAGGAATCTTATTACAATTTATTACACCCAATTTGGGGTTAATTATCCTCAATAGCTAACGCTTTTGTAACGTAAGCCTTGGAGCGACCGGCCACGTCTTTATTGCCTAGCCTCGAAGAGCCTCGAGCCGAACTTTCGGCTCTCATTCGGGCTGAATAATAAATATCATTGAAGCTTTCGGCTTGTTTTAAGAATTCGGATTCTGAAACGGAGATTGAGAAGTAGATTCGTAATAGGCTACACTATGACTGCATTGAATCTAAATCAACAAAAAATGTTCAACTTATTACTGAAGATATGAAGAACTGAAGATATATATACCCAAATAATACACCTCATAACTTTAGATATATGTTAAATACAAGTTATGTACCAATAATTATGTTGCCACTTAGATATTTTTTACATTATTTGTTTTAATTCTATCTACGGGCCTATATTTCCTAAAACTAAACTAAAATTATATACGTCTATATATACAGCAAAGACCCAAGCCACCTACAAGTTATCGAGCCTATAGGTAACTCATGTGTGTGTGTTTTAATTTTAACATAATTTAATTTTATAATTAAGTACCACACACAAAAATTTATAAAAATGTAGATATTGCAAACCGTGGATAAATAATAAACACACACAATCACAATTGAACAAAAATCACAGGGTAGGAAAACTGTGCTTTTCAAGAATCAAACCCTAGAACACGTGTTAAATAGACGCAGAATTTAAAATAAAATAAGGTTTAATATTTAAAAATATAATTAGGAGAAAAAATAAAGACTGAAGGAATATTAACGCAATTAAACTTCATAAACGACTTCGTAAAGCTCTGTAAATTAAGTGCAAATGAAAATGCCCTTATTGTAGAGGTTGAGAACTTGCAGACTGATGACTCATTTAAGTTCCCGAGGGGCACTTATATTTTAAATACTTTATAAAGGTTTAAACTGTTATTATTTAAAATTACTCCCAAGACTAACCTCGTTTTTACACACCTTAAGTATATCGTATGCACTTGTATGTAACTACATAGATACGTATACACCGACCTACGTTCTTATATATTGTTTTTCTCTTTTTCCATCCAAAGGTTGACTGGAAGAGATCGCTTTTAGCGATAAGTCCGCCCATTGTACTTTCACATAAATAATATGATTGTTTTTTATGTTTTTTTTTATGTTTAATAGGCTAGCATTTGACCACTATCTCACCTGATAGAAAGTGATGATGCGGTCGAAGGTGTGACATGCTTGTCTAGAAGATACCTATTCACTCGAGACTTGAATACTTTTAATGTAATTTTATTTGCTGCAATAAAGTGTTTTGTATTGTATTTTATACATACGAAAGAGATTTTTTAAGTGAAAACTTGTTTAGCTGCGTTGTGCACTTTTTTTGGGATGGGTAAAAAATGTTAAACTCGCGTGACCTGACACGTGACCTGATCGAAAATTCGTAAGACGGAGGGAGGAGAGGAAGTAATATCCCCCTCTCCTTCTACCGCGCGGCGAAAATGTATGCCTGCTGTTGCTGTTTACAACGTTAATGTTCAAGTTTTCAATTCTGCTGGCACTCCCAGAGTGCAACCCGTTGTTTTTTTTATATTCTTCTCATTGTCGAATCAATTTAATACTTTGGAAGTTTAAGTAATTCTGATCTGATGATGACGCCAGGAGGTAGTAAGTGGAACTTTCAATGAATGGGTGCTAGAAAATCTCTGGAGTATGTCTACTAAACAGTGAATATAAGGTTCGATTCCCAGTGGGAACATAAGTATTCTCCCCAAGGAAAGTTAGTGTTCCTCGTTCTGGATGGTATTGTCTGTGGTATTAATATTTAGGTCACCCACAATATAAGTCTTTAAACTTAGAGTACGAATGTAAGCGTGAAATTAATTATGTTTAAAATTTTGAGTGAAAGCTGTATGGAAACATAAAAGATGTTTTTATAAGACTTTTGCCTATTTTAAACCGACTTTAAAAAATGAGGGAGTTTTTTAATTAGACTGTATTTTTTATATTTGTAACCACAGAACATTTTTATAGGTGATTGTGTCGATTTTGATTATATATAGCTGTAAAGAGGGTATTTTAAAGCTCTGCTTACGTTTAAGTTATTTTCAGCGTTATAACTGTAGTGACTATAAAAAATTGTAGCCCAGGATATACAAACACCTACAGTTCCACCTAGCTCTCGTAATACAACCGATCCGCTTCATTTGGCGCATCTCGCCTTTCGACGGCAGCTTGCCTGTTGTGAATAGAATCCAAATTACTTGAAAAATTCTCCAAGTGCATTCCCGACCTATGCTGCGAAATTGTTCTTTCACTGAATTCAATGCTCATTGAATTGGGCTTGGAGGTGTTAATTTTGCTAACAATGCTTGTTTTATTACGTTAGTTAGTTTATTTTTTCTTACCCGATAGGCATGCATTAGACCACTAACTAACCTGATGGAAAACGATGATGCGGCCAAACGTGTAGCATGTGTAGCTAAGAAGATAGGTATATTTCTATCTATTCACTGCTGACTGAAGACTCCCAGATTATAGCAACAAACAACGCAACTAGTTATCAGAAAATACTTACCTTAACGTCCAGGCGCAGTGTTTTAGTTTGTATTTTCAACCGGCTTTAAAAGAGGAGGTTCTCAATTCGAATGTATGTATTTTTTTTGTACGTATGTTACGCGATATCTTCGCCAATTATAAATAGATTTTGATGATTTTTTTATTTGTTTGGCAGATCATACTTCAGAGTTGGTCCCATAACTCCCATATAAATTTAACCGACGTTAAGCCAAAACCAAAATATAAGGGGTGAAGTCCGTTTTTTTTAAGCTTTGCTTGCGTTTAATTATATGAAACTCATTTACGAATAACAGCCGCATAAAGAAGCATGCTCGGTTTAATTGAGAAAAAAAAAACCCTTTCGTATGGTCCATGTCATATTATTTTTAGTTGTCGAGTTGACATCCCTAATATCGAATTGAAATATTCAATAGCACCAAGGTAAGTTATTTAGGCGTTGGCCTTTACCCACCCACCCTGTCTGATAATTAATCTGTCAAATGGCGACTAAACTCCAGTTTGTAAAGAAGTTTTGACTGTTGCGGTGATTTTCATTATATTATATATTTAGTTATGAACACTCACATTTATGCTGTGCCAACGCATCAAACCCAAGGCATTTTGATACAATATTACTATGCGTCAATTATCGCAATTGCCATTTTATGTTCTAATTGCGTTACGTGCTTGTATAGGAAATGTGATCTTAATTTAACATCTTGCAACTTTATAATCTTTATAATAGAACATCATTTTATTAACATAAGTATGTATACAAAACTGTCCACGTGCAAGCATGTTATGAAACTTTAAACAAACGAATGTTTTTAGGTACTTACCTAAAAAAATTCGTTTTTCCATTTAACGTTCACAAAAGCCAGACGTTGAATCTAGGGCCACCTTAAGCAATTCCAATTCCAAAGCCTTGTCATATTAGAATTTCTTTGTCTCGCACTCTCACCCGGCCCATTGTGCTTCTGTAGGCACGGATCTGTACATTAGAACAATCAATCACTAGACTGGATGGAATGTGTGGTTTCCATTGATTACTCCAGCAGTGCTTGCTGCGCAAAGCTAAGCGGTTTATTTCACGCCAGGATTTGAATAGGTTTTGCCGGATCGCAGATTGAATAATAGTTTTGCAGGCGCGTGTGCAGAAATACCAATAGAGAATTACGCAGGGGTTCAGACAGCTTGGCGCGACGAGTATTATGGATGAATATAACATTGACCACCATTTGCTTTATCGTCGCATGAGAAGAAATAACACGAATTAAGCAAGTTTCACGTCAAGCTTCACGTCTGTTTTAGATAACGGTAATGTCATTTAGGGTTTGGAAGTGAAAACTTCTATAGGCACGTTGTGCACTTTTTGGGTGAACAAAAATCATGGAACTCGCGTCATCGTCACCGAACGCTTTCTAATAGCTCGCATACAATTCACATGTTTATTATTTTTCAATTCTATCGGCAGTCCCCAAAGAATGCCCTGTATATTTTTTTTAAAGCAAACCATGAGAACTTGTAAACGGGTAGTAATTTCAGCTTGTTGAGTCTATAGTTGTACTCCCCAATGTCAAAATACTAACGAGTTCTTGACTTGAGCAAACATAAGTTCTAATTCAAAGTAGTCTCTGAATACAGAGCTAGTCTCATTATCATAGGCTCATTATCTATTCAGCTGATAACTTGGCCCTTCCAACGAGGACTAGTTCGGTGCGTACGAGCGGTAGTTACAAAGCGGTAGTACTTCCCTGAGCGGAATATCACCTACCAACTGATGGTATTTAATATAAGATGCCAGCAAAAACAGCACAAGTAAAGTTACGTGACTAAGGAGTCACTGAGTACACTTCCTCGTTTGTACTTCTCACTAGATAAATGATTATTACAACACCGGGTCTACACAAAGTATACAATGAGGTGTTATTTAGTTTTTTATATATTACTATCACATTCGTTTTAAATAGCGATGATTGTCCACGGTATTTCTATATAAGCCTGAGTATTAAATTTATAGTACACAAATTAACTCGTATGATACTAGTAACAATCTAAGCACCTATACTATAAACATATATAGTGCATTAACCATTTTCTAGTCAAGTATTGTCGAATGAACTTAAGACTTTCCATGTTACATGTATTTATTTTGTTCTTTAGTAGTACATTTAAGTTACTTTTCGAAATGAAATTAACAATTTCATAAAGAATTTTAGAAATTACACGTTTTTAGAAATTACACAGTTCATTTTTATACAAAAGCCAAAGACTTTCCGAAGATTGAAAATTGTGACTAAAATAATAATTATTAAAAATTAAGAAGGGTTTTATTTCAAGTAGATAATTAAGTGTGAAAATCCTAAAACCAGCCCTTGTACTTTAAGTAAATTTGAAATTAAATTAAGAAATTTCAAAAGAACTCTATGTTTGAGTTCAGTCTTATTCAGAAGCCGAAGACTTCTCGAAGGTGAATTACATTAGCACCTACTTAATAGTATTCTTTAGCCTTTCTATGGCAGTAGAAGATTTTATCTTGGTAATGCAATTTAAGTTTTCAAGACAAAGCGCAGTCGTCTCGTGTTTGTTTTGGAACTCAACAAGATTCTCATTATTATAGTGCGATGTTTTTATGAGTATGAATAGACTGAGTCTTTTGTTCATTTAGCCAGTTCTTGTTAGTAAGAGGCTGTAAAACTATGAAAATTACATATAAGATAACACTAAAACCACTGCTAAATAGTACCCACAATATGAATTCCTTTAATTTAAAACCAATAAGATATGATACTTGCTATAAATAATATATTTAAAATGGTATTTTAAAGCTCCATGATATGATACCCAGGGTATGGTATTTGTTCGTTTTATTCTCTACTTTATGGAGTAATGTTGAGCCATCTTGTAATTTTATTAAATTTAACGATACGCTATACTCGTATATTACGATCGGTTTATTAGTTTATCTGTAGTCTGTAATGGTTCAAACGAATATACACAGATATATACATACATGCTTAATTACACACATTCATACACACGATGCTAAAATCATAAACCTCATTTTCGCTTTGGGGTAAAAAATATGAAGAATAAGATTATTATATAGTGTTTGTTTTTGCTGTAAACTTGGCTTGGATAATGCTTTACGAAATTTAGTTAACTATATAACATCCTTTTGTTGGATCAAAACACGAAAAGGTACACATTAGTCTCTAATCTGTGCCCCGAACATCTGTTACAGGCTGATTATTTTCAGGTATAATCTGTCACCTCTATACAGGTCATTTTAATACTAGAAAAAGCTATAACTACAATTTTATCTTACTATGTAGGTTTGGGTTCTTCAAAATAAGCTTTGGTTGCAAGTATTTTAAACAATTATCAGTAATAATACAGCAGCATAGAAAGTTAACGGTCGATCTAATAAAAACTAACAACTGAACGTCTCGCTTTTAATAACATTTAGGTACTCAAAGTTATTTCCCATAGCCGTCCAGAATCGCTGTAAAGCAAATGTGTTTAACGTACAAGTTTTGGAGCAAATCCGAAATTACGAGCGTAATAATGGGACGTTCGCTGAAAATGTCCATTCAAAGTCGTGCATGCGGTCACTATATAAATTGTCTCTTGAAATTCCAGCAATTAGGGATTTGTCTCAAATGAATAAAATTATAATGTCCGACTGCATTTTGTATGACACTTAATTACGTGGTTCCATAAACAATGACCTGACACTACTTTAATATTAACATACAAATATTTATTGCGAGATGCGAGTGTACTTTTTTTCACTAAAAGGGAGAATAAAGAAAGAAGAGGTAAGGATTTTAACGTTGATTTTTATTTTAGCAGAATGTCAACCTTGAATTAATTAGGTATACGCTCTTTTTATCCTGTTTTATGAGCGTCAAACTGCAGGTTGTAAGTTTTATTAACTGGAGCAAATGATGTCGCATGAAACTCATTCTATTTTTTAAAGCAGACCATGTACCACTAGTACCATTGTCTTTACCTTTAATGGTACAAATTGTACATGGCTGATTTAGCTAATGTCAGTATTTCCATGAATGGTAAAACTTATTGGTGATCCCGAGAGATCGCCAAAGTAAGTGCTGCTCTAAATGGATAGAATCGGTGTTCTCAGTAACGGTCTAAAAAATGTATACCTAAGTGAAATACCTCTATGATTCAGATAAAGGAGACTTACTTTTGTTTATTCCATGATCTAAACTCTGACATAACAAGGAGTTATAGAGATTGGTATGTAATTCAATGGTTTAACAAACTTCCTTTTTTTGGTAATGGTTGTGGACATAGTTTTACATGGCAATCTTCCAGCTCTTTGTGTTGGTTGTTTTAAGAGGAGGCAGTACAAACGTATATTCCACACATTTTAAACACTATTACTGGAACCCTATCTGGACATAAGTATTTTTCTTGCAGTGTGAGAAAGTGATGTATCTAATTTGACCAAAGCGACGTGCGACGGTGGCAATGAGGTGGCCGTAAGTTCGCTTCGGCCGACTTTGGTAAAACTTAAATATTTTACTACCGGAGGGGTAAGTGGCAAGTTTGAAACTTTGTCAGAGTTTTTGTCGATTTTTTTTGTTCAGGGATTACATGATCGAATAGAAAGCTTTTTATGTAATGACTCACAAAGGAAAAAAGGTAGTAGTTTTCCTTATAAATATACCATATTGCATTACACTTTCAACAAGTCTTAGTGCGATTACAAATGTCCGATTTTTGCGTCTATAAGGCATCATACTGGATGCCTAGTTTATGGCTATGGGTGATTTTAGTAATTAAAAAAAAATAGATTTTTTTACATTGCTAAAATATACACATAATGGGAAAAGCTTTCGTGCACAAAATTACCAAGTTGGATATACATTGTGTATCCGTCAACATCAATATATATATTCTTGGTCCTGAAACAAATATTTTTGTGTATAATTAAACGCAAACAAAGCTTAAAAAACCCGACTTCACCGCTTTATCTTCGGAACTTTGATCAGATTAGATGTACTAAACACGCATTATTGACGATATTTCGAAAACTATTGATCTGATCTTGATCAAATTTAAATGGGACCAATTGGAAAGCATTACCTTAAAAAAAAAGAAATTTTAAAATCGATGGAAAGAAGTTATGAGGTAACACAAAAAAAAATATATTCCACTTGAGTACCTACTCCTTTTTTGTGAAATCTGTAGAAAACCAGCGTATACGATTCTTTCTTTGCGCATGGAACTATCTAGAGTGAACCTAGTGACTGCTCGTTTTTTTGGATATTGAAGTCCTCGCCAAAGCAATTAAACGAATATGATACGTTAACAAATTGGCTGTCCTGACATAATTATCGTCGAAAGGGTTGTTTTTAGATCTTCACTATGAGAACTTTCAACAGCGGTATCAATAAATCAACTTAAGCATCAACATTACGGGTAAGTTACTTATAATTTTGGGCATAAATGCCGATACGAGTGTGTGGGACAAATTGTTTATCCAGCATAACCTGGTAGACCTAGTATAGCGTACCTGATAGACAACCGTTTTGCATTTCAGTTGGAAATAATTGATTTGGTTTGTTGGTTTCTGAACAGTATTATTAACGGGAAGTGATTCGATTGCAGCCGTGTGCTATATACAATCAAAATGTAAGGTTTTTTTTTATTTCCTTAGTTATTGGTCTAGTAAAATAATCTCTATAAAATTTAACAAGGCGTTGAAGCCACAAAAGAGGTAACTAACATTTTTAAAGCATATACCAATGGGAAATCTGACTATAACGTTGACAAAAGAGGGCTATCGCAAGGTCTGGCGTGACACTCTTACCCATTTAAGGCCTCATATATCTGGTCGCAAACTTCAACAAGCGGCGGAGTAGCTCTTTGTTTTGAGTACCTTTTCAGACTCTCGGGTACCTTTTCAACTTGCTGCCTACCGGCAGTGATAAACAAGCATGATCTCTACTGGCATAGTAAATGTTGGAAATCAATGGAAGATAATAATCGCTAAAATAAAGCAAGTTAGTGTACTGCGATACTGTCGATGACAAAGTAAATAATAAAGCCAAATATATTCAGAATCAGATAATTTTTAAAACCCTCAATACGGCACTGAAAATACCAATCTATATAAAGTGTCAATGGCGTTAACAATTTTATTTCACGGACAATGATTAAAATTTTATTTATGTTTTATGGTCCGGCGGGCATCAATCGGTATTACGCACGGAAGGAGTGGGAACAGGCGGCATTAATAAAAACGACACGCAGCAGGATTTTAAGTGAAAAACGGCGAGCAGATGTTGGAGAGGTGGATTTCAAATGACACATCACAAATAGATATTCTTGTGGTCGAAAACTTTTGATAACGTCAGGGTGTAAGAAATGGTACTTACCTAAGTATTGTCATACTGCAATCAGCGAAGTGCTTAAGCTATTAACTAATACGTTTTTTGTTTTGGTCGTCCGCGGAATTCACCGTTTCCAGGTTTTTTTCAGACAGTTTTCACCGTTCAAATAACGGCAGGCGAATTTATACTAGTTCAAGTAGCGGCCGAAGCATTTATTAGAATGCTTGCATGTTTGTTTTTTAATATTTTGAATTCCACTGATTTACTTGTCAGTGGTTAATCAAAACTTTAACCTTTACTAATCTTAATTCTAAAACTTGAAGTAATTTAATAATTTATACAAAGTGAACCTCATTGATTTCAATAATAGTATATTTTTATATACGAGTAAAATACAAATTTTACAATTATTCATTTTTTCTTGCAGGTCAAAACACCAACTCTTTTGTTTTCTCATTGCTGTTCTCATTTCATCAACTTCTTTGCCTAGGCATACTTTTGAGTTACTTTTTTAATAATTTGGATGTTACACTGCTAAAATCATACTAAAAAGGATGCCCATTGACGCATTTAATAAGGCTGATCGGTTCATTATCGGTATTTCGGAACGGGATCATATAATCGATACTTTCGGAACGGGATTAAAAAGGTTTTGAATATCATTATCAAACGGCTTAGGTTTAAGCAATCACCAGATATAATGAAATATAACGCCCAAAAAATCGTAAGTACTTACCAGAATTTAATCCCCATTTTAATATGAAATTATTTTCACCAATAAACGTAAAGTCTGCTAACCTAAAAAAGGCAAGTATTTTCAGAATAATCGCTGTGCTACCCAAAAAGGCCACGCATGCACCTAATATGTATACGCATTTTATTTAAAAATTTCATACACATATGTTACTATAAATCAATTATTTCGTTTTATAAATATTTTTGTATTAATTATTTAAAAAATATAACCTTAACCTACTGTTATCCGATTCGGTTCTGTCACAGGAAATTTTATTTTATTTTTGGTGGCCATTTAAATTATACCCCGAGTTAAAATTTGGTGAACGCGTGGCCTTTTTGGGTTATGAAAAGTATTTGTAGTGCAGGCATGACTTAAATAGCCCGAAAGATTTTGGTACAGATTTCATTTATTTGTACATGTTATATTTTTTTTGGATGAGGCTGTTTAGGGCAACGATTGTTTTTTTGGTGGTCATAAAATTTCATCCCTTATCAGCTAAGCCGCAGATGGTATTAAGATTCGATGGCGATACCTTTATAATGAAATATTATTTGCTTTATAAGCTAAGGACTAGTCACATAAATCTACCTGCATTGAAACACTACACAACAAGTGGAATCGGATTCACGAAATCTACCAAATAAGTTAACAACGAAGCAGAAAAAGGACGTTTGCAATTAACGCCCAATAACATACTGAAATATTTATTAAAATTGTATCAAACAATTTATTGCTTTAATCCCGTTCTCATTACTTCCATGCCGGCTGTGTTTCTCGATTATGTTTATACCATATTATCTCACTAGCAATTTTACACTATTAACTATTGTTTAATTTTATAGAACATTATTTTTATTTTTACCACTGAAATTTTACGAAAATTCCAACATAATCTGAGGAAATATACAGCGAATTGATTATCAAAATTAAATGCTTTCGTGGTTGCGCTGGCATTGCGGTTTTGTCTTACGACAGTAGTACTAGACTGTACTAAATATGAACCTTATTTTCCTTAACATAAAGTTCCATTCAGTAAGGTTCTCGGCTCACTGTCATTTATTAGTCTCTACTAAATTAAATGTCCGAGATACACATTATATGCGAAGCACATTATCTTACGTATTGTAGACGGTATAAAATTGAGAGAACAATATACAAACACAAACGCATTCACACTCATAGCTACAGTATTTTCTAGCAGTTATATGTATGAATAAGAACGAGGTTTTGTACTGCCCGTTGGCTTGGTTAGGTGAGCGCTCGTCTTATAAGCAGGGGCATCGGGTTCGATTCACGGCGGGAGCACATGTTTTCTCCCCGAGGAAAATTCGTTTTTCGCGGTCTGGTTGTGATTGTGTGTGTGATGTAAATCTTTTCGGCACCCACATGTCATCGAACTTGTGTGTGAAAGCGATTATGTTTATGTTATGCTTTAGTTGACTACATTGAAAGTTTGAAAGGATTGAAAGTGTATAGAATGACAGAATCTATAAATATATATAACTCAAAGGTGACTGACTGACTGACATAGTGATTTATCAACGCACAGCCCAAACCACTGGACGGATCGGGCTGAAATTTGGCATGCAGGTAGATGTTATGACGTAGGCATACGCTAAGAAAGGATTTTGATTAATTCTACCCCCCAAGGGGATAAAATAGGGTATGAAAGTTTGTCAATTTTAAAATAAAATAATACTTCTTAACGCGAGCGAAGCCGCGGGCAAAAGCTAGTACATAATAAAAATGTATTATTTATGCGCTCTTTCATTTTCCATTCATCTCAGTAAGACTAGCTCATTTTCTTAAGTTGTTAAAGTCTGTTAAAACTAGGTACCTACCTACCAACTCACAATATACACCAAATGGACTAGCCAAAATCCAACAAACCCAACAAGTAAAGTTTATTCTGTAATGTCAAATCAAAACATCACCACAATAAAACGGGACACTTCCATCCAAACATTATGACTGTACCGTCCGAACGATAAACTTCTGTAGGCAGAAATACACGGTTTATGTTCGGCAAAACACAATTTTATTGCAATGTAACGAAGCAAAAAGTACACCAGTGAGTTGGATTATTTCCAGCCAGCTAGCCTCATTTGGAGTTGCACTTTATTTATTGCCGACCATGGCTGTGAATTGAATCCAAATTGCAGGAAAAATTTCTAGCGAGCTACATCCACTCCTACTGATATCATGCTATAATCTGTTTAGATATGTTGGAGCTGGATACATTTTTTGCGACCCAAAAATAAGCGTATATTAAAATATTATTTTACTTTTCTTTTAGGTAACCTAACCACTATTAGGATAGTGGTTTCAGTTCAGCTGCATCACCACTTTTCATCAGGTAGGCCTGATGAAAAATGGTGATGCAGCTGAAGAATAGCATGCTTGCTTAGAAGATACCTATCCTCTCTAGCCTTGAAAACTCCCAGATTATATGGGGCATGGGGTTGGGGAATTAACTGAATTGAAAACAATAGAATAACGATATGCTTGCGTTTGCGACCTTACGTTGACAGTGACCGAGACTGTAATTTGAACTACACTTAGTCGAGATTCGCTAATGAGTCTTTTCGCTCGTCGGTCAATGGATTCAAGAGCCTTAACCTGGTACTTACGTATGCGTTTGTTGGTTTTTCAATATCACTTCAACTTCCAATTAAGATTAACCGTAACTCGTAGTATCGATAATGTACATTTGAACATTAAATGAGGAAAAAAATATATTTAAGAGAAACAGACAACAGATTATTCGATCGTTATCTTCTAAAATTACAATGCATTAAGTACAGTTTGTTTTTTTATTACAAAATTAAATACAAAAACAATCCACTCATATTATTTTAATAATAAAATTTTGAAAAAAAATCTTCATCTTCAGCCAATGAGTGTACTAATTTGGATAACAGGCCAAATTTTTAATCAACTTTAAAATATGAAGGTAAAACAAGACAATTGCTATACTGCTTTATATGTGTTTATGTTAATCAAAAGAAAGGTAGATAAATATATAAGTCATTTCCTGAGTGATATTTCGATTGGGACAGAAACACTCATAATAATAGATCTAGACCGGACGAATAAAATACGGTAACGAAGATAAAAGCGCCAGTTAGTGTTCGTCAAAAGTTGACTAGAAAATATTGTTATCAATTCTGCTGAAACGACATAAATCGACATATGCCCTTCAATTTTCACCCGCGAGTCACCAGGCACCAAAGGAAAACAGTTTTTTGCGCCAAACCATCGAGTTATCAATAAAATTCACTATCAAATGTACGCACGAAATATTTCTGTCAAAGCAATTCTTCTAGTTTTACCTTTTTCCCGCAATAAAAAACATATTGGCTCTATGTTTTCTCGTACACATTCAGGTGAAAATATGCCGCGGAACCCGATCGTGAGACGCTATTGAACCCTTTTTGACCCATATCAAAGGTTTGGTACAGTTTGACAGTAACATTATTAACACGTGGCATAGGGTGCCAAGAACGAGCTACTGGGATAATGTTCGTGGTAATAACCCTTAAAAATCTTTTTTCCTTGTTTCTCCTTGACCCTACCTTTATTGTGTCGTGGTTTCTTCCAGGTGTACTCGGTCCGCAGTGAGCAGGGTAAATTATAAGTTTATGATAGGTAGTAAAGGGGCACTCAAAGTTAGCGGTGAAAATAACATAATAATATAAGCCTCTATACTTATTATGTGTGTTTTACGCTACTAATCGAGGCAAATACGGTCCTTGCTCCGAAGAGAAGCGTCATTTACCTATAACCTAATAACAAACAGTGCCACCTGACTCTTTAAATAACATGCACGAGACAATGTAATACGCTTTCTCGATAGCTATACTGCCAACCATGCCTTTGTAACCGGGAATAGCATTACTTGCGTGCTTATACGCGGTTATTTAGCTAAGAGGTGATACCACTACCGTAAGTGGATTGCTAGAGGTCATACCACCATATAATATTTTTTATATAGGTACGTATTTTGATTTCTTTACACAACGAATTCAGAATGTAGCACGGCTCAGATACAGTAGTACCTACTTACTTTTGTTATTTTTCAAAGTATGTAATACCTAAATGTTAACCTGATGATGATAATAATTCGAACTTAAAATCCAATTAAAAATTATTTTTAAAATAGATACATTAACACTAACAGTCCCAAAATAAGTTCAAAGACTTTAACTGGAATGTAGGAAACACACAGACAGACGCACTCAGAACCAGAAGCACAAAAATCTCTTGGGAGAGACAGCTCCGCTTCGGCAACAGTCGTAATTTTTTGAGTTTTTTATGGTGTCTATGAACCACACCCCTGGGTCTACCCTGCCTTAATCTTTTCATTTTTATACGACTCTAGAAAGTCGCTCATGTTCCAGACCGACTATCTAGAGCGATTCATTTCCCTAGGGTAACACCTATCACAATCAAGACTTTATTCGCCGCGTTCTACGCCACTAAATTCTTTGGCACTGAACAGGACTATCTAATGCAAGCAAATGCATTTTACCATACCAATCAAAAAACGTAAGATATTCTTTTGGCGACGTCGTCGAACGAAAGAAAATTATCGGCAGAGTCGAACCCGCGGTTGATGCAGCGGCCATTTGGCTGACGGCCAAGTTCCGCCGATCTTGTAATTTACTCGTGTGGAATGAGATTAACACGACATCTGGACCTGTATTTAGTGAGTTTGCACTTTGTGAAATTAATCTATGTTTAGATTTTATACTTTTCTCGTAATGTTCTAGATAAAGCAACGTTGCAAGTTTAAAGGTTGTAAGGTAAGTAAAAAGTACTATGTAAGGTTTTAAAAAAATATTTGTCGGAAATTTCAATTCGGTAGGCTACCAAAGTCACCAATTAAAACCTATTTGTCCAAGGGTCTATTTCCAAAATAATTCCACATTTTGAGCTGAAACTTTTGTATAATATCCGTTATATCCTGTACTTGAACAAAAAATACAGAAATCGAACAATGACTAAAAATTATTACAATTAACCTTAAAAGTTTCTCTCTATTAGGCAAAATGTGCGAGATTTCAGCTCATTCGCAAACAACTAGTACTATGTAAAATCACAGAGATAACGTAAATAAGGTATACCTTAACACAAATCCAGCTTCTAAGCTTATGCATATGTCTCCATCGAGATTTATATAATTATATAGAAAGACTTGATTGTGATCGTCTGCTTCAAATAATGTGCAATAGAAACAAGTTTGCCAGTTCTTACTAGTGAAACAAAGTAAAATTAAAAATTGTTTAGATGATTAAAACCTTTCAAAAACCTAACTACAAATAAGACATTTTGGCACACAGCAAATGTTCTTAATTCAAAAACCATAGCAGTAGATATTATTATAGTAATTATCATATTTGTATGTACAGTAAGAAGACAATAAGAAGAGTAACTGTTTAAATTGCAACGGTACCACCATTTAGATCACGTATAGCCTCGCCCAGGCTCAAATATTTCTCTAAAAATATAGTGAGCTTCCGGGTCCCCACGGGCTCAGTTTTTTAACCCGAAACAGCTAGTTCATATGATGATGAAATTTGACTTTTTCGCCGCTTTTATTATTGACCTGAGCAACCGCGGCGTCAGCACCGATCCATTTTTCAGTAAAACTATACTCAAAACGACGGCATTTGGTTATAAACTGTCGATGCAAGTTGCATTAAATCTATCTTTTATGTACCTAGTTAGAGTTTTCAGGTGTTAGTTACAAGCATGATGAGGTCCTAAAAGTCTAATGTGTGATGGTGTTAACAACATCATCACACATTAGACTTTTAGGATCTAGAAAACCAGAAGTTTTGACGCTAGTAACATTTCGAAGAGGAATATCCTTTTTTCCTACGATACTCGGGGATCATATAATCCCTCGGGGATTATATAATAATGTAGCGAGGGTAGTTTAACATTAAGCAAATGGCGACACACGATTACAAGATGAATTCATTCATGACAAGAACGAGCACCTAATTTCCTTGTAACGGAAGTTTGGATTCTCGGTACTAAATGTAGTCCTGGTTCCCTTTTCCATTTGAATTTAATTTCATTGAGGTCCTTAGCAGTTTATAAGGCTCTATGTGTAAAGTTTCAGGAGGAAATAATCTTGTTAGGCCTTATTCTATTATACTTATGTCAAAACCACGTTGAACAGTAATTAACATAGCATAACATAAATGCTTTCAAACTCACAGTCCCAGACTAAGTTCGATGACTTGTTTCGTGGGTACCGGATACATTCACATCGCAAACACGAGCAAAAACCAGATACACACATTTTACTTTTTTTTTTTTTTTTTTTTTTTATTTGTGACAGGCTAGTGTTTGACCACTATCTCACCTGATGGTAAGTGACGATGTGATCGAAGCTGGTAAACACACTAGACCTGGAATACGCAGGCTCTCAAGGATAACTGCCGGAACACCGTATTTGGCTTGGCGGCAGACTTTCAACTTGATGGTGGTAAGCTACTTTGGTAGCAAGCCAGGCGAGCAACTCACAAAATGCTCTACCACCTCTCAAATGTCACCTGATTAGCACCACCCGGGGACCACGTGTAGGGAGTCAGACTTAAGGGGTATCCTCCTACGGACGTGGGTGACTCAGCCCCCAAAATACTTACTTGGGGTACTACACTTACTTGGGGATAAAACTTATTTTCCACCGGGATTCGAACATGATATCCTTAGCTTAGAAGGCGGACTCTAGCGTACTCTAGCGGGCAGTTCAACTTAGCCATAATAAATACTCTACTCAATTACAATTACGACTAATTGTAAGGTAAACTTCATGTCTTTCAAATACCTACTCCTTTTTTCTTACCATTTGCATAAAAATATTTGATCTTTCCTAAAAAATATCTATAGAAGAGAAACAGAACAATATATTACACACTATCTCTGATAAATTAAAATGAGTATTTTTCCAACCTACAAAGGTTAGGTCAAACAAAGACAAACTGGCCATCTAATTCCATTTATATATTTGAACATTTTTATTCACTCTCGAATCACTTTATCAAAGTTTCATCTCGTATTTCTCGACTTCTCGTTCCCATCCCGTTATTTCATCCTTAACCGCTTGCGCGACTTTCAAATCACTCCATTAACCTACCAGAGACTTAGCGAGCGGTAACTATCTAACTAATTCCACAGAATAGTTTCGAGAACTCATAATTAAGGATTTACCGAGTTTTCAGAGATCGGAAACTTGGCAAATGTTAGCTTATGGGAGAGTGGAATTATACTGATTTTCTGTTCTGTTGGGAGTAGGCTTTTCTCTTCTATCTTGGTTAGTTTGGTTCAACAACGCTAGCGGGACGATACTGCAAGGTTGTTAAACAATATTACTACCTACTATTTAACAATCCTGATTGAAAATAAAGAATGCCGTGAGATTTGGGTAAAAATAAAGGAAAAGAAAATATTCTGTAAAGCTTAAAAGTAAAGACGTAAGCCGCGCTGGCGTAATTTGCTGTCAACCTTTAGTAAAATTATCAGCCAAAAACCAAATAGGCTACGAAAGCCTATAAGAATAATTTTTCAAACTTTTATTTTTATAGTGACCACTATTTGTTTGTATTCACGTTTTGTTGAGGAGTAGAATTGTGCCTTTAGATATCAATTTGGTTACCCACAAAGGGCAGGTTAAGAGGCCGGGGTGGCTTTGAACGAGTCTATAGGCTGTCTCTGTTTAACTTGCAAACTGTGCCCATGCTTGATGCGATAGCACTACCGAACGAACAATTATAATAGGTGCCGTAATACCAAAAATTATGAATGAAAATGTAATGTTTAGCTATTGTTTTTTGTATTAATAGTACCTTGAAATGATAGTCTATGTTCCTGTTGTAATGACAAAAGAAATGTGTTCGTTTTTAATACAAAACGAATAAGTTAAAGATGCGACATTTACGTCGTAATAATGTGTGAAAATCAATTGGTTTATATTTCGTTTTAGGTAATTATTTTGGAATAAAAACTATCCAGGAACCTAGATTAATACGTTTTTTATCTGAATAACAGCACAGTATGGTGGTTATATGCTTGAATTATAAATCATTTCGGTATTACGATTGTATGGGCAAATCAACCACTACCCGGCGCCTTAAGTAGAGACACAGCACACTACGGCAAACGTACAATCAATGAGCTAGATAAGGGGTGCACTAAAACGAACATGTTTCGCTTCCGCAAGCCGTCGAGTGAGAAACGCGACTATCACCTTAGTTATGACGTGCCACTTTACCACACAGCCTATCTAAAAATATATTTTTTTAATAAATAAACGTTTTCACTCTCACACCCTCACACTAAGTTCGGTGCAGGAAACATTCACATCACATACGTACATAATCACAACCAAAACAAGTAACACAAATATCCCTTTGGAAAATAATAATCGTAAGCTTCTTTTATAAACGATTTTTACTCACAGCTCCACACTAAGTCCGATGCTTTGTGTCGTGGATGCCGGAAACATTCACATCACACACACAATTACACCAAGAAACACAAATTTGATTTAGAAGGCAACGCGCACCCATCTAAGCCTACGCTCAGTTCAAACATACATAGGCTGATAAACACATTACCCTCCCTTACGTCGCGCAGTCGGGTAAAAACATATCATTGATTCACGCTACATAGAATCTCGATTCGACTTACATCCGAATGCAATACGCAATGTAGGACAGACGCAGCGCCATCTCCAGTGGCTGGTAATGCTTGGATCGCTTATCATTTCCGAACCATTGAACGCCCGCTTCGTTCGTACAATACAAAGAAATATATGATAAATCATTCTTCGGGAATTTGATTGGATGTTCAAGGTTGTGTTATGGTTAAACAGTGTTTTATCAAACTTATTAATATGGTAGGTTATGTTGTTTCAGTTGGGTTCGCATTTTAAGCGGGTAACGCGTTCGATTCCTGGTGGAAACACAAGCTTTCTCCCTAAGGCAAATTTGTGTTTCTGGGTGTAATTTTGTGTGAGATGTGAATGTTTCTGGCACCCAAGACACAAGTCATCGGACTTAGTGTGGGGCTGTGAATGAAAAAGCGTTTATAAACGAAACTGAAAATCCGCTCGCGTCTGTCAGGATGAGAAGTAGTCACTTTAGCACAAAAAGAAGTAACCTTTAATATGTCAGATCGTATACGTGGCTCGTCTACGTGATTTTAGGCACAGAGAGAGAAAATTATGCGATATTTAGGACTAACTAACATAAATAAAGAAAGCTAATACTATTATATTTATACTATTATTCTAATTGACATTTAAGTACAACTTATATATAATTTACGACAATCTCACTTGTTGGTAAGTGATTATTGTCCAGGGATAAAGGAACTATCTCTTAAAGATCCGGCCGAAGCACCGTTTGGTTGGTTTTGGGTTTGGCGACAAATTGTTTACCTAAAGTTGGTAAAGTACGAGTAGTACGACTGTGCTACTGAAGAGTAAATATCCTTTAACTAAAGTACATAATTTATTATCAACTGTTGATAAGCCATGTCGGATGCCTTCAGAAGGCCTGAAAAATCCTGACACCAGGACCTTTGAAAAATCCTGACACCAGGACCTTATGTTTTTACTATGCTAGGACTGCTCACTAGCCTATACGACATTCAAGCAAGCATTACTACATTTCATCCAAATCCGCTTATGCTATAAACTAAAAATAGGTTTATAGTTATTCGTAATGTGATGATGATATTATAAAGGGTATTTTGTAGGTACATGTAATCGTAATCTTGTACCAATCTTTATTTTACTATTAAAGTTTTCGTGACAATTAGACATTATAACATTATTAGCTTTTATGAGCTTTTAAATCGCTTGGTTTTGTAATGCGACAAGCTGCTAGATTTCAGGATCGAAACGCTACTATACTCTTATTTTATGCCTATGTGCGCAGTAAGCTGGAATATAATTCAATTATTTTGGATCCACATGAGAGAACTTACACTATTATGTTAGAACGCGTACAACGTAAGTTTGCTCGTTATCTTTACAAAAGACTACATGGATATTATCCATTTTTGTATCCTTTGTTTGTTTCCGGGATTGTAGGTATCGATACGCTAATAATCGATCCCAAGTGTGCATTGTTAATGCACTTTTATATATAATTCCAGCGCGCTTTCTCGGTGGTCGCTGATGGTGCCTGACTGCGCTCAGGGTTCGCGCACGTGCTGTGTGCGCCGTCTGTTTGCGCGTCCGAACGTCCGCACGCTTACCTCGAAGTTCGCTCCGACGACGTCCCAAGCTATTTCTTTGCTCAACGCCCTGCTTGCCCAAGAATCAGAGTTAGACGTATTTTATTGTAAGCCTAAAGTATTTCATAATGAATGTGTAACATTTTTTAGTAAGTTAATAGTTACTATTTTGTATTCGAGCTCCAATTGTTGCTGGCTTGCTGCACGCTTTGGTCACGACTGTAAGTGCAGTAGGCAATTTTTGTTATAAATAAATTAATAAATTATTAAAATACGTCTATCACTCACGTCATTTGATCGATATTGTCGACCTAAGTTTATTGATCAAATGACTTGAGTGATAGCCGTATTTTAATAATATTACCAATCTATCAAAGTTTCACTACACGAAATATTATAACTTGATGGATATCTAATTTCCACCATATATTGAATATGAAATACACACAAAAATAAAATTTTAAGTTTGTTACTATATAATTTTTTAAGATTTCAGGACTAATAAAGCCTTCTTTCGGTGTCATGCACATGAGCCTCGAAGGACAAAGTAAATTGCCTAGAATTTACCGCCCATTTACGGAACCTTTACTAATTGAGGATTACTTCTCTGGATATAAAAAGTAAATGACATGTAAAGCTACTTTACGAAGTCAATGGTTAATAGGAACGTAATCGAGAAAAATATCATATGAACATGAACAACAAGAAATGTATAAAAAATATCATATAACTTTATTATAAATTGATCGGTGTGCCTGGTTGTAGCAACACTTTACACGTGATCAAAATGATTAGTTTAAGTACCTTTTTTGGTTATATAGTTTCTGGTCCGCAATACTTATGTCCCTAAAATATAATACTTATTATTATTTTATAGTCATGGCTCGGAATTAACTGAAACTATAATAAAAATAAACCAGATAGCGTAAGAAGTTTTTTTTTGACACTTTCGTTAGTAAGAATTATTATTATGCGATTTTATAATAATTTCTTGACAGCTTTATTGTAAGTATTGGATATTTACGTGAAAATGGTTTCTAACCAACTTTGAATCCTTATATATGCTAAATGGTAATTCAATATGAAAAGTGATCAAAGAAACCTAAAGATGTTTTTAATCACCAATCTAACGATGTTTTTAATCACAAATTCAATGATCCAATGATTCAGTGACCCGCTTAACACAGTTTGTCGACTACACTTTTTTTTTTACGATTTGGCGTCTAGGATTTTGATAAATGTGATGTCTTTGGTGACACTCGCACAATGAAGACAAATCGATTGACGAAAGAATATCAAAAAAGGTCAAAAAAAAGATGAAAACATACATACCTACATGCATAGTCTGATAAACACATTATTTTTTTTTTTTTTTTATTTGTGACAGGCTAGTGTTTGACCACTATCTCACCTGATGGTAAGTGACGATGTGATCGAAGCTGGTAAACACACTAGACCTGGAATACGCAGGCTCTCAAGGATAACTGCCGGAACACCGTATTTGGCTTGGCGGCAGACTTTCAACTTGATGGTGGTAAGCTACTTTGGTAGCAAGCCAGGCGAGCAACTCACAAAATGCTCTACCACCTATTAACATTACCCTCCTTTGCGTCGCGCAGTCGAGTAAAAATAAATAGAATCAAGTTCAGTGTTCTAAATTAAACTACATTGTTTACCTTCAATATGTTATACAGAGTAATGGTACAGCGAACTCAGCGTTAAGTGATTTATTGGTGCTTGAGAACTTGAGTTACCTATACGCTTGATGCAATAAGCTGTCATGATTTATAGATAGATTTAGTTTTTGTGTATAATAATATACAACCCTAAAAATTACGTAGTCACACTAATTACAATTCATCACACTTATATATAAAAGTCTTTAAAATCAAGCTTTTACCAGTACAGTAAATAAAAAGACTAAAAAGTTATATAATCAGAGTTGGATCGATTTTGTTTAATTCAGGAGTTCCTATGGCCATCATCAGACCAGCTCCATGGTACCATTTAATTTTATTGCCATCGAAGATACATAAATACACCAAATTTGAGACCAATCCGAGATCTGGAAGTGGGTCTAATTTAGTTTGCAAGATAGTATCAAAGACCGCCAGAAAGGGACAGGTGAAATTAAACATCACATCACACTTAATACTTCTGCACTGATATTAAATACATAAATCCGAAAGTAATTTATCTGTCTTAACTAAAAAATACCTTCATGTCAAACACACAACTAGAAACAGAATCGGAAATATAAACTACCCTTTGGGAGAAAATTTGTGTTTCCATCGGGAATCAAACCCGGCACCCGCTGCGTTTAAGGCAGACATTTATCCAACTACGCCAGCGAGTAGCGGAAAAGGTTTCAACTCGATTACAGTGACGCTGAGAAATCCGCTGGGCACAGTTAATTTATCATATATAAAAACTAGTTTTTAGGCCACGTGTTGTGACACCTTAAGTTTAATCTTGCTTGTAACATTTAATTTTAATGTCATAAGTGGAACAATAAATATTATCTTCCTTCGAAACCTGTTCTTCTAATACATCAAATTAAAGAAAGAAAGAAATATAATACCTTCATTCGTGACACACAATTAGATGTTTATGTAACATTTAAGAGGATCCGAATACTCTTAAAAGTTGAATATATTTAAGAGCCGATTAAATATTCTCCCATTGCATGCGATAGCCGTTATGGCTGTGGTGGATCCGGCTATAGCCTGTGGAATTTGCCTTTTTCTTTTACACTATAAAATGCAAGTCTGGTGTTTCCAATATAAAAGTTTTGTAGTAAAAAAATGTTTAAAAGTAGCTAGTGCATTTATTGCTAGCGCCCTTCGGCTTTGCACGCGTGGTTACTACGTAGGTATTATATATTAGTGTTTCTGTCGGATTTTATTGAATTCAGCCGCGATGAGTTACAACCAAACTTCTGTATTTTGGTAGGATTTTTGTTTCATGATAACACATAGACATAATATAGGTAACAGAGTTTTGCCGCGAACGTGAAAAAATTGCGTTGTTGATTTTAAATATTTTTTCAAAACCTGTGATTTTTCGAGTGTTATTTTGTAATAATGGTGGATTATTAACCGTTAATACTAAGTAAACGTGCAGGCAAATCATACAAAGTTGAAAAACGGGATTTTCGTCTTCGCTCCAAACTTCAATAGAAGTTCTAGTAAAGTCTTTACCACTTTACTAGGGCATGACTTGACTATGACTGGACCTTGATTTGACTGTAACTTGGGACTAGGACTTCTATTATGAAATATAGAATTTATAAGTTTTTGTTTAATATTTCGACTGAAGGACTATTTATGTTTATTTATATATGCAACAAAGATAAAAAAACGAAATTGGAAATCCTGCGAAAAACATCCACAAAATATTTTTCGTCAAGCATAAAATTGACACATTAAATGGTTACGAAATGTAGATGAGATATTATTAATTTACAATATTTCTTACCTAAACTTTAACGTAAGTCACGCGACCCCGTTTCACTTCGAATGCACCCTTGACGTCATAATTTACCTAATGAACCCGACAGCGACTGCAATCTGGCCAGCCAAATTTATTCACACCGAAAAATTGAGCTCCAGACCCGAGTTCCACGAGAAAAAAAGTATTTAATTGCTCCCAAGGAGCAAAGAGAATGGTGAAAATTCGGGTAGCGAATTTATAGGAGCTATTTGGATGCAAATGATGAGCTCGGCGGCCTCCGCCAGTCACGGCGTAACCCCAAAAGAATAAGTGAGAAACGTCTTACGAGAAAAAGGATCGTGAAATACTTGTGATACTTTACTATTTATTCACGAGTTTCACGACGCTCGGCTCTATACTCGAGTAATAGAATAACATGAGGAGGTTTTGATTTATTTCGACGTGTCGGTACCTAGCGTTTAATGCATAATTCATTTATATATACGCGCCTTGAAGGTCAATGGAGGAGAATACGAATATATATGTCGTTATTTAGGATATTCTGACCTGTATAAAAGCTGTTCCCAGCTCTTTTATAGCAATGTAGATACAGAGTGACTATAGGTTGCGTCGCCTCTGTTCCATTTGCATATCGCGGTGAAACTTTCAGTTTATTTTTTGTCCGTATTTTTTTGTGTTTTCGATGTTCAGATTTTTCGTGAAACTAGCTGGTGTTTTATTGCAGTGCAGTTGAGGGTCTAAATATCAATGTTTCATCGTAACAACACCATTTTCTTTATATTAACATTTTAAGTAAAATTTGTAGATAAAATTTTAGCTTTGCGTCGCGCGCCGCTTGGTAAATAGGTATCGTCGTACAAAATGCACTAGAGCGTTGCCTTTTGTTTGGCAAAGTTGTGGTAAACAAGTTCGACATTCAATCCTTTGTGGGATACTTTAAAAGTTGGAAAGAAGGCCGAGCTTAGTAAGTGACAGGGTTGCTTGGAAGACCACGCTTCCGCTTCCAATGCTTACATTTAGGACACAGTAAGGAATTTTATGAGCTTTTAGTAAAGGCTACCTATCATGTAAATCTATTACATTTTTCTTTTATCTATTCTTATTACCATTACTTCAGTTTTTTTTGTATCCCACTTCTCTCTTTTCTTAATATCTCTGCTAGGCTAAAGTTTGACCATATAAATAATTTTAAATAACCATTCAATTTGTCGCGTTTATATATATTATTATGGGGACACTACGTAGTCTTTAATCGCATTTTTTATAGCATTGAGTAGGACTTATATTAAATCTCGTATTGGTGGTAGAGTCCTTACTATCAAGTCGTTCTGTATACCCATCAGTCCAGCGCGCGCCAACAATGAAGATAGACAATTTTATTTTTATAAAATTTAATACAATGACTTTTATTGAAAAGTTCCGAGTTTATTGAAGTAGCTGATATAGAAGGACAATAAAGATGGATTGTTGGTGAAAAATAAAAAATGTGGGCAAATATCGTATATTTCAGACTAGAATATATACGATTTTTCCTCATTCTTCGTGCTAGTTTTGTGATACAATATAATAAAACCCAAGATCGAAAAACTTCGGCTAAAGACATAATGGTCGTTTTAACCAGGAGATAACGATTAAATTTGAATATCCGTCAAAATTAAATGTCATCATGGTCTTGCGTAGGATGTATTCCTAAGGATTATAATCTCTTGTGTCACATATAATACTTATTATAAATTAGCTTAACTAACGCGGAACACAGCTAGTTCAAGAACATTATCAAATTTTATCAATCAATCAAATTTATTTATTACAAAATTACTGCGTTAGTTTAGTTTGATAAATAAATAAAGGATATAATTGATAATAAAACTCTAAATTGGCGTCGCTTATTATGTCTTATGTTCTTTAAACTTAGTAAGTACAATTATACCAGTTGTTTCCTTTTCTATCATTGGACCACAAGACAAACTTTTTGGTTCATCTACCTCATTTTTGCTGAAGCGTTTTGCTTCTACATTTATCATCCGTCGGCGAAGGAGTGGAACTTAATGCCCGCATCTTTGTTTCCGGAACATTATAATTTGGAAGTCTTCAAGTCAAGAGTGAAGAGGTATCTTCTAGGTAAGCATGGGATAGGACGCATCTTCGTCAGGTGTTCACTTTCCATTAGGAGAGATAATAGCCAAAAGCTTATCTATCCAGCATAAAAAACCATCTCAATGACATATTCCGGCTTTTCATATAAGACCCGAGTTTATCAATACATCAAGTTAACGATCAAGTCTTAACTGTCAATCACCGTTGCATGTTTGACGTTTTACTTTGACAGCTATTTAACATTCAATCGCCATCTCCCGGTTAAACGACCGTTATTTCCGTTTGGTGAACTCAGACTTTAGTAGCTCATACATATATACTTAAGTAATGTAACTATAAACATATCCACATTATAATATCAGTATCATAATAACAAAACCCGCTTCTAAATCGGCTAGTTAAAGATAACATGCCGATATTTCAGTTTTAGCACCTTCATTCACGGTTTGGAGGCTTTACGTTGTTTATTACAATGTATTAATTGCCAGCTAAAATAGTTAAGGTCGATGGTTGGTAGTTTGGTTGGTGAAATATGGAAGTAGTTCAACTGGCTAGTAAACGTATGAACTTAATTTACAGGAACCGGTCGCACGGGCTGGCAACATTTAAAATGAAGTTGTAGATTTTTAAAAGTAAAAGTGCGGTGAATGCTTTTCATTATTATTAAACACTAGCCGTGCATGTGCACTAGCACTTCGCCCGCTAATATCAAGCTAAAAAGTAGCCTATGTGTTAATCCTAGGTATAATCTATATACATTCCAAATTTCATCTAAATCCGTTCAGCCGTTAAAGCGTGAAGAGGGAACAAACATGCTTACACACTTACACACTTACGACACACATACACACAAACTTTCGGATTTATAATGTTAGTTAAATATAAACATAAACGCTTTCACACTAAAGTCGATGACTTATGTCGTGGGTGCCGAAAACATTTACATCACACACACGATCTTCTGATTGTATGAGTGATGTGAATGTTTCTGGCACCAGCCACAAATTTTCCTTGAAGATAAAACTTGTGTTCCCACCGGGAATCGAATCCGAAAGAAGGCGAACGCTCACCCAACTAAGTCAACGAAAAGTTCTATTATACATGAAACCCATGCAATCTACTTTTTACCTATATGATTTACTTCATATATAGAAAAACCTGTCGCCAAAAAAATAAAAGTTTCCTGTAACAGCTTTGATTAAAAGTCAGCTTTGTGTATCGAACAGGTAATATCCTCTTACAACAGTCGAACACTAGCTTATTTAGATAAATCGACGGATTCTCTAGAATTTTGTTTAAAATAGATATTGTGATCAAACGCTATAATTAATCAAAATAAACTAGAAATTGCACTTTTGTCAGTACTTACAGCATTATAAATAAAAAAACCGCATATCATTACGCTTATTTTCTATATTGTTATTTATTATTATTATACTCTTTATTTTAATTTTTTTCTTAGGTAGACGACTTTTTTAACAATATTTTTATTAAAGTAATAAACAATACAAATATAAAGAAAACTGTAAATAAAACCTAAACCTAGCAGCGGGGCAGGGCCTAAGCTACCGGTAGGTTATTATTATTATTATAGTAGTTATTCCTTGTCATGTTTATATCAATAAAAGGTTTATTTGTATACTACTAAATACTGAATATTTCTATTTTCTTCTTGCCGGCTTACCAGACAAAGCGTAATTGGACTCGTCAAAATGAGATCAAATTCAAACTCGATAAATAGAAAAATTATAGTAGGTATAAAAGTAGCAATTAAAAATTTCGTCATCTAACTCCAAGCGTCATCAGATCAGCTCGATTATACCAAATTGTTCTATTAACACCCGAATTATTAGGTCGCAGACCGGGTTAGCTATGTACATATTTGTATGTTAATAGTAAAGTAAGCGAAGCTAAGTGTGTTAAGTGGCGCCACACTTAACTTATTGAGCTAAAGTCTTACTTTATGCCTTTCGTCAACAAATAGATAGGTACTCGGATGTACTTACCCCTTCCATCCTCTCCACACCACGCACTCGCTGTGGCCTGAGCTAAATACACCCTTACCTGTTGTTGAACTACTTACAGGTGTATGGTTTTGAAGTTTAAGAGCACCGCAACATACCGATTATGAGACTGTATTGAGAGTTTGCCACAATTTGCTTACACGATAGAGTTTGACGATTAATATATTATATTATCTTTTATCTTTCATTTTGAGTGTATTATAAGTTTACAACAGTTTATAATTAACAGAGCAGGGAACTCGCAGCAGTGCGAGCGAGCTTCCTGTTCTGTTGTTCTATTACATGATAGAGGTTGATATTTAATATATCTTGTATGTTCTTGTACGTCCCTACAGAATTCAGTATAAAAATTTTTTTTTCGATGTAATGAAATAAACAACAGTTTTGAATAAATTATTGAAAAATCAGATCAATATAGTAAAGTAAGAAATTCACTTTTGTTTATGGTTTTTCAGGCGGATACACTTACCTGCTTATCAGCAATATTTGAGTTAGGCGTAACATTCTACACAAAATGACCACACTTACGTAAATTGACCCGTTACATAGGCACAACATTTTTGGACAGCACACCGTTTAGCCTTTTAAGTACCAAACTCTAAAAAACGCAACAAATAGCTAACCTTCTCCAATTACATGATTTCAATTGAGGAATTAAACTCCTAATAAAATCTCAAATGCACTTTAAAACTCAGCATGAACTGTGAACCGTTACAGTTGCCGACCGTACAGAAATAAGACATGACGCCTTAAAAGGCTGAGCGGTCCATTCCTTCCGGCACTCTCGCAGGAGATGGGCCATTCATTGCGTATCGACATTGGCTTTTACAAACTTTATCTTGTTTGTATGGGGCAGTGCAGCGGCTTAAAGATTTAAACAGAACTGAATTTTTAAACTATTGACGTAGACAAGGTAAACAATAGATATTGATAATTGTATTATGATAACTTAATAAGCAGGTAACGGGGAAAATCCATGAAATTTAAATTAGGTAGGTATAGGGTCAAGTATTATTTTTTAAATCATTATAGTTAAAATACATTTTTAAATTTTAAAATAAACGTAAAAGTAATTAAAATGCTTGGTAAATTCAAAATAGCACAACGCACGCTATTGGCTAGACTGGTTCGTTACGTCAGTTTCCAGAATTTTGATGTCAATGATAGGTCACAATTCTTATACGGCATCCATGATTGGGTCGTGGACGTCAAATAAAGTAAGCAAAATGGCCGCGTTTAAAACTGTCCGAATCTGATTGCATTTTTTTTTAATGTAATGTTTTGATGAATCATATTTTTTTTACCAGTAATGTATTAATTAACCTAAACAAGGGAATAATAGCATAAAAGATTATATGCATGTTGCCTATTATGTGGAACGAAGTATTATTATAATAGTAATACATAAATGGGGTAATTATTGGCATACCAAGTCGACCAGGTATCTAATACGCATCTGTCAGTCTGAACAGACTGACAAAATTGTTTAGTGTGTAAATTTTTCTCTCTAAGTACTTTTAATCTCTAAATACGTTTGACGAGTCCATGCACTGTTACATAACATTCTTAAATTATGTTATTTTTTTGTATGAAAATAAATGAATTTCTATTCTATTCTGAGTTTCTAAATGTCTCTGTGATATGGTAGTCATGTCGGTAGGCAAATCATTCGATAATAAGCATATCGCAGCCAAAAAATCTTAATCAGAGTGCATTAATTAGACCGCTAGGCTATTCATTCAAATAAAAGGCTGGGAGATGCTCATTACTTATGGTAAGCAACGTTCATCGAAGGGGGTAGCTTGATTTGTATGTAGATTGCGATGGAGAGCATAGCTGGGCGATATGGTTACTGGCGAACACATATCACGCAAACAAAGAGTGTGAGGGAAACGAGTATGCCAGGGCAGTGCTTGGTGAAACACCAGAAAGAATATCCTATGAAATTTTAATGACCCAGCGACTTTTCTTTTAGCTGTTTCCAAAAGGCTTAAGCCTCGAAAATAAGCTGGTATTATATCACGGGCATTTTTTTATCACCTTGGACATTCTGACATTTGGACTAAAATTCAACCAAAATTCAACTATGTACTCGTAATAGCAGTATTGATTTCTCCAAATTAAATGACATTCATAACATAGACATTCCGGTTTTGCAAAGTATCCTGTAATATAAACTTACTAGCCGTGCCCCGCGGCTTCGCCCGCTATCATCAATTTAAAAAGTAGCGCCTATGTGTTAATCCTGGGTATAATCTATGTATATTTCAAATTTCATCTAAATCCGTTTAGCCGTTAAAGCGTGAAGAGGGAACAAACATACTTACACACTTACACATTTATACACAAACTTTCGGATAAATTACACGAACTTACTTATTCCTTTTTTCGAAATACATTATTGTTAATAATAGTTTCTGATGGGGATAAACAATATTTAAGGTTTTATTAATTTTACAATAATAAACACTGTTTTGGCTTTTTGTGAAAATATATTTGAACAACTGAAAATTATTTAGATAATATGGATTGTATGCCTCAGAAATATAGGAAAGCAAACACCAATTCCGTTTAATTGAAAGCAATCGTTTACTTTTACTTATCACGTCGATTATTTAAACTAGGAGCTGGAATTCTCCGTCCAAAGTCAATGTAATAAATTTATAGCAAAATAAACGACGTCGTTAACTTATCTGAAATATTGTCGGTTGAATAACTCAACGGCTTAAACCGAAATCGAAAATATTTAGGTTTTAAACGGAGACGTGCTCTCATACAGATTTGAAAAATTGAATGGATTCATTTATCAATATGGCATGATTTATGATGGGAACTCTTTCTGTAAATACAAATGAGAGGGAAGTAAGGGCGTTGGGTCACTGCCAAAGAGGCTGATTAATGATTTGAGGCACACGGGAATGTTTCGCGAATAATAAATTTGCGAAGGTTGTCCGCTCTCGATGGGACCTCGGCGATTCGCGTCGGGTCGGGTGTTTTCTTTTATTGCTGTCCAAATTTGTAGTGGGCCTTCTCAACCCTTGTTTTATTAGCATTATTTTTCAATTGTCGATATACCTATTTTGACTTTAAAGTGCTTGCTCCTATTTGGCTATTGTGGAAAATTATTAGATTTGCGCCTAACATGTTTTAGACATGTAGAACAACATTGTTAGACTTTATAAAATTTATAACATTATATTATATTCATTTTTATATTAATTTGAACTTTACACCAAAGCTTTATATACAATACAAATACTCTGTATGGCACACCATGAAAAATTATTATTAACAATAGAAAAAAATTAACCATATAGCAGTACAATCGGCGACCTTATCTCTAAGCAGCGATCTCTTCCAGGCAACCTTAATATATATATGATGTAGGTACCGCTATACGTGAGAGTCTGGCACGTTCTAGACTTTAGTGTCTGTGTCTTTAATTTTAGTGCCACATTATCACTTACTCTTAGCTCAGATAGTAGTCAAACACAAATTTTAGTCAAAAATAAAACATAACTAAACATAAAGTAAGCTAGACAGCACCAAAGGGCACCCATAATTTACTCGTACAACGTGAAAGTAAAGCATGTGTGTCAAATTAAGTATCTCAGTAAAACGTTCCTATATTCGAATCAAATATGTGACGAAAATCTGGAATCCGACTGCTCTGGAATGCTTTTTTTTTTTCATATTGCGCAGATGAAGCCGAGAAGCCCGGATTTACATTGAATGAACCTTAGCGTTATAATAGGTGTACCCTTCTCTCCTTATCCTCTACGTTATCCTACTTGCAGCTCCATACTAAGTTCGAAGACTTGTTTGTAAGTGCTGAACACATTCAACATGAAAACGTCATACACACTATCACATTTAGAACCAGAAAACCTTTGCGCGCGTTCGCCTTCGAAGCATCAGGTATCGGTTTTGATTCCCGGTAGGAACACAAGTTTTCTCTACCAGGGAAATTGTTTCTTGTTCTGGGTGTGATTGTGTGTGTAATATGTAATTGTTTCCTGCATCCACGATAATTTTTTTTTTAATTTTGTGTGGCGCTGTGCGTGTTTATGGTTATGTTTAAAAAAAAATGTGTTGTTGCTGGGTATCGAACCCAGGACTCACGGAGCAGTACTGTCTATAGTGTATATAATTAAATTTTTACTGCTTTTACTCAGCTTGCTCTGAGAGGGCTGTTACATGAAAAGTTGAACAAGTTGCAGCCGCTCGAGCGTTTCAGTTTGTTAACTCTAATTCTATCAGAGAGGTCGTTCCCAGTTTTTGCAACTACAAGTTACCAACACTCGTTCAATCTGGACGTCCGCTGGCGTGAATACCCTTTTGGGAATGCGCTGCAAAATGTTTACAAATATTCGTGTTTGACTGCTGAGTTCTAGTTGAGCCCGGTGGCTTTACCAGCATTAGCCGCAACGCCGGGACTGCACAGAGTATACGGTGAGATGTTATTTGTATTACTACCACACTGTTGCTATCAAATTCTTATAAAAATGGCCAAACCAAAATTTTTTATTAATTACATGTTAAATTTTTTATTAAAGACAAGCTTTTAGAAGTCCGCCATATTGGATTTAAAGTCACTTTATAAAATAAAGACGTCACTTTATTTTTCGAGTTGTTCTCAGCAAGTCCTTTCATTTGATACCCTGATATTGTAGGAGGACATTAAAAATTACTTGTCCGCCATTTTGGCTATTCTGCCATGTTGGATTTAGAATGATGTCACAAGGCAATTTTCATCAAAACTAAACGTGAATACAACATTTCAGCTTGATCAGTTGAAGATATCTGCTTTAAAATTGAATTGCAAGACTCCACCCGGACAAACAAAGATACAACGCAAGTTAAATAAAAGCTTGTAAAATAACCCTAACTGTGCGCGGCTGCACCGATTTTTACCAAACATAACTTAGAACATTCTCGTTCAAGCCACCAAGAAAATAGATCAAAATCGGTCCAGCTGTTTGGGCGCTACGATGCCACAGTCAGATACACAGATTCGTAGATGGACTACAAACTTATAACACTCCTCTTTTTCGTCGGGGTGTGTCCTAAAAAAGTAGCGTATTTCCTATTTAAAAAATATATTTTATTCTATTTTAATATAAAGATCAGACTATTTTCATACAGATTTTCGGTCAAACCTCTCCAGCCTTTACAGAGATCAGAGATACCTTGTCACGTAGACCTTATGTTACTTTCTGCGACGTCAGAATCCAAGACACAATGACTGTCGTGAATGTCACTGATATCAAAATAAGGTAACTGACGTCACGAATTACGAGGCTATTCAATAGTGTGCATTCTATTCTATTTATAAATAAATCTCATGCGTATTCTCTATTCACTGATCAACCTTATTTTGTCAAAGTGAAGAATGTTAATAGATCATCTTCATTTTGATGCCAGGCTTCATAATTTAGAATCGGTAAGCCAGTAATACATGTTGTCTTTCAAAACGATGTTAGAGAGGGTTTGGGAGTTTTTCGGGTTTGGGACCGCTCAATAAAGAAAACAAGTTAGTATATATTGTCATTAATATATCTACATACTAGCTGTAGTTTTAATCGGTATCTATCGATACCTAGAGGCACGCTAATCTATCAACGTCAATCAATTAATCGAGCCGATATCAGTCTTAGGTCTGGGAAATATTTTTTTATTCTTATCTTGCTCCAGTGCTTCTAGTAGATCTATTGTTTTTATGTTGTGATTACTGGACTGAAGACACTGTCTTATTTGATTCTTTCGCCTTTTCAAGAGTAAGATGATTTGCTTTCAGGCCTTAGCCTGTTAGTTAGTGTTGAAATTGCACTGCTAAAGCGTTTCGTTCCATAAGCTCTAGAAGGGATAAATTTAGAAAGGAAAAATTATCGCTTGAGGCGGGGATTAAACTCGCGGCCATAGGGCTCGTGTCATGTCAGGGTGTCATGTCACGTCGCTTCAGACAGGGTTTGAGTAGCTCAGCGGTTAGAGCAACATGACACCCTATGGCCGCAAGTTTAATCCCCGCCTCAAGTGATATTTTTTCCTTTCTAAATTTATCACTATAGTTCTGCCTAGCATGGCAAATGCTATAAAAACAAAATCAAAAGCTCTAGAAGCTCTAAAAGATATAGGGTTTAATTTCTATGTGCTAGAATTTTAATTACTGTTATTTTTAGTTATCATTATAAGGAGCAGGTGCACACAAATTTTTCAAAGACTTATCCATACGTTTGGTCGAGGCGACAAGTGACCAGAATTCTGGCTTTTATTTAGCACAAAAAAATTGTATCGCTATTCAACGTGCAAACGCAGCCAGTATTGTGGGTACCTACTTTTATTTCATATCGTCTAATAAGGATGTATTTTGGTTCCTGGGACCAAAATGAGCTTTTGTGACCAATATTACTTGACACCAACATTATAAATCGCATATTTTGTTTGTGATTTGTGTATTTTTGAAACATGTTATTTGCTGGATGGGATTTAGATGATATTTGGTGAGTAAGTAGTCTAGAAAAGTAAAAAGGTTTTTTAGACGCGGTTAAAAACGCTGCACGTAATGCAAAGAACATAATAACTTACATAAAAAGCAGATGTAAAAAAAACGCTTCAACACTCACAGCCCACTAAGTTCAATAACTTGTATTATGGGTGCATTCACATCACACAAACAATGTCATCAATAACCAGAAACACAGTTCCCTTGTGTTCCGACCAAGAATCGAGCCCGACACCCGCTGCAATTATCTACTTATTTATGATTCTCTACACTTTTTAAGTTAAAACTATCGTGAGTATTACACATTATGTTTCAATGTTATATCCGGCTTAAAACATGACAACAACACTCGTTGTGTTTAGCGTTGAACGATAACCGAACGGACGAAGTACTGTGACATTTTATGCAAAAATACCCCCAAATCTAAGATAAAATCACTATTTATTAAATCTTAACTACTGGCTCAAGTTATTTATAGTTACCTTAGTTTGCTCACTGTCATATATCTGCAGCACATGTATTATTTACTTATTATAAGTTTATCTCAGCAAGTGAATTGTTAACTCTTATGAGATAATAAAGAATTCTAAACACACAAAATTTCGACTTACTTTATAGTCGACTAGTTTCAGACAAATTAGTTGTCCTTCATCAGAATGAGTCAGACGCGCGATACGGCTCGGCGAGCGGCTCGGGCCTCGGCGCGTGACTGATCTTGATGAAGGACAACTAATTAGTCCAAAACTAGTCGACTACAAAGTAAGTCGAAATTTGCGTGTTTTAAGCCGGTTATAACATTGAAACATAATTTTCTACTCTGCTACAAATGAATTATAAAAACGTAATTGTTAACTTTTTAGATAATTTACACAAAGTTATGACTGTCTATTAATACAATAGTTTACTCTTCAGTTGTTATCACTGTGTACAAAAATACTCTGACTAAAAATATAAAACACGCAAGGCACCGTATTTCATTTCAGTGTACGTAATATCTCGATACACGGTCTGTAGATAACATGTTAAAGAGTAGCTGCCGCCCTTATACAGTCGGGTAGCGTACAACGCCCTGCGGGTTACCCGCTCCAATATAAATCATCTGCGTTCTATAACTTTGTTGTTGGCCTGTAATTTGAAACGTGGTTAGTATGTGGCGGAAGTTTGGATGCGAGTGTAGCACCAATTAACTATAACTATGAATTAAAGGTTTTTTAATACATTTTCATAAAATATATTAGCTGTAGTCATCTAGTAGTTGTAGTATCTGCCCTCTGCGCCGTGGGTCCTGGGTTCGATTCCCAACAGGAGCACAATTTTGGTGTGATTTGTGTGTAAATGTTTTCGGCAACCACGATAAAAGTCTTAAAATTAGTGGAAGGCTAGGAGTGAGAAAGCATTTGTTTTTTTTTTTAGTAAGTGTGACCAAACTTTAGACAATGCGAGGTTCGAGCAATTTTAAATGCGGCCATTTTGACGTTCTTTCTTTGACGTGCACGATCCAATCATGGCTGCAGTAAAGGAAAGACATTTAGCTATTTTGAATTTCCGATGCATTTTTATCACTTTTTGTGAATTAATTAAAAACATTTTAATTAAATTAATCATTTTTAATGTTATAAATGTAATCCTTAAGCTATAAAGATTAAAAATAAACAATACTTAACGTAACTTAACCTCATACATATTCCCTTCTACTTAGTTGTTTTCCGCGGCTTCGCCCGCTTAAATTAAGTTGAGAAGTAGCCTGTGTTAATCCTAAAGTATTAGCTATATACATTCCCAATTCATATACCTACATTCAGATCCGTTCAGTCGTTAAAGCTTAAAGAAAAATCAAACACACAAACTTTCGCAATTATAATATTAGTTTGGAGTGATTATTATTGTAAAAAGTGTATTACTTAAAAATATAATCAAAATAAATTAATTAAAAAAACTGAAAAGTTTATAGTGGCCCAATGGTTGCCTATCAATCATAAAAACAACTTAAATAGTGAACATTCGGACTTAATAGTGGTAAACACATTCTATATCATCGAATATACTGTAACGTTTACCAGTTTACACATTCAAATATGTCGGAAATCAATAATACTGAAATATCGACTGTAAAGATTGATTTTGAACTCGCTGTTTATTTTGGGAGTCGTGGAAACTTCCGCCGCCGTCACATAAGTCAGAGGTAAATGTAAACTTCTAAATATCTCAAAGCAAACATTCGACTCAAATAAGGAAATACGGCCGAAGGATATTCGGTAGCGGATTGGGAATTTGGGGCTATCTTGGTTTCGATTGTACTCCCATTTCACTTCAACACTTTTGAACACTATCGAGGACTTTCGAGCCAAAAGGTGCAGAGGGGTTATTGTAGGTAAATCGCGGTAGACAAAAATAATAGCAACGTTATTTATACTCCGACGATAAATCAACTCTAAAGATCTTGGGTGTGTGTCAAGAAAAATAGTTCACAAACAATACCGGTTTTAACTTAGGTGTACAACTGTACGTCCATTAGTCTACAATGCTTATACTAAAAACATAATTAAACGCAAGCAAAGCTTAAAAAAACTATCTACGCCGCTTATAATTTGATTAAGGCTTGATCGATTTCGATAAAATTTATATGGGACCATCTCTGAAGTAAAATCTACTGAACAAAAAAATCATTTAAATCGATTCACAATTAGCGGAGATATCGCGTTACATACATACAATAAAAAACATACAGTCGAATTGAACCTCCTTTTTTGAAGTCGGTTGATAAAAGCTGTTATAATTATTATTGTTATAATATGTTGATCTTTTATAGATGCGAATAAATTGCTAAACGATAATTAACACTTTTACCTACTTATAGCCCCGCAGTAATTTCGAATACTTGTATTGAAATACCCGTTGGCTTAGTTGAATGCGCGGTCGCCTGCTAAGAAGGGTCAATATCGGGTTCGAATCCCGGTAGGAAAACAAGTTTATTCCCAAGGTAAATTTGTATTTCTGGTTTGGGTTGTGTTTGTGTTTGATGTGAATGTTACCGGCACCCACGACACAAGTCATCAAATTAGTGTGGGGCTGTGAGTGTGAAAGCGTTAATTATTTATTTTATAATTATATATATTTATTATATGTTCGTTTGTGTCCTCGCCTTGACGGAAGAAAACTTTTGTTCCCGCCGGGAATCGAACCGATACCCCTGCTTAGAACGCTAACGCTCACCCAACTGAGCCAACGTATATGGTTTTATTTATATATAATTATACATACGGTGCTTAAATCACAATCCTCGTTTTTGCTTCGACATAGTCGAGTAAAACGTAAACTATCTCAAAAATGCAAATATATATTGTGTGCATGTAAATAAAAAATATTTCCATCCACTTGATCCTAACTACAGCTCTGTCCGGAAGTTTTATCGTCAGCGAGTCATCGATCCGCGCTGGCGTAAAATTGCGATCGTCGACAGCATTCACGCCTGCGATCCTTCACGCACGGCCACTTGCTCACTATGATGTAATGTACCCAGTTTATTTCTGAAAATATCATGTTCTAAAAGTTATTTTGTATTGAATGCAGCAAAAGCGTGACGAAGGATGTGATGATACGTGTTTGTTCCCGTTGAACGTGTGAACTGCCCGTTGGCTTAGTTGGGTGGCGTTCGCCTTCTATGCAGGGGTATCGGGTTCGATTCCAAGCGAGAACAAAAGTTTTCTCCCCAAGGAAAATTTGTGTTTCTGGTTCCGGTTGTGATTGTGTGTGTTGTGTATGTTTCCGGCACCCACAACACAAGTCATCGAACTTAGTGTGGTGCTGTGAGTGTGAAGGCGTTTATGTTTTATGTTTATGTTCAGTTATATTACTATAATTACATCTGTTCTCGTATATGCAAGCTCCTAGCTTACATGTAGGCATTATTGCTGATCAGATCTTATTATCAGATCAAAGTTGAACGGGACCAATGGGCAAGCAACAGCTTTGAAACTAAAAACTTGTACATTTATTGTTTTTAAAATAATATTTACAGTATTCTACATTTTTTACCGACTTCCCAAAAAAGGAGGAGGTACTCAAGACGACTGTATTTTTTTTTCTTTCTAAGTGTGTAACCTCATAGCTCTTCTCCGAGTGAGCCGATTTCGAAATTTTTGTTTAGTTTGAAAGATGTTGCTTTCTAATTGGTTCCATTCAAATTTTATCAAGATCTGATCAAGTAGTTCTTGAAATATCGTCAGTAATGCCTATTTTGTGGACTACTTTGACGGTGTTCTCGTTTACCCGACTTCAAAAGTTACCTCATAACTTCTTTCGTTGTGAGCCGATTTTAATGTTTTTTTTTATTTGAATGCTGGTGCTTCTCATGTGGTCCCATTGAAATGTGATCAAGATCTAATCTCTAGTTTTTGAGTTATAGTCAATAATGCGTATTTAATACATTAAATCTGATCAAGGTTCCGAAGATAAAGCGGTGAAGTCGGTTTTTTTAAGCTTTGCTTGCGTTTAATTATTTAAGCATGTATCTAGTTTTACTACAGCACCAGTTCTGGCACCACACTATAAATGTGTACGAAGTACCTAATATAATTATGGATAATTGAAAGAACGATAAATACTCGTAGTGGTCAAATGTTTGCAAATTCTGAATGAAATTAAAATCTTTGTTACATGGATACCTACTTAAGATTCTTCTCTAATTGGCTAAATGGGCAAGTTGGTAAGGGTCGAGCTAAGCGAACGTATCTCGACCAGGTCACGTTTTAAGAAAGGCTATGTCAGAAGTATCCACAACCAACGAGCATGTATGAAAATACTCATGAATGTAGGAGAAGCGAACGATGTGTGTCAGCATCGTATGCAGGTGGCGAGATGTGGTCTCTGCCTATCCCAATGGGAAAGAGGTGTGAATATATGTCTAATTAATATTAAAATTTTGAAGGTTGCGTAAGTGAGAAAATGTGTGAAATGTGTCTGTTTGATGATGTTTCTCTACATTTGGTAATTATATAAAAAGAAATAAAAACAGACTACTTCATAAATATATAATGCGCACGTGCGCACGTTCACATATGACTGTGTGGTGTATGGGCCTGCGTGCGTGTGAGTTAGATTTAAACAAATACCTTCTCACAATATTACATATTTAATTAGTTAACATGCTCAAAACATGAAAATAAAACATGAAACCTAAGGCAGAACCACAGAACACTAGTATACCTCCCTACCGGGAGGTGCAGCTCTCTTCGTCCATCACCCTTACAAATTGAGTTAATGAAACCTGTCAAATTATTTATACAAATTTTAATGCAACTTATTTAAATTGACGATCAGAATATAAAAAGACATTTCGATTGGTAGAAATGATTACTTTCCTCCTTGGGGGTCCGACGAGTGGCTAGTACGTGATCTCGGAAAATTGTAAAATTGTTATTCTAACCATGTTGAACAACCCGTCTGGAATTACGAAAATTTTGTCTGAAAGTGTATCTGCTATTGTCAAACCTAGAGTCAAAGATATCATGTCCTTTAGTTTTTAACCGATTTCAAAAAAGGAAGTCCTCAATTCGGTTTTTTAAGCCTTGCTTGCATTTAAATTATCATACTTTAAGAAGAAGAAAGACTACGGGGCGAAGAAACCATTAGATCGGACGAGCAGCCATTAACGACAACGACTCGACCGTTTTCTCAAGAAATCAGAAATCCAAGCACACAAACCGGGAGGTATACCATAAGTTAGAAGCCTGCCAATAACGCTGTCGTAGCATACCCTGTCAAAGGCCTTGGAAATATCAAGCGATACCGCAAGCTCTTCGCCGAGTTTTTCCAAGGCCTCACTCCATGTGTGAATTTCATACGCAAAAAGGTCTCCTGTTGACATCGTCTGGCGAAACCCATATTACCGGTAGCTTAGGAGGTCATTATCTTCAAGGTAGCCCAGAATCTCCTTGTTCAGTACGTGTCCCATTGTCTGTAAGACATGTAAATACAATTTTGTATCCCTTCTATAAGGTCTTTTACACTTACAATACAAGACACTATCGTGTTTATTACTTATAGTTATTAAAATATAATGTTAGCGTATATATATATCAAATTTCAGGGGTTACTGCAACTGATAAAGATATCTTCCTAGTGCTTGCTTATTAAAAACAAAGAAACATACATTAACACATATTTTTTTTTCATTAATTTCGTTACAACGCTTGGTAATAATTTAAATGTTTAAGATTAATAGATTTCAAGATAAGACATTCAAGATTAAGATGAGAGAGAGAAGAGTGTAATAGAAAACTACACAATCGAATTTGGGGCTTTACTAATTTTATTACGCTGGATAGGCAAGCATATGATCTCTATCTCACCTGATAGAAGGTACCGATGCGGCCGAAGATGGAACATGCTTGCCTTAAAGGTACCTTTTTACTCTAGACTTAAAAACACCCAAATTATATCTTTCTTGCAACAAAGACGCAGTCAATGAGTTCCACTCTTCGAGCGAATTGGAAATATGTCACCCATAAACTGCAGCCTATTATTTTTACGCCGCATTTTCAAGCAAACTACGAAGCAACCCTACAAGATCAATTCAGTTAAAGTGGTATCTACTCAATGAAAAGTTTATATAGCTATAATATATATACTCAATGATAAGTTTATATAGGTATATAAAATGTAAAAACACCATTTACAAATTTGGCAATTAGCACAATCTGAAAAGTGAACACACGAGCACTTCAACTCCGCGAATACAGTTAACAATAACACCAAAGAAAGTGGCAAGAATTCTAAAGACTTAAATGTACTCTAAAAGGATTCCCAAGCTTAAGCCGTGGAATACTGCAAAGCTTCAAGTACTCATCAGGGAGAGCAACGAACGACTTCGGTTGTAAGGTTGTTACATTTGAATATACTAACACACAACACAAGCTTATAATGAATGTTACATGAGCATTATGGATGTTGGGTCGAGAAAATGAGTAGGCTCCAAAACCTCGTACTTGTATGTTGAATTGCGGAATTAATTGGGGAACTCCTGTACCGCAATGTAAATTTGGAGATGTGGTATTTGCGGATCCTTTACTGAAGCGGACTCGTCGAATTAGGTTAGTGAAGATATAACTTTGTTAACTTAATTTGCATTCATTCGAATTAACAATGCATAAAACCTATGCGACTATCATTACCCGACTGCCAAGGAAGGGTTGTGTTTTTCGCGCGTATCTTGTATGTATGTACATTTCTTTATTACCTTCCAAACGGCTGTATGGATTTCATCGGTTAAGGTGATCGTTATATTCGTCTTAAAAATCCGTCCTTGTTTAATAAAAACAAAATGGTGGATTTTTGGCGCAAAATAGTAATACTTACGTTAGTAATAAAAATAATAGCCAAACCTAATATCAAAATGACGGAAATTGAAAGGGGATTTCATAAAGTTACATAAAAGGTACTTAAAAAGTAGGTATACATTAGATCAAAGTCAAGTTATGCCCTAGTGAAGTGGTAGAAGCTGTACTAAAACTATTATTTTGGAGTTTTGGAGCAATAACAAAAATCACGTTTTTCAACTTTGTATCTATGGATACAAAGTTGAAAAACGTGATTTTTGTTACTTGCCGTACGTTGCCTACACTTATGTACATTCACAAACTATTAACGGTTAATAGTCCCAAAATAATAAAAAATCGCCAACGCCATTTTTTTACCTAATTTACAGATGCTACTACCTAATTAGCCTAAATAAATACCTACAGTCATTTATTTATACAGATAAAGATACGACTTCTAAGCAGCAAATTGTTATATGATATTTATTTCAGTATAGCTTGCGATTTTATCTAATGAAGTTTTATTATGAATTATTCATAGAAAACGTCAAAAGATGATAGGTACTTCTGCTCAAGTAGGTACACATTCATTTATAAGCACTGATTCCAACTCCACGAGCGCACTACTTACCAATAAACATGGAAGTTTCATCACAATCTTCCTTTTAAAAACTCCTCGGGGATTTCTCAGGAACTCGGCAAAAGAAATCAAAGCGGCTGCAGGACGGTCAACTTGTAAGCGGCTTACTTTGATCCTCTATCTCGCGACATGGCAACAAGTTTTGATTTTGAACAACCTTCTGCGATAGTTTCGGGGGATTTGTAGGAAAATGTTGATCTGGTTGGACACTAATTCCGTCTAATCTGAAATAGTTTTAACGTTTAAGAGTTCTTTTAACTACCATTTTACATCTAAAGTAATGTCAGTCATACAACTCTACGCCGGTGAGCCTGTGTCAAGTAAAAATATATTTCAAGTGTATTTAAAGTTAAAAGTCTATTCTCTCTCTTCTCGTCTATCTCGTCTATTCTCTCTCTTTTACTCGTTTAGCTTGTGCCTAGGCACAAGTTACAGTCAAAGTCAAGTAAAAGAGTCAAGGTCCAGTCATAGTCAAGTCATGCCCTAGTAAAGTTTTTCTACTTTGTAGGATTTGCCTACACTTATGCACGTTTACTAAGTATTAACGCCTTAATAATAGTATTAATATTCCACCATTATTACACATTTACACTCGAAGAACATTATACGCTATTTTTCCACTTTCGCGGCAAAACTCCTATGTTATTTGTTTGACAGTATTAAAACCAAAAACTGTCATAGTGTGTTCCATAGCTTATTGTAACTATTTTATTATAATTTATTTTAATCGTAAAAATCACAATTATAAAAAATAATGCATCTCGTTTAGTTTTGTTCTTTGTCTATACAATGCTGATTTCCGGTGTGCAGTATAAAAAATATACAATATATATAAACGCTTTCATAATCACAACCCCACATTAAGTTTGATGACTTGTGTCGTGATTGCCGGAAAAAATCTAATCGCACATACACATAATCGCACCCAGAACCAAATACACAAATTTCCCTTGGGGAGAAATGTTGTGTTTCCATCGGGAGTCAACCCCGATACCCACTGCTTAAAAAGCGAAATCGTACTCAACTAAACAGACGGGCTGTTCAAATATTCACAAATATTATCTCTGTTATGAATAGAGCTGGACAACTTAAAAGAAAAATCTTTGAGGAAAACATCAAAGCTGATTTTTATCATCTTTTGTACGAAGATTATCTCAATGTTACAATTATCAAGTTCCAAGTAAGGAAAATGGTATTTTTAGATACCAATGTTCGTTTGATGTAATGAAAATATATATTATTAGATAGGAGACTCCAACATATGCACCTTATTTCAAATAATCTGCTTTCCATGCTTCGACAGTGTTTATGACGATGTATTGGGATAAAAGTGATTTTCCATGTCATTTCAGATTCACATTAAAATTGTATCAACATTGGTAAAACGGTTTAACCGTGGAAAGATAATAAATATACTGATTTACAGAATTGTATTATAATATATATAAATATATATATACAGTTACGGATTTCCCCGATTAATTTATAATTAATTAGTGTTAATTCCACTTGAAACTGGCCCAAGGATAATATACAAATCTTCCTGTATATAATATTTATTGTCTATAAGTACTCTGAAATTATAAACATATCTTATATACCTAACTAGTAACCACTTCGAAACTTCTTGTATAGCACAATATTATATTTTTACACTTCAGAGACATTATACGTTTGTCCATTGATTTTGTATAAAAACCGTACGTTTACGTACCACCTTAAGCTCCATAAGCTACTCTTATGCTACTTCTATGCAACTACTAGAGATGCGGGTAGTCTTGAATTTTCAAGTTGCGAAGTCAATATAGGAACAGCGGCGCAGTGTCGCGCAGTGCCTTATAAAGTTTGACTTCACTTTGTTCGAGCGCTGGTGTAAGTTGAGCTTGTTTTGCTTCAAGTAAGAAACAAGACCGATACACTGTCGTCTCAGCTAATCAATAATGCATGTAAAAGTTTTGAGTCCGATATAGGCCGTTGGGGAATAATAGTTTGTGTTAGTATGCTAATCAGTGTATTAATATTTGATGGAGGCTAGATACATTTCGATATTTGCAAGTTTCTGGGCGGCTGCTTTATTATAAATAACATATATTATAACAGACAAGATAAGTATATATTATCTAACATTAATTAACGAAAATTCAACATAATGGTTAAAGTATTTTTTTAGATTAGACTCAGTTTTATTACTTAAATCAGAATTTAACATATATGTAATTATCAATGAAGCCTATATTAAAACAGGAAACTGAAAACACACAATTTTTTATCAATATTTTATCAAGATCATCCATTTGATACCGAATTCTTTGGCGGTGACATTTACACTTTTTTCTTCTTCATTGATAGTCTTTGCAGCATCGTGCAAGTTTTTAGTAATTAAAAACCACTTTAACTTATCCTTTTATAAGCCTGCATTCTAAAAAAATAAAAAAGTACATTACTTTCATACTAGTTCGGGTTGGGGTTAGTTAAGCAATAGTTGCTCTACTAACCCAAAACCGATTTTTTTAAATAAAAGTAAGATTTCGAAATAACGATTAGAATTAAACGCATTCACACTCACAGCCCCACACTATGTTGAAAGACTTGTATCGTGGGTAATTATATGCAAAGCCTTTATATACATTGAAAATATACAAAATGTATGAAATTTTAAAATTTACTTGATTGAAAACGAATAATATTTGAGTCGTACAGAAGAAATATTCTCATTCACTGTTTTTTTACTTTTTCTTCGTAAAATAAACAAAGTGCGCTTGTAATTCACTCGATCGAAAAGTCATCTATAGAGGTCGCGCGATGGTGTCCCATTCCGCGACTGCTTCTTTCAACCATTTGATGCATTAGCGTGCGGTGTGTAGTTTCTGAGATATTTCGATTGTCTAACTATGCTCAACTAGCCCCGCTCTACCTTACTGCAAATTTTTCACCTCATTTTTTTTTCTTAATCACACCCGACACAAAGCCTGTTGGTTCGCTGGTACTTATAACATATAACAGACATGAGATCTATAAAGTTTATTATGTGATAAAATTAACATTATGTAACAATAATAGTGTTTCAATCAAATATTAATCGGAACACTAAATGATCATCAGATTTTATTAATTCGTTGTTTGCTCATAAACGACAGCAAACAGGAATACAAAATTATACTCGATAGCCAAATGTACTATTTTAATTACAGCAAAAGCTCCATTAAAATGATTAAGCTTCTTATATCCATTAAAAGTTTTTATAATATTACAAAAATTGGGTTGAGTGCCTTCGTAATGCCTTTCCCTATCGGAAGCCAAACTTAGCTATAATTTCTTAATTATAGGACATAATCGTTTAATAACATTTAAATCTACCTATTTGATAGCTACAACTACATACAACTGATGCCATTTCGATAATTTTTCTGTATCCTACATCTTACTGGGTCAGTAACTCAGAACGTCATGGCAAATTATTATATTATAATAATTTTACAAAATAACAACTTCCGCGTATGTTTTTTTTATAGCTGCCCACTGCACGACTTTGCAAATATGTATCGCAGCGTCAATTTAGCGCCATGGAAGCAAAATAGAGTAATGATTTAATTACACTTTGTTTGTTTTATGTTTGTATGTTTTTGCTATAACTATATAAGGTACCTAACAATAATGTTTATTATGCGTTAGAAGAGAGGGTTGCTGTAACCCAGCTATACACGTTCTTAAGAGCTAGTGCTGGGGTCTGAGAATCACAAAGGTAAATGTCGTAATACACATATATTATAACTGAATAAATAACTTGTTTACTTTTACTACATGTGCATAAGCCGGTCGAGGAACAAAAACAGGGGTAATATGTTCAACTCCTTGGCTGTACGTAATACTTTTGAATAATAAATGTTAAACCCAAAAAACTACTAAAGTAAAGTAACTAAAGTACTTTTTAATAATAATAGGCATGGGGGCTTTTTTTCAATCAGTAGTTTTATAATGGATCTACGATTACTCACAAATACAGCCTCCTTTATGCTTAATGTAAAAATATGCCAAATTTAGTCACGTATGAGCTACGCCACTGCTGCATAGATACTACAAGCTCATATGGTCACCAATGCCTATTAAAACACTAGAACAAAAGGGAAAATCCTTTAAAAACGAGAGGGTATTTTGAGCGTGTAGTTTAAAATATATTAAACGCTTCTTGAACCACTTTTTAATTATCCCCCATTCAGGTAAACGATAACGCCTTGAATGTTCTTACATTAAAAAAACAAAAAATAAACACTTTCACACTCACAACCCCACATTCGATGACTTGTGTCGTGGGTGACGGAAACATTCACATCACACACACAAACACAACCAGAACTAGAAATATAATTTTTCCTTGGGGAGAAAACATGTGTTCCCGCCGAGAATCGAACCCGATATCCTTGCTTAGAAAGCGAACGCCACCCAACTAAGCCAACAAGCAGTTCAAGTTATATTAAGTGTTGTGAGTATTTTTGTAACCATTGAGTAATCTGTGGTATTGCGAAGTGTGTTCAATGAAAGATTTTTAAAAATCCTATTTTAAATATGAAGACGCTCTATCTGGAAAACATCTAAAAGCTAAGAACACTTTCGGTTAAGCCACCTTTCAAACAAAAAAAACTTAACCAGAATCGGTTAGATACTTTATTGGGAGCTCAGATTTTATAGACAGACGCACAGAAAGATACACACGAAAAACTTATAATACATATCTTTCTTGTCAAAAAAAAACATTGTTTGATGATGATTCGATGTTGTTATCTGTCAATCCCTTGTAACGTTCGTCGGGTATCCCGGAGACAACGAACACCGTTGATTAAAACGTCAGGAATGAAAATAAAGAAAAATTTATGCGACAAAATACTTCAAAAGTTTTTTAGTAGTTGTTTTCATGTATTTGATAAATCTAGAGTATACAGCTGCACGCGTTCATTTTCTTCGTATCCGTGTCTTTTTGTAGCACACCTTTTTCTTAACTATGTCATAAGAGGCAAAGTCCAGTCCACCTCAGCGATAAACAATTTCACAACGTGTTCTGCAACAGATGTCACCAATGTTCCAAGTTCTTATATAAATCAAACCCTTTTAATGTCCCTATAGCTTTTGGGTCAAGTAAGTGATTTACAGAGGCCATAAAGATGGTCAGAAATCAGCTATTATTGCTGTTGTCAGCACCCTCTATGGGATGGTGATGAAATGTGACGACTTGTAATGACGTGAAAAGTTCTGTTGGGAGGAAGAGATATTATATTAGTTTTGTGAGGTTTGTGGTTATCATTGGGATTGAATGTATTACGAGAGAAGGAAAATAATCTATGGTAAATGTTGGTACGTTAGGGTCAAATTTGATTGCATATGACCTACTCAACTTATTTAGTACTTTTTTTTTTTTTTCCTTAGTTTTGGCTTCGCAATCTTATGCATTTAGCCAGTGTCAAGTGATAATATATTTTAAGTGTATTTCATATTATAGGTCCTAGTCACAAGTCACAGTCAAAGTCAAGTAAAAGAGTCAAGGTCCAGTCGTAGTCAAGTCATGCCCTAGTAAAGTGGTAGAAACTTTACTAGAACTTCTATTGGAGTTTTGGAGCGAAGGTGAAAATCACATTTTTCAACTTTGTATGATTTGCCTACACTTATGCACGTTCACTAAGTATTAACGGTTAATAATCCACCATTATTACACATTAACACTCGAAGAATCACAGGTTTTGGAAAATTTTACAAAATCAACAACGCCATTTTTTCACTTTCGCGGCAAAACTCCTGTTTAGTACTTGTCCTGGATAGATCTAAATCTATGTCTGTAAGTAGGAATTACATGTAATTATTTTATTTACTAATATTGTATGCAGTCGCGTGTTTTCGTATTCTATTTACGGGTTTAGCCAATTACACTTATTATGAGATATTATTAGTCACAATTATGAAAATAATTTAAAATTCACAAATATTACTTACAAAATTTAAATTAAAAAAATAAAACATGTAGACAAGTCACAAAATTATCAAATTAAATTAAATTACATTTTTACAATATGTCAGATAAATTGAGATAACTTTCATCCACCTGTCTATAAATAGATCTATCTTAAAGCTTTAACGCTTTACACGCACGGCACTGGGTTCAATGACTTGTGTCGTGGTTGCCGGAAACATTCACATTACACATACAATCACAACCAGAACCAGAAACACAAATTCCCCTTGGGGAGAAAACCCGTGTTCCTACTGGGAATCGAACTCAATACCCGTGCTTAGAAGGCGGACGTGCACCTAACTAAGGCAACGGGCAGTTCGAAATATGTGGCATTGTAACTCCTGAACGCCTGAACCGATTTTGATTTTATTTGTTTAATTGTTAACTTGAGAGGGAGGGAGTGTTTCAACTATGTTAGTGAAAATCGGTACTACAGTTTTCCAGATAAAGCATCGTGGGTATTTTTTATATATACACACACTACAAACCTATAACACCCCCCTTTTCCATATCGTAAAATGGAATTAATCCAAACCAATAAAGGCATATTAAAGGCAAGGCAAACCCTAAAGTTCTCTCAAAATGGAAACGTTAAGTCACACTTTGGCATCGCAAATACTTTAAAATAGATTCAGTTCTTGATTGAAACACAGTACCACTTCAAGTCGACACGCTAACTATTCCAATGTAAAACGGGAGTTGGCGACCGATCTCCTAACTTCGAGAACAGCCCTTGTGGCGAAGTGGCTCCATCTATAGTTGCCAAGTTGATTACTTTGCCATTTCACAAGTTGTGGACTTTTGTTGTAGGTGTATTATAGTAACTATAAAAATCTTTGCCCTGACATATTGATTGACTGACTGACTGACTGACTTAGAGACAACGCCCAGCCTAAACCGCTGGTTGTGGAATTTGGAGGGTACATTTGTGGATTTCTGGATATTCTTCCCCTAAGAGGGATAAATGGGTTTTTTTTTTTTTTTATTTGGGACAAAAAACAATTGTACACTTAAAGTATTTATACAATGGTAATAAATGTATATAAGGTATTTTAATGCACAACCTACTACATTATCCACAGGTTACAAATGGGATGAAAACGTTTGTGTGAAAGTTCATTGTTTTTTGTATTCGAGTAGTTCATTTCATGTAAAAAAATAATTTATTAATATTTTTTCCTAGGGGTTGCATTAAGTTGGTACAATGGGGGATGAAACTAAACATTTATAACTCAAGAACGGCTGGACCGATTTTTATGACGTTTGATTAGTTGGATTTGTCTCCTGCTTGAATAGCAGAATTAAAAAATTTAAAAAATATGAAACAGAAGATAACATATAGTTATAAAAAAATCATTATAGTATTAAAGTACTATGCTACCATAAACTTAAAAGAGGTAAAACACTTTTTCTTCACGTGGCTTTGTAAAGCATGCCGGTTACAGGACGTAAGTAATAAAAGTGAGGAGAAAATAACAGCAATAAAATATACGTCAGTATTTCCTGTACCTAACGAATATTGTTTTTGTCACTTATAATTAAGTTTAAAGCCTTTGATACCCACATCGTAGCTTTCGCTGGATTTTCCAACTTCGTAATCTGATTTTGATGTAGTTTTTCACAGTTACAGTTGTTTGGAGCAGCTAATTTCAAGAAGAAATTATAGTTATTTGTTTACTAACTAGCTGCGATAAAATTTGGTATGGAGATAGCTGACGCTCTGGAATTACACATTGGCTACTTTTGGTTGTCTGGAAGAAATCGATTTGAGCGATAAGACCGCCCTTTGTGCTCCTATGTTATATTTAAGATTTCTTTGTAAGTGTTATTTATTTTGGTGTGCAAATAAAAAAATTATCTATCTATCTACTTTTTATCCGACTTCCGTCCGGAATTCCGGGACTTAAAAGTAAAACCGCGGAGCATAGTTAGTTGTTTCATAAATCGTCAGTAAAAAAAATTTCAATAAAATCGAATGGAAAAAAAAAACATTTAAAACTATGGTTAGGCAATATTTGTTGTCACAAAATATTCTTGGTAAAATAGCTCGATCTTAGAAGTACTTAGTAGTTGATGTTTACAATTTACTAAACTAAGGGTATCGAAGAATATAAATATTATATGAAATGTTATAGTACATTTCAATATATTAATGAGTTTATTAATATATTGACCCAAGCACATGTTTTTTAACTTATAACAATTCAGTAACACTACACACGACACAAGTAATTGAACTTAGTATGGGGGAGAGTGAACACGTTAATGTTTATGTTTTTTTAGGTTTAATCATAAAAAATTTGAACACTTACACTTTTACTTCTAAAATAGTACTTTGGAGTTATATAATATTTTCGGCCATCTGGACTCAAAATACATCTGAAAGATTCAACGCATAAAGCCAAAACATTCTTAGATATTACAAAAGTCCCCACTTTCTTGTTTCCGAATTTCCGGGAGGCAATAAGAGTTCGGCAAGTTTTGTAAGGGGAATAGGTTAGCCCGGAGGGTCTGTTCAGTTAGTTTGTTTAGTATTAAGGCGGTTTGTTTAGGCCCGCCGACACTAGATTATAACGCTATCTTATACATTATTGTAACAACCAATCAAGCGAACATATATCGGATCAGCATAACAAGAAAAAAGTATTAATAGCATAGAAAAATCAATCATACTCGACTATTGGAAAAGGAGGCTAGCAAAAAGGACGGTCATGATTTGTCTATCTGTTGTGTATTGAAAAAATATTTTTAGCTATTATATGAACAAATCGTCTGTCTGTTTATCTGAAGATTGAACAATCAGCCGTTAATTATACAAAAACCAAAAAAAAAGAAACTAGTTCATAAGTTCAGATACGAAAAAATGCTTGAAACGGGGTTGAACGGCGCTTGTTTTTCTAAGCTACCCAAGCCCTGCTTCAACCTACGACAATTATACTTTCCTTACCATTAACAACTTATGGGAATTTTTGACCATATACTAGTTTAGTTTGAAACTACGGCAACAAGTTTAAAATTGTACTTAGCTACACGTTGTGTGCGTTAATAATGTCCACCCAAATAAATTTTGGCTTTTATATAATTTAACAATTATAGGAAACTAAAGTAGTAAATTTAGAAAGGAAAAATATCATAGGCCAATATCACCAATGCTGATATCTGTTGGTTTTTTTCTGAAAATCACACAGAATAATAATTTGATAAATACTACACATTTTGAACTATTTAATTAAATGTGCGAGATGGGACGCGACGGCGACCGCTCCGCACTTATCCTGAAAAAGGCTTCCGAATGAACCCGAAACAATTGTCGATCTAGACATCGACAACGCGTAAGTCACGCTCATCCCCGTTTTAGTTTCAATTAAACACACATAATAAATTATTGGTAAGAGCGGTGATGAAGTGGTCCAGAAGGACAAACATACTCTCTACAATGTTCTCATGGACAGGTACAACATTTAGAGCTTTCTTCCACGCATTCACTGAAGCACAAGAATTTTTTGGAACAACCACCTGATCGAATTCACCTTCTGTACTATTTATTCTGTGCTTTCACTATGTTGGCAAAGCGACGGGCGAAGGGTGATTTTCACCCGCGGCTTTGTCTAAAAATTGGCGACGAGCTTTTGCGCTGAGGCAAACTCATTTCGGCATGATAATGATTAGTTTGAAGTGTTGAATGTAATTATGTAATGTTTATCTTTCTTTTGTCCGGCTAAAACTAAGCCTCTATCATATTATAGTAGAACTCTAAGCTGACCATTTTAAGACTGCGATCTTAAACTAAATTGTGACAGTGTGCGAAGAAGTGAAATGTAGGTAATTTAATACAAAAATAAACTAAGAAAGAAATAATATACATTTATTTGACACAAAAAGAGCTTAAAAATAAAAACATATACATTTTTATACCAAAAAGGTTTAATTCAGCATTATGTCGAGTTAACACATGACGCGTAAACCTCGACGCTGGTTATCAATTAAAGCTAATAATGTAGCTTTAATTTGTAGAACCTTTGAAAGTATAGAATCAAAAATTAGTATATAGTTGTCATAGTTCCAGTTTCAAACCAATGGCTTGGTAAGATAATTACTTTTATCAAAGGTTTGGAGTCCAGTAGCCGAAAAAAAAACGATTATCATTACGAAATGAAATCTTTGAGATTGACTTAATTTTTTTTCCTATTATTTAATCTCTATTTGACATACAAATGATGCCTTAATCTCTTATTTTGTTTTGCATCCTCACGATATGATATCTAAGAATACAGGTACAATAAATTATAAATATTTCTACTATGCTATAACAGCCGGAATTAATTAAAAATCTAGATCGGCTCAAGTGTTACCAATTTAATCAGTCCCGGCTGTTGAAGTACATACAGCTTAATTATAAATATTAAAAACTGAAGTGAGAATGGTTGACGTAACTATAAATCGTTGTAGATCCTAAACGGTCATTCTAAATTATAAAAGAAACAAAGATTATTTCAAAATGCCATATTATTCACAATATGGCATCTGGCAGCCGCCATATTGAGTTTCAATTAAGTACTGTCATGTCTCAAGTATCACTTGCACAATTAAGACGAATCGATTGACGTAATAATCATCAAAATCGGTCCACGCGTTTGGCCTCTAGTAAGCAAACTAAGGAACAAACATACATAAATACATAGGCTGATAAACAAATCACTCTCCTTTGCGTAGCGCAGTCGGGCTAAAAATTGAACCTTTGAACATTTTCTAGCCATATTTATTATACTTATGGTCGTACATAGGCCTTGAAAAGGAAATTACTTCTTCCGACATTTCTCCAAAATGTAAATGTTAACGTAACTGTTCACGTTTTATTAAAGTCAATAAATCAGGCTAAGCTCACGTAAGCTTTGATGGCAGAAGTTTTGCAATTTCAGTATTTTCCAATAATGGATTTTTAGCGGAAATTAAACACTCACTTTGACAGTTACGAGTATAACTACTGGTAACTAAGGAATTCATTCAACTAGCAGATTGATTTCTTTGTAAAATAAAATTGAGCAAAATTGGCAAACGTTTCTAGAGAATTTTAATGCCTGCCTGTGGAATCTTTAGTAATTAATTAAATAAAAATAAAGCTAGTTTTTGCCAAGAGTTTGAATTATCACCCTATGACGTGGTAGACATCGGCTTAGATTAATCTAAACGTAACTTACATTATACCTAAATGTAAGTGAGTAATACATTATAAAGTCTCCAATAAAAAATCCTATCACGACGGCTAATTTGACGTTCAGTTAGTTTCAGATTAGATGATCTCTATCAATTGATTCAGTTTCCAGTCTATTCAGTTTAGTTGTGATTAAACATTTTGTATTATTAAACATATCTCTTCTAATCATAGCTATCCAGAAAATAGTGTGTTCCGCATTTCAAAGTTTTTTTATGTCTGACAGGCAATTTTCTAGCCGTTATTTCATTTGATGCAAAGCTAAAATAGGGCATACGATGTAACATGTTTGCCTAGATATACCTGTTCACTAAAGACTTGATAACTCCCAAATTAAACCGTTCAGGAAATAAAGTCGCAGGTAATGAGTTTTACTCCTTCGCTGTACGGATGATAAATGTACAAATGTAGATACTACAAAGTTGTATATTGGTCTCGCAGTCGCAATCTATATACACAAGCTATATTATATATGTATATGTATTCTTTAAAGCATTTAGCTGTGTTTTTATAGAGCTTCGTGTAGTCTCAGCTTCTTTATGATCGCGTTACTTTTTCCATAAAAACGCTGTCAACCTGGTAGAAACGCAAAATTTCAGACGGAGTCATTCTAAAGTTTTTTCTAAAGTTTTACAACTTTCAAAATTTGTTTGTAATAATTTAGCTATGCTATTTTTTTACAATTTAAAATTATTTGGCCCATAGATTATTCGTGAAAGTTAATAACTCTTATTGCCAGATTCGCCAATTTGCTGCCATCTCGAGAAGAACCTGGAAAAAGTTCGACGGCGCTATTTTTTCAATTTTTTTTTTTTAATAAAACATCTCTAATACTTACGTTTTCTTAATTACGATTTATCTATATTTTGCAGTTGCCAGAAAACGCTAGTGCAGTTTGCCTCCGTGCATCTTTGTCAGTAACATAATTGTTGATAAGCTTTCTTTATCAACACTTTATTACTGATTTAATTTTCCCATGAGTAATTCAGTTGTAGCCTGTTCTATTGGGTCTTTTTTATTGGTTTAATGAACTAGGCTCAGCTTATTCAAGATTAGTTCATATTAGTATTCTAGGTACATATACTACCTACTATGTACATATTAGTATTCATTTTCAATTTATTTGATAAACCTGATAAGCACTACGCAGTGTTCGCGGAGTAGCAATTTTTTTATATCTTAGTTCCATCGTACACTTTAATATGAGTTTCAATAAAAGTAATAATTTACAGCAATTTTTGTGGAGTATACTTACAGTTATTATAACTACAATAATATGTGCTCATGATTACTTACACAACTTTGCTCTATTATATGCTTTTATTTGACTGGTAATGTTAATTCTAGTTTGTTTCGGTCAAATATTGCAAGCTGAATTAGAACCACTTCCTCTTCCTTCAGCTGAAAGAGCAAGATTTCAATCCAATTACAGGGCATATGAGAATAATGAGACGGAACACAAAGAGACTCAGGGAGAGGAGAACATAGAAGCGGAAGACCAAGGAGACACTGCAAATGTATTTAGAATGCGTGTCGCTTGCCATCAGGCTAGCGCCTTACTTATCTTATCTCTCATTTAGCATACAATCATAATTAAAACTGTAGACATCTATTACAAGTATATCTATTTTTTTATAGCCGCAACGGGTAACGAGTAATCTACCAGTTTGAAGCGACATTACCGCTGCAGGGACGCCCAATTACAAAGCAACAATAGAAGTTAAGACATCTAAGAAGCAAAATTAAAAGTTTGATTAAAAAGACTGGAGAAATTCATCAGTGCTAAATTAACTTGAAAATTTGAATTGTTAATTTTATTTGACGCACCTCGCTTGCCTCATTATGAATACGGCTTTCGGTTTGAAACTGTGGAAAGATTTAATAACCTAATTGTGTTTGCACTTTCACAGGTGGGCGTATCTGAACTGAAGGAAGCCGTGTTTGTGTTTGTTTAGAAGCCGTGATGGGGTATCTAGTTTGTTAAATAATACGTAATAGTTAACTGATTATTTTTATAAAAAAATATCTAAAACAGAGCTGATCTTAGAAAACATGATTGAAATCTGTACAAAAGATATTGAACATTTTAATTTCATTTTAGATAGTATGTATTTCTATGGTATTAATAGCAGTTTATGATGTCAAAGTTCATGTGCACGGTTGGCTACACAAAATGATATTCACTTGTTTGCGGGAAAGAGTAATAAAACAAAAAAAATCTTATCTCAAGAGAACTTTTTTGACAGACTTATACCTACATCAATATTCTAGCAGCATGATTTATTGATAACATTATTTATATCATATAGTACATGTTATTCTGAATTAATATTATTATATTTTTAATATACCTATTTTTTTTTTATCAAACACAGTCAGCTATGATAATATTGTGTGAGTCTTGAACTAATAGTATAATCAACAGACATAGCGTTGGTAGAAAGTTGAACTTGTCACAACGTTTATTTGAACTATTAAATTAAAATTAAAACGGGAATTAGCATGACTTACGCGTTGTCGATGTCTAAATCGACAACGCAATTGTTTCGGCTTCATTTGGAAGCCTTCTTCAGGATCAACGCTTAAGTCATGCTAATTCCCGTTTTAATTAAAATTTTATAGTTCAAAATGTGCGTGAGTGTTTATCAATGCGTTTATTTGTTTACCATTTATCAATGTCTATACTAACTACTACTAAACTCCTCCTCCTCTTTTGGTAGTGATTGTGTGTGTGATGAGAATGTTTTCGGCACCCACGACACAAGTCATTGAACTTAGTGTGGGGCTGGAGTGTCAAAGCGTTTGTTTGTTGTTTAATCTTGTCCCATTTACCTAGGATAGTCTTGGCTTGTTTTACAAGATTATGTTGCACAGTAGATGTAAATTCGAAACGATGAATCCTTAAACGAAAATTTCGCATACGATCCGCGAATGGAATCGAAAATACCTTAATATGAGCTAATAACCAATTATGGAAATTCAACCGCAGTGCGTTCTTATTCCCACTGCTATTTTAAACATGTAAATCAATCGTACATTACGTATGTAATGAGTATGAGTAACTTCTCCGTAAACTTTGATGAACTCCCATTTACATTTTAAATATTACGAATAAATTTGCAACCTACTTGAACATACCATTATTAAGTTATTTTGGTACAGCTTACATGCGAGCTTTATCTATATCTTAGTTATGTTTAGATTATTCCATTAAAACATTCTTAAACAATGGCACTTATAAATTAAACGTGTCACGTAATAAAATAATATAAGTGATTTACAATACTATAATTATATTATAATAGAAGTCAGTCATAATTCATTGTTAAAGTCAAGTAAATGAGTCGAGATCAAACAAGTAAAATAGTCCGAATCAAAACATGACCTACTAGAATATTAGAAACTTTACTGTAACTTCTAATATGTATATTTCATTAACACTTGAAGAACCACATATTTTGGAAATATTACAAATACGACATTATGATATTTTTTCACTTTCGCGCCAAAACTCAGTTTTTCAGTGAACAAGTTTAATTTGGAATTTCAAAACGCATTTGACGGTCTATTGTTTCTGCTATCTAAGGGGCTTGATATACAAAGCACCCGGGAGGCGTTTTTAAGATAATTAAACGCAAGCAAAGCTTAAAAAAACCGACTTCACCGCTTTATCGTCGGAACTTTGCTCCACCAGCTTTCAAATAAAAAAATAATCATTAAAATCGGCTCACAACGAAAGAAGTTGTGAGGTAACTTTTGAAGTCGGGTAAACCAGAACATCGTCAAAGTATGCATTATTCGTCACAAAATAGACATTATTGACGATATTTCAAGAACTACTGATCAGATCTTGATCAAATTTAAATGGGACCAATTATAAAGCAACATCTTTCAAACTAAAAAAAAATTTTCGTAATCGGCTCACGTGGAGAGAAGTAATGAGGTAACAAATAAAAAAAAATACAGTCGACTTGAGTACCTCCTCCTTTTTTGGGAAGTCGGTAAAAATAGACGTAACTGAAATTTTTTCCAAAAACGAGTTATATACATCAGAAATATCTTTACTATTTAGTATATGTATGAATTGAAGCAGATGCGTCTAAATTAAAAGTAAGATTGAATAGGTTGCGTTTGAATATTTAAAATTAAAAAATAATAGTAGATGCGTCTATTCAATTTTGACAAAAATGCAGATACGTCTTTTTTCCTTATGACGCCAGTATACAAAACGGCAGCTCGGGGGGAGGAGCCGCCACTCGGCCGCGCGCCTCGGACGCATTGTATATATATATATATATAGGTCCCTAACGCGCCATACATTTTACTCTTACAGCGCCCGGGGCGCGTGCCTCGGGCGCTTTGCCCATAAAGTCCGTTTTTTAACGTTATTTCGCCACAGAAAGTCTCCAGCCTAGTCTCACGAGGCCACCATTAACCCCCGCTAACTAAATAATGAAACTTTTTACTTTCCCAAGTTACCACCTCCGAGATAGCGCTGCAGATAACGTAATAATATTTCTTTGTTTATAAATACAAGAGGAAATGAGCGGTGTTGCTATCGGAACTTTGCTCCCTAGGTGCGTAATACATAAGCCAGCTTTCAATGAAGTTAATGGATGGCCAAATAATTATCGACAAATGTTCAACAGGTGTGAGTTGTATCAGCTTTGCAAGAGTAATTGAAATTATTTAACTTATTTGTTAGTTTGTGTATCATTGTTCCTGGGCCGATAGTTCGTATCCAAAAGTCGGTAAATACCAAAGTAAAAAAAATGCGAAGAACATAACAGAATACATGATAGACCATTTACTTATATTTTTTTTACTAAGTAATAATTAAAACTTCAATAAAAGTCAAGGATAGTTAATATAAATTACGCGGTACACGTGAATTTGAATAAGGTTAAAGTATAACCCATTAGAGACGAAAAAATCAAGAAAAAATATGGAGCTGACATTTTCTTTTCGGAAAAATACACAGCTAATATTCCTATTCCTCCTACCTATAACTTCGTAGATCAAATTAAGATATCAAACTTGAGTTTTGCACCAATGCATTCCACAAACTAAAGCTCAATTAGCTCAAACTACCCCTGTCTACACGGGCAACTTGCCGACTAATATGAACCCTTAATAAAGCGCATAGGTTGATCAAGTACCAACTCAATATCACCCAGCCAATACTCCCTTCAATGTCGAGTATGCTATTCTCGAGAAATTAATAGCACCTGATGTAATTACTACCTACCCGAATTAAATAAAGGAACCATTAGCGACTCCAGTCTTGGAAGATTATGGAAATTATTTTAGAGGCGTCACCTTAAAAGCTTTGTCGATAGATAATTCGATAGGAGCGGGGATAGTCTTGTGGGAAGGTGAGAATACAGTCTGCTCCGGAACCCGATAAACATTTGTTCACTTAAGGATTAAAGTGGTTTCTTTTCTTTTATACTCCCTATCTACCTGGTGCACTTTACAGTTCCTACAACAAACAAACAAACGCTATCACACTCACAGCTTACTTAAAGTTCAAACAGTTGTATACATATATTGCGGGTGCCGGAAACATTCACTTTAGACATACAGCTACAACTAGAACCAGAAACACAAATTCTCTTAGGGAGAAAATTTGTGTTTCAGCACCGGGGTCCGCTGGGAATCAAACCCGAAACCCGCAGCGTAGAAGGCACACAAACTACGCCAGCGGACAGTTACAAATTATCGTCGTATCGATAACTACCTGTACTTCGCGATTTTAACATTTAGCTTTATTAATATTTACTACGAAACAACTAAATTTTGAAATATAATACCATAATTTTATATTTCTAATATCTTTAAACGAGCAATTCTTGTATAAATATACATATATATATATATATATATATATATAATCTGAATCTCGGAAACGGCTCCAACAATTTTCATGAAATTTAGTATGCAGGGGGTTTCGGGGGCGATCAATCGATCTAGCTAGGTTTCATTTTTAGAAAACGCTGTTTTATCCGAGGAAAGCTCGGTCATCCAGGTACTATAATTATATAATATGTAAGGCATTGAAAGATTTTCTCTTTTAGGCAAAATATACGCGTGAGTTCTCAGTTCGGGGCGGCCGACTAGTATAAAAAATCAAAGTCTGTTTGAATTTCATTCCCTACCGTACCGTTCATGCGATTGCTATAAAACTTTGTCAACTAATTGCTTGCACTTGCGCAAAGGTTTATTACCATAGTAAAATTAACTTATAGGCAAAATGCACCCGGGCGACGCCGGGTCAACCAGTAGTTAGTAAATTTAACTTACTCTTAGTACCGATATTTGTCAACTCGTTTCTAGTTAGGTAACATAATCGGTCTTAACAACAACTGAGTAGGTATATTACCAATATCTTGCATAACTTGAGCTTGAAAAAGGTGCTCAGGTGCGTCCGATCGATCATTTTACCGTGAAAGCAATATTTGAAAAGTATACGAAAACTTTTGCCGTATTAATTTATTATGTACGAGTACGTAAGTATTGGAAAAAGTTTAGGGGTTACTGAACTGGATGAAAATAATAGGCTGCTATTATTACTAGGCCGTCGTAATTCAAAACAATATTTAGAGAATATTTTTTATGTCATACTTAGTTATCTCACTAATATTATAAATCTGAAAGTTTGGGTGTAAGTAGATATGTTCATTTTCTCTTCACGCTGTAATGATTGCACGGATTTTGTGTATAATTAGAATGTACATATCTTATACACAGGATTAACATATTGGCATCTTTTCAACTTTATTTACGAGGGCTAAGCCGCGGGGCACAACTAATCGTTCATAACTCACACACAACCATGTCAAATATCGAGTTTGTGTCTCTTTTTTTGAAGTGAAAACTTCTTTAGGCGCGTTGAGCACTTTTTGAGTGAACAAAAATCATGGAACTCGCGTCATCATCATCGAACGCTTTCGCTTTAGCTCGACGATACAATTCACAAGTTACTTAGTTTTCCCTTCTATCGTCAGTTTCCAAAGACTTCTGCGCATCCCATAAACTACGCCACACGTCCCCATAAGACGTTAAGAGAAGGCTCCCTATAAATATAATATTTCGCAATTAAATTCTGAGTCGATCACTTATCCTATCAATGTATTAACAATAATCATAATATAATTTTTTTGAGGTTTTTCTATCCACCATTTAGCCAGTATCACGATTTAATGAGTTTCACTTGATAGATTTTTGCGTTATAAATGATGCCTTGTTGAGATTATTTTGAATTTATCATTGAATTGGCTTTAACTTTAAGCTGTAAATACATATTTATAGTTAAAAACACAGTTTACTATCCGCTACATTTTGGTGTATTTCTAACTTTTCTAGAATTTTACGAAAAACCTTAAAAATCTAATACTGACACGCGCGATCTTGCGCAACCGTCGTAATTTTACTTCGCTAAACACGCCCCTATATGCTTTGATACATATCGCCTGTGATGTCAATCGTGCTCGGATCGACGAACAGCCTGTATTTAATAATAAGGAAAGGTTATTTTGGTTACTTGACAGACAGGAGTAACTCGGCGGTTAGAGCAACAGGGCATGACTACCTCTGCCCATGGGTTCATTCCTCGCATCATGTAATATTTTTCCTTTCTAAATTTACTACTTTATATAGCATATAGAATGACTAATGCTATAGACATAAAATCTATTTAATTATCTGATTTCTATCACGAATTGTGTCTGAAACAATTCACCATATACACTTCTTAACAATGATTAACGTCAACATTCGTAATTACTTTTTCAACTTTCAAATACTTCGGCCCATTCGTCTGTCTAAAAATGTTTAACTTACTTTTAAGTATATTTTATTTACAAGTTGAATTGTATTTCTTAGAAGTTGGGGTAGCTTCGGAGGTGCCGGTTTCTTCGCTAAGGATTGCAATAAAAAAAAAGAGAGCGTGAATTTCTTGCAGGTGGGTCGGGCTACTGCTTTCGAAGCAGCTAGTGTCAGGTTCGATTTCCGGTAACACAAGTTGTCTCCTCAAGGAAAATTTGTGTTTCTAGTTTTGGGTGTGATTGTGTGTGAGATGTGAATGTAAAGTGCTGTAGATAAAAAAAAAAACAACTAACTGTGTCAAATGGGGTATCATTGAATATATATTGGAAAATCGTCTTTAGATTTCTTTTAACATTTTTATTTACTTCAAACGCCCGTTTAAGATCTATGACTTTTGAAAGTTTGGTAAAATTTTACGTAAGCTTTCACTTAATTCTTCAATACATAGCTTACTATAATTCACACATTAATTTTCAAAACTTATAATAAAGCTGTGATAGTGTTATTATATAATCGCATAATAATTCTTATTTACTGTTTTTACTCTTAGTTTTAGTTTACTGTTTCATTTTACTATGTTACGCGCAAAAATTTATTGAATTTGTTTTTGCTGTCGGATTTTAAAATTTATCATCGCGTTTGGTTCGTTACCTCTATTATCTTCTGCTTTTTTATAAAGCTTAAAGAGATCGCTTTTAACGATAAGTCCACGCTTTGTACTTACATTAGTTTTTTGAACGAAGTATTTATATAACGAAGGCATGGTTTTTTATAAGCTTTTATTTATATTTCGTTTCACCTGTCCCGTTATCTGTTGGTATTTAATCAAATCTTGCAATCTTAATTAGACTTACTTCCCGATGTTTGATTAGACTCAAAGTTTGATGTAGTTTTGTTTCTTCGGTGACAATACAATCTCAATACAATGATATGATTCCGTGGAGCTAGTCTGATAATAGAGACGAAAGATTTTGATAGCAATAGGAACTTCTGAGCTAAACAAGATAAACCCATCGAGTTTAGGCTTATTTGATTCTTCTTGACAAGTTCTTTGCTTATATAACTTTTTAGTTCTTTTTTATTCACAACTGGTAATAGCTTGATTTTAAAACAATATTAAGTATTATTTGTTCTAGCCATCTTTCTCGAAACGATGTCGATCTCCTTACCTCAAAAGTTGCAAGGTGTAATTTGAAGTTCTTAGTCGAGAGGACGTTTACGGAGGGCTAAACTTTAGCAAGTATGAAAATTGTTGCGAGAAGCGAGTTTCATTCTCATAGCTAAAGTAAATGCAACGCTGTGGACTTTGTAGATGAATTTTGCGGTCTATTGCAGCTTACGGAGAGTAGAACATGCTTTAGTTCCTCTCTTTTTATAGAGGTTTTTAAGTACTGGTATGGTATTGAAGTCGTGTATTGTAGTCAGGTTTATGACGTCAATTTTACTATTAAATGTTATTAGGTAACATTGGGATATTTTTGTCTTCAACCACTAATTGTTAGATTGAAAGTGTTAGGTTTTTTTTCTTTTAATGTTGACTTTGCAATTTTGTATTTAGCCAGTGTAAAGTAATATCATAACACGTTTCATATTGGAAGTTCTAAGGTACAAGTTATAGTCATAATCAAGTAAAAGAGTCACGGTCCACAATCAAGTCATGCCATAATAAAGTGAAAGAAACTTTACTAGAACTTATATTGGAGTTTTGGACCGAAGGTGATAATCACGTTTTTCAACTTTGTATGTTTTGACTACACTCATGCACGTTCTCTAAGTATTAACGGTTAATAATCCAGCATTGTTACACACAGGTTTAGGAAAATAATACAGAATCAATAATGCCACTTTTTTACATTCGCGGCAAAACTCAAATCTAACACTTAGGCGAGTATTTTTACGGCTGATTTTTTTTTTAATATTAGTAGAATCAAATCTCAATTTTGAATTCGTAGTTTTTCAACTCTGCTTATAGAAGCAGAGTTGAAAAACTTAAAACAAATATAGATTTGTTTTAAGTTTGCTAATACTATTTTAATTATTTGATCACATAACCAAACAAATAATTATGTTGGAAATTGGAATTTGGTTTTGGTTAAGAAATAATGCGAATGTAGAGTCAAGCAGTTTTTATGAGGTACCATTTGTCACCTGGCCTGACTGTTTTATAATAAATACATTATACGCCTGTCAATGCCTAATCTATCTTATATATATATATAAATTAATTGACGTTTGTTAGTATCACAAAAAATCGAGAACGGCTCGACCGATTTAGCTGATTCTTTTTTGTTATGTTCGTAATTGTGAAGGCTAATTTGTCTGTAACATTTTTTTCAATCCACCACAAATTGCAATAGGGCGAAGCCGGGGCGGATTATTAGTAACAAAATAACTATAGATGACATGACTGCCTATCAGCTATCAGCAAAACCAACTTATAAAATACCTCGTTTAAATCGGTTTTCATTTAATTCTAAAATTTAAATGGAACAGACAAATGGCTTATACTTAGTAAAAAGGTTCCATTTGTAGCCATTGCGTTAGGAAAGGCTAAAAAGGGATGATCATGTTGAGCCATAGATATGTGCGTATCTCAATTATACTGTTTTTCTCATTAGGACCTGTTTGTATGATGATATCTTCTTTATTATGAAACCCTATATGTTTTTTTATCTCTATTTGTGGAGAGATTTATGGTCTTTACTGGGAGAATACGTGTTTCTGATCCTGCTACGTGTCAATTGCCTATATTTCCTAAACTATATATTATATACTAACTACTAGTGATTCGCCCCGGTTTCGCCCGTGTGCAACCCCTGAAGCGCCATCTGCCGGGCTGATTTGCGAATCTAAGCCATCCAGGGCGCCACCCAAACGCATACAAAAAAAAACATTCGAATCGGTCCAGCCGTTTAGGAGTTCAGTGACATACACACGTACAGTAGAATTATATATCTAAAGATATACAACGAAAACCCAAGTTACCTACAAGGTATCGAGCTTATAGGTTACTGCAAGGGCTTAAGCCCACTACCAGTGGATAGCGTTTCGATCATACTGGCGGCATTGCCTCTTTGAATTGCAGAGAGGCATTGTGTGACTAGCGTGCTTCTTGGTTTCCTTGCATAGATGTACTGATAATAGCGGTTGATGTACAAATAATCGGTACTAGATAAAATCAACAACGTGTTATTAATAAATACAAAACAAATAAACGCAAGCACACTCACAGCCCCCCTCTAAGTTCAAAGGTTTGTATTGTGGATACATTTACATACCTATACATACAATCACACGCAAATCACGCACAAATGTGCCTTGAGACGGAAAACTGTACTACTGCCGGCAATTGAAGCCAGCACCCACGCAAAGGGTAGAGACTTGCCCACGGCGTTAATTGGGTCATCTAAGTACAACTCCACGGGGTACTCTGATTGCGTAGAAGCCTTGACCTTAGGTGGCGGATATGTAAACGTCGGAATGAGATATATAATGCCGTCAACAAAGGTTTTTTTTTTCACATTGTTTTCTATCTACGGGCCAATTGCCTATATTTCCTAAAACTAAACTAAAAATAAGTACAGCAAAGAACTAAGTTACCTACAAGACATAGCTTATAGGTAACTCAAGTGCTCAAGCCCACTACCAGAGTGCAGCGTTCCCGTCATGCAGGCGGCATTGCCTCTCTGAATTGCAATGCTAATACGTTGAGCCAAATAAGTGCCATTTAGATCACGCGTCGCCTCAACCAGGCGCTCTGATAGGTTATTGAAAATAGAAAAAACAATGTTGGACATCTGTAAAATCATTCGAGACGGTAACAGACCTTTTCCGAGGAACTGAATAGCAACACTAAACGAGTAGTACCTACTACTTTCGCCTGAAAAACAAGTTGTCAGATGTAATTACCGGACTTGTAGTATCAGAGAGAAGAGTATACTGCAATGCAATGCAAGTTTGGTTATTATAAACACAAGGCTGCAATGCAGATGTAATAGGTAAGCGTAAATCTTACCTATCTTAAAAGCAGAAAAGCATCATAAAAATTTAAATTATTAAGGTTAATCAAATTGGGTTACCCGTTTACCATCAAACTACAAGATAAACTGTCAAACATTATATAGTTATCATACCTCTAGTTCGCTCAAAGCATTACGCTTCTACGTTTATCATCCGTACTGCGAAAGAGTGGAACTCATTGCCCGCGTCTTTGTTCCCCGAATGACATAATCTGGGAGCCTTCAGGTCAAATGAAAAGGTATCTTCTAAGCAAACTTGCTACATTTTTGACCGCATCATCACTTTTCATCAAGTGAGATCAAATGCTTGCCTATCAAGCATAAATAGGTACCTATTATAAAACTGAAAAAGAGGAAGCACTTTGATTTAATTGTAGCCTGTTTTTTTCTTTTGGCGTCGCTAAACAACAGCTTTTAAAAGAGCACCCTAGACTGGGACTTACAGATAAAGATAGTTCAAGCAATATTATACAAGTTTAATAAACTGTACAATATTGCCACCTGTATTACGGACTTCCAGCGAGTAGCTTAACTGTGTTACGTAAAATAAAACTCATTTAGTGTTAAATGAAGCTCTGGATTCAAATTAAGACCGGAAACCTTTTGCAGTTTTGCTGACTTTAAAATATATTTAAGGTAGATTTTGAATTCAGGTGTATTTTATTGAGATGCATTTTGTTTCAGGTCTATTTTAATACTAACATGAATGGTGAGTAGATTTCCATACTATTTTTGAGTCTCTTTTCTTAGAAGCGAAACGTAATAACCACATATATTTACAATTTTTTTTTGAGCTTTACTTGCTGTCTGTACTTAATAATTTTCTCGTGGAGCGCTGTGGAATAAATGTACTGGCTTATATTATTTTAATTAAAAGTCAGAAAAAGTGCTCGTGGAGCGTTGTTCACTATTTCGTGGAGCGCAGTGGCATAACCCGACGAAAAGTAAATGATTATTCGTAAACATTGCAGGTATTATGTAACTTATGTGAATTTATAAAAAGAAGTAATGTTCTTAGAGTTGGTCTGTTCGAGTAGTTAATTTGTCCAATGCGTCGTGAGTGGAAAATTTGTGCCAAAGTTGATTAAGTGTTGTTAAAGTTGATTACTAAATTATCCTACTGATTTTATATTTAATTTATCGGTCAAAATAATATGTCTATTCTTACAATATCACAAGCAATTTAAGGCAATTGTAATGTTATAAAAATAAATTGTAATTTCACTTATTTATGCGTAATAACAATCTTTCAACACCACATATACGAGCTTTCACTCATCCCACTCTTTCTATAAACTCTAGGGCGGTCACAAGCGACCAGCGGTATGTAAAAGTGTCCATGAACAACGCAAAGAATCATAATATTTTTTTCTGGTACTTCGTTGGCCCACATACTTATTAAACTATTACAATGATAACAAACGGTGAGATAGTTTCTAACGGTGAGTTTTACCGCGATGGTAAAAAAATGGCGTTATTGATTTTGTATAATTTTCCAAAACCTGTGATTATTCGAGTGTCAGTGTGTAATAATGGTGGATTATTGACCGTTTATACTAAGTTAACGTGCATAAGTGTAGACAAATCAGAACAAAGTTGAAGAACATGATTTTCGCCTTCGCTCCAAAACTCCAATAATGGTTCTAGTAAAGGTTCTACCACTTTACTAGGGCATGACTTGATATGACTGGACTTTGACTCTTTTACTTGACTTTGACTGTGACTTGTGACTAGGAATTTTAATTTAAAATACACTTGAAGTATATAATAACTTGACACTGCCTAAGAGCATAAGATTGCGAAGCTAAATTAAAAGAAAAAGAAAACTTTTCAAACTTCTAACTCATAATAAGTAAAACATATTTGACAAAATATAGGCTTGTACAAAACCTTAAAATTTACACTCACAGCCCTGTTCAAGTTCAAAGACTTGTATCACGGTTGCTGCAACCATTCATCATGCACACAATCAAATTCAAAAGAAGAAGCGCGAACATCGCTTGGAAGAAAAAAACTGCTTTTGCCATCATGAATTGAGCCCGGCACCTGCGGTATTGAGTCTGAGTGCCGTCAAGTTTTTTAATATAGACGCCTGCAATAAACTCAAGTCCTTCAACTTCAATTATAATGGAGCATGAAAATACTAACGTGCACTCGTGTAGTGCATTTTTCTATTCAACTTCGATTTAAAGGCTCTAACAGACATGAGAATGAAATAATAGTAAGAAAAAAATTTAAGCAAGTTAATTTAAAAAAAAATTACGTATGTAAAAAATACGATTTGTGTTGCAATTTTTTTAAATTCCAAGTACTCGTTTTTGTTATATAAAATTTGATTGGGTTCTAAAATAATCGAAATAAAAATAAATAGAAACAAAAATTCAATTGATTTGGGTTGACATTATCAATGCAACATGTTATTACTTAATCATCAGTTATATAGGCAATGTTACACGCATTGGCCGTAGTTGTTCCATACCATTCCGGTAGATGACGTCACATGTTTCCTTAATGACGTCAAAATAATAAGAAAAGGATTCGTCACTGAAGCGGAGCTTGGGTAGCTCAGCGGTTTGACCAATAGGGCATGACACCCTATATATAGGGTTCAGACCTCGAACGAAGCGATGTTTTTCATATCTTATTTACTAAATTAGTTCTTCCAAGGTGGCTAATGCAAAAGAAACAAAATTGTAATCAACAATCTTTAGACTGGTAAAGCGAATAATTATCAACAGCAACGAATAATATAATATTGATGACATATAAATTATTATTTTAATATTATTCTCTGAATAAAAGTAAGACTTCTTCATGAGGTACGTATATATTACTATCAAACAAGAATATAAAAACAGAATTTTAATGTTTGTTACATAGCGAATACTTATTCGTACGTCTGTAAACAACTTAGATAAAACTTTTCCAATCATTCTACGGATGAGTCGAGAAACTTTAGAACTCGGATCTTACGGTGAAGAATTATGTAGTTCGAGATATCCAGCTCGTATTAGATATCCACATTGGTGCATTTCTTATATCAAGTGTTTTTTCTTCCTCTCGGTCAAAATTTTAAAGTGTGTCGTCCATTTTAGAACGTTACTTACTTACTTGTATACTCCGGAGCAAGGTGATACTCAGTTGAAAATTCCACTCAAAGGTCACCCATCCAAGCACTGGTCTGACTGATAATTGCTTATCCTTGTCATTCAGTTACAATCGACCATGGAGACCGCGCTATGAGTGAACCTTTTTTTATGTTTTTTTTTTAAATAAATTGAAATTTATATAAATTACGTACTTGGCGCATAAGTAACTAGCTTATATGTGTCCAACATAAAGTAGGTAACACTCACAGTGCGTCAGGCTGAGCGTAACATAATAGGCACTTCAGTGGGATTTTAGTCTTCAACCCAAAAATATACTATGTGTTTTTCTGTATTTTAGTACATATCTGTTAAACATTTTAACTTGCAGCTATTCATTCATCTATGTTTTTTATTCGAAAATTTATTTCGTATGCGTTTATATATTTATTTTGTAAGCGTTTAGGTAAATTTAATTGATAAGCGTAGACTTTCTTAGTTCATTGACTTTTACCTATATTAAATAAATAAATCGTATAGCACAAATTCCTTACCAAGGGATATTAGTGCTTCTGGTTCTGGGTGTAATGTGTGTGATGTGAATGTTTCCGGCACCCACAATACAAGTCTTTGAACTTAGTGTGGGGCTGTGAGTGTGAATGCGTTTGCGTTTGCGTATATTTTTCTCTCACAATAAGTATAACTAAACTACTACAAATATATATAGTTAGTAGGTATATGAACAATAATGATAAATTTAGAAAGGAAAAATTATCGCTTGAGGCGGGATTTGAACCCGCGGCCATAGGGTCTCAGTTTTATAGAGTTGAGCTAACGGCAACGTTAGACTCGTTAGCCGTAGTAGATTCTATAAAACTGTTTCGGTAGATGACGTCACACGTCCCCGTAAGACGTTAATAATAAGGAAAGGTTAATTTCGTCGCTTCAGGCGGGGCTTGAGTAGCTCAGCGGTTAGAGCAGCTCAGCGGTTAGAGCAATAGGGCATGAGACCCTATGGCCGCGGGTTCAAATCCCGCCTCAAGCGATAATTTTTCCTTTCTAAATTTATCACTATAGTTCTGCCTAGCATGGCTAATGCTATATAAATAAAATCAAATGAACAATAATTCTACCGTGTTGTGAGAGCCTGGTGCCCGATGTAGGTATTAATACCGATGTGATCGTCAATAACAACCTTTATAAACCTAAATAGATATGTATATCTTCGCTCGTATTCGTAGGTTATCGTCGCGATTAGGTAGGAAGCTCGCAGACATAACGACTACAACAATTTCCTTGAGCGGTGAATGCTTTTAAATCGATTCTGCTATCTTATATATAAGTTATAGCATGGCGATACAGTTTATATCAGCAAGTCAATGGCTTTATCTGAATCAACTTATATACGGTAACACTGGGCACGGAATGATTTAATAACATTCATCTGATGGTTATGCGATCAACGATGGAGCGTGTTTGCCTGGAAGATACCTGTTTACTCGTAATTAAAAGACGCCCCGCTTACACTTATCGGGAAACAGACTCGTAAAAGGAATTTCATTCCTTAGCGGTGCGCATAATGTGGAAGCAAATCGCTTCGTGCGCATTTGAGAAATATGCATCCGCTCTAGTAGTATGTCTGGTATTCTTAAGGTCTTATTTAATATAGCACATATAGCCGCAAATTCCCGCTTAAGACTATTTGTCCAAATTCTCTTTCGTGGAACAAGCGTGACCCGTCATCATGTTTTGAAGCCACAAAAGTATATTTATCTATGTTATATTTACATATTAAACGTTTAGTAGACAATAAATTACTTACACAATATTGTCTAGTTAACCGATATTTCAGTAGTGAAGGAAAATAATGTATAATAGTAAATCGTGAGTCTTTTCATTGGGAAGCTTATCTCCTTAGAAAGGTGCATAAAAATGTTTACGACGCACTTATAGAGCATACAAAACTCCACTTTTTGACACCAACAATTTTAACGTTGTTTTTATTTATAACTAGCTGCGCCCCGCGGTTTCACCCGCTTTGATAATGATGAAAAGTGATGATGATGATGATGATGATGAAAAATAGATGTTGGCCGATTCTCATAGATACCGGATAAGCACAAAAAATTTCATCAAAATTGGTCAAGCCGTTTCGGAGGAGTATGGCAACGAAAACTGTGACACGAGAATTTTATATATTAGATAAGATTATTCATTTTGTGCCAATAATAATATTTAGCGGTAAATGCATAATCGAGTATTACACCGCATTTAAAAAAAAAACTTGATAGTCATAATATGATTTAAATTTTAATTGATAGAAAGCGAAGATGTAGCAGCATGCTTACCTATAAAATAATACCTATTTACTCATGTCTTGAAGACACCCAAATTATACCGTTCGGGGAACAAAGTTGCGGGCAATGATTCCACTGCACAGTACGGATTATAAACGTAAAATCGAAACGCTTCGAGCGAACAGGAGGTTAGATATATCATCCATAAATTGATGAAGTTTGTCTTGTTGTTAGATGGTAAAACGGGCGTGGGAGAATTAACTTGCATACTTTGGAGCCGTGAAAAGACTAAAATAATATTAACATAATCACATTTATATAAAATTAAGTAATATATAATACCTTGCGAACCAATGATAAAGCTCTACTTAAAAAAAAATATTATTCGTAATTTTTTTGTACCGTTATTTAGCTTTGTTTTAGGTAACCAAATAATAACTTGTACAAACCGACCTCTTGACTGCCATTTAATTTTGTAACAAAACATCATGAATTATTCATTAGATGTTAATTTCATTCGTGCACACACTGTATTTTGTTTTTCAGGAACAAATGTATCCTACTGAAATGCTCTTTGAAAGGTTAGTAACAGGAAAGGAGAGTACATAAATTTTATTGTCTGTCTTCCTGTCTGTCATCGAGGACCACTTATCATCAGGTTTTCAGGACCTTTTTATGTAAAGTAAATTATTCCAAGCAATATTTTTTTCTGAATGAATATTTGGAAATGAAATATTGTCTACGACACGTCTTTTTAGTGTTGAGTGCTTATTGTATACCTAAATAAAAAGTGATTAACAAGATCTCCCTGCGTGCAAAATAAATATTACATTAATAAAAGACGATAAAATTATTAAAAATACGCAGAAATTTATGAATACAGACTTCACCATCATGTGAACTCAAGACCATCCAAATCCTCGATCACACTTATATAGTGAGAAGAATCAAAAGAATTGAACCGTTTGGGCTTTTTTAATATTAATGTGTTAATGTAATGTAGTGTTTTATAAGTGCTGTGTGCAGTGAACACATAACTCAAGTGTCTTCGTTCAGATCTTGATCAAATTTAAATGGGATCAATAGGAAAGCAACATCTTTCAAACAAAAAAAAATTCTAATTCGGTTTACGTTGAAAGAAGATATGAGATAACAATCATAAAAAAATAAAAATACTGTCGATTTGAGTACCTCCTCGTAAAAAAAAAATACAAGACTTTATTCAAAACAACATTACAGGAATATTAATTACTTCATTCCCTTTCGCTTTGAAAATTACAACGGATTTTAAGAATAAACCAATTATACTTACAACATGATTATAGTGTTTTGTATGATAAAAAATTACACATACCTATTAGTTATGAACTAATAGGTATGTGTAATGTTTTGTTTATATGAGAAAACCTTTTCGTGCTTTTAATTTCAAAATGGCATTATTTTGACTAAACTCGACGTTTCGGTAGGGTTGCACTTCCGGCCGTGGTCACGAGAGAATTCTCATATAAATATGATTGAAGTTCGCAAAAGTTTAAGAAATTCTATGTATATTTTTTTATCATACGTACATATAGATGTACAATGACGCTGCGGCTAAACCGAAAACTGTTTATAATATAAACACATTTAAACGGTATAATGTTGTACCATTTAATACATTTTCGGGTTTGAGCCAGAGCTTTACATGCCATATAAGTCCTTGGAGTACCTAATTTAATTAGTAATCTGTATGGTTTACTTAAAGACTAAGTATCTGATGAACCGACCGATGATAAGACGAATACAGTGTTTGTTACCCGAAGTTTTTGGGGGCTGAGTCACCCACGTCCGTAGGAGGATACCCCTTAAGTCTGACTCCCTACACGTGGTCCCCGGGTGGTGCTAATCAGGTGACATTTGAGAGGTGGTAGAGCATTTTGTGAGTTTCTCGCCTGGCTTGCTACCAAAGTAGCTTACCACCATCAAGTTGAAAGTCTGCCGCCAAGCCAAATACGGTGTTCCGGCAGTTATCCTTGAGAGCCTGCGTATTCCAGGTCTAGTGTGTTTACCAGCTTCGATCACATCGTCACTTACCATCAGGTGAGATAGTGGTCAAACACTAGACTGTCACAAATAAAAAAAAAAAAGTTTACTCAGAGATCTCACTTTACTTGGTCCATTGTAGTATACCATTAAATAACTCAACTATAACATATAAGCCAATCAATTATTAGATAAAAGTTTTTAAAACGTCGCATTTTTCCCGCCAATAGATCATGCGACAGTTTATGTGGATAGGATCGAATAGTTTTTTCTCTGTTGACATAAATCGCACGCCCCAGGGGTCATATTATATAGGTATGTAACAGCTATGCAGTTATCAATCTAACGCTCTTTTGTTATCTATACATAGAAATGGTTTTTTGTTGTTATTTCGAATAACGTAGTTGACTGAATGATTTTCTCTACAAGTTTGTCCGTGTTAATCATCATAAAAGTACTATAACCTATTTGCTAGATCTTGGAATAAGGATTCCAGGGTGACAAACAGATATTCTGTGATCTGGCTAGACTATCTACTAAAAATTGCAAAAGTGAAAATATGACGTTGTTGATTTTATATAATATTCCGAAACCTGTGATTTTTCTAGTGTTAATGTGTAATAATGGTGGATATTAACCGTTAATACTTAGGAAACGTGCATAAGTGTAGGCAAATCATACAAAGTTGAATAAACGTGTTTTTCTCCCTCGCTCCAAAACTCTAATAGAAGTTCCAGTAAAGTTTCTACCGCTTTACTAGAACATGACTTGACTATGACTGGATCTTGACTCTTTTACTTGACTTTGACTGTGACTTGACTAGGACTTTTGATGTGAAATACACTTGTAATATATTATTATTTGACACTGACTAAATGCACAAGATTCAGAATCCAAAATCTAACGAAAAAAAATTTATGTATTCCAAATTCCAGCCGTTACAAAAATCGTTTCAGACCCTGCTAAGACTAAGCGGTCACTGTCATTATGCACGAAATTAAAGGAGAGGCAACGAGACGAGTAGGCGAGATGCGCCGTTCAATCTAAATTAAAATTAACAATATATATTTTTTTAAGTATTTACTTAGTTTTTGTGTTTACGTATAGTGTTTTATTAATTTAATATGTAAAATTTGTATACAGTTGAGTTGTTTAGTTTTTATTCAGCCATTTCTTTCTATCGAGATATTTCGGAATCTTGGGTGTTCTTGCAAATATAATTAAAAAAAAAGATCAATTTATTGCTAAAACTTTTCGATAAATATAAACTTAAGTGAAACTAAGAAGCGTATTTTATAACAGCAAAAGTTTGTAACACACAAGATTTATAACACCAATGTCAGTACTCGGTCCGATTATATCAACGTACAACCGCTGTGTTGTATACAGCTGTTAAATTGACACTACAGTAAGTGTTAAGTGAATAGTTGTTTACACTGTGGTTATATGTAGGTGAACTCGGTTTAACAGAGTTTGAAAACTGTGTAAAGTTCTAGTGTGACATAGGAAATAGAAAACGCTGCGGAAGCACGACAGAAGGCTCCACAGTTAAAGTAAGTAATTCACTCGTATATCGCCGATGCATATGTTAGTATGCGATATGTATGCATGGAACTAAACTAGGTTTTAGTAAGAGTGTGTATGACAGCTACATTTATATTATAAAATCTAAATATTATGATGTTTGAAACAATATGTATATCAGATGGTTTGACTTGGAAAATAATTGGTTATATGCGGATTCTATTTAATAAATTGGTATTTATTAAATAAAATCCGCAATAAAACGTAGGCTAAAACTAGTCAGCCATCTTGTCAAACTTGATCTAGGCCATATTTCGGTCATAATGCGGGCAAATCTGCGAGACAGTGTTGTAGCCGTAATAAAAGAGACGTTAAAAAACCGCACGAATTTTAATCTTTAATGCTTGGCAGAACACCGTGTAGTGCGTAATGATACATTTTTATACTTGAACATAGTAAACTACGACTGTGCTATGATACAGTAGCTTACGGTGAGCATTATATTATTACCTACCTTGCATGTCATCAAAATGTTACTTTCATCAAAATTGAAAACCTCTGGTGGGACACGAAGCCGCGACATTAAGGTCTGCTGGCAAGCCGATAAGTTCAGCCGATTGCTAAATAGTTTAATTATATGCAAATATATAAAAAATTGCAATTTTAAACTTTAGACTTATTGTATATTCATAAATTGATAAAGCAATATATAAACCTTCAATAATCAAAATGTGTATTGTCATATTTTAAGGCGACCTTTTTTATGAATAATCCCCCAAAAGTCTGTTGGTTACCTTGGTTACTTGATAGAAGAAATCGTGTAGATAGAGAACGCTTTGTACGCAACTTGGTAATGGAGTAGTAGTAATATATTGCATAGTACCTGTCTAATTTCATAAGATTTTGCAGTTATATATGTATAAACTATATAAGGTTGAGGTATCTCTGTTGTTTTTTCTTGAAGCAAACACTAAACTACTTTTTGGTCAGGTTAAAAGTACACTGCGTTTCATAATATAGGTACAGCCGAATCTTATAAACTTGTACCCCGCTGTTTGCACCTACTAAACCAATGTTTGTTCCTTCATATTGCGATTTAATCAGGATGTCCATTCTTTATGTAAAAATACTTGGTAGTTTGATACATGATTATATAATTTTGTAATCATTTTGTAATAAAAATATATAATTTTGTAATAAAAAAATACATAATCATTTACCAAACATCCAATTATATTCACATAAAGAATTTATATAAACATCTATCTGTTCGAATCAAAGGCGTTCTATGTGGCGCAGTTTTTATTTTACACAATCCGAAGTTTGTGTTTATAATGTGAGTATATATATTTCAAACGAGGTATTCCTGTAATGTTAGATTTGGATTAAATGTGGTATGCAATAGTACTATGTATAAATAGTCTACTATTTTTTGTTCTAATTAACGATGGGCAAAACCACAGGTCTGTCAATAAGAAATTCCCAAAATAGATGCTTAGAATATAGAACAAACATTAGATGTTACTAAAATTAGGACGCTGTGCACAGATTAGACTATAGTTCCTACATTCGCCATTTCACCTAATTTAATGTGATATATTTTGCATATTATTTTCAACATAATCTCATCCTCTCCATCGACTCCCGAGTTGTTACTTGTTTCCATAAACATTTCCCTAACGCCTAACGTAAACAAAATTTTACCGAAACATAAATTCCCTGCTACATTTCCGCTGGTAACACCCATCCACCTCATGCGAGTTTTATGTAGGGTGTTTTGGTCCATCAAACTTGATCGCGATGATATGAATATGATACCTACTTACTTCCTTGTATTGTGCCCTCCTTTAATGATGGATGGCTTTGCTTGTGAAGAGATCTCTAAGACTAAAACTTTGGGTGGCTGAGTTTGAGTGTGAAATGTTTGGTTGAGGATGGTAGACGGGACTACCAAATATATCACAATCAAACGATGTTTTCTTTATTTTTTTTTTAGCTATTGCATAGCTTCTATCGCGGGTCTTGAACGTGGAGACCGAATCCAGAAATTTCGTAACGAAAATAACCTAACACCCCCCACTCCGACCGGCACAGCGGTGATACTTTTTAGTTTTTCCATCTATCGATGAATAGCATAACTTTTAATGAGTTTTTTGAAATATCACGCTTGTTTCTTTAGTTCAGCAACTCGTCTCTAGGTGGCAGGAAAAAAAATACTGCATAAATATAATAAATAAATAATTATAATTGCATAAGTTGATAAAAAATGCTATGCAATAGCTTTACCGCGGCAGTCCCCGAGTACCACACGTCTTTTTTTGTTGTCGTTTTAGTGGACACTCCATAATGTCAGGTGGTATAAGCCGACTTCTCTTGCACAAATTACACTGATACAAAACAATAATATATACCCATGCAAAGGGGTAGCTTTCTTGTCGTATGGAATTTTGGGCAGCCATGGACCGTGTGGTGTCAGGATTTTTTAGGCTCAGACATCTAATATGAGCTAATGACTGTTGTCTTACGACTTATCAACCTGGACCGACGACGGTGGGGTTGACGTCAGGCAGGCTGCCGGTCATTAAAACTCATATTTTATGTTGTGCTTGGCAAGTCGCTGCCCTCTGCGCCGAGGGTCCTGGGTTCAATTCGCGGCAGAAAATATACTCTCCCAAGAGACAATTTTGTGCTTCTGCTTCTAGGTCTGATTGTGTGTGAGATATGTAACGTAAGTGTGAATGTGTTTATTAATATTCTAGTCGATGTATTAACTAGGTACTACATTACTTAAAGCTGATAATCGCGTCCTAATTCCTTCGTCCGGTTTCTTTATAATTATAATTTATGACGCGCTTTTTTCCGGGAGTTACGATGACGTCAGCGTCGTGGCTTTCTTGACGTCGGTATATCTGAGGATAAAACTTGGATTTAATTTTTAAATGTTATTAAGAGTTAGCTACCCAAAAATGTAAATGTTATGCAATTATATCCTGAATACTAAATATGTTATTTGGATATGTAATTTTTCAGACTTTTAGTATACTTTATTGAGCCACATGAATAAGTTTCACTAGATGGATATATTTTCGAAGATTCTTTTTGAAGTTTATTTTGGAGTTTTCGTTGAATTGCTTTTAACATTATGCCGTAAATAAATATTTATAGTTAGAAAATATCGTTTATTAATCGTTACCTATCATTTACCGAAAATGTGAATACTTTACTTATGTTTTCGAGATATGTTTCGAATCCTTAACATTTCGAGAATTTTACGAAAATCCTTAAAAATCTAGAAATGCGACGCTATATTATTTTTACTACATTTATGCGTTACGGCATACGCTCTATAATCGCCTATGATGACAGTCAAGCTCGAACCAAAGCGCAGCCTGCTCTTAATATTAACACATGCAAAAAAAAGCAACAACCTCCGCTCGATAACAGTCAAGTTTTTGTAATATATGTCTACGTTTACCGTGCGATTTTATTGCGAAAACGCCGGTGCTACAGGCTACGAAATCTTTTATTATAAACTCGTATCGCCCTCGGGACAATGCAACCGTTTTTCCACCAAAAGTAACTCATACAAGACATAGGTACTGATTTATATGACCCTAGAAAATGCTCATATTTATGTGCGTGCGATTCAACGGTCGAAAATTACCAATGAACGTTCTTGAAGGGTTGGCTTTTGTAAGTGACGTTAACGTCAGCATAGCGAAACAAAGTATTGCTTAAGCGAGTGGGTATATCGATTATCCTAAAGACGCTACTTATGTTAATTTTAGAGGCGCTACGAACTGGTAGTAACGATTCGGTAAAAACAAGATAAAGTTTTCATATTTCGACACTATATACTGCGGCTGTAATCTAAATAAATGGAATCCAGGAACATGATTGGTGAAAGTTCTCAATATAATTATTTTTCAAAGTTGGGTCTTTTAAAACACTAATATCGTTATTTCTCTCTTTATCTGTCTCTATAAATGATACAGAATTTATTTTTACTACATTCTTAAGATAATTTCAACCTAAATAAATATAAACCATTTTAATACTGGGTCTATATAATATTTTTAACATTTATTTCCAAATATGACACTGTTAAAGTTTCCACATATACCTAGTAAGAGAGTAAAAGTAGGAAAATGCTTCTTTCAATTTGGCGCTGGTTTGATTTATTTTATGAGACAGCTTTCGTTGAGACCGTGGTTCTGTTTCTATTGAAAAGAGAGAAAATCTTGTGTGTGGGTTTTATTTGAATTACGTGGGCAAGTTATTAACCGTATCAAATAAGAACGCTCAGGGTAAACCGTTTTCTTTATGTACGCTGCCTCATAGCACTATTTTTTACTTATCGAATAGCCTAGATTGTATTAATGTTTCCCAACCTGTGGGGCGGTTGTGGGCTTAAGTAGACTCAAATAATAAGATAATATCTTGGAGTCCAGTTCGATAACAAACTAAATTGAAAATCCTACTAATATTATAAATCCGAAAGTTTGTGTGCAAGTGTGTAAGTGTGTAAGTATGTTTGTTCCCTATTCACGCTTTAACGGCTGAACGGATTTGGATGAAATTTGGAACGTACATAGATTATACCTAGTATTAACACATAGGCTACTTTTTAGCTTAATAATAGCGGGCGAAGCCGCGGGGCACGGCTAGTAACACATAAGGACAATGAATGGAAGGCTCCAAAAACTGATTTATATTTTTAAAACACTAAGACATGCTTGTGATAAGAAAATTAATTTCTATATCTGACATTGGTCCTGATATTGATCAGCCTTATGTCTTTTAGGGTGGCTGCGCTGATTCTTAATTTTTAACATAAAGAGCACTTACCAACGTACACTTTTAAAAGTGATATTTCCATCAATATCTGCTGACGTATTTAGCGGCGTTATAAAACTAATATATTCAATGGTTTTATCTATCTCATAATTTTATAACTCTATACACCATTTAGGGTACATCGATCGAGGACACTAAATTCAGAAGTTACCAACGGGTTCAGTAAACCCATTCATTTCGTCTTTGAATTAACAAAGAATTTAAATAACATACACCAGTTAAACGAGTTCGAGGAAAACTATTGTTAAAATTATCTACTAAACCGGAATACAAAACAGCAATAGCAGTCGGCACTATGTCAGTTTTGGTCCCATTTCGGTTTGTCGACAACGTTCTTAAATCTTCTGAAGTGTGTTTCTGGCCAAACCACCCAGTGTGCGTTAATGTAAGGAGAGTGCACATTAGCGACCATACTTTCAGTAGATACAAACTGACATTCACCGACATTCAGAAATGTGAAGTTATGTATGCATATTGTTTAAAATACTAGAAATTACAAAGTTGTAAATGTATATTATTACGAATAAAGCAAGTTAAATAAAAAAATGTTCATACCAGAGTACCTACCAGAGTACTTTTTGATATAATAAAAATAATCTTCTATCTCTCAGTATCACACCTTATTTACCCTTATTCCAGTCAATGGAAAGTCTGCACAATCAATTTCTTCTTAAACTAATTTGAATTTTTAAGATAATGAAGTGATTAACTCGAAAGGATCTGATTACTTTTTCTAAAGGACTCTTTCATTTATTTACGTTTTTAATGGAAATCGAAATAATTAAATACCTAACAAATGTATAGGTACAGATACAGATAAGAATTAAAAATAATTACAATAAATTAAATTTATATCTAGCCGTATTTGACAATTTAGATATTTTATGAAAATAAATCGCTCAATTTTTTTTATGATTAATATATTACATTGCATGTGTGTTGTATATATGTGTACAGACGTGATTATGAAGAATGCATAGATTATGGATGGTTTAGTAATTACTAACTAAACCAATCTCACAAGTCTCCCTGTTTCATCATAGACCAATAATTATGTCATAATTGTAGATATAACGGGCTGATGTCAAATAAAGATCTGATAATTATTGTTTGTTTGATGCCTGTACTGCACACATCTTTACAGTCTATCCTGTGCAATACATTATTACTTCCCCCAACACTGGCTAGCCGCTTAATCACTGTAACTGCGGCTAATGTGGAACATTATTTCGGACGAAGAAAGCCGCTAGAAATATAGCTGGGGCGTGAGGCTATACAAAATATTAGACTATTAGTTCTACCGAGTCACGGTAACTATACACAATCTGACATTTGTATGACGGGAACATTTTCTACAAGATAAATAATGATGTGAAGGCGCCCTAGTCGTCTTTCGCGGTTTTAAGTCCCACAACCAGTTGGAATTTACGGTGAAGGAAATATTATAGTGAAATACATGGTAGCATATGGGTAGCATGGGAATTTTTCATTTTCACCTGCCGTTTACCGATGTTATAGTACTCTACTAAACCATCGATATCCGGCAGGGGCACTATTTTTCTCAACTATATTGCAAATGATGTTAGGATAACCTAACACTATTAGAACCGCCTAACACAGTAAGTTTTTTTTTTCTAACTGCGGTTGTATGAAAGTCACAAAGAAGCCAAAGAAACCCAAAGAAAAAATCATTCACACAATAATGAAGATATAGGCAGATTGAAATGCTTCTTCAGTGTTGGTGTTAGGGCATTTTGTTGCGCTTGCCTGGCTAGGTACCCAGTACCAAAACACATTAGTCAAAGTTCAAAGTCTGTTGTCAAGTTGAAAGTCTGCCGCCAAGCCAAATACGGTGTTCCGGCAGTTATCCTTGAGAGCCTGCGTATGCCAGGCCTAGTGTGTTTACCAGCTTCGATCACATCGTCACTTACCATCAGGTGAGATAGTGGTCAAACACTAGACTGTCACAAATAAAAAAAAAAAAAAAAAAAAACATGGTAGTTTACAACCCATACGTACAAAAACCTGTAACGAAGCCATAAGTGGTGTTGCTCTGTAACAGATGTCCTTAAGAGCCAGTCATTTTAGGCACAGCGTGTTTTTCACCCCAGATCTCGTCATCAGTCACCAACAGGTAAAATAGTGGTCAAACGCAAGCATATCACTGACATTCAGAAATAAAAAAAAATTAAGAAAAAACTGCAAGGCATCACTAGAGATATAATATAATTTTATGATTAATAGATCGAATTGAATATGGAATTAAAAATTCTATAGTCAGATTGGAAAATGAAAACCTGTTTTCCACAGATAACTACGTATAACAAACTGTTTTACCAATATTTCAGCTGGAGCTGGACAACATCTGAATAGCCGAGAATTTTTAATTAAAGCCCCCGACATTCCGGCGTGCATTCGACGGAACCCTTTGAATCTGAGTGTATAAGCATTGCGGACGCTCGTGAATAGTCCTGCGAAATCCTGCTGGTTATTGTACAACTACGATTGATGATGGTTTTAGAAGAATGGATAAAGATTTTTAGTACAATTTTCGATGAGAAATGTCGCATATTTGGTAAACACAACGTGACTTTAATTAATTAACTAGGTGCGCCCCGCTGCGTTGCCTGCTATGTCGGAATAAAAAGTAGCCTATGTGTTAAACCCTTGATCCACCTTTGTCAGCTTCCTCCATACCAAACTTCATCAAAATTGGTCCAGCAATAAGCGCGAAGAAGTAACAAACATACAAACACACTCACAAACTTTCGTCTTTATAATATTAGTAGGATTAATCAGTAGCTGTACCTCGCGGGTTCGCCCGCATTAATCAATTTGTAGATAGTATAGCTATATGTTGACAGTTAACCAGCCGCTACAGAGATACCTCATTTCAATAGTTAAATAGTAGTAATCCACTAAACATGTTTGGACATCGGCCTCATTTTTTTAACCTTTAACGCAACCAGAGTGCTGTTAAAAGTTTATCGTGTGTATCTATGTCCACTGTGGCATCGGAGCAAACGGCTGAACCGATTATGATTTCGTTTGGTTTTATTTAGAAGGTGATTTCTAATTCTGGTGTATGTTCAGCTATATTTGGTGAAAATCGATGCAGTCGCTTTCCAGAGGAATTTTCAAAATGTTGATTTGCTACTTGTAAAAAGATCGCAATTGATCTCATTGTCCACTAATTAGACTAGTGCATCGGGAATGTATCACTGTATTTGTAGGAATTTTGTGTAATTAAAATACTTATCACCGTTACTTGCCTGCTATTAAGATTAAAGTTCATGTCTAGGTACGATAATTTATCGCAATTTAAATTAAAAGGTGATCGTCTAGCCTGTAATAAGATTATATTGCTAAGGAGAGACGTCGGCTCTGCTTTTTAGTCGAGCCACGTCGTATACCGGCGCAAAGAAGACGCAGTTACATGTATCCTACTATTAATTCAATCAAGAAATAAAAATCTTTCAGATTCTCTTACAACATTTGCTCTAAAATCTGCAAAAAAATTTTTGGTATATAGCTTGGTTTATAAATTTGGTGTTTTTTGTATTTTTCAGTTTTTTTTTGGTAACTTAATCATTTCATTTATCCCACTAATATTACAAATGCGTAAGTTTGTGTGAGTGTGTGTGAATGTTTGTTACCACATAACTCCGTAACGAATAAACCGATTTTTATGAAATTTAGGATGTAAATAGTTTAGGTTCCGGAACATAGGTGACTTTTTAACTTAATTAACGCGGGCGAAGCTGCGGGGCAAAGCTAGTATCATAAAAGAGATGTAATTTTATTATATACAAATACTAGCCGTACCTTTATGAATCAATTTAAAAGAAGTCTGTTTTATCCTAAGTCTAGATTATCTGTATACATAACATCCGAATCGACTATTTACTTTTGTACGTATATACTTTGTGTCAAACACTCCCAACTTTCCATTTATAATATTATTATGGATATAATTTCCAAATATAATCTTACAGGGTGGCGTTGATACATATATGAATACTACACTACGTTTACACAATGCATGTGAACATATCACCGAGCACTATCTGGTGAAATATGAACGCCAGTCTGTACCGGAGCGCTTTGTGACGCTATTGAATTATAATGTGCAATGTAAACCAAGAATACCTGACAGAAGCCGCTTTCTGTGCTCTACACATCATTCAACTGCGCGCCACGGCTTTTACCAACATAAACCATTTCTTTTTTAATTCTTGATAGGCAAGCATTTGACCACTATCTCAACTGATGGAAAGTGATGATGTGGCCGAAGATGTAGCATGCTTGTCTAGAAGATACCAATTCACTCTTGATTTGAGTCCCAGATTATACCGTTCAGGGAACAAAGACGCGGGTAATGAATTCCACTCCTTCGCAGTACGGATGACAAATGTAGAAGCAAAACACTTCGACCGAACCGGAGGTATGTCAACCATAAATGGATGGCGTTTGCCAGTTTGTCTTGTTGTTAGATAGTAAAACGGGCATGGAGGAATTAACTCGTGTAATTCCATGTTTAAATAACTGCCCTGCTATATTTTCAGCGGTTGCTGCTTTTAAAATAATATTCAGTCATATTTTATGGAGGTATGAATCTTCAGTCTTAGAAGGGTATTCAGTATACCTCCAATTTGCGCTTGAACGATAACACATTTCAACCTAAAAAAACTTGATACAAGTGAATAACTTTCATTTTAGTTTTGGCTCCGTAAACTATGTTAACTTTGCCAGTGTTAAGTAATACATATTTTTCAAGTTAAGTATTTCATAAAACCAGTTCAAAGTCAAGTGTGAACGTCATGGCCCGGACACAGTCAAGTCATGCCTTAATAATGTGGTACAAAACTTTACTAGAACTTCTATTGGAGTTTCGGAATTTAAACGAAAATCATGTTTTCCAACTTTGTAGAATTTGTCAACACTCATGCTCGTTAAAGGACTATTAACGGTTATTAATTCATATTACACATCAGAATACGAAGAATCACTAGTTTCGGAAAATAACGTACTCTACTCTCAAAATCCAAAATTATTTATTTACAAAATCCCTGAATTCATGAAAATTAATTACTCTAACACTAAATATTTTGTTGTATCTCCTCTAAGGCGGGTTGCATGACAATCTATTTAAATAATCTCTAAATGTATTTAGTTAATTCTGTTTAACTGCCTAATCACGTTTACACTAAACATGATCAGGATTGTCTAGCATGAGACGCTTTTCGGTGCTGTTTAACTAATTGCTTCGTCGGTAAAGCAGTCCATCTGCGTTCCGTATGACGCTCTTTAAGTATTGATTGAGTAAATATATTCGTCAATCCGTCGTCAAACACTCAACAAATTGAGCCGAAGTTTTGCGTTGAAAGGAAAACGATATTGTCAAAATTATCAATGTCAGTTCTCACCGTTACGTCCAAAGAGTATAATGCAGTAAAAAAGAAGGTTACATCTACGCAAACATTATTCAATACCTCTTTAGCATTTATTGTTTTTCTTGATACTTTTTTTCCTTTGTACCAGAACCATAGCCTTTTTAGTTGTCTTTTTACATCAGAACTGACAGATCTCGCCAATCAAAATGGCGCTAAACACAATTAAACCGCGCTGAATGGTCATTTCGGGACGTCTAACTTTGACAAAATGTTAAACATGTTTAGATGATATTTTTTTATCATGCAAGATGCTAAACGTAATTAAATGCTTAAATGCATTTATGGGGTCACTAAAAGCATTTAAGCGTCTTTATGCAAGCCGCCCTAAATATTTATTGTTTTGTCTTAGTAACTGCGCTTGCATATAAGCTGTAGAGCTGTAAAGATTCCTAGCGCGCGCATGTTCCACCTCTATTTATCAAAGTATCAAACGTTAAATCTCACCTAATAATTAACGGTACCATCAAAAGAGGAAATCTTATGAGGATTACCGTTGCCTCGGCTTCTGATATCGGCTCAAACAAGTCTTGAGCAACTCGCTACGAGCACGGATTAACGGAATAGAGTTCGAAAGGATTAACAAAGTGCGATCCTGAATACTCTTAGCGATTTTGAACTTTAACACCGAGGAGTAAAGCTCAGGTTAAGGAAGAGATTAATGAAGTTGTGAACTTCGATGAAAACAGTATCCCCTACGGCGTTGTAGGGGTATAATAGTGTTTGTATAGATTTTTGTACGTTGTTTAAATTTTTGAAAGCAAATGACGAGGATTAGGTTGCGCTTGTGCTTTGATAGCAGACTTTAGTCGGGAAAATAAAGGTTGTGGATCGTTCTAGAACCAGTGTAAAATTCTTTTTGAGAGAATACCTTTGTGAATAGTGTAGTAGGTACCTATGTACAGGAAGAGTAGCAATGAGTGGAAAAGGTTTAGATAAAGCCAGGCGTCGTATTCGCCAGTAAAGGATGGATCTGATGCCATTATGCTTCTTTTATCCTACAATTTCCATGCATCAATCAATATTATTGTATAAAACCAAGAGACTGATAAATGATAATGATAATTTTCGAGGTAACACAGTAATACTGCCTACTGTTACAAAACTCTTAGCTGCTACTCTGTTTATCGCGAACCTTGCCGGTTGTTTCGACTGTGGTTAAACAGCCCGTTGGCATAGTTGAGTGGGTGTACGCCAGCTTTGCAGCTTGTTTAAGCAGTATCAGGTTCGATTTCCGCCAGGAACACAAGTTTTCTCCCTAAGGAATATTTCTGATTCTGGATCTAATTGTAATTGTGTGTTTGATATGAATGTTTCCGACACAAGTCATAGAACTGTGAGTATGAAAACGGTTGTGTTTATGTCTTACTTATTCCAGAAACGGACTGCTTGAAAATGGGTCAACGTCTGGATCGTTGCGCAATTTTTAATTTTTTTTATACTCGATAGGCAAGCATTTGACCACCATTTCACCTGATGGAAAGTGATGATGCGGCCGAAGATGTGGCAGAAATGTTTCCTATCTTCTCTTTCTCTCTTTTTTTCCCAAAATGCTCTATGAGATTGAAATGAGGTTCATAGCATATATCATACCCCTGAATTAGATTTCAATCGCTTATATTTTTCCAAAGACCCATTAGCAATTTATAAAAATTCCAATTCCTCATAATTTATTGAGGCCTTGAAAGTAAAAGCAACAAGTTATTTTCGTTAACAAACATCTAATTTACCAATAAGTGTTACTCGAGGCAAATTTCTATAATTTTTGCCGGTTTATATCTGCTCGAAAAAGTTTCCGGAGCATTTTCATTAGGTAAAGTTGTAAAACGTGTATAAATTTTAATGATTTCAACAACTTTCAGGACATTACATTTACTTTTGCAGTAGTCAAATTCTACGACTACCATAATTATTTTATTGATTGGTACGAGGAGCAACCAATAAGGCATATATATACCAGTACTCTCCAGTGTTTTATGTTGGCCTAAAACTATCGTGTCACGTGGCGGGATTAACCAAGCGTTATTAGACATATTCTTAGTATATAGTTACTACTCTACTTAGCAGTTAAGGTAAAATTTGAATCACACATGGCGGCCTCAGACTTTCCTAGAAAAAATAGTATTAGATCACTGATTTTTTTAATGTAATTGAGAGATGAAACAAGCAAGTCGCGCGGCTGATGGTAAGTGTCATGCTTGCCCATTACAGTTCAATGGCTTCCAAAGTTTTAAACTTATTTAAGTTGACAGACCACAGTTCTTTGCCTATATAGGTCAAAATCCTGCGCGGCAATATTAAATCTCTATAACCCTGTAATTATACTAGAAACATTGCTTTTAATTCGGTTTTAATCGAAGTTTTAGTCGAATGCGCTTCGATCAGATATCAGATCACTTCGATTCATCTTGATATTATTAAACTAAAACCGACGAAATACTTAGGAGTTGAGATCGCTCACAGAGTATTCCCACCACCAGGCAACGGCCAATCCGTTGGTGGATCTCATCTTTAGTGGGATTTATTATTTTTTGGTCCATACTTTAGATTTTGCCCTATAATCGTTATACATTTGGAGCTTATATGATAAATATTACCGTTCGATTCAAATCAAAATTATTTATTCACATATTTATTTATGTGTATTAATTATGTCCCCAAAGAGGCACTTTCTAATTGTCAGATCTGACAATTAGAAAGTGAAACAATTTTCTGAATCTATTCACAAAATTGCGGTGACTTAGAAAAGAACCTGACATTAAATATAACGAGTTTCTTCATGCATTTCTTTCCATTTTTAAATTGTTTTTAAACAATGTAATACTGTATTTTTTTTTAAATTAAATTTTATGTTAGGATTTATACTTTTACAATCACAGGAAAGAGTTTTTTTTATTATATTTATTTTAAATATTTACCTTGTAGGCTGACAGACACTTTCATTTTAATATTAGTAATATAAAGCCTACTTAATATTTTAAGCAATTAAATCCACATCACTACGGCCATGTCAGCGATAATCCTCCTTTATCTTCTTCCTCTCCTACCCGTGTTCATGTATAGAGGTATACTGGTGTGAGTGACACTATAAAGGAGGCTGTACGAAGCCCTGTCACTGCACCTCTGTCTAACTTTAGGCGTAATGAGTTTTCAGATCGGTTCCGAGCCGGGCCGGTAACGATGTGAAAACTCAACAAAGTTTAGAGTGACGAATTACCCGTACCCATGAACATCGGGGCGATAATGAGCTGGCGAAAATAACCTTATCACACCTTGGGACCTTTACAAAAGTAAACGCTGCGAACAAAAATTTTAAGGAACGCGATAAAATTATATTTTCCTTTTTTTATAGAAGCTCGTAATGACCTTTTCTAATTGAAAAGTACCTAGTTAACGCTCTCTATATAATGTATATCTACACATCATACATACGCCATATATATATTGTGCAGTTTTCTATTTAGTCGTTAGTTCGGCCGTTTTGAAAAAATTAAAAACATAAACGCTTTCACACTCACAGCCCCACAGTAAGTTCAATTACTTATTACTTCAATTATTATACTTGTGTCGTACTCCTACACTTATATTATAAAGAGGTAAATTTTGTTTGATTGTTTGTAAAAGGTAATCTCTGAAACCACTGATCCGATTATGAATTTTTTTCACCAATAGATAGCTAGACTATGCCTAAGTGTCAAATGCTATATTTTATTGGGATAAAAAGTTAGTTTTCAGTTCGAAATAACTAATATTCGTAAGACAAGCCGGAGAATAATTAACCTATTGGCCGCTTTATCGGTGTACGTCGAATAAACTGTTAGACATAAGTGAATACAATATATGCCAAACATTTTTGGCATTCATGAGTTTTACAAAAGAGTCTGCGACAACATATATCTAGAATTTAGCCTAGAAAAATTGTTAAGAATCAGAAAAAAGCGGCCTGTGTCTAGTTGGCTTTTGGAGACATTTAGTATAAAGCCTTTATATAAATGAAACGGCATGACTAACGATTTAAGGTCTCTTGCGACCTAGGTTTCGGGGATGTCCGATCCCCATCATCAGGCGAGTTCACGACGGAAGGTCACGGCGATCACGACCTTAAATCGTGAGTCAAGCCGTCTCATTTATATAAAGTACCAATAATGTGTCAAACTCACGAAAACTTTAATAGTAAAATTAGTATAAAGCCTTATAAAAATAAACTATTTCATCTTCTTACGTAGTTTTTGTAAATACAATTTACACCTTACTGCATATAATTTGGACAAATAGTTAAGGGGAAATCGTGGGATTAGTTTTACGGGAGGATGACGGGTCACAAATTCATCAACACTTACTGCGTAATCCTGCACATTATGCGTATAATATCGTTTATGTTTTGAACCGATGGATAAGAAAAAGGATCTAAATTCGACTGTTTTTTGTTTAGCCGATTATAACTTATCTTTGATCTTTGAACTGCTTGCTGGCGTAATTGCGGGCGCGTTTGCTTTCAAATCAGCGGGTTCGATTCCCGTACGGAACACAAATTACAGACATTTACCAAATAATGAGACGAATTAAAAACCTTCGAGAATATAGATTTGTGTGTGAGAAACTGGTAGAAACATTAAACAAAAATAGTTTTCGCATATTTACTAACGAGAACATTGATTTTTGGTTTGATGAGTATACATTTTAGTTGGTACTATATAAATTACTTTATATAAGACCATTACCAAAAATCATTATGTAAATTGGTGTATGTACGAGTACGCTATACATAAAAAAGGAATAGTCATCAGTAAACTTAAAATCCGGCTCTTTTAAAACCTTTTTGACTCGACTCCGACTTTAGCAATCAAAACGATTCATCTTACCGCAAGAAGACAAATAACCACCTTAAAACAAAACACTCCAGCCTCATGCAAAATATGAAAATACACAAGCGGAAACAATAAAACATATTTCCGTGGTTAATACACGAGGCCACTGAGTTTGTCATGCCGCATAAAAATATATCACGTTCCTGAGCTCTGCTCCGCTATATAACATTTCATTAGCGGTCAGCCGAGACGTTGCACAGACAATAAATTTTCATTTTTGCGAGAGGACAAGTGAAAGAAAAGATAAATAGTGGGACAGATTTGGCTCCGGGCGTATTTCCCGTATAAACTTCGGACTCCAGGAGCCGACCGTAGCCTCCGGTCATAATATATTTGATTAACAAAAAAGACTCTCGTAGAAATATCTAGTATAATATGTTGCCATACTCAGAGCAAATATAAAGAGCACTCGAGTCAGCTGCCGGTATGTTTTCACATAGTTGTTGCCAAGTGTAGCTACTGTTTCATTTCGGCTACGTAGTATTCAAGAATTTGTCTTCTGTGGTAATATAGAGTTCTTTTGTTTTTATTTCTTTGTTTTCATATTATTAACACGCATTATTTGAACCTTCAAATATTTTAGTTATTTTTTAAAAGATATTCTAGATAGAGAAGTTTGAGTGTGAGTAAGTCAGTTTCGGTGAAAGTCGGGATATATAGTCGGAAGATATCACTAAAATAATTAAACGCAAGCAAAGCTTAAAATAACGGACTTCACCGCTTTATCTTTTAAACTACTAATCAGATCTTGATCAAATTAAATGGGACAAATGGGAAAGTACCAGCTTTAAAAAAAAAAGACGTGTGGCACTCGGGGACGGCTGCGGTAGCATTTTTATCTACTTATGCAATTATAATTATTTATTTATTTTATTTATGCAGTATTTTTTTTCCTGCTACCTAGAGGCGAGTTGCTGAACTAAAGAGACTGTGCTTCACCCACGTAAATTAAAAATATCAATATTTGTCAAATCGAATTGTGAATATAAACAATTATAGAATCCATTTGAACACAACAAAAAAACATTTAAAAACAACTCACCAAAGTATTTTAAATAAAAAAAAGACGTGTGGCACTCGGGGACTACCACGGTAAAGCTATTGCATAACATTTTTTATCAACTTATGCAATTATAATTATTTATTTATTTTATTTATGCAGTATTTTTTTTCCTGCCACCTAGAGGCGAGTTGCTGAACTAAAGAGACAAGCGTGATATTTCAAAAAAGTCATTAAAAGTTTAGCTATTCATCGATAGATGGCAAAACTAAAAAGTATCACCGCTGTGCCGGTCGGAGTGGGAGGTGTTAGGTTATTTTCGTTACGGAATTTCTGGATTCGGTCTCCACGCTCAAGGCCCGCGATAGAAGCTATGCAATAGCTTAAAAAATGTATTAACTGCGTACAAAAACAGATGTTAAATATACTATTTTGACTCAACAGTTTGTCCTTTTCGGACGTAATAATACAACATCAAATACAAAATATATTACTGAAATTTACATAATTTTCACTTATCCAGCATCAATAAGCAGTCCTCAATAACGGGATATTTACCATGTATTTCGATTGTTTTAAGTTCAGTTACTCCGTGATCATGGTGCTTGCAACAGTGCCGAAATATCGGAAACTCAAAACAAACAAAATACATGGTAAATATCCCGTTATTGATACAAACATTTATAGTGAAAGTGACTATGGTAGCTTAAAAAGTTATATAATAATACTCTTTAAGATTATAATGGGCTTTACTTATAAGCCATCGTTTAAGAGTTGAATCAAATGGTTTACCATTAAGGGCGTTTTGGTTTTTTATTCGAGATAAAAATTTTAGAATTTTCAAGAAAGTTTCCCGTTCCACTTTTTATGTCACAATCTATAGATGTGTTTTATTCCTGTAGCCATTTCTTTGTGCCTATAGACAGGTGTCCGTCCTCTGCGCCGTGGGTCCTGGGTCCTGGGTGTAATGTGAATGTTTCCGGCATTCACGATACAAGTATTTGAACTTAGTGTGGGGCTGTGAGTGTGAATGCGTTTGTTTGTTGTTTATCTTCAGGTTAGAATTGTAATTTATGTTTCCATTGGACGTTTATTTTGTTAGCTCTTATATATTGACTTATAGATTTTACGAGTTGACATATACTTAACGTGTAATAATAACACTCATTAGCGGCCCGTGGATTACTCACTTCAAAGTTTAATCATGTTACAAATACGCCAGCTTTGAGTAAAAAGCGAATCTGATCCATACCAAGTTTTACGGCGCTCGTGGATGCTATATTTTGAGAACAGTATATATCATATTTAGCAAAGTTTACTTTTGTTTTGAATTAATACTCACATACTTAAAATTCCCAGGTTAAGTTTTGGCAAATACGGTTTGTTTTTAATCTATACAGGTTAATTTGTAAAATACCAGAAACATCTTGGGACTTCATTCCAAATTATAATTATGATATTACAAAAAAAAAAAAAAAAAATTTCTTTTCTATGTTAAGTCTATGGTATCAAGTGTCACCAGACATTGCCATGTAAATTAAGAGGCGCGGCGCGGCGATGCAGTTCTTTGCGAGACTGTGTAAAAATTTTACCGATATTAATTATAGATTGTATAGAATACATGATCTTAATTCTAACAGGAAAACAACAACGTTCTAAACGAGTTACCTTGTCTACGTCTTTACAGGAGTGCTAACTACAAACCACCAAGCTTATAAGTACGAGGTAACGCAAGTGCTCAAGCCACTACTACTGGGTAGCGTGCCCTTCATGACTTGAATATAGAAGGTACTCAACGGGCTACTAAATAGTATTATACCTTACCTTAGTGAATTTACATAAGTAACTTGAAGTAGTTATATACTGTGCATCAACTCTACCAACACTGTGTATTGCTCGCGGCAACGTGAAGGATTATGAAGCAAACTTGTACCGAGCAATACAACTCCGTCTAATTTCCACACACTTTATATCTTCAAGCAATAAGTTGCTTTACACTGTAATAAATGCTAACTTGTAATAGTTTGTTGACGTTTGCTTCCAGAATGTATACTAATATCAAATACGACCTTATGTCCGAGCAATAAGGTAGGAATGATTTTATCACCTGCGGAACATAGCGCCAGTGATCGAACCAATAAAACGTTTAAGCTTTATTGCAAATTGGCCGTTTGTTGATCATAATCGGTCACGTCGTCAGTGTTGATGTCTTGAAATTACTTTGTAAAGTATTTTACGGATCTGTAATTTTAAGTTTGTAAGTTTAAAATGTGTATGAAGGGTTGCCATAAATATGCGGTTGACGATGGAGTGCGTTTGCATCAAATATACTTTTTTTTATTATATTATTCATGATATGCAAACGTTGACAACTATCTCACTGGATGGAAAATGAAGATGCGGTCGACGATGCAGCACGTTTGCCTAGAAGATACCTACCTGTTCACTCCTGACTCAAAGACTCCCAGATTATAAATATCGGGAAACACAGACTCATGTAATTTGATTCCTTAGCGGTACGCAAGATGAATGTGGAAGCAAAATGCTTCGTGCGCTCTGTTGGTATATGTACAATAAATCGATGTCGCATGTTTGTACGTCTTGTTGTCCGATGGTAAAAAGGGTATGATACTAAAAGATACATTCGCGACGTTATTCCCAGATTGTTTTTAGCAAGAAGCACAGATTCGGGCCCGGAGTTCTGCTTCTTTGCAGTACGCTGAAATGATGTGGAAGGATTAATTAAGAATAAAACAAAGACTTATTTCACTTATATTAGAAATGCGAAAGTTTTATTTCCTAAAATTAAACTAAAACTCTAAACAGCAAAGACCTAAGTTACCTACAAGACATCGAGCTTATAGGTAACTCAAGAGTTTAAGCCCACTTCCAGTGGGTAGCGTTCCCATCATGCTGGCGGCATTGCCTCTCTGAATTGCAATGCTAATACGTTAAGCCAAATAAGTACCAACATTTTGATCACGCGTCGCCTCAACCAGGCGCTCTGATAAATTTTTGAAAATAGAATGAGATCTCGGTGTCCACGGAAAAAAAAATTAAAGCAAGTAAAGCTTAAAAAATCCGACTTACTTACAACTTATGCTTTGGTTTTTGCTGGATCGATTTCGATAAAATTTATATGGGACCACCTCTAAAGTATAATCTACCCAAAAAATCATCAAAATACAGGTGAATTGAGAAGCTCCTTTTTTGAAGTCGGTTTAAAAAACAAAAATACAAAAAATATATTGAAGAGTTTTTATATTTAACAGCCACTTTATAGGTAGCTGTGTGTGTAATCCCCTATAGTATTCATATTTCGTATTCACAAATGGATTAATTAGCATCAAAGACATTCAATCAAATGGCTATATGGAATATGCATAAGATTTAAATACAGGTTAAATATTATTTTAAAATATTAATAGCTATAATTACATGTATAATAGTACTATCTTATTTTAAAAGCTTTTTCATAAATTTTACATGACCGAGCTAGTAGCGCGAGCGAGCGAATCGTTTTCATTTCAGCTTGGAAAAAATTGCGTGGATCAGTAATTATTTTTCCTTTTGTAACATAATAGCTTAAAAAATCTTTATAACATTAGCTATCTACCAGTCAAAATTAGTCTAGTCGTTTCGGAGATCAGCCAGAACAAACAAACAGGCAGACAAATAACATTGTAAACATTACAATTGTTTGTTATAAGTACCGTATACTTTATATACATTGAGTAAAAAGCTGTCATGTTGACATTACAAACGGACAGTTCAATTTTATTTATTTGTATAGACTTACCACACATCAAACGTAAGCAGAAGTATAATCCTAAGAGGATCGGCCGTTGGTCCCATCGCTTTGATGATGAGGGGCAATAAAAGTTAAACGACTTCGGGGACTGCCGCACTCTAGGGATCTATGTTATTTCAAACAAATTGACAGCTCCCGTGGGCTAAATAAATCGAACAAGCAAGGTTAAACTTTTTCATAGAGTTTTCCATTTTATCCGATGCTAAACTACATACAAGAAATATGATGCAACCATAATTATATGTACCTAAGTAATGAATGTTCGTTTCTCTCACAGTGTTTGTTTTAGTTTTACCTCCAGTCAGGGTAGTCGCAGTACATAAGGCAGTAGTGGTCAGTAATTTGATATGATAGAAGTAACAATCAATAGAAATGTTCTTTTAATAATTATTATAGTTCTTTAATTTTTTTTTATTTGTGACAGGCTAGTGTTTGACCACTATCTCACCTGATGGTAAGTGACGATGTGATCGATTATAAACGCTCTCATGCTTGGAAGGTGATGCTTAAGCATCACCTTGCTTAGTCTGGTATTTGCACTCGAGTGTTTAGTGCAAAGGTATAAGACCCTCCTAGAATCTATTTGTAACGTAATAACTTTAAGCATAATCAAACTTAGGTGTAAGATATTTCTAATTGACACGACGCCATAGAGAATTCTAAGTAATTACTTTGACTATAACGCCGCCGTTTCTATGGAGTGCGTTTGCTGTTTTATATGTTGTGGTAATTATCTAAGTCGTCTTTGTCTAATAGGAATGAATTACATTTTTGGGGTGAGAGAGAATTTGAGCAATGATAGCTGGACAATGATAGAAGGACTATTATGAAGAGTCCGCCTGGGACAGTCCGCACCATTGCCAGACCTTCAACCGTTAGCAGTAGTTCGCAAACATCACTGTATTAATTCGGATTGAAGGGCAATATTTTCAGAGAAATTACAGGGCATAAAGAGAATTCAAATTCTAATATTTTATTTACATGGCCCCTAATGCGACACTAACAAAGCTTATGGCTCATTGGGGTCCATGTGCTATATAATATTTAACATCTAATATCTTAGGGTGAAGAGCGCAATGCTTTGCCACGTAGGTTTTTGAACTATTTCAGTAAGCTTACCATCAGGCGAGTGACTTGATCGTCTCATCTTTTAATTACATAAAAAAATGCGGCAGACCCTTAAAAGCTTTCGAGTTTTCGAAAAGACACCGCGACGATGAAATAAACAAAGACATAGATATAATTTTATTTATAGCAAAAAAAACACAATGAAAAAAAATGGTACAAATTATTTCAATTAGTATTTTGTTACCACAAACCGTCCCCAACTCGGCATATTGCCGGTTCCAAAAACCAGCGCTGGTCTTCCGTTGGGCAGGTGACAAAAGATGTAAAGTATAGAGGTAGAGTATTTCCTTTAATAACTGCTTTCAATTATAAAAATTATGCTCTTTCGAGTTCAACCCAGTTTTTTCAATTTGTACCGGATGGTACTAGTGCGCTGGATTGGAGGGATGGAGGGCAGGGCTTCCAGTGAAACAATTTCTGCCAGGAGGATTCCTTCTTCTTTATTGGAGTGCTATACAGAGCTGGGTACTGAATGCTCCCCATACAAACCGCACAGTCTTTTATATCAATTTGACCACAAAAAAGAACGGCGATGTTATTGGCAGACCAATGGGAGACCCGGAATTTTTACCAATAAGAATCTTGTTAGCTAAGTCTATTGTAACGGTCGGCCGTTATTTTGGCGGGAAAGTTTTATTGCTTTTCTATTTTGACTTGTGCAATATGGAGGGTTGTGGATATCTGTTCGGACTAATGTTAAAAAGTTGTTAAAACCTTGTCCACAACCCTCACACATGTCCTACGATATGTGGTCATGGTCTTTCAATAATTATCGCCTTTTTTATATTCTAACGCACACATATGTAACTTACAATCTGTCTACGCCCACATCTAAACTTTTACCCACACACGTAAACAATTTCAACCCAAAACAAAAAACTTAAAAATAGACAACATAGCTAACTTACGGACTAATCTTAGGTCTAATTACTATCTATTTCAATTAATTATATTCATTTTAAACTGTTATTTAACCTAAAATTAAGCTTTACAAGTTTGTAGGGAACTATTTCCCTCCTATTAATTCCTACGCTGTCGCCCGTCGCGCCATCCCTGTTGCCGTGCGTTACTATAAATATTTAATGGCGCGCACGGCGCCGCAGCCATCATTCATGCGCGGATCGCGGCGGTGCGCGGGTCTCGTCGTCCTGCACATTACTCCCGCCGTGCGAACTTGTTGCATCTTCTTCCGGTGCTGGAGCGACGTCCTCGATGGGCAGAATGACCAGCTTCCTTACTGGCCGTCGCAGCACTCCTCCCTTTGTCTTGATGTCCACGGTGCGCACGACGTTGTCCGGGCCAGGATACGTAGCGATGACCTTTCCTCGTACCCACACGTTGCGAGGCAGGTTGCTGTCGATGAGCTGCACCAGGTCGCCGACTCGTACTGGTGGTCCTCGTCCATGAGGCTCCCGCCGGTGTTGCAGCTCGGGTAGGTACTCCCGGAGCCACCTGTCCCAGAAGACGTCGGCGAGTCGTTGTGCGGCGCGCCAGCTGGACCTCTTGATGCTGTCCTTCTCGTCGAAGCTGCCCGGTGTCGGTACTCGTCCAGGTCCACCCAGAAGGAAGTGGTTCGGAGTGAGGGCCTCTGGGTCCTCCGCGCTGACTGAGACATGAGTCAACGGGCGGCTGTTGACGGTGTTCTCCACTTCGGCCAGTAGAGTTGCGAGGACTTCTTCTGTTGGACAGCGCTCGTGTAAGGTGGCTGTCAGTGCTGTCTTCACCGACCTCACCATACGCTCCCAGGCACCTCCCATGAAAGGTGCGCCAGGAGGGATGAATCGCCAGGAGATGCTCCGCTTGGCCGCTTCCCCTGATGTTGCTTCGTCGATCGCCTGGCGTAGTTCCTTGTCTGCTCCCTTCAGGTTGGTCCCGTTGTCAGACCAGATCTGGGTCGGACATCCTCTTCTTGCGATCATGCGTCGAAGGGACATGATCGCTGAACTCGTGCTGAGTGACCCCGCAATCTCCAGGTGGATCGCTCTCGTAGTAAGGCAGGTGAAGATGGCGACGTATCTCTTCTGGTTGGCTCGACCCACGGTGACTGTCAGTGGGCCGAAGTAGTCGACTCCGGTGAAGGTGAAGGCGCGTTGATGATGAGCAAGGCGACACGGCGGTAGATCTCCAGTCCTCGGATACGGAGGGGCTTGAGTCTTCATTCGGCAGTGCAGGCATTGACGAAGAAGCGTGCGAGTGATGGGTCGCACGCGCAGAATCCAATACTGTTGTCTGCACTCGTTGATGGTAGCCTCGACGCCGGCGTGGTGAAGCTGGCGATGGATGTGTTTTATCCATAGCTTCACAGTATGATGACTGCCATCTAGTATCATCGGGCTTCTGACTTCTTCGCTGACGTGTTGTGTAGCTTCGATGCGGCTGCGCAGTCTCAGGGCTTCTTTCTTGTACTCGACGCTCAGCTGATGAAGGCGACTCTCTTTGGTGACCGGCTTGGCTGACTTGATGTCTTCTATTTCTTGATCAAAGGAGTCTTCTTGCGACGATTTCATCAAGAGGTCTTCAGCTGTCTGTAGAAGCTCGGCGGTGACGGGAAGAAATTTCCTTTCTTCTTTGGGCGTCGACTTCGGCTTTGAGACTTGAGGCGACGTCTGCTTGGCTGTCTTCCTCCAGTCCGGATCTGTCTCTCTGTTCTTCTTGCTTCGCTTGTAGTTGACCTTCTGTTTAGGATTTCTGCAGAGTTGAATGAACTGCAGAACCCTTGCTGTTGCGAAGCGAAGTCTATCCCAGGTTGAAAACCTCGAGACATCTGGTAGTCCTTCTTGAAGCTTCTTTCTTCTGTTGGCGGTGACGTGGTGAATTCTCTCTTCTCCCGTCGGCTCCGCCGGTATTGCTGTAGATGCTTCAGTCGGCCAGGAATCTTCTGTTTTGTAGAGAAATTCCGGCCCTCTATACCATCGATGATTCTTGTTGAAGTCGGCTGGCACATCTCTCGTGGCATCGTCGGCGACGTTGAGCTTCGTCGGGATCCAGCGCCACTCGTTGACTGTTGATCCATCTTCTATTGCAGCTAGACGGTGCGCCACGAACGGTTTGTACGTTCGTGACCCCGTTTTGATCCAAGTGAGGACCGTCTTGCTGTCTGTCCAGAACGTCTTCGAGTCCGGCTTCCTCTCGTGTTCCTCTATGACGGTTTCGGCTAGGCGCGTTCCCATGACTGCTGCTTGTAGCTCTAGTCGCGGAATGGACGTGAGCTTCAAAGGTGACACCTTCGCCTTTGCTATGATGAGTGACACGTTGACCTCGTTGTCCGGTGTGACCGCCCTCCAAAATAGGACAGCGCAATAAGAGGACTCGCTGGCGTCGGTGAAGATGTGAAGCTCGAGTGTAGTGGCGTCGCTGTAGTTTAGGTATCTTCTAGGTATGGCCACGTTGCTCAGCTGTCGTAGGTGCTCCATCCATCTTCCCCATTGTTCGGCGAGGTCCTCTTCCAGCTCGTCGTCCCATGTCGTTCCACGGCGCCAGACTTCCTGTAGGATTTGCTTCGCCCTGATGGTGACAGGTGACGCGAAGCCGAGGGGGTCGAAGAGCGACATGACGATGCGAAGTGCTTCTCTCTTCGTTGGTGTCTTCCCCTCGATCAGCGGTGGTGGGATGCGAGCCATGTTGAGGTTGAACGTCAGCTCGTCTGTGTCCGTCTTCCAGATTAGGCCGAGGACTCGTTCTGTTTCTTCCTGTTTATAGAGCTCGATGTCGTCCGTTTCTTTTTTCTCTCCAAGTGCTTCCAGCAGGCGTGGCGAATTCGACTTCCATTGTTTGAGCTCGTAGCAGGCTCTTCTGTGCACGTTGCGTACTTCTGTTGTGATGCGCACGGCGTCTTCTAGACTCCGGAAGCTGTCCAGGTAGTCGTCGACGTAGTGCTTCTGTATTATGGCGTCTGCGGCTGCAGGATGAGTGTTCCTGTGCTTCTCGGCGTTCAAGTTCTTGACGTAAATTGCTGTTGATGGTGAACTTGAAGCTCCGAAGATAAGCGAAGTCATTCTGTATTCTTCTGGGGGCTGGTTGTCTCGTCGATCTCGGCGCCAGAGGTAGCGGAGAGCGTCTCTATCTTGATGACGTAGCTTGACCTGCATGAACATCTCCCCGATGTCCGCTGTGACGGCGACTCGATGTTGCCTGAATCGCATGATGACTCCCGGCAGTGACTGTAGTAGGTCTGGCCCCTTGAGTAACATGTCGTTGAGTGCGACGCCCTTTGTTTTGGCAGCGGCATCGTGAACGACTCGCAGCTTCTCCGGCTTCATCGGGTTGATGACGGCGAAGTGCGGTAGGTACCATGTTCTATCTTGAGTCTTCGTCTTCGGTGCTGGTTCGGCGTAGCCCTTGGTGATGAGCGCTTCCATCTGTTCGGTGTACCTCTTCTTGAGATGAGGGTCGCGATCGAGTTTCTTCTCTATGTTGAAGAGACGCTTCAAAGAATTGTCGTAGTTGTCTGGCAGGATGACATCTTCTTTTTTCCACAGAAGAGCTGTTTCGTATCTTCCTTCTTCGTTGTGGACTGTATTTTCTGTTAAGATACGTAGGGCTTGTTCTTCTGGGTCTGTTCTTGGCTTCTTTGGGTTTATGCAGAGTGCGTCCATCTCGAAGTACTTCTTCATGAGCTCCTCCAAGTTGTCCTCTTCGTGCTCTGTGACGTGTGTGACGTAGTCGATGCTGCGGCCCAGGGTGCGTGTGTGGCTCCCATGTAACACCCATCCCAGTGGCGTGAGAGATGCCACTGGTTGGTGTTTCTTTCCGCGTCGCAGCTTCGATGTGACGAGTAGATGCCAATTGTCTTGCCCGATGAGGATTCTTGGTTTGGCTTTCTCATAAGTGATGAGATTGCTGATGTCACGTAGATGGTCGCATTCTTCGACTTGTTCCCTGGCGACTTCCTGCGCTGAGACTTGAAGATTCTTGATCGTCCGCGCTTGAATGCACTCTTCGTTTTTGTTCGGCCCCCGAAGTGTGAAGTGTACTCTTCTCGACTTCGTTTCTGCTGTCTTCATTTCATTAATGGCTTCTATGCGCAGAGGTTCGACTGGTCCTCGTGCGCCGATGTCGTCCGCTATTTCTTGGTCGATGAGTGTGACCGTAGAACCGTCGTCCAGGAGTGCGAATGTGTCGACGACTCCCGGTCCGGTCACCTGCACCGGGACGATCTTCAGAAATGACCGCTTTTTTGTAGCAGTCCAGGCGGAGTTGATGGTTTCCGATGCCCCCTTTTCTTCGTTTTTCTCCGATGACCTGACGTGATGCAGCATCTTATTGTGATAATATTTGCAGCTGTCGATGCCGCAAGAGACTGGTTTGCAGCTGTGGGTCTTCGTTCTGTAGCGTAGACATCGGAAGCATAAACGTTGCTTTTTGGCGATGTCCCATCTGGAGTTCTCGTCCGCCCTCTTGAATTTGTCGCAGTCTGCTGTTGTGTGCCCCGTGTTTTCGCATACTGGGCATTTCGATGTTGACTGCTTCTCTGTTACGTTGTGGATCTTCTGTGTACGTCGGACTTGACTGTTTTCTGTTCCGGATCCAACTTGTTCCGGTTGGGCGAAAGGTCCACATAGTTCCGCTTCTTTTTTCATAAATTTTTCTATCTTGATCAGGTCCGGCTCCTCTTTTGCTTGTGTTGCAGCGAATTCATAGTAGCGGTAGCGCAGGGTCGGTGTCAGCTTCTCCACGATGATTTTGGCGACCTCTGGGTTGTAGAGGTAGTAGACGCAGTTCACCGCCCGTAGAATGGACACGGCGTTGGTCACTTTGCTGGAATATATGCAGATATCCCGAGGTGACTCAGTCAGGCGTGGCAGTGCCCGAAGTGTGTCCAGCTCTAGTGTGGCGATGGCTTCTGGTCTTCCAAATCTGTTCTCCAAGGTCTTCATGATGTCCTCGGTGTTCGTGGTGGTGATGAGTAGACTTTCGACAGCTTCTTTGGCTTTTCCCTTCAGGTTTCTTCGCAGGCGGTTGATGTTCTCGACTGGTGAAAACATCTTCTCGGTTTCGAAGTATGCTGAGCGGAAGGGCAGCCAATCCTTATGGCAGCCGTTGAAGATGGGCAGTTCGATGAACTTCGGCCGTTGTCCCGCTTTGATGGCGAGGGTGATGGCTGTGGCGAGCTGCGTGTAGTCTGGTTGCGTGATGCTACTCGCTGGTGGTTGCTGAGGAGTCGGTTGCTGATGATCTTCGTCTTGCTGTTGAGTTTTCTGATCGAGGACGATGATCGGCGGCTGTATGCTGTTCTGTTCTTGATCAGTCTGCTTCTTTATAGTCTGATCTTCTGTTTGCTGTTTGCGGCGTGCTTCATTAGCAATGGCGAGTAGGACTGGCGGTGGCTGTGTTTGTGCGAGCCAAGTGTCCACTCGCTCCTGTGTTTCTTCTTCTGATACGGAGACCTCGTCATCTTCTTCTTCCGTATCTTCAGCTTCCAGGGTTGCTATCTTGGCGGCGGCAAGCTTGACTTGCAGGCGCGCCATTTCTTCTTTGGCTTTTGCTAGCCGAAGTGCTCTCCTGGAGTATGTTGATCCCGACTGTTTCTTCTTATGAGGATCTGGCATCCTGCTCTGCAGTGGCAGGATATCTTCGGTTTTCGCTCTTTCTCTATGAGCTTCTGTTCTTGATTCAGCTGGAGCTCTTATTCTTGTCGTAGTTCCCGTGGCCTCCGTCGCAGCCGATAGCGCTGCTGACGTTTGTGAAGCTGATGTCTCAGTGGTGGTGACTCCTGTCCCGGATGTCCCTGCAGTGGATGTTTCCATGGTTCCCATGGAGCTGTCTGTTGTTTCTGTATCCGCTGGGGACGGCTCCGTTCCTTGTCTTCGGCCTTTTCCGACCGAGCGAGTGACCGGCATGATGACACTCTTCACGTGTCACGGGTTGGAAGGTAGGTACCGACGCTTGTGTCGGTCTACAATCCCAAACTACGACCTGGTACTGGCGCTTGTGCCGTACCGTCGCAGCACCCCTGTTGGTGGGGCTGTTGGCGCTGATGGGTTCCCTGGTGGTGACGCGTTGGCGCTGGTGCCGACGGCAGTTCCCCGTTGCTAGGGTCGTCGGCGCTGGTGGCGATGCGTCGGCGCTGATGGGTTTCCTGGTGGCGATGCGTCGGCGCTGATGGGTTTCCTGGTGGCGATGCGTCGGCGCTGGTGGGTTTCCTGGTGGCGATGCGTCGGCGCTGGTGGGTTTCCTGGTGGCGATGCGTCGGCGCTGGTGGGTTTCCTGGTGGCGACGCGTCGGCGCTGGTGCCGGCGGCAGTACCCCGTTGCTAGGGTCGTCGGCGCTGGTGCCGAGCAGCGGTACCCCGTTGCTAGGGTCGTCAGCGCTGGTGCTGACCGGTGGTACCCACTTGCTGGGGTCGTCGGCGCTGGTGCCGACCGGCGTAATCCCTCGACGATCCGGCTTCCGAAGGACCAAAAATGTACCGGATGGTACTAGTGCGCTGGATTGGAGGGATGTAGGGCAGGGCTTCCAGTGAAACAATTTCTGCCAGGAGGATTCCTTCTTCTTTATTGGAGTGCTATACAGAGCTGGGTACTGAATGCTCCCCATACAAACCGCACAGTTTTTTATATCAATTTGACCACAAAAAAGAACGGCGATGTTATTGGCAGACCAATGGGAGACCCGGAATTTTTACCAATAAGAATCTTGTTAGCTAAGTCTATTGTAACGGTCGGCCGTTATTTTGGCGGGAAAGTTTTATTGCTTTTCTATTTTGACTTGTGCAATATGGAGGGTTGTGGATATCTGTTCGGACTAATGTTAAAAAGTTGTTAAAACCTTGTCCACAACCCTCACACATGTCCTACGATATGTGGTCATGGTCTTTCAATAATTATCGCCTTTTTTATATTCTAACGCACACATATGTAACTTACAATCTGTCTACGCCCACATCTAAACTTTTACCCACACACGTAAACAATTTCAACCCAAAACAAAAAACTTAAAAATAGACAACATAGCTAACTTACGGACTAATCTTAGGTCTAATTACTATCTATTTCAATTAATTATATTCATTTTAAACTGTTATTTAACCTAAAATTAAGCTTTACAAGTTTGTAGGGAACTATTTCCCTCCTATTCATTCCTACGCTGTCGCCCGTCGCGCCATCCCTGTTGCCGTGCGTTACTATAAATATTTAATGGCGCGCACGGCGCCGCAGCCATCATTCATGCGCGGATCGCGGCGGTGCGCGGGTCTCGTCGTCCTGCACACAATTCAGAAGAAACTTCGAGATCAGTGGCACAGATACTTAATCACCAGTCGTAAAATACATGACAAAACCAGGATGAAGGTAATACTACTGCCAGCTCAACACTTCCACCGAGTTCACAAACTCAGCGTGTTTGCTCAGCTTGGTCGCAGCTGTGGATCCCGTATTGGTTTGATTAGCCACCAATTGAGGTGCCCCTTATCTGTCTGTAAAAGGAATAAGGTACTGCAAAAGTACTAACCAAACATCATAATCCTTTTAGGTGATACACAAATACTATATTTTAAATGTATTACATGTGTACCTATGTGAGCTAAAAACCTTGCGTATTTTTTTAAATGGCTGAAATGAGTTTTTTTTATGATTTCAATAACCATTACCCCATATTATCTCCACCACTTTCAAAAAGTAAATCGCTTTTTTTAAATATAATTATCGAACCTGCTCACAAATTTTACGAGAATCTGTTAAGAAATGCAACCTGTAGATGAGAACAACCGGAAATCCGCCAGACATACAAAAGCAATTTTGCCCAAGCTGAAACGGAGACGCTTCGCTCCCTCTACTCGCTCGGTCAATTAGTTTGGTATGAAGTAGTAATTAATGGGTACAAATCCCTTAAACTAAAATAAAAAAACTCTGAATACACACATTTTTAGTTATTGAGAAAATGGTAATTATAGAATTATTACTCATACATAGGACTTTTATAGGGCTGAATAACCCTTTTAAAATAACAACGATCCATAAAAATATAATAAAAAAATATCTTCAACGTGGACATTGCTAACAGTCTCCTTCGGCAGAAAAGAACATTACGAACGACCGCCGGGAAACCAGAGGAAATAACTTTTTTTATTAGCCACATTCCAAACAACTCCTCACATGGGCGCATTCATTCCGCTGGTCAGTGGAACCCTTTTCAAGGCCGTGGCTTAATGGCCTCCGCTGACATTCGAGAAAAGGGTCACTAATTTATCTAAACAGAGTTCGTTGGAGTTCTCCTTAATTATGCTTCGAATACAGTACTTAAACTTCAGCTCGCACGATAATTCAACTGGTTGTACAATAAAAAATTACCGAGCTACAACCAGTTGAACAACCCGGTTAGACCACGGGCACCACGGCAGTACCACGCGGAACGTATTTCTTTAATGTTAAATAGGAAAACATTTGACCATTATTTCACCTAATGGGCAGTGTTGATGCGACCGAAGATGTAGCATGCTCCCAATCTCCCAATCTTTCGCATTTATATTCACGATAAATAGTAGTAATAATAATTAAAAGAACTAATGCCGCCAGAATGATGGGCTACCACTGATGCCATTGACGCTACCCACTTCTTGCGTCTTAAGCACTTGAGTTACATATAAGCTTGGTGGCTTGTGCTGATATTGTAACTTATGTGTTTTGCTGTAGGTATAGATGTTTATAGTTTTAGAAAATATAGGCAAATGGCCAACATTTTATCTAATACATCATTTATTTACTGCGCAAATACGATGTCCATTAAGACACGTTTGCCTTATGGTAATTAAGGATTGTTTAAGAATCAATCAATGATAATAAGAGTGATATTCGCCTCGTCACGTCGCCGCCGCTAAAGTAGAAACGTTCGCTGATTCTAGAATTCAATTGTTTATTAAAATTTATTCGTTGTTTTTCGACGCTTTTTCTACCGACTTCACAAAAAAGTAGGAGGTACTCAAATCGACTGTATTTTTTTTAATGTGTATCTTAACTTCTTTCCACGTGAACCGACTTTGAAATATTTTTTTGTTTGAAAGATGTTGCTTTCTAATTGGTCCCATTTAAAGATGAAGATCTGAGCAGTAGTACTTGAAATATCGTCAATAATGCGTATTTAGTACATCTAATCTGATCAAAGTTCCGAAGACAAAGCGGTGAAATCGGTTAAAAAATTATTGTTTTATTCTGATGTGGTTAGAAGTACAATGTGAAATGAAAATATTCACAGCAATTGTTGGCAATAAATCGCATTACAAACACAAAACAAAACACGCGCGTTTAGAAAATATTATGTTTCGGTCATTTAAATAATAGAAAAGGTAATATATTATTAAGTAAGAACCAAAATTAACTTTTGGTTCTTACTTCTTTTTAATTCATGTAGTAAATGTTGATAAATTCTATATGTATAAATTTTTTTTGCTCTCTTAGTTAATGTTATATAAAGTATATCCGTAATTGGTTGTATGTATAATACTCATGTAATACCTTACCACCTTTAAGATCTGTGGATTTTATAACACAAATAAATAAATAAATAAAAAAATATTTCAGCACGAAGCAAGCTAAATCACTGCTTCAATCACTTATGCTGCGCCTTAATTATAGTTTAACTTATTAGCGGCGCAGCTGCCTCAGCAGCATCCACTCGGAGTAATTAGGATGTTCACAATATAAACAATAGTTGATAGCCGTCACGACTGTAATGGTCCTAATTGAACTACTTGATTTTCGAGACTGTAAATCAACACGCTTGTTGATTGAACTAGTTTGGTTTAAACCTATAAGGTAGAGTTGGTATCGGTGCGATTGTGAATAAGTTATCATTGACTATTAATCCTGTTTTCCGTGTTACTTAAGGAGGCCTAACACACGCCGTTTTACTCGGCAATCATATATATTTTATTAACACAATGGACTGTAAATTGTCTGATCAATAAATGAATAATAATAATAATAAAAGATCTTGATAAATAAAAATATTCGTCGTTACCTGTATGATGATGAATGACTCCTTTATCGCAGAATATTCATAAAATTTACATGAAAAAGGAGAAAAAATATCAAGCATCATGCAAATCACATACATTTTTCTTTTTGTTGAAAGCATTTCCGTCATTTTATATCAGAACACTGTGAAAGTTATTTCATATACGTTTATTTACTAAATGAATGACTTTTTTTAGTTTCTTTTATTTATTTTTTTAAGCGCATTTACACAAAATTAAATAAAAAATTCGATTATTTGCCACACGTGACCTTACATAACCACCATAGTTATGCAATATGCGCCTTTATGTGTAAAACTGTAAGGGGGATAATTATTGCCTGTGGTTAAAAAGGTGCTCACATTGACGTATATCTGCCCCTTAAAGTGAGTGATGGCTTTCGATGTGCATAACGGCACATATACTTCTATAAAAAACTCATCTTTAAAAACTATTGTGTGTCCGAAATGGTCAGGCTGTTGGGATATTATTTTAAATTTATATCTTGTTTTAGAGCTCCACACTGAGTCCGCTTCGTGGTACCAGAAACATTCACATCACACACAAATTCTCACCCAGATCCAGAAACACAAATTTCCTTTAGGTAGAAAACATGTGTTTCCACGGGAATCGGACCCGATACCCGCAGCTTAGAAGGCAGACGCGCAAACAACCAAACCTTTCACTATACAATTTAATTTTGAAAGTTATGTTAATTATAACGAAACTTTCTAAACTAAATAAACGTTGGTAATAAAATAGTTTAACAATGTTACCATTACAACTTTCTAGGGGTTTTATTACCCAGCCAGAATCCACTCGTAAAATTGTATTTCAATTCAAGTGCCACTTTACGAAAGAAGAAGGTATGTTCTCCTACATTATACACCTAGAAATATGGAATTCATAACTTGACTGCCCTGGTAACGTATGCTGGACTTGCCTGTACGCTGCGGGTGCCGTGTTCAATTCTTGTCATGTACAAAATTTTCTTCCGAAGAAAATTCATGTTTCTTGTTTTAGGTGCGATTAAGTGTATGTATATGTTATGTCAATGTTTATGGGAACACCAGTTTTTGAAATCCATTGAACTGTTACAGAGATACCTCATTTCAAACATAACGACTTATCACACAAGCACAAACTTTTGTAAAAATGTTGCATGTGTATACGCAACAGAGAGAATGTTGGCTAGCAGCAAATTATTTACTCTTGAGGAACCTAAACGCATTCGCCTTTGGCCCTGTATTTAGTATGTGTTATGACTTGTAACATATGCATCTAAATTAAAACTAAGCTTTAGTAGGTAGCGTTTGAATATTTTAAAATAAATGAATAATAGTAGATGCGTCTATTTTTCCTGATTTCGATGATGTACATAACTCAATTTTGTCAAAAAATGCATATTATTATGCGTCTTTTTTCCTTATGACGGCAGTATACTAAACGGCAGCGCGGGGGGAGGATTCGCGCCGATCGGCTGCGCGCCTTTGGCGCTGTGTATATCAAGGTCCCTTACGCGTCATACATTTTGGGTAGGTTGGCATTAGGGTGCGCGCCTCGGGCGCTTCGAATATCATATCCCTTACAGCCATGGGTGCCGGAAACCTTCACATCACACACATTTACACCTAGAACCAGAAGCACTATTTTCTCTTCGGGAGAAATGTTGTCTCTCCACCGGGAATCGAACCCGATAACCGCTGCTTAAAACCCAACTAAGCTAGCTGGTACTTAGAAAGTTCTAATATAAAATGTTCTTACATATACCTGTAAATGGTTAAGCCACCAATGATCACTTTTTTCTCATGTTAAACAACAACCTACATCTGAACTTTTATAGCTCTTAGACATGGTCCCAATTGGATCCTGATAAATTAAAATCCTTTTGAGATAAAAGCATCCTTTTTCCTGAAGAGTGAAATGAAAAAAAAGAGGTGAAAAGGGTAATGTACTAAAGATTGCCGTAGGGGCCGTAAGCGACAATCAATTTGTGCGTAATGGGTACAAAACGAAGGAATCGTGTGGAATATGGTTGGCTTATACTATGGGCATTGCTGCATTGACAATTGCTTATTTTTTTGACGGTAAACTGGAAAGTATACAGTTGATTACATCTGCCATATCTACAGAAAAAAAAATGTGTTCACTGGCTAGATTAAATAGTAGTTAAGTACTTCATTAACCAAGACCAAGCAATGAAAACGCAGTTAAGGTTGCTTCTCTCAAATGTTGTAACATATAATTTTATTGGACATATGTATTTACTAGATGCGCCCCGCGGTTTTACCCGCGTGGTGATGGAAAATTGTGATAATAATAATAGAAAATATGAATTTTTTTCGTCAATTTTTGTTTTTATATTATCCTGTTATTCGAGAATCGCGCACTCGGTTGTTCATCGTCCTAACTATTCAAATATTTGACCAAATGATGTAGTGTAAAATACAAAGTTTATCTATTTTAAATACCACATGCGATAAAAGTTATTCAAAATATTTATTTTGATATAACGATCAATTTGTTACTACCAAATGTGCGTTAGAAATAAATTATTATTTTTATTGTATTTATGGTTCACTGTTTTGGCGATTATGGCTTACACATAAAAGATAGATATATGCTGTTGCGGGTTTTTTTGTAGAACTATTTAAGATAAACATTTCCATTATCTTCTTCTTCTAAATATATATAACTCAATGGTGACTGACTGACTGACATAATGATCTATCAACGCACAGCCCAAACCACTGGACGGATCGGGCTAAAATTTGGCATGCAGGTAGATGTTATGACGTAGGCATCCGCTAAGAAAGGATTTTGATTAATTCTACCCCCAAGGGGATAAAATAGGGGACGAAAGTTTTATGAAACTTTGTCAATTTTAAACCGATCGGGCTGAGACTTGTGCATGCATAAAGCTACTATGACGTAGGCATCCCCTAAGAAAGGATTTTAAGATGCAGGCTATATAAGATTAATAACTTTTCAGTTTAAAATATACGAATTTCTGTATGCTAGCGCCGTCTACATTGAGTTATTTTGGAGAGAACTTTGAATTAACCATTTTCGTGCATAGTGCATAGATAATATATCTAGCGGATTAAATTTGACGACTAGCTTTTGCCCGCGGCTTCGCTCAGTCAGTCACCTTTGAGTTATATAACAAATTCGAATTCCATTAATACCTAATGATATCCCGTTCGAATTTAAACGATTACAGTTTCCCCTAAAAGTCTGCTTTGCCATGACAATAAACAAGTCTCAGGGGCAAACTCTCAAATTTGCGGGTATTGACTTGAGAGAACATTGCTTCTCTCATGGACAGTTTTATGTTGTTTGCTCACGAGTATGTTCACCCAATAGCTTGATAGTTTTAGCGCCTAATGACAGATAAGTTAAGAATATTGTGTACAAAGAAGTTTTGAAGGGCCTAATTTTTTACACACTCTAAACAAAAGTAAAGCCGCAAAAACTATACCTAATTAATAATAATACTTCTTAACGCGAGCGAAGCCGCGGGCAAAAGCTAGTACATTATATACGTGTAACTCCAAAGGTTTTCGCGGCGCTCGCCAGAATAGTTCGCAGATTGCAGATTTTATTCATACTTACTTGACACTTATCGTTATATTTCGGATAATTCACACTATATCTTTATAAATTATATAAATATAATTATATTAGTCTATGTGTTATTCTGATGTGTAAGCTATATTATTGTAAAGTTTCATCCATTCAGTAGTTTTTGCGTGAAATAGTAACAACATACATCCATACATTCTTAGAAACTTCTTCGTTTATAATATTAGTAGGATGTTGACTAGCCCTGGCTATACGTACAGTTCCCGGCGGTAAATAATGCACATCGAACTAAAGAGGGAAATGATCGGTTAGTTTCGGGTTCATGGAGCCTCGTTTCTGTCACTCACTACGTTTTGTCGCTCTTGCCAATAGTTGTACAAATTCATTCGAGCGCGGTACGTGTCTATTATTTACTGTCGGGTAAGCGACCTGTGAGATTGTAATTTTTTTGCTATAACAGTGCATAGTAATTGTTCTATTGTTATGAGATCAAACAAAATAATAGATTTATTTAAACTTTTTATTTTTACATAAAATGAATATTAATTACTAGCCGTGCCCCACAGCTTCGCCCGCTATTATCAAGTTAAAAAGTAGCCTATGTGTTAATCCTAGGTATAAGCTATGTACATTCCAAATTTCGTCCAAATCCGTTCACCCGTAAAAACGTGAAGAGGGAACTGACATACTTACTCACTTGCACACTTACACACAAACTTTCGGATTTATAATATTAGTAGGATTATTAAAACTATAATTTCACATACAAAACATATATATGCTAAAAGACCGCTGCTAAAACGTAGCACTCCCAAAAAATACAAGTCTTTGGGGTAGAAACGCTAAGACCGTGGATACCGGGTAGGAGCCCACTCTATGTAATAAAGATTTGTCAGCCATCTACGGCTGGATGCTTACCTGAAATGTTGGCATAAAAATATTTTTACGAGCATTTAAACAAAATATAGCGGTGACAGAAACACAGCTATATTGTAAAAAGTATTCAAAATTATAGTTTTAAAACACTTTTTAAACTACCTTTGTGTGAACTATTATCAACCTGTTGCAGGCTTCTTCTTTGACTGAGTTAACAACCATAAGGATATAATGCTGTATAATCGGTTTAGAAACGAAAAAATAAACGCTTTAACACTCACAGTTTTGCACCAATAACAGTCTTTTGACTTATAGTCTAATGCAATCTAATTGCCTTAAACGAATTAGGTGTAAATTCTGCACATTCTCATACAAAGCAACTTTACGTCTATATCAAAGACTTTGGAATAAGTTGTTTAATATGAAAGACAGCTTTAGCTGTGGTTCTGGGTTTCAGCATGGCAACTATACTGAGTATGCATCGTGTAGAGGCGAAACAAGAGTCGAAGTGGATTCAACGAATTTATAGATCATAAGGACTTTTTAGATATTATAAAACAAAAAAAATCTGCATCATTATAATATTTTAGAAATGGTATTGTTAAACTTCTTTCCATTGAACCCATTTGGATGAATCATCTGACAATTTATATTTTTGTTCTAATACTTTACCGAGTATGACGGCCACCATATTGACCTGATAAAGAAAAACCTAACCTCTAAACCAGGAAATTGAGAAGAATTCAAGATGCTTACCGTACATTTTGACATCGGATTATTAGCTAGGACCCTGTGATGGATGGAGGCAGATACAAACAAACATAAGTAACATACATGACCTGCTAAAATCATAACCCTCATATTTTGTCACAGCACTTTCAAGATCATTTGATTCATGTAATAGGTATTGCAAACCAAAGTCTTTCAGACGTTATTTCCTATTAGGGTAAAGGTAGAAAGCATGTTGTATAGGTACCTAAAGCTTCAGAAATAAAACCGTGGTTGAAAGGGTTAATGCAACGAACATTGGGCACAATCGGCAGCGTGTATACTGAATAGTAACCCTGTTTTCCAGTACCTAATGTTTTGCAATAAACATTAGGATTTCATGATTTGCAACAATGCGCAATGTGTGGTTTATTTTGAGGATTCACCTCGAATGGGAATCTTCTATTACAGCTTCTAATAAGCGTTCTCTTGTTCTGCTCAATCATGAAAAAATATCACCTGATGTTAAGTGACGATGCGGTCAACGATGGAATATGTTTACCAAGAATTGCCAGTTACTAGACTTGAAGACACCAAAATTGTAATTATCTGGGAATATAATTATGTAACAATTTTATAGATAGACAGGTTCTATATATAACGAATAACTGCGCATCATTTTTACCCGACTGCGCGACGCAAGACATGTCACTAATCAAAATTCATAATGGCGACCTACAGACGCCATATTTTGAAAAATAGAGTCACACTATTAAACTGTGTAACAAACTGTACAACATAGAATATGTATTTGAAAATCCTCGTTTCTAAACTCCAATAGACGTTCTAGTAATGTTCTACCACTTTACTAGGGCATGGCTTGACTATGACTGGTCCTTGACTCTTTTACTTGACTTTACTTTAACTTTGAGTGGTAACTAGTATTAATTTTACAAACTGCATACATAACTTAAAATATATTTACTTACTACTTCACAATACAAATAGATATATAAATTAGAAGATTGATAAATTACCATTGGTTTTGGTTTAGCCAAGCAGAAAGTATTTTATTGCACCAAACAGAAAAAAGTAAGAAACTTTAGGTACTATAGAACAAAACTAAATTAATATCCATTACCCTAATGATGACTCAGTCTAAGTAAAATTAATATTACTCATTTACGAAATACAAGCTAGATTGTTATTATACTAAAATATAAAATAACATGCATATGTATATATGTATCCTAGAATAGGGGAAAAACCCATTACCCACTTAGTAAGTAAAGAGGTAACTGAGTAAGCCAGTTCCAATAGAAGTTTTAACACTGTAATTCGCCTAGGCAGCAAAGTCTTCCACGAGGGCGGGTGTTACGGGCCTAATCCGATATTTTATACGTAACTTTTAACAACGGACTTTAATGTCCCTGAGAATCGGGGATGCTGGGGTGCGAGCGGGATAAAACGATTATCGCGCGAAATGTGGTGCTCCTTAATTTAATCTTGGCGAATTGCTTAAAATAGGGGTATAACTTTTTATTAAAACAATAAGTAATTTCTATCTTTATTTAGAAAGGAAAAATGACACTTGGAGCGGGACTTGAACCCGCGTGGTGAAGCGTCTTTGCCTTTTATAATATAAAAAATAAATGTAAATTATACATCTGTGAATAAATACTTCACTTTATATACCTAATATTCATATTGGCAAGAATCTTTGGATATTTGTGTACATTTGCAGTGTATTAGGCCCTCTGCTGACCACTGTTAGAGATCGTTCAAGGAGGATCCTAGAGATGGCGCTAGTTGTATCGAGTGACATTTTTTGCGCTCGCGAACTTCATTTGTGTGTGTCCTCTGTGTGTGGTTGACAAACCCTCCGCTATTGAATTTTGTGACGTAGAAAACTAATTAAATAATTATCATCTAATTAACCAGGACTTAAAATAAAAACTTCATCGTGTATCTTGTGATCGACCGCTTCATCTGTGATGTGATTTCGTGTTCACTGCCTCGTATATTTTCGGATGTTTTCGGATTCAAACTCGCCGGCCGGCGCGACGTGGAGTTGTGTGTGTGCGCTTAGGCATACATACAGTTTGCTGTAGTTCCTTTCTTGGGGAGCTCCGGAGGCGGTTTCGACGCAGTCTAAAGGTACGTGGGCTTAAATAAACACTGTAAATTGATTCGTGTATCCCTACTGATTTTTGCCAATGTTTTTATTCCAAAATAATTTACCGCTATCATTAAAAATATTAATACGTAAATGGTGGGCTATTTACACGCCAGCGATTTTACTCGCGCCACCATAATTTTGGTCCTTTTCGAGCCGGATAGTCCAGTTTTAATTACCTTTTGCTTTGAGTTATTAACCATAAAGATTTCATACATAAGTTCGCCCGTTCGTTGCTATGTGCAATTCACTCCGCTTATAACTACCTATAGTGTAACTGCCGCCCGCTAACTTACCTACTTGTATCGCCCGCATTTGTTGTTTGTAAACAAACATTTAGTAGTTTATTCGTGCATAAATTATTAGCATAACGATAACCGAACATGTCGAAACCAAGTTCAGATACGATGTTGATCATTTTAGGAGAAAAGAAAGAGTTGTTATTTAAACGTATGAATCATTTGTTTAATATGTCTAAAAACATCACTTCTTTCGAGAGTTCAAGGTCGAATGAAAACTTTATGTCTGAAACAGAAACTATGGATGACCTTCACAATAATTTTGAATCTATTGTAGATAAAATTAATGAGATTACCTTAATGTCCGCGAGTCCCGATTTTGGTTGTTTGGAGTCGTTTGACGAATTGTTTACAAGAGTGAAACGCGTTAGAAATAAGATGAATAATCACGCTAATGTGTCACCGCCGCGAAGCGATAGTGCTTCTGTGTTTAAATTGGAGCCGCTTCATATTAAGGAATTCGATGGTAAAATACAGAATTGGCCAGCGTTTTATGAATCTTTTAAAGCAAATATTCACGATAATACGCGTCTAAGTAATTCGCAACGCATTCAATACTTGGTAAGTAAATTGAGTCATTCCGCAAATTCCGTTATATCGGGAATTGTACCAACGGGTGAAACATACAGCATAATTTGGGATAGCTTAGTCAAGAAATACCAGGATAAGCGACTTCTAGGAACACATTATCTCAACAATGTGTTAGATTTAAAAGGGTGTACTCACACTGCCGCTAGTCTCGATTCATTTATCGATCATTTTTCGGCATCGATTTCTGCTCTCAAACAGCTGCATGTTTCGGATTTGACGGATTTTATTCTCGTGCACTGCGCACTTAGAAAATTAGACACTCAAACCGCACAATGTTTTGAACTTTCTGTTAGAGATGTTGAAATACCTACAACAAAACAGCTGATCAGTTTCGTTCAAGATCAGGCTAAGATCTTAGGACGTTCGAACCCGACCATGTACATGAACTCAAACCCGCGTAATTCAAATAACACATATAAACCGCCCACTTCTACGTCACGGAACACACGCTCAAACACATATAAATCCTTTGTTGCGAGCGAGGTACCAATGGTTGCTACCGGAACCTCTGCTTCGCACTCATACCCGCCCGCCATATCTCATTGCGCATTTTGTAATGAAACCGCTCACACACATTTATATACTTGTGCTAAATTCAAAAATACACACGATCCTAAATCTCGTTATGATTTTATTAAATCCAAACGTGGATGTGTAAACTGTCTCAGTATGACGCATAATTTATCGACATGTAATTCGTCATCTGTCTGCGAGTTATGTAGAAAACGACACCATACACTTTTACATTTTGTGAAACAAAATAATAATACGCATGTACACACTGCTTATGCGAATTTTCCCGTGCTGTCGCCGACAACGCCGCCGCCGCCGGTGCCGCCGCCGGTGCCGCCGCCGACTGATGGCGCGCCTTCACCCGCTTTAAATCATCCGCTTACGTCACATAATGCCGCTGTGCTTCTATCCGCCGAAACAAAACCGAAGTCGACTGTTTTATTATCAACCGCTCAGGTGTACGCGCGTTCTAAAGGTAGTACAGGTCCGAAAACTATCATCAGATGTTTAATTGATAATGGTAGCATGAACAATTTAGTAACGACTGAATGTTGCCGCGCTTTAAACTTGCCGATAATACCTTTGAATAATTCTTTTGTCAAAGGTGTTGGCTCAACTTCGCGTCCAATCGTTGGATTCGTGTATTTGGATATTGAATCCCGCATATACCCGCAACAGAAATACACCATACACGCTCTTGTCGTGGAGTGTATTACAGATCAATTGCCGTCGCAATTTATTGAATGGAATCGTAACATAGATTACCGCGACCTCCCGCTCGCAGATTTGAATTGGAATATTCCAGGAGACATTCAGGCAATTATAAGTGCCCAACTCTTTCCGTACATTTATTTGGGGAAGCGGGTTGACTTTGGTCTGGGACTTCCACCTGCACTTCTAACCACTTTTGGTTACGTTCTGATGGGAGATTATCCGCGTAATGACACCATACCTACCGCTTCTTTCACCGCGCTCGCGCTGAACGATCTAGTACAGAAGTTTTGGGAACTCGAAGAAGTACCTACGATGCGTTTGTTGTCACCCGAAGAGACGGAGTGCGAAAATATTTTCACGTCATCAGTGACGCGTGATGATGTCGGTCGCTACACGGTATCGCTGCCATTCAGCAAGGATCCATCTGAACTCGGCAATTCACATGCTGTTGCTCTTCGCCGATTTATGGCACTAGAGAGAAGATTTCGCCAGTCACCCGATTTGAGGGAAAATTACAACCAGGTCATTCGAGAATATATCGATAATGGTTATCTTAGCTCTGTCGATGAAACCGAAATTCCTGGTGGAGGCTACTACATACCTCACCATGCGGTCGTGCGACCTGATAAGCCGATGCCGCGCATAGTGTTAGATGCAAGTTCGAAAACTCACACAGGTTTGTCTTTAAATGACGTGTTGCATATAGGACCTAATTTGCAAGCTGATCTGTTTTTATTGCTTTTGCAATTCCGCTTGTTTCCTGTCGCGATGAACGCTGACATAAAACAAATGTACTTACGCATAGGTGTACCCGTGGACCAGCGTAAATACTTACGCATCTTGTTTCGTTTCAACGAGAACGAACAAGTGCGTACTTTTGTCTTCAAACGCTTACCGTTTGGACTCAAGTCGAGCCCCTATATAGCTATGCGCACTGTGCGACAGCTGGCTTCCGACATGAGTCCACACTATCCTGACGCTGCAAAAATTGCAGAATCCAGTCTCTATATGGATGATCTGGTATATTCTGCACATAATGAACAAACCGCTATGCAGCTGTCACAAGACCTAATAAACATGTTCAGATCGGGTGATTTTGATCTGGTGAAATGGTCTAGCAACTCACCAGCTCTCTTAAGTAGTCTTCCTGATTCGCACCGCAAATCCCTCGATTTTGACGAAGGCAATATTTCCGCGAAGATCTTAGGTCTTTCCTGGGAATCTTCTGAAGATAACTTTTTCTTCACTTCCGCTGTAATAACCGACACATGCACTAAGAGAAATATACTCTCCGTAGTTGCACGATTATTCGATGTTCTGGGTTTGGTCGCTCCAGTCATTCTCTATGCCAAATTGCTCATTAAAGAGTTGTGGTTGAGTAACAGTGGCTGGGACGATCCCGCTCCGGAAAATATTGTTGTCCGCTTTTCCGCCCTTGTGCAAGAATTTCCCTTGCTTGATACCTTACGGATTCCGCGCCATGTAGGTGTGAATATTGACTGCATTGTGAATCTCGTTAGCTTTTGTGATGCTAGTTTAAATGGCATGGGTTGTGTGATCTTTTTACACTGTACCTACCCTGCTGGCATCATAGTCCGCTTACTTTGCGCAAAGTCAAAGGTCTCACCGACTAAAGTCACGACTCTTGCACGTCTTGAGTTATGTGCTGCTGTGCTTATGTCTAAGTTAGTGAAGGTTGTCAATGACTCTTACGCTGCACGCGTTCCTATTGCAGGAGTGTATGCATTCTCCGATTCGACTATTGCCTTATCGTGGATACATTCTTCCCCACATCGTTGGTCGATTTTCGTGAGTAACCGCGTCGCTCAGTGTCAAGAGAACTTAGCCGCGAAACACTTCTACCACGTAGCTGGTGTAGAAAATCCTAGTGATTGTCTGTCTCGAGGTATGCGGCCGTCGCAGCTAGTCTCGCATGACCTCTGGTGGAATGGCCCTTCCTGGATGCATTCCGCTCCTGAAGAATGGCCAATCAAGCCATTTTCGCCGACTGACTGCAGTAACCTTCCTGAGCACAAGACAAATGTGTTGACAGTGACTTCTAAATCGGAACAACCGCTTTTATGTGAGTTGGCGCAACGCATTTCGTCTTGGGACAAATTGCTGCGTGTCATCTCATACATCCTGAGATTCGCACGACCGAAAAATAACATCGTGCCACGGTCTGTTCAGGCATTGACAGCCGCGGAACGTGCTATGGTCCGCGCCGTGCAATCAGTTCATTTTGCAGATGACATAAAGTGCATTAAAAATAAAAAAATGCCATCCATAAAGCTGCAACGCTTGGCTGTCTTCTTAGATGAAGAGGATATTTTGCGGGTTGGCGGAAGACTTTCTAAGTCAAATCTTCCATTTGATGCCAAGTACCCAGTCCTACTTCCTAAACGCGATCATATCGTTGATCTTATCATACGACATTACCATGTCGTGAACTGTCATACTGGCCCTGGACTTCTCATGTCGATTTTACGACAGCGTTTCTGGATATTAGATGCCAGAATTGTCGTCAGGTCTCAATGTCGTAAATGTAATACGTGTTTTAAGGTGAATCCGTCGCATCCCACTCCCATGATGGCAGATCTTCCTGCGTATCGTGTTTCAGAAGCGAAAGCCTTTGCTCACACAGGAGTAGATTATGCGGGTCCCATACGCATAACGCTTACCCGCCGTAGAGGTCAACACGCGCAGAAGGCGTATGTCTGTCTGTTTGTATGCCTGGTTACCCACGCTGTGCATGTTGAGTTGGTAACTTCATTAAATTCTTCAGCTTTTATAGACGCCTTTAAACGCTTTATTTCCCGCCGCGGACCAGTATCCTGTCTTTACTCTGATAATTCCACCACTTTCGTTGGTGCTAAAGCTCAATTGGATGAGCTATATACTTTTTTATTGAACTCTAGTTTCAATTCGTCACTCTCAGAGGAGTTGATGACCCGACGCATTGACTGGAAAATGATTCCTCCTAGAGCTCCCCATTTTGGAGCAATGTGGGAATCGAACATTAAGAGTTTGAAAACTCATATGTACAGGGTGATAGGTAGTCAGCTTCTAACATATGAGGAATTACAAACCGTATTGACGCAAATAGTGTGTATTCTTAATTCGCGCCCTCTGAATGTCGTATCTTCCGATCCACACCCAGAGGTGATAACTCCCGCCCATTTTTTAATGTCGTCTCCCCTGCAATACTTACCCACTGCCGATCTTTCTGATCAGCGCATCAGTCTTGTACAACGCAAAGAACTTTTGGACAGCATGGTCCAATCCTTTTGGAAAAAATGGCGCTTAGAGTATTTGCATACGTTGCAAGTAAGGCAAAAGTGGGCTACTCCGGATAAACCGGTTGAAATCGGGACTGTAGTACTCGTTGGGCAGGATAATTTAGCTCCTCTAAACTGGCCTTTATATATTACCGAAGTTTATAAAGGCACCGACGGTATTGTTCGTGTTGCCACGGTCAAGACCAGTTCAGGTAGTTTTAAACGCCCTATCGTCAAACTATATCCCATTCCGACGCAATAAATGTATATTCGTAAAATATTTATTATTATTTATTATTTATATATCTACGCGCGCTTATAAGTATTCCGCATTATTAGGATTAAGTTACAATTTCTTAATAATTAACATTCACGCCTGATCAGACATAAAGTTCATTGATCTTTTAGATTATTTCATAATATAAACGAGTAGAATCTAATAACTCTGACTGTTTCTTTTGAAAGATCTTGCGCTCTTCCAAGGCGGGGTGCATGTTGAAGCGTCTTTGCCTTTTATAATATAAAAAATAAATGTAAATTATACATCTGTGAATAAATACTTCACTTTATATACCTAATATTCATATTGGCAAGAATCTTTGGATATTTGTGTACATTTGCAGTGTATTAGGCCCTCTGCTGACCACTGTTAGAGATCGTTCAAGGAGGATCCTAGAGATGGCGCTAGTTGTATCGAGTGACATTTTTTGCGCTCGCGAACTTCATTCGTGTGTGTCCTCTGTGTGTGGTTGACAAACCCTCCGCTATTGAATTTTGTGACGTAGAAAACTAATTAAATAATTATCATCTAATTAACCAGGACTTAAAATAAAAACTTCATCGTGTATCTTGTGATCGACCGCTTCATCTGTGATGTGATTTCGTGTTCACTGCCTCGTATATTTTCGGATGTTTTCGGATTCAAACTCGCCGGCCGGCGCGACGTGGAGTTGTGTGTGTGCGCTTAGGCATACATACAGTTTGCTGTAGTTCCTTTCTTGGGGAGCTCCGGAGGCGGTTTCAACGCAGTCTAAAGGTACGTGGGCTTAAATAAACACTGTAAATTGATTCGTGTATCTCTACTGATTTTTGCCAATGTTTTAATCCAAAATAATTTACCGCTATCATTAAAAATATTAATACGTAAATGGTGGGCTATTTACACGCCAGCGATTTTACTCGCGCCACCACCGCGCTATAGGCAAATCGTTTTATAACCACTAGACTCAAATTCAAATTTGTTTGATGACATGGAATCATGGAAGTTAAAGACTAACTGATTCCATTTTGAACCTGGCTAAAACTAACTTTTTTTATCCTTTAAAACATGCTTACATCTCTAAGTTTACATTAATTAGATAACCTACCTATGCTATATTATGCAGTCTCTAGAAAGCGCTTGTGTAGTTTGCCTCCATACATTCCTATCATGAATGTAGCTTTTAGCTATAAAAGCTAAAGAAACAATAACTCAATTAGTATCTCCACCGAAGCCTAGTAAGTAGAAAGTACTAGCTGCGGCGATTTCTGGAATCCTTTGTCGGTTGCTAATTAATCAATTTCTGATAGTCAGATCATTAAGTCACCTGTTAGAAAGTTATGGTGTATTGTCGAGGGTGGAAATCACGCTGAGCCGGGAATTACATCGAACTTCAAAGATAGCTGCCAAAACACATTCTATTTTTATTTTTTGGCGACAGATTTTACAACTCAAGAGTTGGTGAACCACGACTATATTTTTGTACAAAACAGGTGCCAGGCAAGCATAGGAAAATCATCCCTTTCATCAGTCCTACCATTAATTTCACTAATTTGCTTAAAGATTCAAAACTTAATCGAATTTAAGGCGCATTTTCAACCGACTTCTAAAAAGGAGATTCTCAATTCGACTGTCTTCTTTTTTTTTGTATTTATGTTACGCGACATCTGCGCCAATTATAAATCGATTTTGATGTCTTTTTTTTTGTTTGGCAGAGAAATCGGTCAAGCCAAAACCGAAATATAAGCGATGAAGTTGTTTTTTATAAGTTTTCCTTGCGTTTCAATTATAATACCTACGATTGAGCTATAATCGCTTCAAACCTCCATTACTTTTCAGAGTTAACAGGTTGATAATTTACGTGATTATTTCGAAAATGTTATTTTTCCTAAGGAAAGCAACACTGTCAAAATTTAAGAGGGTCGTTGTTTGTGCAAAACATAAAACAAGTAGGAAAATAACCCTTAAGACAAAGGTAAAATACACCCAAGTCTAGCGCACTGACAAAAGTTTCCGTAATACGAACTGAACTTACGGTCTTCAGTGTGCTTCAGTTGCAAATTACTCCACTGAACTAAAGAAACTTCCTTAGAATCGAAATTAAATTGCTAATTTCGGTACTAAAGCCCCAGAACCTGTTATCGATCCCTTCTTTAGAAAGTTCTTCAGCGGAATTGGAATTAATTTGAATTTGTCCGGAACATTTATATTTTGGTCATTTTTATTAGACTCGTTTCGGAAAAGTTTCTAAGTTTACGCTTTCTTAAAGCGCAGACTTTATTCTTGGAAATTTTAAATCCATGTTATTGATTAGCAACTGTTTATTATAGTGTACTGGCCGTAACCCGCGGCTTCGCTCGCGTTTATCAAATTTAAAAGTAGCCTATTTATTAATCTTAGGCATATACTATGTACATTCTAAATTTCATCTAAATCAGTTCAGCCGTTACAGGCGTGAAGAGGAAACAAACATACTTACACGCTTATACATAAACTTTCGGTTGTATAATATTAGTGCGATGTGATATAGTTTTTCGACTGCGGCCGATGACTAATTGATATTTCTAGAGATCTCTTTAGATATTCCTTTTGCTTTGGTAGGCTAGGGTTTGACCTGTCTCTTATACCTCTTTTTTTTGCTCGGTAGGCAAGCATTTGACACTATCTCACTCTGTTGATAATTTAGTGATGGTTGAACTGCCCTTTGGTTTATTTAGGTGTGCGTTCGCCTTCTAAGCAGTCGGTTAGAAATAGATTCCCAAGGGAATCCAAAATTCCCAGGGAAATCCAAAATTCCCAATAGAAATATATTCCCACGGGAAAATTGTGTTTCTGGTTCTGGGTGTGATTGTGGGTGTGGTATGTGAATGTTTCCGGCACCCACGGGTCAAGTCATTGGAAGTTTAATGCGGGGTTGTGAGTATTAAAGCGTCTATATTATGTTTATATGGTCGAAGGTGGTAAACTCTAGACCTAAGTAGTGACTAGTAGGTACTTTGTTGCGAGACCGATTAGTGGATTTTTTGTCACAGGTTAACCAAATGGGAGAAAATGATGCTATCTGTCTATATAATTATAATTTACTACATTTAAGTGTTAATGCAAAGAAAAAAATACCGAATGACGTCAATGTTAAAATGAGAACAATAAATAATCTTCAATTTGATTATATTTCATACAAATGAAAGTTATTATACCCTGCAAACATGAAGGCTTAAAACTGTACGAGAACAATGCTTAATGCAATTTAATCACGGGCTTAATAACTGAGAACTTTAAACGTGACTACGAATACAAAAGTTATGCAGCAAACAGACCAGAGGCGGGATTGAAACATGTTCCACGTAAACACACTTAAGGCTAGAGTATACGAAATACAGACGTGTGATTTTGTTTTAGTTAAAACAAGTTGTTCCCTGCGGCTTCACCCGCGTAAATTAAAAATATTAATATTTGTCAAATCGAATTGTGAATATAAACAATTCTAGAATCCATTTGAACACAACAAAAAAACATTTAAAAACAACTCACCAAAGTATTTTAAATAAAAAAAAGACGTGTGGCACTTAGGGACTGCCGCGGTAAAGCTATTGCATAGCATTTTTTTATCAACTTATGCAATTATAATTATTTATTTATTTTATTTATGCAGTATTTTTTTTCCTGCTACCTAGAGGCGAGTTGCTGAACTAAAGAGACAAGCGTGATATTTCAAAAAAGACATTAAAAGTTCTGCTATTCATCGATAGATGGCAAAACTAAAAAGTATCACCGCTGTGCCGGTCGGAGTGGGGGGTGTTAGGTTATTTTCGTTACGGAATTTCTGGGTTCGGTCTCCACGCTCAAGGCCCGCGATAGAAGCTATGCAATAGCTTAAAAATCTATTAATTGCCAAAATACACATTACATATAACATAAAAACTAACCTATTGCCTATATTTCCTAAAACTGTATACAGCAAAGAACTAAGTTACCTACAAGACATACTTATAGGTAACTCAAGTGCTCAAACCCACTACCGGTGGGTAGCGTTCCCATTAATCTGGCGGCATTGCCTCTCTGAATTGCAATGCTAATACGTTGAGCCAAATAAGTGCCAGAATTTTGATCATGCGTCGCCTCAAATAGGCGCTCTGATAGATTTTTGAAAATAGAATGGTCCCCACATAAAAACACATTTATATCAAAATTTTACTAGTGATTGACAGACCGCGTACAATCTGAGGGACAAGGCCTATTAAAATATTGTGAAAAATAATTTTACAAAAGCCAAAACTGAAACGGTCTCATCTATTAGCGCAATTTAGGTTAGATTCAGATTTGATTTAGGTTAGATTCAGATTTAGTATGTGCTGCAAGTACATGTGTATGGTCTCGCAGCACTTATTTTCAATTTACCTGTTCTTGGTTAAGATGTTCGCCGAGGTGGTGTGTTAAAAGCGAATTTACAAATTGATGAAGCAAAAACAAAGAAGAGTGACTAAAAATTGACTCAAAGTTTATACAACTATATTCTGCTTAATACGGTCACGAAGTTAAAATAATTATTACTTAAAAAAAAACGACAATGCGGGCTTAGGTACGTACCAAAATGTATAATTAGTGTCTGGGTATGCGTGTATGTGAGTGACTGTATAAGAGTGTGAGAGGGGGTGTGTGTGTGTGTAAGATTACGTTTTGAAGGGTGTCTCAAAATTGTGTTTTTGCCGTGCAAATAAAATAAGTTTTAGTCTAGATTTACGCGTATTTATACTTAACCTTTGCCTCAAGCGAGGCGAATGGTCATTTCAAATCTTTGAGGTACTTTATTTAAAACAACCTCGAAAATCTATAGTTTTGTGTTGGGGAATGGCTAGCTTTGGAGCTTTGACCGTGTATTAAATTTATTTAAATCCTTACCAATTAAGTTTTTCTAAAAGATATTCTGGTTTCTTATTCCAAAGTATCTTATGCGTTGTACAAGCTAAATTAAGCTCTCTGCTAATTTTCATATTTAAGGATTCCCTTTTTATCATCGTCAATCCGTTCTCAAGATATACAACAAGATAAACTGGCAAACGTTATCCATTTATAGTTGATTATCCTCGAGTTTGCTCAAAACGATTTGCTTATACGTTTATCATCCGTAAGGCGAAGGAGTGGAACTCATTGACAGCGTCTTTGTTCTCTACACGGGCGTATTTGTTCTATAATCCTATTTTGGCTATAATTAGAATATTTTTATTACATACTAGCTGCGCCCCGCGGTTTCACCCGCGTTGATAATGATGAAAAGTGATGATGATGATGATGAAAAATAGATGTTGGCCGATTCTCATAGATACCGGATAAGCACAAAAAATTTCATCAAAATCGGTCAAGCCGTTTCGGAGGAGTATGGCAACGAAAATTGTGACACGAGAATTTTATATATTAGATGTATATTTTGTAAACGCTGTTGGAATATGAAAAAAAAATCTGAGAGTCTTCAAGTCTAGAATAAATATATATCTTTTAGGCAAGTTTGCTACATCTTCGTCCGCATCATCACTTTTTATCATGTAAGATAGAGTTTAAAAGCATTCAAAAAAATGTATGTGTAAATACATGTAGTGATTATAAAACTTTTACCAAATTAAATGTCGTTAATATTGTAAGAAACAGTACAGAGAACAAGTTTTTTTTTCATTATATTTGGCTTCGTAGTCTTGTGTATTTAGCCAGTGTCAAGTAATAATATATTTAAGTTTTAGTCTTTAAGTGTTTTTTTATATTAAAAGTACTAGTCACATGTCACAGTCAAAGTCAAGTAAAAGAGTCCAGGCTCAGTCATAGTCAAGTCATTTCCTAGTAAAGTGGTAGAAACTTTACTATAACTTCTATTGGAGTTTTGGAGTACAAGTTCATTATGAAATACAAGAAATAATAATATTTAAAAATCAAAGCTTGACGTATGTAATTTTACGTTACCGCATTTTTGCTGCACTAAAAGCAAACCTACATGCAACACTATAATAAGCATAATGATCTAACGTGGTAACACACGTGCATACCCGAAAAGCCTTGCCTTAAAACGTCCGGCGTAGTTAAGCGCATAGATTCATAAAGCAAGCGACAAAATGTGAAATTAACCTGTGCTTTGTTACGCCGGTTAATGGAACTCTCTGACATATTAACGTTTTATGTGAATTACTGGAACTACGTTCATTTATATAGCGGAGATTCTAGTATATAACATATCTTTGCTGTGTTAAAAAAGTCTATACTTTACCTTTGTCGTGACTTTATTAATTTGATGTAAATTATACTTATAAATAAAAGAAGTGAAATTGTTATTTTAGTTTGTTGGCAGAAATTGTAGATGCGTGGTTGACCTGAAGGGCTCTCAGCCAATCACGAGGGGCTTTCTAGTTGATGGCAGCACCGTTCAGCGCGTGATTGGATGAGGACTCTCGGCCCATCGCGTGCAGCTCTCAGCTGTCAGAAGTTTGTCCAATCATAGCAGACTTTGGTTTTACATTTCTGACGTAAGGTACTCTTTAATGCCCAAATAAGGTACAAAGGGTGGACTTAACGCTAAAAGCATTTTCGACCAGTCAACCACTCATGGTTGAAAAGCAGAGGCTGTAAGCATGCATCAAAAATAAAAAAGTGGTAAAATATGACACTATGAAAAGAATTTCTTGTTATGACCAAATAAAGAAAACAAAAAAAATAACAAAACACATACTATAATAGACGTAATACATATGAATATTCAGTTAATAATCAGGTGTAATGTAATTTTTAAGTATTTAGTATAAATTAAATATGTAGCTTAGAAGGATCCAAATAAACAAGTGTACAAAGTGTCTTGATATTATTTACATCACCTTTTACCACCGGTTATTATCTGCGGTAATATCAAATATACTCCGACAAGATAGCATTTTCATTCCTTATAATTATTTCTATTTAGTTTCCTCTTCGCCACAACAACAAGATGAGGATGGGGAAGATTCCCCATCCTCACTCCTCTGCCATCAGTTGCCATTTTTTACACCCGACTGCGCGATGTATAACGGTAATGCGATTATCAGGCTATTTGTATGTATGTATGTATGTATGTATTGTTCCTTTGTGGCGTTCTAGAGACCAAACGCGTTTTTGATAATTCTTACGTCAATCGATTTGTTTCAATCGTGTGAATGTCAATGACATGGCAATAATTAAAATTCACTATGGCGACAACCAGACAAAAAAGTTGACCATCTATATTAAGTGGGGAAATATCATCATTATCATTGATTAGGTATTTGAAAGTCTTCTATTTTAGGTTTCTTTTACCATTTTTAATTAAACATGACCTTAAAGGATCAATATAGTTTTAAATTTGTTAGCAACCATCCTCACTTTAATTTTCAGTACTAATAATACAGATGTGTTTTTTTTCCTTATCTATGAAACATACATAAGCATGTTTCCTAATTTAATTACAATCAGCCTGTATCTGGCTAATGAGTAATTTTAATTTAACTTTGATTGCTAGAGTTATTAATAACTAAGAATTTTAATGTATCCATTGGCACCTATCGTATTGTTTATATTAAGGGGAAGACACTTTGTTCAAGTTCATTCTTTAAGGTAGTAGGTACTTACTACATTAAACTATCACATTAACACCACGCTAGTTCAAACGGTTTTGTTCTTTTAAGTCTTCTCACTATATCAGTGTGATCGAGCAGCTGGATGGCTTCGACATTTACATGGTGGTGAGTTCTATGTTAGTGAGATTACCTTTAAGATCTTATTAACGAAATTTAAAATTAAAAAGTTTAATAAAAAAAATCAACTGCAGTTATTCATAAATCCTAAAAAGACAGTCAGTTAACAGTCTCCACGAGCAAAAACACACTTTTAAAGATATAAACTGACAACTCGTAAACGAATACAGATCAACTTTTATAAAATAAGCGTGGGTCGAATCGCTATCGTTAATATTAAAAGCTCAAAGTGTTACCAGGAAAAACAACATTTTTACTCATAATGAAAACGTAATATTGCAAGCTTAAAACTGTTGATTTTAATTCAAAATGTGTTCACAAATATGTAGACCGCTCGCTATAAACAGACCAGAGGCGAGGCTCACACTCTTTGCGGAATTAAGTGCAAGCTCCCTAAAATTAATATGTTTAGAATTCTTGTAATTTTAACACTTTTTTTTATTCTATATTTAGCCAGTTTCACAATTGAATGTGTTTCCCTCGATAGGGATTTGTGTCGAAAATCATGCCTGTTTGAGTTTATTTTTGGTGCTTCGCACATACCGATCCGAACACTTTTCGTCACAAGCGGTTATAGAGATAACCGCTTGTGACGGAAAAGTGAAAAGCACTACAAAATGATTGATTGTGATTTTTCATTATAAATAATAATATGTTTTCGCATAGCAATAAATTTTATGATAATGTTTTTATGTTATTTTTCTACAATATAATATTTTTTTATTTACCAAAAACGCATATTAATTAACACATTATACATATTATTGTTATATAACATTAGAATTTTTCATATATTGAGTATAAACATAGGTACAGTCATTTAGTAAGGTTACTACGGGCCAAACTAGGCTAAACCTATATCTTAGTGGCCCTGAGACTTCGTTACTGAGCTGGATGTGTCACGCGCGCGATAATGGCTACTCACTAGTTTTGGGCTTGATTTCAATCAAGGTCTTATCACACAAACTGTTTTTATATTTGTATTTAATTGTTTGGTTAAACACGTATAAGCTTACAATGCCTTCTTCAATCGATCATGGAACTACCATATACAAGTATATGGCTAGTTTACTGTCAAGGAGACTTTAGACTCCGAATCTATCGAAACTATAGTTTTGGGTGGCATTGCCCTTAAGCTCATAGATTCCGAAAGCAAGAGACAAAATGCTAAATTAACCTGTGCTTTGTTACCGGCGGTTAATGAAACTTCTACCTCTATGAAATATGAGCGTTTAATGTGAGTTATGGTGGTTGTCACATTGTGAAACCGCGCTTATCAATTAATGTATTCCGCGTAAAGCTGGTGATTACCCGCCGCCTCACTGTTGCTTTGTTGTGAGAGGATTAGCGCGTAAAGCGGCCATTTATACCACGGTTATAAGAATAGTATTGTGCGTTTTGGAATTACGTACCGGATGCTCTCGAGGCCCGACGGTAACTTGCACAGAGCTCAAAATGATTAGCTCTTTATCTCTGGGTAATTATAGCACGTGAAAGCTTGAGATTTTAGGTAAGTGCGATGCTAATGACAGTTATTATTAATATATTTTTTACAAATGACAGTAATTAATATATTTTTTTAGTTTAACCCGTCCCGTCTATCTATCGGTTTATGATCAAATCTTGCAAGCTGAATTAGACCCACTTTCTGATGTCCGATTGGTTTCAAATTTGGTGTATTTATGTATCTTCAGTCATCGGCCATAGGAACTTCTGATCTAAACAGGTTATACTTTAGGATAACCATAGTAGGATGTCATTTAAATAATAGGTGAATGTTTTCGGCTTATTGTCGGGCTGTGAGTTTGAAAGCGTTTATGCTATGTTATGTATGTAGTATTGAATTAGTAAGCAGTAAATTAGTTTTTTGATCAATACACACATAAAACAAATAATAAATTCTAATGCGTTACCTACTCAATCTTAAAAGAGTAAAAAAATAAAATAAAGACTTATAAAGCTACTTGTTAATTAAATAAATAAGCTGAGATATTTCTGACTAAATGAGAAAATGAAATGAAGCTGATGCTTATTATTCTTTCACTAACGGGCGAAGCCGCGGGGATTAAATAGGCATAGACAAAACAAAAATTTGAAACCTTTTGTAAAAACAATGTTTTAGAAGTTTGCCATATTATTGGATTTAGAGTTACGTCACACTATTTTCGAGTTATTATCAGCAAGCCCTTTCATTTAATACCCATATTTTAGGAGAGCATTTAAAATAGCTTGTCCGCCATTTTGGGTGTTCCCCATGTTGAATTCAGAGTGACGTCTCACTGCTAACCATTTTCATCCAAACTAAACGTGAATACAAAATTTCAGCTCAATCGGTTGAAGATATCTGTTTCAAAATTGAGTTGCAAGATTCCACCGAACAAACATACTTAGTTAATTGCAATTTAAATTTTTGCAACTTAATTTTGAGGTAGATCTTTAACGATTGAGCTGAAATTAGCTTGTAAAAAGAAAAGCGTTTGTTGTAACTACTATTAACTCTGTCTACGAACTGCTATTTTCTTGCTACGCGCTACGACGGCACTTGTAGAAGCTGGAGCTACAATGCTTTAGTTAAAGAATTTACAATGTGTAATTGTGCATATGTTTAAGAACTTGTGGGGTGACAGTTTAAAAAAAAATGAATGATGTAGCTTGTAAAAAATGCTAAGCAAATTTTTTACAAGTAAATATGAAATAGTTTTGTTTCATAGATATGGGTCAATGGGCACATTCCGGGATATTTTGAATCTATTAGAATAAGTTAATTTAGATTTTACTAGCCAAATTTTGGCTAAATTGTTATAAAAATAGGCGCTTGCGGTTACCTAAAATACTCGGGATATCTTTCACCGAAATGCTACCATATTTAAGAAGATTTTAATAAACTGTTATGTTTTAGGGTTCGGAGAAAGTCACAACATTCATTTCAAAGTTGGCAGGTGCAAACAAGCAAATTCTGCTTGTGTTTATTGTTCTATACTTTACTCTAAGCCATCTATGTAACCAAAGATTGAACTACTATGGAAATTTTGTTTATTTTTTAAGTGTAGTTATAAAGGGTTATGCCACTGCGCTTCACGAAATAGTGGACAACGCTCCACGAGCACTTTTTCTGACTTTTAAAATAATATAAGCCAGTACATTTATTCCACTGCAGTCCACGAGAAAATTATTAAGTACAGACAGCAAGAAAAGCTCAAAAAAAAAATGTAATTATATGTGAATATTCTATTAGGCGTTTCTAAGAAAAGAGACAAATAAAACAATGTATGCCGCCTGGTACTAATGTGATAGAAGACAATAAAACAATGTATGCCGCCTGGTACTAATGTGATAGAAGACAATAAAACAATGTATGCCGCCTGGTACTAATGTGATAGAAGACAATAAAACACTCCGATATGAAGGCGTTTCTGAAACGCGCCGTTTCGAAATATTGAACCAGTTGGTTTCATAAAGGATTTTAACAGCTAGGCACTGAAAGAGAGGCTTATAGGTTTTCTTTTAGATGTCATTAATAAGAATTCTATTTAGATATGGGCGTGTAAGATTTAAAAGCGATATTTAAGCATTTATTTAGTTACAAAGAGAACACTCGGAACAGAATCAGACATCATTGCGTCAAGAAATCAACAAGTCACATTTTCACCGCACAAATTCATTTTGATTCGCTTTTATCACGTTATTAGATCTTTCTTTGATAAACATGTGTAGCCATTAGCTTTTTGCGTCAAAAAACATGGAGGAGTCTATTTCCTATTGAAGTAGTGGACTCGTCGGGTAGGCGTTGGATAACGCGTCGTCACAAGCCATTAGGTAGCTTTTGAGATGGGTCAGCGGACACGGCGGTCCCTAAAGCGCTGATGCTCAAAGGGCCACTCAGTTCATCGTCTTTTGATCCTCACAGGAGGTGAGACTGCGATTTACCGAGCAAGTGATAAGTTAAGTTAGACCACCGTCATGACATCCGAATGAATAGTTAATTTGATTTGATGGAATTATTAAAAATAAGACTAGGGACAAGTTACTTAGGAGAATCTTTTTCAAACCCTTCACACTCCAAGCACACACAACACAAGTTGGTTGTGTTTCTATTTCTGGGTATATTTGTGTGTAATAAGTCATCGAAACACTAAGATCGATGACTTGTGTCGTGGGTGCCGTAAACATTCACATCTCACACACAATGACACCCTTACCTAGAAAAAAAACTTATGTTTCCACCGGAAATTGAACCCTATTCCCGCTGCTTAAAAGGCGAACACTCACCCAACTAAGCCAACGGGGAGTTCAAACGGCAAGTACATTAAGGATTAAGGATATTTATGTGAGGATCAGGATAAAAAGCTTTTTGTCGAGTTCAATAAAATCTGTTTTTTAGAAAAAAGATTTAGCATAATAATTATATTCTTATAGGTACTCGTATATTGACACTACCAGTAATATTACTACAAACAAACTGCTAATCGACACCAGTATATGGTAGATATTCCACAAATGCGAACAAAGCGTTTTGCTTCTACATTTATTATGCGAACCCCAAAGGAATGGAACTCGTTATCTGAGTCGGTGTTTCCTAATAGGTACAATATGGGAGACTTCAAGTCGCGAGTGAATAGGTATCTTCTAGGCAAGCGTGCTCCATTGTCGACCACATCATCGATTGAGATCAGGTGAGATAGTGGTAAAACGCTTGTCTATAATGAATTGAAAAAAAATCTGTACTAGAAATTAATCCAAATTACTGGCAGAAAATGCTGTAGCATTAAGTCCTCCTATGTACATAGTATTTGTGCATGAAGTTTTTAAATAAACAAATAATCCAGCCGTTACAGAGATACCTTGTTTATAACATACAAAGTTAAACACACAAAGACATACAACATTTAAACAACACACAAAGTTTTGATTTATAAATTAGTGTAATAGTGTGTGTTTAACCTAACTTTGCTCATTGCGATTCATAATATTGGACAAGTTGGGTCCGTTGAGGATTCTAACAGCTCTGCGCTGAAGAAGAGACATGACTTTTTATTTACAATAGATAAGATATATAAGAATATCGTGATTTGAAAAATATATAGTCCAATATGCAATAATACACTGTACTCATGTCTTTATTTTAATATTAGAATGGGTTAAAATTAGCGCTGTTGTACATGCTGTTTAATCAATTTAATTGATATTTTGGTTGTTTATATTATTCGAGCTCAAAAACGTTATAGTATACCGCGACCCTAAAGTAAATAGTTTATAAATCTTATAAATACGTGTGCTAATACTATTTTACTTCATAACTTTCATATTTGACTAACCGCACTAGTCCTATTAATCTAATAAATATCTAAAGCGGATCATGATTCGACACTCTCAAACTTTCTAGATAAGTACGGCCGGCCCCGCCCGCCCCACAATTTATATTGGATTTCAAATTTAAGCGTTCAAAGTTTCTGATGATATTATAAGCCGATATGAGATAGCTTTTTTTAGAAACTCCTTTTGCGAAACGGCAGCTTATTTATATAAGGCTTAGGAAATGATTAAAGGCCCTTTCGATTGAACAGAGATTGGAATTCTATGAAGTGTTCAGTTCTTTGCGAATTATTTATCAGGAACTCGAAATAATATTTTGCGAATTTGATTTCTATTCAATTTAAGCAATCATTTGACCAATATTAACGACTATTTGCCTAGAAGATACAAAGTTACTTATAAATATCCGACTCCAAGACTCCCAAATTGTCCTTTTCGGGAATAACAAACCTGGAGCTCTATTGTGTAATTTTATTTTGTATTATAGGTACATATAAGCAAACGTTTCTATTTTACCTGATGGACACTGACGATGCGTTCGAATATGAAACACGCTGGCGTAGAAGATGCCAAGCTTGTTCACTCGAGATATAAAGAGTCCCAGTTTGTACTTATCGGAAAACAGACTCAGCCAAAGAGTTCCATTCCTTAGTAGTACGTATTATAAATGTGGAACGAAACGCTTCGTGCGCACCCTTGGAATATCCTATTAATATTATAAATTTGTGTGTAAGTGTGTAAGTATGTTTGTTCCCACTTCACGCTTTAACGGCTAAACGGATTTGGATGAAATTTAAAATGTACATAGCTTATACCTAGGATTAGCACATAGGCTACTACTTAACTTGATAATAGTAGGCGAAGCCGCGGGCCACGGCTAGTCAACCATAAATTAATGTGACAATAAAAGAGGTGGTATTGCATATTACAATGCGATTCTATCAAATAGATAGAGTCCGTCAAAATACGTATATTTTTTACTCCTATCTCGATGATCCAAGTAAAACAGAAGGAAACCTTTTATTTCAGTTTTTGACGCAGAATCTTTTGTTTGTTTGTTTAGAATGTCTGGATTTTATGCAGAGTGTAAAATAAAATTTAAATAAACAAAGCCCTACCAGCATTTTATTTTATCGCCTCTCAGGTTTGTGAAAGTGGCTGTCAAACGCAATATCCATCCAAGCTTCGTACTCTACGCTTTGTAGTAATAAGTTCAGTAAGGTCTGACACGCTTGATACGTTACTTAGAGTTTTAAGATGACGTTAAAGTTATATACTTAACGTTGTCTACTTGTAACTCATATCATAATATTCATAAAATTGTTATAGACTTCGTTGAAGATTGAAATATATTAGTCGAATTATTTTTATGTAGGTCCTTCAAACTATCCCAAGGAATTTAGTAATAACTAATACTGTAATAACTTATGACATAATTACATTTAAGTAGTACTAGTACTAGCATTTTTATCTTTGACATTCATATTCTGAAATTTTGACATCTCTTGACATTATAACTTTAATGATGATTTTTCCATTTTCACTTATTGTAATTGGGCCACATATAGAATATATTAACAATAACCAAAATTATTATTATGACGCTATAAAGATATCTAACTACCTAGCCCTCAAATCAATATTTGCATGTCATTATTATGACCAAGTGTGTGAACTATATTGATGCACTTAACCCTACATCTGTTTATACCTACACTTGAAGCAAATAAATGCATTTCATTTCATTTCAGTAAAAACAAAAATTGTTAATTTTTAATTCCCCTTATCGATGTTATTATTAGAGGGATAGATAAATAACTCTGTATTTTTACCAATAAAAGATAAAACAGTTTATATTTACCTTGGACACGCCATGACTTGAGAACGACTTTACCGATTTCATAATTTTTTTTTATGGTTACTAATGCTTTGTAGGTTTTCACGGAAAGAAAAATTAAGAAAATTGCGCAACAAATTGGAAAATTTCAGAAAATAATTACGATTTTTGTTTCGCACGTTTGATCAATGTGGATGTGAATTTACCAGACGGTAGTTTATAAACTTAAAAGTTAGAAAAAAATTGTTTTTTAGCAGAATTAATAATAAATTAAAAAAACTACAGGTATAGGATAGTCTCTCGGATTTGGTGAAGTACTAGGCAAACATAAACAAGAGGGAGGTAACAATATAGTCAACAAGTTTTAGTATGGTTTAAAAGTACTAAGAAACCATAAAAGTGAAAGGGGTAAGATGCTTTTTCTTTCCGTGGTATTGCAACACATGCCGGGTATAGCTAATTAACAATATTAATACTACATTATACGGCATTTTATCTACGACCATACACTGTTAGGATCCACCTACCAAACTTAATATTCCGAACATTTCCTATCATTTGGACCCCGTCCCTTCTTGAGCGTTAGTGCGTATGAACCAAGTTTAATTAAATTAATTATAATGATCATGCCAGTGAATAGGTTCAGTTGATATAAGTCTTATAACTTAGTTTATAATAGCTATAAGTAACAAAGATTTTCTACTATAGTTTTGAAGTAAAACATATTGTTAACCGCTCGTTAGGTTTCAATGTAGCGCGTACACATTCATACTTAAACCTAACGTACTAGCATACAGCTTGGCTTTAATCATGATAAAGCTAATATCATCAACTGCACATTGGAGTAGTTATCTGAGCCTTCTAAACATCGTATCTTAATTCTTCTTTTTTTTTTTTATTTGTGACAGGCTAGTGTTTGACCACTATCTCACCTGATGGTAAGTGACGATGTGATCGAAGCTGCTAAATACACTAGACCTGGAATACGCAGGCTCTCATATTCTAATCATCTGTATCGGATTCGATTTTCGATGGAAACACGATTTTATCTCAAGAGGAAGTTTGTGATTCTCGTTTTGGATGTGATTGTGCGTACAATTTGAACATAGTGTGGGGCTGTGAAAAAAAAAACATATTTTTTAATTATCATAGCTTTGTCATTCTCCCACCAAGTCTCTAGTCCGTTATAATGACAGCTTTTTTATATTTGGAAAACTAGCGTTTGACCACTATCTCACCTATTAGTAAGTTATGATATGGTCGAGGATGGTAAATATGTATAATATGTTTTAATATTGTTATTTTGACCTACGAGTACTTTGCGAATTTATCAATAAAATCGTTTTATATTGCTTTATTTGGCAAGAAAAGCCAATTGTCTGACCATGTTAGTTATTACTGATCGCTATCACAAAGTCTGTAATCCGACATAATAAATTGTATCACTAGACATTCGACTTGACGAACGATCCGGGCAAATTAGCATATTGCTCACAGGGCATGTTTAACATTTCGATGTCGTAAGCAAATTCATATCTATGCAAACTAGCCGTCTACTCGCCCTACATGATACATGTATATCTATTCAACAGATACATAGAGAGGTCTTGCTATCCGAATATAAAATCAAGTAATTTTGAACTGCCCGTTGGCTTGATTGGGTGAGCGCTCGCCTTCTAAGCAGGGGTATCGGGTTCGATTCCCCGCGGGAACACATGTTTTCTCAACAAAGAAAATTTGTGTTTCTGGTTCTGGTTCTGATTGTGTGTGTGATGTGAATGTTTCCGGCACCCACGACACAAGTCATCGTACTTAGTGTGGGGCTGTGAGTGTGAAAGCGTTTATGTTTATAATATTGAAGATTTTATACAATTTTGGATATTAGACTTTAAAACGTGTAACTAGTGTATCTGAAAATTTGCTTGAATCCGGTGCTAAGAGAAGTTCACTCCTGGAAACTATCAGCCAAGTTCACCACTTTTCATCTTAAGAGTGCCATTAGACCACGCATGTGGATGTGGCTTGCATAGGTATCAGCAGAACAGCAGCTTATGGACAAGCTCGCCTGAATATGGAGCACCTTCGCCATGTAACACCACTTATGCGTTTGTTTTTTTTTGGTAGTATACGGCATTATTTAATGATGACGCCTGGGCCACTTTGATAGTAGGCCAGGTCTGGTAGCTAGCTAGCTAGCACTCTACTAGTTACAATGGAAACTTACCATATTCAATTACAAAACATATCATTTAGCAATAATGGGTATTCTAACCGTATATTTTTTAAGGAGATGCAATTAGCGCCTTCCAAGGGAGTCAAAATATTGTGTTTTTTCACTCTCATAGACTACTTTCTACACTAAGTTCAAAGATCGTGGGCGCCGAAATATAAAAATCACACACAATGAAATACAAGTTTCCTTTGGGAAGAAAAATCGAACCTGGGATCCCGGGCGTAGACTTACGTAGAACAGATACTTACTCACTTCGCCAACAAGATCATCGTTTTTAGTAACATTTTTACTTTGGGATATTTAAAACAAACAAACATTCACATGTGAGTGTGAATGTGTTTGTTTGTGTGGCGACTCACGCGCCACCACTCAAACACGCATACACCCGGGCACCAATGAGCGCGGGAGAGCGGGGGAGTGGTTGCCGCGATCGTATGATGTATCTCGCGCCGCGACCCCTTCCAACGAACGAGTTCGCCAGCCGCCTCCGCTTGGGACGCACACGCGACCCCGCTTCCCTCGCCTCGCCCGCGCACGTACACCGCACTAAGTACTAATAAAGTGATAATACCTAACATTGTGTATATCATATAACTCCTTATTGGTGACCCCTACAAACACGTGCCTACGTAAATAAAAACAATTCATTCGTGAGGAGTGCATAGTGCAGTGACTCAAAAAGTGAGGCTAACAAAGCTAACCTACGGCGGACATTTTGGTTTCATCAAAAACCAACATCACCACACGGCGAACTTCAGCAACATCGCGCGCAACATCTAATTGCTGTCGCAACGCCCGGCCTTTCGCTTGGCCCATTGTGCCGCGCCACACCCTGCTCATATCAGCAAGTGCAGTTCACGACGTTCGTTTCAACAACGGGTGCAGACGCCGGTTCACGCCGAGCGCCGCAACGCGGTGATTTTGTTCCCGCCGTCTCATTCCGCGCCGCCTCCGCTGTGCCGGCGCGGCGCCGCCTGCGACGACTTCGACACCGCGCAACGAGTCTCCATTTCGTGACACGCGAACATCTCGCGATTTGATACGTGTCGCGATTCGCCGTGAGCCGCAGCACCGACGGGACCACCGAGGATTGCAAACATTGCAAACTCGCCGAGCCACGTGCAAAAATCGACGCGTCAAGCCATCGACGACGCACGACGACGACGCGACGCGAGCAGCCAGCGGTCAACGCCCCCGAGTGCGGGACGGGCCGGACCGCGAAGTTTTCAACTGTACATCGTTCCCAGGGAGTATACTACGATTCCGGTGAGCGAACTCCAAAATACTTGCATATCTTTCCTATAAACAAACATTTAACAATAACGTGCAGTGTTGTGTTGTTTTACTTAAACTTTCAATTTGAAAAGGAACATACGTATTTCCGTCAACTATTGTCGTGACCAGTGATCATATCGGAACATAACTCGATTTTTTTTTTTTACGGATTATAATGTACGAATAGCGATTTACAGAATTTACGTAAAAAAGGTAGACTTCGGTAAGCATCTCGTATAAAGGTAGATTTCGGATAAAATACCAGAAATGGTAAATTTCGTAATTTCGTTGTCGAATTTAAATTTGTTTACATAAAAAGGATAGATTCATAAATTGTATTTTTTTTGTCACGAAAGCACTATATATCGATTATTGTATTGTTTTATTTGTGTCTAATTATGTTTTTATTTTATTATTATTAATTAGTTATAAGCCGTGTTATGTTCATCTACGCGTAAATGTGTATCATACGTCCACGTCCGGGGCCCGTTATTTAATTTCCCGATTCCTATTTATTCCACTCATATTTCCAACAATTGTTGTATTGACTTCCGCCTCGTCACTTCCGGTTTCTATTATTTCACTTCCGGTTCCTCTTCGATAATGGCAACATCTGAGGAGCAGATTAGACTGCTGCAGGAGCAGTTAAAACAGCTTCAGGACAATCAGGATAGAAGGACAATGGCTGTTTCAGTCAAATTGCCTACTTTTTGGGCCGATAAACCCACAGTGTGGTTCGGCCAAGTAGAGGCACAGTTCGAAATCGCGGGCATTAAACAGGACCGGACCAAGTACAGCCACGTTGTGGCAAAGTTGGATTCTAAAATCGCCGGCGAAGTTGCGGACATTATTGAACGCCCCCCAGTCACGGACTCTTATCAACATCTAAAAACCGAACTTATTAAACGCTTGTCAGCGTCAGGCGAGGACAGAGTCCAGCGGCTTCTTGGTGAAGAAGATATTGGAGACCGAAAGCCGTCGCAATTTTTGCGGCACCTACGCTTGTTGGCCGGGACAGAGTTTAAAAGCGACGACATAATTCGGCAACTGTGGATGCGCCGCCTGCCAGGCAATATACAAGCCATACTGGCTGCGCAAGAAGATCTGCCCCTGGAGAAGGCGGCTGACATCGCCGATAAAATACTTGAGGTAACCACACCTGCTGTGCATGCGGTTACCACGGCCTCGCAGTCACCCGAGCTGACGCAACTGGCGCTCAGGGTCGAGCAGTTGACTAAATGCGTTGAAGCGCTCAGTGCCGACTCGAGAGCGCGATCACGGTCGCGTACTGACAACAGATCGAGATCAACATCGAAATCATCCTCACGCTCCACCCTGTGCTGGTATCACCAAACCTACAAGAAAAAGGCAGTGAAATGCACCTCTCCATGCGCCTGGAAAAACCAGAAAAACAATTCGAGCGATCAGTAAGCGCGGCGACTGATTGCTCTGAGGTAATGAGTAGCCGCCGTTTATTTGCCACAGATAAGACTACGGGACGCCGGTTTTTGATAGACACGGGCAGCGACCTTTGCTGTTACCCACAAAAATTAGCCAAGGGTATCGCCTCAACATCATCTGGATATCAATTATCGGCAGCAAATGGTAGCAACATCCAAACTTATGGAAGCATTTCACTACATCTGAACCTAGGCCTACGCCGCGATTTCCACTGGAATTTCACAATTGCCGACGTCGAAACGCCTATAATAGGATCGGACTTCTTAAGTTATTATAACTTATTACCCGACCTACGCCACAAACGCCTAATCGATGGAAATACAAATCTTACCACTCCGGCATCGATAGCTCAAATTAACCAGGTCAGCATAAAATGTGTGTCTGTCGAAAGCACCTCAGCTTATTCCAGACTTCTCCTGGAATTCCCTAACTTGACGCGACCTCCAAGCTTCCCACGGCTAGTGAAACACGCGACGGTTCACCACATCGTAACAACCGATGGCCCGCCAGTTTCCTGCCGCCCACGTCGCCTCGCTCCGCAAAAGCTGGTCGCGGCCAAGAAAGAATTTGACGATATGGTCAACTGTGGTACCGCGAGACCTTCGGACAGCCCTTGGGCCTCTCCTTTGCATATGGCCAAGAAAGGCGAAAAGGGATGGCGACCATGTGGAGATTACCGGGCTCTGAACGCTAGAATTGTTCCAGACCGGTATCCCGTCAGACACATAGCGGATTTCTCGCACAACATTGCAGGGGCCACCGTGCTGAGTACAATTGATTTAGTAAAAGCGTACCAGCAAGTGCCCGTACACAAGGCTGACATCTGCAAGACAGCGATCACAACACCATTCGGACTGTACGAGTTTCCTTTCATGACCTTTGGTCTTCGAAACGCTGGACAAACATTCCAACGTTTCATAGACGAAGTCGTGAGGGGACTCGATTTTTGCTATCCATATGTGGATGATGTGCTTGTCTTTTCACGCTCGGCAGATGAGCATAGAGACCACCTTCGCACCTTGTTCCAGCGCCTGGACGACTATGGTGTCATGATAAATGCATCCAAATGTGTTTTCGGTTCTGACGAGGTGACCTTTTTAGGATACCGCATCAACAAAGATGGTACACGCCCGCCTGTGGAGAGAATCGAAGCCCTGCAAAATTTCCTTTTGCCAAAAACTGTGCAAGGCCTTCGGCGGTTTCTGGGGATGATCAATTTTTATCGCCGATTCCTCCCTAACGCAGCCGAACTGCAAGCCCCTCTTATCAACGTACTAGCTTCTTCTAAACTAAAGGGTGCTAAGCCAGTGCCCTGGACGCCTGAACTTGAAGTTGCGTTCGAGAAATGCAAGGAGAGCCTGGCCTGCGCTACACTTCTTGCTCACCCAGTTGGCGACGCCACCTTGGGATTATTCACGGACGCCTCTTCAGTACACGTGGGATCTTGTCTTCAACAGAAAATTGATAACCAATGGCAGCCCTTGGCGTTTTTCAGTAAAAAGCTTACGGACAAACAAGCTCAGTGGCCCGCGTATTATCGCGAACTTCTCGGAGTGTACGAAAGTGTGCAACATTTTCGCCACCTGCTCGAGGTCCAACATGTGACCATTTATACGGACCATAAACCACTCATCTATGCTTTTACCCAGCGACGCGAAAAGCTTCCTCCTGTTCAGCTCAACCAGCTGTCCTTCATCTCCCAATTCACAACCGATGTTGTACATGTGAAAGGAGAGGATAACGTGGTTGCTGACGCGATGTCAAGGATAGAAGCTATCACCTTTGAGGAGACTTTTGCAGCTTTAGCAGACGAACAAGCCTCAGACGATGAACTCCAAAATGCCATGACCAACTCTTCTCTGAAACTAGAAAAAGTTTGCATTCCTGGCTCAGACATTTCCATCATCTGCGACACATCAACTGGAAAACCACGACCATTTTTGACACCTTCTTACCGGCGTAACTATTTTAATAAGATTCACAACCTCAGCCACCCCGGCGCGCGGGCTTCCGCGCGTTTGGTGGCTGATCGTTTTGTTTGGCCCTCTATGAATAGGGATTGTCGGAAATGGGCTCGTGAATGCCTACCATGTCAACGCAGCAAAGTGTCAAGACATACCTCAACGCCCTTAGGTAATTTTACCCCACCGACCAACCGTTTCCGCCACGTCCACATAGATATCATTGGCCCAATGCCTTCGAGTAAACGGTTTCAATATTGTCTTACAGCTGTGGACAGGTTCACTCGATGGCCTGAAGTATGGCCTATGGTCGGTATCACGGCAGAAGAGGTGGCCGAAACATTTACCAATGGCTGGATCGCCCGGTTCGGTGTTCCTGCCGTCATAACCAGTGACCAAGGCCGCCAATTTGAGTCTGCCCTCTTCAAGGCTCTCTTGAGACATAGCTCAGTACAACGTACACGCACCACTAGCTATCACCCATGTTCCAATGGCATGGTGGAGAGGTTGCATCGCCAATTGAAAGCGGCACTCATGTGTCACGGAGGCACATGGTGCACCGCTCTTCCATTAGTGCTTCTTGGCATGCGAGCATCCTTGAAAGAGGACTTACGGGCCTCAGCTGCCGAACTCGTGTACGGCGAGCCTCTCAGACTCCCCGGAGAATTTGTTACTCTTCCAACAGGCAACGAAACTCTAGAAGACGTTCATAATTTCACATCACAGCTGAGAAACCATATGGCCGATCTGAAGCCTGTCGCAGGCTCGCATCATTCAGAACGGCGCCCTTTTGTATTCAAAGAGTTGTCCACATGCACACATGTGCTGCTTCGAGACGACTCCGTCAGGGCATCACTGAAGCCACCTTACACTGGACCTCACCCGGTTATTAGCAGAAACGACAAAACAATCTGCATAACTGTGGGAAACAGGGAAGTTCAAGTGAGTCTGGATCGGGTGAAGCCAGCCTTTATCGAAGGGGAACCAACGTCAATTCCACATCCTCTTCCATCGACTCCAACCCATTTCCAATCCACACTACCAGCCCCAGTCCCACCTAAACTTTCATCTCAGGCAGCTCCACAATCTTTCCAAAACGCACCAACTCCCAAATACGTTACTCGATCAGGACGTCGCGTTCATTTTAAGACGCCTATTGATGTATAAAAAATTTTTTGCTTAGGACTAGTTAATAAGAAATAAGCTGTAAAATTTGTTCAACTAATGTTTTTGTTATTCATATTATTGTATACTTTATTATTGTTCTCTTTTGGGGGTACTTTTCTCCGTGGGTGGGTGGTGTGGCGACTCACGCGCCACCACTCAAACACGCATACACCCGGGCACCAATGAGCGCGGGAGAGCGGGGGAGTGGTTGCCGCGATCGTATGATGTATCTCGCGCCGCGACCCCTTCCAACGAACGAGTTCGCCAGCCGCCTCCGCTTGGGACGCACACGCGACCCCGCTTCCCTCGCCTCGCCCGCGCACGTACACCGCACTAAGTACTAATAAAGTGATAATACCTAACATTGTGTATATCATATAACTCCTTATTTGCTTTACACGCCTTTTTGCCTCACATGAAATTAAGGACTGCTATCATGGGTTTAATGGTATGGGAAACATTTCATATCGAACACACACGTTCTTTGGGAAGGAAAATAGTGCCAAGAATCGAACCTAGCAAGGCACAGAGGGAAGTGACTTGCCCACTGTACAAACTGAATCATCATTTAGATCAGATCAACATTAACAAAGCGACATTACGTTCTATCGTGTAAGTAAGCAATCGTGATCAAATTGTATATTGGTTTTAAGCGCTATCTCAAGGGCCATCGCTATTTTGTACGTGTGACCTATTTCACCGGGTTATGTAGGTACGTACTCGTATTATTGCAAATTCCATTACTCGTAATGAGAGCCGGACCTAGAAGACTCAGCACGAAATTGGATCGAGGCGCCGATAGTCGGAAGTCCCTCATTTCCGCGCATTTGTTGTCACCTTACCCTGCAGGCATTCATTTTTTTATCCTGGTCCCGTATCCGGTAACATAAAGGATACTTCTTTATTTCCTTACGAATACTACAAATTGGCAACCGTGCGTATGTTTAGGCAAGAAAAAATTCATATACTCAAAACGAATTTCTTAACATTTGCAAACTATTAAACTTATAACAAAAAATACTATTTTGACTGGGAGAAAATCTGTTTGAAACATATTTTAATTAAAAAAGTACAATCATACCTGCACGACAGTTAATTTGAAATAGATTTAAATAAAAAAAGTGCTTAGACTTAACTGCGCGGCTATGAATTTTAAAATGGATTTTAATTTTAAAAAAAACTTAGCTATAACTGCGCGAAAATTAATTTGAAACCCATTTTAATTTAAAAATTATTTGGCTCCATTGTTTTTTTTTTGTGTGAAACCAATCTAGGTTTATCGCAGCATCGCGCTAGCGGAATGAAAACCAGGTAATTCAGATTATTTAAAAAACACGCAGTTGTTGTACATTATAGTGGTAGGTTTGGTTATGATTTAAATTAAAATTAACAATATTTTAATAGCAGCAATTCTTCGCATCGATTTTTAAGGTGCAATAGTTCTGTAAGCCTAACTTTCCTTTCCAGGTGTACCATTCGGACTACAATACATTTCGACATATAAGTTGTATTAAGAATGTATTAAGAAAACGTCTCATTGTCCATTTTCCTTCCATTGACCTTTACGACTGTTCCTTTAGGTATAGGAAATCGATACAACTAGTAACTGGCAATTGACGGCCAATGGACCATGGCCCACCTTTGAAACGAGTTCCGATGTACGAACGGTTGTTCCTAATCGATTTTTCCTTGTTTCTAAATTGAGATTGTGTCCGCTCGGAGGGCTTTAACGTTAGTAAATACCTTTTGTATATGGAAATAGCCAGGTAAATGCAAAATATACAATAGATAAGTCAAGTATCTACGGGCCAATTGCCTTTAAAACTAAAACTATATACAGCAAAGACCTAAGTTACCTACAAGGCACTTAGCATAAAGGTAACTCTAGGGTTCAAGCCTGCTACAAGTAGCGTTCCCATCATACTATAGCTATTACCTCTGAAATGTCTATGGGAACAATCAAAAAGTATTAACCCTTTTAAAATAACCAAATTGATTCATAAATAATGGAGTTTTGAGATAACCTATTTATATATATATAACTAGATCATCGCGACTTCGCCCTCGTGATTTAAAAATACATTATTTATCGGATCGAATCGTGATTCTAAATCATTCTTCAATCCATCTGAATACTCAAAAACTTTCATCAAAATCGTCCAGCCTTTTAGGAGGAATTAAGTCGCATAAACACGTACAAACGAATCTTTGATGTGTATTATAATTCTTATGTCGAATCGTTTTGTAGAATGGTTTCGATTCGCATTCCATAAATAATGTTTTTTTTATTTATGCTGCCGAAGCCGCGGGGAACCATTAGTTTTATATAAAACCTCCTATTTGTTGTTAAATCGGTTGAAAAGCCATTTAAATATTGTTCATTGAATGCCATAAAGCCTCACTACATCTATTAGCTCCAGGTGGTTATCCTAGCTAGCGATCCCTAGGAGCCAATAACTGAAGGACAGGCGGATCAGCCCCAAGGGGCATGATAACGATAGAAGCGGTTTATAACATCCTTAAATAAAGTTAATAGCTGGCGGGAAGTTTTTCGCTGGTACCCCGCTGGACCATTACGGAGTGTTACGGGCTACAACGCGATTTATTCCGAGTTTTGCGATTTAAGGCTGCTGTTTGTGAATAAGCGATAGCGGGTACACAAAGAAAAAAATGGAACAACTAGACTACTAAAGTTCTCAGTAACATATTTTCTAGTCAAAATTATAATTACTACGTTCTTTTTACAAAATTAACTAGTTATTACCGAATAGTTTTGATATTGTTACTAAATAATTAAAGTTGTCACAAATAGCAACTACAATGTTAGTAACAGCAACGAGACATATTTCTCAGTGTAAGTTGTGAAATAAGATAATGAACGTTTTATCAGTATCAGTACAAGCCGAGCTGGCTTTGCCAGCGGATATTAAGTTAAAAAGTAGCCTGTGTGTTAATCGTAGGTATAAGCTATGTACATTCAAATTGTATCCAAATTCGTTTAGCGATTATAGCGTGAAGAGAAAATGAACATACACACTTATATACACAAATTTTCGGATTTATAATATTAGTGTGAAGTATAATAGTCCAATGTTTGACCATTGCCCGATTTCGACTGCCAGTTGACTTAGTAGGGCGCGCGGCAGCGGGTATCGGTGTTAATTCCCGGTGGAAACGCAAGTTATCTCCCCAAGGGAAATCGGTGTCACTAGTTCTGGGTGTGATAGTGTGTGTGATGTGAATATTTCTGGCACCAAAGACACAAGTCAACGATCTTAGTGTGGGGATGCATGTGTGAAAGCGTTTATTATAATTGATCTACTAGCTGCGCCCCGCGCTTTTACCCGCGTAAGTCCGGAAGCCAATAAGTGACAAAGCAGCACATTTTACCTCGAAGATACCTGTTTACATGACTTGAGAACTCCCGGATTATACTTATCGGGTAACACCGACTCGGGTTAATAGTTCCAAGCCTTAGAGGTGCACAAAATAATAACTACGTATTATACCAGATCACTTAGATACTTTAATTGATTATAGTTGAATTTACATCAACATAGGTCTGCGAAGTTGCATTCTTCGTGATAATATTTATCTCAAAGCGATTGTACGGTAGATATACGACAAATACGTATTGGTTAACCAGTTAGTTAGACTAAGGCCTGTTTTAACAATAGGTAAGTATATCTCGTACCTAAATATCTAACAAAGATAGTCATATTTAAATGTTAAGTTACTTTCTTTCACCTACTTGATACAACCGAACAATGCATACGCCAACATTCAAGGTAAAATCGAAATTTTGAATTTTATCGCGTCGCTTATACATGTTGGACTAACCCTAACGCTTGGCCAAGGATTTTGCCTCATAGTATTTAGGTGTCAAATAGAGTTGTACGAGGTCGATTTAGAAAGAAGATAAAAGAACCCTTACTGTTAGATGGTTTAGGAAGCTTACTGATTTTACTGGATATCTCCGGAATATAGAGGATTATGGAAATATGGTTCGTATACGAATGTTATTAATTACATATGGACTAAAAGCCGTACCCGGTGGTCTATGTGATTTGCTTGGGTATAAGGTAAATACTTTCCAAGTTTCATCCAGATCCGTTCAGCTGTTTCAGCGTGAAGGGAAAATAAAAATACTTACACATTAACACAAACTTTCGCATTTATGATACTAGTTTAATGAATAATAAAACTACTAGACAATTTCTTTGTTTAATTTGACTTTAATCTTTTCTATATACCGTCATTAATAAGTAGTGCACAATCCTGCAGGGTTTGGTTAAGAATCGACAACTAAGTCAAATATAAATAAAAATAAATCCTTATTTACTGGTAGGTAAATTGCGGCTCAGACAGTCTAGTAGTAACTGTCAAGTATACTGGCAACTCTTAGCCAACTGCTAAAATAATTGCTCATGACTGCTACGAGTGCCAAGTCCTACGGAATCATTGAACTAAAATGTGACGAGAGGTCACGAAGGTTACAGATGTTCATTAATTACGAGAATGTTAGATACTTACCTAGCTATGTAGGTGTTAGATATAGCGAATACCTAAGTAAATAAATAAGAAATTGATACATTGGTTTAGCGGTAAAATCAAAATTTATTGGGGCTAGGTAAGTTTCTAACATTCTCGTAATTCATGAACAGCCTCTCTCTATGACCTCTCGTGACCTTACTTCACATGTTAGTTTAATGATTCCGTAGCACTTAGCACTCGTAGCAGTTATGACTGCTACTAGTGGTAAGTGTGAGCTAAGTGCTTTTATTTTAGCAGCTGTCTAAGAGTTGCATAGTTTACTTGACAGTTACTTCTAAACTGTCTGCGCCACAACTGACTTACCAGTAAGTAATAAAAAAAATTATGAGTCGACATTTTTTTTTATTCAGATCAGTTGGCGATTCTAAACCTGGATTATGCACTACTTATCAATGACGGTATATATAGTAATAATATGTAATTATTATACCGCTTAGGTATATTTGTCGTTTAGCATAAATTACTAAATGCGTATCCTTCTTGAATACGTTTACCTATATGACCACGGTCTAAACTTTACTCTTATTCAGTAGAACATAAGGGTGCACATTTGCAGATCTACAAAGAATAGAAAATGATACGAAAATGCACTACAATAAAAAAAAATTCGACTACCGCATCATTGCTACATAAGTAAATAAAATTGTCTAGCGTACTTGTACATTGGCGCAAAGTATTAAAAATTGGACTTATGATTTATTGAAACTTTTTACAAACTTTCCTTTAGATATAGAAATGTATTTGCCCGCATTTTCTATGATAGACGAAAAAATTGGTTTCAAAGTCAGACATTTTAAAGAGAAATCGATACGACTACTCTTATCATTATTAAATCCCCCAAACACCAAAGTAACAACAAACATGACAATAAATCTGACCCTTGTATGTTCCAGCTAATAACATACTCTGAAATCCATTCAAACTGGCAAATTAATTAGGAAACATATTTTTCCTGGATTCGGCGCACGTACGTGCCAGGTGACGTCGTGATGGATGCGCTCGTATATTTTGGCTTCCATCTACAAGGCGGGAACAGAATTGTAATCTATTCGAATACGGTTAATGTATGGTAAAGAGTTACTTATGCGATTTTGATATACCTATAGTCATAGGCTCTATATGGATGGATGTATGATGATGTCATGTCATGATAAATCTTTTTTTTTTGGCAACGCAATCTTGTGCATTTATAAATTTATACATTTACCTATATATGCATTTATAAATTATAGCTAGACACTGTGTCACGCTATAATTTATTTCAAGTGCATTTCATATTAATAGTACTCATACTATTATCGTCACAAGTGACAATCAAAGTCAAGTAAAAGAATCAAGGTCCAGTCATAGTCAAGTCATGCCCTAGTAAAGTCGTAGAAACTTTCCTAGAACTTCTATTGGAATTTTGGAGCGAAGGCGAAAATCACGTTTTTCAACTTTGTACGATTTGTCTACACTTATGCACATTTACTAAGTATTAACGGTTAATAATCCAGCATTATTACACATAAACACTCGAAGGATCACAGGTTTTGGAAAATTATCTTTCACTTTCACGGCAAACCTCATGATAAATCTTTTGACAATGGAACGTGCTCATACCGATTATGATCATTCAGAGTAGCATCTATAATATCGATGATACGGAGTGATACGAGGTATATATATATATATATAAGTAGGGCGATTTATTATTATATCGCTACAGAGACGCATCATCAAAACAAGCATGTTTATCAACTCAATCTCAAACTTTCTCATCTATAAAATATTTGACACAACTCGTAGGTAGTTTTTGATTTAAGCTTAAAACCCTATTATTGTCGAACATGCAAAAATAAATAAATTCAATTTAAAATTCAATAGACTTAGCATGCATTTCCCGACACATATTTTACTGCTCGAATCCCCGCAATAATATTCCGCAAATGGCCCTGCAACAGACAGATGAAGCTTCAGTAAAAATATTTACGATAAAAAAAAATACCTGATCTCCCATAAAGTGACGTACAGCCAGTATTAAACTTAATGCGGAAGGCGTGACGAACATAAAAGTTGCCGCCTCGGCCACTTCATCTAACGACAGCCATGAATTTAAACTTTCCAGATTAATATGTGCGAAATCTGTTTTTTGATTGCCATAATAAATATTTATTGCTTTTGGTAAATTAACATCAATCTACGTCAGGAAACATGGACCAAGTCGTCAAAAGTTGGAAGTTTGAGAGATCGTAATGAAATCGTGAGTGAGACTTGAAGGATTTCCTTCTTTCAAGAGTTGGCTGTGGCAGCTAATTTTGTGCTTGTTATTGAGAACAACTTCTTAATTTTTCAGTAGAAACTTAACTGTCGTCTTAAAATTGTTTTAAGTGATTTGCCTATTTCAGTTTTCATGCCCATAGGACGAGGTCCTCTATAAATAATCCTATGCCTTTTTGTCTGTCCATAATAAATGCTACATGCTACATCTTCATGTAGCATGCTTTAAAATCAAAAAACAAAATTATTCACATAGTACCCAAAAAGGCACACATGAAAGGTAATGTGTAACTCTACTATGCTTGCATAGAAGATACCTATTTACTTTTCTAGACTGTATGTATCTACTCATCTTCTGCACATGCCTTAAAAATATTATGCAATTAGCAATAAAGAATACTTAATTTAATTGAACATAATAATTAATTTACATGTCATATAGGAAAGATTTTAATCCATTTGTTTATTCTTTACATAAACAAAAACGCTTTTACACCTCACAGCCCCACACTAAGTTCGATGATTTGTGTCGTGGGTTCCGGAAACATTCACATCTCACATAATTACAACCAGAACCAGAAACACAATGTTTCCTTGGGTAGAAAACATGTGTTCTTAATTAAAGGGCTGGTAACATAACTTGAAGAGAAGTGGTATCCGAGGCGCGGTTTCATTCCGACGCTGGAATCGCTACGTAACACAGTAACTTTTGATCAAACCCAATAGAGAAAAAGTACTTAGACTCTCTGTGTAATTGTCGGAGGAAAAAAGGCAGAACAAACAAAAAAAGACTGTGTATAAACTTACCTGTACACTGTATACTATTTATACAGGGACTTCACGCACACATCTTTGTCCAGTACCTACAGCTGAGTAATTTTTCAATAAGAATAAATTCACTAAACTTTTACACCTAATAATATATCCCAGAAATATCTCTCGCAAACTAAGATTTCACCTCTAAAAATGTTCGGTAAATACCTACTTCCTAAAAGTTTTTCCTCATAAAGATGTTCTACAGTTGCGTGACTCCGCACGGGTGTGAATAGGGCAAAATCTGTGCCCCAAATAATCTCACTCCGTCCTCCCATTCAGCTAACGACCGCTATATGATCGTATGTGTGAAGCCTATAATAATATATTATTCGCCTTGAATTTAGCTTCAACAAAGAAATTTTACAATTCCATTGTTTTTAATGCATTATAGACAATCATCTGACCACTATCTCAGCGGATGGAAAGTGACCATGCGATCGAAGATGTAATACTCTAGCTTAAAAGATATACTCCACACTTGAAGACTTCCAGATTAAAAAGTTCGGGGAATAAAGACGTGGGTAATGGGTTTTTAGTAGTTAGACGAAGAACATCTAATACAGTAATGTGTGCAATCTACTGCTTAGTTTTTTTTTGGTGACAGAGATGTTATTTGTTATGAAGAACTTTTAAGATAAAAACTTAAGTGTAAGTTATATTATGTTTCAATTTAATATCCGGCTTAAAACACGAAAATGTTCGACTTACTTTGTAGTCGACTAGTTTCGGACAAACTCGGACCTCAGCTCGTGAGGCTCGAGCCGCACACCTCCGCGTATCGCGCGTCTGACTCATTCTGATGAAGGACAACTAATTTGTCCGAAACTACTCGACTACAAAGCAAGTCGAAAAAGTTCGTGATTTAAGCCGGATATAACATTTAACCATAATGTGTAATACTCACGATAGCTTTAACTTTAAAATTGTAAGTAATATGTTTCGTCGGTTTTGCCGCGAAAGTGAAAAAATGGCGTTGTTGATTTTGTATAATTTTCCAAAACCTGTGATTCTTTATCAATGTGGTCAATGTGTATGTAATATTGGTGGATTATTAACCGTTAATACTTAGTAAATGTGCATTAGTGTAGGCAAATCATACAAAGTTGAAAAACGTAAGTTTCTACCACTTTACTAGGGCATGACTTGACTATGACTGGACCTTGACTCTTTTGCTTGACTTTGTCTGTGACTTGTTACTAGGACTTTTAATAATATGAATTACACTTGAAATATATTATTACTCGACTAGATAAATGCACAAGATTGCGAAGAATTCAAAATAAAAAAAAACGTAGTTTCGTCATTAAGTAATTATCAATAACTGAAATTAAAATATCAGTGCAAAAAATACTAACCTAAATGTTATGATAATAATGAAATTGCATTTCACTTGGTATTTGTAAATGAGCATTGGATAGCCATTTCAAAGGCAGCAAATATTCAGTGAAATAATAAATAATTAGTGCATGCAGGCAATGGCACGGCAATAATTCACGGATGTTTGCAGCGAGTCAGCGTATTTTGTTTTCTGATATATATGGCGATTACTTCGTTTTGTATTGATGAATGTGCTTGGATTGTGTGGGTAAAATTGTATACGTTGCAGTTTAGTTTACCAATTTTGAAACAATAGAAGATTTTCTGCGCTATAAAAGTACTTAGATCTCGACAGTACTCCTTATTATCATCACACTAATATTAAAAACCGAATGTTTGTGTGTTAGTGTGGAAGTATGTTTCTTTTCTCTTCACGCTGTTACGGTTGAACTGATTTGGATGACATTTTAAATGTACATAGCTACGTTGTAGTTTAGTTCATCTTTTTTAAAACACTATAGATTTTCTTGGCTATAAAACTCCCCATAGCCTTAGTTGGTCGCGCGTTCGCCTTCTGAGCAGTTCGATTCCCGGCGGGAACACAAATTTTATCTCCATGGAAAATGTTTATTTCTTATTCTGTTGGTGATTGTGTGTGTGATGTATTTCCGGCACCCACGGCATAAGTTTGAACTTAGTTTGGGGTTGTCAACAAGTCACCGAACTTAGTGTGAGGCTGTGAGTGTGAACGAGTTTATAATTAATAATTATATTATATAATTATTATATTCTAACACACATGCACAGATGCACTCACTCATTCACACTTTCTCAGACACGCACATACACACAAACACACATACAAATATCTATCTTCACTAAATTGTTTTGTATTGTTATACCAACTAGGAGAGGAAATAATAATTGTACTTATCTAGGGAGACCAATAATTGGCTGTAATATATATATTTCATGTTTTGTATCTAAATTATCTTAATGCTGTTGGTCTTCTGAATAAATAAATAAATAAATAAAAAATATGGAAAAAATATCGCTTGAGTGAATATATTATTGCGGATTCAAGCGCCTCAAGTGATAATTTTCCTGTCTAAACTTACTACTTTTGTTGCTGACTTTGGGTCATTTTATCGCCATAAGTACTTAAGATTTTCCCATCATAGTGTATTAAATTAGCTGATAATAGACCACGAAATTTTATGTAGCTTTAGATATAAGCTGCAAAAATTATCATTATCTGGCTCAGCTTCCTACACCCGTAAACGACTACTAAAACTTTGAAGGTTAAAAGGGCCCACAAAAATCGAGGTCGGGGCTGTGTAGCCACAAGCCCGATAAAGAAGGCAATTTTCTAAATAGGGCTTATTCTGCCTTACGAGGATTTCCCTAATGTCGGACAAAAAAATGTATTGCTACGAGAAAAGATATAAGTTTTTCACCCCACTCGCGGTATGTCAACAACCGCGTTTCAGACTTTCAAGTGAACTTTTTACAAGTCGATAAGACTTCAGAAGTTGTTAAGTGCTTACTGCGGAGCTGTTCAGGAACAAAATGGCAATTATAAGTATTTAACGGAAGAAAATTACACGTTATATATATATATTTTTAAATATGTGTAAAAATATTCATAATCTTACGAATTTTAGGTACAGTTACATTCTTACATTACATTTACTTTAATTTCAGAACAAAATAATAAACAACACATAGTATGTTTTTCATCATATTTATTTATGACTAGCAATCCACTGGTGGATTTTCCAAACATTTTCTTCTATTCAGAGTTTGTCCTGACAATTACGAATACCAGAAAATATCAACCATATCAGTCGGGCCATATCAAGTGATAATCTTTCATACATGCGTATTTTTTCTTAATTTATATACATAGATTAATGATAGGTTCTCTTAAGGCGGAATTAGCTATAAAACGTAACTTAAAATATTGTCACAATTGGAAAGACTCCTCTAAATAATTTAAAAACAACCCTTACAATTCAATAGCCCAACTTTTCTGGCGTTATATGATTTAGAATGATGCCATCATCGTTTCTACCGGAAAAGGTTTGCGTTCCTAGCAATGTTGACCTAAATTTTCTACACGGTATCGCGCAATCTAATCTACACGTAAAAGTATATCGAGCTCTGAATGAAAAAGGATTTTTCTAGAAAATATATTTTCGTCCTAGCTGGCCCGCAGACAAATATAATTAAGGTCGAATTTGTCCAATAGCATTGTGAGAAAAAAACTGTTAAGGGGGATTAACGGTGCAAAGAAAGGATTCCGTGGAAGCAGATATAAATCAACTCAAATATAAACTTTATTTTAAAAATCACATATTAAAATTTTATTTTTTCACGAAATCAATTAGAACCAATCATTAAAAAAAAGTAAAATAAGTAGGTACAAAATTAAATAAACACAAAATCCTTTATAAACTTACCGATTAATTTAGAACAACAAGACTATTTAAAAAAAAACTTCAGCATTATGTCGCTCTGCAACACGACTATTACCTATATATAAACTGAATAACTGTCTCTCGCACCTCGGTCGGTACCCTAAAAACAAATGTATCTTTTGTAAGGGCTCGTCTAGCTGGTATATCGTGGGAGAGGCACGTTCAATTGGATTGAAACGTCGGCAAGCGAAGTGCTCTTACGCAAAGGGTCCCTAATAGCATTTCAGTAGTGAAGCCCGAAACGCGGGAAAAAATTGATTTTCTGATAGAATGGATGCTATCTATCTGCGATTACTATTATATTGATTAAAGCAGTCGCGGAATGCGATTGATAAATTCCTTCTCGCTCGGATCGAACAACTGAAGTACTAGAGCATTTGTTTTAAATTCTAAAGACGGCATTAAATTGTTCAAGTAAAATCGAGTTTTACTGCTCCACTCTTTGAGAAAAACACTCGTTGGTGATTGTTCTTGCTAGCTCGAGCCTCGTAAACGAAGTTTGTAAATCTTGTTGACCTTCTAAGGGCGAATAAACAGTATTGAAGGCGCAAACGTTGTTCTAACTTTTATTATTGAGCTTACCTAAAATTCTATTCTTGATACGCAGAAAACGCATTGTTACATCCATATGACGGATTTGGATGACATTTGAAATGTACGAATCCGTTCAGTTCATGTAGCTTATGTGTTAATACTGGATGTAAGCTATGCCAGCTTATAGCCAGGATTAAAATATGGGCTACCTTATTACTAAAGCAACTAGACCGTGGTGCACTGCTAAAATATATGGGCTTATTCTGGGCCTATTTATGTAACTATCTAATCTAATAAAATAGTTATATAACTAGTAGTGACGGTGTAACTACATAGTAACATCTTTAAAATTCCCATTCTCAACGCGTTGTCGACAATTTTAACCCAAATTGAGATTTACATAACCAAAAACTTGTGAAAACACAATTACAGAAGTTTTACTTAGCATGGAGCCTGTAACCGTAGGTAATCACATTTGTTGGGGGGTGACTGGAGAAAATTGTCTTCGGCGCTGTAACAAGGTTGGGGACCCCTCACCACTTTCCGACGTCACTAATTGGGGGACGAGACGGTCTAGATGCAGAGCACTTAAGAAAGGGGTTTTATATTGATTACGTTTCTACAGGTAGTTTCGTTTATATTATGGCGCTATCTAGTGTTCTCTCATAGGCACTTACTAGGTTATCAATATAAGAGATATTTATCAGAATTCTCATACAGTAAAACGACAGAATCACCCACTAAAACTGTCATAGTAAACAAGACGTAAGTTCAAAAACTAAAACCCGACTACTAACACATCATCTCTAAACCAAAAAACATGATCTCTACGTTATAATTATATTTTTGAAATGTATTAAGTATTTTGAAGCTCTTTAATTTGATACCCATGACGATGGTATTTGACTGTTTTAATTTTCAATCGACTTCAAAAAAGGAGGTTCTCAATTGGACAGTATGTTTTTTTTACTTTATAGAGTACCAGGGACATCGTTTGTTTGTTTATTGATAAAAATGACGCCCGTAAAATTGATATGAATTCAACGATACAATATACAATAGAACAAATACGTTACAATCGGTTTATTAGTTAAGACGCTGTCTGGGACCAACAAGCATACGGTAAAATAATAGCTCTCCTTATTTCTTCGCCGAAGACAGGTAATAAATAGACATGAACGCCAAATGTCCTTGTAAAAAAATATCTTTTTTTTAAATATGGGGGCTGAGTCACCCACGTCCGTAGGAGGATACCCCTTAAGTCTGACTCCCTACACGTGGTCCCCGGGTGGTGCTAATCAGGTGACATTTGAGAGGTGGCAGAGCATTTTGTGAGTTGCTCGCCTGGCTTGCTACCAAAGTAGCTTACCACCATCAAGTTGAAAGTCTGCCGCCAAGCCAAATACGGTGTTCCGGCAGTTATCCTTGAGAGCCTGCGTATTCCAGGTCTAGTGTGTTTACCAGCTTCGATCACATCGTCACTTACCATCAGGTGAGATAGTGGTCAAACACTAGCATGTCACAAATAAAAAAAAAAAAAAAATATATTGTACTAGGGTAATACTATTTTTTGCCGGGCTTTTACCAGTGTCAACGTTCCAGTCATTCGCCGACGGCATGAGTTTAATTCCATGGAGAGACGGCCTTTAGTGAGGGATGCAACTTGTGTCGATACTTTAGCTCCGTCACATCTTCCTGAAACACAGAATGGGTTTGGCGTCGCGGCAACTTCAACGGCGCAAATATGGAAACCTCAGCAGTGGTTACATATTTGAGCCGTTTGGTGTTGAGACACTGGGTCCGTGATGACTGCGAGCTCAATCTATTTTCAAAAATCTATTAGAACGTCTGGTTGAGGCGACGCGCGATTAAAATACTGGAACTTATTTGGCTCAACGTATTATCATTTCAATTCAGAGAGGCAATGCCCGCCAGTGTGATGGGAACGCTACCCACTGGTAGTGGGTTTGAGTCTTGTAGGTAACTTAGTTCTTTGCTGTATAAAGTTTTAGTTTAGTTTTAGGAAATAGCCCGTAGATAGTATGTGAAAAATATCTTGACTTGAAATTGTCATAATTCAAAATGTCCTAGGGTAGAGTACTAACTACAACGTTCTAAATAGCAATGCACATATTTTGGCGTTTGCGATTCGACTGTCCACGTGCAACAGTGATCGTATAATAACGTAAGTCTTCAGGATCCTGCTAATTTTGTATGTAATTGTGTATGTGCGTGTGTATGATTTATGTGTTCTCAGCACAGCGGTGACAGCGTTTTCTGTTAAGAAAATCATTCACATATAACAGCATTTTTTTTCTCTATGTAGCTAACAAAAGCACCCGATGTTTTCACACCAGCAGCATTAGCCAATGCTCCAGCACCCTTCGGTTGGCAATTAGGCACATGAGTGCAATTTCCACTTCAGTGAATAAGGGTGCAAGTGAAGTTTGCTTGAGCATGTGTATACTCTAAAACTAACGATGCTTATGGCAGATTTAACAAGCTGGAAATTTTGTGCTTTTTTTAGTACATACATTATGGGTTTGGTTTTGGTATAAAGTATCGTGATCATTATTTCAACTATCCTCTTATAACAATTTTATTATCAAATCTGAATCTGAAAATTTCGTTTAGGGTAATCAGTAACTGGGAGGATCAATTACTACTCTTCTGATTCTACAAATATTATAAATCCGAAAATCTGAATAATTAGTAGTTCGCCACCAAACTGAAATCTCACGCCTACTGCCTGATATACAGAGAAAAAAATATTGTCAGTGAAATTCTTTTGAGGTTATTGTTTATAATTTTTTAATTTAAATTGTTTCATTTTTGTATTTGATATTTAAGAGCAGGATATAACTTATAGTATACAACAGATCCAGCTTTTTTGTAGGGGTTTTTGATATAAACCCATTTACAAAATAGTTTAAAAACAATGTAAAAAACCAAGTTGGAAATTGTTCTTTTGGGTTGGGTAACTTTTTTTAATGGTTTCGTACTCTACTTGCAAAGTTCTTTGCAAAGATGTCTTAGGTTACACGGGCAGAAATCAATATCTTGTTCCCTATTTACGTGTATATTTTTATATATATTATTTTATTTATGTGTTTTTTTTTGCTTTAAGCCAAAACTTTACATATTCTCTTAGAATTTCAGGTTATTCGCCTGTATCGTTTAGACACTAAATGCCTTTGTCAGTCGGACGGACGGACAAAATGATGAACTATCCAAGTCAACTTAGAACATCGCTTCATATTTGAAAAAGGAAGGTTGTATGTTCTAGACCAGGGGTCGGCAACCTGCGGCTCGCGAGCCACCTGCGGCTCTTTGGATGTGAAGCTGCGGCTCTTTAGTTCCATACGCAAATATTATTTATTTTAAAAAACGTTCTGAATCGATTAACGAGGATTAGGCGCCATTTCAAGCCATTAACAAACCTCCAAAGTTAGCAAAAAAGTATACATATTTACACAGTTGAATCAAGTAAATTATGGGATGATTAGGTAGGTATAACGCGTGCATAGCGTTTTCTATACGATACTCATAGTACAGTAGGTATTATTGTTGGCAAGAAAAAAGATTGTGGCTCTTTAAAACTTTGAAATTTTGTAAATGGTAATTTTTGACTCTTCCAACTCAAAAGGTTGCCAACCCCTGGTCTAGACCTTGGGATAGGTTACTTTTTACCCCGATTAACACAGGCAAAATCGCGGGCACAGCAAGTTCAAAATAAAGGTCTCAAAACAAAAGCTGGAGTCTTCCTTTGTTAACATTTCCCAGCAACAAGCTATGGGCTTCATATATAGGTGCGTCTATTCAGTCGATTCTTCCGTTCTACCGCCAGTCATACAACTCGAAGTATATTCTGTAACACGCGCTTCATTCACATTCACGATGTCGTCTATTGGGACCAAATAGATAGCAGGGTTGTCGCTTATTGTTATGTAAAAATTAGCATTCCAATAATATTGACGTCCGGCAAGCGGCCGATCACATAAAAAGCCTTACCACTATTGCTACTAAGTTTCGTAACCAGTTGCTTCTAAATCCTTGAAATAGTTTTTAGAAAAGTTTTTGTTATTTCTCTTATTTTTTAATGCAAATCTATATAGCTATATATATTTTCTGTATAACATTAAACATACACAGTCTCTTACACATGCACACACAAGGCTGCTGATTGTTAATTAAACTGAATTTAGCACAAAAAATTAGCATCGCTATTCAACGTGGAAACGCAGCCATTATTCTGGGCACATTTTCTTCGACAAGCGGTTTACAAAATTTTTAAATGCTATTTATTTGATTCCCCTTTTGTAATCTTAATTTTAAACATTAAAATACAAATTGAAAATATTTTTATAGTTGTAAAATCAAAATACGTCTACTTTCTCAGGTTTTAAAGTAGTTAGTAAGTTGTTATTCATAGATTCATTATAAAAGCTTTCACACTCACAGCCCCACACTAAGTACGATATTTCGTTTCGTGGGTGCAGAAAACATTTACATTACACACACAAACACACCCATAATCAGTATAACAAAATTCCTTTGTTGAGAAAACTTGTGTTCCTAACAAGAATAGAACCCGATACCCGCTGTTTAGTAATAAATCTATTCTTACCGTGAGAAGGCCTGGTGACTTATACTCCCGCTGCAAAACTATTTACACTAATTACACTAATATCCGAAAGTTTGTGTGTGTGTGAATATGAGATACCACTAATATCTACGTTACGTTAGGTTAGGTAAGGTACGTTAGGTATGTAGTTTGATATCCATATGAATAAGACATAGGCTAAATATATTTAGATTTTTTCATCATGGCCGCTGGCAAGAGATGCGATGAATACAAGGCGTATAAAATGCAAAGAAGGCATCCCTACTGCACATCGATATTCAAAGCTCCATGCTCTCCATCCGACACGCCTGATGCATCCGCGACACTTTCCTGTCCGGTACTCAGACGCATATGTTAATTTCCGCCCAGTTTTATTAAGAGGATACACAAATTTATTTTAGTCGGAGGTGTAACAAATCGGATGAGCTACTCATATATTATTTTACATACATAGGTACTATAAAATACATTAAAAAGAAATAAACATAGATCAGAGCCACGTCTTATTATCTTGGTAAAGCGATTAATCATAAAACTCGTTTTGCGTTAGAACTATACTATTTAAAATAAAAATCTCACGTCTTATTATCACGGGAGAGCGATAAATCATAAAAATCGTTTTGCTTTAGAACTTAATCATTTAAAATAAAAATGGTTTCTATTCAATTATTTCAAATATCTAAAGAATGTAGTAAATATACAGTCAGGAAAATAGATTCAGAGAATTAGCCAAGGAATAGGACAATTTACATAATGCATTGTGGAATTAACGATCTTAGTGTTATAAAAGTCCCAACATGGGAAAAGAATTATATCGAAAAAAAAACACTTATTATGTATCTGGATTCAATTTATTTACATTTTCAAGTATGTTTACTCTTAATATGAAAATTTTAGCGCGTATTATCTAATTACATTTTGTTACACTAGAGCCTATACAAAACTTCGGCAGCGCGGAGGGGGAGCGTCGCAGGCGCGCGGCCGTCGCGTGCCCGCATCACGGCCACACGCCCCGGCTGCTTTATATATCAAGATCCCTTAGGGGCACTACATTTTATCTTCACTCCACCCGGACCGCGCGCCTCGGGCGCTTTGTATATCAAGTCCCTAAGTGGCTCAAAAAATTTACATAGTGTCTTAAGTACTAACTACACTCATAGAGTAATTTGATACACTCATAGATTAGTTTGTACACACACAGTGTTGTAATTAACAGTAAATATTGTAAAATTTGTAATGATTAAGTTGCAAGTGGCTAACCGTTTAAAACAACCAATTGAGAAGAAGTATAATAATAAATGTTGGAAAACAAAAATTTGGTAGGCCATACATTTTATCTTCACACCACCATCACTGTTTTTAGACCTATTTTGTCCCGGGATCAATCTCAAAAATCGGCTACATATCCCTTTATTAAGCGACGAATACAAAAATCAAACGTTTTCAAGCGAGCCCCAAATTTTTTCTCTATTTGGCAAAATGAATGCATGTCCGACATTTCGACATTGGAAGAACATAATTTAAAATGTCCCCGTGATAAAATGTAATTATTTTGTGAAAGCTATTCAACATTTTCAAAGAATTTCATTTATCCGGGCAACCTTTTGAAAGGTATACTTGGCAGACTAATGAAACGAGATGTAGCGGTTACGTCGCGCTAGAGCATAGAGCTAGACTGGATATTGCCGCGAAAAGTAACTTAGTTTCGCTTACAGTGGTTCATAAGAGGTACAGTCTACTGTGTATATATCTAACAATTAATCTTTACGTCTACTCATTAATCAATAATATTGATGCAAACTGTTAACTACTTCTGACAGGTATACAGGGGTACATTATTAATAACACCTTTGGTGGAAAAACCGAATCTTCCTAAAGTCTAAAAACATACGTATGATTTTTAGAGCAGGTATTTCTGTTACCGACAAAAAAATGGCGTGCGGGGGAAGGGGTTATTGACGCCCCGTCATACTAAACATGTTTCAGTAAAAATATATTTAGCGAAAATGTATAAAATTAAACATCTATTTGATCATTTATAAATAATGACTGAATGGGTGTAAAGTCAATACAACTTATCAGTGGTATAGAATCTTGCAGTAGAGTCATTAACTTTTGCTCTGCTGCCTCTTTTCGACGACCCAGTTGGTGCGGTAGGCCATTGCTGGCCCTCTGCGCCGTGGGTCCTGGGTTCGATTCCTGGCTGGAGCACACTTTTCCTTCCCGAAGGACATTTGTGCTTCTGGTTCTAGGTGTGATTGTGTGTGTGATAAGTTAATGTTTCAGGCAACCACGACACAAGTCTCTGAACTTAATGTGGGCTGTGAGTGTGAATGCGTTTGTTTTTTTCTTGATTTTTTGTTGTTTTTTTTTGACCATGTGAATTTGAAAACTTGTAATAGGTCTCAATTGCAATAGATGTTTATTATTTAATTTTTGCTGTTAATTTTTCTTTTTGTTTTTTATGATGCGCTTGCCCATTACAGTTAAGCACCAGAGGTTTTGAACTTACATAGTTTGAACTCCTCGGCAAAGCACTGCGCTCGTCGCCCTGATATTGCATGTTAAATCTCTTTCATTTCATTAATTTCACTGGAAACATTGCACTCCAATCCGAAATACAGTCATGTTTGTACTCTTCGCTTGGCGATGAATGTCTAGCAATGGTGTGGTACTTCCCCAGGACTCTGCAAAAGAATCCTACCAATATAAAAATAAAACCACCCAGGTACATACATACAGATTCAATAACAAGAGAGTTTCAATTTCACCTCCCTTTTTATGCTCTATCCACAGGCTTAATACCTACATTTCCTAAAAAACTAAAACTATATACATCTATACAGCAAAGACCTCAGTTACCTACAAGGCATCGAACTTATATGTAACTCAAGTGCTCAAGCCCATTACCAGTGGATAGCGTTCCCATCATGCTGGCAGCATTGCCCTGTCTGAATTTCAATGCTAATAGGTACGTTGAGCCAAATAAGTATCAGCATTTTGATCACACGTCGCCTCAACCAATCGCTCTGATAGATTTTAGCTCACTTGGTATTTATTCACGTCTAAGAAATATATCCATATAAGTCTGGTTGGGTGTATTTACGCCTGACTGTACCCCACTAAGTTTCACTCACACTGGTTCATAAGGTGCACCTGTTTTATCCACATTTCGGGGTTAGTCGCCTGAAAATGGTTTTATTAAGAGATCCTTTGGAATGCGCGGGTAACAGCCCAAAATATGTGGCTGGGAATTTTTATTGTTTGTTTTAGCCTGTGTGGATACTCTCACATGGTACATTTTAACGCTGGTTGTTTAGGAAAAACACACTGCTTAATATACGCTTCAAAAACATGTACACAATATTTTTTAGCAAAAATAGCAAATACATTTTGGGATTTATTAATGATTGAGATACTCAATTTTTATAAAAAAATAAGTACTCCGATCGATTGTGTAATTAGACAGATCTTTAAAAAATAATAACGACTATGACATGTCTGATTCATTGACTCTAACATTTTCATAATTTATATTAATTCATAGTTGTTCCCCGCGGCTTTGCCCGCGTAAATTAAAAAAATATCACATAGTGTTTCGAATTGTAAATCTAAAAAATTCTCGAGTACACCTGAACACTCAAAAAACTTTATCAAAATTGGTCCAGCTGTTTAGGAGGAGATCAGTCACATAAAAACGTACAGAAGAATGATATATGTACAGATAGATATACACTTTTTATACGTTGAACTACCGAGTGGCGTAGTTGATTACATGTCTGGTAGGACGTTAGAAACGTTGCGGGTATCATATTTGATTCCCGCTGGAAACACTAATCTATGCTAGGGAAATTTGTATTCCGGTTCTGGTTGCAGCTAATGTGAATATTTCCCGTGTAAACACAAGTCTTTAGACTAAGTGCGGAACTGAGAGTGAGAAAGCGTTTTTTTGTTGTTTGTTTGTATAAAGATGTCGAATTTTAATCTGTACTGCGATCCTCTCCCGAGACAATCTCACAACATCATGAAGATTTTCCACCTTTTCGCTCTCTATTAATTTCTGATTACGAAATCATGGTGTGTGTATTGTGCTGCGTTTAACAAAACAGTGTTTTATTACGGATTTCATTAGTCTACCCATCCTTTCTTTCTAATCTCTTCTAACTAATTCCCAAGCGAGGACTTTTTAGTCTAAAATGTATAAACAATTTATGTAACGAGTCCGGCCAGTAAATAATTTGAGCAAAATAGACAGAAACAAAGTTTACTGTAATGAACTCACGCAAACCTTTCGCCCCATAATAACGGCTCAAATCACGTAATAATCCAGATAAAACGCTAACTTCTTGCGAGGATCAGCACAAACGATACATTTTCATCAGTCTAATCTAGTTACTGGAGTCAGCTGCTGGCTCGTTATGATTCGCAGCACGTTTAATCTAATATTGGCTGTGTGGGCCGAAGATCGCATGTTTATGAGTCAATGTTCACATTGCCGCTACCTTGCAATATCGAGAAACATAATGTTACAAAAAACAGGGTGTGTCGTAAAGACCCACGATAGAAGTGAAAGTTTTGTATTATAGGGAAACATATTAATTATTTATCACAGTGCTTACCCCAACCAGTTTACGTCACACAAAACGGTTGCGGATCAGAATTTCAAAGCTATCCAATAACATAACGTAATTTCGAATCTTGCAATTACATTCATGAAAAGGGAATAGATAAAATGATGAGATTGAAACATAGGCTAAATATTTTTTCACAGCAGCCATGATCGTGTACGTCACAGGAAGAACATCAAAATCATAGCCGAGTTTATTTATATATTTGCACTACATCTGTACATTAAAACATTAAAACGCACGAATAAGGTACAATCATAAACCTTGTAATATTGTTTAGAGTTAACCCTGTTTTTAAAATTGGTTGACCCTGCTCGCATTTTCTAATATTTATTGTGATATCAAATGTAATGTTTTATAAAAAATAAATTATGTAACAACATTACTCACTCTGAGATCTCTTTATCATTGCTTGAAGTTATTACATGTCTTCATTCATAAATCATCAACCTCATAATCATAATTTTCGTATAAATATGAAAGTCAAAAAACGAGGCTCGACCGTCCCGCGCTGTCGAGAAAAGGTCTCCTGGCGATAAGTGAGTAAAAGGACAACTTTCTCTCACCTTTCAGCTTGCATAATTTAATTACCTCACAATATAGAAGAACGTCTGCTGTAATGTTATTCTATGTCCATGAAAGCCGCTCCTTCCACGAGAAATGTTTGTTTAGGGTGGGCAAGCACATTTTTTCAGAGGCATACCAGCGGTTTCGCAGTGAATTCAGTATGTTTTCGCAAATGAGTGTCGGTTTTTTTAATGTGCCTGTAATTAAGAGAGGTAAACAAGGGAGATTTTTTTGTTCCGACGAAATAACAACCCGTGATTTGATCCCCCGTCCTTTGAGATAGAGAGGAAAGGTGAAGCCTCGTTCTCGTAAAGGAAATTGCACAGTTCCTATGTCTTAGACGTCCAGGCTTTTGATTAGGGACGTGCATGCCGTGTATCTTATACTATGCAGTTTTCCGACATTTTTCTGGTCTGGTGAACTTAATGGAACGGTTCCAAGTAAACTCGCATTATTGTGGAATTAATTGTGACATTTAACGTGGCTATTATTTTTGACTACAGACAAAGCTTGGTTTCTATTATATTCTTGGGATTTATAAAATCAAATGAAATGGTTATCTGCGTACATACAAAGACGAAGTCTTTTCTTTATCCGGTTCGGGTACAGTGAGTAAATATCGTAAGTTGGTTCTAAATTACTCGTTGGTACACTTACATATTATTGTTATTTTACACTTTTGAATTAGATGTTTTATAGATTACGTTTGGTTTGCTGTAATACGTGAACTAATTAGATTATTTGACTCAATTTAACTTTTTGAGCCAAGACCGTGGTTGCATTATAAAATCCACTGACATAAGCTGATTAGTATCAATAGGAGTGCGGCTATAGTTTTTACAATACATCCTAGGAATGTGAACCCTTAACCCATATGATATTGTGTTATATAGAAATACCGACTCATCGCGAATGCTAAGCAAAATTTAAAATTGAGTGCAGCGAATTGCGGAGGTTCGTATCAAATTTATACATCTTCTCGAGCATATCTGTACGTTCCCTCAAGCGTGAGTCAATGTTCTCGACAAGAGCCACGTGACTGCAAGCCGTGATGATTTCCATAATTTATGACATGATTTAGGTCGGATGCTTGGAGAAAATTTTCTTCTTACAATAAAAATATTCTGAAGTGATTAACACCTGTGACACATCGCTTAGGCATCGTTAATCGTCCAAAATCCGCGCTTGTTATAACACTGTCGATGATATCCCAGAATGGATGTAAAAAGGATCGGTGCCATCCATCATAGCACGTCGGCCCGCATCACTGCAATCTCGCCATCTCAATCCAATATCATGTCGGAGTTCGGATCCAATAAACGTTGTGATGTATGACGAGTTTCCAGATACCCACATAAATAGTAAAGGCGGAAAAATGTGATCGGCTGGTAAGCGGTTGTTGATACGTTTAGGGAGGGAGGCGTAAAGAAAAGCTGGGATTAAGTCGTGCCGGAGAAATCTAAATTATCTTTACTAGAGCCCTAAGGTGTGGCTATTTTTCTTTTGTTACAAAATTTAATGCCGTGAAATTTATTTTTTAACTAGAAAAGTTGATTTTAATAAAAAGAAATGCATTTTATTTAGATAGCGATATCTATTGGTGGAAGGCATGACTATAGTATGTCCTCCATTCCCAAATATAAATTTGTCAAAATTCTGTTATAATATATAATATGAGAATATAAGAATAGGTATTTAAGTAGTACACTGATCATAGAAACCATATGAAGTGGCTAAATATTTGATGATATCGTTAACACACGCGACCAGTTTTCATCGTAGCAGAATCTTGAATATCAGTATAATACTATTAACTCAATATGCAATAGTACATACTTTATATGATTATGTCATGTTATAGTGATGTAATAAATCTGTCTCCAAAATTACCAAAGATGATGTTCCAGCAGTTATTACTTGAGAACCAGTCATTCTAGGACTAGCGTGTTAACTGTCATATACACACCGAAACACAAATTTCCCGTACTAGACGCAAATATGTACTTAAAATATTTATATAAACATAAAAAGCATAATGCTTTCATACAGCAGCCCCAGACCATGTTTGAAGACTTGAATTGTGTGTGCCGAAAACATTGACATTACATACACACACTAACATCCAGATGCAGAAACACAAATTTCCCAAGGAGAGAAAACTTGTAACCCCACCGGGAATCGAACCCGATATGTTCCGCTGCGTGTCTGCGTTCTAAGACGCGCTGTTAATAGCCCCGGCAGGGAATTCCAAATGAGTCAACATATGATATTTCTACCATACATTCAATATATCAATCAATCAAATTAGTATATAGTCGTAAAATAGCCTAAAAACTTGTATTTTTATTTTTAACTCCACCGCGACGTTGAGTCAAAAATGTTGCTTTGCTTGCATTAGGATGAATAACATGTGGGGCCTCCCCCATAAACGCAGAAAGTCTCAACGTGGTAGGCATTTTCCCCCCCAGAGAAAAAGGATCAATAACATGTCAAATCACAATACTACAATTTCAGTGTATAGAGTACATATTTACTATCTACATTGGATGTTTTAATCTATTCAAATTCGCATCAGCTCTATAGTCATGTAATTCTTTTATTTTTGGCTTCGCAACATTGTGCATTTAGGCAGTGTCAAGTGACTATAAATTTCAAGCGTATTTCATATTAAAAGTCCTAGTCACAAGTCACAATCAAAGTCAAGTAAAAGAGTCAAGGTGCAGTCATAGTCAAGTCATTCCCTAGTAAAGTGGTAGAAACTTCTCTAGAACTATTATTGAAGTTTTGGAGCGAAGGCTAAAATCTTCGATTTACAACTTTGTATGATTTGCCTTCACTTATGCAAGTTTACTAAGTATTAACGGTTTATAATCCACCATTATTACACATTAACACTCGAAGAATCACAGGTTTTGAAAAATTATTCAAAATCAACAACGCCATTTTTTCACTTTCGCGGCAAAAACCCAGTTCTAAATATAATAATATAGTATATACCTAGTATTACCATAGTTCACTATATACCTAGTATTACCGTACCTCATTACCACAAGAGCATCATACTTCATTCTTATATTCAAATGTTAACGATGAATATATCTGTAGTTCACTAATCATGCGCATTAGTGATTTCAACAATTAAAAGCCAGATTGCATATACAATCCCAGTATCGATACATGCAGATTATAGTGGCGCTTTGAGGCCACGACTAATGGAACAGCACTCAAAGCGAGCGTGTTGACTGGACTCTAAATGAAGTCCTCTTTGTATATTCCTCGTAAACGAGCTTGAAACAAGCTCAGGATTTTACAAATATATTTGCTTGTTTTTCATGTGTATTATGTATTTTTCAAGAAGGCATTCTACATTCATAGCGGAACCACTTTTCATATGTCTCACAATTTTAGTGGCGACGTCGTTAACTATCTTAAGCAAGATAGCATCTAATTTGATAAAGAAATTGATCGAGCGAAGCGAGACCTCTGAGTTGACTTGGGTGGTTCAGCACTTTGTCCGTCCATCCGTAAGTCACAGGCATTTAGCGTTTAAACCATACAAGCGAATAACTTCAAATTCTTAGATAATATGTAAAGCTGTGGCCCAAAACCAAATATGACAATTAAAATGATGGAAATGAAAATATTAAGGGGCACCCATACACGTAAGCATATTTTGTTTTTTTATACCCGTGGGGTATCCTAGAAAAGAGCTTTACAAGAAGAGCACGGAACCGTTTAAAAAACAACAATATAAATTTATAACTTTTTAATGTAATTAAAAATTCTTGTTAATCTCTGATTATCCAAATTCACCTATAATTTACAAAAATACTACGTTTCAAACCTACTTCAACATCCACACACATCAACCTATAACGTGATTTGTAATGATAATAGGTATTGCACTAGCTACATTCTATTTATCACAAAACGTGAATATTGTGTTCGTTACTATTCAATCCATGTATTCCACATATCCATTAAAAGCTAACTATGAGAAGGCTAATAGAAGGGTAGGAAAATATTATTTCGCCGAGTGTTTGCGAAGCCTATTCATTCAAGGGTAAAGTTTGCCCTTGCGGCGTGCGGTGAAAAGATGCTGAGTGCCCTCTGCCTCCACCCCTCTTAGTACAACCACTTGATGTGTTTTAATACTTTTTACATTGAAGCAAATAGAATTTATACAGAAGTTGTATCCACAACTTTTACAATTTAATTTGTTACAGCGAATTGTTTAAATGAATTTTATTTATAAATATATTAAATAAGCATACAAATACTACTTACGTGTACGTGTAAGCATACTAACACTACTTAATTACGTGTAACGTGCATACTAATATTACTTACTTTCTTCTCTTGGTTATTTAGATTCTGAACGTTTGTTGCCATATATTTTATGTTTTTTGTGAGAATATATTGTTCTTATTTGTGTCTGTCGGCGCTGTTTTTTTTCTTTTTAGTTAACAGAATTTGACCAATCCAGAACCACTATACCTTTTGTGTGTGACCAATCTATGAAAGTCCAAATGTAATGCTTAAGCTAAATAGCTGCTAGACTAATCATATTTTAACGCGCATGTAAAACCAGTACTTGTAGATATAGCCTGCACCTTTGTTCCCCAAAATTGTTAATATCTTCTAGGCAAGCGACTTCCACTTTCCACCAGGTGAGATAGTAGTCAAATGCCTACCTATCTAGCATAAAAAACGTAACTCCATCTTCTATTTCTAAAGTAACATTGACGTAGCGGTGTAGCAAAATATGTAGTGATTCGTAGACAGCGGTCGTATGGACGTAGCACTTCGTAGCAAAAAGCGCTGTTTTTTGTTATAATTATTATTGATGTACCTGTTCATAAGTGAAGATATAGTCCAGGTAAGCACGCTATGCTTAAAATAAATATATGCCTGTTTCTATGGAGCAGACCAGACCCATTATGGTATAGATCTGGTCTGGTCCGGCCCGGTCCGATTCATAAAAAAGTTTAATCCATACAAATTGTGTTATTTCTAGTCGCTGATGTGCATGCATGCTACATCTTTAAGTGAAATGGTAAACAAATTTATGCCTATTTAGAATTTCAAAAAAACATGTGCGTGGACTTTTTAAGCACGTAAGAAGTTATTATACTTCTTTAGCGTAACAAAACAAAAATAACTAAAAATTTTATCCGATGTGCCACTGCTCTTTCTTTGTAAAATAATTTCAATTTGACATTAAATGACTATAAAAATAGGAATCAGTTCTCACGTAAACTTGAGAGACATTTACCAACCAACTCTATGGTGTCGCTTTTAGAAGTCGGTGTGCTCGAGCATCCCAAAAATTCAATCTCATAATTTTTCTAAAGAAGTATAACTTCAAAAACTACATAATTAAATCTCTTTCCATTTTTTGGCTTCATTGAATTAATCAATTAACCTACTCTGTTCAGTTGATTGAGTAATGTGTTACTTTTTCTAAATCTTTAAACGCTTTGTTTGACTTATTATAGTTGGGGTTTAGTCTCAAGACTTCTACACAAAACCCGTTTATATACTTTGAAAGAGACCATTTTTTTTACCACAGAAAATGTACATACATACGATTTAGGATCGGAAATCTACGTGCACATTATTACTTGATTTGACAAGTAGAAAGTTGATAGTTGTACTTGATTTGACAAATGTTAGAAGTTTTAAACTGCATCTTTTTGTTTTCAATAATTTTAGTTTATTATTTGTTGAACGTCTCTTTAATTCTGTTAGTTTAGTTCTAAAATTTTGCCGATCAATGTTTAAGAATTATTGAATTATTTGGAATCTGAACCAACAGATTGCATGACTAAACTTTAATAGACCACAACATCTCTTACCATCAGGTGAGGTAGTGGTCAAACGCTAGGTCATCAGAGTTAAATAAAATTGTAAGTAAACATAAATATTTACTTTGCTAATGCAATAATTTATTAGTAAGTACTTAATTCTTTTTTTTATTCTTACGTTTTTTTAGAGGCTTTAGTGGCTTAGCGACTATGCCATGATATCTTACAAAAATTTCTTGCCACTTCACATGTGGAGTGTGGAGCGGACAAAAAAACTTGAACTACACTCAAGTGCTCAAGCCCACTAAAAGTTTGTAACGTTCGCATCATGCTGGCAGTATTGCCTCTCTGGATTGCAATGCGTTGAGCCAAATAAATACTACTATTTTGAACACGCGTTGTCTCAACTAGACGCTCGGACAGATTTTTGAAAATAGAATAAGCTCAAATCTCTAGATTCAACTTGTCTATTTTAAAACATGGTGCCCGAATAATTCAAGCTACTGCAAATTGGGCAATAGCTTGAAATGCTAGCAGCCGGAAGTAATGCTAGGTTAAATGTGTTCAAAATATGGAAAATTGCATGCTAATCCAAGTGCCACTCGCATGCACCCAGCAACCGCATTCGACGTCCCGTTTCATTTTAACTAATCTCGGATGAATATCTGTTAGATGCGAAATGCAATAGAATAAATCTGTTCTTGCGGTTTTTTGTGTATGCTAAATTATAACGAAATTTGAATCAAATGGTATAATCGAAATAATAATAGATAAATATACAATTATATTTAGATAAATTAGGCCTAATTAAATTATTAAAAATAAACTGTGTACAATATTTGATGATAATGTTTATCTAAGATTATTATTTTATATTTATTTATAATTGTTCTTCACTATCCAATCATAAATGAATATAAAATAATAATCTTAGATAAACGCTATCATCAAATAAATGTGACCTTATTTCAATCACACTTACACACACGTAAATTTTGAATTTATAATATTAGCGCAACTTGTGTCGTGGGTGCCGGAAATATTTACGTTACACACACAATCACACCCAGAACCGGAAACACAAATTTCCCTTGGGTTTAAAACTTGTGTTTCCACCGGGAACCTAACTTCTAGGACTAATTCATATTTTAAATTTTTCTCCGGATATATAACAGCTTTAACTTATCATTAAATTACATATTACTTAACATTAAATTACATATAACTTTACATTAAATTCTATATCAATGATGATCAATGTTGTAGTAGTGTGACAGATTTATACAAAACTAGCCGTGCCCCGCGGCTTCGCCCGCTATTATCAAGTTAAAAAGTAGCCTATGTGTTAATCCTAGGTATAATCTATGTACATTCCAAATTTCATCCAAATCAGTTCAGTCGTTAAAGCGTGAAGAGGGAACAAACAAACTTACACACTTACACACTTACACACAAACTTTCGGATTTATAATAAGAATATTATAGTAGGATTAGTAGGATATGATGTATCTTTAGACATATCGAATTTCATCCCAATCAGTTCAGTCGATACATAGATTATTTCAAATACTCGCACACTTACATAAACACATTACATTAATAACTATTCATGTAAGTATATAAGGATTACAGAAATGAGTATCTGATATACCCCACATATAAAATGTCATACAAATTGTACTGTTACAATTATTCAAAATACAAAATCACCCTACCAGAACAACTTAAAAATAATGAAAGGTTGCATACATTTAAACTGCTCTAGCGGGATTCTTCTAACTGAAAGAGGCAAAGAAAAGTCTTTAAAAGTTTTTTATATAAATAAAACTCAAAACTTGTCTTTGCTCCTCACAATTTTTACTTATTACTGCTGTAACTGCGTAACTTTTACAGACTGTAATAGTATGTGTTCTTTTTATGTGCTTATATAACATGCCTTATTCGTGTTGGCATTTTGTGAGATATTTTGCTTCTACTGAAAGTTATTTTATTTTTTGACGTGATAACGTCTTATAAATCGATGAACACCGGCTGCACGCACGAAAAAGTGTCACGTTCCGCCTGAGCCTGAGCGTGCAAGCGAGAGCGTGAAACAAGCGATAAAGAGGCACGATCGGGCCATGAGTCGGCTTGTACACATTTATCTCAATTCTCGCGTGACGTCAGAGCCTTTATGACGTTATTACGTAAAACTATTGTCCGTAAACCGACTTTACAGACAATCATTTTTTTTTTATCACCAGTTCTTTCTTTTGTTGAAAATAAAAACTAAGTTAATGTAAATTATTAAAAAAAAATAACAATTTTCTTTTGAAAAGGGCATAGCGGCTGACTTGATGGTTACGCTGCCAACCAGAAGTGAACGTACTATCTATACGAATTCGACAGCTGGCAGGGTTATTTGATTTTAAAAAACACTTGACTAGGGCAATGCAAAGATATGGATTATGATTCTAGCATCGTATGTATGTTGACGACCCAGTTGGCGCAGTGGACAGGTCTCCGCCCTCTGCGACGTGAGTTCTGGATTCGATTCCCGGCAGGAGCACAAATTCCTACCCAAGGGATATTTGTGCTTCTGGTTCTGGGTGTATTTGTATGTGTGATGTAAATGTTTCCGGCACCCACGGTACAAGTCTTTGAACTTAGTTTGGGGCTGTGAGTGTGAATGCGTTTGATTTTTATTTTTTTTTGTTTGTTCTCTAATATCGTCCAAATTAATAAACTGATTGGAACGATTACTATCGCTGAATTTGTCTCTACTTTTCAAGTGTCTATCACGTAGTTCTTCAATAAAGCACAAAAATAATATTAAAAAACTCAATAACACCACTTAAAAATTAAAAACCACTGGTGGTAATAAAGTATAACATATTTTTGGTTTGAAATTATAGCAATCATAGTCAACTTGGGTCTTTGCTGTATAGATGTATATAATTTTAGTTTTATGAAATATAGGCAATTGGTCCGTAGATAACTAGAAAAAATGATCACATATAAGCCATCAATGACTTTTAGTTTTTATACTTCCGTCTTGGTTTAAAGAGGTTTTTTTAATGGCTATTGCTCTATCAAATATTTGATGCTGTAATGCAGAGTCGTCCCCTTGAGTTTGTAAGCTCCCGCGGGTTCCTTTTTCACGCCTTCCCACTTGACAGCTGAAGCCATATAGAAAACCTAGCCACTAATTAAAATTAAACCGTGCCCAATTCCACGGTTCTGAATCTACTCACACCACACGGCGCCGTGTTTTTCTAAAATGGCACCCGTTCAATTAGAGCTAAGGGTCACTTGACGTAGACGCGGCTTTGCTGTCAAAACAGTACGTAAAATTTAACATAAAGTTAAGCCATATCAATAAACACAGCATAAAAAAACATATACTCTTTCACACTTACAGATCTACACTAACTTCGACGACTTGTGTCGTGAGTGCCGCCAACATTCACATTTCCAACAGAAACAATTTTCTCTTGAGACGAAATCTTGTGTTCCCCCCGGGAATTGAACCCGATACCCGCGGCATTAGAAGGCGAACGTACAGATAGTTTAATACGTTAATATACCGCATATTATACTTGACTGTTTACACAGTCTGTTGTAGTCATAGAATCTCATGCGTTTTCGCTACTAAGATACTGGTATTCTCCCCAAAGAGGTAAAAGAAGATACCCATGCAGATGTAACAAATATCTAAAAATTTTTGTGATTTTTATATGCCGGTTTTCTTAAGACCCAAGCAAAACTATAAAATACGAAGATATCGAACATCCACTTGACTGGACATTGAGGCCCACTTGAATGAAGTCCTAACTTTTAAGTGAATTGATTGAAAATCTTTCTTTTATACTCTCATTTATTCAGAAAGCTCTTTTACTTGGTTCATATACAAGAGAATGTTTTCCTTTGTATTTAGTTTTAGTTTCGGTTTGATTAAAATAATCCTTTGCGCAATCAATAAATACTGTGAGTATTTTTATAGAGGATGGAAAAAAGTTATTTGAGCACAAATCCACAATTTTGTATATTATACTATTATTTCCAATTTATTTTTTAAACGCATCCTTATATAATGCTAAGTTGTGTATGTGTATGTGTCATGGGTTTATAATTTGTAAAGTTCTTGGTAATTTGGTAAGTGATACTGTAATCTTCTTCTCTGTATATAAATGTGATTCTCTTCTTATATAAATGTGATCAGCTTGGTTTTGATCAGAATGGTAATGTCATATGAAACGCAACACTCTCTTTTGGTACTGGGTGATAGATTTAATACTAAAATCTACTTCTCTAGTATATTTGGATTTTACCAAAAGGGTTACAGCTCCTAAGTTCAGCCTTTGGAAATAAATGAATGTGATATTGCTACTTTCAGTTCTTATCGGGCTATGTATGTATTTTAAAATGTCATAAAAGTCATAAAGCATAGTAAAATCCGAATAAATTAACATTATTCATGCAAGCGAAAATTTACAAACAATAAATGAATAAACCGGCTATAATAACTAAATTTTTCAAAATGCGAACTTTTTGTTTGCGATAACTGTTCAGACAAATTATCGGCTTTACAAAAATTTAACTCATTGGCTTACAATATAAAACTAGTCGACAAGTGTTCACTTCGCCTTTTAGGTTCGCCGATATTAGATGAATCAATTTCACCTTTTGTAGAAGAAAAAATTCAAAATTTTAAAAATTGTTCCGACCGATTGCTCAAAATTAACACTCATATGGCTTTTACAATTATTAGATTTTGCCTTTTTGTCCCAAAATTTACGTATTCTTTAAGATGTTGTCCGCTATGGAAACATGGCGCGCTCCTCGAGAGCATGGACAATATCGTAAAGAATACTCTTGTATCGGTTTTGAATATTGACATAGATGATAGGGCTTGGTCGCAAGCTTCTTTACCTGTAAGACTAGGAGGCTTAGGTATTCGTAAAATTTCTAGTGTTGCGTTACCGGCTTTCTTGTCCTCAGTTCATGGTACTTCTAAATTAGTCGAAAAAATACTTTCACATAGTTTGGGTTCTTTAGAAATTTCAAACCAGACTGAGGCCACAAGCGCCTGGGAGATGGCATGCCCAAATACCGGGCTCCCAGTGAGGCTATCCTCACAGAGACTGTGGGATCGGCCGCTCTGTGAACTAGCACGGAAACATCTTTTAGATACGTGTCCTAGCGTCACAGAGCGTGCTAGACTTCTAGCAGTTTCTGTATGGGAGTCAGGGCTTTGGTTGCAGGCCATTCCCTCGCTTAATACTGGTACTCTTATGGATCCATCTGCTTTCCGTCTCGCTATATGCTTACGTTTGGGTGCAAGGTGCTATGTTGCCCATAGCTGTCAGTGTGGTACTGCTGTTGACCAGCTCGGTCACCATGGCCTCTCGTGCCAGAAAAGTGCTGGCCGAATTTCCCGCCACGCCAGCCTCAACGATATCATCCGCCGGGCTTTTACCAGTGCCAACGTTCCAGCCATTCTCGAACCGAATGGTCTGATGCGTGACGATGGTAAAAGACCTGACGGAATGACTTTAATTCCATGGAAGATGGGACGGCCTTTAGTGTGGGATGCAACTTGTGTCGATACTTTAGCTCCGTCACATCTTCCTGAATCACAGAATGGGGTTGGCGTCGCGGCAACTTCGGCAGAGCAGCGCAAACGGCGAAAATATGGAAACCTCGGCAGTGGTTACATATTTGAGCCGTTTGGTGTTGAGACACTGGGTCCGTGGGGACCGGGAGCTCATTCTATTTTCAAAATTCTATCAGAGCGCCTGGTTGAGGCGACGCGTGACCAAAATGCTGGCACTTATTTGGCTCAACGTATTAGCATTGCAATTCAGAGAGGCAATGCAGCCAGCATGATGGGAACGCTACCCACTGGTAGTGGGCTTGAGCACTTGAGTTACCTATAGGCTCGATGGCTTGTAGGTAACTTGGCTCTTTGCTGTATATAGTTTTAGTTTAGTTTTAGGAAATATAGGCAATTGGCCCGTAGATTAGACAATTGATTTTAGAAAAAAAAATAAATGAATATTCTGATTTACCACTACCAGTAGGTACCTACTGGCAGTGGTATTTTAGAATAGAACCCGGGGTATACTGCGAATACTGCCAGCATTTTCGGAATGCTAGCAGTATTGCCAAGTCTCAACTACAAAATGGCCATTAAAAAATAATAACATAGGAATATACAGACATAAAAATTAGTATTAAAGCTATATCACTGCTTTCCATAACAACCACGCAAGCTTATGAACTAGGTAGGTATTTCACAGAAATGGCGGCCAACAAAAGGCCGGGTCACCGTCGATTATCGACGCCTGGGAGGACAATAGCTACGAATAATTATTCAATTTGTTGCCTTTACTCTTGCAGATAAAACACCGTCCATTTAACTTTCCTGCCCTTTTCACATCAGCCTGATAGCTAGCCTTTTGATTGTAGAATTGGATGACGCGGATAACGTTGCATAATGTTATTCACTACTTTTGTAGCTGAATTTAATTGAGGAAGTTAAATGTGCACAATGTTTTACAAATGCCATGTATCTTTCTACTAGTGAATATTCAAATATATTGTATACTGAAACGCAACATCAAAGATTATTTGTCTAGCTAACTATAGTTAAAATTGAAAAGGTAATTAACTGGCAAGTGGCAAGTTAAACACTAGTGATTCTGACTAGTTTTTTTTAAATTTCTTCAAGTCTAGAGTGAATAGGTACCTTATAGCCAAGCATGTTATATATATATATATATATATATATATACATCTTCGGCCGCACTGTCACTTTACATCAGGTGAGATAGCGGTCATTAATGCTTGTCCTATAAAAGATTTATTTTTCATAAAACTCCTGAAACTCGTTTTTCATTTTAAAATGTTAAAAAGAAATACTAAGATTTGTTTTTATAGAGATGTTTTTCAATATTTTATTTCGGAATTAAATAATGCTGAAAAATTCTGACGAGATTGTTTTATACATACATACGCACAAACTTTTCCATATCTATATTCCCATTAAGAGTTTGATTAAAAAATAATAACTTCTCAACATTTAACCTACATAAAAGCAACAAAATATGTAAAAGTAACATGTTTTGTTCATAATTTAAATATTGATAACTTATAAGTATTTTCTAGTATATAGTTTAAAGGTTACATAGAACTAATGGTATAAGTAGGCATTATTTGTTATTATTTGTTAGCACAATCAAACATAGTTTGTGGTATCTAGGGAAAATACATAGATATCCGGTCTTTTCTAAAGAGTTTCCAATACAATAGGTACACGGCCTACTTATACAAAGTTACTTCTGAAGCTTTTGTTCCAAAGCTTTTGTTTTGGGCCCAAATTACAATAACTTGATTCTGAGAATCTGTTAATATGGACTTTAGGGTTGTCCAAAACACATTACAGCATAAATTCATCATCTACATTATTAGGAGCTCGGGTGAGGCTGGCATGCAACAATAAAATACCGCTGTCTACGTCGAGACCCCTCGTCAAGAAGGCAACCCTCTAATGAAACTATATTTTGCTCCCAATAGCTACTTTACAGGGCAAATAATGTGAATTAACGCGATGCTGTTATTGAAATTACTCTGGCATGGTCGAGTTTAATAAACAATCTAACTAGAAAGTCTAGTTTACAGTTCAGTAAGTATTTTGTTTTGTTACTTGTCCATCAGACAAGTTGGAATTGTAGTTTGCTATTCGGTTTACGATCCAATAACTTGACTAGAATAAAGACTTAGTTTTTGGAAGTTCATTTATTATTTACGTTTATAATAAGCATACAATATTTTATTTAAATGAACTTCTATATAGCAGCTCCCAGGATTTGCTGCGTTTGACGGGATAAAAAATTGCCTATGAAGCAGTATACTGTTTCTTTATGTATATATTCCAGTATCCAGATTACTATAGACATCGGCTATATAATTCTATGACCTTCTAATCTATTCTACTTTTGTATATAGGTATACCAAAACTTAAACCGCAATACAGCCTTAACAGAAATACCTACCTCGTTTTAAACAATATGTTCACAAACATAAAAACAAATTAGGATTTCTAATAAGGAAAGATAGTGACGTTTTTTTTACAAATATTCTACATTGTTTATTATCTGTAACAGGAGAAACATTCATGCAACAATACCTATCTATAATACTATTAAATGAAAATAATCATCAGTTGAGATAGTGTTCATACAAATGCCTATAGTCAATAAAAAAAATACGAAACTTAGGCTTAGGTTTAGGAACTTCAGTTAAGGCACATGTTTCTCAGTAAATTTCCATTTTTTATTTTAAAATATATTATTTTATTTTATTTTTCAGAATCGCAAAAAATCGATACAATTCTTCTACGCACCTAACTGCCATTAGCAAGAAGCCGGAAACTGCACATCTATAGCCATTGCTAACCTAGGGTTACCAAAAATTTTTATTTTAATTTTTTTAATTTTCGTCTATAATCATGTAACTTTACAAGTGTAAGAATATGCTAATCTTCTTAGATATTTATACGAGTATGTCTTATTACAAGATAGGGTCCATCCCCGATTTTTGAACGCACAGCCGTTCCACAACGCAGTTGATTACAAGTTTTGCTTGCTATTCAAATGTTCATTGTATTTTTACAAAGTTTTCTGGAATGTTTTAAAGACCCAAATAAACCTCGAATCGAACTCGTTAATATCTTGTGCTATATAAATATTTTTAAAATGTTGGTTGTTGTTACTGAAAATAATAGAAATCACAATTTAAGAAAACATATTTAGAACGTTTGATTTTTTATATATAATAAACCCATGTTGACTCTTGCGCTATATACATAATATATATACGCTACTATTACAAGAGTTTGATATGATACTATGTTACATCACGTCAAAGTTATTAGTTCAAAGATGGCAAAACGCTTAACCACGTCGAATACTTTCGGCATGAAAGATCCTGATAGCAAGCTACATCAGGTGATACTGTTGTCAAAGGCTAGCCTAACGAGCATTAAAAAATAATAGAAACGACGATCTAAATTCGTCTTGAGATAGGTACACCGGAAACATCAGTTATCCTTGAGAGCCTGCGTATTCCAGGTCTAGTGTGTTTACCAGCTTCGATCACATCGTCACTTACCATCAGGTGAGATAGTGGTCAAACACTAGCCTGTCACAAATAAAAAAAAAAAAAAAAAAACATTGCACGGAGCCTATTTATATTCCTGTAACATCAAATTCATAACAAAAAAATCGTAAATTATTAGACTCTTACATGAAGATACTGAATATCTAGTTTATTTGAAAAAATTAACTGTGATCTTACTAAACTCGTAGCACCTAGTGCGGCTACCAAAGATATTTTTTTCTTTTAATTTTGGCTTTACAATCTTGTGCATTTAGCCAGTGTCAAGTAATAATATATTTTTAATGTATTTTAAATTAAAAGTCCCAGACACAAGTCACAATCAAAGTCAAGATCCAGTCTTAGTCAAGTTATGCAGTAAAGTGATAGAAATTTTACTAGAACTTCTATTGAAGTTTTGAAGCGAAAGCGAAAAATAGACGTTTTTCAACATTGTATGATTTGCCTGCACTTTTGTTACATACGAAAAATAGGCAAACATTTGAGCACTATTTCACCTGATGGTAAGTGACCATGAATAATGTTATTACCTACTTATCTTACCAATGTTTTGAATAAAAATAAAGATTTTTTATAATTTTTTAGGACCTTCCTGGTTCCTGGATTTTTTGAATAAAAATAAAGACTTTTTGTAATTTTTTAGGACCTTTCTGGTTCTGGACCTGTTTGGTTTATATATCTAGTAGCTGCGCCCCGCGGTTAGCCACTGTAACCGCGGAATCAAAAAGTAAAAAAAAAAATATAAACAATAATGTTACCATTCGGATGCGGGTTTGACCTCAAATCATCTGCACGAATTCCTTTTTCATTACATTTCTTTCTAATTATTTTTTTTTAATTATAACGTAGAAATTGCTTGAATTTTCCCAATTAATAAACTTTTCAATCTGGTAAATTTCTACATTTCAATGAAAATTAGTTTTTTTGCATTATAATTTTATTAATTAGATTATATCATAAATGAAATCAATATATATCAAATTGAACAATGATTCTAGTTTAATAAAAACATTTGATTAGCATTCAAAAAATATTCCTGTCCCTATCCTGTCGGGATAACAAGAGGCCTATGTGTTCATTCAGGGTGTCAGCTACCTTCATACCAAATTTCATCAAAATTGGTCAAGTCGTTTGAGCGTGAAGAAGTAACAAACATACAAACACAATCACAAACTTTCGCCTTTATAATATGAGTGTGATGTAAAGTGTGATTTAAGGTATGGTAACCCTACACTTATCTTAAAATATAGTCAGCTACTTGTAAGTGTTTTCCGATGCGTAACGCATCTACCTAATTGTGGAAAGCCAAGACATAAGAGGTCCCATCATTATCCGTCGAGAAAACAAATAGTCTGACTCGCACTCATCAATATTGTCGCGACATTATTATAACAATAGTATTCAATGGTCTGTATTCAGGGCGGTACTAAGGGGGGCATTAGTTACAAAATTGAGTACCAACATTTTTTGAAGTGCAACCTTTTTATAGGAGGGCCGCTATATTCACTGCTAAAAAATCTGATCTGCAGCCTTTTTGTGTGATGAAAAGTGGTAGGTATAACACTGTGATGAATATTTAAAATGTTTCCCTATAATACAAAAGTTTCACTTCTATCGTTTGTCTTTACGACACACACTGTTTTTTTATATAAATTGATGCTTTGTTTCTTTTTACCACAAAAAAACAATAAATACATCTCAATAGTTCCGATTTTAAATGATGTTAGGAATACAAATCTCCAACAGAACTTGTATTCCGAAAAAGGCGTAAATCGGTAAATATGTTATACGTGTATTTTGAGCCTAGCGCGCTTACCATCCTCGTCCACATCACCTTTTACAAACAAGATAGATCTAGCTTAAATTCGTAGCCTGATACCACTAGTCAAAGTAACTGACTGTCCCGACTGACAAGGTGAAGCAACGTTCGATTAAGCCAGTACTTGGATGTGTGTCATTCAACTTATTCAGTCCTAGTTGTAAGCGTATCTGGAATCTTGAAGATTCCAGATTATCTGTGCTCTGGAAGTACTATCTTGGTATCTATCCTATACAAAAAAACTATGACAGATCTCACGTGCACGTTGTTTCCCTACTAAATAATAAATCTCTGACTCCGGTGACTCTAAACTAGTATTGTAATCGAGGGTTGACGTCAAACAGGTGACTTATCTTTTTACAACATGGATTCTCGTCTTCACAAGTAGGAGAAGAATCTATTCTTCATTCTTCTTCTTCTAAGAAGAGATCATGCTTTGCCACTGCACATAGTAAGTAAGAGCTGGAAAATAATTATGTGTTCGTCAGGCGTCTTCAAAAAACTCTAGTTTCAGAACGACTACTCCATAGGACAAGCAAGTAAGCGATATTTTTCATACACTTATCCCCTCCTCAAATGTCCCTCAAACCATCCCCAAACCCACACAGACGAATAAGGAAAGACCGAAATCATGACAAATGCGTCAGACAAATTGTAGGCGCCCTGAAAAAGTGAAGCCACAAAAGATTAATGAAAAGCAATAAGGAAACCCGGTTGCGTTTGCATTTCATTACGATACGAGATGAGATCGGCAACTTGCATTATTGCGGGTGTTGTTAGCGGTTCTTGTTCGTAATCGCATTGTCGCAGTACGTTGTAGTGGGAAAAGAATGGAACGAGATAGATAATTTACTTGAAAGCTCGTGGTGGAAATGTTACATATAAGTTTGGTGTTATTATGCTTATATTGACAGCCTTTTCACGATGGCACAAAAATGCTCATTTATATAGTTTATTGTCACAAAACATATTTTTAAACTAATAAATATATCACAAATTTTATGGTTTCATGGTTAGAAGTAGAAACAAGAGATATAACGAAATCTCTATATGATCTATGAAAAATCTATACAAACTACTGAAAATACCTGTCATGATATTCTATAAAAGACTGAGTACTAAGGCAACCCTAGTTGTCTCTTACTTTTGCTAGGTAGCTTTGTAAAGCAGTGACAGGTGAGTATCATCAAACGATATCTGGGTTTCGCGAGACTGTTCCGAGATTCTGCAACACGATGGACCCGCATTCACGCCTAGAATCTATGAAATTCTAAGGAATTGTCTTTTTTATTTTAAAGAAATGGATCTTTGTTTTATATTTTCACTGAATTGCTTCCCAGTTGCACACGCTTCACCTTGTAGAACTATTGTTAGTCAGTTCTCAGTTTGTTTTCTTGTGACAATGACATCCAAGAAAGTAAGGCCAATTCACAATCAATATACGTGCTTCCTATATACTATACTATCCCCGGAGGTAAGCTGAGTATAAGTTTCCGAGATTACAGCTCAGATAAAAGATACTTCAAAATTGTTCTACGATGCCGTTATCCTGCAATATTTTCTAGATTGAATTTTAATCCTCAGACACGGCATTGTATAGGGAAATAAGCTCTTTACCACAACAGTCTAGTCTCTGATCAACACTTTGTTATCTAGGTTAACCCTACCTTTTTTAATGTAGGTATTATTAAACCTTAGTTTTTAAATTTTCGCATAAATTTCGTGCTCTAACTAAAAGTTAGTATAGGTAAAAGTATAATAATACGAACGACGAATTTTTACGATTCCATAACCAAATGATACGAAAAATGCAAAAAAATGCTGGTTCTAGATGTGATTGTGTGTGTGATGTAAATGTTTCTGGCACCCACGATACAAGATTAACATTGGTAGGTTTAACTTGGGATATTCAATATCATTTTTAGAGTTCAATATTTAGGATTGCTTATATTCTTTAGATTCAATGAAGCCGGTGATATGGTTACATTGATTAGACCAGCGAATTTTGCAGTCGTTCGAATCAAAAGATTAATTGATACATGTACAGGCAATAATAAGTAGGTTAAATATAAAGAAACATGTATGTTATTTCATTATTTATTTTATCATCAGTCCTCTAACCACATCACAGAAGTCCAAATAATGCCGTCAAATGTACATACCTATATCATTTTGTGTCCATAAATGTCTCGATGTATCCGTTCTCTTGGCAATAACAATAACAAACAAGTACGTGCTCTATTACGGCCACATTTGAGTGAATATTTGGCAGACATCAAGTGGAAACTCGTATGGCTGCCGACATGGTTTGGACGGATTAAGGTAAAATTTGGGAGGGGCAAAATGTCTACATGCATTAATATCTATACATATATTAATATGTACAAATTTAAGAGAGATGAGAGATTTTTAATCAAAATATTTGGTAACTGCTAAATAAACTGCCATTTACGATGTATTTATCAATTTTAAAAAATATTGTACAAAAAAAATAATGAGAGAAAAACAACGTATCTCGCACTGTTTACCCAAATTATAAAAATGTTGGTAAGTAGTACTTACCAACATTTCAGCACACTACTGGTACTTACTGGTACTTAGTATGAGTCAATGAACTATAATCACCATAATTTATTCCTACTGTTGGGACTTGGAGCTTTCACCCGCAGCGAAGGATTCCATGGGCCTTATACCTCTTCTAGGCCTTGCGAGCAAAAATAGGCGTTACTTTTCGGAAATCCATAACCATAAGGTTAATTTTTAATTTTTTTTTTTTTTTTTTTTCTTGTAATGATGTACCAATTACTTTTGGAACACCATTGGAATTACAATCTAGCCTTAAGACTAATAGGTAATTTAATTTTGACCTAAACTGCTAAGTAGAGTAGTAAATTAAGAATGTGTCCAATAACACTTTTCTTACTGTCTCTATTATCGGGAAGACACTTTGTTCTTGTGTTCTTTGTTAATAGCACTCACTATATTACACTGTCACATAACTACAGTAGCTCAAAAGGTTTAGTTCTTTTGAGTCTTCTCACTAAATCTGTGTTGTCGAGGAGCTGGATTGCCTCAACATTCACATGGTGATGAAGTCTTTGTTCATGAGCTTCGGCGAGTCTTTTTATAACACTAGCGACGAGTTCCACTTTTAGGTCCCGATGAAAATCGTCATTTCTAATGTACCATGGTGCATTAACAATGCCCCTCAGTACTTTGTTTTGGAATCTTTGTATCATCTGGATGTTGCTATGTTTGGTACAGCCCCACAGCTGAATACCGTACGTCCATATTGGCATGAGGACTTGCTTGTACAAAAGTAATTTATTGTAGACTGACAATGAAGAAAACTTCCCAAGTAGCCAATTCATTTTCCTGTAGCGAAGCTCTAGCTCATCGCGTTTCTTTTTGACATGTGCTTTACAGCGAAGCTTAACGTCTAGTGTCATGCCTAGGTATTTGGCTGTATTTTCGTACGGTATTGCTCGACCATTTATATACACTGGGTGATAGTTTGGTCTTTTGTTGGTGAAATCTATATGTATAGATTTTGTGTCGTTAAGTTTTATCCTCCATTTCTTTGTCCAAGCGCAAATGGTATTGATGGCTGTTTGGACTTTTTTTACTGCATCCTCTTGTGTGACTCCTGTTGCCATGATAGCTGTGTCATCCGCAAAAGTTGCTATAACGCTTTTCTCCAAAACTGGAATATCACAAGTGTATAATAAGTACAGGACCGGACCTAGTACACTTCCCTGTGGTACTCCAGCTTTTATTTCCTTTAGCTCTGAGTATGCATCGTCTTGTCTTACTCTGAACATTCTCTGTGTGAGATAAGACTCTAAGATATCTGCAAACTGTTTCGGAAGTAAAATTCTTAGTTTGTGTATGAGACCTTTATGCCATACCTTATCAAATGCTTGTGCTACATCCAGGAAGACGGTAGTACAAACTTTCTTTTCTTCTAAAGTTTTTTCGATCATGTTGGTAATTCTGTGGACTTGATCTACAGTAGAATGCTTTTCCCTAAAACCGAATTGGTAGTCAGGAATCAAGTTGTTTTCTTCTATGATTGGTTTTAAACGTTTTAAGAGAAGTTTTTCGAATAGTTTTGATATTATAGGAAGTAGAGAGATGGGTCTGTATGATGTGGTCTCATTTGAAGGTTTACCTGGTTTGGGTATCATAATCACTTCGGCGACTTTCCACGTATCAGGTACATATTTTAGTCTGAATGTAGCATTGATAAGAGTAGTAAGTTTTACTATAGCTTTACGAGGGAGATTTTTCAACACTTCCCCCGTAATAAGGTCGTAGCCAGGAGTTTTCTTGTGGTTCAGCTGCTTGATCCCATTTTGAACTTCTCTTGGTGTTACGAGTCTTATTTCGTTGCAGGCATGGTTTAACGTTTCATCTTGAGTAATGTCATCTTCTTGTTCGTCATTAGGTTTGAAAATATTTTCCAAATGCTGTGCAAATACAGTTGCTTTTTGTTGGTTACTTACTGCCCATTTTCCACATTCTTGTTTTATTGGTGGGATATGCATCATCGGTTTCTCTACATTTTTCATCGCTTTCCATAATGAGTAATCAGTTGTACGATCACTTGTTAGATTACTAAGGTAGGTGTTTGTCATTTCATTATTAAAATTCTGGATATCTCTTCTTAACTTTTTGGTGAGATTGTTTAGCAATTTCTTGTCGATCGGAGATCTAGTTGTGTGCCATTTTTGTCTTTGCTTTCGTTTTATAGCTATAAGGTTGATTATTTCTTTTGGATAATAATGACCTCTTATTTTTCTCTTGTAATCAGGCGTATTATTCCAGGCGCATCGTTGAATATCTATTGTAAATTTGTTTTCTTCTATATCTAGTTGTTCTTGATTTTTTAATGGGACTTTCAGATCAATTATTTGTTCAAGGTCTAGCTTAAAGCTTTCCCAGTCCGTATTTTTATTAACTAGAGTAGGGTTGCTTTCTTTTTGTACAATAGTCTCGCTGAGTGTTAGTATGATCGGTGAATGATCTGAGCTCATGTGGCAACCTTCCTCAATGCGAAGAAAACTACTTGAAATGGATTTATATATAAAAAAATCTATTAGATCTGGGATCTTGTTGGGATCTGTGGGCCAGTAAGTAGGTTTCCCTGTTGACACAACATTGCAATCAAGGTCTTTTATAGCGCATAACAATTCTTTACCTTTAGTTGTGGTAAGTCTGGATCCCCAAAAGGTATGTTTGGCATTAAAGTCGCCTCCTAAAATAAATCGGTTACCAAGGTAATTCAAGAAGCTTATGTACTGCTCCTTTTTCAATGCATATTTTGGTGGGCAATATATGGCTGCTATGGTGATTGGATAACGTTTACTACTTACATGTACAGCAACTGACTGAATGTATTCTTCTTCATATTTATGTTGTTCGTAATGGTGTATATTTTCTTTTATTATTATAGCGCTGCCTCCTCTAGTGGTGTTATTTGGGTGCAATGCATGATATATTTTATAACCTTTAATATGCATGTAAGATTCTCTTGTAAAATGTGTCTCAGAAACAAGACACACATCAACATTTTCTGTGTCTAGGACCACTTGTAGCTCATTTTGATGCTGAAGTAATCCATTAGCGTTCTATGCAATTATTTTTAGTTGTTTCATCATTTTTTCTTACCGGTAGTAGCAGTTTTAGCGCTATTTTCAAGTGTTCTTAAACGTTCATCGAATGATGATATGAGAGCTAAAATTTTGTTTAGCTTTTCGTCCACGTTCGTAGCTGTGCTCACTTGCTTTTGATGCATATTTTGTGACTGGGGCAATGGGCGTGGCTGAGCTCCTTTTGCAATTTGGGCATATGAAATATGGTCTGTAACTTTTTGACCAGCACTAGGCATTCTTATTTTACTGGTGCCTGGAACAGGGATCACAGATGCTGAATTTTTTTGCTTCATTTGCTTATTTTTGATATTTTGCAGTTCCTTGGCTACTATGCAGCCCCTGTAATTAGCTGGATGCTGTTCACCGCAATGCACACATTTTGGTTTTACTTCTGCTGATTTTGTGCAGTCCTTAGTTAGGTGCTTACCTGTGCATTTCACACACCTGGCTTCTTTACAGCAGTACTTTTGAGTATGGCCGTAGGCTTGACATCTTTTGCACTGTGGAATAAGCTTAGATGTTTTTATTGCTTGTATTTCTACCTTGCATCCCAAAATTGATTTTATGCCGTAGATATTTTTAATATCTTCATCTTTTTGAAATGAAAGCAAAAACATATTTAGAGGCTCTTTGCTCCTCCAACTGAGTTTATTGACTGCTTCCTGTATTTTGTATCCGCTTCGTTGTAGATCTTTAACGATTCTCTCGGGCAGACACGAAGACGGTAGGTTTTTTGCCATCACCCGGATTGGCCTATCCTGCTTGTTCTCATAAGAGTGCCACAGAAGAATTTTTAATATGAATATAATAATTAATTTATGTTTCTGTGAATATTTGTAAAACACAAACCATACGTTTTCCCAGTTGCAATTATAAGTTTGTGACTAATGAATCTTTTACTTAAGTCAATTAAGAGGACTAGTTTTCTTGTCTGAAAACTAAACTAAGTCAGTGTGGTAAGAGTTTAAGCAACGAGAGCATGAGTTTGCCCCTTGACCCCGTCTTTATTGCATCTCTTGCCATCTCTCGTGCGTTACTGCGCTATGAATATTGATAAACAACAATATAATGTGGAGAAATTACGATGCTATTTTGTTGGTTTGAATTACTTTGATGCATTTAATTATCAGTTTATGGACGCCATTTTGCTATGCGGAATCTATAACAATTTTATAGCATTTGGATATTGGGGAAATATATACTCGTACCTAATTCTGTTTCTCAGAAATTACACATATTTATTTGGTAGTAAATAGTCACAACAATTCAGCAGCAATTACATAGCACGTAATTCAGTACTCGTAGTGATTGTCTAATCTAAAATTATACTCTTCTCCAGATCACGTCAAACGATTGAGTGTCAGTCAAACATGTAAAACGAGAGTGGAGGCAAATTAAAAATTAAAAAAATATTTACAAGAATGACATACGAAAATATACGAATTTCTAATAGCTATATATATATTCTCACAGAAAAGAGAATAGTGTTAAACCGTCACCATGTGGGGTCAGCTCTCACTTAGCCCGATTTTTTCAGTGTTAAATGGTACATATTTAGTTTTACATATATATATTATATTAGAGATATTCTACTAAAATGAATTCTGTCGCTATTTTATTTCCAGAGGAAGTCTAAGCCTGTTGTCATCAAAAAAAAAAGATTTTCTTTTATTTAAACATCATGATAGGAGCTTCTCTTTAATAAAATAGAGAAACTGAAACGAAAAGCCTCTTCCCAAAATGTTATATAAAAATATTGACATTCAACCATCGAGATAAGAAACAAACCTATAGTTCATTCAACCTTTTCACAAAGGTCTTTAACACGGTACGGCTGACAGTACACATATAATAGTATTCGCATATTCTTTTCTATATGATATTCGCTATTAACAGGTATCTTTAACGATTTTCACGAAAATAATTTGAATATGTCGTCAATGTCAAAACTGTGTCGAATTATTTTTTTAAATATAAAGCACTAACTGGAGGGAGCCCGGCGTCGCTCGGGTAAAAAAAAACATACACATATATGCTTTCACACTCAAAGCCCTATACTAAAAGTACTGTGACTTGTGTCGTGGAGCCGAAAATATTAACACCACAAACAAAACATTCATATCACATACAGAACCAGAAACACAGACTTCCCGTTGTGAGAAAACTTGTGTAAGACGATGAAATAGTTTATTTTGATAAGGATTAATATTGAATGCCTCAATAAGTCAACAAAAACGAAGCCGCTATTTTGTTTGATTTTTAACAAAGAAAAGTATTTTTTCTGTGCTATGTATACATATTATATGTATGCTGTCGCGAACTTTTTTGTAAAACTCACAAAGGCCAAAATTTTTTTATATATTGTATTCACCTATGTCTAACTGTTTAGTCAGCGTACGCCGATAAAGCGGCCAGTTAGCAAATTTTACTCCGACTTGTCTTACGAACATTATTATTTTTAACTTAAAACTAAGTTTTATCCTAATAAAACATAGCTTATGACACTCAACGATAGTGTAGCTATCTATTAGTGAAAGAATTTTCAGAATCAGATCAGTAGTTTCAGAGATTAACTTTTACAAACAAACAACAAACTTTACCTCTTTATTATATTAAGTATAAATAGATTAAAGTCAACAGGATGGTTAAAGGACATATCCAACTTCATTGGATTAAAGATCAGAATATTAATAATGAATCTTGATCCAATTAAAATGAAAATGATTTTGGGCAATGTTGGCAGTAAAAGCGATACGCTCATTTGGTATCGATGTATATACCTACTATACTAGTTATACATTGGCTCAGTAATTACACATAAATCATCAATTCGATGCAATCCTATCGATATATTTGCTTGTTAACAGTTCCTGTACAATCTGCATCGCTTCAGAATTCCAAATTCAGAATGTTTGATTTTTGTTAGCGCTGCCATCAATCCTGTTAGCTGCAGTATCCTTCACCGGGTTTAGGAATGGACGGATTGCTACTGTGTTTACGGGGCAAGTCCTACGTGTATGGAATACAACAAGTGTGAAAGGTCCGTTAGATTTTATGACTGTAGAGTGAAAGAATCCACTCTTGGACTTCTAATATACGAGTACGTGTTATAAATTGACGACGCTGTTGGCGCAGCAAGTCGAAGTAGATTCCATTCCTAGCAGGACCATTTTCTTCTCCAGGGAAAATAATATCTGGGTGTAATGTGTAGCGTGTTTATCATCCTCGACTACATCATCACTTATCATTGGGTGAGATAGTGGTCAAAGTGGCTAGCTTTTCAGAGATAAAAATAATGTGTGTGTGATGTGAATGTTTGTTGCCGGCACACACGATACATGTATTTAAACTAGTGCTGGGCTACGAGTCTGAAAACGTAGTATAAATTACTTGTTCATTTTTTATGATTATAATATACAACCTGTAACAAAAAGGGGTAGTAATACTTGGTGGTGTGTATGTGTATCGTGCCAGGAATCGTCTGCCAGAAAACGAAAGTCGAAATCGGACAACATTTTTTCCGTATAAAAATTAAAAAATATATTTTTAAAATACTTTTAACAAGCCTGCAGTTACATGTGCGGCAATCGGAGATATTTGTTCTGTACAAAAATTTAAAAATATTTTTTTGCCAACCCTACGATTACATCTGTGGCGCGTGACCTTGACCTTAGTTATGGCCACTACTGTCAGACGTCTAGGTCCAAAGGCTATGTGGTGTAGAACGGTAGCTGATGAAAAAGGGTTGCAAATGACATAATTTTTTAGACACTTTAATTCATCATAACTCAATGTTAATGGTGCTGCCGCGAATACAGAAGTTCCTGTTAGACTCCATACATTTAGCTAGATGTGTGACTTGAGTATTACTACACCTTTCTGTTACACATTGTTTATATGTATATGAAATGTAGGTACTGACCAATAAATTAATGTAAACGCCAGAATGAAACGAAATAAAAGCTGTGCATAATAATAGTTTCTTAGATGCTGTTAATGCTATAGCAAATAGAGTGCTCTCAATAAAATTTCTAGTGCACCATAAAATGCGAGTCACGTCTCGTCACTTCTTCCATTATTAAAACAGTTATTCCTTGCATATGGAATGCTAGAGTTTGAATTTTTAAATAAACAAAAGCAAATCAGTACTTTTTATGAAAATTCGCTTTCACCCATGCAGATTTAAAAACAAAAACTCCTTCAAACGCAAGGCCCAATAGCATATGCTCCATTGATTCAAACGCATTGATATGGATAAGAAGTCTATTTCAGACAGATATACGGAACATACGCACTCACTCGCGCACACACAAACACAAAAATAGGTCCTACAAAGGTAACGATAACAGCTGGATTATTATGGCAAAGCTTGTAATGGTTGAACGTGATTTCATTATCCTATCACCCTAGCACCTATCTAGGTTCCTTCAATCCTTCATCTGCTTGAAATCTCTGAAAAAAAAACTACAATGTTAAGGGTACATATCCGAGGGAGCGTCGCGTAGGTGCCCTTAACGATTATACATTCTGAAGAAGTCCCATAGTTGGTCTCTTTCTTAAACCTTATTTCTCATCATCTAATCAGCTCAAAATAAATAATTTCGACCTTTTTGCAATCGGCCGTGCAGCTGATACCGGTACCAGGTGGTTTATTTTTATGTGCACTCTGAACTGGACACTCGGAAGTTTATAGAGGGTGTATGAGGAATTCGTTCATGTTACTATAAACCCTGCTGATGTTACACTTTTGAAACTGTTGCCCAAGTATCAGACCTTATTAAACCGACATTAACGCTAATTAGTTGCTTTAATTTGCCACGCTTATCGATCTTACAAAAACTGGACCTTAAAAAACAATGTTTATTTTAATGAAATATTGGTTTTTAAATCGAATTCAAGGCTGTAATTATTACGTACATAAATTAACGAAGGAAGGGATAATAAACATGTTTACACTGTTCGTTCATACCGTGTCTTCTGTAATTAAACTAATTGGTTCAATTTGGCGCTCCCCTTTCATCATACCACTCAAACAATTACATGACATTTTATCGCTGAAAATAAAACAAAAAAGCCCGGTTTCAATTTCAACATCACAGATGTCAGACATGAATGGCGATGAGAGAAATAATAAACGATTTTCAGCACTCCCAAATAAAAGGTTAGGTCGTAAAAATTACTACACGAAGGGTAGAGAATAAAAGCCTTCGCTTAAATATGTATTTCAAAAGGATCCTTCTGAAATTAGATTTTCAAGGGCCTGGTCACTTAGACGGCAGGAAATTGAACTATCCATCACGTTGAATCTAGTACTCTCCTACATGTAAATATATTAACGATTTCACATTCACAGCCCTACACTGAGTTTGAATACTTGTGTCGTGGGTGCCGGAAACATTCACATCACACACTCTAATCACACCCAGAGCCAGAAACGCAAATTTCCTTTATTAAAAGCCGTACATTCTACGCATAGCGTTTTTACCACCTTTGACCACATATTCAATTGCGTATGTAGATAAAATTGTGGTCAAACGCTATACTTTTAACGGATATAATGAACATTTAATATTTTTTCCAACTAAAACTCATACAGAATATGAATATTGGTTTCTTTTGTTATAACATTGCAATACAATTAAGCAGGAAGATAGTATAATTCACAGAACTGTTGGACTGGTTGTACCACTGACAATAAAAATTCCCGTGATCATACCATTTGAACAACGCAGTTGGACCACGAGCAACAAACCAAAGAAAATTTTAACTGTATATTGATTACTTAACGACACAGTTGGCGCAGTGGACAAGTCTCCGCCCTCTGCGCCGTGGGTACTGGGTTCGATTCCCGGCAAGAGCAAAAATTCCTTCCCAAGGGAAATTTATTTCTGGTTCTGGGTGTAATGTTTTAATGTTTCCGGTACCCAAGATACAAGTCTTTTATTTTAGTGTGGGGATGTGTGTGTAAATGCGTTGGTTAGTTTATTTTGTTTTGTTTAAAAAACAATTTTTTTCGTGGGACACTTGATTTATTCATATAAATAACGATTAAACTTCAAATAAAAAAAAAATTCTGGTTATTTATTATTATAGGCATCTATTGAAAGTAATCCAAAATAGTAATTCCGATACTTCATTACAAATTAAGTTATTTTCGAAATTTTGGCTGCTATTTTAGCTTTTTTCGATATTTCTTTTTCCCGAAATCAGGCCAACACCTCCGTATCGAGGCGATCAAAACAAATAGAAATCAAATCGAGCAAGCCATCTTCGAGTGTTTACGAGAGTAACAGTAAGTACACTTTGAATGATAATATATAAATAGACCACATTTGGGTAAAAACACGAGTCTCCAGGCTAAAGTATCGTTGCAGACGACGCTTTTTTAGCCCCACTTACCCTCAGAAGTGTGGACGCTTAAGGCAAGTACACACTCCGCCAGCCTGTGAAAGTCGCGAAGCTATCAAACAGATGTTTGCGACTTGCATCGATTTTGCACGTCATGGCATCAGCTGCGAGAGTTTCTTATCGACTGTACAAACAACATAGCACTACCAAGATATACTGGCTGAGAGTAATGAATATTTGATTACTTTGCTTATATATACGATATAACCTATACGAGCATAACGAATTTATAGTGGAACTGTTTAGGTGTTTGTAATAGTGCAAAAGCTAAATGTGATATGTTTACCGCAAAAGCAACGGCGCCAATGCAAACACACTTCTATCTGCTGCCGCTGCTATCCCTACCATATGCTATATAATAACTAGTCAACCGACTTCAAAGAAAGGAGGTTCTCAATTCGACTATGTTTTTTTTTTGTATGTATGTTAAGCGATATCTCCACCAATTATGAATCGATTTTGAAGATTTTTTTGTTTGGTAGAGTATACTTCAGAGGTGATCCCATAATTTTTTTTTCGAAATCGTTTAAGCCGAAACCGAAATATAAGTGATTACCTCTTTATTACCTCTTTATAATATAAGTATAGATAAAGTTTGTTTTTTTAAGCTTTGCTTGCGTTCCAATTATTTCTTTTGTTAAAAGAACGTACATAGTAAGTATAATTTTGACTAGAAAATGTGTTTCTAAGAACTTTTGTCCAAAATTTTTTTCCGACGTCTACTTTTTTTCTACATAACTTGGAGTACACTGAAAAGTCAATTTGGGACAACTACACTAGGTACTAAAGTTCTCAGAAACATATTTTCTTGTCATAATAACAGTTACTACGTTCTCTTTACAAAATAAGGTAGTTTTGTGATTGTTACTAAATAATTATAGTTGTCACATATTGAACTACTACTTTTCAGTCAGACCAGAGCTTGGATGGGTGACCCTTTAGTGGGATCACAGCACACAGTGGGAACAAAATATAAGTATGAAGTAGGATTTATCATCCCTACAGCGAATACAGCTACAGTGAATGAACTGAGAAATTATAGAACTCATTAGTTGCGTCTATGTTCCACAAACGGTAAAATCTGGGTGTCTAGTGTGAATACCTATTCAAGCTAAACTTGAAGATAAGGCACTTTCCATCAAGTCACTTTCCATCCACGTTCCATTCAGATGAGAATTTTTTGTAGTTCAAAAATACTATCATCAAAGTACCTTCAAGTTGCTTCAATATTTATTGCTTAGCCCATTTAACACTCTTTCAGTGGTTGTCGTTTCACTTATCTCAGCTGAATTTGGGGGCTCTTATTTAATTAAGGAAGTTAAACAATTATATTATGAGAAAGGGGTCGACAGCGAGTATCACTTAAGGATAAATGACCGCTAGACGTGTCCTTGGACTTCACTTAAGGAGGATTAAACCAAAATCTTATTCACTAGGTACTTTTTCTTAAATTATAGTAAATAATGAATTATTTGCTAACTCGTGAATAAATATTTTAAATAAAATAATAATTTGGCATGAGTTTTATAACGGGCTGCCAGCGTGACATCAAGCTTACTTGGTAATTATTATCGTAACGAATCCTTATAAAATCTCCATATAATATCTATTTGTATTATTTCTATCTTTACTTTCTATCATATCTTCTCTTCTTCTGTCTTTTGTTTCTATAAAACATTGACATAAGTTTAAGTATAAGAATTTCTTCCAATAAACACTTGGTCCACTTAAGAACAAAGTATAATATACGGAGTTTTTTGGTAGATATTTGCAGAGCCCAATGAAATTCTGGCTAGCCAGACATATTGTGTCTAGCTATCACTTAAAGCCAAACAAAGGTCAAAATAAATTGTCGGACTATTGCACTCCAAACTCTCAACATATCTCAATAAGTAAGAATGTTAGTTACGAAAGCTAGACAGAGTAAAAGCGAATGATTCGTATGTACCAACAGCTATTAAATATATAAAACATGATATAGAGTAGGGAAACCAAAGATATTTGTAATACTACAACTTTGAAACGAAGATTTTAATGCAAAACGCATCGAACGATTTGTGCATTTAGATACAGATTTAGAACAAACTTGAATTAAGGGTCTGATATATAGGGACTGACCCTATATATCAGACCCTTAATTCAAGTTTGATTATTATCATGTTTACGTTTAGGTTTTTATGATGGGGAAACAACCAGATTTCATAGAGCTAACATCCCTACGCGAAGGATGTGTAAATCCGCTAGGAGTACCTTGATGTTTATGATTAATGGGAGGTATAATGATTAGGAAGTAACGAAACAACTCTTCGGAACGGACCACAAGCCGCAAATGGCACTTTCACCATCAAACAACGGAATGGAGTGGTAGAATTGTGATGGTAGACAATTCTACCAATCCTTTGCTAACACATATAGGAGCACTCGGCGAGTACATCTGGTTGTGCTTTGAAAGGTGAAGTAATAGAGCTTAATCCTCGGTGAGGAGTGGATTGCAGTGCTATGCGAGACTTCGTGATTAGAATTTATTAGGTGGCACTACATAGGCATACATTACCTATGTAACCCTCATCTGCCTTCATATAGACAAGTGTGAATTAAACAAATTAAGTTTGTTTATTTATTTTTCTTAAATATAGCTATGACATAGCTCATTACAAAGCTCGTTTAGTTAAGCAATTGGTACAGTTACCATTTTATTCGACTTTGATGAGATAAGAAGAATTTCTCAAAAATATAATTTCAGATTTATTATATTATATGAATAGTGTAACCCTACTAGCAAAAAACCATAATACACTGCAGCCCCACTAGCCAAAAACCAAAACGCTTCGTCTCTATTCTATCGAGAGAAACGCTGAAAAGCGTTTCTCTCGATTGCTTTCGTTTCTCTTGATAGAATAGAGACGAAGCTTTATGGTTTTTGGCTAGGAGGCAGGCGTCAATGCGAGGTGGGGCGTGACAGCGAGCTCTCCGCACTCATATTAAAGAAAGCTATCGAATGAAGCCGAAATAGTGAGGTAGATCGCTAAGCTTATCTGCGTGTGCTTGTCAGAGATATGTGTGTATTAGAGGAAGACTCAGGAGAAGATTAGTCAAAGCAGATTGCATCCAAACAATACATTACCCACGCCATTTTATTATTTTAATAAAGTTTAAAATGTACGTGAGTTTTAATTTACAGTACAGTATAAATAAGATACAGGCAAAATGGTATTCATCAAATAAATTGTGGCCAGAACTGCGATTTAAAGTCACTTGTCTGAAGATTATGAGGCTACAGTTGTTAGGAACAGCTGCTTACGGCTATAAAAAAGTTTAGAGCTTTTCTAAGGTCGAAAGATATAAAATTCGTCTTGCTAGTTATACTTACATAGTTGCAAAATTAAACTCGGTTAATAAGGTTGCTATATTAAACTTTTTTGATAACAACTTGTAGTAGCAGAAATAGGTAATTACAAATATTTTACGTGACAATTTTTTACAGGTACATAGTTTCTTCTATTTTACTTGATTGTTCAGGAATTAATTCCACATTATCTATGCGAACCGCAAGACAATCAAACTTCTTTACTAAGTCTGTGTTGCCTGATATAAGTATCTACCGATATTGGAATATTAAGTCACGAGTAATTCATTTTTTTGGCAAACGTGCTCTATCTTCACTATAATGGAAGTGAAACGTTTGCTTATTTTAAATAGACTAGTCGTTTGCCCCAAGAAAAACGTATAAGGTTAATTGCTTATAACTTATTTCAACCAACTTCAAAAAAGGAGGTTCTCAATTCGACTGTATGTTTTTTTTTGTATGTAGGTTACGCAATATCTCCGCCAATTATGAATCGATTTTGGTGGTTTTTTTTGTTCGGTAGATTATACTTCAGAGGTATTATGGTCCTATATACATTTTATTGAAATCTATTTGGCCAAATCCAAAATATAAGCGTTGAAGTCGGTTTTTTTTAACTTTGCTTGCGTTTAATTATTCTTTATAATAATTGTTTAATTATTTATTTATTGTTTAATTACAGTATATGACAAATAATAATAAATGTTATATACTGTAATGAATGAAAACAACATTGCATGTATTGATCATTTTGAACAGTAAAACCCGATGTAATAATACAGGGATCATGAATAAATTGAAATGTTTCTATGTTATACAAAAATTTAACTTCTATCGTATGTATTTACGAAACACCCTGTTTTTTTGTTTCCATGTCAGCATTATTAATACATTTGCTTTGGAGAAGTACAAGAACTCTCCATGAACATCTGTCAATGAATATTCATGTTCCCTACAGATTATGTTCTACGTTACACCGATCGTGAACCACTCTACAAATTGTTATTGTTTTGACGTCGATCGTTGTTTTGAGCTGTTGGTGTTTAGGGTTCAATAGAAAGTTTATGGTACAAAGTAAAGGTTTAGGTGAGATGTGTAACTAAAACTTTAATAGCTTTGCGAACTTTAAGTTTTGTATTACAATGTTATGTCTACATTAATGTCTAGAGTGCTACGTGAAATCTTTCTTCATTCTATATCAATAAGTATAGTTCTATATCAACAATTATATGCATAGAAAAGAATATACTCTACCCGAGATTATATGCCTAGCGTGTCTACCACCCTTCTTTACTTTTTTTGGTGAATTATCACAATTGCTGTGATTTTTACAAGATTTTTAATGAACAAGGCCAGTGGACCTGATGGCATACCAGCTATAGTTCTGAGGACCTGTGCGCCTGAGTTGACTCCGATACTGACGCGCCTCTTCAGCCTCTCTTTGGAGACTGGACAAGTACCGAAAGCATGGAGGTTTGCCAACGTACAACCAGTACCGAAAAAGGGAAGTCGTGCTGACCCTGCCAACTACAGGCCCATCTCGGTCACGTCCATTCTCTGTAAGACAATGGAACGTGTACTGAACAAAAAGCTCCTGGGCTACCTTGAAGCAAATGACCTCCTGAGTGACCGGCAATATGGGTTTCGCCAGAACCGGTCAACAGGAGACCTTCTTGCGTATGCCACTCACATATGGAGCGAGGCCTTGGAAAGACACGGTGAGGCACTTGCTGTTTCGCTAGATATTTCCAAGGCTTTTGACAGGGTTTGGCACGATAGCCTCATTGGTAAGCTTCCTGCCTATGGTTTACCTACCGATTTATGCATTTGGATTTCTGACTTCTTGAGGGAACGATCGATTCGAGTAGTTGTTGACGGCTGCTCGTCTGATTTAATGGCAATTAATGCCGGGGTACCTCAAGGATCAGTTCTTTCGGCAACGCTTTTTTTGCTTCACATTAATGATCTGCTTAAGCCCGGTATCTTTGGGTATGCAGACGATAGCACTGTTGTCGAAAGATACATATCCAATGCACGAGTCGGTGAGGTACAAGTCCAGTCTCAAAGAGAGGAAATGATAGGTCGATTAAACTCGAGCTTGTTGGCCGTGGCCGATTGGGGCGAAGCCAACTTGGTTCGCTTTAATGCGTCCAAAACTCAGGCGTGTCTTTTCTCCGCTAAACGGAGACCTTTTAACCTATCTCCGACGTTCCAAAATGTACCAATACCGATAGCTAATAAACTTGAGCTTCTTGGCGTCTCCTTATCGTCGAACCTTAACTTTGGTACCTACATCGAAGCCAGAGCTCAGCTGGCCGCTAAGAAACTCGGTATCCTCGCAAAGGTTAGGCAGTACTACAGTATATATCATAAAAAAAAAATAAAAAAAAAAAAAAAAAATTGCTAATATTAAAGTTTTGAAAGACAAAGACGATATCTCAAAAATACATTTTTAAAATCAGTACCATCCCAGACGTTACACACAGATATTAAAAAAAATAGAACATTTAAATGGGACACAAGTCATAGTACTATTACTGTGAGGCTGTGAGTGTGAAAGCGATAATGTGTATGCTTTTGTTTAGGCGACGCCGGGCGAGTCAGCTAATAAATAATATACTGGTAAAACGTCCTGTCTTCTTAAAATCACCTTCATTCAGGTAAAAGCGAAGAGCGAACATCATCCCAGCTAGGATCGTTTGGACGGCATGGCACCGGAACAAGGCAGCCACTTAATTTTACGTGTACGAAGCCTGCAGAGCTCTATGAAATATGAGCCGCTAGCCAAAGCCGCTGCTTTGAAATAGACATGTGACTTTATGGAATCAAGATACACGATAGCTTGAAACATGGATAAATTGAATGAGAACCAGTGTTAGAGCTTATAGGGGTTTTGTTTTGATAGAGCCAATCTATATCTCTCTAAACACAAAAAGAGAAAAACATAACGCTTTCACACTCACAGCCCCACACTAAGTTCGATGACTTGTGTTGTGGGTGCCATAAACATTCACATCACACACACATAATCAGAATCAGCAACTCAAATTTTCCTTGGAGAGAAAACTTGTGTTCCCACCGGGAATCAAACCCGATATTCCTGCTTAGAAGACAAACGTTCCACCAACTAAACCTACGGGCAGTTCAAATAAAGGTAACATATTATAATTGATTTTTATTACAATATTTAGTAATACCGTCAGCACGTTCGTAGCTACGGTACTGGTTCTACAGTAATCGATTGCGTCAATATGAGTACTAGTGTTGTATAGAATAAACATTCGTAAATCCATATAAACATGAAGTAAGTCGTCACAGCACATTTTCCAACAACGTTTTTAACCTCTTAATCAAACGAAATTAATATACATTATAAGCTTTTAAAATAACATTAAGTAATTTTTGAGAATTAAAACATTATTTCGAACGGTTAATTGCCTCTCAAATATACCAAAATTTTAGTAAATCTATTAAAACTTTAAATATCTACAACTACTATAAATAGGTACTAAGTCTACTACCATTTCTTTAACACAATCAACACTTCCAATGATATTAAAAATGACAAAGTATTTATGTTTGTATGTCTGTAGTCTTATAAGCAGCTCTAATAAAACTACGCAGAGAGACAGACAGCTTACGTTTTGAGCGAGGACATATGCTACTTTTCATAACAATTATTTCTGATTAGCTGTGTACTACTATGCCCATACTTACACTTAATTACCAATTCATGAATTGCCCCCTGGCCAAGCTACCCAGCTTCGACGTTCGACGCGCGTTCGACTTTTAACCGGCGGATATCGGGTTCGATTCCCTATTGAAACAAACGTTTTCTCCTTAAGGGAAATTTGAGTTTCTGGTTCTGGGTGTGATTGTGGTGTGATGCTAATGATTCCGGCACCCACGACACAATTAATTGAACTTAATGGGACTTTCGCACTCACACGGGTTTGTATGAGTGGGAAACGTTTAATTCAGGTTGCTTTGTTTCCTGGAATTATACGTCAAACATTTCTTTTTTTCTATGTATGTATTTTTATATATAAGTAAATGTAACTAAACATATTTTAATTTAATATTACGAGTGCGAATATGCGCATTCGTAAATAATAATGTGTGTGACATCACTATTGAATACACAACTCAATATGCAAGCCCCGTCCGTTCGGTTTGTTTATGGATTTCAGTCAACCTCCGTCATGTCACATATATTTGGGGAACGTACTCAGAACCAAGCTGATCTTCCATATAACAGTAACCCTAATTCTATAGAATTCACGATACTCCATTATATGATCATAAGCCACATCTCAAAAACAAAGAAAGACTGGCAAACATCAAAAAGCTCTCAGACGACAATTTCTGTCATTAAAACTTACAACTTTCCCACGGCCATTTGTCTTTGCCTTTAGGGTACTCTTAATATTATCGAAAAGAGTACTTTATACTAACTGGGCGGCGGTTGTTCTTGCACTTCGGAATCGGGAGAAAAGGGATTGTGTACCTTTAATTATTTTAATAAATAAATTTAACATTTTTAAATAATTGGCATTACCGCTAACCTAGGAAAATATTTAAGATGCAGTGCCCGCTGTACTATTTTTGGTAGGCTTTTTAGTTTATTTTCAGTAGTTAATAATTCTACATAGTAACTAGACTACTTGTCATGAAAGTAATAATTTATAATAAAATTCATAGACTAAAATAACCCTGCAAAATAACCATGCGAATCCAGACAATAGTCTAGCTTACATTTGTAATAGCTTTGCATTTGTTGAAGATAGAATACGTGACTTGAAAAGATTTATAGTTCTCTACAGTGCGGCGTTAATTCTGCTATCCTACCGGCGGCGTTTCCGGATATTAATGTATTCTAGATCTAATAGATAGCTTGTTAATGCTCTCGGCGAGGAAATGTACTATCCGTATGCAAAGTTTGAGAGATTTTTAAAGTGGTTAGTATCACCTAATCCTGGAATTTTTTACGTTCCCTGTGCATATAAGAGTGGATTTATAGACTGGTTAAAAAAAACGACTGCGCGCACTATTGTATATAATTCCCATATAATATATAGCAGTTTTCAAGACTAAAAGAATGAAGACTTCTATAACATAACGTAAAGCATAAACGTTTTCATACTCATAGTCTCACACTCAGTTCGATGACTTGTCGTGGGTGTCTGATACATTAACATCACACATACAATCAGAACCAGAAGTAGAACTACACATTTCCCTTGGGGAGAAAATTTCTGCTTCCACTGGGAATAAAATCCGAAACCTGCATATAGAAATTGAACGCGCACCTAACTAAGGCAACGGATATTTGAATGACTTAAAAAGACCACATTTTTTAAATCTATATGTACCTAGTATAGTCTGTATTTGTTTCATTCAGATTAGTTAAAAATTCCATCGATACCAAACTCGTCTTAATCTGCAAAGGCCTAAAGTTACGATAGAAAATTTATGATTTTCATTCGTTTTCAACGTTCACCAATTTTTGGCAGAAAAATACATGTTAAGCAACTTAGGTACATCTAAATATTGGAATTATACCGATTTTCAAAATCGATGAATGGAACATCTACTTGGATTGCAAGAGAAGATGCTTTTTAAATACACCAGAATGCAGAGATATACCTTACTTTCGTTTTGCTAATTTGACTTGGCTATTAATTGGCCTAGGGTTTTTTAATGCTATAGTGTGATGGTACAAGTACCTATCGTTATGGTATGTATTCGTTGATTGAGCGAAGCGAGATGTCAAAGTTCAGCACTTAGTAGCATTTAGTCCGTCCGTTCGTCCGTCTGTCAGAAGCATTTAGCGTCTAAACTATACAAGAAAATAACTTGAAATTCTCAGAGAATACGTAAAGCTGCAGCCCAAAGCCAAAAATGACAACAAATTTTATTAATGAAAATATTAAATGAGCACCCATATACATAAGTGAGGAGCAAATACAATTTTATGTTTTTTACTGCCCGTGGGTATAGTTCAAAAAAACTCTGCAAGCAGTGTACGAAACCGTTTTAAAAAAAATCTATGATGGCAAATAACAATTTGGTAGGACATTAGTCACTGTTTTAGATCTATTTTGTCCCAGGTTCTATCTTAGAAACAGCCTACATATTGGAAATTTACAAACTAACGCATTCCCACTCACAGCCCCCACAATAAGTTCAAAGACTTGTATCGTGGGTGAAACGTAACATTCACATCACACACACATTAAACCAAAAACCAGAAGCACAAAAATCCCTTAGAAAGGAATTTGTACTCCTGCCGGGATTCGAACTCAGGACACACGGCGCAGAGAGCGGAGACCTCACCACTGCGCCAACTGGGTCGTCAAATAAATTTACATATTGAAACTTACGTATATTTTTTTTGTACTTGTACCATAAATACGGAAATCAAATAATTATTATTGAGAAAAAGGTACAAGCAATTAACCTCAAAAGTTTTCTCTATTAGGCATAATGTAGGCGCGAGATCTCAGTTCAGAACGAACGACTAGTATATACTAGTATATCCTAGGATATCCTAGCAGGTATGTTTGCGAGCTGCTACATATCTTATTATTATTTTGCTTGTTAGAAAACAATACCTACCTACAAGTTAATAAACATTCACGTAACTATTAAATTAAAATTAAAACGGGAATTAGCGTGACTTACGCGTTGTCGATGTTTTATTACAGTTTTAATTTTAATTTAATAGTTCCTAATGTGCGTGAGTTTTTATGAAATTATTCACGTCATTATTCAACTTTATAAAAATATCTTTATATACATTTTGAGGAATCAAAACCTAAAATTAATAATATAATTTTTTTTTTTTTTATTTGTGACAGGCTAGTGTTTGACCACTATCTCACCTGATGGTAAGTGACGATGTGATCGAAGCTGGTAAATACACTAGACCTGGAATACGCAGGCTCTCAAGGATAACTGCCGGATACATTTATATTTAGATCTAACTTTGTGAATAAACTGGAGCAGTTAAAAAGGTTATCCACTATTTAAAGTCCTTCGGGCATAAAGTTATCGCGAGCATAAATTAAGTTTGCACGTAATAAAAATGTATTGCTCTCTTTTGTTGTTTTACTTCGTAAGTTATAATAGGTACTTAGGTTATTTTGTAAAAATCTCCTTAAAGCTCAGCTCTTTTAAATATAATGTTGAATTTATGAATAGAGATATTTACAATAAATATTTTATTCGAATTGTATTCAACTCTTTCACACTCACAGCCCCACACTAAGTACAATGACTTGTATCGTGGGTGCAGGAAACATTCACATCACACACACAATCACAACCGTATTATTATACAGTATATTACACATTATTATTTTTATTACTGTATCTTTGTAAAAAGCACATAGAGCAGCAGCAGTTTCTAATTGCAATAATATTGCTGCGCAGAATTTTGAACTGTTTAAATTTCTGGTTGACACCTAAACTATCCAGCGGAGCGCTTTCCATCAGGCAAGTGACTAGCTCATATCGTCTCTTAGTTGAATAAAAATTACAGTAAGAACGTAAGTTTCTAAGTTTACCAACAAGAAGGAAAATGTGTCAAAATGATTTAAAAAAAAATTATATTAATTATTTTTTTTCCTTCTAGGCAAGCATGTTCCATCTTTGGCCGCATCGTCACTTTCCATCAGGTGAGATAGCGGTGAAATGCTTGCCTATCTAGTATATAAAAAAAAAATGTGTCGCTAAAAACAATGTTCCGGCAGCAATCATTGAGAGCCAGTCACTCTAGGCCTAGCGCGTTTACGACCCTCAACCACATCATCGCTTACCATCAGGTTTAAAAATATAAGTGAATCAGATAGTTTCCAAAGATATAGTTACTTTATTGTAATAAACTAATGATAATCGATTTTATAGCTATTAATTTAAATTTAATTTCTAGGAAACCTCAGCAGTGGTTACATATTTGAGCCGTTTGGTGTTGAGACACTGGTTCTGTGGGAACCTGGTTGAGGCGACGCGTGATCCAAATGCTGGCACTTATTTGGCTCAACGTATTAGCATTGCAATTTAGAGAGGCAATGCCGCCAACATGATGAGAACGCTACCCACTGGCGGCTTGAGCACTTGAGTTACCTATAAGCTCGATGTCTCGTAGGTAACTTAGTTCTTTGCTGTATATAGTTTTGGTTTAGTTTTAGGAAATATAGGCAATTGGCCCGTAGATCGTACACCTCTGCCAAAGTGTTGAAATCTATTTCTAGTCTAAATTAACATCATAGTCGAAGATAAAATCATCAAAATTTTCATCACGAGTTCGTATTACAAATAGCCACTGTGCATCCTAATTGGTAACGTAATTGGTAGTCACTACAGAAAAATCGCTTTCATCAGTGACAAAGAGTTTCATAATTACACAGATTACAGCAATTATACGGGCAAGCTTCGTCGCGCGGGACGTGTCGAGTGTACAAACATGCTGGTTTTTATGTTAGACGCGAATTCGTCGTTTCGGACATCTGTACGACTAATTTGTCATAGTAATGTCTCTATCGCCTTATGTAGGAACAAAATGTATACATTTATAGCAAAAAAGAAATTGTATTGAATTTGAAACTCATTTATATATTAGAGACGATAATATAAAAAAATATTAAAAAGTGCGTTAAATTTAAAGTTAAAACTATCGTGAGTATTTTTTTTTAGTAGTATTTTAGGTATTCCATATAGCCATTTATTATACCCCGTCTAATAAATTCTATAGTTCTCTCCATCCGAATGTTGCCTGGTAGAGATCGCTATTGGTGATAAGGCCGCCTGTTGTGATACTTTACGTATAAGCTTGTTTGTTACCTTTGTTTTATCTCATCTTATAAAGTGGATCAATAAAGTATTATCTATCTATCTATCTATCTAGTATTATAAGTTCATTAATGTTTTATATTTGGCTTGAAACCCGTAAAAATTTTCTCACTTTGTTGTCGTCTAGTTTCGAACAAATTAGTCCTTCCGCAATCGAAACTGATCGAACACAAAGTAAGGCGATATTTTTACGTGTTTGAAGCCATATGAAATATTTATTCATAACTACCTGCGCTCCGCGGTTTTACCCGCGGGATTCGTAACAACCTTCACCTGAGAATAATTAACACAACAAAAAAAGAATTAGCTAAATTATTCCCTACGTTCCCGCGTGATGCGATGACCAGGGGAAATAGAGATTCATTTTTATATATATAGATTAAAAAGTCTGTGTTTGCAACCGTTGCAAGACATAAACACTTATTTTATACTAACTTTCTTAATATATTGAATATTATAATATAAAATCATTGTTAATCCGAAAAGCAGGCCTTAGGCTACAACATAATTTTATTGAACAACAATATAGATTTAAATTAATTTAAGGAACGATGTTCTTCAGTCTTAGATCTTCATATTTCGACTATATGATACACGATTACTGTATTTTTTTCGACATCGTGCATTGTAAAATAGGTTCTAATAACATGAATATCTAATACATTCCATCTAACAACCAGACAAACTGTCAAACGTCATCCATTTATGATTGACATACGTCCAGTTCGCTCGAAGCGTTTTGCTTCTACGTTTATCATCCGTACAGTGAAGGAGTGGAATTCATTGCCTGCGTCATTGTTCCCCGAGGGGTATAATCTGGAAGTCTTCAAGTCAAGAGTGAATATGTATCTTCTAGGCAAGCATGTCACATCTTAGGCCGCATCGTCACTTTCCATCAGGTGAGATAGTGGTCAAATGCTTGCCTATTTTGCATTAAAAAAAATGTTATTTTGTTATTAAATTAGGTAATGTTATTACCTAAAAATTAAACCTACGATCTTTCTTAGCCACCATATTATTATTGCCTTATAGAATTTATTTTGTTTATACAAGCTAGTGGCGCTCAAAAGGCGAAAGTATTCAAAACTTGACAAAGGTTTTATATTTGTGCCGTTTGGGGTTGAGACGCTAGGGGCCCATGGGGACCGGTGCTTTAGAAATTTTCAAAGATTTGTCTAAGAGACTGATTGATTTGGCACATGACCAAAATGCTGGATTGTATTTGGGGCAGAGGATAAGTCTTGCTATACAGCGTGGTAATGCAGCAAGCATTTTGGGAACTTTGCCGAACATTAAAGATCGTCGGAACCATCTTTATCCTTTTTTTCATTACTTGAATATTTATATTGTAAAACTAGGTCTAGGAATAAATAAATGTATTTTTGTTTAAGTATGTGTATATGTGTATATATATACCTTACTACATATTTTCTCATAAACTTGTATATACACCGTTTCACCGAATTATCAAAATTCTTCTCCATACAAAGGTTGTCTGGAAGAGATCGCTTTTAGCGGTAAGACCGCCGATTGTACACTTTAATTTTAGTTTTTTTTTTATTTGTAAGTGATTTAAGTATGTAAGGTGTGACAATAAAGAGTTATGTATCTATCATATTATATTTGCTCAACTTTTATGACAAAGTATTGACATATTATCTAATCGACTGAAGTTACAACCGTAGAATTACTCGTATCGTCACATACGCCTCCTCCACAGGCATATATCCCTAGTGTTATCCAACTACATCGAAGTATTTTTCTTTTTTTATTCGCGCCTAGAATGAGTGTGTCAACACAAATGATTAGTGAGCCGAAAATATATTGAGCAAAATAAGTGTTCGCGCTATATGAAAGATTATGTCGACTTTATGAATATGAAATGCGAATAGGAGTATTTATATACCGACTTATAGTGTTTTACGTTGTATTTTTTATAAATGGAAATATAATATATTTATTGTATCAACTGTGTACAAAGATCTTTAGAGCATTATTTGCGATTTAATATTGTTTTCCTCTTCGGGTGTACAGTACAGTAATGAAAACATACTTTTTTACAATACTTTCAATGTAAATTATTGCATAGCATAGACTTCTTCCTCATACTAAAGTTATGATTGCTTATATAGTATATTGTACATAGTAGTTAGGTACGATTATTAACTCACCCAATGATGTGTTCATGTTCTCGAGGGAAGTAAACACGCTAGCCTAGAATGGTGCTGGCTCTCAAGGATAGCTGCGGAAGACCGTTACTTGGAAGTGGCAGTAAATTAGTTTATTAGTTAGCCATCACAACTCGTGTACCATAGATAAAAATGAATTTGTCGATATTATTTCACCTTGTGCTACACCTAACTACAGGGTAGTAACTGTAATATTACTAAAATTCGTAGCATGTTTTATTTTCTACTCACTTCGTAGCCAGCTTGTGCCCACTTGGACACATTAAATATAAGTACCTGGATGACCGAGCGTTGCTCGTTAAAACGACGTTTTCTAAAAATGAAACCTAGCTAGATCGATTTATCGTCCCCGAAACTCCCTGCATACTAAATTTCATAAAAATCGTTGGAGCCGTTTCCGAGATTCAGATTATATATATATGTACAAGAATTGCTCTTTTAAGTATTAGATGTATTAGATATAGGTACGGACACATTATATTATGGGCTAGTGCTTTCTTTATGCCTGATTCCAAGTAACACAATGTTTAAACTCGTTTACTTATATGGTTATTCAGTGAATATGTTGATCAAGCACATGATAGAAAAAAATCCTTCAGATATACTGATTCCCCCAGCGTCTGTGTCCCCAGGTAACGGAATGGGAGAACGTCACAGCACCGTACAAGCAGTAGAAACTATAGTTGAGAGAGCAAGTTTGCAGTGTTGCAATTACTTGATATAATAACTTATATCAAGTAATTGTATAGGTAAGTAATAAGTATAAGTCTCCAGGAGAGGAGCGCAATGCATTTTCACGCGGGTTACAGAGCCTCGAAAGGCATAGAAGATCTAGTATAAGATCTAGTATATCTTGAATAGGCTGGTATGACGCTTACTATTGTTAACGACATGCCTGTCTTCTCTCTTAATATAATGTAGAGCACTTGATTTGACAACAATTTCGTCAAAAAGATTACTATAACAAGCATCTTTTGTAATATAACTATAACGCATTAGTGATTATTACCCGAAACAAATTTTCATTCTCCTAGACATCGCATTTTCATATTTCACACACGAGCTGAAACGAATAGATAACAATATAACATTAAATGTAGCAAGGATAATACGAAATAACTCAGTATTTCGCTATAAATTCTAAGTTTCCAAGATGCCGTGGTGCGACGTAATGAAAAGTTACAATGGTCTAACACAATGTGCTATATAGGCAGACAAAATTCTAGAAATGACATTGCTTTGGCTCATACATCGAAGCTAGAGCTCAACTGGCTGCTAAGAAACTAGGTATCCTCGCTAAGGCAGTACTTTACTCCGGGGCAGCTTCTTAACCTAGGGGCCAACTCTGGGTTGGATCCGCCAAGTACCAGTTAGAAGCTCTTGAATCTATTGACCGGCGAGCCAAAAGACTCATTGCCGACAGTAAGCTAATCGAGTTCAGGTTACAAAGTCTCGGTCACCGACGTAAAGTGGCAAGCTTATCGGTGTTCTAACGCTTGCATTTTGCAGAGCGTGCCTGTGCACACTCTGTAAAATGAATTACATGAGTTATTTCCCCCATGCACTTTTTACCATCTAACAACAAGACAAACTATCAAATGTCATCTATATATGGTCAACATACCTCAAGTTCGCTCAAAGCGTTTCACTTCTACGAAATTCAGAAAATCAACGAAATCAGGAATGGAACTCCTTACCCGAGTCGGTGTTTCCTGATGAGTACAATATGGGAGTCTTCAAGTCACGAGTGAATAGGTATCTTCTAGGCAAGCTTGCTCCATCGTCGACCACATCATCGCTTACCATCAGGTGTACAATCTGGGAGTCTTCAAGTCTCGAGTCATCAGGTATCTTCTAGACAAGCTTGTCACAAATTCATCCGCATCATCACTTTCCATCAGGTGAGATAGTGGTCAAATGCTTGCCTATTCCGCATAAAAAAAATCCTAATATAATACGATCTACGTAAACTAGAGTTTGTTAGTGAAGCCCCGGGAATACAATCGCGTTGATGAAACGTATTATATACCTACTACTCCCAAATTTCAGACATTTTGTGAAATGTTCGACTGCTTCATGAGATGTGGTGAATTCTATGACCATGCCACGACGTAATGTATGTAAATGTTTTCTCGTCAAAGATCCTTTACCAAAGACTTTTTGAAAGATTCTCTTTGAAAGATCTGGAAGTCTTTATCTATGCCCACCATCGAGATAAGTAAGCAAACCTACTATACGGTTTGTAAATTAGCTACGAAATCATTGATGCCCAAATCGAAAAAATCTAGGGATTTCATATAAAACTTTGATTAATTGATACAATATCAAAATTTTGATGAAAATTAGTCCATCCTTTTTGCAGATAATAACATGTTGTTGTTAAAGAAATATATTACAAAATTTTGTTTTGCTACGTATTTTTTTATAAAGTACCTACTCTGCGACTTCGTCCGCGTGATTATTGGACTTTTAGTAAGGATCCCTAATTTTTTTGAAAATATAATATAGCCTATAGCCTTCTTCGATAAATGTACTATCCAACACTGAAAGAATTTTTCAAATCGGGCCAGCGGTTCCTGAGATTAGCGCGTTCAAACAAACAAACAAACTCTTCAGCTTTATAATATTATTATTATTAGTATAGATAAGAAGACATACAACAGTACGGGCCATCTATACTTCGCTACTTTTGACCGAGTATTCAAGACGAAGTTTGGATTTACCAGCTACATATTATATGTCTACAAGTCGGATACAACGCGGACTACATCATCACCATAATGTTAAGTAGTAAATAATAATATGTCAACATTTTGAGGCACTTGTAATTGGCACCATTGCACGAAGTTGAAAAAATTATACAAATACTACTAAATACTAAATATATGAGAATGTATAAAACCAACTTCATATATTGACTTAAAATGAAATAGGTTTTCTAAACGAATTTTTAATTTCCTGCATATCCATGCTGTTACTTCTAAGTAAGGGGAATACAATGGACATATTATGCTCGTCTATTAGAAACAACACTCACGATATTATTATGGTTAAATCATAGCTGGTTCTCTCTGCAAAATCTTGAATCGCAAATTCGTAACACGTAATGTAATAAGTGTCCTGTCTAGAAAACCACACACCAAATGATATAGCTCCTTGGTTTATTTTCCTTTCCTAGTATTTCGTTGCATGAAGCATTGTATCACCACGAATGCTGGTTGCACAATATAAGGATGTTAAAAATATAACTGTCATGTCTAGAATGAAATAATCATTTATTCGTAATTTATAATATAAATATAAATTTATAATATAGTTATGACCCGTGGATCCTGGGTTCGATTCCCAGCTGGAGAACAATTTACATTTCACTTTTAATTTGCGTCTAGTTCTGATTGATCCACAATACAATTCTTTGGACTTAATATAGGGCTGTAATAGTGAATGCGTTTGTTGTATACTAGCTGCACCCCGCGGTTTTACCCGCGTAAGTCCCGGACCCGCAATAAAAAGTAGCATATGTGTTAATCCAGGGTGTCAGCTACCTCCATACCATCAAAATTGGTACAACCATTTGAACGTGAAGAAATGACAAACACACTCACAAACATCCGCCTTTATAATACAGAGTAATAATTAAATGCATAGGGTGTCCTTATAAACATGCATTGTGCTTTGACCGTTGACATTATGTATTCCCACGTTATCGTCCCGCCTTTACTCATTTTAAGATAAACGCGAAGAAAACCTTCATGAAATATGTAGAAGCATCGTGAATAATAAATATCTCCTACATTGGATCCAGTAAACTGTCGTCATCCAGAGCTCCTGGAGTACAAAGGGACGAGCCTAACATAATGGATTTTAGAGCCTTATTTCTATTCCCCTTTCGGTGATCGATTACTTTGGACCCCTAAGTAGCTTGCGGGCTTGGGAGTTGATTTTTAATCGGAGTGGTGCTCACTGGCAGTTTCAGAAGTTGCAATTTATAGTGAACTAGCCGTGACTCGCGGCTTTGCCCGCGTTTATTTAGTTATAAAGTAGCTGTGTGTTAATCCTTGATATAAGCTATATACATTCCAAATCCGTTCTGCCGTTACAGTGTAAAGAGAAATCAATACTTACACACTTACACACAAACTTTTTGGATTTATAATATTATTGTGATATCTAATCTACCTACTTCCAACGTAGAACAATGCATTAGCGGAGTAATATATGTCTAACTCAGCCTTTTTTCTAGTTATTTTTTAATTATATCATTCATTTGCACTAGACACGCATGTCCCACCGTCTTACTTTCTAAGCAAGCAAGACCCACCGTCGACCGCATCGCCGCTTTCCGTCAGATGAGATTGCGGTCAAATGCTTGCCTATTGATCATAAAAAATATACTGTACCTGATCGGAAAACGAAATCGACATGTTTCCTTTACCGGAATCCGAAGCACATCGTAAATTTCAAAACCGCGACCACACTATTGGAAACGGGCCTACTACGATGCGGCTTCAAACTTTCTGTTATACTAAAAAATCCGTTTTAATTTAACTAGCCGCACCGCAACCGTCAAATCCTAATAGCTGCAGCCTAAGCCCGGAATGGCCAGAAAAAACCCAGTAAAGATTTTACTACATTTTCCTAGTATGCAAACATTTCCGTGCCTTTTCCATAAACCGGCGATGGGCGAGGAAGGCAAATGGATTAGCGGGTTTTAACCGACAACCAGACCAGACTAAAAAGCCACAGCGGCAAACAAATATAAACATTGGTTTTACTTGTCCAATATAAAATATTTTGCTGTCATAGAATACGCTGCATTTTTAAAGATACAAAAAGTTATAGATCTAGATCTAAAACATTTTATGTCTTAAAAAAATTTGCATATGTCTAAATATATTCATCAATATTTGACATACAAAAACATTTGACATTATAAAATTTGATATTTGCGATTTTGATGGAGTAGTATTCTGTGATTGTGATGCTTCTATTTTTTGTTTTTTTTTGGTAAATTATATTTAGTGGAATGTAATAAGATTTTAGGACGTAATTGATTAATTGAATGTTTAAAGATTTGCACGCCTGCAAAGGCAGAGTAAGAGGAAAATTAATAATTACGCTGTCATCATTTGTACAACCTTACTTTTGCAAATAAACAATTATTATTATTATTATTATTATTATATTTCATATTTCTATAAAATTAGAGTAAAATTATGGCTTGGCTCTTGTCTCTCTCATATGCCGAATCAGAGAGACTTGTTATACCAGGTGATTACTAATCTTCGCCTTGTAGTAATGTTAGCCTTAATTGTCTTCTTCACACATCGTCACAGCTCTCCTACTCACTCACACATCAACATAGGAATCAAAACCAAATAAATAAGCCATCTGTTTCTTTTTATTATTATTTACTTTCCTAGTGTGCAAAATATATACTTCGTGATATGCTATGATAGCAATTTAACCTTATATATATTTTATTATTAATTTAGTCTCTTTATAAACATATAATATGCAATAATATAGCGTAGTACTAGTCTTTCGCTTGTAGTTGCAGTCCTTGCTGACGTTTGAAGATACGAATTATTCATTCCGATACGGTCTCCTACAGTACATCTATTCCCCTCGTTTCAAAAAAACCCTTTGTTACTTTCGCACCGGCAAATATTTCAGGTACATAAGCTTCTCTCTGTCACAACGACGAAAATCCGAAAAAAATAGGAAAACCCCCAAAAGTCAGCTTTTGCTACGGGAAGCCTGACAGAAGTGACTTCCACCGTGCGACCTAAATCTAATGTAAAAATGCCAAACCTTCCTCTGCCTGCCTACTGTTTTTAACGACAAAATAAGTTCTAGGACAGGAAACCAACGTTTCTCATTTTTATAGGTTGCAGGTTGCAGGTTATAAGCGGCAGTAACCACCTAATATACTTAAACTATAAATTTACAATTAATAAAATAAATAATTATGTACCATATCAATATTCAATTACTCTATATATTATTTTAAATTAAGCAAATGTATGACGTGTAATTAATAATTATCAATAAATTTATGTCTATGTCTATGTCTATCAGGTGCGCCGTATGCTTGTTTGTCACTCAGTCTTACACCTACTAAAATTGTAGAAAGCGCTGAAACTAACCTACTTTTATAATGATCAGTATTTTAAAGAAACGTAATGCCAAACAAACAAACTCTTTTTTATATGTGCTACCTACATCTTCAATCTATTATAGATATTGCATACGCGTATTCACAAAGTTAAATAAAACAATTTAAATTTCCTCAAGAGTTTCAATCAACTCCAACGTTCTCGCATTTTCAGAACAGGGCAAGGAAGGAATCATCTGGCGGTTTGTTTTGTTTAGAAACTACTTGCGCTGTAATTTTGCATCGCAGCATGCCGTATATCTAGAACATTTATATGTAGTGTCTGCAATCAGTCTAGAAGCGTGGCACACCGCCACAATTTGCGTGACTGCGGTTGCATAAAAGCCACTCCGCACCCCTTTCTGAAGGCGACGCAGACAAGTTTCTCCGAACAGGCTAACTAGCGGCGCAGTATAACTGTAGATAATGTACTCAATTCGTCTTGTATTCAAGCACGACTCGGAGTAAAGCCTCGGTTTAATGCTGTAAATAAACTAGAGATTTTAGCCCATTGTTTATTTACACTTCAATTGTTCATTGTTAGTACCTAAGCAGTATATTATTCTGCTACATATATTAAGTCTCGTTGATTTTGCTTAAGTAAAGATAGTACTCCAGTTATGCGATATAAACTTCTTGTGAGATTGGAGTTGGATGTATGGGACGGAAGCTGGGGTGGAGCTATTACGTTGAGTAAGCGAAAACGTCGTTTCCAAAGCCAACTCGAGGTGGGTTCTCGTAACATTCATCGATGGATATTATTTCCTCCTTTCTTCGTCTGACGTTGTAAAGACCTAGTGGCTGTGGAGTACACTGTTCCGGGAGCAAACTGAATTAGGACCGTTTTTCTCCATTTTATCTCTCGCCCTCTGAGAAGCGACGAAGTGTTGAATTATTGGACTTACTTTATTTTATAAAACGATTTCGCTTCGGAGAGATTTTTGTTTACTTTTCCGGGAAACGTTTTTGCGATTCTCTTTCATATTCTATTGATACAATTTTATCGATAGTGAGTTACATTTCTAAGGGTGGCTTTCAGATTGATTATGTTAAATTTCATGTTCAGCTTGAACTCGATGAATAAATCAGTTCAGATCAATATATATATTATGTAGTGTATTTGTTGTTACTGTATAAGCTCAAACTATGGTAAACCTAAGATCTACAATCTTATCTTATCCTTAGTGCCAAATAAATGTATTTCATTTCATTTCATTTCACAAACGAAACCTAAGATTGTCTCACTTACAAACTTGATCTCTTATAAAAATAATGAGTAGATTATTAGTACGAACTTTCTGCATACTAATAGATGCTAATAATTTACTATTATGATGAAAATCTTGTCTACGCACAATCTTATGTTAATTATTATACTTACATTAATTAGTAAATTAACCTTTGTACCAGGGGAGCATAAATCTAAACAATACTTGCTGAAAACAGCTTACCATCCTAATGAACGACAGCGTCGTCGCAGGCGTAACCGCACACCACATGTCAGATGCTCTTAATTGTTAAGCTTTTTGATCTTTGAAAACACACTTTAACCAAAGTTAAAAGGTTGAGTACCTTGAAATACAAGATCATTTAAATTACTTTGATTTTAGGTAATAATTTCTAGAGATTCCTGTGTAAGGCAGCTGAGTAATTTTAATACTTTATTTTGTATATTTTACAATTTTTACTACATGACGTCCCTACAAATACAATTTCTATAAGCGGCGCGCCGCGGGTTTTCCCACGTTAACAACAATTTATTTTTATCGGCAACTAAAATATATCTATGATATTTTTGAAACATGAATGCCAAAACTTATTTACAAACATTTATTTAGGTGACATTTTTGTATTTATTTACTTTTTTGATGGGCTTATATACTATTTACCTATTTTATTTAACTATAATAACAAACTGTTTATGATCTAATTCAAGGTCTAGTTTAGACTAACTAATAATTGTTATTCAAATCCATGTACTCCTTATAAATTCTCGTGTCTAGCATCCTGAGAAAAGAAATAGGCTACTTTTAGCCGGATTAAAGTGAGCAGAGACGCGGGGCGCAGCTTATATTACATTGCAATCATCAAACAAAGATTTTACTCTCGCAATTTGTGAAAAAACTATCGCGAGTGTTATTTAGGTTAGCTCGTCAGGAGCGCGTGGGGAGGCGACGCGAACGTTCTGGTTGGCCAAATCCCAGATCATGGGCATCGAACATATCCGAAGTATCCGGAAAAACCGACAAAAATCACCGCGAGTCCCAGCCGGTTAGTATATAAATCAAGTCTTTTCTAATAAACATACTAACGAGAAAGGTAATACAAGTATATATTTTGTGAATTACCCAAACTATAGCGATAATCGTCATGTTAATCAAAAAATATAATGCTTTGACACGTACACTCCCTTGTGCTAAGCCCTAGGTGTAAGACTAGTGTCGTGGGTTCATGTACACCCACATCTAGAAATACAATTATTTTTTTGGTAAGAAAACTTATGATACCTCTGGAAATCGAACTTGATGCCCGCTGCCTAGAAGGCAGACGCGCTACCAACTATGCTAGCAGGCAGTTCAAAAAAGATACATTACCATTCATATAAATAAGCATACAATATTAAAATTCAACAACTTCCACGTGGGCTAAGCTAAGCTTACTGTGTGGGCGGCTCATATACCTAATGAAGGTATTATCTGTAGATTCCGAATCCAAACCCAAATGTGGGTTTCATTTCGATGAACTCAATTCTTTAAAACAATTTTAAAATCTAAAACTCGAATACAAGTACTGAAGGTTTTGCGTTCCAATAGTCCACTTTTTGTAATATAAAGAAGAAAACGAGCAGTACGCTCGTAACCATACCTATATATTATATTATACCTATATAGAACTGCTCGTTTGCTTAGTTGGGTGCGTGTTCGTCTTCTAAGCATCGGGTACGATTTCCGGCGGGAACCCAAATTTCCTCCTCAAGGAATATTAATTTTGTTTCTGGTTCTGGTTGTGATTGAGTGTGTGATGTGAATGTTTCCAGCACCCACGACACAAGTCAGCGTGGGGCTGTGAGTGTGAAAGCCTTTATATTTATATAGTAAAAAAGGGCCATGGCAAACCCCATGTATCCTGGAAAAAATGTTGCAAAACCAACGATTTACTTAAACTAAAGCCTACGTCTACCTCGCCATTGTGGGCCAGTTACTACCCCATTTGAAGCGTTAGAAGATTTTTCCAACGTATGTCGGCTGGTAATTCAGCTGGTGTTTCCTTTTCATTAAGTTTCCACGCACAATATTGCAAGCGGATCGTAAACTCGGACCAAGGTGGTCGTTTACACCGAGACCAAGCCGCCCTCTAGCCCAACCGAAGTAATGAGACTTCAGGAAAAATTATAGACATGTTTAATGAAATGGACTTCACTTTCATTTAGTTGGAAACGTATTGGGAAACCAAATTGGATGGCTACATGTTCTCTTCTACTTGCAGACTAGTGGGTTAATCTTATTACAGCAAGAAATAAAAGCGATACGTCTAAAATGGTTGATGGTATTTACGTACGTACGATAAAATTCACGCCTATGTTTATTGCTGTTTAAATAATCGCTAAAAACGCTTTCACACTCACAGCCCCACACTAAGTTCGATGACTTGAGGCATGGGTGCAAATCTCAGTTGGATGCCAAAGAGAATACTTACTGACCTACAGAGTGGTATTCTCTCATTAAAATACCTATATCAAAATTCTAACAGCAACACTTGCTCAAAGTGGCAAATTATAAAACGTGCCTAAGAGCGTTTTAACTCAATCAGAAGGGTTACATAAACATTGCTCTCAGTTCTTGGTAAGTATCATACCACCCATGTGTATTTGTATATCAGCGAAACATAAAAAAAAATACAGTTGACTTGAGTACCTCCTCCTTTTTTGGAAAGTCGGTAAAAAATTATTAAGTTTTTTATATTCTTTACATCTGTGAAATTATACCTACTCCAAAACATTTACTAAATTACTCAACGTAAACCGCGAAGTTTAACCACGAATTTATGTATGGAAGTATATGCCCGGACCCAGGGTAAGGACGGCCAGATCTTTGACCAGGGTCTTCTTGAGATGGCTGTAATTGGCCAGGGTCTTCTTGAGATGGCTGGCAGTAGAATCATTAACTTTCATAAGTTCATCTTTGGGGCCCATTTGAATAAACGATTTTGAATTGACCTATAAACATATAATTTTATAATTTCTGATAGTAGTGTAGGTACTTACTTAGATACGCGGTGGCAAGTCTCTGCCCTCTGCGCCATGGGTCCTGGGTTCGATTCTCGGCAGGAGCAAAATTTTCCTTTCTAAGAGAGATTTGGGCTTCTGGTTCAGGGTGTGATTGTGTGAGTGATACCTATGTAAATGTTTCCGGCACCCACGATACAAGTCTTTGAACAAACGTATTCACACTCGCTGCCCCGCAAGTGTAAATGCGTTTGTTCAAAGACTTGGTTATTATTTGTTAGTATTTTTTTATCTAATATGTTACATTTATGAGTTATGATGTTACAAATCATGAAATAAATTTATTTGAATGTATGTCTGGTTGTAATTGAGGTTTTTTTTTTTTTATTCAAGATAGGCAAACTTTTGACCACTTATTGAGTATTAAAGCATACATGAAAACTGTAACTGTTACGTATTAAACATGCGGTTACGAAACCCTAGATGCTTAACACCCAAACAACAACCGACACTCGCGAGTCGCGACGTCTCCATCAAAATGAGAGCCAGTGCGTTTCGTATCACCCCCGCGGAATTACTCTTTACACCCCATATCTTTGAACGGAGTGAGGTTGGGGCAAACTAGGGCTAACTTGAACAACATTGAGAACTAAAATCTGAACCTTATTTGAGAAGGGGAAAAAATTACAGAATTACATTATAATATTTCTGTTTATAACTTTACATATTCGAGCGAGTAGCGCGAGCGATGCGTCTCCGTTCCAGCTAGGGCAAAGATGATTTTATGTGTCCAAATGTCTGGCGGATGTCCGGCTGTTCACCTCTACAAGTCGCATTTCTCAAGCGATCGTTCTTAAATTTTGATTGTAGTTTGGATAATTGTAGGATTTTTTATGTCGATTGAATTTTTAGAAATTTTTTGATTTTTTTGAACGGTATTATCTGGACGTCTTCAAGTCATAAGTGAATAAGTATCTTCTATGCAAGAATGATCGCCATATCACATTCCATCAGATTAGATAGAGGTCAAATGCTTTGCCTATAATGCATAAAAAAATACAACTATAGAACCAGAAGCACAAATGTCCTTTGGACAGAAAATTGTGCTCCTGCCGGGAATCAAATCTCAAAAAAGTATCTCTGTAAAATCTAAATGTACTAAATTTACCTGTAGTAGGTCAGTATAGGCTAACCGCCAGTCACATATTATTATACTTAGTATAAGTAAGGATAATAAATAAAGGCTTGTGTTTAAACACCGCCCAAAAAAGTACCTATTTTACTACCGAAAAAATTCTAAACGGTTACCAAAATGGATAAATGGTCACCAAATTAAATTGGATAAATCGTCACCAAATTACGTTTCCTAAAATATTATGAAATAAATCCATTTTTTCGTATTATAAATATTTTTGTATTAATTATTAAAAAAAATAACCTTAACCTACTGTTATCCGATTCGGTTCTGTCACAGGAAATTTTATTTTAGGAAACGTAATTTGGTGACCATTTATCCATTTTGGTAACCGTTTAGAATTTTTGGTGGCCGTCTAAATTATACCCATAAATAAATACTTATATATTAAGGATAACTATCAAATCAACAGCATTTCACAAATGCATTCGAACCCCCGTCCTAGACTACGCCCACATTCATATCTCAGTTTTATTTTGCAGTTGAGCGCAATGGCAATGTTTTAGCGCATTTTTATATGAATATAAGAGGAATAACGAAGCCGAGCTGGGGTGGCGAGTGAATTAAAACTAATGGAACGGTTAATTTCTCATGAGGATAACGCTCTGCTCTGAACTTTGCCGTTCTGATCCTGTTGTTCACGATTTTTGTATAGTTTTATGAAAATGCGAATAGGTTAACGAGAATATATCACCGATTAATAAACAAATGCAAATAATTAATACCTCTAGGAACGAAGAGTTTATATTTTGATTGGTATAGTTTTATGATGATTGAAACGCAAGCAAAGCTTAAAAATACCGACTTTTCTTATATTTCGGTTTTGGCTTGACCGATTTCGATAAAATGTATATGGGACCACCTCTGAAGTATATACCAAACAAAGAAATCATCAAAATTGATTCATAATTGGCGGAGATATCGCGTAAAATAAATACAAAAAAAACATACCTACAGTCGAATTGAGAACCTTCTTTTTTGAAGTTGGTGTTGAAAATGACGTAGTATTAGTATCACGTATTAGTGACAAGCATCGAGATGAAGACAAATCTACGATTAGCTGCAAAATCCTCAGTGACGAGACAAGCAAAACACTCACATATTGATAAAAGTCTAAAAACGCTTACATTTCAATAACTACCGATAATTTTGAACTTCAACGGTTCAAAATCTTGCGTGCAATTTTTCGAAAGGTAAGCACTTGATCACTATCTCACCTAATTGAAAGTGATATTGCAGCCGAAGATGTAGTAGAAGATACCTATTCACTCTTGACTTGAAGATTCCCAGATGATACCGTTCGGGGAACAAAGACGCCGGCAATCAGCTCCACTCCTTCGCTGTACGGGCATCATGCAGCAATACACTACCCTCATTACCCTGAGAAATTGATATTTAATATCTTTTTGAGCTGTAATTTAACTGGAGATATTGTCATACAATACTCAATTCAAAAATATTTGAACACTATAAATACTGCTTAGTAGTTGAATAATAATAATTGGCAAAGTTAGGTACTTGAAGTACTTTAGCCAATTATTAAATTACTGAAAGCTAGGTACGTAGATACCATTATATACTATTATGCTTAATTGCTTGCCGTGTAAATTCTCTGCCCTGAGGGTTAGAATCCTAGGGAAGGCATCTTCATGTATACTTAGGTACTTTTTAAGCAAGCATTAGACCACTATCTCAGCTGATGTATATAATAAAAAGTGAAGCTTTAAAGTAGGTACCTGCCTAATATACCTATTTATAGCTATATTTTGTTTGAATTAGAAGCTATAAGCCAGCAACAATGAATTCATACATACAATTTTTTAGAAGGATGGTGTTTTGTCAGACAAACTAAGTTAAGACACATATATGTTCACAAACATAGGTACATACAGACAGACAGATAAAGGCTTCAAACATACATAACCCTTTTTTTGGGCGGGACGGGGGCTAAGAAATAATAATGTTAGATAGCCAGGAGTTTTGATCGTTTGCCAAAACTGAAATTCGTTTAAATTATTTCATAATCAATTTCCTACCAAAATTACCAATGTATGGAAGAAATCACAACAAAATGTGGTTTTTCTTTCATTGGTCTAGTGCGAGTTTTGATCGTTTGCGTAAACTGGAATACGTTTTGATACCTTCCATTATTTCATACATTTACTTACTACAATGACTAATAATGTATGGAAGAAAACGGAACTAAATTTCGTTTCGTTTTTGGGTACCATTAAGTTATGACTCCTTGGTACTGGAACTAGAACCCTTGGTCTTACGAAATGTTTTTTAAAACGCTTTTCTGATAGTGTTGGTAATCTGAAAACCAAACTTATTAAATGATGATGATGATGATGATGAAGCCAATTAATAGTTGAAAAACTTAATTTTCGTATTCGCTCCAGCCGCCCCCTGATTCAGAACGTTTCAGTAACTCAGTTACCATACGATTCGGTTAGTTGCGAGTAAATTTATCATACGATAACTAACAGAATCGAACGGTAACTGAGTAACCGAAACGTTCTGAATCAGGGGGCAAAAGTCTAATAGAAGTTCTAGTAAATTTCTATTAGTTTACTATGGTGTGACTTGACTATGACTGGACCATGACACTTTTACTTAAATCTTTGACTGCCTCAATCAATAAAAAAAACTAATTTCTTGAACCACCTAAAAACTTGAAAAATATTTATTATTTGACCTGGCTAAATGAATATAACGGCGGAGCCAAAATTAAAAAAATAAGTAGTGACAATCACCACAGGTGACAATGACATTATTGACAGTAAGTCGGGCTATTTTTGTCGGTGGCGTTTTTGCTTAGAGATGGGTCGTACTAGACAAAATTGAGACTAGATACACAGTATTAATCTGTGATCCGAATACCTAAAGCACCTAGTCCAGACTCGTCCACTCAGTCGTTACTTACTGATCAGTGATCACAAATTAACGTATCGTAAGATAACGAAGAATAAGGAAAGTAACACAAATCTTTGTGTGATTTGCCTATGAATGTTCGATCATAATCTACACTTCCACTAAATCCACGTCAAGTCCATCGAGTCACAAAATTTCAAAAACGTTTAAAAGTACGTACTCAGTTACAATGGTCGTCTGACCCCGTAATTACATCGTTAATTCAGTTATATGAAGTAAGGATGTAATTTAAGTATTTTGTATTTGACCAGATATAAGCATAATGGCGTATCAAATTGAGTAACGAGAACTAGCGTACTTACGTAGCAGTGCTGGACTAAGTGTGACCAAGTCACAAAAAGTACGTGATATTCCGGCCTGTTCTAGTAAATACATCTCTAAAAATTGCTTGAGTTGAGTTTTGTATTTTGTAGATTTGTCAGAACAAGTGCTAAAGTTGACTGCTCTCATTTTTTCCGCGAAATTAAAAACTATTTTATTTATTTTCGGTGGAACGTAATCGTATTGATTGACCTTGAAAAGTGTAAGCCAATGATTGCAGTATAATCTCAGTTTTTAAACAGCCGCAGAAAGGTAAGTTAAAAATATTAACGAAACAATTAACTATTATATAGACCAAAACAAACAATCTTATAAGTATGTATTCCAATCTTTTCAAATAATTTTCAACAGATGTGTTCGCCCACGGTATTATTTACCAGACAGCCTGTATGTTTTCTATCAAGCTGCTACATGCTCAAGTTATTTTTTTGATGTGAATCATCAATCACCTAGCCCATCACCATTCAATTACAGATGATTTTGACTTCTTCTTGTTATGCGCTGAGTTGTGGAATCAAATACTGAATATATGATAGAAAATGATACCATGATAGTACTACAACAGGCCAACAAATAACTTAAAAGGAAATGGTTATGAATTCTGAGGGTCACCTAATTTATAAATTTACAAGTTTACATCTTATTTACAGTTAGTGTGTAGGATAAAACCTCTTTTTATCTTTATTTTTACCGACTTCCAAAATGTTCGCCTATATGTTTTTTTTTATGTATTTGTGGCCCAATTCTCAAAAATTTTTTTCGTTTGGTAGATTATACTTCAGATATGGTCCTATATAATTTTTATCTAAATTGATCAAGCCAAAACCAAAATGTAAGTTGTGAAGGCAGTTTTTTTAAGTTTTGCCTACGTTTAAATTATTAAAGTAGAATATTCTTTCCGATAGCTCTCTAAAAATTATATTATAATTTTATTAGAATATAATCATAAGTCACTATTTTAATAATGCATAATAGCAAGCTAAGAAATCTAGATAAGTTCATATTTACTCACCTTCTGTTTTAAAGCAAAGCCAGGTCAAAAGTACCCGCAACCAACAAGCATGTATGAAAAGATTCATAAATGTAAGAGAAGCGAAAGATGTGTGTCAGGATCGTAGCAGGTGGAGAGATGTGGTGTCTGCCTACGCCAATGGGAAATAGGCATGAATATACTTATGTAGGACTAGCTGACCCGCCCGGCGTTGCCCGGGTAAACAAAAGCTTACATATAAACGCTTTCTCACTCACAGCCCCACTGTAAAAGTACTATAAGTTGTGTCGTGGGGCCGTAAACAATTAACACCACACACACAACATTCACGTCATACCCAGAACCAGAAACATAAACTGCCCGTGGGGAAAAAACTTTTTTTCTTTTTTTTTTTTTTTTTTTTTTTTTTTTTTTTCTTTTTTTTTTTTTTTTTTTCTTTTTTTTTTTTGTTATTGTGTTCCCACCGAGATTCGAACCCGCTGCTTTAAAGACAAACGCGCACTCATCTACGCCAGTGGGTAGTTCAAAGATTCCCCACCCTGCGTCGCCCGGTTAAAAAATCTACACATAAACACTTCCACATTCACAGCCCCACACTAAGTTCAGTGACTTGTAGCGTGGGGCCGTAAACATCCAAGATTCACAACATATTAAAAACCAGGAACACAAATTTCCCGTAGGGAGAAAACTTCTGTTACCACCGCGAATCGATCCCGCTGCTTTGAAGGCAAACGCGTACCCATTTACGCGAGTAGATAGTTCAAAAGATGACCCGCCCGGCGTCGCCCGGTTAAAAAATATACAAATAAACACACTTCCACATTCACAGCCCCACACTAAGTTCAATGACTTGTATCGGGGGGCCGTAAACATCCAAGATTCACACAACATTCACAACATACTCAAAACCAGGAACACAAATTCCCGTGGGAAAACACCTGTGTTCCCACCGGGCATCAAACCCGGTGCTTTAAAGGCAAACGTCCACCTAACTACGCTAGCGGGCAGTTCAAAGTTCAATGATAAGACTAAACAAAAAAAAACAGTCGAATTTATATCCCCCTTCTTATGTTAGTCGGTTCAAAACATAGACGTATGCCGGATTACGCAGTAACTGTTCTATTCTTTGATCCACCGTTTTCACCCTCAAATAAACTTAACGATTTCTCCTAGACTATAGGTCCAAATTATATGTAGTAAAGTGCAAATTAAATCTACGTGAACTACGTAAGCCGATGAAATAGGTTTTTTTGATAAGGATTAATATTAAATACTTAAAAAAAGCCAACGAAATAGAAGCCGCTATTTTTTAATGAGCAGGAATTCGTAGTACGTTTCTGTACATTTCTGACCCGTCCCGTTCACGGGCGGGCTCCCGTGAAACTAATTTCACGATTTCTCATAGACTATTTATCCAAATCATATGCAGTAAAAAGCAAAATGTATCTACATGAACTACGTAAGACGATGAAATAGTTTATTTTGATAAGGATTAATACTGAATGTCTCAAAAAGCCAACTAAACATAGGCTGCTTTTTTTTCAGATTTTTTACAAAGAAAAGTATTTTTTCTGAGCTTAGATATATGCTGTCGCGGACTTTTTTGTAAAACTCATGAAGGCCAACATTTTTGCCACACATTATATTCAACTATGTCTTACCGTTTAGCCAGCGTACGCCGATAAAGCGGAAAGTTAGCAAATTTTTCTCCGACTTGTCTTACGAATATTATTATTTCGAACTGATAACTAACTTCTATCCCGACAAAACATAGCCTATGGCACTCAGTGATAGTGTAGCTATCTATTGGTGAAAGAATTTTCAGAATCGGATCAGTAGTTTCAGAGATTACCTTTTACATACAAACAAACAAACAAACAAACTTTACCTCTTTATAATATTAGTATAGATGTAGAGTGATGGCCTATATTAGGAAAACATACAGCTCTGTAACAAATTATAACTTTAGAAACATAATTATCTCAATTATTATGAAAATAATAATTTTAAGAACCCTTGTACATTATGGATGCTATAAACAATCTAGTATTATGATGGCTACTTAAAATATTTCACAAATATTATTAAACTAGCTGACCCGCCCGGCGTTGCCCGGGTAAACAAAAGCTTACATATAAACGCTTTCTCACTCACAGCCCCACTGTAAAAGTACTATAAGTTGTGTCGTGGGGCCGTAAACAATTAACACCACACACACAACATTCACGTCATACCCAGAACCAGAAACATAAACTGCCCGTGGGGAAAAAACTTTTGTTATTGTGTTCCCACCGAGATTCGAACCCGCTGCTTTAAAGACAAACGCGCACTCATCTACGCCAGTGGGTAGTTCAAAGTTCAAAGATTCCCCACCCTGCGTCGCCCGGTTAAAAAATCTACACATAAACACTTCCACATTCACAGCCCCACACTAAGTTCAGTGACTTGTAGCGTGGGGCCGTAAACATCCAAGATTCACAACATATTAAAAACCAGGAACACAAATTTCCCGTAGGGAGAAAACTTCTGTTACCACCGCGAATCGATCCCGCTGCTTTGAAGGCAAACGCGTACCCATTTACGCGAGTAGATAGTTCAAAAGATAACCCGCCCGGCGTCGCCCGGTTAAAAAATATACAAATAAACACACTTCCACATTCACAGCCCCACACTAAGTTCAATGACTTGTATCGGGGGGCCGTAAACATCCAAGATTCACAAAGTATTCACAACATACTCAAAACCAGGAACACAAATTCCCGTGGGAAAACACCTGTGTTCCCAGCGGGCATCAAACCCGGTGCTTTAAAGGCAAACGCCCACCTAACTACGCTAGCGGGCAGTTCAAAGTTCAATGATAAGACTAAACAAAAAAAAAACAGTCGAATTTATATCCCCCTTCTTATGTTAGTCGGTTCAAAACATAGACGTATGCCGGATTACGCAGTAACTGTTCCATTCTGTGATCCACCGTTTTCACCCTCAAATAAACTTAACGATTTCTCCTAGACTATAGGTCCAAATTATATGCAGTAAAGAGCAAATTAAATCTACGTGAACTACGTAAGCCGATGAAATAGGTTTTTTTGATAAGGATTAATATTAAATACTTAAAAAAAGCCAACGAAATAGAAGCCGCTATTTTTTAATGAGCAGGAATTCGTAGTACGTTTCTGTACATTTCTGACCCGTCCCGTTCACGGGCGGGCTCCCGTGAAACTAATTTCACGATTTCTCATAGACTATTTATCCGAATCATATGCAGTAAAAAGCAAAATGTATCTACATGAACTACGTAAGACGATGAAATAGTTTATTTTGATAAGGATTAATACTGAATGTCTCAAAAAGCCAACTAAACATAGGCCGCTTTTTTTTCAGATTTTTTACAAAGAAAAGTATTTTTTCTGAGCTATACATACATGTTAGATATATGCTGTCGCGGACTTTTTTGTAAAACTCATGAAGGCCAACATTTTTGCCATACATTATATTCAACTATGTCTTACCGTTTAGTCAGCGTACGCCGATAAAGCGGAAAGTTAGCAAATTTTTCTCCGACTTGTCTTACGAATATTATTATTTCGAACTGATAACTAACTTCTATCCCGACAAAACATAGCCTATGGCACTCAGTGATAGTGTAGCTATCTATTGGTGAAAGAATTTTCAGAATCGGATCAGTAGTTTCAGAGATTACCTTTTACATACAAACAAACAAACAAACAAACAAACAAACTTTACCTCTTTATAATATTAGTATAGATACATATATATGCAGTTTATCCTTCAGCTCAATATAAAGATTATTAAAGAAAAATTACACATTTTTTATGGATGAGAAAGACAAAGAATTCTAAAAGGAATTTCAAGTATAATAATACTGATATCATAGATAATAATATCACAGATGGAAAGTATAGACGAGTGAGCTAAGATAACATTATAAGTTTTGTAGTAGCTACCAGGAAAAGATATAGACTCTAAAAGGACTTAATTTAGCAGAGCAGTGAGAGATTTCTTACAAATCTTACATGATTTTTTGTATGGGTATTTCATTATCAAATGATTACAGTTCTCAAAAGTTTCAAGCCTTCATAAGATGTTGTGAATGTAATGCAAAGATACTATAATATGTATGTAAGGCTCTTTTCATCTTTCAAGTAAACATGTGTTCTGTTCCATGTAGTCACTTGTTTTTTTTTTGTATGTATGTTACGCAATATCTTTCCCAATTATGAATCGATTTTGATGCTTTTTTTTGTTTGGTAGATTATACTACGGAGGTGGTCCCATAAAAATTTTGACGAAATCGATCCAGCAAAAACCAAAATATAAGTGGTGAAGTCGGTTTATTTAAGCTTTGCTTGCGTTAAATTATTACCTTAACTACTTTGTCTTGAGTTCCTTGTTTTTGTCGCTATTATTGCAGTGCACGTTAGGCATGCATACTTTTTAGCTTTTATTATTTTCTTTTTCTCAGAAAACCATATCATTTGATATATCTATATCATGGGCAGAAAAAAATCTAGTCTGCTTGAGCTGTCCGTATTGGATTTAGATTAACATCATAACTATGCATTGTCATCCAAACTTAGTGTATGCAAAATTTTACGTCTATCGGTTGATAACAACTGCTTTAAAATAAATTTGCAAGATTTGACCTGAATAATATTACTAACTTGCATATATTGCAAGTTATAATTATAAGAGCTTGTAAATACATAAACACACTCAGATAGGTAGAAGTCTATATAATTCAACAAAAGATTATCAAGGTCATATAAATATATTGTAACATTATATATACCTATCGTCTGGGGTTTCTCAAGTGCAAAATTGATGTATCCTGTTATTTTCTCAATGGCCATGCAGGACATCTTCAATGTGCCTGGTGTGTCAATAGATCAAAGTATAAATAAACCTTTTAAAGTGTAATTTTGGTTTTGTTCTGTTTATTTTAGTACCATAAATGCAGAATTAATAGGGTTCAAGTACCATTTAATTACAGCAAAATACTAGTAATTTTGTTTCCGGATATTGTTGAGTCCTAGGAAACATTTATAAAATACTGATAATTTTCGAACGAAAAGTTATTGTCTGTGGTGGATAGGTATATTACAGAATATGTTCTTAAATCTATTAACCTCCTCAATATTATGGAGTAGAGAAAAAATGATCTGTCTAAATCACAGTTAGCGCTTTTTTTCGGTCAATGTGAATGTGATTTGGTGTTGCTGTTGTCTATTATACTGCAGAGAAGAGGATTCAAAAGTGTAGATAGCCCCCTCAGGTGGATCAAAAACTGATAAAAAATTTTAACATCAATTTGTAGTCTAAAAATGCTTGCAGTGCAATAGAAAGTTTTAGAAAACTATTAATCACTAGCTGCGCCCCGCGGTTTACCCACGTTACTCCTGTTAATCCAGGGTGTCAGCTATCTCCATGCTAAATTTCATCAAAATTGGTCCAGCCGTTTGAGTGTAAAGAAGTAACAAATATACAAACACGCTTACAAACTTTCGCCTTTATTATATTAGTGTGATTATTCTCAGTCTCAGAAAAAATATCAAAAAAACGTTAAGTTTGTTCCTAAATGATTTTGACAATGCCAATGAGGATAACAAAATGAGTCTCATGTTACCTTCATATATAAAGTGGCACTATAAAGAAAAAATGTGTAATGGTTAATTAGAGGTCAACATTTTCCATATAATAATGTTCTATGTTAGAATCTATCTAAAACTGGGTTAATAAGTACATACCTTACTAAAGCTTAACTTAAAGGGCACGGAGATCTTCGGTAAAAAATAAATCTGGTACTTACTTAATATAACTGTATATGTGATTTGACGACCAGTTGGCGCAGTGGACAGGTGTCCGCCCTCTGCGCCGTGGGTCCTGGGTTCGATTCCCGGCAGGAGCACACATTCCTTCCCAAGGGATTGTGCTTCTGGTTCTGGGTGTAATGTGTGTGTGATGTGAATGTTTCCGGCACCCACGATACAAGTCTTTGAACTTAGTGTGGGGCTGTGAGTGTGAATGCGTTTGTTGTTGTTAGTATACACATTGAAGGTAAATAATTCAATGCAAAAATGCAAATGCATGGTACATTTTCATTAATTCATCACGAACTTTATTTAGAAAATGCGACAATGTACTAAAAATGCTCCTAATAATATGATTGGTTCGAATTTAATAGATATAGCTAACTAACGTTATGATATTAGAATTTCCTTAGCCAGATTATGTTGTTCAAGCGTGCATCTTCTTTTGGGTGTCAGGTGATGGTCCTCCAGCTTGTTCCCTCGAGATGAATCTGTGGGGATTTAGTTGGTAGCGATATATAATAATAATAAGTCATTTAATTCAGGCAAAAAACCCATATCTAGTACACAATTATACACAGCTAAAAACGCTGAAAGACAATATAACTTAAAAAAACGAAATACAGCTAAATGTTAAAATACAATAGTACTTACATAAAAAAAATACAATTAAACAACGCAAAGAATGCCGAGTCGTCATTTTTTGTTCTCAATATAACCAATCATCTCTAACTACTTATAGTGCTCTGTGGTCTTATCGATTGGAAACTTTGCAAGTATACATACCTATGTAATTAAGAAGACAGACAATATAATAATTTGGTACCAATAAGCTGATATGATCTTGTGAGGAAGTGGATTGTTAAACCCTACAATGTATACAAAATCCCTCCAGCTTAGGCTCGTTGGGACTGTATTTTAGCGAGGTCTTTATCAGAAGGACATTTTGCGTTAACATCAATCAGTCGCTTATATTTTTATTAATTGCAATCGCAGTGATTTGTTTGAAATAAAAAATCCTACAAATCCGTGCAATAACGTAATGAGAAACGCCGTCTGTCTTGTTGTTTTAACTTGTTTGGTACTGTAGTGTAGATAATTGGTAGGTAGACTATAGTTCGATTGTTAACTTGTTTATTACAATAATAATTCCAAGAACAAAAGCTAAACGTCATTATAATTTTATTATGATTCATATAAAAGCGGGCGACATACAGCGCGGTATTTGTATATTATAATTAACTGTGCAACTGTTGACAACTGTTTGTCGTCAGTCAAATATCGCATGACATAATCATTGCGTATTACCACTCTCGACCACATCCTCACTTACCATCATGTGAGATAGTAGTCAAACGTAAAAGTTATTAAGCTATTGCATAGCTTCTATCGCGGCCCTTGAGCGTGGAGACCGAATCCAGAAATTCCGTAACGAAAATAACCTAACACCCCCCACTCCGACCGGCACAGCGGTGATACTTTTTAGTTTTGCCATCTATCGATGAATAGCAGAACTTTTAATGACTTTTTTTGAAATATCACGCTTGTCTATTTAGCTCAGCAACTCGCCTCTAGGTGGCAGGAAAAAAAACTGCATAAATAAAATAAATAAATAATTATAATTGCATAAGTTGATAAAAAATGCTATGCAATAGCTTTACCGCGGCAGTCCCCGAGTGCCACACGTCTTTTTTATCACTGATAGACTAGTCAGAGATAAAAAAATCTAATAATATTATGAATATATAATGTGTACATTATGGCATAGATAAATAGTCATTAAACAAAGAAATACTTTCAAAGTATACAAATCTATTTACATACACACGTTTCATCGTATAAATCTTATTCTAGAAATGATTTAGTCAGGCCCATAAAAAGATCCATTCCGTTGAGGAACACTTCCTCTCGACTGGTCCCCGTAGCCCACATCTACAGTTATGGCTTTATGCCAACGCCATCCGGTTAAATATCGAACATTATCAGTACAGACTATTGTAAAGTCACGTTTTGAACCAAAATTACCAAAATCCGTTGTGAAACTGTGCAGACAGTGAATAAACTTCGGCATATAAAAGCAACGTGCCAAAACTACTGAATATTCTCAAGAAAAAATATAAGTATGTGATTATTTTCATGTTATAGCAGAGCTTTAAAAATGGTTGCTGAAAGGTATTGGCTGCCCCTTGCGACCTACACACACCACGCCATAACTATATTGATTGCTAATTAAAATTAATATGCTAAAAAGTGGCATTCATCATTAAAAGGATATACCGCAAATATGGTCAGAGCATAAATGTTCCGTTTGAAAAGAGCTGTGAAACTCATGTTTCGTGGTAAGTAAATTAATCTGATTAATTGACACATTGCGTCCTTTAACAGCAAAGTAAAATATCGGACTTCACGAATGTCGGGTCTATGACATCATGACATGAACAAAACTTATCCGGATGAGTTGAAAGAGGATCGTGTGATCCTGTATTAACTATTTATTAATTATTAAGGTATACACATCAATAAGGTGAAAGCAAAAGGAAGCATTCAGTATCCAACAGTAGATAAGTGAGCATTTAGAATACTTTAGATGATGATGATAAAGTTCTTTTTGTGGTGGTTATCAGCGACTGCGTCGCGGCGCCTCACCGCTTTGTTAAATCTAAAAGATGCAGTCGACGTGTACTCACAAAAGTATTTTGCTTTTTTGAGTAATGTAACCACTAACCAGCGCAGTACAAATCGTGATTTGAATATAAAGTTGCCAACTTGAATAACTGTTTCACACAGCAGCCAATATTCTTGAATGGCTCCACGAACTGTGGCTGTGGGACAACGCGGAAGTTGTACTTTATAGCGCAGACGTTGCGATCGAGTGTCGAGCACGTGATACCATACCAGACTTTTTCAAGGCATTTACAAGAAAAATTCTGTTCCGAGTATAAATGTTGTGTGAACGGCTGTGTTATTGATTATCTAGCTGTGTTATGCTTCGTACTCGATGAATAGAGAAATCTGACTACGTATTCTACATAAGATACTTTTAAATGGGTGTGCGTATGAGTATGAGTGTACATAGAATAATAGTAACAGCAATAGTTTTTTTTTTTTTGAGAAATCTACATAGTTGCAGTGATTAATATTTGTATTATATCCGATGCATGAGCTGGTGCGGTACAAGCGGTACAACGAACAACACAGAGACAGTCAAGTAACAAAGAGAGGATCGTACGATTGCACTCGAGCTTGTTACGGGATGTGTCCGACCGTTTTACTCTGCATTTATAACAATAACTGATACATAAAAATATTTGTCGGAAAAAAATAAGATTGTTACATTGCGCCCTCGCCATAATAAGTTTTACAATATCCACTTTTATTTGCAAGGGGATAATAGGCTGTGGTTAAAAAAGGTGCTCGCATTGACATTCATCTGCTCCCCCCCCCCCCCCCCCCCCGGAAAAGAAGACGTAACAACAAGACAAACAATTTTTTTTATAATTGACGTATCTCAAATTTGCTCGCAACATTTCGCTTCATAGCCATCCAGTGAAGGAGTGGAACTCATCGTCAGCGTCTTTGTTCCCCGAACGATATATCTGATGAAAAACCTGTATTTCACCGAAAACGAAGATGCGGTCCACGAGGTAGGCATCTTCGCTTTTCATCAGGTGAGATAGAGAAAAACTGAAATTAGTAAAAATTTATAATCTGTAAATGGCTGCCCCACTAAAACCAAATTACAAATAAAATCTGCGTTAAAATCGGCCCTTCCTTGGGGGAGGACCCAGAAGAAATTATGCCACTGTTATAAAAGAGGCCTCTTTTAAGGATTGTGGTATAAAAACAAACGTGTTAGAAACATACTAAAAGAGCGCTGGCGATTTAGACACCCGACCTTCAATAACCTTTGATCTAGTGTTATCTCCTCGGGCGATTGTTTAAACTAGTGTCGGAAATTATATAGGCCGATATCTATTCGGTAAAATGTCTTGAATAAGGTATCTGCCAAATATTTATAAATAATATTGTTGAATTTAATACAAGGGTCAATCGTCAGATGTTTTTTACCGACTTCCCAAAAAATGAGGAGGTACTCAAGTCGACTGTATTTTTTTTTTTATGTGTTACCTCATAACTTCTCTCCAAGTAAGCCGATTTCGAAAATTTTTTTTTAGTTTGAAATATGTAGCTTTCTAATTCGTCCCATTTAAATTTGATCAAGATCTGATCTGTAGTTTTTGAAATATCGTCAATAACGCCTATTTTGTACGCCTACTTTGACGATGTTCTCGTTTAACCGACTTCAAAGGCTACCTCATAACTTCTTTCGTTGTGAGTCGATTTTGATTATTCTTTTTTTATTTGAAAGCTGGTGTTTTTCTTGTGGTCCCATTGAAATTTGATCAAGATCTGATCTCTTGTTTTTGAGTTATAGTCAATAATGCGTGTTTAATACATTAAATCAGATTAAGGTTCCGAAGATAAAGCGGTGAAGTCGGTTTTTTTAGACTTTGCTTGCGTTTAATTATTAAATATGTACTAGTACAATGGCTCCGTTACAATTTCTTTGATTATTATTATTTTATTATTATGTATTGTTATTATTATATCGTATGTATGTAATAGCTTACAGCGAGAACTTATTGTCTAGACAAACGTAAGCTAGGTTTACGGGCAATATAAAACAACTTGTATTTTATTAAATGAATATGAATCGACAGTCCATGACCCGTGCATTGCAGATACTTCGTTCGAGATATTAAATCAAATATCAATTACTCACCTTGTATATCTCACATCGTCATCAAACGTGTGTTCTAAATCACGCTGCTACTTATTAGTGAAAAAATCTGATCTCGTTGTTTTTCTATATGCATAATCTTTAGGAAACTATTTCATATATTCCATACACACTTTAAATATTACTCAAACGAGCCTTTTACTTTTAAATTTAAATTAAAACGGGGATTAGCGTGTCTTATGTATTGTCGATGTCTAAATCGACCATTGTTTCTGTTCCTTTCGGAAGCCTTCTTCAGGATGAGTGCGGATTTTTTTATCAATTTATAAGTCTTTTACTATATTAATTACTAGCCGTGCCCCGCGGCTTCGCCAAAATGGCGGACAAGTTATTTTTAATGCATTCCTACAATATGGGTATCAAATAAAAGGGCTTGCTGAGCATAACTCGAAAAATGAAGTGACGTCACGTTAAATCTAATATGGCGGGCTTCTAAATGCTTGTCATTAAAAAAGTTTTTTTACAAGTAGTTAACTTATTTCTACACTAGAGCAGTATGGCACGACCCTTTAACTGCGAGGTCTGACACCATCTCAAGCTATGTTTTTCCTTTCTAAACTACTCAACCAGCCAAATCGGAAAGCGCGTTCTCTTACTTATAAAAATATTGATCTATATAACAAAAAATGTACCTCAAATTATTTAACCTATACCTAGATACAAACAATCGCGCTTTATCTCAGCATCAATGGTGAGTATAACCGATCTCAAGGATATTTACATCATCTTGCATGCAGGCTTCACAAACAACCGGTTATTTCTCACGCTTCGAGAAAATCACTATAAGACAAAATTTTTAATCAACCTTAGATATAAATAGAATATACAAGTTACACTAATAATTTATTATGGATTTACGACTTTGTACCATGTTATGTTAGAAGTTTTACGACTATATAGTTTCGTTTATTTTCTACTAGTTGTGCCCGTGACTTTGCCCGCGTCAATTATTTAAGTATAAAATTTAGTCCGAACACATAAAAAAATATCAATCAAATCGGTTGAGCCTTTCTCAATTGCTGATCTTTCATACATGCGGCAATTGGTTTTTTTTTTTCATATATATACACATATGAAAAAAATTCGGTTATATATAGACCAATGAACAAATGAATTCTCTCCTACCATGCTGGTCGAGAGAATTCATCAGAATATTGGTACTTTATCTTTGACACCTATAACAGAGTTTAGAACTAGCTCAGGCGGCATTTAAACTATGTTGGAACTACCTAAAGCATAGCAATAAACTTTATTGAAATGCTTCTACTATTATTATTGGTAAATTTACTTAGCTTACAGCCATTTTCACCAACCGTAGGAGTCTAATCTGGTCAAAAATGCTATATAATATAAGTAGGATCTTTGATTTGTCTTTAAACTAATGTGGCATAATAAATAAATAAATAATGGTTTTGTATTTCTTTTCGAATTATTTATATCTTACTTGGCCAGAATGTTTAGTACAATACATTTTTTTATACCAACAGCTTCTCTATAGTCAACCCCCTGAAACCTAACAGGTCGTAGTCGGTTGTTATAATCTTTAACATCCTGCCTTATAAATCTTCAAGCCGTAATTCCACAATCAGAGACCACTGATTTATCAAGGATAAGAAGCAGCTTATTGTGGATTACATCGGCAAACGTGAGATAAAAATCTATTACGTTTTAACCAAATCTTTCGTGTCTAGGTATTTATAGCTGTTCTATATACAACGAGATTCGTGGTCTAATTGCCATTGGTTTGGAATTCTGATATCGATTCACGTGTTATTTACCTATTGTGATACGCAACAAAGATACTTACACATAGTGTTGTAGTTTTAATTTAAAGATATGTAAAACATCGCCGTTTAGCCACACCCTTTGAAACCCTAGTCTTGGCATCCATCCAGTCGTTAGAAATACCTTTATACCTTCACATTTTTTTAAATTCTCTCTCGTGTCTTCGGATCATGATTTATGTCGATTACTCTGACGCCCTCGTCGGCTAAATTCTACAAACTCCGGCATTAACTTTGATAATTTCACCTTGTTTATCGAATATTCGTTCGTTTTCAACATGACTAAATGGACAAAGTTTTGACAGTAATCGCCATAACTCTGGCTAATATCCTCTAATACACATAAATAGCGATCGATGCGCAACCAAATATACAAAACAAGCAGTTTGCTTTAAAGCCTTATTCATATTATAAATGCGAAAGCTTCTGCATGTATATTTTTTTAGATAGGCAATCTTTTGATCACCTCATCTGATAGTAAGCGACGATGTGGTCGAAGATGGAGCAGAGCAAGCTTGCCTAGGAGATACCTTGGTTATTCACTTGTACTCATCAGAAAACACCGACTCAGGAAAAGAGTTCCATTCCTTTGCGGTTCGCACGTTTAGTGGAGAATAACACGCCTGTGTCTTGATGGCATTAAACTTGACCAGGTTGGCATAGCCCCAATCGGAGACTGCCTTTAAGGACAAGTTTAGACGCTCAACCATTACCTCCCTGTGTGACTGGATTTGTGCTCCACTAGCTCGTCCGTCGTATCTTTGCAAAGGCTGAACAGATTTGGAGGAATCAGGTCCGTCAAAATCAAGTGTCTTGACTGTGGAATAAAATATATATAGGCTTCTTTTTATCCTGATTAAAATGGCAGCGCAGGAATAAGCCGTAAAGTACATACACAAACTTTCCGGCTTAAAAGTCGGTACTTATAAAGCCGAAAGTTAGTGAGCATCTTTGAAAGAACACTGAGTAAACTGGCTAAACAGATTTAAACGTTTGGTACATACCAAACGTTTAAATCTATTTAGCCTTTACTCTAATAAATACTTATTTATAGAGTCTAGAACATGAGCATACTTTTGACGTTATATACGTGGTCTAAGCCGCAGGTTACGTGTAAAGTAATTCCTTAGATTAAGTACATCCACTTCCACTAATAATTAAAAATGACGCAGCTGTTTACAAACCTACTTATCTATTATGTTGTTGTTAAATTTGCGCTTAAATTAGTTATAGTTAGGCATGTTCTCATTTAAAATTACCGGAACTTATCACTACGTAAAATATTATTATTATGTATGTGTAGGTTTAAAAGTGTTTTCTTTCATATAATCTACTCAGTGTATATTGCCGTTGTTATTATATACTCGCGCTTAATAATTGAGTGGATTAATACAGTCGAAGTAAATATTATATTACTTAGTCTACTTAATAATAGTAGTACTTAATTTCTGTCGCTAAAACAATTATTACAAGGAAATCAATTATTGAAAACTGTTTACCGTTCGTCATAGTACAAGGACAACGCGCAGTAAATACCACGAATAATTTACAGTGTAAGTTTTTTAACTTAATAACAAGTTAGTTATAAAGTGAAGCTCAGCAAATGCAGCTGAGATTTAAATTCAGACCGAGCAAGATGCCACGCGTTTCGTAAGTCGATTTGTCGCGCACCAGCTTAGCGAAAATTCGGAAAACCGTACACCACTTCAGCAGCGCATTTTCACACTGTGACTCGACACCCGCCGTGAAATGTGAACAGCGAACACACCGGAGATTTCCGCCGATATAAATCCGGTAGGCGACATCGCTTTGCACCCGTCGCATCCTCGAATTTGTAGAGTGGAAGATTCGGTGGTGGAAGCCTCTGCGATGCACCGCGACCTGAATTCAAACGTGCCAAATCTCGACGTTCTCTACCAACAAGCGACAGTTCTTACTCACGTCGTAGGTGTTTCACATAAATCAGAAATATCCGATGTCAGTGGTGCTGCATGATTTATACTGTTTGACACTTCGCGCTGTCACGTTTACCTTATTTCGTTTTGCCCTGATGCTTATTTTCCGCTACTTTTCTTATTCGAGAACTGCCTGTTCAGTATTCAAGTTATTTACTGACAGAATTACAGGTAATTGTATCATTTATAGATGTGTCACGCGGCATTACTCTCATTAATCAGGATAAAAAGTCTATCTTTCTCCATGAATTATTACGTATCGTACGTATCTTTGACGTACTTATAATTTCATCGAGCTAAGTCCACCAGTTGAGGAGTCAAAAGATAACAGACGAAGAGTTTAGAATCGTACTATCTAGTAAAGATACAAGTTCGTAATTTTGAGTGTCTGAATATATATTTTTTTAATTGTACCGAAGACTATGTATCCAGGTTATATTATACTAAAAAGAATAATACATTAAGTAATAATAGTGGTCTAATGTTTGCATATCACATTAATTTTAACTGTGACATGCAAACACTATCTCACCTGATGTTAAGTGACGATGCGTTCGACGATGGAGCACGCTTGCCTAGAAAATACCTATTCACTCTCGACTTGAAGAATTAATGCAAATAGTCATTCTAATAGGTACCTAAGTATTCTACTATGTACCCAAATCTTGTCTTTGTCTGGCTACGATGCATATCAGTCATTTATCACGGTACGATGATAACCCCAGACAGTCACAGAAAACGTACCTATCAAAAAAGTATATGTTCACGGTAGTTTATCTAAACGAAGGCTTGTACAAGATAGATTATATAGCCATTTAATGGACAGCGGTGGAGGCTCGTCGGCGGACGCTGACGCTGCGGTCGCGAGGTGACAGTGGGGCCGTTAACGCGGCAGTAACAGCTCCAAGTGATATATGGGCTGCGAAGTGGCTCGGTGCCTCTGTCACTTCGCGTTCGCCGTCGCGCCACCCCGCAAAAAGATAAAAAGGATTCCGAAATACGATTCACAAGTGGCCTGCCGGAAATGGGTAGAAAGTTACCGAGCCCGGCTTTATGTCTGGCAATATATCTCTCGTATCGCTATCCAATTTCTGCTCTATGGCATGTAATGTCCCTCCGGGGATCCTTTTAATTTGGACTCTTTTTAATCAGCGCCATTAATTCCTTACATGATTACGGCGGCTAGGGACGTTGTGATAACTTGTTTCGCACTATCGCTGCTCGGAAATTTATGGCATACGCGCGTTGTTTCCTTGTTGTGCAACTGTAGAATTTCGGCAGTCACCATATTACAGTTACAAAGAATCAGATGCTACGAACTCTTTTGAATAATTGAAATAGGTACTATGTTTTCTATTATAGTTATATTCTAGTAGGTTAAGCGCCACCCACCGATTGCGTGACTGACCCGACCTCAGGCGCCCGACCTTCATTGACCTGCGACTCGGGCGACACCCTCGAACTATCACTCCACTCCCTGATTTAACTTCATTTTCACGAGTTCTTTTACTGGAAAGCCACTATTCGGCATTTTCTCGCTTGAAACTTAGTAGGTACCTACCTAGTTGTGTTTTTGTTAAATCATAATTCGGTAACAAAGACTTGTCTGTATAGTGTTAACCACACTGTCTGTGGCTGTGTGGTGAAATATCCAGTTTCCGTACGAGAGTTGACGTCAAGCCCGTAATTGCGATGAATAGGTGGGTATGTGTGCAACTTCCTGCAAAGATCTAAACTATATGATTGCGCTGGTGGTATTCAGACTACCTAATGTGTGCCTATTGGCCTCAACGCGTTTTATACCTACATAGGTATTTGTACTCCCTATTGATAGGTATTTTATCGAGAAGTGACCGGCCGTGAACATCGTCTAGTATTTTTAGTCTCGTCGCGGGTCCGGGTGTAGTGTATCCCCTTTTTAACCAGTTATTAGACCAATGTAAGTGCAATGATTTTTTCAGTGTGTCAAAAGACAATGTTTTAGATATATTATTCGCAGTGATTCTTGAAGAAATAATCGCTATGAAATATAGCCTGCGTGTGAATGGCTACAAGTCTTCTAATACAAAAATGTTAAAATTTTCCGTCGAAAATTCAGTTTACATTTTACCGGGCTGTTGAAGCGAAATTGTAATTTTAAAAGTTTTAATAGAATGTTGGCTCAGAGCGGGTGCCAAATATGTACCTTACAGAAAAAACGAAACAATGTCGCTTTGTAAGAGACGTAAATAATGAATTTCAAATATCTTCGTAGGTTAGAAAAAAAATGGTTAGTAAATAAATGACTTTAGGTAAACATTAGTTTTAATATTAAAGTATAGTAAACACGATAAAAATCTATAGGTACATGATACATGCAGTGACTGGGAACGAAGTACCGACTCACTAATTAGAATTCTTTGGCAATTATCAACATTTTCACATGTAGGTAGGTAGTTAGGTACTAAATACAATGGCTACTTAGCTAATTGACAAACTGCTCAGTTTTACAATTTCGTCAATAGTATTTTCATTATAAAATTTACAAATTAGTGATACATAAATAAATACTTTATATGACTAACTTAATTCCTGGCAATAACACAATTTTTTATTAATTGGGATTTTCCTGCTTATCGCAGGAGGCGAAACCACACAGTAAACACAAAACAAAGATAAATGTAGGCAAACGGGTGATAAAATACTAAGAAAATTAAGTTGAATCTCATGTAGGCTACAACAAGTATAATACGATAAGAAATAAGATAAGCTTATTGGTAAAATGGTGATATATTTAATAAAAAATAATAATTGAAACGGCTATGGTTCTAGATTAAAATCTTACGAAAATATATTATTTGTATTTCTTCTAAATAAGGGATCGATACATGTTAATTAAAGAGTTACACAATTAAATATAAAAACACTATATATGTGTACCATGGCTTCGCTCGCGTACTCAAAGTTAAAAAGTAGCCTATGTGTTAATCCTAGGTATAAGTTATGCACATTCAAAAAATTTATAGCGTGAAGACAAAACAAATATACTTACACACAAACTTTTCAGATTTATAATATTAGCGTGATAGCATCTGCAAACAAGCTAACCTCTTAGCGCAAATAATAATCAAATTGGACAGACGAAACTACGAAAGCCACACACCGTCTCCCGTTTTCAATAAAGCGAAACAAGTTTTGTCATACCCCCAGAACGTTTACTTACATAGAGAGCACAGTAGCTGGTAACGAGGTTATACGAAACAGTTTCGGGCGAAATTGCTCAGGGAACGTAGCTAGGTGTCATAAAGTTTGAGAAGTGGCAGCGGACAGACGTGGAACACACGGCGACCTAAACATTTCATCTGGTGCACTAGCGAACTTTGTCTTGGGAGTTACATAACACTCTCTGACTAGTCTCATTACGATAGATTCTAGAAAACACTCCAAGGATACTTTTGATCCTGGACGGGTAAACCCAATTCAACTTTCGATCTTGCTCCGTCCACCATCGAAGGAGTAGAAGTCATTGTTACACTACCCTAATTCTATGATGTAGATCGCTAAGCAATCTAAAAAGTAAAATAAGCATGACTTCTTTTTTTTTGGAGAAACTGTTTTGAATTCTCATTTTTTTTATTGTCTTCACTCCATTTATCAACCAACTTCAAAAAGGAGGTTGTCAATTCGACTGTATGTTTTTTTGTGTGTATGGCGATATCTCCGCCAATTATGAATCGATTTTGATGATTTTTTTTATTTGGTAGATTTTACTTCTAGGGTGGTCCCATATAAATTATATCTAAATCTATCTAGTCTAGCTAAAACCAAAATATAAGCGGTGAAGTCGGTTTTTTTAAGCTTTGCTTGCGTTTAATTACTATAGTGATAACGACTCCCTAGGCCGCGAATCTATTTCATCTTCCATTAACTTTTATTTTCCTAGCTACATTTTCCGCTACAAATATCCGCTTCACGAGTTCGCATTTGCACAGAGAAGCAACATTCAACCAAGACATGAAATTGAAATTATGAAATTAGTTGTGGTCTATAGCACAGTATTAAGCAAAATGTTTACTGCACCCGTAGCCTGGTCCCAGCTTTCCTTCTAATAACAATATAGTTTTGTGTGGTGGGCCTGAAGACATTCGCTCCAGTTTAGAAAATGATTTTGGCATCTCTGCTAGTCGTGAAACTTTCTGTTCAGGATGAATTGTCAGCTTAGCATCTTGTTATTTTGTCTTCCTTATCCAGCTCCTTTACATTGATAATCTCTATTTCCATACAATCAATTTCGTTGGAACTAGTGGAAGTGAACAACATTACCCGTAGTTGCAAGAAGCGATAAGAAATTTAATAATAAAGTCGTCCTAAAAACTAACTACTAATATTTCTAACTCTACCAATATCGTGATTTCACATATTTCTTCGACGTCAGTATTCGTGTTTCTGAAATGACTAATACTTACTAATACTGGTCAAAATAAAATATTGTGCAAGTCATTGTTCAACGGTCTCCTTGTTGCAACAAACTTTGTGACTTCACGGATTTTCAGGTTGTTACATCTGGTCACATGGTAGCGTTGTTAAATTCGGTCGTGCACTTGTTTATAGTCTCTTATGAACCAGGGATGTAGTGGAAATGTGTGATAGAGCCGATAGAGCAGATTGCATTTTGTAAGAGATGTCATTTTCTAAAATTAGTCAGTATGAACTGTTTTTGGAAAGCTATAGTCGTAACATGAAACGTAAGATACACGTTTCATATCTTAGAAGTGAAGAAAACTGTTCTAGGAAACTGTACTTATAATACTAAGTTATATATTAATAATACGTGTCATACGTGATTGATCTGGTAATTCTATTATTCATCGGTATACTGGTTACATATAATACCAATGAGTAATATTTAATTCAGTACATTCGCAAGTAGTTTGTTTTTAAATGCAAACTGAAATAGCTGTCCCATGCAGCTCGGTGAGGCAAACAGCTTATATCTAATAGGTGACAACTTTCCTATGTACCTAATTAGTTGTTTTCAATTCACACCAGGAACTCCTTATTCATTAGATTACATCTCGAATATAATATATTATATCAATTTCCTTTTTATTTTCAGAGTCATTATGGGCTGGAGCACGGCTTTAGTGGTGCTCGCTTTGGCTATTTGTGTCAATGGATATTCAAGTAAGATATGAAAAAACTGTTTTATAAATCATTTGAATTGGTATTAAACCATGAGATATTGAACGATGAGCAAACTGAATTCATTCAAAGATCAGCCTAAGGCGTTTAATTGAAAGTCGCCATCCGATCAATAGTCTGCTGAAGTGGCTCATGTTACTAACTATTTGGCTGTTACATATATATCATGCTTCAGCAGAGCATAGCCGCAGTTGGGGCACGTATCCCACCCACAAATTGCCAAGAGATATGGCTCGAATCCATTACCTAATGCTGGCATAAAACAAACATCTCACCACCAGAGCGCCGCAACAAAACAACGAGTTATGATCCAACTTTATTTATATTATGATGCGTTTTTTATTTGTTCTTATCACCACTAAAATCGCATTCTATTCCTTTGTCGCTTGAAGAATTCGCTCCTTTACTAGCGTTCTTGAAATGTTCTCGTTTTATATTTTGGCTATTGTGGTGCGGATTTTATTGATCACAATTCTGGATGTATGGTAGCATTTTACCAAGTGGCTTTTCTTGTTTGTGTGCTAAATGGCAAGGACGTTGCGCTTATGACTGGAACACGAAACTGTTAAGTAATTTACACTGAATTACATTATTATTTGTGACTATAAAGTTAATCGTGCTTCACACCCCAGTCAACAAACTTGACCTTTCTATCTATTGATTGTAATAACGGCTATCGATAAGTAGTGCATTGTGAATAAAATGGAGGATAAAAGTATATGCAGTTAAGAACTGTGAGAGAGCTATTTTTTGCTCTGTCGGCTTCAGCTCGCTCAGGCATCTATAAAGACTATATCAATGTATATGTATATGTATTTAATTGCGGTTGTTAATAATTTACCTACACGTCACTGTGACGTCAGTAAGATTGGTCGTAATATTGTAAAGGTCAATGGTAAACACAAACCAGAATGACCAGATAGAGGCTAATAAAAATAATCAAACAGAGCAGGTAAGTTGTGCTCTGAACTTAGAGATACTTACTTTCAAAGCACTTCTCTCTAAAGGATTTCCAAAATTCACACCTTTAATTTCCCCAAGCTTCAATATAAACTCGTGTATTGTGCCGCTCAATTTATTGGCTTGTCTCACGGGTACTCCCGGCCCTGAATGTATTGTAATAACAATTGTTCCCTGAAATATTGAGACGTTAAGTGCTGGCTTTACAACAACCGTTTAAATACATCATTATTTCACCGCCAGATAGCTTTATTACCACTGCACAGCTTCGCTTTCACGTTTCTTGGATAGATGGGCTAGATTTTGTACATATTCAATTCCTTGAATGCGTTCGCTGTGTTCGTTATTCTGAGACTCGAGCATGGATAGATTCATTGCAGGCGGTGGAAGGTACTTTAATTTAACGAAGCGTAGGAAATTATTCAGAAGATTTTTCATTCAATGACGAATGTAATGATTAAGCTGAACATGCGACTCTGGTCTGTTGGCGTAAAATCAGAGCTCCTGTGGAATACGCCGCGAATACTGGGTTAGATTCCTGGTATAACTTTTTCCTTTCCAAGTCTTCGAATTTAATGTGGCTTTAAGTGTGTTTATGATCTTTCTCATAAAATCCGTGAAAGAAACGTATTACAGATTACGTATTGCTTAAGTCTATTGCGTAATAAGTAAAGTTAAGTCGTAAAACTTCAAAAGATAAAATTGCCCTGAAGTCAACAATAATGAATGTTTTGCGCTACATCACGTTCAGACCTTCTTAATTTTACCTGAAATGTCTTCTAGAATACAAAAGTTACGTACCTTCACCAATAAAATATCCAGTACCTAATACCTGTACACGAAAGACCTACAAAAGGGTATAATGATAGATAAGCACACGAACTCTATGTAGTGGAAAACAATTCCGTGGCGAAAAGTTTTTCGCTTCGGTAGGCCTTTATTACGTGTGATATTGACTCTCGAGCGAGACCCGCCGCGGGAATCCCAATCTAAGTATATAATCTTGTATATGCAAATGATCCCTATACCCTTACAACCAAATTCTTCTCGGTCACGGTATTCGGGCTATAAAAAGGGCAAAAATTCTCTTAGACACAGCGGAATAAATTCATGTGAATAATATGACTTTTCATTTTTAAACACGCTTTAGCTACTGAAATCCCCTTTATGCCCACGAAGCGAGAGCGATTGTTGCGCTTCTGGTGTCTGCAGATAATACCTCTATCTAAGTATCCGCAAATGATTTATGCTGTTCCTAAATTGTACCTCTTCCGCTTCGGGAATTTCAATGGGGAAAGCGAATATTCGATTTTCGACCTTTTGTCTCCCTATTTTAAGAGTTCCACTAATGTAATATTCCGTTTTATATATCGCGTTCCTTTTTATAAGAAGTGACAAACTGGAACCTGAGTCACTTGAGAGAAAGCGGTTTCCTATATCAAACGTATTTGGAAAATTCTTGTGATATTTTCTTTTACGTTTCCCTTATTCGAGATAGGGTTTCATAGAATAGAGCACTTTTCATATTTATGGTTTCAGAATCTGACCCGTAATATGAATACCTAGTATTCTTACTTTTCTGTGTGCTAGATTGAAAATTCAGTGCTTTGGTATACACGAAGTGATGATAGCAATGTGGGTAGTGCAGCTTTGGGCGGTCGCTTGAGATTTCTGTGAAGGTGTTAGGGTAGAACATTTTCTAATGCTCGCTTGCGAGGTAGCCAGCTGCCATTTACTACATCATCACTTGCACAAATATAAAATTATATCCGGTCAAGTGATGAACTAAGTTTTATATGGTGGAATGCACCTAGAATTCCGCACCACTATATAATTACGTGAGCCCTACTCACATCTAACCGTTCTTATTATTTTTTGGATAAATGTCTTAAAAAACACATACCCACCCGCGTGTAAATTTCATCTAAAACTATCTATTACGGTTCATACGAGAGTCCTATAATGTTAGGACAGACAAATAGCGCGGCTCTGCGGCGTAAGTTTAGTAATAGGAGCCCCTTTGGACCCTTAATGTAGTTAAGGAATTCTAAAATAATGTTATTTTATTTTTAGAATACGGTCGCACGTGTAAAGACATTGGATGCTTGAACAGCCAAGTATGCGTGCTTGCAGAAGACCCTTGCAGTTTCGGCCGCACGTCAGACTGTGGCACGTACCCAACATGTAAAAAGAAGTCGCTGGTCGAAGGTAAGGAATGTGTCAATCGAATCCGATTTATTGCGAAAATATTTCATTCATACTTAATTCTATTAATGAACAAAGTGTCTTACCCTTAAATGTAGACAATAAGAGAAGTGTTGATGAACATATTCTTAGTCATAGCAATGTAGCAGTTTATGTTAAAGTTAATATACTGATTAGCCATATTTTGGCTAGATTGTAATTAAAATAGAGAACATTGTAAGAGTTATTCGAGAAGTAAAAAAAGTGTTGAAGAAGATATCTATTCACTCTCGACTTATTATATATTTGACCACAATCTCACCTGATGGAAAGTGATGATGCGGCCGAAGATGTAGATTGTTTTTATCGGGAAACGAGAATAAGGCAAGGTGTTGCATAGTAAAAGCCGAGGCGAATCGCTTGATTTGAATCGGAGGAGCGTCCACCATTTATTCATTTTTTTTTTTTTTAATTAGGATCATCTTTTTGTACAAAGTTTTGTTGAATCACTACCTCTTGCTTATAGTGAGTATGTTGGAGAGGGCAATGTCTTCCGCGCTATATTGTTACAATTAAAGAAGTAGGTGCTTAAGACGTTATTGTATTTAAAACGAGAAGATATTTTTACTAATAAAGTGTTATCTATTAGAAATAAAGAATAATACATGCAAAAAATATAATTTCGCTATCTCAAATCCGACTTCAATAACTACAACATTTTTGAGAGACCTACTCGCGGCATTAATGTCGAAAATCGACCCACATATCTCTGTGCGGGTTGTGTATATTGGTAACACACATTACCAATATACACAATTGCGTATTCCAGGTCTAGTGTGATTACCAGCTTCGATCACATCGTCACTTACCATCAGGTGAGATAGTGGTCAAACACTAGCCTGTCACAAATAAAAAAAAATAAATAAAAAAAAACACAATACATAACCTGCTCCCTTTTTTAACGTTTTTTTACAAAGATACCTCGTGACTGTTCGTTTTGCTGTCCAAAAGTGAAAGAAAGCCGGAGCAATCGAATTGCGCCACACACACACTAAATTAATAGTAAAACACACACTATCTAGCAACTTTTTGCTAAAAAAAGATATTCTTTCACTAATAATTTTAAGTATAATATATATATAACCTATATGTTTTCAGGTTCACACGCCGAACCAGCATCTAAACCTATCACACCTGCACCAAAGCCGGCTTCTAGCGACTTTGATAGTCCCCCCAGTTACAACCCACCGGCACCACCCCCTGGCGGAAACTCTCCTTATGGCGGAGGCGCACCTTATGGCGGCAGCTCACCTTACGGAGGAAACACTCACACAGGTGGAAATTCGCCTTACGGCGGCAATCCTCCTTATGGCGGGAGTTCACCTTATGGCGGTAGCTCACCTTATGGCGGAAGCTCGCCTCATGGCGGAAGCTCGCCATATGGTGGAAGCTCGTCTAATGGAGGTGGCTCGCCATACGGTGGCAGTTCACCGTACGGAAGCAATTCACACTCTGGAGGAAACTCACCCTATGGCGGTAGCTCGTATGGCGGAGGCTCTTCCTATGGAGGCGGTTCACCTTACGGAGGAACCCAAGGCGGTGGATCCAGTTACGGAGGATCAGGCACGAAGAGTCCTTTAGACACCATATTCAACACCATCAGCAAATACGCCAGCGGTGGTGGCGGAGGAGGCCAAGGCCAGAGCGGCCAATCTGGAACCGGCGGCTTCACTAACATCCTGGGTAATTTACTCAACAACCTGGGCAGTGGCGGCGCCGGCGGCCTCAGTAGCGGCTTCAACACGAGACCGATTCAGGAGAACCCGAACTACTCGTCCTACAGCAGCAACTCTAGGAGTTCTAACCCCCAAACTTATCCGTCTTCATCAGGCTACCAGCAGAACAGCCAGCCTCAGAAGAACTATGGACAGAGCCATAGCTCCGCTTACAAGCCCTACAACAACTACGGATGGAACGTTAGGTAATTGGATACCTCACGTTACGCTTATTGTCGGTGCACTGGATTTATTGCTCGCTTTCTGAAAATCTCCTTGTTTGCGTATAATGAATTTTAACGTTAATTATTCGTGCTAATTAACGTTTCGCTACCATTACATCGCGTAACGCTACTCATATCGGTGCACTTAATTTTTAATACTCGCTTTCACAACCCTTGTTTGCGTAATATTCTTATTTTTATGATTAATATTTAGTCCTAATGCTATAAATACACTGTCCTTATTCTACAATAATGTCACAAAACAGGCGGAATGAGCGGCTAATATTGACATCACTAGTAATTTTTATTTTTTTATTAAACTTTTTTTTGGGTCTTTTACCTACTCGTATTTTGGTATGCCAGCCTCAATCACTAGTGAAAAAGACTCGAATATTCTGTATATACAATTAATTTATTAATAATTTACTCTATACTGATTCAAATGAAAGACGAAAAACCATTTCATTTTCAAAATACTTTATTGTATGCTACATAAGCAAGCATTTAACCACTCTCATCTGATAGAAGTGACAATGCGGTCGAACATGATGCATGCTTGCCTATAAGATACTATATAACTCTAGACTTGATGACTGTATAAATCATCAGTCTAGAGTGATAGGTATCTTCTAGGCAAGCATTTACATAGTAATTGTTCGATGAGCTACTTTCTTTTTACACACCTTGTATTTAAAGTAATAATGTTTATATCACAAAAAACTTCAAATTGAAACCTACTCTAAGTCAAACTCAACATTTTATTCAAAGAATAAGAAAACAAAGTCAAGACAAAAGAAACAATAACTGTCGTATCGATTGGAATCATTGCAAATGTATTGCAGGGATATTAAATGTTACTTTTTAATAATTTTCGTTTGTTTGTTAAAGTCAAGACAAAAGAAACAATAACTGTCGTATCGATTGGAATCATTGCAATACCATCAAGCCGACCTTATGTTGGAGCCAAGTAGTATAACTCTTTAGTGGCTTCTCATATAAATTCTAATTTGCTTTATTTCGACGAGTTCCAGTGTGACATTCTCAAGTATTGCCAGTAGTTGCAGGGTGGAGCTCCTTGATACCAGTAAACCCTTCGAATTTGGTCTCATTTCCAATGTACTTCTTAGTGTGTTACTGACATATTTTATTATTCTTTATTACTTTTAAACTATAACTATATTGCAGTCTTATGATGTCACGTGTGTCAAGTTTAACCCTCATTTTCTATAATATAATAAGTTATAAAAATACTCAAATTGTATATATTCCTAAAACATCTAATCTACAAATAACATCGGGCGTTAGGTCACAAATGTAACGGTGATGGTTTTAATAATAATATTATTAATACTAATTGTATTGACAAGGTTTACAGTTTTGCTGGAAGATGGTTTCTTCATTGTAATAAGGCATGCGTTTCAAAGTTGGCTATTAAGGTATGGTTTTTTATTAATTCCCAAAGAGGCTGAAGATGTCGTATCTTTATATTTTTAATTTCGCTGTAAGGACAACATTTTGTAATAAACACCATCGTTGTTTTTTATAAAGCTGTGTTAGCTGCGTCTTGATAAGCGCGCCTCCAGATCCGAACGCGGTTTCGAAGACATTGACTTGAGCTTAAAGGAAAGTAACGTAGTGGTGATACCACTGGTAGGGCATTTTCTCTTGCTAGCCTGGCTGACTAACCAGTACCGAAATACAATTGTATGTACTACCATAGCACGGACGTAATCGTGCATACAAAACGGGTGAAGCACCTAAAAATTTCGCTTGTTATAACGCGAGCTTCACGCACAAATACACCAAAGGTCCGACAATCGGCGCCTATACACCTAGTCACTATATAAGGTTTACTCGCATAACGTCCCATTCGCATTTGATCACGCAATCGCAAATCGTCCCGTTCGCAGCACGTCCCGTTCTCAAACGACGTTCTGCAAGTAAACCCTATATAATTGTCTGTGACATTTTGCCACGAGATGCACACATAGGTGAAATTTTGCAACGAGATGCACACGTAGGTACATTTCCATGGTTCACCCATGATTGGATGAGATTACGTCCGTATTTCTTTCATACCGTGCCATCCAGTAGAAAAATCTACTAAGCTTAAGTCCAAGCAAAGCACAGCTCTATTGTACTCTTTTTTTTACTAATAGGTATATAAGTAACGTTTTGATACAATTTTCCTTTATTTTTTAATTTCCGAATGAACAATTGTCTTGCCTGATTTTATTAGTTAAGAATTGCAAGCTATTTCAACCATCCATATCTAAACATTTATCATGAGTCAGTGTTTTAAGCATGGCTGACGATATTCTGCTGTTAGAGGCTAAGCACGATTCAATGTTTATTTGTCAAGTAAAACTAAATGTATACTAATTACTAGACTACTATCCTGTAGACGTACGACTATAACATTACATGTATTCACGGTTTTTAGCGCTTACAAAACTAGTTTCAGTGCTGTAACTGCGTTTTATATCGAAATTGAGACAAATCGAACACAATCGAACTTTAATACAGTTGAGTTTGTTTTTTTGCGAGATAAGCTAGCATTTGGCCGCTATCTCACCCGATGGAAAACAATGATGTGGTCAAGCAAAGATTTATGATTGTCACTTGTTTGTGAATAAATAAAATAATTAAACGGAAGCAAAGCTTAAAAAAACTTCACCGACTTCACCGCTTTATCTTCGGAACTTTGATCAGATTATATGTACTAGACACGTATTATTGAAGATATTTCAAGAACTACTGATCAGATCTTGATTAAATTTAAATGGGACCAATAAATATTTCAAAATCGGTTCACGTGGAACGAAAACACATAGAAAAAAAAATAAAGTCGACTTGAGTACCTCTTCCTTTATTGTGAAGTCGGTAGAAAAAACAAAATAGCGCAGTATCGTAAACTTAAATTCCCAGTGATAAAACTTATCTAGTGGGTACTGTATTCTACTGAATTATATCAACTTGTATTTCACATGAAATGACGTTTGTTCTGTCGATAACTTTATTGTCCATGACCTTATTCTATTGCGCATATAACAAAATCTATCTCGACTACGATAACATGTACTTGTACGTTTAATGTTATAGGCTCGTAGTTGTTCTTTTACTTTTTAGCATGCCTTGGATATTCGTGAGTAGTAAATTATTTTATACAAAATAGGTGCCATGATATTAATGCAGATATTATTGTATTTTTATTTCAGTGTGACAGTGGTTTTCACGTACCTGGTACATCAATATATCAAGAATGTGATAAATACATAAATTATATTAATTACTAAAACATTTAATAATTATAAGTTTGCTTACAACTGTACTAACTCTTGTCGTTACCAGTAAACTAACTATTGCAGAGATATTAAATGTTACTTTTTAATAATTTTCGTTTGTTTATTTTCATCATTCTTTATGCGCTAATAACTGGTGTATCTGGCATTACCTGCACACTCACAGCCCCACAATAAGTTCGATGACTTGTGTCGTGGGTGCCGGAAACATTAACATCACACGCACAATCACAACCAGAACTAGAAACACATTTTCGATGGGGAGGAAACCTATTTTCCCGCCGGGAATCGAACCCAATACCCCACAATATAGACGGCGAACGCCACCCAACTAAGCCAACGGACAGTTCCAATATGTTGATATAAAAGTGAAAATGAAAGTTAGTTGGTCCCACAAATGATTTCTGAAAGGCTCTAAGCACATACAAAATAACCAGTTCAGTGATAGTATCTTTCCCTGCCGAAATGACGAAAATAACATGCGTCTTGAAGCATCAATTTTGTTGTATTTACAAATTACGATTCTACTGCACGTGTCTGTTAAAACAAAGTGGTTAGAAACTCCAATGCTATTTCTAGCAATATTAAGGCTATTTAAGATCAAATGTCGGGCGACCCTGACGCTAACAATTAAAGTTTCTGGTGAGGAACGCAGAGCTCCTCACAACAATCCCCATTGGTCGTCTTTACCGGACAAATCGGAATGTTTTTTAAACAGAAATTTGACTGCTAAATCACGAAAGTCTAGTAGGAATTTCGGAAAAATTATACAACCAAATGTCAGACTAAAAATAATGTAATAGGTATTAAGTGAGATATGTTTGAAATGACACAACTTACTGATCCTTGCTATTTTTTTATTACCTTCACAGATAATTAACTGTACATAGTAAAGACGGTGGCATGATTGCCAGCCCTTAATAGTATAAAAACAAATTTTGTTGTACAAACTAATAGCTGTTTTCTATCTTACACAAAACTATGAATGTAGTAATTTATGTTCTAATTTAAATTATATAAAGTTATTGAGCAAGTATAATGCCAAGATCTAATATACCCTAAACCACCTACAAAAACATTAATGTATTATATGTAATCTCAAAGTACTAGTGATAAATAAGACAAGAAAAAAGTCTTGATCTTAACTCGGATATCTCATGACAGTAGGTACATTTTGGATATTTCTAATCTCATAAATAGTAGGTAACTGGATCGAGATTCGTTATATTAATCATGCATCGTATAATAATATTACTGTATTTTATAAAAACATACCAGTAAATTTAAAAAGTAAGTTTTAAATAACAAAAATACAAATATTTTTATATATTATTATGTCCCATAAATAAATTCGCAATAATTTCATTTATTAAAAAAATATGCTATGGCGTATAACTAATGAGAAATACAAATAAAAAGTATTTATTGCAAAACACGTTTTACAGTTTAAAATACATTACCAAATCTAGTAACAACACAATAATGTAATAATCTACTTAACACGTCTTAGAATATTGGAGATTCAAATATAATAATAATCTCTACCCCGTGAAGAGCACAATTTCTTAGAGTCAAAAAGATTACCAGTTAGTGTCAGATAGTGGAGTCACCATAAGATAATTATAATAATCAAATGAGGGTTTATTTACTCGAATAATATTTAAAATTAAGACACTGACAACACAAGTCGATATATATATATTCAGTTTCTACCACTTTACTAGGGCATGACTTGACTATGACTAACTACTTGACTTTGACTGTGACTTGTGACTAAGACTTTTATTATGAAGAATAGAAATTGTTAATATTTGTTTAATATTTCGACTGAAGGACTCCATGGACATGAAATAATAATTTAGAAAAAAAAAAATATATATATTCGATTTTTTAGACGAAACCAAGTAACGCCATGGTACTAAGAAACAAAATAAATAAATTAATAAACACTTTCACACAAATTGCCCCGCACTAAGTTCGAGAACTTTTTCCATGGGTGTCAGAAACATTTACATCACACACACAATCATAACCAGAACCGGAAACACAAATTTCCCTTGGGTAGAAGTAGAAAACTTGTGTTCCCGTTGGAATTCGAACCCGATACCACTGCTTAGAAGGCGAACGCGCATTCAACTAAGTAAGAATATTTTAGTAAACAAATTATAAAACCTTTTAACAGGTTTTCGGTAAATTTATTATTCATGGAAAATATATTTGTCGGGTTCTAACGTTTATAATAAAAAAAAATTAAGCTCTACATAAAAATATAGCTAAATTAAGTGAAGTAAGATACAAATTATAAAAAGAAATGTTAAAGATGGTTTAGACGATCTTTAATGTTCGGCAAAGTTCCCAAAATGCTTGCTGCATTACCACGCTGTATAGCAAGGCTTATCCTCTGTCCCGATGGTATGACACTCATTCCTTGGAAGATGGGTCGGCCTTTAGTGTGGGATGCCACGTGTGTTGACACTTTGGCGCCATCCCATCTTCCTGAAACCACGCTACAAGCTAGTGGCGCAGCTATGGCAGCTGAATCTCTCAAACGGCGCAAGTATTCCAAACTTGACAAAGGTTTTATATTTGTGCCGTTTGGGGTTGAAACGCTAGGCCCATGGGGACCGGGTGCTTTAGAAATTTTCAAAGATTTGTCTAAGAGACTGATTGATTCGGCACATGACCAAAATGCTGGTTTGTATTTGGGGCAGAGGATAAGCCTTGCTATACAGCGTGGTAATGCAGCAAGCATTTTGGAAAATTAGGGATATAAATATTACAAATCCGAACCTGAGTGAAGTGCTGCACGGATTTGGATGAAAGTTACTAAGAATTTGCTGGCTCCTAAAAAGAATGCAATGAGACTATTTGTTATAAATTTATTCACAACATTGCAAGTTCATTTCAATTTTTAAATTAGTTAAATTCCTGTTTTGAACAAGGGCGGGAAATGCTTTATTAAATTGCTATTTTTAAGTGATCATTGACCTACTTTTAGAGCATCAGTAATGATAAATTTAATAGGAAATATACGCTGAAGGCTGACAGCATTTTTTATGTGTTGTAAGCGTTAATACATTTATTTTCAAGCAGTTACGATTTATTTGTGTTGTCAGCGTCTTGGTCCATTTCTCATCCAGTTAAATGCAAGTAAGACACAACATATTATTATTTTAACCATACAAGGTTTGTCGTACGTTTTATCTTTTTATGAATAAGGGGTTCATCTCTAACCGTCGAATTTATAGCCGAGCAATAGCTACTGCAATAGGTAGTGCATCTTTTTTTATTTAATAGTAAAAAAATAATAACGAAAGAACTGTCACACAATTTCTATGCTAATCGCGAATTTCATTATTTAAGAAATTGGCGGCAGTGTAAAATTTGTGATATAACATTTTTTTTAATGTTTTGTGATTCTATATCACAACAATTTGAAAGTTATTTTATATACGTATATTTACTAGAGGAAGGACATCTTCAGATTGTTTTATTTAGAGGCACATTTTCACGAAATTTTGATTGACCATATATAAAACAAATGATGTCATGCGAGATCTTAGGTTATGTTGACTGTGGTTTTAAAAGGTGCTCGCATTGACATATATCTGGTCTTTAAATAAATGGCAGTATTTGCCATATCACTTGTTTTCTTAGGTAAGAAATGACAATTGCTTGTCTATTGTTCTATTATTATTCTTACATATTTTAGCCCAAGTTAAACTCTTACGTAGTAATCATTTAGAACCAAATAGTTATTCGACTATAAATTCCACTGTAATTGTCACTTCCATGAATCCCCTATCGTTTTTAACAGCTTTACTTTTAGTGGCACAATACCTAATGGAAACAAAGCTATAAACGAACTTCTTGTCTCTTTACTAATTTAATGGTACAGCCTCTTTAAGTCTTCTTGATCTAATGAAGTAGTTGAGAACAAGGCCTACGAGTAAGAAAGTAAACCATACTCCGTACCAATAGTGGTATACTGAAGAGTAGTAGAGCCATATCCTATCGAAGGTGAGAAGCAGGAATGCAGTGCCCTGGTAGGATTCCGAGTGAGAACGTAGAAACCACATGATGAAACCGATGATCTTCTTTTTCTGAAAGTAAACATATAAATATATTGCTTTATCGCTCGCACCTTTATGTCAGTACCTACGGACCGAATACATATTCGCGAGTGTGACAGAGACAGATTTATTATTTCCTTTCTCTTTTTTCAATAAGTAGGGTCAGCACAAAATGTACTCTTCCTGAAAAATTGATTCTTCTTATATTCGTGAATAAGATAGATAGATAGAAGGTAACAAACAAGCTTATACGTAAAGTATCACAACAGGCTGCCTTATAACCAGGCATCCTTCTATAAAAGTTGACTAGAGTTTTAAAGAACGACCACCTGCCTTAAGCTTGTTGGGAATGCTCGTTATAACAACGAACGAGGTGTGATGATTTTCGAACCAGGCCTTAAAGACGAAAATCCTCAGCCGGGGGGGTTTACTTATGTGTGAGATTGGCTAGGGCGTCAAATTATATGAATTTAATGTGTGTACAAGACTTGCAGTAGCAAAGACCTTATTGTGATAACATATGACAACTTGCATCTATCATTTAGAAAGTTTAAATAACATTTGTTGGGAGTTTTGCCAACTTTTGAGTGATGCTGGCAAAGCTGCAGGGCAGTAATTGTATAGAAATAATTCTTACCCTCCCAGTCGCTTCCTTGTAATACAATTTGTAGTAGATATCTTCGGCCATCAAATAGAAAGGACAGAAGTAGATGCAGAAGAAGTATCCTGCGTGGAACCCGTGCCATATCACCGACACGAAGAGAGCTGCGTGAATCCTGGCAACAATATCATTTTATATATAAAAGACAAGAAGCAGATCATATGAGGTAATTTAATAATCAAGTTAAAAAAAAGTGAAGTACATAGTTCCTAGTCGGTGTCGTAACCTCTATGCACTAATTTCTGATTTGCAGCGTATCGCAAACTTTTTTTTTACGCTGTTTATCTTTTTTCACGTTTCCTGTTTGTCAGACATTGCATTGAAGCTTTTAGACCAATTTTAGACCTTTGTACTTAAGCGGACAGGTAAAAGCCTTATCGAAAAACAGAAAATTAAACAAATGTAACACTATGGATATGTTATAGTAGATGTACTCTGAGTTGCGACTGCGTGATAATTAATTATTTTTTACATAATAAAGTTTTTACTAAATTCATTGGTTTCGGCAGTTAACCCAGTATCGTTCGGTTTTGTCACTCCACAGACTCTTAGATTTACCATTACCACCTTTTCTCGACCATTTAGCTGTTATTGTAGCTACATTGTAGTAGAGACCTCTTAATAATACTTAGTTTGTCCTTACTTGAGCGGCTTTATCGGGAATCTCTTGTACACGACCATAGCAACCCAATATTGGACAGCTTTATTCCACACTTTCATGGAGTCTCGCAGAGTGACTACAGTCTCGCATCCCCAAACGTCCATAGATTCTACGGTTTTAAAATCATACTGAGAATGCTTTGCTTCATCTTCAGTCCTGGAAATTTAAGGAGTTCATATTGAGCAGATTTATTTTTTGTGGTGGTATTAAAATTGCCTATCAAAAATAATGAATTTTGTCTTCTAGCAAATTATTTGTCTTAAAATCTATAATTTAGGTCAGTGGGGTAAAATTTTCAGTTCTTAAATTAGCCAGTGTCAAGTAATAAATATTTCAAGCTATAATTATCTAAATTATATAAAAATCTAGTCAATGTCAAGTAAAATAGTCATGGTCCAGTCCATAGTCAACTTATGCAAGTGGTAGAAACGTTTCTCAACTTCATATGATTTGCCTTCACTTATTAACAGTTAATAATCCACCATTATTACACATAAACACTCGAAGAACATATTTTGGAAAATAATACAATATTGAATATACCATTAATACAATATTGAATATGCCATTTTTAGTTTATGGCAAAACTGTTTATTACTAACTTTTATTTAGTTAGTTAAATTAATATATATTATTACCGACTTCAAAAAAGGCGGAAGTACTATGTTCCACTGTATGTATTTTTTTTAATGTATGTTTACCAATTTCTCCCCCATTTGTGGACCGATTCTCACAATTCTTTTTTTGTATGGTAGACTTCTGAGATGGTCCCATATAAATTTTATCGAAATCGATCAAGCCAAAACCAAAATATAAGCAGTGAAGTCGGTTTTTTTTTTAGCTTCGCTTACGTTTAAATTATTAGAATTAAGAATTAAAACTGTACCGATAGCTTACATGGCCTTCAATGTGACATATCCAATAGTAGGCCCATGCCCAGATCTGTTAATTCCTTGCACTGGATATGCGCCAAAACCAGCTGACGTGCAAACACTCTCGGCTAAGATCATCCCTGCATAGATACGTTGGCGGAATGCAGCAAATATTACCCATGGGTAGAGCATGCGGTAGAGAAAGGAGCGGTTGTTATGTTCTTCTGAAAGAACATACTGGAAAAAATCAAAAAAATTTGATACATTATCACATCACACTCATATTATAAAAGTGAAAGTTTTTGAGTGTGTTTGTATGTTTGTTACTTCTTCACGCTCAAATGGCTGGACCAATTTTGAATAAAATTGGTATGGAGGTAGCTGACCCCCTGGCTGGATTAACACATGCATATATACATAGCATAGTTACGCGGGTAAATCTGCGGGGCGCAACTAGTTACAAATATAGGTAAGATCAACCTCTCATCTGTTCAAAAAGCCTGATCGACTTATTCTCACTCACAGACCCTTCATATGTTTGACGATTTGTGTTGTGGGTACCGGAAACATTCACATATCACACACACAATCCCACCCAGAAAACACAAAGTCTCTTGGAAAAGAAAACCTTTGTTCCCACAGTGAATGGAACCTAATACCCACCGCTTAGAAGACAGACACTCAACCAACTTAGTAGTGAACTGGCTTTCCTCCGGGATGGAAAAATAAGTCTAGCATGTTGCTTGTCTTACCTCACATGCGAAAGAATATTATGTAAATTTGTTAGCATAACATAAACACTTTTACACTCTTAGGCCTGCACTAGTTTTAAAGAGTTGAGTTGCTGCAAACAATCGCAACAATGTCGACAATGAGACCCAGACCAAGAAGAAATATTCCTTAGCAAAGCAAAATTATAAACACTTTCACACTCACAGCCCCACACTAAGTTCGATGACCTGTTCCATGGGTGCCGGAATCATTGACATCACACACAAAATCAAAACCAGAAACAGAAACACAAATTTTTCTTGGGGAGTAAAATTGTACTTTTGCCTGGAATTGAACCCCTATGCCAACAGAGCAGTGTATTATAAGTAGTTTATTACATACACTTACCTCTAAAGGCCAAATGTTAGAGAAAGCTAAATACAACGATATATACACAGGCACAGTTTTCAGGGTGTTAATTGTGAAGCCGTAGCAATCTACATACTTGTGGTATCGTAACTTGAAGTAGTCATCAAATGTCCTGTACCTATAGTATGGACCTGAAATAAGCAATCTGATTGTTAATTCAACAATATCAGTCCAATTTGTTCTCACTGCTGTGACTCAGAGCTTTCTGACACTGAGGCGAGACACGAGACAATCCAAAATAGTCGCTAAGTGCATGTTAGTGGATGTGCTTTAGTTTAGTGATACTAGGACATGCAGATTTTTTAATATGGGAGTCGTCAAGTGGCGAGTATTTCATTTTTATGTAATTGAGAGACGGGTCAAGCAAGTTGCCCTTGTGATGGTAAGCGTCACTATTGCCCATTACAGTTCAGTGTCAACCACAGTTTTGACTTCGGTCAAAATAGTGCAAGGCAAGGCACTACGATTCATGCCTAGTAATTTCACTAGAAATCTATATAGCCCTTCATTCCGAAATACAGTAATGCATACATAAATAGGTATATCGGGATTTACTTAAAGCAAAACTTATAACTAGCTATAATTTCTGTAACTGAACTTAGAACTGATTATTCAGTCTCCATATACCTAGTAATAAAAAGAACGATTAATGGTTCACTACAACTGAACTTTGGTATGGGGTATTGTGTAAATGGACTTGATATACAAAAAGGTCAGGGCGTGCGCCCGGACCCTTACCCTGTACAAGTATGTGCATCCATCCCGCGCAATATATGTTACACTAGAGCCTCGCAGGCGCGCCCCCGCCACTCAGTAGCACACCCGCGACGACAAGTATATTTAGTTTGTTAGACGCCATACATTTTATCTTCACAGCGCCCTGGCAGCGGACCTTGTGTGCTTTCTATATCAAGTCCCTTTCAGACAATTTTCTAATCAGATGAAATGAAATTGTTTAACATAAAACATCCATTAGATACATAATAATATAAACATTCACACTTACCAGTCAATAATCCCAAATAACAAAATGAATAATGAAAAAGATCTATAAAACTGGGATTCACTATCTCTGTAAACTCAGGATCTTTTTGTTTATGTTCCTTTAAGTCTTTAGTGTCAGTTTCATTCTTTTTCGCTGTAAACGCCAGCCAAGATCCATTAATTTCAAATGCTACTCCAACAACACGTAGTACTATGATCATTTCTATTAAATTGCTCTGACCAGACGGTGGGGCCAGTCCAAACTTATCAGCCAGTCGGAAGAAAAATAAGTAGGCAAACATGAAAAAAAATGACACTATGTGGCAGTATCTGGAAATAAAAAACATACTATTGAGCGATGTTTTAACAACTATTAGCTTGCTCTATTCAGGAGTAAAAAAATATTTATAATTGGAGCAGATCTGTTTTCAGTTAATTTCAGTTAGAGTGGAGCAGAGTTAAACTCGTTTTTTTTGTGCCTTTCTAACTAATCTTCATTAAAACTAAATATAAATTAAATCTTGGGAAAAAGACAGGTTGTTGCATTATGGGATCTATATTATTATATATTACTAGCTGCGCCCCACGGTTTCACCCGCGTTGATAATGATGAAAAGTGATGATGATGATGATGATGAAAAATAGATGTTGGCCGATTCTCATAGATACCGGATAAGCACAAAAAATTTCATCAAAATCGGTCAAGCCGTTTCGGAGGAGTATGGCAACGAAAACTGTGACACGAGAATTTTATATATTAGACTAGCAATCCGCTCCGGCTTCGCCCGGGTGTGATAAATGAAGAACCGCTTGAATGATTTTGTGCAAACTTCACATAAACCATCTACTAAATAGACCGAACAAAGCCTAAACATTTGGTTTGGATAGGTGAGGCGCCCGTTCCTGAGTTATAAAATTACAACGAAAAGTGGCATTGATTTTTATATATGTAGATATCTCTTCCTCAAAATGATGCTTCGGGGGAGTACAATTTTCAAAATCATCACAGGTGAGAATTTTTAAGTAGATTGATTATAAATGGTCTACAAAAACAGATAATTTTATTTTATTACTAGTGGAATTATTTAAATATCACATGCCACATAATGTACCTACAACAAGACTTTAAAAAAGTCCTTGTAAAAGTATATAACTTTTGACTAAACTATTGTCTCTATTTAGCGTTACCCAAAGGCATGTAGCATACCTGAATGCCTGAAAAATAGACACAAGTACTGGCTACTGTTCACTAGCCAGTACGACAAGACTACTGTAAAATCATTGACATTACCTTACTGTAGCTGCCTTAATAACGGTTATACCAAGAAGAACCGACAAAATGTGATGAATAGCGCTGTACCCAGATACAATAATTATAAGCATAAGTCCTGTGAATGAGCCTGTCCATTTTTTTATGTTTACTTGACTTATTTTTCGGTAAAAAGGGCCAACTATAACACTAAACAATAGGAGACACAAATAAATAATGTCATTTTTGTTTTTGGCTAGAAAAGACAACATTATTGTTAAGATAAAATCTAACACCTCAATTTTTATTCAAAACAACTACCAAAGATAATGTCATCACTCTGACAACTACATTGAATAGGTCAAAGAGCATATAACTAGTACAATAATAGATCACAGAATAATAATTATATACTAATTAATATACTAATTCCAAGTTGATATATATTTGTCCTCCCTTATTCCTACTATGTGACCAGAAATGATACCAAGATGAAAAATTAAATTACCACAAAATAAAGTTAATGTACAAAAAAACGAAAAACCCAACTGCGTAAAAAGTGAACTTACATATTTTATTTAACACTTTCATTAATATGAGCTATAGAGCGATTATATATGGACTTTGTCATAGTTTTATTATAAGTGTTGAAAATATACGTGAGAATGGTTTCTAACCAATATGAAATCATTATAGATGGTCATTAAAATAATGGTTAAAGAAATCTAAAGATAATTTTAAAATACCTATTCAATGATGGGCTACAATTGAAAAGGTATTTAAAAATCAGCTTTAGATTTACTGATACAGTTTGTCAACTTTTTATTTTTATCAATATGACGTCTTGCGGTAGTCATTTTAAATATTGATAACTGTCATACTTACACAATGAAGACAAATCGACGTGAATCGGAGAAATACAACTACAAACAAACAAACAAACGCATTCACACTCACAGCCCTACACTAAAATAGCGCGAAATAACGCGGATGTAACGTGCTTGGGCACTAAAATTCCACAAACATAAATAGGCTGATAAAAAGATTACTCTCCTTTGCATCGCGCAGTCGGGTAAAAAATAATATAAAATATGTTGATATTTGCCGTATAAATAAAAAGTCACTCTGATGATTATTTAAAATATTTTAATAAAATATCATATAAGCGTTTTGTTGAGAAAACTCACGAAAAATAATCTACTGCAATCACGAAAGATAATCTACTGCAATTCATGTAGTTTCCATATCTACACTGTGTTTAGAATAATTAATTATCTCGTAAGAATTTACAATTCACTTACTGAGATAAACTTAAAATATGATGTTTTACCTGAAAATAAAATGCGAAACCTTATTCTAGATCTTATTAGTGACTCATAAAACTTTAAATATTTAATACCTTAGGAGAGGCTTTGGGCTAAAACATGGTAAAAACAAAAATATACATAGCAGCCCAAGAATGCAAGTGCGTGACAAAGAGTTTTGCCGCGAAAGTGAAAAAATGGCGTTGTTGATTTTGTGTAATTTTCCAAAACCTGTGATTCTTCGAGTGTTAATGTGTAATAATGGTGGATTATTAACCGTTAATACTTAGTAAATGTGCATAAGTGTAGGCAAGTCATACAAAGTTGAAAAACGTGATTTTCGCCTTCGCTCCAAAACTCCAATAGAAGTTCTAGTAAAGTTTCTACCACTTTACTAGGGCATGACTTGACTATGACTGACTACTTGACTTTGACTGTGACTTGTGACTAAGACACTTATTATGAAAAATAGAAATTGTTAATATTTGTTTAATATTTCGACTGAAGGACTATGCATCCATGGTCATGAAATAATAATAAAAAAAAAAACAGTGCGTGACAAATGATATTCGTGACAACCAAGTGCGTTTGCCGCCCCTTTCTTAAGCTCTGTGGTCTTTGCCTACTTGTATACTCTTCAGGGGAGATGATAATGTACGACCCGATATTTCACGCACGATTTTGTACAACCGGGTATTTCATGTATATGGGCTCGAAATAATTATCAGGCTGAGCATTCCCGGGTCACCAATGATTGCCTGTCCAAAATCGGTCCGTATCGATAATATACGACTAATAATGTACAGCTAATAATTCATGTACATCGCAGAATATCAGGCTGTGCAATACTGTGCCTGCAATACTGGCTGCGTAAAATCAGTCAGTGTCGATATTGTATGCCGGTATTGCACAGCCTGATAATTGGAAGCCAACCATAGACAAACATTGTTTTCTATGCGATGCCTCGTTTTTTAAGCAAGTCGCCAGGAAGAGTCGGCATTAACTGTTGAAAAGTTATAAATTTATAATATGATAGGTAGAATGACAGTAGGTTGAGGTTACTATTTTTTTGCCCACCTAAGAACTCTTTCCAGGGCTGAACCGAGTCGGATGACGACACACGCTACACAAACACAAACTACATTAGTGTACTATATCCACTAAGTATGTTTGAGGTTTTTATCCCTTTGATAATTTATGGATATCACTGGATCGTCCAAACAAGGAATTGCTGTACACGAATTATCGGCTATGCCTTATTGGCTGTACAATAACATCTCGTGCCAATATTTACCGACCAGTAAGGTCGTATTGTACCGCCAGTAATGCACATCCTGATAATTCATGTACATATAATTTAAAATTATGATTCGTTTTCTCGGCTGCGAATTATCGGCTGTACGAAATCGGTTCCTGTTGTGATTTCACACACAAAAATGTACGGCCCGTATTGCATAAAGTGATAATTGGAACCAAGCAATGGAATACCGGTTATGAATTATCGGCTGTGCATTAATAGTTGTATAATATAGAGACTCCTCTTAGGTCTTTGCTAAGGTATATAACTACATAATTTATCTATGGTCCATAGATAAATGTAGTACTCTCTGTGGTCTGTGATTTATACCTAAGGCTGTCTTTGCCAAAAAGGTAATTAAATTCATGAAGTTTCATACACACCGGGAATTGGTAATTTATGACTGAAGTCTGAAAGTGAAAACATGCGTTTCATTCGATGCTGCACGAAAGATTCTGAATAAAGTAATATATAAACCTGGAAAATGAGTACGTCAGAATTAGACGACGAAGGCAAAAAAACTATAGCTCTTAACATTAATTCAAGAATTCTTAACGATATTAATGATTTATCACACACGTACCAGTTAGATAGTGAATTGATAAGAAAGGAGAAATATCTTAAAAGCTGCGTAAGTTTAAATTTTCTTGCTAATATAAGTTTATTTACATAGCCCACAACATCATACATATGCACTGTTGCAATTTTGTTTTTATCTCAAACCATAAGATATTGATAATCAGCAAATACAAAGCTTTATAGCAGTAGAAATAAACAATATTGTTGATTTAAGCGCTCATGGTGCATTGTACCTGCAATTGTAATCTCTGTTCCTGCTTACCCACAGCTGGTATGGCAACTGTATTCAGTTCTTCACTGGAGCCAACCCGATGAAAGGTAAAGATTTCGATGATTCCATTTGCAAAAGTCAATGGTTTTTTGTGATGTCAAGAGATTGCAGAATTGTTTCAATGTTTCCATTAAAATTGCTGGGTGGAATAGTATCATTCCAAGCATAGCAAGACTAACCAGTCAGCGCAAAACTTATAAAACCTAGGATGAGCAATGCAAATTTTAAATCCTCTGACTGTCATTGTGTTTTATGGTATAAAACCAACGCTTTTATTTTGCAGCTAAACATCGCCAATAATGAAGTTCCTACCAAAATATCTTCTGCCATCAAAAAGGCAGAAGAAAATTCTAGTCAAATAGAGAGTTTGAAAACTAGAAGTGAAAACCTCAAGAAGAGGGTTGAAGCATTTTTGGAGAAAACTGAGCCATTGAGGCTGGAATTGGAGAAGAGGTTCTCTGATATAAATAAGTTAGACCAAGTGCTTGTTTATTTGAAGTCATTTGAGAAGATTGATGAACTAAGGTGTGTTGAATGATTGTTCCTTTTAAAACATACTGTTCATGATTCCCAAAATCCATAGTCAAAGTAAAAAAAATATTAGCGAAAAGAAGCAAGAAGAATTAATATTATTACTTCTTAATTTCAATAATTTAGAGAATAATTCAATTGCTTTAATATTTTAATCACTTTATCAAAATTTAAGAACAGTTATTATGATATTAAATCAAACTTATAACACTAATACTATTAATCTGATAGTTTGTTACATAATAAATCCAGGCCAAGCCGCATGATTTATAAAATATACATCACAATGACTTTAAAAAGTGCTTTAGGTTGCACCCGCTTGAGAAGAGCACTCCAAGATACTGTTTGATGATGAGTTCTAAAACCTAAACAACTATTTCATTGTACTTCATAAACAAAGTATATAAATATAACAATTATCTTGATAAAATTGCAACCATTACTAAGCATCTATTAAAATTTTGTTACAGTCGGCAAATGAAACAAAGCAGTGACGATGAGCATTTGGTACTTTTATATGGAGAGTTGAAGGAAATGTGCCAACAGTACCAGACTGGCCATAGAGGCAACTACATCAAAGAATACACACATTATTGGCATAATGTACTCAAAGATAAATTGACTAAGTAAGTTAAATTACTTCTAATAACATTTGACTGAGTGAGCAGCTAGATCAAAGTGTTTCTATTTCAGCTTGGGCTTTGCTTTTGTATGTCCAGATGTCGGGCTGTTCTCCTCTATAAGTTGCATTTGTCAGTTGTGAGCAGGTTCGATAATTTTTCTGTAGATTCAGTATAATTTTTATTTCAGTCTTTTCGAAAAATGTGAAGCAGTTCACAGAGCCACTAGTTTGTAGTATAGGCACGAAAGTATAGCCTGCATTGGTGTTCTACTCTGGATATATTGTGCAGGATTAGTTTCAGTTGAAAGGAAAATGTTACCAGGAATATGAGATATAATGGCTTAGGAAGAGGAACATATTGTACCACAAAAGATTTACTTAGAAAGTACCATGTGGTACTGCAGATGTTATAGGCATCAAAAATATGCGGCTAATTTTTATGATAAAACAAATGCCTATCTTGTGTCCTCTCTTTATGGCATATACAAATGTGATGGAATATTAGACAAGAAAGACCAAGCGTCGAGAATTTTGGTGTCACCACAGATTCATGAGGATGAAATGCATTTAAGCTTTTCTTTTCAGGCATTACGAAGATGTATTAAAGCAGCTGAAATGGCCATTTGTATCCAGTGCAGAGAACTCACCAGCACCAAAAGAAATATTAATAAAATTTACTAACTTGACTAGATACTTATTTCAAATCCAGGAACCTGAAGATCTTGTAACGACAGCTGCAGCTGAAGATTTTGCTCCAGGTAAAAGATTTTACAGTTGTGATTTGCTTACAAGAAAACAGTTAACATCCTACTATAATATTATTAATCTGAAAGTTTGTAAAGTGTAAGTGTGAAAGTGTGTAAGTATTATGTTTGTTTCCTCTTTTATCTAATATAATTATTTTCCAAATTATGCAAAACTTTTATATGAAACTAAATACATATTTTCAGGCTAGCATAGCTCAATGCCTTACTAACAAACATAATGCATAAATTGAGTAACAGGATAGTGTAGATGATTTCTTAAACTAATAAAGAATTGTGAGATAAGGGTTCCTTAATCAATACATCAAGAATGCCTATTAAAATTCAACCTTGTTGGCAAAGGTATATAATATGTAGTTTCTACTTATCTTGTGGATGACGTGATGTGTCCCTTAAGGCGCATAGTAAGGAAAGGCTAAAATTTTTAAACCAAAAAATTGCAGGCCATATCTTGTTTATACATACATCTTTTTTTCAGATCAAGAACCTTGCCTACCTGTTAAAATATTACTCCGTCCGCTCAAGAAGCGATTTGCGTTCCATTTCACTGGCCCGCGGCAAACGGCGCGCATCGACCGACCAGAATGGTTCCTTACACAAACCCTGACTTGGATCAAAGATCACCAGGAGTTTGTGAGGCACAATATACAACCAGTTGCTGATAAGCTCGAGTTGAAGAATGTTAGGGCAGTGGTAAGAATTGTTTTTCTTTTGATTCTGCTTTCATGATAACTCACATCACATGTTCTGTATATGTTGAAATATTAACAAATTGCTTTGTTTAGTACATCTCATACCATAAGTCAAAACTGTATACCATAAGTCCACTCGGGCACTAGGATTTATTGGTATATCAATATTTTGTTTTAGGTAGTCACCTTTGATTCATAGATCAAAAGATGATGGTATTTTTATTTTATGCCAGAAATAATTGCTATAATTTGCTGAAAATAAAAACCCTTGCAGACTAGCTTCGCTGTCTAAATTCTAACGTAACTTAAATCCAAAGTTTGATTCGCTCCTGATGATTTTGGCAAAATGTATGTTAGCTATAATTCCATTATAACCAGCGTCAATAAAGAAAGAAACTTGATGACTGCTGACCTTGCATCTCACTCCCCCAAGCGATTAACAGCCCAGTGGGAGTGAAACACCATGTCATATGTCGTCAATCCTAATCCCTTTCTTTATTAACGCGGGTTATACCAAGTGATAATGTCGCTTAACCAAAAATAATTTAATTCACTTTCTTAAAGCATTGAACTGCCACATGGCGTTGTTAGTTGCACGTCTGCTTTCTAAGCAGCTGGTATTGGGTTTAGTTCCCGATAGAAACACAAGTTTTCTCCACAAGAGATTATGTGTATGATGTCACAGCCCCACGATAAGTCTTCGAACTTATGTGAGTGAGAAAGCATTTATGTCATGTTTATTTTAGGACGAATTTAACGCCGGCTTAATTGCCGTAGCTGCAGAGCGTTTACACACCGTTCTGTCCACCTACCTCACGCAAGGGGCGAAGGGAGAAATCGTCGACGTAGACGCGGCATTTGCTCACGCCGTGGATGAGACCTTAGGGTTTAATAAGGAGCTGGTTGCTGTCTGTGGCAAAGAGTCTAATGGAGTGCTGTCTGTGCTCACCAAGGCAGAGACGGTGTTAAGGTGGCTTGCTGTTGAGAAGAAATGTAAGTATATTCATTACTTTTTACTACACCTGTTCTTTTCTTCACCAATAATGTCAATGTAGAAAATTACACTTTCTTTTCTTTGTAAAAACATGAGAGCATTAAATTTATATGTATATTTAGAGCAAATGTACACCATAGAGGTGTACAAAACCTTTGTCTTTAACCGTTTGACCGCCAAGCTATACAAAGCACCTGCTCGCCTGACGTCAACCAAACATTGTATCGAAATTCAACATCGTTATTAGAGATGAGCAAAACATTCCATCAAAAATTATTTACGCGGCTGCATTCCATATAATTCAGACAGTCGTATAAGTACACAATAAAAAGAACAAAGGTATTGACAAGTACTTTTATTCATTTTCTGACCTACAATATTTGTCTTCTAATAAAATCACGGGCGTAGAGGACACGAAAATCTTCGTCTTCCATTGAAGCCCTCGGCGTTCAAAAGGTTAATGTTTGGCATTGTAAGTGTTTATATTTTTCATGGACACATAATTTGTGCTATAAATTACTAATAATTCATTATCTAGGCTACTAAATGTTGCCATTTCAATACAATGATACTTGCAAATAATTTTCCTTCCACACTTCTTCATACTCATGTAATAATATCTGAAAAATAATTTGGTAACAAACAAATTATTACTCTGATTCTCACGGAATTTCTAACGACCGACGTGTTATATGAGCGTAGTGGGGCACATTAGGTCATCTCATTGTAACTGATTATTCTAATCACATCTGAATATGGCTTACATACTTAGTAGGAATTAAGTAATAAGTAAGGCCAACATTTTTTTATATGTTTTTATAATTAGGTAGGAACTATCCTATACAATTTAAAATGTATGAAAAATGTTTGGCCGTTACTTTTTTTTTTTTTTTTTTTTTATTCTGGATAGGCAAGCATTTGACCGTCATCTCACCTGATGGAAAGTGACGATGCGGCCAAAGATGGATTACTACAGTCGACCCTTTATCCCCGTTTACACAATGGATACTCGACAGTATTACAGCGACTACATAATTCTACTATCGATAAACTTGTCTATTTCATTTAAATAAAACGAATCGATTGAATGGAACTTGGTGTACACATCCGATCCATAATTTCCTCTGCTCATAAATTCACTTTCTGTTTTCTTCCCTTACACACGTCTTAATTCTAGATGCCTTAGCCAAAATGGATGAAACTCTAGAGAGCGAGCAGTGGATCGAAGCAGTTGCTGGCGGTACTGGCGCCGCTGTTGGTGACTTACTCTGGGTGCCGCGAGGCGCTGATTGGTTCATAACTCTATTGAAGACTATTGAGGATAGGTACTCGGCTTTACCACAACCTGGCCATAGGTGAGTAGAACGAGAACGCTTCATGTAATTGTAGAATGAGAGAGACAGGTGAACAGTATTATGAACCAGAAAAGTAAATAATTTTATAATTATTAAATTTGTAGACTGTAGGAACTCAATGTAGCCAATTTCAAATCAACACATACTTGATATACATGGAAATGTAATTTGGTATATATTTAAAGCATACATATGAAGGAAAACAGGTTAATTATTACTCAAGAATAGATAAAATATTGTAAATGGCAATAAAAAAATATTACAGTAAAATAAAAATAAAATGTATATAACGTCATCGGTAAGTAGTGCACAATCCTGCAGGGGGTGGCTTAGAATCGACAACCGAGATAAAAAAATAAAAAAAAAACAAAAAAAAATTATCTCAATTATAACTTAAAGACCAGTTCCCGTAGACCTAGAATCACGACATTCACAAGTAAAGGAAAACCTGAAAGTGGTTAAATTGTACATAAAATAAACGGGCAAAAATCTTTGAGACTTAAATTAATGTGAAGTACGAATGTACATACAAGTTTGTACGGATCCTTCGGTGCGCGAGTCAGAATAGCCTGATTTAATTATATTCCTTATCCTAAATCTCTTGTCATTCAGGTTGCAGTTTCTAGAGCTCCAACTGGAGTTGATTGAAGAATGGCGCATTCGTCTCACGCAGCTTTTAAGCGCTTCGCTGAAAACGTTACAAGTGCAGACGTTTTTAAGCGCTTCCGGCGCTCCGCATCCGCTACTTGCAGTCATCAATGCGGCGCATCACACGCAATACGTGCTATTGCAGTGGGCACATTCTCTTGTAAGTGTTTAAAATTTTAACATTTTTAATAATATATTCAGGCAAACTCAAAAAAGGCCGGATAGGTTTTAAAAATAATAACGAGAATCGACGTGGCGTATATCACCTTCAATAATGACATTTTATCACTTCCCATTCTGACAACTTATTATCAATCCCCATAATGATCACTCATCACTTCCTATAATGGCCACTTATCACATTCCAATAATAGCTATACATCACTTCCTATAATAGAACTTGTTACCTCCTGTAATGTCCGCGAGTCACTTTTTATAAATTCAACTTATCACCTCTTATAAATAGCACTTATCACTTCCCATAATAACCACTGGTCACTTCCTACAATTACCATTTCCATGTATCTTTGGCAGCACTACCTCCAGCTGCATTACTACAAGCGCCAGTTCCAGCACTACACACACTTGCAACACCATGACGAGGAGACAGAATCCTCCAGCTCTTCATCCTCCTCCTCCTCCGAACCAGCGCCCGACATTCCTGGATCGAGATTCCCAAGTATGACTTTGCAATGGTCTTTTACTGCCCATTTCGACGTGTTTAAGAGTTTATAAAACTCGTTTATTGTGGGACTGGTTTTTTTTTTTAATACTCGATAGGCAAGCATTTGACCACTATCTCATCTGATGGAAAGTGATGATGCGGCCGAAGTTGTAGCACGCTTGCCTAGAAGATACCTATTCACTCTTGACTTGAAGACTCCCAGATTATACCGTTCAGGGAACAAAGACGCGGGCAATGAATTCCACTCCTTCGCAGTACGGATGACAAATGTAGAAGCAAAACGCTTTGAGCGAACCGGAGGAATGTCTACCATAAATGGATGACGTTTGCCAGTTTGTCTTGTTGTTAGATGGTAAAACGGGCATGGGGGTATTAATTCGTGTAATTCCTGCGCACATTCGCCGAAATGTAACCGATAGAATACCGATAGGCGTCGGTGACTGAGACTTTGCAATTTGGACTCAATAAGCGTATCATGGCCATTGAGTCTTTTTGCTCGTCGGTCGATTGACTCAAGAGCTTCAAGCTGGTACTTCGCTGATCCATCCCAAAGGCGGCCGCAGTACTCCATACACGATCGGACTTGACCTTGATATAGATTGAGAAGCTGCCCCGGTGTGAAGTACTGCCTAACCTTTGCGAGGATACCCAGTTTCTTAGCGGTCAGCTGAGCTTTAGCTTCAATGGTTCAAGGTTTATATGAGTTTTATCAACGCGCGCTGGAACGCAGTACGCGCTAGGCTCTCGTTGCCGCTACAGCGCTCCACAGTAGTCCAGAGGGTGAGCGTCTATATCGCTCGAACACCGGTCGAGTTTCTCGATTAAATTAAACATAACGTGAGTATATACAAAAGGAACTAAATCAATATGAATACGACTCACGATAGTTTTTATAATAATAGAGTTTTATCAACATAATTTACGAGTATAGATTGCAGCTAAGCTTATCTGCTTTTTGTTGGGTTCTAAATATTCTTATGTTATGTTCAGAGAAAGCGTTTTTTTTGTGATATGTTATAAATAATTATCGGGCATGTTTTATCGGGATGGTTGACAGCAAATCTACCAGATTTTTAAATACTTCGGTGTTTTTTTTAAATTGTAATATTAACACATGTTTTTAGTATACGAAATGAGTTCTGACTGCACATCGCTGAAAGAAGTTGAGCTTCAGTCAAAAGAGCTTGCGTTGACCGAACTATCCAGGAGAAACTCCATGTTCTATGATATTGTAAGTATTTATTTTATAACGAGCTGTGTATCCGCCATGATGATGATGAATGAGGATAAAATGCGTATGATTGACCGAGCGAAGCGAGATCTCTGAGTTGACTTGGGTCGTTCAGTACTTTGTCCGTACGGCCGTCCGTCCGGCCGTCCGTCCGTCTATCTGTCAGAGGCATCTAGCATCTAAACCATTTAAGCTAATGAATTCAAATTCTCATAGAATATGTATGTAAAACTACGACCCAAAGCCAGAAATGATATTTAAAATAATATAAATTAAAATATTAAAGGGGCTCCGATATAGACGTTAAACAATATATTAAGTGGAGAGCAAAATATTTTTTTATTTTAATATCTACCCTTGTGGGGTAAAGTTTTAAACTTATATAGGTCAAAATCCTGCCCAGCCAAGCACTGCGCTCGTCATCTCGAGGTATTAGATGTTAAATCTCTTTAAGCCTTGTAATTACACTAGAAACTTTGCCCTTCAATTCGGAAAATAGTAATGTTTTCACACTACTACTTTCGCGTTATCAAAGAAAACAAATGAACCTTAATCAGTCATTTGAGTTGTGACATATCAACAGAATCTATTGGCTAGTTTTGAAAGTTGAGGCGAAGTTAAACTTTAAAACGATTCCTGTTGCAACTTGGATGTTGGATCTTACTCTAATTGCCAAAAATTTTTAGTCATGATCTAGATTCCGAATTATATTTGACAGGCGGCACCGATAGCAAACCTCGCGGTAACGGGGCCGTTGACAGGCGAAGATGAGGCGGAAGAAGCGGGCGTTTTTGCGGATGCGCCCGCACTTCTAGCGCGTTTGAGAGACTCTGGCCTATCATCACTCGCTGACCACATTGTGCTCGAGTTCAAAGCGGGCTTGAAGGATTACAAGAACCAAAAGTAAGTATTAAATACTTGGCTGTAGAGTTTGCGGATGCGCCCACACTTCTAGCGCATTTCAGAAACTTGAAGTTTTTCGTCACTCGTTGATCACATTGTGCTCGACTTCAAAGCTGGCTTGAATGATCACAAGAACCAAAAGTGAGTCTTAAATACTTGGCTGTCGAGTTGAACGTGTTTGCGCGCGCCTGCGACGCTTTTCCCCGCGCTGCCGACGTTTTTGTATAGGCTCTAGTGTAACAAAATATGCTGAGTGGACGGAAAACTGGACTAGGAGGCAGCAGCAGCGGCCGAGGCGCGCGTACAAGATGAGCGTCCGGGCGCGCGCTCTGGCCGCTTTGTATATCAAGTCCCTAATGGGGTTCCGGTTGGGCGCGGATGTAATGCGGTGGTGTTTGTGTCAGGTGGCACGCGCTGCTGCACGTGGAGGAGATGGCGCTGAGCGTGTCGGGCGCGCTGTGCGGGCCGCTGGCGGCGCTGTGCGCGCGCCTGGCGGCCGGCGGCGCGCGCCTCGCGCCCGCGCTCGCCGCCGGCCTGCGCGCGCGCCTCGCCGCCGCCGTCGACGACTACATATTCGAGGTGAGCTCACTGTGCGGCCGCTGGCGGCGCTGTGCGCGCGCCTGGCGGCCGGCGGCGCGCGCCTCGCGCCCGCGCTCGCCGCCGGCCTGCGCGCGCGCCTCGCCGCCGCCGTCGACGACTACATATTCGAGGTGAGCTCACTGTGCGGCCGCTGGCGGCGCTGTGCGCGCGCCTGGCGGCCGGCGGCGCGCGCCTCGCGCCCGCGCTCGCCGCCGGCCTGCGCGCGCGCCTCGCCGCCGCCGTCGACGACTACATATTCGAGGTGAGCTCACTGTGCGGCCGCTGGCGGCGCTGTGCGCGCGCCTGGCGGCCGGCGGCGCGCGCCTCGCGCCCGCGCTCGCCGCCGGCCTGCGCGCGCGCCTCGCCGCCGCCGTCGACGACTACATAGGGTGTAGTGGGGTGTCTAGTAGTGGGACCTTTACAGAACTGCCGGTCGACTCGCGGGATGCGTGTGGTAGTTGCTGCCTGGACTGCAGACCCTCATAACTCTCTGCTAGTGGCTCCAAGAAGCTGTTATGTGCGCAGCGGCCACACCCTGGTAAGCCACGTCGACCCGTGGACTAAACCTAGCAGAGGGGGCTATGTACCACAAATGTGCATAGTTGGGCGGGTGATCCTCCGTATAGCACATGAAGACTGCATCGGTAAGAAGAGGCGGACACCGTCAGTATGGCGAATGATTTCGGCATTCTTAGCGGTGTAGCACGGCATTGTAATTGGCCGAGAAGGGCGCATACCAAGGATCTTCAAATGATATGCGGCCAGATTACTGCATCCTCGTATCTTTCTCCAATCGTATTGGTCTCCAATCCATTGGTCCTTAGGGTAGAGGAAGGAGAGAGTGGGTTCGCACCAGCGCAACTGCTTATCCACTTAATAAAAGTCACGCGCAGATGACCTAGGGTCATCTGCGCAAAGTTTTACTGGCTACACGCGACTCGAAAAGACCTGCGGCGATGGAGTTTTGGTGGTGGGGTAATGGACTACGATGTGTTCGTGCCTTAGCTGAAGCTCTGCACGTAGGCGATCAGACGATCAGTGGTCGCTCCTCGACTCGATTGAGGTGGGGGGAGAGGTTCGGCAGCACGTCCGATGACAAAGCAGCCCTATTTAGGATCGCTCTGCTTTCCCCTGAATAGGGGAGGGGCCTAGAAAAGGTGGCCCAAAAATAGTCCGCCTCCCTCTTAAACCAGGTGTCAAACCGCGGTCACCTGAACGTCGAACTAACGCGGTCGAAGAAAACAAAATAACACGATTAATAAAAAAAAAAACTTAATGATCGGGGCATGGAATGTTCGAACACTTCTTGATGATCGCAATAATATATGTCCGGAGAGAAAAACAGCTCTGATTGCGAGAGAACTGGCCCGTTACAAAATTGATGTTGCTGCTTTAAGTGAAACCCATCTCAGTGACAGTGGCAGTCTTTGTGAGGACCTGGGAGGCTACACTTACTACTGGAGTGGAAAACCCACGGAAGAGCGTGCTGGGAGTGGTGTTGGTTTTGCGATTCGTAACAATTTAGTGGACACCTTACCAGAACTACCGATAGGTGTCAACGATCGAATTATTACCCTAAGACTCCAGCTTAAAAACAATACTTACGTTCATTTTATAAGTGTATATGCACCGACACTTCCCTCTCCAGATGAAGATAAAGCCAAGTTTTATCAAGAATTGCGCCATGTCCTGGAGGACATACCAACTAGGGACAAAATAGTCTTGCTGGGTGATTTCAACGCACGTGTGGGTACAGCGTTTGCGATATGGAGCGGAGTTCTTGGCCGTCATGGGGTCGGCAATTGTAATGCCAATGGTTTGGAACTTCTTACTTTGTGTGCGGAGTTTGATTTAGCCGTCACCAACACCTTTTTTCGTCTGCCAGACAAATTTAAGACAACCTGGATGCACCCACGATCACATCACTGGCATCTCTTGGATTACGTTATCACCCGAAAATGTGATCTAAAAGACGTCCATATAACAAGAGCTATGAGAGGTGCGCAGGGATGGACTGATCATAGGCTTGTTCGTTCCAAGCTAAGCTTAACGCTGAAGGCGCCACGAAGATCTTGTCACAAGACACCAGCAAGACTAGATGTTGTAAAAATAGTGCACTCCAAAGACCTCCAGGACGAATTCGATGATGCTTTTGGTGCTGTACCATCAACTTCTGTAGAGATATCTATAGATGAAGGATGGCTTGAATACGCTAAAAAGCTCCATGCAAGTGCTCTACAGGTTATTGGTAGACCTTGTAAGAAAAACCAAGACTGGTTTGATGCCTCAGACATGGAGATAAGAAAGCTTGTAGACAATCACAGACGTACCCTTAGCAGTAAGTCCAACGTCTCTGAGCGAAGGAACGCACAGCAGAGACTAAAAGTAAAGGTAAGAGAGCTCAAGGATAAGTGGTGGGCCGAAAAAGCCAAAGAGTTACAAAGTTATGCTGAATCTAATCAGACAGGCAAATTTTTCGAAGGTATACAAGCCGTATTTGGACCTAAAATGAAAAAAACAGCCATAATCTACTCTCGTGACAAGCAACGTCAGCTCACAAACGAAAATGATATATTGGAAAGATGGGCGGAGCACTTCAATGAAGTTTTGAATCCTGACACACAAAATGCTGACCTTGCGTACATCAATACGATCGCGAGTTTGCCTGTCTGTGATGATTTGGCTGATCCACCTAGTTTCGAAGAGTTCATCACGGCGTTGAAGAAACTTAAAAATGCCAAAACACCCGGTGCGGATAGCCTCCCTGCCGAGATTTATAAATATGGAGGGCCTCATATTAAGTGCAGACTATTCAGTTTAATTCTGAGTGTGTGGGAGTCTCAAACCGTGCCGCGGGACTGGAGAGATGCCTCAATCTGCAAGCTATACAAAGGAAAGGGTAACGTGTGTGATTGCAGCTCATATCGTGGCATCTCCCTACTTTCTGCGGCGGGTAAGGTGCTGGCACATATTCTTAATTGCCGACTTGGCAGGCTGGCTGAGAACGGACTGCCGGAGACACAATGTGGATTTCGCCCGAACAGAGGGACGGTAGATGCCATCTTTGTTGTTAAGCAAATGCAGGAGAAGAGCTTAGAGCAGAATAGTCCCCTCTACATGTGCTTTGTAGATCTGGAGAAGGCATTTGACCGTGTGCCACGAGAAGCTCTTTGGATTCTCCTCAGTAAATCCGGATGTCCTGAGAAATTCACGAACCTAGTCAGGCAGTTTCATGACAACATGACAGCTCAGGTCATGCACGAATGTGTTTTCTCAGACCCCTTCCCGGTTACTAGTGGAGTAAAACAGGGATGTGTGATGGCGCCCACTCTGTTTGCGCTTTATTTTGCTGCAGTGATGAACGATGCTCTAGGGAGTTGCAGTGGACGTATCCAGCTCAATGTGCGAACGGATAAGAGCGTATTTGACATATCTCGGTTTAGAGCAAAGTCCCGAGTTGCTAACCTCTTCGTCATGGAAGTTCTTTATGCTGATGACGTGTGCCTGATGGCGGACAGCATGGAAGCTCTTCAGAGCTACATGGATGCTTTGCAGGAGTCGTGTCGCAAGTTTGGTTTAGTGATAAGTGTGACCAAAACTCAGCTGCTTAAACAGCCCCCAAGAGGCTGCAATGCAGATGCAAATCCACTGATCATTGACAGAACTGTCTTGGAGGAAGTCGATGTTTTTCGGTATCTGGGCAGCCAGTTAAGGAACGATAACCGACTTGCAACAGAAATTCCTGCACGTATAGCGAGAGCGGCTGCCGCCTTTGGAAAATTGTATCGGCGTGGAAGTCCCACGATATCGCGCTTCAGACGAAGCTTGCAGTATATCGTGCTGTTATACTACCGATCCTATTATACGCCTCTGAGACCTGGTGCCCTTATAAAGGTGATATAAGGAAGTTGGACTCCTTCCACATTAAGTGCCTGCGCTCCATCTTACGAGTCAAATGGCAGGATCGTGTCACGAATGCTGATGTCCTTCGACGTTCACAAACACATGGTATGGAGGCTTTGTTAATGAGAGGACAACTGCGATGGTGCGGCCATGTTCAAAGAATGAATGACTGCAGACTACCTTCGACGTTCACAAACACATGGTATGGAGGCTTTGTTAATGAGAGGACAACTGCGATGGTGCGGCCATGTTCAAAGAATGAATGACTGCAGACTACCAAAGAGTATATTCTACTCGGAGCTTTCGAGTGGAAAGCGCAGTTCCGGCGGGCAGTATCTTCGTTACAAGGACGTATTTAAGCGTAACTTAACTGCATGCAGTCTGTCCACAGAAAGGTGGGAGGAGGATTCTCTCACCAGATCAGTTTGGCGTTCAAAGGTCAAAAAGGGTGTCGCACAGTTTGAAAATTCTCGCCTTTCAGAATTAGACTTGAAGCGCCAAACTCGCAAGAATCGACCCAAGCCCGCTTACAACTACACATACAACAGCACGGGCCAGCTCTACTGCGCCACTTGTGACCGGGTGTTCAAGACGAAGTTTAGATTTGCCAGCCACATACGAGAACACGCCAAGAAATAGCCAGGGTCGCCATCGTCGGATACGACGCGGACATCATCATCATCATTCGAGGTGAGCTCACTGTGCGGGCCGCTGGCGGCGCTGTGCGCGCGCCTGGCGGCCGGCGGCGCGCGCCTCGCGCCCGCGCTCGCCGCCGGCCTGCGCGCGCGCCTCGCCGCCGCCGTCGACGACTACATATTCGAGGTGAGCTCACTGTGCGCCCGCTGGACCCGTGACACCGGTGTACCGGTGTGAAGTTCCATTCCTCATGTGTAGTGTTGCCGGTCTGGTCCAGTTTATCAAAATTCGAAGCGGAAGACAAATAAAATTGCATTTGGATTTTAAAATCCGTACAACTATTAAAACTTGTTTTTGTACTTACACGTTTATTGTTTTTGTGTCTATATCCCTGTCCAGGCAAAATACAATCACAGAAGTACCATTTCATTTGGTGGCTCCATAAAACTTATTTATTATTAATATTAGCTTCGCGCGTATAATTATAGCGCGTAGTTTATTGAAGGTTCAATCAAATCGGAACATTCGGCTTCCCGATCAAGGGTTAATCGAGAAGTGTCCCCAGGCCCCTGAAAATCGGGACGTCCCGCTTAAACTGACGTCTGGCAACGCTACATGTGAATGACATTCTGTTTGTAAAATGGTTAACTTTGAGTTCGGATCTAGCCTCGATATCTTAAATGTTAGGAATGGAACTAATCTAATAAATAAACGACCTTAGTGTGCACCGGCACCCACGATACAAGTCATCGGACTTGTGTAGTGGGTGCTGGAAACGTTCACACCACACACACAATCACAACCAAACCAGAACCAGAAACACAAATCTTGGTTGGGGAAAAAACTTGTGTTCCTGGTAATCGAACCTGATACCCCCTGACACCCGCTTAGAAGGCGAACGCTCATCCAACTATGCCAACGAGCAATTTAAATATCGAATAGTGTTACTGCCACACTAAAAAAACGGTAAATGGCGCATAGAGCAGGATAACGTTAAGGACATTATACCTCGCTCTTTATTACTGTGACATTATTTTTGTGGCAAAGAGTTTTCTCTGATTTCCCCATGCCCGTTTTACCTATCGAACAACAAGACAAACTGTCAAACGTCATCCATATATTGTTGACATACCTCCAGTTCGGTCGAAGCGTTTCGCTTCTACGTTTATCATCCGAACAGCAAAGGAGTGGAACTCATTGCCCTCGTGTTATTCCCCGAACGATATAAATAAATGAATAAATTTACTTGTCCAGGAAGTGATGTTGGAAAAATGGTTCAACACGGGCGGTACCACGCAAATAACTCACGACGTGCGAAGGAACCTTGTTCCGGCATTCGCGCCGCCCTACACAGTCGCATCGCAGATAAACCAGCTGCCCAAGTAAGTGTAAATGCGCCTTAACGATTTTAACTATAACTACAGAATTACATTATTTTCTATGGAGGTCAGAGCATTGTTAGTGGTCACCTGGTTTTCTACCCTGTACCACATACAGATGTAGCCCGTCAACATTGTGTCGAAAAATCTGTTGCCAAAATCACTAAAAATTACGTTGACGAAGCTATAACCTAGTGTTTACCACCCTAGACCATATCATCACCTTCCATCAGGTTAGTTAGTGGTCAACTAGCGTTTAAGAAAAACATTTGAGTCCGATATCCACATGCTGTTTTTGAGCCTATACATTAACTTCGCAATGTAATAATAATTCAACGCAAGCAAAGCTAAAAATACCGACTTCAATGCTTATATTTTGGTTTTGGCTGGATCGATCTCGATAAAAATTATATGGGACCACGATTGGCGGAGATATCGATTAACGTACTTACGTACAAAAAAATTTTACAAACATACAGAAGAATTGAGAACCTCCTTTTTGGAAGTCGGTTGAAAATGGAATTTTCGATATGAGAAAGAATGAGTTTACTCGTATTGGTTTCTTAATACGAGGCTAAAGATTATAAAACTGGTTGATACAATATATATAATAGTTGAGGCAATTTTTTTCATTACAAAATTCACCAGTTGTGGAAGAGGAAGAGGTAAATTAATGGTTGAGATTGGCCGGTCCGTGCTTGTGATTGGCCGATGTGACAGTTGCCAGCGTCAGTTGCGGAACGACCAATCACAACTACTGAATTGATGCTTTAAAAAACTTGTTGTTTTCGTGAAAGGGAAAACATACAAATAGTCAACAGGTTATTTTGTCTGTGTACGTGGCAGACAATCGCAATCCGTCGCTGAAAGATTATAATAAAATATCGACATTAAAACAAATGCATTCACACAGCCCCACATTAAGGTCAACCACATACCCAGAACTAGAAGTACGAAATATGTCCCTTGGGAATGAAAATTGTGCTCTTGGGTATCGAATCCAGCATAGAGAGCGAAGATTTGTACTACTTACAATAGTTAAATGTTACCACCGTATTACACAATCAGGTTATTGCAAGGCTGCAAGATCTTAAACCTCGACTATGAGGACGCGCGTCGGCTACGGACGATGATAAGCAAACATCCGGCGGCGGGAGAAGACTATCTATACAACCATGACATTACCGCCATCACGGCCGCACAAGCTATGCAGATTCTAGGACACAGGTATCGTACATTACAGCCATCACGCCCGCACAAACACATAGAAACATTACACTCACTCTTAAAAATAAATACGGATTTAGAACGTGATCACTTCTTTGATTACGATCACTACGCTTATGTTAAGAACGCATTTAATAAAAAATATGGCGGTTAGGCGAGATCACGCGTTTCGAACTTCGACTTTTAAGGTACTCCAATTCATTTGTGAGAGTGTTCTTAGCTATGTTTAGTAAAAACAGTGCTGCCGTTTTTTAAGTAGAGACGGGGGTATGTAAAAAAAATGCCACTTTTTACATTTATGCGCAAATCATAATGATATGTAAAAGTATCGTTTTTAATATACTTAGATGAAAAAACTTATTTAAGGTTTGTGAAACAAACGAAGATGTTCATTTTAGTTTCCTTCCCTTTACACTTATCTCTAAAACATACTGTATTTCTTTAATTAATTATCTACATTCGTTTATTCTTTCATACTTAACTTTCACACTTTTTCGTTACGTTCCGATTAACATGTCATCTCAATCGTTGCATGAACGCCATGTTAAAAATATTGTTAACATGCCTTTTGAAAATTACAAATTTAACTATTGACTTGAAGGAACTCATTTTTTAAATTTCACTGATACATACAATATTGTTTTCTTTCAGGACTGACCTGAGCGAGACCAACACGCCGACATCGGTGCTCGAAGTTTTCTGAGGTTTCGAAGGAGGGTGCGTCTAACGGGGCTTGTAGATACCGGTAGTGCAACCGATACTAGAATGTTTTAATTGATGATTTGTACTTATTTTTTACTTTATACACTCGTTAATCAGCATTGAGATGAGAAATGGCTCGATTTAGCACTTCATTACACGCAGCCCGCGTGGTCACGTGAAAGACACAGCGTGTACCAAGATAAATCCAAGATCCAGGATACAAAAATAATTTATCGACTATCTCGATGCTACAGACAGATAAAGGCTTCAAGCTTAAAAGCTTGAATCCCTTGTTTAGTATCGGAGCTGGACTAAACACTTGCGCATTCAGATACTTTGCGATGTTAATATACATAAATACATTAGTATTTGTTAATGTTTTTTTCCGTTCTCTACCATCTGATAAATAGGATTCTAAAACATCATGGAGACAACACACTCAGTATTGAATATATGGTCATAAAATCTACATGCTTCTTAACAATCAAACCCCACCATGATACAAAAAAAAATCGTGTATTATTTTATAATGTAGTGGCATGTTTGAAACCCTGCAACTAAAGTGAAAACTTTGTTTTTACTATGCATTCTCCGACAACCTTAACAGTCGCATGGATTAGTGACGCAATTATTTTGTTAAACTAACTTTACTAGTAGGCTATATTGAACGTCTTTCTACTATATTGTTCGCTAGATTAATGTTTTATTTCCAAATGGGACTCTATTGTGTGTTTCATATATTGTTCAAACTAATCTTCAACATGACATTTACTTCTGATTTTTACCGCATAAGTCCTAAAATACAGGTCGGTGCTCGACTAACTTTGGTTGGATATTAAGCTATGGGAGCAACACGCCACAAAACCGTTATCAAACGTCACATTTTACTGTACGATCCTACGTTAGAAGCACCGTCTTATTTTGGTCGAAATATAGATTTGTAGATCTAAAACGTAACGCCCTACTACATTTTTCATATGTTTGACAACTTTTGTGGAGGCAATCAGTTTTACTTATAGTTATGTCTACTTAGATGGGTTTTTTTTTATATAGAGTAAGTCATGGATTAAATCGAGCCATTTGTCGACTGTGTCTCCAAAGTTAACTGTGATTATTGAGCAGCGATTCCTAGTTCCAAAATGTATAAATTTGTTTTATGTATTTTAAGCCCTCACACGATGTTTCAGTAACCAATCAGGTTTTTTTACTCAAGTAATCGGTAGAGAGGAATGTCCTTTACTTAGCTCTTATTGGATTTTTGTTGGCAAGCTTGTTTGATTTTAATTTCAAAAAATTTAGTGATAAAACCCGCGTCAAAAAGGAAAGGGTTGGCGACAGATGATGGTCTTTCACTCCCATAAGTGATTAACGGGAGTTAATCGCCTGTGGGGTGAGATACAATGTCAGCTGTCACTAAGTCAGGTCTTTTCTTTATTGACGCAAGTGATATAAGAAATTTGAGAGGATAGTTTAGATAGGATTAGTCATAAGACAATAGTTTAATCACTATTGTCTTATGACTAATAACCGGAATGGACGACGACTCGCCATCCACCCGAGGCACGGTTACTGTCATTTAGAAATGCCACTAAACGGTCCTCCATCCAAGTATTGGCTATACTCGAAGTTCCTTAACCTTGTCAATAGGTATCGATTGACAAGTTGGACCGCACCGCGAGCGCTGTTTGAAATTTGTTTAAAGCTTGATGAGAATAAAATGGTAGACAAAACTCGGCAATAGCAGGGACCGAATAGAATCACTTACGGCACTTTGGCATATTCACGCATTTTTAAAATCACGCTTACAATTATAAATACCACATATGTATTTAATAGTACTTATTCGCTTGTTATCCATGATTTAAATTTAATGTGTAATGCGAGCACATTTTCATCACCATTTTTTTATCACTATAACGAAAGAAATTACTTGAAAGAGTAGAAGATGGAGAAAGACTGCTTGCGCGAGAGCACTCTTTTATACATAGGTTTTTTTGGTGAGGAGGGAAGGGAAGCATTCAACTGATTATTTTGTCTGTGGATTGGGAGGTACAAAGCGCCAGACAGACAGAGGTTTTCCGATGGCGGGTTAAAATAAAAAGCATGTACGTTTTTTACTTATTCAAGACATTGACAAGCTATATCTAACGCGCGTTAATCTATACTTCTTGTTACACAACAAAAATAGCTTATTATGTAGTCTATATGTATACGTAAAGTCTTACTCATCATGTATATTCCTCTAAAGTTGAAATTGCACCGTCATTTCTCATGCCTTGATTTTTGTCTTCATAACAAATCATCAATTAAAATGTTTGGGTATCAGTGTTCGCCTACCGTATTCTAGGGTCATCGACGCATCTCTCCTTTAGTTTTTGTAGCGTTACAGAATATAAGATATAGTCTGCTTGTTGCTTGCTCACGTCTATACCATTTGAGTAAAATAGAACACGAAAATTGTATTTGGCAGTAGATCATATCAATAATAGTTGCTCTCATATATGCTGCATCACATATTAGATAACTTAGTCTATCAGAAAAAAGTTGAAAATAGGATTGCAACGACCGCCCATACCTTATGTCAGCCCGTATAGAAGAGCTTTCAAGACATTGAGAAAAGCTTTCATATCCTTCTAAGGCCCATGGTATTATAAAAAGTACTAAATAAAGTCAGGCATTCAGACCAAGAGATCTAAATAATCATTGTAACACTTGTAGTCCTTTTTTGGGTATTACCGCTGGTTATGATTACTTAGTAGTGATGAATAATTCACTCATTCAGAATTCAGAAATCACTATGTTTATTTGATTCTTCTTTTTGTACCGTGGGCCTTAGGAGGATTACATGAAAAATAGAATTATAAAATCTCATTTTATTGCACTATGGTTAATCATTTGCAAATAATGTTATTCCTTAAACTACAGGCAATAGTCATAATTTTATAAGTAAACTAAAACTTTATTTTAATCGGTTAAAAATACGTATTGCTTATAAATAGAAATTGAATCGAGACGTATTTTTATCAAGATAGATTAACAGCCCTAAAGAAATAAAATTTGAGTTTACGATTCTACTTTTTTTACGAACTACTGTTTTGGGGATTAGTGGCCATTCTATATAATTACATATTTACCGTAATTGTAAATATATTTTGCAACGTCATTGAACTTAATGTAGTAGAACAGTAGAGGTGAGCAAGTATTGACTTAAGTGATTAAATTATTATTTCAACTGTTTATTACAAAGAAGAAAATATGCATTAAATGTATTGATAATGTTGTAAAGACAGCTCGCAGCTCAATGTGCTATTTCTAAGCTGCATATTTCATAGGTAATCGTAGATGTTTATATTTCCGTAACTATTTATTCGCGAATTTCATAATATGATTATGATGTAGGTAGTTTATTGAGAATGGTATTTTGGAAAGGACTTTGGAAAGATATTTACGGTGAACGGGGATAGTAGTAATGTATGTTATATTTAATAGTAATGCCGGCTTTAGAATACGATTTGTGTGCTAAGCAAATAATGTTAGCCACTTTAAAAATGTAATAAGAAATTGTTAGTAATAATGATTATGTGTTTCCAAAAGCTGAGAGTTTAAAAATCTTAGCAAATTGTTTTTCATTATAAATGATAAGAAACTTAAAGTTCAAAACTCTGATGAGGCACTGAAGTTAAATGGACAATCGTGAAGCTTACCACCAGGCGAGCGACTTGCTCATCTCGTCTCAATTAAACATTTCGTCGGGCCCTTTTTTAACTGACTTCAAAAAAAAGGAAGTTGTGAGCCGATTTTGATGATTATTTTATCGCGCGCTGCCCGGTATCAATGCACACAATTGCAAATGCAACTGCCAACATTATATTCATATTACCTTGTATTATGCTGTAGTCATTATTATTTGTTTATTTACTTAGATCGTATTTAAGCCCAGTAAACTATTTATAATTATTGTTAGATTTCTCATGTAAGTGAAGTTATTCTTTTTGAGAAATAAATAATCTTAAACCGGATTTAAAAGCTGGTGCTTTCCATGTGATCCCATTTAAAGTTGATCTAGATCTGACTTGTAGTTTTTGAGTTATCCTCAATAATGCGTATTCTGTGGACTACATTGATGATGTTCTCGTTTTTAACCGACTTCAAAATTTACCTCATAACTTCTTTCGTTGTGTTCTGTTCGTTTCATGATTATTTTTTTATTTGAAAGCTGGTGCTTTCCATGTGGTCCCATTTAAATTTTATCAAGATTTGATCAGTAGTTTTTGAGTTATCGTCAATAATGCGTGTTTATATGTCACTGAGTGACGAGATGAGTCAGACGCTTTATTGATAGTAAGCATCACTATTGTCGATTACAGTTCAGTGCTACCAAGTATCATGTGCAGTAAGGTACTAAATTCTTCATCCTGAGTGAAAAGATTATATTTTAGTTATATAAATTTTTCAGTCCAAGAAATATTGCTCTTCAAATCAGAATACAGTAACGTTTGCACACTACTGCTTGGCGGTTGTATGATTGGGAAAGGTGTTGTACCTCTTCAAACGGACTCTGCAGAAGAGTCCTATGACTATAGTCATAGTATTTTAACATACTCGTATATTACAAAATGAATTCTAACATGTTTTCACTTGGAAACATTTCCTTATAAAAGTTACTTTAATCGCGCTGGACATAATATGAATCTTAATTATCTGTACACAAATCGTATTCTAAATTCGGTATTTATTATGTTTTTATCTGTAGACATGTTACTGTTAGTAATTGTCGTGGTTTAATAATAATAATCAATTAATAATCGTCATTTGAAATTCCGATATTCCTCATTTTAAGTCTTACCGATATTGTAACATCGTCATTAACGTGTATCCGTCTTATTTATATGGACTATATCTATATATAGCGATTACATTGTATTTTTTATTTATTTTATTAATTCATATATCTTTGTTTTGTTTATTGTGATATTTAAGTTTACCTGAAATATATATATTTTTGTTACTCAACATCGCCTAATTTTAAATAAGTTTTCCATGTTTTTTTTATATAATTTATTGAGTTTGTAAATTTAAATTAATTGTAATTTTTTTTATTTGGAAGATGAAAATGAAGAACAATTTAAGTTTTCAACAAATGTATTTAACAAATTACAATAGTATATTACAACATTATAACTATTTGTATTATATTCACAGTCACTTATTCGTAGTTGTTTCTACTAATTATTCAATATGTTACATGCAGATCTCTAATGGCACTGACAAGGGCCCAATGTCAAGTATATCAAAATATAAATAAATACAGTTTGTTCACAGTCTTTCTTGTTTAATTTCACCAGAAATGTGAACAAATAGTTTGATTTTTATCAAATTAATAATTAATACTAGGTATGTGTGGGACTTATCGTATATTATAACCTAAATCTATATACATTCATGCACACTCAGAAACAAATATTTCACACAACTTAGTATCCAAATTTGGACAAAACAAACATAAAATCAACAGCATGAATCTAATTAAATAAATACTTTTAAATACTTTTGAACTTATTGCTTCGTATTAACCAATTACATGTGTACAAGCATTATTTTTGTTTGTTCAATAAAGTACCTATTTCATGTATCTACTCCATTCACAGCATACATAATGCTCACAAAATTATTGTAATTTCTACTATAGATACAGTTATTATTATATCACATTACACTGGCTGGGGCTAAACAAAATCCCCATAAAATTAATACTAAGCAATATTCGACCATAATGCAGTTTGTATTCAAAATGCATGTTTTTATATTGGGTAGGCTAATGTTGGATTACTATCTCGGCTGTTGGTAAGTGATGATGCAGTCGAGGGTTGTGAGCACACTAAGGCTAGAAAGCTAGCTAGCCAGGGTACATACCTCTGTCAATGAAAGCTATGACACTAACTAATAGAGATCTCTCTTATGATAATATTATTATGACCCGCCCCTCAATAAAATTGTAGGTAGGTATACTTATCAATTTCAGTTTCTAGTATTAGATTTTACGGCCGACTAATGATAATCCGCTTAGCCGCCCAATAAAACTGATGTATGAAGTTGGGAACCGCTTTTACAGCTGCTTTTACGCCATCCGTTCGAACCAAATGCGTCTAGTGAATAGACGCATTTGGTTCGAACGGACGGCGTGCGGGATCGCGGTCGCCTCACGTTCACGTTCATAGAGAGCCTTATTAGTACATCCATTATTAACATTAATGGTAATCTGTTCTACAGCTAGTGGAACAGATTACAATACATCCGTGTTCTTGTTTTGGAATGAGCTCCAGCTCGCCATTCTCGAAAGCCTGGTGACGCTTAGAGTATTTTCACAAACATCTACAACTCTGTTTTAGGAGAGGCAAGACATGTTATTGTATAAGATCTTTACAATGGTTGGTTATGAGGAACTTACACGCTCGAAGCGTATTATTTGGCCATTGGGAAAGATCCTCGTAACGAGAAAAGTAGAACATTTATCATTCTTGCCATGTTACAATGTTGGCAACAAGATCACAAAAGCGACAATGACGTCAACAAAACATGGGTTTGTAGAGCGGCAACTGCTCCGTTGGCGTATATATTTATTATTTTGTACAATATTTGGTTGTACCCTAGACTTCTACGTAACGGGTTACGGGTTTTTCTGAGCAGGTGCACAATCTACCAAAGAAAATGTGTGTGTATAGTTCTGGATGTGATTGTGCGTGTGTGTGAGTTGAATGCACTCGACCTACGTTACATGTCTTCAAATTTAGTTCTATGTTAAATTAATTTGTTCTAGTGACCTCTATTTTTTAAATGCCGTGCCGGTTCTAATGCTTTGTTGTACAAATTTCAATTATTTGTGCTTATATAACACACCACTGTACTCCACTCAATGCAACTGATGCAAGACAGAATAATGCCACGAAATGGCTGACATACTAAGTACATGGTATTAAATATGCTATTACGCCACAGGGCGAGGGCCTGAGCTTGCCATGAAGTTGAGAACCGCTTTTACAGCTGCTTCACTAGACGCATTTGGTTCGAACGGATGGGGTGCGGGATCGCGATCGCCTCACGTTCAAGTGTCCAATGTGAAACATCTAAAATTTTTTTTATTAAGTTATTTCTCTAAACATGTCGTTAGAACTGCAAATTGCATTGGAACCTCGTCAGTTGCATTGAATGTGAACTTATGTACTTAAATATATTTGTACTGTACATTAACAATTAACCTCTTTTCTACAATAATTATGTTTTAATGTCTATTAACGATAATAACAACCACATTCTGTTTCTAACAGGCTTAGTAATGAGGTGAAAATAACAAAGTTTTAAAATTACATAATCAGTATTTTTCTTGGCCTTTGATATGCTGTTTTGACATGCTTTACAATGTTAATCACGCTTTATTTGTTTTCAAAATTTTGTTATGTTATTTTTTGTTTATATTTTAGCACTAACTCAACCTTTACCGTTTTTCTTATGACCATACAATATTACTGCCAAGAATTTCATTTCCCAAATTTTACTTTAACCTAAGAGATAGTCTTGTCATATTTCCAGATCATGTATAATTTACCTAATATATTTTACACTATACTAATCGTATTCGTATGACAAAGTAGACTACTTTTTGTTCGTATGTTACTAATGTACATTTAAAGTAACCACATCACTTTCCTATAGACTGTCACTTCACTTGAAAACAAAAGAGTCCTGACAAAAAATACTGAAGAATTATTAATAGCTTATTCTCTAAATAAAGTCAAAATATTTACAACATTTACATATATGGACTAACAGGAAAATGTATGTAGCCTCCATCCTCGGAACACTTCCTACTAACAGATCGCTATCTTTAGAGCTCGACCTCGGATTGAAGAAATCACTTGCTATCAAACACTTCCTATATTACCCCAGGCTTGCTATAGAACTAAACCTTGCCTAAATAAATCATTGAAGGCAGGGTTGCCAGTAGTTTTGGTATTTATTAACCTAACTAGGTAATCGGTATTTAAAAATACTGTAGCATATAAATTGGATTGGACTGTTGTTGAATTTAATTTAAACGCACTTTCCTTGCTAAGTCCTCCATAAATTGACATTATGACATATATATTAATAAGTAATTTAATTTAATTTTGATTTAAAATGAATTATTTCAAGGTAATAAAATGAAAAAATAAAAGCAAATTATTAATTATCTAAAAAAATATGCCCCCTTTATATTTCCTTTATAATTCTTTAAAAAAAATATTATTGATTGAAAAATTAATCAAACTGATTATCCCAATTACTCATGTTTGTCAATTCATTGCTTCTATGGAAAAGACCACCCAAAACGTTCATTCCCCTACAGCAAGTTCTATACCAAAGCGATGTTAAGTCCAACAGAAACTTGATCTTCTATACAAAAAAGAAAGGCGTTGTATGAACCAGAGCTGTCGATTTAGTTCCTTCCTAGGTATCGATTAAGCGCATTAGATGGCTCCCTGGAGCATAGATTATTTAATAGTTACTACGTAATTGTGGTCTTAACCTAAGCTGTCTTATTGGTCGAATGTCAAAACATGGTTTTTAGAATCTAGCGTCAACTGTTTTCATGAAACCCCATCCGCAGAACCAATTATAATAAAGTTTAATTTACAACCTTCTGGCAACGCACTGACTCTTGATCTAAGGCATTGACCTAGTGATTCGCCAAGACTTCCTGTGTTGAGTTAAGTGGCTTCACTACTGTTTCCCAGTCACGCCCACAAGGCAAACAGCAAGTCTATGAGAAACCACCAGGCTCGTTCTACCGAGAAAACAAATGCAACCTACAAATACCCGGAACATTTTCAGATCCCGAGATGTTTCCTCGTTCATTATTCAAGACTTCTTTACAAAATTTAGTCAGACATTTTCAAAACGTGTGCTGATAAAGCTCCTCCAATTTATAGCTTAACCTCGGCATTGACTGAGCGATTAGCTTCGACTTCCTGTTGCTTCTTAGGGTCTTCGGCTGAGCTGTTCCACCATTGTTCGTCGCCTGACGCCCACGCCACAAACACTAAGTTCGTGACGATGAACACGGCCAGGGTTATCCAGAATACGAGCCGCCATTGGACGAGTGTGCTCTAAAACAAAAAGGAGAAGTTTTTGATTTATTGTACGATGGGTTTATGTGTAAAATGAATAAACGCTTTCACACTCACATCCCCATACTAAGTTCAATGACTTATGTCATGGGTGCCGGAAAAATTCACATCATGCACACACAGTCACAACCAGAACCAGAAACTCAAATGTTCCTTTAGGAATAAAACCTATGCTCCCGCCGGAAATCGAACCCGATACCGATGCTTAGAAGGCGAACGTCCACCCAACTAAGCCAACGAGCAAAGCAATGTATCGAGGACTAATGCTTCTGTAGACTCTAATTTTTAATTAAATACCTACTGATACACCGGCTTACCTACATAATTTTTATCATAAATATAAGTAGGTTATAAATAGCATAGCTATAAGTAGGTATACATTTACGACGATACTTAGTGTTTTAAAAGGTTGTTTGTTATCCTATATTGAAACATAAATTATTATTTTATTGTTATTTGTATAAAAATAAATGTGAAATTTTCAATTGTATTACCACAAGGCGGCAAATTTTACACAAGCCAAGTAACAATGATGTTATTTGTAATTTTCGTAATGCAGTCAATTATCATGCTTCTTTATGAGTAGAAGCATTCTTCTAATTTTTCTTGCTAAAACAATCGCCACAAATGCTAATAGTGTTGTCATGTTTTGTTTTTACTGCTAGTTTGAATCTCGCGTTCAACTTGACCTAGGGTACGCATTATAATCTTTTGTTTCTAATCCATGTAATTTAAGTAATAGATTAAAGTAGACCAAGGTTTTTGTGTTGCGTTTCAGCGAGACTATTTTTGGTTATATAAATGTACGTAGTTACGAGTAGATTAAGTACTTGTTTTGAAGATTATTTTGAGTTCAAGTCCGGACAAGGTTAAGTAGCAGGTAGCAGGCTCCATTAGTTAACAATATGACCAGTTTTTGGCGCTATATATCATGGCGATGGTACAACATTTGGTACATGCACCTAGTTAAATTACTGATCTAATATATAAAATTCTCGTGTCACAGTTTTCGTTGCCATACTCCTCCGAAACGGCTTGACCGATTTTGATGAAATTTTTTGTGCTTATCCGGTATCTATGAGAATCGGCCAACATCTATTTTTCATCATTATCAACGCGGGTGAAACCGCGGGGCGCAGCTAGTATCTTATAAAATTCCAACTGAAGTATTGCCAAGTCTCATTTTGTTAGTAAAAAGATTAATATAATCTTCATCTCTTACCAACTGGTGAGATAGTGGTGAAATGCTAGCATATTTGATACAAAATAGAGTTAGGTATCCACCTGTCAAAATAATTTCAGAGGCGAGTGAAAGTGCTAGAGTCAGTATCGATAAAAATGTTGGAAAACTCGCTAATGTCACATCTGGGAAGGGGCTGCGAAGATTTATACCGAATATATAAATAATATTTATATATTTTCTACCGACTTCACAAAAGAGGAGGAGGTAATCTAGTAGATTGAACTTTTTTTTATTATGTTCGTTACCTCATATCTTCGTTCCACGTGAAACGATTTTGATATTTTTTGTTTGAAAGATGTTGCTTTCCAATTGGTCCCATTTAAATTTGATCAAGATCTGATCAGTAGTTCTACAAAATATCTTCAATAATGCATGTTTAGTACATCTATAAAGCGGTGAAGTTGTTTTTTTTAAGCTTTGCTTGCGTTTAATTACTTATAAATAATTCCGATAAAACAAGCTAGCACTTTAAAAAAACACGATGAATTACGACAAACTTATCCCTAATTTTGGTTTGGGTTTGAAAAGCTTGTAGAAAACACTTCTAAGCTGTATAACCGGAGTATTTAATTGCATAGCAAATTGGAAATGCACCTTATAAATATTAAAGACACCATTTGACATCGCTTGCGTACATTCGTCATTTGTCAGACGTGACCGGGTAACCCAGTAGGATGCAAGCTGCAGCCTCGCTTGTCATCCATTACGAAATAGAAATGCGTTTGTTTCGGCTTGTGTTACGACGCAACGAGAGAAATTTATTTTTTGCTTTTAAACCTGTTCAAGAACGTGTACAATTTCGGGAGCTACTATAGTCATAAACCAATGATCGTCTCTATTGCCAGCAGAACCATCATATTTTTTCACCGATTTAAATTTGGGAGTTGATTCCTTACCCTTGATTGCAAAGTTAATGATTTTTATCCGAACAAGGGCAGCAAAAAAGAGGTTATGATTGTAGCAGCATGTAGATCGAGTAGTAAGTATGTACTTATCTATTATACGTATGTCATTGTATGTTTTCATATTCTTCTCACATCGACCAAACTATGTAATCGATTGCAAACTTATTGTAAAACAACGTAGCTTGCCCTTAGGCAAAGGTAAAAAAAAAAATTTGAAATATTTTTTCTTTTGTGGACTAAAATTATTTAATGAGATATCCTATAGAAATGTCACGTATGTGACAATAAAGTCAGACGTAGTTTTTTATATTATCTGAGAGACCACATGGTAGGTACCTACCTATCTTGTCGTAGGCAGGTTTTAGTTTGAAACTTTTAGTGTTGTCGGTTCAAACTTTCTTTGGTAATTAGGTCTTTACCTAACTATCACTACCTTACGCTGATAAATCGGAAGGTAGGTCACAACGTATACACTTGCCGTTTGTCCAATTTAGATAGGTACTTAGGGACGGTTGGTTCTTATATCATTAACGTGATATGATGAGATACACTTACTTTCATAAAACAAATAAATTACAAGTATTCTTATCGGCTTTCACCAAGTTCAATATATCCAAACAACTCTTAATCCATTCATAAATAACAGTCATGATTAAAGTTTCGTATCAAGAATTAGATTTGATCCTACTGTACGGTAATTCAGATACCTGAAGTATTTTTTGGTAACTTAAGAGATAACTCCGATTATCAGAAATAAGTACGAATAAGTATCACTACTTACATCAGGTGTCAGCAGCCCAACCAAGAACGGGGCAATGATCCCAGTAACAGCCCCAATTCCATTGACAATAGCCATGATAGTTCCCGCGTAGTTGCTGCTAAGGTCCAACGCATTGACCTTCATTCCAGGGTAGAAGGCTCCCATGAGGCCCATGGATGCAGTGAAGAGGATGACTACAGTTTGTGTGTCGCAGCCGGAATATGAAGCAAGAATCATGCAGATGCCGGGACCGACGGATGCTGTGGAAAAAGCTGCTTGAGTATGGGGCTCTCAAATATTTTTTAGGAAAACCTGCTGAGCCTCCAGAAATTGTGCTTGAGGAATACAATTTGCCTATTGATGTAAATTGGCAATAAATAATAAAAGCATTGCACAATTACTCTTTTAATTAAAGTAAGATAGTTAGATTACAATTTGTTGCAATAATTTAGAGCATTTTATATACCTACCTGAGTATCCTCGCTCGAAGGCAACTCAGTTAATAAGCTTCCTAATTTCTAAAGACAATGATCATATTTAATTTACAAAAGTAACTGAAAATAAATAGATGTTTTCTTATTGGAGACTTATCACCTACTTATCTGTAGACTATAACGTGTCGCCAATGCTGCCACCGCAGACACGTAACTTTTGGAACATAGACCTTACCTATTGTAGTAAAGGTCTTCCTGGCATTAGTGACCGTCATCCAGTTTCTCTTCACGATTTTATCGCACAGCCACCCGAAGATAATAGAGCTGATCCACATCACGACATAAGGCAACGCAGCCAAAGTACCAGTTCTATGGATATCGAACTTAAGGACTCCAGTCATGTATTTAGGAAGGTCGGTGACCATAGTGAAGTAGCCGTAGTCGTGACCAATCTGAAAAGTAGGGTGAGTAGGTAAATACTTCAAAACTGTTGCAATGTTTGGTGTTTACTTTGTTGGCGTTATGTTTCTTTGTTATTAGTATGATACTATGAGCGTGTTTTTTTCATGTGATAAGTGTTCGGTCAATATGTCCGCTTCTATGAAGGACATGTTTTGCTGAAGTTCTGTAAATTAATGCGTTAACGTCTGATTTGGTTTAAACTAGTCACATCTAAATGCTAAAGCAGGTGGCGACACGCAATTTCGTAGAAAAAAAATTATTGCACCAGTGCGTCGCTCCCAACAAGATCTCTCAACGTAGACTCTCAGAACAATGTATGGAGTACGAACCGTTGCGTGTCATGCTGACTCATTCGATGTGCCGTCTTTTCAGGCTTCCATAAATTTTATTTTCTTTCTCTACATGTGTGTCAATTAGTAGAAAAAGTTAAATGGGATGATGAATAGTTTTCATACCAAAATAGCCTAATCTAGTTCAGTGGGTATTGAAAATGTAAAAAGGGAAACTTTTTTATAATTGAATTAACACATACCTACCTATTCATATTCTTAAAAAATAAGGTAAATAATCTTAAAAAATAAGGTAAATATCTAAATAGTTGTAGGTATACCGGTGAGTAAGTATATTTGATTGATAAGTAAGTACATTTCAATGAAAATGAGGTGCTACCGTAACTCGTAAATTACCGTGCACTTGTGAAAAATAACAAGTCATGATTTATTCATTAGGAACAAATTATATGAATGGAAAACATCCAACATGACAATTATAGAACAAACAGAAACAGTTTTTCTATGAATTCAAATAATATTTTTTCCGGAATAGCTGACGGCCGAATGGAGGATAAAAAGGTTACCCTTTTTGTAATACCTTTATTACCTACCTATGTCTTGCCAGGAACGTCTTTGAAAGCCAAACAGAGTATAATGTCCAAATTAGTTCGAGATTTCACAATAAAGAATGGTGGGTAATTCAACCACCTACCTATGCACACAAGCGAGTTACACTGTTACTGACAGTCAAAACAGTTATCCAAGGAATAGTTGACGCTGCTGGTCTGTCTCGTTTTTTTGCTTAAAGCTTCGGTAGGTATTCATTTGACACGGACGACGCGATTATAGGTAATATTTACCTGTGCACAAACAAGGGCCCAAAGCGGAACTGACATAAAGATGGCCTTCCAAGGAATAGAGGATGGCTGGCTGGTGTGATGTCTGCCGAGAGCTTCCTCGAGGTATTTCTTCTCTTTATCTGATATGTAAGGATGTGATTCAGGGTCGTTGTAGCAGAGGAGAGCCTGAAAGAGATAATGGGAGTGAAGATGCTTTTACTTACTCTATATAGGTATAGGTATACCAGTTATTTCATGTTTAATATTCGACCGACTCATAACTTTTCATCAAATGCTTGCTTGTCGCATCACATGCTTCTAATTTGATTATCGTCGCGTTTCATTAAATCAGAAAGTGATAACGCAAGTTAGTCTAAAATTATAAAAAATCATCTAATTTTACTCAAATATTAATTTCACCCGCTTTTGTTGCTTTATTGAAGAAGGCATCTTTGCTTGTCCACAACAAACGTAGTGGACAGACCCAACTATATACGAAAATTACAGCAAAAAAGGTACAGACTGTCAATCAAACTTTCATAATAATTTTAAAAAATATCGCCTGTATTTTAAAAAAAATTGACAATATTAGATAATTTAGATTTATTTAAGGATATCTAAAAAGGATACTACGAATAATGAATGCATTTAGTAGCTTGGTCTCAAAAATTCAAGGATAAAACGCGAAATGGTTCTGTATATCTTTTGAACGAAGCTTATTTACTTACCCAAAAAATGAACCACAAGATGCCGATAGCTCCGAAAAGATAGAAAACTGACTCCCAATCTCCAGTTTCTTTCATAACCAACCCGGACAGGTAAGTTCCAGCAATATTGCCTATTTGAGCGCCTCCAAATACTAGGGATCCCATCCGACCTCGTTCCGAAACTGGTGCCCATCGCGCCAACATAGCATTCAAAGCTGGAAACGTTGTACCCTGAAAAAGTCGGTACCTTTGGTCATTGTGCCGTGATGCCAAACTGAGTGCATGATTCATACTTATTGTTTAGACAGCAAAAGGTGAGTGGAGTCAATGACTGCAATGTGACGGTTATCGAAGACATTCTAGAGCAGTGACTTGTCAACAGGTAATAATATGTAAACACTTCGTTTACTCGTGTAGGCTTGCATTCTATGTCCTCATAAAATGGTTATGAATTGTATAAATATTTTGCAATAACTTGTGTATGATATGTTCTCTAGGAAATTATTTAGCACTTATTCCAATCTTAGGTAACTAAATAAAAATATTTCTAATTCAAAATTAACAAGAAATAAATTCATTAATTACTAGGCAGTATAGGTACGGAAAATGCGGATTAAATATGCGGTTCAGGTCATAAACACTCTGGTATGTTTTGGGGGTACTTTGAAACAAATACACAGATGTAGGTATGACAAAAATATTAGATATTTTAATTGTTGGTGCAATCGTGAAAGTGATTTCGATGACGATGCCGACGCCTCCGTTTGTGTACATACCTCTCCAAGTCCTTCTAGTACCCTTAATACAATCAGCCCGGTTGCACCTCCAATGCTGACAGTCCAGGGAGTCAGTAAGGTAAATACCGCAGTGCTAAGCACTCCGAAGCCAAGCGAGTACTTCCCCCCGAATCTTTCCGCCAACATTCCACCGGGCAAATGCGTCACTATGTACCCATAGTAGAATGCACTGAGGATTATACCCTGAGTTTCCTCATCCCAGTCGAAGCCGGTTACTTCCTGAAAAGGACGAAGTTCAGATTCAATAATATGTTCATAGGATTACATAGAAAAATGTACATAAAAGTATCAATACCTACAATGTATAATATAACGTACGTTATATTTATTTGTTGAGTGGTTGCGAAATAGATGGTCTGCTTGATGGCCCGGGTGATATTGGTTTCGTGCTAAACGCACAAATCAAATCAAAATCGTTTATTCACATGGGCCCCAAAGAGGCACTCATGAAAGTTAATGAATCTATTGCCAGATTCGCAAAATTACAGCCATCTCGAGAAGAACCTGGCAAGAAACTCGGCGGCGCATTTTTTTTCATTAATTTTTTTTTAAAACATTCTTAATTTGTAATACATAATTTTCTTAACCTAGGTGTTATTATGGTAGTCGCTAGAAAGAGCCTGTGCAGTTTGCCTCCATGCATCCTTGTCATTAATATAGTCTGTGGTCTTATAATAAGCTTTCTTAATTCATGCCCGTTTTATTACAGATTTGAACTTTCCCAGTGGTAATTCAGTTACGATTTTAGGAATTCTATTGTAAAATCTAACCCCATTTGCCATAAAAGATTTATTCGTTTAGCTTAATCTAAATGCGCGCACTGTAATTTTATGCTTATATCTAGTATTAAGATTGTGTGCGTCGCTTCTTAATTTATATTTACTAATGTTTTTGCGAACATGCATAATATTTTCAAAGATGTAAAGCGAAGGCATGGTAAGTATGCCTGCACAAAACCCTAAGTACAATATTTTTTGTCTGTGTACGTTCTTAATGTCAAAGAGCGGGATTGGCAGGGCGTGCTGGACAACCATAAACAGACACCGAAAATGGTTCTGAGTACACCCCTGTCTCTATGCACGCTTGGCACTTAGTTCTTAGACACTTTGATAGGTAGCAATTTTGTCATGAGTTCAATAAAATTAATTAATGTCTAACGATCACGATTGAGATAATGTTCTAAGACAATTTCATGTCGTGAGATTAACTCTCATGACTCTTCATTGAAACTCTTTGAATAGGTCGAGCCAATGTGATTTTGTGTGTACGGTGTTAGAATTAGTGTTTTTTAGAGTTAAATGTTTAGTGTATCTTTGTTTATATATATTATTATGTAGTTATATTATATTATTATATTAGTACCTTTTTAAATTTATAATCTGTAGTATATATGTATGAAGTGTTTTATTATTATTTTTTAATGTTCGTTTATATCTCTGTCCTGACGCGCGTGATGTCATGCATGGGTTCCGCCTGAAAATCAGTTACTGGGTAGGTAGGAGGGTCCTGCCCACCTACTTACCTATTTATATGCTGAGTCGGGACCTCATTCGTGACATCACGCGGCGTTATATTGTTTATTTCTTGTATTTTGTTTTGTGCTTTGTCTTGTTTTTTCTTATGTAAATAATGTAACGTCGCGTGTTGTCCAGAATAAATGTATTTTCTTTCTTTCTTTCATCTTTGTTACTCACCGTCTTAATACAAACTTAAAGATGTATTATTTTCTCTCCGAAGAACTATGTTCAGTAATGAAGTACCTATATTCCTATTATACCATAGTCGTTCAATTGCGTACTACATCTTGCGTAGTTCATTTTTATCTTGAGATCGTCGTAGCTCGTAGAACAAAATTCTATCTATATTATCACTGGCGCTACACAATTTGTCCTTGAAGACAAGGCCTGTCACTCTTACTAGATACAAAATCTGAGCGATTACTATTTTCCATTTCATGTACAGCGTTAGCTTAAAGCAGGCGCGCTCTCTTAACTAGACATGACCCGTTATTCATAACAAAATAACATATTCTATAACTAACTACACCTTCAATAGTTAAAAATGGTCCATCTTATTTCGACTGATGTTAAATGACAAGCGTCAAAATAAGACAAAACATATATTTAGTATAGGTTTATAAAACGTTTTATTTGTTATTGAATAAGGTGGTGAAACTCGGTAGTATTTTCTTCTGTTCATCCTTCTCTTCGAAACGTTAGTGGGTTATAGCACATACGCTTTTTTTGCAAAATCATTGTACGCTCAGTCACTTACCTCTGCATCTGAAGCCAGTTCTTCAACGGTTTCTGCAGGGCATGAGCCATCATCTAAGCCCGGGGTAGTCACGCGTCGTCGCACCATCTGAGTGATGGCTATGTTCAGACAGACCCGCATCGTGTAAGCGTTGGCCACTGCCAGGAAACCCATGATCGCCATTACCCATCGTTGCGGTATTACGAATACTGAAACAAAAAGTCGCATTGAAAAACCATGCTAACAAGTTCACGTCTTTTAAGTTTAACTAAAAAGACGAACACCGTTACCCCTAAAATTATGTCTGTTAAATCGGCTGGCTATTTATACCAATCATAGTCTTATGCAACGTTCCAATAACATTAACAAAATTAAATGATGAGAATATTATATACATGCGTACAAATAGATTCCTGACAATTTGTACGCATGTACCTCAAAAAGAGTAATAAAACCTTATAGGATTACTTCGTTGTCCGTCTGTTTGTCTGTCTATCTGCCGGTTTGTCAAGGACTTTTTCTCATGAACGCATGGAGGTATTAAGAAGGAATTAATATTCAATAATGGTTAATAGACCCTTGGAACTGTAAAAGAGCCAAGCTTCTAAATTTAAGTTTTTTGACACGTGCCAATAAATTAAAACCTCGTGGACCTAGAATCATGAAATTTAACATGAAACAAGGTCTGAACACCAATAGATACAAAAACGTTCCAAAACCGAAAATCATTAAATTGTAATTAAAAGTGAGATAGTAATAACATAAATAAACGCTTTTACACTCACAGCCTCACATTAAGTTCGATGACTTGTGTCGTGGGTGCCGATAACATTCTCACCACACACATAATCACAACGAAAACCAGAAACACAAATTTTCCTTGAGGAAATGGTTCGTTCCAGCCGGGAATCAAACCCGATACCCCTGGTTAGAAGGCGAACGCCACCCAACTAAGCCAAAGAGCAGTTCGTGGTCAAATGCTTGTCTATCTACCCTAAAAAAAGTGGGGGAAAGAACGAAAAAACGAGCATAAATCTTTTAGATGTCATTCCCGTGATAGAACAATTCAACATACAAGTTTGTACGAAACCCTCGCCGAGTGAGTCAGACTCGCACTTGTCCGAAATCATTGCAGGAATAAATAAAGGCAGATATGCGAATTAAATAAAGTACTTAATGAATAAGCAATACAGGTAATTACTGATATACTAACTGGTTGTTTCCATAATTAACTCTAACTAGATCAATTAAAATACTTATTGACATTTATAATGTAGCTATTTTCTCATTTAATGCACCTATTATTATTATTATTTATTCAATAAAAATTACACCCCGTTACATCGTTTAATCAAAATCCACTCCACCCAAAGGTTGTCTGGAAGAGATCGCTGTGAGCGATAAGAAGCCGATTGTAAAATGTAATATAGGTAATTTTATTTATTTTTATGTATTTTCTTGTAAGGTGTGTCAATATAGAGTTAGTATCACGACCCAGTTGGCGTAGTGGACATGTGTCCGCCCTCTGCGCCATGGGTCCTGGGTTCGATTCCCGGCAGGAGCATAAATTCCTTCCCAAGGGATATTTGTGCTACTGGTTCTGGGTGTAATGTGTATGTTGCCGGCACCTACGATACAAGTCTTTGAACTTAGTGTGGGGGCTGTGAGTGTGAAAGCGTTTAAAAAAAAAAAGATACATCATACTTTCATAGATACACATAGAATGGTACCTATTTTATTCCAGATGAGTGGTTACATAGGGTATTGTTTCATTTCATTGTTTGTAAGATGTTATTGTATATCTATTGAGATCTTAAGAATAATATTTAACCTTGACATTGTCTTACAATATGCATGGAAAATCGTGTTGTCTTGCGGTCATGATTGTTGTCAATGCACGTATAGGAAATTATTTCTGCAACGGTCGTAAAACAGAAATGGCTTTAAACTTTTAAAATAAACAGTTAATAAACTGAAATAATCTTTTTCGATCGATATTTTTGTACGCTATTGTTTGGCCGAAATCTCAAATATAATATGAACCTATTTTAGTAATAGTAGAGTCATTAACTTTCATGAGTGCCTCTTAGGGGCCCGTGTGAATAAACGGTTTTGAATTCGAATTTGAATTTTTGGTAAACTAAAGTAAAGTGCACTTCTAAAAGAAGAATATTCCAGTATTTCCAGTAATTTTGTAATAGTTACCTTTGTAATTAAATAAATAACATTTTAACCATAGGTACTATAGGTACATATCACCAGCGGTATACTTATCTAAATGTAACTAGTGGCATATCATGTTATGAAAATATCTCCGAACATCATGCTCGTATATATATCTCGAAGCATTTTTAAAAATATCATCAAATAAAAAGAGCTGCACGCTGTAGTTAAACTACCTCGATAAAATTATTTTTAGGGTTCCGTACCTCAAAAGGAAAAAATCAACCCTTATAGGATCATTTTTTTGTCCGTCTGTCTGCCTGTCAAAACCTTTTTTCTCAGGATCGCGTGGAGGTATCAAGCTGTAATTCATATCAAATACTCAGGTCTACTGTCCCTTGGAGATGTGAAAAAATCAAACTTCTAAGCCAACGCAATCAAAAGACCGTTTATGCTGCAAATTTTTGACACTCGCAATCAAAACCTACAGGGTACTTCCCGTGATCTCAGATAAATTTGGTACGAAGCAACCGCTTATAGCACACATAAAGGAAAAATTGCGAAAAGCATTCATTTTAAGTTACATCATATAATAATTTAATTTAGCAATAAAAATACCATAACTTTTAGTTTTATACCAAGAGGTTTGTACGGAACCTTCGGTGCACGAGTCCGACTCGCACTTGGCCGGTTTTTTTTGATTAGAAAATCTAACTGCTAAGAAGTAATAAGATGGGTACCTTATTACTTCTTGCCTTATAAGTACTTGAAATTAGCTGTATATTATTGATTGAAAAACGTATTGAATTCGGTCCATCTATTTGGGAGTTTGATACCCATATAGAGTTACTAGCTACCAACATATAACAAACGTTGATTTACGATACGTTCATTTCAATTTACGATGATTTGGAGTACTAATATCTATAATAGATGAATATAGTTTATTACACTCTTCGATGCTATCAAGTCGAGCATAGCAGTCAAGGTCTATGGTAAACTACTTATAGGTAGTCTGTTTCAGGAGCCGTCGAGCACCAAACAGTCTCCCGGCAACTATCCTTGAAAGCAAGTTCTCATCATACTTCTAGCGTGTTTGCCACTTCGATAACACCATCACTATATTTAGTATATTTTTATATTAGTATGTATGTATCTGGTTTTTGTATGTTTAAGCATTGAATTTTTTAAAGTTTTTCCATACACTTTTTATTTTCAGTTTATTTTTATATGCACATTTGTAAATTTTTACAATTAATTTTAGGTTTCCTAACCTCCTCTTTATTTTATAGCTTCATTTATTGCACGCCGATATATCTCCTGAAATAGCAGGATGACTGGCAGAAAATGTTGTAGCATTAAATCCTCCTATGTACCTACATAGTATTTGTGCATGAAATTTTTAAATAGGTAAATAATGCTTTGAAATTATGTCTTTCGAGTTATGTATAAAAAGTTGAAAGTAATTATTTATTAGTAACAAACGCACATAGTTACATACGGTACTAAGGTCATAGCCCACCTTTTTGCATCACCATAGTCGGTTGAAAACGAGTTCACGTTCAGATGAATAGTTGACAACCGGAATATAATAACCATTAAGCATTTAAGTAGGATCATGTCACCTGACGCAATAGTACCTATACCTTAGTAGTTCTATGACTGGTATTCCCACCGAGAAGTGAGATCACAAGGCCATGGCTAGTGCGGGACCACGAGTAACAGTGGGCCAAACATGGAATAGGACAATGCTCTGTGAAGCCAAAGTGGGACCGCGAGTCAGTTATCCGTAATATTAGGGTTTATCTATTTGTTATAACGCAGTGCTTGATTTGTCTATCGAACCGAGACGGCGCAGCTTCATCGATGGTAGTGCAATGGTCACACGTTTTGCACTGTTGCACAACATGATAATTACGCGTTACTGCGGAAATCATTAACAGCTGAAATATTAACGAACTCTTACAGAATGTCTCCCTTTACACAAGCATCCTTCTCAAGACTTAGATTGACAAAGTATGTGAAAGATCTCTTTGAAACGCCTGAGGATGCTTAGTGTTACACTCTCGTTGGCAAGTCAACAGCTCCATTATAAGGGTGTCTCATGTAGACGATTGCTCGTTTCGAAGAGGTTTCAAACTTCTAAGTCTTACTTTTTTTTTTCATGATAGGCAAACTTTTGACCACTATCTCACCTGATGGTAAGCGACGATGTAAGACCTACTTACTTAACTTTTTATTAACGCAATTTATTCATTATTTATTGTTTTGTTTCAAAGAATACTTATAGAATCTTACAAATAGTTTTTAAACACCGACGAAAAAGAGGGGTGTTATATTATTAGTTTGTAGTGTGTATCCTCTGTGTGTGTGGAAAAACGGCTCGTCCGATTTTGAATTAGTTTTTTTTTGTTTGAAAGTTGATGGTCTTGGCTCTTGTTGAAAATCGGTGCAGCCGTTTGTCAGAAAGAGCGTCGGGGATATTATAATTTTTTTGACATTGCCACTTTTTTTTGCAAATATAATATTTAGTGAAGCTTAAATGTTTCACATACAAATCAGCGATCAGCAGGTTCAATATATTGAAAAGATTAAAATTCACGCTAATATTAACATCATTAGTTTTTTAACGCTCCACCTGCGACATATAATAGATCCGGCTCACTGGTGCAAATACAATTATTTCTCGGAATGAAACGCTCATTTAAGAACTTAATAAGATATAAATATTTTCAGGCAGTCATTTAAAGAGATCTAGTATGTTTGTAATTTTCGTAAATACGGAAATACATATAACTGATAAAAAACATAAGTAAAATAAAATTATAAAAATTAAATACGTACTATTATATTCTATTTATTTTATTATATATATTTATATACATATTATTATTTATTAGTTGTAAAAATCATTATTTATCGGATAGAATTGTTAATCTAAACCATTCTTGAATCCACCTATGTACCACACAAAATTTCATCATATGCGGTCCAGCCGTTAAGAAGGTTCAGCCAACACACGTACAAAAGAATTGTATGTAAAAGATTATACGACTTTAGTTCATTCTAAATAGGTATCGGAAAAACTGCAAGTTATCTTTTAGTCAAGGACAAGTAATACCTAATCACCTATCCTCCATTCACTTTGGCTTTTCAGAGCGTAAAGGTAGTTAATATAATTAAACGCAAGCAAAGCTTAAAAAACCCGACTTCACCACTTTATCTTCGGAACCTCGAGCAGATTAAATGTATTAAACACGCATTATTGACGATAACTCAAAAACTACTGATTAGATCTTGATCGAATTTAAATGGGACAAATAGGAAAGCAACAGCTTTAAAACAAAAAAAAAAAAAACAAAATCGGTTTACGTGGAGGGAGGGTAAAACACATTTTTTTTAAATACAGTCGAATTGAGTACCTTCTCCTTTTTTATAAAGTCGATAGAAAATGAATATAATGGCTGTTTATCCTTTCTATGTGAGTGGTGGTTGTGGTTTTATAAGGCATATTTTAAATCTTGGTCAGTATTAGGATAACACTAAAAAATGCTAGGTTTTCATAAGTATATCTATGCTACCCAGCTAATTATTAAGAATTTTAAGACACCAGTAATTGTAATTGCCAAGATGTAAAAACTACGTACTTAGTAAGTACGAAACGGCTTCTAATAGTTTAAAACCAAAAAAACAATAGTGCGCACTTAGCAACTAACAATAACAAATCCTAATTTACCAAATCAGTTATTGTAGTATACAGGTATAATATAATGGACAACAAAAGCCATGAAAAAAGTAACAATCGATTACAATTTAATCAAGGTAACTATTGCAAATATGCAGTACAATGCAATATCACAATTTGTAGTTTCATCACCGTTAGTAAAAATCACAATGAACGGGGAAACGAATAATTTCCTATTCCTAGTATCTCAGATAGCAATAAACTCTTCAGTTTTAAACACATGATGTCAAATATAATTGCAGTTATTCAGAGATCCGTGAACAATGTGAAGGACATACAAATCCAGCCATTCTGTACATGTATGGTGGTTAATAATCTATTTTTAAAGTCCTTTTGTTACGTTTGTGGATGTACGGCGATGCGTGACAAGAATCTGGGAGCGTGGTTCAATAGGAATCGAGTCAGCTTCAATGGATTTGGTAGAGCACGCGAATTTGTTGCCAACGAAATTGATGGAAGTTAATACTATCGTAGATCATTGTGTCTTGATGGTATTGATGGTCTGATGACCGATAGGCAAACTAGATTGACGGGGTTAAAACTAGAACTAGTTTCTAGTTAGCTATAAAATGTGAATCTGCCTACCTATTTGTATGAACAAGAAATAAATTAATGAATAAAAAAAACAACTGAAAAACAGGTCTGATAAATTCTAACGCAGAACATAGTGACTTTAATAGTCGGGGCTCATTATTAGAAAGATTTTAGCTGTTCTAGATATTTAATTGGCAGAATTGTATTTATTATATGTTTTAAAATCTTTAATGTAGGTAATTATTTATTATGTTTATTCATTTTCACTGACTTCACAAAAAAGGAGGAGGTACTCAAGTAGACTGATTTTTTTTTTTTTATGTTGGTTACCTCATAACTTCTTTCCACATGAACCAATTTCGTTTTTTTTTTTAATGATCTTGTTTTCTAATTGGTCCCATTTAAATTTGAACAAGATCTGATCAAAGTTCCGAAAATAAAGCGGTGAAGTTTTTTTAAGACTTGCTTGCGTTTAATTATTTAATAATAAAACGGGACGCAGCTAGTAAAACTTAAAATTGTCTTCAGATGTATAAACAATTCAGTGTCAAATGTTTGAATAGTTTGGTGAAAGGACGCGGGCATAGATACAGTTTACAGTTTAGAAGCTACCTATTAGTAGTAGAGAGGACGAAGAAGTCTAATTACTCTGAGAAGGGAAAAATGCATGTTGGAGAAACGTAAAGGTATAATGACATAATGGCAACACGTGGACAGACTTCTTTAACGTTAAATAAATTGTTGAGCGGGCAGCCGTAATGAATTGTTAAGCGAGTGCCATTATCTGCTTGTGTTAACTGGCTAAGTCCGTGTTTCTATTGACACACTAATTGTGATTGCCGCTAAACGATGCGTTTGTTTGCTTGTAGCGAACACTTAACTAGCAGTTGTGCAGGTGTGACATGCACTTTCCAACTATTTTAATTAGAAAAAGGTTTCTAGAAGGAAATACATTTGAAATTTATTTGTACTAAATAATTTGAACTCCTCATCAGCTTAGTTGGGTGCGTGTACGTCTTCTAAGTAACCACTACTAACTACTGGGTTCTATTCCCGGCGGAAACACAAGTTTTCTCGCCAAGGGTAATTTGTGTTTTAGAATCTGGCTGTGATTGTGTGTGCGATGTGAATGTTTCCGGAACCCACGACACAAGTCATCGAACACAGTGTGGGGCTGTGAATGGAAAAGCGCTTTTTAAAATATTTTTTGGTGTACAACAGAGAATTTTGTATTATTTAAAGATATATTTGTTATTACGGTCAGCTTAAGTATTCCTACCTCTTTGATGGACAGTAATAATCTCGTAACTTGAAATGTTTATTAGAATATAGGTTTTGCTGCTCAGCGATGAAAAGTTTTATTTTTTCTGGGAGTAATCCCACCGTAGTTCTATTGATATTTGTTCCATGAAACTAGTGGTTTTCCCATTTATTGTAAGCTTGAATGGAGCGAATGAAATGAATGATAAATTCCCACTAGGTAGATACTTGCGTCTGAAAAATGGATATTCCTCTCCTTCTCATAGATAAAACACTAGAATAATCTTATAATTTAGGTAGTCTTAAAATATTTAACCATTCATTTTCTGACGATTAAGTCAAAACCAAAGGATGATAAAAGATATTCCTATTGTGGAAAAAAAAATACGCATTACTCTGAGTATCATTCTAAGATAGTATTCATATCTAATCTTTTTCTATTCTTGTTTCTGGTACTTATATGTAGTACCTACTTTATTTATAAAATGTTTATTACAGTAAGAAAGTTTTAAATTATATATTAAGTATTGATATAAGTATATAATACAGTTACAATATATATTTCTGCGACTTCATAGGTATCTTCTAGACTAGCGTGCTCCATTTTCGACTGTAACGTCGCTTACTGTCATGCAGGTAAGATATTGGTTAAAAGTTTGCCTATCACACTAATCACACTAATATTATAAATTCGAAAGTTTGTGTGTGAATGTGTAAGTATGATTGTTTTCTCTTCACGCTGTAACTGCTGAACGGATTTGAATGAAATTTGGAATATATATAGGCTATGACGTAGGATTAACACATACTCAACGCGGGCGAAGCCGCTGGGCATAGCTAGTGCTATATAAACATTACTATAGGCCCTAGCAATGGGTAATATAGTAAATGCTACGGTATCCCCCGATATAGCGCCTGTCCGTAGCGATTTACCATATAAGGTACTTTAACCATTAAGGTAACTTTGAGGCTTCAGCATATTACTAATTAAATATTTTAGCAAAAACTTCAAGAATAGGATTACAATATTACGGCATTATAAATATTATGTTATATTTACACAAATTTTAGTTTATTTGAATTTCGCAAACCTATACGTACAATATGTTATTAGTTTCGTGGTACACCTAATTAATCTACGATTAGGTAACTAGTATATATTACTGATACACCTGGCAGACAAATGAAAATTTCTATGCGGGTAGAGACGGAACCTAGTCCATATATGGACGATAGTTACCGTCTCTACCCGCATAGAAGTTTACAGCCAAAACGGCGCATCGTACACAAACGATGTCTACCTATACTACCTATACTATATAGATATAGGTAGTATAGGTAGCTAACGTTTTTATTGTGTCCGGTCCTTCACCGCTGTCGGAATACAGATCAAAGCCTCGCCCGTTACTGTTCCCGTTGATGACCGACAGACTGCCGAATACATCAGAACAATTTGTTTTTATTTTTATTTTGCTATAACTAGTCGTTCGCCCCAAACTGACATATCGCGCCTATATTTTGCCTAAAAGAGAAAAGCTTTTTTGGTTAATTGCTTGTAACTTTTTTTTCTTAATTATAATTGTTTGATTTCTATTTATGTTGTTCAAGTACAGGATGTAACGGATATTAGATATAGTAGTTTCAGCTTTAAATGTGAAGCCGTTTTTGAGATAGACCCCGGGGTAAAATTAGTCTAAAAACATTGCCTTTGGTGGCTTACATATTGTTATTTTCGTACATTTCGTATGGTTTAGACACAAAACTCCTTTGACAGACGGACGGACGTACAACGTTAATCGCCCAAGTCAACTTAGAGATCTCGCTTCGCTCAAGTTCGCTCGACCAATAACGGCGCTAATAATTAAATGCAAGCAAAACTTAAAAAAACTGACTTCACCGCTTTATCTTCGGAACTTTGATCAGATTAGATGTAATAAACACGCATTATTGACGATATTTCAAGAACTACTGATCAGATTTTGATCAAATTTAAATGGGACCAATTAGAAAGGTACAACTTTCAAACAAAAAAAAAATTCAAAATCGGTTCACGTGGAACGAAGTTATGAGGTAACTAACACACACACACACAACTAACTACTAACACAACATTCGACTTGAGTACCTCCTCCTTTTTTGTGAAGTCAGTAGAAAAATAATAAGAACACAGACATGTCCTAGAATTCCAAAATAAACCATTTAGGTACCTACTTATAACTAGCAATAAGTAATAATAAGTTTCTAATAAAGCTGTGATAAATAGCTAATTACTTGTAATAATTTTAATAAGCTCCAGTAAACCTCCGAGAACTGTCCACGCTCGTTGCCCAACTTGGCATTGGAATTGAGAAACTCGTTAGAACCGCCACTTTTTGCAGCGACCAGATTTCTACTGAACGTGTTGCATACCGTCTTGCGATCCTCGCAAATCCAGTTCTGCTTACCAGACAGACTGGCGTGTGCAGTGGAATTTTACATTGGAAATTTATAGAGTAAACATTAATATGCTGGTAGCTTTGTTAGCTTCTTTTATCTTTTTTGCATGCACAGGGATCGTTCACAAAAAATTGCGTATGGCAGTTAAGTCTATCTTTTTCAACCGACTTCAAAAGACTTTTGTTACGCGATATATCCGTCAATTATGAATCGATTTTGATGTTTTTTTTTTTGTTTGGTAGATTATACTTCAGAAGTCTCATATCGAAATCGATCTGGCCAAAACCGAAATATAAGGGTTGAAGTCGGTTTCTTTAAGCTTTGCTTGCGTTTATTTAGACAATCGTTACACTACTTACCGATGTAGCAAGTTTTTTTATTTTTTTATGCTCGATTTGACCACTATCTCACCTTATGGTTGCCTATAAGATACCAATTCACTCTTGACTTGAAGACTCCCAGATTATATCGAACAATGACGCGGGCAATGAATTTCACTCCTTCGCTATTATTCGGCTTTGCAATCCTAGAATATAAGCATCCAAGAAACAATCACTACGTCAGCCAACCATAGATACTGATCTCTATATGTTTGGCTAAATTTCACACAATATACTGATATTGTGTGAAATTATGTGTTATAAAATTAGGCAACGACTCAGCTAAAGCCCTAAATACTGTAACCTAAATAATGTTAGGCGAAGGCCTAACATCTCCTCGGATAATTAATGGCAACATTTACCTTATGTTTGTGTAAGTACCTATCAAACATCATTAAAACTAAGAAGGTGGTTAAACCGCATCAGAAATATTTAGCTTTGGCAATTTACGAGGAAAATGCATGCACCTAAAGTTATGAAGGACCTATTGAGTAATCTGTGTCTAAAGAAATACTTATTTAAAAAAAATTTAGTCTTGTTGCCATCGTAGTTTTGTTTATTTATATGTATAGTTAAGTTGTTTGTAGTTGTGCCTATAGAAGTAAAACGATATTGTAATAACGTTGTCTGTATTGCTGGAAAATAATACCTACTATTCGTCATCATACTAACTAAGAGTACCTAAGTATGATGAAGACAGTTTACTTAATTAAGTATCTATAGGTACTCAAGGTAATCTGTACTTGCAAATACCTCCACAATTATAACGATGTTTAAAAACATTTGCAGTAATTTTGTAGTGCGTTAACAAAGCCTTTTGTAATGAGGAAGTGCATCATCAACTGTCACTACCTAAGTACAATTTCACTTCCCTCTGTTGCAGTAAATTGCATCCGATCCGAACACGATGGCCAGGTGTCAGCCTAATTGGAAGTTGTTAGGAGAGTCGTTTCACAACTTCTCCGGCCCTTTCACCGTAGGTACCTGCCTTGATTATGTAAAAATTGAAAATGGAGCATACCTAAAGTGATAAGTGGTGTCAGTAACCACTAAGTGCTTTCTACAGGTATAATATCATTGATATTTGCATGATGCACCACGCGTTGTTTTGGGCGCGGGAGTACCTACTAGTATGTGAGGATTTTCCGCACAACTAAACAACTGCTCTACCCATACTGCCCATTGGCTTATTAAGGTGAGCGTTTGCCTTCTAAGCAGGGGTATCGGGTTAGATTCCCGGCTGGAACACAACTTTTATCCCCAAGGAAAATTTGTGTTTCTGGTTCTGGTTGTGATTGTTTGTGTGATGTGAATGTTTCCGGCACCCACGACACAAGTCATCGAGCTTAGTGTGGGGCTGTGAGTCTGAAAGTGTTTATGTTTATACGTAAACTGTACCTAAGCTTCTTTTCACAAGTTTTTTTGACATGTTATCCTCTAATCGACTGATTAATTAATTAATTAATTGTTGGTTGTGATTCTTCAAATCATTGCCGGGATGGTTTAACTTTAACTGATTATTATTATATTCCACTCTTCTATTTTATTTCCCGAATGGACCAGATTAAATTTTTCTTGCGGCAGAGAAAATGAGGAAGTAAATGAAAATTAGGAACAGACTGATACTGGAAATGTAATGAATAACGTTTCACTTATATTGCCCTATTCTCGTAGTTTTATAATTAGTTTTTTAAAGTCATTGTTGTGTTGATTTGTTGAACTCAATGTGACGATTTAAAGTTAATGATTAAGGTCGACGATTTGTAAGATTCGCAACACCTGCAAATCAATTTAATGGTGTGCACACTTGCCTGATTCATTCTCAATTTAATTAAGTAGGTATCTATTTTTTTTGTTTGCGTGTTCTTAATAGATTTTTCGTGAAGTCAATTTACACAACTTCAACATCTACAGTTCTATATCGTTTAATGATTATATATTATAAATAGAAGCAATAAGATCATGTTTGTAGATCATGAAAAAAATAACTTGGACAATAAATGGTCCAGACTTCCTACTAGCAACTGTAGCAAATTATATCAAATTTAAGCATTACAAAATCAATACTGTACACATGTTCGCTTATCATGCTTGGAATGTAAGCTTGATGGTCTCTCACGTGCTATGCCACTCCGTTAGCGACACGTGCCTTCCCCATACTATAAAACCACTGTCAGACAATTAAACAGATATAGGTACCTAATTGTACGCAGTACGTAATGGATTGCTATTTGATACATTTACAGTGTAGACTCGCATATAATCTTGTTATATTGTGTGATTGACACAGCTGTTGTGACGTGAAGAACCTTTTATAGGTTTTATTTAATAAACGTGACTATCTGACAATGCGATAGGCGGAGAACCGAATATGCGTAATATGCCTAAATAACAATAGGAACAATTATTTTAGATTATAAGAATTTCGTCAGATTGTCACGTTTAAGATAAACAGGCCCGATTGATTTATTATCGGTTATTCCAAGAGGCTGTGAAAATATTTAATGTTGGTTAAATAAACGTAAAAACGTCAATGTGGCACTATAAACTTGTCAACTCCGTTTGATTATAAAAAATACTGGCTAAATGTGAGTCGGACTTGTACATTAAAGCCAATTGAAGGTAAAGCTCCAGTCACGTAAAAAGAACACTGGCCATTTACCTTTGCACTGAGCGATATAGCGAGGGAACGCTCCGTGCCGGTAGGTAGGTATATGTGTGCGCGGATGCTATTGATTCATCTGTTAAGGGAGTGATAACAAAAAATCTCCTAAAACGCGTGTTTTTGTAACCGTTTTACTCGGCATTCGTAATAAAACAAGATAAATAAAAATATTTGTCGGAATCTGTGTGATATTATGATAATTGATGCCTTCTTCTTACAATATTCTTAACGTCCATAAATATGAAGGAAAAAATATAAAATTTCATGCAAATAATATCAATTTGCATTTTTTATACATATAACCATTATAATAACCATTTCTTTCCACCATTTTATATTAAAACACTATTTTGTTTTCAATAAAAATGTTACCTTGCTAGATCGATTTATCGCCCCTGAAACCCCCTGTAAACTAAATTTCATGAAAATCGTTGGAGCCGTCACAAGCATCGCTCGTTTAAAGGTATTAGATATACTAGACGAATTATTTCTACAGCTTGTTTTTTTTTTTGAAGCGCATTATCATGAAATTTGAATAAAACCAAAAAAAACAAAGATTGCCACGCGTGACCTTGCGTAACCGCCACGATATAATTTACGCAACATACACCTTTATGTGCAAAAGTGTAAAGGGGATAATTGGCTGCATTGGCGCGTGGCGTACACCTGCCCTTATCCTTGCTTCCCGCGCTAAGGTGACGCTTATTGTCATTTCATTTAATTTCATTTCATTATAGATCACGCTTCTTTCGCTTACAAAGAACAGTCGCTCCACTGTCGCTCAGCGTTCTTTTTACGACTCACTTATTACTTATTGCTTTTTAAGTAAACTCTGAATAAGTTATAGTATTGATGTGAACTTATGTAAAGTAGAGTTTGCTTTATGTATGCATGTCTTCTTTTTTTTCTTTTCTACGATACAAAAACACCTTCGCATAAGTAATGTTTATTGTAGGACAATCAATATTTTTTTGTTATACCTACTGCCATAATAACTCATAATCTGTGTACCCTTTTGAGTTAAGTTGACTAATAGATTATTATCCTTATTTAATGTATTTTCTAAAAAATGATTTTTTCTGTGGTGATCACATTATGAGTTAAAAAAAAAGTTGGTTAAGAATCAGAAACATATTAGTTGTTTTTGAGTACCTAAATAATATGAAAAGTGAAATAGTTTTTGAAATGTTGACGAAGGGAAAGTTTGTTTCCGTACTAGTTCGGTGTTCACATTTCAAGTAGTATATGATGACAAATGCAAAAATCACTTATGAAATTACAATATATATTATATAGTATTTCATCATGACAGACCCAACAAGATCACGATGTTCTGTTTCACTCTTAAACTTATGTTAATTTTTTTTTAAGCTAGATAAGCAAGCATTTAACCACTATGTCACCTGATGGAAAGTGACGATGCGGCCGAAGATGGGGCATGCTTGCCTAGAAGGTTCACTCTAGACTTGAAAACACCCGGATTTTACCGTTCGGGGAACTAAGACGCAGGCAATTAGTTTCACTCCTTACGGATGATAAACGTAGAAGAGAAGAGCTTTGAGCGAACTATTAATTGAATAATATATTAATAATAATTATATATTTACGTTTGTATTTGTCGCTCTTCTCATTTATTTTTAAAAGGTTAATATTAAACATCAATATTGATGAAGAACACAAGACCGTGCTTCAATCAATTTAAATCAAATTTCATAGCAAAACCACTATAAATAGCAAATTAGTTTTGCTTACCGAATTTATACAATTAATGTCTGTCAATAGAAATGAGGTAGTGACTTATTTTACGCTTGGTTATCGGAAAAATAAATAAGTAATAAAATAAATTAAATTATAGATTTAGTCTGAAGGTCGCTAGAGAATGGTTTGCGGAATTGAAAAACCAATCTCATTTTAGTTTTTGTGGTGGTGTTTTAATGATGTGCTATGCGGCTTTCTGTATTAATTCTTTTGAGATCATTTCAATTCTGGAAGAAAAATAACTACCGAGATCTCAGATCAGAGCTTAGTTGATAGCAAATAATATTCCTACATGATAAGTACTTATCACACTATACTTAACATACTATTGTGTGTAAATATTTAAATCTGTAAATATGTTTGTTTCTTTTTGAGGCTGTAACGGCTGGACGGATTGAGATGAATTTTGAAACGAACAAAGGATTAATTAACACATAGGCTTATTTTTAATTTAATAAACGCGGGCGAAGCCGCGAGGCATGTCTAGTATCTAATATTAATTATTATCGTAAAATATAATTTTCCTAAAGTAAAAACCGACACTACATTTTTGGGGCACTACTAATAGGCTCTATAAAATAAAAAATATATTATGTAAACCAAGCTAGAAATCTATGATTAATCGTATACTATAAGATAAATAATTATATTTGCCGCAAGGAATTTATAACCTACTGAATTTTGTAGTTGATTAAAAATACGAATATTTACCAACAGTGCTTTTTTGTTGAAAGTACAATGTGTTGAAAATGCGATATGGTTGACATGAACACGCAATCAAAGCTTGAAAAAACCGACTTCACCGCTTTATCTTCGGAACCTTGATCAGATTTAATGTATTAAACACGTATTATTGACGATAACTCAAAAACTATTGATTAGAACTTGATCATATTTAAATGGAACCAATGAGAAAGCAACAGGTTTCACACAAAAAAAAATTCAATATCGGTTCACGTGGAAAGAAGTTATGAGTAGCACACATAAAAAAAAATATAGTCGAATTGAGTAAGTCCTCCTTTTTTGTGAAGTCGGTAGAAAATATAATAGCGTCTCCTATATCATTTGCTATCATAAGGAAGAATAAGAGTGAATAATGGATTCTTCTTGTGATATCATAAAAATAAGGCGTTTTATATGTATCTGATAAGGTAGCATTTAAAACTACAGGCTGGACCTGTTAGTAAGTGATTAGGTCAAAGGTCAACATGCTAGCCTTAAATACTCATTTATTGATAAACATTGTTAACACGTCTTATAGTGAAGATTCACCGTAGTCGATTAAAAAACTTAAAAAAATACAATTAAATTCTGAATAAAGTATACTTAGTTGTGTATTTGTAGCTACCTACTTAAATCAATCAAGCAGATAAATTGTAACCAATTATTTAGTTTAACCCGGCGACCCGTCACGTAATTAGATTGAAATCTCTTGCGGCGCGGCCGATACCTAAATTTCCTTTGTAAATGAGATCGGCGCCTGCGTGGGCGCTGAAAATTAAGTAGTGAAGAAAAATGATTGATATTTACGTACTACAATATTATTTACACTAAAACATTTTTTTATGGTGGATTGAATGTGGTAAACACGATGGATAATAAATTACTGGTGAATGACTCATGATTGGGGGTTGGGTGAAACCCCCATTTATTGACACCATTTTTAATGATTATGGCGACAGGTTTTTGTACTTCATGGTGGTGGAATACGATGTTTTTTTTTGTGACAGGTAAGTGTTTGACCACTATCTTGATTGAATTCAAATCACTTCTACATTTTTTGTAGAACCACCTCGTGGTTTAACTCTACCAAATTATTTTTTGTAATATTTTTTAGCTTAACGTTTAATAAACATTTAGAATCAGAGCTTGTTTAAATTTTTAAATCTTTTAAACAAAAAATACTATTTTATTATTTCTAATCTAACGCCGGTGACTTGAAGTAACATACTCTAAAGAAAAGGAATATTCAGTCGAATGAAAAACCGCCTCCTTTTTGGAAGTTGAAAATAATATCGTAAAATAAGTTGTTTGTATGTACAACTTACTCAAATATTTACATATTTGAAGATTTTAAGTTGTACACACAAACATTAAAATAACATACGCTACAAATAATAATGTATTAGGAAAGTTTAAAATAAAAACATAAACCCATAGAAATTGTACGCAATTCTCTATAAATGTACATTTCTTCAGTTTCTTGACAGTCAGAAACTAATCCTTTTTTAAAGACGTTTAAAAATTATCATAATTTAAACGCAAGCAAAGCTAAAAATCGATTTCTCCGCTTATATTTTAGTTTTAGTTTAATCGATTTCGACAAACTTTATATGGGACCTCTGAAATATAATCTACCAAACAAAAAAATCATCAAAATAGATTCATAATTGGCAGAATTATCGCGCAACATAAATACAAAAAAAAACATGCAGTCCAAATGAGAACCTCCTTTTTTAATGTCGGTTTAAAATAACAAAGCTATAAACACTGATTTTTTACAAGACACAAATAACGGAATGAAATTGTCTAACTGCTGTTTCGTTGCATATTTAGTACATAACTACTTAAAATACTTACATCAAAGTTTTACAATGCAAATATTTAACAATATATTTTAACGTTTAAAAATATGATGAGAAAATTTTATATTTTATAAGCAAAACACACGGAATTAAATTTGATGAAGGCTTAATATGCTGCCTATATATCATATGCTCTTAACCAAAAAGAAATAATTATAATCATTACGATGGTCTGTTTCTGTACGCACATTACTTTCATAATAAAATTTAGGATTTCGGGTTGGTAGGCTAGGTAAACAAAGTTTTTAAAGGTACCTTACTTAGTCAATAATGGAGCCTTGAATTTATTAGCTTATTAAGAATAAATAATAATTTTACCAATATTTTTAAATTCTATAGCGATGCAATGAAGGTTTAAGTTATTACTTACATTTCGAAAGGATCAATTGCCAACCAGACAACATTGTAGAATAATCGAGAGCACTTTTTAATGTTTATAACCACAAATTTTGACTCCACAATAGATACAGAAGCTACACTGGAAACTTCACAAAATAATTATTTATGTATCATGTTAAAAGCACGCAATAATTTTTATAATTTTATTTACATTAAATAAAAATAGTTAAGTTTTTTTTTTCAAAGAGCGCAAATTCGCGCCGTTATGCACTACCTTGACGCGCGCGCAATCTGTCTTGCGCTCTTTGACATCAGCCTTGCAATAGGCGCCCGCGTTGAATCCCCAGCTCTTATACTAACCGTGCCAAACCGTCCCAGGCTCGTTTTAAAAGAAAATCAGTTTCCGGATCCATGGCGCCATATCTCGTTCCGAATTTAAAACCGGGCGTCATTTGGCTGTTATGTAATCGACAGTAATCGGTCAAGTTCAAAGCATGCCAGTAGTATGGTACCCCGATTACGTTGTTTCAAAATAGCAAAGCCTGCATGCGAGAATGGAGTTAGCGTGTTATATTTTTGTGGGATTAATTTAATGTAATGTCCGATTGCCTCATATTTTTAATTGAATTCGACGAAACATGATTTTAACGAGACTACAAAAATGTGTTTATGTTCCTGATTATACGAGTATTTTCGTTATTCAACTATATATTAAGTTTAGTAATCTAGTAACTTTTTATTTACCTTTCCTTATTTATTTAGGTAGGTAAATAAAAAGCGATTTAAACCCAAATCAAAAATGTACTACCTATGTAGGCTATAAGAATGTCAGTAATTATTGTCACACTAACATTATAAATCTGAAAGTTTGTGTCTGGGATTTTGAATCGAGTAATTTCCTAAAAAATGCACGATTTTGGTTAGTTGTATCTTAATACTATAAGAATCTTTGTCCTGAAATACTGATTCACTGACTGACTTAGAGACAACGCACAGCCTAAACCGCTGGTCGTAAGGGCTTGAAATTTGAAGGGTACCTTTGTCTTAGTACGTTAAGGTGTACAAGAAAGGATTTTTGGAAATTCTTCCCCTAACAGGGTTAATTGGGGTGAAAACCTTTGTATGAAAGTTCATGGTTATTGAACTTATAGCGGTGAAAATTGATATTAGAGTAGTTTATTTACTTAATAATAAAAATTTAACTTATCTATATTTTTTGCAAGGGCTGCTTTAAGGTGGTGCAATGGGGGATCAAAGTTCATGTCGAAAGATCTTTTTTTTTCGAAGTCACATTGACTGATGAAAATTTGTATTTTAATAGTTCATCCTACTAATATTATAAATCCCAAAGTTTGTGCGTAAGTGTGTAAGTATGTTTGTTCCCTCTTCACGCTTTAACGGCTGAACGGATTTGGATGAAATTTGGAATGTACATAGCTTATACCTACGATTAACACATAGGCTACTTTTAAACTTGATAATAGCGGGCGAAGCCGCGGGGCACGGCTAGTTTAAAATAAAAATCAATATTTTTTGCCATTAAGGACGTGGGGGCTTCCATAGGGAATGAAAGTACTACATATGGAAGTTTTTTATTGATGAAAACTGCTTCTGAGTAGTAAAAGTAATTCTATTATAAGTCATTACAGTAGATTAGAAATAACTACTGTAACACTTAGTTAACTATATTATAATCACACTAATATTAGAATATTATAAAAGTGTAAATGTGTTAGTGTGTATGTTTTTTTCTCTTAACGCTGTAATGTAATAAACAAATTTACCTGAAATTTCTAATGTACATAACTCATACTCAGGATTAACACATAGGCTACTTTTTAACTTATTAACGCGGGCAAATCCGCGGCTAACAGCTGGTATAGTGTACATAATCTATATATTATGGCAATTTCATACTTAGTTTATTACAAATTTGCTTACCCTTGGTTTGACCCCGGTATTTTTTTATTTACCGGTATTTCAACAACTAGACTTCAGTAAGGTGGACTTATGAAACAATTTATCGTATTAATTGAATAACTAAACAGCCATGAGATGAATACAATGCGGCGCCGCACGCAATAGCATATGATTTTGACATCGCTATCAAGTTGCGGATCAGAATTACAAAGCCCTTCTATATTTAAAAAGTTTCACTTAAAAATCTGTGAACGAATCCTACTAATATTATAAACGCAAAAGTTTGTAAGAATGTATGAATGTATGTTTGTTAGTTTTTCACGCAAAACTACTGAATGGATTTTGATGAAACTTTACAATAATATAGTTTACACATCAGATAACATATAGGCTATAATTTATTAAGATATTGTGTGAATTATCCAAAATATAACGATAAGTGTCAAGTAAGTAGGAAAAAATCTGCCAACTGCGAGCTATTCTGGCGTGCGCCAAAAAAACCGTTGGAGTTACACGTATATAATGTATAATGGAAATGTTTATCTTGAATAGTCCTAAATCTTGCCTTGAGATATTTATTAACATTTTCTAAAAGTAAATAAACAGTTCTCTTTGTAATACAGAGGCTTTTGTGTCTATTCCAAAACGAAACATTTAATTCCGAAGTTTTAGATAAACTTAAACAACTTATAGTCTTATTTATAAACCCCTCTTTAATTTTTAATTAATTGCTTAGCTACAATTTAATAAAATTTTTACTCATAAACGCGATTTAGCAAATTCAAATTAAATTAAATTAATTAATAAATTTAATTTTTTTTTTTTTTTTTTTAATATAGTTTCTATGAACATTATCATAATTTTCTATCACCACGCGGGTGAAACCGCGGGGCGCAGCTAGTTAATAACATGGTGTTCAGATAGAGTCGATCGAGTGATGATGTTGGTCGAAGTATTTGCGCAAATATTTGCAGAAAACGTAAACTGTCTCGTGTTATGAATATGGAATAATTAAACCTCTTTTGTTCGACTTATTTTTGAACAAATAATACCATGTTTGCGATAGACATCTGGAAAACGTAGAAAACTAATTTATTGCGCGACTTACTTTTTCGGAAACGGTGACGTGTTACACATACGTAAGTGCTATTTAAAAATATGATAATAATTATTCCAATTTAAATTCATAATTATTTAACAAACCGAATTGATTCATAAGAATAGTTAGTGTACACAATCTTAAAAGCTATGTTAGTAAGGTAGTAAAGGAAAGGAAAAATTTAAACGCAAGCAAAGCTAAAACCGACTTCATAGCTTATATTTCGGTTTTGGTTTGACCGATTTCGATAAAATTTATATGGGACCATCTCTGAAGTATACTCTAAATCTGATCAAGGTTCCGAAGATAAAGCGGTGAAGTCGGGTTTTTTAAGCTTTGCTTGCGTTTAATTATTTTTAGGTCGATTGAAATGATGATTGCTTGGCTAATTCTATTAAAACAATAATCAACTATGTTAGTACACCTAAAATTAAAATAATTGAATTACAAATGTTACTGGCATACTAGTTGTACGTGCTGCAGCCTGCACAATAAACCACCTGTGTATTTAAGAGAAGATAAAGATATCCGCGGATCCACTTGTGGAACCGATCTGTGGATCCAAGTGCACGGAGGGTGCACAACCAGTGCCTGGCAATTAGAGTAAATGTCCTCATTTACAATGAGGACTATTCGTACCCCTACGTATCCGTCTCAATATGTAGGGATGCTGTTCATATTCACATAATGACAAAAAAGTCATCTAAGTGTGCGTCCGTAAACAACCCTGATGCACTACAAAAACGTGAATAATGTGTACATACTCCTAATTTTTCCCCAGCGACTGTGCGGTCGAGGGTATGCCTTTTATTTATTCTATATATTCAAACATTTAACCACTATCTCAACTAACAATGCGGTCGAAGATGGAGAACGCTCTCCTAGAAAATACCTGTTCACTCAAGATTTAAAAACTCCCAAATTGTAATTATGGGAATGGCAAAAACTGCACTATTCCAAAAAACTAACGGTTTCGCACTCACAGCCCCACAAGTTCAAAGACTTGTATCGTGGGTGCCGGAAACATTTACATCACACTCACAATCACACCCAGAACAAGAAAAACAAATGTCCCTTGGGAAGAAATATTGTAATCCTGCTGGGAATGGAACCCAGGACCTGAGTCAGAGTACCTGCCCACGTAAAAAACTTCTTTCAAAAACCTTGCTTCGGATCAGATTGTTATTAAATATACAAATAAGATAGATAGATAGACAACGCTTTGTTGTCACAACTTACATAAATCACTTACAATTAAAAAAAAACTTAAATTATAGTCTACAATCGGCTAAAGTTTTATTGCTAAAAGAAATCTCTTCCAGACAACCTTTGGATGGAGAAGATTTTTAATAATTCGGTGAAACGGGGTGAAAATACAAGTTTATGAGAAAATAAAAATATATAGCAAGGTATATATATATATATATATATATATATATATATACATTATAGTATGTATAAGGCAATAATAATAAATACATATGTTTATAATATAAATACACATATACAAAATATTATGATATCTAATATATAAAATTCTCGTGTCACAGTTTTCGTTGCTATACTCCTCCGAAACGGCTTGACCGATTTTGATGAAATTTTTTGTGCTTATCCGGTATCTATGAGAATCGGCCAACATCTATTTTTCATCATCATCATCATCATCACTTTTCATCATTATCAACGCGGGTGAAACCGCGGGGCGCAGCTAGTATAATATATAATAAAGATAATCATAGTATGAGCAAAACACTATGACACAGAAAAGTTATTGTAATCTATCTTACGTTTAGATTCACAATGTTAATTATGTGGCGTACGATACCGTAACAGGTATTTACGTGAAGAAGTTGGGAAACAAAACGGAAACAAAGTAACAAGGTAAATTGTGGGTAGTAAAGTCTAGGAAATACCACTTACGTCTATTGATTTATTTTACCTACTTTATAACCATTACAGAAGCAAATAAATAATCAAATAGGATACGCCATAGAGATATAATTTAGGTAAACCTGTTATTTTAGAGTATACTTCTGAGGTGGCAATATACATGCCATATACATTTTATCGCATTAGGTCAAGCCAAAACCAAAATATAAGCGATGGAGTAGGTTTTTAAGCTTTGCTTACGTTTAAATTATTTTACGATGTACCGAAATATCTTATATACCATAATAATTAATTATTTTATTAAAATTAATTTGTATATACTGCCCGTTGGCTTAGTTGGGTGAGCGTTTGCCTTCTTAGCAGGTGAATCGGGTTCGATTCACGGTGGGAACACGGGTTTTTTGCCCAAGGAAAATTTGTTTGTTGTTTAGGTAAAAATACATACACATAAATGCTTTCACACTCACAGCCCCACACTAAAATTAGTATGAATTGTGTCGTGGGGCCGTAAACATTAACACCACACACACACAAAATTACCCAGAACCAGCAACATAAAATTCCCGTGGGAAAAAAACTTATGTTCCCACCGGGATTCGAATCCGTTGCTTTGAAGAAGAACGCGCTCCCATCTACGCCAGCGGGCAGTTCAAAGTTCAAAGACGACCCGCCCAGCGTGTCGCGTCGCGCCTGGTTAAAAATATACACATAAACACTTTCACATTCACAGCCCCACACTACGTTCAATGACTTGTTTCGTGGGGCCTTAAACATCTCAGTTACACACATTCACATCATACTCAGAACCAGGAACACAAATTTACCGTTGGGAGAAAACTTGTGTTACCACCGGTATTCGAACCCGCTGCTTTAAAGGCAAACGTGTACCTAACTACGCCAACGGATAGTTCAAAGATAAGCTATAATTGGCAAAACAAAAAAAAACAGTCAAATTTACGTTCTCCCTAAGTAAGTCGGCTCAAAATGAAGAAGTATGCCGGATTACGCAGTAATTGCTACTCATTCTGTAACCCACCTCTTTTATCCTCAAATAAATTTAATGATTTCTCCTAAACTATTTGTACAAACTATATGCAGTAAAGGGCAAATTTTATTAGCGTGAACTACGTAAGATAGTGAAATAGTTTATTTTGATAAGGATTAATACTGAATTCCTCAAAAAACCAACAAAACAGTTGTCGCAATTTTATCAGATTTTTAACAAGCTAAAGTATTTTCCCTGAGCTATATAATATACTATATAATTATAGCTATATATGTTAGATGTATGCATTCGTGGACTTTTTTATAAAACACATGAAGGTCAAATTTTTTGCCACACATTGCATTCATCTATGTCTAACTGTTTAGTCAGCGTACGCCGATAAAGCGGCCAGTCAGCGAATTTTTCTCTGACTTGTCTTAAAAATATTATTATTTCGAACCGTCTTCGAAAACTAATTTTTATCCCAATAAAACATAACCTACGACTCTCAGCGACAGTGTAGCTATCTATTAGAGAAATAATTTTCAGAATCAGAACAGTAGTTTCAGAGATTACCTTTTAGAAAAAAAAAAACTTTACTTTAGAGGTAAAGTGATTTATCTATATAAATTACAGTACGTACTACATAGTATATTACGGTTTTACGATGTTCCAATTTTATTATTTACTTAGAATTCGTAGTATTACGTAGTAGGTACATAATAACTTCTACGTAAAATTAATATTTGTTCAGTGTTTATATTATTTTTCTGTGTATTTAGTGATAACGTAATAACAATAGATCTATGACATAAGGAACATCAGTGTATCCATAGCTATATGCTTCTGTTATTATTTCTGTTCTATTGTCGTCAGGTGAATATTTTTTTGCATGGGAAATATGGGATATAGCGACTGTTTTTATCCGACTTAAAAAAGGAGGTTCTAAATTCGTCGTTTTTTATGTATGTTCCCCGATTACGAAGACGCCCGGACCGATTTGAGAAATTATTTTTTGTTTACAAGGGTATTTATTCCAGGTGGTCCCATTATAATTTCATCAAGATCTGTTAGTTTCGGAGATATTTGCGGTTATCAGTTTTTTAAACTCGTATAATTATATTTTCTAAGATCATTGAAGCTGGTACACCAATATTGTATTTAAAAAAACTAAGCCAATGACACCCTTAAAATTGAGACGAATTCAACGGTACACTATATGTTAGAATTGGTTTACTAATTTGGATGCTGTGATGCTGTGAGGGAGGAATCGTACCTACATTATCGTTCGAGGCGGGGTTTGACATTCTTAATTATTTAAAAGTTCTAAATTTATCAATATAGTTCTGCCTAGAATGGCTAATGCTATAAATCCTTACTATTCATGTTTCATTTTGACCGTAAAGTGTAAAAACGACACCTACACAATGAAAAAAATTTATAATTATCACACCGAATATTCCCATCTAAACCATAGTCAGGGAGATACTACAGGGAAAAAACTAAATGCGTAAGTAGATAATTATATCCAATGATAAACTTAAAAATTATCTTCATGGGCACGGTCCACACGGACACAGCCACATTGATTTATTACATTAATTATTAAAATCAAATTAAACTCAAAAAGTAAAAATTCAGAAAAATATACCTTATTTTCAAACAAGAAAGCTTTTATCAGTTTTAGTAAAAATATAAGAAAACATGTTTTCTTAAACGTATTCTAAACATATTTTTTATCTGTTGTTTAGTAGTTATGTATGCTAATTTGAGGTATTTTTATAGTTAAAAACCTGTATATATTTAGATATATCTATTTATTGAAACTCGTCTCGATTACGTTACTTTCATGATAAAAAGGCTTCGAAGAAAATGTATTTTATTAGTTATTCGTTATCATGTTTTTAATAAATAATCGCAAGGAATCGGCAAACGAGTTGTTTTTTTATAATATAATATATAAGCTTCGATCGCTTAGATAAACAGTACCATACAAAAACGATTATCTAAAGAGGCGTCACATAATATACTTACATTTCTTTTTGACGTAAGTACATACAGCAACGTTCTAGAAAAAGATATTACTTAAGTAAGAGACTTTTTTTGATACCTTCTATTGTACTGTCAACCCTACAGTTAGCATTGTAAAACATTCGCTGACGTTCATGTAGATACGATTTTGATATAATTATGTCGATAAAAAAACCAAAAAAATACCGGGAAGCCCAACAACTTACTTTAAAAAGTATTTAACCAAAACGTTAATATACTAAAAAAATCTCGACTGCGTAAAAAGTGAACTTATTTGACTAGTATGTTATTATATAATAACTTTAACACAACTTCTTTGCTATATAAGTATAAAAGGAGATCCGCAAGTGCCCATAGAAGCTTGGGCTAGTGACAGACAAACATAAAGAATAGCTTTGTAGCATGATAAAATAACAACTTTCGTTTGAAATTCGTTTTCTTAGCGCTAGAACTTGAAGTTTCAGAGTTATGATGTCTTAAAAATGAATTAATTTCTACAACTAATAACTTATAGGTTAGTTGTTTTAGTCCTTGCATGACCTATTTAATTATTCAAGTGATTATTGCAGCGTAATTGTAAGAGTCGAAATCCGTTATCACAATATAGCGTTGTGGTCGCCATATTGAATTTTAATTACTGTCATGTCTTTACTTCCCGCACGATTAAGACAAATCGATTGACGTAAGAATCATCAAAATCGGCCTACGCGTTTGGTATCTAGAACGCCACAGAGGAACAAACGCACGCACACACATAATAATATTATGCTGATAACAAATACTCTTTGCATACTCATACTAATACTCCTTTACGTCGCGCAGGGTAAAAATAAATCCTAAACAGCACGCGTGGGCATCGTGTTACGTACTGAAATCGAAATTTGGAAAATATTAGACTTAGTTTATACGTGGTGTCGTTTTTGAAGCAAGGGACGCTATATACGATCTGTATATGTAAGTATGTGACGAAGCCTATCATGTCATGGATTCTTTGGAAAATATAGCGATAATCAGCTGTGTGAGAAGAGGAGTGAATTGCAGTCCCACGCGAATCTTCGTTTTCCAAAGTTCACACTACAATACGGTGACATTGCAGATGTTGACATTTACTATTATAGGCGGGCATGAATCTTACCATCACTTACCTACAACTTTTCTTAATAATAATTAATAGCAAATGAACACTTTATTTTATGACTACCATAACAACAATGACAATTATCTGTGTAGTGTTTATGATGCTGAATGATGACTATATATTTTTTATTTTATCAGTTTCATCATCGATACGTATCGTCGAGGGAGAGGCTAAAAGCTTTATGATATCCAACTATTACTCCCTTTAATTCTTCGAGATTAGTTCTGCTCTTTTTTGGGTCTAGCCACAGATTTCGGTTTTAGCGTTCTCAGCGTTAGGCAGAATCGCGCGCATTTCCTGACGCACTGTAGCGATTTATATAGAGGTCACAAAAATCAAGACAGACCACGCGACGGGTGTCGTGCGCGGAACCGCCTAACTGTGCGAAGGCCCTAACATTTTAGGTGTGTGTGATATGATTAGATAACAGGATGCTCGGGATAACCTTGGGTGGTCGTAATAAAAATGAGTGGATAAGGCGAAAAACGAAAGTGAGAGACGAGGTGCAAGTAATCGCGGAGCATAAGTGGCGTTGGGCCGGCAATATTGCTCGCATGGACAAGACGGTTCCTCGAATGGAGACCGTGGGCGAACACCAGACCACGAGACCGTCCACCGAAACGTTGGAAAAATGACATTCTAGGACACGTAGGACATGACTGGATGTGACCAAGGCACGGGATCGCGAATCATGGAAGAAATTGGGAGAGGCCTATGTCCAAAAATTGACTCTTAAAGGCTGAGAAAGAAGAAGAAGAAGATATGATCAGAACACAGATGTACCCATAGAAAAGAATTTATTTTGATTTAGGTACTCTTCAGTCGGATGAAATCTGTCGTAAAAAGATGGATTTTGACTACGTCAGAAGTCATATTCTTAATTATGTATTATATTTTTTGACGGTAAGATCGTAGAAGATCAGTTGCATAAATACGAGTATATAAGATATATGAATTTCCCGGATATAAACGCTGACGTAAATGCCACCATATGACTGATTTACGCGCTTTTCCTAGTAAACACTCCAAGTATTATGGTTTGTTATATAGACATAACATATTATACAGACATAAAATTAGAAAAAAAAAGGTCCAACAACCTTTATTTCGACTACTCTGTCTTTAATTATGGTTCATGTCCGCGTCTCTGAACTTTTATCTTGTTTCAAGATCTTTGTACAAATAGTAGTAGTCCTTCCACGTGGCCTTTATTGCCGTGGTGGGAATATGGCCTTCTGGTTCTACCAGTCTGCCTGGGCTGGGCGCTGGGAGCAGTTACTCCCAGGGAATGTGTCGAGCGCGTCGATGGTGGTCGTCGCGCTCTGGTGGGGTCCGGTGTTTTGGGGGGGGGAACGAGCTTGGGCTGGGCTTGAGCCATCTTGCTCCGAGCTGGCCCCCCTTGCGTGGTCTTGTTTAATCCTCCTCTGTCCGTACTGGGCCGGAGTCAACCTCAGGGCTTGTTCGTGCCTATCAGGCGCGGGTGTGAAGCCCGAGGGTCTCACGGCCTTTCCTGGGTCGGGTCGGTGGTCGCGTGTCTCGTCCGGTATTAGGTCTCATCTTCCGTTGCCGTCACTTGCCCTCTCGTTGTCGTCGTCCTTGGGGATGATGTCTCGAGGGAGTGCACTCCATGCCGTTACGTCAGGTGGCCGGGCGTGGTGCGGCGCAATGTTCCTTAGGTGGTGGTGGGGTCCGTTGTCTGCGCGGTCGTAAATGCCGCGCGCCAGACGAACCACGAACTCCCCCACCTGCTCCATCTTGACGTCCCGTGCTATCACGTCATTGCGGACGTAACGGCCGGCTCCTGTGCACTGCCTTAGGACGACGTTCTGCACGACCTGCAGTCGTTTCTTCTGCGACTCCGAACATAGTGCATACCATGCGGGGGCAGCGTAGGTTAGCCTGGTTCTTATGTATGTTTTGTAAATTCCTAGTTTTGTCCTCAGAGGAAGCTTGGAGGAGAGGACCGGTCGGAGCTTGGCGCGGGCCGCCTTCGCCGAGCGTACAGCGTGGTCCACGTGCGGCTTCATGCTCAACAACCGATCTATGTGGACACCCAGGTACTTGACAGTGCTTTCCCACGCGATGTCTTCACCTCTCAGCTTCAGCTGAGGAGGGATTTTCCTACGCTGCCGGCCTGTCAGCAGCGCGGCCGTCTTTCCCACATTGACGGCCATCCGCCACTTGTCCAGCCATTCTGGCAGTGTGTCTAATAGCCGCTGCATTCTGCGAGCGGCTATAACGGCGCTTGTGGACGAGGCCAGGTATGCACTATCGTCTGCAAAGAGGGCAAGTGTGACCTCCCGTTCTCCTGGTAGCCGCTGGTCTTCCTCAAGATTCGGGATGTCATCGGTGTAGACGGCGTAGAGAGCTGGTGAGAGGCAGCTCCCCTGGGGCACCCCCGCGGCGATCGTACGGTGACCGGAGTTGACGCCCTCGACGGTCACGTAGAAGCTTCGCTCGGCGAGGAACGATGCCACCACGCTTAGCAGCGCCGGCGGCAGCGTCTTCTGTGCTAACTTGAAGATGAGACCTTCGTGCCACACCCTGTCGAAAGCCTTTTCCACGTCTAAGAAGACGGCGACTGTTGTCCTACCAGCGTTCTTCTCGACTGTCATCTGGTGTAGCACACGCGTCAGCTGGAGCGTTGTTGAGTGCCGCGTGCGAAAGCCGAACTGCTCCTCACGGGGAACAAGGTGAGGGCGCAGCCTTCGCAACAGCAGCCGCTCAAACAGCTTGGCGATTGATGACAGGAGGGTGATCGGACGGTAGCTGGCGGCTTGGCGCTTGTCTTTGCCTGGCTTTGGTAGGACAATGACTCTTCCCAGCTTCCAGGACGAGGGGAAGTGGCCAGTTCGTAGGATGCCATTGAAGAGTCTGGCCAGGCAGGTCAGACCCCTTGGAGGCATCCATCGCAGTGCGGTATTTGATATTGCGTCGTCACCAGGTGCCTTCTTCGACTGCAGACTCCTCGCGGCCCTACTTTGTACAAATGACCGGTTGCATTAATCTCCTGTAGTTTTCCTTTACCCTAAGTACCTACTCAGTCATTTCGTTTTGCTGTCGGTGTTCCTATATGTACATAAATATAGCCACATAATGGTACCTGCCGCTGGCATTTGTAGTGTTTTATTAGGTGTAAATCAAATAATGAGCTCACTACATTAGTAGGTATTTACATAAATTGTTAAATAAATAGCTTTGCCGCAAATTGGCTTATTTTGTTCGAGTGCTTAAAACAAGTTTCTGTATTTCTGAGAAAGTCAACCGTTTAAGATGATCCTCAAATCCTCACCTCATATAAAAACAAAATTAGTGGCTTTATATACGCAATCATCGGAGCTCAAATTATAATTATGCGACTGTCCAAAAAAAGTCAGGATTTACGCTTTCGCACTCACAGCCCCACACTAAGTTCGATGGCTTGTATCGTGGGTGCTGGAAACATTCACATCACACACACAATCACAACCAGAACCAGAAACACAAATTTTCCTTGGGGAGAAAACTTGTGTTCCCGCCGGGAATCGAACCCGATACCCCTGCTTAGAAGGCGAACACTTAGCCAACTGAGCCAACGGGCAGATTTATATACATATGTTTCAATATTTGTACATACGTTTGCCTTTGACAATATGTGTTAATACATTATTTTCGATGTATGTTCGGTAGTAACAATCACAAATTTCTCTACGAAGAAATTTATGATTGTTAGTTTTTAGTTCTAAGATACCTTCGAATCAGTGAATTGGCCGCGTCCGTGGAATGGTTGATGTAAATTATAGGTATTCTAAAGAATAGGTACGCTAGTGCATAAAAATAATATGTGACGTAAATAAATCGACAATTTTTTTGTCTCGTATTTGTTTTTCGTTGACATCCGTCTCGGCAAGCACGTGTGCGTCTCGTGCTTGGAGGCGCTGTAAATAATATTTACGATATAAATAGGTACATATAAGTACTAATGAAAATGCCAGCTTTTGTCTGTTTATATAATTAGTACAATTGCATTGTTAGTATTCTACTAATTTATACCTACTAATATATATAATTAGCAGTATAAATACAAATATATATATCTTTTCTCATCAATTCCCACTGATGTTCAGCTAATCGGTTCCGCTAAGTATTAACTCGATATCGTTGAGAGACGAGGCAACAGATTTATCAACAAAATCAGTCACTATTTATTTAAATAATACCTAAGTATAGTATGGCAGTAGAGTCATTAACTTTCATGAGTGCCTCTTTGGGACCCATGTGAATAAACGATTCTGATGTATACATATAAAAAGTGCAATGAGTTCCAATGTGTTCATGCCAAGCTACTCTCAATAAACCAGGATCGGAAATAATTGAACTGCCCGTTGGCTTAGTCGGGTGGCGTTTGCCTTCTATGCAGGGGTATCGGGTTCGATTCCCGGCGGGAACACAAGTTTTCTCCCCATGGAAAATTTGTGTTTCTGGTTCTGGTTGTGATTGTGTGTGTGATGTGAATGTTTCCGGCACCCACGACACAAGTCATCGAACTTAGTGTGGGGCTGTGAGTGTGAAAGCGTTTATGTTTAATTATAATGCGTTTTATTGGAGTGCTTCGTATAATAAACAATACTTTAATAGTCTAAATATGTACAATATTATAAATTCTCCCGCAACAGTAGGTATTAGTACGAGTAGTTATATAATCGAGATAGGAGACAAACCGGATACTTATACGGACTGCAATATCACATCACACTACCATTATAAATCCGCAAGTTTGTATGCGAGTATGTTTGTTATCTCTTCATGATGCTGAGCGGATTTGGATGAAATTTGGAATATGCATAGCTTATACCTAGAATTAACACATAGGCTACTTTCTGACACCAAATGCCACCGGTGAAGCAGTTAGGTTTCTACTTTTTTAAGTTGTATATATCAAGTGTAGTACCGTAAATCTATAGGTATTATAATGTTAGACAAGCCTTATTTACCTTCGAATAACAAACAGTGCATAACAAACATAACAAAAGTAAGCAGTCTACTAGTACTTCCATAACCGTATGATATATCGTAAAGTGTTAGTTTCCGGTAGTCCCATGATGGAAACAAGACCATATTTTTTTATGATTCACCTGCTGGAAAGCGATGATGCGACCAAAGATCTAGCTTTCATAGAGAGTATTATTCACTAGTACTAACATAATACAAACTGTCGGATTAATAATAATATTAGTAGGGAGCTGTAGAGATATGTTTTAAGGCATGTTAAGAGAAGAGCGACCTATACCAATAGTAGTATGGGCAATTACCCATCAAAGGATATGCAGTTGTATACTCGATTTTACATAAAAAATATAATTATTTAGACGGATTTTTTACCGAACTATATAAAAAACTAGCCGTGCCCCGCGGCTTCGCCCGCTATTATCAAGTTAAAAAGTAGCCTATGTGTTAATCCTATGTATAATCTATGTATATTCCAAATGTCATCCAAATCCGTTCAGCCGTTAAAGCGTGAAGAGGGAACAAACATACTTACACACAAACTTTCGGATTTATAATGGTGCCGATTCTGTTGTCCAGAATTAGACTAAACTAGCCTAAAATTAGTTTTAGTCCTGTCATTTAAACTTTTAAATTAAGTTCAACGTAAAATTAGAATAGCGTTTAGGTATTCTTTGACTAAAATTAGTTTATTTTTAGTTTAGTTTAGTTCGGTGCTCAACAGAATTAGCACCAATATTAGTAGGATGGGTTCACGAGCAAGCGAAGAATCCATTCTTAACTCTTTTTAAAGGACTTTCTCCAGAACTGAGAGAGATATAAAAGGGAAGAGGGATAATCATAACTAAACTTCTCCCTTTACATGTAATTTTACTAAATAGCTGCTCAAAACTTGTTCTAATATATTTACTAATGTGCTACACTGCATGGTCGATTTATCAGAATTTGAATTTTAATACTTAATATTGCGACATCAGCGCTCTTTATGATGACAGCTGATATCGTAGTCTATTGACGTTGTATTACAAGCTTTTATTTAACTTGTAAACTTGTTCGGGTGGAATCTTGCAACTTAATTTTTAACCGACTTCAAAAAAGGTGGTTCTCAATTCGGCTGTAAGTTTTTTGTTTTTTTATGTATGTTACTTGAAATCTCCGCAAATCATGAATCGATTTTGATGTTTTTCTTTTTTTGGTAGAGTAGAATTCAGAGGTGGTCCCATATAAATTTTATCGAAATCCGTTAAAGCCAAAACAAAAATATAAGCGGTGAAGTTGGTTTTTTTTAAGCTTTGCTTGCGTTTAATTATAGTTGACATTTATACCATATGCATCCTATCCCAAGTGTTTTGTTTCTACATCATCCGTACATCATCAGTTTTGTATCTAGACATACGTAGGTCAATATATCGGTCATCATTTATTTACTGTAGGTAAATATTTTTCATCATAAAAAAGTGGACAAAACAATAATTTAAATATCCGATAGCACTATTTTGTCAAGAAAATTCTAATATTAGACTGCATCGAGGGCCGCTGCAACCTTGCCGTTGAAAGGAAATCTGTAACTTATAACAATGTTGATTCAAAGCTATTGTGAAATGTCTGTTGCAACATTCTAATAACTACAATTTAATCATAAAAACAACTTAATTTTATATTTACACCAGGTTCGGTGACTTGTCGGTAAAAAATTGTGACCGTAGCTGGTACCTGTTAGGTACCATAGAGACTGAAAAAAATAGTAGGTATACTCGAGTAGCAGATAATAATATATAATAGCAATGTTGAAGAAAATGTATAGGTTGTCAAATAGTGTCCATTGGCAAGATTGTATAATAGTTAGGTACTGTATGTATTATTAAGTAGTATACTTAACAAACAAACACATTCACACTCACGGCCCCAAAGTTTAAAGACTTGTATCGTGTGTGCCGGAAACATTTACGTCACTTACACATTACATCCAGAACCAGAAGCACAGATTTCCCTTGGGAAGGAATTTGTGCTACCGCCGGGAATTGAACCCAGGACCCACGGTGCAGAGGGTGGAGACCTGTCCACTGCGCCAAGTGAGTCGTATGTTCAATTGTTATTGAACTTCAATACCTATAAAATAACACGTTGTTCACTGTTCACGACAGAATACTTATATCACACTATGTTAAGCCCATTAATATCTGTAGAATAAGCGAGATATGTTTAATTGGCTTTTTGACGTTGTTTGCCCTTTATTATATATAATTATATATAACTAGCAAACCCGGCGAACTCTGTTTCGCCACCATAAACCTTACGGAGCCCGAGACCTTTCCAACGAATGCAAAACCGTGGAAATCGGTTCGTGCGTTCTGGAGTTATAGCGTCAGGAAGGAAACCCGACTTATTTTTATATAGTAGAGAAGAAGAAGATAAAGGGCAAACAACATCAAAAAATTAAGTATTTCTATAGTTAATATCTAAGTGAAAGCGTTATATAATAAGAAAAAAATGCTGTATTATGTATTTTGCTACGCCCTTTTATACAGGGTACATGTCATTAGCTTAAGTCCAAGTATGTAAATAACTACTGTTCATGTTTGCATTATTAAATAAATAAATAAATAAATAAATTTGGACTAATAGTCTAGGTGAACTCGTTAACTGAGCCTTAGCAAGGTAACTGCTGGCGACTGTTATAAACGATATTGAATTTCGAATTTAGACGGGGTCTGTATTAAAAATTAAATGACAGTGCGTAATGCGGCATATTATACGTACTTATAAGGAAGATTTGTCGTCATAATGAACCGATTTAAGTAAGAGGAGATTCTTGTCGACTGAAAAATCTTTTTTGTTTAGCCGCCCGGCGCCACCCCTTTCCTTACCCATTCACCAAACAGACAAGGCATTGGAAGTGTGAAAAGAGCCAGAAAGAAGCATGCTATGTCGAAGATAATACTTTAGCATAATTAAACGCAAGCAAACCATAAAAAAAATCGACTTTACCGCTTATATTTTGTTTTTGTTCATTTTCCTAAAAAACTAATTCAATTTTGATAAAATTAATATCGGACCACCTCTGAAGTATTATCTACCAAACAAAAAAGAATCGATAATAATTGGCAGAATAATCGCGTAGCATCCCAACCAAAAAAATATACAGTCGAATTGAGAACCTCTTCCTTTTTCGAAGTCGGTTAAAATATGTTCGAAATGGTATTCCTGACTTTAAACGGACTCGCATTCTTCATGTTTTTAGCACAACTGTTATGAACCGGTATTTTAATCTATAATAGGAAATCATTTAATTTTGACCAATATCTCACCTGATTTTAAGTGAAGATTATTTATTCTATATTCATATGTTATTTGCCTGAGTAAGCCTATACGAAGTAACGAACCGATTTCACATTATTTTGATTGAGCGCTGACGAATATAATATATTTAAGTTTCAATAAATTATTAAAATACTTAAAATTATTTACAGTTGTGCACATACCTATATATTTTACACAACTTATTTTATATTTCCTACTAATTAACCCTAAAAGTTTATTGGAAAGGTACATTTTCATGATAGTAAAACAAATTATTTGGAATAATCAAACTTACAAGACTTGAAAATATTGTTTTATATTAAAAACAATATATCTTCTTCTTCTAAATATATATAACTCAAAGGTGACTGACTGACTGACATAGTGATCTATCAACGCACATCCCAAACCACTGGACGGATCGGGCTGAAATTTAGCATGCAGGTAGATGTTATGACGTAGGCATCCGCTAAGAAAGGATTTTGATTAATTCTACCCCCAAGAGGATAAAATGGGGGATCTATACCTAATTAATAATAATACTTCATAACGCGGGCGAAGCCGCGGGCAAAAGCTAGTTTTAAAATAAAAACCGAACAATATGCGCTTGCACGTTTATTGGGTGACACTCCTCTTGAAATAATTTCACGCTAACAATATATTTCAAGCACCAGAGATCGGTGTATTGGTTCTGTCACCTAGTTTTTCTAGTGCTAACTGTTATGAAAAGTCGGTAACAAGCTAACAGTATATTTCGTAACGCGAACTTGACTTTTTGTTCATACTTAGTTTACCACGTATTGTTACCTAGCTCCACTTTCGATAGCAATTTACAAATTATGCAAGAAAACGGCAATGATTTTTATTGACAATTGTTATTTTGTCTTCATCCTTCGCTAGCTGAGCCTCGCGTTAATCAGTCTCTATAAATAATAATTTAAACGTAAGCAAAGCTTAAAAAAACCGACATCACCGCTTATATCTTGGTTTTGGCTTGATTGATTTCGATAAAATGTATATGGGACCACCTCTGAAGTCTACCAAACAAAAAAAGAAATTTTGAGAATCGGTCAACAAATTGGGAGAAATCGGTGAAGATAAATAAAAAAATATATATAAAGTCGAACATAGAACCTCCTCCTTTTTGAAGTAAGTTTAAAATATGTGGTTGGAATTGTTTTCATGATTATTGAGTGATGAATCGAGCAAGCCCTAAAACCTGATGGTAACCGTCACGCTTATCTATTACAGTTCAGTGCCACGTAGAGTTTAGAACTTAGGTCCAATTCCTGAATTTTGATTACTGTCATGTCTTTATTGATACTCGTACTATTAAATTAAATTGATTGACGTAAGAATTATCAAAATCGGCACACGAGTTTGATCTTAGAGTGCCATACAGGAACAAACATACATATGTACATTACATTGTATAAGCTGATAAACATAGTACCCTCCTTTGTGTCGCGTAGTCGAGTAAAAATAGGCAACATATATCTTAGCACATACTACTGTTTTCGCAGATAATAAAGTTGAAGTCACAAATGAGTCGATATAAATTATGTTCTCACAATCAGTTACATAATAAACGCGTATGTTTATTTATACTCTCGGGTCTACGCCCGGACCTTTGATAAGCATGCGTTCGGACTACGGAGCCGTAACCCTTGTTTAAAGGCCCTTTTAGACTTATGTATTTTCATTTTATTACATCATCAGCTGGAAACTTGAAGAGAACAAAAAGTCGTAAAAGGGGTTCACGACTTTTTGCTGTTAGTGTAAAATAATTTATGTTATGATCAAAAGATCAGCAGACGACCATTTTGCTTTGACACTCGTGTTATTATTGTTTTTTTATTTGTGACAGGCTAGTGTTTGACCACTATCTCACCTGATGGTAAGTGACGATGTGATCGTAGCTGGTAAACACACTAGACCTGGAATACGCAGGCTCTCAAGGATAACTGCCGGAACACCGTATTTGGCTTGGCGGCAGACTTTCAACTTGATGGTGTTATGGTTGACTTGTGCAGCTAATTGTTATTCTTCCCGTTCTTATTCCAACACTTACGTACCCATACCAAAAAATCCAGTTATAATAAAATGAATTGATAATAATTATAATTGTACGCCCAAAATCACACTAACATTATAAATCCGAAAGTCTGTGTGTTTCTCTTCACGCTGTAACGGCTGAACGGATTTAGAATGTACATAGCTTATACCTAGGATTAACACATATGCTACTTTATTAACTTAATAAGCGCGGGAGAAGTCGCTTGGCTCGGCTAGTATATTATAATGTATACTTGTGTGAACTAAGTAAACTAACAAAAGTAGTAGGTGCATACCGTTAATTCCTGTGTACTTAGATGTATATAACCTTCATGTTCAATAATAAATCTGTAAAAAAATACCAATTTTAGTACGGACGGTTGCAAATTCAAATTTTCCTTATGTGTTTTGCTAATAAAAACAGCTCACTGTTAGAACTAGCCCAAAATAACCGCAAAATGTATGTTATTTAGAGAGATTGTAAAGTGTTAGACAAACGTTCATCTCGGTTTGACCTTGTTGGTGGAATAATAGATTGTTATTTAGATCCTGATTTGCTCACATCCTTAGGATTTAGCCTTAGGAGTGGAGGTATATGCAATACGAATCTTAAGAAACTGGGTATCCTCGCAAAGGTCAGGCAGTACTTCACTCCGGGACAGCTTCTTAACCTTTATCAAGCTCAAGTCCGATCGTGTATGGAGTACTGCGGTCACCTCTGGGATGGATCCGCCAAGTACCAGTTAGAGACTCTTGAATCTATTGACCGGCGAGCCAAAAGACTCATTGGCGACAGTAAGCTAATCGAGTCTAGGTTGCAAAGTCTCGGTCACCGACGTAAGGTGGCAAGCTTATCGGTATTCTATCGCTTACATTTTGGAGAGTGTGCACAGGAATTACATGACTTAATTCCCCCATGCCCTTTTTACCATCTAACAACAAGACAAACTATTAAACGTCATCCATTTATGGTCGACATACCTCCAGTTCGCTCAAAGCGTTTTGCTTCTACATTCATCATCCGTACAGCGAAGGAGTGGAACTCATTGCCTGCGTCTTTGTTCCCCGAACGGTATAATCTGGGAGTCTTCAAGTCTCGAGTGAATAGGTTTCTTCTAGGCAAGCATGTCACAACTTCGGCCGCATCATCACTTTCCATCAGGTGAGATAGTGGTCAAATGCTTGCCTATTAGACATAAAAAAAAAAAAACGATTAAAAGATTTAATAATTACACAAACCTTCTTTCTTATGTAAACAAGACGTAAGTATGCTTTGACGTAATGCTTGCCTATTAAGAATTTTAAAAAAAGTTTTTTTTTTGTAGATTAGACACTTAATTTATTTTTTAGACGAAAGTTCAAAAAGTCTGACTTGCTATTTACTCGCCTTTAGTAGAAAGAGATAAGTAAGTATATGCACGAGTCGCAACCCGAAATTTCCGTGTTTCTGTGAATTGGAGGTAATGTGTTTTTACCCTATGTATGTATGTTTTCGCTTTTGTGGCTCTCCAGCAAGTGGGCCGATTATAACGATTTCCACGTCAATAAATTTTTCATATTTTGCGAATTTCACTTGACTTAACAGTTATCATAACTCAATATGGCGATAACCAGGCGCCATCGTGTGAAAAAAAAAACGACGAGCTGTGTCAAGTGGAGTATCATTGGATACTTTTATTGACATCAATATATAATATATAATATATTTAATAATAATAAATTAAGCTAAAACCTAAATTAAAACTATTCAAAAATAAATATAACTACATATAAATATTATGACTGTACAAAACTTAATCTAAGAGACCGCTGCCTGTTTACAAAGTACACAAAATGCTGGCAGCATTGCCGTCATTGAATAGGTATTAGAAAGTCATCTTTAGGTTTTTTTATAGTAACCATTAGGATCCATATCATCGATTTCAAGTCGATTAGCAACCATTCTCACAAAACTGTGTAACTCTTATAATAAAGCTAAGATAAAGTTCTTATGTTTGCACGATAAGTTTTATTAACAAAAATGTATAAAATAAAAAAGTAAGTTCACTTATAATATAAGATGTCTTCGAATGCCTTCTTGTAACGTAGGCATAAGCTTAATGCAAGCAAAAATGCAGCTTGCTTAAGTTGGGGGCTGAAAGTTACGACTTCCAGGGCTCTCAAACTCTGTGGCAATTGTTTGCACCCTTTCTAGGCCGGGGCAGGCAACATAACAGCAACAGACAGAAACGTGCGTTACGTAAGAGTTAATGGGTCAGATATAATAGGTACCCAAGATAATTTAACGCAAGCAAACCTTAAACAAGTCATACTTTAAAAGTTTTTTAAAATCAAGCTTTTACAAGTTGTAAATAAAGAGGACTAAAACTTATATAACCAGAGAACTTGTCAAAACGAATCAAACGAGCCGAAACTCGATGGGGTTGCGTCGTTTCATTACAGAGTTCCTATGACCACCTTCCAGCTCCATCATCAGACCCTGGTTACTATTTAAAGACAAACTACTCGTTACGACGATTCAAATGAGCCCAAACTCGATGAGGTTGTGTCGTTTCATTGCGAAGTTCCTTTGGCCACCTTCCAGCTCCATCATCAGATGAGCTCCATGTCATCATAATATTGCATTGTCACGCGATTTACATACGTATGCAAAATTTCAGCTCAATCGGTAAACGAGAAATGGATCAAATTTAATTTGCAAGATTTGATGATATCATCGGGACAGGTGAAACTAAATAAAAGCTTGTAAAACCGACTTCACCGCTTTATCTTCGAAAACTTGATCAGATTAAATGTATTAAACACGCTTTATAGTCGAAAATATAATCAAAAACACATAAAAAAAATACAGTCGAATTGAGTACCTCCTCCTGTTTTGTGAAGTCGGTGAAAAAGTGTTCCATCAAGCTGATGTAATGAACTTACTCACGTCATTCACTCAGTGAATGACGTTCAAATGACGAGTGATATAATTTATGGGAAATGAAAAGAGCCGCAATGTACTAGACAATGGGTAATGGACAAAACTCTTATTTTACGTTGTGGGAATGCTAAAGCTTAATCAATAACACTTCTTTATTGAGTGAGAACTTCAACTGCGCATATTTTGTTTATTAACCTTTTGTTGTTATAAGAATGAAGGTTTGGTTCCGCTATGCACTAGTCTCGCTATGCCATACTCTAAACAGTTCTAGTTGTTAATAAAAAAGTTATACAACCCGAGAAATTGTTAAGACGAATCAAACGAGCCAAAATATGTAGGTTTATCTTGTTTAGTTCAGAAGTTCCTATGGCCATGGCCAAGATACATAAGTACACCAAATTTTAGTTTTAGACCGACGTCCTATCTTGCAAGCTAAATTAGACCCACTTCCCTATGGTCTAATTTAGCTTGCAAGATTTTATTACAGACCGACAGATTACGGGTCAGGTAAAACTAAATAAAAGCTTGTAATGAAAAGTATACCAACCTACAAATCGTTTTGGTTTTGTATAAATTACTAGCGTTATTTTAAAAGATTATAGTAAAAATCATTTTTAATAACGAACTTAGGAGCCAATTGTAAAAACTGAAAACCGGCTATCAAATTACGCGCGTACACAAAATTTCACGACTGTGCTGTTTACCGTTAAACAGTTCCTTTATCTGGAGCTAATCCATTAATTCAAGATCATGCATATATATGTCACGTTGTCAGAACTGAACCAACATGTTCAATTTCAACTTTTTAGAATATAATTAAACACAAGCAAAGCTTTAAAAAAACCTACTTCACCGCTTTATCTTCAGAACCTTGATCAGATTTAATGTATTAAACACGCATTATTGACGATAAATTAAAAAACTTGTGATCAGATCTTGATCAAATTTAAATGGGACTACATGAAAAGCACCAGCTTTCAAATAAAAAAACAATCATCAAAATTGGCTCACAACTAAAGAAGTTATTGAGGTTACTAGTTTTAAACCTTAACAAACATACTAACATGCAAACATTGCACGTAAATAAAAGCTTAATAATTAACGGGAAAATATAGTAATATGGTAGACATGGTAATTGTTTGTTTAAAATTGAAAAATAACAATACAATAACTCTTTATTGAATCCAAAAGATAAATACAGCTTACAGAGAAACTTATAAAATAAAGGTACAATGGGCGGTCTTATCGCTAAGAGCGATCTCTTCCAGACATTTTTAACATTGCTCAAATCAAAATCTCCTGCTATAATTGCAATTACATTTTGTCGTGCAAGAAACTGTTAGTCGAAATGCATTTGCATGCCGGTATTCCCCAGGTAAGTTGAGGTAAAATACCCGTTTTCCTTTAACAAAGGCCTAAAATCAACTTCGTACAAATGCTTTTTTATTCGACCGCGCTACACAAAGGAGGGTAATGTGTTTATCAGTCTATATGTGTATGTTCCTTTGTGGTGTTCTAGAGAACAAACGCGTGGACCGATGTGGATGATTCTTATGTCAATCAATTTGTATTAATCTTGCGGATTTCACTAAAGACATGACAGTAATCAAACCAACTAGACGCTATATGTAAATTCGAAAAACTGTGTTAAATGGGGAATCATTTAATGCTGCCATTGTTTATATTTTTTACCGACTTCACAATAAAGGAGGAGGTACTCAAGTCGACTGTATTTTTTTTTTGTTACCTCATAACTATTTTGAATTTTTTTTTCGTAACCCAGGTTTCTATCCGTTGCTGTTGCTTGCCACGGCCCAGAAAGGGTAACATTTGACTTTAATTGAAATGTGTCGTATTTTATCTATACCTACTAGAAATTATATAATGTAAATCGGCTTTATGAATAAAAATACTATGACTTTGACTATGACTGGTATGTCGCCTTGGTATTACTCACTTATTTTAAAATGTCGGGTTCATCGCCTCATGCGATTCGCTTGAGCGACGAGACGTGCGACGACTTTGTGCGCCTTAATTTGTGTCTTAATATTGTGTGTTTATTTTACTCAAGTGCTACTATAGAAATCCGGTTTTAACCGACGTTAAAATAAGGAGGAGTTTGTCAATTCGTGTTGTATTTTATCTCTGAACCCGATTTAAAAAAAATATGTTTTATTTGAAAGGGCAAACTTTCAGATTGGTTCTATAGAAATTTCATCAAAATTGATTCAGTAGTTTGATTTATAAATCAAAATAACTGGAAATATGTCATCCAAGTAAACGAACATTTTCACTTTTCAGTAAGCAGGTAGATATACTTTATTGCCTTTTTGTGTATTTTGTTTTTAAGTTTATTTATTTAGTAATTGTTGCGTGTCGGAAATTGGTCGGCCTAGAATAGAATATATTAAAATTATTATCATAACTGTTTACAGAGTGTTGATTTATTCGAAGCTTTGCGACCCACCTTTGACACTACAATAATTTATATAAGAGTAGGTAAACAGGTATAATATCTGTATCATGTACAGATAAATTAAAATGCAACAGAATTTGTGAAATTATCTGGCAGATAAATTAACAGGAACTTACCATGAGGTGATGAAACCAGCCCTGATTACATGAGGCGCAGCAGACAGCATGGCTACCACACCTTATCAACCAGGACAGACTTTTAGCATTAATGTGTGAGTAAACTATGCAGGCCAAGATTAGCGGAATTTAGAGCTCATTAAAGTTTAAATACATGGAAATGGGCAAAGTGTACTATTAGGAAGCTCGTTAGGGAAAATCCATTAATTCATTAATTATTTTGGCGATTTTTCAACCCCCTTTCTCCCCTTAGTGAGATGTCGTGACATTTTTCTCGACCCCCCTCCCCCCCCCCCTTTCCCTTAAATCACGTGAAAATTTTCAAAATGCGTATATTTAATGTAAATAAGTTAATATGTGCTATCAAGCACATATTAACTTATTTACATTAAATATACGCATTTTAAATAAATTCAACGCCATCAGGCGTTGAATTTATTTAACACACATTTTGTTACACATTATTTCTTACCGACTTCCCAAAAAGGGAGGAGGTACTCAAGTCGACTGTATTGTTTTTTTTTTTTTAATTTTTTTATGTGTTATTGTGTTACCTCGTAAATTCTCTCCACGTGAGCCGATTTCGAATTTTTTCTTTAGTTTGGAAGATATTGCTTTCTAATTGGTCCCATTTAAATTTGATCAAGATCTGATCAGTAGTTCTTGAAATATCGTCAATAATGTCTATTTTGTGAAGAATAATGCGTACTTTGACGATGTTCCCGTTTACCCGACTTCAAAAGCTACCTCATAACTTCTTTCGTTGTAAGCCGATTTTGATGATTTTTTTTTATTTGAAAGCTGGTGCTTTTTATGTAGTCCCATTGAAATTTGATCAAGGTCTGATCTCTCGTTTTTGAGTTATAGTCAATAATGCGTGTCTATACATTAAATCTGATCAAGGTTCCGGTGATAAAGCGGTGAAGTCGGTTTTTTTTAACTTTTCTTCACACATAAAAAAAAATACAGTCGACTTGAGTACCTACCTTCTCCTTTTTTGGGAAGTCGGTAAAAAAACCAACTTCAACGCTTATATTTTGGATTTGGCTGGATCGATTTCGATCGAATTTATATGGGACCACCTCTGAAGAATAATCTACCAAACAAAAAAAAACAACAAAATCGATTTATAATTGGCGGATAAAAAAAAAACATACAGTCGAGTTGAGAACCTCCTTTTTCGAAGTCGGTTGAAAAAGGTTAAAAACCTAAACAACTAAAGTGTCACAACACGCGGCCTTATCACAAAAGTCTCTACCAGGCTACATTTTTTTTTGTATTTCTTCTATATACATGTATGCATTCCCCTATCTTGCGTCGATATGTTATAAAGGACCTTTATAAAACCACCGTGTTTATTTTGTTTCATATTTTATTCTACGGTTCAGTAAGTAATTACTTAAAGATTGCATTGCTGCTATTTATTTTTTCCTAAAACAAAATGGAGCGTGATGCGATCTGAATAAATGATAAAAAAACAACTTCCTCATTCTAATTTTAAAATAGAACAGGCGATATCGCCACGGTTAGGTAGAAACGTTAAAAAATGTAGCAAGAACAAACACAAGAAATAACGAACGTTACAGTTAAAGCAGCAGTTTCTACAGAATTGCCTCGAGGGGGTTGAAACTCAACCAGTGAAACTGTCCTTGTCTTTTTGGACCCGAAGCCGCATTGATCACATCCAAGCATTTATAAAACCCGTTCATAGTGTATGAGGCTTATTTCTGTAAATAAGTACCTAACTAGCTACTTCAACGCTGTTAAATACTAGCCGAGCCCCGCGGCTTCGCACGCGTTAAATGAAGTTAAAATGTACCCTATGTGTTATTACGGAACCTGAACTATCTACATTCTAAATTTCATCAATATCAGTTTATTCATTATGGAGATACGTGGTAACAAACATACACAAACACAATTTCGCATTTTTAATATTAAGAAGGATCTAACGATAAACTGGTGTCACTGTGTAAGACATTAATTATTTACTGGGTAGGTATTGTTTATTGACCTAAGCGAATAGAGCGAGCGAATTGCTTTCTTATGTCCGGCGGATTTCCGGTTGTTCTTCCCTACAGGTCGCATTTCTCAACCGATTCTCGTGAAATGTATATAGTTTTTTTTTGTCAATTCAGTTTTTGGAATATTTTCAAAATGGCTGTGATATAAGAGTAGGGGGCTGCCATTTCGGAAAATACGCGAATTCTTTTCAGAGCATATTATATTACACCACCAACCTCATTATTTAAAATTATCCGTCTCTCCATCCAAAGATTGAATGGATAATTAAACGCAAGCAAAGCTTAAAAAACCGACTTCAACGCTTATTTTTTGGTTTTGGCTGGATCTATTTCAATAAATGGGACCACCTCTGAAGTATAAAAATATCAAACACAAAAAAATATCAAACGCGATTCATAATTGGCGGAGAAATGGCGTAACATACATACAAAAAAAATACCTACAGTCGAATTGAGAACCTCCTTTTTTAAAGGCGGTTAAAAACTGTGCTTGTATTCTATTTTTTTAATATTACTTTTGTAACTAACATTATTTGGTGTGCAATTATTTTCTATACCAATCTAAATAAAACGCACAAGTTAAACCTAGCATAAAATCGCAAAGCATTCACGATGCGTTAAATATGTATTGAGTGAGAGTGGCCGATGGAAAAAACCGATAGCCCTCGTATGCAATCGGAGTCATGTACTTTACCTTACCTTAGATGCAGTGGAAGTTTTCGCGCGGCCTACTTCGCCTCACTTATCTCAGAGAATGTTTACATTGAGGTATCTAACTAAGTAGATAGATACAAGATATCTACAACTAGCTTCGTACGGCTAGTAAGGCACTAATAAAAGTAACGGTAGAGTAAAAATGTAGAGTAGGTACCTACCTACTTTACATTTTTATCCTGTGCAGACTGTTTGTATGTGGGTATGTTTATTAGTCCCATCCTACAGAAGATTAAATTTTAATTAATTGTGTATGATTTTCATAACCAACAATATTCTAAAACCATTTAAAAAGATTGGGGACTTTAATAAACATTTTTTTTTATTTGTGACAGGCTAGCGTTTGACCACTATCTCACCTGATGGTAAGTTACGATGTGATCGAAGCTGGTAAACACACTAGACCTGGAATACGCAGGTTCTCAAGGATAAATATTATTATTTTAGTTTACACCACTTTTACCTCCGACTGTACTTTGTATGAGTGGTCGAGTTGATTACTATAGAAATTAAAGGAGACGCTGTCTAAATTACTACCTACTCGCCTAAATGGCTGAATGTATTTTGATAAAGTAGTATTTTTTACTTTTGCTTATTAATTGATATTAAAATTAGATGAATGCAGTGGATAATTCACTTCAACTGAAAAAGTTTAGACTTTATTACCTTAATGCCTACGAACCAAGAAATAATAAACATTTTATGATTTCATTTCAATTTTAGACAATATAAGCACTATCCCAGCCTCCGAGTGCATTTAGCATTGATAAAATAAAGTGTAAAACAGTTTTATTTATTGTTTTTTTTATTATATTTATTTAAATTTAAAACATTTCCATTTAGGTAAATACTACTTTAGATTTTCGCCATAAAAAGTTCGCTGTGCGAAGTGTCATAACACGTATATTTGAGTGTGGTTTCTCTGAAATCGCTTGTTATTGTGGTTTCATAAAATATTATTCATGGAATTGTTTGATTTTCTAATAGAAAAATAAGAATACCTTGTGTGAACAATGATCTATTATCTTGAAGGTCAACAAAAATAACGTGATAGTCTTTTGAATCTGTACAATTGAGCACTGGAAAAATATTCTACGTCTATTTAAATTAATTTGCTCTAACCCCTCAGTAAGTAAGTAAATATAAACAAGTCAATGTACTAAAATTTCAAAAAACCCGAATGTGAAAAATGTGAACTTTATTTTATGTAATATATATAACTTTATTTATGTATTATTTTATATAACTTTATTTATGTAGGTATTTCCTTTTTGATACCCAACTCGATAGGATTGTTTTTTTTTTATTAACGTTATTACTATTTCGCGCCAAAAATACGCCATTTTTTTTCGGACACCTATATATAAAGACACATGGGTTTTCAAGCCGAATATAACGATACCTTACTGTTTATAACGATACAGTAATAAATAAATTTACAAACATACACACAAAATATGGGCGAAAACATAAGCCTTCCTTGGCGGGTAAAAAGACTCGACAAACATCTAAAAGTGACTCTAAAATAATACACAACCGGGTAGTACTTACTAATATGAACAATAATTAGACGCAAATTTCGAAATGTCTATAAACACAAATAACCACAAAAACAAATGTTTTATGTTTATGATTCGGAAACAGTTACATATATGAAATATCGAGGGTAAAGGCATTTTGCTGTCATAATTTATGTACATAACAATAAACAAATAGAAAAACAATTACATTCACAATGACTCGTACATTACATAGACGTTCCTGCTTCTGTTTTTTATTTTTCTGTAAATTATTTTATCGTAGAGATTTATAAAAATTATGCTGTTAAACGAACTATCCAAACACTAGTGATTAGCCCCGGCTTCGCCTGGGAGCAATTTAGTAGTAGTGGAGGCTGTTGCTGTCCGTGCATAACAATACACTCTTACTGCACGAAAATATGCTAAGTCCCACAATGTGCTCCTCCGTGCTGTTAAGTGCTAATAAAATGTAACTCATAAGCGTAAAAAAAAATTCCGGTGGACTAAAAAAAATTACTTACACCTTACCCTGACAAACACAACCAAAAAATCAAAATCGTTTATTTACATGGGCCCCAAAGAGGCACTCATGAAAGTTAATGAATCTATTGCCAGATTCGGAAAATTACAGCCATCTCGAGAAGAACCTGGCAAGAAACTCGGCGGCGCATTTTTTTTCATTCATTTTTTTTTTTTTTAAAACATTCCTTATTTCTAATACATAATTTTCTTAACCTAGGTATTATTATGGTCGCTAGAAAAAGCCTGTGCAGTTTGCCTCCATGCATCCTTGTCATTAATATAGTCTGTAGTCTTATAATAAGCTTTCTTAATTAATGCCCGTTTTATAACAGATTTGAACTTTCCCAGTGGTAATTCAGTTACGATTTTAGGAATTCTATCAACAAAAAAAATCAGCCAAATTTTTGCGAGAATAACGCAAAACAATTGTTTAATTTATATGTATAGATAGATTGAGGCTCATTGACTATGTCAACCCTATCAGTAGATATTTAAATAGGGTTGTCACAATCATTGTAACCTAGAGCCCTTCAAATTTGTTTAATTTTATATCTTACCTTGATCCTCCGATTCTGAAGACCTCGAAGGTTTCTTCAACAAAGGCGTCCGTTCAGACGACACCCCTCGTTTGCCAACCGAAACCGAATCTAATTTCTGACTACTTAATAGCACTTTTGCAATAACAGTATGTACCATCTTCTTAAACTTTTAAGGCTTCTCAAAATTCACTATTTCACGTCCGAAATCGTAAGTTGTATTATTTACAAATATTCCATACATCCGTTTTCATTAAAGTCAGTTGCTATACTGTGGGGCTCGAGTAGTTATAATAATTAATTTAATTATGTTTACTGATAAAGTACTTAGTATGGAAAAGGACAGAAGGTTCATTGATAATTATTATTATCGAAATAAATTACCAAACAATGTATCTAGTGTTTGTTATAATATGCAAAATGAATATAATTGTTCTATATGAAGCAACAATGTTGAAAATTTGCGATAGTCACCATAATAATCACGAAATTGAGATAGTTTGAACCTTAATACTGTAATAATAATGGTGACTATCGCATACATTCCAATTTATTAGTTTATATAGACCGTTATTCTGATATCTAGCGTGTTTTGAAATATGCGCTACATATATAAATTATCTATAAGATAAATTTGGATTACATATTACCAAAATGTATTATCCGACAGTTTTGAGCTCAGCCTTATTTAATTATTGCTTATCCGGAACCTGACCCTACATTTGGAAGTCGACACTAAATATAGGTTGAGTGTTTAATTATTGGTAATATGAATTATTTGTTTATTATACAATAATTTCCAACAGAAGATATATTACACTACTTACAATTAGTCGCTATTTTGCAATTAACTTTCAATTACAGGAGACTAAAGCTTGCCATGCATACCTACTGTTCGCATAAATTATCAATTATTATTATTACCAAAAACTAATAGATAAACATTATTTATAAAAAAAATTTGAAATTTAACATCATTATAATAATTAGTTGCTAGCTTTAGTAAATTGATACATCAATTAAAAAGTTAAATAACGTATTCATTATATAGATCTCAATTAATTTAAAGCGTAGGTATAGGTATATATTAAATTATTATAAATAGCTTCTACCGCAAGCAAACTTCTACATGAATAAAGTATCATGCCTGAACACCTGGAATTCATATCATTTCATATACCTAATATCCGGATGACCGAGCTTTGCTCGGTTTTTTGTTTTTGGTAGAACCTGGAACGTTGATAAATCGATTCCTTGGGCCGAAAAACCCCTAATCTACAAGAATATATACAAGAATTGCTCGTTTAAAGATATTATTATAGATAGATACCATTTATGTCAAAAAATATAAAATATTTATCTGTATGTACAAAACTTGAATACAAAAAATAATGGTAACTGCAATCGTCTCTTGGTTATTCCCAAACGAACTTCTGACTTTCTGAGAATAGACTATCCTACTTAATTACATGTGACATATTGATTTATTATTATTAAAAAAGTCACCTTATATATATACCTATTGAATGTGTTTGTTTTTATGTAGACATACACATTTACTTTTCTCATACAAATCATATAATACATGCGCGAAGGGCTAAGGACTAAAATCCCTTGCCTACGAAATATCAATTTAAAACAAGCTAAGAAAGATTATATTTTAACGTAATAGTTAAATACCAACTGCAATAATTTGTGTGTTCAAAATTTCCGGACGTTTAATTTTATTAAATTGAAACCAAGAATAATATATTCTTGGTTTTAATAAAAACAAACGCTTCTCACTATCGTCTGATAACAAAATTGTACAAATAATAATAACAGACATAATTTAAATTATTAAAGAACCATATTTATTTAATTATATACACATGAACAATAGTTACTTACATACTTGGACGTAAGCTGGTATGCATGGCATGGCATGGCATGTACCTGGTATTAAAGGGTGTAACAAAATACACATACAGCATTTTTTATTACATAACACTTACACTTATATATTAACTATAGAAATACTTAAGTTTTTCCAAGATAATTTGATACTAAAGATTACTAGTATATATAAGAACTATTTTATATTATCTTCCATATATTCATTAAGGGTATAATAAAATTGAATTAAATACTTTATTAAAAATTTATGTCACAATGTCAATATTTATGTAGCCAGTAGGTTTACTATAACCTTGTACTGTCTTAGTGAATAAAATAGCGTCAACTTATAAATACAATAGCGTTAACTTGTATACCGGTACTAAAACGATTTGACAATATAAATCGCTGGCGTTGATTTATGACGTCTAGAGTTCTACAAGGATATGCCAAGGAGAGTTTATTATAATGTTAATTGAATTAAAACGTGTTCACACTTACAGCCTCACACTTAGGTGACTTGTATCGTGGTTGCCGGAAACGTTTACATCACACGCACGGACCAGAAGCACAAATGTCCCTGGGAAAGGAAAATAGTGTGACTGCTGGGAATCGTACCCAGGACCTACGTTGCAGAGGGCAGAGAGACCACTGATCCAACTGGGTGTCGTCAAAAGTCTGTCGCAGGTTAATTCTCAATTTCGTGAATTTATAATTTCACGTTCATTAACGTTTAGGTATTTTACAAAATTATACTTAACTTAAAGTTTAGATTTCTGAAACTTTTCTTTATTGTATAGCTTCATTTATTGCACGCCGATATGTCTCCTGAAATAGCAGGATGACTGGCAGAAAATGCTGTAGCATTAAGTCCTCCTATGTATTTGTGCATGAAGTTTTTAAATAAAAAAAAAAGTATTTGACCGCCATTGAAAATTTATTAAATTTTTTTTTTTACTGTTGATGTGTAATTTAGAGTGATACGGTCTGAAATCTGAATAAGTATCACTTCTTAAATCTATCTAATCTGTTAATTATTATATTATTAGGACTCTTAACAATGTACTTGTAAGAAAGAAAGTGGCTATATTAGCTTACTTCCCATATCAGGTAAGTTACCCTTACTTTCTGAGTGCCTCTTTGGGGCCCATGTGAATAAACGATTTTGAATTTTACCTAGGTAGTAATCCTCGACCTATCTAAATATTTATTGATTTATGAATTACACATCAACAACAGATTATTACGGAAAAATACCCACGCTTAGATATCGTATGTAAACAAATGGTAAATGGTAATATAATCAGTGTTAATGGATTAGCTAGTGAAGATAAACAGGTAATTACCGGACGTATACAAATAGGAAATTTTCATGTTGAACTCTCTCGTAATCTTTGATTTTTATTAGACTTGCTTGGGAATGTTCTGGAAGTTTAGGGAACTGGCGTTTGTGTAATGGTATCTCTTATACGAGATAATAAAGAATATACTAGTAGTTCGCAAGTAAAGACCTCGCGCCTACATTTTTTTTTTGGGGTTAGTCGCTTCAACATCTATCTAAATAATGATTGTTATTTTCAAACAGATTTTTTTAATTGGATTCGTATTTTACTTGCAAAGTTCTTTTCAACGATACCCCAGAGAACACTAGGACATATAGATATAGACGCTTAGATTAGTTTAGCTGTGAAAAGTTAAGTAATACACAGACTGATAAACTTTCAGATTAATAATGTCAGTGTGATGTGATGATGATAAATTATCTACATATTTATATATATGGTGATGTCATAATCACCATCCGTGTATAAATGTCACCCATGGATAATGTCCTATGTATTTGTGATCGAAGGTCCTATGCCTTTTTATTGGACACCCTAAACCCCGAGACGTTTCGTAAATTCTGAATAGGGTTGGAATAGGGTAATGATATAATGATGTAATTCAATTACAAATACAACAACCCCATCACTGGAACAGTTATGCCAGCACCCAAAAACCACACTCCGTTATTTTAAGGAGCTGGGGTGGATGGGGTAGTTCCTGGCAGGGGGAAATGCACAATACACCCCAAGCGGGACGTCAGTGCAGGCCTTAACGCCCCCATATTGAATAAGAATAAGGGTAATGATATCAGAAATTTCCATATTTTAGGTAACTATGCAAATTTATATTCCAAATTATCCCAATTTCAACCCTTTTCAAATTTTACAAAATGCCTCTAAAATCGCAGCTATCAAAGAGTTTCATTTTTCCAATGAATATTTCAAACAAAAATAAGTCTAAATTGACACCGCCACCGATTTACAAAACAAACAAAACCGCCTACAAAAGCTCTTCGCATGCAATTTCGATTTCCATACCGTGTTTTACAGTCGTTAGATCATGATAGGTATATTTTTTCTGGGGTTTTGCTTTAGTAGCAATGCGGAAACATATTATGATACAAAAATGATTGCTGATGTTATTAGAGCTATGGATAGACCGTCTACTGTTGTTTCTTCGTTGTGTTGGTCGTTTAGTAAGAAACTCTGTTTGACATTTTAACTAGCAGGTTTTGACTCTACCACATCCTGAAAACTTCTTTATATGATAATCACGTTTTTGATGTATGGTACTTATGTAAATAGTCAGGATCCTTGAATAATGCTAGGTAATTAAGCATTTGACCATTATCTCACCTGCTGGAAATTTAACAAAACAACTTGTGACGGACTTTTTCATGTTTTTTTACATTATTTTCATTCCGTGCACATCAATAAGTAATAGATAAGCACTGTTTCTTTCATCTAAGAACTGTTTATTTCATTGAAGAAAACCCATTCCATAAAGTCATACAATTTTAAATAAAGCTTGATGTTCAAGGTTCAATGAAAATCGTGGTTAAAAATTTTCACTTTAATTTAGCAAAGCCGAACGGTGGACATTCTCTAACAGCTGCTGCGTGGAGATGTCTAGGGCATTTATTTAATCTCTACTCTCGTTCACTTTCTCCCCATTGGTGCGAGAAACCTGTTAGGGAGGAAAGGAATAACCGTCTTTCCCAGATTGTCCATACATCTCAAGGCAGAGCTAATCAACTAGTTTTTTCTGTGCAGATAAAAAAGTTCGGCTGTATTCCGAGCTGGCTGGTGAGAACCTGGCTCAAATAAGTATGATGCAGTACATACATGCTAACCAAACACCCAGGTTCTACAGCGAAGAGCAAAATGTGGTATTTCTTGTCGATCTATCCTGTCCGAAAGTAGTCGATTTTTTGGAGGAAGTGAGTACCTAATGTATTTTTTTATATTTTAGACTAACCAGTTACCGCAATAGGCAGGTCTCTGCCCTCTGCGCCGTGGGACCTGGGTTCGATTCCCAGCAGGAGCAATATTTTCCTGTTCAAGGGACATTTGTGCTTCTGGTTCTGGGTGTAATTATGTGTGAGATGTAAATATTTCCGGCATCGTTTCAAGTATTTAAACTTAGTGTGGGGCTGTGAGTGTGAAAACGTTTATTCATTATTATTAATAATAATTTTAACGATTGCTGGCTAGTTAATTCGCAGCACAGTATTAGTTATTCTTGTTTAATGCGGTTATATAATTTCACTTTCTTTGACATTATAAAGATATTATTTGTGGACTTCTTGGCGAGTATAGAATAGTTGTGCGGTCATAAAAGTTGTGGTGTGACGAGACCGTTGAGTTACAAATACACTAAGTGTTATATACTAAAAAATATACTAAAAAATCCTAAAATTAAAATATTTGAATCAACTTTAATGTAATTTAACGCGCGACTATCATTATTTCGTCTGTCCACATTGTAGGCGGTATTTCAACGCAGCGCTTGTCAGTTCGTGACCGTCATTCGACCCATCGGCCATCAGTTCAGGCAGGGCACATGTAATGTGCCCTGCCCATTGCCGTTTCAACTTGCTAATCTGCCGGGCTATGTTTTTCCAAAGATGAATAGTGGGAATTTATACCGTAACATTTTAAATGTTTACCAAAAATGTTTATTTTTTATTTGTTCCTAGAGTAGCGCAAAAACACGATTCCGCACCCCATTCAGATGGCTCCTCATTGGCGATGCTCAAGATAAGGCCCAGAATAGCACTATCATACCCAAGGCCATGGCTCACATCGACATATTTCCTGATGCTGAAGTAACTCTCGCTCGTTGTATGGATAACGAATCTTTTGAATTGCATCTTAGTAAGTATCACTGTATACCTAGTAAGTTAGGGACTGGATTAACATATAAGGACGTATGTAGTGCTTACCTCCTTCGAACATTTCATCCCATTAGCCCAGATAAAAATAGATTTCGATATTTCTACACTATTGCAAACGCCTGATCATGATAGATAGGCGCTAGGCGCTTCGTAGCTTAATGCATGGCATAAAATATTATACTAGTTAAAAATTCTATCGTTCTCGTTAACTACGTACTCTAAATTGAAAATCCTACTAATATTATAAATCCGACAGTTTGTGTTTAAGTGTGTAATTATGTTTGTTCCCTCTTCACGCTTTAACGGCTGAACGGATTTGGATGAAATTTGGAATGTACATAGATTATATCTAGGAATATCTAGGAATCTATACATAGGCTACTTTTTAACTTGATAATAGTGGGCGAAGCCGCGGGGCACGCCTAGTTTATTATAAGTTTTATTATTTAAGGCTCAAACATGGAAACAATTCTAGATCTTTATTTTTTACTGAAACAATATATGTGTCAAAGTTTTAGGGTTTATGTATTCAGGATAACAAACATAGCAAACATTTGACTACTATTTCACCTGATGTGACAATGCGGTTGACGATGGAGAATGTTTGCATAGAAGATACCTGTTTGCTCGTGACTTAAAGACTACGTGATAGCTAGTTCCTCAGTTATCTAATGGTGCTGCTTTAAAATCAACATATAGACCACCTGTCCCTCGACTAAAGTAAAAAATGTGAAGTGGTGTTTAAATTTAAAGTTGATGATTTTTATTATCATAATTTTAGTCTATAAAATAAATTCCGAAGGCAGATGGAAGACAGAACTCTATGGGCGATGGAGCATTCATCAGAGATTACAAAAAACGCTTAGAACCAATGAAGCCACAGTCTTGAAAAGATTGGATTTAGATGGATTTGAAATCAAGATCTGCTACGTTCTCACTGATAATGATAGCATTCACCATTTGACGGATGAAGTGTAAGATTATATTTTTTATTATTATAATATGCTTTTAATTTTTAATCAGGAAACTTGTATCCGATCTAAAATATTGTTACATCGCTACAGCCCAGCAGTGGCACTGGATTAGCCAATTAGTTTAATAGCCTAGAACGGTACAGGAATTGCATTCTTGCTTGCCTCGGTAGAGCTAGATCTTTATCAGATTTCTCACTTTTAGGACTTCTAATTGGGATTTGTACATTCTAAGCCTTACTCTACCTAAGTTGCTGGTCCTTCTCTTAAATACATTTGAAACTTATACGAGTTATTTACGAGTTCTTAAATCGACTGGCAAAATCTGAATGCGTAGAGCAATCTTCTGACTTCTTCTTTTGTTTAACTGTGATGCTGTAAATAGTATTTAAAATTGAAAATACTACATAATAAGAATAAGTATTTATGAAGGTAGAGCCTCGGTGATGGAAAAGTCCACCAAATCTTTTTTCATCTCCATTTAAAGGGTGTGATTTCGGTTATCACACTAATATTATAAATGCTGTAGTTTTTATGTAAGTGTGTAAATATGTTTGTTTTCTCCACACGCCGTGTATTCGGCTTTGTACGTATTGAAATTTGGTTTATAGGTAGTTATTCATCGAAATCCTGGAATAACACATATTTTAGCGCGAGCGAAGCCGCGCTGCTAGTTAGAGCATAAAGATCGTCAACAATAGTTATGTAGTGCAATCGACCGCCGTGGTTTTTATATATTAGATAATAGTACTATATGACCCTGTTCATGTTCCTTTACGTCATCCACAAAGTCCACAAGAATAATTGTTGCATTGCATCACTTGTAGAAACGACCACATCGACACAATCACCAAAGTGAATTTCCCCACGACTAATCATTTGCTGGATTTCCTCAACGCGGGACGAAAATATTACTTCGCTGACACGTGGGGGTACAACGTTAACGGGACTTGGAATGGAATGACAGGCTACTTGATCAGGGAGGAAGTTGAGATAGGAGGTAAAAACAAATGAAGATTAGTCATTCGAAATGCCCTTTGGCTTAGTGAACTGCCCGCTAGCTTAGTTGGGTGCGTGCTCGTCTTCTAAGCAGTATAAAAAAAGGGGAGTGTGAAAACGTTTATGTTTATGGTATGTTATTTGCTATTCTAAAAAACATTGTGGTTTTTTTCATTGATAGGCGTATTTAACGAATTGAAATCGATAATGCGATTCTGTATACCTAATCGTAGAGTATGCATCCAAGAATGGATAGGTATCTTCCAGGCAAGCATCTTCGGCCGCATCATCACTATCCATCCGGTGAGATAGTGTTGCTTATAGAAAAAAATTGAAATAATATTTTTTTAGTGTGAATGGAAATAGAGCACTAACAATTCGTTAAGCAAATTATTTGAATTTGTCCGTATTTAACATATGTTTGAGATTCACTTAAAAGCCACGGGATAAATGTAGTGCATAATCTCTCAATTTTGCAAGTGTCATTGATTAGGGTTTTCCAATAAAATATCCAATATATTGTAATCCTTTGTATCTATTCTATGGAAAATAATCAAGAAGAACAAATTTACAAATTCCATCGACAAGCTATATAATTTTTTTTTTCCGAAAATACCATTTCAAGAATAAAATATATCCTAAAATATCTTGTCGTATAGAATATGACATAGATTTTCTGTAAATCTGGGAACGGAATAGGATCTACTTAATAGTTGCGTTTTTGTTTTTTTACCTTCGTTTTATACCTAGGCTAGACATAATCGTTGACCTAAAGAATATTTTGGGTTTATTCTGTTTGCTAAAAAACTATTTATTTATAATTGTTTACGTTAAAACACTGCCTATAAAAACAATATCATATTTTATACATAGCATATTAAAATAAATATTTGAATATGCGAACAGGTTCGGTCAATATTAACCGCGCCAATTTTGAAGTTGTTTCTGTTTAAAAGAAATCTGATTAACCATTGACATCAAACAGGTGTACCTACCACAGAAGAGAGAGAATAAAAAAGACTCTCTCTTCTGTGATGTGTACTAATCATTCTTGCCATAGCGTGCGTTTTTATTTAGATTTCCCCTAACAAAAATATGTATTTTTATCATTTCATCTTTTATGCATTAAACATCCTATTAAAAAGTATTTATATTATCTACTAGATTTATTACCACCTAAAAATAATCAAATAATTCATTGTCATTCGCAGGATCTCCAATGTTCTTCACGTCAGAAAGGATATCCATAGTGGATTACATTTCAAGCCCAACTCCAACTAGGTCCAAGTTCGTGTTCCAGCAGCCCAAGCTATCATACGAGAATAATCTGTTCCTCTTATCATTCCGATGGACCGTCTGGTATAGTACAGTAGCTCTGCTGTTCCTGATGTTTCTGGCACTGCTTGTGGTGGCCGTTTGGGAATGGAAGAAACCGGGACCGGATAAGGAACTGGTTGGTATTATCCACCAACCAATATAAATTAGGTGCATCTACGTACCTGAAAAGCGTAATGGACTATGGCCTTAACACTCTCTATGTGCCAAAAGGTCCCGAGTCCAAAAATAGGATCGTCAAAAGCGAGCTGATTATGATGATGATGACGTTAATGCTACTCTACCTAAGTAGCACCAACGTGAATACCACATAATGAAAAATTATACCATGATTCTATATAGATATATTTTATAGGACCAGTATGAAGCAATTGTAATTTTTAAACTTTCGCGATTCGAACACATAGTTTAGGTAATATCTCGGGACTTAATCGCGCTAAAAAACTATTTTTATTTACCTCGACGTTTCGGCCAAGTTGCATTGGCCATGGTCTCGAGAAGACCAATGCAACTTGGCCGAAACGTCGAGGTAAATTTCTGCATTCGATTTATTTTTGGCCTACGTAAATACGATCATGTTTCTCAGTTTCGATCTAAACTCAAGTGGCTTCCAATACGCCTTCGCCGGAATACTCATATACTATCCCTCCTTTATAATATCCTATTTAATCCTTCGTCCCCGCGCTATCTCAAGGAGCGTTTTTCGTTCCTTAACTATGGTCTAAGGTCATCAGAAAATCTCTCCCTTAAAATGCCTTCACACTGTTCTACGTTTTACGATCATTCCTTTACAGTACAGGCTATTCGCTTGTGGAACTCCCTCCCTGTTCCAATAAGACGTGCTCAGACTGTGCATACATTTAAAATTCAAGTTAAAAATTTCTTTCTCTCCCAATAACTTTTCTGTGTCAAACTGTTCTGCTACTTTATATATATCATAATATGATTCAAGCTGTAACAGATATCCTTACTTTATTATAATATTTTGTATATATGTATTTATATTATAAACATTATGTATGTATTATTATTGCCTTATAGAATTTATTTTGTTTAAGTATGTATATATATACCTTAATGTATATTTTTATTTTCTCATTACTTGTATTTACACCCCCGTTTCACCGAATTATTAATATCTTCTCCATCCAAAGGTTGTCTGGAAGAGATCGCTTTTAGCGATAAGACCGCCGATTGTACACTTTAATTTAAGGTTTAACATGTTTTGTAAGTAATTTATGTGTATGGTGTGACAATAAAGCGTTATCTATCTATCTATCTATCTAAATGAAAATAGTTTTTTAGCGCGATTAAGTCCCGAGATATTACCTAAACAGTATGAAGCAATTAGCATATCCATTAGGTCTACAAGATTCAATATCATTATGACCATTACAAGACAGTTATAAGTTTATCATTCACGTAGGAGTATTTATATTAAATTGAAGTTATAGCCGACGATGCACCAAAAACAGAAAGTGAAAAAACACGTATTCTCAGGATCACATAAGTTCTGATATTATTTCGGATTAACTGCAATGCTCCCCACCCCACGGCATACTCTACCTACTCTTTGTATATACCAAATTCTACGTCCACTCATAAAGATACTTCATCTCAAACGTATACTATATACCATATCGCAATATTACTTAATTTCTTTTTAAAATATTTTTGCATCTTGATGATTTTTAGAAACAACTTAATGCTGGGATCCTTAGAGCCAGCGTTGGAGATGTCATCGTTTTGATATTTGGAGCAGCTTGTCAACAAGGAAGTCCAGTGGAGCTAAAAGGTATGCTTAAAAGTATGCAGCATTACTAAGGAGTTAAGAATATGAATGAACCATTTACTTTAAGTACTATTCGCCGGTACCAGTTTATTTTGTGACAGAATAAATAAAACGAGTGATGACTCCGGCTCTGAAACGAACTCTTAAATCATTCATTCTAAGTCAACCAGCTATAGAGAGGGATATACCAATCGTACTAAGTCTCTACGAAATAAAATTATGAAGTACAGTCGGAAAATTGAAGCTACAGCAGCAGTCAGAACTAGTCGAAGATCGGTTAACTCAGACGTTGCAGTAGATTGCAGATGATGACGCTCCATAATATGGACTGACAATCCTATAAAATTTGAGAGGAACCTAGTAGCCAACTAATTCAATCAGCTGGGTGCTGGAGAAATGAAATAAAGATAAATGCTTTATCTATCAGTTGACATCTACATTGCTGAAAGTCTATTTGGATAAACATACATTTAATATTGTAATCTAATTCATATATTATTCCCAGGTTCTTTAGGCAGAGTGGTAATGCTAGTCCTTTTCCTGGCTCTGATGTTCTTGTACACTTCATATGCAGCTAATATTGTTGCTTTACTTCAGTCTAGTTCGTCACAAATAAGGACTCTAGATGACCTACTGCATTCTAGAATTATGTTTGGAGTCCATGATACGGTCTTTAATAGATACTATTTTTCGGTAAGCTCGATGATCAGTATAGTTTCTCAACCATATTCTGTTTATTGATTATATTATTCAAGTAATAACCTTTTATTTCATAGACTGCAACAGAACCGGTGAGGAAGGCAATCTATGAAAAGAAAGTAGCACCACCAGGAATCCCGCCCCGATTCATGTCCATGGACGAAGGAGTAAAAAATATGCGAAAGGTCAATCTTGCAGTTGAAAATGCTAATTTAGACATTTAAGTCACGTAGCTAAATGCTTCTACATTGCAGTAAGAGTTATATAAAATGACGTGCCGGAAACATTCCGTTTGCTAATTATATGCATAAATTTAGTATTATAACACACATGCACATGTTCCTTGTTCCTTCGAGTAAATTTATACTGGCAAGTATTGAACCTGAGTTGCGGAGGAGTAGACTAAATTGGAAGTGTACAACTGATCAGCAGGCGCTAATTAAGTGTATCAGCTACTTGTTAAATTCACCTACCCCACCCAGAGCATTTTCTAGATGGCAGGGCAATTTCAAATGTTTCTTGGGCTCTGGCTTGATACCACTCCATATTTGCAGCAGTTTGGTATACCTAACACCCTCGAGTAAAACATTATCTTATCTCAAGAGTATGCTCTTCTACACATAGGAACTGTCCTATTTTAGACTTAACATAAACATAAATAAATAAAAATAAACTCTTTTACACTCACATCCCCACACTGAGTTGACTCGATGACACACTCAATCACAACCAGAACCAGAAACACAAATTTCCTTGGGGAGAAAACTTGTGTATCAGTCAGGAATCGAACCCGATACTCCTTCTTAGAAAGCGAACGCCACCCGACTAAGCCAACGAGCAGTTCGGACTAAGCTTATCTAATATACAAAAAAGTATCTTTTGCAGGGCCTATTTGCATTCCACATGGAAACTGGCGTAGGATACAAATTTGTCGGTAAATTTTTCAAAGAAGGCGAAAAATGTGGCTTGAAAGAGATCCAGTATTTGCAAGTCATTGATCCGTGGCTAGCTGTGAGGAAGAACAGTCCATACAAAGAGATGTTTAAGATTGGGTGCGTAAGATCTAGAAGGCTTGACTTTTATATAACTAGTAGAGTATTATTATAATTGCTTGATAATTAAATACGAGCTGCACCCGCTGCTTTACCCGCTCAGACGATGATAACAAAAACTTTGTTTATTATAGATACCTACCTTTAAAAGTAGGAACTAGAAACAAGACTTTTAACTGTTTACGTACGTAGTACTTTATTTAGGTATTAAGGAAAGAGGAAAGATATTCAGAACTTGATATAAGTACCCGCAACATTTTAATGTTGCACTGTAAAAGTTTGTATAAGCATCAAAACTGCAAATTTAATTTTAATTAAAGGCCGTAAAACGTTAAGACAATTATTAAGTCGCATTTGTTGTGCCATACTTACTTCCTTAAAATAGGTAGGAATATATATAATTATTATATTACTTTTTTGTAGAATGAAACGCATTCAAGAACATGGTCTGCAGAATCGGGAAAATCGACTGTTGTACGAAAAGAAGCCAAAATGCTCAGGAAGAGAGTCTAATTTTGTGTCAGTCAGCATGGTAGACTGCTATCCAGCATTTCTGGTGCTCTCCTACGGCTCTGTTGTTGCTCTGTTCTTGTTAGGTATTGAGAACATTGTGCATAGGAGGCACATTTTAAGAAATAGGCTTAAGCTCAGACATCTGAACAGAACTTACTAAAATGTTAGAATACAATAATGTTATAACTGGACATTAAAAGAAATATGTTTAGGAAAAAAAATTTAATTAACTAAAATGTTTGACAAAACTTATTAATTTAACTAGAAACATATTATAAATTCTACTTTTAGCTTTTTGCAAGGAGATATCCATGTGCACCGATTGTCAAAGATAAAGCTAAAATTACATGAATACCTGTAGAATTAAAAACAATAACTGTGACGAATAATGCTTTCCCTATTCTAGTAAGATATATGCTAGTAGGTAGAGCTATTAAAAATAATGCCCCCGAATAAATTCGTCCATTTTATTGAGTAGTATGAGTATACGTATTTTTTAATGAAAAATTTGGTAGAGGGGCGTTCATTTTTAGTAATGACCTCTACCAACTTATAAAAAACTATTATACTACTAACTTACCTATAGAATCCGCTCGGTTGAAAAGTTTTTTACACTGTAAATGTCATTTAATCTTATTTATATATTTTAAAATTACCTCGGCTTCAAATATACCTCATTCTCTCACACACACCATCGTATCTATATTTTATATTTCGATGGCAGTTATAGGTGGTAGAGATCATCTCTAAAAATTTACGCCCCTCTACCAAATGTTTTATTTAATTGACACTCAAATCGAAATGTATTTAATTTATTATTTTTATATACTTTGATGACACCCACAACTTTTGATATTTTGAATATAAGAACCATTTAGTTTAGTTTTAAGGAATGTAGGCAATGGCCGCGTAGATACAGTTTAAAAATGTACGCACATTAAAAAAAATTAGAACCTACCTAAACATTATTATACTATAGATTCTAGCGAGCAACATCAAAATATATTTCTCGTATGTGATTTATGGGTATGAGTGATTTTTGATAATAGTTTAGTAGGCAAGTGTTTATGTAGAGATATAAAGGAGTACATATGTACTTTCGTATAACTATAATTTCTGCGCTTTCTTTGCAAAAAGAAAAAGAATGGTGTTGAAGCCATTATGGCCCCGTCGTTGTAAGCCCGACTATTTTTAATCGGGGGTCGGGGTATCGAACCCTACGACGGGCGTGAGATGAAATTCGCGGTTATAGAAATTTTCTCATGCTCGGCTGGCTTGCTACCTCGTACCGAAATACAGTCGTAGTTCAACAAGCAGAAAAAAATGTTGTCAAAATTAATTATGTTCCGGCAACTGAGAGCCAGTCATTCTGGGCCTAGCCTGTTTACTATGATTGACCATTTCATAATTTATCAGGTGAGATAATTAACCATTATCTCACCTGCCACAGATCACAGAAACTAAAGGGGCTAAGCACTAGCCTATCAGAGATAAAAAAGGTAAATCTGGTAAATCCAGCGTCTAGAAGCCAGGCAGTCTGTAGATAAATAGTAAGTGTCGGTAGTACCTACTTTGTACTTATGAATCCGTTATCTTGACTTGCAGAACCTGTAGTTTACTTGGTAGATAGCACTTACCTAGGCGGTAATTACGAGAATCAATTACTACATGTCTAGATCTCTAGTAATTATGAAGGTACTGATCTATTGAGGCTAGATCTAATTGAACAATTTTAAATGACTAAGTATGAGTTAGTGAAACTCCTTAATGTAACGCTACATCTACGTACAGCATAGTTGGGTAAATTGGCAAACGATCAAAATATGTTTCTTCTGGATTTTTTTACACAATGGACGCATTTGGTTCAAACGGATCGGCATGCAAGGATCTCAGTCCAAAGTTCGACCCAGGTACGTCCAGTGTGCAGCTATTATAGCATATTTGAAATTAAGTAAAGCACCTTTACTTATCTTTTTATTTAGTTCGTATTTAAATATAATATGTAAGTACCTAATACAGTGTTAGGTGTACTTTGTGAAAAAATTTGAAAAAGAACTAAACTAATTTGCTTCCTTAGTAGCATCGCCTGGTGGCAGCGCTAGAGATCTTTTAAACCAAAATCGTCACACCCCTAGACTAAATTTTCTGAACGATAATGAACAAATATCTTTTGTCGAGTACCGCTGTACGGGAAACGACCGCGCCCGCTTCCCTGCACGGCAATTGGTTCGAACTTTACGACACATAAAGTTACTCGTAGGTATAACTAGGTATCGAAAAAAATATTGCTGAAGGGGCGAGCAGTTTTAGTTTGGAAAACCTCTTTCCATCTACTTATTGTTTTTTACTTTTTTTACATAACTGAGGGACGCGAAAGTCGCGCTCATTATTATCATGCAGCGGCAGCGGTTCAGTGCTATACATAATTTTTAACTTCGACATTTCAAAATCCTGTGCGGAATAGATTACGCTCGTCACCGCTGAGTTGGTAAATCTTTTTATGCCGTGTTATTTCACTCGACACTTACACTAATGTTTACACACTACTGTTTGGCGGTTGAATGACTGGCGTGGTACTTCCCCAGGCGCACTCTGTAAAAGAGTCCTATATAATTATACCATTACAGGGCATTACAGAACCTACCTACTATTGTAAGAATGTATTAAAAAAACTTAAGTCATACCTACGTAAGTAATTTAATTTGGTGCTTATGTTTGTATCTATAATAAGTAAACGTAAACATAAACGATTTCACACTCACAGCCCCATACTAAGTTCGATGACTTGTGTCGTGGGTTCTGGAAACAATCACGTCACACATACAATCATAACCAGATCCAGAAACACAAATTTTTCTTGGGGAGAAAACTTATGTTTTAGCCGGGAATCAAACACGATACTCCTGCTTAGACCGCGAACGCCACCCAACTAAGCCAACGAGGAGTTCAATCAAGTCATTATCCACAGACTTTTTCATTCCACATACCAGTGGGTCCTTCCGTTTTTTATGATTCACCATTCGCCTCGGTCCTGCGATAATATAATCTTATTCAGGTTTAACCCGCGATCTTAATTAGTCAACCCATCTTGTTGCTGAACTACCGACGACACTTTGTTTGCCCTCTCTACTCTCGGCCACCACTCTGTTACAGATGTACTCCATCTAGGTACTGTCAGTTCGCCTAACTATAATATGTCCTGCCATCACTTTAAGGTGAAGTAGGCTCCAAATTGGACTATTCATCCTCACGAATATTAAAGATTTGACCTTTAAAAACGGTCGATTAACAGCATTTTTGTATGTGTAATAAATATTCACAAAATATTTTATTCGGATATGTTCAGCGATACACGATTAAATAAATTTAAAAATAAAACTTTACTAAAAAACACCAAATTTCCCGTTCCCGTCAGTGGAATGAATCAACTTTATTCTGTTTCTATAAAAGATATTTTTTACAAAAAAATTTGGGTGTAATCCCAACAAATATTCAAACCTCGTTGTGAACTCAATTTTTTTGTAGAAGGGTAAGATTTATTTGAAAAATATATGAAAGCGCGCACGCTGACTATGCAGGCAATTCTAAAAGGCTACAGTTTGGCTCCAGTCCGCCAACTCGATACCAAGTCGCCTTAAACTAATAACTGAGGTAACAATGATAATAATAATGTATATCCTACTAATATTATAAATGCGAAATTTTGTGTGTGAGTGTGAATGTTTGTTACCACGTAAGTATCTCCGCAATGATTAAACCGATTTTGATGTTTACAATGTAGATAGTTTAGGTTCCGGAATAACACATAGGCTATTTTTAAACTTTATTAATGTGAGCGCGGGACACATCTAGTGATGTTATAATACGTATAATAATATATTTTTATTCTTAACAATCAGATAGAGATCGCAATGAGTCGGTAAGTGTCTGTGATTTAAGAACCATATTGTTAGTAGGTACATTAACGCAAATTCAGAGATAAGATTATCGCCGAGTGCTTCAAATATGATAACGATACGTAGAAATCAATAATAAATTATTATTGTATCCGTCACAAAGAGTTTTGTTTGAGCGATGGATTTTAAAATAATATTGTTTGTGTTGTGTGTCGTGATCGGGCAAACTGCAGGTAAAATAGTACCCTTTTACCACTCTACTTTGTTTAAAGCTATAGGGAAAATCTCTTGATACATTCTATAGCATAATCACTTCAGTTCCACTATATATAACCTAGTTATAAGATACTCATTATTTTACAAACATCGTGTAGCTGCTCGCCTCACGAGCATTGACGCTCGAAAGACTATATACTTGATTTGCTACAATTACTACTTATTCATAATTGAAATGTATGTGATATAGGCAACTAATTTAGGCTTTGATCGTGTTAGCCCATTAGCCAGGGCATCAGAATATTGCAATGATATCCCCTGCCTGTCGTAAGAGGCGACTAAAAGGGTCAACGCACGTGGGGGTTGGAGTTGGGGCTCGAACCACCATTCAAAGGTGCCCGAAGAGGACAGCAGTGGGGTGTGGTCCCCTACTGTTGTGGCGCCGCGGGGATGTTGAAGATGGCCCAAGCTTTCAACAGCATTCTCGCGGTTGTTATGCAACGGAGACACAAATGTCTGTGTCTCCGGGAAAAGTTAAAAATCAAGTAGGATAGAAAGATTCCAGTGGCATTCAGCGAGATCCTGGAGCCCTTCAATATCCACTGAGGCTGGCCACCGAGGGGGTTTTAGTGAGTGAAAATCTCACATAACCCTGTTGTTCCCCAAAAGTAGCTGGGTATCTTTAAAAGATTACTGTTTACTTCAACGTTTTGAGCCGACTTACATAAGAAGGAGGACATAAATTCGACTGTTTTAAAAACATTTTAAACCAGGCGAAACGCGACCCCGGGCGGGTCGTCTTTGAACTTTGAACTGCCCGCTGGCGTAGATGGGTGAGCGTTCTTCTTCAAAGCAACGGGTTCGAATCCCGGATCACAAGTTTTCTCCCCACAGGAAGTTTGTGTTTCTGATTCTGGGTATGATATGAATGTTGTGTGTGTAGTGTTAATGTTTACGGCCCCTCGACACGAGTCATAGTACTTTTAGTGTGGGGCTGTGAGTGTGAAAGCATTTATGTGTATGTTTTTTTTACCAGGGTGACGCCGGCAGGCAGCTAGTTATTATAAAATCATAAATGCGTAATTAACTCTGTCTGTCTGTTACGCTTTTACGCCTAAACCACTGAACCGATTTTGAATAAATTTGGTATAGAGATAGACTAGAGCTTGGCGAAGGATATAGGCTACTTTTTATCCCGGAATTTCTGTATCCGGAACTTGCTAGTAGCTACATAAATGCGTAACGTACTCTACATCAGCGGTCGGCAACCTTTTGGTAGGCAGGGGCCACTAGGTGTCAAAATATACTATAGGCGGGCCTCATTAGTGATATCAACCCTAGAAGCATAATGTACATATAACTGGTCATATCACAAAGAAAGTACTATTTTTTTTTTAATTTAACTCGTAAAGGGCACAAATACTCTTTAGTCAATGTATTTTTTTTTTATGTTGAATAGGCAAGCATTTGACCACTATCTCACCTGATGGAAAGTGATGATGCGGCCGAAGGTGTGACATGCTTGCCTAGAAGATACCTATTCACTCGAGACTTGAAGACTCCCAGATTATACCGTTCGGGGAACAAAGACGATTTATTTAGATTCTATAATATTTTATATATAGAATCTATAACATTTTAGATAATTATGATTTACTAGCCGTGCCCCGCATCTTCGCCCGCTATTATGAAATTAAAAAGTAGTCTATGTGTTAATCCTAGGTATAAGCTATGTACATTCCAAATTTTATCAAAATCCGTTCAGCCGTTAAAGCGTGAAGAGGGAACAAACATACTTACACACTTGCACACTTACACACCTACTTACAAACTTTCGGATTTATAAAATTAAGTAGAATTCGCGAAATAATCACGGGCCGCAAATAGAATTTCCGTGGGCCGCATGTGGCCCGCGGGCTGCGTGTTGCCGACCGCTGCTCTACATAATTATTATACTTATGAGTAAAACTACTCACATTAAAAAGTCTTGCAATGTTGTTGGTAACTAGGTAAGTTATGTTATCTACTAATGCCTTCACTTACATACTATGGTATCTGTAGGCAATAGTAAAAGGTACAATTATTTATTCTGTATTATAGGTATTAAAAAGGTTGTCTGGCAGAAATCGCTTAAAGCGATAAGACCGCCCATTGTACTGTATTTTTATTTACAACTGTATTATTTTAAGTTTTACAATTTTACTTATATTTGATGTGCAATAAAGAATTATCGTATGGTATTGTATTAATTCTATGATATGTATGTGTTGTGCCCTGAATAATTACCTACTATAGTCATCTAGAGTTTAAAGAATACTATTAGGGCCAGTACTGGCCGTTGGCTTGTTTGGATGTGCGTTCGTCTTCTTTCGTAAGTTTTTTGCCCAAAGATTGAGTGTGATTGTACCTATATGTGATGTAAATGTTTTCGGCACCCACGACCCAAGTCATCGAGCTTAAGCTGAAGCTGTGAGTGTGAAGGCGTTTATCACACTAATATTATAAATCTGAAAGTTTTTGTAAATGTGTAGGTAAGGACCTAGGATTAACACATAGGGTGCTTTTTAACTCGATAAACGCGGGCGAAGCCGCATGGCATGGTTAATGTAAAATATATATAAATTAAGGTGGTCACATAGTCACATATATTTTAATTATATCTGTATCATCTTTCTTAACCGTCAATCTTCAACAGTCAAGTATCCATGGTAAAACAGCAATATGGACCTGGTAGACACTTAAACAGCAATTAGACAGCGTTTTGCATAATACCCGTAGGTAACTATGATAGAGTTTCGAAATCGTTCAAAAACTGAAACATTTTCAGGGCATGAATTGCGGTGTTATGCGTGCAGTTTTTCTTCAGCTGATTCCGACCAGTCTTGTTTAACAATCACGGAGACTACCAACACTGTGGAATGTCCGTACACTTACTGCGTAATAATGCGACAAGAGTTTTTGGTAAGTAACAAGCATCCTGCGTTTTCATGCTATTTAACATGGACCCTACCATAGATTACATAGAGTGTTTCCCCCCGATGCGCCGTGGATCCTGGGTTTGATTCCCGGCAGGAGCACAAATTCCCAAGGGACATTTGTGCTTCTGGTTCTGGGTGTAATGTGTGTGTGATGTGAATGTTTCCGGCACCCACGATGTACAAGTCTGAACTTAATGTGGGGCTGTAAGTGTGATTGCGTTTACGTTTGTTTAGTTTTATCAAAAAATTTACGTCCTTTTAAAACTTTTAGAAGGTTTAACTATGACGATTTATACTAATGTACAACGATTTGTTAATCTTCCTTATAACGGCTACGGTTATCTTGACGATTATGATTGTCCTGACATACTCGTACTTATCTATTACATATAATGCAAGAACAACGAAATTTTTTTTTCAGTGTTCTAATGAAACGACTGAAATATTTCTATCTCGGAGCTATCCGATAGCGTTGCTCTAGGACTAACCTACGGAATTATAATTTTTTAATTTAATTATATGCATTATATGTACAATAAGTCATTAGAATAAACTTAGAAACTAAAGACATTCACCCTCTAATGTATTTTAAGAAGGTACCCGAAGCTTCATAGCCTGACCTCTTAACGAGCGAGAATACCCAGTTTCTTAGCAGACGGCCTACTGATGACTACTACTGAAACTATCTGTATTTGCAAATTAACGTCTTAAACGTTTTGTAATTATCAACCCAGCTCTGATTAACTACTCTGCCATCAGTCACCTAGTTATTGATAAATATGTTCGTGGATTCTTAATATTTTAGGATCCATCGGGAGTAGTCGCAAGTTTCAATCGTGGTTGCGAATCACATCCGGACTATCTGAACCATGAGATCACTGACTCTACCTTCAGGACTTTCTATCGGGCTTGCACCAGCGATCTTTGTAATATCGGTGAGTACTTTTAGTTATACATATGTAGGTAATATATTTCCTCCTTGGCTTTTGTAATAAGAATACATTTTTACTTTGTCCTTATAATTTTTTTTTTATTTTTACATTATATTACTAGTTATTCCCCGCGGCTCCGCCCGCGTAAATTAAAAAAGTATTACTTTTCGGATCGAATTGTGAATCTAAGTGTGTGTGTGAGGAGTTCAGTCACATAAACACGTACAGTTATTGTATAAAGTATTAATAAAATTTATATTATATGACGACAATTTGTAACGCGTTGGTTTATACTGTTATGTTACAAATGATGAATAAATGAATTGAATTGAAAATTGAATTGAAAAAGATACATTTATATATTCCCACCTAGGTACATTTATCTAAAATACGTCCTGACAAGAGTTTGAAGTTATACTGGTCATTCTACGCTGTGGGTACGATGGTTCGATTCGTGGTAAATATATAAATAACCTAAAAAAATCCCCACGAAATAAAATGTGTATATGATCTAAGTACAGGGCTGTTAGTATGAAAGAATTTACTTTCTTTCAGGTAATGGGGTTCAGTCGGTAGTAGGAGGTTCCTTGTCACCTTCGCCGGCGTATACTGGGGATAATTTACTTGTTCCAGGGACGGGTGGTGGGGCAAATCACATAAAAATAAGCCTAGCTTTGTTGATTGCAAGTTTAGTAGCCATATTTTTATAAAAAAAATAATATTTAAATTACCTATTAGAGGTTTTTTAGTTGTCACCATTTAAAATGAATGGTGTCTAACATACAAGATGATCTCCATGTATATCACAAGCCTTTAATAAAAATGTTTGTAACAGAATTCTTATTCTTTTATCGAATTCCTAAAATGTCCTTTTTACCCCTGACGCAAACAGAAATGAAGTTTATCGTGTGTATCTAAGTGTATATATGTCCCGTGTGTCTGTGTGTATAGTGTGTTTATAGTATAAATGCATTGTAGCTTACAAACCACTGAACTTATTTGTATTTAGTTTTATTTGTTTTAAAGTCGAAGATTATTTGAGTGTCAATCTGTACCTAATCATGGTGGACTGGTTTTATTAAATACCTAACTAATTAATCTTGAAAAATATTTGTAACTTCACACTTACTAAATGCAGTTACTTAGTAGTAGTTTGCAGAACCAAATAAAAAAAACACTTTGAAAAGCTCAGAGACAAAACAAGTAGGTAATGCCTAGGTACAACTTCTTTGTACAAGACACCCTCAGGCTCGGTAAAGCGACGATTTTCTCAGGTGGCTGCAATAGAATAAAATAGAATAATCTTTATTGAAAAACTGTTTATATTTAGGTATTTTAAGTAAATAAATGTTGTTTCAACAGCCTGTTCTATTCGAACATACAACAATAATAGCATTGTAGTTAATATGCAACAATAATGTTACATAATATATTAAACTTAGGTATTTATTTTTTAAATGTATATACTTAATGTTTCACGAAGAGAAGAATTTTGACTTCAGTGTCAAAAGGGTAACTGGTTACATTTCAAGTAGGCGAGAGGGTAGCAAGGACAATAAGGGTGTGTTAATTAGATTTTTTTACAATATATCTTAGCAATTTCTGTTTCAATTTTTTACTTACATATTTGTCTAAGGATTGCTTGTTTACGGCAGCTGCTGATATGTTGGCAAGAGCTGGATGAGAAAAACTGAAAATCATAATCAGTGTCATATCGTTGTCAGTGGAGTAACCTTTCAGCAGCTGTGGACTTTTAGGTTGATGATGGACCGGCAATATTAGGTACCTACGAATAAAAAATATTACTACAAGAATTTAAATGAACGTGGCGTGTAAAGGGAGTATCTATCTTTATTCTCTGCAATCACTTTCATATTCTTGTAGAACTATAACATTGGAGCACCTCCGGCCAGAGTCCAATCTCGTAAACGCCTTGAATTTTACTAAGCGCAATACTGTACACATTGCTATCAAGAATACAAGTTGCCATGACGATATTAATAGTAAACAATTAATGAGTATTTTTTGTTAAATTAAGAAGATTTTAGTATATTAAGAAAATATGTATTGATTTTTTATAATATTATTATACTTAGTTTCATGAAAATAATGAACGTACCCTTGGATTGTAAATGACAACTCTCAAACGTCGTAAAACTAAACGTCAATCAGTTTAGTCAAGATTAGTGTTGTTGAGGTTAGAATTCCTATATTTAGTAAAAATGTGATAAAATAACATAAAATATCAGTTTAACTGGTTTAAAACTAATCATGCTAACATCACCGACGAAGACCAAACAGAAGTTGTCGCTTCGGAAGCGTCTCTTCGTCAAAAAATCGCCAAAAGTGGGGTGCTATGTCGATTCTGATTCAAACAATGAATACTCACAGTCAACATCTCGTCCGATGTCTCCAGCGGATCCTTTTTTAGCGCACAGCTCCCATTGCGTCGATACACACTCTGAAGTAGCTGATACTGCACCGATTTCTAATGCGGATCCTATTTGTAACCACTCTAGTAGCAACACGGATCACTCCAACAATGACGATGAAAACAATCCAAAATGCTGTAGAACCTTCTTTAGAAGGTCGCGCCCCAAGAGCTTAGTAGATAATCATCCTCCTTCCCGATCTAAAGAGGAGCCAACCTCGAGAGATTGCAGTCCAGTGAACAACTCAAACAGTTTAAGTGACCAAACAATATCTTGTTCTCAATCAAAATCAGAAGAAATACCCAAAGCGACTATTAAATTTCCTAAAGATGATCCTAGAAAGTATTTTGAGCACTCCGGTTCTTTTGAAGGAATCAAAACTAAGAATAAGTTATTTGTTAAAAGATTGTCAGCAGATCATTTGATAACAAATGAAACAAAGCCGTTGTATAGATCATCATCTCCTGAAAGTGACAGAAGTAGTTCGTTAGATCGTAAAAGAAGGCAAGTACTACTCAATAATAATAATTAACCATATTTAAGCATATTTGTTTTGGCTATGGGTACTATGATGTTACTATTGTGCATTTTGTCTGCTCATATAGGACCAAGTCTACAATAACACGGTCAGTTTCTCGTGCCGGAAGCACCGACAGTTTGGCACGCAACTCTCTGCTTGCTGCACAGGTGTTACGTCTCATTCCCACGCAGGAGGCCCGGGAAAGGTCAGCTTTTGTTATGTTACTGTGTTGTGCGTTATTGTGTTGATGAATTCATAAATGCCAACCAAGAGCCTGGCAAATATTTTATGAAGATGAATTTCCTCTTTCAATAATTGCAGAGGATTTGAATGTTTGTGCAAAAAGTATCACAACTCTTAAAGAGAAATTAGAAGATACTCTGAGAGCATCTAAAAGTCCTTTTTTGCGTTTATCTATGACGAGTTTAGATACGTTAGAGTCGCTCATAAAGAAGATCTGTATGAGTTTAGAGGCACACGGGGTAGTTTTAACGGTATGCAAGTTGTTAGTACAATTATGTGACATCAGTGGGTAAACCGATGTCACATAATTGTGGGTATTTAAACATAATCGAGCATTCAATATATAGACACAGCAATGGGTATATTTTATTGAAACAATTTAACATTCAAATTTAGGAGATAATAAAATAATAAAGAAATAATTATAATAAAATGTCGAATTCATATGATGTCAAGTATAAAATTTTAATTAATGTCAATCTTGACTTTAATTAAAATTTTATAACCAAAATAAATTATATTAATTTATAAAAACGCAACTTAAAATTATTGGATACATTTGTATAATCTGAATTTAAGTAGAAATTTATAATTGTTCCATACACTATAGTAATATTTATGTTCAATGTCAAAAATTATTGTGATTAAAAAAATCTTTTAAGTCATAAAATACACTTTGTACTAGCCATTGTTTAAGCTTTGTCTTAAAAATTTTTAGTCAAACTATTGGGCAGGGAGTTGTAAATACGGATAGCACAGACTTTTCAAATATCATTGTTTTTGTTGTAGGCAAGTATAAGTAATCATATCCTCCTAACAGTTTGTTTACTCACGTTGGTGCCAACCAGTGTTTGATCAGTGAGGGCTGCCATAATGCCGTTTATGAGACAGCACTCTCAATATTCTTTACAATTAGACTTTTATTTGACTTATAGTATTCTTATATTGTTTTTGTTGATTTACAAAAAATACGGATAATTAACAACATGTTTTTTAAAACTACCCGAGATCTCGAAAATTCCGGGAACTCGCGAGATCGTAATTTCTAATATCGCGAGATCTCGAATGTGTGATCTCGGATCGAGATTGCATTCCCTAATGGTCATATTAAATCAGCTTTCAATAAAATCTTCTCTATGGCATAGGACTCTCATACATGTATATGTCGTGCTAATATGACAATAGGATAATTTTTTTTTTCTTGTGATTTAGTAATATTTCATGTTGATTGAGCTCATGCCTACAAGAAAACAGAAGAAAAATTCAAACTAAGTTCATGTGGTACATGTAAAAAAGGTATTTTATATTAAGAAGCAATCTAATCTTATTTTAAATAATAAGATCTATTTTATTCCCTACGCATTTAATCTATAGATTGGTTTTCTATTAGTTATAATGACTCCAACTCTCCAATACTGGGACCCATATTTACATCACCAGTTGTATAAAATATGTAACAAGTAATGTTTGACTTTATAAATTACAGAAATTACCTATATGGGAGACTGGCATCTCATTCACTACTGGGGGCAGCAGAGCTTGAACACGTCTTTCCAGACAGAGAAGTCAAAATATTTGTCGGCACGTGGAATATGAATGGACAAGCTCCTCCTGAGTATGCTTTTGAAATTAAATAGTTTTAATTTAAACTGCATTTAAACACTTTAAAACAAACACTTTCACACTCACAGCCCTACAATAAGTTCGATGACTTGTGTCGTGGGTGCCAGAAACATTCACATCTCACACACAATTACAACCAGAATCAGAAACACAATTTTTCCTTGGGGAGAAAAACTTCTCACTGGGATCAAACCAGATACCCCTGCTTAGAAGGGGAACTCTGACCCAACTAGGCAAATAGGCAGTTCAAAATTGCTATTCATATATTGTGGTACTTACAGGCTATTAATCGCGTAAATTTTGGCGAAAATAACAACCAGTTTCGAGCATATATGCCATTCTTGTAATTGGAGTAAGACGTCAACAGGCCGGTCCGACAGTTGCGCGCTGAAAATCGTCGGTTTTACTTGACCTGCTAATGTCCTACTCCCAGAAAAAGAGTGTCGTACATGCTAAAAACTGGTCACAGTATTTTCGACAACATTTACGCTATTAATAGCCGGCTAGTACCACAAATTCTTATAAAGTCAATGAATAATTTAAGTAAATTAGAATATACACTACTGTTCAACTCAAAAGTATGTAACACTTATAATGCACGATAATATTATAAATCCGAAAGTTTGTCAGTTATGTTTCTGTTTGAAACAAGTTATCTCTATAACAGCTGGACTATTAAACCTTAGAATGAGACATAGGTTATAATTTATTTTGTTCTAACTGTGCACCGCGGCTTCGCCTGCGTTTATTAAGTTTAAAAGTAGCCTTTGTGTTTTTCTAGGTATAAGAATGTACATTTCAAATTTAATCCTAATCTGTTCATCCGTTACACCGTGAAGAGAAAACAAACATACTTACATACTTACGGATTTATAATAATAGTGTGATAATGTGGATGAACCCATAATTACAGCTTCAAATCCATTAAATAAGCAATAATATACAAACTTTATTATTTTCCACAGTGAACTAGCAGACTTCATTTTCCCAAATCAAGTGAAACACGTCCCCGACATATTCGCAATTGGTACTCAGGAGTCATATTCAGAAAGGACCGAGTGGGAGATAACCATACAGGAGGTTTTGGGACCATCACATCTCTTATTACATTCTTATTATTTAGGTAAATATTGCTTACAGGAAAATTCATACTTTTAACTAATTTAAAAGAAAAAGGTGGAGGTTCTCAATTTGTTTCGTTTTTTATGTATGTAGTAACACAAAAAAATACGGTCCAGACACCATCAAGTAATCGTACTCGATTACTTGAAGTCACGCATCTAGCCACATATATGGAGTCTTTCGCGGTAGCAGCCTGAATATTGAGTTATGATGAATTAAAGTTTCTAAAAAATTATGTCAATTGCTACATTAATATTACAAAAGTAAGTATATATACTACAGAAAGATCAAAGTTTATTGAGTATTTTGGTTTCAGGTACAATTCATTTAACAATATTCATCCGGAGGGACCTCATTTGGTTCTGTTCACTCCCAGAAGACGCCAGTCTCTCCGTTCGGCCCGGAACAGCGTTCCGGACAAAAGGCGCCGTGGCTATTTCTTTCGCGCTATTTGGTTCCACGTTTTTGTTCGTCACGGCGCATCTCACAGCACATCAAGAGAAAGTGAAAGAAAGAGTGTCGGATATCAAGAGGATTATCAGGTCTATCGATTTACCTAAGAATTTGCCGTGTCGGCATAGGAGTAAAGGTTAGATATACCGTTATTTTTATTAACTTAGATAGTTTTATATTTATATTAGCTATATACCCGGTATACGTTGCAGTGCCACATAAAGAAAATAAGCATTTTACCTCCTTCGCGTTTATGCTTGCCTAGTAATTTAATGCCATACTAAAAACTTATTGATTCAATTATTATCTCCTTTATGTTCATGTTTGCCTAGTCCATTACCAAATCCGAGTGAGTCCATGAGATGTTTTTTCACCGTCTGTGAAGTTAGCATCTCAAATGTTAGCATCTCACAAAGAAAATCAATATCAAGTGGCATCCAGCATAGTTCTACAGTTCTTGATAAGTTTTATCAATAGTTCCGTCGATTAAACCATTAATATCGTGTTTTTAAAAAATGAGATGCTAACTTCGCACAGACATGATAGCATCTCATCACATTCCGAACACCTGACTACACAAGAGTCTACATTTGATGAGTTCTATGTTCCCAACAAGTTTTGACAATAGTTCTGGCGATAAAACTGATAAAATTGCGTTTTGGAAAAATGAGATGCTAAGTTCGCAAACAGATTGCAGCATCTCAACACAATCCGAAATCCAAACGCCACAAGAGTCTAAATCCGGTGAGTTCTATGCTCAAAATAATTTTCAACAATAGTTCTGGCGGATAATCAAATGAAATTGCGTTTTGAAAAAACTAAATGCTATCTACGCAAGAACAAAATGAAATCTAATCAAATTCCGAGAGTCAGACCAGAGCAATGGTTCTAGATGGAGACCAGCATCTCTTGCTATGAAATGACAAAGAGATATGGCTTCTGGAACTGTCACATATTTCTCCATCGAATTTAGCCTGCATCTCTTGCCATACAATACCATAGACTTTTTCCTATTCCTATATCGATTTTTTTTCCTTAAAAATCTCGTAATTAGTGAGATGCTAGCCTACTGTTGGGAGTTCCGGTTCAGAAAACGGTTCTAGATGATAACCAGCATCTGTTTCTACGAAATGCAAAAGAGTTCCGGCCTCCAAAACTTTTTCCTATTCCAATATCGATTTTTTTCCTTATAAATCCCGAAAGTAGTGAGATGCCAGCGTACTGTTGAGAGTTCCGGTTCAGAAAACGGTTCTAGATGATAACCAGCATCTGTTTCTACGAAATGCAAAAGAGTTCCGGCCTCCAAAACTTTTTCCTATTCCAATATCGATTTTTTTTCCTTATAAATCCCGAAAGTAGTGAGATGCCAGCCTACTGTTGAGAGTTCCGGTTCAGAAAACGGTTCTAGATGATAACCAGCATCTGTTTCTACGAAATGCAAAAGAGTTCCGGCCTCCAAAACTTTTTCCTATTCCAATATCGATTTTTTTCCCTGAAAAATCTCGTAATTAGTGAGATGCTAGCCTACTGTTGAGAGTTCCGGTTCAGAAAACGGTTCTAGATGATAACCAGCATCTGTTTCTACGAAATGCAAAAGAGTTCCGGCCTCCAAAACTTTTTCCTATTCCAATATCGATTTTTTTCCTTATAAATCCCGAAAGTAGTGAGATGCCAGCGTACTGTTGAGAGTTCCGGTTCAGAAAACGGTTCTAGATGATAACCAGCATCTGTTTCTACGAAATGCAAAAGAGTTCCGGCCTCCAAAACTTTTTCCTATTCCAATATCGATTTTTTTCCTTATAAATCCCGAAAGTAGTGAGATGCCAGCGTACTGTTGAGAGTTCCGGTTCAGAAAACGGTTCTAGATGATAACCAGCATCTGTTTCTACGAAATGCAAAAGAGTTCCGGCCTCCAAAACTTTTTCCTATTCCAATATCGATTTTTTTTCCTTATAAATCCCGAAAGTGTGAGATGCCAGCCTACTGTTGAGAGTTCCGGTTCAGAAAACGGTTCTAGATGATAACCAGCATCTGTTTCTACGAAATGCAAAAGAGTTCCGGCCTCCAAAACTTTTTCCTATTCCAATATCGATTTTTTTCCCTGAAAAATCTCGTAATTAGTGAGATGCTAGCCTACTGTTGGGAGTTCTGGTTCAGAAAACGGTTCCAGATGATAACCAGCATCTGTTTCTACGAAATGCAAAAGAGTTCCGGCCTCTAAGACTTTTTCCTATTCCTATATCGATTTTTTTTCCTTATAAATCCCGAAAGTAGTGAGATGCCAGCCTACTGTTGAGAGTTCCGGTTCAGAAAACGGTTCTAGATGATAACCAGCATCTGTTTCTACGTGTTGTTATTTCACACGATTAAACCGGTGCAATGCTATATCAAGAAATCGAACATAAAAGTAATCTTCAGTATTATCTGATAGCTGAATGTTATCGCTTTATAAGAAAAACATCCAACAGAAAAATATGAGAGAGTCCCAGAGACCAGAACTCTTTAGCATTTCGCAGGAACAGATGCTGGTTATCATCTAGAACCGTTTTCTGAACCGGAACTCTCAACAGTAGGCTGGCATCTCACTACTTTCGGGATTTTTAAGGGAAAAAAATCGATATAGGAATAGGAAAAAGTCTTATAGGCCGGAACTCTTTTGCATTTCGTAGAAACAGATGCTGTTTATCATCTAGAAACGTTTTTTGAACCGGAACTCTCAACAGTAGGCTGGCATCTCACTAATTACGAGATTTTTCAGGGAAAAAAATCGATATTGGAATAGGAAAAAGTTTTGGAGGCCGGAACTCTTTTGCATTTCGTAGAAACAGATGATGGTTATCATCTAGAACCATTTTCTGAACCGGAACTCTCAACAGTACGCTGGCATCTCACTACTTTCGGGATTTATAAGGAAAAAAATCGATATTGGAATAGGAAAAAGTTTTGGAGGCCGGAACTCTTTTGCATTTCGTAGAAACAGATGCTGGTTATCATCTAGAACCGTTTTCTGAACCGGAACTCTCAACAGTAGGCTAGCATCTCACTAATTACGAGATTTTTAAGGAAAAAAAATCGATATTGGAATAGGAAAAAGTTTTGGAGGCCGGAACTCTTTTGCATTTCGTAGAAACAGATGCTGGTTATCATCTAGAACCGTTTTCTGAACCGGAACTCTCAACAGTAGGCTGGCATCTCACAAATTACAAGATTTTTAAAGATAAAAAATCGATATAGGAATAGGAAAAAGTCTTGGAGGCCGGAACTCTTCGGCATTTCGTAGAAACAGATGCTGTTTATCATCTAGAACCGTTTTTTGAACCGGAACTCTCAACAGTAGGCTGGCATCTCACTAATTACGAGATTTTTCAGGGAAAAAAATCGATATTGGAATAGGAAAAAGTTTTGGAGGCCGGAACTCTTTTGCATTTCGTAGAAACAGATGCTGGTTATCATCTAGAACCGTTTTCTGAACCGGAACTCTCAACAGTAGGCTGGCATCTCACTAATTACGAGATTTTTCAGGGAAAAAAATCGATATTGGAATAGGAAAAAGTTTTGGAGGCCGGAACTCTTTTGCATTTCGTAGAAACAGATGCTGGTTATCATCTAGAACCGTTTTCTGAACCGGAACTCTCAACAGTAGGCTGGCATCTCACTACTTTCGGGATTTATAAGGAAAAAAATCGATATTGGAATAGGAAAAAGTTTTGGAGGCCGGAACTCTTTTGCATTTCGTAGAAACAGATGCTGGTTATCATCTAGAACCGTTTTCAGAACCGGAACTCTCAACAGTAGGCTAGCATCTCACTAATTACGAGATTTTTAAGGAAAAAAAATCGATATAGGAATAGGAAAAAGTCTATGGTATTGTATGGCAAGAGATGCAGGCTAAATTCGATGGAGAAATATGGGACAGTTCCAGAAGCCATATCTCTTTGTCATTTCATAGCAAGAGATGCTGGTCTCCATCTAGAACCATTGCTCTGGTCTGACTCTCGGAATTTGATTAGATTTCATTTTGTTCTTGCGTAGATAGCATTTAGTTTTTTCAAAACGCAATTTCATTTGATTATCCGCCAGAACTATTGTTGAAAATTATTTTGAGCATAGAACTCACCGGATTTAGACTCTTGTGGCGTTTGGATTTCGGATTGTGTTGAGATGCTGCAATCTGTTTGCGAACTTAGCATCTCATTTTTCCAAAACGCAATTTTATCAGTTTTATCGCCAGAACTATTGTCAAAACTTGTTGGGAACATAGAACTCATCAAATGTAGACTCTTGTGTAGTCAGGTGTTCGGAATGTGATGAGATGCTATCATGTCTGTGCGAAGTTAGCATCTCATTTTTTAAAAACACGATATTAATGGTTTAATCGACGGAACTATTGATAAAACTTATCAAGAACTGTAGAACTATGCTGGATGCCACTTGATATTGATTTTCTTTGTGAGATGCTAACATTTGAGATGCTAACTTCACAGACGTGTTTTTTCACAAGTTTTCGAATAAAATCAATTCTTGAAACAACCTGAAAAATCTCAAAAAATTTAGGATTTCAGTCACATACACACTTACTGAATATTTATATATATAAAGATTCCTAAAAGTATTTGTTATGCTATGTCAAATCAAAATGATTGAACCCAGTTGGCGATTCCCGGCAAGAGCACAAATCCCCAAGGGATATTTGTGTTTCTGGTTCTGGGTGTATTTGTGTGTGAGATGTAAATGTTTCCGGCGCCCACGATACAAGTCTTTGAACTTAGTGTGGGGTTGAGAGTGTGAATGCGTTTGTTTGTTTTTGGTTTGTTTCTGTAGACATCCGTTTTTTAAATAGAATGTTTATCGGTACAGTCGCGTGGCGTTAGATACTATATAGTTGTAATTACTATTACGGATTCTAGTTATATATTATATCTTCAAGGAGAGGCCTGAGGAGCACAATTGGGCTTTGTTTAAATTAGTGTTTCTTTTTCTGAACGTGTTATGAGATTTCTGAATGTTTCCGGAATTTGCAAATCAAGTTTTAGATGTTAGTAGTTCTAGGTTGTGACAACATTTGGTAAATTATACGTATCTATATAATAACGCTGTGTAATAATTTCAGATGTCACAAATAATTTCGACTATGTATTTTGGTGTGGTGATCTAAACTTCAGGCTCGGCGAACCGAGAGCTGCTTTGATGCGGTGGATAGAAACGACTCAGGTAAACACATATGTCACAAAGCTTAAAATTATGTTTTAATAAACATTGGTACAGTATACAATCGGAGAGGTTACAATGGAGACTAGATTCTTCTGCTAGTATTTATCTGATAGAAGACAATACAATGGTGAGAATACGAATAAGATAGGCCGAATGAACCCTCACTTGATTTCCCCCAGCTAAAGATTTCCAAAAAGAACGGTTGTTAGCGTTATTAGTAGTAATTACTATACTAATTCTTGTACTTGGTATCACTCCAGTTCCCGCTGCCGCATCATTTACCGCACGGTCTCCTGCACGCAGACCAGCTGACGGCCGTGCTGGAAGATGGAGCGGCTTTCAGAGACTTCAGGGAAGCTCCAATTACATTTCCGCCCACCTACAAGGTTAGTACTTAATATAAACCTTTCTCTACCAAGACTATCGACTATCGGTCGACTATCATTAAGGTAGCAAGCCTATCGGTATTCTATCTTACATTTTGGAGAGTGTGTTCAGGAGTTACATGATATAATTCCTCAATGCCCTTTTTACCATCAAACTACAAGACAAACTGTCAAACGTCATTTATGGTTGACTAACCGTGCCCCGCGACTTCGCTCGTTATCATCAAGTTAAAAAGTAGCCTATGTGTTAATCCTAGGTATAATCTATGTACATTTCAAATTTCACCCAAATCCGTTCAGCCGTAAAAGTGTAGAGGGAACAAACATACTTAAACACTTACAAACTTACACACATACATTCAGATTTATAATATTAGTAGCATTTACCTCCAGCTCGCTTAAAGCGTTACGCTTCTACGTTTCTCATCCGTACTACAAGGGAGTGGAACTCATTGCCCGCGTCTTTGTTTCCTGAACGGTATAATATAGGTATCTTCAAGTCTAAAGTGAATAGGTACCTTCTAGGCAAGCATATCCTAACTTCGGCTGCATCGGCACTTTCCATCTGGTGCGATATTGGTCTAATACTTATCCAGCATTAAAAAAATATTTTACTTAGTCATATAGTCGTTTGTATATCAAAAGTCTTGATTGGGAGCTAGCCAGGATACTTATAAAGTATCAACGCAATTTGTTTGCAGTATGACCCGGGTAGCCAGCAGTTCGACACATCGAGCAAACAGAGGGCGCCTGCGTACACTGATCGCATTTTATACAAAACAAAATGTATAGCTGGAAACAACTCGTCCGCCTTTTCTGGTAAGGCCACCTTAAGTATATAAATATAAAATGTACAAACATAGAACTTTAAAAAGACGCTGCGTAGAACACTTGTATAACTTATACATAAGGTACTAAGTAACCACTTTACATTGAAAATTATATTTATTTTGTAGTCTGTTTTAATACTAGGGGGCTCTTTCAAACTGAAAATACTAAGGAGTATTATTAGAAACACCGATGCGCACCAAAATAGGATTGTTGGATCATTTATGAATCAAGATTATCAGAAACTACATCTTGGATACAACGAAAAGGATTTATAGTATATCTAGATAGAACTAGCAGGTTAAACACCTACTTGGAACATAATAATTATAAAGGATGGCCTTTGACCAACGAAGAGTTAAAACGGGCTTAAAATAACAGTGACATTATAATAACATATTCCTCGTAATGTTTTTATGAGAAAATCTGGGTTGCCGCGCTTATTTCCTGTAAATAGACATTCTTTTGATTTCGACGTTGCTAAGTTCCATCGGCCGTGATCTGACAGCAAATCGCAATAAATCCCGATTGTCTCATAAAACCATGAATGCAGTACGCGTAAGTTCAAAACATAAACATAATGTTAGTAAGTATTGTTTTGAAACGGGCCCCAGAATATTGTGATTGATTCCACCAGACTCCGAATCGAGACGTGTTTCGCCTCAACACGAGGCATCCTCAGGGTCTCCCCTATGTCTCGTCGAACGCACCTTTGAACTATTAACGAACCTTAGTGAGTATGGATTCAGAGTAACACATCGGTAAACCATCCTCATTCATATTCATTGAAGTTTCCATCGACTACATCGTTCGATTTCGCGAGATTCCTTTCGAATCGACTCTTTCCGAATACGGTGTGTAATTATTCCAAAAAAAAGCTATTAAACATGACTTCTAGCTATTACTTTCTTTTCGAAATTTTAGAGAAAAATTAGAAGAAACGGCACTTAACAGTTATTTCTTAGCATTTGAAACCAGAAATACCCCTGTCATGTTATCTTGTCTAAAGATATCACGATTAATCCTGACTGTATATTCTAATTGGCACAATATGATTTCTATTTTAAATCGAGTAAAATATAAATAAAATACCTTATACAAATAAGAACATATTGCAACAATGTTTGGTAATCGATTTCTGATCTCTTGCAACAAAGTTAGGCATCTGTTCTCTGTTAGTCAATCAGATAAATGTTTCTATTCTTTCAATACAACAGGCTAGACACAATGGGCTATAAAAATAATGAAAAACTGTAACATAAAAATACAATCCATATGAGACAGAACAAATAAGTTAAAGGGCGTGTTCACGAACAACAAATCATCGTTTGATTAACGATAAATCCAGGGAAATATCCCTGGATTTATCATGTAGTTTGGATTGAACATCGCATCGTCAAAATGTTTACGAACGTTTATGAAAAGATAATCTTGATTAAATACTTAACTTTAGAAAATCAAGGTACACTAACATCTTTTTCAGGTTGAGATTTTCCAAACTAAAACAGCGTGTCCTTCTGCCAAATTTTAATAAGTACATTAAAAGAATAGAAATAAGTTCTACATTTGTAATTGTGCTTAGTAATAAGTAGCAATCGTGTGTAAACACAATCTTTGTGCGCGCGCTGATTTTACTCTTAACAAAAGACAGCAAGAATATTTGCAGAAGTTACGCATACCTGAGTAGGTTCCTGTGGTGTCCTAGAGAAGTGCGGATTCCGCATCGATCCACTACTGCAGAAACCTACAGTAATGCTACCCCCGTATTTACTATGACGAAACTGTGTTCAAAAACGTACTATCACATGTATACCACATAATAGCCATGCCTTTTCCCTGTCCTAACTACTATTCCAAGTTTAGTGGTCCTTTCAAGAATATGTGAGAAAGGACGGACAAAATAACGCGCAGTTTTAGTTTGGCGAATCTCTTCATCAGCAATGACAATTCACGCCAATATCGTGTAGCTGAAGCACTTTAATATAGTAGGTAGATATTTTTTCTAATATGATGTGATGTGGCTGTGCTGAAATTGTAAATAATAGCATTTTTTTAACGTTTTGTTAATTTTTGCTTTTTGTGTAACCCGTGCAAGAAAGATAATATGATATTGAACACAGGTCGTCACTTGTGGCATCTCGGTTAGACCATTACGACAGATTACATATAGACGCAAACCGCCATTCAATCTCAGGTCTTTTCTTGAATTTTATTGTGCGGGTTATAAACATGTACTATTTACATCATACAATGTGAATAGTAAGCATTATGTCAGCATCATAATACACATGCATAAAACCATTGCGTCGAATGGACGAAGCTTTCAATGATTTGAACTAATTATAATTACTAGTTTAACGTAGAAGCTATGCTAACTGTTTTAGATTTTAATACAGTCCGAAATTGATATATATATATATATAAATATGAAAGGTTGCTCTTAGGTATTGCAGGAGAGTAAAGGCTATCAAATAAACTACACATTCGTTTTAGCGAATACGATTTGGAACTCTACAATTATGTTATTAAAGGTGGGAAGATACAGTTTGCTCTAACATTAAGTTAACAAAAACTGGACCAGGTGCATCTACTAAGCTATAACGTCAGCTTAGTCTACTAAGCTATAAAGGCGGCCATGAATCTTACATAATTATACGATATAATTATGACTGCATGCGTGTTTTATGTGTGTGAGTTTGTTAGTGTGCGTACAATAATAATGTCTAAGACTCAAAGAATATGACTTTGTTTTGCTCGTGTGCGTTTGTATGTAAAACGTGTTTACATAGCCGCCCTTAACAAGAGTTTGAAGGAAATTTTTGTTGATTATTTCGTTGGCATTTCGAAGATATACATAATTGTGTAGATATATTTGCAGGCGTTTGTTAGTTCTCGCACATTCCTACGAAATAATTAAAAAATACAACTTTTTCCCTAAATGCAGGTTTATGCGATAGCCGTTAACGTATTTGAGTGAAAGTTAGCAGAGCACCATTTACCCTTCGAAACCTACTAATACCCTATACTACTAATATATTATGAGTTTTTTTCTAAATTGTAACATAATAATTCATAGGTCTCCGTCGCATAAGTTCCGTGCCAACCGTCACTACCGGAATTAAGTGTCTCGCTTACAACTCTGTGCAGTCGATATGTACGAGTGACCACAAACCCGTGTGGGCTCTGTTCTCCGCTACTCTTAGGCCTGGGACCGATGTGTAAGTATTCATAAATATGTTGTCGAATTAGGAACAAAATGTTTCGCACTACAAAATGAAGGTAGCTTTCTAGAGACCAAGCGTGGGCCGATTTTGATGATTCGTTATAGTTTTATTTTCAAAAATATAGTTGTTAAAATGAGTGAGATAGTGGTCAAACGTTTGCCTATAAAAAATCTATAAAAATACACTTCTGATACATTATTAAATGTTGCAGGGTTCCGCTAGCCGCCGGTTTGTTCAACCGCGAGGTATACCTGGAAGGCATCAAACGTCGTCGCGCTTTACTAGACCACGCCCCCGGCACCTCAGCCGTCTGCGCGTTGCAATAACTATACCTACCCTGTGTCCAGCGGAACTGAATGAACGTACTTAACAAGGTCAAGGCTTCTTTTCTACTTTAGGGTGATTGGGATTGTTTGGCGGGCAATTCAAAGTTTTGACGTTTTTGAATTCTAACAAGAAAGAGGTTATTGGTAGTGTATGTTTTTTTTTATTTAAGTACATACATCGATTATTCAGATATTTCTAAGCCGATTGTAGATTTTATTATGAAATTGATTTCTTTATCTCTTTAGCAAATTTTTTCATTTATTTTTTTAGTCCGGGTTGCAATTGTACTTATTTGATTATGTGATTCGCGACAGACTTAGAATATATTCTAAAATATCTAGTAAAGATTTTTGACTTAAGTGCACCCGATTGCATGTGAATTGCTTAAACGTAATTTGTAATATAATAAGACGTTTAGGCTTAATACATATGCAGTAGTTGGAAAATAACATAACAAATAAGATTTTAACGTCGCAAACGTTATGAATATGTACAATCACGTTCAAGTTTGAATTACCCGCCATAGACTTGGTGATCTCCCAAGCTCTTACCAGAACACTGCGAAAGTATTAATGCGACGGTCGTCCATACTACCTCAGTCGCTTAGCCATAACTGGTGCCTTCAAGTGGCCTGAAAAATCTTCACACCAGGACCGCAAACACACGACAAGCAAGCAAGTACAGTTAGCAACAATAGTAGCTGAATATATCTGGTTTTTCAAAGTATCTAAATATGATATGAGAGATTAAAGACACTCTAACATCGATCTACCAGTACATGGATTTCGAGTCCGCGCTCATAAGTATTCAGGTAACATAGGCGACAAAACATAAGCGACAATCTTGTCTCGCCAAAAACTTGTGAAACGTCAGTGAAAATATTGGAACTGTCGTCGTCGGTCGAAGCTGCGTAAGCTATAAATTGTTGCAAGCAAATGTAAGCTTTGTATTCATGAAGATTAGACATACATTTAGTTAGTTTATAATCATACATGTATCAACATTTATATAGGTTAATCGGTATGCGTATTCAGCAGTTTTAGTTAGAACCGAAGTCCATTTGTTTGTCGATCAATGAACTCTAAGGTGATTTTAATCCAAGCGCTGACCGATGCGCTGCTTTTTAAAACATCTTTACAAAATGACGTCTGATTTATATAGGTGTTCATTTGTTTTGAAAATCTAAATATGTTCAGCTACAATTATACTCCACATAGTATTTACCTTATTTTAAATTATCAACGTTGAGATTTTAATTTTATCGAATATCAATGTTTTTTTTTTCAATTGCGCTGTATTTGATCTACATTGAAGTTTTTATAGAGCAGTGGTCACCGTGCTCGATCTTATATAAGTTAATTAATGGCGAACTTGTATTATTACTATACGGGTATGAAATGAAATGTCCGTTGTCCTAAACGGCATAACGTATTGTTTTTCTTTCGGATTAGCCTTTTTCAAGCGGAGATGCAGAGATAAACATGGTGAACTTTATGTGTATGAAATCTAATCACGAGTCACAGATTACATAGCCAAAATTTAACAAAATCATACCTATCAATATTTTTTAATGTAATTTCCATTCGTAACAGCATATAGGTACCAGAAATATGACTGATTACTTAAAGCAAAAGGCGAGAAATTATGGTATGATATTACGAAAAATCTAATCTGAAATTGTGACAAAAAGTCATTCTTTCGTTCGTAAGTATTGAGAAATAGAGTAGGATCGGCATTCGATCTGTCAACTTATCAAATTCGTCACGAAGTTTCGGTTTTCGTTACCAATTGTACGGAACTCTAAACGAAACTTCGTATTTCGGTGAATTGTGGTAGACCCCCAGAGACACGGACGTTTCGTTTAAAAAACTAGTCTCTTATCTAAATTGCATGTAATGATACAAATCTATTATCTGACTTACTGTAACAATGTACAGTATTATTATTTTTTGTTGATTTATATAATTTAAATGTGATAACGTCCAAAGCAGTGTAGTACACAAAAATAGTCAATTTTATTTATTTTTGATAATTATTATTAGTAACTGGAATTATTTTTGTTCAAATTTTATTTTGTTGTTAAGTACTTGTTAGCATTATGTATATATTTATTGACAATGTATATGTTATAGTTAATACATACGATGTGTATGTATGTTTATTAATATACTATTAGTACACTATTATACAATTTATAATTAGAGAACTGAAATGCTTTTAAAACGTGCTAGTTTTGTAACATAATGGATAAACGTTACTTTTAGGAATTGTAATATCAGTTGTTGAATGTTTTTTTGTTATAGTATTAATCAATTCTAGGCGGAATTTATTCGATTTGAGTTTCTTTATCATCACATCGTTTAGCTCATTGCAATATTAGACTTATTAGTTCCAAACTATCTCAATAGATGGCGTGCAACATCCGCTTTCCTGTATAACGTTAACCATATCGTCTCTCAATAATTTAAAAAATAAAACAAAAAAGATACATGTGTACAAGTAGTAGAAACTTCTAATGGCGTTTTGAAACGAAAGCGAAACTAGCGTTTTTCTACTTTGTATTATTTTAACTCACGTTTACGAATATAAATAGTTAATAATCCAGCATTATTACACATTAACACTGGAAGAATCACAAGTTTTGGAAAATAGTACAATATCGACATCGATATTTTTTCATTTTCGCGCCAAAACTCAAGTAAGTTCTTAGTATTTAAAACGTTTCATTCGGTTCCTAAAAGCAACGTTTATCTTTTGATTACAACTTAATTACATTATTATAAAAGTGCTCATTATGCAAAAGACAAATCTAGTCAGTATCCAATACGAACATCAGTATTTACATTTTTTTTTTGTTTTTACAATGAATTAGTGTATCAATTGTAGTATTAAACTATATAATTTAACTATTATTTATAACATATATTATTGAGCTTTTTGCAAGCTTTAAAAAATGTATGTTACAGTTAGCGATGCTTTGCGAAAGGCTTTATTTATATAGATCATAACTAAGGATTTTGTTTGACACAAAAGTGACTACATTAATGTATATTGAGCTTATTATTTATATGATATAAGTAAGTCTAATCTCGAGCGAATCAACGCGCAATACTTGTCTTGTATGCGTCTCATTACAAACGTAGAAAAATACTATACTAGTACCTCTTTCATTCTGGTTCGGTCATAGAACCGTCTTAAAAGGGTTTATTCCTTTTGTCTTCTCTCTCGCTCAATTCGATATTTTTAATAAATACAATTATGTAAGTGTGTTTTTGAAAATGTTTTCAACTAACTATATAGACATTAAATACAAGGATTTCAAACTTCTTTTCGCTATCATATCCTTCAATAAGATTAGTTCCCAAATTTCAATGTGATTTTCACGCTTTCTTTGTTTAACTTAAAGATATGAAAAACGAAAGGTAGATTAAAAAATTCATTGTATGAATGTCCATATAGTTAGTTGAAAACAATTTCAGAAACACACGTAGCTAATTGTATTTAGTAAAAATATCTAAATGTGCGAGCGAGAGAGAAGACAAAAGGAATAAACCCTCTTAAGTTACTATCCTCTATAGATGCAGAAATATCTTTGAAACGTCTCATAATTATGTGTGACTTATTGAATAATTACATGTAATCTTATGTAATCTCGATACAACATTTCGTTCATAAATATATAAACCTCTTGGTCACATTAACAATGAGACCAAATCTTATGATATTAATTATATTACTATACACGTATACATATTTTTCTAAGGCCTGTGGTACTACAAGAAGAACTAAATAAACATAGTTATTCAGACCCAAATCATTGAACATCTAAGTAATTATAACAATACCCATAGTTCTTACTTAGAGTATTACCTTGGATTGTTATGATTATTTAAATGTTGAATGCTGTCATTCAGGAATTGATATGTTTATTTAATACGTCTTGTAGTACCATGGGCCTTAGGAGGATGTATTGAGACCAAAAACCGTTGTAAAATGATGTAGGCCTTGTAGACACTAGGCTACGATATAAATACGCGAAATCTTTTCTTATAACTAAAGCTGTGTTGCAGTTATAACAGGCATATTCTCTTCTGTACTTCGTATACATTGCCACAAACTTTGTTTGGTTAAAATATATTTGATTGCATACATTTGATGCCTGCTTCTGAGAGGCAAAGGCCCGAAATATGACAAGAATGTCTTGTTTAAAAAACAGATACAATTCAAAACTTTTCTGCCTTACGACTCAAGAAATGTTATGAACGTTTCTAGAAATATTCTTAACTATTATTAGGCTAAAGCCTCACATGCCGAGACAAAGAGGTTTCGTCGAGCTCGCTTTCCTCTGCGGCGGTACATTTAGGTGCTGTGATCTGTCTACACTGGTTCTATTCTCAAGTCCATTCCAAAGATGCGTAGAGTGACACTAAAATGCTTGTTGATACGCGTTTACGAATTCTCGACTGATGCAAGCAATAATACAAATAATACATTAGATGAGAACTAATTTACTAGATAACACAGTTGCGTACTTACGCGAACAACGCTCACTTACAGTGATTTAAGTCTAACTAAGTCGGTAAATTAGGCATCAGCTTATCATATATATTCAAGCTGTACCAAAATCAAGAAAAAAAGACAATAAATTAATATTAATAGAGTAATCATTCATTTCATATTGTATTAACAAACATTTTACGTCACGCACTGCATCTCATAATACATTTAGTGCTTATGATAACAGAGAGAATTATCTATGAACGGTTGTAAACTGTCCCAAATAACATTATTCTAAACTTAGTCTTGCTTAGACTTGGGCATAAGTTCTAAACTGCCGTCTTTATCGTTAGCGCTTAACTTATTCGTAGTTTTGTGGAGACTAAGGATCATAGTTATTTTTTAACTTTAGCGCACTACTGTTTGTTTGTTTGCACATAACACGATTTAATTTCTCGTTTGTAATTGTATACCATTGAATCATATTATAGAGCTTACGAGAACTGTATTAGAATGACCCAAAAAATACTTTTTGCCAGTTCGTCTGGTATTGAAATGGTTATAAAAGAGTATAGTAAAGTCCAATAATATGTTCATAGTATATTTTACATTGTCATAATTTCTAGTTATTTAAAGTAAGTAAAATTTTGTAGAGTTGTCAATGTTTTAGTGTTGGAGAGTTTGGATGTGTAGTTAAAAGGAAGAAAAGACAAATCGTAGTTAGGTATCTATCTAGGGGAATCTAAGGCTAAGATTCAGAGACATAAAAAAACCTTAACTTTTAGCTGTGGCATAGTTAAGGTGATCCACAAATTCGGATTCAAAAACACAGTTTTTTAAACATAATCTCTTTCACACACACACAATCACAACCAGAACCTGAAACACAAATTTTCCTTTGGGAGAAAACTTGTGTTCCCACCGGGAATCGAACCCGATAATCCCTGCTCACAAGGCTACCGCTCACACAACTAATCCAAAGGGCCGGGCAGTACGAAAAAAAATTCGTGTCAAACTAGCATTGGTCTTGGCCATGATCATACTCTGATGTCTATGGTAGTTATTTTCCTAGTAGAGCGTTCACTTGTTTATGCTAACACTTGCATGACGTGCTAGTTCACTGGTTTTTACTAACACTTGCATTATGACGTGCCCTAGGAGCGATAAGGAAGGAAATACATAAACTGTTATGGAGTGAGTGAAACAGAATATTTGTTATGTGAATTTAAGCGTTCTGTAAACACGCAAGCGCGCTACGATTCGCGTGTTCGGTTTCACAATTCCAATTTTTGATACGGCTCTTAGATTCCCCTACTGTTATTCTATTTTTAATTATAATAAATAGAAAAAGACAGTGAGGGCGTGAGCGAAGCAAATGTAAATTCTTATTGAAATTTGGAGTCGGCCGATATCCTAAAAAATATAATGTTTGGTCAAGTAATTTTGTTAATTCGACGACCCTGTTCTTTCTAGCCTTTCTACGTCGCGGGTCCTGGGTTCGATTTCCGGCAGTAGCACAATTTTCCTCACTGAGGGAGTAAATTTGTGCTTCTGGCTCTGGGTGTAATTGCGTGTGATGTGAATGTTTCCGGCATCCACCATACAAGTCTTTGGACTTGGTGTAGAGCTATGAGTGCATGAGTGTGAAATTATGATTATGAAAGCGTTTGTTTAAAAAAAATTGAAATATCAAAATATGATGATATTTACCTATGCTCTGTCAAATCAAGAACCATGTATATGTATATCTACATGGTTCTTGATTTTTTTTCTCGTTTCAGCATAAAAACCATGTAGGTAAGCTATTCCCAATTTTCCATTTCGTCAAAATTAGACAAGATTACAATTTTGTTAACTTGTTGCATACTCAAAAAGCGAAGAGTTTTTATAAGCTGGCAATTTTTTATCACAATAACGCCACTAAGCGTAAGCTAAGTTTGAGTAGTGTTCAAAACATATCTGAATTTAAATTATAGCGTAATCACTACTTTTTGACAGACATAAGTGATCACGCTTAGATTCGTCTCTGAATCTTGGCCTAAACACGAGTGACATGAATGATTATGTAGAAAAATAATACTGTAGTAATGACTAGGTGCGAACATAAATAAAAGTTGTGTAATGTCTGACAATTTTCTGTCTGGAAACCATTTATTATCGAGTACTATAACTACACGTTATAAAGAATTATAAACATTGGACCTGAAAAAATCCTACTTAACCGTCTATAATGTCCCCCAATTAATGACGTAGTTCTGTCAATTATATAAGAAACATTCTAATAAATCAATTGTGATTAGACATTCAAATCTATCAACACATTTATTTCTATATATACATGATAACTTGATAAGGCGTATTAAGTGTTTTCAATTTTCTACGTGAATCAAACTGTCTTCCATAATTCTAATGTAAATTCTGTAATACACTATGCCAAGGCTACTTTACTGTTAAATCAAGGTTTAAGCATCTAGAGCACGTACAAAAACAAATTCATCTGCTTTGAATAAACGACTCAAAATCGAAAGATAAATTAGGAATATTATCCTGATTAGACCTCATTCATATGCTCATACACGTTGTTCTTTGAGTTCGTTCCTGTTTCATATACTAACTTACTAGATGTATTTTATTGGTATATGCAAACGATACGCGTAAAAAAAAAACATCTCCACCGTTTAAAATATCAAAATCATTCTACCTTTAAGTTAAACCACGATGAACAGTATTGTGCCTTGCCTTAAAAAAATAAGTATGTATTGTAAAGTCACTGTAAAATATACTATAGATTTAGCATCATGTATTTTCTACCAGAATTTACTTACCTATTAATAAATTTAATTGGCACATTGTCGAAAATTAATGGACATTTGTTTGTATTTGCGTAGAAATTTATATTTCATTGGCTGCCAACGTCACTTGCGGTAATGGTCGTATCTGATTCTTTGTTATGAGAAAGTATATAAAAAAATTATGGCATTGCTATGTATAATGTAAAGCTTTCTCTCTGTACCTTTAGTACTTAATTTTGAATGTAACTACCTAATTATGAACCCAATGTAACTGCCTGCAAATCGTTGACTCGTCTGTTGGAGTAAGTAGGTGCGCGACAAAAGGGACAGGACTTGATTTACGTAACCCCTCCCGGCTCATAGGTACTGCTCTCACAGGGTCAACGAAGCACTAGTAATTACTAGAATATATTCGCTCCATGTCACTATTCACTTATTTAGGGACATTTTGTTGTTTGCACTGGTATGGAGTAGTTATTGGAATTTTATATTTTACCCTGTAGTCCGAATGTTTCAGTACAACTATGTAACTGAATTGTGTACTGATTTAGTATGAGGCTGGTTAACTTTAACTGATAAAGTACAATGTTTTATATAGAATTTTATAAACTAGCGTCGTCGTTTTGGCTGTTGCATGTACATTCTTTGACTGTGAGAATTCAAAACTGAACAAGCGCTAAACAACTTCATATATTATCGTACTAAGCTAAATTCAGTAGAAACCGTCTTTTCTAAAAACATTGACCAGACTGTTCATATACTTGTAAGTCAAATGGTTGACATAGTATGGTGGTGGTGTTCAGTTTAAAATTAGACAATTTAAAAAAATGTTTCTATTACACGAAATTATAATTACGATAGTCATGTGTCGCAGAATGTGAATTAATTTATTCTGTGACATCTACCCTCACAAAACAAACAATTAACTTAACTATTAACATAATAATATACAGGATACTAAAGTACTCTTTTTTTCACAATATTTGTACATTTCAGCATTACTGTAGTGTCTGGGCATCACTGTAACATCATAAGTTCAAATGACATTTTATGTTATTATTTACCTACCCACTTATGCATTGTGTGCTCGATGTTAATTTAATTATTTACTAATGTAAAGTATTCCCTCATTCTGTACAACACTATTTTCTTTTAAGAAATAAAGTATTTTAACCACGCATAATACACAACAGTATTGCGAGACTGGTATTATATTTGTTATTATATTCATGCTTGGCGTAATACCAGTCTATAAGTAATCACTTGTAAGCGCTTATTCTGTTTTGTGTTTCTCTGTATTTCTAATTTCACGCACAAAAGACTGTTATTTCTTTCTTCTCTACCCCATAAGTCTTAAAACATTTAATGTACCCAACAGTCCAAAATGCAGCTCTTGTTTATCGTATCAAATATTTATATATAAAAATAAACCGGATAATAGTTGTTAGGTTGGTTTTGTTTTGCCAAGTACACAAGGTAACTGCACCATAAGATGTAAGTTATTCTTATTAATGTAATCTGCTTGGTATATTGTCTTCTAATTAAGATATACTTGCATTGGAGAAGCCAAAGGTAAACCGCCTGTGTTAATGTACTTAATAATTAATAAGTATTATTTACTATATTTACGAACAGCCTAAGAACACAGTATTGTATGTTTAGCTATCAAAGTTGTCCTGTACGTCTCGAAGTTTTATTTTTATAAGTTATCTATTCTGATGTTAGTAATAACAATTATGTAGTTTTTTTGTTATCAGTTACCTAGTGATATATGGCAATTATACAATTTGTTAATGTCGATAACGTGAAAGTATTTTTCCTAGTCCATGTTTTATAGAGTAAGTTACTAAGTACATAAGGAATGCAGATGTTATGCTAATTAAAGTTAACTTTCATCTCAAGGAACGTGGTTTTAATTATCCTACTATTCACCTCTAGAATACCAATGGTGTTTTTTAAATGAAACACTGGTCAACTGTTAACATTATGAGTGAGCCATTATATTTAGGAAAAGACTAACGAAACGAAAAGCTATAATTAATATTTTTTTAAGCTGGCTAAGCAAGCATTTGACCACTATCTTACCTGATGGAAAATGATGAGAAGATCTAGCATTCTTGCCTCGAAGATATCTATTCAATCTAAACTTGAAAGACTCAGATTATACCGTCCAGGGAACAAAGACGCTGGCAATGTGTTTCACTACTTCGCTGTACGGATGATGAACGTAGAAGCAAAACGCTTCGGGTGAACTGGACATATGTTAACCGAAAATGTAAGACGTTTGCCTGTTTTTCTTTTTGTTTTGTGGTAAATAGGACATGGTGGAATTAACTCGTGTAATTAATGCGCGCACTCCGAAATATACAGATAGAAAATCGATAGGCTCGTAACCTTACATGACTGAGACTCGGCTTACGCCAATAAGTCTTTTGCCTTATCGTTCAATCGATTCAGGAGCTTTAAGCTGGTATCCGGCAGAGCCATCCCAAAGGTGGCCACTGTACTCCATACACGATCGGACTTGAGCTAATGCTCAAGTCCGATCGTGTATGGACCCCATCTTAACCTGTATAATTACAGGTTAAGATGGGGTCCATATTAGCTCGCATAAAATCTGAAGTCATAATTTAAACTGGCGTAACAACTTTTTGCCCACGCATCAATACACACATGATGATAAGCATAACGTTTTAGGCATAAACATTTTCCGCATTACAATATTGAGCATAATGATAAAGTCGCCTGAAACGAATGTGCATAACTATATCCTAGCGCTTCGCCAGCTGCTGCGGCGCCACACTCGTTACGCTCGCTTCGCTCGTCGTCGCACCTATATATGACTTAGCCAACAATTTAAATATTATGCCTAAAAACATTAGGCCAACAAATAGTTATTAAAAAATAAACGGTATGCCCTAAAATTATTATGCCAAATCATGAATATGCCAATACTTGTTATGCGAAACATTTTCGGCCAAGTTTAACTAGGAACTGGAAAATTATGCGAGTCAATAGGCACTCGTTAAGAAGCTGCTCCGGTAAATAAAGGCAGTAAGTACTTTTAGGGCGGCGCGTTGAATTCATTCAACACAAATAATATAAGTTTATGCGACGCTAACCCACGCACATATACAGTATCTCATGAGGCTCTCACCATGCGCCTTGTAGGTTTGTATTGCTAATTTGTGATCTACATATATTTCATAAGATTTTATATGCATATATCATTATGACATGCAAAGGCTTTTAATACGTTTTACATAGCTTATGGGGCTTATAGGTCACGTATATATCTCACGAGGGGGTGTCTCAGCAAATATCACGTAATTTTTTTTGCAAGAAACATTGTTAAATTGCGAGAAACTGGGTTTAAGGAAGTGAAAAAAATTACTGAAACATGGCAAAATTATATAGTTAATAGGGGTGTCTTAAATAAAAATAATTCAACAAAATAGGTATGTGTTGAGGGGATCGAGCAAAATATCACTACATCTCACCAAGGAAAGAGAGGGGGTCGAAAAATGGCTAACATCACCTCACGTAATTAATGGATGCCTCCTATCTAGGTATAGTTATTTGTGGTTAGTTTTAATTTAGTTTTTAGTTCAATACATATACGTAATATCTGAATATGTTTTTTGCAAATAAAAGCCTTTATACATGTTCGGAAATATTTATTACAACATGGAATAATTCTCACCGGTTAATAAAGGAATATATTTCATCTGTTTTGTTACGACAATTATAAATTAAACAGAAATGCTGGGAAAATTTAACTAAGAGAAAAATATAGATTATAATATAAAAAACGTAAGGTTCACTCGACCGCCGCTAAAAGATGCTTGTGTACGCATTCTTCTTTGTTGATGAGGTGGGTGGTCTTGTTAACCAGTTGCATCAATGTGTTCAGATTGTTCGACCACTCGTTTAGTCTGTCGGACGCGTCCATGTTCAAACTGGAAACAAAATTATTAAAGATCTAACTATCCATTGACTTCAGTATTTGCATAATAATATGTTAGTGGTAATCGGTGCAAGAAAATTTCGTGCATAGCGACCGTGACGCGGCCTATTCCGCAGTTATACACTTTCCATTGTTCTAAGGTATGATTAACTGAGGAAATAATTCCTGCAAGTTCTAAAGTTATGGTGACGTGACTTACTTATTTCAAATCATTAAAACTTTAACTTGATAAACAATACATACAATTTTATTGTTACGGTACATGCAATATAGGTCAAGTATTATATCTTTGAACCTTATAGCTAAAGAATTACCTACAAACTACAAATTTTTTTTCTTAGGAATTTTAATAAACAAAATGCATGCGAAATTCCAATACAAGGTATTGGCTAGACTGATTCGTGACGTCAGTTTACGCCATTCCTGCAAGTTCTCTACAACACATAAGGACGTAAAAATGGCCGCGTGTAATATGCCCGAACCTGATTGCATTTTCAAATATTTAATTTGATACGAAATGTATATTATTATATAATATTATGCTCAAATGCTCAACAATTTTGAGTTCGGTGTTATACCTGAAATGCACGACACCAGCTGGGCGGTCGATTTTGGCGCGAACTACGGAGCTCACGACGAGTTGACTCAGGGCTTCTTCAGTTTCGATCTCGCTGAGTCCAAGCAGCTCGCTCATACGCTTCACCGAGATCCGCGTGTAGTACATTGACATGATACGGATGTTCTGTAAACAATTAATAATTTTCAGTAACAACGACTAGTCATCTCCATTTCCACTTGGCAGAGTCAGCACAACACCACTTCCTGACGATCGAAATATGAACTATTCAATAAGTACTCATCACGCATCAAACAACAATTGGAGCACTATTTCGTACCCCAATGATGGCAATAGGAGCTGAGCCCAGCTTACAGCAGCTCATAAAAGCAGATATAAAAGCTATGGACATTACTAGGACTTCTGCTAGGAGACACTCTTAATTGAGAAATAATCTAAAAAAATGCGAAATCGGAATGTGTTGCTTACAGGGTTATTTGTTAATTACAAGAAAGCTGTCAGACCCAGACTCTTGTTCTAATCCTAAGCTTAATATTTAGTACTACGACTTTTTTCTGAATGCATAGATGATGATGATGATGATTAAGATGATGTATATAATCTATCCAATCTACAAATAATAGTTGTTTAAACTACACTGTCCTGCTAATAACGGCATCGCCGCGCCGCGCTTCGTAATATGCACGCCAACGCCAGTTGGCACTTGACTCGGACGTAACAGATAAAATGAAATATTTAGAATTTATTTTACTAGCCGTGTCCCGCAGCTTCGCCCGCCCGCTATTATCAAGTTAAAAGTAGGTACCCTATGTGTTAATCCTAGGTATAAGCTATCAACATTCCAAATTTCATCCAAATCCGTTGAGCCGTTAAAGCGTGAAGAGGGAACAAACATACTTACACACTTGCACAGTTACACACAAACTTTCGGATTTATAATATTAGTAGGATCATAAAAAAGACTAACGAAATGAAAACAGAAGACTGTAGATGTTATAGACAGGTGTGATACTTACCATTACATGAATGACTTGTCTCTTCTCGTAGCTTAAAGAAATGGATCAAAATATTGAATACGACTTACATGTTCCACAACTCTGTTCTTTAGATCATTCCAGCGTTCCTGTCCCTTCTCATCTGACGACTTGAAGAATGGGGTCTCACGCAGTATCTTCTCGTAAGTGGAGCATAGAGTGTTCCATCTGATGATCTCTGGGTTGATGAACAGTTCTAACAGCTGCCTGGAAATTATAATAGGTATAAGCCTCATATTTTATAATAAAACGCAAGCCTTTTCTTTTTGGGAGTATCTCATAAATAAATGGACTGATTTGATGTGTGTTTTTGAGTAGTTGGTTTATAGTATTAGTGTTTAATTTTTTCAGACATAAACAAATGCTGTAATATGTTCACAGCACTTGTTTATGATGATCACTCAATGAACTGCTAGTACACTAAAAAATAAAAATCACATACTTAACCATAAAAATGTATGCACATCATATGTTTTTAATATAGTACTACCACTAACTATTTCAAAAGTGGAATGCTAAGAAGTGTTATAATTATTAAAATGTTGGAACTGTGTTTTATTTAATACTAGCCGTGCCCCGCGGCTTCGCCCGCTATTATCAAGTTAAAAAGTAGCCTATGTGTTAATCCTAGGTATAATCTATGTACATTCCAAATTTCATCCAAATCCGTTCAGCCGTTAAAGCGTGAAGAGGGAACAAACATACTTACACTTACACACAAACTTTCGGATTTATAATATTAGTAGGATGTATCATATTTGGTTTGTTTTTAAACATGTACAAAAAAATACAATCTACCAAGTGAACATTTATCTTTTTTGGAGAAATTTGCTTCTTGTGCTTTGAAGACTGCTGCCGCGGCACAAACTCTTTGCTTGCATGTCATCGCTCCTATATATTTTTACTCAAGAGACATTTTTACTCTAATCATAACTTTACCTTAGAATGTACATAACAAAACACACTTTCACATTCACAGCCCCAAACTAAGTTTGATCACTTGTGTCGTGAGTGCCAGAAACTCACCCAGAACCAGAAACATAAATTTCTCTTGGGAAGAAAAGTTTTCCACCAGTAATCGAACCCGATGCTTTCACGGCGAATGCACACCTAACTAAGCCAACAGACAGTTTAATTTTAAATGCACTCAATTTGGTTTTAGTGAGCATTTATCTAAGGTTTGGATTTTTTGGCAGTACAATAACTTTAGAGTGTTTGTGAACTCACTTGTACTCTGGTAACTTGTCCAACTCCTTATCCAGATTAACTCTATGAGTGAGGTCAGCCTGTTCATTGTCGTATGGAGCTAGTATGAGGAACACAACACTTCCGACGAGCGCGTCTGCACCGCCGGCTGCGCCCAGCGCGCGGAAGTGTCGGCACACTGATAGATATGCAGCATTGTGCTGGTCCACTGCTATCATCAGACGGTAGAACTTTTCTTTTAGCTCCTGTGTAAACAAAAATACAACAATGGATTGTGTTTTGCCTATTAATGTGGCTAAAATGTGGAAAGCCAAAGCTTTTAAGTTATTATACAAATATAACTTAACACCTAATTTTTATGCAAATTAAATAATTTGATTTAATTTCCTTTCCATAGTTCTGCTAGACACAAGAGTTTATTTTACGAGTGCGACATCACGAACCGGTAATATGCTGAGTTGGGGCCCCGTTACGGGGGAAAAATAAAAAAAATAATTATACAATTGTTTTGGTTTTAATTTATATATTGATATACATACAGGTAGGTATATAATTGTGTTTTATTTTTGCCACAAATAAAATTATGTTCATGTCTAAGACAGCAATTGAGCATTGTATGCTCAAACCTGGTGAGATGAGAGTAGGCTAGCAATTGCCATCTCACCTGATGGTAAGTGATGATGTGGTATAGCTTAGGCCTAGAATCTGTAATCACTCTAGAGTTGAATCTCTAAGAATCAATTAAGAACAATTGACTGTGAAAATGTTCCTAGTCTTACCTGTGTGTTTTCTTCCTCAAAGAACTTAGTGTTAATTTTCTTTGATATAATTTGTGTGCGGACATAATCTTTAATGGCGAGGCAGAGTCTCATTTGTTCCAAAATCAACTCTACTTTTTCTCTCTTATCCATAGATCCATATGTCTCAACTTGAAGCTCTTGGATGATCTTCGCAGCTTCCGCCACATCTTTCTCCTCCTCTCTTATCTTAGCTAGAATATGTGTAAGCCTTGCTCTCTCTACTTCAACGTAGATTTTACCCTCTGTTATTGTTCTTAGAGTTTCAATTAGCTTGATTTTTGTTTCTTTGTCCGGTGTCTTGTCAACGTAAGTGTAGCATTCTTGCACCATTTTTACTACTGCTTGTTTTAACTGCGATCTGCAAATTTAAATGTAGACTATTAAATTTATTTAATACTTTTGCAGTTCATAGCATTTTCTGCCAGTCACCATGGAGAAGCAGACAAAAAAGGGGTGGTGCAGAAAACGTATTTGTAAAGAAATGTTTTAGTGTGATGGCATACATTTTTAAATCTTATTTGATGGTTTTGATAGTTATGAAAATCATCACCAAAAACTAGTGGTGTCATAGCTATATAGATATTTTTTCATGAATCCAGCCAATCCTGAATGCGAAAAGAACAATTGAAATTAAGAATAGATATGCTATAGATAATTAAATGCAAGCAAAGCTTAAAAAACCGACGTCACAGCTTTATCTTCCGAACCTTGATCAAATTAAATGTATTAAACACGCATTATTGACGATTTCTCATAAACAACTGATCGGCAGTTCGGCGCAGCACTCCGTATAATTGAGACGTGTGCGAGCTGCGCGTATCAGTTCGTGGAATTTATTGTTTACCTCGGCCGGCCCGTGCAAGCGGGCTGAGCCGAGTGTCATTGTATTGTGCATCTTACGTGCAATGGAAGAAGGCTTGATTCAGGATGACAGAATGTGTGACAATCAAAATGAAGCTATCACTATGATGAATGAAACTGACTTAGATGCAAATCAAATGCGATCACTACATGAAGACCTAACACATCAATTTGAGGAGGAAGACATGACGGAAAGTAATTTAAGGCCTAAAAAAAGGACCCGAGAAGACGAGAATGACGAATCATGGAATGAGGTTATGAGTAGGAAACAGAGATTACGAGAAGCTCGCGAGACTACGGAATTAACTATAACATCCAAAGAGGCATTCCCAAAACAATTCGCGCTTGCGAAGTTATTTAAAAACCATAACATAACAAACATAAGTAAGGTTAAGTACATCAACCCCTACAAGATTAACCTGGAACTAAATGTAGTCAACGCTGAAAAAATTTTGGAATGCGAAGACTTAATTGAAAAAGGATGGCGATTCCAAAGGCCCTATGAAGTAGGCTTATCTTACGGGGTAATCAAACATATCGAACCGAGTCTAACGGTAGAAGATTTGTTACGATCCATTTCAAGCGAAATTGAGGTATGCAATGCGAGGCGGCTTCAACGAAGGAATAGAGACGAGTCGGATAAAACCGAATGGATCGACAGTGAGTCGGTACGAATCGGCTTTATCGGTTCCATAGTTCCAAAAGATATTAGCATTTATGATATGAGGGTTAAAGTGGAACCATATGTGTTCCCTGTAACGCAATGCACCAAATGCTGGAGATATGGACACACACGTAGAATGTGCCCATCAAAAAAGTCTTACTGTCCTAAATGCACAGGAAAACATGAGACTTGTGAATTGACCGTGTTCAAATGTATCAATTGTGCTGGCAATCACATGGCAATTAATAAAAACTGTCCAATATACACCAAAGAAAAAAAGATACGTGACATTATGGCGGAACAAAACTGCTCCTATAGAAAAGCCATGACAATGTATGTTCCATCTCAGACCATGGAATACATTGAATCAGAAAATGCTACTATCTATGACAAAGTGGATCTAAATTCTACACCTATACCTCAGATAGTGTCACGAGTTGTCACCTGCTCATATGCACAAAAAGCTGCCACTCCTACATCACTTCAAAAGGCAAGATCGACCCAGGTGGAAGACGAACCATCGGCTTCTCAGAAGGAAGGGTCAAAGAAAAAGAAGAACAAAAAGAAGAAAAACAATACTAACTCTGAGGACTCACACTTGACAGGATTTAGTGATGAGGAGTGTTGTGACGATAGTAATGGTAAAATGGACCAGTCGGATTGTGAACAATCTAGTAATACTAAAAAAAACACAGATTTCTCATTTGACCGTTTACTACTTAAACTCAAAAATATAATTCTACAACGAGACAAATCTATTTATCATAAAATACAAAAATCGATTCAAATATGTGTAGAATTTGTAATTTCTTGGTTATTTCAAAACACACCAGACTGGTCTTTTTTACTAAAGATCTTTAATGATTATGGATAAAGTCCTAAAAGTTAATATTGTTCACTGGAATGCACAGAGTATACGACCTAAGCTAGCTGCTTTTGAACAACTTTTGTGTCACGACAAAATAATCATAGCAGCGGTATGTGAAACTTGGTTAGAACCAGGTAGTCAATTTTCAATAAAAGATTACAACATTTATCGACTAGATAGATCTGATGGATACGGAGGTGTTGCTATATTGACTCATAAATCAGTTAAATCTCAACCACACCCAATACCTACAACTAATAATAACATAGAGGTAATAAGAGTTAAAATTTTCAATTGCGATTTTATAGAGAATATCTTGTCGATCTACTGCCCACCCAACGTATACACATCTCAGACTGACTGGGATTTAATTTTTTCAGAAGCGACTAGCAAAACTTTGATTTTGGGCGACTTTAATGGCCACCACTCTAACTGGTCTAACAAGACAAACCTTAGAGGCACACAAATTCTTAATAGCTTAGAAGATAAAAATTTCGTTACTCTAAACAGTGGAACATCCACAAGAATAAAATTAGTTAACGGTCATCTACAGCAGTCCAGCCCCGATATTTCCATAGCTTCATTAGATATTTCATATAAATTTGTCTGGCAGGTCACCAAGGAATCTCTAGGTAGTGACCACCTCATGATACAATTAACATCGTCACTCACATACACACCTAATCACTCAAAGAAAAGAAATTTCAGAAATGCTAATTGGGAACTCTATCATAAATACTTAGAAGAAGCTCTTACTAATTTTCAGATTTATGACTCTAACCTACAACATAGTTACAATTCTTTTGTCGAAATTTTAAATAAAGCTGCAGATGCTAGTATACCTTACTACAAAATAAATTTAAATCTAAATAATAAATTTATTCCTAAACCATATTGGTCTCCCTCCCTTTCAAAATCTGTGGCAGAAAGAAGACTCGCATTCGCTAAATTCAGAACAAATCCAACACCCGCCAATTTAGAAAACTTACAACATAAAATTTGCAACTCTCAAAGATTAATCCGAAAAGCTAAAAGTATCTCATGGCAGAATGTTTGCTCCTCAATTAACGAAACAACGTCTGTGAACGACATGTGGCGCCGGATGAGATGGCTGAAAGGCAGTAAATGTCCTAGATTTTCAATAGACCGCACAATGGCTGACTCTCTTCTTTGTAATCTCTCTCCCGATTTTGCTACGCCGCGCCAACCAAATTTTTCTTCTAATAACCCTAACCTAGAAACTGTTCTAGTTATCAGTGAACTTGAAAAATGTATAAAAAATAAAGACACTGCACCCGGATCTGATGAAATATCATATTCGATGATAAAAAACCTTCCTAATACTGGCAAAAACATTCTTATATTATTTTATAACAAATTTTTGACTTATAATTTTGTCCCCAGCCAATGGCGAAAAGTACGTTTGATACCTATTCCTAAACCAATGCGAGACCCATCCACAGTTTCATCTATAAGACCTATTTCACTGATTTCCTGCCTGTGTAAGATCTTCCACTCTATGATAAACTATAGGTTAGAATGGTTCATTGAGCACAATAATCTGCTCTACGAACATACAACTGGTTTCAGAAAAGGTCGTTCATGTTTGGATAACTTAAGCTTTTTAATTTCTAAGATTCAAATGGGTTTCTCAAGAGATCATGTTACAGTTGGTTGTTTCCTTGATTTGGAAAATGCATATAATAATATAGATATAACTGAAATTTTGATAACTTTGGATGAGCTCGGTGTTGGTTCAATGTGGTGTAATTATCTTTGGACATATTTAAAAGAGCGACATCTGAACATTGAAGGAACTAATTATAACATTACTAGATGTACAGGGCGAGGCCTGGCGCAAGGTGACCCTTTGTCACCTCTTTTATTCAATGTAGCTACTATTCACATTTGTAAATCTGTTACTAATGTTGGAATATCTCAGTATGCGGATGATTATGTACTCTATGCAACTTCCTATAACCTAATTGACGCTAAATTACAAATTCAAAACACTCTTGATTTGCTAAATATATCTTTTAACAAGTTAAATCTAGAAATATCACCTCTTAAAAGTAAGATATGCATTTTTAGGAAAGGACTACAAAGAATACCGGTGGATCTGGATATTAAAATAAACAATTGTTCTCTCGAAGTGGTGGATTGTGTGAGATATTTAGGGGTGTGGCTGGATCGTTCCCTTAGATGGCGTAAACATATTTGCGAAATCTACGAAAAAGTACTAAAATTTCTCAATGTTTTTAAAGTTTTGGCAGGTTCTGGCTGGGGTATGCACCCCAAACATCTACGCAGGCTCTATATCTCCATCATTCGAAGTCGTATTGATTATGCTAGCTTTTTATATGACAACAGTTCTAGATTATGTTTAACCAAACTTGACAAAATACAAAATCAGGCTATGCGTATAATTGGTGGCTTCATTAGATCTACCCCTATTCATGTCATGGAAAGTGAACTTGGCCTTCAACCATTATATTTGCGCCGTAGATACCTAGCTGGCAAATACTCATTACGCAATAAGGTAGCGTCAAATAACTGGTTCACTCGGACAATAGAGGAGTTGGATATTTTATGCTCAGATAGTAATTATTGGCTTAACAAAAGAAAACCATTATTAGTCCAAATCCATGCCAATTACAGCCATATAAGAATAAATTCATTCAACAATCCTAACATGTTTTCTCTACACACTTGGATAACTAATATAGATTTATCTGAAATAATTTTCTCTAACATGGAAACCTTATCAAGACCAAAACGCACTTTCAATCCATTTCACTTAAAAACATTTTGTTGTGAATACCTTAACAAAAAATACAAGGATTTTCATAAAATTTACACAGATGGATCTAAAAATGGTACATACATTGGTGCTGCGTTTTATGATTCGTGTGAAAATCTGGGTTTAAAATTCAAAATTGATACAAACATTTCTATCATGGAGGCTGAACTTTTAGCAATCGCAGAAGCTCTTTCTTACAGTCAATCAACTAACTTCAGTAAAATTGTAATCCTAACAGACTCCAAAAGTTCCTTACAACACTTGGCTCGATGCACCTCGAAATATCGAGGCGCACCGATAGCCTACATCATTCTAGAGTCATTATTAAAATTGCAAATGATGAATAAAATGGTTATCCTACAGTGGATTCCATCACACATTGGAATAGAAGGAAATGAGATAGTTGACAGACTGGCAGGGGAAGCTTCAAGCGATGGAATTTTATCTAACATCGTACCCTCCTATTCAAATTATATACCTGCAATCAAAGCTGAGTGTTTTGACTTATTCAAAGAATACTTCGATCTAAGATCTCGAATTAAAGGGATTTGGTACCAAACGATTCAGCCACAACCCATGAATATCTCATGGATCAATAATGAGCATCTCAATAGACATGAGACAGTCATAGCATTAAGACTTCGCTCTGGACACATTCCATGTAATAAATTTTCATTTTTAATGAGGAAAGCTCCCTCACCAATGTGCAATTTCTGCAACAAAATTGACGATGTATACCACATTTTGATGGAATGTGTCCGCAACGAAGCTATAAGGAATCAACTACATTTAACACAAATGGGTGGCTGTAACAGCATTCTGGCCGAGCCTTTATCGGACTCCGCCAGAATGCTTTATAAATTAGTTAAGAGGTAATTCGTTGATTGTGTTAGATCTCAAATTGTAAATGCTACCAGGGCGGCATATTCGTTGAAACGAAAAAGCCCTTAATATTGATTAAAAAAAAAAAAAAAAAAACAACTGATCAGATCTTGACCAAATTTAAATGGGACCAATGGGAAAGCACCAGCTTTCTAACAAAAAAAATCTTCTAAATCGGTTCATATGGAAAGAAGATATGAGGTAACATACATAATAATATATACAGTCGAATTGAGTACCTCCTCTTTAGTCGGTTGAAAAAGGAGGAATGAAAATAAAAATGGCATTGTTTAAAATTGCCCGAATATCAGCAATGTATTGATGTAAACTATTGTAAACAATAATTTAAAAGCATAAAGAAATTATTCATATCTCAATTTGAAACTTAAATTTTGTTAAAGGAATGGCAATGCAACACACAACACTTTACCTTCTCTTAGACAGAAGCACAATGTGGTCATTGAGGGCTGACCAGTTCTTAGCTTCATAGCATATTTGTACTATTGTCACCAGAATTCTAGCTGTCGAAGCCATATCAGCACCCTGAAAATGTTATACAACAAAATGTTTGAGTAAGTAGGCTTAAAATGCTGAAACTCGACTACAACTACAAGACAATAAAAAAGTTTGTTGTGTGTGTGATGAAACATTTACATCACACTCACAATCACAACCAGAACCAAAAGAACAAATGCTCCGTTGTGATGGAAAATTATGCTCCTGCCGGGGCTCGAACCCAGCAGACACACAGAGAGCAGATTTGCCCACTACGTTAACTGGGTCATAAAAAAAAGTTTCTTAGTTATCCAAGAGATTTTTTTTATGACACCGTTAAGGAAAAAGTGAAAGCAGTGTGTGCTGCACACACTTCATACATGAATGGGGCGGAATATGCAATTATATTTTTCTATTCATAACATTATCATACAAATAATGAAATAATCTTTTCCATAAAATACTATGATATTCCAATGACAGCTGAGTCAAATTCAATACTACCATAGATCCCTGCTCATAAGCTTAGTCATGTATGAGATCCAAGCTACCTAACTCAGAATAGAAAAGCATATTATTTAACAGGAAAATACACAGACTCTGGTTTATATGTGTGAGAGAATAGATAAATGCATACTTTAACTAAGTATATTTTTGTATATCTTTGATATTGCAACATTTAATAATGACTACAAGTACACAGTGAGACTAAGACTTACCGTTCGTGTTTGTTTTTCAAGTGCTAGCAGCTGGTCAATAGCTTCTTGAACCTTGCCCTTGGAAGCCCATGACTTCCACACCGGTATTTTCTCGTCACAAGTGGTGCTGTAGTCCACCTAGAATTTAATATAAAAAGTTACTATAGTTATCATAATGTAATGCTTAGAAATAATAATTGTGTACGACACTTAGGATATAGTTGGGTTACCAACTGACGCAGCATTAAGTTTAGGTTGTAGGTATCATTATAGCATGTCTTCGTTATTATATCGGGGGCACATGATAGCTAGTTACAGTATACCAAGAATATATCCTAATAATCTTTAAAACTTACTTCCATTTTGACAATTTTGCCACTGGCATCCAGGCCGCCGATATCACCGTTGGTAGTCATTGTTTCGAAGAAACTGAAATAGAACACCTTTGATGATCACCTGGTATCCAAAAATAAGTTTTAATTGTTGTATTTAAACTACTTACGATAAATTTCCAGTTTAATTTACTTTATTTTCTCAACTAAATAATTTGCTAAATCACGACAACAATGCAAGCTCATCACAGAGTACTAAGAATCACAGAGTTGCTAAACTACAAACCTTGTCAATTACTGTCAACGTCAAACTGTAGAGAGGAGCACGAGTAGATTTTTTTTCTTTTAATATTGGCTTCGCAATCCTGTGTATTTAGCCAGTGTCAAGTAATAATATATTTCAAATGTATTTGATATTAAAAGTCCTTGTTATAAGTTACAGTCGAATTTCGCCCCACGTTCCATAACTAGTTCGTGAGCATTCGCGGCATTCACGCTCACAAATTTTGGGCGAATGTCATACGCCCGTGCATGCCGATGCCGATGCCGCCTACCTCACTGGATGGCGCCCGCGGTCTCGGGGCGGAGCTCGGAGACGCAGCGCGCGTGACCTTTATCGTATATCTTGATTTGTCAGGATTAGGAAATGAGCGATTGCAACGTTTCGTAAAAGGTTCCGCGGAGTCTTACTAAATATAGCGTTTCCCATACAGTGCGACAAGCATCTTTTTGAACTTGAATGACATTTACAATTTTACAGGAGAGCGTTGTTGTTGCCTCGGTCCACCCTCGGACAAAGAGATTGTTGCCTCGGAGTCGGAGGTTGTTGCCTAAGGGTCGCCAGCTGTTAAAATCTTCCTTTACAAGTTTACAATAATATAAATTAAAATAGTTTACAATATTGCAATCAAGTAAGTTTAGACTAATTTTGAAAAAATTGGGAATGGTAACTAACCAACATGAAAACATACAAACAAAAATAAAAAAAATCAAGAAAATCAGACCCACACTAATTTGCCTTGTATCATGGGTGTCGGAAACATTCGCAACACACACTCAGAATCAGAAATACAAATTTCCCTTTGGCGGAAAACTTATGCCAAGAGAAAAAAAAATTAAGTTCCTACCACCATATAGCTACCCTATAAATTATACATCACCTACCATAGGTACTCCTAAGGCTGCGAAATAATCAACATTTTCAACACTTTTTCCGTTTTGGGAAAGTAGGTTTTTGCCCCTGTTAGTCTGTCCAGCCACGGTTCGATTTTGGGTCTAGATCATAGCCCAACACACTCTGATTTCCAAAAAAAGCAAAACAGTCTTCAACATATGTACCTACTAATGGAATTCAAGTTTGGTATTATTAATTGACCTCTTCCAGCAAGCAAGTCAAGTGCACTGCATCCTCCTTCCCGTCCCACCCGAGCTAACTTTATAAATCTTTGTAATAGGTCAACCTAGCTAAAAGCGTGGAATTTAAATTTCCAATGCTTAGGAATTGGCCGTTGGGTGCGCGTTCGCCTTCTAAGCGGTGATATCGGGTTTAATTCGAGGCGGAAACAAGTTATCTCCCCAAAGAAAATTGGTTTCTGGTTCTGGTTGATGTGTGATGTGAATGTTTCCGGCACCCACGACGACTGGGTCATCTTTCAGTCTCAACTTAATTTGGCCAATGAGGGGATATGAGTGTGAAAGCGTTTTTTTATAGCATCGGTCGGTCATTTATTTAGGTACATAAGATTCAGTACCTAATCAAGATTACCTAAATTTGATTGGAATGTAGTTTTAGAGCGTATGAGCCGATGCACAGCAGTGATATATTAGTAATAGATTATCATACTAATATTATAAATCCGAAAGTTTGCGTGTAAGTGGATAAGTATTTTTGTTCCCTCTTCATGTTATAACGGCTTAACGGATTTGAATGAAATTTTGAATGTACATAGCTTATACCTAGGATTAACACATAGGCTACTTTTTAACTTTATAATAGCGGGCGAAACCGCGGGTCACGGCTAGTGTTTCATTGAATATAAAATGGTGGTAGAATGTATGATAATACATGTTGCTTCTTATAACGTAACTATGTTGTCACGAACATATAAAGAGGTAATACGCTACTTTAATTTCAATGGGGGCGGCATTGTTCCAATGAAAACGAAGATCTTATAAGGGTGGATATTAGAGCGTATCTTCAATAGTCTTGACCTATTTTTGCAGACGGAGCTCGGAGGACAGCTAGTAACAATAAAACGCAAGAAAAAATAAAAATATAGCTAATTTATTTATAAAATATTGATTATAATTAAGGACATTGCATGATTAACGAATATCACATAATCAGTAGTAAATATAAAATACTATAATCTACAATTTACTTTTAAGTTCGTCCAACTCGTAGTCAAATGAATGATTTGATAACATGTAAGGCGATCTGTTAACACAATTTCATTACCATATCACTAAGGAAAACCCTACAACTATTCATATTGTAATGTGGAAAGTCGGTAAAAGAACAAAGCCTCTGTTTTTAGACTAGGTTGTGAAGAGTATACTAACTAGATATTTTAAATATCTTTTTTACAATATTTGAGTCTGTTCTCCATTACAATCCATCTTAGCAGTGTCCTTCTCTGCAGAGCGTTGTAAGAAAACTCAATGCTACAGTCGCAAGAATGGGAGGTCACACCCAGAACCAGAAGCACAAATATGCTCTTTGGGAAGGAAATGGGAATCGAATCCAGGCCTCACGGCGCAGAGAGCAGACTTGCCCACAGCGCCAGCTGAGCCGTCAGTGTCGGTAAAATGTACATACCTAGTAGTTCGCCCCGAACTGGGACCTCATTTATTGTTCAAGTACGTAGAGTAGAACAATTTTAAATGTGAACGCCCCTCCACCAAATTTGTCAAACGATCAAGTGTCAGATGTATGATTTTTTTTAGGGGCGTGCACATTTAGAATGAATCTACTTTAACAAATCACTATTAAATATAAGTGATACTATATAAATACAACTTTAAATGTGAGGTCGTTTATAAGATATACCGCGGGAGAACATTAAACTAAAAACGACACCTTTCCTTTAACTTTTCGTAATTACAATTTCGTATCCCACTTGCAAAGTTTCAACGAAACACAACAGACGCTGAAAAAAAATTTCTCTCCATACTGTCTCTCATACATTCATTTATATTATTTTAACGACCATATTCGGCTTTGGCCCATAACTTTACATATTATGTAAGAATTTAAAGTAATTAACAACAACTTTATTGGTTTAGAAGCTTAGCCTCTGACAGACGGTCAAAGTGCTGAACACCTGAGCTAACTTATGAGACCTTGCTTCGCTCGGTCAAACCAGAGTCATCAAACGTGAGAAACAAGACGTAGTCATATATTTTTGAAAATGTAACCGCCTGTTGAACATGTTACAGTAGGCATAACAGATCTTTGCCTTTATTGAAAATTTCTGATTACTAACTCGCGAAAACGAGAAACACTCCTAAAATAGTGTTTATATTCTCTAGGCTTGTATCGTTCGATTTCATCGTTTGATTAAGTAATTACTTCTAGAACTACAATGCCTGACTTGCGAAGGTCAAACATACGTTATGCGTTCTGTAATTTTTTATTGTTATATTTTGTAACGAACATTATGAAAAAACATGAGATCTGACAAGACATTTTAGATTCTACATAGACTTTGGTATAATTTTATATATTAATATATTGCCAAATAGAAGACTTTTTCTACTGTACATGTATAATCCCATACATATAGCATTATACAATATTATTTTTATACTATAATATATTATTTGTGTAAATGTAATCTATAATAATAAAACATAAATTAACTAGAGATCTTCCAGCGTGTTATTTCAGGTAGCGTCTAAATCAATCAATTGTTAAAAAATAACTTTTTACAAGTATAGGACAAGTAATTTTAAATTAGAAAATCTATAAATTACTGCTAGTTTTCTATTAATCATTACTCTTTATAAAATTATCAATTCCTGATTTTTTAAATACATATTAAATATTTTACACCTAAAATTGTGAATTAAGAAACATTACGCACTAGAAAAGATGTTTTACTTTAAACCCAAAACAGGCAACACATTACAGTCAACAATATTATATTTCACAAAAAAACAATTTATAACATTACAATACATATTCAACGTATTTCAACCAAATTGATATTTATGTCAGACTTTTAAATACATTTCATACACCTATAGCTCAATTATTATATGATTATGCTAGTTTTATAAAAATATCAAATTTATATACCTAATATATTTATTAATTATATCTACATTAAATGAAATACTAGATTGTTAACCAAAGGTTGCAAGCTATATATTACACGCAAGATAGCCTTTGCAAATTATATATTACACGCAAGATATCTCTTTGCAAACTATATATTACACGCAATATAGCCCTCGAGCTATCTTGCGTGTAATAAATACTTTGCAACCTATCAATTATACAATATATCTCGATTTAAGGTGCACTAGCGACCGACACGAGCGAGGGTGTTTATAACTCCAGGGTGTAATATAGATGGTTGCACCTAAGTTGAACATAGTATTTTTAATCACACATGCAAGAAAATGCCAATTAGTATATTGTGAAAAGGCAGAAGAGCAACAGAAGAGTGAAAAAGACCCCCTTTTCACTCTTCTGCTCTTCTCATTTTTGAACTACCTCCTTGGATAAATGAAATTAGGTTATTTAATTTTGTCTTTACTCATATCAAGAAGGGCCAAATATTCAATTTATGAATTTGTTTCAAAAATGTATTTTAATCATTTGGAGTATAAATTCACTTACAGCTAGACCTGGAAATGCTTCTTTTCAGAGCACTTTTAGAATGATTAACATACTACTTTGTGTGAGTTTTGACCGAACATATGTGATGATAAAAATTTACTAGGTACTTTAAAAGTAACCAACTTAAAGTTTACCAAATATTTATTGAATTGAACATTAATATAAGATAACCTTACTATTTTTCGATGTCGTACTAATATTATAAATGATAATAATAATAATCTGGGTCTGAAACTTAACGATTTGGATGAAATTTTGTATGTAGATAGTCTAGACCCTAGAATATAACATAACATTATTATACATCTTGGTAAACGCGAGCGCCGCGGGCATATCTAGTATTTCTCTATTATCCCAAAACCTTTCTTTATAACATGTATTTACTGGGATTTATCCACCATACTTTTTACTCTTTTTACAAGTAAAAACAGAGACTTTGTTTTTGAGCACAATATTATAAAAATACCTTCAAGACTATACAAATAAAATGTAAAATATAATGGTAATTAGAAATAACATAATAGTCGAACATACCATACAAGGCTGCCTTCTGAAAATTTAATTTCTAAAAAAATTATACAAATCTATTTGAATGATTTTGTTTTTAAAGCATTAGCCACACTAGGCAGAACTAAACTAGCAAATTTAATAAATAAAAAAAGGCCAAACATGACTTGAGGCGGGGATCGAAACCGCGGCTGCTGGGTCTCATGCTCTTTTGTTCTAACCGCTGAGCTAATCAAGCCCTACTTGAAGCAACGAAATTTACTACTTGAAATATATTTGGGGATTGGAATTTCCGTAACCAACGTTATATTTGTACCCAATGTATAGTTTTTTATACATAAATATTTTTGATATTGATAATATTGCAATGAGCTGAGTTATAGGCAACTTTTAGTTCTATACAGGTAATTACTTTGACACTTAATACTTTTTAATCTCAGATAGCCATTTGTTTGAGACCTATCTCACCTGATGTTAAGTGACGATGATACTGTTACTGTATTCCAAGTATGATTTTAGCACATTTCCGAAAACTTGCCTGTTGTTAAATTGAATGTTATTACGGCTACAACACGTAAAAATGTTTTAACTTACTTTGTTGTCGACAAGATTCGGACATATTTATTAGTAGGTGTCCTTCATCTGGATGAGTCAGATGCGCGTTATGAGTACTAATACATGTTTAACTGTGTGTTATCCTTATTATGTTGTGATAAGGCCTTTTAGTTACCACCTGTAGTAAAATTATAAGTTTGCCTTCAGCTGCAAAAGTCAAGCGATATGGGACTATTACTTAAATTTCACAAATATTACGTAGTTTAAAACCACACAAATTCGGCGCGGGGTTTAAATTAAAAGGCAGTGACTCTGCTGTCAGTATACCATTGATGATTCAACCCTCCTGTTACACCCTGTATATTTTGTCTTTAGAGTTGATGAGTCATACATATCTATGCCAAATGCATAAGTAATGTGTTCTATGTAAATTTAAAGTTCTCTGATAAATCTGATACAAAATCATGTCCCGACCCTACTAAGAACCGAATGGCTGTAAATGTATTCATAAACGTAGTATACATAATATATAATCAAGTCATCGAGTGTCGGAGGCATGTGGGCGTGCTGAAACGGATGTCAAAAAGATAATAAATAAGACACAAGGATTGCTCGACTAGTTTGTTACAGATTATATATCATCATTCTCAATATTTTTAATCACAGTATTTTTTTCTTCTGCAGCCTAGTTAATTTATAATGTTTTGCTTGCCAACAGATCTAACACTAACAAATACATACAAAATTCTTACGCACACTGCAACTGGTTTTTGGAAGGGAGAGACACGTTTTCGTATAGATGATCTCTATTATACTATTAATTCGTCCGGAGGGGACAACTTCATACGCAATTTCGCATACTTTGATAATTTATGTGTCTTACATATTAATCGGGTGCGTTCCGAAACACGCAAACCCTGCTTACGTAGCGCACCGAATATTCTGAATCGTTTTGCGCTCGCACGATCAGCACGAAATCGACAGTGCGAAAGCGTGCGGTGATTAACATCAACGAGAATGAGCGAGACGCATATATCAGTATCACAAAGAGCGCTATGAATTTATATATTTCATTTCATATAGCGGTCACACTGCCGTACCACGAAATCCCGTAAGGACAGAGGTAATGTCACGGATGACGTCACTAGGGATTTGTTCGCTGCCAATCCGAACTGTTCTGAGCGCGTTCACGGTGCGTGCTTACACCACTTAAAACGTAATTCGGAACGCACCTGTTACTCTGTTTCACGAATAGGTGACTTTTACCTATTACCGCGCATATATTGTATTATTTTTATTCATGATTTTACGAACAAACAAAATATACGCGGTAAAACCAGATAGAAATTCTTTAATTCATAAATAAGAATCGGGTAATTTAAAGATTTTATTAAGTAAAGCAATCGATGGAAAATTATTTAAAACGTATTAAAAATAAAATCTATATAAAATTGAATTTAAATATAAGTAAAACATAAACCAACTTCTCCACCACATTCTCCGGATATATTTAATCTTGATAACAAAAATATGGGCCTAACTAGACAGGATAAGTACCTTTCAACCAAAAAGAGAATAAAACTCTCAGTTTTAATCGGTTAACATAAGCCGGAGATAATAACGAGGTAAATAAGCAAAAAAACAAATAAGCAACACTCGGTCGATTTGAGAACTTACTTCATTCAGAAAATCGGGTGAAATCATCCATTTGTGAAACAAAGTATAGACAAAGTGTACAGTCAATTGATCCATCTTCGCAGACATGTTGCGTTTACCTGTCCTCTGACGTTTCTAGAAACTGCGCGTACACATCTCTGGTACATTCCCCCTTGTCATTAAATTTATATTTGTAGTATGAACCATCCGCGCAGATCACTGGAAAAGACAATATATTGATAAATAATCATCCACATCAACACTTTCATACTCGCAGACTAAGTTCAATGATTTGTGTCGTGGGTGCTGGAAACATTTACATCACACACACAATCTCAACCAGAACCAGAAACACGAATTTTCCTTGGTTCCTTTCCTTTCCCTTACTCTATACCCCTGCTTAGAGGGCGAATGTGCACCCAGCTAAGCTAACAAGCATAGACTAAGAGATGATACAAGCGAGTCTACTAGTGAGCTATTTCGCTTTAACGAAAGATTAGAATCCAATTGTCTACATTTTGAGGAATTACACGAGTTAATTCCACCATGCCCCTTTTATCATCTAACTACAACAGACAAACATCATCCATTTATGTTTGATATACCTACAGTTCGCTTGAAGCATTTCGCTTCTATGTTCATCATCCATACGGCGAAGGAATAAATCATTACCTGCGTCTTTGCTCCCCGAGGGGTATAATTTGGGAGTCTTCAAGTTAATAGTGAATAGGTATCTTCTAGACAAACATGTCACATCTTCCGCCGCATCATCGCTTTCCATCAGGTGAGATGGTGGTCAAATGTTTGTCTATAAAGCATTAAAAAAAAACAAAGATTAGTGACATTCTATAAAAAAGAAATCTACTTACCGATAATGGAGCTTTTATCGACACCGAATGCACAGATACATGGGGGTCCATTCGGTATCGTGAACTTGCAAAAGCTCCAGTTACTCGAAAAGTATTTTGGTAGGAAATTAACAGTTGCTAAGCTAGACTGTTTATTTAGTTTCTCGTCTTCAAGGCTGAAGACATGAACGGTCCCATGGTCTGAAGTCACACACAGATTGGTGCTGGTGTGGTTGAAGTTTATGCAGTAGATTGTGGCCTGAAATCAAGGTAAATAACATAAGACCCTAAATAGATATAAACATTACACTGAAGTAAACATATTATGGAAAAACAATTACACAGGATTTAAAACTATTTTTGTATCATCAATATAAATCAACACATACAAAATTTAAAAAAAAATATTGTCCCTATTTATAAACTTGGTCTTATTGGCTTCGCAGGTAAAAGATAGTCATAAATAAAATTACCTACTGTCATCTGACTAGGTTCTGCCACAAGATTTCCAATTGATCCCATTTAAATTTGAGCAAGATCTGATCAGTTCTTGAAATATCTTTAATAATACGTGTTTAGTACATCTAATCTGATAAAAGTTCCGAAGATAAAGTGGTGACGTTGGTTTTTTTTAAGCTTTGCTTGCAATTAATTATAATTAGTAAAAACCCGTTCACTGTAGTTAGTGCATTAGAAAATTCTAGTATTAACAAAGGCATCCAGTATAAACTAGTGAAAACATGATCTAACTGATAATTCAAACAAATAGCTAAACTAAAAGATTTCACTTTGTTAAGTAGATATTACCTGATGAGCACCCCGTCTTAATTCCGCCAGCTTCTGCCCAGTTGCTGTGTCAAATACTCTGATAAGTGTGCCTTTTGTCGATGCTGTGGCCAGTCTTGTCCCTCCCACATTTAGAGCAAGGCAGCTGAGTGGAGCCTCATGTGCCGCTATCAGATGACCATCAGGTGCTGTGCTCGGTCCTGCGTGACTGCTAAGTTCCACTAACTGGAATTAGAATCACACCTTTACTATAAATCTGAAAGTTTGTGTGTGTTTGTTTCTTTTTTACACTGAACTCTGAAGGCATTTGGATGAAATTCATAAATACCCTTTCACCGACCATAAATACCTTTTCAGCCGACACTAAGTTTGATGACTTGTGTCATGGATGCTGGAAACATTCATATCACACACAGAACCAGAAACACAAATTTCCCTTGGGGAGAAAACGTGAAAAAAGTGGTCCCAATTGGAATCAAACTCAATAACCCGCTGCTTGGAAGTTGGACACACAATCAACTAAGCCAACGGGCAGCTCAGATATAGCATGTCTTAGTCAACGCAAACTGCAAGGCGAAGTTGATATGTTATTCAATAATATGTTAGTATTGTGATATGTTATCAAACTGATAACTTATGAACCAGTAGAAATTCAACACAGACAGCATTCATCATAATGGTGGAAAGTTCATACTGAGCCATCAACTCATTTAAGCCAGTAGGTTTGGAGTCTAGTCACCTATATGACATTGATTTGCAACATTTGTATCGACACCAGAACAACATTTCAAACTTGCCTCAATTTTTTAAACTTTTTTATAACAGTCTAAGCAAATGTTTGACCACAATCACTCCTGATGGTAAGTGATGATGTAGTCTAAGTCACACCCAAATTGTACCTTTCCGGAAACACAGATGACAGCAAAGTGTTCCATTCCTTTGCTGTTCTATAAATGAATGAAGATGCAAAACGCTTTGTGTGAATGAACGGTATCTCAACCATAAATGGGTGACGCGACGCCATTAATAAAATTAGTTTCTAAAATAAAATAAAAACTATGAAAGCATGTTAGCGCATATTAGTCTTCTTGTAGTATTGGTATAGGAACTTACTTGTACATGTCCTGTTTTACGACTGGGATATGCAAGCAATGCATTATTACTGTTTGGACACACCACACAGAGGCCTCGAGAGTTTTGAGATGTTTCAAACACATGTAGCAACTGAGGCTGGGCGGTGAATGTATATACCTTAATCAAATTCTCTGCAATAGTAACAATTGAAAACAAAATAATTATACAATACTATAAAAATATATACAATGTAAAAGAAATCGCGTGAACCACAAAAATATTATAAATCCGAAAGTTTGTGTAAGTGTGCAGACATGTTTTGTTTTCTCGTTTTAAACGCTAAATGGATTTGGATGAAATTTGTAATGTACATACCATATACCCAGCAATAACACAAAGGCTACTTTTTAACTTGATTTAAATTGCCTATTATATTACTAGACATACCCTGGGTATGTCTAGTAATATAATAGGCTTCTTACATGCCCAATATTGACTTGTATTGTGGGTGCCAGAAACATACATCACACACAATCACACCCAGAAATGTAACACAAATGTCATTGGGAAGAAAAGATATGCTCCTGCCGGGAATCAAACCAGCAGGCAACTCGATATTTGCTAATCTTTGACATGAATCATCTTTTATTAATATGCTCTAGTGCTTATCATAAGGCAATCCATAATAATAAAACACCTTTAGTCTCAGGGAGAGGGGTGATGTTATTGTGTAGAATGTTGTTGATCAAAGTTCTAAGTGGCAGTGGAGGTGTTGCCCCTAGGGTATAATGGGTAGGTGCAGGCAGGCGTGACGCTTGAATACCTACTACTTTTAATATAATAAGAAATGTTTACTTACCTAGAACAACAACTATGCGGTCTCTTCTCAGTTTTACAGCTTTCACTGGGCTGTTGAAGTCCAAGGATATGGCCGAATCTTTTTTTAAATCGTCCCATATTATAACTCTATTCGGGGGATACACTGGCGTCTTGCCACCGCCAACTAACGCCATGTAATTACATCTGAACAACATCTCGACATACGAAAGACCTCCATCGGCGAAATTTTGACGCTCTTTTTCTTTAAGTGGGTCGCTGTTGAAAACACGAAATCCATTTTCTGTCCCGCAAGCAAAACAACCTGAACAATAGCAAAACAAAAAATGGTCATAAGTAATAAATTACGAAAGATTCACGTTGCATGAGGGGTTTTATTCTTTTTTAATACCTTGATCTTGATTAAATCCTACATAGAGGAGTCCATTACCAAACGTATTTTCTTCTGATAAATTCATCATAAACTTTTATCGCGGTTTAGTTATACAAAAAGCAAAACAACAAAAATTTCACTTCCCCTCACACAAGTTTGCTTGCGGCTATTTGACAATGACAACATTTCTGCCGACTTTGACAGTAAAACTTCTGATAATTTGAAGCTTTGTCAGGAAATGCAATGCGTGCAATTTAAGTGAAAGTTAAACTCATACATTTATTTGCGTTTTATTCTTAGTAATCAGAACTTAAACTTAGCCGCCTTTTACAAGCATAGCAAATTATTATACTTATTATCATAAAAAACAAAGACAAAATATTAACTCGCAGAATTCTATTACTCCCACCAAGGTAAAAAATGACACAGGTACAAATGCTTAGGTATATAACTTATTTATCTGTGTTCAAATACTAGCCTATCATGGCTGGTTATCTTCGTACAACGAAACGCTCTAGGTAGCGCCATTTTGTTTTTAGTGTTGTATGACATTTTGGGTTGGCTGTGATTGGCTAGCGTTTTTTTTTTTTTTTTTAATGTACGATAGACAAGCGTTTGACCACAGTCTCATCAGTTTCTTGTCATATCTGTATGTCAGGAGGTATATATAAAAATATGACATGACAGTTTTTGTGTCAACTGAAGCCGGGTTTGGTTATCCTCTCCGCATTAATTGTAATAAAACCTGCTTTATAGCTCAAGCAGTTATTTTGCATATATGCAAAATGTATTACGAGTGCTGTGTGTGTAGAAGTTCGCGACGGGACGGTATTTTATACCATTTTCCAGGCACTGAGAAAAGACTCATTATTTGACTAAAGTGTCTCGACCGTGATGATTTGTAAAAGCTATCTGTAGAACAACTATCAAAGCTGTTTGTGTGTCAAAAACACTTTGAAAAGAAGTTTATCACGCCCAAAGCTCGTTTTCTAGGACGAGCTTACCCAACTCTTTTCTCTGCAGAGGAAATTTCGAGTGGAATTTCATTTCGTGAAAATCCCGGTAAGGTTTTGCTCATTTACTTAGTAAACATATATGTAAATAGTGATGTAATTATACATAATAGTCATCAAGTAGAACAACAGTGCAGACATTACTGCTCCAGGCCCGAGAAAATTGCAGGGTTTGTGCACTATAAACTTCAGAGCGGGATGTCAGTGCAAAACATATCGCCCCCACTTAGACATAGAGATTTAATTCAAATTATGAAATTCAGTTCAGTCAACCTTAGTATTATTTTATCCTACTATTTAAACAAAGGATATGCCTGTTTTACATTATTCGACTAACCCACATAACTGTTTGTTACTATTATAGCCATTTCTATAAATAAGAATACTAAAAGATCAGGGTATCAATGCTGAACTTTGATTTAAACATAACATAATTATTTATGCTAACTTTTATCCTATGTTTATTTCAGAAAATGTCAACCCACAGCCAGAGCATGCTTATTAGCGAAAGAGGCACTTTGACCATACATATTCAAAATGGGAACCACTGAGAGGTACCTACTTTCATAAACTAATTATATAATTACAATATTAAATGATGTATGGATATTTATGATTTTTTATATCCCTACTATTTATGCAGGTGTTATGTTTTTAGTAATTCTACTGTTTCTATTATATTTTACTAATAGTAATCGTTTTTGCATTTGGATGTGTTAACACACAACACTTGACATGTTTAAATAACACAAAAAGATTAAAGAGATTTTAATGTTTAACAGGTAGTTTGAGTGATTAGCTAACTAACAACTACTTCAAGTGTTTTGGATTTACCAGAAACATCAACAAAACTGCCTATGAGTCAAAACACAGGTACTCATGCATGCCATAGCACACAATTATTACATCCTACTTTTTATTTTTTTTATTATTTACCTCATTAAACACATTACATCACATAATATAAATCAAAAGGAATCTATTTGTTATCTATTCATAGCTAAAGTGCTGATTATAATATTGTAAAGTTTGATAGAAACATTATTTAAATCATAAAGACATCATATTAGCCCTTGAAGGTTCAGGGTAGAGCACAACTAGTACATTAAAATATATGTAACAATATGTATTTATATAAATATACATTTTACATTAAATGAATGACAACTTTTGGTTATGTTTTTTTATTTATTTCAGTAATGCCTGTTACCACTGGTTCTACTGATACTAGTCTCTTGGATTTACCAGGGACATCACAACTGCCAACCATTCATGCCTCAGGTATTATTTTTCATTATATTTTGTAGTAGATAGATACATAAAACACAAAAATGTAATAAACCGAGATAACAATTTTGTTTTTCTCTCTTTTAGGTTTCAACTCGCCAAGCATTCAATGCAAACCAAGAAACGTTTGCAGAGCATGTAAGAAACGGTTGAACCACAAATTAAAGGATTTAACACCAACAGGCCAAATTTTATAAAGTATACCAGAAAGTGAAAAATCAAGCAAGTGTATGCAAACGTGCTAAGATGGCTTTGAAATTCAGTAAAGAGAATGCATTTGAAAAATTGTCTGAAAATATGAACCCCTATCCAAGAAGGCTTATAAAAATGCAGATTAACCTTTGCACGAAAAATAAAAAGGGCCACCGATTCACAGAACAAGAAAAATTAATTCGTCTGACTTTAATCTCTTGACTGTACCGAACATAAAACGATGAGTCCAATCGACTGTACCGAACACATAACGATGCTTCTCACCCATTTAATTGCCTTATCTGTGAGGTTTACAATAATGAATTGGTGTAGTATAATTCATAAAATTTTGATAGGCACTGACATCTCAAGATTAAAAAATATAATTTTACCAGCTATGCAAATGAAGGCATAATTATGTTAAATATCAAAAGAAATTGAAAAATAAATTATTTAATAAATAACAGTTGTTTTCCTTGTTTACTCTTAGCTATAACAGGCTTCATTTATGTTAAAATTTTTATCCTTAATAGACTAGCGTTTGAAAACTATCTTCTTTATCTTATTAGTGGTAAAATGGTCGAGGTTGGTAAACATGCTAGACCTAGAATATAAATACAGCTAGGATATAAAATAATATTAGTAATTTAAACAAAGCTCAAATAATGCCTTCAGTGGGCTGAATGTGCCACATGCAATAAGCCATATAGAGAAAAAAAATTACGGCAGAATGTACTACATTACTTTGCCAATCTTGAACGAAAAAAAAAACAGCTGTCATACGACACTAAAAACAAAATGGCGCTATTAGTATACATTTTTGTTCTAGAGTGAGCAGTCTGTACGTAGTACTCTCTGTGGTCTGTGTAGCCTATCTCACATAAAGGAAGTGGCATTGAGTGTGTAAATTTTGTTAAATAACAATAAAAACAGAAAAAAAAACTTTATCTTTCTTAACCTTATTTAAAAGCCCTAGAGCCATTCTGTAATCTACCTCCTGCAGGCCTAGCATGGCGGGTGGAAACTTTTCCCTGGGGAGTAGATAAAAATCTTTTCCCCTCTGTCATATTTTTCCTCGGAGCGAGCATGGACGCACAGGTGGATATATTATCCACGGTGGATAAGGAGAGAAACGCTATGTCCCTTTGCTACGTCAAAATTAACACCACTTCCTACGAACGAGGACAATTTCTCTCTACCAAATGTCAAACAGAGCAGTTTTATCCACTTTTCGTTGCGCCCATGTTATGAAGGGAGAAATATATATATGTCTACGCCAAATGTCAAATAGGGATATACTTTCCCTTTCCACAGCTGCCGTGCTGTATATGGTGGAGATGACAATCTTGTCCCTTGTCAGTGGATAAAAACAGGGGATAAAATTTATATCCTTACGCCATGCTAGGCCTGCTGTAATTGTTCAGCCAAAAATTTAGTTTGTTGTTAGTTACTTAGTTTTCCTTAGAAAGCAATATTGGTGGATTACTAATATAAATAAAAAGGACAAGTTAAATACAATATTTTTATTTCATTTTCTTTTGCTTAACCAAATAATTCCTAAATGCTATTTGCTTCTCTTTGAATGATCTTTTCACTTTGCCCTTTGCTTTATATTTCACCATTTGGTAGCTCTTAGTTTTCCTTTTCTCTCTGTTTGTTTTGGAACAGTGAATGTTCTTCCTTCTATCCTTGTATCCAAACTTGTCTCTTTCTTCGCGTCCTTTAAGAACTGTCTCAATGCGGGCATTCTTATCATGTTTCCTTTTCTTGTATATATTTTCAATATCAGCTAGTTTCACTAATTCCCCAGATTCTTCAGCCTCATCTTCAACAACATTGTGTTTTCTTTTAGTCCCAGTCAAATTTTTCTTTACTTGAGCAGCTTCAATGCGTTTGAAATCTTCATCTGTGAATATTTTTTCCATAGCAATTTCACGAGCATTTTCAACTTTCTCTTGTACAACTTTAGGATCTAATTTTCTTTTACCCTTTAGAATCTTTCTGTCTGAATTATCAGTTTTGTTTATTACGCTTTCATTAGTTAGTGTTTCTTCTGCACTTTCTTTATCAGAAGAAGATTCGTCTTCTTCTTCATCTTCACTTTCATCACTATCTGATATGTTCAGTTCTGAATCAGAAGAAGCTACATCAACCCATTCGTCACTGTCAGATTCATCTGCTTTTTTCTTATTCTTCTTTGTCTTACTTTCAGGTTTAATTTCTTCTTTTTCCAGCAGTACTTCAGAACCAGGAATGTGGTTTTTAACATCCATTTCTCCGTATTTCTTAGATTTTAACTCGACTTGTGCCTCTGTTGGCCTTCCTCTATCTTTTTTGTGCAAAAGTTCAGGAGCAGTGTGCCTGTAAAGTTGAATTAAAGACCTTGCAGCCATCAAGACAGATTTTTCCTTATAATTCTTGTACTGAACTAAGTCCCGAAGTAGATCTTCACTGACGGCTAGGGGACAGCGAGCACAAATTTCTCTAATGGCATTCAAGCCAACTGCCATAACATCAGTGGAATTCCTCTCAGTTATAAAGTTATTAGCGATTGCCCGCATAACTGGCTCCAGCACTTCAGGAGGTACGAGTTCATGTGAAGATTGAGCAGAAAATTGTAGGATTCTTGTAACTTCTCTTTGATGTGGCATGAGGAGCCGTGCAATGAAAGGGTAATAGTTGAATAAAAACAAGTTGTGCAACCCAATAAGTCTCGAAATAACATCGAGCGACATCAGTTTTACTTCAAATCTCTCATTTGACGATTCCAATTGTTTGAACAACTTCTCTGAAAACCCCTGTGGGTTGTTAATTAGGTGCAGGGCTGAAAAATTAAATGATGGGGCTTTTTGCTTCTTTTTCTTCATCTTCTTGGCAATCTTTTTTGCTTTATCAACCATCTTTTCCCTCTTTCTTGTTTTCTTGTTGTATTTGTTGGCCATCATAGTTTCTTTTGGGTCTACTTCATCCTCACTGTCAGAATTTTCTTCTTTTTCCTCCTCATCTCGGCCCAGGAAGAATTTAAGTGATGCTACCATCACTTTGGTGATTTTTGAGAAGCATCCAACATCAGCAATGATATTCACGGTTTTATGATCATTCCATATATTTTTGTGGTACAGCTCAATCAATATATCAACAGATAGCTTGGCAGCCTTAGCATCCGAGTCCTTTAACATTGAGAATATAAAGTTTTGAAGAGTTGAATTGAACTTCGTGTCTTTATGTTTCATATTCATATTCTTTATATCAGTGATAATATGAGTTTTGAGGAACTCTCTTAAATATTTGTCTTGGCATTTCAACAAAGAGAAAAATAATTCCAACAGGTCAAATGGTGTAATGAAATTTTTGTTTCTCAACAAGATCAAACACTTACAGAGGGATAATCGCATGTCATTATGTAACACTGTATTGTGAGTTTTTAGAATATCTACGATTTTTTGTGGAAATTGTTTCATTTCTTCAAGGTAACATTGTGCCACTTGAGCTAAGAACATAGCCTGTTCGTCAAGTTTTTTGTTGTACTGTGTGGGGTTTAGACTGAAGATCTCCAAAGTAGTATCGAAATGTGCAAGCTGTTGGTGGAACTCCTCTTTATAAGAGTCTGAATCTCTTTTGATTAGATTCTGGAGTTGGGTGAGGTTATTCGGTAACTGATTGTTGTGGCGCACCATTTTCGTAAACTTGCGTTTTTATCCTGATTAAGAACAGCAACTGTAATTATTAGGATGATTACATTGAAGCGACGTAGATAAAAATAATTAATAACCTTTAAGTATCAGCGTGGTTGGTAAACGAACTCACGGTAAATGATGGCACTTATGATTGACACTTGACAAAATAGCAGTATTTGACACATCAGAATAATTTAACTTTTTTAGGCTATGTTCTAAATGCGCCCGATTGTGATGTTCACTAAGCCATTCCATAGATGCGCCTACACACCGGTTGTAGCAAGATTGAATTGTAGCAAATTTGGTGCCTGCCCTAGAGGGTTGAATTTGCCATTTAACCCTCTAGGGCAGGCACCAGCACCTAAAACCGCCGCCGCCGCGCCGCTGCGCCGCGCGCCGTTTCAGTCAAGTATTTGCTTCTACGCTTCTTTATGAGCGTCAAGAATAGGCTTCAATGTTGTCCATTCGTGCCTAGGCTGGGCGCCAAAAGGCAATTACCTTCGGGGAATCTACGCGGGAGCACCCTGCCTTTCTGGCTTGGACTCCCTTCTGAGTCTTCCAATCCTATCTTCGGTCTTCAGTCTCTGCCGCCTCTTGCTCCCTCGTCTTCGTCGTCAGCCTTGGCCGCCGTACATTATTAAATTGTTCAGCTACATTATAAATGATTATTGTTTCACAGCTTTAAACTCGATTATATACGTTGACTTACTTTGCAGCAGTTTCAAACATTGTTTCATTATGTCAAACTCAAGAATGAGTTCAATGTATGTAAGTTTTTAAGCTACCATGGTCAGTTTCACTACAGATGTTTGTATCAATAACGGGATATTTACCATGTATTTCGTTAGTTTTGAGTTTCCGATATTTCATGATACAAACATTCATAGAGTTCAATTTATTTATTGAATACGGCATAATTCATAAAACATACGGGAAAAATCAATTACATTTTCTGAACTGTCTGTTGGCTAATTGGTTGCGCATTCGGCTTTCAAACGTAATAAGCGGTATTTAATGTGAGTTCGTGTCTTTATTTTATACAGGCTTTGCCGCAATGTGGCGATACCTTTACATCGACTAACACTAAATGCCTGATTAATGACAGTGTCATTAATGTCATGTCAAATGAGCCACGTCATTTTTGGTTGAATGATAGTGTACGCGGCGTATTGAGATAGTAATTTCATAAAATAGTTTAAAAATGAACATATTCCGTTTACTCGGTGATTTATCCCACCTTTTAGCTATAATTATATTATTACTGAAGATATGGAAGACGAGATCATGTGCAGGTACGTGGGTATCGCCGCGGTATGCCGGCACGTTCATGTAAGTACATTACCTTCTAGACATAACGTTCCATGTAATTTCAGGAATCTCGGGCAAGTCTCAGATACTGTTTTCGGTGGTGTACACGGCAAGGTATCTGGACCTTTTGACGACCCATATCTCGATGTACAACAGTGTTATGAAGTTGGTGTTTATTGCCGCCTCGTACGCGACGGTTTATTTGATGTATGTGAAGTTCAAAGCGACGTACGATCACAACCACGATACATTCCGGATTGAGTTCCTGCTGGTGCCCTGCCTAGTGTTGGCTCTTCTCATCAATCATGACTTTTCTGTGATGGAGGTGAGGCAGTTATTTACTAGTAATATTGATTTTCCTTTCTCTGTTTAGTTTGAAAGTAACTACAATAACTTATACCTAATCTCTACTTCGATAGACTCCCCAATTCTCTCTATTTTAACATTACTCATTTTCATATAATTATACCAACATTTATATCCCACTTATCATTAGGTCACTGACCCTGCAGTCATCAAGCCGAGTGTACTAAACTGACCTAATTTTATAGGTGCTGTGGACGTTTTCAATATATTTGGAATCTGTTGCCATTCTACCGCAGTTATTCCTTGTATCCAAAACTGGAGAAGCCGAGAGTATTACATCCCATTACCTCTTTGCCCTTGGATCATACAGAGCACTGTATCTTTTGAACTGGGTAAGTTAAATGTTAATTGACTATACATATTGAAATCAACTAATGTTTTAAAAGTTGCAGCTAGTTGCAAGCCAAATGTGCTTCAAAAAAGAACTTAATGTTATAGTTAGTACCATTTAGTTCTAGATTTTTGTTACTTGATTATGCTAAAACAGCTATATGTCATATAATTAATTATAGAATTGAGATGTTTCATGAAAAGTCATTAAGTTAACATCTTTAACAAGTTGAAGATAGAGCATGCTCCATACACTAAGTATGATTGATGCAACTTCTGGCTACGTAGTTAGTTACAGTCTATCTTTGTGTGCATTATGCCCTGTTATGGGTCAAACCAATGTTGTTTGTTTGACTGTTAAACTACAACTATAAATATAAATAAAGATACTCTTTTTTTTTGTGTATGTATGGATAAGTCTTATAAAATTTTTGTAATGTAAAATTTTTCGCATATTGATTAAGTACTGGTTGTGCTTATTTATTGTAACCGAGAAATTAGAAACATAAAGAGCATACCCTGGAGGATGGGCATCTAAATAGGTCAAACATAGGTAGAGCTTCTCGATTATCCTACTAATATTATAAATCCGAAAGTTTGTGTGTAAGTATGTTTGTTCTTCTCTTTAACGGCTGAATGGATTTGAATGAAATTTTGAATGTACATAGATTATACCTAGGATTAACACATAGGCTACTTTTTAATTTGATAATAGCAAGTGAAGCCGCAGTGCACCACTATTAATAAATATTTTTTTATTACAAAGTGTATAGTAAGATAATAACAAACATATAACTATGTATATACAAACTTAACTACCTAATAACTTAAGGCAAAAAGTTGTGTAAAAACATAAGAAAATATAATAAAGAAGATGCGAGTACATCTGGTACTTACTTAATATGAATATGACTCACGGTAGTTTCAATTACAATTATTCTTCTCTCATATTATTTCTTTAATGAGAAATAAAATGATCATCCTCAATTATAAAATAGCATAAAGGATACCTTTTTACCCACTGAAAAACAGCTAGTCATTTCAAATAGAAAATTGCTAGAGATAAACTAAAATAATATGGTGTGCCCCTCAAAAGTGCAAAACATTTGAATTTATTTGTGAAAGTATTTACAAAGTGCCACCATGACTCACAATGCATGTGTGCACACTGATACTGGTGTCAAACAATAACAAATCCAAGGATTTGTTGCTTGACTAGCGACATCATTAATAATCTATTATTAATAGCTTGGAGGGGTGCACCATGTTATTGTACTTTACCTCAAGTAATAATGATAAAAATCAAATTATACTAACATTGACTGTCATTTGATAATCTGGTCAAAACGTATATCAATCATTGATAAGATGTTACTCATTATGTCACACTTCCAAACAAATTTAACAATGATGTGTTATTTTTAGATCTACCGCTACATTGTGGAGGACCACTATGAACTGATTGCGATTGTTGCTGGTGTTATACAGACTGTGCTGTATTGTGATTTCTTCTACCTGTATATCACTAAAGGTAAGCTAATATGAACACTAATAAGCTTAAACACTGAAGCCAAGTGTTGCCACTATCTCCCCCTATCAGTGACAAAACCAAGGCAAAATAATAAGTTTCAGTTATCCCTTCAGTAATATCAAATAAACAATTGCAATTTTATCCAAACTTTGTGAAAAACTGCCTCAGGTTTTTTTTATAAAATCATAATTGTAATGGTTTCCTAAGCTTCAGATCCAAGGAGCTACGCTAAGGTTCAAAACTTTGTTATAAGTCTTTTTGATTAAGGCTTTAAAGTAAATTAGAGTAACATTTATATTTTATCATTCTAATCAAAATTAAACTCATGAAAGTAAATTACTGTAATTAAGAAAAAACTTTTGTATGATGAAATCATTTAGATTTGCATGTCCACATAAGGTAGACCCCTGCTCACATACTTCTGCCAAAGTGGTAATAGAATTTACCTCTTCTTTTAATAAATTATAATTATTTGTTTAAAAGAAGAGTTATTGGCACACCCACATGGTGCTAGATAGTATTTGTTAATATCATAACTATGCTTTTTTGTACTTGTCTTAAAAATTACAGTAGTTTCTCTGTGTAGGTATTAAAGATGTTTATTTTTTTCACAAATATGTCCTATATGAATGAAATGTTTAACAAATGAGGTTATAAGAATGTATCACCTTGTTTGTTTGTAAATAAAAATGATCATCAGAAAAATGTGTTTCTTCAAATGTTTGCATGTTAATGTACTTAGAGTACCAATGTCAGTTGCATGCTCAAGTTAGATAAACAAATATTGATAAACATGTCTTTACTCTTTGAGAGTTGCATTGCAACCAGTGTAAATAATTTCCTAAGAGGCAGCCTTTGTTAATATATTTTTTAACCTTTCGTGTCCCACTCTATGCAAAGGTCTCTACCATAAGTCCAAGTATCCTCTACCCAGTGTTTGCTGTCCAATTTGGTTAGAAGGAATGTATATCGTCACTCCACCGTTTTCAGGGCCGGCCACGACGTCGCCGGCCGTCTGTTGGCTCCCATTGTGTGAACTAGTTTGCTCACCTAGCTTGATGCATACAAATGACATGTTCAGACCAATCCCACTTTAATAGTGCGCTCTTGAGACCAACGTCCATGATGCCGGTCTTTTCATGCAGCAAACCGTGTCGAACGCGATCTGCAGGCCTAGCCCATTGCGGGTGGAAACTTTTCCCAGGGAGGTAGATAAAAATCTTTTCCCCTCTGTCATTTTTATCCTCGCTCTGAGCATGGACGTACAGGTGGATATAATATCCACGGTGGATAAGGAGGAAAAGCCATGTGCCGTTTCTACGTCAAAATTAACCCCACATCCTACGAACGAGGATAATTTATCTCTACCAAATGTCAAACAGAGCCATTTAACCACTTTTCATTGCGACCATGTTAAGAATGGACAAATATATATGTCTACGCCAAACAGGGATATACTTTCCCTTTCCACTGCTGCCATGCTGTGTATTGTGGAGAGAACAATCTTGTCCCTTGTCAGTGAATAAAAACAGGGGAAACAATTTATGTCCCTACGGCATGCTAGGCCCGCTGTCCTCTTTACTCCGAGTATGCCTTTGTTAATAAACAAATTAAAAACAAATTCTTTTTGTTTCAGTGTTGAAGGGTAAGAAGCTGCAGTTGCCAGCATAAGTGGACGACAAAAAGCAATATTAACTAGTGTATCTGAATGAGTGTCTGAGGAGAGTTGGTATGAGCCAATATACCTAAGATCTAGTTGTACAAACTCGCTGTACACCAGTTTATTTACTATTATGTGATGCCAGTTCATTTCCTTGTGCAGTCATGACTCATGAACAATAAATATTATCAACTTGAAATCTGGTTCTGATTGATTCAGCGAGTAGTTTATAAACTAAGATTTATTATTTGTTTTACTACTTAGTAGAGGCTTATGAAATTCCGACAAAGTAAGTCTTTAAAGGCGACGAGGGTTCCCGGGTGATGTGAACTGGTTGTTGCCACAAAATAAGCTGCAGCGTATAGGATCGCATTTAGCGAAGCAAAAATCCTAACTTGACCTGACGTTACGGTCGATTTTGTCAAATTCGATTTTTCCAATCATTTTTGAAAATTAGTAACGAATCGACACTACGCGGCCATTTTAATCTCAATTGCAGCTACATTCAATTATTATATAATAACTATTTCAGAGAGAGGGCCTACATCTATCTATAAAATAAACAAAATGATAATAGACCCAATTTATACGTATTTATACGAACATGTGGCAATGTGACAGTAATCATGTACACATGAAGAATTTTTTTTTTCATAATCTTAGTAAAGTTTTTTAATAAAATAACATTGTGATTTTTAACCGGAACTACTCGCCTTAAAGAACGAGTGATATACATATGTATGTAATCAATACTTTGCTCTATTTCAAATGACTGTACATACTGATACTAATTGAAATTGTTACGGACAGTACAATTTCTTTAACCACAAAATGTAATTTGTCCATTTGACTAATGAACTAACTAGATGTTCAGATATACATTAATATTTAATAATACAGAGCACACAGTGAAATACAAATTTTGCGTCGAGTGTCTCTTTTTATATACCTAATATAATTATGTTATATACTTACTTATTACTTTACTTGGTTTGAAAAATGAATTTCAATAATAATAGTGATATACGCCAAAAGTAGTATTACTTATAACAATGGTAATGTGTGCAGTTCGTATGTCCATATGTATGTATGGACATTTTATATCAATGTATGGGATGTATGAACCCTTCCATTCATTGGCATATTACTTAATATTAATATATTTCTTATATTGGGGCCTAGAATGCTGTTAATAGTAGTTAATAAAAGGTTTAGCAACGCAATAAAGCGATTCCTTTTATTATTACACGTAAGCATTTCTGTAAAATGCCACCAAGCGACGTGCGTATGATTAATATCATTATTTACGCCATCAGACGCAGGTATTAAAACGTTTATTCAGGTCAATTACCAATAGTTAATGCTTTGCTATATCTGTTAATGTTGCAAAGATTATGTTTTGAGTTAATTTACTAACCCATATTTTTCATTCCTTTTTATGTATGACTTTTTAGTTATTCGTATTTCTAGATAAATCCTACGGCCATGGTAAATTCTAAATTGAATAATTTGCTTCAGACCGTCAGATAAGTTTTTTACCTTTGTGCAATATAATTAATTTCTCCCTTCCACGATTAGATTTGATACACAGAAAAGTTATAACAATTAGATCAACACTTTTTACGGCTTAGTTTTAAGAATCTAATGTAATGTCTTGTAAGAGCTCTGAATAAATAAAATTGTGAAAGTGTGTATGGTACATTTTATTATTAAAGTGCATGATTCATTATCTTTTGACCTATTCGTAGATAATAATAATCAATTACATTGAATTTTCGCGCCTACATAAGTATTTTTATCGCGTGTAATTGATTTCTTAGATTATATAATAATTAAGTTACGTAAGTTAAACTTGTTAAAAATCTTGTTATATATTTTAAATATTTTTACTAATTAGCAGTAGTAGGCAACTCTGGAACTATTCGGTTCCAATACATTTGCCACCTGGTGGCAATCCATGTGGGGGCGACTTGGAATATACGATAATATTGGACATTGTTTCCCTACTTACAAAAAAAATATCTGAATTAAAACTTTAAACAATTAATAAAAAATAATGCTAAATATACTTATTATGTGTGAGTTGCCATATGTGTAAAAAAGTATATAACTACGGATGACGTAATCATCATCTAGACCCCCCTACCCCTCATGTCATCAAAAATAAGCAAAACAAAGACCCCCCGCCCTTCTCTAGTGCTTACGCAATACTTGAACGGCCCCTTACGCGATAAAATGAGTTAAAAGTTGTATAATTTAATCAATAACTATCGTAAAAACATAATGGCTGCCCTACAAAGGACGCAGCTGGTTCGAAGTGAAAGCGTGCGGGACGCGGGAGTGCGCGTCTCCAATAAAGCGGTAGGTACAGCGCCCGAGATCCCGCATGCCAGTTGATTCGATCCAAAAGCGTCCATTAGCTCAAAGGCGTAGCTTTTCTTTTACTTGCATCCGAATAATCCAATTTCCCTAAAGATATCTGAACTGAGTTTGTTTGTCGGTGTAATTGAAACACGAGGTTCCTGTTACCGATACACCTATTCAGATGATATTAAGGATTTATATTATAGTCTATTACTGGAATAACACATAGTTCTACTTCTAATGCCGACTTCAAAAAAGGAGGTTCTCAATTCGACTATGTTTTTTTTGTATGTATGTTACACGATATCTCCGCCAATTATGAATCTTTTTTGATGTTTTTTTTTTGTTTGGTAGAGTATACTTTAGAGGTGGTCCCATATAAATTTTATCGAAATCGGTCAAGCCAAAACCGAAATATAAGCGATGAAGTCGGTTTTTTAGGCTTTGCGTGCGTTTCAGTGTTAATTTGTTTCGTTTCACCGTCAAGGCGTCGAGGCATAGCTAGCACCTTATTATAATAATATAATTTGAATGGAAAAGTCAATTAGGTACCTATTTAGCTTCGTGGTACCATACCATTGTATTGTCACCGAAAATACATAAGTTACCTACACCAAATTTCAGTCAAATAGGACATCGGGAAGTACCTAAGTCTAATTTAGCTTGCAAGATTTGATTACAGACCGATAGTTAACGGGATAGACGAAACTAAGTAAAAGCTTGAATCTCCAAACTCCAGCCCCCAAGTTTCACTTTGACCATATCTACATGCAATGCACACAATACATAATAATAAGATCATCGTAAGCATATATAATATTGCTATGACATCACGCGTCAGATTGCGACTGAACTGATGACATACTTTTGTATAATTGGGCTCTAAATATAACACCAGTCCATATTCATAACATTTGTTTCTCGTCACGAGTAAGTAAAGAATCCGTTGTTATACCAGCTAGTGGGACCTACTTACGGGAAGACTATATACTTCATGTTATATGCCAATCCCGGCAGAGGAAGTATGGTACGGGGAAGGAAAAGACTAATCCAGGCAGTGGATTCCCCTCCCCCAAAACCTTTGAGTTCTTCCGTGACAAGTCTTGTCTCGTGATAATTATTTCTGCAGCGGCAGCAAAATCTACCCTCAGCTGGGTCAAGCCCCTCTGAACGACAATCCTGAATTCACCACTGACTTATCCTGAAGCTAACTGAAGTAGGTAGGTACTTCTCTACCTTAGACCCACTAACTAATAGCAGTATCAGGGGGTACGAGTTTTGTTGATCGTCTACGAAAACTTCACTTCGTATCGTTGTTCCATACATTCTTCCGGAAATGTGTTAGAGTAGTTTCTAACTATATGTATATGACGTAAGTCACGTAAGTGAAAAAAACAAGTGCCTTTTGTACAATTTTATATTTATCAAGCTATAGGTATTCAATTAATTAGGTGTAGCAATAATGCTGTATGGTAAAAACCTTGGGATATAAGTTTTACTAGTAGATACCTAGAGGATTAGATTGGGAAAGTTGGAATTTTTTTTTTTTTTTTTTTTATTTGTGACAGGCTAGTGTTTGACCACTATCTCACCTGATGGTAAGTGACGATGTGATCGAAGCTGGTAAACACACTAGACCTGGAATACGCAGGCTCTCAAGGATAACTGCCGGAACACCGTATTTGGCTTGGCGGCAGACTTTCAACTTGATGGTGGTAAGCTACTTTGGTAGCAAGCCAGGCGAGCAACTCACAAAATGCTCTACCACCTGGAATATACATCTTGTCTTGTTTGAAACTTTGGACAAGGCAATCTGAACTAATGTTTACCTAAGTATTGATAGATCGTTCCATATAAACAAAGACAAATAAACCGTATTTGGGTTTAATGAATTAGGTAACTTAATAAGATACATATAACGTTACCGTATGTAAAACAATTTAATTTTTTGTTAAATCTTACTAAGATGTTCTGTCGATTCCATTTAGTGGTAAAGGGCAAAGAAGATTACAAATTCTTTGATTTAGGTGTTTTTATTTATCGTTACATATAACTGCTGCATACGTTTGAAAGTCGGCCACATGTATTTGTTCCTAAAAACAAAGAAAATATGTTTTTGTTAGTCTTACAAATTACAATTCCTAATTAACTCGGAACTGGTGTATAATAATAGATAAAACGTATTGTTTGTTTGGCTATGTTCTCAGCATAATATGTTTTTCTAATCAACAAGGATCTACATGTAGGTTTTTATTATTCTTTTAAATTATTTTTTTCCCAAAATAATCAAAACCTGATTATATTCAGATGTAAAAGTATGTTTAATAAAGAAACTTCGGAATATGTATGACATTAAACTTATTTTTTACCTTTAACGTTGTACTGCTGTTCATTAGATGAAATATGCCATTTTCAAGAGTGGTTTCATTGAGAATTGCAGTATATGGAATGCCCATGTGACAGTTTTCCTTAATCTGAAAATATTTTTAAATCATATACAGGAGACAAGCAATTCGTTTGCCTGATGGTGAATGATGTCCGACTACAATATTGCAGTAACACCAGGAACTTTGCATAACAAACCATCCAATACAAATACTCAGTAGGGATGTGGACAAATTTATTTCATAGCCTCAAAATAGCTGACCATAAAATTTAGCCAATCAGCGAAAACAATTAAAATTTGTTCAAGAAAGTAATAAACATTTTAGTTTTATGCTAGACACAGAAAGCGCTACAGCGGTATATTGACACCACGGATCGCTAACGCCATACTAATGGTTGTACATAACACTCGATTTGCGAGAAAGGGACAGAGCATCCCTACTTTCCCGCAAAAAGCGTGTTTACCATCCCCAACCACATCATCGCTTACCATCAGGTGTGTGTCAAATGCTCTATCAGTAAAATGTAAAAAAAGAACTGAACGCCATAATACAAATATTCCAGAATTTTATGAGTCTATAACTCTGTATACATTATTTTATTAGTACTCAAACATTCATAACATTTCATTTAAACATACTTTTAATTAAGCTTGTTATTTATCTTATTACAGTTTATAAATGATGCAATGTTTTATGTTATTACCATTACCTGATCTTCTAAGGATTTTGAGAAATCTGGCAGATAAGCAGATATATTTTCTAGGCATAGACAATGGAACAAAAGTGTTGCGAGCTCCTCTAAGGTTTCCATATTCTTTGTATCTGTTAACAGAGGAATAGCTTAATAATTATATTGTCTATTATAATCTGTATGCGATGTATGTGTGCGTTTGTATTATCTCAAAACAGCTAAACATGTATATAGGCTTGTATTACCTTGCATAACCTGATAAATGTATTTTTAAAGGTAATAAAAACATTTACATAAAAACGAAAACAATCGAATATAAAAATATGGTTATTCTGGTACCCGTACTATTTTACGTATTCTGGTGCCTGTACTATAGTGTTGTCCTGTTCTAATATATGATAAAAAGTCTCATCAAATTCTGGTATAGGCTTCATTATTATATATGTCCAAATAATATGTTCAGAAACTATCAACTTGCTAATAATGAAACATTAACAAAATGCTCTTCACTTAAACATATATATAGTACCTACTTACAATAATAAATAAAACAGTAATATTTAAACAGCTGCTCAAAACTTATTTACATCGGAAGGTTACCTTTGAATGTCAGTGCAAAAGAAATTTTATATGGAGCAATTTTTCTGTGAAGCCTCAAATATTCATCTTTTGAGTCATTGCTTAGCCCGTCTATTAATAAAATAAACAGAGCTCTTTCCAATGACATAGTGCATGTGAGACAGGCACTTTCTTTGAAATCCTGTAAAGAAAGAGGGGTGTTATTTATTGCAAACTTAAAGTTCACTTTTATAAAACAAACAATTGATTGGCATTTTTCTTGACTCTTTTCAATCAATTTCGTCAATCAGTTACGATCGACCAGGCGGTGTGGTCCGCCACTACAAATATCACAGAAGAAAATGACTACCCGATATAGATTATTTTACATATTCTTCACACTTCACGCACCCGGTAATTTTGTGAGAGATTTTTAAATTAAAATATGAAATGCAATAAACCATAACTTTAGTTATATTTGAAAATGTATTTAAAGTGTTCTGCTCACAGAATTACACTTACATCATCGCAGTTTTTAATTTTGATATGCTCTACAGGTTGACTGCCAAATGGAAGTTTGGCTACAATGTCTGCTTCAGCCCCAGTTTCTCTTTGTTTGATATCACCAATAGCGAAAAGACTTGGTGTTGTGGTGATCTGCAAAAGAACATACATAAATAAACATAAACACTTTCACACTCACAGCCCCACACTAAGATCGATGACTTGTGTCGTAGATGCTGGCAACATTTACAACACACTCACACAATCACAACCAGAACCAGAAACACAATTTTTTATTGGGGAGAAAACTTATATTCCCGCCAGGAATCAAACCCGATACCCTGTTTAGAAGGTGAACACTCACCTAAGTAAGCTAATGGTCAGTTGAAACATGTTATTTATTTACAACCTTTTTAACCAAAAGTTTTGATACAGTTAAAACATGTTTGATGATATGGATCTCAGTGGAAAAACAAGTAGAATCAAATCCACCGATGGATTATACTGGAACACTATCAAAACTGACTCAAAAGGCAACATCACACTAATATTGTAAATCTAAAAGTTTGTATGTGTTTGTTTATGAGAAAACTGTAAGAAACACACACTAAGAAATATTATAAAATAGATTTTATAGGTGTTAAATTTATAATAAACACCCCAGATTATTGCTAGAGCAGTCAGCCAAGGGCCAAGGCTCATTCTTACACAGGACTAAGTGTACTTTCATGTAAACAATTTCCTAGCTGGTGAAATGATGGATGATCCAAATCTGAGACATATCACTCAAGGCTTCATCAGTGTACAAAATAGAAACATCCCTTAACAAAGTGGTCCTTTTACAGCCACATCCCTAAAATACAAAACAAATAGAATCTAACAGTTTTATGTGCATTGTATGGCAGAGTTGATAAAAATCATGATTATTTTGTTTATGACAAATTAAAAAATAAACGACAAATAAATGAAGTTTTTTTTAGTTTTTATATATTTTTTTGCAAATAATTTTATTTTTAGGTGTAAACAGTGTAAATCAACACCGTACAGATACCTAAGATGTTCATCTCTATATACGCAGTTAAAAACATAATGACATCCATAGACGTCTTCAGTTAACTCTTTCAGTTGGACACAAACAAGGTACTGATCAGAGGGCATTCCAGGAAACCGATTAAGCATGCAAGGACAAGCAATCCCCGAAAACACTTCCTGCTGAACCGCATAACTAGAGTGTGGAATATGCTACCAGAGACAGTGATAAGTCCTCCCTCAATAAACTCTTTTTAATAAAGATTGGACAAACATTTAAAAAATAAGTACACAAAAGTGACATACACGAATATATCAGCTTAATAAGCTGCTCAGTGTATCTACAATAATAATAATAATATCAAATTACGTACTGAACTCCACCAATATTTTCTATATCTCTGCCACTGAATGAAATACTGCATGAGATCATGCTGCGGGACTATTATTTTTAATTCAAGGTCCATGTTTTCAATTGGAGCATCCAAAATGTATTCAAATGTCTTACTGTAATTAAACTGATTATGTTTTATTATCGCAAAAGGTGGTTTTTCATTTTTAATTTTAGAATGATAATCATCATTTATTTTCTGTATATGAACGGGCATAGACTTCTGAGTTTTCTGATTCAAGTACCGAAGCCAGTTGACATAAATATTTCTAATCAAAAACTGAGATGGTTTTTGAAGAGTGTAAGCTATACTACTGGTTGTAGAGTTTATTGTGTTAAAGAATTGAGTTTTACTCAATATGCTTTGTATCTTAGATTTCATTTTGTTTGGCTTCAGGTTGTTTTTCTTCTACTTCTACTTCATGGAGGGGGATATTTCCAAGTGGAGCTACAAAATAGTCATCTTCTGTCACAGATGCATTTTTCAGTATGTCTTTTTGGCAGTTCCCTTGGGTAACATCATCTGGTCTTAAGCTGAGATTTCTGAAATTAATAATGTGTTTTACATTTCTGTATCAAATAAACATTGTAATTCTGAGCAGAGTGATTTTTGTTATGCTGCATACATTAAAGGACCTTCCAACGCATTCACACTCACAGCCCCACACTAAGTTCAAATACTTGTATCGTGGGTGCCGGAAACATTCAACCTGTTCCAGAATTTTCTTTTATTTATTCTTGACCATATCATCACTTACCAATAGGTGGGATATAGTCAAATGTTAACAATCATAGACAGAAAACATTGTAATAAGGCAATAAGTGAGTACTCCATAATTGGGATGTTTCAATTAATTGTAAGTATATACAATATAGAAGCATTATAGGTACATAAAACCATTTAAATAAAAAAACAAACACTTCACACTCATAGTTCTGAATAACATCTGAATGACAATATGTTTTAATATTAGTATCAAGGGTACTGGAAACACATTCATCACACACAATTACAACTAAAACCTGACTAGCTTGTTTAATCTCCGAATAACATGAAAAAAAATGTTTGGAATGAAAAATATTTTCTCGAACCCTCAGGACTGAATGTAGACATGTCAAACAATTAAGCAAGCCCGCAGTATAAGTTAAATTATCGTAATAATTTACATTTCACTTACTTTTCTTCTAGTACAGAATAGAATGGTTGTACATGGTCGGTGTTTATATGAAGAATCTGGTTGGCAAACGCTATTGAATCTTCCAGTATTTTTACACCTTCCACAGGGTGCGTCTTTACCAAAGATAGCCTTTCTAACAGTGCTATGGTGTTCTTGTCAACAGTAACTTCACTAACCGCCTCTTTTTGCTGTAGTGAATGGATAGGTTGTAAGGGAACCTTCGAACAAAGATTCCTAAATGATATGTAGATATTCCTATGCTTGTTAAAAGATTTCAGAGCGTAGCTATATTTCATAATTATTAATTCTTAAGTCTGAAAACACTAAATAAACACGAGCCAGCATAGAATAATAATTTGGGAAAACGTAACCTCTCTCGACTCGAAAATTGAAAATATTTGTTTTGCTTCTTGGTGACAGTGACATAAATACTTTTTGACATTGACGTTTAAAATTGCAATTCCCGCAGCGAATGCGGCTGTCATGAAAACTAAATCCGCGGCGGACACGGTTCTCAGCTCACGGTAATCAGCCGTATCGATACGCGGTGGTGCAATGGGGCGCATTACTTCGAACCCTAAATCGTTACGACTCGTCTGCGCGTGGATCATAAGTATTGCAAAGCATGTCTATCCGCCCTAACCTGATCCCCTATTACGTATCTTTGTTGCACGCGGTTTCAATTAAAATTAAGCAAAAATGAACCTTATTTCTTAGGAGTTTTGTCAATTTAGTATTGAAACCGTTTGCAACAAAGATAGGTAATCGACATAAGCAAGCAAGGTTGGAAACGCGTACGTGACTCACAGACCACAGAGAGTATGACGTGACTTAGGTAAGGTGAATAACCCAAGTCTGTGTTTCCGAAAAGTGTAATTCGGAAGTGTTTGTTTTTTCTTTTAATTTTGGCTTTGACATCTTGTGCATTTAGCCAGTGTCAAGTAATAATATATTTCATATTAAAAGTCCTAGTCACAAGTCACAGTCAAATTCAAGTAAAAGAGTCAAGGTCCATTCATAGTCAAGGCAAGCCCTAGTATAGTGGTAGAAACTTTACTACAACTCCTAATGGAGTTTTGGAGTGAAGGCGAAAATCGAGTTTTTCAACTTTGTATGATCTGCTAACACTTTGTACGTTTACTAAGTATTAATGGTTAATAATCCACCATCATCACAGGTTTTGGAAAATTATACAAAATCATCAACGCCGTTTTTCTCGGCAAAATTCCATTCGGATGCAAATGTATCTTCACACACAAACGATCTAAATTTGAGGATATTCGTAATTCTTCAAAATAATTTTGTCTAGAGATAAGAGAGTGTAAGACAGAATCGGGCTCAGTATTGGTCCTAAATAATACTGATTACAGATATTCAACAAAATTATTCACTAGTAAAAACAGTGCAGTTGACCGTTAACGTAATAAAATAATATTCTTTAAAGAAATGAGTATTCATTCTCATTTATAAAGTAAACATACCGAGAGCTGCCCTTTCCCCACTCGTTCTCCGTTGGCACACGTTGCGTCATCACGTGTTCATATGGATGTACCTTAATTACTATGAATACCCTAACCCTAATACTTGACTTCAATCGTCGGTGCTCGTAGTCGTGTAAACCGGCGCCACTGAGCATTCGCAGACGTAGGTGTCGCGACTATGTTTAACTCTTATCAGAACACACCTAGCCATTAAGTCAATGTCAATTGTCTGTCCGAGTGTCAAGTTCCACAATCAGCTGGAATAATGTCAGAAAAATAACCAAAAATTGTGGATTTGTTTTTCTATACTTATAAATTTCTAATTCAATTATCACCCCTGAGATATTTTCTACTGCAGGTAAATTTCGCGTTATATTTATTGCATGTTTCTTAGTTTTACATCACATAAAATACCTGTGCTTTATTAAAAAAATATATAATAAAATATGCTTTTCGTGGCTTTCAGAAACGATGAAAAAGTACGCGCGCAACGTCTTGTACGATAAACTGCACAGAGGCACAGTTTTAGTCTGCATCGGTCTTACACTATACGGCTCTGTGTTACTTGGGGATCACTTCTATAAGTACTACAAATATGTCAAACCACAAATACAAGCGGCTAAAGAGGCGGCTGAAAAAGAACTCCTCGCTGAAGGTTCATCGGACAAAATACTATTAAAAGATTAAAGCTGTTAGTTCCTCATATTAGTCATAATTTAAGTTGTAAAGACCTTTAAATGTCTTAGTGATAGATTTATTTTTAATGCATTATTAAAATCAAAAATCTGATGTCTTTTATTATTTCTATTAGAGTAGCGTTTAACCACTATCTCAATTGTTGTTCTGTGATGATGTGATCAAGGGTGGTAAACATGTTGATGGACGAGCCAATAATGACAGGCTTGCGAGCATAGTTGATAGAACGCAGACTCAGCCTGTTGTTTAACAGTTTTGTTCATTGTTTTCAACTGATACCTTTTTTATTTTATATAAGTGACTTAGTGTAATGTTTAACCACTATTAACTTGATTAAAAGCATTGTGGTCATATATGAAGCATCCTTGCATTCTTAATACCTATTCGCTTTCCACATAAGACAATGAATAATACTTTTTAAGAAACAGATGAATCTAGAAGAAAAACATGGAGTGAATGGTCGGCATCTCAACCACTTAAGGTGTCTCATTGCTGTCCTATAGATGTGCAGTTGTAGTTTAATGGTGATCATGTAAATCCCTTGAGTAGTACTATGTTTTGCCAATAATCTATAATACAGTGTAAACTGGGATTTATACAAATTTTTTTTGACTTTCAAACAGCCTTTCACTAAGCTCAAAGACACATCACAATTACAGTAGAACTCCAATTATCCGAATTAATGGGGACCGGGACCCATTCGGATAATCAAATATTCGGATAATCGGATTTTTTAAAAAAAAATTGCCATTGGAGAGAATAAAAGCTACGTTTTGATATTGCACTATTTTTTTATTGAACTAAATGAAAGAAACATGAAATTTTCACATGTTTTAAATATAAATAAAATGTACTTATGTACAAGTTTAGAAATAAAAATCATTGTTTTTTAAACATCTCCGTCAATGAAAGCTGTTTTGCGGTCTTCAACCGTTTTCGGGCAGCCAGGTCACGCATTTTGTGATTCGGATAATCGGCGATTCGGATAGTCGGAGTTCGGATAATTGGAGTTCTACTGTACATCCAGACATAAAAACAGAAGTTTTCCTTGTCGAGAAACTTTGTGTTCTTTTTGTCTTTGGCATTTGCAGCATTAAATAATAATACCCTATTAGCACTTCTGACAAGATTTTGAATATTGATCTTAGACTCGCCAACATAATGTGAGGAACTCATTGAAACTCAGGTGTTATTGTGCCTGTATCAAATAGCTATAGGGTCATACTTTATTCTGATATTTTAAAGATATGTTTAGTAAGAAATCTGATATTATTAGTAGGAAATAGCAATTACTGTAATTAATACTACAAAATCGCTTCGCTAGCCTGGAGAATTTGGCTACAGTGGACAAGGTTGGTAATGGTTTAGCAACTCGTACAAGGTGCACGGACGACATAATGAGGGTCGCAGGAAGACGCTGGATGCAGGCCGCTAACAACTGTTATTTTTGGAGATCTTTGGGAGAGGTATCTTTGGGTTTAGATTAAGCAAAACGAATAAATCTTTTATGGCAAATGGGGTTAGATTTTACAATAGAATTCCTAAAATCGTAACTGAATTACTACTGGGAAAGTTCTAATTTGTACCTAATAAAACGGGCATTAATTAAGAAAGCTTACTATAAGACCACAGACTATATTAATGACAAGGATGCATGGAGGCAAACTGCACAGGCTCTTTCTATAGCGACTACCATAATAACACCTAGGTTAAGAAAATTATGTATTAGAAATTAAGATGAGAAAAAATGAATTAAAAAAAAAAATGCGCCTCCGAGTTTCTTGCCAGGTTATTCTCGAGATGGCTGTAATTTTGCGAATCTGGTAATAGATTCATTAACTTTCATGAGTGCCTCTTTGGGGCCCATGTGAATAAACGATTTTGATTTGATTTGATTTTGATTTGAGGTCTATGTCCAGCAGTGGACTTCTTTTGGCTGAGATGCTGATGATACTGCAAAATAAAAAAAATATATAAAATAATTGATTCTTTTTTTGTTTGGTTGATCATACTTCAGAGGCGGTTCTATAAATTTTATCGAAATTGATTAAGCGCTTTTTGAGTAAATCAACAAAAACCAAATACAAGCGGTGAAGTCGGTATTTCTAAGCTTTGCTTACGTTAAATGTTTCTTAACTAAATTATTGTTGGTCTCAATCGGTAGTAATAATATTCCAAGAAGTCTCTGGTATTTTACAATTTATCCTAAGATTGATTTAGTAGAGCCACCTTAAAAATACAGAACTAGGATCACAAGGTTGAAGAGATGAATCTCTGTCAACAAACTCGACACGAAGAAGAAGAACAAACGAGATGCTTACCATCTCGTGCCACTTCTTGCGGAGCCCTGGCTGAAAGAGCGTGTCAGTGAAGTTACTGGGCATATGGGGTCTCGGGGAGAGGAGCGTACTAAAGTCTCCCGCTGATCGATGTTATTCAAAATACTATTTGCCTTATGGTACGAGTAACGGCGAGCGTCTTGCTTGTCTCGCTTAGTACTAGGATAAGCAATTCTTACGTAGAAGTTTGTATCTATTTTTAGTAAAGTTATTAGGTAATATTAGACAATACAACAACAGTTAACAACTAGTAATATTATAAACACATAATAATATAACTAATTATTATATATACACATAATTCATACCTATGTATTGTATAAGTAGGACAGGATTATCTCTGTTCAGATTGTCTTTATTATAGTAGACTCAAAGCATATTTATATGTATAGGTATGGTATCGTATTATACGATTATATAATATAACAAGGTACCTACTTATCTAGCATTAGGTATTACTAACATCTATTTTTTATTTAATCTGAATTCTATAATCGCTCTCAAAATAAAAGCAACAAATCGTGTGTGCTGTCACGTAATTCTACTTGTACCCAAAATGATTCAAATATTTAGTTAAGAAGTCTTATAAAATAATATGTCCGTAACTTCTAAGATAGCACCATTCGATAAAATAAGTCCACTCAACGACACCACGCACAAAATCTAGCCCTTAACGTAAAGCGCGTTGGTTATTATAATAAATGGCCAGATAGGGGTGGTCACGTGCAGGCCCTCCCATTTACGCTTCTTGTGAACACTGAAGGAAGTGCTGCAATTACCTGTGATGGATAGAGAGAGTTAGGTGTGGCCTCAGGGACGCACCGTCCATAATTCCATATAACTTTCTTATCTAAAGGGAAACTTTATGACATCTTTACGCGAATCGAAAAATATGGAAGACCCTTGACATTAAAACGCAGCCCGCGTATACGCAAATCCGATTTGTGAACTACTCTGACGCCCGGTGTAATGTGCGAGCCCAATTTTCACATTGACATTGGGGAAATTAAATTTTGGGACAAATTGAGTTGAAAAGACAGGTGGGCGAGTGAATCGTATTTGGGTTTTGTTTTAGAATATGAGCAGAGGCGAATGTTGGCAAATAATTTGTAGGTAACTTCGTTATTTATCTTGAAATCTACTTATTGAATTTTCTCTTTTATGAATTACTGTGTTGTGCCTCACGGCTTTAACCCTGTTAAGGACAGTTATGTCGCATATGCGGCTCTAGACCATGTATTATTTAGGTACCAATAGTTTACTTTTTTATGCTGAATATAAACGAGCATTTAACGGCTATCTCATCTGATGGGGAGCGATGATGGGGTCGAAGATGTAAAATGCTTGCCTAGAAGATACCTATTCACTCTAGACTTGAAGACACCCAGATTAAACCGTCCAGGTTACATTGACGAGCGAACTTGAGGTATGTCAACCATAAAAGAATGACGTTTGATAGTTTGCCTAGTTGTTTGGTGGTAAAAAGGGCTGCGGTTACTTTGTCCATGAACACAAGTTTTCTCCTCAAGGAAAATTTGTGTTTCTGGTTCTTGTTGGGATTGTGTGTGTGTGATGTGAATGTTTCCGACACCTAGAAATTAGTGCTTTGAGTGTAAAAGCTATTTTATTAATTTTAATTAATTATATTAGTTCTAACGTTACAGAGATATACCTATACTAGTTTTTTCTTTCTTTCATTATATATAAAATACAAGCCGTAAATCAATAAAAAAAATTGAAAGATATTATTATCAGAGTTAAAATAAACGAGAGCATTTTGTGAGCAACAACAATATTTCCAACTTCAGATAGGTAGTTCCTTTCAAATGGCAAAACGGCTTGTCCGTATATTTTCAGGCAGCTCACATTTTATCCGGATAATCGGTGTGTGGTCAAGTAAAGAAGCCGTCAATCGCACCGGCCCGGTAATATCCGGTATACCTACGGCGGCGTACGTTTCCGACCCAATACCTGACAGACCCTGCTCTATTCAATGGTAGGTTTCTTGATCGTTACTATTTTCTAACTTATAACATGTCTCGTATATAACTCGTATATACACGTACTATACCTAATATTGTAAATGCGAAAGTATTTCTATAAAATCAAGAATTAAAAAAACAAATAAACGCTGTCACTCTCGCAGCCACACACTAAGTTTAAAGACTTCTATAGTGGGTCTCGGGAAGATTTACATACCACAGACGGTAGTAATGAAGTAATAATGTAAGTATATAACCACATTTCTTACAAGAAATATACAAAATAAAACAAATATAAGTTACGTATAACAGATAAATTAATTTATCATCTCATTATTCACAGAAAAATCTTACCTTTACTCACAATATATAAATAAAAGAAACAACGTAAAGTGAAAGAAGTCTCGCAGATCTCAAATTGTCTCAAAACCTAGAGTTTGTCTTGTATAATTGGATGATTTATTTTGTTCATAAAACATACCCTGGCTTAAGCAAATCCATCCATCTTTATAATTCAGCAGTTTTGTTCTGTAACACATTTTGTTTGACGTCGAGGCGAAAAAACTTGAAAAGGAATGTAATTTTGCAAATTGTGTATCACTGCGCGATACCCTCAGGGCTCCTTTCGTTTGGGAGCACTTTTATACATTTGTTATTTATTGCTTCTGTCTCGCATGATATCCACTCGTTATCTAGGAATACTCGTGCGAGTATGTACGCATGTCATTAATTTTAATAAGTTGTCGATGCGTGACGAGCTACATTAACTTATGCGTTATATCTATATACTACATATTACACGTAGGTATATAAGAAAGCACGGATAATAACTTAAGCTAATAACTTGTGGTGTTTTAGCGTGTTATTGGACATTATTCGTTACAGTTTAGTATTTAGTTTGTAATTCGCTGGAGTTAAAAAAAAAGTTACATTTAAACGCTGTACTTATTGACCGAGCGAACGCGAAGCGTGAGTGAAGCGTCTCCGTTTCTGCTTGGGTAAAATTGCTTTCGTATGTCCGGTTGTTCTCATCTACAAAAAAAAAATGTGTTTCTTGTACAATTTTGTGAGCAGGTTCGATATGTATTTTAGGTATGTCATCCATTCATGGGTGACATACCTCATATCTGCTCGAAGCGTTTTGCTTCTACATTTATTATCCGTACAGCGAAGGAGTAGAATTCACTGCCCGCGTCTTTGTTACCCGAACAGTATAATATGGGAGTCTTCAAGTCTAGATTGAATAGGTATCTTCTAGGTAAGCATGTAGCATGCTTACCTAGAAGATACCTATTAACTCTAGACTTCTGGGATAAAAAGTAGCCTATATCTTATTATCAGTCTAGACTTTAGACTGGACAATATAAATTCTTAAAAATATATACACAGCCTATATGTCACCGAACCAGTCCAGTCGTTACCAGCCTATTATTATTCACACACAAACACGCGCACTTTTGTATTTATAATATTAGTATGTAGACGTAGCACACTGCTACGATGCTACGAAGATCTACGCGGCTACGATATAAAAAGGTTTGATACTTAGGTATCGCAGGTAGACGCAGAAATAAAGCTACTTTTGCTAAAATACAACTAAAATATGGATAAAGCTAAATAAAACCGCCCCGAGTAAATACCCAGTTGTTTAACCTTTAGTACGCCTAGCACGATTTGCAACCATTTCCAGATTAACGCTTTATGAATTTGTAGGCAACGAGTTTTAGTAGCAATTTGAACTTTTAGCTATCTGGGTTGTAAAATATAAGAGTAGCTTATTGGGTATTTGGAGGTTCAAAAGTTTTTATAATTTATAGAATATATCTATCTTCTTATCTTATCTTTTATAATATATAAATCAATGCCACTTTTCGTTGTTATTTTATAACTCAAGAACGGGCTCACCTGTCAAAACCAAATGCTTAGGCTTTGTTCGGACTATTTAGTAGATGGTTTATGTGAAGTTTGCACAAAATTAAAACAAAGCGGTTCTTCATTTATCACACCCGGGCGAAGTCGGGGCGGATTGCTAGTACAGTATATAATTCGAAATTCAAATCCAGGTCCTCGAGATTTTAAATCGTAAAAGAGATATCGATTTTTGCTTGAGCGTAAATCGATAAGTAAGACTATTCTGGATGCTTTCAGGGTTTCTGCTATGTACTTTTTTAAACCTGCCAAGTTCCAGGAAATTCAATTATTGGATCGATATTTGTCCTGTTTAAATTTGTACCACGAACAAACATTTGCTGAACTCTTTTTGATCTGCTACGGGCATCACAGAGTAATTTATATTATATACTAGACAGAAAAATCATTGTATAGAACCAGTTGCAAAAAAAGTTACAAGAAAATTGTTATGGTGCCATTTTGCAGGGTAGTTCTTTTATTGACCTGCAATAAGGAGTTCACAAGTCTTGTAATAATCTAAAAAAGGAGAAGTCTCAAAGGGCCAAAAGCGAAGTGTTTTTGTAGCTCCTAACTACATTATTATACTCGCATATTGTCTAAGCACTTTTTTCCGTTTCTCATTTGTTAGCTGCGGTAACCCAATGCTAAAAGTGGGTCATTCAGCATAATTGTCTATTTACCATTCCTGGTAATACTGGGACTTGACTAGTTTCAATAAATTATCAGTATTTACAGAAGTCGTTCGCCCGAACTGAATAATCGCGCCTTCATTTTACCTAATACAGAAAAACTCTGAGGTTAATAAATTGCTTATAGCTTTTTGTTTAATCATTATTGTTTGATTTTTGTATTTTTTGTTGAAAAAATAGGTCTAACACCTGACTAACTTTGGTAGCCTACCAAATTGTTATTTTCCAACATTTTTTTTAATCGGTTTCGTTCCCTTTTCAAGTAGAGACTTGCAACGTTTTTTTTACGACACCCCATAAGAGCAGAAAAAATATTTTGCTCGCTGCTTACGTGAATGTGTGCCCCCTTAATATTTTCATTTATATAATTTAAATTGCTGTTTCTAATTTTGGGCTATAGCTTTACATATTCACTAAGAATTTGAAGTTATTCGCTTGTATAGTTTATACGCAAAACTGCTGAACGACCTAAGTCAACATAGCTAGTTTCAAGCTAGTTGAGTCCAAGTTGCAGAGCCTCAGCATTTGACGTAAGGTAGCTGGCCTGTCAGTGTTCGATCGCTTGCATTTCGGTAAGTGTGCCCTTGTATCACACCAGTTAATTCCCCCGTGCCTCTTCTATAATCGGACCACAAGACGAACAGACCAACGTCATCCATTTATGATTGACATACTTCATATCCAGTTTTTTTTCTTTTTTTTTTATGCCTGATAGTCAATAGCCAGTCGAAGTGTTTTGCTTCTACATTTATTATCCGTACAGCGAAGGAGTGGAACTCACTCCCCGCGTCTTTGTTCCCCGAACACTATAATCTGGGAGTCTTCAAGTCTAGAGTGAATAGGTATCTTCTAGGTAAGCATGCTTCATCTTCGGCCGCATCACTTTTCACCAGGTGAGATAGCGGCCAAATGCTTACCTATCTGTCATTAACAACAAAAAAAATTCGCTACGATAGATAAATAAAGTATCTGGTTAGGTTTGTTGAAATTATATATACCTACACGATAAGAGATACACGTAGGTATATACGTATGTAGCACAACTCATATGCACAGGAGTAAATATAGGCACAAATTTAATTAGTGTCAGGTCACTGCTCGTCCATGCTAATATATATCTACACGTATGTGCCTAATAAAAATAACAGCTTATTTGTACTGCGTCAATATAGTATTTCAAGCAAACGGGTTTGTTTACGCAGAGAGAGTTTAAAAACGGTCGGCGTCGAATGTGGCGATGGCGATATCGTCGGATTCTCATAACTCTTCGGGCGATGGAGTCGCAAGATATTGCGATGATAAAGTGCGGATTAGGTCCTACGATGCCCCCTATAAACTGGAAAGTTCAATTAGAACGCCCTATTGGGGAAGTCGAAGATTAAATTGTAAAAGTATCAGTGTTTTGCTGTATATATCAGATACCATTTTGATATCTATATATAATTAAATTTTTTGACAACTTTTGGATGTAGAGGAATAATGCAACGTATTAGGACGTCTGCTTTTAGTAGCTTTCAGTAGTTACATCTAAAGTTATACGCAACTTAGACCAATGGTTAATTTTCCAAAAAGCTTGTGCTCCGTAATGTACAAAAATCTTGTAAAAATATTTTTCTTTTTATAAATTAATCTCAGGGCTGCATTACAGCGCGGCCAAAAGCCACAAGACGACCATTAAAGGAGGCTGTATTGCAAAACCCACTTTCGAACAATGGTCTAATCTATTGTACTAGAACGGTCACGAGCGAGGGGCGTTGGACGGGACCGGCCTGGCAGGCACATGATTATAAATTCAACGGGCCATTATTCACAATTGGCTCTCGTACCGCCACTGACAGCTGGCCAGATAATTCGTTAAGTCCTAAACTGCGACCGCTGCGTGCACCCGATAACGCTTCGGCGGGACTGGACAAAACATGCAAGGTTTATACTTTATCCACACTTGCGCTTTGTCCGCACTTTGTCCGCAAAGTTTGCCGGCAGAACTGCACGTGCGAATGCTTTTGTTGAAACTGAAACGCGGCTTTTTATAACGCGTGAAGCTTCGCAGTTCGTACAATATGATTCTGTATTATGTCCGTGGTGTATTGTCCTGCGCCAACTATACGTGTTGCTTGTTTCAAGTTTATATGTTAAATCTGTTTGAAATTTCTATGTAGGTATATTGTACGCTGTGCTAGTTAAATTATAAATATTTATGTTACGAGTACCATCTGAATGTATATATTCATGAATAAAAATAATAATTAAATTACTTAGTGATGAGCTACAGAAAAAATATTAAGGTTGGTAATTATAGTTACGTTGACTGTGTCACACAGCTTTATTGCTCTGCTTTACTGACATCGCGATATGTAATAATAATTTAACTGCTCGTTGCTATAGTTGGTTGTGCGTCTGCATACTAAGCAGGCGTAGGGATCGATTCCCGGTGGAAGAACAAGTTTCCTCTTAAAGGGAAATTTGTATTTCTGGGTGTGATTGTGTGTGTGTTGTGAATGTTTCCAGCACCCAAGACACAAATCTTCGAACTTTGTCTGGAGCTGTCAGTGGGAAAAAAAATGAATCATAATTTATTATTTGTTATTCAAATAGAAGAGTTGTGAGGATAAATAGGGAGCCAGCCAAGAGGCGCGCCTGCACTCGTGCTCTCGTTAGTGAATCGGGTTAAACTCGCCGCTCCAACTTTGTGTGTTTTCGCCTTGCGCCCGTAGGTCTGTCAACATTCTGGTAACTGGTTACGTATGAAATTCGCGCACTTTCTAAAACGAACACAAAATGTATTGTTCACTTACTTTACAGCCATTTGAAGTCTGTCTTTTTTATTTATTTTTTGTTTTTTTTATACTCCATAAGCAAGCATTGGACTACTATCTCAATTGATGATGCGGCCGAAGATGTAGCATGCTTGCCTAGAAGCATTCTACATTGTTTTAACGGACACTAAAATTCTCGTGATTTGGTCTTCTGAAATTAATTCATTCTACTAGGACGGATTTCGTTCAAACGTGCTAGTTATGCGTTGATAACCTAAAGCGATTCAATGTAAACGATATCACGAAATGTGCCCACATTTCCACATCGTTTACATGTGATTTTTCTGTACGTGTGTATGTGACTGAACTTTTCCCAAGCGGCTGGACCAATTTTGATATAATTTTTTGTGTGTTCAGGTGAATTCCAGAATGGTTTAGATCCACAATTCGATTTGATAAATATTTTTTATTTTAATTTTCGCTGGCGATGTTTCTCAACTAGTAATTTACTAAGTTTACTACAAAGAAATCGACTCTTTTCTTCATCCACGAAATTACGGTGGAAAATTCATAAACATAAATTGTACTTAACAAGTATCTTCCGAAATTTAGTACACAACTGATTAACTAAAACAGCTAGTCGTTCTATTGTTAACTAACTCAAATTTCGCCGTCTCATTTATCTTTTTGTTTGAAATTAGTCTCACGAAGTTTAAGCACAACAAGCTTCTACGACAAAACCTACAATCATATAACTTTGGGCGCCTTTAATTAGCTCATTCGCAACTTACTCTCGCAATTATTTACCAGAGGCACGATTAAAGAGAGTCGGACAACAGAGATAATAATGAGCAAGTAATAATCAAAGAGATGAACGCTCAGAAGGGTAGCAATTACGAGTGATGGATTGTTGAACTTCTCCTCCAACAGAAATGACCCGATGCTTTAATACCGTTCTGTTTCTTTCCAAATGCTCCCGGCAATTTATCAAAAGAATTTTACGAATAAAATATCACAAAGTATTCTAATGGCTTGAATATTACCTTCCGATTGAAAAACTACTTATGTAAATTAAAAGTCTGAATTATTGTGATAGGACGGTATGCGGAGAGTTCGACTCTGTTAAATACCCTTTGTCACAGAATATTTCATAGTAAACTTCGTAGACATTGTAGAATTTGGGTTAACTTTCAGTGGTTAAAGTTTATCGATTCTTTACCATTTACAAGGTCACAATTACAAGAAATAACGTGCTTACAATGAGTACAGTTTGGTAGGGCGAACGGAGCACAAGATTTTGTATTGTTATAATATAAGGCGTAGCCGCCTTTGGCGTAGCCGCTTTTGGCGTAGCCGCGTGTGGCGTAGTAAAATAAAATAGCTATACTTAGTAGTTTGCTGGTGTTGTTTCTATGTCGACTGTCGACTCAGTTGGCGCAGTGGACAGGTCTCTGCCCAATACGTCATGAGTCTTCAGTTCGATTCCCGGCAGGAGCACAATTTTCCTTCCCAAAGGAAATTTATGCATCCGGTTGGGTATGACGTGTGTGATGTGAATGTCTCCGGCACCCACAATACAAGTCTTTGATCTTAAGTGTGAAGCTTCGAGTGTTAATGCGTATTTTACAAGTCTGTTTAATAAACAGAAGCAAATTTACTGGTTTCGATGGATAGATACAAGAAAACACATATATGTATAATAATTATTAAAATTAAAATGTCATTCGATTGAGACAGCATAAGTCTAACATATGATAAAATATCGTTATTCATTAACTTGATTTTAGAAATCACTTCTACACCGAATGGCGTCAGCAATTTGTTCCACAGACTAGCAGTTGTTACCTACCTACTTTTATCTAGGGCAGCTGTGACTCCAAAAGATTCGTCGTAAAAGCAAAGGTAAAAGGTGCCTCCATCTCGAAGTATTTTAATAACAAGATTTTGAAAAGATCTAACGCAGAGGTTACTTGACGAATGAAGGAAATTAAACGGAGTGGACCTATTAAATACTATTAATTGAACAAAATTTAAGAAAGATAAGAGTTTTGCCGCGCAAGTGTAAAAAATGGATATGTCGATATGAATTATTTTCCAAAACTTCTTAGCGTTTTTCAAGTCTTAATGTGTAATAATCTATCTATATATATATAAAAACCAATGATTGTGCGTTAGCCTTGCAAGAACTCGATAACGGTTCGACCGATTTGACTTTTTTTTTTGTTGTGTTTGTAATTGTCAGGACAAGGTTTGTATGTAAAAAATTTTTTTAATTACCGGAAATTGCACCCGGGCGAGGCCGGGGGTAATCACTAGTGTTGGATAAATACATTTTACCTTAATTGCATCCAATCTTAATAGTTCGTGAATGTGCATACCCAGGTAAATATTTCAAAGTTGAAAATTTTTAATTTAATCTTTAAAACTCCTATAGAATTTCTTGTAAAGTTTCTATGGCACGACATAAATATTACTGGACCATGACTCTTTTACCAGACTTTGACTGTTAGTGGTGACTAAGACTAAGTTTAGGAACTACGAGTACATATTATTTTACTCGAAAAATATTTTTTACGTGATGCTGGCTAAAGATGAAAAATATAGCTTGATGGCGGAGAAATACAGTCAAAGAAACTCTATGCTGAAATTATGGTCCGGGCTCGTTAAACTTGTTCATAAGATAAATCTCTTTTTAGATAGCTTTACATAAGTTTGTTTTGTTAAAAATAACTGATATTGGAAGATCAAAAAGGGTTTGTTTGTAGATAGTTACTTTCAAGAAAACGCTATCAGGAACACAAACTTCACGGCTTCTTATCTCGTACGGCCTTCCCTACCATTGTCCCTATTGTATCGACACCGTCTCATTTTCGTTTGTTTCTAAATTAATTGAAAAAAAGGATCGAGATCTTGAACGTGATCTACCAGGATTTGTCCTTTATACGTTTCTTTTTACTTTTGGCGGAAAAAAACAGAAAACCCTCGTCAAGGCGGATTTACTAACTAAAAAAAGATGTACAATTTGGTTTTATGTTTTGTTGCGGTTCTTGATCAAGATATGAGAGATGAGAGAATGCAAACAATTTTTTTTTAGTACGATTATCCATTCGTTATTTTAACATTATAACATACTTCGTATTATTGATGTGATTATCTGTGCTCAGTGGATTATACGAATAAATAGTTGGTTGCTTTTCGTATAGGCTAGTGGGCAGCCCTAGTGTCAGGATTTTTCAGGACACCTAAAGGCAACCGACATGGCTTTACGACTGTTGTCTTACAGGTAACATTCGGGACCGACAGCTTAACGTGCCCTCCGAAGCGCTGGTCTGACTGAACATTGCTTAACCTTGTCTATCAGTTAGAGGGCCACCGTGCTACGAGTGACACTAAAATTTTTTAACTTTAGTTGTATTCCTAATATATTGGGTCTAGATTAAAGACCTTTATATATATATATTTTATACCTTTGAGTATCTATATACACAAGTATGTATACCATATTGTATTCATATCGTACAGCTGTATTTTAAAAAATCTAAATAATACAAATTCATTTGTATTATTTAGATTATATTATTTAGATTTGTATTATTTAGATAATAATACAAATTCATTTGTATTTTTGTCTCCAGAATCACCAAGAATTATTATGGTTCGGCAGCTCTCCTTGAGAACCAATTATTATAGATCTATTGTATTTACGCGATTATATCAGACAGATTAACTTATTTGGTTAATAAGAGCACTAAGTTACTTACAAGAAATCTATACATTAGTAGGCAGAATCTGATTAAAATTAACGACCATAGTAATTTACTTTGTTGTATACGAAGCTTTTTAGGATTACTATAATGGTTCTAAGCTAATGATGATAGATAGAATTCAAGCTTACAAACTTAAAATAAATGTAGTTATTTTCACTATGTAAGATAAGATACAGTATATTCAATTGGAGATGTAGGCAAATACAACACAAGATCTTACGCTAACCAAATCCAAAAGGGTCCCTTATCCCGTTAAAAGTCAGGGTACCTCCAGATGACTTGTCAAAACACAAACCGAAATTAGAGGCTTTTTCGTTTACAAATCTCCCATGACAAGGGTTGCCCTCAAGCAATAGTACCCACCTAGTAGAAATCTACATAAATAGTGACTGTATTGTATTCAAAACATTTACCCTTTCTACTGATGTCATGAAAAATACATGACTGCTTTACTTGCCGGGGGCTTATGAAAGAGACTTTTAGAAAACGGGACGAATATACGATATACCAATCTACATAATTATAACTTTGCTGATGTATGTCCTACTTAAAATATAACGATTGTGTTGATATTGTTTTGATTTCGTTTCCTCTCTATATTTTGAGTTTATACATAGATTGTAAGCATAGGTAATGCAAAAGCATAGTCATTGACGAATAGATATACGTTTTGTATGACTGTTCCAAAATTTGACAAACTGTGTAAGAACAGACCGTGTGAAAGCGTTTGACTTTTCAATAACTAAATAATCGAAAATATTCTATCATTTAAAATACTTTTCAAGTATGAAAGTCATGTTTGAGCCGGATGTATATCATAAAGTATGCAAAACGAGAAGCGAGCCGAACTCCTAAGTTTTACATGTAGTTAGAGCACGTGGTGGAAACACTACACTACGCTCCAAAAAGCAAATCGTCTATGTGAAGTGCATGCTAAATGAGTTGCGTCCCAGATTTCATTAAATAAATGGACTTCTGGCGTCCGTGCGCGCACGAAAATAACTGATACAGTGAATATTTTGTGAGTGACACGCCGATATCGGTCTAAAGGGAATATTCAGCCGCAGGGCACCTTCATAAAGACTGTAAGTCGCCCAGAAGAAGATAAGAAAGTTGTGAGTGGCCCGCGTCGCTGCCACCCGCGATAAACTCGGAATATCCATCATACTTAATTACCTCACTCTTTTAACAGTTTAGAAGCTCGTCGAGAGTAAGAATTAACGGGTGCTTGTCACGATTCCGTCTCTCGCTGTTTCAGCGTTTCGTAGTTGATACATTTTTAATTTTGACACGGCCACGGCTGTGACTTGAATCAAAAGTGTACGGCGTTAGGGAGGTAACTCTGGGGAGAAGTAGTTAACTAAGTTTGTGGCAGCGGAGATATAATGAACCAAGGTTTATGTTTAACGAGGTTGTCTTGTGACGTTTTCAATTAGCTAATTTAACATTTTGGATATTGCCCTTGTACCTACCTACAGAAGAAGAGTAGCGGGTGGCATTATAATTATGCAAGTTATTTGCGTATTCTCCGTTCGTTCTAAAAAGGTAAAGGCAACATGTCGAAATCGTCATGTACGAAATTGAAAACGTGACAACTAAGGCCTCCTCAAGAGAAAATCGGTTAGTTGTGGGAGCGCATGATGTTAATAAAAGTATACCGGAAAATGATAAAACGAGGTCAAAGGCAAAGACTAAAGTTGCGAGTCAAGTTATGCAAAATCTACATTTAATTACTATTCAACTATGTATTTCCTGACGAGTAGATACTTTTATAAATAAGGAAATGATAAAACTAAACTACTTGATGTTAAATTATATATTGTTATTCTATTAAAACTATTACGGTAAATGGATTAATATGAATAAATGAAACTGAATCCCTACTTCAAATTCTGAGCGGGCAAAGTTTCAGGGCAAAATAACATAATAAATACGAAACTCTGTGTGTGCTCATCTGTTAAACGAGTACTGTTTGAAAGAAGGATTTTGATAACGACCGTATTGAATTAAATGAGGAACGTAAATATTATTGATTGTTGAAATAACTTAAAGCTCCTGTTTAACGCGAGCCACAGGGTACATCCGGTCTTAAAATGAAAAAACACAGCTTCACTTATTTACGAGGAGCATAACCCCTGCACCTATTACTTAATGTTATGTGATCAACAAAGGGTAATCCGGCGCAATTTCCCCAAACACCGTTCAAAGCAGGGCAGGGTAATCTGCTGGCCATTACACGGGCATCGGTCGCGCGTTTTATGACGCCGCCCGTTAATCACGTACGGTTGATTCCACGCAGGTATCCGGCCCCAAGATGGATGACTCGTCCACCCGCCGGTGGACAACACGGGGCTTTTACTGGCAAACAGCTATGATAATTACATTACGTAAAGCATTTCTCGTTTTCAGTAAGAGTACGAAATACGTAACAAATCTGTGTGATGAATTCATTTCTCTCCATTATTGCATCGCACTAAATGATTTGTACCTAACTAATGTTATAATTCTGAATGCTTGTTCGAAACCCGCCTTTTAGCTTGAGCTTCCAGTGAAAATCCAAGGGCATTTTCTCGTGCTCTCTTACTTGCTACCCTATACTGAAATACAGTCACAACCCTCATGTAGAAAAATCTTTCGCCTTAATCCTACTAATATTATAAATCCGAAAGTTTGTGTGTAAGTGTGTAAGTATGTTTGTTCCCTCTTCACGCTTTAACGGCTGAACGGATTTGGATGAAATTTGGAATATACATAGATTATACCTAGGATTAACACATAGGCTACTTTTTAACTTGATAATAGCGGGCGAAGCCGCGGGGCACGGCTAGTCACTAATAAATATGTTACGGTTATCCTTAAGAGATGATCTATCACGTGACCACATCACTTACTAATATGCGATCAAAGATAAAATCGAAGAAAAAAACGAGTCTTAACTCAGGAATAGGATACATGCTACGATAATCCAAATGTGTTTGCATGTTAGTATATTTGCAGTGAGTTTAGTTATCTTTGCAACGGCTGGACAGGTTTGGATGATATTTGGCAAAATCATAGTCAAGATCCCGAGGCTACTTTTTAAGGCTCAGCTCTCATACGTGTCGTCGTCGTGTTTTAATAATATTTCTGTTACATTTAATGGTTCGATTACTAAGTAGTCATGTATCCGAATGATCAGTTTGAGTCTAGTATTTGGGAATATTATCTACCTATCATAGCGATACGAGTCAGACCTACAGTATGTAATCCAGCAAAACTTTTGGTACCTGTATTTAAGGATAGAAGAAATAACTAATTTCAAACAGCTGATGTACTCAGAATCTATCCTATATACAATTCTGTTCTATTCGTAAAGGGAAATAACATTGGGTTCACATTACTTGGTTTCACAAAGGTTCTGTTTGTTAGTTCAATAATTTAACAATATAATTGGTGGTTTTGCCAATAATTCAGGTTACTGGTTACTCTTTAAACTGGAACAGTAATTAATGTTGAAATTAACCGCGCCAGTAGACTATAAACCGTAAATCAAGAACGGGTGATTCAACGAAGGTATTCCAGCTCAGTCGACCGGACAAGGTGAATGACGAGTCCAGTCACCCTCAACTTAAGGCCGAGATTGACGCAAATATCTCATTTTTGTTACATAACATTGCATCCCACGAGTCGGTCATCAGGCTTCGCGAAAGTAACAAAATTGTCTGCAATTGTGTAATATTTTATAACTATATGCATAAAATTTTAAATCACCTCAAGTTAAAGTTAAATTACGAATCTCTTAATTCAAAAAGCATACTATAATCACGTCCGTGACTATAATGTAATTTTTTTTTGTTGAAAGAATTTTTGGGTGTCTATTCACATAAATAGTTTAGACTTCTAGTACTTATAGCAGATATATGACTAGACATATACCTGCTATAAGTACATTATAAAATTTATTTTCTTTACATTTTTGGAGGCTACGTGAAAAAATAAAATAATCACTTTTCGACATCTAGTGAGTATCGAAGTCAAACTTTTTAAATCAATAAACATGAAGTTGTTATAAATGATTATACGAAAAGCGCATACAATAAAATAAAACAACAACAAAATAAAATAATATTAGCTAGAAAATTGTGATTAAAACAACATGTTTAATTGGTTTTTAATACTAGCGAATTCTTAGTTATCTTTGAAATTAAAGAATCGGTTGCATGCAAAACGTAAATATTTAATGTAATTTTCGCGCATTTATGACGTAGTCTAATTTATGGATTACCTACCTTACTTATTATATGCTGATATGGACCTTATTTCAATATAGTTTTACTTTCGCCCTCGTCGGCAACGAGCTACTAGGAATATCGTCTGTCTTGCCCTTAATGTAGCTTTTAAAAAGATTTAGGGTCCTGGTTGGATACATAAAGTTCCAGCGTGTAGCGGTGTATAAATGGGGACGAGTAGCAATTACTTGCGCTTGCTATACGGTTTGTTCCGCACAAGATGTTTTTCTGGTTAGTAGTGATCAGGACCGGTACTACACAGTTTACGCGACTTGCTGTTTATTTCTTTACTTGATTACCTCTATATCTTAAGCATATCTATTTATATACGCCTGTTACAATTACAATTTTATTATATGTTTAGATAATTAATACAATAAAATATAATTTTATTATATGTACATATATATAATAAATTACATAGCAGAACGTGTTTTTATTGTGGAATAAGACATCGGTGAGCCTCGCTTCACATAAGCTCGTGTAGCATAATTTTACTTTGCATAACACTTAACATGTTTTTATATTACAGCACATCCAACCGGTACTTTTTACACACAATGTTAAAATAGCAGCTATTTTTGTAAGATTATCATAAGACCGCATTTATAATTGTGCACCACATACTTATTTAAAATTGTGTACCACATATTTATTTAAAACTGTGTACCACATACATAATGCAAAAAAAAAAACTGCAAACCGAGCCATGCTAATGAAGTACTACACACTGAAACAAAATGGTGTTGAACATTTGCAAGTATGCAATGATTTCAAAATATTTAAAAGAACATATTTTTGTAATTACAAAGAAGAGAGAAGAATTCACATGGTTATTAATTGTATTAGGTACAAGTTGCCTTGCTTGCGCAAGGTGTTCCTGCCACGTTTTCCACGTAGGTTTGACGTCATTTAGGTGGTTATATAACCGGTTATACTAAGTAATTTTAAATTTAAATCACGAAGTGAGTTATTAAGTGAAGAAATTGAGAAAAGTTGAGATTCTTCATTAGTACATATTATGCCTGTAAAAAAAGAATTAGAAATAATGAATCGGTAGGTAATAGGAATTTGATTTAATATCGAAAATGGCGAACTTTATCTACCGACTTTACAAGGAAGGAGGAGGTAAGTCGACTGTATTTTTTTTTGTTTGAAAGATGTTGCTTTCCAATTTGTCCCATTTAAATTTGATCTGATCAGTCAGTAGTTCTTGAAATATCGTCAAAAATGCCTGTTTAGATCATCTAATCTAATCAAAGTTCCGAAGATAAAGCGGTGAAGTCGGATTTTTTTAAGCTTTGCTTGCGTTTGATTATGTGATATGTCATTTGTTAGATATGCATATAAATTGTTTTCTACCTGCTTGAACTAATGTTTGCTTGAAATAATATGTGTCATACACAAAAAGCCGAAATATAATGTTAAAGTACGAAATTATGTGAAAGTGCGACTGTGCCAAGCGAGATTATATCTAAGAAAATTTGCTCTCCTTGGTTCCCACTTGCTTCGGTCGCAGGCAGAAATTTGCTAGTCGTTAAAAGTGCTTAAATGCATGCACCCTTTTAATAGCATGCTATTAAAGGGGATGTGTGTGCACAACTTATAAATTTAAGCTGACCGTACTTTTAACACATTCAGCGACATAATTTCCTTTTAAATGAATCGGCGTTTCCTTGTAAACGCGTAAATCAAGGGTGCGGGTGAACACAGGTGTCGCAGGTAGGACTGTCGGCCGCAGGGTCGTAGGGCCGTGGCCGCGACCCGCGACCCCTTACCTGCTAATTAGGAGCGAAATGTTGTAAACGCGTTTATGTGTCTATACGTAGTTATAACGTGAACTTTGGGAAATTACACGGAAACTACAATTGAAACTTAACTCTTATCACTAATTTGTATGTATTCTTACACCAATTGCCAAAACGGCTGCACCGTTGTTCTGTAAACATAGCCAAGGTTACTATCTATCAAGTAATCTTTTCACAAAAAAAACTAAATCAAATTTGTTCCAGCCGTTTGAGAGCTACGACACCTACGTTTTCTTTTTGCGGCAGGGGTTAAAAATACAAAATAACAATAAAATACAAGCTAAAATAAATCCCAGACCTAAACCAAGAAGTCGTTTTCATTAACCTTAGTAATTGATAGTAGTAGTAGTAGTTACTATTTCTATGGGGATTGCAACATTGGATTACTTTCAATAAATGGCTTGGTTCACCGGGTCCTCTGTTTATAATATAAGTAACATAAGAATACCTAAGAGCGTGCGTTCGTGTAGGTATACCATCGAGATAGGAGACAAAATCGATGACTTAAGCTACAAAAACCTAGGTACCTATCTACTAATGCATCAATGATGACCACGTATAGGATCTTTTGCTGTAGCAAATAGCCAATTTTAGTGATAACATTGTGAGCCTAGCGCCCAAGATACAGGCGTTGCCTAGTTCGGGGCCTAAAGGCAAGATGCACCTGACTCAAGGATATAAGGGTACATTTGTATTGATACATGTAAGTAGAGCGTATCGGTTTTTTTATCTTATGTATATTGTTATTTATTTGGTTTTTAGTCTGGTGGATATATCTATCTGTTAGTTGTAGTTAGTGTTATTGGGTTCGATCCGCGCCTGCAAAGCCGCTAACCTTCACTACAGTGGTAGCTGTCATTAAGACAATGTATTTATGTTTACTACTTATTACTGAGCAATGAATCACTATAATCTTGAGTATGTTGTCGTACATCGTTAGCACATATATTCACCTCAAGATTATTGATATTTGAGTAAGCTCCAATCTTGTTATTATTGGAATCATTACTCACACGATAACTACAGGTTTGATTTGTTTATACGCCTGTAAGGCCCCGGGCCTTTCAAAGAATATAGTGAGCCTATATGTAATCTAATACCTTTAAACGAGCAATTCTTTTATATATATAACCTGAATCTCGGAAACGTCTCCAATGATTTTCATGAAGTTTAGTATGCACGGGGGTTTCGGGGACGATAAATCGATCTAGGATTCATTTTTAGAAAACGTCGTTTTATCCGAGCAAAGCCCGGCCATCCCGGTACTATTTATAATTGACCGAGTGAAGCGATCTCTATTAAGTTAATTTGGATCTTGGATGGTTCAGCACATTGTCCGTCCGTCCATCTAGTCATCCATCTTTCATCAGCTTTATGTGTCTCAGATATATGTTGTGATCCGTGGCAAAAATTTGTATTTAAAAGCTTAAACTTATGTATAATATCCATTACACCATGTACTTTAACTACAAATAGAGAATCAAACAATTAATATTAGGAAAAAACTTGTAAGCAATGAATTTCGAAAGGATTTATCTATTGTCAAAAGGTAGGTCTCACTTAGAGGCAAATAACCAGTAATATTTATATTTGTAATAATTTTAGATCTGATTTCACCAAATATCGGTCAAGGACGGTCGTTTATGTTGATGGCTATTAAATGTTAAATAGCTAAGTAAATCTTCATTTGACAGGATGTAGCGTCTAATTGAATCTATAAATGTAATCAAGGTCATATCAATGGTGTCGGAGAAACTGTTTATGAAGTCGGTTTTTGGTATTAAAAAATATTCAAGATTCAACTTAGGTTGTCTGGACAAGATCATTCTTAACGCCCGCCGCGCAGCCTCAATAGACAAATTACTGAAATAGGTGCAAATACCTATTTGTATGTTATTTTAGTATTGACCAGCGATAGCTACGTCGAAGTAAGCGCGCCTCCCGATCAGGTGAACGCGGTTTCGAATCCTACGACTGGCTTGAGTTTCTGGCTGATAAACTCCTTGATGATGGAGTTTTTACTCATACTCGACTGGGCAGTACTTCGTACTGAAATACAATTAACGCTATCACACTCATCATAGTAGTCAGAAAAAAATAATGTGTATTTTCAACCGACTTCAAAGAAGGAGATTATCAATTCGACTGTACGTTTTTTTTGTATGTATGTTACGCGATATCTCGGCCAATTATGAATCGATTTTGATGTTTTTTTTGTTTGACTTCAGATGTGATCCCATATAATTTTTTTTCGAAATCGTTCAAGCCAAAACCAAAATATAAGCGGTGAAGTCGATTTTTTAAGCTTTGCTTGCGTTTAATTATAAGTAGAGTAAATTCGTCGAGCTCAATCAGCAGCTTTTGTTTCAGTTGCGAATTAATGAAACTTTAGATGAATATCACGGGTGAATCCACGGGGCATAGTTATTAGCTAGCTTATAATATTAGGTAGCAGGCTAGCAGGATTAGTAAGTAACGTTGTCAGGTATCGGGGGCCTGCTCGCAGACACCTCGACGTCAGGCCCGCGGTCTCCCCACTCGTCCGCAAACCGATTGTGGTCGCTGGTTGCCACTATCCATGATCCCTCGATGTCGAAGGGGTTCAAATTCACTTGTGACGAATTTGTGCTGCACAGACGAATTTGTGCTGAAATAACTAAAGCTAAATATCTTTAGCTATTTGGATTTCGCGCTCCATATAAACAAGTACCATCCTATTTTCAACCGACTTCATAAAAGGAGGTTCTCAATTAGACTGTATGTTTTACTTTATTTCTTTTTTGATTTATGTTACGCGATGTCTCCACCATTTATGAATAGATTTTGATGATTTTTATTTTGTTATATCGTTCCAAATAAAACGATTTTGATTTTTTTTTTGTTTAAAAGATGTTGCTTTCGAATTGGTTCCATTTAAATTTCATCAAGATCTGATCAGTAGTTCTTGAAATATCTTCAATAATGCGTGTTTAGTACATCTAATTTGATCAAAGTTCCGAAGATAAAGCGGTGAAGTCGGTTTTTTTAAGCTTTGCTTGCGTTTAATTATTTAAGCTTTAAGTTTAATGATTAAACTACAATATTTGTATGTTATTGATCGGGCGAAGTGAGATCTCCAAGTTGACTTGTCCGTCCGTTCGTGTGTCAGGTGCATAAAAAAAGTTTTTCTCTATTTTACAAAATGTATGCGCGTGATCTTTATTCAGGATAAACGACAAGCGTTTTTTTTTGCAGAATAGGCAAGTATTTGACGACTATCTTACCTGATGGAAAATAACGATGCGGCCGAAGTTGTGACATGTATGTTTGTATAAGTGTATGTATCTATGTCAAGGTTTGTTCTCTCACGGGGCCCAAATTGATAAATCCAATATAACATAAGTTATCAATAAAATTGTCTCAATTCGTCGGGTTGCTAGCCAGGTCTAATCAATAAGGTTCCCGTGGCAGTATTAACAAAAAAATCTAGTACATTTAAGGTACATGTAAACTTTTATTGAAAGGGCTTTAGAAAATAGGTCTGCCTCCGGCTTTGTACTACTTAGGAAAGGGTTAAATCGATCTACAAAAAGTAAGTATATTTGTAAGTACATATCTTTGTCGATCTATGACTGATAAATATTTTATTTTCTCTTTTTTAGACAGGTTGTTAAGTTGGTAAGCGATAATGTGGTCGAGGGTGGTAAGCACTGGCTCGCAAGGACTTGCCGAAACATCATTGCGTAATCGGCTACAGATTTTTTTTATTGAGGCTACGGTTTTTCGATACGGGGCATCTAGCCAGGCGAACACGAAATAATGCCTTAACACAGTGAATTTAATGACAATGTTATCGTAATATACCATTCTAAGGCTAGTCAATTCAATTTAGATACAAGAATACCTTTGAAAGTATCTTTCTTTTTAAACGATTTTAAATAAGGAGGAGGTTCTCAATTCGGCTGCTTTTTTTCTTTATGTGTGTTACCTCAGAACTATTTTCTAGGTGAACCGATTTTGATGATCCTTTTTATGATTTGAAAGCAGTTGCATCCCATGCGGTCCGATTCAAATTTTATCAAGATCTGTCCAGAAGTTTTTAAGTTCAATAATGCGTATTTAATTAATTTAATCTTATCAAAGGTTCCGAAGATAATGCAGTAAAGGCAGTTTTTTAAGCTTTGCTTGCGTTTAATTTATTTCGAATTGTGTAATCAAAATATACCTCTACATGCTATTTATAATCACAAAACATAAGGAAATAAAATACATAAGATGTTTTTCAAATCATCCCATTGAAAAGGAAAGAGGGTAATAGAATAAATTCTCCACAAAACTAACATTACATTTCCGTTGATGTCGGCAGGTGAAAATATACTTTTCTGAAGAATATGAAACCGCGAATATCCAACTGTCAAAGTAAAAGACGCAGGTGCGGGCTTCGATAATTCGCCTTTAGCCAAAAATATACGAACTATTCGATTTCTTACTTATAAGAAACTAGCTGTACCCGGCATGCTTTGTAATGCCATGTTTAGAAAGGTCCATTCCACTTTGATCACCTGGGTAATCATAGGCGAATATTTAGTGTCCTTTGATCACCCGTGAATGTAATCACCTAGGTAATCATGGTCGACTCCATTCAAATTATCTATTCACTGTAATGGTTTTACCTCTATAAACTTAACCGCAACCATACTAATAACTTTTTGGATAGTGTTTATATAAAAGTACTGAAATGACGATTAAATAATGGTGGGGTAGGAGCTTGAAAAATGCTTTACGACCTACCAAATTTACAAAAAAAAAAAAAAAAAATTGGTCGAGCCTTTTCAGAGGAGTTTGATCACAAATACCGTGATACGAGACTTTTCTAAATTAGCTGAAGTATATAATTGAACTGCCCGTTGGCTAAGTTCATGTGTATCAGTGACCGTATGACCATTTTGGCGCTTTGTATATCATGTCCTCTAAACTGGAGTTTAGAGGACATGATATACAAAGCGCCAAAGGCGCGCGCCCCGGGCGCTTTGTATATCATATATACCCTCAGAGAACTCGACCCATCTGAAGTGTGTGTTAAAATTTTGCATACCTATTAGTTTTAACCAAAGATGAAGGATACAAAGTATTTGATGTGTGTCCGTTGTTCAATTAAATTAAATTTTCTTTCGTTTAAGTTCTGATGATAATGCTATATGGCGAGCTGTGCTGATGATGGAGACGGAAGGTAGACCACAGAACTTTTTACTTGTAAAATCAAAAGGATTGATTTAGGACTAGGTATGACTAGGTATATAGTTTTCTTTAACATTTAATAATGATCTTTTAATTATCATCAAAATATGCCTCCAGATTCCATTGAGAATGTTTCGATATCCCTAAAGTTTCCTGCCCACTTGAAAATATCACCAAATATCAACCTGTGCTACAAGGTTAGATTTGCATAGAGATTTCTAAATTACCGTCCTCAATTTATATAATGCTTATTATTCAAACAACTAAATCCGACACTATTAAACTACTGGAGATTACTATTAATCACGTCAAGATGTTTACCCTCATCCCGCGTCAGTTCGGCGAGAATTATCTAGTCGAGATAAATAGCGTCGCTTTCCCGCGCTATTCACTCCCGCTCTGTTCGAAAATCTCCCCGGTTCACTCCGGAGCTGCACTAAATAGTCGCCTTATTTATAAATGAATCAATTTATAAACAGCGCAAATTGTACTGATCAACGCCGAAATAGCCACTCCACTCCCATCCGCTTTAATTGAAACTTTAGCGCGTCTGTATCCCACTTTACAACTGCTCCAAGATGTCAATTTGCAACAAAAGTTGAACAAAGTTGAATTACCTAGGGTATAAAAAGGCTATAAATCTTCCCAATCTATACTTTTCTCGTTTATTTGCGATAGGATTTGGGAGTTTTTACAAGATTCAAGGTTAGATACGGGAGGGTATATTCAAATTCAATATGGATTCGTTTTCAAACCGACTTCGAAAAGGAGGTTCTCAATTCGACTGTATGTTTTTATTATTTATTTATTTTACGCGATAATTCCGCCAATTATGAATAGATTTTGATGATTTTTTGTTTGGTAGAGGTGGTCCCATATACATTTTTATCGAAATCGATCAAACCAAAACCAAAATATGAGCTGTGGAGTTGGTTTTTTTAAGCTTTGCTTGCGTTTAAATTATTAGAATTGACTAAAACCTGTGCGAGTTCTGTTTCCACATGCGTAGTTCACTTGTTTCCTGACACAATCGATGTTGGGAGTTACCAACGATTTTAAATTTAAAACAAAAATAGCGTTGGAATTATTTTCCCGGCGAAATGTGCAGCGTTTCTACCTCAACCAGATATTGCAGATCCAAGCTGTTCCTGACGTGTATTGTACTGTGGCGAACTCTGTAAATTGCTTTTCGTGACGATAAATATTTTAATCTGGTGGCCTATAACCAATTAATTGTGGCTTTAATTCATTCGTAAACCTATCTACCTGTTTGTGGCCTAACTAAGCTTGGACGTCTGATGATGTATTGACGTTAAGGTAATAGTTTTTTGTTCCTTTGTAGTTCACTCTTGACTTGAAGAGTCCCAGATTATACCGTTCGGGGTACAAAGACGCGGGCAACGAATTCCATTCCTTCGCAGTACGGATGACAAATGTAGAAGCAAAAAGCTTTGAGTGAACCGTTATGTTTAGTTTTAGGAGACATAGGCATTTTGCCCGTAGAAATAGGTACGTTACTTATTTTTAATATAGATTTTGTCATATAATCTGCTAAAATATAAATACAGAATGGTGTTTGTGGTCGAACTCCTCCGAAACGGCTCGACTGATTTTAATAATTTTTGTTTTGTATATTTGGTAGGAATGAGAATAATTATAGGTCGTAAAGTATTTTTAACCCTCAAACCCCACCCCCCATGATTTAATCGCGATTTTTGTATGAACAATATTCAAAAAGTTTTTAGTAAGGTATTATAGTACTAGGCGATCATAACCGTGTAAGAGTTAAAACAATTTTTCTAAACCGTGTCACATCTAGTAACATATAAATAAAACCTGGTCATTATAATATGCACGATAAAGCGCGTTTTGTATTGAATGACGGTTTTTAATACCTTTATTACAAGCAGGAAAGAAGGAACTGACTTGAAACATTCGTAATCTAAGCGTTCGAAGTCTCCATTTTTTGTTCGCGGACTGAATTGCACGGCTGCGATGAATTTTAATAAGACTTTCCTTTACGATTTTGTATTCATACTGAATAACTCTCCGTGGTTAAGAATTGATTTATGCTATTACACTTATAAATGGGGTCCTCTTTTCAAATAAGAACGTTATGATTTTATCGGCTCCTTCCAAGAATTTGAGAGGTTGTGTTTTTTGCGTCGTTACAAGCATTTTTTATGATACGAATTGATGTTTATTTACCTGTTTAACAAAAACAATTTGAATCTTCATATATATAATTCTTCTGTACGTGTGTATGTGAGGAGGAGGTGTTCAGTACCTAAATGCTGGACCGATTTTAATGTTTTTTTTGTGTGTGTTCTGGTGTATTTAAGAATGGTTTAAATTTACAATTCGATGTGATAAATACAATGATTTTTTTTATTTTACGCGGGCGAGGCCGCATTTATCAACTGTATCGTATAATTTTTTTTTACACATAAATGTATATGTTAGTGGATTACCTACTGAACGACCGAGTAAATTAGTATTGCTTAGTAAATTAGTCATCCTTAGTTATACGGATTCTTATTGTTTAGATTCTCCATTAATATATTTCATTAGTATAGTACCAATTAAGGAGGTAAGTCTAAGATATATTTTTATATTATGCAAATCCAAAAAACAATGACATTGAAATGTTCATTCTCTTTTTGAGTATCAATAGAATATTTTGTCTTTGACTTTTATATTTTACATAAATTAACATAGAGGTTGCTTGATATATCTGATATAAGGATTTTTCAAGATTAGAAAAAAAAGATTTATTGTATACAGCAGTGACATTGATAACTAAGGAATTCAAGGGTAATATGATATTAAACATTTATGTCCATATATGCCAACAATATGATCTAAGAAGAAAAACCTAAACAAAACACTGCAATGTAATTTTTATTGTTTTCAATATTTTATGGATATTAAATTATTATATAAAAAGACTGTACCCGGCATGAGTTGTAATGCCACGTAAAGAAAACTTACTTTAATACCATACTGAAAACTTTTTGGATATTGTTTATACTAAAATCGCGATTAAATAATGAGGGCCCCGTAGGAGGATGCCATTCCAAATATACAAAAAAAAAACATTAAAATCGGTCGAACCGTTTCGGAGGAGTGCGACCACAAACATCGTGACACAAGATATTTATATATAAGATAAATTAATTCTAAATACATCCCAATCTAAGCTGATTACTAGACCGTGACATATTCACCCGGTAGGGGCAGTACGTGCCGGCATCTAGAAAAGGAAAATGGGTAGACGTAGGACCGTTTTTCCTTATGAATAATTTAAATAAAATTAATTTTGAAGTCGTTTGAAGTCCAGTTGGACACTTCTGTCTCTTTCAGAATTTGTATTGTTTCGAAATGGCATTAAAGCGCTCGTTTTCCTTGAATTTGGTACCGATTACGATTCTATTTCCTCTTCTGGGGATCTTTCGGAAATGACAAATGTGCAAATCCGCTAAACTGGCCTACTAATTGAGGTTAGACAATAGAGACATGCATATTTTTGTGTTTTTAGCAAGGATTTTGCAACGAAAATAATCTAAATTGATTAAATTTTTAATATTGTAAATTTTTATTTATTAAAATTTCTAATTAAAAAGCATTTGAATTAGAAATTTTTAGATTAATATAATTCAATGACAGTAAAGATAAAAAAACTAGACCTTATATTTAAATGTCACGTAGGTATATTTCCTATTATGACATTGACTTATATTGCATAGACTTCTATGCTTTTCTTGGATATATATTAGATATATAAATAAATTGTATTTTATATTTAAATAGCTCTTTCCATTAGCTAGTTTCCTACTTCCATAGTTTTCCTGACGTTTTAGTCTAGTTCTACAGACGACTGGAGTTCACGCATCATTGGCATGTGGAGTTCAATCCAAGAGTGGTTTGATCGGAAGGAGAACGAAATTAACGGTCTGATGTAACTTATAAATGCCTTTTAATTTTGGAACCTTTCTTTTCCTAATTTGTTTATTATTAAACATTATATAATTTTAATAATAATATAATATAAATATAATAATGACTATTTTAATTATTTTCTATTTACTGGGTTAAAAAGGAGGAGGTACATGCTTGACTGTATGTATTTTTTTTATATGTTCACCGATTTCTCCCCCATTTGTGGACCGTTTTTAAAAAAATATTTTTTTGGTTGGTAGATTATACTTCAGAGGTGGTCCCATATAAATGTTATCGAAATCAAAGAAACCAAATCCAAAATATAAGGTGAAGTCGGTTTTTTTAACCTATGCTTACGTTTAAATTATTATCATAAATTTTTGATTGGCAAGTAACATTTTCTATGATTAAATATATGAATGTTTTTTTTATAGATTGTTCTTTGAGCTAGTAACGCTCTTATTCATACCGATGAATCGTGACTGTTTGACAAGGTTTCGCTATGTTTAGTACGGCCAGTACTTGGATGGTTAATGGATTTTAAATTGAGACTAACCGTGCTTTGAAAGGCACTTTAAGATGTCTGTCCTGGTTGTTAGTCTTAAGATAACAGTGGTTAAATCATGACGGTTGGTGGTTTGAAAAATGTTAACACTAGGGCACCGATATGGATTATATCAATAGAAAACGTTATCATAACGCTTGAAGGTTTCATATTGCTTGTATTGTTTTGTTACTTAACAGTCTCAGCAATCGCTAGATAACAAGACAAGTTTTCTACAGAACTTTTTCAAATCAAATCATACAGTGATCGTCGAGATTGCTATGTAAGAACACATCAAGTCGCTCAAGCTCTATTGAATATGTGATAGCGTTACCATTAATAGAATCGACACGAAGCGAATCAATTTGTAACTAGGGGGCAGGACTGATAGTTCATACGACAAACGAAACTATATATGTTCTTCACGTTTTCAATGTGGTATACAGTCACGAATAGCTCACATCATAGCGAGTTGATTTCAGAAAACTTGGGGACTTTCGAGTTGTAGCGCAACCACAGTAAGTAAATGTAGCTAGAGAAGAGTTTCGCAACTCCAACAAGACGCTGTTCATTTAAAGAGTTGTGCAGCTCCGGCTGGGCAAAAGTTCGTCGAGCGGAGTGCGACGTAACGTTTTAACTCCGTGTGCCTAAAGTCCTAAACTAAAGTTAGTTTTTGCTAACAATATTTATGGTAGAGATATTTTAATTTTATAACTGCGTGTTGCAACTCTAATTTTGTCCTATGATTGATTTTATATTTATTACTAACTGCTACTATACTCCACGGTATTCAAAATAGTCAGATTTAATCCAAATTCAAAATAAGGCAAAAAATCTCAAATCAGTTTAGCCTTTATAGACATACCTTGTAACAAATGTAACTTTTCACCATTACGCATCTACACGATCTTTTGTGATATTGGATAGTTTAAAGTGTGATTCTTATTAGGCAACATGTATTCTGGACTTTTTTTATGATCGATAGGCAAGCATTTTCACCTGATACTCACCCTCACAGGCTTACAAGGTCAGACTTTATCCAAATTCGAAATTACACAAAAAATCAAAACTTTTCCTACATTCTAAATTGAACTTAAATCAGTTAAGCCTTTATAGACATACCTAGTTACAAATGTAATATTTTCACCATCACGAATCTACACGATCTTTTGTGATATTGGATAGTGTAAAGTGTGATTCTTATTAGGCAACATGTATTCTGGACTTTTTTATGATCGATTGGCAAGCATTTGACTATTATCTCACCTGATATCCACCCTGACAGACTTAAAACAAAACTTTTAATATTAAGCGAAGATTTATTAGCCAAGCATAACCAGTTTAAGGTACATTTACTCGCTGTATGGTGTGAATGAGATAAGGCACAATGTTTATTAAGATCGAGTTTTAATTTTCTAAAAGTAATTGTTTTTAGTAGCTGCATCCGCGTGCGAAAAGAGAAAAAAATAAACAAAGGTTTTTTTATTTTCCTGTGAAAGCCTTCTTGACGAGGGTCGCTCGGTGTTATTCAGCATTGAAATGAAATGAGGGATAAAAACTAAATTAAATGCTAATTGCGAGATTCAGCAGGGGCCGGGAGGGATCGGATCGTGTCGTTCAGTTCGCTACTATATTGAGCAATAAGGAGTAATGATGCGCAGGATAAATCCAATTATTCCATACTAATTAAGGAGCAGGTTTAAAACCAGCGCTGAAAAGCTTGCAGCTAAATGCTAAACCTCTGCTGCTCCTTTTCACCGAGCTCACAAAAAGGAGGAGGTACTCCATTCGACTGTATTTTTTTTATGTGTGTTGTAAGTTCTTTCCACGTAAACCGATTTTAATATTATTTTTTGTATGAAATCTGGTGTTTTTCCATTGATTCCATTTACATTTGATCAAGATCTGATCAGTAGCTTTTGAGTAATCGTCAATAATGCGTGTTTAGTAATAACATTTAATCTGATCAAGGTTCTGATGATAAAGCGGTGAAGTCGGTTTTTTAAGCTTTGCGTTCGTTTAATTATATGCACAACAATTATTTTGTAAGCTTCAAATAATGTGTTTTAGTACCTAAGTGTTACTTGTTTCTATCTGTTACAGATAATAAAACTGTAGACGCGTTAAATTTGTACATTTAATATTTTTTTTAAGCTTTGATGGTAGGGAACTCAGTCACTGATGTAGATGCCAAATAATTTCAAAATTGTTGTCTGTCTGCCTGTCACTTTGTAACCACATCACGTTAAAACTACTGAACCGATTTTGACTAAAACTATGTACAGCAAAGTATTAAGTTACCTACAAGACATCGAGCTTATAGGTAACTCAAGTGCTCAAGCCCACTATCACCAGTAAACGTAAAGTCTTCTAACCTAAAAAGGCAAGTATCTTCAGAATAATCGCTGAGCTACCCAAAAAGGCCACGCATGCACAAAATGTGTACTCGCATTTTATTTAAAAAAAATATCCAATATGTTACTATAAATCATTTTTTTCATATTATAAATATTTTTGTATTCATTATAAAAAAATATATATATTATTATTTGGCTCAACGTATTAGCATTGCAATTCAGAGAGGCAATGCCGCCAGCATGATGGGAACGCTACCCACTGGTAGTGGGCTTGAGCACTTGAGTTACCTATAAGCTCGATGTCTTGAAGGTAACTTAATACTTTGCTGTACATAGTTTTAGTTTAGTTTTAGGAAATATAGGCAATTGGCCCGTAGTATTAAAAAAATAACCTTAACCTACTGTTATCCGATTCGGTTCTGTCACAGGAAATTTTATTTTATTTTTGGTGGTCATCTAAATTATACCCCAAGTTAAAAATATGTATAAATAAAATATGGTGCACGCGTGGCCTTTTTGGGTTATGAAAAGTTTTTGTAGTGCAGGCATGACTTAAATAGCCCGAAAGATTTTGGTACAGGTTTCATTTATTTGTATATATTATATATTTTTTTGATGGGGCTGTTTAGGGCAACGATTGTTTTTTTGGTGGTCATTAAATTTCATCAAAAGGTAATCTCTGTAACTACTGATCCGATTCTTATAATTCCTTCACTAATATAACTAGACTATTTCCGAGTGTCTCTGTTCGATGTGATTTTTTTGTATTTCTGGTTCGATGTGAATTTTGTGTGTGTGATCATGTGGTGTGAATATTTACAGACCCAAGACATGAGTAATTGAATTTAGTGGGGCTGTGAGTGTGAAAGCGTTTGTGTATGTTTTCAAGATTTTTTACTCGTCCAACGCAGGGCGGGTCAGCTAGTGTAGTATAATAAATTAATTTTCTTTGTAATTTTTTGGTCATCCACCTTAACAAGGCCTTACTACGATTAATTAAATCTAATATGAATATCCATGGGGAATGTCTTTGATTTCGAAAAGGGTGAACAATAAATACCTAATTTAGGCACCTAATAACATAAATACGAACACAGCCTTCGGGCAAATACGATGCTGAACCTTTCCGTTCGTGTAATAACGGGTAGCTGAGAGGAGTTTTTCTCGTTTATTGGGTCGTTAGGATATAATTTCATCTCGTGTTTATGATGCCATAAAAACTTTGCAGCGCGGATACAACCACTGTCAATTACTAGCTCCTGTGTCCGTGGATTGCTTGATTTTTGAATGCAACGGTATTTCATTTATTTTATGGTTTGGTAACGACTGTATCAACTCTTCGGTTTTCAGGCCATGGTTTAATGTTTTTTCAATAACGGTCGATTTTATAATTTTGAGCACGAGTCATTTATGTTTTATAGAGGCGCTTATTCAAAATACATAATTTTTTAATGCATGTTCAAAATAATACATAACTATATTTAAATCTACGTGTATGTTAGATAAGATAAAGATTCTTTATTTGCGTAAAACATGCTATGAAGATCTTAAATAGTAGAATTTTAGTGAGGCACTCATGTTTTGCTATAGGTTAGTAGCATGCAAATTTACAAAGTCACATTGTTTAAATATAGCAATAGTGTTTTGTCGTTATCCAAAATAAACATTTATGTATAAGTAATAACAAAATTTTATTTAATTTAGGAATTCTAGTGTTTATGTATGATTCTCGTAATTCGACGTATACATTTTCTACATTATTTGTGAAGTTTTTTAATATTAGTGTAGCTATTGATATCATTTGAATAATATTATGGATTACTTAACTTGTATTAAGATACCTATTTAGTTTATATTATAGTTATAGACTTTTTTTTGTTATTGGCTGCATGAGTACCTACTATACATGTTTAGAAAACAATCTTTGCGAACTTAATGATGTTGCGCAATAGCTATAAAGTGAGATAGATAAACTCTTTCTTAAAACCATCATATACATGACAGGAAATAATAATAATTTAGAAAATAAGTATAACAACAGGCAGTCTTATCGCTAAGAGTGATATTATTCAGAGAACCTTTGGATGGAGAGGAGTAACGCAATGAAATTGGATGTTAGTGTTTTGCTACATATGGCGAAAAAACGTGTTTAACATTTAAATATTAAACATAAGCGTTTCCACACTTACAGCTTCACACTAAGTTCGATGAATTGTGCTGTGGGTGGCGGAAACATTTACATCACACACACACAATCACAACCAGAACCAGAAACATATTTTTTTTGGGAAGAAATCATGTGTTATTTCCTGGAATTGAACTTAGAACGCTTAGAATGCGAACTTTCACCTAACTAAGCCAATGAGCAAATTTCCCTCATAGATTTGTTTTTTTTTCCTCCCTCAAAGAATCTTCAGCAGTTCCTTTCAGATTAATCAAAACCACTTTTTTGCAGTTATCTGCTACAACAGCTAAAATTCCAGTAAAAAATGAAAATTTTAACAATTTACCGATGTAGAAAATGACGATATTCGGAAAGTGATTACATACAGTGGCCTGATGCATGACGCAGGGGCTGTGAAGTGACAGCGCATCATAATACGATGGCGCTACAATCATCCACTGTCGATGCCATGATTGATGAACGGCTTAACGTATTCTCATTACATAGCCCTTTATGAGTACCTACTTGGAATATTACCTCTTGGAGGTAATTTTCCTTGCGCATAAACGAGATGCGTTTTATGAGCATGCTATAGAAGTTGATAGAGAATCGGAGCATTTTAGGTATTACTGTTTATTAACTGGTTGGTACTCGCCGCGAGTACCTATAACCTGTTGTTATACTTAAGGTAGAGTAGGCTCTAAATTGGACGATTCATCCTTACGAATATTAAAGATTTGACCTTTAAAAACGGCCGATTAACAGCATTTTTTATGTGTAATAAATGTTCACAAAATATTTTATTCGGATATGTTCAGCGATACATGATTGAATAAATTTGGCTCGATAGAAAAAAAAAAACTACTAAAAAACACCAAATTTCCCATTCCCGTCAGTGGAATGAATCAACTTTATTCTGTTTCAATAAAAGATATTTTTTACCAAAAATATTGGGTGTAATCCCAACAAACATTTAAACCTCGTTGTGAACTCTATTTTTTTGTAAAAGGGTAAGATTAATTTAAAAAATATATGAAAGCGCGCACGCTACCAAGACCGATACCAAGTCGCCTTAATACCTATATTGACTTGTTGTTTTTTTTTGTCCGGGTCTAGAACCCGCGACCTACTGTTGCTACCTATTTTGCAACCTTTTTCTGTTTCAATATTTTTATTCATACGTTACATAGAAGTCTTTTTTATTCTTTTTTACTTTTGTTTGACTTTTTATTTTGCTTTTGTTGACTTGTTGTTCGAAAACATTACCGCTAAAGCATGCCACATGAAGTTTCTGTAACAATTCCTCGCATAGCGTGGGGATGTCCTGGCACACGGGGTAGTTCTTCTGGAAAAGGCATTATGGTATTGAATCACTTGAACACTGACGTAGGCAATACGACACACTACTGTTACACGACACCTGGTCAGGTTACATGGATTGTCCTGAGCTTCTGGCTAATGTCTCGCTGCAAGTGCCACGGTATCGGAAGAGACACACACCGTTGTTACACGTGCCGAATGTATATACTAATTATGCCCAGAATTCAGTTATCTGTCGCGCAGCTAGGACGTACAATAAATATTATGCTGACCTAGACATACATTCATTTAAAAACTATATCAAATAGAAAAATCTCGAAATTAATATTACCTAGATGATATCCACTCATTCACATGCAAAACACATACTACAAATACCTAGTTATTTTTATTAATATTTTATATATATATATATATATATATTATATATATATATATATATATTATATATAGATACCTATTTATGAAATGGTGTCCTGTAAAATGTATATACTCGTAATGCAATACTAGATACCTCTTTACTCCTCTAGTTCGTTAACTGTAAATGTAAATTCAATTAGTGTAATTATCCTTTGGCCATACTTTATATATAATAACTTTAACATATATGTTCATTCAAACAAAATTATAAATAATATAAAAATATTTTGTTGATTATGAATGATTTTTTTGTTGACTAGCCATCCGCCACGGCTTTGCACGGGTACAAAAATACATACAAACCTTGCCCTGACAATTACAAATACAACGAAAAAGAATATGCCAAATCGGTCGACCCGCTCTCTAGTTTTTGTAAGACTTTTTTGTGTACTATGATTTTATGGATAATATCTAAAATAAATTGATGAATAATATAGTATTATTAAGTGCTGGTGTAAAATGTGTAATACTTACGGGCTCTAAAAATTTTTAACTCATTGTCTTTGTTCCCCGAACGGTAAGCATGCTACATCTTCGGCTACATCAGGTGAGATTGTAGTCAAAAGCTTGCCTATCTAAGAAAAAAATAATATATTTTTCTTCGCGATTTACGTCCCACGATACCTCGTACATCGGTAAATTATCATCAAATCAGCTCTGTACCGAAATTTCACCATCTGTTTCGAGTTATTTATAGCATAGAATATACGAACTTGAGCACATATTATCTATTATGTTTTGGAACAAACATTTACTAAAATAATATTTGCCCGTATGTGTCTATGGTTGAATACATACAAGACAATATGTGCGTAGAAATCAAAGCTACAGCTTTTACCATCTTTCATACAAATTACAAGTTGAACTGAGATAAATTGTTTCATAAACTGATAGTAACAGATGCTTCCGTAGATATTTCGAACAATATCGCTGTTATCTTTACCTAAGCACCTAATCTAGTGTCATAAATAATTCACGCGCAAGACCATCAGTTAGCAAATTGAAATCGGCAAAGCTCCGCCAATTGGTTCGGCAATATCGTTGGTAGTTTAAGACCATTTCGCCGCAAATATCTGTTGATCGGAACAGGGTTAAATGTATTACCCAATCGCTTCTAAATTGCTCGATCGGAAGCTTACTCGTACTTTGCCGCTTTGACAACCTGTCGACTGCATGGCTCGAGCGATAGATTGAAGTGATTTTAATTGCTTATTTGTTGAAGCTGACAGTTTCTACACACACAAGTTGACTCAATATTAGATTTTCCGATCAAAATGAGTAGTTTTGATGGGCATGTATGAATAACATTTTCAGTTTGTAACTTGGGACCTTTATCATGGGGCTCTAGAACCCCTTGAGAAAGGCAGAGTCACATAGTCAATGAAGAGAGTACTGACATATTAAGTTTATCGTGTCTGAATGGGATGGTGTCATCAAGTAGCAGTGATGAAGTTGGCGCGTCAGAGTAGAATCCGACTATTCTGTGTTTGTTCTCAGCCCCTACCACCATAAGCACTGCCACCGTGCAACTGCTCGCAATGCTGGATGGGACGCGAGCGCTCCGCACTCATCGTAAAAATAGTTTCCGAATGAAGCCAAAACAATTATCCATCTAGACATCGAACACGAGAATGGTAAGTCATGCCATTTATCGTTTTAATTAAAATTTAACAGTTTGTAACCGATAAAAAAATCACAACAACTCGATTGAAATATTCAAGCTATACACATACAGCTCACGGAAATATTCAAATCTGCTAAAGAACAACGGAATAACTTTGTTCGATTCCGACACAAAGCGGCAAAGTTCACACTTATGTATAAAAATATCCATCGATCGTGATTTCGAAATCGAATGCGGGCGGAATTTCGAAATAGGAAATTCCGTTAGGTAAAACAGAGGTTGGTCGATTCGTATAAATTAATTTCCCTCTGACCCGTGTATTAATATTCAGAGCACTCGTGAAGTTAGCTTTTAACTGCGAGTTGGAAATACTGGAACTTATTAATTTCGCAGGCGTTTCTTCTCACTACGGTTTAGTGGATTACTTAGAGTATCGTTAAGTTATTCATAAGTATTCATAACACAGACTTGATTGCGCGCACAGATCTAATTCCAGTTTGATTAACATACCTACTAGTGATTCCAAGGGATATTAATGGTATTATATATCATATATTAATATTCAATATCTATGTAGGAGTGTGTAATTGCACTTGTATTAGCGTTTGAGTTTTTTTTTTTGACAAATCGTGATTATTTTTCTACAGAGTGACTAAAAGTGACTAAAAAGGGACTAAAAGTGAGCGACTGTGTTTTTGATAAATGTCGTGTTTAAATCTGCTGCAAGGATTGATGTTAAGACGCAATGTACATTTTTTAAGTCGCTACGAACTAAACTAGGTCGTTTAATATATTAGCATTAAATACTGAAGGGGCTTATTCAGGTAAGCGTCCGAGTTACCTAACCAATTCATACTACTTACTTCATATTCATACATTGTAAATCAAAAGCTGCGTCGTACGTTGACATTATACAGGCGGGCACTGCTCCTAAAACATTGTATATCAACAGCTGTTCCGTACATTGACCTTTTTTTTTTTATGCCTGATAGGCAAGCATTTGACCACAATCTCACCTGATGGAAAGTGATGATGTGGCCGAAGATGTAGCATGCTTGCCTAGAAGGTACCTATTCACTCTTGACTTGAAGACTCCCAGATTGTACCGTTCGGGGAACAAAGACAAATGCAATGAGTTCCACTCCTTCGCAGTACGAATGATAAACGTAGAAGCGAAACGCTTCGAGCGAACTGGAGGTATGTCAACCATATATGGATGACGTTTGACAGTTTGTCTTGTTGTTAGATGGTAAAATGGACAAGTTGGAATTAACTCGTATAATTCCTGCGCACACTCTCCAAAATGTATACGATAGAATACCGATAGGCTCGCGACCTTACGTCGATGACCGAAACTCTGCAATTTGGACTCGACCAGCTTATCATCGCCAATGAGTCTTTTTGCTCGTCGGTCGATGGACTCAAGAGCTTCAAGCTGGTACTTTGCGGATCCATCCCACAAGTGGCCGCAGTACTCCATACACGATCGGACTTGAGCTTGATATAAATTAAGAAGCTGCCCCGGTGTGAAGTACTGCCTAACCTTTGCGAGGATACCCAGTTTTTTAGCAGCCAGCTGAGCTCTGGCTTCGATGTAGGTACCAAAGTTTAGGCTCGACGACAAGGAAACGCCAAGAAGCTCGAGTTTATTTGCCATCGGTATTGGTACATTCTGGAAAGTCGGAGACAGGTGAAAGGGTCTCCGTTTAGCGGAGAAAAAACACGCCTGTGTTTTAGACGCATTAAAACGAACCAAGTTGGCTTCGCCCCACTCGGCCACGGCCAACAAGCTCGAATTTAATCGGTCTATCATCCCCTCTCTGAGAGACTGGACTTGTACCTCGCCAGCTCGTGCATTGGATACGTATCTTTCGACAACAGTGCTATCATCTGCATACCCAAAGATACCGGGCTTGAGCAAATCGTTGATGTGAAGCAAAAAGAGCGTTGCCGAAAGAACAGACCCTTGAGGTACCCCGGCATTAATTACCATTAGATCGGACGAGCAGCCGTCAACAACCACTCGAATCGATCGTTCCCTCAAGAAGTCAGATATCCAAATACATAAATCGGGAGGTAAACCATAGGCTGGAAGCTTGCCAATAAGGCTATCGTGCCAAACCCTGTCAAAAGCCTTGGAAATGTCAAGCGAGACTGCGAGTGCCTCGCCGTGTTTCTCCAAGGCCTCGCTCCATATGTGAGTGGCATATGCAAGAAGGTCTCCTGTTGACCGGTTCTGGCGAAACCCATATTGCCGGTCACTCAGAAGATCATTTGCTTCAAGATAGCCAAGGAGCTTTTTGTTCAGTACACGTTCCATTGTCTTACAGATAATGGACGTGACTGAGATGGGCCTATAATTGGCCGGGTCGGCACGACTTCCCTTTTTGGGCACAGGTTGCACGTTGGCAGACTTCCAATCTTTCGGTACTTGATCAGTCTCCATAGAGAAGCGGAACAGGCGTGTCAGAATTGGAGTCAACTCAGGCGCACATGTCCTCAAAACTACAGCTGGTATCCCATCAGGGCCACTGGCCTTGTTCACGTCCAGATTGCGCAGCGCTTTACGTACATCTATCTGTCGAATGCGGATTTCCTTCATGGACGACTCGCAGACAGATAAACTCGGAGGCACAGCGCTACCAGCATCTAGACGAGAAGATTCCGCAAAGAGTGAAGCAAACAAGTAAGCTTTCTCCTTTGCGGTGTGAGCCAGTGACCCATCAGGCTTCAGCAGTGGAGGCAGTGAGGGACGGCAGAAGTTCGCTTCAACCGATTTAGCCAGGGACCAAAATGCTTTGCTCCCTGCGGGATAAGAAGCAAGTTTGGCCCCTATTCGGCTAATGTGGTCGAAACGAGCCTTCTTTCTTGCAGGACTTGGCAGCTTTGTTGAAGGCTTTCTTCTTTTCACGAATGTCCTTAGCTTTACGGATTCGAGCATCAGCCCAAGCGGTGTAGGCCTCATGTTTTAGCGCTACTGCGCCATTGCAGTCGGCCCCAAACCAAGGGCGAGCTTTGCTGGACAGAGGTACGTCTGAGAATGGAATAAAGTATTCCATACCTTGACGCAAAACCTCCACCACAGCATCCGCGCATGCAGAGGAATCGCTAGAAGAAAAGCAGACTTGCCGCCAAGGATAAGATGCATAAAATGAACGCATCTCATCCCAATCTGCTGACTTGTATCGCCATATCCGCCGAGTGCCTTCTGGGCTGGGGTCGGGCGGGGAATGGACTGATACAGACTTTACCATACAGTGGTCGGAGCTACCAAGCGGTGATGAAACCGTCACTGAGTAACGGTCTGGGTCTGTAGTCAGCAGAAGGTCCAAGCAATTGGCTGTGTGACCATCAACATCCGGTATCCTTGTTGCCTCTTGGACCAGCTGGGTGAGGTTGTGCGTCAAGGCTAACTTGCGCATCTCTCTCCCAGCATGGTCAGTAATCTGGTATGGGAATATCCACTCCTGGTGGTGGGCATTAAAATCCCCCAGAAATACTAATTCGGCAGAAGGATACCTCAGATGCGCCACGTCGGCCACCTCACTGAGGTGTGTAATGAGCCTGGTTGTCTCCGCATCTCCATTGTGCGAACGGTAGACACAAACATAGAGAATTTTCTCTATGCCTGTATCCACCAAAATCCATATATTCGAAAAGCTGGGGTCTTCAAGGTTACGGAGACGCCGATAGCAGATGTCATCGCGCACGTACACGCAGACACTCGAGCGTGACTTGAATTTATGCTCAAGGGTGTAGCCTGGGTATGCAAGGTACGACGCGTCAGCTGGACATCTGATCTGCGTCTCCGTGAGGAACAGTAGTTGCGGTTTATCGGTCTCTAGGTGGTAGTGGACCGGAACGACATTGGAGTGCAAGCCTCGAATATTAGAGAGGTGCACTTGCAGGGAGAGGACGTGCTTCCGCTGTTTAACCGTGTTCTTTTTCAATCTGTTCCTCATATTGTTTTAGTGGTTGGTAGGAGGTTAGAGATGGGTCGCGGCGCTACTCGTCGACTCATGGCACACAGCAATTCACTACAACAATGGGGCACCAAACCGGAGACCGCGGGGACGCCCGAGCTTGGGGGGCCAAGAATGTCCATCGGGTCCTCTCGTCCGGTCGCTAACCGGCACGATGGCGCACTCCTGGGATTTTTCGCTAGATGGCGGGGCAGCCTTTCATGAGTGGCTAGCTCACTACTATCTGCGGTCGGCCAGCGGAGAACCGTGCCTCGGATCCCGCTGCTCTCCGAGTTTGGTAACCCGATGCAGCGTAATTGTGTATGCCAATTCCAGTCTGAGCGAGCTTCGCAACTAAACCCAGTCCTTCCTCGGAACGGCTAGCCCGGACATCATGATGGAACGCGAATCGCTTGGCATCATGACTTTGTCCGGGGGGTGGTACGTAAGCCGGCGGCCGAAGCCTCCCACCACTTATCTAGTTGCTCCTTTGGCGCCACCCAGGGGTCACGTGTAGGACATCGAGGGCTAAATCCTACGGACGTGAGCAACATGAACCTCCTCGCTTTATTTTTGATTCGTTCACCGGAACTTCGTTTGTTGATTGACACGGGCACTTAATCGTGGTTGGTAAGATAAGCCCTGACAAAGAAAATAAGGCATGGGCTATTTGTTCTCTAAAAGGTTACCCCATCCATATTCATTAACTCAAATAATTAAACGCAAGCAAAGCTTAAAAAAAACCGACTTCACCGCCTAATCTTCAGAACCTTGATCAGATTTAATGTATTAAACACGCATTATTGACTATGACTCAAAAACTACTGATCAGATCTTGATCAAATTTTCAATGGAACCACATGAAAAGCACCAGCTATGAAATAAAAAAAGAAAAGAGGTAACTATGAGGTAACTTTTGAAGTCGGGTAAACGAGAACATCGTCAAAGTAGTCCACTAAATAGGCATTATTGACGATATTTCAAGAACTAAAGATCAGATCTTGATCAAATGTATATGGCACCATTTAGAAAGCAACATCTTTCAAACTAAAATAAAATTTTCGGAAACGGCTTACGTGGAGGTCTTTATTTGGGAAGTCGGTAAAAAAGCAATAGTCATAATATCAGTGGGCAGTCCTGGTTTTAATATTTTTCAGGCCACTTGAAAGCATATTGCCATGGCTCAACGGCTGTTTCGACTAAAAAGCGGGACCGAGTTCTTAACGTGCCCTCTGAAACATTACCATATTCAGTTGAGAATCCCACTAAATGGTGACCCATCCAAGAACTGGCCTTACTATTGAACGTTGGTTATCCTTGTCAATCAGTTACGATTGACCAATCTGACCACGCTACGAATTTAACACGGAAATAATACCAGTAATAATATTATCATATTCAGAATTTGTGAGAAAATATTTTTCACAATTTGTTTAACACAAAATGTTTTTTCTCATGGATTGCCCATAAAAATACCACCGTATTTATTTAGTCATATAAAAAAATTGCTAAATGTACTGATCCGCTTGAGTGAGTTGTACGAGCAGGTCATTATTTGGTTTAAATATCGGTGTAGGTAAATCACATGTATGCAATACGCATCCATCATAATTATGTTGTGAATGTTTGTGAATATGTCTTCTCTCGTGACATAGAAGGAGTAAAACTAAGCTTCACTTGCACGTTAATGTTATACATATAATTATATAATATGTTATTCAAGATGACCCAACGGGAGCAAAATCAGTCAAAAGAAAATACAATTGCTTTTTTTTAAACTGTAAATTTTCTACGGGCCAATATTTCCTAAAACTGAACTAAATTGCCTATATTTCCTAAAACTAAATAAAATCTTTTATATAAACACAATATCAGAAATAAAGTGTGTCGGTACGTAGGTATGTGAACAATATTCTTCACCACACTAATCACACAAATTTTATAAATCCGAAAGTTTGTGTGTAAGTAAGTTTGTTTTCTATTCACGCTGTAACGATTTATGTAAAATTGGGACACATAGGCTACTTTGCAACTTGATAAACGCGGGCAAAGCCAATGGGCACGGCTAGTAGAATATCATTTTGTTTTGTAGAGCTACCATATTATATATTTTTTTATTTTGAAGAATTTAATACTAGTAGTTGTGTTTCAGTTTTAAACTTTTTGTTAAAACCATTGTCCTATCCAGTACAAAACAAAAAGCGATACCTACTCAGAGATTTGCGGGACCTTACACGTGGACAAATACCCCTCTTTGTTTGTCGCAAGCTTTGCCGAATGTTCGAGGGATTATGTAGGTTGGACAATGGACACGATGTAGTGTTAATCCGCTACACGTACTCATGTATCATTAGTAGACATTATGTTTTGCATGTTCAAGAGGAAACAAGGAAGGCTCCAGAGCGATAACGATTTATCTTAAACGCTTTGACACTTATAATTCCGCAATTAGTCCGTGGACTTGTATTGTATGTGTTGGATACATTACATGAACATAAACGCAGCCCCACACTAAGTTCGATGACTTGTGTCGTGGATGCCGGAAAAATCACATTACTCTCACAATCACAACGGGAACCAGATACACATTTTTTTCTTGGGGAGAAAACTTGTGTTCCCGCCGGGGATCGAACTCAATACTACTTAGAAGGCGAACGCTCACCCAACTAAGCCAACGGGCAGTTCTAGTTCAACAAATTTGTTAGGAAAATATGTGCTGCGTTGAAAAAAGAAGTTTATTCACTCTTTGCCATCGGTTCAGACGACAGTTACTACAATTCACTTCAAATCAATACAATTCACCTGCATTTTATGATGGCGATGTAACTATATAGATGAAAGTATTCTATTATTAGTCCCTCTACTGTTATCCTACCAATTAGTTAATAAAGTATTTGAAACACAATATTAAATAGAAAAAAAAACATAATTTTACTTCATTTATATAATATACTACTTCATTTTCTTAAATATACTTTGTCTGTTTCTGACCAGACTCTTTGTTCTGTACCTACCTTTTAATGGGTCTTTTTTAATGGAGTAACCTAAATAACAAAATTATATATAAAAAATGAAAATATGTTTAATTATGTCTAGATCAGATACATGTTTTTGATGTTTATTTTTTTCTATAGAAAAATCTTTAATAGGTACAATATTAAAACTTGGGGTCATTGTACGTAAAACATAAATTCTTCTCGTTAGTCGGGCTCGCTTTGTATGGTGATACAATTTTTTTTTTATGTCCCACTTGTATTATATATTCATACACAAATCCAGATTTGTGTATGAATATCTTTCGTAATTCAAAATATTACAAACCGCTTTTTTTCTTACTTCCTCTGTCTGCACTCTCCTAAATATTAAGTCTGTTCCAAATAAAAACGATCTCCAAACCTGCGATTCGTTGTAAAAATAGTAGACTTAGAAAAAGTACACATTTGGTGAGCAGCAGGTGTCCTTCTCAATCCCATCGTGAGCGGATTAGTCCATTGTACGAATATAAATCTCCATCGGGAAGAGGCACTTACCTCGTTCTTTTATCTAAATCACTACCTGTCTCGTCTTATAAACGATGAAACAAGCGGCGACTAACCTTAACCAAGATTGCTTGCTTACGTCAACTAAACCCGTGCCGTGATTATGTTATTGGGCGTAATTTGTAACATTATTAAGTTAGTGTTGGCAGATGTCGTTAGTAAATTATGTTTATCCGACAGGACACAGCTGGAGGCGTCACCGCGTAATCCTCGCTAGAGATGTGCGATGTGGATACAATATTGTATCCACATCGCACAGCAGACTCAATTTCGTTTGCTATGAGAAAAAGATCTTGTATTCAAAATTTAAGTGCGAACTTACTGTTTGTTTCACTTGTTAAAACGTATGCTAATGATCAGTTGATTTCTTTTTTTTTTTTTCTTATTTTCTTTTTTTCTTTTTTTTTCGGAAATAATATCTTACTACTAGTCGATGGTATTAACCATTTATTAGATAGGCTAGCGTTGGCTACCTACCTATACCTATATTTGAGATAATAGCCAAATAATGTGGTGCTAAACACGCTACGCCTAGAATGAATGGCTATTAAGGATAGCTGCCGGAACATCACTATCTAGTGATTTAGATTACAGATATTTCTACTTGATAGGTAGTGTACATCGACTTTATTTCAGCACAGGGTTGAAAGTCAGGCATGCACAAAAAATCCCAACCACAATGGAAGTTAAATTGAACGCATGAAGATACAATATTTTAACAAACAATTGATTTTCAAAATAGCAACAATTTTAATTTAAAACGTGAATCCGCCTACATCATAAAATTTTGGCCCCGAGTCAGAGTCACGTCCGCGCCGTAAGCTCCATCTGTCCGTCAATCAGACCCATATAGGCCTGGAAAAAACCTGAGTACATATCCGCAAAGCTACCTATCTCTAATCCTTACACACGTTGTGAACTCGGTGGAGGTTGGTAGCACTGCGTCAAAGGGAAGTGTGAATAATGACAGCGGCTTACAATGTGCCTGCTTAGTATTCGGGCGCCGGTACACAGGATCCGATCCGTTTCATTAAGAATATACCGACGTAATTATACCTCACGCTAAATACCTTTTTGAATAGAAGATTTTCTCAACTCTCTAATGACAAAGTTACCGCGAGCGTGGCGCGAGCAGATAATGAAGTTACGCCTAACTTTGTCGAAATGACAATCTGATTTGGAGTCCTTAATAATTATTCCCAAAAGATGGTAACGACGATCACATTGTAAATGTACTTATTCCTTAACTGAAAACATGGCTCTCTTGTACCATGCAAATTTCGAGTAATTGGAGACGCTGAATTCCAAGGGTATTACATTTTATTTGTATTGAGATGACTTTGCCCCGGTACGAACTCTATCAAGGTCTATAATAAAAATACCTTCAAACGACGTCGAAAACATGTGAGCAGCCTTTCATTTTCATTCAACGAGGTTTCATTTTCTTTTATTTTACTGAATAAGTATTTAAGGCTTATTCGGGTTCAGTTACGAGTAGACTATCCTTTCGGTCGCTTTATTACATCGATTATGTGTCGTATGTGAAATACGGGCCATTAAATCATACTTAATGGTAACGCATATTCTAGGTCGAAATTTATAGGATGATACTCGTAGTAGAATATATTTCAAAAATTCAGGGTAATAGACTCTTTCTCAGGACGAAGTTATAGTGCACTAGGAATATGACAAGTGCTTAAATATAGCGGTTTCATAAAGTAAGCAGCCTTATTAAATCTTATCTGAGCTGAGTATCGAGAGTTTGCAAGCTTACTTTACCCTAGTTTATGTTAGCTACACGTCGAACGCCGCTGAGGTTAGATGCTTAACCTCTACGGAAACCAGTTATTATCAAATACATTACAAATGCGGTATCTCACATCCCACGTACATAATGTATCGACTTAGATATTAAGTAAGCATCTCCAGATAGAAAACAGCAAGGAAATAGCAATTTTCCTCCGTAGTAATTCGTTTCTAGCACGCTATTTTTCCATTATCCAATATCAATATTGTTTCGTCTTCATCGCTCAGAAATGGAACTCTGAGACTACACTAATGATAGCATTGCATGACCTATAGAAAAATATTTTCAGCCTGATGTACGCCATCTTTGTAGAAGAATATAACATGTGAAACGCGATCGAATATCTACTCATCAAATGTAGTGAGAAAACAATATAAAGTTTTAAGCTACCATGGTTACTTTCACTATAAATGTTTGTATCAATAACGGAATATTTCCCATGCAATGGCAACATTGCCGAAATATCGGAAACTCAAATCCAACGAAATACATGGCAAATACCCCGTTATTGATACAAACATTTATAGTGAGAAAACAAACGTCTAGAAACATAAAAAAAATCACGTATAGTCATACCTACAAGGATATTTTTGCACGTAGCATGCAAAGAGAATGTATGGATTATCGCCTGCTACGTGCAAAACATACCAACTGAAACAAACTCTAAGTTGAAAAAGAAGAAGACAATAGATTATTAAAATCCATTACAAAGCAACGATGTCTGTATCCCGGTAAGAAGGTGCTACGAAGCAAGAATACGAGACGCATCGAAGCTACGCGCGAGGTCTAAGATGTGAATAGGAGAGAAGCATAAACAAAGTAAAGCTTTATCATGTAAGGCCGCAGTGTACCAAGATTAATGTACGGCTAATGAATCAGCTCCCGTGACAAATCAGTACCCACACCGCGGCGTAAAGCGGAGTGCATGTTGACAAAATCAGACAGCGTGGTTATTTAATTAATTGTAGCGGGAACAAATAACTCCGATGTTCATTTGCGAGCACGAGTATCTTAGAGTTTGTAAATTATATTTATTATCCTGAAAAAATTGGTTTTGTTATTGTTTACCTATATTGTATTTAATATTTCACGACTCATGTCCTCCTAGTTACCCAGTGATCTAAATTTAAAGATTTGTAAACATATTTTAGTTTTTGTGCAGATATAGGTTTTTATTATTCACGTTATTGGATAATCATGAGGGATTTTCTGATTATCTCCTGCTATAAATGATTTTTCAACGCGATGCCTCACCTGTTTTTAGATAGTTATTTGCCTAAATCGAGGTAGCCTAGTAGTCGATATGAAAGCTTCTTATACTTACTACTAATATTATATATGCGAAAGTTTATATGTGTGTGTGAATGTTTGTTACCATGTATCTCCGTAACGAATAAACCGATTTGGATAAATTTTAGAATGTAAATAGTTTAGGTTCCGGAATAACACATATGTTAATTTTTTACTTAGTTAACGCGGGCGGAGCCACGGGGCACAGCTAGTATATTATAACTCATTATAGCTGTGCCCAGCAAATCCTCCTACATGAATCTTGTAGTAAACTTATGCTCTATCACAGAGATTGACAAGATAGACCTAAGATGCGGGTAAGATAAGATAGTTTGGACTTATCCAAACAAATTCATTCTGCAGTAATTAATATACAAATGCGTATGGTCTCGAATACAAAAACACACACACATACTCACCTTATTGCTCTATCGACATAGAGTTTAGCCTTTACATTTCAACGCTGCGGTCTCGATTCCTGGTATAAGCACGTTGTATACACACCATTTTATTGTACTTGATTGTGTGTGTAAACGTTATTGGCATCCATGACACAAGTTCTCCAAACTTAGTTCCCCCGCAATGTGACTGTAGAAGCGTTTACGTTATGTTACATAACACTCGGAGCATGTGTATATATTTACCACCATTTTCCTTTTTAGCAAAGTGTGTCCACATTATTTTAACCGTAAAATGCTACTTCAAGCTGCCGTAATACTAACTCTTTCTAAACAGAAAAGCTTTTCTTTGCTTTTATAAAAAAGCAAGCAAATAGCCTAATGTAAACAAGCCGTACTGGCACGCACGAGCAAGGTGAAACCACAATAAAATATAATGTATCATCATGACGCACGTTATCGTCGTGTGTGTGTTAAAGAAGAGAAATAAAGTGCTGTAAGCAAGCTGCAATGGTTCCGGCTAAACGTGCGAGTTGCTAGTCTTCGTCTTCGTCAGCCTTCGTCTTTTGATCTGTCTATCAACATTAATAAAAATCCATTGCCATGGAATCCATTGCATGCCATTGTATAAAAGATCATCACTTGAGAACAGCTCGACTGGTTTGACTGATTTTTGTTATGTTCGTAATTATCAGGACAAGGTGTGTACTTAACTAGTGACTTTTAACTTTAAACTTTAAAAAGTATTAGCTTTAAACTTTAAGAAGTTTTTAAAATCAAGCTTTTACCAGTTGTAAATAGAAAAGGGCTAGTAAGTTATAATACCAGATAACTTGTCAAGACGAATCAAACGAGCCTGAACTTGATGGGTTTATCTTGTTTAGTTCAGAAGTTCCCATGGCCATCTTCCGTCTCCATCATTAGACCAGCTCCTTGGTACAATATCATTGTATTGTCGGCAAAGACACATGAGTACACCAAATTTGAGTCCAATCGGACGTCGGGAAGATGGTCTACCTAAATCAGATATAAATCCAATGCACGACGATGGAACTCGAGCTTGAGGACGTGTCAAACGTCATTAATGTATGGTTGACATATCTCCAGTTCGCTCGAAGCGTTTCGCTTCTTCGTTTACCATCCGTACAGCGAAGGAGTGGAACTCATTGCCTGCGTTTTTGTTCCCTGAACGGTACAATTTGGGTGCCTTCAAGTCTAGAATGAATAGGTACCTTATAGGCAATTATGTCCCATCTTCGGCCGTATCGCCACTTTCCATCAGGTGAGATAGTGGTGAAAGGTATGCCTATCCATCATAAAAAAAGCTTGCAAGATTTGATAACAGACCAGCAGATAATGGGACAGGTAAAACTAAATAAAAACTTGTAACAAATGTCCATTCTAAACATTACCATCATTTCTTCACATATTACGTTGTATTTTCTTCATACATTTTTGTTACTCGGGTATACAAATAATTCCTGCTTGGTTCTTCTAACTATTCTAGGACGTCGAGCAAAATGCGACCGTCAGACCTGTGTGCTGCAGCATACATCGATCTTAATATGGACTTTTATTTATAGCTCGGCAGGTTTGCAGTACGAAATTCGCTGTTTTACCGAACTGATGAACGAGTTGGAAATAGTTTTGGGAAGGAAGCGCTTGACTTTTATCTGGCTTTTCAAATATCTCGGTATTCTACTGCCGCTAATACCCTTTGTGTGATATTAGTCTTAATAAATCATTCAGTTTGTAATATTTTTGTACAAAGGTAATACTGATATTGAAAATAACAATGTATGCATCATAATATAAGTACCCGTTCCTTTAGTTGGGTATGCGTTTGCCTTATAAACAGGCGTATCGGGTTCTTCCACATTCACAACTAATAACTAAAATAAAAAAAGTGTTTCTGGTTCTGGTTGTGATTGTGTGTAATGTGAATGTTTCCGGCACCCACAGCACCAGTCATCAAACTTAGTGTGGGGTAGTGAGGGTGGAAGATTTATCTTTTTTCAGCTATTAAGTTTTCAATATAGTCGGAGCAAAATATTAAAAATAAAAATAAACGATGGAAGAACGACACTCACACAATCACAACCAGAACCAGAAACACAAATTTTCCTTTTCGTTTCCGTATAGATAAAATAAAAGGCTATCATACTCATAAAAAGCAAACAAATGTTGAAATATCACTTATTCCGTAACTCAACCGCTCACATGGTATTTATTCTATAGCACGTAATTAGGTATCCTATACACTGGTCAGATACAGCACTTGGGGAGATAGCCAGAGTCCTGCTCTTGACAGGCTATCATGGAGCACTATGCTAAATGTAATGGGTAGCTTTCATGCAATATATTGGAACGCAAACGCAACAAAATCAGTTCGTAGTTTAAACACATTTGTAATTGGCAAGTTGATCCATTTGTGGTACTGCTATGGTTTATAGGTAATTATTTATTATTCCGTAAAGAGCCCGATATGTGGTTTACATGTCAGTGGGTTAAAATGTACGAAAATATTCCCTCATTTTGCATTTTTACACTGAAACATTATAAATAAGAAATAATTTGGAATTAGAGAATTAACTTGTGTAACTATTTTGAAAAGCCACATCAGAATATTACTTTTTCTCCAAAGATATTGGTATAGTCTTCTGCCTAGTCCAGGTATCTTATTTGTTGAAATTGTATTAATTATTTTGTTGATCTAGAACATTAAATAGTGCTAATTTAATATATACGAACTATGTTTGATGCCTTGTATCGTTGCTGAAAACGTATACTATATTTGTTTTGAAGTGAAAACTTCTTTAGCAGCGTTGTACACTTTTTGGGATGGGTAAAAAATGTTAAACTCACGTCAGGACACGTGACCTGATCGAAAATTGGTAAGACGGAGGGAGAGTAGACCGCCGGCGCGGCGTAGGAGAGGAAGTTATATGCATGCCTGTATATGTGCCAAAAATGTATGCCTGCTCCTGCTGTTTACAACGTTAATGTTCAAGTTTTCACTTTTACCGGCACTCACTTTTTTTTATTAACGAGTTATATTTAGTTGCACGATCAATCAATCAGTAAAGTTATTGCTATTATAGCCTTCCTAATTGGCGCAGTGGGCAGGTCTCTTCTGCATCGTGAGTCCTAGGTTCGATTCCCGGGTAGGAGCACAATTTTCCTTCCTAAGAGTCATTACATTCGTACTTCTGGTGTGATTAGATAGATAGACAGATAGGTAAACTCTTTTATGATCACCTTAATTAAGGCAAAAAATAAAACGGAAAATAATTATTTACAAAAAAGTGTAACAACAGGTGGTCTTATCGCTAAAATCTTCCAGACAACCTTTGGATGGAAAGGAATTACGCAATAGAGTTGGACGTCGGAGTTTAAGAAAACAACATTTTAATCTTATGAATCTAAAAATAATGAACTATAATATACTTAATTATAAGTAATGGTAATTGACAAATAATAAATACCTCAATAATGATCTAATATATTTACAAATTAATATGATCGTTATACATATAATACATACATACAGTGATTGTGTGTGTGTAAATGTTTCCGGCCACCCACAATACAAATCTTAGAAGTAAGGTTGGGCTGTTAGAGTGAATGCGTACTTGGGTTACGGGCGCTAACATAGTTGCGCAAAGCTGAAAACTAGTCGTAACGCTGCTCGCAGGATTCGTGGTGTTTAATGCACTAAGAATGGAAGTACTTGATTTAGGTCCCAGTATTAGTAAACGACAATCGTTTTTGGCTCAAGTGTGACGCTTCCAGGTGGAGGTTCCTCTCTAACTCTGAGCTATCCAAGCCACGCTTCGAATAACGAATTTATTAATTTCTTTCTTAAATGTACTAATCTACTTCTGCCTAGCATGCCTACAAACAAAAATGCAATTGATTTACATTGTGTTGGCTTTTGTAGTACATTTTAATAACTTAAAATAGAATTTGACAGGTAATCCAGCCATGTTGAATACCTACAATGCGTATAGTACAAACCTTCACCGCCATTTTCGATTTATGTCAGTTACTCGAATATGATGTTAAAATTAATTCAACTGCTAGTTTTAGAAAGTATGGATGTATAATTAATAGTTCGAGCTAACTTCGAACAGTTTAATGCTGTCAGACTGGGCTTTATACTGAGCCGGGAAAATAGCATCAGACTTTTTAGTTTATTTCCAATACCAACTTCAAAAGTATCTTGAAATAAAACTTTATGCTACAGCTGCAAAAGTATTAAGTTATTCGACTTAACGTCTGACTTGTAGGCTTTGTTAACAACAAGTAGAGACCGGTTAAAACATTAAATCTCTCGTATTGGTGGAGGCCTGAAATAAAATATTCAACGGTTATTAAAAGCTATAAATATGCCAACGAATAAATGGAAATTCTTTATTGCAGTCGGTAAGTCTCCCACAAAGGCGAATGCCGTGTGTTCGCACGTATATAACTCCGTTTATACTATTTTAATCAATTCAGAATTTCGTCATCCAATATTTTTGCAGAACCAAAGTTTGTTATATTAAAAATGACGCATTTTCGTGATTTATTTAAAATTAATATAGTAATTAACAATTATTTTCATATTGAAAATTATTTCTTCATGGTATATGTAAGTGTAGGCAAATCATACAAAGTTGAAAAACGTGATATTCGCTTTTGCCCCAAAACTCCAATAGAAGTTCTAGTAAATTTTCTACCAATTTACTAGGAGATGACTTGACTATTTACTGGACCTTGACTTTTTTACTTGACTTTGACTGTCACTTGTGACTAATACTTTTAATATGAAATACACTTGAAATATAGTATCTCACTTGACATAGGCTAAATGCACAAATTGGGAAGCCAAAATTAAAAGAAAAATATAAGACGCTCTATACGCATACCTACAGCTGATTCTAAGATTATGCTAATCTATGAATTTCTAGTGTGTGCGTCAGTAACATAAGTACTAACAGATATATACCAATACATATACGAGTATAGATATCTGTTTTACTAAAGACAGTTATAGTTACAGCGCAGTTATAACGACAATTCCCCTAAGGCCTGCGGATCCAATCAATAACCCGTGCTCGTTACGAATCCAATTGTGACGTGTCCCGTCACAGAGTCTCGGGTCCCGCGGGATTGGCGTTCCCGTTAATGCGCGGGTCAGGCGCCGAAAATACAGGTGTATGAATAAAATATACGCGAAGCGCACGTTTGGTTGGGGCACAACTGTTTCCGTTGTACATCTATTTTTAAGGACTACAGACTAAGGCGAATCAGAAAGGAAGGCTATGATTTTAGCACTGTATGTTTGTATGTTTTATTAGTTCCAAAGTAATAAACTGATTATAACGTATAGGATATCGTTGACTGAATGCGGGTGATTAGACTACGGGTGTTATAGAATAGGTTTGTTTTATAAAAAAAAAACTGGCGTCCGTAGTATTCTATAAAGTAATAAAGAAAAAATTGCAAATATCATTGTGATGGGTATAAAATAGTGGATAATAATGTTCCACGAAGAACTTTATTTTTAGATAATAGGAAGCCATTTTATACTATAGAACTTATAAAGTGGTCGGATTTTAGTTTTTATTCTTTTGTCTTGTTTATATCTGATACCGTTTGACTACTTTCTCATCCTTTTGGTAAGTGATAATGTAGTCGAGGGTGGTAAACACATTAGGCCTAGAATATTTATGGCGCATAAGGATAGCTGCAGGAACGCCATTTTAAAGTTCGGTGAAAGATGTTTTTACTTGATTAAGAGCGATGACTGTTTTTTGGCACAACGAAAAATGTCCTACCACCGTGAATTTCATCAAGATGTAAGTTTATTACTCTAGCTCGTCTGATAGGATCCGAAACCACGACCGGCCGATCGGGGCCGGATTTGTTACCACTGCGCTTACATCGCTTCAATTTATCTCAATAACATAGCATATTTTCTAGCTTCTCAGACTTATGTTTTCCTAAGAAAAATCCACTTCAGAAGACAAAGACCGCAAAACTTTTTTTAATCGTTATTGTATTGCGCTTTCGTGTTCTGTGCCACCGGCTACATTTAGATAAGGCTTAAAACGAGCAGATTGTCTCTAAGTAAAGTTGGGAACAGTTCTCTTTTAACATATCAGTGAACTAGGTCAAAAGTGTTTTTAGAACACGAGCTGGTGAGGTTCAGTACTTTTGTTTGCAAATATTTTTATGTTAATATGAGGGAAATAATAAGTACGTCAAGTGCCTGATAGTAAGCGCAACAATTTTGTACTGCCTCTTAAGGTTTTTTTTTTGTTTTGTATATTAAACGAATTATCAAAAATAGATCCAGTGAGATCTTTGACACTGGAAAGTTTGTAGGTCCCTCTTTTTAAGATATATAGTGCATGATAGTTACATTTGGAACGTTAATATGCAGTTTTTATTTATTTATTGAATCGCACTAAAATGTCGGTAACTGGGCGTCTACTAATTATAATTTATTGATACATCTAGTGATGATTGATATTATTATAATAAATTCATTGTTAATAGCGAATACTTTGGGGAAAAAGTTATACCAATCTTCAATATATCAGATATGGACATTAATAAACAGATTTGCAGCTTGTATACAGATTATTGAAAAGCATTTGATAGAGTTGATCACCAAATACTGCTGCATAAACTCGCCTATAATCGTATACCTGGTTATTTATGGATGTGGTTTAAGTTTTAAATAACTAATTGTACATAAAAAGTCGTATTAAATGGTCACGAATCAGAATTTGTATCTATAAGCTCAGGGGTTCCACAGGGGTTCATTTGGGACCCTTGCTTTTTGTATTATGTATTAACGATATACATAAATGTTTTTCAATTTTGTTATATGTTGTCGACTTAAAAATATTTCACACAATTGATAGTAACTCCGATCATGAGAAATTCCAAGATGATCTTAACCATTTTCACACCTACTGCATTAATAATAAGCTAAGTGTGATTAGTGATAAATGTAAATCCATAATCTTTATAAAAAAGAAATATACTTAACTTCTCATATAATCTTGGTAATGACCTACTCGATAATGTAAATACTATCAGAGATTTAAGTATAACACTAGATAGTAAATTACATCTCGATAATCAAATTGATAGTATAATAAGAAAAACATTTATAATGTTCGGTTTTGTTATGAGATTCGCCACAAAATTTGCACGTACATCCACTTATCTCCATCTTTATCTTATCTTTTCTGGTTTTTATGCTATAAACATTAATTATTTTTTTCTCCATTTGTTTTTTATTATATTTTTTTTCTTTTTCTCATTCTCTTAAACTTTTTGAAGAAAAAGTTTTTGATAATGATATGGTAATAATAAATATTAATATTAATAATTCTAATTAAAAATGAATTTAGAGATAATTGAAGTGTAATGAAACCTAATTATGTACCTAATAAAATAATATGTTTATTTTATTTTGTATATTTAACAGTAGACGAAAGAGACTGTATTCCACGACACTGGACTTTTCTTATTGTGGGATCCTGGGCTCCCCTACATAAAAATAGCATTGTTGTTATTATTTATTAGTAATAAGTTTCAAGAAATAAATTATTCTTATTCTATTATAAATCCTTGATCCGCTTTTTGATCCGCTTTCAATTAGAATATGCTGCCTTTTCGGAACCCTTTTTATAATAAATATAAAGATTGTATATCTATACAAAAAAGTTTCTTCGCACTATGCATTACAAGTGTTACCATTATTATCAAACCATTACTATCAACAACTACTTAATAGAAATAATATCATTATATTAGAACAAAGATGTAAACTACTTGAAACTATGTTATTGTATGACTAATGATCAAAACCGATATGATTATATAACTCTAGTTACTAAAATCTGTTATAGAATACCTAACAGAACGCACTGCCGTAGCCCTTGTAAATTATTTGCAACGGCTCGTTGCCGTACCTACACAGGTAAACGTTTCCCTTTATTTAGTCTTGTTCAGTCATTTAAAAATAAAAAAACTAGTATTTCCAAAAAATACATATAACTATTAAATACACAGCTCCGATGCACTTGACGCACTCAATTATAAATTATACAACTTAGTAAACTGTGGCAAATCTTGTTGGTGAGTGGTGACACATTTATTGAGTCTATAGATAATTATTACTTTAAAATTAACTGTATTGTGTGTGGGCTATTATTTATTTACCCTAATAAATGGAAAAAATACCCTTCGATCACAAATAAACATTTAAATAAGGTTAAATGCTGAAATTGAAAACTTAAAGATGCATGATTACAATAAATATTAAAGTTCCAACTCGAAATCTTTAATACAGAGAGAGTAATAACAATTTCAAAGCTTCAACCGTTGAATTAGTTTAAAAATTGCTAAAGGAGCTATTAGATAGTGTAGACATAATCATTTACTAAATGATAATGTGACTGCGACGAAGAGCAATTCAGTGCGATTGCACTGAGCTGCTGAAATACTGGTCCAACTGCACTAGTCTGCCCGAGTTTGAAAATGGAATCGATTGGCGGTTAGAAAGTTAGTTAACTATTGAACTCTAAAGTTCATGATGCATATGTAGTAATCTAGTCTATTCATTGTTCCAACAACTTCTCATTCTCATTAATTTCTCTCGTAAGGTTGGAGATCATAAATACTAGTTAATGCTCCGTTGCTTAACTCTGGCGAGAGTTAAGTCTTAAATTGACATTGACAATTACCCTTGACATTTATCCTTGTATAAAATGATATTTGATTTTGACAGTTATTCAAAATTTAATCGCCATCTCTCGGTTAAGTGACCGGTATGATCCTAATCGTTTGGTGAACTCGGTTCTTAATTTTCATTTATGTTAATAAGGGTTAAGAACCTATCTTATTCAAAAATTTAGACTATTGTCCATATTTTTTTATAAGTTTTTAACTGTTACAAAGATAACTCAAGAAAAATATAAGAGTGCACATTTATTCATACACAGACATTCTGATTCTCATGGTGGTTATAGAGTAAGTTATTAAGAACATGTAAGGCCATATTAATTTAGAACCTTCATAATTTCACCATGCACGAAAATATTCCACGCGTGTGTACGGAATCCAGTTTCGAGGACAAAGCTTTTTGGCAAAGTTAGTCTAGTTTCAAAACAATTTGTAGGACTGGTTCGTTTAATATCAATTCCTGGCACCAAGCGCACTCGTATGCGCCTCTATGCGACGCTATATTGTTGGTCGTTTGCCGTCGTCCTCTATTTTATAAAGCTGAAATAACGAGCTTAACAATCATCCATTTTATTTCGCACATACCTACCTACGCAGTTTTGTCATCGAGTTTATAGTCCGCAAAGTTTTATACCGTATTGTTCTATTTGAATTTACGCACGGGTAGCATTTCAACGCACATATATTCATTAAATGTTTATCGGTAACTAAAACCGTCGCGTTGGGCGGGCAGTTAGCGGAATTAAATGATTCACAGTGCAAAATAAACTAAACAGAGATTCTAATTGGCAGTAGAATTGGGATCTATTCCAATTCGATTTAGGCAAATATAAATAAAGTGTGTGGGAAAAGGTAAATACGCGTCCATTCTTGTATATTTCAGCGTATATGCAACCACAGAGCTTTGTAGATCTGCAGAATGAAATCAGTTTTTACATTCAATTTAAAGTTCCTCCAGTTTGATATTTTCTCGAGGTGCAGTAGTGAATGCGATCGTTTTATGTATAGAAAAAGGTGTATCTGAACGTCCGCACCTGGCGCCCGACGCCGTAACCACCCGCGCTGCCTCTGCCAGTTGCCGCCCGGCGTTGTCCATTCCCTCCCAGACACGTGTAGCAAAGGAAAAATAAAAAACACTACCGCAGATTCCTCGTTCACGTAATGGATGCTTAATGCAGAAAATCGGGTTTTAGAATTATGAGATGCACTCTCGTATTTTTGAAATATGAGTTTTAGGAGGATATGCAGAGTGGTCACGTAAAAGCGATTATGTCAGTGGATTTATATTTGCATTTTTGGTGTTACTGGAGAGTTTACTACCCAAGGATACTTATTTTTTTTATATTGACAGCACAGCTGAGCTCGTTTCACTTAGCGGGATGTGATAAATGTTAAGTTAGACTGTATAATACGTTAGTGATGATATTTAGAAGACATCGCTTTAAGTGATAAGATCTCCCATTGTACTACCACAGTGAATGTAATATTTGTTTTTATTTAGTGTACAAGTAAGAGTTTTGTATTGTATTGCAATTATGTACATTTATTGTAGGTTATATACTATCTCACTTACTATCAGGTGAAATTGTGGTAAAACATATAGCCTATCACCATACAATATGTTTACCGTACATGTATGATATTTAAACATACTATTACGCTGGGATACAGTTCATTTTAGGGTGAAGTTTATCAAGACAAATGAACTCCATTGCTTGATTCTCCGGTAATTTTTTTAATGTCATGTATGTCGTTGCATTTGCTTGCGACATCTATTTAACATTTAATCGACAGTTCCCGGTTAAATGACCGTTACATTCTTAACCGCAGCTTGGTGAACTTGGACCTTATTACGGTGTAATGTAACACAGATTTGTAAACTACATTCTGCGAAATTTTTTGGAGTAGCTATAAAATTGTACATCCAAGATTTAGAACCAAATGTAACGTAAAAGTAAATGGTCCAGGAACACCTGTATCATTCATACGTGCTGTAAAGTATTTCCCCAGTGCATTCAGTTAAGAAATACCCTTATGCATTTTAACACTTGTATATATAGAGAGATACCCGACTCTATTGACTCTAGAATTTGTTTGAAACTTTGAAGTCTGCAACTAGGTCACCTCAGATTATATGATAGCAAACTTTTGCTGCAACATAATCCTCAGATCAGCTGACATTACAGCGCTAATAGAGGGCGAATGGCATCAGATCAGAACCACCCGCGAACACCTATTACATTGTCATTAACGTGGTCGTATCGCACTTTACTCGCTCGTTAACAATGCTCTACCAAATTGTGCCTTCAAAATGAATGTATACGATATGACGACCTTTAACCAATTTCTATTATGTAGCCTGTAACTTATTTGAAACCTACAATTGGAGATATGGCAGCGCTTCCGCTGTGACTTAGGTGCTAATTTGACTCTCCTGCATAGTACCTGCCTTGTAGATGACGTCAATTCCGGGTGGCGCCACTGTGCAGCTAACGTCAGAGCGCTAGGCTCGATCGTTTCTTCAGTTGGCGTTGGTTTTTCGTTGCGACTGGTTGGGTGCATAACGACATACGTCGTTCGTAATAATTTTGAATTTTATTGGTTTAAATAAATAAATCGCAACTCAAAACAGTAAGTAATTTCTATTAATGGAATATTTCTTAAATTTTGCTAATATTTTACAAAAATGCGTCTATATTACAGCTCCGAATTGGAAATGAGTAATGATAACGCAGAAAACAACGATGGCTTTCCTGCAGCGGGAACGAGTGGAGTGCGGAGGATCAACTTTAAGCGGCCGCGGCGTTTGTATAGCAGCAGCGATGATGATGGCGACGATGAGGACTCCCACGTGCTGCCTCCATCAAAGCGACCATGTGGAGAAAATGATATTTCGGATCAGAGGTTGGATTATCTCCAAAAGCAGGTTAGCGAACTTAAATACCTAATAACAAGAAACTTCAGGGAGGTTCCCGTGTCGTCCTCTAGAGAAGTAGATTCGATGAACGACGCCGCCTTCGACGATGGAAAGGATGAGTTTTCGATCGTATCTACTCTGGTTAGGCCGAGCGATGGTTTTCAGTGGGATGATGATACGGTTGCTTCCGAATCTATAACGCGGACTTCAGACAATAAGATTAATTATCTACGCAAAGTTCAGCACCTCGACAGTAGCCAGTGGAACAGTGTCCGTTATACAGACGTTCAAAAGAAGTACCTATCCGCTCCTGGTTTCACTAATTTAACCTTAAACGATGAAATTCTTGCTTTTGAATCCAATGGCAACTTGCGTTCCTTAGATCAGACTTTTGGGGCAATGACAAACATGCTTGTGGCTCAAAAAGAAGCATTGCAAACGGCTTTAAAGGACTTACTCGAGTGGAGTGATAATAGCAATACGAATTTAACACATGCTTCGCTCTCTTCTAAAGTGCGTGATTTGTTTTCGAACACATGCCCTTACATGGGCATTTCTAAAGATATTTTACAGATTGTTTGCGGCAGGCGTGCAAGTGTGATTGAGCTTCGAAGAGACAACGCCTTATCAGCCGTTAAAGACAAATACAATAAGACGATATTACGAAGAATACCTCCCAGTGCCGAATATCTATTTCAGCCTAAAGAATTTACCGATACTGTGGCTAAATTAGGAGGAGGCACGAGAATTTTCCGCAAACCGAATCTGCCTGCCGAAGGTAGTCAGGTGACGCGAGGCAAAAACCGGCCGTATTTGCCTGCTGAGGGCAAACAGGCTGTATTGAGGCGGTTTACTGACCCTTCAATATCCTTTCGCGGACATAATCAAAACCAATCCCAGCAAGCACCAGCTTCTGGCAAAGGCAAATCCCTTGCTGGCAAGAGAAACAATTACGCCGCAAAGGGCAAGTCACTTCAGAGGCCAAGAGACGAGTACCGAGATCACAGGAAACAATGACTATGCCGTGTTCAAAGCCGGCCAATTACTTTTATACCAAAGCAACTGGCAATCCATGGGAGCTCCGCCTCACATATTGAAAATAATACAGGGATATCGAATACCTTTCGTAGAAAAGCCCCCATTACGGCTAATATACAAAAACCAATCTCATGTACATGCAACACCTGTTTCACACATGGAAATAAGCCAGATGTTGATAGACTCTGTAATCGAAAGAGCTCCGCCAAATGCGGGTTTTACATCAAGTTTGTTTCCAGTAAAGAAAGCAGATGGCTCCCTAAGACCTGTGCTAAACCTCAAAGCCCTAAACGAATACCTAAAACCAAAGAAGTTTCGGCTAATAAACATGCAAAAGGTGCCACATTTCCTTCAGACAGGGGATTTCATGATGAAAATCGATATACACCAAGCATACTTTCACGTGCCAGTCGTGCAAACGCATCGTCGCTTTCTCAGGTTCATTTTCAACGACATAACATACCAAATGACCTGCCTTCCCTTCGGTCTCGCAAGTGCCCCAAGAACGTTCGCCACTTTGTCCAATTGGATGGCTCAAAAACTCAGAGAGCAAGGCATGAGGGTATTGGTTTACCTGGACGACTATCTACTTGTAAATCAATGTCCTCAAACCCTGAAAGAGCACATGAAGAAGGCCACCAACTTCATGACAAGCCTTGGATGGATAATAAACAAAAAGAAGTCGTCTACAGTACCAAGTCAAGAAATAGAGTTTCTGGGAATTATTTGGAACACTCATTCAAACAAAAAGAGTCTACCACAGAAAAAAATAAACTCGCTGCTGGCCCGCTTAGATCAGGCTCAACGATCAAAGACCCTATCTCTTCTAGAGTTACAAAAACTGATAGGTACTCTTCAGTTTTCCTCGTTTGTGGTAAACCACGGAATGCTACACTACCGAGATCTGCAATCATGCCTGCATCGGGCTATGAAAACGTCTATACCAGTTCCAGTGACACAGCCCGCCAAGGACGATATACACTGGTGGCTACAAAACTCGCACACAAAAAGCAAAATTTGGAAAGCCCCAGTGTCCTACCACGTGGTTACCGACGCGTCAGCTATCGGCTGGGGAGCTTACGTCAACGGCCAGCACATGCAAGGGTCTTGGTTAAACGAAGAAGTTCATTACCACTCGAACGTAAAAGAATTGCTGGTAATTTACAAAGTACTTTCCCAAAGCAGTGTTGCTCAAGAATGTCAAAACAAGACAGTTATGATACAGAGCGACAACAAAACGGCACTAGCATACTTACGCAGACAGGGTGGTACAAAATCAAAAGGGCTACTGGAGCTGACAAGACTGATTTATCGTATAATAGAGCCGTACAACATAAGCCTAGTGACGAGTTACCTCCCTGGTCCCTTGAACGGTGTAGCGGACGGATTGTCCAGACAAAAGAAGCTAGCGGAATGGCACTTGAAACCTCAAGCCTGCCAGCTAATATTTAACAAGTGGGGGACGCCTCAGGTAGATCTGATGGCATCCAATCAAGCGCATGTTGTTCCGAGGTACGTAACACTCGACCTACGAGATCAACAAGCAATTTACCACGACACATTCAGTCGAATCTGGAGATACCAGTTGGCTTGGGTATTCCCACCACCTTGCCTAATGTACAAAGTCCTAGCATGGCTGAATCAAGCTCAAGGTCTATACATAGTGATATGCCCGAGATGGAAGAACGTCTTTTGGAGGGCCGACTTGAAGAAACGAGCATTAGGCCCACCATTCACTATCAGGGATCTGAAGTCGGTACTAATAGACACGAGGACCAATCATCCCCCTCCACAAGTAGAAGACCTGGTATTGGAGGCATGGAAATGTCGGGGTGGGATGACCTCTTAAGAAACTGGTCTACTCCCGAGATCGACGTTATCAAATCTAGTTGGAGACCTAGTACCCTTAAGACATATAAACAGGCTTGGACGCGTTGGCTTTCATGGTGCAGGAGTGCAGGGATAGATAATAAAAATCCTGGAGGCCAAGGTTTGGCCAAATATCTCATTTATTTACATTGTATTGAAGGTCTGAGTTACAAAACAATACTAGTACATAAATCCGTTGTGTCATCGTTCTGTCAACCAGATTTAGAAATAAAACTCAGTGCCCACATATTGGTACGACAGGCTTTAAAAGGTATTGCCAATAAATCGGCTTACAAAGATAAAGTCAAGCCTCCTGTATGGAATCCACAAATAGTTGTTACATGGTTATTGCATAATGAACCTAACGTTAACAGCTTGTTCGATGTATCTCGACGTTGTGCTATCTTGCTCTTGTTGGCCTCTGGCAGAAGGATACACGATCTGACCCTCCTCTCTGTAAAAGAAGACAAGTGCATTTTCAATAAGGACTCGGTTACCTTTTGGCCATTGTATGGATCAAAGACGGACACCATCACGCATAAGCAGTCTGGTTGGTTATTGTCATCCGGATGTAATAAGAATATTGACCCAGTTTTTTGGATCAAAAAGCTTATAGATATTTCTCGGTCACGGCGTCTTAAAGCAAACGATGTACAAACTTTATTTATAACTACAAGAGGAGAACCAAAGTCTGCCAGTCGTACAGTTATTGGTGGATGGATTAAGACTATCCTTATGGACGCGGGAATTCAAGACTCACCTGGTTCAGTAAGGTCTGCTGTGGCATCGTTAAACTGGGTGAGTGATACGCCAATAGAGGACATATTAGCCCGTGGAAACTGGACCACTCCTAATACATTAGTTCGCTTTTATCGGCGGCCAATCGGAACATCTCAAGTAGCGGGCGTTCCATCCCTTGCTGACAATTTCACACCTGTGTAATTATACCTGTAAATAAATGTATGATTAAGTTTTGCTTGCCTTAAAAGACTGTGTTACGAAGTGCATATTTATGATTATTTTTTGTCTACCTTAAAATATTTCATGATGAAGTGCAAATTATTATTATTTATATGCTTAAACGTTTTTCTTGTATACTTACCTTCGTTTTTATAATAAATATTGTGTGGTTGAATGATGCTTTTTCTTTAATTAATCACAGTTGGCATTTCTACGCCTTGTAGTGGCGCCACCATGCGACAATAAACAAATCTCAATTGTAGGTTTCAAATAAGTTACAGGCTACATAATATAAGAATTTTTCCTTAAATAAAAAATTGCTTATTATGTACCTAACTTATTTGAAACCTAGGTCAGTGCTGCATGGTAATTGAGCCTAACTGAAGAAACGATCGAGCCTAGCGCTCTGACGTTAGCTGCACAGTGGCGCCACCCGGAATTGACGTCATCTACAAGGCAGGTACTATGCAGGAGAGTCAAATTAGCACCTAAGTCACAGCGGAAGCGCTGCCATATCTCCAATTGTAGGTTTCAAATAAGTTAGGTACATAATAAGCAATTTTTTATTTAAGGAAAAATTCTTATATTTATTATACTTACGGCTGCTGATGATAATTAAACGTATAAAAGCAAACTTAAACGTTAATATTTAATGATCGTTGTACATTTAGGGTCAGCTAAGTAGCAATATAATGAAGCGAGGAAATCGAGTTTTAGTTCGTTTTACATTTAAATTTTATGCGTTTAACCTCCTTGCCCGTAAAGTTTAAATGTTAGAAAAGGCCAAACAAAGATGGAAAATTAACGACTTCATTTCGGTTTTTAGTACATATTCCGCGGGAAATATAACTTTGCCAGGTTTATGGGGCGTATCCTGTGCCGCAATGAGATCATTCGGATACATCACAAAGTTATGTGGGTGCTAGAACATTACGTACGTGGCTTAAAGGATCTTACACGGCTGTTCTACATATACATTGTTTTACCAAATCTCATTTAAGCATTCACCAAATTAAAAGTTAACATTTTCTTGATTTTATTTGAAAATTTTCCATTAAATTTATCCGTATAGATTTGTACCATGGCTTTTAAAAAAACTTAAGAGACATTATGCAAGTGCTAGCTATATATTTTAAAAATATAATTATGAAGCTGTTTAATTTGACATCTATATTGATGTAAATTATACGCACTACTAAATTATTATTTTTTAATTTCCACATTGACAGCCCACAACAAGCTTTATGACTTGTGTCGTCGTAGGTGTTGGAAACATTCACATCACACAAACAATCACACACCCAAAATTACCCTTGAATCTCGCGTTTTCATCGGTGATAGAACCCGATACCTGCTGCTTAAAAGGCGAACGCGCACTCAACTAAGCCAACAGGCTCAATTCTTCACATGTGATAGATAACAATCTATGACATGTGAAGAATTGAGACGAATTAAACTCTATATTTTGTTTACCGACTTCACAAAAAAGGAGGAGGTACTCAAGTCGACTGTATTTTTTTTATTTTTGTTACCTCATAACTTCGTGCACCGATTTTGAATATTTTTTTTGTTTGTAAGATGTTGCTTTCCAATTGATCTCATTTAAATTTTATCAAGATCTGACTAGTAGTTTTTGAGTTATCCTCAATCATGCGTATTCTGTGGACTACATTGACGATGTTCTCGTTTTTAACTGACTTCAAAAGTTACCTCATAAGTTCTTTCTTTGTGCGCCGATTTTGATGATTATTTTTTTATTTGAAAGCTTTCCATGTGATTCTATTTAAATTTGGTCAAGATCTGATCACTTGTTTCTGAGTTATTGTCAATAATGCGTGTTTAATCAAGGTTCCGAAGATAAAGCCGGTTTTTTTAAGCTTGCATATATAGAACGCTGTTCTTTGAAGAACCAGACGATCATACATAGAATCATCAACCTTCCTTTTAGTTTCGCCGAATCCAACAGTCGAATTACCAACACGCATACCGTACACATAAACTCTTGTGTAGACTAGATACATACACAACATTAAGGACCGAGCACATAATATGATTAAGATAATATCTACCTACGAGAATGTTTGAAGTGGGTCTTACGTGTTGTGTGGAACCGTTACATTACACGTTAGAAGTAATAGATAGTGCAATTTCCTTCTGGTTTCCGCAATATTTGTGTTAGTTTCGACGTTGTATAAGCGAATGTGAGGCCTGAGTTATGCCGATGTGAAAATACAGATATTACTCACGTCCACATGGATATTTTCGGTACCTACCTCAGGTTATTTAAGGTTTGCGGTCTAGTTCCCTTGAAACAAAGTTGTGGCCGCAAAGCTCCCCTTCCTACCTTTTTTCATAAATCAGATGTAATAGTTGTTCTTGGGTTGGTGATGCCGGTCTAGGTTTCGCTGATGTCGTGCAAGCAAATGAGCTATGGAACTTTGGTAGGTATTCTCTAGTTTTTGTCTTTGCCATTTTTGTTTAGGTAGCAATATAGATCCTAGATAAAAATGGCAAAGAAGCCAAACCTTGCTTTTAACAAGGCAACACTTGATTTTCATTCAAATACTAGTTGTTCCACACAGCTTCGCCAGCGTAAATTAAGAAAACATTATTCATCGAATCGAATTGTGAATTTAAACCATTCTTGAATCCACCTGAACAAACACAAAACATTTCATCAAAATTGGTCCAGCTTTTTGAGTGGAGTTCAGTCACATAAACGTACAGAAGATTTTTTTTATATATAAAGATATAAAGGCCGATTTTTAATCCTCAGATAAGCAGCATTTGTACAGACAGCATTTGTTCCTCTAATAGTACCAAAAAATTTTTTTCAATAGCCAAATGGACTTTGTCTGACTATAAGTTGTCTAACAGAGTAATTACTTTATCTGTTCCTTCAACGGCCAGATAAGCCGATATTCAATAGATTTTTACGAGACATGTCACGTATGTCAGGAAGTCCACGAATTTAAACCAACGTCAAATGTCAAATGGCTGAAAATCATCACTCTCACTCTAACATGTGCAACTTTGCGTAAATGCATCTCATAAGTTTCACAATTATGAGTTTAACACTATAGTTATAAACAATCTACAGATCTTATATTATGACTGATAACAGAACATCGAAAAAATTTTTAATTTTAATTAATTAGCCCTAAAAATGATTATATAATATAATCAAACAGTAACAATAGAAACAGTAATCATTATTAGGAAAAAAGTCAACTAATAGCTTTTATGTTTATTTGTATATACAATCAAAATCGTAAAGAAAGCTCTACGATTTTCAATAATTGACCAACATAAATGAGAGTGTGTAATTGAAAAAATGTGTCCCTACACAAATATTTCGTTCAACTGTTAAATGAAAATAGATAAAAAATCACCATTAGGTTAATCTTACATTCTGCACCAATTTAACAAAAAAAAAATGTTTTCGTATGAAAGTCATTACAAATTGCGTGGATGTGGTAGTGTTGTCACTCACAGACATATTCCTCTTATGGTTTTATTTTATTTAACTAACTTTTATTTTATTTATTTAACTTTCAATGTGTGTTTGTTACTTTGTAGTTTTAGGTCGAGACTTTCTAAATTCGAACAATTTCCTCTTCCATTTGCTGTAGAATTTTTACATGTTGGTTTAGTTTCGATGACAATTCATTTTTATGGTAAGCATGACCTAAATCCACACTCAGTATTAGCTAGATTAAAACTATAAAATTTAAAATTATAACTTACTTAGGTTTTCATTTGTTTAAGTACTTCAATTATGTAAGCAATTCAGTAAAATATATTATGCTATATTTTTTCTAGCGAATGAACGATATTAGCATTTCAAAACATCGCCAATCATGTTTCTTGCTTTTATTTATTTGGATTATTCTCTAAAATATATACATATAAAAATTGTGCTTACTAGACTGGTACATACTATAAAAAAAAATCGAACTAATATTATAAATGCAAAAGTCTGTGGGTGTGTTTGTATGTTTGTTACTTCTATATATTATATTCACGCTTAAGCAGCTGGACCAATTTTGATGAAATTTGGTATGGGGGTAGACGACATCCTGGATTAACACGTAGGCTACTTTTTATCCCAGATTTCCTACAGGTCCGGGACTTACGCGGGTAAAACCGCTAGTATATAATAATTATTCCTATTTCATAATTACGCCTACAATTCTACATTTGTGTGAATGAGACGGTTCATTTCATTAAAACAAATAAACTCATTGCGGGTTGTTCCGCTACATTGGTGGTCACTAATTGCAACGGACTGCGCCACTGATCACTGTTTTATTGGAGTTCAACAGCATGTTTCTTCATCTTGGCATGACTATTTATTAGAAAGTATCGCTTCAATGTTCTATGTAAAACACATTTAAGTAAACGAAAACATTTTCACAAGAGGAAAGACAACACCTAATTTAATAAAGATGCCCCATGTTCGGAATTACTAAGGAAGATGAACAATAGCATTCGTATTATAATATTTATCTTAGTACTCAATACTCAATTCTTTATTGCTTCCATAATGTACAAGGGTTCTTACAATTACAAAATAATTGAGATCATTATGGATCCAGTCGGGCTCATACAACATGAAAATTATAAACAAGTATTAAAAAAAAATAAGGTAATCATTATTATACCCATTATACGACGACAATACTCTTTTCCGGACCTTCTTATTTATCTTATATATAAAATTGTGAATGTATATTTTACGCATCACGTTCACTTGTTGCCATGACTTTAACCATTCCATAAGGTTGATCGAATTGTTTTGGTGAATCTCTTTGCTAAGTGTGTATTTTATTTTATTCCGTCAAACCATACTGTATAATGAGTATGTTCTATCTAACAGTGCGGTGCGAATGTTTATAGAAATACAAACCTCTTTTGGTTTAATGGTGCTATGTACAATTTAGTTTTTTAATTTCACATTTGTTATATTAAGTATAGTACCTATAATTTCCTCAATAAATAGGCTATGTAATGTTGTAAATGATTAAATATATTCAAAGAATGTTTAAATATGGTCAGATAATTTCTTTATCTTAGATGAGCGATGTTTTAGAACTCTACAGTCCTATAATATTATGTGTTAGCTATCTCTATCTCTCTCTCTTCCTGACTAAATATCCATGATGGTGGTGAGGTAAGCATTCCTACTATTTGCTTTTCACTTCGCTCTGTGTTAAGAATATTATTAATATTTTTACCTGACTGTGGCAAAAATGCAGAAATAAAGGTTAAGATAGCGTTTGTGTTTATAAAATTATGTATTTGTATAACAGTTGTTTCCTCTCACAAAAACTAAACGAATAAAACGATTAACACTTATAATAACTCTTAACGTAGTTTCTATTTTTAAAATGAAAACATTATTGTGTCCGTGAGGCTGCAAAAAAAGTAAAGTAGTGAACTAAAAACAAATTGACAAATACTATCGATATTATTATGGAAATCGAGAAGACTCATGAACATGGTCAATGCAACTTGGCTGAAACGTCGAGCTAAATAAAAATAGTTTAAAAACTATGAATTCCATAAATTAACTAAAGTTAGTTTATGCCTCGAGATATTACCTGAACTATACATACTAGTAGGTGGATTTTCGTTTTCAGCTTTCTTCGTGTTAAAACGAATTTTATATTTAGGCTGCTTAATAACCGTCATAGTCACTTAACATCAAGTGAGATAGTGAAAAACAAAACTTATGTATATTCCATTGAAACGCGCTCAGAATATACGACTTACATCTGTTTTGTGTTTTATTCACATACTTCGTAAAACATTATGATTTATACCTACGATCTTCAGATCACTCAGTTTAATGATATTTATAAATAATCAGATATTTTATTTGCAAAACATATCTTTCATCGCGATATTGATTTTACGTTTCATGAGAGCTTGTCTAAAACAGAGATGCTTATTTTGTGTCTTGATAGAAAACTTTCAAAACATCTTAAATAAAATAAGAGTACTTATACCTACCGTCTTACATACATAATTACAGATTATATTCAGCTAGTCTTGTACAGAGACGCAGGCAACCATGTATTGATAAACATTGTAAGGGGTTGGGCTCGATACTGTTAAGACAAAAGGACAAATTTGGGTTAATTAAATTCCAGTGTCGGGCTTTCAGAGCCCAGCGTCTCGAGCTCGTCACGGCGTCGGCGTCTTGAACAAAGTAAAGCCTTATCACTGCGCTAGTTGGTTAGCGCCCTCCTACCAGCGTCACCTCACACCTCCGCTGCTAAAGATTAATGCTCGTCTAATGAATCAGCCACCGTGACAAATCAGGCCTCAGTAATGGATAAGGCCTTCTTCGGTCTCGGCCACACTATATTAACGTACAGATAACTTTCTGATTCTTGCTGTTTTTTGCTGTTGTCGTAACAAATTGCTTCTAAGTTTTTTCATAGAAATTATTTTTATTACAAATGTAAACGTGAGGTGGGTATGATTGCTGAACAAACGCTACCACCACTTTTGTGGAATGCTAATGACCCGAATAACGATCCCGTATGTTGTTGCCTTACTATTAATTTTTACATTTATGTTTTATAGAATAACGGTTGAATTTATGCTATAAATTAATCATTATGGTATGAAAAGGTATGTTTACTTTTAAACCATCCTCATCAAATAGTTGAGAAGTTTGAGGTTCCAATTCAAAATTTCGGCCCCAGCAACGGACATTGCGGAATCTTTAATAACCTAACCTCAATATCTACTGTTTACATTTTAAATAATTGTATTCGGAAATGCAAATTACTTTATCTTAGATTTACCTAATTGGCACAGCATTTTGTATGAATTTGGCTATTCTATTTTAAAGTAAAACCACGTATTTAAAAAAAATACGCAATTAAGACTGAAACCTGTAGGGATTAAAAGTGTCTTGTTAATTAAGGTTTTATCTCAATAAGCTAACTAGTTGAAATTCAAGATTCTGTCTGAAAAGATCTCTAAATGTTTAATTTTTAACGTAACTTCGAAACAACATTGCTTTAACATTATTATCGTCTGACTAGAAGCCTTGTATATTCGCTTGAGTTAATTAAGATTAGAAATAAATGTAAGATTATTTCAGTGTTTAGAAAACACATACCGAATTTCATTTAAATCTGTTCAGCTGACAGAGATACCTTGTTTCAATCATATAAACGCACAGTTTTTTGGATATAAACAATTCGGATCTAACATTACTAGTCGTTCGCGCCGAACTGAGATCTCGCGCCTACATTTTGCTTCATAGAAAAAACTTTTTGAGATTATTAGCTTATATATTTTCTGCTATCTTGTTTAATTTCTGTATTTGTTGTTCAAGTACAGGATTGTATGTAAGTTTCAGTATGAAGCCCTTTTTGAGATAGACCCCGGTTATGTTCCGGGGTCTATTGTTTTTAAACAGTGACTTTGGTGGCCCACCAAATCGTTATTTTCTAAAATAGATTTTTTTTGAACCGGTTTCGTACTCTTCTTGTCAAGCCCTTTTCAATGATACCCCACAAAGGTAGATAAAAAAATAAAAAATATTTTGTCCCCAAGTGGGGGTATGTAAGTATACATGTATCGGAGCCCCCTTAATATTTTCATTTAAATAATTTTAAATATTATTTCTGGCTTTGGGCAGTAGTTTTACATATTCTATGAAAATTTGAAGTCGCTTCGCTTATATGGTTTAGACGAAATGCGTCTGACAGACGGACGGATGGATGGACGGACGGACGGACAAAGTACTGAACGACTCAAGTCAACTTAGAGATATCGCTTCGCTCGATCAATTAGTATAGTAAATTGTTCTGTTATTAGTGTGATAATCAGCGCGAAAAATAATGCTGCGTTACCAATGAATAAAAAAAAAAAAAAAAATATGTTTAATTTAAATTTTTTTTTTTTTTTTTTTTAATATATGTTTTTTATATAAATGAAACAGCTGCAGTAAATTTGCACTGATTTGCTTAAAAATTTGACGGTCTATGCTAGTCTCAAAATTTAAAATAGTGCAATGGAGTAGAATATTTTTGCAGCGATGTCTAAAATTTTCCAATTTCCCTGCGTGTTAAATTTTTGTGGCAAAAGTTACGAGTCATAAATGGAATCGAATACTCGAATGATGACACGCGCAAAGATAGCAAACGTATGCATCGAACGTTTTACGAGGAGTTGGACAAATATTTGAAATGCATTTAATAGATTGGAGGAGAGCATAAAATTGGTATCTTGGTCTTTCAAACATGAGCCAGTTCTAAGTACGTCTAGGTGTAGCCGTTTTTTTAAACATTTTCATCTTACATACATGACAATTATAAATAAAAATTTACGATACTGTTGTAGGTACAGTGAACATAAATGCATAGCTATATTTATCACGTATGGCATGTTTAATTAATAAGGTTGTTAACCAAACCTCTTTGTACCTTTTTTCGCCTTGACTGTTCGTTTTTTCCCTCTCCGAAATAATTAATTATTTTTTAAGCAACGTGAAAATACACAGTAACTTTCAATGGTATTGGATTTCAAGTAAAAGCCTGCCGTAGTAAAAAGAAAATACGGCTAGTCACTGAGCTGTAATTTTGGCAAGGTTTCGCCCTGTCGATTTCAACGAGATCTGAATTAACGAGTAAAGAAAATGTTGCAAAATATTTTACAAGAACTTTAGCGGGACAATAACATCTACCTATCTACCTATCACTGATCGACCAAACATAATACACAAACATATTATAAAAATATAGCAATTTTATAGTCACAGACAGTGCCCGTGATTCTGATGTCACACACTAAATTAAATTTAAACTATTCATGTCTTTTATAAAATAGGAACACAAGACAGAGATAGCATACATTTTAGTGCTGTCAAGTTAGTCAGAACTTAGATGTCTATGCAAGCTTAGTCAAGTATGTAATTGGTGTTGACTAAAAACACGCGCGTTTCTGCTTCTGCTGTTCATATTTCAGTGAGTGTACATTATATATTATATAGTGAGTGTATTTTACTAATTTTGGTCTGTCGTGAAATAAAGGAAATAGGAATAGGTACCTGAGATAGCAACAACCTTATATTTAATATCTTGCTTATGATAAAGAAAAATGGACAAGTTTCAGAGTAGCAAAATGTACATAATTATGTATAAACTTAACATTAAGCACACTAAAATGGGTTTGCCTTAGCACAAGAGTCAAAAACAAAATTCGGCGCATATTTTCAAGCTAGCCCGCGGGCGATGTTAAAGTGCGAGTAAACTTACTAACAAATATTTACACACTAATGATGAGGAATGCAAATAGAAAATCTAATCTTTTAATAGACCCTAAAAGCCTTGCAGTAGCTGCTTGGCCTGTGAATGTATTACAATTGTCCCCCTTTGTTAATATCAACATCTAAAAACAAACCATCACTTTTTCTAAATGCGGCGTGGTTACTTAATCTCTAAAAAAATAACTCATGTTTTTTTACTTGTTGAATGCTACGAAAGCCTCTTCTCATGTTAATAACAGCAGGAACAAACTAATAAAGCTCGTAAAGTCCACGGCTCTCATATCATTAGCTCCTTGTCCCTATTTCCAGTTAATATAATGAAGTTATCGATAACTCGTCCAACCGTTCAATAACATGGTGTGTGCTCTGATGCGAGGTGATTTTATTAGTCTCAGCAGAGCTTAGCCCGAGCAAGGAACGTAAAGAAACTTCGTCTCGACCCAAAAGTTTTGTCATGTAACAATGTAATTAGCCCCAGGGAGTTGCCAACCCCTAAGTTGTAACAAATTCTTTATCTCGCCTCAGCGTTTTCACTTACTACCAATTTGAATTCTTCAATTAATGAGTTGAAAGGAAAGGGTGGGGAACACGCTGGCTGGGAGTTAATTTTTGAGATAATATCCCTGAATCTGACACAATGTTGATTTAGGTTAGAATTCGTTCTATTATTCTCGTAGTTACCAACTGTTTATCTTTGCTTGAACGGTTTATGCACCGAAGTTGCCTAATATACTTACGAGCACATTTATAAACTATTTCCGAAGTACCTATTTAACTTTGAAATTGAGTTCGTAAGGCCTTTTGGGAAGTTTCTTAACGTATGTGCCACACGTCACGCATACTTGTAACACTTCAATTAATATTTTAATCGTAATCAAAGTTTGTTGCTCTGTACGTAAGGGATCCCACTTAAGATTAATCCTCGTGCTCGTGTAAGTAAGCTCCCGCGTCCTAAGTTGCTAAGGTTGTTAGCAATAGTGGCCTCGACGCATGTTTATTTCAGAGATTGCGAGGGTGTAACTTGAGCCTGTTTGCCGGTTTGAGGGTGGCGGGCAAATATCGTGCCGCGCACACACTACAGCTTAACGAGCCAACTCCGGCTCATCGGGGAATTTCGTCATTCTAAAATTGTGTCAATAAAACTTTATAAGCGGTAGATATTGCGATATCTATTCGTGTAAATGTGGAGCGGGTGGCGCAATGGCGTAGAAAGGAAGAGAGCGGCTCGCACACAATAAGCGTCGCTCGCGGAGTTTTGTTATCGCGAAGAGTTGCGAGTTGCGACACAATCACGTCGCGGCTGGCTGCATGCCCGAGCTCGGCTCCGGCTGCTCACGCCTGAATACACAGACGCCCGAAGTTCCCTCCCTGACGGATATTGGGTACGCAAACGTATGGTTTAAGCAGAACACTTGCCTTACAAAGGAAAAAGTTTGTGTTCAACTAAATGCATGCTCAGCCGTCCCGTTTGTACGCTCAACTTTACATTTGTCAAGTTACGAGTATAATCGAAAGTGTTTACTGCACTAACTAGTACAAATGTGCGTTGTAATTTTAATTTTAAACGTGTGGTTTAAAGTGACGTTTATAGGTTTTAGTAGTACTTAGTATTGACTCAAATTCCTCTAGACTGAACTGCTATATATATATATATATATATATATATATATATATTGGTCACTTATATTAGTGAGTAGTACAATCATTGATTTAAGAGAAACATTTGGTCTAGACGCCCACATGAAATAGATAGATATTGTAATGATGAGATGTTATTTTTAACGCGAATTTACTTAACTGGTTTTGAGGTTTTTTTTTTATGAAAACAGAAATCATGTATAAGAACGCAGATTTTATTTTGATTGTGATATACCATTATAATTATAACCGCGGATGAAGTCATAGATATTCATATCCAGCTAGTAATTATACAGTATACCTTTATAGAATATCGATAGTTGCAACTTATTGAATGGAAAAAAGACTACGATATTCATAAGAGTAAATTTGAACTAGAGAAATCGCCGACAACCAATCCGTTTAACTCAAAACAAGCTGAACTATTGTAGTTTTAAATGCTTGTTGTGTAGATCTCACGTCATCCATTACGTTAACGAACTTTGCTCGGCGGATTCATTAGAAACCCATTCATCTCTGTTCAGGTATTACTACTTACAGCACCAGGGAAGGTAATTGAAAAATTTGCTTTAGCTAGGTTGGTTTTCAATTTGGTATCTTTGCTAAGTGCATAAAACAATTTTGCTTAAAACGATAAAGAACGAAGATATATATTTGACAAAAAAGATATTTTATAACGAAATAGATATATGTATTTGAATAACTAAAATAGAAGAAAAAACAAACGAAATTTAAACTTCAACCTATATTAAATATAACTTAAAACTATTCAAATTCCAAAACAGAATAGATTCAGTTTGTTTTTGTTGAAGTTTTTTCTGCTTGAGCAGACCCTACCAGTAGGCAATGTTCCAAAATGCTAGCAGCATTGCCACGCTGGATAGCAATGCTTATCCGCTGCGCGAAATATAACAGCATTTTGATCTCGAGTTGCCTCGATCACATGCACCGATAACTCTTTATTCAAATAATGTGCATCTGTTCCCTACGGTCTTAGCGTTTAACACCCCAGACGGCACTAATCAAAATAGTATCCAAAATTACATATAGGACATAAATTAACAACTGGGTGACAAACAAACAAATGTTCAGTATTGCCATACTACATTTGTTGTATATTAAATCTGTGGTAGACTCGCTCACTTCAGCTAGGTCATTCGTCTCAGCAAAATGTGCTCATATAAATGCATCATAATTAGTAAAAACGTGTAAATTACCATGTAAGCATTATAAAACAATAAAGTAAACAGTGAATTCAAATAACTAGTTTCATTGCTGTGATCCCGTAGTGTAGGACCCTTCTACGATATCTAGAACAGGTACAATAATCATAATTAATAATATATAACAATTTGCTATTTCTAACATGCATAATTTGGTAATTGGGAAGCACAGCACAGCTGCATAGACATAGTTTACGTAGCACTGTGCTACGCAAACTATGTCTACGCAGGGCTGGTTTTCAGACTAATAAGTATCCGCCATCAAGGTTATTTACTATTAAGGTTTACAGCTGATTCTAACGCCACACCAGCTTTTTTATAGGTCCCCGAAAGAGGAAACGGAAGGGTGCCTACGCAGGTAGCATCCAAAGGCCGTCAACACCATTACGGAAGGAGCGTCACACCATTGGATCTCTTAACATCGTTGTGAGCTAGATTACTGGGCTTTTAATTGGCTGCGGAGTCAGCGCTGGTAAATGTCCTACGGATGACGTCATTTTGTCAAGACTGACATTTTGCTTGATATTTTGCAATAGTGCGTTACATGTTATAGTGCGTGATGCTTGGAATACTAATTAACGAACATATTACGCATATCTAATAAGTTGGTATAGATAGATAAACATATTATATATGTGTATGTAACATAGTAGCCACGTAAGTATTGAAAACTATACTTTGAAAGCGAAGTGATCAATCTGAGTGTCTTCAAGTCTAGAGTGAATAGGTACCTTTTCCTGTCAGGTGAGATAGTGGTCAATTGCTTGCCTATCCAGCATTAAAAAATAAGTGAAAAGTACTTGGTAATGTGCTTGCACGAATTAAATAATGAATGGATAATTCATATTATCTCTAAACGTGAAATGTTTTGTAAATAACAAACTTTTTATTTATGACAGGTAGTGAACACACAAGTTTAAATTGAAACAGTAATTTAATGTTATTTGTTACCAAAATGATAATGCTATCCTTCGTGAATTAAAATACTTTTTTCACCATAGAAATCCTGACAAGTTAAAGACGCGTGCCGCAAACATATCTCCTGTCGCGCAGCAATGTGTAGATATATCACATGATAATCCTCCGCGAAGAATTTCATATTTCACCGGTGAAGCCGAATAAGTAGCGTATTATCTCGTGTCAGACAGGTGTCGCTCGCTTCGGCCGCCTAAATTCATCTCTGTGCCAGCAGGTGCACGCAAACGACGCTCCTAATCCGACCCTGACGTCCTGTGAAAACAGTTGAATAATAGACTATGCTCGTGCCACCAGTACAGAAAACTCCATTATGAGCTACTACTACTCAAACCATAATTTGTTTACTGTCTGATAATGGATCCTTGTTTCCCACAAAACGTAAACTTTGTTGCGATCGCTACCTTAAGCTTACCTGTTTATCTACAACCGCCAGTCGTTTATCGGCGTTAGTTATTACCGTCTCGAGATACATAGCGACAGTTAATATTACCTAAAGCGTAATAAAAAGCTTTGTAATCTGATATCAGTGTGAAGTGAGGCAAAAACAAAGAACAATGAAATAAATCGCTCTTTTTGAATTACCCCATCAAACACCAAGCACTCGGCAACAATGGAGGCTTCTGATGAATTATCAATTTTCTCTTTGTCACACGCCAAACAAAAACTCACGATGATCGTACCTGGGGAGCGCGTTATCTTGGCAGAGACGTATGACCATTATTTGTTCATGTGTGCTTGATATTGCGTATACGCGCGCGAGTGTGGGGGCCCCTATATCAATCAATCGTTGACGACAGTTGGTTTCAACAAATGCACTGTGAAATATTATATAGGTAAACAATACACGTTCATATTTTTGACGTACAATTCCTGAAACAGACAAGGGAAGAGATTAATAACATTAAAGCGTAGCATTTTTGTACTTATGTGAAGTTGCCTAAGGTTTAGATGGGATGATAACGAAATTATCATGATCTATCAAACTATCTTCGAACAAATATTATTTATCGCGCAATGGTACAGTGAAAGTTCCAAGGTAACTTTTAATGGGCCGGGATCGCTAATGATAGGGTAGAATTACGCTTAATGTTTAGCAACTGGAAACGCCATGGAAATTATACTAATGTTCACGGAGCTTTTCTTGTTATATATAAGTATACTTATGATTCCTTTGGCTTGATTGCAAATTGCAACCCACGTGTGTTATACTGATACGACATTGTGTAGGCGGATTGCCTGTGTTTGCTAAAATTTTACTAATATTTTTTTTATTCATTTTTTACTTTTATAATAGGTGCGTCACGTATTAAAGCCCAATACCAGTGCGTGAATCGCAAATAAAAATAAATTTATCACGCGTCGCTTTAACTCCATTTTTAAGGGTTCCATACCCAAATGGATAAAAAAGAACTCTTATAAAACGTAAAATATCTGTTTATCTGTATGTCCCATTCTTAGAACAAAATCGTCTTAGCTCCGATTTAAATTAAATTTCGTACGAAGGGAAAAAGGGATTCGTAAACCGGCACAAGGTTCTAAAATGAAATTAAAAAATAAGAATGACTTTGTGGTATATATATATATATATACTTATATATATAATAGTTAAAAAAAATATTGACGGTTTTCAATGATAGACACCAGACAAAAGTAGCTTTAAAGCGAATCTTGTTAAAATGTCACAAGTCATTGAACTTACTATGAGGCTGTGAGTGTGAAAGCGTCTATGTTAATGTTATCAAGGTTCAGTATCTCATATTTCACAGAAAGCCTTCTATTAAATGACTACGGACGGAACCCTACAGTGGGCGTCCTAACGATACTCTCTTTGCCAATTATTTTTTCTCTTTATCGCTGATAATGGTGAAAGCCTGGCCTTCCACCAATATATCACCTGTTTGTACGTGATGGTGTGGTAAAAACGCTAGATATAGAATCTGACGGGGTCACTAGGTAAACTACGACTACGTAAGTTTTAGTACATGGTAGATCCAGGCGAGTATGAGAAAATGCTTACCGCTACATATGGATTTCATCACAATATAATCTTCACTTGAAATTAGCAAAACCCTTTGTAGGATTTGAAACCCAAACGCCAATCGAGAAGTATCTTCACTATGAGCATCGCTTCGTAACTAAGATGAGCATCCTCAGAAACTGCGTGTTTCAGGGGCATATAAGTAAATGCGAGCACCTTTTTGAACCACAGCCAATTTTTCCTCTTAAACTTTTGTTCATAAAGGTGTATGTTGCATAACTTATATTATAATTACGCAAGGCCAAGTGTGGAAATCTTTGATTGTTTTATGGTTTTATTAAATTTGGTGAAAATGCGCCTCAAAAATTAAAATAAGCTGAAGAAATCATTCGTCTAGTAAATATACTGTGCCTATTAGGCAAGCAAAGTCACTTTCTATTTTCAAAACTATGGTATATAAACAGTACTTATCCATTTGAATTAATATTATCATAATATTTAGGAAACCTGCTCTTAATGAAATCAATACTATTTAATGGATAACATGTCAAAATAAAAATAAAAGTATTTTTTATCAGTCAATAAATAATACATCCAATAGGATACGTCCATTGAACGTCCATTTGAATATATGATATAACTTATATTTATGTAGTACATGTATTTTATTTTTACTTTTTATCATTTTAGTTATTTTATATAGTTTATTAACTTACATATTATATTTATGTATATTTGTACTGTACACCTCCACCGAACTTAGTTGCTACTATAATTTCTGTCCATCCAAGGGTTGTCTGGTAGAAATCGCTGAAAGCGATAAGACCGCCCATAATATTTAATGCCTTACTGCCTTATAATATTAAATTTGTAGTTATATGTTTGTATCTTTTTGTTTTTTGGTGTACAATAAATTTATGTAATATGATATAAATTTATGTAATATATCTTGTAAACCTACCATCTAAGTTTGTACATTAATAAATAAAGAATGTTGTATTGTATTGTATACGTTTATGATATAACCTTCACATGGTTCTGATATAAAATGATGAACATGAAGAAAAGGTATTAAAAAGAAAAAAAAATGTGATTCTCATGACTGTGTTTTAATATTTTTTTCACTTTATTCTCTTATTAAATGTTATGAATATTCTGAAAAGAATTGGAGTCATTTATGATATAATTCAGATTTTGACAAATATGTTTATCAGAATTTATTACGACTGCCGAATAAAACAGTTACAAATTTACGCCTTTTAGGAGAAATGTTGGTATCGCCCCTTTAACACCAAACGGCTTAAATAAAGGGCTATTTGCGCTGTTTATTCAAAAATAAGTTTAAAGAAAGAATCGTGGTTGCTGAAACTAAATCTACCAACTCTGGCAGTGAACTCTGATTTTATCGCCTCTCAAGTCGGCCCATATTTCAAACAGCTGCGGCTGCCTATACGATGTAGTGATTGAAATCATTTGCCGCTGATGTGGTTATAAGATAGATACCCAATTGAGATAAGTACATATAGTATGAACGATTGGATTTCAGCGTTCAATAGCAACATAACATACATTGGATATTGTGTAGCAAATTGTGTACAGATACAATAGCATGAGTCAATAGACACAAACATCGATGTATCGTTTATGGAAAGGAAAATGGGGATGGTACTGTTCTTCTTTTGTTATGTTATTGTATCGGAAACTGAATCTATTGGTTTGAAAAGCTACGAGGGACATGTATTATCTTTCCGTATATTTCCCATGCAACAACCAAGTCTTCCTATAATTAGTTCACTTGATCTGAATAAGCTAAATGTGTATTAATTTCTAATACAAACTTCATCTATTTATAATTGCTTATTGTTTTCGGATACAACAGCTGTAAGCTATATATGGTTCACATGTAAAGATAATCTCTAATTTGAGAGGTCAAGATTTTTACGCTCATATATTTCCGGCCCCTATCAACCGCTCCGAAGAATGTTTCTCGATATTCGTTGGAAATACATAAGTTATTCTTTGTCCGTACTGGCATTTGTTAGATAAGCGTCTATTGGGCGGGCGTGTTTGTAGAGTGCTTCCGCCTGTCAATCCGGCCTAAACCAATACAGTAATGACGTCTACCACTTACCACAAATGCCCCAGAGCTTTTGTCTTTGTTTAATCGGAAGGTCTGAATTTCTACTTCTATTTTGAATCATGGTGTAACACTTAAATGAAGAAGGATTCCTAAATAAACTATTGAACGTTATTTGAATAATCGTATCTATCCAATCGGTAGTTTATTATCTACTTTGTTTATAAACTTGAGGCCCTGTTAACCCAGTGAAAATGGTTGCGGTTTGTTCGTTAATTCAATGTCCTATCGCGATCATAACAGACCAATTCACGAGGTTGGGCTAATCCGCGGATTACACAAAGTTTTGCGTTAATCGGTCAATAGGGCCCAAAACGCAATTTATCGTAAAATTGCTTAAATTTTATATGATGACCGCACTACTATCCTTCAGGCTGAAAATAAACTCTAAGTTTCTAGCTTGCAATTACATTGTACAACAGAGTTTCGGTTTTACAAAATAAACTAAACTTTTGATATTTTTTAATCTAATACTACTCGTATAAAAATCTTTGTCTAGACATACTGACTGACTGACTTAGAGACAACGCACAGCCTAAACCGCTGGTTGTATAGACTTGACATTTGAAGGGTACATTTGTCTTAGTACGTAGATCTCTACGTACGTACTAATAATGGGTTTTTGAAACTGCTACCCCGAAGAGGTTTAAATAGAGTGAAAACGTTTGTATAAAAGTTATTTGTTTTTGAACTTATAGCGATGAAAATTGGTATTAGAGTAGTTCATTTTAAATATATATAAAAAAGTTTTCAAATTTTTTTTGCCAGGGTGCATCAAAGTGGTAGAAGGGGGAATGAAATTTCATGTCGAAACTTTCTTTATTTATGTTGTCACTCTAATGGAAATTGGTATTTAGTAGTTCATTTAAAGTCAACAAATGATATTATTATCAATATTTTCTGGCTAGGGGTGCATTAAAGTGGCAATGTGAAATGAAATTTCATATGGAAAGATTTTTATGAAGGTAAAGTGATGTGTTTAGTGATCTGAGTAGTAAAATTAAAAGTAATTTTATTAATAAGTCATTACAGTAAATTAGAAATAACTACTCTAACACGTGGTTAACTCTATTATAATCATAGTAACATTATAAATTAGAAAGTTTGTTTGTAAAGGTGTTAGTGTGGTAAGTATTTTTTTCACACTGTAACGACTAAACTGATTTGGCTGAAATTTACTAAGTACATATAGCTCATACTCAGAATTTACACATAGGGTACTTTTTAACTTATTCACGCGGGCGAAGCCGCGAGGCACATCTAGTAATATATATACAGAATTTATTTGTTTCTGTGAAAACCGAGACTACTCTATTATGTAGAACATTCATTCATTAAAAGTTGATGACTTAAAAGCGAAGGAAACAAATTGAGTTTTAACGAGTTGATTACACTAAAAATAGCCTGTAACTTAGACGTTTTATAAAAGAGGCATAAGTATCTGAACGGATCCTATTAAAATCATATCAAACTGAAATTAATTCTTACTTTAAATGAACATGCTATCTTCAGATCAGGCGTCGCTCTCCTGCTATTAAGTATTTCGTGTTTTCTTTGTAACAATACAAAGAATAATACGAAAATGAAAGTCATCGGTTGTTCATTTTGGTTTGTTTCCGGTCGATTGGTTCCCAGTCAGAGAGGAGTCTTTGTAGGGATGATAAGTAGTTTGTTCTTCTGACTAATTGTCTTATGTCTGCGCCTTGAACGTGCGCTAAATTACTAGCTCTTTGGAAAAATGGACGACAAATTAGTTTATTGTCGTAGGTGGCTAATGAAGACATTTTAATAAAAAACAAATATTTTGAAGCATTATATTTCAATGTTATATCCGGCTATACTACACGAAAATTTCGATTTACTTTGTTGTCGACTAGTTTCGGACAAATTGGTTGTCCTTCATCAGGATGAGTCAGACGCGCGATACGCGGAGTGCGGCTTGGGCCTCGGCGCTAAAAAAAAACTAGTCGACTACAAAGTAAGTCGAAATTTTCGTGTTTTAAGTCAGATATAACATTGAAACATAATGTGTAATCCTCACCATAGTTTTAACTGTAATATTTTTAAAGCAGTTTATAAAAGTGTACACACATTTACTCAAATCACATTCAACATTTTATTTAAAATGTTTCTGTTTAGTGTAATTTGCGTGACATATTAACGAAAAGAAAATGGTTATATATGGTTTCCATTCTAGATTTATGATTAATATTTAGCGAAGGCATGTAATCGAGTGAAACTCCAACGTCATATCTTAAAAACGGCTACACCGATTTTCACACCCTCTTTTTTCCACCTTTTCTGCTAAAATACTATTATAAAATTCAGTTGTCTGAGAATAATATTAGGAAAATTGCAAGAACCCCTCGGAGGCAATACGCAATAGAAATCGAGCACGGACAATTACATTCGGGCTCGAGACGATCGCTATCCTTCTTTCAATTCTCATTTCTTTATTGGAATCGAAACGATTAGGTACCCTCAGTGGATTCAACTTGATTGTTTTCTTTTATATTATCACGTTTGTTATAAAACTATCCCATTAATAATAAACTTTTGCTACACATTTCTTTTTGTTGTTGTGTGTTGTTGTTTGCTCAAATTTGAACTGCCTTTTGGTTTAGTTAGGTGTGCGTTTTTAAACAGGAGTATCGGGAATCACAAGTTTTCTCCCCAAGGGAAATTGGTGTTTCTGGTTCTAGCTGTGATTATGTGTGTGATGTGAATGTTTCCAGCATCCACAAAACAAGTCTTTGAACTTAGTGTGGGGCAGTGAGTGTGTCAGCGTTGATGTTATACTATTTACTAGCCGTGCCCCGCGGCTTCACCCGCTAATATCAAGTTAAAAAGTAGCCTATGTGTTAATCCTAGGTATAATCTATGTACATTTCAAATATTTTCCAAATCCGTTCAGCCGTTAAAGCGTGAAGAGGGAACAAACATACTTACACACTAACTTTCGGATTTATAATATTAGTAGGATAAATACGCTTATTGTTGTTTCAGATCTGTCGGACTGCGACCTCTCTAATAAATATGCCAATTGAGAGATATTTTGTAAACTCGCCACGAAGTAAAAGCGCCACATTAGACAATAATTTACTTGCCGGTACATTATTTAAAGCCTTTCATAGTTGTTATGTTACAGTTTCCATGTTGTTATCTATTCAACTCAACATCATCTATTCCATCTTTATATGAACTACTAGCCGTGCCCTGCGGCTTCGCCCGCTATTATCAAGTTAAAAAGTAGCCTATGTGTTAATCCTATGTATAATCTATGTATATTCCAAATTTCATCCAAATCCGTTCAGCCGTTAAAGCGTGAAGAGGGAACAAACATACTTACACACTAACACACTTACACGCAAACTTTCGGATTTATAATATTAGTAGGATAAATGTTGGCCAAGAAGTGAGAACAACATATACAAAGATATTCCTCTTATGCCAACAACTCGACAATACTGTTCATATGAAAGTAGAAGTCGGAACGTCGGCTTACTATGTATTAAATCGTATGGAGTGCTTCCATCGAAGTAAGTACTTCAGTTGCCGATTCTCTGAGCGCACATGGAATGTAATTGAGGCATGCCAGCCGCTTCTACATCCCTTAGGATTTTGGAGATGCACGCACGCGCAAATGCGCGCACTGACGTATCTAAACATCCATAGCCTATATAAAGCACAATATTCACTATCCATAAAACACACAACACTTGCAACCTTATCCCTAGAAGTATAAAGTCTAAAGTGATCAGAGCACTCACCCCTAATGCATTTCAGGAACTGTCACAATGTCGGTATGAAAATATTATTGTTTGCTCATAGTACGCTGTTGTTAGAAAAGCTACTGTTGAGTATATGTTTATGAGAGTGCCAGTTTGTCTGATAGCCTGCTTCCCTTTTTATTTTTATGATAAGGTACGGGTTTGGGTCCGCTATAATAATACCAATTCGTACTCGACTTTGCTGTGGTTATAAAAAGGTACAAGTCTTTTAGTCAAAACATGATCGCCAATACTCTAAAATTCATGTTTAGAATGGAAAAATTCTACTGATGTTTATAGTACGTAATAGATACATATACTACTATTTTAGATATAGTATCTTTAGTTAAGAGAAATTGACTGTATCAAGTGTCTATGTCAATAAAACCCATAGATAAGCTAATGAAGTTGCAGGTCAAACTATAAATCGTCGACTAAGCAAGTTCAAAACGACGCCGCGCCGCGCCGCAGCTAATGCCGCCCTAGTTTGATTAGCGTCCTTGGCGGCCTAATGATGTAACACAATGTGAAAATTAATCGAGTAATAGCCGAACAGTGACCATACAATAAATAATACCCAAGGCACGCGTGCTAATTTTCGGTCCATTATAAATACACGTGGAAATTCAGCACGTACTTTAAATAGGACGTCAAGCAAAATGGGACAGGCTACCAATAAAACCAATAACACTAATATAAGTGTAGAAATACTTACAGTTCAATCAGTGCCAACTATCTGCCCGATGCCGATGGCGTAGTTGGTTGTGCGTCTGCCTTCCAAAAAACGGGTATCGGGTTCGATTCCTTGTGAAAACACAATAATTTGTGTTTCTTTTTTTAATAATTTTGCTTCGGTTTCTGGGTGCGATTGTGTGTGTGATCTGAATGTTTTCAGTACTCACGAAACAAGTCTTGGAACTTATTGTGGGTGTGTAAGCATAAATTTATTTAACTTATTTCAAAATCATTGAACTAAAAAGGAAAATATACAAAAAGGAATTCCACGAACGTTCTTGTCCCTAAACAATTCGCGAGAGATATTCTTTTCATTTTAAAGCGGTCCTTTTTGTGTACAGTGACACTGGGACGTTATTTTCGTCGATTTGGGGCTAAAGTTATTTTGCCGTTGAGCTGAGTTGTTTTCTGAAGTCGCGAGGGCCATAAATTGTGTGAGGCGTGAGTGTGTAGGCATGTCGAAGTTCCGAGTCGAGTCTCTGGGAGCAATCTCCTCGAATCTCAGAAGGAATGTGGCTTGATTTAATCCTAGCGTATTAGAGGTCGACTCTTGGAGCTGTCACTGGCGAGATATATCACTGGCTCTAATTACGAATAATATAACGTGGGTATATAATTATGTAGTTTTGCTAATAGAAAGAGAGTAGAGCTAATTACTAGTATGTATAACTAGCTCGATATACAAATCGACCTAGGCATTTAATAGTTATCTGTATTTTATTCTTTGCCAGCCGCGCCCCGCGGCTTTGTCCGCGTTTATCAAGGTAAAAAGTAACCTATGTGCTAATCTTAGGTATAGGCCATGTATATATAAAATATCATGCAAATCCGTTCAGCCGTAAAGAGTAAATAAAAATACTTACTCACAAACTTTCGGATTTATAATATTGGTGTAATTCATTCGAATTCATCACTTGCCATAAATATTATTTATTATTATTGTAAAAATTCGTATTCGATATATGTTTTAGTTCTATAACGTTTTAAGCATAAATATAACATATTTCACAACAACTTTCACACTCACAGCACCACAAGTTTGATGACTTGTGTCGTGGATGCCGTAAACTTTCACATTACACTCTCAATCACAACCAGAACCAGAAACACAAATTTTTCTTGGGTAGAAAACTTGTGTACCCGTCGGGAATCGAACCCGATACCTGATACCTCAGAATACAGATGTATTCTGAGCCTGATACCATCAAACCTGATATTCTTGCTTAGAAGGCGAACGCTCACCCAAGCCAATGGGCGGTTCAAAAGTTATTTAATAACTAGATATAAGATAATATAAATGCTCTCAGGTATGTTATGATTTGTTGTGTGCATTTAATAACGTGTCTGATAAATAAAAGCACTACCACATGTGTGACCTCTCGAGAATACATGCCACCTCTCAAGCTTTTAGTATAATTATTTTTCCATGTCTATTCCTTTTATGGCCACTTATGATAAAATTAAATGTGTCCCTATGGAGTGATATGCCAAATATTGCCCTCAAAATGATGAAGTATATATTTTCGACATATATAACACGACTCATTATTTTTGATCAAGCGAAGCGAAACTTGAGCACTTTGGCTGTCCGTCCGTTCGTCTGTCAGATGCATTTAGCGCCTAAATCATACAAGCGAATTACTTCAAATTCTCAGGGATTTGGTAAAGCCCAAGACCTATTTTGTCCCGGACTTTATATCAAAAATGGCTACACATATAAGCTGTTATATCATGTACTTTAACAACAAATATAAAAAAAGAAAATTGTTATGAGCAATGAGGTTAATTGCAAAGCTTTCTCTATTAGGCAAAATGTAGGCGCAACATCTTAGTTCGGGGTGAACAACTAGATATATTCAATTTGGGTTTCTAGTTTATTTTCAACCGAAGAAAAGAAGGTTCTCAATTCGACTGTACGTTTTTTTTCTTTATGAATCGATTTTGATGTTTTTTTTTTGTTTGGTAGAGTATGGTAGTTCGGTGGAGTATACTTCAGAGGTGGTCCCATATATTTTTTATCGAAAGCGGTCAAGCCAAAACCGAAATATAAGCGATGAAGTCGGTTTTTTAAAGTTGTGCTTGCGTTTCAATTATTAGTAAAAAGTGAACGAGCGAGCCGCTTCCACCATACATTTTTACAAGGATTAAATGAACGTAGCTTGCCAAGATTATTAGTAGGTAGGTATATATTTATTTTCAGAATAAAATATAATTTCACTTTAACATAATTTAAAGCAGACACATGAAAAGCAAAACTCACTAATATTTTATTTAATAAAATTTGTATTTCAAATTAAAACAAAGTTGTGTTTACATGTGACATACTAGATCAAGTATATTTTTACTTTTGGCCAGCCCTTACAATGATGCAGACAAACAAAGTGTGATCTATATCTATATATATATATATATATTTTATGCCTGATAGATAAGCATTTGGCCGCTATCTCACCTGATGGAAAGTGATGATGCGGCCGAAGATGAAGCATGCTTACCTAGAAGATACCTATTCACTCTAGACTTGAATACTCCCAGATAATACTGTTCAGGAAACAAAGACGCGGGTAGCGGGTTCCACTCCTTCGTTGTACGGATGATAAATGTAGAAGCAAAATATATATCTATATCTATGTTTGAACTGCCCTTTGGCTTAGTTAGGTGAGCGTTCGCCCTCTAAGCCCCTGCTTTGACCCGATACCCGTGTATCGGGTTCGATTCCCGGCGGGAACACAAGATTGTGTGTGTGATGTGAATGTTTTCAGCACCCACAAGTCATCGAACTTGAGCTGTAAGTGTGAATGCGTTTATGTTTATATGCTGCTTGTGTTGTCAGTGTGGAGTGAACTGAACAAATTCTTCTAAAGCCGTATGCCATTAAGACGACTTGATTACCTGCATTACAAGGGTCTAAACGTTGTTTGATAACATTTAAACAAAATAGGTATTCCTTAATCATTCTTTCTATTAATAACTTCCACTGCCAGATATCGGGGAACTGATGATTATAAAATATTTAATAAGAGAGTGCTTTATTATTATGCCGCAATTACCTACTAATAGCTATTGTTATTTTAAATGACAGTTATTATAAAATTGGAAGTTTGGAAGTAAGGAAGGAAAATAGACTGAATAGGTATCTTCTAGGTAAGCATGCTACATCTTTGGCCGCATCATTACTTACCAATAGGTGTGATAGTGGTTAAATGCTTACCTATCAGGCATAAAAAAAAATATTTAGCAGGATTCGAACCCGTCTTCGTCTTCCGAGACTCAAGTCCTGCGCCTTAAATACTGAGTCATCTGTCAGTGCTGGCACGCTGATTTATTGGGAATTACATCATAATATTTTATGCGTTAATAACTGGTCTTGATTTTCCTTCTTTATTTCTGATTTTGAGGCTGTTTCCTATTGTAGACAAAATTTGCTGTACTGGCAAAAATCTATAAAATTCAATTTTATGTTTTGTTTTAAAATTAGTTCTCCTCGAGTCGATTTCCAAGGGTCTTGACCCCATCCACGGATCACCTTCTCTTGGACGATATTACGCCATCCATATTGGCTTTTGGCTGCGAGCATGGCATCGTGCATTCCAGAGTCGAGTGTGGTGCGTATTTGATCTGACCAGCGCAATGGACTTCCCTTGGACCTTGGATCCTTGTAGTCTTTTCCCTTCAATCTTGTCAGTAACGACTATAATTACTATACATATATCTCTGTATTAACTAGAATGCTATATATACAATTAGATACTTATATTTCATCCTACACAATTCACTAATAATAAACCCAAACATTTTGCTATCTTCTCATTTTTTATTCGACAAAATTTCTAGCTATTCTATGTCAAATTTGGCATGAAAAGGATTTGGTTTCTTTTTCCTGTGGGTTTCATAGAAATCATTTCCAAACGATTTATTATTTTTCCATTAGTTGTTTCGTTATAACCGAGGCGTTTTCTTACGCGATATGCTGGCTAAAGAAATTGTTGGTTTCGGATTTCATATTTGGGCTTGTATAATGTACCTACTAATTGTTCGCTGTTGTATTCATTGAGCATGTAAAAACTTGTGTATAAAGGTTTTAAATTGCTTGTCTGTAACTTTGCAATCTCGGTGAGCGCTAAATAATAAGTCAAGGTTTTTATACGACGCTATTTTTTCATTTTTGTCGCAAAAATATTCGTAAAATCTTACAGATTATCGCTTACCTGCGTGACAGTGCTGGCCAACATAAATATATTTACTAACTCTAGTATATGACAAATAAACACATTTGTTTTTAAAAGAAGCATACTAACGGTCTCTACGGCATTTGTACAATTATAAAGTGACTATTTCTTTATCTTGCCAGTGAACATTATATTTGAGTATATATATTTTTTCTATATATCCATACATTTCGTTGCAATTCGTATTGTCACGTGAATTTATTTATTTGGCAAATTAATCCCAATGAGCTAGCGATAGCGTTATAGCGATACGGAATCAAAGCTGGGTCGGAAATTAAATGTATTCATCGGCAGCATTTTGATTTATTCCAATCGTTTCACTAACCAATTCTATTGAACAACGTTTCGATTACCCCACTATAATTATGGCAATTGGAAACATTTTATTATTCTGTTTTATTTGTTACTTGCTACAGCTGGCCGCTATTTAGGAGAAAAAGGTATACGTAGTCTCAGGCTAACTTAGCGATGAGTAGCTCGTACCTAGTAATCCACGCCTCAAGCGTAAGCGATAGCTACAGCGATTTTTTCCTATTTAAAGGTCAATGCAAATTTTTGGTGATGTCTTTTTTTTTTCGCGCGGCCACCAATTCTTTCCTTTGTTTTCTATCGACTTCACAAAAAAGGAGGAGGTAATCATTTTTTTAATTTTTTTTTATTTGTGTGTTACCTCATAACTTCTTTGCACGTAAACCGATTTAGAATTTTTTTTTGTTTGAAGATTTTGCTTTCCAATTGGTCCCATTTAATTTGATCAAGATCTGATTAGTAGTTCTTGAAATATCTTCAATAATGCGTGTTTAGTACATCTAATCTGATCATAGTTCCGAAGATAAAGCGGTTAAGTCGGTTTTTTTAAGCTTTGCTTGCGTTTAATTATTCTAGTACAGTGTAGTGTAGTAAATATTACTTATTTGACATCTAAAATGAGTTATAAAAAGAAGTTTATAGGTATTTGTTAGGTTTGAATGTTATTATTATCTTCTAGGCGCAAGTTATTTGTTGACCAGGGGGTTTGATATTTTCCTTTCTAAATTTACTACTTTCGTTGTCGTAGCGTGACTAATACTATAAAAACAAAATCAATTTAATAGTAATTGACCACTTATTGAGTACAGTTATAATTGTGTACCTATAGACACAGCTGGAACAATAAATAACATAAATACATATTTTTATTTCACATCGTTATTTGTCGTTACGTTCACATATGCCCCTTATGGATCACCCACAATTGTTAAAATCTAAAACGAATGTAGCTTTCAAAACGCAATCTTGTTTTACTGTCTAGGAATCAGTGATTATGACTTCGACGGTGATAACGCTAGTTCTAGAATGTTACTGGCTCTTAAGGTTAGCTGCTGAAACACCGTTATAAGCTCTCTCTCTCTATTTACTTGTGGGTAGTAAACTACGATTATATTGCGGTACAGAGGAGCTAAACAGGCGAGCACGACAAATGGATGGATTTCATCAAAATATTACTTTGACCAAGCACGTCGACGGATTTGAAACCACAACTAACCGATTACTACCGCTTCATACGACTGCACCAGTAGTAGTTGCTAATATGTTACAGTTTCATTTCATATTCGTTATTTTATTAATGAGTTAAAGTTTCACTGTCATGTCGTGTCAGTTCCGCAGTGACTTTTTGTATCATCAAACTAAATTCGGCACACCCAAATAAGAAAAACAAACAAGTGTTTAGGGCCTGTTTTTTTTATTTTTTTTATGTTGAATAGGCAAGTATTTTAACCACTGATGAAAAGTGATGATGCGGCCGAAGGTGTGACATGCTTGCCTAGAAGATACCTATTCACTCGAGACTTGAAGACTCCCAGATTATACCGTTCGGGGAACAAAGACGCAGACAATGAGTTCCACTCCTTTGCTGTACGGATGATGAATGTAGAAGTACTAGTATACTGTATCTTTGTACTAACTGTTTTTTTTTCCTTTATTTACCAATTAAAATATTTGCAATAGGTACAAGCAAACGGTAATAGCATTTAAAAAACCTTTAAGGTTTGTAGGGATAATACTATCATTTTCAGTCTACATCAAAGTGAAAACTAGGTAAGTGCATTTATTAATCATGAAGTATGTCTAGATTAGATAAAAAGTAATGTTTTAATTTTGATTTAATGTTGTTTGGCGTAATTATGTTGAGTAAATCAGTAGATAATTTATTTCTATTATCGTGTAACCATCTGAATGTAATTAATACATTAACAATGTGTTTGGTCGTAATATCTTTCCATTTTTATTATACTCGTTTGGTTTGCAAATAAGTTCGATTTTCCGTGAGACTCCTACGTTCTGACCTTTCAATATACCTACGCGAACTTCAAGTTCGGCCTTAATAATCTAATAAAACCTTACAAGAAATTTGATATTTTGTAAAAAAAATATTATGAAACTTCAGATTCTTATCAGTATTTATGTCGCTTAATGAGTGGATTTTTGTACGAATGTTCTAATTGGAGTAAAACGATAAGTAACGCTGTCTTGTTAGCAATGCATGGTCAAATTAGTGCCACAATTTTTTTGGTTACTTAATAATATTAGGCGTAAATTTAAGAACTAAATCCCGATTAATAGTTCCCACACAATAATATCATTTAATTTAAAACAAAAAATAGAAACGATTAACAATAATCGGGTGCATACAGCAAAGTCGAGAAACAGCTGTAACAATATTTAAACACTATTTTTGAAATGTGCAAATTAGGCCCTTTTATTTGATACCAAACATGGCATCATTAAAATAAGTTTAAGGCACATTTTCACGAAATTTGAATTAAACCATAAAAATCAGATTGTTACGAGACCTTGCGTAACCACCATAATAAGTATAAGTTATGTACCTATGTGCAAAAGTGTAAGCGGGTATAAATTAATATATTGAATTAATTGACTGTAATTTTAAATAGGGAATTGGATCGAATGTTCCTATTCCCTATTATACATATAGTTTTGATGGAAAATCACAATGGGAACACGGTTAATTTAAATAGAATGTTTGCTAATCCCACAATTACAAATACTCTCGACCGCGAAATTCTATAGAAAACATATTGATCTATAATTATAATGTTAAAACTATCGTGAGTATTACACATTATGTTATGTTATATTCGGCTTAAAACACGAAAATTTTGACTCACTTTGTAGTCACTAGTCAACTAGTTTCGGACAAATTAGTTGTCCTTCATCAGGATGAGTCAGACGCGCGATACGCAGAGGCGTGCGGCTCGGGCAGTCACGCGCCGAGGCCCGAGCCGCACGCCTCTGCGTATCGCGCGTCTGACTCATCCTGATGAAGGACAACTAATTTGTCCGAAACTAGTTGACTACAAAGTAAGTCAAAATTTTCGTGTTTTAAGCCGAATATAACATAACATGATCTATAATTAGGTAAGACGGGGAATAATGAGCACCGATTCTAGATTTTTAGGTAAGCTAAAAGATAACTTAAAAATCTTGAATCGGTTCTTTACTTTATACTTTTGTGTGTTTCTTGAGATGATCAAATTGTAAATTTTTTTTTTATTTGTTGAAATTGTTTGTACGTTTATATAGGTTGTAGTTAATTTTAAACAACAAATTTATTTTGAAAAAATATTTACTTTATACATATTTACATTTTTAAAATAACTTTTACAAAGGGTATTAAATATGGCCTCAATCAGTTGGTATGGCTTAATGTAATGAATATTTAGAAATATCGACATAGAGTGGGTTTCCTGGAAGTTATGGCACCAACAAAAATATACCTACATTAATTATGAGCAATCTACTCCTATCGATTTAATAATATATAATTTTGATAACACTGCAAAAACTTACTGTATTACAAATATTTCTTCCTAACATTACATTTAATAGAAATTTCAATCGTTTCTTCTCTGTAATCTAATCTATACACGATCACATACCTACGAAAATCGTATTGTGTATAAAATGCCTAATCAACTACAGTCTGTTAATTCGTTTAAAAGATTTTATGTACATATATACATTTAAATTCACTGAAGGTGCAAAGCCGGATATCACCTTATGAAAAGGAGCCAGAGGGCGGCTAGAAGCGTGTAGATGAGGTCGGTGTAGTTGGGCTGGGCGTCGCTAGAGAGGGCGCTGGCATGGCATTCTGCCTCGTCAGCGCGGAGCTGGAGAAGAGGCACGCGCCGCCCTAGCTGGTCCTTGCAGGTGGCGCTACGCACCGCCCGCCGTAGCTCCGCGCCCGCTTCGTTCTCTTGCAGCCACCGCCGCAGCCACGCGCCCAGCCACGCCAACTCGCACTCACACCGCAGCGGATTCCCCGTCAGTATCAACCCACCTGCGTACGATTAAAACTTTCAGCCAAAAAATTTAATTATACCTGTTGACGCTCGGCCTCGTCTAGAAAAGTTTCGAGTGGCGTATTAAGAATTAAAACTCATTACGAAGAGTTGCCGGCTTCGCTCTGCGGCGAGAGGCTCGGTTAATTTTAATAAAATACTAGCTTTCGCTGACGGTTCGTTCGTGCGATCGTAAATATTTAAACGAGTATCTAACTCATTTTGGTGATATCGTAGGGTTAATTAAGGGCTTGTCGGAATATGGTTATAAAACGGCGATCTTGACCCGAATCATAAATATTCTGATCAATAATTACTCTTTCGTATTTAATTTAACTTCTAGAACGACATAAAAATTACAATTATAACTTTCATAAAAGTTGCGAGCAAAATATTCGTTTGTGTATAGAGGCTATTACCGTAATTTGCATTTTAATTCTAAAGGACCAAGTTTTAAATAAAGTTTCTTATTGTTCGACGTTCGAGGGCCTTTTTAATATTGCTTCATTATGTGATTACTTCGTAGCTTACCTGATAGCAGTTTAGTAGCTACGTGACTCCAGCTCGTAAAGTTAGGGTAGAAAATGGCCGGATTGAGTGATGTAAGCTGATTATGGCTCAAATCGACACCCAGTTGCGGTATTTGTCCGAGATGCCGCATAAATGCCGTAGGCAATTTTTTCAATGACGTCTCTGAAATTCTGATGAATACCTCTTGACTCTCGGCAAAAGGTTGAAAAGCCTCGTCGCATATTCTTTGTAGCTTACCGCCTTTTATTTCGAGATAGCGGATATTTCTAGCTTCAATATCATGTAGCTGAGTATTCATATATTCATCCGTCCATTCAATTACCAGTTTATACAGAGATGGGAGAGAAGACGTGATGTTGGATATACGGAATGTGGAATGGTTAATGGTGGACCACGATTGAATGGAAAGGGATCTTAAAGATATCAAGGGACGGAAGGAATCTTGGTCAACTATGTCTAAATATTTGAGCCCGTTTATATTTAAATGAGATAAATTGCTCAACCATTTAAAACTATTTGGTGTGATTCTTACTAAAGGGTTGTAGGACAGATCGAGTATGTTAAGACTATTCAAATGGAACCACATCTTTGGCACGAGAGAGGTAAGACGATTATGGCTAAGGTCTAAGTGTCGAAGGCTGCCTAACCGTTTGACGTCAGTCTCTTTAAAACTGCTAATGTAATTTGATGTCAAATTGAGAATGGTTAAGTTTGTCAAAGGCAGATAAGGTACTGATTTTAGCCCTATGCCTGCAAGACTTAAATGTCTCAAGTTGGGAAGATTGTGAAACAGTTCTTTGAAGTTTGCCTTTAAGGAGTTAAAACTCAAGTCAAGTTGACGCAAACCGCCGATACTAGAAAACGTGTTATCTGAAAGGACTGTTAATAGATTATGACCTAAATTCAGGCTGAGCAGAAATTGTGTGTTCCGGAATATATTACTGTCCAAATATTCTATACGATTCTGTGACAAGTCAAGATAGCGTAGAGTGAAGCCGATCTGTGACAGCGCCGTGACTGGAAACAGCGATATATCGTTATTGCTCATGTCCAAATGTTCTATCAGAGTATTTTTGAAAATATCTCGCGGAAGCAATCTCAAATTATTATGACTTAGCTTTAAATATCTCAATTTATTTAAATTGTAAAATTGCTCGACAGATAACTGTGAAATGAAATTATAAGATAGATCTAATATTTGAAGCGAGATTAGATCCCCAAATGATTTTCTCTTGACGGAGTGGATATTATTGTTATGTAAATCTAATATTTCTAAATTGACAGCTTTGCCAAAAGCCTCACTCTGTATGTGTACGATTTTATTGTGTGATAAAATGATTTGACGAATGGAGGTTTCCATCGCGATGAAGAAATTGTTTGGCACATCGAGGAGCTCGTTGTACGAGCCGTCGAATATGTTAACAGACAATAGTGAGGGCTCTCCATCAATGTATCGAATGCAGTTCCTGCTCACGTTTAACGTGAACGTTACGTCTACATGAGAAACATTATAAAACGAGCTTAGTGTTAAATATGTAAAGTTATTCGCTTGGAGTTCTAATATTTCTAATTTTGGTAAATTGGCAAAGGCTTCGGTTTCCATCGAATCGATTATGTTACCCGCAAGAGATAAATATCTCAAGTTTGGTAAGTTTCTGAAACTGTGCTTAGTTAGGTTGTTGATTCGGTTGTAAGATAAATCTAAGTTTCTTAACTCTGGCATGTAAGCAAACGTCCCGCTTCGCAATGAACTTAAAAAATTGTATGAGATTCTGATGCTGCTCAGAGGAAGGGATAAATTTTGATAATCGTTATCAATAACGACGTCTACAATTCTATTATAATCTAAGTTTAAATATTTTAGAAAAGGGAACGACAGTATTTCTGATAACTTTAGTATATGGAAATCATTGTTATCGAATGATAGCCAGCTGAGATTTTCCAAACCCTCGTCTATTTCAAAAGGAAAGTATCCACTGAAAAGTGTCGAAGACGATTCCAAGACATGCAACGAGCTAGTGAGATTGGAAAAAGATTGTGGGTGCACGTAGTACAAATCGTTAAAACTTAAATTTATCTCTTTCAGAGGCATGCTCGGCGGAAAAACGTTCTTATAAATCTGTGCAATCCTGTTACCTCTCAAGTTGATAGTGCCGAGAGAAGTTGACCAGTCTAGGAATTCGTTTGGTAACAAATTAGATATCCTGTTGTAGCTTAAGTCGAGATAACGAATGGAGCCGGGTTCGAGTGTTTGAAGTGCAGAGGGTATTGAAGTTAAAAAGTTGCCGGCCAGTGAGAGCGTTTGGATCCGTGCGGGGAGCGCGGGGCTTTCGTCCAGCTGGTTGTAAGCCAGGGATAAATGACGCAGCCGCGCAACCTGAGCCAGGCTGTCCGGCAGCTGGAACAATTTGTTGTGCTCCACTTCCAAGTTCTCCAGCGAGTTTTTCAACGACAGAAATAGATCACGACTGATGGAACTTAATTTGTTATAAGAAACGGATAATCTTTCTATACGGTTGTTTGCGTAAACCATTCTTGGAATGACAGACAATTCATTAAGGTCGAGTATAATTTGTCTAATCTGAACCTCTTTGAGGAGATGAAATTCTGATGAATCGTTTATTCTATTATTACTTAAATCTAGTTTTTCTAATCTTTTGGTTTTGTTGGCAGAGCAACGGTAACTGCTATCAAAAGTTACAAAATTATGCCGTAAATGCACGGCTTGAAGCCTAGGAAGATTGTAAAGTAAATCACAGGATAATTCATGGAGAAAGTTGTTGGAGAGTTTAAGGAGTGTTAACGAGTGCGGGAGAGAATCAGGGCTGATGCTTCGTAGATGGTTTCCCTCTAAATCCAGCTGTAGCAGATGGTACAAGGACGTGAATGCTTCCGAGTTTACGTAATTCATTTGATTATTGCTCAGCGATAAGCTCGTCAAAGTCTCCTCCAAGTGATGCCATTTAACTTCAGGACCAACGTGTGCTATCATATTACTGAAATAAATTTATCACTTTAATCAACATTACAAAGCAAAATTTTAATGAAAGCTATTATATAAGTTTCAAACTTGTCCTTACTTCTGTAGGTTTAACCAGTTTAAAACTTTTAAATCTTTTAAACCCTGCTGCGGTATTTCAGTGAATTCGTTGTAACCGAGGTCTAAAGATGCCAGCGTTGCAGCCATGGAACTGGAATAGATTTATATCTGTTATTCTTTTGTTCTGTTTTGTGAAGTTTTACAATGAAATAAAATGTTTTATTTTACCTAAATGCATGTAGCTCAACGAAATGTAGTTTGTTGGCAACTAAAACAAGAGTCTGGAGTCTCAATCCGTCTAATGCACTCTCCGGGATGACTTCCAGATTAGACATACTTATATCTAAATGTTGAAGCTCTATCCGTGGCCATTCTGAAACAAACAATATTTTTAAATATATAATAGAGCTTACCACCGCTGCACTAATTCGTATAAGGCAAGCTGTTTAATAAAAAAAAATATGATAATCAATGCGCAACACAGTTATAACCGAAATTTTATTTACATTCTTTAACCAATGTTGACGGCAATTTCTTTTTATTTGAAATAGGTATGGTTTAAAATATGTTTAATCAATTTCTGAAAAAAAAAACCGCTGACATAATTGTGAAAAAGCGCATTAAATTCATCTCAACAGTTTAAAAATTAATATTGTATGTTGTGTGTATTGTGTTAGATATATACAAAAATATCACACAGTAGCCTTACTTGCGTTAGTGAAAAATCATTTTTAGCGCAATTGGTAAAAATATAGTCTCTTTTGTCTGCTTTTGAATTATCAGAAAGCAACAGCAACGACTTTTTGAAACTGAACTTTTATCGCTTACTAGCGACTCTTCCCAGCTTCGCACGGGCGCAAATTTTGGTGGAATTTCCAAAAAAAAAAATACAAACCTAGCTCTGGTAATTGCAAACACAAATAAAAATCAGCTAAATCGGTCGAGCCATTCTCAAGTGATGACCTTTTATATATGCGTCAATTGATTTTTATTTATATAGATAGAATATAGATAGACTAGCGTTAGACTACTATCTCACTTGTTGGTAAGTCATGTTGTGGTTGAGGCTTAGAACACGCTTGGTTTAGAATAGCAGAGCTGCTGAGACGACATTTAAGGGTTCGCGACGGAGCTTTCTAAGTGATGGTGGTAAAGTACGACTGTATTTAGGTATAAGTTAGCTATCTAGACGAGAATGAGAAAATGCCCTACAACTATGAATTATCTAAATGTTACTTTTGCCGCAGATAAAGCTTATGATAATATTCGAAAAAGCAACCACCCGATCCTGGGCTGGACGTAGAAACTTTTCGTTACCATTGCTTTAAAAAAAAATATTGTAAACTAATAACCGATTTCATTCGCAACTACGATATTCATCACCTTTCGTGGTCTGTTACACAGATTTTTAAGTCATCCAAGTACATTGAATACAACTTTAACCAACATTAACGTTTTCACTCTCACTGCCCCACACTAAGTTCAATGATTTGTATCGTGGATGCCGGAAACATTCACATCACACACACAATTACAACCAGAACCAGAAACAAAAAAAATCCTTGGGGGGAAAACTAGTGCTCCCGCCGAGTTTTGAACCCGATTCCCTTGCAAAAAAAAACTAAGCCAACGGGTAGTTCAATTTATTACTCAAATTATTTATTTCAACACCCGAATGGAAACCACCAGATTTCAAATAAAAAAATAATCGGCTCACAACGAAATAAGTTATGAGGTAACTTTTTGGTTACCTCATAACTTATTTCGTAAATAAGTCGGTTAAAAACGAGAACATCATCAATGTAGTCTACAAAATACGCATTATTCAGGATAACTCAAAAACTACTAGTCAGTTCTTGATCATATTTAAATGGGACCACATGGAAAGCACAAATTTTGATATATATCGATATGAAAACTCTACAATTGTTTATAATTTTTGCGTCAATATTGAGTTTATCATCACAAATGTAAAAAGGCACAAGAAATCATTAAAATTATTGTGATGAAGCTACAAAACGACGAGTATTTATGATAAGACAATCCATTTTTTTGTTTTGATCATGTTCAAATTGTTTGTGAACATAAAAAAATATCCGAATAATATATTTCAAAATAAACGTTATCTTATTCTTCTTTATATATATTCAATAACGATTTTTAGAAAACAGAGCTTATAATATTTCAAAGACTATCAAAACTTAAATTTAACGCCATGTTAGTATAATGTGGGACCGTTTGTTCGGAAGGACTTTATTACTTTACTTTAGTTATAGTTTCGCTTTGAAAAGTTTTCCGGGGAGCTTATACCTACAGGTAGTCATACTACAACTTTTGCGTCAAGTTAAGCTATTTTAGAACATACGACTGGCTTTTAGAATAGGATTACTCGTTCAATCATATTATTTTCTAAAGAGACAAGAACTTTATACGTCTTGTTGAGGAAATAAACGAGGCAGATCATTTTGCATTAAGATGATATTATTTTTAATATTAGTTTATGTTTGTGTATAAAACATCATAATTGGCGATGACATTCGCGACAAGCCTGGTGATTGATTACCATTAATTAAGCCAAATTCGATGTTGACTTAACTTTCAAAGAACTTTTCAATTAATCTCTTCTAGTACTTAAGTCAGTAGAGTGAATTGACATTTGAAGTAGTTGTATTTCTTTCAAAACATTTGCATTATATTGGTCTGCAGTTATAAAGGCGTCAACTAATAGGTAACATGTGTTACAAATGATATAGTACACATTTATATATTTTTTATTTCAAGACATCATTAAATAAAGTCCATCGTTTGTCAATTAAAAATCAATCCTTTTTTCTTTTTACTGACTGAAATTGATTTTGATAAAATATTACTTGTTTGCCTCGAACCTAGTGAAAAATAACGAACACTTTTGCCGTTAATTACTAACATCTTTTTTTTCATTCATAATTGTTTGTTTTTTGTTGTGTATCAAGTACAATGTGTAACTGAAATAAAACATAATCTGTTTTTAATTTCAGATTATTCAGATAACTTATTTAATATAACATTTATTACTGACTTATAATGTGGTCACAAAAATTATACAAACAAATCACACAATCCTAAGAGACCGTAACAGGTTGCTGTAACAGGTTTTGATCGACGACTTCGACGTCTTACCAAATTATTCATATAAAATGAAATTAAAGAAAATGACAGTCAATATGTTAAATAAATAATTGCGTATTTGGTTATGTTAAGCTTTTTTCAACAATTCAACCTTTCAATATTGGAAATCACTAGTATGTATGTCCCTAATTTTTTCAATTATATAATTTGAAAGTATTTATTGATATTAAGCTCAGAATATTTACAAAAAAACGGGTGAGGTACTAAGCATTCCAGATAATCTTCTAGAGACATTGACTCACTCGAAACACATCGGCAATCATCATTAACTTACGAATAACTAACCATAAAAAACGATCAGACGTACGTTTTACGCTTAAAAGATTTTATATACATACGATTGTATTGTATAACCATTGTATACCATACGTATGTTGTGCATACGGTATTAAAAAGGACATATAGAACATTATATGCGAGTGAGTCTAAAATTGAATGTAGTGTTGACACTTTCATGCCGGAGGGTGCATCGATGTGTGGAACATGTGAAAATATCAAATTATTAAAACAATGCGAACGCAAACAAGTGTTGCCATTTCCATCCACATACGCTGAATGTGCTACACGCTTCAATTTGTCTGATTACAGAGTAGAGAGAAGTCTACCGGGAGCTCCACTTCCATGTGCAAGAAATTAGCATCTGCTCCCTTGAGTATAGGAAAACAATACAAGCTACCAGTGTATCTTGGACCACAATTTTGTTAATTGTAACAAAGCAAAGCAATGCAATGTGAGCTTTGTAATTAAGTATGTGAGTTTGACTCTTTGATTGTCTTGCTTTTAAAGAACATGAAATAAATAGAAGCTGTCTGGGAACTTGGTGTATTTTTATTTTTCTTTTGTTGGAAGATGTCATCGCATCGCAATTTAGTTTTTTAGAGAAAAGTTTTGATAGTCTCTTGTTTAGGAGTATTTAATGTTTTTGCTAATGACTTTTGATAGTTTAATTTGTTATGTTTTTGATCGGTATATGGTGTATCTATTTTATGTTTGTTCATTTATTCCCTTATAACTTCTTAACTACTTATCATTTGACAAATGAGGTGTCGTTAGAAGCGTCTTTTTTAAGTTAATATAATAAAAACACAATATAATGGATAGGATGTTTGTAATATTACTATTATGCTACTTAGCATAATACATTTTCGAAATCCTTAATTCTCTTAAGACGAAACACAAATTTATTTTAGCCGTTAGCGTAATAAATTGTGCTATTTACTTTCCTTGTATAAGAAATAAATAATCAAAGACACGTCGCATTATCTCGGGTTAAAATTATATAATATGATAAGGAATCGTTTTATGTAAGAAATATCCCACCTATATAAATAAAAATCAATTGCTGCACGTATGAAAGATTATCACTTGAGAACGGCTCGATGGATTCGGCTGATTTTTATTTTGTGTTCGTGATTGTAAGGACAAGGTATGTATCTTGTCCTGATAATTACGAAAACAAATGACTCGTATGTATGCAGTAACAGTGCGGGGCGCTGCTAGTAACATAAATGATTTTAATTTATTTTGGTATCCAAATTTTATAGTTGAAATATATTTTTATGTTTTCTAGAGACGGAGAATGAACGATATTAGTTTTTCAAAAGATTTAATTTTGGAAAATGATTATAACGAAAAAACAACGGGTTGCACTCCGGGAGTGCCGACAGAAGTGAAAACTTGAACATTAACGTTGTAAACAGTAGGAGCAGGCATACATTTTCGCCGCGAGGTAGAAAGAGAGGAGGATATCTACTCTCCCTCCATCTTACGAATTTTCGATCAAGTCACGTGTCCTGACGCGACTTTAACATTTATTACCTATCCCAAAAAAAATTGCACAACGCAGCTAAAGAAGTTTTCACTTTAAAAAATATGAAAACAAAATAAACAATCTGGTTGTTACTGAGTATGACTAGTTCCGACCGATCATTATATTTGCATAGCGCCTTAATGCCATGCCTAATAAACACAGTCGTAGTCAAGATAATACAGAACTGAAGCCACTGAAGGTGTCTTATATATTTCTAATTATACATAATGCAAATCGCGTCGTGACACTATCTACTCGGTGAAATCCGGAAATGCATGCCCGTACGTATGCACCTACGCACTAATTAGCATGTAGAAGCGACGACTGATAAATAGGGAAGCCGCCACGATTTATGGCCCAGTAAATCTGTGCATATGCGGTACGTACGTGACCCATTATAGCATTCCTACGATGAGAGACGGCGCTGGAATTCGTAGACTGCGTTTGCCTTCGTTTTTGACTTCCAACTTAGGAAACTATTCTATGAGCGAATTCTTGCTGCGCTTTTTTGAAATAAATATTGCGTCCAGCGTGGTTGTGTTGTTACGTCGCTATGAAGCACTCACTAGCTAAATTTCGCTAGTTACTACTAGAGGAATATAATTAGTTCGCCTTTTGGACTTTAGCATAGGGACTAGTTTTCTGTACGTATCCTACAGGGGTTAAACGTTATTAACCTATTTCATAATAGGAGGAGGTTCTCAATTCGACTATGTTTTTTTATTGTATGTATGTCACACGATCATTCCGCCAGTTATGAATCGATTTTGATGATTCTTATTTTGTTTGGTAGATCATACTTCAAAGGTCGTATTTCATTTATATTGAAATTGATTTAGAGCTTTTTGAAAAAATCGAAGAAACCAAAATATTAGCGGTAAAGTTGGTTTTTTAATTTTTTGCTTGCATTTGAATCATTTATTATATATCGCGTATGCTTTAATGGATGTAAACTGTATTCCGATATATTGTTTGAAATATTTTTTATATATATTTATTATTGTACGTTTTTTACTCCAAAGAAATAATATTCTAGCTCATTTACGCGGTTTTAAGGCCCACTGTATATTAAAAACGCATAACTAAAACTCTTTATACTTTTTCTTATTTATTTGCATTTTATTAATCCCAATCAATAAAATTCTAACAAATAAAGAGTTTTAGTTAGTCAATAATAGGAATTGAAAAAATTAATAACAAAATACATTACTTACATAGATGATATGACTATATATACTTATATATTAGTGATTATAGTAGTGATATCATGCATGGACTTATTTGAGATATCATCTTTACAAAAAAATCAAATAAAAAAAATAAGTACAAAACTAAGGTTAGTTGTAAGAGACGCATCGTTTTATAGCTTAACTATAAGAGCAAGGGAGCTGGATAAAAAACATGGTAAGTTAACATGGGTTAAGGTTACCTGGGAACCTGTGCAGAGGTACGGCGATGCAGGACATGTGCTGTGCTCGGCATGAGCACAGCGGGCTGCCAGCGCACGGCTCCAGCCGTTCCGGCGCCAGCGTGCCCAACAGGCACAGCACCAGCACCGCCCAAGCACACCACCCATGCCCAAACACCATCACTGGAACAAAATCGTCACCATTTCTTAAATATACCTTTTTGAGTTCCATAACTAATGCTAGGTTGATATATAAGAGTAATTGGGTGTTAAATATGTGGTAGAGCATTTATAAGTACTCTAGAAGAAACCCCATCCCAGCCCGGTTCTGAGTCAGTTTTAAGTGATTTAATTATAGAACAAATCTTGAAATCGTCGGTGGGTAACATACAGATAGAATCTCTTTGGCTCTGCGAAACATAAGCTTCACAGTTATATCCATTTCTGGTATTTGTATATTACTTAGAATGTTGATGCAAATTTATAACCCACGCTAATAAAATAATTATTTATTTTATTTAGCGATTGATTAATGTCAGTCTCTATTTTTAACAGCTCTGCTACGGGGTAAGTTTTACTTGTATAGTCCCTTCGTCCTTCGTCAACTTAAAAATGCTCTAATGGTTACAAAAAGACTTGGGGAGAATATAAAGCCCATCTGCGACTATAGAAGTTTCTACTAGACTGTACTAAACTGTAGAATTTGATCTTGGGACCTTTTTAGTGATTGTATGTTTGTTTCTTATGGAAGATACAATTAAATATCAGAAAAGTCCAGGCAACTGCTCCAATCAATATTGTTTGTCTCTGTATATTGCTTCATAATCACATATTTTGTATGTTTTTTCAACTTCTTCGCCGTCCCTTTCTAGGGCACGCCTAACAGGAGAAGCTCCGCCGTCTAAACTCCGTTAGAGTAATAAGAAATTGAAAATGACTCTGCACAGCAAATCGCTGCTCGCCAAAAAATAAATTCGCTCTGGACCACAAACACACGTCCACCCAATTCAACTGTCCGAGGGGAATGTAGAAATATCTGTATCCATAATCATTAAAAATGATACTCCGGCAATTATCTCTTTCAAGAACGTATTAGCAAACCCACCTATTCCGAGCATCGATTATCTTTACATCGGCGTCAAAAATCGAACGATTTTTTTTTCTTATGACTAACGACTGATCTTTCAAACGATCGACTGTCGCTATACGACAGTCGATCGTTTGAAAGTTCAGTCGTCAGTCAGTCTTCTATTGTTCCAATTGATGCGATGTCTATAACGTCGCATCAATTCGAACAATAGTAGTTTGACGACCAGAATAGACCTACTGATTCTTAGCAAATGATTATTAGTCCAAACTTTTTTATTCCTTAGTCAATTAGACTCTCAAATTAGATCTGACAAAGGGGCCTATATAAATACCCAACCGCCTCGTGTTCATTTATAACCGCAAAGTAAATTGATATAACGAAACGTATTCTATATACTCTTTCCTCCCTCGGGTTTCTATGGTCAAAGGTCAGGCTATTCATTGAATTTCCTATGATCAAACAGAGTTCATCACGAACTCTTGGCATAACAAAGGATTCATTTAAAAGTTTCACTAAAAGAATTTTGTTGAGTGTTCATCGGAAAATTAAAAGACTACGAGTAAGTGATTTGATATTTCACACGCGATCTATCAAAGGAAATTTGTTTGACAGCTAAGGATTTTTAGATTATATACGGACCGCAATGTATGTTTTATGGCAGGCAAGGAAATAAAAATTGGAGTAGAGCCAGATGTCGGTGGCTAGCGTGAGCCTGTTCCACTAGGATTCGAAATTAGATTGGGCTGCAGGCTGGCGTGGTCGCTTTTCTTACACGTTTTCACAGAATCATTTCTTTATAATGATGGATACATTTTCTAATAATATAATATAATATAATATTGTACACGCTATATATTGTGTTGACACTCGTGGCTACTCGTAGTTCACTTGGTAATTTTTATAAGCCGATCAGTCTGTGATATTTATAAAAATATAGCGTTCTAATATAGCGTTTGACTATCTTACCAGCAGTTTGCCAACAGGCAAGTTATATCTATAGATTGTAAATCAATTAACAATATCCGGATGACCGAGATTTGCTCGGTTTTTTTGTTTTTGGTAGAATGTGTTTGAATTTGTATCCTCAGAAAACTCCATCTAGTGTCGAGTAGAAACAGTTTTTTTACATCGGTTATGGCGTAATAGATGGCGCTGATAGTTTCTTAAACCCGGTTTTTCAAATGCAGCTTGGAAACCGCGCATTTCACGGACCTGGAACGTTGATAAATCGATTCCTTGGGCCGAAAAACCCCTAATCTGTAACTTTCATGAAAATCGTTGGAGCCGTTTCCGAGATCCAGATTACACACATATATATATACAAGAATTGCTTGTTTAAAGATATTAAATAGATACAAATTGTGAGTCAACATAATGACTTCACATTAATGTTAGAAACCGATCGTTACTAATTGATTTTCTTGAATGACCGTTACAAGCGCCAAGATCACGAAAACCTAATAACGGTGCTGGAATATCGAGTAATCCAAAAAAAAGAAATGTACATTCGTAATAAATATCCCGTTTTAACATTAACTCTAATGTGAGTGACAATGTCAGCTTAGAATCTTACTTATCTGATTTAATCTCTTTGTTTATTTATCTCTTTACATGCAGAACCATTATCTTGAAGAATTTTCGAAGGGTAATTATTTTGATAATGAATAAAGACATACTTAACATTTCTCAATCCTAGGGCTACAGCAAGCTGTAAGTATATAATAATAAATACAGGTCATCTATTTCAGGTTCATCGATTTTATTAATCATATAACTGTTCCAGGTTAATCAAACAACTCATTACAAGCTGCATATGTAAACAAACAGCCCGAGCTCCAGTTTGGGCTTACAATTCGCAACGAACAGCCAATACATTTTATACGCAGGAATAAAAAATCAATCCAGTTATACGAGTGGAAATTCTGAATTTATTAATATTCACGGCGATGCTATTCGCCATTTCTATTTAAATTTTGTCTACTGCATTTTCATTTCGCTCCGTAATTGAAGCATTAGGCGCGGGAATGGAATGTGAAAACGATAAAAAAATAAATGAAGTAGGAAAAAAGAAATTAAAAGATGAAAGAAACCGTAACGAACTGTTCACGAAGAAAAAAAGTGTGAAATTATTTTAAGGAATTCGAAGCGGCAATAAGTGGCACAAAAGTTTTTGTGGGGATTTCCACGTTAATGGTAATCTGGGAAATTTTCTTAATGCGGTAATCGTATTAGCCGTCACCTTAAGTGTGTTTGGAATTTCTTTTTAATTTATTCATAATGAAAGTAAATCTTTATCATCAGTCGTTTTGTCTGTTTTGGCTTGCGGGAATCTCGAGAAAATCCATTAAAGTGGCCCTTAATAGGCAGCGAACAATGAATGATTTGATGCGATAAGGTTCCAGCTTATAGCTGGTGTAATAAACGAAATTTTAAAGCTGATAATTACAAAATAACTTTCTGTTTTATGAATTATTTAGATAGCTATGATATTGTTTAATGTATTTCATAACTGGTGGGAAGATAATAATGTTGTATAAATAAAACTTGTTATAAATAAAATACTTATTTTGACGCTGTGAAAGTTTACATAGTCTTTGGTCGCGTTATCGCTTTCCATAGTAGTCAAATACTTGCCTATTTACAAAAAAAAAATCGTTTAACCAAATGTTTTACCAAATCGACTACAGCGGAGGATTATATATGATTTTATCTCTGAAATTACTCAGGTAAATAAACGAGCGATTTAAGCCCTTTACAGCTATAAAATACATATCCTACCTATTTTTGTCATATTTCCTTTACTTTTTTCTATCACATTTTTATATTACAGTACCCGGATGACCCGGTTGTGTAAGTGAATTCTTCTCCAATTGAGTCAAATAAGAATCTTGAGGAGCTGCACGAAAATTTTTTTATAGCTCATGCGTGTGAAATGAATTCCATTCTGATTAAGGCACTATAATTAGATCTATCTTAATTTTATCTATAGTCATAGTTTCAAATTTCCATGTTGCTTATGATCTAATTTCCACAACTTTCGTGTAAAGTTAAACTCAGCATACGACCCCGTTTACATTTGCATGTAAGCTGTGAACTTTTGTTCCGCCCTTCCAAACTTTTGTCAGTTACGCAAGTTGGTTTATTCGATAGCGCAGTATCTACAAACCGCAATTCAACAAAAAAACATCCATATCTTGAAACTCAAGCGCGTTAAAGTTACTTTTTCCCGCAGCGTTGGATTTCTGTGGTCGCTGCAAAGTTGCTCGTGTTACTTGTTGTCCCAGATATTTTTTACTCCATAAAGTCTGCTAGGAAGTTTAACTAGTTACAATGCTAGTCCGAGAGCTACATGCAGCCCAAATTCGACAAATGTTTTAACAATTTTATGCCTGAATTTAAATCTGCTTTTTTTGTCTATCATATATTTTTACTCTAGCATTGGCATAATGTGTAAAAGTTACTCGTAGCTCGTTTTTCTACGTGTTCAATATTACTTGTGTTTTACGTTACGGAGAAAGAGCTTTTCTATAATAAGCAGTAGACACAATATAAACATAAATATTATTGTATCTACGTGTTTATGCTATTAAGGTAGGATACAAGACAGGAATAAAGCAAGTACTATACCAAATGACGAAATAGTATGCGTGGCCCCTGATCCGATTCCGAATATCGAAAGTTATTACTTTCGTGAGAAGTAGCAGTCGGCTATAAGCTGCGGGTATAGAATTCCCGATTCCCGGTTAAAAGCAAAATTTCGCGAGTGAAGCCGCGGGGCAGGGTTAGTACCTAGTAACGTCTGAAAGTTTGTTGTGTAAATATGTTTGTTTTCTCTTCACGCTGTAATCGCTGAACAGATTTGAATGAAATTTGGAATGTTCATAGCTTATACCTAGGATAACATATAGGCTACTTTTTAACTTGATAAACTTGGGCGAAGCTGCGGGGCACGGCTAGTATAAAATAAATTACAAAAATATAACACAGAACTTTAAACCCAATTTATGTATCATGCCCTTTATACTCATACGGAAATTCAGCTCAAACGCTGTAGGAACTATTTGATGCCGTTATTTTTATATAATAATTATGTTTAATATAAATTCCAATATATTTGATGTGTCCTGATATGAAAAGATAGACGGACGTTATAAAAAATAACATCTAACAATGTCAATTCTGTTTTGTATGAAATAAATTGATTTTGATTTTGTAGGTGTGTTTTATTGCTAAAATTGCTTCAGACACATTACTACACACATTTTTAATGTAAAAAAAGAACATTTTAACTCGTCAAGAATTATCAAAAGTAAATGACTATGCAATAAAAATATAGTTAATAATATTTGTATTAATATTTTGGACGGAGGTTGAGCATTGCCATTCAACATGGCAATGATGCCAGCATTTTGGGTACTTTTCCAACTGGCAACGGTCTATTAGATTAAATTTTGTACATATTTATATCTAGTTATAGTTATTTATGGTTAGTTACAATTTAATTTTATGTTTAATTTATACGTATTGTATTAGTTATAATTTTACAATTACAGTAAATGAATTAAATATTCAAATTTATTTGCATTGAAATCTATGCAATAGTCAAAACTTAATATAATATCAAATATAGACGCATATTTTACACGTGACTTTAAATAATTTAAACGTAAGCAAAGCTTAAAAATCCGACTTACCGCTTATAGTTTGGTTTTGGCTTGATCGATTTCGATAAAATTAATACAGGATTAGCTCTGAAGTATATTCTACCAAACAAAAAAGATTTTTGAGAATCGGTCCACAAATGGGGAAGAAATCGGTGAACATACATAAAAAAAACATACAGTCGAACATAGTACCTCCTCCTTTTTTTAAGTCGGTAAAAAAGGTGCTTCATGTTACACCCACTGTAATCAATTTATTGTCTTTACTCGAGTATCTGTACTCTGTATCGAGTATACCAGTTATTACTAAGCGCACGTGTTTCTTTCCGCCTCCCGCTGTCGCTAGGCCATCAAGGACTTAACATTATCTCAAATAAATATCTTACTATCCCACCTTGATTATTATTCACTTATTTTAATCCAATACATTGTTATTCAATGAGAATATATCATAGAATACAAACAGGACGTAGGTAAGTAGCTATTATTAGCAAATATGTTTTCCTGTTCCCATTCTAAATCACTTAGCCGGCAAATGTGTTCGGATGTACGGGTATTAATAGATTTGCTTTTGCCTAAGACGCATTAAAGGCAAATTGAGCAAGTTGACATTAATATTATTATGACCGAGCACCGAGACCGGACGCTAAGTGAGATGACGATGTAAAGAGAATCATAGATGTGGTTGGCCACTACGAATGGGAACATCAACCACATGCTTGGCATAGGATATATTATTATATACATTACTAGCTGACCCGTCCAGCGTCGCCCGGGTTGACAAACAAAAAACATTTAACGTCAAGAGAAAACTTGTGTTGCTACCGGGAATCGAACCAGATACCCGGTGCTTTAGGACAAACGCGCTACCAACTACTTGACTTAAGATCCTCCTTCTAATGTAAGTCGGTTCAATACGTAGACGTTTCTTTTTGACACGCATTATGTGCCGGATTACGCAGTTACTGTTACGACTCAATCTGTGACGCGTCACTACCGCACTAAAGCTCACATAAAAAAATCTCCTAGACTATTTGTCCAAATTATATGGATTAAATTATATCTACACTAGTAGTTCGCGCCGAATTGAGACCTCGCGCCTAAATTTTGCCTAATAGAACACTTTTGAGGTTAATTACTTATAACTTTTTTTCTTTAAAATAATTGTTTTATTTCTATATTTGTTGTTCATGGACAGGATAAAACGGATGTCTACGTAAGTTTCAGTTTTTAATGTGAAGCCGTTTATGAAATAGACCCCAGGATAAAATAGGTCTAAAATCAGTCTCTTTGGTGGCCTACAAATTTGTTATTTTCCAACATAGATATTTTTTTAACCGGCTTCATACTCTACTTGCAAATTTCTTTTCACGATACTACACAAGTGTACATAAAAAAATTAAAAAAAAAAATTCCCCTCTTACGTGTGCCCCTTAATATTTTCATTTATATAATTTTAATTGCCTTTTCTAGCTTTGGGCCACAGTTTTACTTATCCTTTGAAAATTCCCTTGTATTTATCTTTTGGTGTCAATAAAGAGTTTTTGTATTGTGTTGTATTCCCTTGTATGGTTTAGATGCTAAATGCCTTTGACAGACGGACAAAGTGCTGCACCCAAGTCAATTTAGAGATCTCGCTTTACTCAATCAATAAATACGTAAGATGATGAAATAGTTAATTTTGATGAAAATTTATTACATTGAATACTTGAAGCAAAAGAGTTAGCAAAATACTTACTCAATTCAACAGAGGTCGCTATTATTTTTATTTTTTTACAAACAGGTTTTTCTGTTGTTATTTTGCGCTAAATATAAATATTAGATTAAAGCTCTCTCATTTACTGTAAAACTAATAGAGGTCAAATTTTTTGCCATAACTTGTATTAATTTATGTCGAACTGTTTAGACAGTGTACGCCGAGAATGCGGCCAATTAGCGTATTTTACTCCGACTTGTTGTAAGATTATAATGATTTCGTACTGGAAACTAAACTTTATCGTAATAAAAAATTGCCTTTAAGACTCAGGGATTGGCAAGCTATCTGTTACTGTTGTAAAGAATTATCAAATTCGGATCAATTGCAGAGATTACCTTTCAGATACAAGGAAACTTTACCAATTTGTAATATTAGTGTTAATTAGGACCATATCATGTTAATAAGTATATGCACATATTTAGTGAAATATTACTTAAATTTGGTGAAAGATGTAACTGCATTCCTGTAAAGTAGAATGAGACTAACACCTCAACGACTTTGGATGCTGGGCTGGATGAAGGGTAGCTTACCTTTGAGAGTTAGTCATTCTAGGCCTATCTTGTTTACCATCCTCGACAACATCATCAATTACCTTCAAATGAGATTGAAGACAAACAACTCTTTCTTTTAACTCTTGACATAAATCCGTATATATGTTATGACGTTGAAAGGCGGTGAGTCTGGGAGACTATAAAAAAAAAAGTGTCTGGTTTGGCTCAACACTTAGAAATGAGCACTTGTATTGTCTGATTTTGTTTACAAAGTCTATATTGATAAATTTAGAAAGGAAAAATTATCGCTTGAGGCGGGGTTTGAACCCGCGGCCATAGAGTCATGCCCATGCCCTATTGCTCTAACCGCTAAGCTACTCAAGTTCTTGTATTGTCTATAAAGGTATTGGCTCGTGTTATTTGTAGCGAGCTTTCTGTATAGATAGATATCCATATATTGTATTATATTCATCAGTAGATAATTGTTGTAAGAGGAAGATAATGTTAACCTATACAGGGTTCGATAGTTGGAAGGAACATAACGTGAGTTTTTAAGAACTCTTTTTGCACTTTCATATTCTTAGTCCCATACATCACACATGACCAGAATTAATGTTGTGAAATTATAACTAAGATAAGATTACTAAATTAATTATTTAAATTCTGCCTGTCGTCTGCGGGAGTTAAATAATAAAATGGCTGCTACGTAATTAACTTAAAGCTCAAGATTTACGTATTAAAACAGCTGAAATAAATCATAATAGCCCCTGAAATGAGTAAGTTAATATCACTATCACGAACTGAAGAAGAAATACATTAGAAATAAAAGCTCGATAAGAACGCACATATTGCTTTTATTAGTGTCATTTAAAGGTTATATGTCTGAGTTAGGCGTTGGTTTCTAATATAAATAGATATAACATTACATTTTTAGCTAATAACAGGTAATTTCTAAAGCTATTGCCTATCTTTTTGTATAGGTACATAACAAAAGTATAAACTCTAACAATGCGTAATTTTTATCTAAAAGTGATTAACGTGATGTTTTTACTACTTAACTTTGATCAGGTTAAATAAGCAGCAAATGTTCTCCTCCAAAAATTTTATTATTCCCTGCCATTAAATTCGTTTAGTCCTGAGTGAGTAACAAACAAAATACCACGATCGAAATCATGAATTTTTGTTTGCTTAATGTAGTACATTTATTAGAAATGGAAGTTTATCAGATCTATAAAATTTATTATATGTAAATGACATAAGACTATTATTTAATATTTGAAAATTACTTTCAAAATCAAATGCAAAGTGTATCAACGCATAGGACGTACTTTGTCCATAGTTTTTCTAGGATAAAATGATTAATTAAACATGAAAAACTGAAGCAATTAACTATTATTCTCGACAAAAGCAAATTTCGGATTCAGAGTGTCACAGTTGTAAAATTCAACAATGTATAAAATACTGCAACGTATCTCTACGCTGTAGCTCTACGACGTAGCGGACGTAGCTGCAGACGATTTGAAATTTGAATTAATCAAAGGCTACGTCAGAGGCAAAGCGAATTGGACTTTATTTTAAATCCGTAATCCCTCCATACAAGTCCTTCAACAACATAAAAAGTAAATTAAGAATCTTTATAACCTTAACTAAGATTTCAACACTTTTTTTATCTATGATAGGCTAGCAGTAGATAAGTATCTAATTTGATGGTAAGTGTTGACGTGGTTGAGAATGTTAACCACGCTAGGCCTAGAATGGCTGGTTTTCAAATATTGCTAATGGAACATAATTTTTGAAATTGTGTTGACATGAGAATCGTAGACCACGACTTTATTTCACACATGCTCTACCACCGTAGATTTTATTACGATTTTATATTCACTAGAATCGTAGGATTCAAAACCGCGACTGGAAGGCAGGTCATTATCACGGTGCCATTATGGCTTCAAAATGTGATTTCGAGATTGGGAGGATTTCGTTCGCGATATACTGACAAGTTTATCTCTGTTATAGGTACAGTATGAGTATAAAATAATATGTAGTAGACTCTTTTCATTAACTGCCACTTTATATTTTAAGTGGCAGTCTAACAACCTTTTTGCCTCCTTTGTTTTTTATAATTTAATAGACTTCCAAAGGTCTAAATAGAGTCTTAAAATCAAATCAAAAACACAAATTGTTTATTCACATTTGCGCCAAAGAGGCACTTCTGAAAGTTTTTGATTCGTATTACCAGATTTGCAAAATTACATTGCATGTGTTTACAAAGTATTGATTAGCAACAAAAGGTAAGCGGTAACCTTTTAAACAATACTTGACAGCAGCTGCTGCCGAAAATGTATGACGGAAGGACGACAACCAGAGTGTCGTCCCTCTGATCACCCTGTTTAGTCGAGCAGCTTATTTTAGTAACGCAATAACGCGTAATTAAAGCACTAATATTGAATTGTATTAGCTGCCAATATGCTTGAAAAGTTTACACAGTATTTAAGTTTTACCTTACATATTGAACTTAAAAGTAAGGAAGACCAAATGAATTAACCTTTGTGTAAAAGTGACATACATTAAAAATAATGAAATGAATATGAAGATGACCGAGATAAGAAGAGAATGGATGTAGAAATCTTCCAGGTATAGGCTAAAAATCAGCGTTAATATGCTGAATTTTCTGTACTCGACAGTACCTATTAGGCGTTATTTGTTGTGTCAATATATTGATGCGAGTCTTGTTCTATTTTATCAACAGTGCACAGTGTATATTTATTATCTTTGTTTATTTCATAACACGTTGTACCATATTCACGTTAAATGAGATAACGGCGGTGTAGATGATAAAACGATTTTATATTCACTAGAATCGTAGGATTCAAAACCGCGACTGGAAGGCAGGTCATTATCACGGTGCCATTATGGCTTCAAAATGTGATTTCGAGATTGGGAGGATTTCGTTCGCGATATACTGACAAGTTTATCTCTGTTATAGGTACAGTATGAGTATAAAATAATATGTAGTAGACTCTTTTCATTAACTGCCACTTTATATTTTAAGTGGCAGTCTAACAACCTTTTTGCCTCCTTTGTTTTTTATAATTTAATAGACTTCTAAAGGTCTAAATAGAGTCTCAAAATCAAATCAAAAACACAAATTGTTTATTCACATTTGCGCCAAAGAGGCACTTCTGAAAGTTTTTGATTCGTATTACCAGATTTGCAAAATTACATTGCATGTGTTTACAAAGTATTGATTAGCAACAAAAGGTAAGCGGTAACCTTTTAAACAATACTTGACAGCAGCTGCTGCCGAAAATGTATGACGGAAGCTCTGGTTGTCGTCCCTCTGATCACCCTGTTTAGGTGAGCAGCTTATTTTAGTAACACAATAACGCGTAATTATAACACTAATATTGAATTGTATAAGCTGACAATATGCTTGAAAAGTTTACACATTATTTAAGTTTTACCTTACACATTGAACTTAAAAGTAAGGAAGACCAAATGAATTAACCTTTGTGTAAAAGTGACATACATTAAGAATAATAAAATGAATATGAAGATGACCGAGATAAGAAGAGAATGGATGTAAAAATCTTCCAGGTATAGGCTAAAAATCAGCGTTAATATGCTGAATTTGCTGCACTCGACAGTACCTATTAGGCGTTATTTGTTGTGTGAATATATTGATGTGAGTCTTGTTCTGTTTTATAAACAGTGCACAGTGTATATTTATTATCTTTGTTTATTTCATAACACGATGTACCATATCCACGTAAAGTGAGATAACGGCGGTGTAGATGATAAAAATATTTATCTTATATATTTAAATCATACTCGTATATTATTAAATTAAGCAACTTTTATTATCGCCTGTATTTTGTTTTATAAATACAGCAGATAATAAGATATGTGACATTGATAAACATTTTAATTTCGAACAGCACAAATCACATAAAATTCTTTAGATTCATTTAATGATTTACATCTATATAAAACCATATATATATATATATATATATATATAGTGGTAAACTATATATTTTTTTGAATAAAATTATCATTATCACGGAATGTCATTCCAACGCTGTTCTTACTCGGGATCTCTTCTCAATGTCATTTTTTCCCATCGGCTATCGATTATAACGGAAAATATGACCAGCCCAATGCCACTTCAGTTTGCTAATACTGTGATATCTTTAGTTTTTTGTCGGATAACTTCGTTTCGAATTCCATCCTTTAAGGAAACTCAAGCATATTTCGCTTCTTAGCTAGGTAAGTGACTTTAAATTTGTATATTAATCACATCGGAGGTGTTGATGGATTAACATCTTGTAATATATACTGGCATATTGTTATTATTTATTTAAAAAAACAAACGCATTACTCTTGCAGCGCCCCACTAAGTTCTGAGGAATCGAACCCTGCACCTCCGGCACAGAGGACAGAGACCTTTCCACTGCACTAACTGGGTTGTCATTCTTAATTCTTTTAGCTCTTGCGGTAAAAGCGTCAAAAAAAATTTCATAGATTCCCAAATCCAGTCTAGCCGTAAATTTTTTGAGAAAGAGCTCTGGAAGTTATTTCTACAAAATTGTAATATTCACTCCATGTTGCTTAAAAAAAATTAAGAGCAGTCTTTATTTCCAGGGTGCTATCGATAAAAGCAGTAAAATTATTCACCTTCAATGTTAAAAGCAAAAGGTGCATGAAGGTACTAGCGTTATAAACTAGTACCACTAATAATCTCAAGGGTTCTAGCGGTACTTCTTCAAACAAATTAGTAGCACTAGTATCGCTTAAAGTACTACTGATATAAACTACATAGTACTAGAAGACCCACCCAAAGTCAAAGGTAGTAGCGGATTGCCACAAGACACTACAGACACTTTCAGACAAGTTTGATGTAGTAGTAAAATGGATCAAAAGCCATAATGCATGTCCAGGGAATAATGGCAGATAATCTAGCTAAAGAAGGAGCAAGAAAGTCAGTAACAGACGGCGTGGCGGGGCTCTGCCAGGCATCTACAATGGAAATAAGAGAGCTACCACGCCGTCATTTGGAAAAAGAACACCAAAAACTGTGGGACAAGAGGACGGACTGCAAACACACAAAAGCTGCTTCTCTGTCTCTTAACAGGAAAATTACAAACGATTTGTTAAAGTTACAACGGCAAGATCTTCGCCTTATAACAAGCCACTGTAACCTCCTACCATCTACACAAAATAGGTGACACAGATAGCCCTTTGTATAGGGAATGTATGGAGGAAAACAAAACCGTAGAACACGTAATAGCTCTGTGTGCTGTCACTGAAGAAATAAGAGCCACCACTGGAATGCTAGAGCAACATTAATACCTAAAATCTCACCTAAAGACTCACAGAAATCAAATACAACAACTTCACCACTGGATCAGTTATGCCAACACCCCAAAACTACAATCCGTTATCTTAAGGAGCTGTGGTGGATGGGGTAGTTCCTAACCGGGGAAATGCACAATACACCCCAAGCGGGACGTCAGTGCAGGCCTTATCGCCCCCATATTGAATAAGAATAAGATACAAACTAGTACCACTAGTACTATCAAAGGTACTTTACTGGGTGGTAGAAATATACAACTGCAAATTAATTCTATCGCCCTGAAAACCTTATTCAACACTTGGTTAAAGCTATGTCTTTTTAATGCTAGGAAAATCGTTGTATTTGACCAATAGTGTCTTGCCGTTCGGTACAGACAAATAAACCCACTTACAATATTATATACACATACAGGTTGGTATGGAATGTACCTTTCTGAGTTTTATTATTTTAATCGTCCATATATGTTTATTTTTTTTAATGTATTGTTCAAAGAATCCTAATAATAATGTTGACATATTTGTACATAACCAATGACAATTTACTTATAATTTTAACATTAAGTAATATTATACTGTTTCGTACCTGTTAAAGTTGTCAAGTACAGGTAAAACTCGCGCTTTGACAGGTTTCGTATTAATTTATGTATGAGATTGTATGTTGATAATTTTCTAAAACATTTAAAAGCTTCGTTTACAGTAATTTAAACATTTTAGTTTGGTGATCTGAGTATTTTTTAAGATACTATTTTTAATTTATATATGTTGCGTACGCTTATTACGCCTTATATATTGTTGCCAAAGAAAAAATAGTAGTTCAATAATTAAGCTGGTAGTTTGAGCAGTTCGTGAAAAATAAGGTCTTGACACACAGAGACAGACACACGACAATGTGATCCTATATAAAGATTATTTTAATCATAACCAGCACCTTTTTAAGTACAAGCTAACAATAGACTACTATCTCACCTGTCAGTAAGCGAAGATGCAGTCGAGAAGTTTCTTTTTTTACATAATATATAAAAAAAATACAATATAGTAAAACATTTACTTACGAATAGGAGTATTTGATAAATCACATCGCAAAACCACCACTATTCAAATCCAAAGTTTGGTATAGAACTAAGTGAACTTTCGAAGTTTCATCAGTCACTTTCAAGTGTTGAACTCATTGAGAGTCAAATGGAAAATGTTGAGTGACATTTTAAAGTTCGTACTGTTCGGAATAGATGTAAGAAGAGCGGGGAGAGCGGAGTGAACACGCTACGCGACCGGATCGTAGGGCGGGCGGGTTCAGACTGAGTGCCAGCTCGGTCGTGGGCGGGTGGCGGGCCTACCTTTCAGGTACCCAGGTTTCTCTTATCACTCATCGACTAATTCGTGCATGTCTTGCTTGACGGCTACCCCTTGGCCTTTGTTGACCAACATTGATTATAAGAGTGCGTGTACTATTTTATATGTAACTATAACAGATATATATAATATTGTCATATAATATTATTTATACGTAGGTTTTTATTATTCAGTGTACGTATGTAGTATTAGATATATTATATATTATATCCGGGGGAAAATATTTTTACATTTGTATTTTCGCAGCCGTAATAACATTCAAGCTTTTAACTGACTTTAAAAAGAAATAGGTATGTGCTCAAAGGTGGTATTTTAAACCGATTATTAATATACATATACATATATATATACATATATATATATATATATATATATATATATATATATATATACATATATATATATATATACATATATGTATATTTATAAAATAAATCTATATATATAGATTTATTTATTTGTCCAATCTCTAAACATACTATGTGAATTATCTTTGTTAAATAATATGTATTATAGACACTTATATGTAATTATTTATTTATTTCATGTAAATTTATTTGATTAAATATTTTGTTATTATTAATAATATGTATTGATTATGTAGTTTAAAAAGTTAGTATTCCATCCAACGGTTGTCTGGAAGAGATGGCTCTTAGCGATACGACCGCCTATTGTACCTATATTTATAAGGTTTTCTGTAAGCTGTATTTATCTTTTCCTGTCAATAAAGAGTTATTGTATTGTACATAATCGATAATGGGCTTTCGATGTTATTCGTTTATAGTACAGCTAAGTAAGGAAGTTATCCTATAAAAAAAAATTACAACAGAAATTGTGGTGAGATATTGTTTAAACGCTTACCTATCAAAGATAAAAATCGCGGAAATATGTAGATCGTTCTCAATTTTAAGCAATAATAATATAAGCAAAGTATATTATACACACAAGCTTCGTCTCACGGTTCTTAAATTACATTTTTGATTTTTACTTTGTTCCCCATCCCTTTGATTTTTCGGCACAATAAAAACTCGGTCAAGCATGAGCGGCTCACTTTGTGCACGGAGGTCGGTTCTTACCTAAATCCCTTTAGTTGATTAAGCTATCAAACGGTATAGTTATGGAAAGACAATATTGTCTTTCCGTAAATATGAGACCCTTTTCCACTACAAAAGGACAGCATCCCGTGACTCCACTAAAATAAATGTGTTTACTTGATCCACTGAACCGATTTCGATCAGTATTTTTTTGCTTTTCGAAAGTCGGTTGTCCCATCTGGCACGGGCGATTTAGTTTCACGCTTAATAAAGCAAAGGATGAGAAGCAAACATTAAAATGTATACGAGTCTCAAGAGACGAAGTTGTAAAGAAATGATTGTGGTGTCTGACTACATTTTTACGGTTCCGTGTTGAACTAATGTTTAACTCGATAAAAGTTAGTAGAACGCTTGTTACGATCTAGAAAACCGCACCCTCGATGATTGTACGCGGCGGTGCGGGCTGTGAATGCGTCTAGACGATATTGTTCTTCTCAAGTGAGGGGAGTAACATAGACTCAGTTGGACAAACGATTGTATTTCTGCGTGTAATGAAGCGCGGGAGAAATCGCGCACTTCCACTTCACTTACATACCAATCAACCTCGACTCTCTTTTTAATGTGGATTCACTTTTGCATTCTATTGCATTGATGTTAAACAGAGACGTTTTATTGAATTAAAGTGTATTGTTCCTGTTACTTTGGACAACATTGAGATGAAAAGTGGCTCTGAAAGTGTCAATATCGTGAAATGACCTCGCACACCTGAACGACTAGTGAATACGACGAGGTCAGGAACGGCACGATCTCAGTTTTATTTTTTAGCTTGTGATGTTTTAGTAAATACTGCAGAGGAGAGATGCATCTCTTTTATGTTGACATAACGGCGTCACAGATGGTGAATGTCTTTTAGATTATCAATGCTATGGAGTAGTATTTTTGAAGTGAAACATTTTTATGGGAGGGATTTGAAATTCTTATCCGCAACCTTCATGCGTGTCGAAAAGTGGTGGGGAACTCCCACACTGTGATTAATAATTAAAATGTTCTCTGTAATACAAAAGTTTCACTTCTATCGTGTGACTTTACGACACATATTGTTTTTGTACTACTAAAATAAACATAAATACTAAAATGCTTATCGAGCTACCTCGATACTTATTTATTATCCACACTCACAAACTCATACGGATTTATAATTTTAGTGTGATAAAACTTTCGTTTTTTACCTCTTAGTATGAGTGACGATGCCGTCGACGATGAAGCTCGTTCGCCAAGAAAATATCCATTCGCATATGATTTGAAGACACTTGTAGTATACATAACAGGAAACACAGATGCAGGTCAGAATTTTCATTCCTTAGCGAGAACCATAATATTAAAAGTAAACCGGATGTAGTAATAAGAATATCGACTGCACAAGGTACTACGTCTGGATATCCTATTTTGAGCTGGGAAATGGGAATTAGATCCTGCAATTGCGTAGCACAATCTCCAAAATCAATCAGAGAAAATACAGCTGTACTATTACTTTGACGATGCTCCAAGCTTTGAAACATACCATTATAAGTTTGTCGTGTCAAATGAGTTTCTTGGATCTAAGCTTAATTGTTACTAAAGTACTTTTTATATAATTCCTACTAGCCCTAATAAGCGGTAATATCACAATGTTTAACATCAAATATATTCGTCTGACTAAGATTATGCCTAAATAGTTTTTGCGCCGTTTATTCTTAAAATTTCATCATTTATTAGATACTACTTACATTTATTATCTATGCACATATTCACTCATTCACATCAAAAAAGACAAAAACCTCTCCTTCTCTCTTTTCCCGCTCTCATGGTGCAAACTAAGTGAAGGCGCACCGCAAAAAACTAAAGACTAAATTAAATAACTATCAGTCTGCGGCTGCGAGTGTTCCAAATATTAACAAGACTGTGAGAAACCAGTCATATGAACGTGGGGTGCAAGTACATTATATCGAACGACGCAAATTAACCACAAGACCTTTTCTCGACAAACCTTTCCAGTTCTTTTGAATATCGGGAAGTGAGTTTAATTTAGCTTGCAAGAATTGATTACAGACCGACAGATAACGGGACTGGTGAAACTAAATTAAAGCTTGTAGAAATGATGTCAATTTCAACTTATCACAAACTCCAAAAAAGGGTCTTGACACGGACAGACAGAGGTAAAAGTTATTTTATAAGAGCTTCTTTTTTAGGTACAGAAATACAAAATGTAATAAAAATTGTTTAAAATTAACAAGGTAATTTACCAAATGCATGACATACACAGTAAAACAAAATCTTATACCACTTGACCTAAATGTATTCTTTATGAGCTGGAGACCATTGACTCTTTAATGGCGTTCAGACAACTTGCAAGCTGAAGCTTGCTCAAGAAGCTCTTAGAAATGTTTTACATTGTATTTTACATACTTTCGTATCTTATTATCGTACGCATCAACTGCTATGTGGAAGTCATGAATATGTAAAATGAACAAGAGACTAGCTAAGCACATTTTTATGAAATATAATGTGAAACTTCTTCATTTTTGCAATTAATGCTTTGTGAGTGGCCAAGTTGTGTTGTATAGAGGGATTTATAGAGTCGAATTAATAATATTAGGCTTTGTAAATGTGTTTGTATATAATTATTCGTGTTAGTGAACATTTATTTTCTTTAATTTAACTGACACAAAGATGTATATCAGAATAATATCTTATTATTATTCTTATTGAACTGGTGCAGTTGGTAGTACGTCTGCCTTATAAGCAAGGGTATTAGGTCCCGTTGATGTTCTTGTATAGAATTCACCTGACACATAAATGTTTCTTTATTATTCTTATTAATCTACCCGCAGGAGTAGTTGGTAACACGTCTCTTTATAAGCAGTGGGTATCGGGTGTTTTGTTTCTGGTTCTGTTTGATTTGTGTGTGTGTGATGTGAATGTTTTCGGCACCCACGACTCAAGTCTAGAAATTAGTGTGGGCTGTGAGTATGAAACCGTTTATGTTATGTTATATTTATTTGTAGATTTTTCATGGTCATAGAGAGATCCTTATCATTCTCCACATCACACTCACACTATCTTCAATTGAAATTACCATCTATAAATACCAAATTTCAACCGAATCCCTTTAGACATTACACAGATATACCACTTCCCAACCATCAAAAGCTTGATTAAAAATAAAACATTTTTCACCTGGTTTTATCTAAACATCCGTGCAAAGCCGGTTTGAGTCGCTAGTAAATACTATAACACATACTTTAAAACACTCTCAAACGTTCGCATTTATAGCATAAGCGGAGAAGAATATGGGATAGCACTGATCAATACAAGTACGAATATATTTGTATACCCATGTGTTTATATTATATATTAATAGTTGTACTGCGGAGTTTAATAAAAACATTAAAATACATTATTTTTCGGATCGAATTGTGAATCTTAATAATTCTTGAATACACCAGAACAAATATATAAATAATTAATTAAAAGCGGCCCGCCATTTAGGAGGACTTCAGTCACATGATGAAGATGTAGAGAAAAGTACAGAAGAATAATATATAAACATAAACATAAATGCTTTCACACTTAAACCTTCCCAAACTAAGTTCTATTACTTGTGTCGTGGGTGCCAGAAACATTCATATCACACACACAATCAGATTTCAGAACAAGAAATGAAATTTTGCTTGAGGAGGAAACTTGTGTTACATTTGGGAATCGAACCCGATACCTCTACTTAGAAGGCAAACGCTGTCCCAACTAAGCCAAGGGGCAGTTCAAGTTATATAAAGATAAAGCCATATTTTTTTCATAGCTACCTTATCACACTATGCGTAAATATTCCAATGACTGGTTTTCAATTTGTAAGTTATTTGTATGAGCTTATATTTCTTTCTTAAAAACTCCCCATAATACAGCGTTAAGATCAAGAAAGCAAACGCGAAGCACCTTCAAATAAAGTACGCATAATTGTCAAGATGAGTGGTGCGCAGTACAGTCGCAATTATTTACCGGCGAGACATAGGGGGATGAAGAGTCTTGAGCCCGCGCCAAGAGCTGCACCGTCCTCTGCGGCTGCACCAAGTTCTATGTATTCATAAGCTTTATACGCGAACCGGCGCGGTTTCTCACGTGTTTAATTTAAATAAGTATTCATTAGACCGCCTTACGCTGGCGGAGCATTTGTGTCTGGAGATTATATATTTTCAGAAATACTTTTTACGGACTGCCAAGGAAGGGTTATTTATATACAAAGGCTAAATAATTGTGTGATAGACACTTACTAGTATAGGTGATCATATATTACGAAAATGTCATTTAATTAAATATTCTAGTAATATCTATAGGTTTCATGTGTGACTAATATATAAAGATGTATCACATTAATTGACAAATAAACAGGGTAACATATATTGTATAATGATTTTATAAAAAAAAACATTTTCAGTAACGTCATAACTAAGTGTAGAAAACCAATTTATTATTATTTTCTTAGCCTCGTACACAGAATGTTCCTTTATCTCATAATATTTCGCGACAGTATTATACACATGGACCCTTATGAATTCTCCGAACCGTTAACCAAAACTTGTGTTTACTGAAGTTTGTAGCAAGTGGTATACTCTACGTTTAATGATTGATACCTTCATATTCTGCTGAATTTAATAAAAGCTTATGTACTGAAAGAGATATCCTCAGTACGAATAATTGCCTGACACTGAGAACACCACTGTCTTTGAAAACCGCAGCTGTTGGATAACGGAATGGTTTTTTTTTAACATTAACTTTAAAACAGAACGTTGCGCTTTCTCTGCTCAGATAAGAAAAGTTTTAGCTGCTCTGCCCCAACAAGTAATGCAGTATGTAAAAGATAATTGTATGGATTGAACAACAGAAGCCACTTTCTTTATACACGGAAAAACACCCGTTACTAAAGTTGGTTATAAATGTGAATGAGCGGTATTATAACTTTATTACAAATATCCTTTACTAGTAAATGCTTTTATAATTAATTGTTTAGACCTTCGATTCCAGGTGCTTTGTCATTCTGAAAGCTTAAAATCATATCCTCAACGTCTTTCTCATTAGTAGGTGTCAAGAAGAATTCATCTTTTTTTAGCTAGAATTGAGCTGGCTATTTTATTTTCTGATTTGTTATATATGGTAAGGATTTTGATACTGAAAATCAGCACCGTTCCTGCGGGATAGGGCTAATTTGTTAGGTTGTATCTCTTTTACTATATGTTGGTCGAATAAGTCAAAAGAAATTAAAGTCCTCTCAAACAAAAAAAGTGCAATATTCAGTCCGAATTGCGAACCTTCCACCTTTTTAGGTAGTCGTTAAAAACAAAAGCTGCGTTTTGATAAATACGTTTCTGCTATACTATTTGAAAAACAAATGAGCGTTGGAACGTATTTACCATCAGAAAAGTTAGTAAGGTATGTAATACATGCTTTTCTTCTTCAAGGGCCCGCATAAAATGTGTTTTATAATTATGCGTGAAGAAAAGGGTTCCTTTGACATGAAAATATGTGCAAAGTTTGTTAATCATTGCAAGTCGGTGAACTCCAAAATCTCTTGTATGAATAATACTTTAGACACGTATGTGGTCTCGCTTCTAACTTTTCACAGACCAGACACATTAAAACAAATGAAGTTAGAAGTTAAATATGTAATAATAAAAATATATGGTGGTTTTGGGATTTTGTAATCTTACTTAATGAGTTTCGGTAACGATTTATATATTTTTATCTCTGAATTTCAGGTTCGTGTTTTTCTGCGTGTGACTGAAGATATTATTTTGGAATGTTGATAGCTAAGTCGCAGTGAAGATGCTTAACAAACAGCTGGTCGGATACTACACAGGCTTGAGCTTCGGATATAGATAATATCTTGAGATTTTTCATACTTTTTTGGCTAGCTATGCACTGTGCCGAAATACTTTACCTGAAGTAGAAACAATTATCGCCAAGCACTTATATGTATTTTAGTAGCTATTCTTAAAACCCACATTTAAGAATTATTTACTGCCCTAGATCACTTCACACTAATATTATAAGAGCGATAATTTGTGAGCGTTTGTATGTTTCTTACTTCCTCAAGCTCAAATGGCTTGACCAATTTTGATGAAATTTGTGATGGAGGTAGCTTGACTTTTTATCCCAGAATTCAGGAATTCCCGATTAAACATCAGTGTACAGCTAGTGAAAAACATATTAAAAAACATTTTAATAGTTTTTTATAAGTCTAGAGAAAACGTATGATCAGAATTCTTACATCAAAGCCTGACACCCTCCACTCTTCACTTTCATTGTCCTTGTAGCCCTAATGCTCCCGGAACGCAGCCCTTCAACGACCAACGATTGTGGAACTCTTTTAGGAAAACATAAAAAACATTAAACCTTTACGATGGCTTTGTAGGAGACACTTTACTTAATACAAACAATATAGCAGAACATTCCTTTACTTGAAACACTAGCGGGATATTTTAATTTAGCCTCGGAGAGTGAGACTCGTGCAGGGGAAAGATAATAGCGGTTCTTAAAATAAAGCCTTTGTATCATTATTTCGTGACACCGCTGCTGAGGATACTCGCCCAACTAGATGTGATGAGTTCAGCTGCTCAAATGTTTCCTTTAACTCGAATATTGTGTAAATGAGCTACTTTGACGGCGTTAGACGCTATGAATATGTATGATAGAAGGTAACGTTTACTTAAAATATCTACTACGAGTACGAAGTACGTGCTCATTTTCTGCAGAACAACGTTTAGCTAGGGATGATAAATGGCTTTAAAATCTCAACTCGAGTTTCATTGTTACGTAATGGCAAAGTTTGAAGTAAGTTTTTAATTCAAATATTTGAAACAAGATTATACTATGAGTTTTATTTTTGATATAGGTAATATTTTGGATTAGAAGCTTCAGCTGGCTAGTTCAAGTTAACTTCACAAAAACTTCTAGAATTATGAGAATTAAGTTAGATAATGTCCAAATAGTTCGTCAGTACGAGAGTCACGTTGCTATAATAATAGCGTCTGATAACATATACATTTCAAATAGAGCAGCTTTATTTAAAGATGGTCCACCGTCCTCGCAAATGGTCGTTAAATTCGATAAAGTTTTATTTTAGTGCCCTGATAAATAATGTTACAGGTTGAAATAGTATTGCTGGACGTAAGATCAATTTTGTAGCAGACTCGGCTATTGAACCTTCAATTTATACAAATTGTAACTGAATGTTTGAAAAATGTGAATCGTGTCGAACGTTGCATTTTAATGCTTAAGTATCCATAAATAATTGGTGATAAAATTTTACTTTAGTCATTTTATATAAAAGAATAGAATACTTATAATTTGGTTATGAGCTTAGAGTGATTTCATTATAGTACAATGACTTTTACTTAACAACCTAGATGACCTGTTTATTAAACTTGAGAGTTTTTATTGTTATGTGCGGATTCGAACTCGCACAATTCTATGAAAGCTAAAATTAGAGATGCTAGTTGCGAACTGGACATACATAGCTACTAACGCATCCCCAAGCGCTTAATCGACCACTATACAATAGTATAGCAGACCACCAGCAGCGTACGTGATCCAAGCGTTATGTGAAAATCGACTTATCGAGGAGAAGTCAAGAGGAAGTACATTCTTAAAAGTATAAGAGACTCGATTATATCAAATAGCTCAAGTATTTTATCGGATTATCTGTTGTAAACTACAATTAAATAGTATGTTTAAGTATAGTTTAATACGCTAAGCAAGCTGGTGTAAATCGCAACACTGTATCGGGGTCAAGCGGGACTGGCGTCGAGCTGGCTCGATGGCAGAGCTGTCGTTGTTCTCAAAATAACGCGCAGTAGACGAGCTATATTTGAAGTGTCTCACTACTTGAATAATTTATAACTCAACCTCGTCTCGAAGTGCACCGTATTGCCGTGGTAAAGCCTCCATAGAGTGGAATAAGTTTGCGCTCAAGTTAACTATGAAAGACAATATCTGCCTTAATAATGTTCAAGATCCGGAAAACATTCGCTCCGCACTGCCGAGCTGTCGAAATAAGTTAAAATTAGTGTGTAAGGTATTAAACTTCTGATTATAATGTTTCATTATAAGGTATGTTTCAACATTATTACCATTACATTTACGAACCAGGAGTTGAAATCAAGGTTGACACAAGTGACAGTGGTTTTATTTGTAAAACGTGTGCGTATATACATAATGTTAAAATTAGTTGTTTGCGTGTCGACAACAATTACCACTTTCCGTACATAAACGTGGCACGACATATGCTACCGTGAGTATACACTAATTGTCTAATTATATCATTTATATCACCGGAGAATTATCAAAACGGTAAATTTATATACAAACTAAACAAACCATCATGGGTGGATTCGATATCGAAAAAGTTAGACGATTTAGGTGGAACGGAAGCGAAACAAAACCTTGTGGCTATCTTTAAAGCCTTTAAAAGGATTCATATCATCCTATCATATGAAAGAATTAAGTATATTAAATGTCACTCCATGCTTTAACACTAATAAAGTGTATAATAAAATCATAAAGTATGTGTGTGAGAGAACGAGTGAAAAAAGGTCTGTGTATGAAATGAGGTATCTCACGTATCGGCTGGAAGGTAAGATAAAAAGTAAACCTTATCTTATTATAGGTTGATTATGATTATGTACATACGGAAACCGTCCATCTGTTACAGAGATAACTCGTTTCAAACATTAAAACATAAACACGTTTTCATAGAAACTTTCGCATTTGTAATATGTGTACCTGCGACTACTAGTTATACATCTCGTTTATTCACAATGTTACGGTGACGTACACTATTTCTGGGTATGGAACGTCCGTCGATTTCTTAGTATGGATACGAGAGTGAGTGTTTGTTTGGAGTATTTGATTGTTACAAATTAATTTTTTATTGTATGCACCATGAATGATTCAGTTAAAATGCGCTACAAGTGCATTTGTGTAAGAGCTGTGAGCTACGGCGCAATTTGTAGCTACGTAGTTACGGCGCAGACACACTGCCTACTGCTTAGCAAGCTAATGACAACTCGTAGAACAATTATTATTAGTAGCTACTGTCATTTAGATTATAATCATGAATGTATTAATCTGTCATACATAAAATATAGTTTCAATAATGACTTCATTTGTCCCGTTTATATTTGAAGACTAAAATAACCAGTAGCGTAGCAGTAACATTAGAGGTACAGGAAAAGACAAAACATTATAACTATTTCAAACAGCTTAGTCACTTCCTTCGCTGAAATAAAATATCCTACAATATTTCGTTGACAAAAATCCAAGATCTTAGGTCAGTATATAAGCCGAGTATGAAACTTAGCTCTTACACAACAAAACTTGATGATGTCTTGGATAGCAAGGCGTGTGAATTCATTCATCATTTGTTTGTTGTTTGCTATTGTGTAATATTTTTATATGTGTGGGTGTGTCATTTTAGGCATTTTCTCATCTCACTTGGCTACACTGTGCACTATACCGAAATAGCTTACCACCTCAGTAAAAAATCTGTCGCCATGCTTTTGCACCGGCAGTTTTTCTTAAAAACCAGCCACGTTTTAAGCCTGGCAACATCGTCAATAATTGGTAAGATATTGTTTAAAGACTAGTAAATTTAAAAAAACCATTTGATTAAGAGTAGGCTGAGTTTGAAGCTGAGTACGATTGTGATCACAGGCGATTATAAAGCGTATGCCATAGCATATGGGGGTGCGTTTAGCGGAGTAGACATATGGCGGTAACGCCCTTACGCGTGCCATTATTATGATAGATATTTAAGGTATTTCGTGAAATTCTCTAAATTGGCTATAAATAATGGATGATTTTTTTCTACCTGTTGGTATACTATTATTTATTTACGTCATGGAGCAAATTTCAAGAAAAATACAAAATAAACTCGAAAAAACATAAATTTTTAAATTTAATAAGAAATAGCCTATTTTAACCGAGATCTTTTTTTTTTCTAATTTTTAACACATTGATAAGTATATGTCGACTCAGGATAAAATTGCAACATATGATAATTTTAGGGTGCTTGTGCTTTTAAAATAAATGTTTCTTTAGTTAGTATTTGTAACATATTATATCGAGTAAAAGTGGAATATCCTAAGAGTAGTAATTATAAAATAAGCCAACGAAAGGTAAATGACTCAAGTACAACTTAAACCATAAATTTTGATGATTTTAATGAGTTGGTATTTCGAGCTACTTCGAAGTATTGAATAGCTAATAAACGGGATCTCTGTAATTACCAAAGGACCGTATACATATTTGAGAATACAAAGAACGAGAATCGTATTTACTTTGGAAATAAATAATCATTTTAATTATCAAAAGGCTGCTCATTACGCATTCAAGGCGGGAAGTAGGGCGCCACAGCGGTATTCTCTGAGGTATGGACGCAAACATTTTATTTACTTAAAATCGGGCAACGACGGTTCAACTCGCAGTTTGCATTCTTGGGAAATAAGCCTAATTATATTTACATTCAGCTTCAAAGCAATCAGAGATATTATAATAAGCAAAGACGTCAGATTTTCAGATAAAGCATTTTCTGATGCTCGTCTACTTGATATTAGACCTGTACAGTTGTAGTTTTACCACAATGACATAGGAAATTTGCCACCAAGCACCAAACGGTGTTTCAGCGCAAACATTAAGAGACAGTTCTTAATTTAGGCTTATCGTGCCCACCAACCGCAAACAGTGGCCAATTCTACTAACAATTCCACTAATTTAATTAATGTAAAGTAAGATTCGTATGGACGCTAATGCAAGTTAAGCCGTATATAAGGCACTGCTAGTTCATATACAAAAAGTTGGGTATATATTCTTTGCTCACATCGACATTTTCATCATAAGATAGGGTATAATGCCAACTTGCAATATATTGAATTATATTTCACTTCAAATTTCAATACTAATAGATTTACCAAAGAATATAAAAAAAACTAAAAAGCGGTCAAAGGCTAGCTCATCGTAAGTATGATTATGATGGGCTAGCCCTTGACCGCTACTTTACATGTTGGTAACTGAAGATGTAGTCGAGAGCGGCAAGCATGAGAAAATGTTGTTACATGGAGGAAAATAAGCCAATTTTGTAAGTTAAAAATATTCTCGTAACTTTCTAAGAATTTTAAATGGTTCTAATAATAAATTATTAGCTCAAGCCTTTGGCTTTCACAATCCAACTTCGAGCCTCGAGTCAACGTTGAGTTCAGCAATCATGTCATGATAAAAGCTTATATATATGTGTACGTTGAAGAGTTCATTTATTTGGGGCTAATCCCGGATGTCGATTCAGTTTTTGATTACCATAAAAATTCATTATCATCGGAACTAAACCAACATGTAAGAATTCAACACAGTGGGATAAGAGAAAGTGTTTCTAACTAAGTCTAAAAGATTTGTTGTAAAAACATACAATTCGTGTAACAAGTCCACCCAAGTCCGAATACCTTGCAACTATAAACTCAAGAACTCCCCCCGTTTTCACTAAACTTAGGTGTCGCCTAAATGAGATGCCTAAGCATTTAAGAGCTACCTAGCACAAAAATACGTTTCATCAACCTTAGGTGTTACCTAGCAACCTTAGGAGGTACCTAAGCTTAGAACACCGCGATTCACCGGTGCTTATGGTTTTAGGTAATTCCTAAATAGCTGTCATTGTTTGTATGGGCTTCGTAAGTAAGTAAACAGAACTTTATTTAAATACGTTTCACCAACCTTTAAGAGATGCCTAACGACCTTAATACCTACCTAAACTTAGGACACCGATTGGCAGTGCGTAAAGCCTAGGTGATTCTTAAATTGACGGCAAAAATCAGATTGACAGTTTCATAACAATTTTTTAATAATTTTGGCTCAACATATTAATAAATAAATCGTTGTGCATTTTTTTTATTATTAATTTTAGCTTCGCAATCTTGTGCATTTAGCCAGTGTCAAGTAGTAATATATTTCAAGTTTATTTCATATTAAAAGTCCTAGTCCCAAGTCAAAGTCAAGAAAAAGAGTCAAGGTCCAGTCATAATCAAGTCATGACAGTGGTAGAAACTTTACTAGAACTTCTATTGGAGTTTTGGAGCGAAGGCGAAAATCAACTTGGTATCATTTGCCTACGTGCATAAGTACGTTTACTAAATATTAACGGTTAATAATCCACCATTATTACACATTAACACTTGAAGAATCGCAGGTTTTGGAAAATTATATACGAAATAAACAACGCCATTTTTTCACTTTCGCGGCAAAACTCATCTTTGTGCATTCTACTAGTGATTCTACTGTCAGTTATAAAAAATTAGTTAGGTTTTATTAACTAATTTTGCCTCGTATTTATCAAAAAAAATAAAGAAAAAATAATTTAAGTCACATCATAAACCAAGCAGACAACATTGGAAATCAAAACCATAGCTAAGATCGAAAAATTTTGGCATATCCTAGCTTAGGCATCGCCTAATGAAAATGGAATGGTGAAAGCAAAAATACGTTAAGGAGTTTCCTTAGCGTAGGAATTACCTTACAAGAAACAGCTTATTTGTGGTGTATGTTGAAACTATTGGAGTTTTTGAGCGAGAAAATTTTAGTTTTAAAGATGCACAACGACCAATGCCACGATTTTTTAATCTTACATAAAAAGATTGGATTTGACTCTCAGTTACGTGTATAGTATGCCCTTAATATTTTTATTGCAATTGCCATTTTAGTTTTGGGTCAAAGTTTTATATATTATGTGAGAATTTGAATTAATGGCTTGTTTTGCTTAGACGCTATATGCTTCAGGCAAAAGGACGGACGAACGTACAAAGTGTGTTGCAATATCCAAGTCTACTAAAAGATAACGCTTTGCTCGATCAATAAGCTTATATTCACAGTCACACACACAAACAATCGTATTATTGAAATTAGAAGGAATATAGGTTCTAGGTAGGTAAATAGTAATAGAGAGAACGTCATTTATTTTATTTTTTTACTTTATTCTTTCACACTCACAGCCCTTTACTAAGCTTGATAACTTGTGTCGTGGGTACCGAAAACTGAATTCACATTACATACAAAACCAGAAACACACACTTCTTTGGGGAGTGAACTTGTGTTCTTGCCGGGAATTAAACCTAACACATCTGCTTAGACGAACGCCCACGCAACTAAGCCAACGAGCAGTTCTAGGATATTTTATTTTATTTCTACATATTCGTTCTGTTTCTCAAAAATACTACATTACAAATTAATATTATGATCTACTAGTATAATATGTAAGAATACTGCATTTTAGCTGAATCTTCATTAAGTAAAAACGTCTGTGCTTAAATTTGCCAAGCGTTTCTTGTGCGTGTGCTTCCCAGCACAAATTTTTGCGTAATTCGTATAATTATAGTAAAATATTAACACAATACTTTTTATTTATTCTCAATTCGACAAAATACCGCAAATTCACAAAACGTTAAAAGACAAGCAAACATTTAAAAAATTAAACCATAGATAAGATTAAAGTATTAAAAAGTCGAATGGTGAAATGAAATTATCAACTTGGGCATTTCCTAACGTTAGGAATAACTTAACTAGGAGTCGCTTATCTAATGAATGGTGAAAACGGCTGTAACAGTAATATCGACGAAATTAGAGCTGATGTGCAGATGAAGTTAGTAATTGACTGTATTCACTATTAAATGGGTTTAAAGTAATTGACTAATAGATGCAGTTAGTGAGGTTATGGTGAGTTAGTTCCTTTCGAGACGACCCAGTTGGCGCAGTGGACAGGTCTCCGCCCGCCGTGGGTCCTGGGTTCTATTCCCGGCAGGAGCACAAATTCCTTCCCAAGGGATATTTGTGCTTCTGGTTCTTGGTGTAATGTATGTGTGATGTGAAAGTGATTTCAGTCAGACATGCCTCACATAAAATTAAACAAATGTTCGTATCTCTGGTAAGTATAACGAGTTGATTGCCATACTCTAATCTAATATCTTTAAACGAGCAATTCTTGTATATTTATATATATATATATATATATATTGATTACACAAACAAACTACTTAAACCCGGTTTTTCAAATCCAGTTTGGGAACCGAGCATTTCTCGGACCTGGAACGTTGGCCCAAGCCGAAAAACCCCCAATCTGTAACTTTCATGAAAATCGTTGGAGCCGTTGCGAGATCCTGATTACACAAACATATATATATATATATATATATATATATATATATATACAGATTGGGGGTTTTTCGGCCCAAGGAATCGATTTATCGATTCCTTGGGCCAACGTTCCAGGTCCGAGAAACGCTCGGTTTCCAAACTGGATTTGAAAAACCGGGTTTAAGAAACTATCAGTGCCATCTATTACGCCATGACCGATGTAAAAAACTGTTTCTACTCGACATTAGATGGAGTTTTCTGAGGCTACAATTCAAACACATTCAACCAATGACAAAAAACCGAGCAAAGCTCGGTCATCCGGATATTTAATAATTAAACGAAAGCAAAGCTTAAAAAATACCGACTTCACCGCTTTATCTTCGGAACCTTGATCAGATTTGATGTACCTACTCAGCACGGATTATTGAAGATATTTCAAGAACTACTGAGCAGATCTTGATCAAATTTAAATGGGACCAATTGGAAAGCAACATCTTTAAAAAAAAAATCAAATTCGCTTCACGTGGAACGAAGTTATGAGGTAACACACATGAAAAAGTACAGTCGACTTCAATACCTCCTCCTTTTTGTGAAGTCGGTAGAAAAGGAAGATATTTGTCTATTGTGTTAGTGTGTTAATTAACACATTAGTCCTAGGATGACTAGCTATCAAGAAAATCTGCCGCAACATTTTTTTGTGATTTTGGTATTTCAGTGGAAACTCAGGCAAGCGCGAAAAATTGCCCTACCAACTATACGTCTAGATTATTAATTGTGTCTTGATTAAAATAACTTAAAACATTAATTTTATGTATAATGATGGTGCGCTTACAAGTTACACTCCCAAATTGCAAGAAAAACAATAACAAAAGCAAATTACTCCCAAGGCTTACATAACACGGCTTCCTAATTGATTCACAAGGAAAATAAACATTCTTCGATTTACGTCTCGAGTTCTTTTATCGCTTTTGGGTATCGGGTTTTTCTTTTCCACCTTCGTACTTAAAAGTTATAAAAACTTTTGACTAATTAATTTAATATTCGTGGACCGTTGATTAAGAAGCTTGGAATGCTTTTAGCGTCGATGTAGCCGAAGCGAATTTCATAATTTTGAGGAGAAATAATTCCGTGTACTTTGGAAAACGTTACTCTCAGTTATGATTATTGCGGATATTTGAATAAATAAAGAGAGCGACTCAGAAATTGTAAAGGCAATCTCGGTGGACCTTATCGGGACACGTAATTTGGGGAAGTTTAATTATGGCCTTGGGGCGTATTTAATTGCATTATCATGTTAGTTTCCTTAGGAAACAGATATGTAATATGCAAAGAAGGTGAAATTCTAACACAATTTATGGCGTTAGGTTAAGTAGTGTAAGAATGCTTGCTAGTCACATAGTCCAGTGGACACTCCTACTATTAGAATTCTCTAGGCCATCTGAAGGTATCAGACATTAGTGGCTGTAGTCTTGCAACTAATAACCGGGATCGTCATCGTCTACTGAAATAAAGACCGGAAGCAAGGTATAATCCGCATCGTCGACCGCATCTTCACTTTCCATCAGGTTAGCTTGAGACCAAATTCGATGGGACGCTAAGCACTCACACTATTACACATACCTTTTATCAGGAAACCAACATCGGCGTTAAAATCACTTTATGTTCTATAGCTATCTTTATACTACTTATGTTCTTAAATAGACTTGTCAGCTGTTTGTGGCCTTATGATCTTGATTATTTTACTTTCAGACGACGACGAAGTGATTAGATCTTCAGCCGAGACTTTCTGAGAATAATTATTAATTATTCTCAGAAACTCTATTTATTTAGAATATAATTTTTTGTTAAAATTAATAAGAGGTAATAGGTTTGTTTGTTTGTAAATGGTAATCTATGGAACTGCTTATCCGATTCGGAAAATGTTTTCACTAATAGATACTTAATTTTTTATACCTGAATGAATATTATGTATTGAATTTTGTGTTTCTGTGAGTCTGGGAGAGATGTGAATGTTTCTGGCACCCACGGCACTTGTCACCAAACTAAGCGTGAGGCTGTGAGTGTGAAAGAATTAATGTTTATAATTATGTGAGTTTCTCATACATAAAAGCAGGCATTTTTTTATGCCGGATAGGCAAGCGTTTGACCACAATCTCACCTGATGGAAAGTGATGATGCGGCCGATGATGTAGCATGCTTGCCTGGAAGGTACTTATTCACTCTTGACTTGAAGACTCCCAGATTATACCGCTCGGGGAACAAAGACGAGGGCAATGAGTTCCACTCCTTCGCAGTAGGTAAACTTAGAAGCGAAACGCTTCGAGCGAAGTGGAGGTATGTCAACCATATATGGATGACGTTTGACAGTTTGTCTTGTTGTTAGATGGTAAAATGGACAAGGTGGAATTAGCTCGTATAATTCCTGCGCACACTCTCCAAAATGTATACGATAGAATACCGATAGGCTCGCGACCTTATGTTGGTGACCGAGACTCTGCAGTTTGGACTCGACTAGCTTATCATCGCCAATGAATCTTTGAGTTAGCCAATGAGTTTTTTCGATGCATATAAAAATAGGATTTTAATATTAAATTCTGGAGTTTCCTTTTAGCAAGAATTTTTGCAATGCTGTTTAATATACTACGGTAACTCAATATCAGTGTTGCCAAAGCACTATGTAGTTCACGTTTTCTTTTTATTTAATAGTATCTTAAAGTAGTTTTACTTTACAAAAGGGTTACTAAAAAAGATACTCGTACCTAGATTGTTTTTTTTTTGGCCATCTTTATTAAATAAGTTAACTCTCTGCAGTTTACTTCATTTATAATTGCATAAACAACACATAAAAAATTTAGGACTATATTATTACATGATGAGAACTGACTTCATGGCGTAATACAGATAAGAACTGACTCCATGGCATCGATACATTTTACTATGGTATACCGAATCGGGTAGATTCCAGTTTTAAAATTTATCATTGAGCTTAGTTTTGCAACGCGTTATCAATATGCTGGTATTTGTATGGCTATACATTTAGCATTGCAATTCAGAGATGCAATGCCGCCAGCATGATGGCCACGCTGCCAATTGAGTTTCTCTGATTTCCCAATACATATAAACTATGTAGTAAGTGTATAAAGAACGTCTTCGTTAAGAAAGTGTGTATTTCATATTTTCCGGCTAGAAAGAAACAAATGCGAAACGATATAACTTAACGTTTGTGTTTATCAAAATATATATTACGTAAAAATTTTGAAATAAAAATTTCGTATAAAATTATGTGTCTTGCCAAAAATCGATCTGGATTTAACATCAAACCTAAAAACAGATTAATTTGACATCATACCAAAAATTTTTAATAATTATAGTTCGAATAGATGGCAATGTCAAACAATGACACGATCGATTCGATGTCATCAAACACACTAGCTAGAAGCTGATATGAGACCAATAAAATATAAGACCAAATATTTAAGAACATTATAGAGATACTTACTTAATTGTGGTCCTAAGGTAAGAGCTAAAAGGGCGCTCAATTGGATATTATTGTTCTTAAGTCTAAAGTTGAGTTGGCGACAAGAATAAAACAGCGCCAGTTATTGCACATTACGGTCGGAACAGCGGCGGCGGCAGAGTGCGAGACATTAACGCGGCCATTCCAAACTTCCTCCGGGACTCGCGACTCCCAGGACACCCGCCTCTGTACTTAAGAGTCTAATTAGCCGTAAATTGCATTCAAAATTGGGCTCTTGGCCGAAAATTGAGTTTTCAATGTTTAATTAGGCAGAATAAAGGGATATTGTACCGCAGTTAAAAGTGTCAATCTGTATTGTCGCGAGCGGTCGGTCGAAGTCTTGGGCTGAGTGTAAATTGCAAATTGCTTCTTTCGGGTCTTCTCTTTGAAGAGGTAATTCTAGTCCCGGTCTCTTATTGTTGATTTATACATTTCATTCGGCCTGCTGAGATTCTTCAAAGATAGCAGTAATCGTTTCCTTCGATAATAAGCAGACCGAAATTAATTTGCAAATGCTTCGTACTTAAATTAAAGACAACATCACCGTTCTCTCGCAACAAATTATTTGACAACAAAGCGTCTCCAATAAACCTAAATTTAATAAACAGAAGTTTGGATTTCTTGTGAAAACAACAATATCTTCTTTAAGTTGAGTGAAAACATAAATAAATAAATAAGTTTCTAGTGGTTTGTTGGGGTAACGAAAGTGGAATAATTAGGGACGCACGGTTTAGACCTTGAATATTAACGTAGTTTTGGACTCCTTAGTTGGCGTGGGGAGCACGTCTTGTGGATAAGTTGGGAAATTAAAAGCTATTTACTCGGCGCTCCACCAAACACAACAAGCTCTGGTTCCCACGCCTGACCTATGTCGCATGGAAATTGTTGAAACCGTAATAATATAATTTTGTTCGTAATATTGTTTAAATTTAAATTTTCAATCGTTGCCGTATTATTTCAGTGCAGCTTTGATATTTAAGTTTATCGTACTAATTAGAATACCTATTTATACAGGCCAACTTAAGTGAAACAAAAATATTATTTCTGAAAATTTAAAATTTTGACTTATTGGATTGCATTTTCTTAAAATAATAATAATTAGCGAATATTACGAGGTTTTCATTATGTTTCATTACACTCGGAAAGTAGATGAATAATCACATGAAAAGTATATGATAAAGAAACATTTCCTGCTCTAGTTTAAATTACGAAGCATGTAAGTTACTTTTATATACATGTAGGAACCGAAGGGGCGTAAATAATTCAAAAAATATAATTTAAGTAATCGAGTCACAATAGCTTGACAAGAATAAAGACAATAATATCATTAATTTATCCAAAGAAACCATAACCAACAAATCCTGAGTTCTACGAAATAAAAAACGGAGTAAAATTATATTTTTCACACCAGGAAATTCTCATTTTGGCGGGTCCTGCATATTTTTAATTTGTTCGTCTGTAGTGGAATAAAGTATAAGTTACCTAGGCGGTAACCATCTATTGCACGCTCGAATTATAAGCGCCTAAATATACTATATAACTACCCTTTACACCTTCCTTCCTATTTCATTGTTTTCAATCTTCTGAATAAGTTAAAATTTTGAAATAAAACGATTTTAAAATAGATTAAGAATTCACAATTTACCAGCAATGCAATCCGGAAAATCATAACATTATGGGTTTGAAAATTTATCCGCGACATCTATACTAATACGACATGTAGATATTAAATACCGACATAGTAATATAAGCTACTATGAGTGCAATACAGAGCAATAGTCCAAAGATTACAATATGCAAATTCAAACATTACTAGCACGACCCAATCACGTATATCTACATGATGTCGTATGCATACATATTGGTGGTGAATTGGCTGAATAAATAGGACGTTGTTGATCGACAAAGCCGTACCGTTCGAACTATGTTTTTCCCTAATGGTTTCCACGAGAAAACGCGTTAGTTACTGCGTAAGCAAAATACAAAGGAAATTGTTTTTCGTCTAACAAAAAGAAAGTAAAACGCTTGAAAGTTGAGAGTTAATTTATTTCGAAGTTGTTTGCCAGTAATTTGTTGTGGCCGTCCTGGGGGAAGACCGCGGGCGCACGTTGTTGTTACACAAACTTTTTCGTGTTTCGAAATTTGACTTGGCTACTTGTGAACTGTGTTAGGTGAGCACCTTCAGTGTTCTTGGGAACTTGCGCTACAGCTCCGACAAACATGTGAGAGAAAGTAATAGAAACGAAATGAAATCAGAGCTGCGGCGGAGTGTACAAACAAACTACCGTTGTTTGCTTAGTTTAGAAGTCACATGTGTAACCTTAGCTTGTTCTGCACATGTGTGCTCAGATACAATGAACTGTGAACATGAATGTGGTTTGGTAGATGATTGCTTTATTAGGTTGTTGGTGTGTTACTTTATTCATACTAGGTGCTTGCGCTTTATTCTGCGTTAACAAAACAGAAATAAAATGTGTGTGTCTGTGTATGTCAAATATGGTTATCTCTCAAATTGAATTTCAATCATATTTGTTAATCTATTATACAAGTCGTGCCACCAGTGGGTAGCGTTCCCAACATATTTATTTGAATGAAATTTACAATGAAAACGAATGCGGGTGACACCGAGCGACATGGCTAATCTGAAATTAATAAATATAAGTGTACCTATCATTTTAAACACAAGTGTGTTGCTTGGTTTAATCATTCCCCGGCGTGATCTCCGTGATCAACTATTCGATAGGGAAAACGCAGCGAAATTTTGATCACCGAAGTCAGAATAGGTGTGTATAGTAAGGTACATATATATAAAACTAAAAATACATAGCTTCAATGACAAGTCATATTTTTTCGCCCAACACTATGTTATTAGCAGTGTGCTTAATATTAACCGTTCCTCCACGCGGTAAATTTATACAAGCTAATTATAACTCCATTCTGCAGTTCATAACGTCCTCTTAACACCTTTACTCCATTAGCATGCTATTAAAATCAAGGTGCAATACGCTTCGTTCCGATACACGCAATTTTCCCCTTCAACGTGTTCTCATCATCGCACAGGAAATTGTTAAAGATAAATTCGTTCCACATATTCTATCACCTCGGTGACTCGGTAGCTGGCGTACCTAGTTGTGTTTGTATTGTTAGATTGGATATTACGAGGTCTTTCATAAGTGTTTCACTTTCAGTTGGAATACTGAGAATAAAGACCATTTACATCATGCCATTTTCTTGTACATACAAGAGCAACAATTGAATGCAATTCATTGAGCGAAATAATTGGGATTCAAGAATAATAAGGAACTGTTTACACGAGGATACTAGTTAAAATATTGAATGCAATTACTGAATCCTACTTCCTGCTATCGTACTAATATTATAAACGCGGAAGTTTGTAAGAATGTATGGATTTATGTTTATGTTACTCTTTCACGCAAAAACTACTGAATGGATTTCGATTAAACTTAACAATAATATTACACATAGGCTATTATTTATAAAGATAAAGTGTGAATTATCCAAAATATAACGATAAGTGTCAAGTTAGTAGGAAAAAATCTGCCATCTGCAAGCTATTCTAGCGTGCGCCACAAAAACGATTGGAGTTTCACGTACCTATATAATGTACCTATATAATAGTCTTACAAAAAGCCCGCGACAGCATATATCTTTTATGTGTAAGCCATTATTGCCAAAATAGTGAACCATAAATACAATAATTTCATGATTTTTTATTTGTTGGTCTCTGTCCCGAATATAAAAACGTTAAAAAATAATATACTTTCTATCATCATTATCATAATTTTCCATCACCACGCTGGTGAAATCGCAGGGTCCAGCCAGTGAAGAAATAATTGCAAGTGTCTTTTGTTTACACCAAAACCATTATGTTTAGGAGATTATTGCTTTCAAGTCTTGACTAGCCTAAAAAGGAACTTGTACGTGTTGCATGACCATTAACTGGCGTGTTGCTTCGTATTGCATGTATTGCGTTGGCGAATTTTTTAGAAGTGTCGAACGTTTTAGATGGGAGGCGTTTATTAAAAAATCTATAAGTCAAACAGTGTTAAAATCCGGTTTTGCTATATAATCAAATTTATTGGGGTTTATCGCAGACTGTTTATGGGATACCGAAACCTCCTTCACTACACTAATTCCTACCTATTTGCAAATTTAGACAGGATCCAATTGAATACAAAAAATAGCATACAAAATTATTGTATGTGCTGTTTAAACCAAGATCAGTTTTGAATGGACATTGCCTAGTAGAGCAAGAATGTGACAAGTTGTTCAGAGGATGCCAGTCATTTATTTGTTCCATATTGTATGCAATAGGAAGAAACATGCATCGTGTAAATAGACCTTAAGTATCGGGAATACATATTTCAACTATTATTTCACTGTCAATTGTCGATTGTTTAGTTGACCAATATCAAATTTGGCAAATGCTGTGACATTCATTCTAAAAAATTACTACTTCATAACAAGTAAGAGTACCTACTACTTCTAGTAGTACTATTCCATGACTTAACTACGGTGAACTTTTTACTACTAATCTTTACCGCTGTGCAAGTAGGCATAAAAAATAATGCTAAAACACGACTAAATAACAGATCTTCAAGTCAAGAGTGAATAGGTATCTTCTAGGCGATCATGTTACATCTTCGTCCGCATCATCACTTTCCATCAAATGGGGCATAAAAAAACAAAAAGAAAGGTTAATTTAACTAACCCCAAATAGTGAGACAACTAAGGAAGGACCACAGACACCTATAACAATAACTTTGAACAGCTGCAGCTGCTTGACTACAATTATTAACGTACTGGTTATATATAATGGTACGTTAAATTTTGCCATTTCATAGAGTTTGGCACTTAATAGTCTGTTAAATAATTTTACTGCAGTCGCTTCAATGTAAATGAAGAAATGATGGATGTTATACAAAGTTGGAAAAGGCTTATGCCTTTTTCAAACGCCATATTCCGATATTTATTTTCGTGTTCCTAGAGAATTCGCCACCATGCACTAAAACGGTGTTCTAGTGCCCTTGCGACCCAGCTTCTTCTAGAGCTAGCGTGCGGATATCTATAAGAATAAACTTTTGTTTAGTATCCCTTTTAAATAGAAGTCTATAGAATTACTAAGTAATAAAACACGTGGAATTAAAAATATATTAGTTTCCGTATAAAAAGAATAAACCACTTACTTTCATCAATCATCATTTATCAACGTGTGAGATAGTTGTCAAAAGCTAGCTTATCAGATGTAAAAGCAATAACAATAACAAGTTTTATTTTATAAAAGATAGCTTTGACAGGATGTTTAATATATAATGTTATGTCAAATCTATCTTATTAATTAAATACTACGTTATCTATACAATAGACGTACAAATTACATTGGGTATTATATTTTTAATATGTAGCTATGACTTTTGTATTTAATACATAGTATAGTAATAATAATAATTATTATAAAATGTTATTGTCTTATCTTGGTCTGATCTGTAACAAACAAACATACAAATAAGAGAGTCAGGTAAGATAGTAATGTATCCCCTCGTCTTTTCGTATTAGGTTAGAGAGGGCTTGCTCAGCACATCTTATGCAATTCTTAATAAAGCTGGCAAAGAACACTAGTAATGTCAACGTAGCATTTAAGTCTTCGTGTGAAGAACTAGCGTAAAGTCATTCATTAATGTTAAAGAATTAAAATCGGCTACACGTTTAATTTAGAACAATTTAGTTTTAAATAAGTAAACTTAAAGCTCTCAAAGTTGACTAGTCGCTAAATGTATTACTATATTGCATTAAAATATTGAAACTTTTGCAATATATGAATATTGCAAAAAATGTCGTACCTTCCGAAGATACCGTTTTACCTTCTATAAAATTGACACATCAAGGTCACACGGGAAGGGTTTTCATAACATCCAATCTATTTACGCAGGCTTGTAAATCAAGCGGGGATGACGTCAGCTGACTACCGGTTCCGGTTATTATGGCCCGGCCACCTCCGCATCTTTGCGTCCTTCGATATTCGAGCGGAAGTCTGTTCATGGTGAAAATAGTTTGAAGAGGGTAGAAACAGGTATTAGGCCATCTTTTGAATAATAATTGGCTATATTAGAGTGAAAATTGGAAAATGTGGCTACAGTTACAATAGGAGACCAGTTTTTAAAAAGGTGGAAGTTTCGGTAAGAGAATAATGATATACTTGTATACATTTGTGTAAGACCTGATTAAATTAAAATATCTTTAATATTTTTACAAGAAACTTGATTGGTAACACTCACATACTACTTACAATACAAGAACTAACAGTTCCATACTATAGCTATAAAAGCACATAATAACTTCTTTTTGAGGCAGATTCCGCTATATTCACTAAAATGCTGGAACAAAATTCCGCCTCCTTTTTTTATGTGGAATAGGCAAGCATTTGACCACTATCTCACCCGATGGAAAGTGATGATGCGACAATATATTTCGAAACCAGCTTTTACGCTCTATTTAAAATATATTTTACCCAGTAACCAAATGTGGTTCTAATAGCTAAGAATTTTGTAAAGTATATTAGCATTTTTATTTTATTTTAAGTGTATAAGTTAGTTTTGTCGGGCTATTCTTTGTCGAATATATGATATTTCGAAGCATTGACTTGTCGAAATATATTTTTTCGAAGTAAGCAACTTGTCGAAGTAATGAACTGTCGATATTTAGTATGACACCCCAAGTCGACTGTATTTTTAATTTTTTTTTTATGTATGTTACCTCAATACTTCTCTCCACATGAGCCGATATCGAAAATTTTTTTTTAGTTTGAAAGATGTTGCTTTCTAGTTAGTTTCATTTAAATTTGATCAAGATCTGATCAGTAGTTCTTGAAATATCGTCAATAATGTCTATTTTGTGACGAATAATGCGTACTTTGACGATGTGCTCGTGTACCCGACTTCAAAAGTTACCTCATAACTTCTTTCGTTGTGAGCCTATTTTGATGATTAACTTTTTTTACCTTAAGCGTAGAGAGGTACCTAAGACAAACGTAGGTTCATATTACGCTGTTATAAAACTATACATTTCGTCTTGGCTTCGTTTCGTAAAAAAACATCTGCTTTGTAAATAATCTTAACGCTAGAAAAGCTGTAATCAACTTCGCCGCTTTATGGAATTAATCATAATTAATAGAATAATTAATTAATAGAATGTTGACATATTTTCTTTGATTGTAATATCATCTGTTTAGCATGCTGTGTACACAAATTGTAGGATTGCAGAATATTTTTTTATTGATTCTGCAATCCTACAATTTGTGTTGTTATTTCTGTTATCTGTTTTGTGTGCTTAATAAAATAAATAAAATTTATCCCCGGAACCCTTGATCAGATCTTGACAATTTTATTATATATGGGACCAACTTGACACTTCTTCCTGACGAAAATAATTTTCCTAATCGGTCCAGCCGTTTTCGACTCATCGAGTAACTTATATACATAAATAAATTAAATATTGTGACAAATTTAGAATCGTTTCCTTTTTTGAAGTCGGAATACATTTCAATACTCTTTCTCGTCTATATATTAATTGCACTGATAAAGTTAATCGTTATCCTACTAATATTATAAATCCGAAAGTTTGTGTGTAAATGTGTAAGTCTGTTTGTTCCCTTTTCACGCTTTAACGGCTAAACAGTTTTGGATGAAATTTTGATTGTACATAGATTATTCCTAGAATTAACACATATGCTACTTTTTAACTTGGTAATAGCGGGCGAAGCCGCGGGGCACGGCTAGTATTCTCATATGTCTTTCACCTGATAGATTGTATGCGCCACCCAGTACTTATTTATGCTATATTACATGCAGCTGTTATCGTCCTATTACAGACGGATTTGCAAAATCTATTATAGGCTTAAAGTACCTGATATCAGGATCAAACTTAATTCATAAGTGGTCTGAATTGCCTCTGATCCTACCAGTTGAACAGCGCAGTTAGACCACGGGAAACAAACTTAGTAAAATTCAAAAAACCAAATGACAAGGCACTAAATGCTTAAATTTTCGTAATTTTCAAGCTAAAGTGACTAGTAATTATTGATCAGACACAAAATATAACTTGTAACATTTTATCAACTACATGAATTATTTGGGCATACTTAATCTAGTAAGCATACAATATGCTCACTAGATTCTTATTGGATTGGACTGGATAGGTCTTCTCAATTGAATAAAATCCTAACATATATCCTGGTTGCTTTATCGCTAGCGTAAAATCTAGTTAGTGCGCTTAAGAACTGGCAAGCGACCGTGCTTCCGCGGGGATGGAAAAATACTCTCATGCCCCGTAAAGCCTAGCAAATGTTTTAATTTTCGCTTCATTTAAAGTAAGGAGCGTCTGCCGAGAAATAGCGGAATCACTTGAAATAAGCGTGCGATTTATTTGCCGCCCCGGGCGTTCACATTGATAAATATGACCAATAAAGGAAAACAAAATGTCCACGAGAGAAATTATTGTGGTTCCTGTATTTACCTCCTTCCTTTATTTCTTTGCATTTTTTGTGTACTTTTAATGTCTTTTACAAATCGTTCTAATGCTATACGAGGTGTGTTTTGAATTTGTGTAAATGAAACATGAGTGGTGGAGATCATCCAATCTAAAACTGAACGCTGCGGTTTTAGATTGGACGGTCTTTACATAGCTTAAGTATTATTGTACCTGTATATTTATTATAATTGTGTTTTTCTTTTAAATGTAACTCACTTTTACCTATTACAGTTAAATATTCTACAGAATTTCTAATTCATCCTGCTCGGTAATGCACTGCGCTCAACACCCTTAAATATTAGATATTACATCATTTTATTCCCTGTAATTTCAATGAAATTAAAAATAATTGTAGCACAATTCAAATCTACATATTATTATTTTGATTGATTTTTCATTTCATGGTACCTACAGATAGCTTCATCAGAGATAAATTTATTTTACGAACGTACAATCGATGTTTCAATATTTTTTTAACGATGGTTCAGTAAAGAAGATTACCACAACGGGCAAAAAGCCAATGGTTGAATATTTAGAAATAACTAGCTGCGCCCCGCGGTTTCACCCGCGTTGATAATGATAAAAAGTGATGATGATGATGATGATGAAAAATAGATGTTGCCCGATTCTCATAGATACCGGATAAGCACAAAAAATTTCATCAAAATCGGTCAAGCCGTTTCGGAGGAGTATGGCAACGAAAACTGTGACACGAGAATTTTATATATTAGATATGTCACTTCCTCAGAAGTACACTGCATATGAGTACTATTAAACTAAAATTAAACATACAAAGCTTATGCTAAATTACGTACGTTATTTCCTCCTTTTTTTAAATCCCTTAAATTAAACAGATAAATAAAATTTTACATCGATAATAATTGTTGTAAGCCAAAAGAAATCAACCACGTTACAAAAATTTCAGAACAATCTGTAAAATTGGCCATTGATGTTAAAAGGCATCAGAACATTCGCGTCGACTGAAATTCTTCGTTAATTTTGACGTTAATACTTAAAATTCTTTGTAAACAAAACGATGTAAACAGATTACGGAATCATAATGGCAGGTACGCCGTGACCTACTTGATTTACAATTCGTAAAGGTCACGTTAGAAATTCCGTAAGATAGGCGTACAAGTATGAGTGTTTGTTTGGCAGTTGTATGTTAAATTTTATTATACGCAGACATTCATGAATAATGTGCGCTGGTTTCAGGGGCGTCGGGGGTGCGAAGTGGGGAGAGAGGTGCACCTCGACCTCGGCCCGGGTTCCAACTCGTAAATATTCAGGGTCCAACTACCGACGCTCCACGATACATCAAAGTCGTGCCGACTTTCATGCACTACCTATAACTACTTACTTTCTTGTGTGACATACGCTCTCCGGAAATTCTGACCATGCCTGTATCGCAGACAGGAAACAAACACAACCGAAGAACAAATATGACACGGAAATTAAGTAACAACTTCACCATTAAGTTACTATAACTACGAGGAAAATATTGTGAGAGGAAGGATGTCCACGCGTGCTTTGTGTTTGATGTTATTTACTCATAGTCAATCTATAGTTTACCTTAATTTATCTTTAGTAACTCATGTTAGACTTTTATATTTGTTAGTCTTCGAATGAAGATTGCATGCTTTGATCATTTTGAACAAACAAACATTTTGTTGCTATATACCTATTATTAGTAACCACGTTCTGGTTGGGAAACAAAGATCACGCGAGGATATTTAGTCTTGTTTGATCTGATTATTGTTATTCTTAAAATATGAATTAGAATAAAGAACTTAATGTAGATTTTTTTCCAAATTGTGTATTCGATTCTATAGAATAATATAAAGATGTCAACAAAAAAAGAAAAGCAGTATAATAAGTATGAAAGATACCTAACTAATGAGTCATATCAAGTCACACGATATAAGGGGAAGCACAATGTAAATTTTAGTACGTTCATTATATTTAGACAAAGTTGGGTCATCTTTATTAAACTGAATAACTTAAACAATTACAGCACTTACTTCAAGTTCTGTTTTATATGGCCCATTTGTAAGTTCTGGCAACCTGCCAAGTGTAGATTAGCACGTTAAAGAAATGAACTTTCGTAAACGTAAATTTTACCTAACCTTATCAAAAATGTACACTTGAGCTGACCGTACGAACATCGATCCCACGGGTGATAACTTTCGGTGGATTCAATCAAATCAGTTAAATGTAGCTGTAAATTGGGCAGTTCCACTTGAGTGATATTGAGTAATGGTGGTCGCACCGATATTGATGGCCGGGCCGGAGCGCGCGCCGTATCTCGCGCTGACGTGTTAATTTGTCAAAACCTGACGTCATAAAGAAAAAGTTAGAAAACTCACATGTCCGCAGCTGATCACTCACGAAGCCATTTATTGATTAAACTAACTCACTCAATCTTTACCTTATTTCTTGTTCCCGAATTGGATGGTGATACATTTGTTCCGATACGGTTAGAGAGACACTCATGCCGGCCAAACGTAAATTTGTGTTCCCTTAAACAGTCTAAAAGCTAAAGATAACAGGTCACGTGCGCACGTCCGTCGTAACCCCTGGCCTCTTACATTTTATTGCGTCCCATTACCTGGGATTAAGTCGGCATGCATCGCACAGATTCTGTTTCATGTCGGCAACTCCGACACTAATGTCACCCGCCGCTTATATCTCAGGGAGGCAATTTTAAAATAATGAAGCTTCTTGCGCTCCTTGTAAAGTATTATGAAGTCTAGCAAAATCCATTCCATCTAATTACGCGCTCTCTAACAACTCTGAGTTGAAATTTAAAAGGCATATCAAGGTGAGTTTATGGAAACTTTTAATTGGCAACAAAAGCATTTACACCAGAAAACGTTTTCATCTAGAGCTCAGATAGCAAACACTAATTGCGCTGTAAACCAGCGCTTGCATGCGCACCTGAAAGTAGGTGCAAGTTGCTTGAACTCGCAATGTGAGGCTCAGTTATTTAATAATCAAGTACAGACTGTAATATAATTTCCCGGTCTGCGCTAATGAACGTGTATTTTGTTTCATCTGCCGTCAGTATAACGTAAAACGCGACGCAAAATCAACATTTCATTTGGCCCGAGTACGCTTAGGTCGACCGAGGCAACTAGCTCAGCTTTAAAATGTGTATCTGTTAATGTTTTAATCTACGGTAATAAGTGAATAGTAGCGATAAACGTGTTTGCAAATTTTGAAAGCCATGGCCATAACGTAAAGTAGATACAGTTATTCAGAAAATATTTTGTTCAGGGTCTGTGGAAGCATGCCATAAGATACAAGTGAGCGGGACGACGCGAATAGCAAGTGCGGTGAAGTCACAGTGGAATGTTTTATTTATTTTATTAGGTGTAAACAAAGAACGAGCAGGTTTTGTCAAAGAGTCTCGTCCCGGGATATATCGTCGAGATACGTGTTGTGGAGAGCCGTTCGATGTATCACAAGCACGTATCCAATAGAGCTGGCGCAGACATGTTGCGTGAGGCTATTTTCCCTCCTCCACGGCCTCATAAATCCTCTCCTTATAAATTAGATTAAACACAAAGCCTCCGCCTATCTACAGCGCTCAACTTATACCCGAGCACTATATACTCCTTTATGACTATGACACGTTTGTAATGCTTACCTTTCTGGACGTAACGTAAGGCAATGCCGTATGCTCATTTTACAGCATTCATAAAAGTCACCCGCAATTATCTGTAACAATTTAAAAGTAAATAGCGTCACTTTACGTTTGTATAATTTTATGCATTTATTTACAAAGATAAAGCATCAATTACCATTTTGCTCTCGTGTAATTTCAACATTTAAAATTCTTAAAATTATTCACGAAACAATTTCAGTCAAATACGCGAAATGAGGTTTGTGCGCGCAATAAAAATGTAAAAGGACGAAATTAGATGTATATTGTCAAGTAGGTAAGAGAGAAATGTTTGTGGAATACTGCGAGATCTTCCATTTATTTAAGGACATTAGAATTTCAATTTTATGACCGTGTTTTTCACAAGTGAAAGCTATTACAGGACGAACTCGGCAATTGCTCGTTACTGAAATTTATTTAAATATTTACGTTTTCCGAATTTAATTGGCACTTTATGAATGAGCGCCTTCTGATTTATTTGTTAATATAATATGTTTTCGAAGGTAAGTTTGATTAAATACAAAGCCCTTAAAATATTAAATTAGTTAAAGATTAACCTTTTTCTGTTTGTCTGATTTATATATTTGTTTAAGAGAGCCCCGCCAGTTCCTCTTCTAGGTTTAGTCTCCTTACTACCCTAGCCACATCATAGTTTCCCAACAAACGAGTTAAATAAATCTGATGAGAGGGTTATGTAACAGTTAACAATTTAAAAACTATATAGTTTCGAAATGTTTATGTCTTGTCTAAAATTAACTAAAAAATATATACTTGAGTTTTCTACGAGCTTAGTGACTTTTAGTGAGGGCTTTTGGTGTAAAGATGTTATAAAGTTTAAGAAAATATAGGCAATTGGCCCATATATCACTTTACATCGGGTGAGATAGTCAAATGTTTGCCATAAAAGGGATTATACTTTTGATGATATTTTACTTGCATGCTTGATAATTTTTTAGAGTCTAAATTTCAGGGTTTAGGACATCGCCGCATGTTAGTGCCAAGGAACTACATGATCTAGTTCCTCCATCCCCGTTCTATCATCGGACAAGCAGACACACTGCTATACGACATCGCTATATAGTAGACATTCCAAAAATGCGGACGAAACGATAATTTTCCACATTCATTGTCCAAACCTCGAATGAATGGAACTCCTTGCCTGAGTCGGTGTTTCCTGATAAGTACAATATGGGAGTCTTCAAGTCGGGAGTGAATAGGTATCTTCTAGGCGAACGAAGCGAGATCTCTAAGATGACTTGGGTCGTTCAGCACTTTGTCCGTCCGTTCGACCGACCGTCAGTCCGTCTGTCCGTCTATCAGAGGCATCTAGCGTCTAAACCACAAAAGCGAATGACTTCAAATTCTACTACTATCAGGACAGAAAAATTAATTGAACAATATTTTATTACTACTTATTATGTTAAAATCACATTAAAACCGTTGTTCGTTTGCTTCATAAAATAAAGTTATATCAGCAGACAATCTTTCGCATGTATAAATAGTAATACTACATATAGGCTGATACTCACGAATTCCTTTTGGAAGCCAAGTTAGCGGCATTTCTTGTTTACATACCTTCCATGTTTCCACTCCAGTCGGGTTTATATAAAGCCGGTCGCGGTAAACACGATAAGTAAGCGGCGCGAGCCAAATAATCTCACAATTAACTAAAGGCTTAAACTAACTCCTGTTTTCCGACCTCACTAGTCTGTAGTTGCCCGTTACTGGTTACATACTTACCGTGCCTCGCTAAATTTAACGATCAGAACTTAAATTAATTTTAAAGTTCTACCTCTTGGAACAGGAAGTTTTTAATAGAAAATGTTAATGCACTTGCATTTAAATAGCGTATTGGAAAATGTTCTTTGTTATTTTCATACTCGCTAACCTTATTAATGCACTAAGTTTTACATTATAATATAGGCAGAGCTATGGCTTCTCCCGGGTATAAAGTAACCTATGTTCTGTTGTAAAGTTAATAGACTATATATTGATTTAAGCTTTATATATATATATATTACTAGTATGATACCACATATTTTACCATATATTATATATGAAGTGCCTGTAACCTTAGTTGGGTGCGCGTTCGCCTTCTAAGCAGCGGGTATCGTGTTTGATTCCCTGTGGAAACACAATTATTATCCCCGAAGGAATTTGTGTTTCTGGTTCTGGGCGTAATTGAGTGTGTTTGATCGAATGTTTCCGGCACCCACGACACAAGTCATGGAATGTGTGGGGCTGTGAATGTGAAAGCGTTTATTTATTAATAATATAGCACGTACACGAAACGATCAATCAACTACGAAATAAATAAATAAGACAAAACGTTAAAAGTACAAAAAATAAAAACTGAAATGTTAGTTTTACTGCAATACATACGAAGCTATAAGTATAATAGGGATTCATCATGGAAAAAATAATAATACTTTGAGGTCAATGAAAAAATCATCTAAATATTTTGCAATGTAATTTTTACGCCAAATAAGTATGTTGACATTGGGCACAAAGGAAATATAACATATTTGTGTTCAGAATTACCTGCTCTACACACTTTTATTCATTTCGGTTCGTCGGCTGGAGAAGCCTCCCTTGAATGAAGTGGCATTCCTTCTCGCTGTTCGCATACCTCGAGCGCTATACATTTACAAGTAGGGTGGATGTTCGCGACGCGGTTCTCCTGTGTGGTTCTCGTCGTTCTGTATCCTGCAAACTTTCCAAGAATTTCTCTTAGTCTTTGGGTGGTCTTAGTAAAGAAAAGGTACATGCGTGCTCTAACATCTATAACTTACTTTGAAAATCGTGAAAGTTCACTTATATTTGTATTTAATAGTAAAGTTAATTATAACACAATAAAATCCGAGATTTTTAATCGGTTTTTAAGAAAACACAATTCTGCATTTTTTAAACTGGTATCGTGTTAGCCGAAGTATACTAAAAAAAATACGAATATTACGAATAACCGGACGGTGTTCCAAAAGCTATAGATTAGCTTTAGAGGCAGTTTCTTTTTTATGCCTGTCATATTTACCACTGTCGGCCATATTTATCACCATCATGCATGCTTTTTATTAATACTTATCGATTGTTATATTGCCGAAAATTTAATTATAGTATAATTATAATTTCATTTACATAAATAAACATTAACATTACATTTAATATCAAAATAAATATTTGGAAAAGCGAGCAGGTTCAAGCAATTTTAAACGCAGCCACTTTGACGTTCTTTTTATGACATTAATGATCGGTGAAGTTAATCAATCATAGACATCAAAAATGTGTGAACTGACGTCACGAATCAATGTCAATGCAATGGTGTGTGTTTTTCATTTTTATCAGTTCTTATTTATTAAAATTTAAATTCTCATGCATATTCCTTATGACAGGTGTGATAGTGATCAAACTCTAGAATCTCTCAGTAAAAAAATAGTGAAATGTTTTCACGAAAAAAATGCATTTTTTAATACCAAAACGCAAAATTTCGTAGGACAAACATTCGTGGGACTGTAAACAACATGCTATTTCGGTGATTTAAATCGTTGAGCGCTTCACAAATACGATTATAGGCGCCCGGTTCGATATTATGCTATTCAGGGCCAGTCAAATATTAGCGGAACGTGACCACAATAATACCCATTCAGGACAATACCCATGGCTGTAGTTAGGAAGGGGCATTCGGAAGATTTATTCTTATTCCTACAAAAGTATTCCTACAAAACGTGAAACGAACTGCCATCATATTGACATAACAAATAATTTTACGATATATGTTAGTTATTGAAATGATTACTAACACTTCCTGTGAACAATAACAAACTATATAAAAAAATTTAACCGACTAAAAAATATTTAAACGCAAGCAAAGCTTAAAAAACCGACTTTACCGTTTTATCTTCGAAACTTTGATCAGATTACATGTACTAAACATGCATTATGAAGATATTTCAAGAACTACATCATCTGATCAGAAGTTCTTGAAAATTTAAATGGTCAAATTTAAGTGGGACCAAAAGAAAGCAACATCTTTCAAACAAAAAAAATATATATCAAAATCGGTTCACGTGGAACGAAGCTATGAGGAATAAAACACATAAAAAAAATACAGTCGACTTGAGTACCTCCTCGATTTGATTGAAGATTATGGTAAAATAAACCACTGATCTATTAGACGTGAAGGATCTTAAAAATCACTTCTGCCAGAAACTTTATGATATCTGACGTGTAGACATTAAAATTTATCGTGTGTTTGATAGTTGTTTTTGAGTATTTCTTTTCTCATTATTACTTAGAAGAGCCATGGAAGCTTTGCCGCTATCAGTAAGGAAGAGCACATTGTTATTTAATGCCCAATTACTTTTAAAGCTTGAAGAAACTAATGCATGAAAATTTAGTTTGGGATCTCTATGGAATTCGGACCATCCTGAACCGCTATAATACAAAATATACGCTATAATTTTCTCTAGATTCTGTCCTTAACTGAATTCTGAATTTTGTTTAATAACTCTGTCACTTCCCCCAAGCAGTAAGTCCTGGCTACGTTCACGTGGTCATCCATTGTATTCACGTGTGTGAGTCGTAATGAGTTATAGTATACAGTTTGTTATAATTGTGTGCATTTGATCTTTTAATCGGCAGCTTGACTTTTTTTACTGGTGTTTATTTAAATGCGAAACCTGATGAAGTGTACATTATTATGAGGTAGCAAAAGATAAACTTTTTTTTTTAATAAAAAATTCGTTCGATCAAGACTGTCTAAGTTTTGAAGACGTACTACAACATATTCTCGTAGTAAACTGCTACGCAACGCGTAGCTTTCGCTACATTCCTGAACGACACTTTACTTGCCGTGCCCCGTGACTTTGCCTGTGCTAATAATAAAGTAAGGCTTTACCCTATTTAAGGTTCTAAACTATCTTTGTAACAAATTTCAATAATATCCGTCTAGCCGTTACAGAGATTCTTCGTACCAAACATACTCAAACACTCACAAACTTTCGGATTCATAATATTAATATTAGAGTGAAATTATGATATTTTTTTAATGTGATTAATGTGACAGTATGAAAGTATGATTGTAAATCATCGTATACAAACAAACAAACGCATTCACACTCACAGCCCCAGACTAAGTTCAAAGTCTGCGTCGTGGGTGCATTCACATCACACACACATTACACCCAGAACCAGAAGCACAAATATCCCTTGGGTAGGAATTTGTGCTCCTGCCGGGAATCGAACCCAAGACCCACGACTTACGACTTGATATTTAACATGGATATCTCCAAAAAATAGCAAACACCTGTATCCTGTCCTCTGAAACAATTAAACTGACAACTTGTTCTAAAACCAGTCCTGTTTTTGTAGCTTTGCTATTCGGCTAAAAGGTAATAGCTGTATCTCGATTGTTGACAAAGTTTCATTTCTCCAGCCTGGTGGCCTGCGAGAGACATTTGACTTCCCTCCTATCCTGTAGAACGTTGCCTTCCAAACAGTGTTCTAGCATTCACCGCTTTAAGTCGCGGCCACTATTCAAGCTACTTTATACTTCAGTAAAGTCTTTTTTTATTTAGATAAAAATAAAACAAGTGAGCACTTCAGTAAATTGAATTGCTAAACGATCCACGCACGTAGCCGCATCTGCATACAAAACTAAGCTCGCCGCATAAAAACTAAGTAAGTACACACAAAACTTAATGCGACTGCAACTCCGAGGAAGCAATAAATGTCTCCTACATGTCCGCGAGCTGCATGCCGCAGGTTATAAATAGGTTTATTCTACGCCGCATTAGCAGGCAGTGGCTAAACGTCAAGTCGAGGTGTACAGTACATGTATATTGAACCATATATGAAGGCTATACAGCCTTGCAGAATACACTTTTTTAGATAACCATGCGAATTAAGTAACGCAGTAGGGTTAGACCTATTTTAAAAAACCTGGATATTTGTTATAAATTTTATGTAAAATATATTTTCTTTAATTAACAAAGGAAAATGGCGACACGTGACCCAGTTGAATAAATGTTAAAAAGGACTTTTTTATTCATCGTGGTCACCGTTCATTAATGTCATTATGATTGTTTGACTTCGCTGATTATTTTATAGGAATCGTATATTTTTAGTAGTAGAGATTAATAAGTAAAATTTTTTAACCAGTAGCTTATTCAACCTAACGCAGTTTTGTGAAATACTCAGATAGAGTATAGTTTGTTATTTGTTTCATATTAATGTAATTTCATATTAAAGCATATAGAAGCTAACTAAAAATACAATTGGAAATGCAGTATTATGTAGGTACTAAACTAATAAAAATATAATCCAATAACTAACTTGAAAAGGAACGTTGTCTTCTGTCAGTAGTGTCGCGACAGTCAAGTCCCTTGTCATCGTGTTACAAACATGAATACCGGGCATATTAATATTAATATGGATATTTTTAAATAATGTTTAAACTTTTCTCCTACCTAACGTTATATTGACAGAATTATGATGCATGAAAAAAAATGATGATGCTTAATTGTGAGCCATCCCTAAGAACAAAAACGCTTCACAAGGCCGAAATCTTGATATATTATCATATTGACATTATAGGTTATAAATAGGGTATACCTATAATGTCATTATGATACACGATATAACCTTTATCAATTATTTTCTTCCAACTTCTACACATTATTATTCTTTTCTATTTGTATATTAATTCGTAAAGCATATGTAATCAGTGACTAAAAGTATTTCAAATGAACGTAGATTGTAGTTGCCAAAATGATTGGGTCATATTATGTATGGGACGTTGCCATTGTTGTTCCACAAGAATATGCATGCGTAAAAAGTTGGAAATAAGACATTCTTGCGGTTATAATGTTTAGAACAGTGAAATGTTTTTTTAGTGTTACATTTACTTTGTTGACTATTAATTCAAGGATAATATCAAATTCGTAGAACGTAAATAAATGGTAGATATGCTGAATAAAAAGATACGCATCCCTGCTATCGCTTTGTCCGCGTACGAAACCGGAGCATAGTAACCAGTTGCAACGAAGACTTTCGTACTTGTACGAAAACAGTTGCGATCGAAAACTTGGTATTTTTTTTTTGTAATCAGTTGCGATCGATTATTGTTCATAAATTACTATTACAGTGTATTTAATCTTATAAGCACCATTTTCCTCCCTCTTTGATTAAACTTTAATACTTATTACGCTACGTATTCTTTGCTACTAATTATGCGTTATACATCATCACATTATGTTCACTGATTCTAATTTTGAATTGAATTCCAATACAAACAAAATAAAAGACACAAAAGAAAAATAACGTTCTTGCTGCCAAAAATGGTAGTCTCTATATTATCAGAATAAGTATCAATAACATCACCATAACCTGGTATCAGTACTTGCCTGGCAGCCAAACCTGGCGAGGGAGTGGAAATCTTCCTGCTATCGCCCGCCCCACTAGCTTAGTTATCTTTACTACACACTACAAAAGGACAACAATAGACAGAAAATAAACAGACAATCATTTCGTGCTAACAAATACGACGGCTAATCTAACTAGCGCGTTCCAACGCAGAACAACTCCCCCAGCGCAGACTCTCTAAACAGCCCAATAAACTGCTATACAAAACTCATTAACAGGAAATAAGAAACCTCATTATACTGCGGAGCAATGCGATCTCGTTATCCGCAAATAAAAAGGCTTTTTCAGTGGAGGCTAGATAGCCCCGGGCGTTAATATTTAAAGCGGGTGGCGACGTGGCGCTCTAATATGCTGTTAGCTCCGCAACCGCGTGTTTACCTAGGAACCGGACCCAGACTCTCCTTACCTTGCAGGTACAGACTACGATTCAAGTACGACGTAAGCGTAACACCCTCACTTGTCTTACAATTAATTGTTAAGGTATTGTCACACAAGTGAGCTAAATTGTTTTTACTGACTTCCCAAAAAAGGAGGAGGTACTCAAGTCGAATGAATTTTTTTTTATGTGTGTTATCTCATAAATTCTCTCCACGTGAGCCAATTAAAAAAATAATTTAAAAGATATTGCTTTCTAATTGGTCTCATTTAAATTTGATCAAGATCTGATCAGTAGTTCTTGAAATATCGACAATAATGTCTATTTTGTGGACTACTTTGACGATGTTCTAGTTTAAATGACTTTAAAAGTTACCTCATAACATGTGGTCCCATTGATTTGATCAAGATCTGATCTCTAGTTTTTGAGTTATAGTCAATAATGCGTGTTTAATACATTAAATCTGATCAAGGTTCTAAAGATAAAGCGGTGAAGTCGGGTTTTGTAAGCTTTACTTGCATTTAATTATTTTAAACCAAATACATACCGACTTCATCGTACGACTGATTGAAAGATGTAAACATGACCGTACAATAGTGAACTTACGAAAATATTGTTTCTGATCTTCGCCTTAATACGTATATGATCAAAAAGATTATTAACGGCCCAACAGTTGAAACGAAACACGTCACAACTGTCGAGCCGTTAATGATCCTTTTGTTTTATTCCTATTCATATACAACCGTCCGGTGACATATATATATTTACTTCCGGTACCAAAGGTGGCAATTATTCATTGATGATGTGCTGGCCGATTTCGGCCACGGCGACTGTTTTAAGCCCCTTTTTTACGCTCTTGTGCTCTCATGTAACCAATCTTACTCGTGATGGCCCTCTGCGGGCATTTGAGGCACATCGTTCACGTATTATTATCAGATTGCATAAAGTTATGTATGTGTTTATTTATATAATACAGATTTTACAACAAACGCACTCACACTGATAGCTCCACACTAAGTTCAAGGACTTGTACCTATAGTGGATTCCAAAAACATTTACATCACACACACAATCAAATCCAGAACCGGAAGCACAAATATCCCTTGGGGAGGAAATTGTGCTCCTGCTGGGAATCGTATCCATGACCCACGGCACCAAAGGCCACTAGGCCAGAGACCTGCTTACAACAGATTTGCTTCAACTGGTAGTAGATAACAATTGCCAATATATAAAAAAAAATAAAAAACATCAGTCGACTTGAGTATCTTTCTTCCTCTTTTTATACAATTATCTTTTCGGCCAACGACACAAGTCATTAAAAAAGTGTGGAGCTGTAAATAGAAAGAAAGAAATAAAGAAAAAGCGTTTATTTACACAAAATCACAACACAGAACCAGAAACATAAATAATATAACAAATATAATAAAATAATACATTGAAACACTTCGTGTGCTATGCTGTGAATTTGTGCATAAAAGGAGTAAGTTCAGCATTGTGCTGCGAAGAGAAACCTCGCAACGCTGGTTTTTAAATGTGTTTTTTTTTACCGGGTGACGACGTTGGGCGAATCATCTTTGAACATAGGACGGCCCGCTGGTGTAGTTGGGTGTGCCTTTACATCAGCGGGTTCGACGACACAAGTTTCCCCACAGGAAGTCTGTGTTTCTGGTTTTGGGTGTCATGAGAATGTTGTGTGATGTTAGTGTTTACGGCCCCACGTCACAAGTCATTAAATGTGAGTTTTTGTTTTTTAACCCGGGTGACGCCGGGCGGGTAGCTAGTAATACGAGTATATAAACGTATGTGTCGTAGCTATCTCTCTATCCTACTAATATTATAAATCCGAAAGTTTGTGTGTAAGTGTGTAAGTATGTTTGTTCCCTCTTCACGCTTTAACGGCTGAACGGATTAGGATGAAATTTGAAATATACATAGTTTATACCTAGGATTAACACATAGGATACTTTTTAACTTGATAATAGCGCACGAAGCCGCGGGCACGGCTAGTTAAATGTAAATCATTTAAGTATCTGACTCTTACGTTTTCATCCTTCGAGAAACAGATGCGTGCTGGCATGCTTCATGAATATTTACGAGGAAACAAATATGAATTTACATTACATAACAAGAGCCAAGCGGTACATTATCATTTTTGCTTTTAGAGCTTTATATAAGTTCTTTGATCAAGGACTTGCGTAGAGATGCGCGCTGGAATAAAACAGTGCACAACTATAATCGTGCAATTATTCCTTTTACTGGTTAGTTTATTGTATGAAATGCATGTTGACGTTGTTGGATACATGACTGCATTGCGGGTGCCGGGTTCGATTGCCGGTACACACATTTTCTCTACAATGAAAATCTGTATTTCTGGTTCTTGTTGTAATTATGTGATGTAGGTTTTTAGCCCACGTAATAGAAGTCTTCAAACTTAGTGCAGGGTTGTGATTGTTGAAGCGGTTTTCTTTTTTATATTTTATTATTTCCATTTGTAAATCACAGAAAAGTTGGATACGTTGGTTTAACGATTTTTTTCCGAAGCAGTAACGCTCGTTATTAAAAACTTGTCGCGATTCGCGATTTTAATTTTTCGAGAAACTTTTGCAATATTTCTCCGTAGCGGTCGGCGCAAAACGAAATTTGCATATTCAGCAGTAAAATTTACGTCACAAACAATGCCCTATTACGGTACAATGGAAATGTCTTTACATTGTTGCGGTAGTGAGGCGGGCGGGCGGCGCGGGCGCGGACAGTCGCGCGTCAGTTTCAAAGGGCGGCCATCGGAGCTGATTTACGGCGAAGCTAGGACCTGTGGCTGGCCGCGTTTAAATGAAAATTATACACGGTCCCCGCGCTATGGGGCGCGACCTTCCCTCGTAAAGTAACTAATTTATGAACTCGTGATACTCCAGCGGAGCCGGGCCGTGCTCTTGAAATTTTAAACTGCCGCGAGGCTCACTGTGCAGCCGCTGAATTTTTGACGTTACGCTACATATCTTGGCTACTCACATAATCAATGTTTTTTTTATTTTGTGAAGGATTATTTTGTTTATTTTATTAACGTTTATTTGTAACTATATATTTTTGTTGCTAAACCAAACTATATATTTTAATTAAAAACCCTTCTTGAAAAACCATTCTTGGCCACCTGAATACGCATACTAAAATTAATCAAAACCTGTCGAGCCTTTCAGAAGGAGTTCAATCACATACCCACGTCCAAATGAATTATATATATAAAAGAAATTGTATACTATGCACCTATTGATTTTTTTCTTATTTTGTATGAAATGTTTAGACCACATAGACAATATTATATATTTGGCAAGAACCAGACCCCATATCGAGAAAATTTACGTAATAAATAAATAAAGTCGACGAACTGTGTTAAGTGGATAAGTATAATTAAAAAGGTATTTTGAATCATCTTTACGTTTCTTTTATCTTTTATTCTAAAAAACCATTTAAGATCTATTACGATTTGAAGTTGGTTAGCAACCATTCTCGCTTAAATGTTCAATACTTGCAATAAAGCTGTGATATTAAGTTCTAATAATCACATTTAGTTATCAAAACATAAAGTTTTAATATCACATAATCGGTTTTATTATCTAACTTCTATATCTATATTAATATCTTTACTTAAAAACAAATAAGTACATTGTTTACGCAGTCGGGTTTTCAAATTTTTTAGTACATTGACATGTGTAAAATATCAAATTAAATTATTATATATAAATTATTTATAATTTCTATTTACTTTTATATTATTTATCCATACCACTTTTTAAATATGTATGGGTTACTATTCAACCGACTTAAAAAAAGAGGTTCTCAATTCGACTATATGTTTTTTTTTTGTATTTATGTTAAGCGATATCTCCGCCACTTATGAACCAATTTTGATGTTTTTTTTTGTTTGGTAGATTATACTACATAGGTGGTCCCATATACATTTTATCGAAATCGATCAAGCCAAATCTAAAATATAAGCGGTGAAGTCGGTTTTTCAAACTTTGCTTGCGTTTAACTATTACATTATATATAATAGAGAAACTAAGTATATGCATGTTTAAGTATAATGTTGTTTTATATCTAGTAAACATACCAAGATCAATGTAACCCGAACCCTACGCTATTTACTGGTTACTTTAGTGCGTATCGTGATCTGTTTGTATAATATATTTGACATGTACTTTATACACTAAGGTTTTGAGTAGGTTAATTCATCAAGTTCCTGTATCTCATTTCACTATATAATTTGTTACTCACATTTCTCTTGTTAATTTCACAGAAGTTGCCCGTATAACTTACGTGTATATCTATAATAGAGGCATGTAGATTAGCAGGTACTTAATAATTTATGCGTAGGTGTACCAAGGTACAGGCCCGTTATACTACATGCTAACTCGTATCCCTATTGAGCCTGACCCGGAATTTTGATTAAGCGTAAACTAGATTATGCTAAGGGTAAATTGAGACCGTTTCTTAAACTACTAAACAGTTAATAGTGTTTGCCTCAAACTTGGAAGTTACTTATTTGCTCGTCGACATCGGCTATGAGAGTTATAGAGGAACTTCGCTGGGTGCTTAGTGTGTGTGCTGTCGCCATGTAACTTTAACCCTTAAGCTATGCAAATTGGGATACAAATCGGTTCTTGTTTACCTGTTTTGCCAATCTCGTACTATGTAATATTGGAAGTGATTTTAGGCAACATAAACAAAACCTTGACAATAATTCTAAGTGCTGATAATTCCTGCATATCAATCGCTTATGTGTATAAGTAAGTTTAAGTTATTGGAGTATAGTATCAATAAAATAACTTTTTCAATTATTACAACTTTAATATCACCTATGTCTCCTAGAAGCTTCAACGAAATATAAGTTCAATAAACGTAGATGCAGGTATTTAGTAAATTTATTATCGTTTTTGTATTGTTTATGTTATGATGTGTTTGCACTGTATGCCTTAAGGGACATGATATACAAAGCGCCCGAGGCGCTGTATACGTAAAATCTATGGCGCGTAAGGGATCTTGATATATAAAGCGCCCGATACTCCTTCCCCCGCGCTGCCGTTTTGTGTATAAAAGGGTACGCGCCTAGGGCGTTTTGTATAAGATATAAACCAATATGACGTTTAGCAATATTATTTTAAACTAAGCTTAGATTTAAGCATCTAACTATCTACATTTTTCGATTGACGACAAAGATATCAAACGGTGCTATTTTTTTATGCTAGATAGACAAGCATTTGACTACCATCTCACCTGAAGGAAAGTGGAGATGCGGCCGAAGTAGCATGCTAGCCTATAAGATACCTATTCACTCTAGATTTTATTTTCATGACATATTCACCATTCATAGCTAACTGAATAATTTTATAATTTAGCACATAAGCTATAAATCAAAACATTTATTCAAATTGCTTCAGGCTTCATACTTAACTTTCCATTTTACAATACTCATATTCATGTTGCATTTGTTATCTTTAGAGTATTTTCGCGTGCAAGGAACATAAATATTTAAACTGGTGTCATGATAGTGCTATCTGCATATTTCAGACAGTGAAGCATGTGGTAAAGTGAACATTGCCAGATTGCTGGTATAGGTCTAATGTGAATTTGAATATATGATAATTTGGCTTCGGGGTCAAATTTGTCTTGGTGTCTATGGCTTTAGTTCTGAGCCTAATACGGCTTGAACGAATACTTCGAAATCAATGTTGAGTAAGCAATATTTAGATGAATATGTATAAATAAATTTGCAACAGAATTTGCTAATTTATATTGTAATATATTATATGTATTTAAAGTACATTTTTGTCTTTTGCTTCTCTCTCATCATAGGATATACTCATTTGTATAATAAATACTCATTTGCACCTAAAATTAAAAATCTTCTCTTCATAAGATGATATTTTAATATGACTTGACCTATTTTGTTCGTTTGACGTCACAATGTATATGTCATCAAGTGCGGCAAACGAACTTGCTTGCGTTGCGAAACAAGACCGCCTTCGTAAATTCGCAAAAACAAAGGCTATTTACATATCTGGTTCTGGGTGTGATGAAAATGTTTTCGTCACTCACGACACAAGTCTCTGAACTTAGAGTGAGGAAGTAGTGTGAAAGCGTTGGGCGTTTTACAAAATTTCTTACCACTTTGTACTATTTTATGCGGATACAAGACATAAAATATGTTTGTAGTTAGGAACGCTCTGAGTGGTTCAGGTTTAGTGTAAATCAGCGCCTCCGCAAGGTGTTTGAGTGTCCATAAACTGAATATTTATGCGGCGATGTTGCCACCCTTAACGTCGAGACAAACTTACAGCGAGCGTTGAAATCATTTAACATAATGTATGAAGTAACATATCATAACGCAAATATGAATGATGTAAATTATAATACAGTGATTATAATTTACATCATTCATATTTGCGTTAATTAAATTGATTTGAGTGTGGCCCAACGAGAAACTCAAAACTAAAACCAAACTCTAATTATACGATAAACATTAGCTAATCTGGTAATCGCAGCGGTGGTTATGCACGAGCTGAGAATATCTCCGTCAAGCAGAGTCGTGCATGCCGTTAAATCCCGGCTGGGCGCCGCCCGCCCCCGCGCCGCCTAAATCCTCACAACTCTACCTACCCTGCACACCTCATGCAAATTATTCACAAATTACGCGAGTAAGCGCTTCACATGTTAAACTGACCAGAGGGTGCCAAAAGATGCCCACTGTATCAACAAAATGTTATACAAATGAAGCGAGCTCTAAATTGAAAGACCCGCAGAGAAAGTCAATTTTCTTTTTTGCTTGGAAACTCTTATCCACTTATCTACGCGGCCCTTACCTATATTTGTGTAGCGGAGTAGGCACATTTTTGATAAAAGGAAAGCAGCCTGAGTAATTTAATATCGTATAGAGACCGATGTCGAAGAAGATAATGAGATCCAGTTTTAGAGAACATATTATGTGGGCGTGAAACGTGTATTTATGTTCTACCTACGTCTATGATTAAATGTGAGAAAATAATCGTAATGTTCACGTCCGCCACAATGCACGTAATTCATATAGAATATTTTTATGAAATTTTTAATACTCGGCCATACATGCGGCCTCCTCTCATAAATCAAGTACTTCCGAGCGCCCTTTGAATTTCCGCACGCCGATGATATACCGCGGCTGTGACAATGCCAGCCTTCGCCATTTATACACCAATATTCCTTCTGACACACGACACTACGCCACCGCCCACTAATTGAAATGCCACAGACTTCTAGAGAATTCGTTACAACTTTACACGTTTTCTGTCTAACCCTATTTAGTTCTTAACGACGCATGACCTTAGGTAATCTGACCTTTTAAGTTTAAAGAAGACCAGGAATATCTACAAAAATAATGTATTTATTTAAATCAACCTACTAAAGTAATTGTTTGAATCAATAAAGGAAAAAGCCATTAAAAGGGCTCGGTATATGAATAATGTCCGTGGCGGAGGTTGCTAACGACGGTCAAGGGCTCAGACTCAACAATATGATGGGTGAATTTGACAGATGACAAACTGAGAAATGAGAATATCAATGAGGGCCTGGTTCAGTGATTTTTTTCCCTTTGTCACAGTCTTTCTACAGATTCATGAATGCCGTTCGAAATAATAAGCTCTATTGATTTTATATTTAAGTATATTTTTAAACATTCTACGAGCAAATTAGGCAGGTTATTTGTATTGTTTGAAGAGCATTTTTTATGTAATTAAACCGTTGTAATTTAGAATAGTAGATTGAATTGCAATCCATTTGGCCATAGTTTTCGTATTGTCTTAGGTCAGCCTGCCGCCAAAATTTATAGTTCTGTTTGTGAGAGATTTTGTAGAATAGATTGCTTAGTTGATTTACTTATTTCTTAAATTAAAAAAACATGAATTCGATTTCAAATCATTTGACTAATACACTTAACGTTCAAGTTTCATTATCGTTAAAAGCGTTAACGGTGCAAAATGTTTATATTAGTATCTTGCAAAGCAACAATATACCTAATCTTCGTGAAATATGAATAAACATGAGCATCATAAAGCATGTTCTGTCCGTAAAGGCAGGATTCGTTCGCTCTCCAGTTTTCCTGCCCAGGGATATAAATATCTAGCAGTTCGCGGCGTCGACCGCCGACGTGCCGGGTGCCGGCCGATATTTCGTGCTCCCACGACGACAATAATTTGTTGGTCCGTCGCGCTACTCCCTGTATTGTCCTCGATTTATCTCCTTCAACGATAAACTCTAATCGCGTTCGATATGAACGATGATCATCACTGTTTTGAGAGACGTCGGTTTTTACGTCGGTTATTATACCACCTGTGCACGTAGAGCCGATCGATCGGCAATAAAACACACCAAACCAGTGGGTTTTTTTTTATTCTATAAAACCGGTTTTCAGTTTTTATTTCCTCGAGCTTTTTGATAATATTTTGAGAAAAAATATTTTAAAACTAAGCAACTGTTATTTTAGACTATGTAGATAGTGTAATATCTCTGAAAATAACGGTGCGTCTACAAAATAAAATCCATTTCCTTCAACTTTGAGCGCTTCTTTAAAAATGGCTCTACGTCAACATGTTATTTCTCAAAGATATCAATTTTTCTCCACTTGAGTTTATGATCCCTATTTCTAATGCAGCGAGAAGAAAATCTCGTATGGTGTCCCAGAGACCACGTTCACCCAATATTTGAGTGCGGTCGTGTTGGAAAAGCTGTTTATTTTACGACTATTGTTATAATACAGCTGGAAATTTGATTTTAAGTAGAACTTGTTATAACGGCGATTTAATAGCTTGCCAGTTTAATGCTCGTTGGGGTTAGTAACTTAATGTTGAGTATTATTTGAATACGCGCACATGGCCTATAAATAACAGTGTTTGTTTAGGGTAGTAGCGGTAATTATTAAAAACTTGAAATAAATACGATGCTACAACATGTGTCTGTAAATAAAGATTTTTGGTATAAGGAATTGCAAACAAATAAGTTTTATGTATAATATGATGTGTTGAACACACATGTCGTTTGTTGTTTATTTATTTTAACTTACTATATACTTTAGCAATTTTTACAGTTATGAGTAAGTTTGAAGTATTCTTCATTTAGGTTTTTTTAAAGATTATAATTTCTGCTGTTACTACTTACTACATTCAGTCAATCAACTGACACTTGGACCTTGAGAACGCCTATTGTAGTCACAATGCAAAATTACATACTTACTCGTACATACCTATTGTCACCCTACGTTTACATCATCGAAATATTAATAAATAGTTTTCATAGACCATTTGCATAATAGGGATAATGCATGATTTTAGGAACAGAGTTAAGTGCAGTATTCTTTTAATCTAATCACTCTACAATTTTACCCATTCATCTACTGGCATTATCATCTTACATCATCCAAGTACCGTAAAATAATTTATAACGCCAATGCATTATGTAAAGTGTGAAATAATAACGACCCTTTTCACTTAGCTCTTAATAAATCGTTTTCTTTCACGATATAGTGACCGTGGACACTTGTTTATGGTTATGTATTCCCAAACAAAAACGGCAAAATTAATAGTGAGAGAATCCATTATCCTGCATTAAGCACTCAGTGGACCAAATGGCGCGTAATAGCTCTTCGTCGCCTCTGTGAGACCTTTTATGTCTCCTAATAAAAGTGTCACTACTGCCCGATACACATTATCCACCTTGTAAACTCATTAGCGAATTACTCACCGTTTTCGAGGCTTTAACTAAATAACGAGAGAATTATCAAAAGGCAATATCAATTTATAAGAGAATTAGAATGCCTTCAGATTTTTATATCCCGTAGGTATATTTCACTTTTTTAGACAAGATAGGTTGTTTTGACCACCATCTCACACACACCTGTGACTAGAGAAAATGTGGTCGAGACTGATGGTAAGCTAGAATAGGTCTTATATGGGCGCGCGTTTGATCGCTGTCTCACCTTTTGGTGAGTGTATACCATCATACCAAGCTATAGTGTATTTTTGATAATCTGATGATAATGCATGTCAGTGGAAGTTTCTTATTCAAAATTCTATACATTATTTAATCTTTTGCTAGCTGTCCTTAAATATTATTATGCTTTTATAGTGGAGCTAAATAGGATAATCTTAGAAACGCGAGCTGAACAAGCATACCGCGGCAAGAAGACCTCGAATAATATTATTTTCTTGTGTTGGCTCATGCATTCTTATCGTTTTCTTATATACATTTTTTATGCGTTAGCGTTATGTTTTTTGTAATCAAAGTTTTATTTGTTTAATAAAAATGTTTTTTTTATATAAATACTATTTAGATAAGAAAATAATGTATAAGGTGTAATTTGTTACCATGTGCATCTTAAGTGGTCTTTTTAAAGTGTCAATTAAGTTAGAAACTTGAAGGTGCGTGAAGAACTCGAGTAATTTATATCTGTAAGCGCCGGCAATGTGACCGGCGATTTTAAGCTCCTTTTATTTGTGATTTCTTCGTATATAAACGATTGTTTAAGCTCGTGATGCAAAATATCCGCACCCTACATCTCTGTTTTGTCGTTGCAATTGTATATTTTCATAGCTCTTCCTTATACGTACTAATATTATTATATGCAATTAAAAGGGCAACAGTATGTTTTGACTCTAGAATCTGGACACACGCTATAATATCACTATATAATGGCGTGTGTCAAGAGTCATACTAGTATTGTTTGAATAAGTAACTATTTAAAGAGCAAGTATAATTTAGTTACAAATTGCAGGCGTATAAAGTCGTTACTTACCAATTAGTGAGAGATAAAAAAGCGTAAACACAGCGGGCGAACCTAAAGTAAATTAGGCCCAGACTAACTAAATGTCTTCATAAAATAAATAAGCTTTCCAACTTACGTTTCATTTACGAGATTTTTTTGTGAACGTACGCTTAATATTTACTTGAATACCCTATAGGCTTGTTAACGCAGTCTGCGCTGAATTAATCATGTTTGATTTTTGAATTTATAAAAAAATATACCCAAATTACAGAATAAAACAGTACGTTTATTTTTAAAATTATTTTGTTTGACCCGTAAAGTTATTTACGGGCCAGATGCTGGAATATATTTAATTATGTACATAAATGCTTTCACACTTAGGTACAGCACGACACTAAGTTCGAACTTATATTATTGGTTATGCAAACATACATATCATACACACAATTACAACCAGAACCAGAAATACAAAAAATCCGTTCGGAAGACAACTGCACCGGGAATTGAAGCTGCTGCCTAAAAGTCATACGCGCAACCAACTATGCCAGCGAGCTTGCATTTTATTTAAATTGACCATTGACCACGCCTCAAGCCCTATTTTTCCTTTCTTAATTTAATACTTTAATAGTTGTAATAAAAAAAAACGAATCTATAACCTGTAATGTTATACATATAATTAAATGTTCTTTGGTCAAAATTCTTTATGTTTGTTTAATGGAAAACTAATAGCTGAGTACATGAATACAATAAATATCTTTTTAATTAAAGGTCAATTAAAAGTTCTCACTCATAATTTAATTAGCATAAAGACACACAGTAAATATATACAAGTATGTTAACAATGTAATTCTTAAAAGTATGAATGCAATACAATTTCTTATTTCTTACATTTTCTAAAATATTAACAACATTTTGGTTTATAGACATGTTTACGGAAGTAATTGAACGTCCTTCAAAACTAAATTGGAAAGATGGATTAAAAATAACGCGCGAGCAGTCAGTCCGCACAGTAACCTTCGCTGTAGATAATTTTCATAATAAAACATCCCTTTCTGAGCCACTTTGCTGTAAATCAAGTTTTCCGGCCACCCTTTCAATTTCCTGACCGCAACGCAGTTCCGTTCAAACGAGGTTTTCATTAGACGATCAAACAACCTACGCTCCTGAGGGATAATATTTTTATTGGGACGATTAACACTTGACCTCCTCTGAATCTTTATTTATTTGTATGGGATGAAATATGTAGAGTAAATAGGTACTTTAAAAAGGTTGAGGGAACGTAGCAGGTTAAATGGAATGTTAGTTGATCAGTTATCGAATACATTTCGCAGTGTGCCAAGGAACTGCACGACCTAGTTCCTTCATCCCCGTAAACTTAAAAATGTATATTTGAGTTTTCTATGAGCTTAGTGACTTTAAGTGAGTGCTTTTGCTGAAATATGTTATACAGTTTAAGAAAATGTAGGCAATTGGCTCATGTTTCACTTTCCATCGGGTGAGATAGTCAAATGCTTGCCATAAAAGGAAGTATATTTTGAATGATATTTTACTTGCGAATTTCTAAAGATTTCTATAGAGTCAAAACTTCAAAACTAGTCACTCGGTTTTGTATCGGATATATTTTGGAGAGTGTGTAATTGGACAAGCAGACAAACTGCTAAGCGACACCGTTATATGGTAGACAGTCCACAAATGCGCACGAAGCGTTTGCTTCCACATTCATTGCGCGAACCGCAAAGGAATGAAACTCCTTGCCTGAGTCGGTGTTTCCTGATGAGTACACTATGGGAGTCTTCAAGTCGCGAGTGAATAATAATCTTCTAGACAAGCTTGCTTCATCTTCGACGATGTCGTCATTTACCATCAGGTGAGATGGTGGTCAAAAGTTTGCCTATCTATAACAATAATGGATACGGTAGCAACCTCCGCGCTAATTAACAGAAACACGCACTAGTAAAAGTTTGTTATATTTTAACTATTAGGAAGGCATAAGGCGAAAATACTTTTTTGTATAAAACTTTTGTGTAAATCTAGATGTATACAAAAAAGTATTCTCGTTTCAAATGCGGGTCTTAAACAGATTTCCAAAGATTCTCGGTGAAATTTCCATAACCATCTCTGTCTTTATTTGTATAAATGTAAATGAATAAATTGAGCTGACTGGGAGAGTTTGTTTGAAAATTTAACAATTTTTATAAATTTTAAATGAGTGGTTTGTGATTCAGGTAAATTAAATTTTGTGAACGCTGAGGCTCTTCGTTATCAAAGGCTACACAGGCGGTTGTGTTGTGATCCTAGGGGATTTCAGCGTCCGGAGCTAAAACTTGTGTGTTTTTATATTTTTATAACAAATAAACATTTGTGCAATATAATTATAACCCAAACAAAGCTTAAAAAACCGACTTCACCGCTTTATCTTCGGAATCCTTGACCAGATTAAATTATCTGATCAAGGATTCCGAAGATGTTTCATTTAATTAAATACGCATTATTGAGGATAACTCAAAAATACTCGTCAGATCGTAATAACATTTAAATGAAACCACATGGAAAGCACCAGCTTTCAATTATAAAAAGAATAATCAATATCGGTTCTCCTAGAAAAAAGCTATGAGGTAACACGCATAAAAAGACAGTCAAATTGATAACCTCTTCCTTTTTATATAGTCGGTTAATTGATGTAAATTTTTTTTGCACGTTCTGCACATTAAAGTAAAAAAACGCTTTTCCTATTTAGTCCCTTACCAGTACACCTCTTCCACTTACCCCTACACCTACTAACTGCCCGTTGGCTCAGTTGGGTGAGCGTTCACCTTCTGAGCAGGGGTATCGGATTCAATTCCCGACGGGAACACAAGTTTTCTCCCCAAGGAAAATGTGTGTTTCTGGTTCTGGTTGTGATTGTGTGTGTGATGTGAATGTTTCCAGCACCCACGATACAAGTCATCGAACTTAGTGTGGGGCTGTGATTGTGAAATCGTTTACGTTTATGTTTATCTCTGAAAAATACTATACAAGATAAAAATATTATCATGACATTACTTGGACAAAGAATGTCATGTTTAAACAAGTTAAAAGACTATTCCAAAATATTCCTGTTAGAATTTCTGGAATGCTTTTCCCTCTCCTTTGAGTTCTTCGATGAAAATTTGACGACATTTTCGATATCACATTGTTACTTGTATCTATCTTACAGGCATCAGTTATTGATCCCTTGTAAATTGAAAATTATTTTGGCAAACAACGCTTTTGGTGTTCGAAATTTCCTCTATCGGAATTGCGAATGAATGGTTTTGGCTTGTTAAATGTGAAGAACAATTTTCACGGTGTTGTGCTCCTGTAAATAGCACACATCTTCGGCACGCGGTGATGGAGGTAGCAGAATGGAAAATTGGAAGTCAAGTTCTCTTTCATCGGAGAGATTGTTTCTTTTTATTTGAGACTGCTGACAGAAGTTACTTGCTATACATTTTGTTATTGAGTTTATTGTGAAGTTATTTTTACGATAGAACACCAAAATTATAGTATTCGACCTTATGTAATGTACCTACTAATAATATCAAGAACATAGCACGAAGTTTTTGCTTTATGTTTATTCAAAGGAAACAATTTAGCAAACGCGTTTGTGGAATTTCTCAGAAATCATGTTATTGAAATATAAAAGTATTAATACCGCCTAGTTATTTTTGTTCCTACCTAGTACATAAACTTTTACCGAACAACAGAAAATATCGCATGATACATAGAATAAAAATAAAAACCAATTTTCTATGCCTACTCCATCGTCAACCGCAACGTCTCTAGTCATCAGGTGACTAAAATTAAGTTAATAGTGATTTAAAGCTTCGTCTGTATTGGCACTATAATTTGTGAAACACCTCCATATCAATTGAATTTTGGGATAACAATGGCATCATATCCATTATGTGTTCTAGGAACATTAATTACACTCTCTGATAGGTAAGTTGAATACGACAATATTACTAGGAACTTCCACATTTAGTTTGTGTATTAAAGTGTTATTAAATTAAATTAAATTAAAGTGTTATAGAATAGAATAAAAAATTCTTTATTGAACACCAAATACAGTTAGTTACAGAGGTAATCTTAAAAAAATAAAGTACAATGGGCGGACTTATTGCTAAAAGCGATCTCTTCGAGTCAACCTTTGGATGGAGAGAAGGATAATTTTATATAATTAGGTCGGTGGTGTAAAAACATAATAATAGACATAAATACAACTTACTTAGATACCTGTCTATATACATTAATATATACATATATATACACTTACAAAAACATTATTTTATATAAACCTACGTAAATATTATAAACAATACCCTATTAATAATTAATATCGGACACCAGTTTATCGTTAGTTAGTGATTGTAAATAAAACGTTTTTACCTTATTTTGAAAGACGGCTAAAGAAGTAGCTTGCCTGATTGTAACAGGGAGACCATTCCATAAACGCACTGCCTCTACAGAAAAGGATGCATCATAAAAACCTTATCTTGGGCATGTTCAAGTGTAGGTGCAGGTAATCTTCAGGAAGATAGTAATAGATATAGAGAACATAAGCCGTGTTCCGCGGCTTCGCCCACTATTATCAAGTTAAAAAGTAGCCTATGTGTTAATTCTAGATATAATCTATGTACATTCCAAATATCATCCAAATCCGTTCAGCCGTTAAAGCGTGAAGAGGGAAGAAACATACTTACACACTTACACACAAACTTTCGGATTTATAATATTAGTAGGATAGGATTAAACTGTATCCTAGTCACACTTAAATTATAACCCGAATCCGTTTGTGTGTAAATGTGAAAGTATATTTGATTTATCTTCACCCTGTACGAACGAATTTGGATGAAATTGGGATGTACATAGCTTATAGTTATATATTTTTAACTTGATAAACGCGGGCGAAGCCGCGAGGCACGGCTAGTACAGAAATAAAATCTTGATATAAAATCTATTTCAAATTATTTTTCTAGCAAATAACTTTTACCCTTTGAGAAAAAAAAACCCAAACCAAAACCAAAAAACTTCAAACACACACTATACTTACCATCCAAAGCAAAGCCGACATCCACTTTGAAAGGGGTTAGGAATAGCAAATTACGTTTCTTACCCACGCAGAGCTTATAATCTACCGCACGGGTAAAATTCAGATTGCGAACGTCAGCAACCGACGTTTCGCTTGGAGAAAATTGAAAATGAAGGGTTGCGTGGTAAACAATAAAATGTGTCCCGTATTTCTGGTTAACCTGGCTCGGCCCCTGTCCGCCTGACGTGGGGGACCGACAGGTGAATGCTTGGACGGCTCTGCACAATTCGCTGGCGGATAATCTACGTGAGACCTTTATGAACAGGGTTTGCGGTCAGCTCAGGTTTGGTTTCACTGTATTTCTGCCGTTGAGGTTGACTCGTATCGACTTAAGATTGATTTTTGCCAGTTTGGCATTTTGCACATGAACATCAACGCATTAACAGAATGTAAAACATAAAGTATACGGAAGCAAAGCTTAATAAACTGACTTCACCCCTTTATCTTCTGAACCCTTGATCAAATTAATTAATTAAATGCGTACTATTGAGGATAACTCAAAAAATACTGGACAAATCTTGATCAAATTTAAATGGGACCGCATAGAAAGCGCCAGCTTTCAAATAAGAATATCAAATAATCATCATAAAAAAAATACGGTCGAATTGAGAATCTCCTCCTTCTTAGAAGTCGGTTAAAAACAAATCTATTCAATATTTTTTATTTTATATAACTGACTAGCAGTGCCCCGCATCCTCACCCGCGTTAATAAGTTCAAAACTGGCACTTATATTCAAATTTCATCTAAATCAGTTGATCGTTTGTAGCGTGAAAAAGATAAACTTTCGGATTTATCCAAATTTATATACATATATATATAAACTAGTATATTAATGTGATATATTAGTGTGATATCCCAGCGTCTAACCACTTTATCAACTCTTAGTAAACGAATGAGTGACATTATTTGGTGTTTGGCGATAGAGGTTAGTAAACTATGAATAGTAGTATAGTCATAGTACAGTTGTAGCTACCCAAACTAGCATTAGAAAATACTTTTCCATCGAGAAGTTACCTTTAACGAAGATTCAAAACGGGGTTCCGCAGCCATCACTTCTATCACAAAGTTTGAATTCAATTGTTTTGTTTTAACAAATAAACGTAAAAACGCTTTCACACTCGGAACCTCACACTGAGTTAGATAACTTTTCTGATTATTATGATTATAGGTCCTCTCCAAAGTTCGCAGAAAGCGCGCGTTTGAATCTCGCTCCGTGTAAATATTTTTCCTTCCTCATTTTTTAACTTTCAGTTCATTCACACTTCATCCGTTGTCGTAATGTTTACCAATGATGGAAAATGTATCAATAAGCTCTAATACTTTGACCCTTAGGTATATATCTTATTTATCTATGGCTTTGACGTGCAGGATTTTAAACAATTTATTATAGGTAAGCATGCTTCATCTTCGGCCGCATCGTCACTTTCCATCAGATGAGATAGCGGCCAAATGCTTTCCTATCTGTAACAAAAAATAATAGTTTAAAACTCTGGATGAATTCCGTGCCAACTAGAGTTTTGCCCTTTGGCAAGCATGACACTTACCATCAGGCGAGTGACTTGGTCGCCCCATTTCTAGCTACATTAATAAAACATTACAATACGTACGTTTACTTCATAATACTCTCAGTTCACATCAGAAGGAATTATTTTTAATACAGGCTCCGAGACGAATTCATATTGCGTAACAAGAATTTTCGGCCAAATATCAAGAATTTTAGTAAATTAATGTAAGAAGGAGCCATGATAATAAGCCCAACCAAAAAGGGCACTTGAAGCTATGCTTCACTTTCACTTAATTAATTAGAACCTTAAATTTAATTTCTATTGGCGCCGCAGATTTGCTAAATAATTTATCACCGAGGCATTAATCAGACTGCACAGTTCAAGTTATTACTATAGAGCATATGTAATAATATATTGAACGGAGTAATTGAATGAAGAGGCCATAAAAACTGGCGCAAAACAATTGCTATTATTCTTCGTTATTACAGTTCAGGTGTGTTCGAGTGATATATTGGAATATCGTATCGTTTTTGTGGCGGTGCCGCGGAACGCGCAACTTCTGCGAATGTTTACCTACCTGCTTATTGCAAGTGCTGGTGGCACCGCTTGTAAAAGATGCCGCGAAGTGATTTACCGTCAGTGCGAACTATAGAGGGTCTTTGTTTGTAAATATTAATGAACGCCGCAAATAAACCGATTAATTAAGTTTGCTTTGGGTCGTGATCGCGTAATTACGGTAAACAATGAGATTTTTTTCCGTCTGATGCATATTTCATTGGGTCGTAATGCTTTACGTCGCTTCTTTTTGTCAGAAAGGCTAGCGTTTGTGTCTGTTAGTAATGTGCTTCTGGTGTCCCATACCTCAAGAGCTTTATAAAACTCAATATTGACAAAAATGTCTGCTACGTCTTTTTTTCTTATGACGGCAGTACAGGGTACGCTCGCCCGGAGCGCGCGCCTCGGGCGCTTTGTTTATTATGTCCCTAAGTTTGGTAGGTAGCTAAATGATGGTAATGGATTTCAAAAAATGGTATGGTCTAGGGTATTCTTAAGGATAGCGTGCTGAACACCTTCTGGTCCTTGGTGAGTAGACTGTAGGTATTATAAGTAGGACTAGTAAAAATCTTTAGATGAGGGTAGTCAACCATTATATGATATAATTGGACCAACGTATTTCTGTGTCTTTATGGTACAATTATTACTTTATCATTGTAATATATAATATTAGAGCACGTGTTGTGTATTCTGCACGGATCTATTCAAGGCTCAGTTGAATACGCCCATTATCAATTACTCATATTGTAGAGAGGCTTACGTGTTGCTATAACTAATTGCGGAGCGGTTAGGTGCGGCACAACAGAAGCGTAGAGGCAGAATGTGTTTAACATTATTGTCCTGGAACGGGTAGAATTAATCGGATCTCACACAATATCTACATTGAACTGCGACGGAAGGTCATCACTTTCTATGTGACGGCGTTTATCGGTAATTGCTTGTATTGTATTCAAAGTTTGCAGTTAACTAAATTAACATACGATTTATTGCACCTTCTATTCACGCCTACTAATATTATTAAGGGCCAGCTATATCATTGCGAGCACCTTTTTAACTTAAGTAATTTATACCCCTTTACACTTTTCAACCGAATTTGAAAAAAGAGGTTCTCAATTCGACTTTATGTTGTTTTTTGTTACGCGATATCTCCGCCAATTATAAATCAATGTTGATGATTTTTTTTTGTTTGTTAGAATATACTTTAAAGGTGGTCCGATATAAATTTTATCAAAATCGATCCAGACAAAACCAAAATATAAGCGTTGCAGTCGGTTTTCAATCGACTTCAAAAAAGGAGGTTCTCAATTCGACTGTATGCTTTTTGTAAGGTTTGCTTGCGTTTAATTATGCACATAATGGTGAATATAGCATAACTTATATTACGCAACGAATATGAAATATACTCGTTTCAGCTTTAAATTTGTAGCCATTTTTGAGATGGACCCCGGAAAATGGGTCTAAAATAGTGACCTTCTTCTTCACCGTTCCCTCACTGATGAGGATCCTGACTATATGTAACTAATCTCAATTTTTCTCGGTCTAACGCCAGTACAATACTTCGTTGTAGCGCTTCCTCTGTTGCCTCCATTATGGTACTCGACCATCGCGCTGGTATTCGTCCCCTGGGTCGCTACCGCTGCATACGTCCAACTATCAGTTGCTTTTCCAGGTCATGCTTTTGAGGTCGCATTATAATATGTCCGAAAAAACCTAAATTAAGGTGGCCTAATTTGTAAATTGTTATTTTCCAAAATAGAATTTTTTAAATACGGTTTTTGTTTTAGGTATGTACCATACATGTGTAAGAGTATAGGGGTATGTATAGGGGTGCCCCTTCAATATTTTCATATATATCAATTTAAATGCGCCATTTTTTGCTTTTTGTCACAGCATTAGACACCTCTGACAGACGGATAGGTGACAAAGTGTTAAACCATCCAAGTTAATTTAAAGAACTCATCACTATAATATAAACCTTTGACATTCGGAAGAACGGATGAAAGGCTGAATCGCCAAACTTAACTTAGTTATTTTCTAGGCAAGCGTGCTCCATCGTCGACCGTATCGTCGCTTACCATCAGGTGAGATAGTGGTCAAATGCTAGCCCATACTAATCATTGCAAAATGGAGTGGAACTCATTGCCTGCGTCTTTATTCCCGAACGTTACAATCTGGGTGTCTTCAAGTCTAGAGTGAATAGGAATCTTTTAGGCAAGCATGTCACATCTTCGGCCGCATCTTCACTTTCCATCAGGTGAGATAGTGGTCGAATGCTTGCTTATCTAGCACATAAAAATTATTAAGGGGTCATACGCTAGGCTAGGATGTTACTTAATTCAGTATTGATAAATAACATCACTTATCTTTCTACTATATCTATTTGTATCAAGACAAACACTAAATGACTTTTAGAAGATATAAAAGAAGAACAGAATTGGCTTAGTTTAAAATACAAAAGCAATCTCCTTAACCTCTCCAGACACCTAGGAAACGTTTTATTACTCGGTCGGCACTTTTACAAATCCCTGAAAGCTTATTTCACCTCTCCGTGTTCAGTTCCTATTGTTTCCACCGGCGTTGTTGGCAATTCGTTAGAGGCAGTTTTTGGGTCCAATAAGTTTCCGAAGACGGACCCGCATCTATAACAATACAATAAATTGTTTGTATTGGCGCGCCGCCGGCTGTGGGTAATGTGCGTAAGACCACACCAACTTTATATCTGAAGTGGATCGAGGTGAGAAACGCCGTGTAATACTGCGACTATATTGGCGAGTTTTAGCAATTTTAAGCCGAAAAAGTTAAACAAATGAATGCTTAAAGAGCTTCAAAAAGGTCGTCGTGAAGTCAACAATTATATGTTGGTAATTCATTTTAAATCACATTAAACTCAGCTGTCACTATCACTTTTTATTTGAATTCAAATATAGGTTTCACCACTTCTCAGTTTGTGACAACTTTTTTATGTATGTTTCTCGATTACTCGGCTGGACTGATTTGGAAACATATTTTTTGTAGGAAAGGAAAAAATTTCGAGTTGGTTATGCGGTGAAGACGGTTTTTTAAAGCTTTGCTTGCGTTTAAATTATTGGGTCAAGTCTATAAGCTGTCGCTGTTTGCGCAGACCGGCGATGTCACCCGTGTAGAAATATTCGCGCACTGCACCTTAGGTTTGACGACAACATCCAAACGACAGAACAATAAACACTATGTAGTTTGATTAGAGGCTGGTATGTGTATTTCCACAGCTTTACATGAAGGAAACAAGTAACACGTCGTAAACACCTTGTATCCTCATAGTATATCTGCTTCGGGCGTTCTTTGTTTTACGGCCTTTGAAGTCCCGTTTCGTTCCAAGCTGTTTTAATTCTTATTTCATTAGAGACTCGATATACTTAAAAAGCGTCCGAGGCGCGCGGCCCTGCCGCTGTGAAGATAAAATATATGGCGTAATAATCTAAGCGGACAGGATGCGCGTACAGGGCGCTCGCCTGGGGCGCTTTGTATATCAAGGCCCTTATGCTCTTTACTAAACTATAGCCTCTTCGCGAGTTCTTATCACGTTAAGCTATATTATAGATAAAGTATAAATAAATGGTTCTTAAATAATTTGTATTTTTGAATAAGCGCTACTGAACGAAGCCTCTCAGTTTCAGTTTGGCAAAAAATGCTTTTCTATGACCGACAGATGTCAAGTGGATGCCCAGCTGTTATCCTCTACAGGTCGCGTTTCTCAACCGATTCTCGAACCGATCCGATAAATATTTTTTTTTTCATTTACGCGGGTGATGTCCCAGGGAACTGTTATTTTCTTTATTTTTATTTAATTTTACCAGAAAATTTACCTTACCGTACCAGTATGGTTATGTTTTTCAAGATCGTATTGCAAATTCATATTTAGCAGTATTGTTTATGTCGGCATAGACTCTTTAGTATATATCCAAAACTGTGTTGTACCCGTTGCCTGCTTAGTCTGTGGATTACATGACTGTAATTACTTGTTTTGGGGTTTACTTGTCTTCGCTGGCGTAACTAGTTGCGCGTCTGTCTTCTAAGCAGCGGGTACCAGGTTCGATTCCCGGTGGAAACACAAGTTTTCTTCCCTAAGAAAAGTGATATTTCTAGTGATGGTATGATTATGTGCGTGATTTCAATGTTTCCGGGATCTACGATACCAGTCTTTAAAATTAGTGTGGGTTTGTTAGTGTGAAATCGTTTCCTTTTTGCTGCCTGTAAAATGTTATCTAATGATAGGTTAGCTTCATTACAAATGCATGTTCTACCTAATCTTGTTAATGGTTTATGACTCTACAATCATGGATGTTAATGCATAAACCAGTAACGATATTATCACCTTCACGCTCAACAGGTTAGCTCCTATTGTGAATTGCTTATATCTAGAATCAAATATCGTTACTTATTACCATTTGTTCACCGTAACTGAAATCTTGCACCTACATTTGCCTTAAACAGTTAGTTAGTTAGTTTAGTTAGTTACTTAGTTTATAATTAGTTAATTTATAATTAGTTAGTTTATAATTAGTTGTCACACTTATATTATAAATTCGAAAGTTTGTGTGCAATTATGTTTGTTTTCTCTTCTTGCTGTACCGGATCAACGGATTTGGATGAAATTTGGAATGTACTTAGTTTATACCTAGCAATAACACATACACTAGGATTCACTTGATAAACACGGGGCACTGTAAACTGTGTTTGGCGAACTTTCTAAAGCGTTACTTAAGCGCTTTAACACTTACAGCCCCACACCAAGTTCGATGACATGTGTCGTGTGTGCCGGAATAATTCACATCACACACAATCATAACCAGAACCAGACAAACACATTTTCCTTAAGGTGAAAACTTATGTTTCCACCGGGAATCGAACCCGACACCCATGCTTAAAAGGTGAACGCGTACCCAACTTAGTCAACAGGCCTCTCAAATCAAAAAATATTGATATCGGTTTTCTTCAGATACTGACCTACCTGTTGAGGCGAACTTAGGTTTAAAATTTCGAAATACTAAGAAATGTTTTTCCTGAGCAAACACAAAAGTGTATTTTATAGCAGCAATTTAATGTACCACATAAATAATAATATCTGTATTGACATAGTTTAGAAGACTTAATTAAAAACACTTATACATGAAATTTTGATATTAAGCTTTATAATTGAATGCAAGCAAAGCTTAAAATTACCGACTTCACCGCTTTATCTTCGGGACCTTGATCAGATTTAATGTATTAAACGCGCATTATTGACTATAACTCAAAAACTAGAGATCAGATCTTGATCGAATTCCAATGGGACCACATAAAAAGCACCAGCTTTCAAATAAAAAAATAATCATCAAAATCGACTCACAAAGAAAGAAGTTATGAGGTAACTTTTGAAGTCGGTTAAAAACGAGAACATCGTCAAAGTAGTCCACAAAATAGGCATTATTGACGATATTTCAAGAACCAATAAGAAAGCAACATCTTTCAAACTAAAAACAATTTTCCCTTACTGTTCAACCCAATTAGAATAGAATATAATTTATTGCTAAATATTTAAAACAATCATATCGTACACAAAACAAAATATATGCAAGAAATAATTGGCAATCGGAATGTGTTCAGCGCTAAGACTGCACAAATTTTACAATTAGGTACATAAAATACAGAATTATGAATATTCAAATAAATTTCAGATTATTATAGCAGCCTCTCGTCCTGCTGTCTTGACATCATATTGCGTTTGTATGTCTGTGTTATATAATCATTTTAGTCAGCCGCTGCAATCCTTTGTTGTAGCCCTGCTCAACGAGCCGAGCAAATCCCTGGCATTGCTATACTGTAAACTGTACAGTATTATACTGTGTCTGAGTGAATCAAATTCCCTACGTAGATACCTACATAGCTATACCTTTGTTACGATACGACGCTTCTTACTTAATTACAGTTCTTGTTTAACGGCGTCGTTGTCGCCTACGTTCCTAGTTACAATTTAGTTTCGGACTCTGATTTTTGCACGTTCCAGATTCGGAGTGGTATGTTTTCAGGGGTTATGTGTGTACATTTTTATTTATCCACCATACTCCTATCTCAAAACGTGTAACCTTTTACGTTTCGTATCAAAAGGTTCCAATCGGGCAACCGTATTACTAGTACTTAGCCTAAGCGATAACGCACCGTCAGTCTGTAATTTTTTTTAATGCCTGATAGGAAAGCATTTGACTACAATCTCACCTGATGGAAAGTGATGATGCACCCGAAGATGTAGCATGCTTGCCTAGAAGTTACCTATTCACTCTTGACTTGAAGACTCCCAGATTGTACCGTTCGGGGAACAAAGACGAAGGCAATGAGTTCCACTCCTTCGCAGTACGGATGATAAACGTAGAAGCGAAACGCTGCAACCGAACTGGAGGTATGTCAACCATATATGGATGAAGTTTAACAGTTTGTTTTGTTGTTAGATGGTAAAATGGACAAGGTGGAATTATAGATATATTAAAGAAATTTATCTATATCAAGTATTGAATAACTCGCTTATTCCTTTCATTATAGAAAGGGACGAGCGAGTTGTTCATCTATTGGTTGACGTCACGACTTTTTTTTTTTTTTTTTTGGGGGGGAAAATGCCTAGCACTTCCTTTCCTTCTCAGGGGTGAAGGAAAGGGGAATGTGGGGCTCGAACCCACTAAAAACCCCCCCGTGAGCAGTTCCTCGCCGAGGTGGGGCAAGATAGGGTCACGCTAGTAGTCACTATCTTGCCCCGGCGGTAGGCCCGGATACGATTCGGGCCACTGCACCGATGGAGAGGGTGACCTTGCTCACCAAAGCCACCCCCCAGACATGTGGGGCCGTGCAAGCCGGTGGAGAGCCCCCTGGCCCTCCACTAGTGACCCCACTACAAAGGAGGAGAGAGGAGGCGGGCGAACTGCCTCCTTCTCCCTCCAGTTCGTCTGCGCCGGAGCGGGTCAGATTGAGGATCGACCTCTCTGGCCCGCTCCGCGGCCTCCTTCTGCTTCATCACCGCTTCGCAGAAGGAGACCACCGCCTGCCACGATCTCTCGCTGCCGAGCATGGTTGACGTCACGCCTATACTTAACATGTGCAATACCACTCAGGACAACTAAGCTCTTATGCGCGGTAATTACCGGGCATTCATATGCCCAGTTATTACCGGACATAAGAGCTAAGAGCAGATTACATTAGCAGTTCACACTTTCTCCAGAAACCAGTGCTGCTATAAAGTTGGTCAAGCAAATGAGTACATCTGGCTTAAAAAATATAGCAAGAAATTGTATTACATCCTTTCTTGGAGGTATTTTGACCTGTCCGTTGTTGAGGTCTGAGGGAGGCATTTTACTTCCTCCCTTACTGGGGAGTTTTACCTTCCAAAAAGCAACGCCTTGATGTCCCACCATGGTATTCTATGTCCTTCTCTTATGTCAAACATAAACACAAAAGAAAACAATCATCTTACCGACTTTTTATAATTTGCACGTGAACAATTACTACTTCATGGGATAAGCCAATATGTCCCGCGGCTTTACCACACCACCTATACGTATGTATAAGTGGTATTGTACTATACTTGTATAGAGGTGTCGGTATACTTACTTGTAGGCATATTTCCTAAATCTAATTTCTAAATCTACTCCTAATATACATCATAAAAGATAGTAAACATTTGCAGATACTTATATGTGGATATTAGTATAGTAGGTACGGCTTGGGTTGGTGGAAATGTGATGTGATAATTATGCTACACCAAATATATGTGGGTAAGCTCTTATACTCCCTAACAACTACAAGATAGTCCCGTAATAGGTAGTTAATAATAAACATAGTATATCAAATAGCCGCACTGCCGGAAATGACTCTTTGACCACATCACTGTAACATTTCCTAGAAGGTCCCTATAGTGCCGCAGTTATAATTATCGTTAGTTTTCATGTAAACGGTATATAACATTAGAGATCCCACTATCAATCATTCCCAAAGGTGGTTTGGCTAATTACTGTGTAGGCTTGTTAAAAGCGGCGTGTCTATCCGCTCCGCCAACGAGATGAATGGATAAACATCAATCAATGTTTAGTTGCGGACCACGTAATTAAAATTGCCATATTGTAGTACGAAAGTTACCTGAAATAATAATACAATATATGAAATTCTTGCAAATTAAAAAAATAGTTTAGGTAAATTTAGCGTATTTTTTAATCATTTTTTCTATCTTAATCCTATCTCGATTGAGACTATTGCGTAATTTAACCATTAATTAAATTTAAATGGTATTTCAGCTATCTCTGAGAGCCAGTCATTGTTTAAATACTATCATCGAGCATATCATTACTTACTAACGTTGAGATAGTTGTCAAACGCTAGGCGCTCATCTAGCTCCCCTAGCCGTAAAACGCTTCTATTAGAGAAAAGAAATCAAGAATAATATGTAATGAAATTGTTTATTACTAGAAACATGGTAAACCAAGATTCAAAGTTTCACAAAACTGGCATTGAAAATATTTAATATAAACTAAACAATTTATTTATTCCAAAACCTAGTTTTACAATTATAAATATTCAAGTTATAAAAAAAATTGGTTAAGATGGTTTAGACGATCTAATAATAATAATTACATCACACACAATATAAACTTGTGTGTGATACAATTTTTTGTAAAACTAAAAGAACATTTAACAGTAAAACCAAAAAAAAACATTTTAGAAAATTAGACAATTGAGTACTGAGTACTTTCAGTTAGTTTTCGTTTCAAGTATTCTTATATATATTTTGTATGTAATTAAGAGTCGAGACGAGCAAAGAGCTCGCCTGATAGTAAACGTCACATTTTCCCATAATTAAACAGTTCAAAATTCTCCGCGGCAAAGCACCCGAGATATTAGATGTTAATTATCTGTATGCCCTGTAATTTGACTGAAAACATTGCCCATCAATATGAAATACAGTAATGTTTTCACACTACTTACGGTTAGCGGTGGAATGTCTGGCAAATATGTAGTACTATCCCAGGAGGACTATCCTATACGTCATACAATATTGTAACATCTGTTAGTATGTATTATAGTCACCAAAATAATTAACTCAACGTGAAAAACTGGTCCCATTTTGAATCTGGCAATGGAAATAGTTTTTCTACCGACTTCACAAAAAAGGATAAGGTACTCAAGTCGACTGCTTTTTTTAAAATGATTTTGAAATTCGTTTTTTGTTTGATAGTCGTTGCTTTCCAATTGGTCCCATTTAAATTTGATCAAGATCTGTAGTTCTTGAAATATCTTCAATAATGCGTGTTTAGTACATCTAATCTGATCAAAGTTCCGAAGATGAAGCGGTGAAGTCGGTTTTTTTAAAGCTACAATTTAACTTTAACAACCATTACAAACCCAGTATAACCCATAAAACCAGTATAGTAACTTACATTAGTCGTCCGCAGCCGTTATGAAATAAACACTGGTAGGTAATTTCATCTGAAAATACCGAAAATAGATGTTGGATGGGGTAAAAGTAAAAGTTATCTCTGAAACATTTGTAATGTTTTGAGTTTTAATCGAATTTGACCCTTTTGATTACGTTCATTAATCTGCGAAATCAGCTTTGAAGAGAATTGTACCTATCATGAGGGCCAAATGAGAATTTATAGAAAATATTAATGTTTGGGTCAGTAGGTTTTCCGCGTTGTTTTATTATACGAACTCCTACTTTATGTTATAAATCCTAAAGTTTGTGTGTAAGTATGTTTGTTCCCTCTTCACGCTTTAACGTCTGAACGGATTTAGATGAAATTTGGAATGTAAATAGCTTATACCTAGGATTAACACATAGGCTACTTTTCAACTTGATAATAACCCGAGGCACAGCTAGTAAAATATATGATAAGTATCAGTATTATATGATAAGTATAATAAATTATAATTATGCGTTTGAAGTCCAATAAGCTCGGCAATACAATACAATACAGTACAATACTATAACTCTTTACCTCGGTACTAATTTATTAAGCCTTCTAAATTATTTATTATCATAAAACATTTCTAATCATATATTACATTAAACTAAAAACTAAATTAAAATTAACCAAAAAATCTATAATTAGATATAAATATGTACAAAACTTAATCTAATAGACCGCTACCAGTAGGCAAAGTACCCAAAATGCTCCTCGGTATTTATATAGCTCACTTATTAGCATTGCGATTCAGAGAAGGAATGCCATCAGCATGATGGGAACGCTACCCACTAAGCTGGTGAGCTTGAGCATTTGAGTTACCTATAAGCTCGATGCCTTGTAGGTAACTTGGATCTTAGCTGTATATAATATTAATTTAGTTTTTAAATAAATAAAGGCAATTGGTCCATAAATAGCAACAATTTGTATAAGGGTCAATCAACTAATTTACCCACACTTTGATGTCCCCGCCAGTTCTTGATACAAATACAATAATTTACCGTAATTCCACACAAAAATGGTATTCCAAACGTATCTTAGATAATTAGGCATTACAAGAAACTTCTAAACGGGCCTGAAAATCATTGATTTGTTCCGATTTTTATGGTAACTCAACATACGAAAAAGTTGCTCCATACAAAAAGTCCATGTCCCGAGTCCACAATGAGTTGTGATTATTTCATTGTACAGATTTTTTTTCTATGAATCTATAAGTAAATATTAATTCCACTAAAAGACATAAACAATTACTTTTACTGTGTTCATAAAAATAACAAATAACTCAAATACTTTTTAAAATAAAAAATGTTTCTTTACTGTCCCTCCAAAATATCCTTTAGCTCGCGTATGCTGAGTTATACTCAAAAGTTGCGCCAGAAAACATGCAGATGTCGCTTCTTGTTGTCACTAGCTTCAATAGAGCAGTGTCTTGCTTGGCACGGGCGGGCTCTCCTTTGATAGTACCGAAAAGCCGCTCAGTATGCGACAAGCGTTCGGAGGGAGTGCGTACCGTTTTGTGTCGTATACTGAGTGACCGGATTTTCTCGAAGTAAGTAACTTATTAATTAATAATAATAGGATTGTTTTATAGTACATAGTTTAGATTTCTGACCGAACTAAATGTTTAGTATTTTATTTTAAAAACAACGTGTATTTTTATCAAAGTATGTCTATTGTCTGCTGAGTTATCGGTATACTGAGTTACTCTGAGGGTAACTCTAAATACACTGATGGTAACTCCATAGACATTGACACACTATCTGATAGGTTTTTGAGTGTAAGTAAACTAAAACCAATAATTACTTTTATACATGGTGGTAGCCATTTTATCATGCTCACCTGGCTGGCTACTTTGGTTCAAACACAGTGGCAGTTCACCAAACTCAAGTTTAAAAAAATGTGTCGCCAAATCACTAGCAATGATGTTCCAGCATCCTTGAGAGCCAGTCATTCTAGGCCTAGCGTGTTTACCGCCCTCAACCACATCATCACTAAATATCAGATGAAACACAAACGCAAACCTATCAGAGATAAAATGTTTGATTGAATTTTGTTTGTATGATTTCTGTGTTTATGTTCTGACGAGCTTGAGAAATCGTCACCTTACCTCCATTGAGATACAAAACCAACTTCGCGACTTCCACGGAGTATCTGTGAGCGCTCGAACTGTTCGGAGAAGGTTAAAAGAACGCGATATATATACCACACAAGCCAGCTAATGGCCCCAAACTAACGCGAGCCCACCGAACAGCGCGCCTTCATTTCGCGCGCACTCATTTAAATTGGACTCAGCAGCATTGGAGCCGTGTACTCTTTTCTGATGAGTCTAAAATTGTGTTATATGGCAATGATGGAAGGAAGAAGGTCTACCGACGTAAGGAAGAGCGTTTCGCACAATGCTGCTTTGAAGAGAGGGTTGCTTATGGCGGTGGCTCATGGACTGTCTGGGGCGGTATATCCGCGAGCGGCAAAACTCAACTTGAGGTTGTTACGGGACCACGGCTGCCAACATTAAATGCTGAAAGGTACATTCGTGAGTGCTTAGAACCTCACGTGATGCCATACGCGGACTATGTGGGCCCAAATTTCCTTTTTATGCATGATAATGCAAGAGCCCATACGGCCGGCATCGTCAGGGAATATCTTCGGGATGTGAACATTACAGTTAAGGACTGGCCAGCTAGAAGCCCAGACATGCACCCCATTGAGCACATGTGGGAGGAGCTAAAAAGACGTGTAAGGGCTCGTCAGCCAGTTGCCCAGACGATGCAGGAGTTGAAAACTGCCATAGAAGAGGAATGGGAGATGATCCCTCAAAATTTCATAGAGCGGTTGATAAACTCTATGCCTAATCGTATGAGAGCTGTTGTGGTAGATGCCCATGGAGGCAACACGCGTTATTAAATTAAACCTTTATTTGATAAAACATGTTTTTTATTAAAAAATCAATTGCCTTTATCAAGGCGCATACCCGACTTGTTAGGGGTAGCTCCATGTCGTGTGGTATTCTGAATTCAAATTTAAAACAATACGATCGAAAAAGATGGTAAAATGTATCAGGTTTAAAACTGCATCAATGGTTTTTGCTCGACCTAATATAAAATTTTAGCTAGGACCAAACGAAACTGAAAATGCAAGGTGGGCCAATAGATGTGTCCAGAAGTGTATAATAACATTCCGTTAGGCTTCTTATATTTGTATGTTGTGTTTAAGAGTTAATTATTTTATGTCTTAGGCGTTACCAAAATTGTCTCTGGAGTTACTTTTTGTCCCCTAACTTTGAATTATATTTTCGGTTGTAACGCGTTCCATGCTTCTATATTAAATCCCTTTTGTAGCGGTTTGAATGCTATTGCTAATGAAGCGTAAGAGTAAAGGATATTTGTATAAATATTTGTATATATACAAACAACAATAATAAAACGATTTGGATACTAAAAATAAATTTTTAGTATCCAAATCGTTTTATTCAGAAGTTATTCATTCTTTATGTGACACTGGTAACGCAAAAGACAAAATGTTCATTGATTTTATTATAAAAGTTTAACAATTAAAAAGATTGATTATGCGAAAACAGTTGATTGTGCACGAAAAAGTAAATAAAAAAGACAAAACGTTTCTAACTTGTTTTATTAAGGATATATTTAACACTACACGCAGGTAACGCGAAAGACTATTTTTTGGGCATGCTCGTAGATTTTCACAAATTGTGACCACAATAATCTATGAACATCGTAGCCCACTCGAATCATTAAAGTAGTTGATATTTCTAATGGTTCTAGCGAATCAAAATAAAGATAATCAATAAAATATTTAAAATAAAAAATCGTTGCTTATCTTTCTTAAGTGTGGGTAAATTAGTTGATTGACCCATAACTCTTTATAGACACCAAAAACAATTAAATACATTTATAAAAATAGATATTTATAAGCGGTATTATCGTTAAGAGCAATCTCTTTCAACATAATCTTTGGATATAAATATACATTAAACAAGTATATAAATATATAAATATATAATAAAAGGGGTTGTAAAATATAACGCGTCGGTGTAGGCAAAGGCGTCGTCATCTATAAAGGCGTCGGCGTCGGTGTAGGCGACGGCGCCTGAGTTGGTGTAGGCCAACGACGTCACCTACGGCGTCGCCTACACCGACGCCGACGCCCTTAAAGACGTCGATGCCATAAAAGCGTCGGCGTCGGTGTTGGCGTCGGCGTCGGTGTATGCAACGGCGTCGGCTTATACCAATACATACGCCGTCGCCTACACCGACGCCGACGCTCTTATAGCATCGTCGTCCTTAAGGGCGTCGGCGTCGGTGTACGCGACGGCGTCGGCGTCGGTGTACGCGACGGTGTCGGCGTCTGTAAATGCGTCGGGGCAGGCGACGGCGTCGGCCTAACCCAACTCAGACGCCGTCGCCTACATCGACGACTTTAATGACACCGACGCCGTCGCCTACACCGACGCCTTTAATGACACCGACGCCGTAACCTACACCGATGTTGTCATTAAAGGCGTCGGTGTAGGCATTAAAGGCGTTGGTGTCGGCGACGGCGTCGGCCTACACCAACTCAGACGCCGTCGCCTACACCGACGCCTTTAATGACACCGACGCCGTCGCCTACACCGACGCCGACGCCGTTACAGGCGACGATGTCGCCTACACGTCGTCATCTATAAAGGCGTCTTTACACCGACACCGACGCCGACGCCTTTGTAGCATCGTCGTCCTTAAGGGCGTCGGCGTCGGTGTACGCGACGGCGTTGGCGTCTGTAAAGGCGTCGGTGTAGGCGACGGCATCCTCGTCTTTAAGGGCGATGGCATCGTCGTCGGTGTTGGCAAAGGCGTCGTCATCTATAAAGGCGTCTTTACAGATGCCGACGCCGTTGCGTACACCGACGCCGACGCCCTTAAGGACGACGACGCCGTCGCCTACACCGACGCCTTTACCGACGCCAACGCCGTCGCGTACACCGACGCCGACGCCCTTAAGGACGACGATGCTATAAAGGCGTCGGCGTCGGTGTCATTAAAGGCGTCGGTGTAGGCGACGGCGTCGGCTTATACCAACACAGACGCCTTCGCCTACACCGACGCCGACGCCTTTATAGCATCATCGTCCTTAAGGGCGTCGGCGTCGGTGTACGCGACGGCGTCTGTAAAGGCGTCGGTGTAGGTGACGTCGTTGGCCTACACCAACTCAGACGCCGTCGCCTACACGTCGGTGTAGGCGACGGCGATTTTTCATTCATTATATACTTTTCATTATATCTCAAAAAGTGCAAAAAAGTAGCACCATGTGTCTTTAGAGAAAACGTGGCATATAACGATACTGGCATAAAAAATCCAGAACGAAAATCGGCCAAAATCACGAGATATTCATATTTTTATGTTGCTTCCCATACATGAAAAACTGTTTTATTTGATTTACTCGTAAACTATAAGTCCAGTCTTAAAAGACATTCTGGTCATATTTGTTAGTTTTTATCATAGGAATCGAATGGTATATTTAGTTTAGTGAAATTGCGACATTGAATTTTTCAGTACCCTATGTCCAGCCTCTTGTATGGGGACAAACCACTGTGCGACGCCGTCGCCTACACCAACGCCGACGCCTTTACAGACGCCGACGCCGTCGCCTACACCGACGCCGACGCCTTTTTAGCATCGTCGTCCTTAATGGCGTCGGCGTCGGTGTAGGCGACGGCGTCGGCGTCTGTAAAGGCGTCGGTGTAGGCGACGGCGTCGGCCTTCACCAACTCAGACGCCGTCGCCTACACCGACGTCGTCATTACGGCGGTGTCGGTGTCATCAAAGGCGTCGGTATAGGCGACGGCGTCTGATTTGATGAAGGCCAACGCCGTCGCCTACACCGACGCCTTTACAGATGCCGACGCCGTCGCCTACACCGACGCCGACGCCCTTAAGGACGACGATGCTATAAAGGCGTTGGCGTTGGTGTAGGCGACGGCGTCGGCGTCTGTAAAGGCGTCGGCGTTGGTGTAGGCGACGGCGTCGTCGTCGGTGTAGGCAAAGGTGTCGTCATCTGTAAAGGCGTAGGCGTCGGTGTAGGCGACGGCGTCTGAGTTGGTGTAGGCCAACGACGTCACCTAAACCGACGCCTTTACAGACACCTACGGCGTCGCCTACACAGACGCCGACGCCCTTAAAGCGAGTTTTATAATAGGACAGCTTTTTATTGAATTTATTTTCAATTCTTATCTTGAGCTGTGGCTTTTGGGAACATAATTTCCTAAATAAATGTGCATATTAGTCTTGAAATCGTTCTTTATTCGGTTTAAGGGATTTAAATCGTCCACTTACAGTTGAATATCATTTATTAAATTATTATTGGGAAATGTGTATATTTGCGTGTTTATTTTGTGTAAGATAGATATATATATCTAATACCTTCTTTAAACGAACAATTCTTGTTAATATATGTATAATCTGAATCTCGGAAACGGCTCTAACGATTTTCATGAAATTTTGTATGCAGCGGGTTTCGGGGGCGATAAATCTATCTAGCTAGATTTCATTTAAAAAAAAAAACGTCGTTTTAACGAGCAAAGCTCGGTCATCCAGGTTTCAAACTCAATTCTTTATATGCACACCAAAAAAGAACACTCACAAAAAAATCTTAAAATTTAACATAGGAGCACAAAGAGCGGTCTTATCGCTCAAAGCGATTTCTTCCAGACAACTGATTAAAACTTTCCCAGTTGCAATTCAATTAAAACTTTATCGTGAAATCTAAACCTATTTGCCATAAAAGATTTATTCAGATTATTAAGTGCGCACCGCTATTTTATGCTTATATCTAGTATAGTAAGTTTGTGTGCGTCGCTTCTTAATTTATAATTATCAATATTTTTGAAAACATGCATAATATTTTCAAATATGTAAAGCGAAGGCATGGCAAGTATGCCTGTTTCCTTAAAGAATTCCCTGATAGATTCGCGCGGACCTATATCATCGACGGCACGAGCAACCCTCTGAAGAATAAAGATAATTTTATACTGTATACGCGTAAAACCACGTGGAAAGCTAGTATTTATTATTTTTGTCTGTTTGCGCCGCCATGGAGCCGCCGTCCATTGCAATTCTGTTAAAACTTCGCATCTAAAGTGAGCACTAGATTTGTTTTGTTTTTGTGCGAATGTTTGTGCACTGTCACCAAATTTTGACGGCCCTTTACTTTCAGGAATTTTGATTGGCACTTTGACCCGAAAAATCTGTGTATTCACGATTGGAATAAACGTTTAAACAATTTGTGAGTCAGCTTTAAGCGTGATTACAAAAAAGGTATATACATTTTTAAACTCTTACTTCGACCGGCCGTACCATGCCTAGACGCTGTACCTTTAAGTACTTACTTACATTTTCGTAATCACGCTAAAAGCGGACTCTCAAATTGTTAAAATATATAAATATATGTGCCTTGCGATCCTTGTTAATCAAGAGAAAGAGTAGCCTATACCGTAGCTACTCCAGGATCTATTACTATCTACACAACTAGTAGTTCGCCCAAACTAAGACCTCGTGACAACTAGTCATCAACTGATATACTTGTACTACTGACTTATGTCGTTATTTTCCAACATAGTTCTTTTTTTAAACCGTTTCGTACACTACTTGCAAAGATATTTTCAACAAAATCCCACATGTGCCGAATAAACATTAGTAGGGCTAACATTAGTGTATGCTTCTGACAGACGGACGGACAAATGCTAGACCACCCAAGTCAACATAGAGATCTCGTTTCGCTAAGAAGACATATTTCATTTAGATCTGTACAGTCGATACTCCTCATTTCAAACCAAAGATAATAAATAATTTTATGGTTGTTTCAAACTTTCTTACATACACATATAGTAAGTATATACCAGGCGCTAAATGATGCTCACCAGCTAAAGAGGGAGATAATCGCCTAGTATTGGTCAACATACAGACATCGTTTCGGTCGGAAGACAAATTTCATCTCTTTCACTAACTATATTATATTGTGACGTTTTGTCCTCACAAAAAACCTAGTGGGTAGCGTTCCCATCATGCTGATGGCATTCCTTCTCTGAATCGCAATGCTAATACGTGAGCTATATAAATACCGAGGCGCATTTTGTTTTTTTATGCTCGATAGATCATTTGACCACTATCTCGCCTGATCGAAAGCGATGATGCGGCCGAATATGTAGCATGCTTGCCTAAAAATACTTATTCACTCTTGACTTGACCACACCCAGATTATACCGCTCAGGGAAGATTTATATAGAGGTACATTATTAACATTTTATTTAGATAGACTTTTGAATTTAAAATGTAAATTATATAGTGTGATTAACTACGTGGATCCAATCTCAATTTTAGTGGATACATGTACATACATTTTTAGGAATGCTGCATGAGTTGATCCGGGGCTTAGAGAACATGCATTTATTCAAATCGGTTCAAACGTGTTGTTGCAATCTAAATGCAAACAAACGAACACTTGGATTGTAAAATGAATTCGGATTTTTAATGAATTACAGTATATGTTTTAGAATGAGTACATAAATCAAAACAGTTTACACTGTGAGCCCACTGCAAGATACCCAAGGTAGTTTGTTTTATGGATATGTAAGTTCAAGTATCAAATCTATTTCAAGTTCACTTTTGCTGACATGGTAGTAACGTGGGCAAGTAAACCTATTTAATACCTAACAACAATTATATGTACGTTTAATCAGAATAAATATCAGTAGGTATATAATATCTTATTCCAGGTGCTAGTGCTATCTAACATAGAAATAATATTTCGATGTTAGAATGACATTTGTGTGCCGTTAGGAGATACCTCTGTTCAAGCAAAACCGAAAACTGCCTTTTTAATTCTTAATGTAAGCATGCTTATTTTAAGACTATCTTTTGTTTACGTACATACTTTATTCACTATATCTTAGGCGTAAACTATTAACTAATGTTTTGAATTTAAAATAAAACTTTAGTGAGTTTGGCACAAGATTGTAAGGCATGATAAGATCTATATCCAGCAGTGAATAGATTGAAGCTTTTGATGGTTAAAATGACAGTTTAAGTGGAGGGTGAACCTGTAGCATGTCTTTTATTATTTTGATCATTGGTAACGAGTACAGTTGTGACAGATAAATACAATGAATACTTTAAATTAATAAGGAACACAGAAGGTGCGGCGGTTTTACTAAAGTTAAACTAAAGTCAAGAGTCAACAGTAAGTCAAAGAACGAAATTAAGATATAAGATATACTAGGAATAAAATGTATACTTTAATTTATAAACTTTCGCCAACTGCAACCATGTCTTTAAAATAACCGGGTATTTTCATTATAACACGAAACATTTTTTTTTTATTTGTGACAGGCTAGTGTTTGACCACTATCTCACCTGATGGTAAGTGACGATGTGATCGAAGCTGGTAAACACACTAGACCTGGATACGCAATTAAAAATCAAATTATTACGAAATATGCGTTGGCGCAATTTTTCCCATCAATCCCGGAATTGGGGCTGATGAGACTAAGCAATTAGATAGGTTTCAGGTTAAACCCGGCTTAGGTAACAATAATAGACAAGTGAGCACCAAGGAACTGTGGGAAAATCTTTAACTGTTAGAATTTTTAATATTCACCATTTTAAATAAAAAAAATGTTACATATGCTTCTCAAACACTTGAAATAAAATCTTTCTCAGTCCAAGGCTTAAAACACATCAGAATGGATGTTTAGTTCTCTATTTTAGCTCTATTTTTAGCAGATACCTACTGATCAACCTAACTGAATTGGATAACTGTTCCGCCAGCAATCGCCTAATGTGTACTTATTTATAGACAAATCGATTTGGCGAGCAAAGCTGTTAAGTTAATGAGTGATCCGAACCTCCTTTCTGCAATTTAAAACGAGCTGCTCTCTTTGTTCGCTTTTTATAGATGGATTTAAAACGAGAGAAGGCGGATTGCGCCACTTTATATTAGCTAATAAGGTACTACTGCCAGAAACGAGTCAACCATAGAACTGTGTCATAGCAGAGTAGGTTTTTTGTGAGCACAAAACGTCACAAATGTTATAGTTAGTGAAAGAGATGACGCTTTACGAAACCCAAACTAGGCGATTATCTCCCTATTTAGCTAGTGAGCATCATTTAGTGCCTGGTATATATTTACTATATGTAATATATGTATATATTTAATATAATGTGTATGTGAGTATGTTTGAAACAACCATAAAATTATTTATTATCTTTGGTTTGAAATGAGGAGCATCGACTGTATCGGCTGGACAGATTTAAATGAAATTTGTCTTCCGACCGAAACGATGTCTGTATGTTGACTTGGATGGTTCAGCATTTGTCCGTCCGTCTGTTAGAAGCATACACGTAAGGCTAATGTTTATTCTGCTCGTGTGGGATATTGTTGAAAAGATCTTTGCAAGTAGTGTACGAAACAGTTTAAAAAAAGAACTAGTAGGTACAAGTATATCAGTTGATGACTGGTTGTGACGAGGTCTTAGTTCGGGCGAACTACTAGTTGTGTAGATAGTAATAGATCTTGAAGTAGCTACGGTATAGGCTACTCTTTCTCTTGATTAACAAGGATCGCAAGGCACATATATTTATATATTTTAACAATTTGAGAGTCCGCTTTTAGCGTGATTACGAAAATGTAAGTAAGTACTTGTAGGTACAGCGTCTAGGCATGGTACGGCCGGTCGAAGTAAGAGTTTAAAAATGTATATTCCTTTTTTGTAATCACGCTTAAAGCTGACTTACAAATTGTTTAAACGTTTATTCCAATCGTGAATACACAGATTTTTCGGGTCAAAGTGCCAATCAAAATTCCTGAAAGTAAAGGGCCGTCAAAATTTGGTGACAGTGCACAAACATTCGCACAAAAACAAAACAAATCTAGTGTTCACTTTAGATGCGAAGTTTTAACAGAATTGCAATGGACGGCGGCTTCATGGCGGCGCAAACAGACAAAAATAATAAATACTAGCTTTTCACGTGGCTTTACGCGTATTCAGTATAAAATTATCTTTATTCTTCAGAGGGTTGCTCGTGCCGTCGATGATATAGGTCCGCGCGAATCTATCAGGGAATTATTTAAGGAAACAGGCATACTTGCCATGCCTTCGCTTTACAAATTTGAAAATATTATGCATGTTCGCAAAAATATTGATAATTATAAATTAAGAAGCGACGCACACAATCTTAATACTAGATATAAGCATAAAATAGCGGTGCGCACTGAATAATCTATATAAATCTTTTATGGCAAATAGGTTTAGATTTCACGATAAAATTTTAATTGGATTGCCACTGGGAAAGTTTTAATCAGTTGTCTAGAAGAAATCGCTTTGTGCGATAAGACTGCACTTTGTGGTCCTATGTTGAATTTAAGATTTCTTTGTAAGTGTTCTTTTTTGGTGTGAATATAAAGAATTGATCTATCTATCTATCTAACACAATACAAACACGCAAACATACACATATCACAATAATAATTTAATAAATGATATTGAAATGTAAGTAGACGATTTAAATCCCTTAAACCGAATAAAGAACCATTTCGAGACTAATATGCACATTTATTTAGAAAATTATGTTCCCAAAAGCCACAGCTCAAGATAAGAATTGAAAATAAATTCAATAAAAAGCTGTCCTATTTTAAAACTCAAATCTGCCAAATCAGCTTTTCCAGTTCCTTTCACAATCGACAATCAAGCTCGTCCAAGAATGGGCTAAAATTATTGGATTCCATACGCTGAGCCGAGCATTCGAATGTTACAATACAATAATACCGAGAGCTCGACAAACAATCGTCCTCAGAACAGGCTTTGCTGATTGCAAATTGTGCTTACAATCGAATACAAATTTAAGCGAGTTCCCTCCTAAGTTAATACTCGAACGGCGAATTTGACCTTTAAGTAGAGATTTTTCGTAAAGTCATAAGCTCTTTAAGTTATTATTTAATTTGCGAAACAAGAGGGAGAAATGAAGTTGGATTTTATTCAGTAAAGTATAATGCTTTATGTTGTTCCAATTTGGGTATCTTTGAAAGCCAAAGAAAATACACCGGCTGAAATTGAAATTAAAATCAAGTTAAATAAAAGAAAAATTTGTCAACATTACTTTGAACTGTGGCATTTTTGTGGGCAGCGAGTTTGACGCAGTTATAGACGACTAGCCGTGCCCCGCGGCTTTGCCAGCTATTATCAAGTTAAAAAGCCTATTTGTTCATCCTAGTTATCACTTATGTACATTCCAAATTTCATCCAAATCCGTTCACCCGTTAAAGTGTGAAGAGGGAACAAACATACTTACACACTTGCACACGTACACGCAAAATTTCAGATTTTTAATATCAGTAGGATACATAAATTTATTTTAGACAGAGGTGTAAAAATGAGCTATTTACGCAGATAGTTTAAAAATAAATGCTATTATGATCTCGGTTATGAGATAAATCATAAGAACTCGTTTTCATGAGAACTATACTATTAAAAATAAAACAAAATAATCTATAGAATGTAGTATAAATTCATACAACATCGCCCGCGTTGACAAAGATAAAAAGGAGCCTATGTGTTATTCTATTCATATTGCATACAAATATGTTTAGTCGTTACGGCGTGAAGAAAACTAACATACTTACACATTTCATTTATATACAAAGTTTCACATGTACCTATAATATTATGAGTGTGATTCCTCGGTTAAAAGCTATAATGTATTAGCGCTGTAGTTGCTGTATAGGAATTACGAGAGGATACACAGTTTGCTTAGGTACCAATTAGTAAATTTTTTTCGTGTCGATTCCAAATATCCCCCTGCCAGATAGTATATGTACTACTTATCCCTTATCTTTTATAGCAGATAATTATGGATCATAGAATACATCTTTTTTTATTTATTTATTTAATACTAGCCGTGCCCCGCGGCTTCGCCCGCTATTATCAAGTTAAAAAGTAGCCTATGTATTAATCCCAGGTATAATCTATGTACATTCCAAATTTCATCCGAATCCGTTCAGCCGTTAAAGCGTGAAGAGGGAACAAACATACTTACAAACTTACACACAAACTTTCGGATTTATAATATTAGTAGGATAGCACTAACACATCATACATATTAAAATTAAACTTAAATTAAAAGTACAACAAGGGAATTTTCCGATATGCATGACAATTTCAGCGTGCCTATCGTTTTCCAAATGTACTCAAAAAGTAAAGTTTAAAGCTAAAACTTGCATTTAATTTACGTTACTCTAAAACAATTAAAAAAACAATGAAAATAAAAATAGAAGGAATACTTAAAATTACTAACAATACAATAACTTTGCAAATTTACATAGGGTCAAATGTACTAGAGATTGCGATTTTGAGTCTTCGGTTTTAAGTAAAAAAAAGAAAGAAAAGAATTTTTTTCATTTCTTTTTTTAAAGACAAAATTTATTAACAAAAACTTGATAATCATTCAATTCGGGCGCATATTAATGGCGTTCATTTTACAAAGATGTAGCTGCGCTTGGCGTGCAAAAAAAATATAATTTGTTTTCTAACCCCGTTCAAAAATAATGCTATATACAAACAAATATAATAATTAACTGTTGTTATGGAACCCTCGAAGTGTTCCACTCACACTTCAACAGTTCTTATTTCTATACGCATGTGTTTGCCTACATTTATCTGTACAATATTGTTATATGGGTAGAATATATTTTTGTCAACGCTTAATAACACCGGCGATAATAAAGAAATCGGGCTAATAACCGGCGTTATTACTCTGTAGTCGGTATAATGATTCCAATAAAACGGCGAACGTCTATTATCCATGTTCCTTTCTCTCGTGATTCTTTTTAAATACAGACGAGATGGCTCTTTGCAATCAGGGTGAACGTTAGTTTTTCATTTTCTAGCTGATATAACTAAACTTGAGCTTTTTAAAGCAGAATTGAAACCTAAAAAAAATTTAACTGTTTTTTCGCCCCAAAATTAAAACTCGCGCCTATATATTACCGTAGAGAAAATCTTCTGAGGTACATTGCTTATAACTTTTTTTTAATGATAATTGTTTGATATAACTAATAAAGTTTGTAATCTACGGGCCAATTGCCTATATTTCCTAAAACTAAACTAAAACTATGTACAGCAGAGAACTAAGTTACCTACAAGACATCGAGCTTATAGTGTACCAGGAAAGTAATACTAAATAAAATGATAAGAGAATTGATGAAGAAGAGAAGCTTCTACCCTACCTAAAATGGTAGTAAAAAAATACAAAAGTTAAATTTAAATTAAATATGATTTATTATTTTCTCATAGGTAGGTACCTATCTCAGAAGGAGGGCACATAAATTTATAAGGGGTGGTTCTGAGCCTGAAGATTCTGTGTCTATTTCTGCTTCCGTAGCGAAGCACTCCCCTGATGTGAGTCCGGCTGAAGATGGTAGTTGGGGACCAAAGGGTGACGGAGTAGTGCCGCGTAGTAGGCAATCAGGAGCAGTCCGGGATCCGGGAATTGGTTGGCCTCTGCACTAGAACGCGCAGCCAACCTGTGCGAAGTTGGGGATCCGGGAATTGGTTGGCCTCTGCACTAGAACGCGCAGCCAACCTGTGCGAAGTTGGGGATCCGGGAATTGGTTGGCCTCTGCACTAGAACGCGCAGCCAACCTGTGCGAAGTTGGGGATCCGGGAATTGGTTGGCCTCTGCACTAGAACGCGCAGCCAACCTGTGCGAAGTTCGGGATCCGGGAAATCACTTCACAACTTTAAAATATTACGACGCGATGTCAGTTGAAGTGCTTTAAAATTATTATATTAAAAAAAACATATCACGCTTGCTTACTAGGGGCGCAAGACTAGCGTGAACCAGCTCAAATGTCAGCCTAGCAACGACTGTCGCGAGGCGCGGCCGCAGGCTCGTTTCCTGTCGTCATACCCCTTACCTCATGCCTCTGCCCGCGACCAGTTCAAAATCTGTGCGTCATCGCTAGCTACAGATATTACTTACTTTAGCTGACAAAACTATAAATGAATTGAAATTACTGAAGCATTATTTTTAACCGACTTCAAAACAGGAGGAGGTTCTCAATTCAACTGTATGTTTTATTTGTAATTATTTTAGTAGTTAATTAATTTGTTAATATGTATATATATTTTTTATTAATTTTTATTAGATTAAGTTATTTAAAAAATACATGTAACGCTTCGTTACATTACCCGCCTGTCCCTCGTAAGGATTTTAATTTAAAATTAAAATCCGCAAACTATAAATCTGTATCAATTTCTTACAATTATCTTTCATACATCCTTTCATACCTCACCAGCGTTCAACAGAAACAAAAATAAATCAAATAATATTATAATTATAAGACTCATCCTAACATGGGGAAAGTCATAGGTCATAAAATTCGACTTACGACTTTTTGTAAGAAATGTAAAAAATTGTGATGGGCATGGGCAACAACGAATATAAATTACTATTGAACGTTAAAAAAATAACTTATGATATTTAAGATTGACCTAATATTTTTAGGTCTTTAATATGCCAAGTGCCCAAGTTCTTGCCCGACATGTCTTCTAGAACGTAGACAAGAGGCGAGCGCTTCTCGACAACTTTGCATTTGATATATTTCGGAGCTAACTTTTTACTGAAAAACTTATCCTTATCACTCAGGACATAAGCGCGTTTATAAACAGTGTCTCCTACACTAAATTCAAAAGACCTTCTTCGTAAGTTATAGTGTGTACTATTTTTGGCATGAGCATGATACAAAGATTTCTGAACCTGGTCAAACGTCGAGCTCATACAACCCAGATTCTCAGCGTACACGTCTCTAGGCAAAAACAAAACCTCATCACCCAAATCAATATCAGTATAATGAGAGCCACATACTACCAGTTCTCGCCCAAAAACAAGGAATGATGGCGTAAACCCTGTCGCTTCATTAACCGAATTATTAATGGCGAATTGGACACTAGGTATGAAAGAATCCCATGATCGGTGATCGTTTTGTACAAACGTAGAAATGCAGGTTATTATTGTTTTATTATACCTCTCGACAGTATTTATTTGGGGGGTATATTTTGGCGTAAAAAATACGTTTGGGACGCTATACTTTTCAAATAGTGCTTTTGTATGACCGCTGATAAACTGGGAACCGTTATCCAGAAAAATTGTCTGGGGAACACCATGAACAAGGAATATCTGCTCTTCCAAAATTCGGACAATAATATCCGATGTTGCCTTTTTAATTGGGTAAATGTGGCAAAATTTAGAAAAACAACATGTTACTACTAATATGTGACAATTTCGATTTCGAGTTACAGGTAGGGGACCCATTAAATCTATGGAAATCATTTGATAAGGCCGTGAGCATTGCTTGGGACGACCCATTTCTCCAAGAGTAGCGTGGTTTTGAGTTTTATACTGGAGACAAATGGAACAAGAACTAACCAAATTTGCTACATCTCGATACATGCCTGGCCAGTAGTACCTAAGCGCAACACGTTTGTATGTCTTAAAAATGCCCAAATGACCGGCAGTTGGCTCACTATGATTCGCCGTAATGACAGCATCCCTAAGTTCGGAAGGAACTACCTCTTTCCATGAAAATTCATTACTGAGATGGCATTTATTCTTACTAAGGCGATAGAGAGTTTCATTATTGACCTGAAAATTTGGATATTGTATAGGTTTTGTTAAGCAATTGTTGTAAATACTTTTGTACCAATCATCACTACTGGTCGCGATTGATTTAGCGGTAACGATAGAAGCAATTGGGAGAGCTCTTGACAGAGCGTCAGGTATTACGTTGTCTACACCGCGACGATGTCTGATTTCAAAATCAAAAGACGACAAACGAACGCCCCAACGCGCGAGTCTACCAGTAGGGTTGTTCAACGAAAGGAACCACTTAAGCGCACTATGGTCTGTATAGACCACGAAAGTTTTACCGTTTTCCACATAACAACGCCAATGCTCTAAGGCAACAAGAACAGCCAAAGTCTCACGTTCGGTGATGCTGTAATTTTTCTCCGCTGCCGTCAACGATCGACTCATATAAGCGATGGGATGTTCCTTGCCCTCGATACACTGCGTGAGCATAGCGCCTACCCCATAATTACTCGCGTCGGTGTGCACTTGGAATGGCTGATCGTAATTTGGACACGAGAGAACCGGTGCAGAAACCAAGCATTCCTTCAGTGCCTTGAACGCCGCGTCAGCCTCATCAGTCCATTGGAAAGGTGGAGTATTCTTCTTACCTGAAGTCAACTTATTGAGTGGTCCTGCGATCGTACTGAAATTAGGAACGAATCGGCGATACCAGGTGGCTGTTCCTAAGAACCGTTTGAGCTCCTTACGATTAGTAGGAGTAACGTAATTTAGTATGGCCTCTACCTTATCTGGATCGGTTCGTAACCCGTTCGCATCAACCACATAACCTAAGTATTTAAGTTGACTTCGGAAGAACTCACATTTTTCTAAGTTAATGGTCAAGTTGGCCTTGCGTAATTTGTCCAGGACACGAAGGAGGAGAGAGACGTGCTCATCGAAAGTACTACTTACTATAACAACATCATCTAAGTATGCGAATATGCGATGATCCACATTCCCTAACAATGCATCAACTAAACGCTGTTGTGTGGCAGGAGCATTAGTCAGTCCAAAAGGTGTAGTCTTGAATTTTAATGTACCACGGCCTGGGACGTAAAATGCAGTCTTGTCTCGATCCTGCTCTGCTATAGGAATCTGCCAAAAAGCCTTAGACAAATCTAGACTACTAAGGAAACGCGCGTCGCGCAAATTGTCTAATATCTCAGAGATATATGGCAAGTTATACGCGTCTCGCTTTGTCACCGAGTTGAGCTTCCTGCTGTCGAGACAAAATCGAGACTGGCCATTTTTCTTATTGACAAGAAGAACAGGGCTTTGCCACGCACTTTCACAATATTCCACCACATCTAAACCCAGCATCTCATCTACCTGCTCGACTAGGATTTTTTGTTTTTCAGGCGAGAGCCTATAGTACCTTTGCCTAATGGGAGGAGAATCGCCAGTATTAATGTGATGGGTAATCAAGTGAGTCCGACCTAAACCTTTGCGGTCGAAAGATATGTCATTATATTGGTCTACGATATTATCAGCGATAGCTCTTTGAGAATCATCTAAGTTATCATAAGAGTGCACAAAAGTGTTCGGACTATTTACACTTAGATCCATAAGTGGAACCGAACCTAACTGTAGGGAACCTAAATATCTGGGACATAAATGAAACGCCCTCCAGAAATCAATGCCTAGAATCAATGATGAATTAATTTCCGGAACAATATAGGTTTTTAATATATGAAACTGGTTTTCAAAATTTATCGGTAAATTAATGTAACCTAGACTTTGAAGAGTCTGACCACCAGCAGCAACTATTGATAACCTATCATCAGTGCAAAGCTTAAGGCCACGGCTAAGCAACGTATCATGCGCATTATTGCCAATAATGGTGACCGCGGAACCAGAATCAAGAAGACCTGAAGCAGTAATGTCATTTATTTTAATATTTATATATGGTCGCGTATCATTCAGAGGTTTATCTTCCAGAATTGTCGCAATTTTGTAACAGTTAAAAAACCTACGTACAGTTTCCAACCATTCATCCCATTCATTCTTATCGCAGCGACCTGATGGCGATGAAATGGCGCGACAATCCTGCGAAACTAGTTTTTTGAATTGCAATTAGGGCAATCGGGTTTTTTGACACCTTTGCGACCACACTTAAAGCACATAACCTCAGTGTTCTGACAATACTTTAAACTATGTGTATTGTTACGGCATCTAGGACAGTAAGGCATCTTTCGGTTATCATCAGAACCATTTTTGTATATAGAATGTAAATATTTTTCATTAATATTATTGTTAGATTTAGGTTTAGAATAAGTTTGATTATGGCTTGGAAAATTTAGTCTTTGTTTGAAAGTGTTTGTTTTTTCTTTGTATGCAAACTCTGGTGCTAACAAATTACTGGAAGAAGCAACAGAAGGCTCACGAAATTGGGCCAACCGAGACTGAACATTCTCATAATTCCTACACAGAATACGCAATTGTTCTATACTCGTAATTACAGTTGCAGAAGCTAAAGTGCTTGCATAACATGGTCTTATATTATGTAACATTATTTCGAGTCTGTCTTCTTCTAACAAAGGCTTCGATAACCGCGCAAACATACCAGACAAAATCGATAGATAAATTGTAATGTTTTCTGCTTCGCCTTGAGTCCTAGACCGAATCTCGGCTAATAACTGATAGTCATAATCTGATTTGTCGAAGTCCTTTTTCAGAAGGTCGACTAATTCATCCCAAGTTGACACCTGTTCCTTAACGCTTCGGAACCAATGTAGTGCATTATCAACGAAAATTTCAGTGGCAAATGACAGAAGCTTAGTGTCAGAAATGTTACGAGCTTCACTAAACTCCTTTACTCGTTGTATAAAAGATCGTACACAAGACTTCCCATCATACTTTAATTTACCTAATTCTGAAAGAGTCCTACCACTACCTTCACAAGTGACTGAGACGTGAACTGGTGCGGGCACGGCATGCGATTCCGAGCTAGCGCAAGCAACAGAGAGAGGGTCTACACTTCTATCTTTAAGAATAAGTAGCTTTTCGTAAAGCTCTTTAAAAAGCGTGTTGCATTCCAAATGTTTACTAATCAACTTTTCATCTGCACTAACACGATTGAGCCTGTGATACAGATGATGGAAGACGTTCTCGATACGAGCCAATGTATTTTTGTCTAAAAGTTCTACAGCAATTATAGTTGATTTGATTTTCTCTAAAAGTTCAAAAACAATCGACAAGTCTTCCGCCGGTTCCAGATGGGAACACAAAATGTCCTCAGATGGATACATTTGACTCAACTTACCAATCTGTTTCCTAATATCTGCCACAGTGCTTGCAGGAGTCTCACCTCTGACGGCAACCTCATATTCTAACTCAGACTTTTGCAGAGAAAGATATTTAATAGGGAAAGACATATTTCCCAAAATATATTAAAACTATTAACACCGAGTATAAGTAAGGATTGTTGTAAATGACACACAAAACTGGTTAAAGTGATCAATGATGAAAATACTCCGTTCTGTTACAATTCACTTTAACAGAACGCTCTGGTTTGATGAAATAAATACTAAAAATTAAACAAAACTAAAAAACCCAAAATAAAAATAAAATTGTTCAAAATGTTTGCAACTGGTGTGAAAGCATCTAAACGATGTAGTTTATGTCTAAATACTTAAAACACGGGAAAAAAAAAAAATTTAATTTAATTAAAAGTTTTTAAAAACTTTTGTACCAGACTGTACTTTTTCGTTAAAAAAATATTTTTTTTTAGATTTCAATCTATTATGTTAATCAAACGTATAGAGCATAAAAAACGACATAAAATGACTACTGCTGTCACCTCAGTTGCAGCAAACCAAGGAGAAAAAAAGCGTTTTACAAAATTACCCACTCACCGTACTAAAACTAACTACATACCACTAGAAGCAGAAACAGAACTAATCACCCACGTTGGGCGCCAATGTACCAGGAAAGTAATACTAAATAAAATGATAAGAGAATTGATGAAGAAGAGAAGCTTCTACCCTACCTAAAATGGTAGTAAAAAAATACAAAAGTTAAATTTAAATTAAATATGATTTATTATTTTCTCATAGGTAGGTACCTATCTCAGAAGGAGGGCACATAAATTTATAAGGGGTGGTTCTGAGCCTGAAGATTCTGTGTCTATTTCTGCTTCCGTAGCGAAGCACTCCCCTGATGTGAGTCCGGCTGAAGATGGTAGTTGGGGACCAAAGGGTGACGGAGTAGTGCCGCGTAGTAGGCAATCAGGAGCAGTCCGGGATCCGGGAATTGGTTGGCCTCTGCACTAGAACGCGCAGCCAACCTGTGCGAAGTTGGGGATCCGGGAATTGGTTGGCCTCTGCACTAGAACGCGCAGCCAACCTGTGCGAAGTTGGGGATCCGGGAATTGGTTGGCCTCTGCACTAGAACGCGCAGCCAACCTGTGCGAAGTTGGGGATCCGGGAATTGGTTGGCCTCTGCACTAGAACGCGCAGCCAACCTGTGCGAAGTTCGGGATCCGGGAAATCACTTCACAACTTTAAAATATTACGACGCGATGTCAGTTGAAGTGCTTTAAAATTATTATATTAAAAAAAACATATCACGCTTGCTTACTAGGGGCGCAAGACTAGCGTGAACCAGCTCAAATGTCAGCCTAGCAACGACTGTCGCGAGGCGCGGCCGCAGGCTCGTTTCCTGTCGTCATACCCCTTACCTCATGCCTCTGCCCGCGACCAGTTCAAAATCTGTGCGTCATCGCTAGCTACAGATATTACTTACTTTAGCTGACAAAACTATAAATGAATTGAAATTACTGAAGCATTATTTTTAACCGACTTCAAAACAGGAGGAGGTTCTCAATTCAACTGTATGTTTTATTTGTAATTATTTTAGTAGTTAATTAATTTGTTAATATGTATATATATTTTTTATTAATTTTTATTAGATTAAGTTATTTAAAAAATACATGTAACGCTTCGTTACAATAGGTAACTCAAGTGCTCAAGCCTACTACCAGTGGGTAGCGTTCCCATAATGTAATAAAAAAAATTGTTTGATTATTGTATTTGTTGTTTAATTAGAGTAATAAAAATTAAATGCAAGTTTTAGCTTTAAATATGCAGCCGTTTTGAGATAGACCTCGGGTAAAACAGTTCAAAGTTATGTTTATGCCATAAATAAAAATATTATACTATAACTGCAATTTTTGGTTTTGGGTCATAGTTTTACATATTCTCTGAAAATTTGAAATTAATCGCTTGCATAGTTTAAACGTAAACTTAATACTGAATCAGTTAAATCCTTTCAGCCATTGTTTTGTAGCGAACAAATGACTCATAATATTAGTAGGAAAGCTGATATTGTTCAAATGTGTCAAACTCAATTTGACGTACATACACAACTATACTCAACGACTGAAATTAATATAAAATATATTTCGACATATATTCGAAGTTTTAAGAACTTTGGTTTTTAAAGAAAGTCGGTTTTTTTAAAGCTAGCTCTATTATAATTGAAATTGTTCTCATTCTGTGTAAAACTGGCTAAACTAACAGATTTACGAGCGGCGCACTTTGCTCCTTTGAGTATGAAAAGACAATGTCGGGTAGAGCTTGGACTGAAGCAAAGATTTCGTGTTTTTTTATCCTACTAATATTATAAATCCGAAAGTTTGTGTGTAAGTGTGTGTGTAAGTATGTTTGTTCCCTCTTTACGCTTTAACGGCTGAACGGATTTGGATGACATTTGGAATGTACATAGATTATACCTAGGATTAACACATAGGCTACTTTTTAATTTGATAATAGCGGGGCCGCGGAAACGGCTAGTAATTAATAAAATAAAATGGCGATTAAAGTACTAAAAAAAGTTGTAACCAAAAAAAATATAAATACAATCGACATAAAATCAAACAAAAGACCTTAAAGATACCATATCAAAAATATAACACACATGTGGAAATAGGTACAGCATAACGTAGAACACGTTATTCGGTTTTAATTTATAGGATAACATTATGTAGGTAATAGTTATAGTTTTTAAGTTTGGTTTTATTAGCGGGTATAACGATTTATTATATTTAAAAGTTAAGTACCTACAGAATAAATTTAATTTCACATCGGACCTGTTATCTCGGTCAGAATGTAGCACTTATTAACTAAATTAAAACTATAAACTATAAAACTATATATATAAACTAATTAAAACATTATAACAGTATACTTCAGTTTCACGTAACGTTTTCTTTTTGAGTATTTCTAGAACGATGTCGAAGAACCTAAAAATATATGTTATGTTATTAAGATACGAGACGAGCAAGTCACTAGTATATTGAAACGTAAACTTTTTTGGTGCATATAGATTTTTCAAAGAATAATCATGTTACAATACGCTTTTTTTTCAGTATAACTAAGTAGTATTTAACCTTTTACGTACCTACCTAATACAACTTTTTACAGCAGATAAGGTTTTTAGATGCCCAAAATGCTAGTTGCATTGCCTTGCTGTATCGATGCTGACCAAAATAGAGGCCAACATTTTTGTCACATGCCGACATGCCAGATCTTTGTATATTTCAAGCGCTCCCGATGCCTGATAGGTACAATGAAATAAAATACACTCACACACCTATCGAGTATGAATATTTGTGCCCATAAATATAGTTAAGTTTGTACATAGGTATTAGTTTTTGTACTAATATTTATACTGTACTGTACATTATTACTATTTATAACAATATATTTAAAAGGATGAAGATTATACATATAATACAGATATTTCAACAAACCGGACAGTAATTCCCCAATAATCATAGCATTATTACATAGAACAATGAAGCAGGCATGAATGGCGTTGCTGCATCAACTGAAATGATGTTTGATCGAGCTTCAACCCGGTCATGGATCTATAGCTATGCATTATTTTAACCAATACATAGCGGAATTCGTCATGGCTCATAGACCTTGTTTGCAAACTAACATTCACTATCATTTTGATGAAACCACATAAGAGATTATTTACGAAAATGATAAAAGTAGAGATCTTTTTAGATTTAAGAAAATAATAGTCAAGTGTGGGAATATTTGAATGAATGTATTGTATTAAGGTATATCTGTAGCTGTTGAACTCATTGGGATGCAAATAGAATGGGGATTGTGTAAGGTGAAACTGTTTGTTTTCTTTAAAGATACATTTTAAAACATTTTTTAAATACACAAAAGTCATGCAATACCTACATAAATGAGAATTACATAAATTTAAATATTCTAGGCCTCATGTGAGTATCACTGTGGCACATAGCTTTTTGGTCATAGCTTTAAAGTTTTTTTTATTTTGTGTTTCTGACGATAGAATTAAATTATCTATTCAAAGATACTTTATATCACTTTATTTTTTTATGCCTGATAGGCAAGCATAAAATATAAATAAATATCGCAACCAAACAATTGCGCTGATATTTATATTATAATTATATTAAGTCTGTTTTATAGGAATTGAATTATAATGTACCTACGGCATGACATAATTAAGAAGCTGCCGTAAGCGAATTAGGTTACAATAACCTTATTAATTGATGTAATAGCCATATATAGTAAACATAAACATATAAGCTTTCACACTCAAAGCCCCACACTAAATTCGATGACTTGTGTCGTGGGTGCCTCACATCACACACACAATTACAACCAAACAGAAACACAATTTTCCTTGGGGAGAATACTTGTTTTACCGCTGGGAATCAAACCCAATACCCCTGCTTAGAAGGCGAAGGCTCTCCCAACCTAGTCAACGGCAAGTTTCTAGTGAATCTTAGCATATTTACTTGCAAAGTGACGTTTCAATGTTAATGTGTGAACGAAGAGCGTCTATACCAGAGGTGGCTGCTTCAATATTCATGAGAAGACTTGGCCGCCAGGAGCCAGGATTTATTTACTTACAAAGAACCTATATAGCCACTGACACAATCTTGAGAGTTGGACCTAAAGCCGTTATAATATTTTAAAGTTACTGAAGATTCAAATATTTTATGAACCATTGATTTTTCTCTTTAAAATACATAAAATTTTACGAAACTCTTACTCACGCTGTTGTGGGAAATATAATAGTAAATAAAATCGTTTACATTGAATACCTATGTGATATAATCTCGGGGTTAATACTTGCATTCAAGCAAATTGTGATTGTCTGATACGGCGACGACTATAATTACCTCCATATGTCTAAATATCTTGTAACTTGTTTGCTTAGTTCTCGTAGAAACTAGTGGGCAGTCTTGTTGTCAGAATTTTTCTGGCCACCTAAAAGCTTTCAAATGGCTTAACCACCGCTTTTTATGAACAACAACCAAAACCTACTGCTAAACATGTCTGCCGAAGCATGGAAACATTCGGTTGAAAATCCGATTAAACGGTCACCCATCCAAACCCTGACCTGACTGAGCATTGCCAATGTATCAATCAGTTTAAATCGACTAGGCAGACCGCGCTACGAGTGTTACTAAACTTTCCTTTCTCGATTAAGAAACATTAACACGTAAAATCCTTAACAAACAACCAATTCGCCAATTGATTTTATCGTAGAGACGTTAGTCTGCCTCACAGAACAATAATTTGAGCCGACTGTTTTCATCTTCATAGACCAGTTTCGCTCAAGGTTCAAAAGCTCTGATTTATCGTTATAGAAATTATAACAATTGGTGTTAAACCGTGGAGGTATTACGGTCACTGGATCCTCAACAAATAGTCCATTTGCTTGTATTGTGGCGATGTAAATGTGCGTGCGTTCGAGCGGAGCGCGATCGTCTGAGCGGCGACTGCTTCAATATTCATGAGCCGACTTCACCGTTAGAGCCCTGAAGTAAGTGGCCAAAGTGTACGAAAAACAAGAATACAAAGCATTTACGTTTTAGACCCTCATTTTGCATACAGTTTAAATGAGGTTTGTCTCCCTTTATATTTTGCAGGTAAAACTGAACTCGTTTGAAAAACAAAACAAATATATGATTGCAGTCAACGAAACGTACATAATTTTACGAGTTTAAAAACATTGTTCATTGTAGTCCGCCATTTTCGTGGCTTAGATGTTCGAACCATTGAACGTTTAACATAACCATTTGTGTAATGGTATTCGTGGCAAATGTTTGCGGGCACAATTACATAACTTTAATTGCGTGTACGATTAAAGGACATGCTCGTGATTATAGTATAAGAGACCAGTTATGAACGATTGAATGGTATGATATTAGTTAGTAACATCATAATAACTTCAAAATATTAGTTGTTGTCGACTTCCCTGTACTAAAAAATATATAATACTACATAGGTATATTTTTTTCTACCATCTTCACAAAAAAGAGGAAGTACTCAAGTCGACTGTATTTTTTACCGACTTCCCAAAAAAGGAGGAGGTACTCAAGTCGACTGTATTTTTTTTATTTTTTTTATATGTGTTACCTCATAACTTCTCTCCACGTGAGCCGATTTCGAATTTTTTTTTAGTTTGAATGATGTTGCTTTATAATTGGTCCCATTTAAATTTGATCAAGATCTGATCAGTAGTTCTTGAAATATCGTCAATAATGTCTATTTTGTGACGAATAATGCGTACCTTGACGATGTTCTGGTTTACCCGACTTCAAAAGTTACCTCACAACTTCTTTCGTTGTGAGCCGATTTTGATGATTCTTTTTTTATTTGAAAGCTGGTGGATCAAGGTTCCGATGATAAAGCGGTGAAGTCGGTTTTTTTAAGCTTTGCTTGCGTTTAATTATTTTATATTTGTTACCTCATAACTTTGTTCCACGTGAACCGATTTACAATATTTTTTTGTTTGAAAGTTGTTGCTTTCCAAATGATTCCATTTAAATTTGATAAAGATCTAATTAGAATTGCTTGAAATATCTTCGATGATGATGATGTATTCCATGCCGATTACTGCAACGGCGACCATTTCTATTATAGAAGTGTTACTGATGCGTCCTCACATGACTGATATAACCAATTTTAGCTGTAAAAGTCCGAAGACAGGTGCTATATGTGAGGACGCCATTTACATAATTGTAGGTAATGTTCGAAGGCGGTTTGTTTTTTAGATGTTCCCGTCGCAAATCCAGATCGCGCCTTCGTGAGTTTTCGAATTCATAAACGTTTTTTAGTAGTTTTCGTCTCCATTCAGTCTTCGATAATGCGTGTTTAGTACATCTAATCTGTTCAAAGTTCCGAAGATAAAGTCGAGAAGTTTTTTAAAGCTTTGCTTGCGTTCCAATTATTTAGTACAGAGCATGCGTTGCAATGCTATGCAAAGAAAAAAAGCATTTTACCGTTTTCACGTTCATGGTTGCCTTGAACTTTAGTACTATACTAAAAACTTATTGACTAAATGATTACCCTTTTCCTCGACCAGGCCATTCATCATCGCCATTAAGGTGATGTAGTGATCAAACGCTAGCATATCAGAGATAACAAAGAAACAAGAACAACTAACTGAAACCCTTCAATCGAACACTACAAACTTTTATGGTAACAACTAGACAGTATTCTTTACCCGCTCAAACAATACCTACTAGGACCATCCAAATAAAAAAAAATACCATCTGAATATTGTAATTTTATTATAGGTATAGATAGATAGATGACACTAAATTGAACACCAAATTACAATGTAAACAGTAGAAAGAGAACTTAAACTTGATATCTTCCAGGCAACCCCAAAGAATAGTAAAATGCTTTTCAATCGAATTCTAAACCTCATTCTTTTTGGGAAATCGGTTAAAAGTAATCGTAAATTCTTAATGATCTTTTTGTCCGCCACTCTTGTATTTTGTCATATTAAAATCGGCTATGGTATAAATAGATGGATATATAGAAATACAAATTGTATTATACGTATAGGCTCTACAAAATCACCATAATTACAAATGGAATACACTTAGATCTACCGCAACAATTAGCGATGACTAATACGTACGTTAATTAAATCTATTAGATCGACAATCAGTGATATTATATTAGCAATCGGTTGAGCCTTCATTATACCGCACGCCGTGCCTGTTTAGTATCATTTAGAGTGGACCAATATAGGCTATGAGTGGTGTTCTAGCAGCTGTCCTTGAGAACCAGTTACATTTTTAGCCTATTATGTTTTCAGGCCATATCTTCATTTACCTAAAGGAAAGTTACTAGTCAAACACTGGGTCGTATCAGAAATAATATATCTAGATAGTTAGTTTCAATCATTATATATTAACTAAACAATATAGGAAACCTAGATAGGCATTTTGATGTTTTTCAGATTTTATTTAAAGTTTCTAGTTACATTATTACAATAATAAAATAAAAACAAAACTTTGTGTGAGTATTGAAGTGAGGCATCTCTATAACAGCGGGACTGATGTGGATGTAACGGTATATGTAGACGCTCTAGGTTCTGGAATATGAAATACCTATAAGTAGCTTTGTAAACGGGTTACAAATAATCACACTAATTTTATAAATCCGAAAGTTTGTGTGTTTGTTTTCTCTTCACGCTGTAACGACTTAACAGATTTAGATGAAATTTAGCTTATACCTAGGATTAACACATAGGCTTCTTTATAAATTGATAAACGCAGGCGAAGCCGCGGGGCAAAGCTAATAAAATATAGGTGTTTATTTATCGTGGTTTATTATTATAATCTGAATCTCAGAAACGGCTCCAACGATTTTCATGAAATTTAGTATGCGGGGTTTCGGGGGTGGAAAATCGATCTAGCTAGGTTTCATTTATAGAAAAAGTCGTTTACAAAAAAAAACACATTCATCCAAGTACATTAACTGTACGGCTTTAGTATTTATATTATTATAAAAAAAATACAAATGTTTACAAGCTTTTTCGTTTTACCTATTCCCTAGTCTGTTTGTTAGTAATCAAATCTTGCAAATTAAATTTGACACTGTTTCCGATTGAAATGAAATTTTGTAAATCAGATGACTCTGCAAAAATAATTATTACATTGTCATCTGATTGACATAGAGTAGATCTGATGATGGGGCCGGAAGATGAGCTCGGGAACTCTGTAATAAAACGACGTAACATCATCGGGTTTGGGCTAGTTTGATTTGTCTTGGTATGTACTCTACGTGTGATAAGTCCTAGATGATATTTAGGGTCTGAAGATGGAGCTCCGAAAAAGGTGAGGATCATGGTAACTTAGCAATAAAACGACGTAACCTTATGAAGTTTGGGCTCGTTGGATTCGTCTTGACAAGTTTTCGGGATCTATAAAGCTAATAAATGTTTGTTATTTAAAAACTAAAAAAAATACAGTTTTCCTTATACAGATAAAACCCTTTCAGATTTATTATAAGTATATATAGGGTGAAAGGTTCTTGCTATATTATCCTGAACGAGCGTCGAAGGGGCCGGAGACCGTCGATTATACCATACATTAGTTTAGAGAAAATGTTTGTTCATAAGGTTTTTGTAAACTTTATAGAAATTCGTCATGTCGAAGCTTTGAACGCTTTGAAATCTACGCTTAAAAATATGGATTTTTAAAGCTAAACAGGCATACGTTTACATCTCACCTGATGAAAAGCTAAAGCTAAACATAGCGAAATAGGAAACTACTTACAAACCACAGCGGTAAAGGTTAATCAAGTGTTCAAGCCCAGCCTGCCCATCATGCTAGCGGCTTTGTCTCTCTGATAACCTACATTCATAAAGTTTCACTAGTTATCTTAACCTTAAATTGTATCACATTATTATAAATAGAACGTGTTTAATGTTGACCACGGCACATTATATTTACCTTTTCGAGACAAATATTCAATGGCAGTAAACGTTACTATTATACAATACTCATCATAAAAATACCGAAGCAATAACGTGTAGTTCATCAGAATCCAATTTGTGTCATCCACATTCCCCTTATTAATTTCTACCTTTATCTTTGACATACAAACACAAGCAAACAGCTTTATTTTGAACTCTAATATTTGATGTCATAAGGTGATCCAAACTTATTGAACAAGGTATGTAATAAACGGTAATTAATTACTTTCTGTCCTGTATGTCATTTTGATATCAAGATACGAATGAGTATGTATGTTTTCGGTGGCATATAATATTTATAGACAATCAAATGCTTGTCATATATATGAAAGTATATTTATTAGTAAGGAATAATAAAAAACAAAATAAACTTAAATTGTAGCAGACCAATGCCTGTGGGAAATGTTGCCAATATGTAGGCTGCATTGCCAAGCATGACTGCAATGCTTACACGGAGAAAAAAAAACGGAAAGTCCTAAGAAACATATGTTCTAGACAAAATTACAGATACTTCGTTCTTTTTACAAAATTAGCTAATTGTAATCAAATAATTTTGTGACTGTTCATCATCATCATCATTTTTCACAGTGTACCCGTTCCGTAAATAAAAAATTTGAGCAAAGAGGGTAAATGAGAGTCGTTAAAGGGGCAACATTGAGGCAATTACTGTACAATTAATTGAAACTTAAACTTTCATGAACATAATATCTATGAACGCTTAAACTTTGATCTGTTCTGCTCATTATACAGTTATAGTCGTCAGAAATGAACCTTTTTATTTATATAGGATTACATTCATAATGTAAGTGTTGAATATAATATTTTTAAATTCAAAGAGAAACACAATTATTCGCTGATATTAGCTAACGCAGTGCGTTTTATTGAATCCTCTTAAACAAGTTAATTTTTAAAACTTTTTAAAATTTTGTTTTCACCAGTTGTAAATGAATGAAAATGGACTAAAAAGTTATTTTATTCATATAATTTTACTGGTTACCCAGAGAACTTTTCAAGACGAATCAAACGAGCCCAGAATCGATGGGTTTATCTTGTTTAGTACAGAAGTATCTATGGCCATCTTCCGTCTCCATCATCAGACTAGAGAGCTCCACATCATTGTATTGTGATGAACACCAGAGATACATAAGTACACCAAATTTGAGTCCAATTGGACATCGGGCAGTGGGTCTAATTTAGTTTGCAAGATTGTATTACAGACCGACATATAACGGGACAAGGGAAACTAAATAAGAATTTGTAAAAATATGCACCTGTAAAAGCAAGTAATATCAAGGGAGCGTACGTCCCAAGGAGGGGGGGCTGCAAGCATTGCAATCGCGCCTTCTATTGCATGCAATTTAACTGCAAATGACTACCGTTTCGCCCCTTGCCGGACAAGCCGATTACGTTCATCTTGTTGCGAGAATTGGATAAGTAGTGCACACGGTGTTGGAAATCTAAAAGTGAATGGAGGTTGGGTTTGTGTTGCGGCAAGTTGCGGTGAGACAGGTTTAGTGAATTTAAATATTTACCTCATATGGTTTTTGTTAAGATACTAATTATACGCAAGCAAAGCTTAAAAAAACCGACTTCACCGCTTTTTATTCGGAACCTTGATCAGATTTAATGTATTAAACACGCATTATTGACTATAACTCAAAAACTAGAGATCAGATCTTGATCAAATTTCAATGGGACCAATTAGAAAAGCAACATCTTTCAAACTAAAAATATAAATTCGAAATCGGCTCACGTGGAGAGAAGATATGAAGTAACACATAAAAAAAATCGGTAAAAATAAGGATTTTAGGAACGAAACCAAAAATTACATTGTTAACAGGAAATGGAGACACATTATGGAGAAATTTTATGTTTAATGCGACGAAATCAAGAGAGTCACGCGATAGGTAAATAATAAAACGTTTATCTCTTTCATTAGGAATGCTAACAAAATAACATGTCCTTAAACAAAATTAAATTGTCACAACCAAGCTTATTGAATAGACGTTAATAATTTTACAAATGATTCTTACTATGCGGAGACTTTTATCTATGACATGTTTTTTTCTACTTTTAACTAAGCGAACTACAAGAATGTTTTAGGAAATAACCGGGTCTTTTCACGCTTATATCTTCAAAATAACATTATTTAGACTAATCTCGACGTTTCAACAGCGTTGCATCGGCCGTGATCACGAGAGACTGAGGTGGCGGGTGTCATTGTCTTGATTTGCGAGTATTTGCTACTACACGCATTTAATAAAATCTTTTAAGCTATTGCATAGCTTCTATCGCGGGCCTTGAGCGTGGAGACCTAATCCAGAAATTCCGTAACGAAAAAACCTAACTTTTTGTGAAGAAAATGAAACTTAAAAATAAAAAATGCTATGCAATAGTTTTATCGCGGCAGTCCCCGAGTGCCACACGTCTTTTTTTTTATGCTACAATAAGGAACGGTCCTCCTAGCCAAGTTACAAACGAAACATATATTTTTTTCCGATAAGTACAATCTAGGAGTGTTTAAATCTCCAATAAAAAAAAGGTGGTCTTCTAAATAAGCATGCTCCATCTTCGACCACATCGTCACTTTCTACTAGGAGCTATTTAGTTAAGGATAGTGGTCAAATGCTTGCCTATCAAGAATAAAAAAAACTAGCTACATCATCTCTACTATCCGATAGACCATAAATCATGTCCACGAAGAGCTTGCCAGCATCAAAACGTTTTGCAAAATCGCACCAAGATCGTCAGTACCGTTTTGTTCCGCAACAGCAGCACAGCAGGTAATTGCCGGTCGCGGCGCCACCGCAACAGTAATTACGCGCCCCGTCGTGTTCGGACCCCTTTAACTGCACACAACAAAGCACTGATAGTCGTATATTAAGAGCTTAGTACGCGGCCTGGGTTAAAAGGTAAACAGGAAGAGATTTTGATCTAGTCTCTACACTCTTTCCTACCATTTATACTGCTTTTGACATAAGCACGCCTATTTCTTTCCATAATTATTCGGAGCTGTACCGCTAGTACCCTCATTTTGTTCCATTGAGGGCACTAGTGCTACAAGTTTGTATTGTTAGTACCTTTAAAAGTACTCTTACAGAAAACCAATAACCATAGACAAAAAATGCAATACTTCACGGACTCTGCTTTTTTTACAATATTGAAACGACGTCCTTTTTAGTTTCGACATTTATCGATAAGGATATTTTTGATTTTTTTACTAAGCCGACAGATGTATCGAATTTTTTTAACGAAGATTATTCAAAAAGATTTTAGAGAATGCAAGTTTTCTCCCTAAAGGAAATTTGTGTTTCTGGTTTAATTGTGTGAGTGATTGGAATGTTTCCGGCACCCACGATACATGTCACTGAACTTAGTGTGGAGCTGTAAGAAAGCGTTATTATTATTATTATTTGTACTCTCGATGTAATTCGGAATAGACGAGTCTTAGGGAATTGATATACAAAGCGCCCTGTACTGTCGTCATGAGGAACAGACGTAACTGATTTTTTTGACAAAATTGAGTTACATACATCAGAAACTTCTTTACTGTTTAGTATTTGTTATAACTTGTAGCAGATTCGTCTAAATTAAAAGTAAGATTAAGTAGGTTGCGTTTGAATATGGAAAAAAAAAATTGTAGATGCGTCTATTTATTTACGTACTACGTGCCGATAGAGGAGAAATCAATGCCAACCTAAGTGGTATGTTCATCGTGATAGGAAACAAACCTACCGTTTGTAAATGCTTTTTTGATCTACTTAATTACCTTAAAAGCGAGATACCAATAAAAACATTTAACTAGGAAACTGTTTGCCCTTAACTTGAGATGCCGAAGAACCAATATGCCTGAAATTCAAAATTGACTAAATTACTTTAGCTGCAAAGACCTTGGGTATGCTATAAACCTATATAAGTTCAAAAATCTCTGGGTGATACTGAATTGTAATGGGCAAGCGTGACGCTTACCATTAGGCGAGCAAATTGCTTGAATTATCACTCAATTATTAAAAAAAATTACAAAAAAAACGAGGGTTTACTCAATTCGGTGTGTATTTTTTTACGTTTGTTACCTTCAAACTTTGAATATTATTTTTTATTTAAAATGAATTATCTATCTACACTTCTACACTCATATTATAAAGAGGAAAGATTCGTATTTTTGTATGTAATGCATAAACTTAAAAATTAATGGACCGATTAAAAAAATAATTTGCCGTTAAAAAGCTACATTATCACTGAGTAACATAGGCTATATTTATTACTAGAAAAAAAATAGATATCCTTAGAAATCCCCACTAAAACCAACCCAAGGTGTAAACAATTATCAAAATTTATGAGATTGTTGTTAAACGCTTGCCTATCGTACATAAAAAAAAAATCAGACCATGTTTCATACCCCTGTATTAATTCTTATCCAAATAAATAATTTCGTCTCAATACCTGTTTTTGCCATGAGCAGACAAGGTGATCAAATTCGTAGTGGAGATTTAATTTGGTTTTGTGTACAAGAAAAAAATTAAAAATTTCGTACTCTTGATAACAGAGGACGTTTACTCCGTGTGAATAAAACTGTCAATTCATGAACAATATGACCAATCACAAAGGATTTTCGCTTGTTTGTGATTGGTGAGATTTGATTTTGACATTTCTATCGTATAGAGTGAAATCTATTGATAAAATAATAGATAGATGAACTCTTTGTTGTACACCATTATAAAAAGAAAAAAAACAACAATGAAAATTTTATCATGATAGGATAGTACAATAGATCGTATTTTAGGTCATATATTTGCCGCAAATTTTAGTAGTTGATTTTTATTGCGTTAAATAATAATTAAAAGCTTTCTTTTTACAGCTTTACAGGACCATAGACCTTAAAAACGATACGAGCAAGGTAGAAAGGTGTTAAAATGTTATGTTAGCAATGAAAATAAAATTCAGAAATATAATCTCCGTTCGTTTATACTACCACTAGCCGTGCCCCGCGGCTTCGCCCGCTATTATCAAGTTAAAAAGTATTCTATGTGTTAATCCTAGGTTTAATCTATGTACATTCCAAATTTCATCCAAATCCGTACAGCCGTTAAAGCGTGAAGAGGGAACATACATACTTACACACTTACACACAAACTTTCGGATTTATAATATTAGTAGGATTGCTATTCATAAGAGAGATAGTACTAGGTTATATTGCATAAAAAGCAGTTCTTATTAAACGTAGACCAACACAGTGAAACAAGAAAAACGAACACGATATTAAGTGTTATAACAAGCTCTGTACAAATTAATGCACTTTTATCAGTTCTTAACGGGCGTATCGATAATTGCAGCGCGCTTTCTCGGTGGTCGCTGACGGTGCCTGACTGCGCACGGGGGTCGCGCGCAAGCTGTGTGCGCCGTCTGTTAGCGCGTCCGAACGTCCGCACGCTTACCTCGAAATTCACTCCGACGTCCGCGTCCCAAGCTATTTCTTTGCTCAACGCCCTGCTAGTCCAAGAATCAGAATTAGACGTGTTTTTACCGACTTTTTTTTTGTGTTACCTCATAACTTCTCTCCACGTCAGCCGATTTCGAGTTATAAATAAATAAATAAATATTCACATAATTTTTCATCGCTTAATATACTTAAATAATAACGCGAATAATGTGAAAATGTAAATTTTCGATATCTTGGCAACAAATTACAATGTTTCGGAAAGTAGGGAACAATTGCTAAGTAATTGGTAATGAATTGTATAAATCGCAGGTGTATAGATTTAGATTTTCTTTGTTAGGATACACTAGATCGATCTTAGCTTTTAACTTTTTTACAAACTTTTATTTAGTTTCACATATTCCATTGTCTATCTGTTGGTCTGTTATCAAATCTTGCTAAACTTGCAACGAACCAGTTGGCGCAGTGGACAGGTGTCAGCCCTCTGCGCCGTGGGTTCGATTCCCGGCAGGAGCACAAATTCCTTCCCAATGGATATTTGTGCTTCTGGTTCTGGGTGTAATGTGTGTGTGATGTGAATGTTTCAGGCACCCACGTTACAAGTCTTTGAACTTAGTGAAAGGCTGTGAGTGTGAATGCGTAAAAAAAAAATATTAGACCCTCTTCCCGATGTCAGATCGGACTCATATGTGGTGTACTTATGTGTCTTCGGTGACAATACTATGATATAGTACCATGAGGCTGGTTGGATAATGAAGACGGAAGATAGCCATAGGAATTTCTGAACTAAACAAGATAAACCCATCGAGTTTGGGCTCGTATGATTCGTCTTGACAAGTTCTCTGGTTATATAACTTTTTTTTCCTTATTTATTAACAACTGTTAAAAACTCGATAAAAAAAAAATTGTTTAAATCCCACTAATTTCATTTTGACACACTACATACTTTCACAGTTTCTTCGTTTCTAGAGTCGAAAATTTTAAATCGTTATCAGACGATTCTCTAGAGGGCTCTGCAGGATTTTTTCTTTTCCCGAGCAAACTAAAACTGAAATGTGGCTGTTTTTATATTCAGTTCGTTATAATTGAAGCAAACATTAATTATGAGAAAAGCTCGGGCGCGGAGAGACGTGGGCTTAGTGCTGACGACTCGCTGCTATTTTGATAAAGGTATCATATTATACCAAAGACTAAATATTATACTGTGTGCCCATCTACTAATTGGAAAATTATTTTTAGTCTGTTTGATTCTATTCTATAAGTTGTTTAATAGGTCTGCTTGAAATGTACATATCGTAACATTATTTTTATGCTGGTTGCTGGCTAAGATTCCATTTTTTTTTAATCTCTGATATTCTAGCGTTCAACCACTATTCCTTCTAATGGTAAGTGGTGTTGTGGTATAGTTGTATTCCACTTTGTAGACTGTTAGATACCTATTCTCTAGACTTGAAGACACCCAGATTCTACCGTTCGAGAAACAAAGACGCAGGCAATGAGTTCCACTCCCTCGCTGTACGGATGATGTTTCTGGTTATGGGTCTCTGGTAATGGTGTGATTGTGTGTATGATGTGAATGTTTCCGGCACTTACGACACAAATCATCAAGCTTAGTGTGGCGCTGTTAGTGTAAAAGATTTTATGTTATATTTATGTTTTTGACGTAGGCAAGCATAAGTTTGAAATTAAAATGGTCTGTTAATACAGAACTGAGATATAAAGTATTTGAGTACCTATAATGTTCGTAATATTTCATTAACACTTACCTACTTGGTCACAGTCCTAACGCCGTAGTAAATCACTTGCGGTGGTAAAATTGTGTTTTGGTGATTGTATTAACGAGAAATAGCTACAGCGGTCACTAAATGCCGAACAACTGTTGTTAGCGCTAAACGACTGCAAATTACTCTACTATTGGTTGTTTTTTCAGAAAATAATTATTGTTTATTTTCATGGTCCACAATAAGGCACCCATTGAAGTAAATTACCCTAATTGGCAGATTCGTAAATTTTCAACCTTCTATTTTTTGATGCTAGTATCAAAAAGGCGACCAACAAGACCTTTTTTTAGCACCGCAAACTATGTGCATATTATATTATAGTACCTGGATGACCGAGCTTAGCTCGTAAAAACGACGTTTTCTAAAAATGAACCCAAAAATCGCCCCCGAAACCCCCTGCATACTATATTTCATACAAATCGTTGGAGCCGTTTCCAATATATATACAAGAAATGTTCGTTTAATTATATAATTAATTATACAAGAAATGTATTAAGCTTTATGGGCATAATTTTCACAGTCAAAGTCAAACAAAAGAGTCATGGTCCAGTCATAGTCAAGCTATGCTCTAATAAAGTGGTAGAAAGTTTACTAAAGATTCTATTTGAGTTTTAAGCAAAAGCGAAAATCACGATTTTCAGTCTAATCTTTGTATGATTCTCCTACACTCATGCACGTTTACGTAGTATTAATAATTAGTAATTCACTATTATCACACATTAACACACGAAGAATTACAAGATTTCGATAATAGTACAAAATTGATATCGAAATTTTTTCACTTTCGCGCCAAAATATATTGAAATCTAATTTATTTTAGGCATACAATTAGAAATGTATTGTACTGTATAAAACATTAAAAAAATTGAACGACATTAAAAATTGCATAATTAACGTTTTAATTTAACATTTATTATCTAAGTAGTAATAAATAATATCTAAATAGTTTCACTCACGTACAGACTGGAAATTCTATTTATGTATACACGGATACCCAAGATACCGGCCATGCCTAGTTTGGGACCCACTCTAACTAATACTGTACGATGTATTTCTCTTTCGTTAAATAAATATTCATTCATTTAATAAAAACCAAGCAAGACTTGATGATAAGCGGCACGTCCGGTTGTTTATCCAAGGATTAGTCTCCTGTGTATGCAGTTCCAACAGGAACAGACTACTTAATATTATTTATGTAGCCAGATATTTTATCAAGAAATGCCATGTGGCCCAAATCATTAACTATAGTAAAAAGACTATCAAGAAACGTGTTAATAAGGTAGGTACTTAAGGACGAAATTATTTTTTTATTTTACACACCACAAAATGGTTAAACTCTATCTTAGAATTAATAAATTAATTTATTATTTATATTTATTCATTAAAAAAATAGCTAAATGTTATATTCATCGTCGATAACCGTCACGTGAGATGTTGGTCAAAAGTTTGTCTATCTTAAATTAAAAAGAAGTATGAAATAAGAAGAGATATTATATTTAAAAAAAGTATGAAAGAGAAGACTTGAGAACGGCTCGATCGATTTTTTTTGTATTCGTAATTGTCAGCTGAATTTTGTATGAAATATTTCTTTTTTTTTTTTTATTTGTGACAGGCTAGTGTTTGGCCACTATCTCACCTGATGGTAAGTGACGATGTGATCGAAGCTGGTAAACACACTAGACCTGGAATACGCAGGCTCTCAAGGATAACTGCCGGAACACCGTATTTGGCTTGGCGGCAGACTTAACTTGATGGTGGTCAGCTATTTTCGGGGCGTTTATTTTAAAAGGACGTGCTAGTTTATTATAAAAGGATCTCCACGAAGGATACAATACACTACTTAAAATTAGATAAATACGTTTTTAGTTATTTGTGTCTCTTTAATTATAAGAGACATCATGCCATACAGTTCGACTAAAGTAATTAATTAGTTGTTATTATTATTATCATGAAGTTATTTATTGCCTATTTTATGTGCGCAATATTTAAAAACAAGTTGGTTTTTTTATTCAAATTCAAACTATGAGCCAATTGCTTATATTCCCTAAAACTTAACTAAAACTATATAGGCATACCTATACATCGAGCTTATAGGTAATAATTGAAACGCAAGCAAAGCTTAAAAATCCGATTTCATCGCTTATATTTCGGTTTTGACTTGACCGATTTCGATAAAAAAATTATATATGGGACCACCTCTGAAGTATACTCTACCGAACAAAAAAAAGTCATCAAAATCAATTCATATATAATTGGCGGAGATATCGCGTGACATACAAAAAAAAACATACACTCGAATTCAGAACCTCATTTTTTGAATTCGGTTGAAAAACAAAACTAGTTTGTGCACATGACTGCTCCAAGTCGTGAAATTTAATGAAAATATGTAAATAAGTAATTCTATTAGCGTAAATTGAATAAAGCGGCAAGCCACGTGTTAAAAGTTTAAATTCAAGTTCCTACGACGATAAATATTTTCGTGAAAATATCGGAATGTATTCGAGTACTTATAGTTAGCAGTGGAGTTAAATTCAGCTTAACGACCGGTTTGTTGTAGAACATTGAATATTGAACAGTCATACAACGTACCAAAGCTTATTTTTAAACCTTTCAAAATTGCATTAGATTCAAATAGTGAATTTAATTAATAGGGATAGAGCAAACATAACCAGCGTGGTAGGGCACGTTCTAATACTCGACTGGCTAGCTACCACGAGCTCCAAAGATTTTAGTTTAATAATTATATAACATCATGCTTACATATAAACCAGTGGTTCTCAGGTGAAATAATAATAAATAATAATAATAAACGCTTTCACACTCACAACCCTACACTAAGTTCGATGACTTGCGTCGTGGGTGCCGGAAACATTCACATCACTCACACAATCACAATCAGAACCAGAAACACAAATTTTCCTTGGGGAGAAAACCTGTGTTCCAGCCGGGAATCGAACCCGATACCTCTGCTAAGAAGGCGAACGCCACCCGAATAAGCCAACGAGCAGTTCAAATGTTATTGTAGTGAGTTAATCATGAAAATAATTACTAGATAAACAATATTAGAAAAAAAATAGTAGACATAATGAAATAATGAATAGGTCACCTCAAAATATATAAAAACATAAAATTAGTAGATTTGTATGGATGAGACTAACCGTAGGTACCGGATTTGCCCGCATCGAATAAGTTAAAAAGTACTGGGTATATACACATTCCAAATAACATCGAAATTCTTTCTGCCGTTACGTCGTATTTAGACAACAAATATACTTACACACATTTACTTATAAGTGTGAAATGCAAGAGCGAGCGTAATGAGTCTCATATATATATACAAACGATATATATATATATATATATATAACTGGCTGACCCGGCAAACGTTGTTTTGCCATATGCATCACTAGCCGTGCCCCGCGGCTTCGCCCGCTATTATCAAGTTAAAAAGTAGCCTATGTGTTAATCCTAGGTATAATCTATGTACATTCCAAATTTCATCCAAATCCGTTCACCCGTTAAAGCGTGAAGAGGGAACAAACATACTTACACACTTACACACAAACTTTCGGCTTTCTAATATTAGCAGGATTTGTATGTATTTTTCAATGCTGAATGATAAAAAAATAAAAACAAAAAAATGAGCAAAAATTAAAAATAAATTTTTGTGTTGGACCACCCTTAACATTTAGGGGTATGAAATATAGATGTTGACCGATTCTCAGACCTACCCGTTATGCACACAAAATTTCATAAAAATCGGTCTAGCCGCTTCGGAGGAGTTTGGTAACAAACACCGCGACACGAGAATTTTATATATTAGATATTGCGAAGTTCTATTTTAAAAATTACTTGCATCCTTTTTTGCTGCACTGTTTCTTTCCAGTGCGTTTTTCGAGTGATTATTGACCGTGCTGCATATATATATATTTTCTATTGATGATTAGTTTTACCTTAGAGCCATTATTTTAAGTCCCGCTTTTTATATCTTGACTAATGTCTTTATTATAGTAAATACATTTATTCGTTTTATTGCTACTTATGATTCTAAAACATAATAAGAATTATCTTATAAGTTCACGTAAAGTTAATTTTACATGCACTCAACTTAGACCAAAACATGTGGGCTTAAAAGACACGATGCCTTAGCAATCGATTATAATCTTTTTAACTTGTTTTTATTTCGCAATGCTCTGCTACGATTATGTAGATTGGAATTAAATCGCGGTTCTTTTATGCAAATTACTACTTCTGCTCTTGCACATAATTCAGTTTAAAGCGCAGGAACACATGCTCCATTCTGCGGCACACAATAAGGCACTATTTTTGTTGACATCTGAATGAACGCTAAAACGTAGTATGTTTTTATGAGAAAACCGAATCTTTTCTGTTAAGTCTAAGGTATCCAGTGCAGTCTCAACCGGCTTTGGGGTGCAAATGTGCACCACCGCGCTGCGCCTTGTAATAACGAGGCAGTGCCATTATTTTCAGAAAAGAGTAGTTTAAACAACTACTTATTGTACAATAACGGAAAACATTACATTCTGAAGAAAGACGTAAAACGAATTAAGTTACGGGTTAGATAAGAATCAGGGCCTGAAACCTTTCTATTATTTTACAAATAACCCTGTTTACCCATGGAAGTAGAGATAGAAATGTCCCTTAGTGAAGAAAATTGTGCTTCAGCTGAGAACATACCCCAATATACCCGCGACGTTCAAGACTCCATCAACAACAGAGATGTCATAAACATACACATTTAACTTATGTATGTTTAAAGGTACCAACGCTAGCAAAATGCATTTGCAAACTGCATCAGCTAACAAATGTAAGAGGAAATAGCTTGACAGCGCGCGTTGAGTCGAGAATAAGGAGTGCAGTGGAGGGAAACATAGTTCCGTTTCTTCGAAACACGGGATAAATCTCGTTTTGTGTAAATAAATTCCTGCCTGAAAACGGCGGGCGATGTGCATTGTCCGGCAACGATTCACTTCGTGTCGACTTGATGCCTTTCGGGTGCTCCAAAGCTGCATTGCTTATCACAGGTACTTATATATCTATGGAGATATATAGGTACTATGTTTAAGGGTATAAAAGTATATTTAATAAAAATACTTGTAATAGAAACTTTTTCTGTAATCTATTATATACTAATATTTAAAAGAGGTTAAGTTTGTATAAACGTAAACTTTTTCATACATCTCTCACTAATTTCAATTACTTGTGTCGTAGGCGCCGTAATATGAAATCATATGAAATTAAGGGCAGTCGATACAAAACGAACAAACAAACGCATTCACACTCACAGCCCCACACTAAGTTCAAAGACTTGTATCGTGGGTGCCGGAAACATTCACAACACACACATTACACCCAGAACCAGAAGCACAAATATCCCTTGGGAAGAAATTTGTGCTCCTGCCGGGAATCGAACCCAGGACCCACGGCGCAGAGGGCGTACACCTGTCCACTACGCCAACTGGGTCGTCAACCAGTACGTTTGACTTCCTACTATATTAGACCTCGTATATTCGATTGGTAAACATTTGCTGAACGTGATCTAACTTAATAGGATGAATCTATGTTACAATCCTAGCTGTTTAACTAAAGAGAACCAAATTTATTCACAACTTACGTATACAGTACCTATACATAGTGTGTGTGCCTGGTGTGCTTCTACAAAAGTAAGCTGACGTAAGTTACAAATTCATGAAGGCGCATAAGCCGCCTATGTTGTTTCTGTCTACGAGCTGAAACGTAATAATTTTATTTTTATATGGAAAAGTAACATCTCTTTGACACACATTTATTCTCTTTTATGAGTTTGAAATTCGAAGAATCGAAAAGATCGAGAGAGTTACTTAAAATAGATACTTTTTTACCCTTTGGTTTGGTTACAGTATACACTGTACACAAGATCGTATACATATACGGGCTCAAGTATAATTTGTCATAGTCAAAGGATTAAACCAGCCAATCAACTGGATGACTTGTTGCCAGTTTTCAAATATCGTCATTCAACTAGATTAGGTTAATTGCTAGTTGAATGAATGAGGACTACTCAACATAAAAAAAATACATCAGATCTGGAGATGCAAAAGGCAATTGCAATTTTAGAGCCGCTAAGAATAAATCGTATTTCATAACGACATAAAATAAAGTTATCATATTTGGACAACATGATATACTTTAGGATGTAATCTAAATAAATGGAATCCAGTTACATGTACGGTGAAAGTTTTCTTGATAGAATAATTTTTCAAAGTTATTACTTTTGAAAATCTAATATAATTCTTAACGGACTCTTAAAGATATTAATTTAAAATAAATATAAATAGAACCCATTTTTATTATAAATGGTATATTATATTGTTCTCACGCAAAACGAGTTTATATGATTTATCGTTTAACCGAGATAATGAGACGTGGAGATCGGTTTATCTCTATTTAAAGTAAGGCGAGTAAATGCTCGTCTAATTTTTAAATCTCCAGTTAAAATTAATTTGTGTGTTGTCGTAACATCGTAGCGGGTTCAAAACATCTGAATAAATTCCGCCTAGTTTCTGTACCAGAAACATGCACTTGATCATACGACTAGATCCTTTCTTAACGTTGATTTCTACAGCTTGGCTACGCGTCCTTCAGCATTTAGATTGAATAGCGCGATTTGATCAACAGCTTAGATGTATAATTATTGAATAAATGATTTGATTGCGACATACACTGCAATGAGTATGAGTACCTGAGGTTTAATTCGACATTGATTCGGTCTTATTCTTATTCAATGTGGGTTGTTTATGTGTACAACATTTACTAAGATAAAAGAAACGATGATATTTTTCAAAAGAAACAGATCATTATTTTTTATAAAAAGTATATTTACTTGCAATAAGATTGTTGAAAACTTGCTTAGCGCAGCTGGCAATGAAAACAATAAAAATGTCCATACCCTATCTTAAAATTGTATGGTATCTATCGGCATCTATGATGAGGGTCAAATGTCGTATACCTATGATATTCCTGTGTTTGTCAAAGGGTTACTTTCTGTTTTGTGCTCTACCTTTGTGTTGTGTACAACCTTTCTCAATGTTAACTTCAATCAGTCTAGTCGTCCCTGTCAATGGAGTACCCAATAGTTTCGTACAAAGTTTCCGTTGTCTTGTCACCGAGAGATCGTAGCGAGAGGCTTTAAGATATCAATATCATAATAAACAGTACAAAGCCTTTGGCACCAACGCGGCACCCAGCGTACCTAGTCTAGATGTTGCCTATACAGCAGGTTAGTCTTAGAACCATAGATATAAAATTGGACTTTGTTTTATGTAGATATATTCTGTTGAGGTAGATTTGAATAAGTATTCCGATGTCCATTCTTACACGGTTAAGTTTGTATCATAATGTATAAAAGAGACAACACAAAAATGGTACTACCAAGTTTTCTGAAACATATTTAGCAGCTAAAATTACATTTATTACGTTATTTTTTAAATACTAGCTAGTTATTATGTTATTTTTACAATATTATCCAAATAAAAATTCTATTCTTTTATATAACAATAAATTTAGTTAAGTTTAGTTACAATTTCACAAAATAAGGCAAAGTACCAAGATATTATGCAATAACATTTTGTAAACAAAATGTCCATTTGAATAAAACTATTAATAACCGCAAAACTCTGGTATTATTTAGCTCTCTTTCTGGTTGGGTTTACAAAACCCCCTTATTTACTGGTAGGAACCAGACTTCAATTTTATGATTGCTACTAAATAATTACAGTCGTCACAAATAGCACAAGAATGTTAGCAACAGCAACAAGGGAGTTTTGCCGTGAAAGTGGAAAAATTGCGTGATTCTTCGAGTGTTAATGTGTAGTAATGGTGGATTATTAACCGTTAATACAGCGTAAACGTGCACAAGTGTAGGCAAGTCATACAAAGTAGAAAAACGTAATTTTTGCCTTCGCTCCAAAACTCCAGTAGAAGTTATAGTCTACCACTTTACTAGGGAATGAGTTGACTATGACTGGACCTTGACTCTTTTACTTGACTTTGAATTTGACTTGTGACTTTGACTGTGACTTGTGACTACGACTATTAATACGAAATACACTTTAAATATATTATTACTTGACACTGTCTAAATGCAAAAGATTGCGAAGCCAAAATATAAAAAAAAACAGCAACAAGAAATTTTACTAAGTGTGGTCTCTGTTAAGCTTACATTGTGAATATGTACCTCCGTATGCATATTATAAGATAAGATTTAATTTTATTAAAATTAATTGGAATAACGGCTTCGGAAGTCCATTAACGAAAATTCATCACCGTGTAAACGTTGAGGTTATCCAGCTTCTCAAAAAGACGGTCTTTCACATGTTTATTTAGTTTAGTGATGCGAAAGTATAGTTATAGTAATATTAAGTAGATTGAACTCACAATGAGTTAAATCTACTGAAAACACAAGAACAAAAAATATTTTTCATAACAAAGATTGTAAGATAATATTTTTTACATTAGCAAAAATATACAAAAAGAGGTTACACTCTTCTTAATCTAATAAATTATGGTACCGTGACAATAGGTATGCTACCTGGGTAAAAAAAATCCTAATTAGTCTATCACTTACATTATCAAAAAATATTGGTCACTTATTTTTTTTACATTAACAAAAATGGCAAAGACAAATAGCGTGAAAATTCGGGAGCGGGGAGGCTCGTGAAGTCACGTCTCAGTAAAAAGTGTTCTGAGGCGTGACGTCACTATATCGACTATATCTTCGTCATTTTCGTTTAATTGACAAAAGAAAGAATACATGATATATGACGAACTAAATATTATTCAGGTATCTAGCCTATTGCGTCAAGGTTTGTCTAGTTACTTAGTATCATTGGTTAGAACTGGTGGACGCTTAAAGGATTGTCAAGAGGCAGCGCCGACGTCTCGTTCGTCCCTTGTTAATATTCCAACTGACATCACCGGGATCCACTGTCTTGCGAATCTTGAATAGAAGCCTCCGCGATAACAAAAGGCTTCCTGAATTTTGAGTAGTTAGAGGAAAGACAACGTAACGGAAAACAAGTCGGCCTCATAAAAGTAACTCAGGCTTTTGTTATTAAGTCTTTTGGATGGTGACTTGATTATGAAAAGTAATTTCGGTATCGACTTCTGTTTAATGTAACCACCGCCTCCTTAAACTTTCTTAAGACGAATTACCATTGCAAATTAATTAATTCATGATCTGTTTCAACAGAGATTTACAGTTCTAGTAGGTATTTTATCGTTGCCAGAAGTTATTAAATAGGTAAAGCATGTTGGTGAGTAATAGGAGTTTTTGTTAGCTGTTTGAAATTATAGCGTTGATTTCAAATAAATATTATTTCTATCTCTGATAGGCTAACAATTGACCGCCTTTTCAAATATTAGTGAGTGATGGTATAATAATTAGTAGATCGTATTATTATAACATCAAGGGTGGTTAACACGCTTATTGGATAAAAAACTTGATGAAACAATCGTCGCATCTTCCTGAAACTTAGAGGAGGCCTGGCGCCGCGGCAACTCTGGGGCAGAAATGCGAAAACATGGAAAAAGTCAAAGTACCTGGTTGAGGTACCCTACGCTTGTAAAAAAAAAATGCGTTATATGTAGGCATTTGAATATTGGTCACCATAAGCAAAACGCTTTGAGCGAACTTGAGGTATGTCGACCATAAATGGATCACGTTGGATAGTTTGTCTTGTTGTTAGATGGTAAAAAAGGCATGGGGAAGTTAAGTCATTTAATTCCTGTGCACAATATCCAAAATGTAAGTGATAGAAAACCGATAAGCTTGCCACCTTACGTCGGTGACCGAGACTTTGCAACCTGGACTCGATTAGCTTACTGCCGCCAATGAGTCTTTTGATTCGCTGTTGAATAGATTCAAGAGCTTCTATCTGGTACTTGGCGAATCCTTCCCAGAGGTGACAACAGTACTCCATACACGATCGGACTTGAGCTTGATAAAGGTTAAGAAGCTGCCCCTGAGTGAAGCACTGCCTGACGTTAGCGAACCCAGTATCTTAGCAGCCAGTTGTGCTCTAGCTTCTATGTACCTATGTGCCAAAATTAAGATTCGACGATAAAGTAACGCCAAGAATATCAAGCTTGTTCGCCATCAGTATTGGTACATCTTGGAAGGTCGGAGATATATATAATGGTCTCTGTTTGGTGGAGTAGAGACACGCCTGTGTTTTTGATGCATTAAATCGAACTAAGTTGGCATCGCCCCAATCGGACACGGCCATCAAGCTCGAATTCAATCGTCCGATCATTGCCTCTCTTTGTAACTGGACTTGTATCTCATCAGCTTGTGCATTGGATACGTATCTTTCGACAACAGTGTTCAAAATGTGGTATTTATTGACAGTGACTTGACTGTTAACTCAAAAAAGTTGTCAAGATAACAGTTGATTAAACGTAGGTTAACTCTGGCTTTAACCTGTTGAAGACAATTCGCCGCTCGATCGCAGTGTAAATAATCCACTTCAAGTTTTGCACCTAAATCAGTCGCCGTCAGCCATAGCAGTATTCGGCTACATAATGAGGTTCACAGTAGAGACTTAAAAACATTTAATTGATAGATTAGGTATACAAAAATATAGCCTATAATTAGTCTAAGAGACCGCGCTACATATCTGTTTAGGGGTGCGGGCGGTTGCGGCCGCGGTCGCGCTGAGCTCGCACATTTCTACACATACCCTGGTGAACCATTACTCCCCCTCGCCAATGCGCACATCCATTTATTTACCTGAGAAAATCTGATCGCTCCTAACTACCCCATTCACGCCAAAGCTAATTAATCTCAACCAAAAAGCTACAACGACTTAATTACGCTTAGAATTCACGACAGGTTCGAGATTATCTCGAGTTCGGCTAATAATCGGCTAATCATACGCCTTTTGTAATTAGAGAATGATGAATGAATTTACCTTTGTTTAAATAAGCAGCGATACTGAAAGGGAAGCGTAGTCGGCGAGCAGGGCGGGCGGACTCGGCTTCCAAAGCGCGGCGGTGGGCGGGCGGACGCGGAGCGGCCATCCTCTCATAATGACGCCAATTAGTCCGTGTCACTGCACTTAATTTATGTCGGGACCGACCGACCCCTTAAGTTTTCTCATAAACATCTCGCAAAAAACTAAACAATGCTTTTGCTGATTAACTATTTGGATGATTTAATAAATAGCAGTTATTTTATTCTAATTTATTTGTATGTGTTTATTTCGTTAATAAGCATTGCATCAATAGATGGAACTCACGCAATTCATTTATTTATAAAACACAAGCCGTGCCTCGCGGCTTCTCCCGCGTTTATTAAGTTAAAACGTAGCCTATGTGTTAATCCTAGTACGTTCGTAATTTCATCCTAATCCGTTTAGTATTACAGCTTTAAGATAAAAAAAACACACTTACAAACTTTCGGATTTATAATATAAGTGTGAGTATGATTTACAATGTTTTTTTTTTAAACTCAGTTTACTTTAAAATACCACCTCTAATTTCTGAATTTTCAAACTAAGGCTTGTGAACTTATTATATAATACTGATTTAAACCGCCGGACATTGAATGGATACCTGTTCAGTGTTTGCCAGCAAAATAGCAGTCAATATTGTTGCATGAACGGAGCGCGAGTGGACTGAAATAACTTCCTAAAATAGATGAGTTTGCTCTCCGCAACACTAAAGCCTTGTAGGTAGTATAGACTATAGATATTAGATACCATTATATTTATTTCGTCTGAAACTAATCCCACCTATTTTAAGCTTTTGCCAAGCAGCGCAGAGTTATAAACTTGATATAAATGCTTGGAACAAATGTAGACTCAATTAAATAATTAAACGCAAGCAAAGCTTAAAAAAATCGATTTCACCGCTTTATCTTCGGTACCTTGATCAGATTAAATTTATTAAACACGCATCATTGACTATATCTCAAAAACTACTGATCAGATCTTGATCTAATTTCCATTTAAATTTGATCAAGATCTGATCAAATTTAAAACCAATGGGAAAGTAACAGGTTTCAAACAAAAAAAAAACGAAATCGGCTCACGTGGAAAGAAGTTATGAGTACACACACATAAAATAAAATAAAAAATACAGTCGCATTGAGTACCTCCTCCTTTTTTGTCTTCCTTTTTGTGAAGTCGGTAGAGTAAAAAAACAAGCAATTTAAATAAGTTAATTCTTCTGTACGTATGTATATGTGACTGAACTCCTCCTAAACCGCTGAACTGATTTTGATGTATTTTTTTATATGTTCAGGTACATTCCGGAATGGTTTACATCCAGAGTGTGGAAACGGAGTGACGAAATTTAGTATGCAGGGGGTTTTGGGGGCGATAAATCTATCTAGCTAGGTAAAATTATTAGAAAACATCATTTACCAAAAAATAAAAACCGAGCAAAGCTCGGTCATCCAGGTACTACAGATTATGTTTGTCTGCCGGTATCGCCAACCTTATAACACCGCCCTAATTTGTTTCAATTTAAATCTCATCATGAAGTTAATAACTTAGCCGAAAATATAATTCGAATTAAAGTGAAAGTAATTAAAAACTCTAACAGTAATAAACAGGTTAACGGTTGAGTGTGGGTGCTTTGGACAGACTTCTGAGACTCATTCGTGGAAGTTTACCGAACAATGTATTCACTGGGAAATAACGATAATAAAGACAGAGTTACAGAAGGCAATCACAGTCGAGCATCAACCTGCTGCCCCCAAAGCCAAAAACCAAAACCCTTTGTTTTTATTCTATCAAAAGAAACGCTTTCCAAATTTAATAAGTTCAAATTACTTGTCTGTAACTTTGCAATCTCAACGAGCGCTAAATAACTAGTCAAGATATTTAAAGCCTTATGTTAACAAGTTTTACGGTCTTTTACATTTAGAAAGTTTATTTTGATAGAATAGAGACAAAGCGTTTTGGTTTTTGGATTGGGGGGCTGCTATCTTGCCACACATCAAGAGAGATCAAAATTGGAAACATCCTCGGACGAGCTTCTATCAAAACATATTTCAAGCCGTTTAGTAGTAGTCATATAAAGAATTCGTTGTAAAGGTATATGCAGTAAATCATGACAATTTATTTATGTAATTTTATCTGCGATTTATCATTGATAAGTCGCCAAGACAACTATTCAGTAGCGAATTTTGGAATTAACTATTTGTAAGAACTTAAGAAATGTAATAAACTTTGATGCTAAATTAACACAAACGATAGTATTGAGGAAAGGAACATGATGGATCACTTAACGAGGTGGCAACCCAAGAACGCAAAAAAATCGGTAAATTTTTTAAATCAGCGAAGTTTTATTTACCGAATTGAATGGGTTAGTAACTCTACCAGAAAACCTTTGTAATATTATTTTTGTGGTGGAGGAACGCATTCATTTCCTTTCTAAAGATGTATCTCAAGTAACACGTCAGAACAATTCTAGGCTTTGTGAACAAGCAATACTTGCGGCCAAAAACGATCAAGTATTTTGGAAGAAGTTGGAAGTTGAAAGAGGTGGTTTCGGTATACCACCTCCTTCAACTTCTATTCACATAGTTGTAAACTGAACCGATGAACCGAATAACAACGCCGTTAGAGTTTCATAACTCTCTTTCTGCAACCGGACTCCCCGAGCATAGCATCGTTCTGAAAGTGGGTATTCTAATTATGCTGCTTCGGAACGTAACCCCTCTAGAGCTATGCAATTGAACTTGCCTTAAAGTGTTTTTTCGATATGATTTATAAAAGCCGAAATTCTTACGGGTCGTAGAGCTGGCTAATGTTTTTATACCACATCTACCTCTCATTCCCAACAATTTCCCATTTAAATTTAAACGCTTGCAGGTTCCCGTGAGCGTATGTTTCGCTATGTCCATCATCAAGCCGCCCAGTGTAGATTTCAGGACGAACTATTTCTCACACGACACCTATACGTTGCTTGCTTATGGGACACTAGCTCAGTTCATTTGTTTTGGCAAAACATCAAACAATCTGTTTTTGTTGTTTTATTTTGCAAAAAATAAACGCTGTTTACCTGGCCGTTCCAAGTCCATTTTAATGGTATTTATTCTTAACTGTCTATGCGAAAATCAAAATAAAGATACTTAATTCTAAATTCCACGAGTACGAAGTCGCGGGTAAAAGTTATAAATAGATAAGTAAATTAACAATTGTTCCAAATCAATCATTTTTTATAGATAGCCCGTTTATTAAGGAAGTTATACTATACTTAATCTAATAAATGATAAATTCTGGGTGGGTGTTTTTTGCTCAATCACGCCAAAACTACTGTACGGATTTTGATAAAATGTAGCACACAGATTACCGGATTATTACCGGAGTAAACACATGAGATGGGACTTTTTACCTACTACGCGGACGAAGTCGCGGGCAGAAGCTAGTTTTAAATAATAATAAGATTTCAAATAAGATTAAGACTTCCAAAAGTCCTAAGGAAACTGGTGTCTGTCATGTCATCACGGAGAATTTCGTCACCGCGATGTAGGATTTTTGTCTCAAAGTATAGTGACATCGAGTAGCATAGGGTAAAGTAAAAATAAGAGGTATCTACTTGTAATACACTCAGATTTACGCAATTATGATAAAACCATAGTTTCCATACTTTAATAAGAGCAAAGGCTAGTTTATGAATTTAGAGGAGCAAAAGAAGAACCGTGTGTTTATTAGAAAATACTTCCATCCCTCCTGGAAAATACCTTCGCTTTCACGTATCACAGGAGGAATTTTGTCAGCTTGATGAACATTTCTGTACCTGCGTTGCTTCTTTTATATCATACTAGCCGTGCCCCTTCGCCTACTTTTATCAAGTTAAAAAGTAGCCTATTGTGTTTACTGTAAATTTGATCTAAATCCGTTTAGCCGTTACAGCGTGAAGAGAAAACAGTTACACACAACAATATTACACACAAACTTTCGAATTCATAATATTAGTGTGATTCATATTTTTTAAGCCGTCAAGTATGCTTTTATTGTCTCGACATCGAAGATTACGGATGCTAGTATTTTATTAGTTTAGTATTCAAATTATTATATATACACAACGTTAATTAACATAATGTAAGTACATATACCTAACATAAAGAAAATAAACATTACAGGCAAATACAAAAGGAATATACATAGAACAAACAACATTATATAACGATATATATATAAACTTAACTACCTGCTTACTTACCTAATGCAAAAAGTTATATTTGGTTTTCTATATATATATATACAATACAATTCAATAGAACATTGAAAAATCGGATAATAAATGTTCTTTTTATGGCCTCTTCTATAGACACTTACTTGACCATTTTTTCACCCGATGCAAAGTGATTACACGGCCGAAGAGTTGACAAACGTACGAGCAAAACACTTTGAGCAAACTGGAGGTATAGAAATATATACAAAGTTTATTTTTACCAAGCTTATAAACAATAAAAAAAACAACTATTTTTAAACTGGGTTTTCAGCAAGGGCTCTGTTTAATTAAACATTCAGAATAAGAGTCCGAGTGGACATAGATTAAATTTTTGTGATTGCGTAGGGCTAAGAGGAAGAGAAACATTGTTGGAGCCTTGATTGTCCTAAGTTTATCTTATATAATTTAAACTTAAGTAAAATGAACGAAACAATCTTAGTTCAACACGAGTGACTGCGTTTCTACAGTATTTGAAACCCTCAGTATATTGCGGTTCCATTTATTATACATTGTACTTTATAGCCATTTATACTCACTATGGCTACACTGTTTTTAAATACAAATATAACACGACAATCATAGCCATGTAGCCGAAGCAGTCCGTAGGAACGTTAACGGATTGCTTCGTCGATACAGTGCCTATTCTCGTAAAATAGGCACACGCTTCTACCAAAATGGCACTTGTAGAGGCCGGTTCCTTGAATCTGATGGACTTTGATACACAGATTCCAACGTTTCTGAAACTGTTCAAACGGATTAATTCCGAGACCAAGCCCAGAGCGAATCGGATATCTCGAAAGCTTCTCCTATTCGTATTTCGTCTTGCATGCCTTGTCCAGTCAGTCAATATAGGATGCTCAAACATTTGTGTCTTACCTAAAACGGTATTCAGTTATGTAACAACAAACAGATAACCACCTGCCACCACCACTACAGCTCCATGCAAAGTTCAGAGATTTGTGTCTGTAGACTTATATAATTTGATTGTATGTGTGATATAAATCCTACATATAATCACCAAGAAATAGAAGCAAAGAATATGTCCCTTAAGAAAGGGAAATTTTCTGGAATCGAACCTAGGACGCGCAGGGCGTAGAGCTAAGACAAAGAGTTGCGTGTTGCATCTTGTGCGGGTGTGTAAGGCATCTTAAAATAAAACATTATTATGAAATTAAAAACCATGAATAAGATATAAAATTAGTTTACAATAAATGTAAGTGAGTTGCGAGATCCAAAACACGATTAATCAAACTTGATTCGATCAAAAAATTACAAAGTTAGAAAGTCCAGTCTTAGTTACTGGTTAGAAAATTTATCAAAACAATTGATATAAACTTAATTTATGAATTCCCTTTAAATAATACAGAGGAAGATAACAACAAACAAAAGCTTTCACACTCACAGCCTAAGTTCGCAGATATCTATCGCGGGTACCGGAAACTTTCACATCACACACACAACTACAACCAGATCCAGAAATACAAATTTCCCTTGATTTCGGTGATATGTTTACCCGACTGCACGTCTTATATAATCGCTAAAATCTTATATAATAGGTCATATTAACGAAAAATGTAATAAAAAAGAAGTTAACTTTATACGCAGTATGGGTCTTTTGTTTTTTTAGTATATTGACTTATTTTTAGAACATTACATTACCTTTAAGGACTTGACATACAGAGCACCAGAGGCGCGCGACCCGGGCACTGTGAAGATGAAATGTATGGCGCCTAAGTGACAATGATATACAAAGCAGCCAGGGCGCGCTGTCCACATTTTGTATAGGATCATATCTAGTGTAACAAAATATACAAAGCGCCTGAGGCGCGCGTACAATGCGCGCGCCTTCGTCGCTTTGTATATCAAGTCTTAGTCTTAGACTCTGAATCAGACTGTATAGCGTAAATATTCTTCTTAAATCCGTCGCGTGTGGATTGCGATAAATAATTACTTCTGCTATATGTTTCAAACTTTACTAGATCCAGAAACTTCGTTTGACGCTATCTTCCGGTTCCCGGATATTACGATATTGCATTGTCATCGAGTTTGTATACTTAACACTATTTGTTCTGTAACAGTCATTTTGTTTGCAATTGGCATTTATTTATGTTTAAGAAAAATAAATGTCACTTTATAGATAAAAAACACATTAAGATAACTGGCCGTTGGGTTAGATAGGAGGGTGAGCGTTCGCCTTCTAAGCAGGGACACCGGACTCGATTCCCGGAGGGAACACAAGTTTTCTCCCCAAGTAAAATTTGTATTTCTGGTTCTAGTTGTGATTGTGTTTCCGGCACCCGAGACACAAGTCATCAAACTTAGCGTCAATCAAAATATTTATAGATATCCTATTTCTTTCCATTGCATTTATGAGTCAAAAGCTAATTTAATTAAAGTTCATGACATAATTTACCAAAGCAGATTGTGTTATAGAGCTGAAATTAACCAAGATATAAACAGTGGCTTTCCCTCAAGGCACCTTCACTACATCCCAGTGTGCTTGACCTTTTTAGCTCCGCCATTGAAGTCGCTGAGTACCAAAACTTACCAACACTAGAGAGTAACTGCTGTAGAGCGTCATTGTTCTTGCTTTCACAGCAAACAAACTATATAAAGCAGTCCAAGTACATTTTGCGAATTAACCTGTTTATTATCTATTCATGGTACGCCTAATTCTAACACTTGAAAGCTTGTAATTAAACGCAAGCAAAGCTTAAAAAAAACCGACCTCACCGCTTTATCTTCGGAACCTTGATCAGATTCAATGTATTCAATACGCATTATTGACGGTAACTCAAAAACTACTGATCAGATCTTGACCAAATTTTAATGGAATCAAGCACCAGCTTTCAAACATAAAAAAAACTTCAAAATCGGTTCACGTGGAAAGAAGATATGAGGTAACACACATAAAAAATACATTCTAATTGAGTACCTCCTCCTTTTTGAAGTCGGTAAAAAATTAAAAGTAACACAAAACGTAAACGCTTTCACACTCACGGGAGTGCAAAGTTATTCTTAAACGTGGATAATATATCTAACTGTGCGTCCACGTTCGGAGCGAGGAAAAAAAAAAAAAAATCTATTCCCCAGGGAAAAGTGTCCACCCGCCATGCTAGCATGAAGCCTGCAGGAATCGAACCCGATACCCGCGGCTTAAAAGGCGCACGAGCTGCCAACGAGCAGTTCGGTAAGTTAAGAACATTCGTATAATGAAGGCATAAATCTTTAATCATTCATTGTTTTTCCAAAATGTTGAGTTATAATCACAATTTAGGGTACCTACTATAACTATGAAAGGAAATTAATTCTATTAACTCACTAACTAACCACTTGCATCTATTACTTCAAAACTGAATCCATTTAACAGTGAACTCTCAAACTCTGACTTAGTCTTCTCATCGGCATTAATTTAACTCAATTATGTCTATTGCTAAGTTCAACTTACTAGAATTTAAAGGAATTGTTACTCAAAATATAAATGTAATAATTATTACATAATTATTAACATATTTAAAAAATCCATCCACTTTTCGCTCATAAATAGTCTCCTTTTTTTCCTTCATCATCATTAAACAGTTTTTTGTATGTGTAACAATTTAGTACTTGGCTATAGCTGTTTACTATTACCGCGTTTAGTATTGTTACCGCGGCTGCACTTGCATTATATTAATAATAATTAAAAAAAATATGTTTTGTTGTATTGTTTGTTACATTTATAAAAATATGGTTAAAAAAACCTCAACCTAAGAAAACATAATAAATAAAGATTATAATAATAAAGATTTATCGACTAAATTTTTAGATTAGGTAGTACACAATATTACACCATGCCATCTTATTCTCTTTTATGTTATTTATTTATAATTATATAGGGTATATAGAAAATAAAAATATACTGAAAATAATGTTGATTCAGTTTTTAGTCATTTTTCAAAATAGCGGAGATATGGGTATTGAAAACATAAAAAAATCTCAGCAATTTCGAAAAATACACAAGATTTTCAGCTCACCGAGCCACTAGCTTTAGTTTTAGAAAATATAATAGGGCCATAGAATAGTACTTACAGAATTAATAGCTCATATCGATTAAGAATTTGCACTACAATATGATGAAAGTGACGTGACCGCCGAAGAGATGTATTTCTCTAAGTTTAAGCTGAATAGGATAGGCAGAAACAACGAGACGAGTTTTACCAATGTTTGTTATTCTAGCGATAACGTGTATACCACCCTCGACCTTGATATAGTGGTCAAATGCATCTACACGACAACACAGTCAAGTCTATTAGAATTTATGTATTTTTTAGTTTAATTTATTCTTATTAGTATTGTATGAATCAATTTTGATTACATTCGTCATCACGTCGTTATACATTCGTCTATCAGAGACAACAAATACAGAATCAGCGTAAGTTTGTTCGTCTCCTTATACATGAAAAGAAGGGTTTAAAGGAACGCACTCTCTGCTCACTCTCCGAAATATCCTACTAGCATTATAAATCCGAAAGTTTGTGTGTAAGTGTGCAAGTGTATGTTTGTTCCCTCTTTAGGCTTTAACGGCTGATTGGATTTGGATGAAATTTGGAATGAACACAGCTTATACTTGGGATTAGCACATATGCTACTTTTTAACTTGATAATAGAGGGCGAAGCCGCGGGGCACGGCTTGTATAAGATAAAACAAAGACAGACTGCTAACTATGACGTGTATAGTAAATGTTTTATTCCTGTACCAGCAAAACAAGTCTTTAAACTAAAAATGTGAGTATGAACTGTTGGCGTGAAAGCTTTTACGTCATGTTATGTTACTTCACATTTTTATCGCGCAAATTGATTTTAACATTTTAGCAAATTATTATTTCGCGTGTTTTGAAGTGTTTAAACAACGGTGCGCTAAGTTATTGAAATTTCATGATCGAAACAACTTAGTACTTACTTCCATCTAAAGTGCAAGCCACTCCTATCACTCCCAGCTTAAAAGCATTAAAAATTGGAACTAACTTTCTACTTAGAACAGCTCAAGAATTCCTTCTGAAGTTTTCAAAGTGAAAAGCCCACAGGAATAACGAAAGCTGTGAGCTTTTTGTTGACGCGCTATCGATTTTTGTAGCTTCTGCATTTCTGCAGTTGGAATTCTCTGACGAACACATTACAAGTTGAACCTCTGGTGGGTTTTACATGCAGTTTTATTTACGAGTTACTTTAAAAGAATTTTGCAGGCATACGTGATAAATTAACAATGTAGCGGCCTAGAAAACCTCTGTTTTTCGACTATGCTAAGAACGACATCATTATTTCAATTATGTCTTTTACTAAAGTAAAATATTATAAATAAACTAGCGGACCCGACGTTTTCCTGTTCAAACGTTTTAAATTCGAAATATAAAAAATGTAAGACTAAGTTATTTTAAGTAATATTCTTATTCAGGTTGTCTTATTTTTTTCTTCTCTGATAAATCAATTGTTTTCCTAGCACTTATAAATGATGTATATTAGATTTTCCCAATATGCACCCCTATATCACTTTAACAAAGGTTTGTGAAGGACTGTGTGACGTACCATAACTTTATGAAGATCCATGCAGCATGTTTACGATAAATAAATTGAATTTGCTACTTCAGTACTTCGACTCTACTTCATACCTTCGAGACTTATCATAAATAGTATCGTAAACGAAGTAAATCTTCATTTCAGATTGATCAACTACAAATATGTTTAGTAGAACAATAGCGTACTGGTAACAGGGTTTATTCCCGGCTTCTACATCGACGACGAAATCGTACGATTTTCTTTCCTTATGAACTATCGACAACCTTTCGACGTCACATCAATTCAAACAATCGTAGTTTGACGACCAGGACAGACCTATTGACTAGAAAAGAAACAAATTATGCTAGATATATAAAACAATAATTATAATAATAATAAACGCTTTCAAACTAACAGCCCCACACCTAGTTCGATGACTTGTGTCGTGTGTGCAAGGAACATTCACATCACACACACACAACCAGAACCAGAAACACAAATTTCCCTTGGGGAGATAACTTGTGTTCCCGCCGGGAATCGAACCCGATACCCCCTGCTTAGAAGGCGAACGCCACCCAACTAAGCCAAAGAGCAGTTCAAATATAAAATATTAGTTTCAAACGTAAGATATTATATTAATATGTCTGTCGATTGTCAAGAATGCAGGCCTGGCACAGTTCCGCACTTGGAGAGCAGTCGCGGCCGCTAGGGCTCTCAGGGGCGAGCTCAAGTGGAGTGGCCTTAAAACGGGCCGCGAAACAATTCACTTGACTACGTGTTTTAATTATTTCTGTATTATTTGAATTATTAACATCAAGTGCTCAGTCATTCACAGTCACAGTCAGTATCAGTAGTCATTTTTATGAGAGACGCTGTTACTGCACTGGTCCCATCAAATCTGCAGTAGGTACTAATCTTTGTAAAGTTTTCTACAAACACAGTAAAATTTCTAACTATTTTAACGCAAGTAAAGCTTAAAAACCGACTTCATCGTTTTAACTTCGGAACCCTTATCAGATTATATGAATTAAATACACATTATTGAGGATAACTCAAAAAATACTCGTCAAATCTTTATTAAATATAAATGGCACCACATGAAAAGCACCAGCTTTCAAATAAAAAAAGAATAATCAAAATCGGTTCACCTAGAAAAAAGTTATGAGGTAGCACACACAAAAAAACCGGCAAATTGATAACCTCCTCCATTGTTTGAAGTTGGTAAAAATGGAGATGACAGAAGACACGCATTATCTTAAATGTCTTTAAGTGAAAGTGAAATTCACTAATTCACTGATTAGTCATTAATATCTCTAACACTACTAATGCTAAATTTGACAGATATGTAGTACCTAGTATATGGAGTAGAAGTCAGTTAAGGAAGAAAAAGAATAATTTCGTTAAGCGGCTTGAAATAATAAAAACGCTTTCTCACTCACAGCTCTACACTAAGTTCGATGACTTTTGTCGTGGGTGCCGGAAACATTCACATCACTGACACAATTACAACTAAAACCAGAAATACAAATTTTCCTTAAGGATAAAACTTGTGATCCCGCCAGGAATCGAACCTGATATCCCAGCTTAGAAGGTGGACAACCACCAAACTAAGCCAACGGGCAGTTCAATCAAAATATGTCCAACCAGTCAAAGCTGGGGCCTACTTATTAGTATAGTAATAAAATAACGTTTTCAATATCTTCATTTTTCTCATTCCCTTTCTCTTCGTTCTTCAAACACTCTCCGATTAAAACTTCCCCAAGCACACTTTCTTTTTATGGAAGTTCCTTCCCAGTACAAGCTGTCCGACTGTGTGCTCTGCCCGTGGATATAAGACATGCTAAAACTATTGCTATCTTCAAAAATTTGGTCAAGTTGCACTACCTGTCAATAAACTTTTGAAACTAGTATTCAAATAGTGTATATATATTTGAACTTGTAAAGTTATCTATGTATTTTGAATACGTATTTAAAGTATATGTGTATTATTTTATTATATTATTAAGTTTACGTAGAGTATATATGTATGTATATACGCATATATATTATATATATAATGTTCTACTATTTATGTATAATTTTTATTTGTATGTAAGTTTTATTTAAATTGTTTATAATGCATGTGTAGCGTAATTCATTAGAGAACACCACTGACCGCAAAATATGTCTATTATTACTATCCTGTCCATCCAAAGGTTACCTGTAAGAGATTGCTTTATGTGATAAGGCCGCCCATTGTACAACAATTATTATAGTTTTTATTTTATTAGCATGTTACTTAACTATTTTATTGGTGTTCAATAAAGAAGTATTGTAGGTATAATGTTTTTCAAATGACATCGATTACAATGTTAAAATTCCGGTAAATGCCGGTTAATGGTAAATCCACATGCAAGAGAAGATAGCTTGACAGCGCACGTCGAGTTAGAATAAGAAACGCAGTGGAGAGTAACATAGTTCTGTTCCTTCGAAATGCGGGATAAATTTTGTTTTGTGTAAATAAATTCTCACACGCGCCAGAAAACGGCGTGCGATGTGTATTGTCAATGTATTTACAGTGACGATTCTCTCTTGTGTCTATTCGATTTCTTTCTATGTTAGTACTTATATTGTGAAGTAAGTGTATACATATATATATATATATATATATATATATATATATATGTATACACTTATTATATATATATATATATATATGTATATATATATATATATATATATATATATATATATATATATACGTGTATATATATGTATATGTGTAACGAACGTATTATCTATTTTTATTAGATAATTATTATAGATACGTTTATATTTGTCGATTATTATCATTACTTATATTTTAATTTAGTATTTTTCGATTTATGCACTCATTAAAATGTTGTTTTCTTTAACACCAACGTCCAACTTTATTGCGTAATTCCTCCATCCAAAGCTTGTCTCTCTTGTCGTTTTTAGCTATAAGACCGCCTGCTGTAACACTTATTTGCAAATAATTAATTTCTTTTCTGTTTTTGTTACTAATAAGGTGTTCAATAAAGGATTTTTCTATCAATCTACTGTACTACACTTGTCTAGATCTACTTACAAGACAAAATTTAAAAAACTTAACCTGAACACCACAATAACAGTCTACAAAAATAGTTTAAATAATAATTAAACGCAAGCAAAGCTTAAAGAAACCGACTTCACCGCTTTATTATCGGAACCTTGATCGGATTTAATGTATAAACACGCATTATTGACTTTAACTCAAAAACTAGAGATCAGACCTTAATTAAATTTTAATGGGATCACATAAAAAGCACCAGCTTTCAAATAAAAAAAGAATCATCAAAATCGGCTCACAACGAAATAATTATGAGGTAACTTATGAAGTCGGGTAAACGAGAACATCGTCAAAGTACGCATTAATCGTCACATAATAGACACTATTGACGATATTTCAAGAACTACTGATCAGATCTTGATCAAATTTAAATGGGACCAATCAAAAAGCAACATCTTTCAAACTAAAAAAAAAAATTTCGAAATCGGCTCACGTGGAGAGAAGATATGAGGTACCTATCACACATTAAAAAAAAATTACAGTCGACTTGAGTACCTCCTCCTTTTTTGGGAAGTCGGTAAAAAGAAGATAGTCAAAAAAGTGCGACTCAGATTAATCACACTAATATTATACATCCGAAAGTTTGTGTGTAAGTATGTTTGTTTTCTCTGTAACGACTGAACGGATTTGGATGAAATTTGGAATACTAGTTGCTTAACAGCTAATTAGGATAAAAATAGGCTTCTTTTTAACTTGATAAACACGCTATAGCTAGTATTATTATACATTAATTAAGTAGTGCGCATATTAACATGGTTTTAATGGTTTATGAATTTGTTATGCTTGATAGGTAAGCATTTCACCACTGTCTCACCTGATAAATGCGGCCGAAGATGTAGCATGCTAGCTTAGAAGACACCTTTTCATGATATTTGATATGTATGACAACGGTATCTATATATAGCAAATTACCGGATATTTTTTATTTAATTAAAAAACAAAGAAAACTTACTACTATACTATCCTGAAATCATCCAAATGTTATTATTAAATGAATAAAAGATTCTTAATGAATAAAGCCACAAAGAAGTAAGCTTATGTGAGAATGTATAATATATATAATAGCAAATCAAAGTTCCGATACGTTTGCTCTCCTATTAGACCTCGTGTATTCGATTGGCAAACATTTGTTGAACGTGATCTAACTTAAAAGGATGGATTTATGTTACAATCCTAGCTTTTGGGCTCAAGAGAACAACTTTATTCAGAACTTGTCATGTACTCTTATAATATAAGATATATCCGCATTTGTGTGACCTGAAAAGTATATGAAAGAAACGTATGTTACCTGCTAGCTAAAAATCAATATTGGAACCCTACGTATTCTTGGAGAAGTTATTAATTGTCATCAGACGGATATATACCTATACCTATAAGAAACCCAAAAGATCGTTACTCTTTTGCTGCTGGGTACCTACAATTACAATAGAAATTTACCCTTTGATGTCCATTTTAAACATGAATTGTAAGTACTGTTATCAACCCACGCAGAAACTCCGTAATCCGACAGTGAAATTCATGACACTAAATTATGCGGTTATTAGATGCATAAAAAATTACATGCACTTTCAATGTCTGTCAAAAAGCATTGAAATAGATAACGTGCCGTACGTTACCATCGACAAATAAACTACAATACCTATAGATCGCATTTCGTCCGTCAACGGGGAGTAAATAACCTATGTCAATGTAAATTCCCATATATTCACAAAGCCGTATCTAAATTTCCACAATAGTCGCTGTCAAACAACTGTCAATAAGGAGGACCAAATAGTTTCTTCTTTGTCATACACCAGGTACTCGAGGAGTGGTTTCAGAACGCCCCAAATTCATTTCATTGTCAACAAGAGAATTGAGTAGTGAAAGCTACACAGTCAATTAATATTTTAAGCGGACAATTACTTTAACAACCAATATTCAACATTAAAATTGTTTAGTTACATGAGCCCCAAAGTGGTACTGATCATCAGAAAGTTAATAACTCTAATTGCGAGATTTGCAAATTTCCAGATCCTGAGTCAACTATATTAATCATACTTTAATATGATATTTTTGTATCCTCCAGACAGTTTTACGATATAATCAGCGTCGTTCGATAGTTTTTCATGGAAAATAACGCCTTTTTGATTTGATAATGCGTTTTTCTTTCAGTTTTAGCCACATGCATAATTATGTCGTAAATATTAACTTACAATTAGAAAATATAGTTTCTGATAGCTGCTCACAAAGTGTTGTGAATAACGCGCTGCATTCTTCGACCATAGGTACAAATAATTAGTTAGACACTAACTTCAACAGCAGGTGTTGATATATTTTGTTACTTGATAAAAGTTTGACAAAAACTCATGAACAAAGTGTCTTATCCTTAAATAGAGACCATAAAAAAGTTTTAATGGATATATCGTTCATAGCAATGTAGCAGTTTATATTATACTAATATTATAAATCCAAATGTTTGTGTGTAAGTTTATTTGATCCCTCTTAGCGCTTTAACGGCTAAACGGATTTGGATGAAATTTGGAATGTACAAAGCTTATACTTAGAATAAACACATAGGCTGCTTTTAACTTGATAAAAGCGGGCGAAGCCACGGGGCACGGCTAGTATAAAATATATTACATTACTGATTAGCATTATTTTAGCTAGATTGTAATTAGACATAGACATATATATTTATTTGTATTATGCAGGTCTTTTAAAAATAAAAAGAAACAATTGCATACGTAATATAAAACATATTCATTACAACCCTAATGAAGTATAGTAAAAATATTGTCAATATCTAATAATAATACAATAATAGTATTTGCTTGTTAAAATAGGGAATATCTTTGTATCAGGTACCTTAGACGTAAAAAAACTTAATGAAAGTTAAAATTTTCCAGAGACGCGGGATGCGGAGTATATATTTTATACTGATGCAAAGTCCAATCATAATATAATATTATAATTATAGGCAATTGATCCGTAGATATAAAGAAAATATTGAATATTGAAATGAAATAGTAAATAATAATATTCCTATTTAAAGTATAGAAACAATAATTTTTCAACTGACGTTAGAGAGATCCACTGTCTACCGAATAGAAGCCTCGACAGCAAAGGCTTCCAGATTTTTGTTTAGTAGTTAGAGTAATTCGAAATGGCTTCATAAAAATAACTAAATCTCTTTTGTAATCATTGAGATGATATACCTACGTAATTCGTTTGTAATTCAAGTCTTTGTTTTAAGCTATGGTAGTCACATAACCTATATAAATAAAAGAAAGTCGGATTAGTTACACCAATTATAACTCAAGAACGGCTGGACCGAATTTTATATTATTTGATTTGTTAAATTTGTCTGCCCCGAATAACAGAATAACTAAAACTAAAGCACCGGAGTTCTTCAACTATGGACACGATAGTACGATGTGCTGTCCAAGGTATGCGTAGAAGTCCCCTCGAACCATATTTCTACGGCATCGATTTTACGACGATCTTGCAATGTCATTATCTCTGAATATTATGTTATTACGCCATACAAGAATATAGAAAACAATATACTTTTTTTAAGGCGGGCTTTAGTGGTTCTAGTAATATATTAAGTACAAAAATACTGCCAGCTTTAAATACTGCCGGTCATTAGGTACACTCGTATACCTACAGTGTTTGCTAACGGTCAATGCTACTGCATGAACGGACTGAAATAACTCTTAAAATAGATGTCTGCTCGATACCGAAACGTTGTTTATAGAGCAAATATTGATTTGGCCTATTCCAAGCTATGTGGGCAAATACAAATGCATGCCGCATACGTAACACAGGTCCATATATATCTTTTGCTCCAATGTACAAAGAGATAATAAAATAGTATACAGGTACTCGAATATAGTGTTCAATGATAACTAATACAAACAAACAAACGCATCCACTACGTTCAAATATTTGTATCGTGGATGTCGGAAACATTTAAGGACCAGAAACACAAAAGTCCCTTATAAAAATGGGTTTCTGCCGGGAATCGAACCAAGGACCCACCGCGCAGACGGCAGGTACTTGTCCACTGCGCCAACTGGGTCGTCATAGTCGGTTATAATAGTTACTAACTTCTTATTCTTAAGTAAAGTTTTTTTTATTATAACTTTTAATAATGCAAGGACAGTTTGAGATTTTTTCTTTGAAATAATAATGATGTTGGCCAGCTTTAAAAAGTTATTTATTTTAAGTAGAAATAATTAAAATAAATTAACTTTGGCAAGCGGTGGATTTCGACCTAAGCTAAGTTCTAAACTCTGGATGGCACTGAAATGTAATGGGCAAGAGTGACGTTCACCATCAGGCGAGCAACTTACTCCTTTTGTCACTCAATTAGCATAACAAAAAAGAAGACTATTAACCTTGAAAAAAGTAAAGTAGGCAATCTTATAGATACGAATAAAAAAAATGTTTTATATGTTTTATTTATTTTTTATTTTTTTATGTTGAATAGGCAAGCATTTGACCACTATCTCACCTGATGGAAAGTGATGATGCGGCCGAAGGTGTGACATGCTTGCCTAGAAGATACCTATTCACTCGAGACTTGAAGACTCCCAGATTATACCGTTCGGGGAACAAAGACGCAGGCAATGAGTTCCACTCCTTCGCTGTACTATTATTTATTTGTAATGAAGTATTAATTACACAATAAAAAGAGTACAAAGGGAGGACTTAATGCTAAAAGCATTCTCTACAAAACTGTTCCATAAATAGAAAGATGTATAGCAACATTTATATAAGGTTCTGTAAAATTTCTAAAGCAACAACGTTAATTAATCTAATTTCTGAGAGTAGGTATGTTTCTAAAGAGAATACCTAATCAAGGCAGGAGTTAAAACCTGAACAGGTACGCAAAGCAGGCACCCAAATTGGTTCAGAGCGGTTTCATGTTATTACATAAGGAGCAACAAAGCCGCGCTCAAATCAATTAGGTGATCTAAAAGCCTCGAGGCTCAGATAAAAGCGACGGCATTTCCTTTATACTCGCGGTAAAAGAATTCAATTACATAATACTAAGAAGATTAAAAAGGCTAACACAACTCCTTTGAGATAAGGTGGGTAGGTATTTAATTATTGGAAATGTTCGCTCCAAACGGCTGATTTCAAGTTTGGAGCTCACCCGGAGATGTGAAATTAATCTCTATAAAATGTACCAAAAAGTGAAAGTAAATATATTTACATATTTTATTAATACCTACATTTTAAAACTTGCAATGTAGCTTTGAAAATTTTATAGCCTTGACTAATGCGAAGTTCTGATACCGTATATACATATAGTCTGTTTGTTTATACGGAAACCAAGCAAAAACTACTAAACCATTCCGTCTACTATATAAATGCGATAGTTTTGATGTTTGTAACTCGATCACACCGAAACTACTGAATTGATTTTGCTGAAGTTTGGAACATGGTAGCTAGCTAACTGGAATAAATAGAAAAAGAATAGATAAAGGCTACATTTTAATTTGATTAATGGGAGTGAAGCCGTGGGGTAGGTACAGGTTTTTTTATATATATAAGAGGGGATATATAATGGGTTGAGAGTGTGAAAGCGTTTGTAACGCTTTCGCACTCTCAACCCAACACATTTCTATGGGGTTAGTTCGATGACTTGTGTCATGGGTGCCGCAAACATTCAGATTACACAGCCAATCAAACTCAGAACCAGAAACACAAATTTCCCTTGCGGAGAAAACTTGTATTTCCACTGGGAATCAAGCCGGAAACCTTCGCTCAGTAGACGGATGCAATTAAGCCAACGGGGAGTTCAGAATAGGTACAAATTTAGTTGTATATTTACTACACAGAAGATAAAACTCTCGAGAGTATTACACACATTAAATGTTTTATAAGTATGTGTTAAAATCAGACGCCCGTCTGACTTTGTCTGATAAAGGACATCTAATATTTTCAAAACTAGTCGACAAAAAGTAAATCAATATTTGACTTGTTATAAGCCGTATAAATTAATTACTTTTTAATTATTCATTACAATATTTAAATGTTATTGTTTTGATTCAATTTTCTTATATTTAATTCTCCACGCAGATAAAACATAATTTTCTAGAGAAATATCTAATAAGTTTATATAAGTCCATTGAAATCAGTGCTTATACGGTGAAAAAGTTTTTTTTTTCTAAATTTACTTCCATGATGCTATTTAACTTAATCTTCCTTGCTATGTTCGACGATATACTGCAACTGAGAGTCCGTTAGATTCTTTTTTTCAAAAGGAAAATGTGGATGTGGATACCATTTGGCTGGAGTCCTCAATCTGTGAAAAAAATGAAAAAAGGAAAACTTTGTAAATCTTCTTATAGATATTTATAATTATATTCTCTCTTCCTATTTTATGGTAGGCACGATATTATATTCTAGAGGAATAGTTAAGAATGGATCCTTCCCTTAGCAAATCCATGTTGTGAGTTAGATTTGGTTTGAGTTGTATGATCATCCGCCTACCTGATGTCAACCTATCTTGAGACTACTCTATCTCTCCTCGTTCGTTGAATAGCGGAAGCAACATCACGCAAAACTTAGTTTGGGCGGATAAATGTATATATTTATATTATATATATTCATGCCTATAACATTAGTCTGTCTGAAATAGTTATATTTAATGCAAGCATTCTATATCTTTGTACATTTTATTATTTTCCATCAGGTATCATTATCCTCCTTCTCGACTAAAATATATAACATATTATTATATTCAAAACTAACCACGCTTCACGATTATATCCGCGTCAATCAAGATTACGTAGCTTGTGTCGCAATCTAGACCCTAGACTATGTCATGTTTTATCTAAATCCGTCTCCCAATTAAACACAGAAATAACACGTGTCAAGAGACATAAGTGGAAATTAGAGTTTGTGTGTATTATTAATACAGTTAACAATTCCCAGCAGAAGCACAAATTCGTTCTCAAGGGATATTTGTGCTTCTTGTTCTGGGTGTAATGTGTGTGTCTGTGATGTGAATGTTTTCGGCACCCACGACACAAATCTTTGTACTTAGTGTGGGGCTGTGAATGTGGGCGGTTTTTTTTAGTCCAATTTGTCATTTTTACTATCTCCATTTTGTTAAGTAGAAGAAATGGCTTTAAGCAATAGTACCGCCCGTTGTAGTCCTATATTAAGATTTTTTAAAGTTCTTCTATTGCTGTGCAAGTAAAGCGTATATTTATTCATCTGTTCGGTGGAAATATTTAATAATGTTAGTATTAATTGTTCGTGAAATCATGTTTTGAATAAGATTTCAAGCTCATAAGCAATTGATAAGAATATACTAATTATATTCTCTAAAGCGCTTGTTTAGCATTTGACTGAAGTAAACACTATACACGACAAACGAAGATTGATTCAAGCAAAAACTACGTGTTTGAAAAAGCATGTTGTACCGTCCCAGGGGTGCTTAATATGATTTATTTCGTACCTGTAGTTGCTGTTAAATTTTGATATGAGCTCAACCTCTTCAGAAGTTAGAACAAAATCAAGAATATTGAAGTTCTCTCTGATGCGATCCTTATTTGTAGAGCGAGGTATAACGACCAAATGACGATCCAGCTGAAAATATACATTTGGTGAAGTGAAACTGAAAAGCGGATACACCATAAGTTCATTCCTTTGATAGTAAAATAAATATGTTTGCTTATCACCAGTGAAATTAAATAAATAGAGTAGGAACAGCCGAAAATAACTGCTTTTAAAAATTAACTATAAGTCGCTTATCTACATATTTACGTACGAGTATGTATATATTAATTACGCTGGGAACTTATTCACTCTCTAACTATCTCGCTCATCCGCTCGCTGATCATTCATAGTGGCAACAGTCGCCTAATATAAAACACATAATACAAAAAATTATCATTATTTTTTATGAATGCATGCACTAAATAGCATCTCAATCTATTCAGCCGATAACGGCTGCATCTATAATGAGATTCCTTGTGAAAAAAAAAACACTATAAAAGGATCCTATGTTACATTAAAAAATATACTACAGTCACTTACAGGAACTTTGTATTTATATACTCGTATAAGCCGCGACTATGCCTTGCGACCTCGCTTGCGTTGATCAGTATAAAAAGTGATCTCTCATTATTTACTGCGTTATTCAAAACTATTTATCTATAAAACCCGCCATTGTCAGATTACTGAATTGCATCAAAAAGCCCCAAGTGACGTTGAACTTAAGTTTAGTGTTATTAATCTACTTACCAAGTATCTAAGTAATATTTGTGGTACAGTCTTGTTATATTTGGACGCTAAATTCAGCAGAATAGGATCGTCTGCTCTTGGCGGTGGTGCGTCGTTCTTCCTTCCAAGAATGCCTCCAAAAGGGCTATACGCCATCACCACTACTCCGTGGGCATGGCACCAGTTTACCAGCTCGTCTTGGGTTATTGTGGGGTTGACCTGGATCAATTAAATGTATATGCGTTGCTTAATAATAGATCTATGATGAACGATGCTTCGTTCTGCAGAACGAAGCATCATTCGGATCATCATATACAGACCATGGTCTGTAAGTTAATTCTGGTAATTAGCATTTTTTGCGTCGGTTTGTCCCGGTATATGTAAGAGTTGTGATTCAAATTGGTCAATAAGCCAATTTATTACACTCAGTGAGTGTAATAAATTGGCTTATTGACCAATTTGAATCACAACCAAAAGTTTAGTACTTTAAATTCTCACACAATATGAAAAAATATGCAATGGCTTAGAGTCGAAAATTGTAGTTAAAATTATTATAATATGAACATGTTTACTGAACTGCTGATTAGCTTAGTTGGCCTATGTCTATGTCTAAATGCGTAAGTTTGGATCATCATCATCATCTCACGCCACAAGAAGTCCACAGCTGGACATAGGCCTCCCCCAAAGTTTGGATGATTATTACTAAATATTACTTCAAAACTTCTTAACCGATTTTGTTTAAAATTACCTTTCATCATCGTCCACGCGGGCAAAATGCGGGTTGCAGCTAGTAGCATAAAATATTGCTGGCTATTAGAAACAGGTTCAGCATTAAATTTTAGTCGTGTTAGTTAAATTGGGTTATGCAAACCTTTGAGAATCTCAAATGGCGCAAATATAGTAGGTAACCTCGATATTGGTTATATATTTGTGCCTTTTGGGGTTGAGACGTTGGCACCGTGGGGATCGGGAGCACACACAATCTTCAAAGAATTATCAGGGCGTTTGGATGAAGCAACACGTGACCAAAATGCTGGCAAATATTTTGGACATAGATTGAGCATTCAAAGTAGCAATGCTCAATACTGCATTTTAGGTACTTTGCCAACTGGCAGAGGTTTATTAGTAAATTTTGTACATATTTATATCTTACACTTTTGGTTTGTTTTATTTTAGTTTAAAGTTTAATTAAATATAGTTTTTACATATTTTTGTTAATAAAGTTTTAAATACCTTTCATCTGCTAACATATTCTAATAGGTCTTTATTATAAAACGAACCATCAAACCTGTTTCAGTTTATAAGGACTCCGTATCTTTGTCACAAGCAAATGGGTCACAACAAGCTAAATGAGCTCGTATTTAACTTTAATAACCCCTTAAGCCTTTCATCAGAGTTGTGTTGAACAAACGGTTTCATCGTTTTACAAAACAAACACGAAATCTTTTAACCATTCAATAATACTCAGCGTAAAGCGGCTATCAAACAAATAAAGTATGTACAGTCAGTACCAATTAAGTGTACGCGTCTAGGCTATCAATATGTAATGTCTGGCCTGATGAAAAAGGCCTGATAGGCATTATTATATTACGATAGGTACCCTTTATTGTAAGCATCCAAAGGGTTGGATAAATGAAAGCAAAACAGTTTACGATATAATGTTAGATATTATAACGTTGTTTGATAGTATTACGTGTACACAAACAACGCACATCCCCGTGTAATTGTTGAAAATTGTTACTGAGATAATTTTCTAAGATAATATTGTGAAATAGATTATAGTGAAATACTTAAGTTATAACTAAACGCAAGCAAAGCTTAAAAAAACCGACTTCACCGCTTTATCTTCGTAACCTTGATCAGATTTAACGTATTAAACACGCAATATTGACAATAACTCAAAAACTAGTAATCAGATCTTGACCAAATTTAAATGGAACTTCATGAAAAGCATCAGCTTTTAAATAAAAAAATAACCATCAACGAGAACATCACCAATGTAGTCTACAGAATACGCATTATTGAGGATAACTCAAAAACCACTAGTGAGATCTTGATCAAATTTAAATGGGACCAATTGGAAAGCAACAAATATCAAACAAAAAAAATACAAAATCGGTTCACTTGACTCGATTTGAGTACCTCCTCCTTTTTTGAAGTCGATAAATAAAAAGAAAAAAAAGAGGTTCAAGACGGTTTAGATCTTTAATCTTCGGCAAAGTGCCAAAAATGCTTGCTGCATTACCACGTATTAGCAAGGCTTATCATCTGCCCCAAATTTGTATTTGCCAAAATGCTGGGTTGTCCCATCATTTTGGTTATGTGCCGACTCAATCAATCTCTTAGACAAATATTTGAAAATTTCTTATGCATCCGGTATATATATATAGGCCAAGCCTTTCAACCCCAAACGGTACAAATATAAAACCTTTGTCAAGTATTGAAATTTAACCGTCGCGTCGTGCAATTTTGTCATCACCTGGATGTTAACGTCTATTTGATACTGACTGTACCCACATGCATGTTAAATTGTACGAGTATGTAACTCCAGTAAATATTTGACGCCCTCTTCTGTTTGCGGTTGGCAGCATTAATCGATCGAATACATTTACGCAAACAGCCATTATAAAGGCTGTATTTCTTGTCCTGTCTGAAATTATAGCCAATTTAATGCATGTTTTATATCATTTCAGACAGAGATACTTATTTACAGAAATCATAAAGGTGTCTTATACACATTCAAAGATATATTTTTTAACTGTTCATTAATGACCCGGAATACAACTACTGTTTATCACGTTTTTCGTGTTTCCAAGCGTTTACTTCGGGATTAAATTCAATGACTACCAAAAAAACAATCGTTGCCCTAAACAGCCTCATCCAAAAATAATATAAAATGTACAAATAAATTAAACCTGTACCAAAATCTTTCGGGCTATATAAGTCATGCCTGCACTACAAAAACTTTTCATAACCCAAAAAGGCCACGCGTGCACCAAATTTTAACTTGGGGTATTATTAAGATTACCACCAAAAATAAAATAAAATTTCCTGTGACAGAACCGAATCGGATAGCAGTAGGTTAAGGTTATTTTTTTTTTATAATGAGTACAAAAACATTTATAATAATAAAAAAAAAATAGATATAGTAACATATTTGGATGAAATTTTTAAATAAAATGCGAGTACATATTTGGTGCATGCGTGGCCTTTTTGGGTAGCTCAGCGATTATTCTGAAGATACTTGCCTTTTTTAGGTTAGCAGACTTTAAGTTTATTGGTGATAATTTCATATTAAAATGGGGATTAAATTCTGGTAAGTACTTACGATTTTTGGGGCGTTATATTTCATTATATCTGGTGATTGCTTAAACCTAAGCCGTTTACTTTTAAGTTCTAAACTTACTTTGTTCGTCACCATTTGGAGTGATTAAAAGATTAATGGCGTTCTGTACATCTTTTTATTTTTTTTTAACTATATATTGTTGTTTTATCTGATTGAAAGCTTTAATACGGTCTGAATTGTTTGCGTATTATAGTAAGACAAATTTTAATATTATTTAGGCTTTGCCTTGTTTAAGTGTCTTTGATCGTCTTTGGTATTTTCACACAGATATATGTATATCAAATATCATCCAAATATGTCCATCTAGATATACCTATCTAAAGTCACACACACACACACACGCAAGCTCATAATATTTATAATTCATAATTTCGATTTGACAACTTTTTATTACTAAAGACTCACAACTAAAGATTAAATAACGTATATATACACAATTTACGTATTTAGTGATAAACTTACACTAAGCGTTTTCTACACACACACAAGTTCATAAACTTAATAATTCATAATTTCGATTTGTAATCATTTTATTAGGTATAATAGTTATTACTAAAGACTGACTACTAAAGACTAAATTATGTGTATACACAATTCACGTGTTTAGTCATAAACTTACACTAAGCGCTTTCTAAGCCTAGTAATAAAGTAACGGCAACATACCTCAATTTGCAACACAGCCGGTTTAATTCTGGCATTATCCCACAGCCTCTGCATTTGGGTAAGATTAAAGTTGGACACTCCGATAGACTTAACCAGGTTAAGTTCTTTCGCGTCCTCCATGCCTTTCCATGTCGTCAGGTAATCGGTTAAACTAATGCTCCCGTCTTTCTACAAAAAACTGTCATAAATAACATAACATAAAAATAAAACAAACGAGCCTGCGTATTCCAGGTCTAGTGTGTTTACCAGCTTCGATCACATCGTCACTTACCATCAGGTGAGATAGTGGTCAAACACTAGCTTGTCACAAATAAATAAATAAATAAAATTCACACTCACAGCCCCACACTAAGTTCGATGACTCGTCGTGGGTGCCGGAAACATTCACATTACATACACAATCACAACAAGAACCAGTAACACAATTTTTTCAGGAACAAAAATAAATTCTAATAATCATTAGTACCTACTTTTACATATTGGTATGTAATGTATGTGTGGATGCGTTTTTTTTTGTATATTATTGTCATCAATTAAGAAAGCTTATAATAAAACTAGTGAGAACGTTAGACAAGAATTCTTGAGGACAAACTGTATAAGCATTTTCTGGCGACTGATTCATATTTATATAGTTAATAAACGAATAAAATAAGCGTATTTGAAAAAAAAAAATTGATTAAATTCTCTACCGAGTTTTTTCAGTTTTTTTTTGACATGGCTGTAATTTTTTCCAAATCTGGCAATTAGAGTAAACTTTTATGATTGCCTCTTTGGGGTCCATGTGAATAAACGATTTTGAATTTGAATACGAGTAATTTTGGCATATTACGTACCTATCGATCGTTGAGTCTGCATTATTTCTTAGGCATAAGGGCCTATTTGATCACTAGTTAAATTAAGAAGTGACTTGTCCCAGCTCACCATCACATGCTACTAATAAATTGTAAGTCTAATTTATTCTTAGGTGACATGCAATACTTTTAGTACTTCCGACGATCCAGATGAAGCAGTAGGCAGATTTCTGCCCTCTGCGCCGTGGATCTTGGGTTCAATTCTCGGCAGTTACATTTTCAACCACATCGTCGCTTACCATCAGGTGAGATGGTGATTAAAAGTTTGCCTACCATGAATGAAAAAAAAAGGTGCAAAATTATCCTTCCCTAAGGGCATTTGTGCTTCTGGTTCTGGGTGTAACGTACATCGTTACTTTCCGTCAGGTGAGATAATGGTCAAAAGCTTGCATATCGAGAATGAAAAAAAATTCCGGCTCCCACGATACAAGTACTTAAACTTAGTAGGTACGCAAACAGAGTTATTCTATCGAAAAACAATGTATACTACGTAGAATTGATATAATTAAATAAAAACACCGGAAATAAAGAGAACGTTAACCTGTTGTAACAAAAGTTGAGTGAAATAACAAAAGCCGATCATTGTAAGACTTCATACACCTTAGTGAAAGGAAATGAAAAGCGCGCTTTATACCTCACTTCATGTACGTTTCTTTCATTTCTCGAAGGTGATACGGATACGTGTAACTCGTATTTCTACTTTATTTTTAGCTGAAGGAACGTGGCTTAAATAAATAAAATAAATACAAAATTGGTTCATACCTTGTACGCCATAGGGTAGTGCATGAGGTAGAGATCTATGTACTCTAGTTTTAAATCAGCTAACGAGGTCCGTAGCGCCAATGTTACCTCATCTCTTTCATGAACGTCGTTCCATAACTAGAAATTATACTATAAATAAATATTTGAGATAAGTGTTACACGATGGGAACGCTACCGACTGGTGGGCTTGAGCACATGAGTTACCTGTAAGCTCGATGTCTTATAGGTAACTTAGATCTTTACTGTATATAGTATTAGTTTAGTTTCACGAAATATAGGCAATTGCCCCGTAGATAGCTTTTAGGTGTAAGTATATCTATATTATATTACAGTTGTCACGTTTAAAGAAAAGGAGGAATGGACTAGACTGAATTAATATATTCAAAATTAAGCGTTTTTGAACAAAGTTCCTTACGTGCTACTTGTATCAGCAGTTTAAATTCACTTACACTCGCCGAAATTGTCATCCTCCTTCTTGCTTTGCCGTAGTCGAGTAAAAATAGTACCTCAACAACAGATTACTTAATAGCCTGTCCTCAACAAAATCTGCAAGTATGTTACTGAACACGCCTACAAAACACTATAAGAAGGTACATAAGATATCAAAAACCAGTTAATAAATTCGTTTCATCCAGTAAACGTAATTTGTATGTAAATACAATGTATTAATTAAATAATTATAACATTATTTTCCGCGATTCGATCTAAGCTCGTGATAGACCACCCTGAGCGTGGATGATACTATCATGATAAAACTTGTTTATGTTAGGGATAATATTATTTGATCCCTAAAATATTATTGATCTATTGTAAATGAGCATTTTCAAAGATACTCAATTAATATAAGTGTACAAAAAGACCCGCTTTTAAGCATTTAAAGTACCTACACATTTTGTGCTTAACAAATGTTTCCTATACGACTGGAACTCTACTGACTTTAGGGATCAAAACAAACCTATGTCATATTCCAGAATAATTGCTGTTTTCTTACCTTATCTTATCAAAATCCGACCAACATTGATAAAGATACAACTTGACAAATTTACCCTCTCCCACAAGAACTGTGAGATTTTTCAGCATCATAAATAGCCTATATTTTGCTCCAGGATTGTAGCTAGCCTACCAAAGCTCACGAAAATACAACCAATGGTTACAGGTTACATATATCTAATTTCCACCAATATGTGAAGATAAACCACCGACAAATGTATCCTCTCCTAAAGGAACCGCACTGATTTTTGACATTAAAATTGCCCATGTCCTATTTCAGAATCGCAGCTACCAAAACATTACGAAATTTAAGCAACAGTTACAGATACGCCTCATTTCAAATAACTTAACAAATGTATCCTATTCTACAGAAATTATACTAACTTTTCGGAACAAAATTAGCCTATTCAAGAATTATTAAAGCTGTTTCCTTACCTGATCTTAACAAAATCCGACAAACAGAAATTTGCCATATCCCACAGAATAGACGCTTATTTTAGGAATCAAAAGTAGCCAACGTTTTATTCTTACTGAAAGAGAATCAATCACAAAAAAGACCACCGTTTAAGTATTTTTGTTTCAAAATTAAAACGATTATTTAAATACATGCCTTTATGTAATAACCATTTGATCTATAACCAATTCATTCAAAGCTTAAATTTACAAACGCAGGAAATAACCCGTGGCACGGCTTCCGTCAAACAGGAAAGCCGTTTGACGCGGTTGACTGAGCTCGCAAATTTAGCGGTGCTTTCGTTTTATCAACACGATAGATCAAAGCTGGCAGAATGTCGACTCGTCTACTCACTTTGGTGGTGATGTAAAGGCTGGATCTATGGACGGTGTTGTTGTTGAGAAAGTTACGTACTCCGAGGCCGACTTCGTCCTCGACTTTGTAGAGGGTTGCTGTGTCCACGTGCCTGTATCCGGCCTCGAGCGCCCATTGTACGGCGCGAGCCAACGACTGGTTCACCGGGAGCACCCTTGTACCCTGTTACAGGCTTATGTGTTAACATGAATCTCGGCTGCATAGTGAATAGCTAGTTCCAATCCAACATCAAAGCTCTCAATTTCACTGCAATTGACATTTTAAAATACTTTTGTACTAATTTGTTAAAACCGTAAGTAACTTACGTCAGCTAAATGTCCTAGGCTGGTGCCGAGTGCGACGGCTGGTATTTCATTTCCATCGTTCAATTTGTATAATAGTACCGAACAATCCACCTGGAATGATATTGGGATATCAATCAATTAATCAATGTAAATTAATTATTCATAATATTAACCGAGGAAACAAATGAAACTACCTAAATAAGAGTAAACAAATCTTAGAACGCAGAGCTCAGCGATCGAAGCCAGAGACAGCGGGTTCGATACTGCTCGCGCGCCCAATGACTTGTTTGTGTGCGTACTGCGCCTATGAGTTTGTTCTAAACCAACTAATGAATACACGCGACACGTCTAAGAAGAACAAAATTAAAAGGCACTATAGAAACATTAAGGGGCTTGTATCAGGTTCAACCGGAGAATAACATAAAAAAAGCCTTTTGAATTTTGACCTACTTACATTAATGTTAACTAATACAATGTAAGTACTTACCGTTCACATCGCACACCGATTTCGAGTAAAACGTAGGAATAAAAAGCCAAAGAGAGCGCAATCATTTCAACTATAGAATGAACACCGTCGAAAAAAAAGTGATTGAATTCTTACCAAAGCACGGCTGAGTGAAACAAACAAAAGGAAGCGAGTCCAACTGACGTGCGCGTCCATTTCCCGTAATATGTTCTAACATACTAACCAGCCAGTTCATACAGACCAATACAATGGAACGTTTTTTGCGTCTGATATTAATTGTGCCGCTGCTGATAACAATTGACCTGACTAAACGTCTCGAATATCTATTGGCATTGGTATATGGTTTGATGAACTATCGTATTATTAACATCATAATTAATTAGGTTTTTTTCGATAATTTGACGTTTAAAAGTAGGCATTATTTAATCTAGCTATTCCACGGTGTAAAATCCTAATTCAGAATGACTAAAGTAACTAAACCGAAATTTTGTAAGCGAGCATGTAAATAGGTAAATTATATTTTACGGAATATGATGAAATTGGTTGTATGATAATCTTGACCCTGAAATTGGGCTCAAGCTACCTTTTATTCCATTATTTCGGGCAAAGCTGGTATGTTTTCAACACAAGCATTTATGTTAAGTTTTAATTTCCATTATTTGATGTCTATCTAAAATTATGCTAAGTACAATACAATAAAAAACACTTTATTGTGAACCAACAAATTCAAAACCATGACCATAAAATATTACAATCATCGTGGTAGTACCAATGGGCGGTCTTATGGCTTAAAGCGATCTATTCCAGATAACCTTTGTATGGACAGTAACAGAAAAAGGAATAGACGGTGGTGTACAATAAAAAAAAAAATTGATAGTACATAATTATTCACTTAGTTAGAGAGTGTAAGAGGATCGCAAGGGAAGAGTGTGAGTAAGATAGGAAGTATTATGCTAAGGAATCATTATAGAACTGTGGTAGGTCATTTAAGCCTATAACATACGTAATATAAAAGTGGTATGCTAAATATATGTAATATGAAAATTATAAAATGCTTAAAAAAATATGCATATAGAGTATTATGCCAAAAGCAGTGTGTTTTACCTTTAATAATATTCGAAAAATAAGTGTTATGCGTAACACAAGATTACGAAAAACTATGAGCAGCGACGCCACGGTTGTATCGTAAAAAAACATTGCTATATCTAATAAGATTTACTTGTATTACCTAATAAATGAATATCAGCATGTTGAACGTAAGATTCCATTTAAATTCTTTGTAGTAGGAAGATAAACAGCTATACCTTTGGGAATTTGTTACACGCTTGCGTCTTCCTAATAAGAAAAGAAACTTGCTCGAAGGTCAGACTTGAGGGGATACAGGTATTCGGGTCTAAAACAAAATCATATTTTACTCGAAATGGGGAACACCCACGGTTTTTTTTTTGCTTTGCGATAATAAGGACAACTAATTATTTTAATTATTGTATTTCTACTCTATTCATATCTCGTGCGCCTAATTATGTTATTAAAAGCGTGGACAGTATAAATTAGATGCAATGCACACAATTTTCCTACCCATAAAGTGACGCTGCAAAGGCTGTAGCCTTTAGCCCACAGCTAGCAGAATGTAGGGTTTTTCGAAAAAATAAGATTAAAAGAAAAATTTGCTTCAGTCTCAATCGTACTGCGGTCGCATCGCGTCGTCCGTCCTTGCGATTTTATTTTGTTGTAGCTTAAGCAACCAATCAAATTGTTTTGTATATGTTTTCACCTATTAGTTAAATCTAGTCCAGTGATGTTAGGATAGAGCTTACCTTATCTTCTCAAATTTAAAAACATCATTGAGTCTGCCATAATAAAATAAAAGCTGTATAAGATTTGAAAACACCTGTCCGGCATTTTTTTAATTCAAAAACGTTTAACCACTATCTCAACCTATGATAAGCGACGATGTGGTAGGCGATGGAGCAAGCTTGCTAAAATACTTATTCACTCGCGACTCGAAATCGTAATCGATCTAAGTGTTTAATGAAGTAAACAAGTGAAAACGCTAGATATCTTTTTCAACGAAAAATGTACTAAGTGAAACTTATTCAAATATTTCATTTAAGTAAAGAGAAAGGCCTCAAAAAATCATAATTAAACTTGATTGATATAATAAAATTGATATAGGACATTAATCTATATCTATAAAAATATAAATCTCTGTTTAGGTACTTTGCTCACGCCATAAATTTAGAACGACTTTACCGATTTAATTCATCTTTTTTTAAGTTTTCTTATATTCTGTAAAATATTCTTTCGGAAAGAAAAATTAAGAAAACTGCGCAGAAATATAAGAATTTCAGAAAATTTTACGTCGATTTTTACTTCTCGCGTTTGATGAATGTAAGTCTATTGTAGGTAATCTAAGATAGGTCGTATGTCGGGTCTGTCTAGACCTATCTCGGGTATGTCATCATTTATGAGGAGCTTACGTCTAACCTATACTTTTATCTATAGAAATAGAAATTAGAAATAATATTGTAAAGTCTTTTTGTTTGTAAATCTCTGAAACTACTGACCCGATGCTAACAATTCTTTCACTAATAGATAGCTACACTATCGCTGAGTGTCATAGGCTATATTTTGAAATAATAACATTCATAAGATAAGTCGGAGAAAAATTTGCTAACTAGCCTTTTTCTCGGCGTACGCTGACCAAACGGTTAGACACAGGTGAATACAATGTACTGCAAAAATGTTGGCCTTTATGAGTTCTACAAAAAGTTAGGCAATCTAAATATATATAACTCAAAGGTGACTGACTGACTGACTGACATAGTGATCTATCAACGCCCAAACCACTGGACAGATCGGGCTGAAATTTGGCATGCAGGTAGATGTTATGATGTAGGCAACCGCTAAGAAAGGATTTTGATTAATTCTACCCCCAAGGGGATAAAATAGGGGATGAAAGTTTGTTGTACTTCTTAACGCGAGCGAAGCCGCGGGCAACAGCTAGTTTATTATATAATCTTATAACACGTATGTTAATATTATACTTGACTATGTTGAACAGACGAGTACTTTATAACGTTAGTTATTACTGTCGTAATTATTATTTGTCAATAAATTCAATCCAAGTTATAAACAAAAGCAAAGTTTGCTTAAATTCAATATCAAATATAATATATACACGCTAATTATAAATCCCATTTAACAAGTAAAATTTCCGTATCCTCGCTTGTTTACGTAGACACATTTAACTCAACAAAGGCAGAGAGCGAAAATTAAACCCATTTTCGAATCCCTGATAACAACCTAAATAACGTATAAATACTGGCGTTTCAGGCTACGAAGATACATCCATGTGAGGGAAACCAGTAATAAATTATTACGCATGGACCCTTCGAGTGGTTAAGCTCGACGGAAGGTAATGAATCGGGTATAGAGAGGCTTTATTAGATTTTGGCAAATAATACAGACTGCACCAGAAGCCCTGGGTGGAGGTCAAACGAGAAATAAAGGCACTTATTTCATGTATAGAATTCTTAATGAATCCAATATCTCTTTGATCTTCGTATGTATCTATATATTTGGGTAGATGTTGTAAAGAATTTTATGTTATCTATACTAATATTATAAAGAGGTAAACTTTGTATTCAATATAAACAATTTTCGTTTGTATGAAAAATCATCATAGGAGATCGGCTCGACCGATTTGACTGATTCTTTCTTTGTGTTCTTATTAATTTATTGTCAGGACAAGGTTTGCATAAATAATTTTTGGGAAACTTACCACTTATGTTAAACATGTGATAGTTTTTGTTTCAAATCAGTGGGGATGCAAACACTTTCAAACTATATAATAATATTTTTATTTGTAGACACATTGTATCCAACATCATTGTGTGTAGGTATCTATATAAATTATTCTTGGAAAGCTTCCTTGGAGGCATTCGAAAGATATTATTAAATTGTTAGTAGATCGTAAAAATCTGGTAACGAAAATATTAAATCATTATCTAAAGTTCTCAACTTAAGGTCTCAATACAAGCAGTGTTTTTGTCATAACCGCTGCACAATATTATTTTGCATTGCGGTATAAAATTATGTGCGTAATATTATTTTACAAAGGCAGCCTAGCGCTACATGGTCTGGCCTATTCATACATTATCCATCATCGACAAATGAAGTTTGATGATAATAAGCTAGGAATCCTAACGATCACTTTGAATTCACTTAGTTTACTGAAACAATTTTATATTAGTGGCGAGTAAGTATTACAACCGGATCAGAGTGCTCCGTTTTAATTTACAAAAATGTCTGAGGTTTTTCGCATAGCGCATTTTCTACTGGCTCCATTCATCAGGCGAGTGTCAGTGTCCCCCGCCGAGCAATTACTGATGTCGCAGTCGGCTGCACCGCCATCCAGCGGTGCAATTACCACCTCCTACCACCTCCAACCACCGTCGTTGTTATACTACCTGCACACCTAAATACCGTGCGCCCGCCCATGCCTCAACATGAGTTTTAGAAAAAAAATGCTTCGAGCTTAATAGACGAATGACGGCGCTGTGACGGCACTCGATATTGGCGGTTATTCAAAATGTGATGCGTATGTACTCGAACGTAATAGCGAAACGCTACCAGCGAACTGGAGGTATATCATAGACATAAAACATTAAACGCTTTCATACTCACAGCCCTACACTAAGTTCGAAGACTTGTGTCGTGGGTGCCGGAAACATTCACATCACACACACAATCACAACCAGAACCAGAAATACAAATTGCCCTTGGGTAGAAAACTTGTGTTTCAGTCGGGAATCGAACCCGATACTCCTGCTTAGAAGGCGAACGCCACCCAAATAAGTCGACGAGCAGTTCAAGCCGTAAATGGATAACCTATGACAGTTTGTCTTGTTGTTAGATAGTATTTAATACTGGTGCACCTGATTACATGTTTAGTAGTATATTACATAAAAAAACTGTTTTACACAAAATGAAATACCAAGATTCTATCATAAAACTCGTAACAATTCCAAAATACGATCTTATATTTTCAATTAGATAAATACACGTAAAAAAAATATTTTGGAAAAAAAAGGATATATCGATTCAACGACACGGAACAAGAAAAATATTCGAATTGTTTAATGTGGCTTTGTGGGGTAACGATGGTGTTATATCCGAAAACGGGACTTTTCCATATCCTACATGTTATTCCAAAAATATTGTTTTTAACAAGCGTATTTTTCTTTCAAAAGAAAACCTTTGAAACTATATTAAAACGAAATTGCGTCAGTATTCCGAGAAGCCGAGTTTTTGATTTGCATCCGTTGAAACGATGCCAAGTGCATTTAGCCCGTCTGGGAAAACTATTTATGCAGAATATATGGACATAGCTCATCGATTCGTTCCTGCTAGAAACTGTCCATTCTACGAGAACAGGCTATCGGGGCCAGTTTCGTTGGATCTGACGGACTTTGACAACAGATTCCAACATCTGAAGCCAGTGGCGGATTCAGGATTGTCGTTTGGGAGGGGCTTGACCTAGCTAAGGATAGATTTTGCTGCGTCTACAGCAATGATTATCACAAAACGTTTTTCTTCACGGAAGAAGTTGGATGATTTTGGCTTGAGCCCTATAAATCCTCCCCTCCCCCTGAATCCGTAACTGTCTGAAGCTGTTCAAACGGATTAACTCTGAATTTCTGGAAGCAATAGCAGTACGAATCGGATATCTCAAATGCAATATTCTCCCGAATACTGAGGAGTATTCATCTCTTAGTCATTGTAGCACACTTGTCAACTGTAATTCAATTTTTCAATGAACTTAATCTGAAAATTTGTGTGTAGTATTTTTCTGGTACTATCTAGTAAGTTTTTTAGGTCTTGTTGAAGTGCAACTTTGGAGGGCTTTGAAATTCTGATTCGCAACCATTTTTTTTTGTGTGATGAAAATTGGTAGGGAAAATACTATGATAAATAATTAAAAAAAACAACGCATTCATACTTACAGCACTTTCCTTGTAACACAAAAGTTTTACTTCTATCGTGTCTTTACGACACATCCTGTGTTTTATTCGTTTTGCGAATTGTGTTTACGATAGTTGTTAATTTATTAAACGTTTTAAATATAACTGATTAATTCATACGTTTTTGTACAGATTTACTATTGAAAACCATGCAATTAAAATGTATAGATAATATTAGAAGATTTACAAGCCGTACCGATCCGTATAAGACCAAAAGATCGAAAATCTGAAGCCAAAATCACTGATGTTTCGGCAACTATCCTTCAGAGCTAGTCATTTTATTCATCATCATCTATCAGGTGAGATAGTGGTCATAAGCTCGCCGATTAGAGATAAAAAAATTAGCCATGATAGTGGCCCCGATAATCGAGAAATCGAGTATAGCTGCAACGAACTCTTAAATAATTATTTAATTGGGCAGTCCACTTTTAAGACAACAATCGATTCATTTGCTATTTTTATAGACAAAGTTATTCTTTTTTTGTTATTTCGTAACTCTTTACAGTAGAATCTTTACGAGACTTATCCAAAATATTATAGAATTGTATTTTTATTGGAATAATATTTTAACTTTATATTTTTATAGCATTTAACGAATTATGTAATTAATGATTTAGATAAAGCTAAGAATGTAATACTTACCCATTTGCTAAAGGACAAAAAAAAAGTTTACAAATAGGATATCGATTAGAAAACATAAATTTAAGAATTTTAGACCACGGATAGCGCACAATACGCCTGTAAATCAATGATACGTCTTAATTTAGACAAACTGGTTGGCACAGGCCGTGCATCGGACAGTGGGGTTCCAATGCCAGAAACACAGCCAAAGCTGGCATTCATATTACATTATTATATTTTATTGCCTGCTTGATGTACAGTCGACTTAATTTATTAAGTATTTGGTATCCTTTCGATGAGGTCTTGAATTAGGTAAAGAATTTATTCGCAAGCATAACATCGTGGCGATAAATAAACATAAACATAAACGCTTTCACTCTCACAGTCCCACACTAAGTTCGATGACTTGTATCGTGGGAGCCGCAAACAGCTTTTTAAGAAAGAGACGATAACGGTTTAAATTAATTATTGAACATAAAACGGAATAACGAATCCAATATTTTTCTCATGTGACTGACGTATGTCTTTTTTGAGTAAATACATTTCTTTAAACCTATTCACACCGCAAAATATTAGTCGCATATAGTTCCCTATAGTCTGATAGTATAAAAATAAAAGATATCGCATTTATAATGCGACATCTCGACCAGAGAGAGCAATAAGCGGGCTAGCCAAGTCACCGAGACCACTTCGAACTTTAGCCATAACGGGGTTGCGATTAAAGCGATATCCGCCACTCTCAGGACAAGTTCCTACACTCTCTACACCCACACTCCAGTAATGTGTACTAGATTCTCTAAAACTGTGTGCTAAGTGCTACATCGATGCATTCCCGTTGGATATTAGCTCTCGGCGCACGCATCTATGAAATTTAATCTCTCAAATCCGGAACTTCGGTTAAACTTGAATGCGTGACAAATACTGCCTATGTGGAACGTAACATATAGATTATAAACTTTATTATTCCTTCAAATAGCGAGCAACCAGGAGCTGGCACCTATGTAATAACGCACGTCTAGTAAGGAGCCAGCTCCTGGCCGATTGGCCGAGGTATTAATGATAGAGATTTATGTTAAACTAGCCGTTCCCCGCGGCTTCGCCCGCTATTATCGAGTTAAAAAGTAGCCTTTGTGTTAATCCTAGGTATAATCTATGTACATTCCAAATTTCATCCAAATCCGTTCAGCCGTTAAAGCGTGAAGAGGAAACAAACGTACTTACACACAAACTTTCGGATTTATAATATTAGTAGGATTAAATCAATTTAATGATTTGCTAACCATGCTGGTGGTTGAATGGCCCCTTTTGGACTGCAATGTTAAATACCAAGTAATACCTACCAGCATTTTCATCATCCATAGCCACAGCTAGGCGCTTTGATGGTTTTTTTTTAAATAAAACTTAATTTGCTCCCGGTACCTACGAGCCCAGTGTGGGTGTAAATCCCAACAGCATTTCAATAACTCGGAATCCACTGCACTCAGTTTTCCAGAAATCTCACCCAAAGTACGAGTTCCGATTCCAAATCTCAGCCTCAACCATTCCGGACCACCGCAGCGTACTAAAAAGATCCCTTTACGGCATTCCTAAGTAGATTGGCTTGTAAATGAAGGTTATACAGGTACGGCTAAAATATCAGCGCAATTTGACAACGCAACCCGTTTCAGTCAAACGCTCCACAATGCGGAACGAGTGAAATGTTGCCAATAAAAAAAGGTCAAACGGATGGCCCCAGGCTTGGTTTTCAATATCTCACGGCAGGTAAAGGGCGTGTTCGGGAGACCTGTCGAATACATTCTCATTTCGGCCGTCAATCGTGTTTGGACCGGGGCAAGTTTAAAACAATAACCTTCGTACCTTCCCCGTAGCCAAATTACTAACCGGCAAGTAATTAAAACAAGGAGCGAGATTGTTTCGGAGCTGTACATTGTAACGTTTTGGCAGGAGGTTGGTGTTAGTTCCAGGGTTATTTACCTACAAACAAGGGATGTAGTTCTCGTGTTATCTTTTAAATCTGAACACGTGTAGTGGTTGAGTGGGATACTAATTTAACTAGATATAATAGTCCAGTTGTTGTTGTAGATATCTAAAATTATTACAATTACGAAATTTGTTTATAGTTTTATAAATAGCAATCCCTTGCCTAAATAAAGGTATTGTAAGTAGGTATAAAGGGACATCATCTTGCAGGAAAAATAGTTAATACCAGATGGCCTTCGAAATAATGTGAATTATAAATGGTATTAACTTTTAGGAAATGTAAAAAAAAATAATTAAAAATTATAAATGCTTCATCTTCGGCCGCATCGTCACTTTCCATCAGGTGAGATAGCGACCAAGTGCTTACCTAACTGTCATAAAAAAACTGAATAAAGGGACATTTTGTAGTTTGATATATAAGTATAAAGCAATTATTCTCGAAAAGACGAGATTTATATATTACTTTGAAATATTTACTAAAAATAGATCAAGTAAAAGCTTTGTTTTTCGTTACATTTACCTAATATAATTTCATAAATAATCGTGAATTCGTCTGCCTGGAAATTATCTATAAAGATTGGTAATGATTTTATCTTATATTATATTTTATGAATGAGACGTTTCAGTAACATAACTAAGGGCTGTCTCCGACAACTTTGGGAGCCCGATATATAAGTAATTGGATCTCTGTTCATCTAGATGGGAACATGAAATGACCAGTAACGAAGAGTTACGATATTTAGACCAAAGTAGGTTTTTATTTGTATTTTTGTGTCTATCTATTTGTGTGTGTATAATATTCTTTGGGAAATCTTGCCTGCAATAAATATATTTTATTTTATTTATTTGTTTTATTTTGTTAATCATGTAACTATGTACTTATTTTATATCGTATCATGTATGTAATTATGTGATCTTATTTGCTTTTAACACAAGCATTTATTTAATTCTAATCTATCTTCCAATAGCTAGATGAGAGAAGTAAAGGAACGTGTGCAGCAAATGAAGCAAAGGATCAGTGGTGTGCTATATATTGAAAAAACGAATTTCTAGATTGGCCTAGGCAAATTATTATTAGCGTAGCATTGTATGGCAAAGATGCATTAATTCAAACCGGCAATTTTTTTCTAAATGTGCACCTATCTCATATTTGCAATATGTAAAGAGACCTAACTAAATTTTTAACCGGGTACATAGTAAAAAAATATTGTATCCGAAAAAGAATTATAATTAAATATGTAAAAATAATAACAGTTTTTTTAATATTTTTTTTCACTTATGTTATTTCTTTTATTTATTAAACAAATCAACCTTAATGTATACCTGAAACATCAACTAACTATTACTAAACAACGATTATATCCGGTCTGGTTAAATTATGTTGTGAACTAATTATTCATTATACATAGGTACACTATTTAAAAATATAATGACCAGATCAGATCCTCAGTAGCTTCGTTGTACTACTGTTATGATAAAAGCAACCGCTACCAACCTAAGATCTTTTATAAATTCTGCAAAAAATATAATCTATACAAAACACAAACCGTTTTGCAATGGGAAATGACGAGACTACTGAAACGAGCTGAAATACAACGTGATGAGGAAAAAGGTTGTACTGAAGTGGCGCAAAAATAATATTACTCCCTCAGTTTAGCGGATTAAGGTCGGTCTACATCTGTGTCTATAAGCTCATACGGGCTCAATGTGAACATGTCCTGGGGCACTCCAGCCAATTGCAGAAATGGCAGTAGTACATTATTGTCGATTTTTGAGCGGCTGCCAACATAAATCTTTTACGGCATTTTAGGCCTTTACTGAGGTGCTTCTTTAATGTGGCTGGCACGTGAAGTGCTCTACATACATTTTTGAAGACAATATGGTGAAATGGTATGTTATATGTGTTCCTGAAGATAGAAATAGCTTTACTTGTTTACATAATCGTAGTAATATTATAAATCCGAAAGTTTGTGTGTAAGTGTGTGTGTAAGTATGTTTATTCCCTCTTCATGTTTTAACTACTGAACGGATTTGGATGAAATTTGGAATGTACATAGCTTATACCTAGGATTAACACATAGACCACATTTTTAACTCGATAATAGCGGGCGAAGCTGCGGGGCACGGCTTGTAATATATAAAGTACCCCTGTAACTTATCTTTATTTGGAACAAAGGATGTTCTATTCTATATTTGTATATATATATATATTTATATATTTACGTTGTTACTTTTTCTTAGCCGACTTCAAAAAAGGAGGAGTTTCTTATTTCGACTGTATTTTTATGTGTGTTGCTTCAGAACTTTTCTCTAGGGAACCGATTGTGATGATTCTTTTTTTATTTGAAAGCTGGCGCTTCACGTTTAAATTTGATCAAGATCTGACCACTAGTTTTTGAGTTATCTTCAGTAAAAGTAGGTTTTTAAGCTTTGCTTGGTTGTTAGGATTTACGGACGGATTATGAGGTGTTTACTTATTTTTAAATATTGATTTAGAATTAAAAATAATACTGAGGACTTGCATAGTCTCGAATGTTGAGACGTAAGTGTGGAGTCACAAAAAAAATATAAAAAAGTATTGAGTTCACATGTAACGAGAACAATTGAATGTGTTAGATATGAATGTAAAAATAAAGGATGGCCAAATATTAAGATTGAGTTAAATACAGCATAATAGAGTGAAAAATATGTCGTGCTAACCCCACGTAAATAATTATGCTCAGAATTAGCAGAATAAGTATAACAATTATTATTTTTTCATCTTAACTGTACGCCTTTAAATTGAATTGTATGTTTAGATCATACCGTACGATACATAATTAAATATTATACGTAAACAAGAGCGCATGGCATATTGAGATAACTAAATTTCACACAACGCCTTTGCATGTCGAACTCAATAAAATAACCAAACGGAGCGAAAAAAAGACGTTGAAAACAAGATTTATGTAAACTTCATTCGGTGCGAAGTGAAATCACAGGCTGTATTTATTATAGCCACTTCAGCAAGCGGAAGTAAGCTCTTCAGCACAGCGGAGCAGTTTTAAACGGCACTTGCCGTAGTTTCTGTTATTTATAGTGACTCTCGAACGAAATACTTGCACAGGAACGGTTCGGATTGCAGTTTTAGGGCTGAATAAAAAGGTAATGAAGCTGTAAATACTTCCTACAGTATTCCATAACAAACGAGGTCGGGAGCCATAAACTGAAAGTTTACAAAAGTACCTAGCACGGTACATTTGTTTCTCCGTAATTAATTTAACTTCAATTATTCCACATGTGTACATTTTTGCATGCTAGATAGGCAAGCATTTTACTACTATCTCACCTGATGGAAAGTAAAGATACGGCCGAAGATGTAATATGCTTGCCTTGGATATACTTATTTACTCACAAAGACGCAGTCAATGAGTTCCACGCTGTACGGATGATAAACTTAGAAGCAAATCGCTTCGAGCGAACTGCAGGAGTATCTACCATAAATAAATTAAATATTATTATATGCCGTGCTTTGTTTGATTTTACTTGTGATGTCGTCAACATCTTAAATATACTTAATCTCTTTACAATCTGATAAAACAATACGTAAAATAGAGGCCCGAAAAACAAACAAAAGCTTTTGTAACTTCAACTATAACAGTAGACCAATTTAAAACTCCCACCGCGCGATAACCCCTTACCCAAACTAGTAATGCGCCAGTTAGGGCTCAGCCGTCCAATATTGTGTAGAGATAGGCCAAGTTCGTGAAAAGTAAACAAGGAGTGTGTCAGGCTACCCGTGTCCCGATTTCTCGAGTTAATTGAGCACATTAGTCATACGTCGGGTCGCTGCGCGGTGGCCGGCCCCTTATCTCCTGTGATTTGTGACACCGCTGAAATATAAATTATAAACCCACCCAAATTATAGGTTAAAACAACAAAGTGCCACCTGTATTTGTTCAGCGCTGAAGGGTGAGCTTGCGGCACATTGAATTACATAAAAACACATGATAAATATATTAGCAGGGACACGTGGATACCGTTTTTTAAATAATAAATGACACTTTGCGATAGCTGCTGAGTTTTTTCTTGTATATTTGATAGGTTGCCGTTTAATCACTCACTCCTAATTAGTAAGTTGTAATGTGTTGATGATGAATGATGACCTATAAATTTGCTGGCTTGTAGTGAGTGACTCTTTTGTGATACCGATATATATATACGCTAACCTATAAAAATAATATTTTTTGGGATTTAAATTTATACCTGTAAATATAACATCACTCAATCAGTCAAAATGTCCTAAGAAGTAAAAATTAAAACATCTAACATTAATCTTTGGGTTTAATTATTTTTTCTATTTTATTTAGTAGTAATAAGTTTAACTAAGTAATTTACCTTGTTTAGTTTTGTAGTATAATTGTGATCTGAATCACTAACGACAGCTCCACCTAGAGGCGGATTCATTTTTACTCAAAACGTAGCGACGCTCACTGACTACGGAGCTACGCCGTAGCTCCACAATAGGCTTCGAAAAATTTCCTGTCTACAAGTTATGTAAGAAGTGTATAAAGCTATCCAAAGATGGCAGCACTAAAACTTTTCAAATATTTTCATCTTTTATCTTAGTAAAAACTTGCCGAACGATAAACGCCAGGGTGTAGATACTGGGGAGATAACCGTCTAAAATATTCTTCGTTGTTTATCCGCCACCTAAGACATAGTCTCTAGGGAATCAATCAAGCGAAATCTTATTCAATATATAAATAATAGAAAAGCCTTCATACCACACCTTATTCTGTACGAGAAGGTAGAAATTCCACGTGTCAAACCTATTCAAAGAAAAAGGTCACATATGATGATGAGTTGTGTAAATACTACTAATATTATAAATTCGAAATTTTGTGTGCAAGTGTGTAAGTATGTTTGTTCCCTTTACACGCTTTAACGGAAACGGAACGGATTTGGACGAAATTTGGAATGTACATATAGCTAATACCTAGGATTAACACATACGCTACTTATAACTTGAAAATAGCGGGCGAAAAAAACTTATTTGAATGATATTTTTGTGTCTTCTTTACAAAAAACAATCAATTTAAATTTAATTGTAGATGAAAATTAATGGTACTTATAAGATCTTGATCGAATTAATCAATAAACGTAGCTAGAAAAAAACAAAAAGACCTATAGAAGTTGAAAGCCAAAAGGACCTTGGTGTTACCATCATAGATAATAATATAGTCAACCCGAGGTTACCATCATCTTCAAACTCAAATAAGAAACCCAGATAAAACATTATTTTTTTAAAAAACGAAAAAGACATAAATTTCATTAAATTACCGGAACGATCGAGAAGTTACATAAATAATCCCATGTGCGAAAAATCATTCCCATGAAGACAATCTTCAGTAACCAGGTTTAATTTTTTTTTTTATTTCATATATTAAGGTATTTTTGTTATAAAAATACCTTAGAACAAAGCAGTGACCTTCAAGTCACCCCTCATTTCGTAAGTTGTGGTGGACACCAAATGATCTGATAATAATGTAATAATGATAGTAGTGCTAGGATTCTTTACTGTGTCCGCTTGGGGCAGTACCTCGCCATTTCCAGACATTCAACCGCCAAGCAGTAGTGTGCAAACATTACTGGGTTTCGGACTGATGGGCAATGTCACCAGTGAAATTACGGGCTTAAAAAGATTTATCATCTTATGTCACAGAGTGATGAGCGCAGTTCTGTGCCGCGCAGGATTTTGATCTATATAAGTTCATAACTCTGGGAAGCACTGAATTGCAATGAGTAAGCGTGACACTTACCGTCAGGCGAGCAACTTGCTAGTCTAGTCACTCTACATAAAAAAAACAATTTACTGGTATAATCTCACTAAGACTAACTTTTAAGAGAATATACTAATATCAAATAAAGCATAAAATAAATTCAATATCTTTTATTAAAAAAAATGTTATATAACATTCGACTAACAAATCATTTTTTCATCGAACTAACACAATTTTTTCACTTCTAATATAGACATCACAGATAAAATATACAAGACACAAAATACTTCTTTGCCACTATTTTTTTTTGCCGATTTTAAATGCTTTTTGAGGTTATTAAATGCTATTCATGTTAATTTGACTTAAGATTAGCACAAACTTAGGATAAAATTTGCTGACTTAAGATGCAACAATCTTTGTTCATTCTCAAAATGATTTTAGATAATATTATTTTAGAACATTATTATGATCTTTTACATTCCTTTTCTTACTTAAATTTATACGTAACGTGTCCCACGTAAAATCGAATTCAGTATGATCGTAAATTTTTGTATACTTATCAGTTAGTCGTTATTGATCGATTGTATAGACACTGATTGATTACTTGTGTGATACTTTTTGTATAGTAAGTATATCACAGGCTAGCTTTTGCCAATTATCTCCTTCAACCAGTTGATAGCTGATGACATATTTCAATTTTAAGTAGGGCACCCTTTTTTTAATACCTTGCATTGTCAAATTATGCAAGTAAATTACTAAACGCTTAATGTATTTATCGTATTAATGCATAATTTTTTTAATCATATGTTTCATACTAATAAGCAATAAACTGAAATTGCATGGAATATTTACCACTTAATTACAATATGAAAGACGAAGGTGGGGTAGCATAAATAATAAGTATTTAACTTGTTCTTTTTTAAAAACAAACATCACGTACGATATAATTGAATATCTAAAATAAAAATAATCTTCTTCAAACATCTATATGTAAATAAAGTAAGTAAGTGTAAGTATATAAATATCTAAGTTAAGAAGAAATTTGTAGTATTTTATACAAAATAATACCAACATTTTGTTAAAATAATCATATTCATGAAATAATTTATTTAAATCTTTTGGCTAGTGAATCTTTAAATAGTTACTCAGAAATTATCGTCAATAAATGTAATACAATAACTAAATTATTAATAACAATAACACCGACTCAACACTAACAATTTTATATTCTAGCAATCCCTTTTGTAGGAAATAATATTTACACAACATACTAATAATTAAGTAGGTGCAGCTAACGTAGAATGAAGAAATACCACGTAATACCAATGTATAGTCACTTCATTACCAATGTGATACGAGTCAGTTAATTAAAATACGATATACACTTACTACCTCACAATGAAAGTCTGGAGAGACCACACTGACTGGTAGCTGCACTATGGTTTAACTATTCTCGATGTACTTTATTTCAATAAATGATAAACTAACTACATCACTTATAAAATTTAAACATAGCAAAGCTTAAAAAAACCGACTTCACTGCTTTATTTTGGTTTTGACTTGATGGATTTTGATTAAATGTATATGAGACCACGTCTCAAATATAATCTACCAAACAAAAAAATAATTTTGAGAATCGGTCCACAAATGGGGGCGAAATCGGTGAACATACATAAAAAAAACATACAGTCAAACTTATAACCTCCTACTTTTTTGAAGTCGGTTAAAAAAAACAAATATAAACATGATAATCAGTTCTGGCCGATACATTTTATAAGCTTTTTATTTGATTTTTTTTTATATGATATTTAATAATCTACTATGATGTCTAGTACAAAAACGTATTCAGTGTATAGTACTGAACTTCTGGCGTCGTATAAATTTTTATGAATTCTTTTCACGTTGTTACATTAAGGAGAAAGATTTAAGAGATCACAACAATATTATGATACTCACGTATGATTTGAAATAAATAATTTTATTGAACATATAGATGTTTTATTTTAATTTTGTGATGCGTTGATATGTTACATAATATGTTAACCTCTATTACATCATACTCTATTATATTAGACATACTATTAATATCAGTGTACGATAGTTTAATAACAATAATGGTATGAAGGAAACAGCTACAAATGAAAATATATGGATTATTTATTATACAAGTCAGATATCCAATATTTACAATATGTTTGCATTATATTCTATTAATTTAATTGATCGAGCGAAACGAGATCTCTAATTTCACTTGGGTGGTTCAGAATTTCGCCCGTCCGTCCGTCCGTCTGTCAGACGCATCTAGCGTATAAACCATGCAAACGAAAAACTTTAAATCCTCAGAGAATATGTAGAGCTATGGCCCAAAGCCAGAAATGGTGATTAAAATAATATATATTAAAATTTTAAGGGGGCACCCATATACGTAAGCTGTGAGCAATATAATTTATATTTTTTTATGTATCCTTGTGAGGTTATTTTGAAAAGAGTTCTGCAAGTAGAGTATGAAAGCGGTTTAAAAAAATTTGTGTTGGAAAATAACAATTTGGTAGGCCACCAAAGTCACTGTTTTTAGACCTATTATGTCCCGGGGTATATCTCAAAAGCGGCTTCACATTGAAAGCTGAAGCTAACGTATATCATTATTATCCGTTATATCATTTACTTGAACAACAAATACAGAAATTAAACAATTATTTTTAAGATAAAAAGTTAAAAGCAATTAACGTCTAAGATTTTCTTTATGAGGCAAAATGTAGGCGCGAGATCTCAGTTCGGCACGAACGACTAGTTCTATCTTATTATCCAATAAATTGTACAATAAATACTTACGCTTAGCCAACCTACCTAATTTTTTATTTTAAGATAACATTAACATCAAAAGCCATTTGAAAGTTAGACAGGTATATTAGAAACCTTGTACTCACTAATTTAGAAGCTTGTTTTCTTATTGTATGTTATTTAACTTATTTACTATTATCTTACCTATAGCATGTCATGAAGATGAGTGTTAGTAGAGTCAAGACAATAAATGTGACATACTATTTCGTACATATTTTTTAATAACTTTGGGCATTGAGATTATGCAAACAAAAATATTCGTTACTTACCGACCAATAATCCTAAATGAAATTGTATTTTTCATATATTCACACATAATTATAGCCCGATGTCTTGTTTATTTTATATTATCAATATTCATCAAATTCTTAACATAGGCAAGAATATACGCGTACTTAAGCAGAAATTGCATAACAATAAACGAAAAAAACATGAGGGAAAAAGTAATTTGTAACAGTAAATGATTAATACTGCTAAATTTCATTTCACATTGAGCAATACTTTCCTACTCCAACGTCAAATTTTAAGATGTTTAATTGTTAATGCAGCTGACTGTACGTAAATTCAAAGAAGTAATTTCTACGCTTGTACATAAATGGTACAAAATATTATGATAGGTATTTATGTAACTGTTGTATAATGAGGTTGTATCAATACAGAAGCGTGAGTTCCTAACTCAAATACGTAATAGTCAACTCGACTCATACATTACTAAGGGACGAGTCGATTATTATCGGATGAGGTCAAGTGAACCAACTATCATATTCGTGGAAAACTATTTTTACATTAGTATTTAATACCTAAAACTGTGTAGTTGCATACGCCATTTAATGTATATTAGGTACATATCGATTTAAATACAGGCTGATTCATCACGCATAGATTAAACGAAGTAAGGTAGGCCCCTACCATTACCAAACATCATATTTACGAATCGATTGGACTACCGTATATGTTATAAGTTTTTAAGCTACCATGCTCACTTTCACTTTAAATGTTTGTATCAATAACGGGATATTTACCATGTATTTCGTTTGTTTTGAGTTTCTGATATTTTGGCACTGTTGCAAGCACCATGATCACGGAGTAGCTGGAGTAGTGATTTTATTATATTTATTGATACAAACACCATACATGTTCTACTATTGGCTTGTAAAGGACTTTGTTTGGTGGACCAAACGAAAGCATGTGTAATAAATGATCCTGAATATCTACAGAGGATGCTATGTAACGCGTTCTCAAACCATAGTGTCACATACATTACGGAAACGGTGGCGGGCTATACAAAAAACAGTTTAACGACAAGAAAACATTACCAGCTACGCGAATACATGGCTCATATATAAAAATAAATAATGAGAATCAATTAAACAATATTTGATTAAATTTAATAGATTGCTCGAACACAGGTATAGATAGTGATAGGTACTATACAAAAACAAAATAACCAGTTGACTGCTCGTGTCTTTACTTAGTACCTTTTTAGGCGGAGGACGTAAAGAGAACGTCACGTCAATGCGCCGCGCCGCGACTCCGCACCGTTCCACGTTGATGACGTCGTGACGTAGTGATGGGTACAAGCCCTTAACTACTCGTTTCGCAAGCTACACTTTATATAACAGACGCTGAAAACTATCACATCGGCCAATCACAAGAACGAATCGTCGAATCACAAGCACGCAATCGGCAAATCGTAAGCATATATCTACTTGTCCCCTGAGGGTGAATTTTGTTTTGATGGAATATAACCTCATGCGCTATCAACTGGTGCTATCATCTTTGATGTCTCTGGTTGACGTAATGCAAGTAATAATAATATAAGACAACAAACATATTATTATGGTTTCACAACTACCTACATATAGAGGATATTATGTATGGTTGTATATAAAAACAATTAAAACTTTGAAAAGGAAAAATATAATAAATGTTTGTAGAATCATCAGCCACGTCTTATAAGGCTAGGTAATCCATTACGCGCGTGATAATTCAAATGATTTTTTTTAATACTTATCATGTAGGTACTTAGATCTAAAAGCGTGTTTTAATTTTAGAAATTGTACTTCTATTACGATATATAGTGAAAACAATTAATTAATGGTCCTTTTAGTTTATTAAAATAGGTTAGTAAAAAACGCAATAGTTATTGGGGCATTGCTTTTAATTTATTTTTGTGTATTGCTTTTACTGTTTGTATAATTTTATTAAATTTAGAATATAATTGGAACATTAGTAAGTAGTTCACTGTAAATCAATATCGTGCTTACAGTAAGGGGATATATAAAATTTATTTCTTTTACAAATTTAATCTAAAATCGTTTTAGAAATTTTAGAGATACATTTCGAGACAAAGTGATACATTAATTTACACACTCACAACAGTGGCAACGAGACGCGCCTGGCACTCGTTGCCGCTACAGCGCATGCTCCAGAGGATGAACGTCTATATATATATCGCTCGAACACCGGTCGAGTTTCTCTATTAAATAAAACATAACGTGTCGGAACTAAATCAATAATAATATGTTTTACGGCAGATTAATAGTGAAAGTTTCTGGCACCCACGATGTAAAAATTTAATCTTAGTGTCTGTGAGTCTGAATAATATATTCTAGATGATAGTGATATATATTTGTAACTATTTGGCGAGTCTGTTATTGGATAACATTGTAATAGATCAAGAGCCTGCGAATAAAATATCGCAATTGATCGAACGCACTATTTCACACGCACCCGCTTGCATATGTACCTCGCGCTCGCACCTACGGGAAACTTTCAATGCATCTGACAAGATGTGAGAACCATTGAAACTGTCTAATATCTGAGAAAACATATTTTGATAGTATTTCAAGCAAAATAATATATAAAATTCAGCTTTCATACTACGTATATTAATTTAAGGGTGTCTGACAGGGTGTTGGAACCGTATTTAGTGTCTGACAATACACGATGTGATTTCTAATGTCATTCCTAATAAAAAAACGAAAAACTTTTTTTTTTATTCTAGATAGGCAAACGTTTGACCGCCATCTCACCTGATGGTAAGTGACGATGCGGTCGATGATGGAGCACGTTTGCCTAGAAGATGCCTATTCACTCGTGACTTAAAGACTCCCATATTGTATTTATCAGGAAACACAGACTCGGGCAAGGAATTCCACTCCTTTGCAGTCCGCATAATGAATGTGGAGGCAAAACGGTTCGTCCGCATTTGTGGAATAGCTACCATTTAGCGGTGTCGCTTAAGAGACTGTCTCGATGTCCGATAATAGAATGGGGATGGGGGAATTAGATTGTGTAATTCCATTGCACACTCTCCGAAATGTATCCGATAAAATACCGAGAGACTCGCCACCATGCGACGATGCCCTAAGCTCTGAAGTTTTGCATCAGTCAACTGGTCGCTGTTAATAAGTCTCTTGGCTCTTCGCTCAATGATTTCAAGAGTCTCAAGTTGGTATTTAGCTGAACCGTCCCAAAGATGAGAACAATACTCTATACATGAACGCACCTGCGCTTGGTACAAGTCGAGCAATTGTTCCGGAGTGAAGTACCGTCTCACCTTTGCAAGGATTCCCAGCTTTTTGGCGGCTAGTTGGGCTTTTGTCTCAATGTAAGAAACTAAGCTTTATTATTAAAAAAAATTGTTTAAACGAATTTGAGATGCAATTTGATATAAATTTGCTATTTGTTACCTAGCAAAGCCACCAAATCCAAAATTCAGTCGGGATTGTTTTACCTGTATTGGAGACATACATAGATATTATTTTTTATTACTATTAATTGATTAATGTTAGTGCGATTTATGATTTACTATATATTCTTTAATAATTATTATTTTGATTAATGTAATTTACGTACCTAGTGTAACGCACATTGTTATAATGATGAACAAATGATTTGATTTGAACTTTCAGCATTTAAAAAATAACGAAGGTTTGATCGGCGCGGGCTCTTGGACTATGAAATCAAACATTAAACTTAAAGATGCCCATCCCAATTACAAACCTTTTTTATATGTGTAATTAATGCCTTCTCGGTATCCAAATTTCCTAGAACCAGATGCATGTTGTAAAGTAAAACTCCCTGCGTTAGAAGGATATTAAAACACCGCCCTCTGACTATAAGCCCTACGTCAATAAACTAGTCAGAATTACTTTTTGCCTAGAGAGATACTATCGCTTTTTCACAGTCGAATAAACAGAACTGGATTGAGCTGAAAGACTAAATTGACCAACTAATATGTACATCAGACGTAACACCAAGTCTCAGTTAGCGTATTGCACGAGCTTACCAAGCGTATTGCAGCCCAAAGCATTGATGATGTATTAAAAAAAAAACAATATTTGCATTCCGCGGAGATCACAGGATAGATGAAAATTTAAATACATTTGAATTTTTTCAAAACATAATTAACCGGGTTTTTACTGGGCCTTAGTCGCATAACATTTGACTATTTCTGTTTTCAATATACAAATATCATTTACTAATCAGTTTACATGTTTGCGAATCTGGCAGTAGAATAATTCACTTTCATGAGTGCCTCTTTGGAGCCCATGTGAATAAATGATTTTGATTTTCACATTGCTAAGAAATAGTTGCAGGAAATCAATCGAGGCTCTAAATATAACAAACATAAATGCGTTTCGATACGTTCAGCGCATACACAATTTGTTTATATAAATAAATTGTTTATACGTAAAGATTTGCGTAGAAAAAATAAATATATACAATAAGTTTATAACTAAACAAACGAATTATTTGTGCTCACTTGGGATGGGCATCAATCATGAGTATATACAAAAATATTATACTTACTATGGTTTTTACAACATATCTCATAAATCAACTACGTTTCCTATTGCAGTTTGCTATCTATGCGCTGTCATATTTTGTACCAAACAACGTGTTATCTTCAAAAATTTGGGTTCGTCTATGCTACACATTGGAAGTGCATGACGACTGTAAGTGTACGGTCTCTGCTTCAACCCTTTGCAACAGTTCTTTCTTCCAACGGTGGGCTGTTCGATCTATGGTGGAGGGAACCGAGAGACAGTTCACACCGCCGAATTCACATTCGAGCTGTAATGAAATAAAAATAGCCAGAATCAGGAAACGGCCACTAAAATAAAAGTTTTTGTAACATTGGGAATGTTCACAAGTATCAAAATTAGATCATTTCACCATTGAGCTAAGTTGATGACAGCATGTTTTTGGTGATTTAATTGCTAAAATGTTAAAGCTGAACTTATGGTTCGTCGGCACTGGCGCCGGGCACGAGCTCCCACACAAGTGATTTCCGATCTCGATGGCTTCGCGCGGTCATAGCACGTACTTGTTATTATTTAACTGCAGAGCATAACACTTACTATATAATGATGCAGCAGCGCGCGGTTAGTCGGCACTCTGACAGAGCTGGCGCCGGGCACGAGCTCCCACACGAAGTGATTTCCGATCTCGATGGCTTCGCGCGGTCATAGATCCTACTTGTTAAGCATAACACTTACTCTATAATGATGCAGCAGCGCGCGGTTAGTCGGCACTCCGACGGTGCTGGCGCCGGGCACGAGCTCCCACACGAAGTGATTTCCGATCTCGATGGCTTCGCGCGGTCATAGATCCTACTTGTTAAGCATAACACTTACTTTATAATGATGCAGCAGCGCGCGGTTAGTCGGCACTCCGACGGAGCTGGCGCCGAGCACGAGCTCCCACACGAAGTGATTTCCGATCTCGATGGCTTCGCGCGGTCATAGATCGAACTTGTTATTATTTAACTGTAGAGCATAACACTTACTCTATAATGATGCAGCAGCGCGCGATAAGTCGGCACTCCGACGGAGCTGGCGCCGAGCACGAGCTCCCACACTAGTGATTTCCGATCTCGATGGCTTCGCGCGGTCATAGATCGTTTTTGTTTTTATTTAACTGTAGAGCATAACACTTACTCTATAATGATGCAGCAGCGCGCGGTTAGTCGGCACTCCGACGGAGCTGGCGCCGGGCACGAGCTCCCACACGAAGTGATTTCCGATCTCGATGGCTTCGCGCGGTCATAGATCGTACTTGTTATTATTTAACTGTAGAACATAGCACTTACTCTATAATGATGCAGCAGCGCGCGGTTAGTCGGCACTCCGACGGAGCTGGCGCCGGGCACGAGCTCCCACACGAAGTGATTTCCGATCTCGATGGCTTCGCGCGGTCGCAGCACGTACTTGCTGCGGTACTTAACCGCGTGCGGCGTCGCCCATCGCCGCGTCTTCTTGGCTGTTAATAGTGGCACGTTCGCTTCTTTGTCATCCTGGAGTAATCGTTAAAATTTTTCATTAGACCAATACATTTTCGAGGCTTAAATAAGCAAAAGGCAATATCTACCGCCGCATGTTCCCTTGTTGTACTTTTAACTATAAGTTTAATTTTAATTTGTATAATGTTGCATATTTCTATTTAAATAAATAAATAGATCATCTATGATTTTGAAGCCGTGCGTGATAGTTCAACATCACACCAGTATTACTAAATGGGGGTGGCCATGTTCGAATGGTTGGAGTTCCAAATATTACCACGAGTTTAAGCTTTCAATAAATGGAACATAGTGATGGAAATCAAGGTAGTATTTTAACATTGCACATCTCTAAAGCTACCTACATTTTAAGTAATAAATAATTTGAATTTGTTAATTAAACAATTTTTAATTAGGATTTTATAAATAAACCGTGATAAAATTGCATGACAATTTCAAAATGCACGATATTAGCTGGACTGTTTCGTGAAGTTATTGTCCGTAGTTTTTTGATGTCATTGATTAGTTTACTTTCTTATACTGCAGCTTTGATTGAATTGTGGACGTCAAACAAAGAAAAGAGAAAAAATATTCTCGAATCTGATTGCATTTTCAAATATAAATTTTGATATTGATTTGATGTTTTTATGAACGGAATTTAGTTTTCGGCAATGTTTTAACGTAAACAATCGATTAAAAGCATAACAAAAAATGTGTATAGGTAGGTGTTCCCTCTGCTTACTATTAAGCGTATGCTTATTGTGACTCACTTGAGCTTTATTTATTAATGAGCAGGGGTTCTGCGTGTACGTACCTCCCATCGCAAGTAAAAGAATGAGTTCCTAATAAGAAAGGCGGATGGCATTTTCGAGGGCGGGTACGGATTCCGCATGGAAGTCAAAAAGGCGGTCAGCGTGCGTTCTCTCTTTGGGATCACCATTTCATCCACGTCAATGACCAGCAACCAGCCCGCGTTCGCCATGGACCGGTAAAGGCAGTCGTTGAACGCTGCGAACTGACCCTGTGTCCTGAAACCATGGAAATTTATTTATTTAAGAAACACCAACAGTATACATTTTATATAATACAATGAACATAAGCTTTGATAGATGTTATAGTTATGTTCTGCTACATATATCTTTTACAGGTGTTTACTTACAACATTCATCGATTTATAAAAGATAAGTCGGAAAATTAAATAAAAAGATATGTAAAAAACTTAACAATTAAAAGGGTAGTTGACTAACTTTGAAAAACTGGTAGGTACAGATTGTTTTTCACAACTACATTAAGTGTAATGCCGGAAATATTCACACGACACACACAATTACAACGAGAACCAGAAACACAAATTTTCTTTAGGGAGGTAACTTGTGTTCCGCCGTTAGAAGGCGAACGCTCACTCGACTAAGCCAATGGGTAAAATACTATAAAACCATATTGTTTTGACCTTTTTAGTCAGAAATGTTGTTAAAAGTGGGAAGCTACGGTATGTTCTAACATCAAGGCGGAGACATTCTATACCATACCTTACAATTCGTGTTTGGTTGAAAGTTATTTGCAGATCTTGCGAAATTCCGGAATACCATTGTTGACGCTTATTTACAGAAATGCATTTTTCTTATATATTACTTTGTATCAAGTACCCCCAACTTATAGTTCGTTTAAATAATATGTAGCGTCTTATATTAAATGTTGGTTGTCAAGTCTTTAATGGTACTCGCTAGACTGAGACAAATCGATTGACGTAAAAATCATCAAAAATACCCACGCATTTGGTCTCTAGAGCCACAAAGGAACAAACATACATACATAGAAAGTATGGGCTTTTTTAGGGCTTCTTATTTTTAAATTTAACATGAAATATATTTTTCTCACTCGAGCGGTGGGCTTTGACATCTGTAACACAGTTTTAAACTAGCTCAAGTGGCAAAAGCCTAATACTCTACATTGGTTCCATTCATTTTCTAAATTCTTTTGTAATCTTAAAGTATAAGCGTTTATTTATATGCTCTTTAACTTAACTAATTACTCTAGTTTAATATGTATAAGTGTTTTTAATGAAATCTTCTAAACTGTGTCAACAAAGATATATTATAGGTTGATAAACTCATTACAATCCTATGCGTTGCGAAGTCGGTTAAAAAGTGGCCAACAAACTAAAACCAAGTTTTGTTTGATTTTGGTTCGATTCCCGGCAGGAGCACAAATTCCTTCACAAGGGATATTTGTGCTTCTGGTTCTGGGCGTAATGTGTGTGTGATGTGAATGTTTCCGGCACCCACGATACAAGTCTTTGAACTTAGTGTGGGGCAGTGAGTGTGAATTCGTTTGTTTTGTTTTTGTTGTTTGTTTACCCTAATAGACCTCTTTTATATTTTAAACAGCTCACCTTATCTCTAAGTTCGATACCAAAGGCAGTTTCCAAGGCAATAGCGTGACGAGTCCCTGCATCCGGTAGTAGTCCAAGAGACACCCAACTGGCTTGCTCAGAGACTGATTGTACATGTAGAAATGGCTCACACCAAGTAGCCGGTTGAATTCGAACCACTCCACCAGCCAGTCACCTCGTGCATAGGAGAAGTGGAATGGCTTTACGCAGACGTGCAAGGTTTCCTGGAAACAAATAAGGTAATAATGTTAATTTATTTAAAATTAATTCTAATTTAAGATAAATTTAGAGATGATTTGAAGTGTATTGTTATTATCTAATTAATGTTGCGTTTGTAAGTGAAATTAATATAATTAATGTTGTAATTAATAAGTGAATCCAATCTATCTTATCCTTATTATGTAACTTTTTTATTTTATTACTATTATTTTTATTTTTTATATTTAACAGTGGACGGAAGAGACTGTATCCCACGACACAGGACTTTTCCTAGTGTGGGATCCTGGGCTCCCCTACACAAAAATAACATTGTTTTTATTGATAGTGTTAATACCAATAAGTTCAAGAAATAAATTATTATTATTATTAATTATTGCTAAAGGTGATACTAGAATGTCTCCTGAAACGCGTGAATTAATAACCGTTTTACTCGCATAAAAAAATGTAATAAATAAAGACATTCGTCGGAATCTGTATGATATGATGACTACTTCTTTTTAGAATATTCATAACATTTACAAATGAAAGAGACAAAAATAATACAGACTTTTGTTATAAGTGCAAACATTCACATCGAACACACAATCACAACCAGAAACAGAAACACAAATTGTCCTTGGGGAGAAAACTTGTGTTCCCGCCGGGAATCGAAGCCGATATCCCTGCCTAGTACGCGAACGCTCACCCAACTAAGCCAACGGGCGGTTCTATAGTACATAATTATATAGTGCTTGCTGAGACAAATGTCAACCAAAAACAATTTGTATTCTCGGCTAGTTTACGGCTCAGATTACAATAGTTATACAATCAAAATGTAGAAATTCATTTTATTTTTATGTTTCATAGCGCGCTCTGTGATAAAACACTACTGTTATTTTTCGCGCCTAAGAAATTGCCATCTCTATTGTGAGCAATTTGTCGCAAAACCTACTAGCATTTCCTAAACTGTAGCTACCGTTGGTGACATTATGATATTACTCATAGTCTCTCTACTAAATTATAACATCGGGTACATTTATATATATAAAATAACGTCGAGACATCGCAGCGGGAGCCCAAATTGAGTATATATATTGGCATAAAAGCAAATAGCATTACCGAAAACGAGTTCTCCCGCAGTTCATATAATAACCTATTTTTGTATCTAAGTAGATAAGTAAATACAATTTGTGTCTTGGTTGTATGGCATTGAATAATATGGTACCTATTTTTAGCCATCAGCTTACAAGTGTTGCCATGTGCGGAGTAAGTCCGAAATATTGTAGGCATAAACAAACAAACATAAGCGCTTTCACACACAGCCCCACACTAAGTTCGGTGACTTGTGTCGTGGGTGCCCTAAACATTCACATCACACACACAATCACAACCAGAACCAGAAACACAAATTTTCCTTGGAGAGAAAACTTGTGTTCCCGCCAGGAATCGAACCCGATACCCCTGTTTAGAAGGCGAACGATCAGCCAACTAAGCCAACAGGCAGTTCGTTTATACTATAGACTAACCGACTAAGATAAATTTCGAGCGCCATGTCTCATAAAGCCCACCTCTACCTAACCAAGATTGTTGACTATCACCTTATACGTACCTATATTATACGACCTTTATCAAAAGCGGCAACAACAATTTAGACAAAAGGGTATAATGCAAACGGACGGCATAATAAAATCGACCGAGTGTAAACTGTGTTAACGAGGTGCTAAAGTTCCACGCCGCAAAAAAATATGTTCCTCGCGCTTCAGGTGTTAGGAAAGGTTGGGCTCATTTTTATAAATTTCATAAGCAGTACCGGAAAAAAAGGTTTTTGTCTTAAATTGCCTGATATCTTGGCGAGACCACGGCCAATACATTGGAGCGGACTTTCAGTTTTAGAGCAGACGTTCTCTGCTATAAACCCATACATATCATACACAAATACTTACAACAACACTCATTGGCTGTGCTCCGCGTTAATCAAGATAATAATTTAAACGCGAGCAAAGCTTGAAAAAGCTCACTTCACTGCTTCATAATTAAACACAGATTATTGAGAATAACTTAAAAACCACTGGTCATATCTTGATCAAATTTAAAAGGGACCACGAGTCAAGCATCAAAATCGGTTCATCTAGAAAAAAGTTTTGAGCAAACATAAAAATAAAAATGAAACAGTTTAATTGAGTACTTCCTCTTTTTTTGGAGTTAGCTAAAAAGTAGACCTTTATTTTAGTCCTATTTAAGGTTTACCTATCTACAAACCTTATTGTAGATAGGTAAACCTTAAATGGGACTAAAATAAATGTCTACTTTTGAGTCGATATAATAGTCATATTTCCTCAAACTCCATACAGCCGTTATACAGATACCTCAATTGAAACATACATACACAATACAGATTTATATAAATATAGATTTGAGTCAAAAAAATGTTTATATTATTGTTTCAGTTATTAAATAAATAATTAAATGCAAGCAAAGCTTAAAAAAACCGACTTCACCGCTTTATCATCGGCACCTTGATCTACCAGCTTTCAAATAAAAAAAGAATCATCAAAATCGGCTCACAACGAAAGAAGTTGTGAGGTAACTTTTGAAGTCGGGTAAACCAGAACATCGTCAAAGTACGCATTATTCGTCACAAAATAGACATTATTGACGATATTTCAAGAAATACTGATCAGATCTTATTCAAATTTAAATGGGACCAATTAGAAAGCAACATCTTTCAAACTAAAAATTTTTTTTCGAAATCGGCTCACGTGGAGAGAAGGTTATATACCTTCTCTCCACGTGAGCAGACAAAAAACAAAAAAAAAACACACAATCGAGTCGAGTACCTCCTCCTTTTTTGGGAAGTCGCTAAAAAATGGTAAAACACGTACATAGAAACTTTAAGGTAGGAACGTCTATTCGTAGGTGTCCTATTGTTAGCCCGTAATGGCCCGTATTCAGGGTAATTTGTAATTTACCAGAAAGCTCTCAGGCTCTGATTCTTAATCTAATCTTTAGTTCTACGACTTTGTTTCTGAATGCAAATTTTTAATAGTTACTTAAACTATACAATCCCGCATAAAAGAGTCCACCGCAACTCGCCTTTACCTGACACCTTAGACATAGCAGAGAAGATCAATAATATACTTGAAAATTTGTTATAAAATAATTAAACGCAAGCAAAGCTTAAAAAAACCGACTTCACCGCTTTATCTTTGGAACTTTGATCAGATTATGTGTACTAAATACGCCTTATTGACGATATTTCAAGAACTACTTATCAGGTCTTGATCAAATTTCAATAGGACCATATGAAAAGCACTAGCTTTCAAATAAAAAAATGATCATCAAAATTGGCTCACAAGGAAAGAAGTTATGAGGTAACTTTTGAAGTCGGTCAAAACGAGAACATCATCAATGAAGTCCACAGTATACGCATTATTGACCATATTTCAAGAACTACTGATCAGATCTTGATCAAATTTAAATGGGACCAATTGGAAAGCAACATTTTCAAACTAAAAAAAATTTTCAAAATCGATTCATGTGGAAAGAAGTTATGAGGTAACACATAAAAAAAATAAAAAGAAGAATACAGTCGACTTGAGTACCTACTCCTTTTTTGGGAAGTCGGTAATTAGCACGCATTAATGACGATATTTCAAGAACTACTGATCAGATCTTAATTAAATTTAAATGGGACCAATAGGAAAGCAACATTCACCTTTTAAATAAAAAAAAAATCAAATTCGGTTCACGTGGAACGAAGCTATGAGTAAACACATATTAAAAAAAAGTCAACTTGAGTACCTCCTCCTTTATTGTGAAGTCGGTAGAAAATATAAAACATAATTTGCAATAGTTCTAAGCATTGAGTCTAACATCTTTCACGGTACGGATCATGAAAGACGTTGGACTCAATGGTTGCCAATCATACATAAAAAAAAGTAAGTTAAAAATATCCATACCTCAAGACCTGGCTTAAGCTCTGTATCTAAAACAATCAGGCTGTTCGAAGGCGGTTTTCCGATTGATTTGGCAGATAACACCGACACCGAAGCCCCCACCGTCTCTTGGGGCTTGACTCCTGAATCACGCAGCAAACACAACACATATGTCGCGCTGTATTTCAGATTCCAGTTCTCACGTATGGCCTGAAATGCAAAAAGAAATACTTCGTTAAGTCTACTACTTAGGTTAAGGATGAAATTGCCCAAATAAACAAGTAATACTTAAATATGTTTTTTGAAATTAAGATTTTAACAGTTTTGAATAAAAATGGACTAAAAGTTATGTAACCAGAGAACTTATCAAGACAAATCAAACGAGTCCAAAGGCGATGGGTTTATATTATTTAGTTCAGAAGTTCCTATGGCCATCTTCCGTCTCCATCATTAGACCAGCTCCATGGTATCATATCATTGTATTGTCACCGAAGATGGATAAGTACACCAAATTTCAGTCCAAACGGACATCGGGTAGTGGGTCTAAATAAACTTGCAAGATTTAATTACAGACCGACAAATAGATAGACAACGGGACAGTTGAAACTAAAGAAAAGCTTGATAGGACCAGACCCAGTTATTTATATTACCCAGTATTCTACTATGTACCTTTTTTTTCATGTCTTTTTTAACGTAAGGCGATTATTTAAAAAGAAAAATAGATAGGAAACAACAAAAGACCCAAAATCCAATTCTCGCAAATCAGATAATATTTAAATTCAATTCAAATGAGTAAATAACGACAAAGATTAAAGCAAGACACGCCAACCCGTGACCCGAATTTAAATTCTATCACAATACCACGAAAATCGAATAACAAGTTGATTTATAATATCTTCGTCCAACAGGTGGTTCCATGTCTTTGAAGCCTTCTAAAAACCGGCCTTGGGACGAGCCTTGGGTATCTCTGTGATCGTCGAAGCATTCATTTAGCAAAAGCGGATCTGATCCCTGTAACACCAGTTCAGTGGTTCCAAAGAATGTGAAACATTCTAAATTCATACAATGACAGAGCACTTTCGGATTTGACCTATTTCCCAATGCTCAATCTGCATATGAGCATCACGTAACGAACTTTCGCATGCTAGGTTACGTTCAATGCCTGCAACTTATGTTGTTCGATTATTTTTTATCCACGCTCGAAGGCTCTGAACGACATAGCACAATGGAATAATGAATAGCATAGTAATCTATATCTATATTTGACAGTCAATTTCATCCAAAACTTTCAGTTTGACTTCACGTACAGCTTTTCGCGGGAATTGTCATAGAAATTTGACATTGACAGGCGTCAGAGTTTTTTACAACCGTCCCTCAAGGCGGTTGTTTGGTTGTGATTAACCGAGGCACTGAACGCGCTAGTGTTTCACGTCGCACTAACCGAACGCTCTAAACGAGCCTCCGAACTGGTAAGGATTAAAAGTTGCAACCAGAGCGTAGACATTGAACGTAGCCCTGTTACATAGTACGACTAAATTTAAATGGGCGTATCCATACAACGTGCCTGTTGTTTTTAGTTTTTTTGAAGTAAAAACTTCTTTAGCGGCGTTGTGCACTTTTTTGAGATGGGTAAAAAATTATAAAATTACGTCAGGACACGTGAACTGATTGAAAATTCGTAAGACGAAGGAGGAAGTAATGGGGGAAATTACTTCTTCTCTTTCTACCGCGCGGCGAAAATGTATGCCTGCTCCTGCTGTTTACAACGGTAATGTTCAAGTTTTCACTTCTGTCTGCAACCCGTTGTTTTCTTTTATGCTAGATAGGCAAGCATTTTACTACTATCTCACGTGATGGGAAGTGACGATGCGGCCGAAGATGAAACATGCTAGAAGGTACCTATAAAATAATATAATACATACATACAAACTTAGGCGGGTAATTTGATATTGGGTCGATAATTAAGCGTCACAGGGATCTGCCACCCGGCCGACCATTAACTAGCACAGACAGTTTGATGATCTATTAGACTATTATGAACAAATAACTGTAAAAATATAGATAATTTTACCGTTATAAGCTCCAAATCTATGTAGTACACTATAGTAGTTACTATAAAGTGTTTTTTAGTGCCGCGAAAGTGAAAAAAAGTATCGTTATCAATTATCGTTACCTTTTAATAGTTCGTAAGCGTGCATGAGCGTAAATCATACTAACTTGAGAAATGTGTTTTTTTTTCGCTTAAAAACTACAATAGAAGTTCTAGTAAAATCTCTACCACTTCCTGAGGCACGACTTGACTACTGACTAAGCCTGGGCCATGACTCTTTTACTTGACTTGTGCCGGAAACATTTTACATGTCACACAATTACACCCAAAATCAGAAGCACAATACAAAGTAGCCTATGGGTAAGCGCGCACTGCGATATTCATTCGTTGCGATTTTTTAAGTGCGAAATAAATTCGCTAACGACAATAATTCCTGCGCGCACTACGATTTATTCTCGCCTGCGAAATAACCGAGATCAAAGACAGTCAAAACTGTGCGACAACTTAAGGCGGAAGTATAATTGAAGGAAGTACCACTTAAGGCGGAAGTATAGTTAAAGATCGCACGTCGACTGACCGCTGCGTCTGCGATTTTTTTCCGCAATGCGCGGGACTCGGTACTGCTCCATAGGGTACAAAATATAAAAACGATTTCGGATGTGCTGTTTTAAATCGCAAACGATTTATTTTCGCAGTGCGCGAATTGTAGTGCATTTCTATTGTTTACAGAATTGCAATATTTTTTCGCAACGACTTTTTATCGTAGTGCGCGCTTGGCCTATGTGTAAGTCCTATATATAAGCTATGTTTCCAAATTTCATCTAAATCCGTTCAGCTATGTTTGTTTTCTACCTACACCATAATATGTGAAGAGAAAACAAACATAAAAGACAAACATAGCTAGAAACAAACATACTTACACACAAACTTTCAGATTTATTATGATATTATGACCTATTAATAATCTAAATAACACCTAAAATACATTTAATACCTGACACTGGCTAAATACACAAAAATGCGGAGCCAAAATTAAAATTACCTATGACTCATATTATATACATAAGTATATTAGCACTTTTTACTTGTATTGTATAATCTAATAAGTAACCTTAATTACCTGGATCTGATACGTCCCTGACCCGTATTAAAGTGTGGTGTCACACAATCACATCGAAAACACAGAATAATGACCTCATATAATTACATCGACATAGAATGTTACAGTTACTTATCTTTAATTGGCTATTGTTGTGGTTAGCGTGCTTTGTTTTGTTTATTTGAATACGACTATTTAGTTAATTTGTCAGCCCTTTTTCAGATTTCGTCCGTGTCTTTTATATTTGTTTATGAGTCTCGTATTTTATAAATGAAATTTGAAGAAGTATATTTTAGCTCCTAGCTTATGCTGGCGGCTTTGCCCGCGTATCCTACTGCAAAATTAAACAGAAGTAATACTTAAAAAACTGAAAATGATTATTCGAAATTCGCCGTAACATAGTGACAAAAAAGATAGACGCGGAAAGTGACTTTGTTTTATACAATGTAGAGAAGAAAAGAGAAATAATTTTGTACTTCAACACATTTATGTAAAAAATGTGGTGATCTATTTCACGTCCGATGCGCGAGAGCAGCGAGTGCAATTTTTTTCTCACTCGTTGACTCAACCTTTCATATAATGTACATAAAATTCATTTATGTAATATTTAATGTAATTTTGTTCACAAAATACATTTATGTAGTAATAAATCAAGTCAAATCAAATCGGTCATTTGCCAGAATACATACAAATCGAGATTTTAATAAATAGTGACACAATATATTCCCGAAACGTATTTAGCTAATTTTTTTAGGAGAATTTACATACCAATATTCTAATACATCTCATTTCCAGTTTCTGAGACATTAAAGACAGTACTCGGATGACCGAGCTTCGGTTGCTCGGTTTTTATAATGACATTTTCAAAGGATATAACCTACCTACATATCTAGATTGATTTATCGCCACCGAAACTCCCTGCTTACTAAATTTCATGAAAATCGTTGGAGCCGTTTCCGAGATCCTAATTGTATATATATACAAGAATTGCTCGTTTAAAGGTTAAATGTTTTTACTGAACTTTGACCCCAATTTGAATTTCATATAGTGCGATTCTCAAAATTATTTTTTTAGTGCGCGTTATTGTGAAAAGAAACATCCAGAAAAGGTCTCTGGGACCAGTGGTTTCGGCTGTGCGATGTTGTGCCATTCAGTGAATCAGCCAGGACTTTGAATTGTATTTATAAATAGATATATGACAGAACAATGCCACCAGGAATTTGCTAAGAGAGGAGAAAAGTTAGGCTTTCTTTTGGGTGTTCCAAGTCTGACGTCAACCATCCCAAATACTATTCATTTTTTTACACTTACGGCCACTAATTAAGATCAAAGACTTGTGTAGCGATTCGATTTTACCTATGGAAAGAAAACTTTTGTTTAATCACGCTAGCGAACTTTTAATATTATTACGATTTCTAGATTTTTATATCTAAATTTAAGCATTATGATATACTAGCCACGCCCCGGGGCTTCGCCTGCTATTATCAAGTTTAAATGTGTCAATCCTAGTTATAAGCTATTTACATTCCAAATTTCATTCAAATTCAGCCGTTAAAGCGTGAAGAGGGAACAAACATACTTACACACAAACTTTCGGATTTATAATATTAGTAGGATTAGTAGGAAGTAGGATTTTATCGCCAATGACCCCAAAATTAGGAAGTTGTCTACTTTCCCGATGACAGACAGTCACGTTTACACAAAGGTGCACGTTTATATGATTTAAGCAAGGTATCTCTGAAAAGGAAAATTTGATTGAAACTTGGTTTGTAAAAGTGATAACCAATCACGATTCGGGGCGAAACACAACTTTATAAGACATTGAAATGGCTGAATACGTGGTTGGTTACGCGTCTCCTTTATAAGCATTTAGTTTCGGGTTCTGTTCCCAGTGGTAACACAAGTATATCGTAGACCACATCGTCGCTTACCATTAGGTTAGATGGCGGTCAAAAGTTTGCCAATCTTAAAAACATTTATTTTTGCCCTAAGTAAAATTTGATTAAAAAAACAGTGTGAATGTTTCTTGCCCCCGTGACATAAGTCTTCGAAAGTGTGGGTTATGACTGTTAAAGCATTTATGCTTATTTTTACCCGAGTGCCAAGGAAGGCTTATTATTTTCGCCCGTATCTTGTATGTATATTTGCAAATTTCTTTATTACCTCGTCTCATCCAAATGGGTTGAAAAACTTGGGTTTTTAGAATATAACGACACGTTAACTGTCGAAATATATCCAGATATTTTGACAGTTAACGTGTCGTTATATTCTAAAAACCCAAGTGTCCTTAGATAGGTGAATAAAAAAAATGGCAGATTTTTGGTGCGAAATACTAATACCTTAATAAAAAAAGAAATAACCAAATATAACGTGCTGGGTATCACAATAATGTAAATTATAGGGAATTACATAATACATATAATAAAACGCAAGCAAAGCTTAAAAAAATCGACTTCACCGCTTTATCTTAGGAACCTTGATCAGATTTAACGTATTAAACACGCATTATTGACAATAACTTAAAAACAAGTAATCAGATCTTAACCAAATTTAAATGGGACCACAACCCATGGAAAGCACCAGCTTTCTAAAAAAAATATCATTAAAATCGGCGCACAAAGAAAGAAGTTACGAGGTAACTTTTGAAGTCGGTTAAAAACGAGAATATCATCAATGTAGTCCACAGAATACGCATTATTGAGGATTACTCAACAACTACAAGTCAGATCTTGATCAAATTTAAATGGGGCCAATTGGAAAACAACAACATCTATCAAACAAATACAGTCAACTGGAGTACCTCCTCCTTTTTCGTAAAGTCGGTAAAAAGTAGGATCACATTTTCCGCAGTCGGGTTTTTTAAAAATTTTTAGTACATTGACATTGTTACATATTTACCTTAACCCTGGCCTTGAGTGTGAGTGTGCGGTTGTCCGGTAGCAAGAGCCGGCACACTACAGAGTCCTGCCCTCGAGTCTTCGTTGCTGCTATGATACGTACTGCGAACACTGTTCGCCTTTCAACGTACGCCGAATACACGTAGAACTTAAATCTGGAACAATGAAGAGATTACACGTCAATTCGGGGTAACTCAAACTGTTGCTATAAGTAGGTATAAGTACATTATTGTTTGGCATAAATGGACTTAGTTCCTAGAACAACATGTTGGCAATGAATGAGCGTCCGCCTTCTAAGCAGTATTGGGTTGGATTCTCGGCGGCTTCAAGTTTTCTCCCCAAGGAAAATCTGTGTCTAGTTTTGGGTGTGATTTTGTGTGTGGTGTGAATGTGTCCGGTAATCACGACACAAGTCATAGAACTTAGTGTGGGTTCTGAGTGCGGAAACGTTTATTATTCCATAAACCTATACATCCTCAATCTACCTCAAGGGTCTTTGTTCTCCGAACGGTATAATCTGAGAGTCTTCAAGTCTAGAGTGAATCTTCTAGGCAACCATGCTACATCTTCGGCTACTTCGTCACTTTCTATCAGGTGAGAAGGTGGTCAAATGCTTGCTTATCATGCATAAAAAAACCACTCGTTTGCTACTAAGCTGTGTAGGTAAATATATGTGCTATCAAAGGATCATGTACTCTTCCCAGAAGAAGAAAAAAACTGGAGAACGGATTCTTAGCTTGCTTGTTAATCTGTGTTGTAAATGAGACTCATGATGCCTGTTTATGACCGGCCGACTGCGTGACGGCTTAGGAATGATAGTTCGGCTGCATAATCATTTTCCATCACGCGATATAGTGGTCAAATGAAAGCCTATATAGCATAAATTAAAATCCACTAGGAAAGAGAATTCTTTGTGGGTATATGTAGAGCTATAAAACAAGACAAAATACTAACTGTTGTCATTATCATAAGGTAGTTACGTCTGGCGACTCAACGAATAACTCCAGACGAATAGCGATAAGAACATAAAATAGATAACAATATAAAAGAGATTGTTGTGAAATGCTTGCCTATCGAGCATTAAATAAAATTAAACGCAAGCAAAGCTTAAAAAAACCGACTTCACCGCTTTATCATCGGAACCTTGATCAGATTTAATGTATAAACTAAAGCATTATTGACTATAACTCAAAAACTAGAAATCAGACCTTGATCAAATTTCAATGGGCTACATAAAAAGCACCAGCTTTCAAATAAAAAAAGAATCACCAAAATCGGCTCACGATGAAAGAAGTTAGGAGGTAACTGTTAAAGTCGGTTAAACGAGAACATCGTCAAAGTACGCATTATTCGTCACAAAAGAGGCATTATTGACGATATTTCAAGAACTACTGATCAGATCTTGATCAAATTCAAATTGTTTTTTTATACCGACTTCCCAAAAAAGGAGGAGGTACCTACTCAAGTCGACTGTATCTTTTTTATTTATTGTTACTTCATAACTTCTCTCCGCGTGAGGAGCCGATTTCGAATATTTTTTTTAGTTTGAAAGATGTTGCTTTCTATTTGGTCTCAATTAAATTTGATCAAGATCTGATTAGTAGATCTTGAAATATCGTCAATAATGCCTATTTTGTGGACTACTTTGACGATGTTCTCGTTTAACCGACTTTAAAAGTTACGTTAGTCGGTTTTTTTAAGCTTTGCTTGCGTTTAATTATTTTTTTATAATGTATGTATGTATGTTTATACTATTTTACGCCTTAAATCCGCCATTTTGTTTTTTTCAATACCTATCTAAAGATACTTGGGATTTTAAGACAGCTATAACAATGCCTTAACTGTTGAAATCCATCCAGCCGTTTAGATGACGCGAAGGAATAAAATAATTTACATATATACATCCATGCAAGATACGCGCAAAAAACATGACCCTTACTTGGAAGTTCGGTAAAAATAAGAAATTAGCTTGGTGAACCCACTCACGCAACGTATATATAATTCAAGAACAACGAAGGTTGCCCGCCACTGCTATCCACCAAGGATGGCAGTGGCGGTCAACCTTCATGTGTAATGCAAGATACGATTAAGACGGACTTTCTTGATACAAAACGGGATAGGTTAATGTGTTTTCTAACGGGTGTAAATGAGACGGCAACAAAGAATGAGTGAAAAATCAAATATAAGGTATAAAATATGCAAAACTGTAAACATATTCTTATTCAAGATATTATTATTAACAACAAAACATGAACTGTCCGTTGGCTTAGTTAGATGCACGTTTGCCTTCTAAGCACAACTGTCGGATTGGATTCCCGGAAACGCAAGCTTTCTCCCCAAGAAAAATTTGTGTTTCTAGTTCTGGTTGTGATTGTGTGTAATGTGAATGTTTCCGGCACCCACGACACAAGTTATCGGGATTAGTGTAGGGCTATTAAAAAAGCTATGGCTCGTAGAATAAATCAAATGTAAACTATTTTAATGTTATCTTTTTATTGTTGAGGCTTAAAAACGATGGCAACAAGACAAGACGAATCAGTGTAATTTCCAGCATTTCCGCATAATAAAGAAGACAAACTATCAAAATTCATTATTTTATGGTCAACACACCTCCAGTTCACTCGAAGGGTTTCGCTTCTATGTTCATCATTTGTACGGCGAGGGAGTGGAACTCATTGCCTGCGCCTTTATTCCCCGAACGATATAATCTGAGAGACTTCAAGTCTCGAGTTTATAGGTATCTTCTAGGCAAGTATGTCACATCTTCGGCCGCATCATCACTTTCCAACAGGTGGGAAAGCGGTCAAAAGCTTGCTTATTCTGCATAAAAAAAGAAAATGACTAAGACAGTTATTTTTCTGTTCACGCAAATATTTGACCACTATCTCACCTGACGGAAAGTGGCGATGTGGTCGAAGATGGAACACGCTTGCCTAGAAGATACCTGTTTAATCGAGATTTAAAGACTTATTAGTATTTTAAGATTTGCTCGATAAAAAAAAAAAAAAAATATTTTATTTTTTTATGTAAAATAAAAATATATTAAGAAAATTTTTGGACGTTTATAATTATATTCTGTTTCTATCAAACAAAGAAGAACTGCAGTCAAAAATCAGTCTCACGCGGCATATCAATCCGACAATATTAAGCTTGCGAATTTTAAGAAATATTGGCGACAGTTACAATAAATTTAAATCCTTTTAAAATGTTGTTATAGTTCCAAATACCTATTGCTGTCTGCATCGCTACTTGATAACAATGTATACAAATATGTTACAAAGTCAACATAAGCCGCTGAAGTCACATAGGGTGCGATCGATCAACCCGTTGTTATGGAATTAGCTATTCAAACCCATTGTAACGTACCATCATTATTCTACACAATGACTTGGCAATAAAGGACAGTAAGTTATAGACTATCCTATCACGCTGTAATAGAACTCCGCGATATAATCTTACTATTGTGTGCCTACGTAAAAAGTTACATACAGGGTTAGTTGCGGAGATTTATTACTATACTATGATAACACATCTCTAGCTACTTATTAGGAACGTACCCGGCATGCGATGCAATATCACGTAAGGAATAAAGTGTATTATGTACGTCTTTAACGTTTATGGTTTCCTAGTACTTTAACCATACTCAAAACTTGTTTATGTATAATGACTACATTATTACCTCTTTCATGTTTTTGTTTGCCTAGTTACTTTACTAAGCCGGACAGACATAATCATATCCAAAATATTAAAAAAAACTACGCCACGCGGCTTCGCCCGCGTTAACTGCCGAACTACCCGTTGGCTTAGTTTAGTGGCGTTTGCCTTCTATCGGGTTCGATTCCCGGCGGGAACACAAAAGTTTTATCCCCAAGGAAAATTTGTGTTTCTGGTTCTGGTTGTGATTGTGTGTGTTATGTGAATGTTTCCGGAACCCACAACACAAGTCATTGAGCTTAGTGTGGGGCTGTTAGGGTGAAAGCTTTTATGTTAATTAAGTTAAAAAGAAACACATACCTACGCTAGGTATGTGTTTCCGTAACCTAAGCTGACTACATTCTAAATTCCGTCAAATTTGGTTTATTCGTTGCAGAGATACGTGGTTCATAGACTAAATAAGTGGTTATATTCACACACAGATACACACACACAAAGATTTGCATTTATAATATTATAGTAGGATAGGATACCATTTGTAATTAATTATAATAACTTTTCCAATGTTTTCTGAACCAGTAACCTTCGCTGGCATACGCTGAACTACTCACCAACGTTTCAACATAATTGTCAATCCGTTCCAGAAATATTTTCAGAAGACCCGTTTTGTAAAATATATGAGAAAATGTTTTCTTTTAATCTCTTTTTTCGCGAATTTTCCCGATTTTTAATAATTATTCTGCTATTTGAGGCGGAGACAAATCCAACAAATCAAAGATCATAAAAATCGTTCTCAATTAAAGATGGTATAACTAACCCGAATTTGTATTATACATATACTAGTTGTTGTCCGCAGCTTCGCTCGTGTTGGTTTTCGAAATATCATCAAAAAACCCGTTCCGTACAAAATGTATGACAAAATTATTATTTTCGAGTAGTTTCCCAATATTTTAATGATAAATAAAATTTAATAGATCACAAAAATCGGTCCTGCAGTTCTCGAGATATATATATATTTTGCTTCTTAAATCTCCGATTAATATTTTATCTTGTAATTGCGGTCTGTTGGCATCACTTATTTTGATTTGATTGAACTCTGTTCTACGGTTTATGCAAACCTTACAAAACACACATTCCCGCGGGTCAGCAGTGGATCCGACTCAGTGCTCATCGCGCGAATAACTATAGCACTCAATAAAACAACGATTTGACTAACACGTGTTTGTTACTTTACCAATTACTAAAACTACCTAACAACAATCAGGGTGTGTGTACGGTACGCACCGTACACCAGTTAGATAAATGAACATTTAAAAATAACGACCAAACATTTTAACAGCTATTTAGGCAGGAAATTGTTTCACTTCAATTAAACTAAAAAACTTCAAGAAATTGTGCTTCAACCGTCGATTTCGGCAGTTATAAGACAATGGTCTTAAAGCTATGCTTTCAGTCAGAATAATTTACAACAAGATGACAATTAATATTCCGATTTCAATGTCACCAAGAGTATTTTATATGGATGAGATTAATAAAAAAATGGTTCTATAGAGCAGATCTGATCATCATCGGCTCGTCATTAGTTCTACAGCAACCTATAAATGTCTTCAGTTATGGTAAGTACTGCTTTTTGATAATTGTTTTGTTAACTGCAAATACTGTTAAGCTACTTATACCTAAACTTTATGTGACATAAACATTGTTATCAATTTTATTTGTTCATTAAATTTTATCTCTATCGGCAATCATTATCACGGCTACGGTTGCATTTGTGATTTAGCCCACAGTACACAAAGTAAATGTAATTATATTGTACAGTTTAACCAACAATAAAATGTAATTTCATTCGATAAGCAATACATGGCGTTGATTTATTAATGGTTTTAACTTCAACTGCTAAAACATAAATTCTATTTTGCTTATCAATAAAAATACAATCATTATATATATATATAACTTAAAATCACAAAGACCTATATAGAAAACTTTGTTGAAATGGTTGTTAACCAACACATCAGCTCAACACAATTCGTTGTCTTTCATTTTTTATTTTTCACAATATGGCGTAGTTGAAGTTATAATTGTCAGTAACAATCCTTGCCGGCGAGGACATGGAATCTCTAGTCATGGCTCTCCAAATTAGAAAAACATTTTTTTCGTAATTGTAGGGCCCGTTATCTCTTGTATGTACTCTCGTGTAACCGGGCGTTTCTCTCCCTTTAGTCCAGTTGCTCCTCTCCAGGCAACAAAGCCAATAATCGCACCTCCTAAGTGGCCCTCGCTGTTGGCTCCTCTCTTCTGCGGCTAAGAGGCATCCGCGCTCGCCCTCCCACCCGATGATGCTGCGAAAGCTAAGGCACAACCAGCAGCAAGTAGTCCGTTAGAAGGGAAAAATAGCTATAATTGTTGTTTTCATAAAATAAATCAGTTTTGGTTATATAACGCGTTACAAAAATAATTAGCTTATGATTGTTAATAATAGGAAATATCCGGATGACCGAGCTTTGCTCGATTTTTGTTTTTGGTTTATATATATATATAAGAATTGCTCGTTTAAAGATATTATATTACGGATACTCTAGACCGTCCCAGCAATATGTGCCCTCTATTTCCTCCACATCGATCAGTGGTCAGATTAAAATTGCCAACTGCAACGGTGCGTACACAGCTTACATAAGCTACCAAGGAAACAAGTGCACGCGCGATTAAGACAACTTTAGCATACTGTACATATGCATAATATATGTTTTTTTTACATTAGAATATACTTTGAATCACAATATCGTTAACACTTTACTTACTTACTTTACTTTGGCGTGGTTCCGACGAAAACATAATATTTTCTTATAACATATTAAGAGGAGCGTCTTCGTGAAATGCACGAAGCGTAGAATACTAAATGTTACAGACAAAATTTAAATTGAATAAGTAACATTATGGTTTGGAATGGCACGACATGATGCCGCTAACATGATGGCGAGGCTTCCACTCGCAGTTCTCACTTCAGGAAATTGTTCGATTTACAAATCCCGAACGAGTTCGCTGATTACCCGGATGTGTTTCTACGTTCTGCACAGATAGGTACACTCGTATATGCCTTCGTAACGGTATCCTATCATTTCACCGACACTTAATTCACAATTTTTTCACTTCACAACCAACATTTACCAAAATTATGAATCGACAAATCATTATTTTACAAAAAAAGATTTATCAAATGATAAAAATAATAACTTCACAAATTCATGTTGATTATGTGTGTAAAATAGTCTGGAATGACTCTTATTAAAAATAAAGTAATGACTGATTGTGGTTCCAATTCTAGGTTAGGTAAGGTTTCAACTGCGATGAAACAACGCGCGAGCCGAGCGAGCAAAGCAAGCGTGCCCTGGTAGAGTTTTACAAGAGAAGCGTTTGTGAAATAGATGCTTGTAATGTAATTGTTTATGAAATAGGAGGTTTTTGAAACTAGCTGTGAGTAAGTTTGTTAGTTTTCTCTTCTCGCTGTAACGGCTGATCGGATTTGGAAGAAATTTGAAATTAAAAGTAAGTTTATACCTGGGATTAATACATAGACCACTTTCTTGATAAACGCGGGGGAAGCTGCTGGGAATAACTAGTAAAATCACACTAATATTATAAATCTGAAAGATTGTATTTAAGTGTGTAAGTGAGTGTAAGTATGCTTTTTTTCTCTTCGTGCTGTAACGGCTAAACAGATTTATATGAAACTTGGAATGTACATAGCTTACACAGTAACAAACTTTGGGATTTATAATATTAGTGTAATGACAATTTACGGAGCCACAATATACTGTATGTTATGTACAAATAGAAAGCTTCATACTCTGTCATATCTCGAAACGCCTTTCTACTTGGCCAATAAAACTATACAATATGAAATCGAGTTTGTCTAGTATTGCATCTTACTTCCATGTGGTCCCGCAATTCAGTTTCAATCGAGTATTCCACGTCGAACGTTCGAAATATTCAATTGAATATATCGCGACATCCGTCCAGCAATCGGGCGGTATTTAGTGATACTGGATGTAATTTGGCAATACTCCAAACTATGCTATCATATTTCTACTTAACGACATGTTGCGCAGTTTGTATTTACTTATGTGCGTAACATTTATTAGACAAAAATAATCTACCTGATCTATTAAATTTACTCTTGTCTTGAAAACATCCAGACTCGTTTAGGGAACATTAACGCGGCAATGAGATCCACTCCTTCGCCGTACGGATGAAAAAAATAGAAGCAAAATGCTTCGAGGGAACTGGTTTTCCATCATTGATACCCTTTTCCTATAAAGTGGAGTTGACACGAAAAACACTCTTCCTGGAGGAAGTAAGAAAAATAAATGGAATATTCACTTACTTGTGAATAAGATGTCATTTTCAATTCTATTAAAAAACGTGATTAAACTGCTACGCAAAGCAATTTAAAGCATATTAACTACTTGTACCAAAACTTTAAGAAAGTAAAAACAAGAAATAAAAGAAAATTGCACTATACAGATAACGTATAAAGCCAAAAAAAGTATTTGACGGCCATAAATTAAACGTAAAAATGTTTTCCTATTTAATTTGTTAGTAAGGAGTAAAATTCTAAGTAATATGTACCTTAGGTGTATTATTTCGGCACCGGGTCACTTTTAAGCCCCTTGGTCTAATTGAACCTCTTTTTATTCTACGCTGTATATATAGTTTGAGCTGGATTCAATAATGCTGTTAGCTAAAACCTACACCGTTTCAACTTTTTTGCCCCCTGGTATAACAATATATCTTTGAGGCAATGATAGATAGGTCAGTCATAGTTTAAAACGCTTAGTTTCCGATCGGGCGGTCGCCGTTTGAGATCCTACAAAAGGCTTAGGCTTCCGGTGAAGTAAGCATCGTAATGTTTATTACTGCTCGTTTGTTTAGCGATCCTGCATTGAAGTGCAAAAATAGACTGTATTATTGCACTTCAATGCAGGATAATCTTGTCCATCCAATCCAAATAAACGAAACACCATTATTGGTATTTTTCATTTTTATTTTATTTTTGGCTTCGCAATCTTGCGCATTTAGCCAGCGTCAAGTAATAATACAAGTTTCCAGTAATAATACTAGTCACAGTAAAAGGGGTAAAAGGGGTCAAGGTCCAGTCATCGTCAAGTCATGCCTTAGTAAAGTGGTAAAAAACTTCTGTTGTAGTTTTGGAGCAAAAGCGAAAATCACGTTATTCAACTTTATAAGATTTGCCTACACTTATACACGTTTTCTAAGTATTAACGGTTAATAGACCACCACTATTGCACATTAACACTCGAAGAAACACAGGTTTTGGAACATTATACAAAGTCAACAACGCCATTTTTTCACATTCGCGGCAAAAAAACATAGTATTGGTGTTCTAGCACCTTGAGTATCAGTCACATCCTACGCTTAGTATTTTTGCCATCTTTAACCTTATCAACATTTAGGTGAGAAAGTGATCAAATGTTTACCTATTAGATAAAAGCTCCAACGTTTCAGCTACACAATTGGCAATAAAACAATGCTGTATTAAATAGCTGTAATTAATTGAATAGCTTCAATGAATTACATTACTACCCGACCTAGTTTCCCAGCTTCCGATGTCGGACATTGTTGCTCCCAGACCAATTGTTTAAAACGAACCGAGGGTTTGTGTAAAGTTAACTGTTTTTTAATCTGATCACCGAGAACACCGCTACAACAAAGGACTCGGAACTGCAACTGTCTGTTGTTTTAACAGATTAGTTCGGTTTGTGGAAATAAGTTAACAGAACACGGGGTTTCAATGAAAATAACGTTTCATCCCATCTATTTGAAAATCGACGTTTTGTTCCTCGATAAGCAAAATACGTTGTTTCTCTTTTAGACTTTTACAACAGTTCGCAATGAGTTTAAATTTAGAACATGATTTTTGAATGACGATGAACATCCACGATACAAATCATCGAACTTAGTGTGGGGGTGTGAGTTTGAAAGCGTTTATGTCACGATTATGTTATAATCATTCTCTATAGATCCAGAGGATCTAGTATGGATGAATGATAAATATATCTTGCCAGTTTTTAACTTATTTATAATAATAATTATAAAGCATTACGTGGACATATAAGTTTACCAATTCCTATGATAAAAATATTAAACTTTTTACCTACAAACTTATTCTACATAAGTTTATAGGTAAACTTATTCTATTTATACAGATAAAAAGCTTTGTTGTACATAATATATACATTTTATTATCTACGTGACACCGACTTGTGTCATAAACCGGAGCTGGAACGAAATAATTACAGTTTGGGCGGTAGTTAAACCATTTAATAGCCGTCTAATAGTTAGTAATGTCCATGTACGTAAATAGTTACCATGTAGATAAAGCATGATCTTAATATTTACCGCAGATAATATGTTTACGATTAGGACGCTATTTTGAATCCAGAGCAGAATGAGAGATTCTTCAACAGAATACTTAGCTCAACGAGAGATTAAAGTACGTAACAGCACAGCTGTACCACACTTTCACCGGAAGAAGCCAAAACATATTCTTAGCAAAACAAATGAACCAAATTTATCTGTCTAACTATCACGGTTCATGAGATACAGCCTGGTGATAGACAGACAGACAGACAGACGGACGGACAGCGGAGTCTTAGTAATAGGGTCCCGTTTTACCCTTTGGGTACGTAACTCTAAAAAAAGTACAAAAACGCAGTAAATAGGTACTATGAATTTCACATTTTGCACTATCTGTATTTTATTTTCAGTAGGGGCGCAACCTAACTCGTTTGAAATGAGTACTTTTGTAAACGACCTATTATTTTTCATTTAGGCCTTTCATAATCTATGTCAATATGTGGAGGAAGTATTATAAAGAAAAAAAAATGTCCGTATATACCACCCAGTCACTGCCCATAAAATGTTATAAATTATTTGTGACAGTTCGACTGATAGCACCGGGGACAATGAAAACTTGGTACAACTAGTTGAACTACAAAAAACATGAATTGTCCGTGTCTTACAGGACCACGGGCAACAAACTAATACTATCTACATCGAAATACGCTAAGATGAATAATTAAACGCAAGCAAAGCCTAAAAACACCGACTTCACCGCTTTATCTTCTGAACCTTGATCAGATTCAACGTATTAAGCACGCATTATTGGCAATAACTCAAAAATTAGTGATCAGATCTTGACCAAATAAAACAACAACATAATAAATGAGACCACATGGAAAGCACCAGCTTTCAAATAAAAAAATAATCATCAAAATCGGCTCACAACGAAAGAAGTTATGAGGTAACTTTTGAAGTCGGTTAAAACGAGAACATCGTCAATGTAGTCCACAGAATACGCATTATTGAGGATTACTCAAAAACTAGATACTAGTCTAGATCTTGATCAAATTTAAATGAAACCAATCGAAAAGCAACATCTATCAAAAAAAATCAAAATCGGTTCACCGGCAACGAAGTCATGAGGACACATACAAAAAATAGCGTCGACTTGAGTACTTCCTCCTTTTTTGTGGAGTCGGTAAAAAGAACACGTAATTATTTACCCAAAGATACCATAATTTATATTACCATTATTTATAAACGTTTTTATAACATTAAAAGCTAATGTTTTTTCCGAAATAAACCTTGTTTGCAGACAACAAAGTGTAGAGTAGCCTGGCTACATTTTTATAACAGATGTCCTAAATTGTGTGGTGCTATGTTGCAGGTGGCAACAAATGAGTTTCGGTAGAGTGGCTTCCGGGCGTGCTTAGTGCGAAGTGTAGCTTCGCACTAAGCACCCTGCATACACTAGGCTACATTGTATAAAGTGACAGTAACACCCTCTAAGTCTAAGAAACGGGGACATTAGAGCACGGTGAGGGGAGTTTCTTACACAAGTTAAAGTATACAGGAAAATAAGTGCCTCTTCCAAGATCATACAAAATTTGCTCACTAGAAGGTTTTGCGAGTTACTGCTTATTTACGTGGATTAAGTTGCCTATAATAACACAAGTTTAACTTAATTTGAAGTAACTGAATGCAAGTTAGTCGTAAAAATCTAGTTTGTATTTTATTTAAATAATTATCTGACTGCTTATTATTATAAATATTGGTACTAAGGTAGTCTAATATTTATTAATGATGTATTAATTTATAAATACTGCTCATAAGATTATATATTAATTTACTCGCATTTATGAGACAGACAAATATTTAGATCAGAGCCACGTCTTTGTCACGGATTTGTGATAAATGAATAAAACTCGTATTTTGCTAGAACTATAGAAAGAAAGATGAACTCTTTATTGGACACCAATTAAAAAAAATATAACAGGAAAAAAAATATTAAAAATAACTTAGGCTATTATTGAAGCAATATCGTGATCATTTTGAAATTTTTCATTTTAAATATAGTACTCACACCCAGTTTTTTTCTACCGACTTCACAAAAAAGTAGGAGGTATTCAAGTCGAATGTATTTTTTTTTATGTGTGTTACTTCATTACTCTTTCATGTGAAACGTTTTTTTTTACCTCATCTCATTTTACATGTGAAACGTTTTTTTTTGTTTGAAAGTTGTTGCTTTCCAATTAGTCCCATTTAAATTTGATTAAGATCTGATCAGTAGTTCTTGAAATATCGTCAATAATGCGTGTTTAGTACATCTAATCTGATCAAAGTTCCGAAGATAAAGCGGTGAAGTCGGTTTTTTTAAAGCTTTGCTTGCGTTTATATATGTTGTTTTAGGAAATATTAGAACTCGGTAGCCATAAATCTGGTCGACTCTTTGTGGGTCCAGTAACATTGTTTTATAAAGTTCGCTTTTCAAAGTTTTTTTCTTTTGTGCGAGTATCATTTTGGGTAGCAGAAATAAATTTTTTCCAACTTTGAGGCAAAAGCGTTGGGAAGTTGGGGCGTGCTCATCGCGAACACAATAGACACATTATGTATATACTTGTATTAGAAACGATTCCGTGTCCTGTATACGGAGGTGACAGAACATTTATGGAACAATAAGACATAAATGCTCATTACAATTAATTATTGTTACCACGTACCTCTTTATATATTTTTTTTGTACCCCAATCTCACCTGATGGAAAGCGACGATGCGGAAGATGGGGCACATTTACTTGGTATATACGTATTCACTCTCTTCTTGAATAACCCCATATTATACTTATACGATATCTTGAATTAGGAAAATGTAAATTTTATGTATTTATATTTGATTATGAGAATAATACAACATCTAATAGCGTCACTACTGGTTAAACCGACTGTAATGTTGTCCAATTAACTAGAACTTTGATATACGTAGAACCGCTACGTATATATATATATATATATATATGTAGCGGTTGACGTACACCACCTTCCCTGCTTGTAATATATTTAACATCACCCTTTGATTGTCTGGAAGAAATCGCTTTGAGCGATCAGACCGCCCTTTGTGCTCCTATGTTATATATAAGATTTCTTTGTAAGTGTTATTTTTTGGTGTGCAAATAAAGAATTTATCTATCTATCTAACCGCTTAGCAATGCACTACACTCCTCTCATGAGCCCAGTAATAATTGCACAGGCAAGTAAGCTAAAACAGCAATCAGTGCTGCTTGCAGAATACTGGCACACGGTTTTTTGGTAAACTAAAAAAGTTCCAAGACCTTTCAGCTCCAGTCCCAATACTCCGCCAGCCTCGAGTTCCGAAATTTTAACGCAATGCCAATCTCATGATATACGTTTGTGAATTTGTAACTTTTAGTCTTCTGGAGACGATGGCCAATGCAACTTGGCCGAAATGTCGAGGTAAATGAAAATAGTTCGTAGCGCGATTAAGTCCCGTGGCTCTTATTAATATAATTTAATGTATAACGTAATATTATATTTTTTTACTTAAACTAAGTTTGTAAGTTGGTCTTTTTAATTTCCAAGTCATTAATAGAAATATAATACTAAACCCTTTACTCTTTTTAAACCCGCGTCTAAGCTATAATACATTTATGTAGTGAAATGTGCTCGGATACAGAATCAGCTGAAATATTAAAAATAACCAAGTCACTTCCACTCTTTCGCTTCAGATCGGTGAGATGGTGGTCAAATCCTTGCTTGTCTAGCATAAAAAAAGCTTAACTAGAATAAAAATAAAAATAATAAACTCACCAAGAAGTATATAAACAATAGCATCTGCGAGTTAATCAATCCTCTAAATGATTCAATAAAAACAAAATCAATGGGATGAAATCTGATGAAACGCCGAAAGAAAAGAAACAATTTTTAGAATCTGCCAATCATTCCAATGCAATGGGACAAAACATCTGAATGGTCTTAACATAAGGACACATTTAGATCTTACTTTACATAGAAACTTCCAACACGACGCACGACAGCACAAAAACCCTTATTTCCGAAAACGATTTCACACAAAGAAGAACAAACTGATTTTGTTTTCGCGCTTGACCGACTCTTAACGGCCGGCACTGCGAACTTTGGGATCTGCTGCTGAAAACATTTATTTTTTCCGTTTTTCTAACATTAAACAAACATTATATCAAAGAAGATATAGGGAGCATAAGCTTCACGAAAAATATATGAATATTAACAGATTAATCACACTCATGTCATAAATTCTAAGGTTTGTGTGTGTAAGTATGTTTTTCTGTTCACGCTGTGATGGCTGAATGAACTTGGAATAAAATTATTAATCGAGCGAAGCGAGATCTTTAAGTTGACTTGGGTCACTGTGTCCGTCCGTCCGTCCGTCTGTCAGAGGCATCCATATAAACGAATGACTTCAAATTCTCAAGTCACTGTTTTTAGACCAATTCTGTCCCGGGGTCTATCTTAAAAACGGCTTTACATTGAACGCTGAAACTTACGGATGGTATCCGTTATATCCTGTTCTTTTTTTTCATGCCTAACTACGGGCCAATTGCCTATATTTCCTAAAACTAAACTAAAACTATGTACAGCAAAGAACTAAGTTACCTACAAGACATCGAGCTTATAGGTAACTCAAGTGCTCAAGCCCACTACCAGTGGGTAGCGTTCCCATCATGCTGGCGGCATTGCCTCTCTGAATTGCAATGCTAATACGTTGAGCCAAATAATTGCCAGCATTTTGATCACGCGTCGCTTCAACCAGGCGCTCTGATAGAATTTTGAAAATAGAATGAGCTCCCGGTCCCCACGGACCCAGTTTCTCAACACCAAACGGCTCAAATATGTAACCACTGCCAAGGTTTCCATATTTGCGCCGTTTACGCTGCTCTGCCGAAGTTGCCGCGACGCCAACCCCATTCTGTGTTTCAGGAAGGTGTGACGGAGCTAAAGTATCGACACAAGTTGCATCCCATACTAAAGGCCGTCCCATCTTCCATGGAATTAAAGTCATGCCGTCGGGTCTTTTACCATCGTCACGCATCAGACCATTCGGTTCGAGAATGGCTGGAACGTTGGCACTGGTAAAAGCCCGGCGGATGATATCGTTGAGGCTGGCGTGGCGGGAAATTCGGCCAGCACTTTTCTGGCACGAGAGGCCGTGGTGACCGAGCTGGTCAACAGCAGTACCACACTGACAGCTATGGGCAACATAGCACCTTGCACCCAAACGTAAGCATATAGCGAGACGGAAAGCAGATGGATCTATAAGTGTACCAGTATTAAAAGAGGGAATGGCCTGCAACCAAAGCCCTGACTCCCATACAGAAACTGCTAGAAGTCGAGCACGCTCTGTGACGCTAGGACACGTATCTAAAAGATGTTTCCGTGCTAGTTCACAGAGCGGCCGATCCCACAGTCCTGTTCTTAAACAACAAATACCTACATAAATTGAACAATTATTATCAAAAAATAAAGTAATAAGAAATTAACCTCAAAAGTTTTTCTCTTGAGGCAAAATATAGACGCGAGATCTCAGTTCGGCGCAAACGACTAGTTAGATACAATTGCGTCATACCTAGCAGTTATGATGAATTTGTTTAAACCAGCTGTTTTTGCTAGTAAATTAGTCAATGGACTGATGTAGCGAAGGCAAGATATACTAATCTTGTCTTATTTTCATAGTTTGACGAGCGTACGCATCAAAAGAGCAAGTTTCTATTGAAATAAATGTAAAAAAATGCGCCGCCGAGTTTCTTGAAATGAAATGAAATGCATTTATTTGCTTCAAGTGTAGGTATAAACAGATGTAGGGTTTAGTGTATCAATAAAGTTTTTTTTTTTTTATTCTAGATAGGCAAACGTTTGACCGCCATCTCACCTGATGGTAAGTGACGATGTGGTCGACGATGGAGCACGTTTGCCTAGAAGATGCCTATTCACTCGTGACTTTAAAGACTCCCATATTAGGAAACACAGACTCAGGCAAGGAATTCCACTCGCATATAGTTACAATATATTTCACACACTTGGTCATAATAGTGACATGCAAATATTCATTTGAGGGCTAGGTAGTCAGATATCTTAATAGCGTCATAATAATAATTTTGATTATTGTTAACATATTTTATATGTGGCCCAATTACAATAAGTGGAAATGGAAAATTCATCACTAAAGTTATCTTATAATGTCAAGAGGTGTCAACATTTTAGAATATTAATGTCAAAGATAATAATGTTACTAAATATATAAGGTTCTTGCCAATTCTTCTTCAATATGCCAATTCTTCTGTTGTCTTAACCACTGGAACCCTGAAAAACGAGAGACGCCAACATAAAAACAGTCACGTTTTTATTAGAGGTCAGCTATTCGTACATTATGCACCGCTCAGTTTCTTTTTCACCATTAACAATTCAAAGAAGAATGTATTTAATATTTAAGTAGGTGGAAACTAACTTTACCGCGTTTTAATGTCGTTTAGATAATATTTGGAACATATTTATTAAAGAATCGAAATATATTTAAACTGGCATAGTAGAGTCGGCTTAAATTTTGGTAGTTAAATATAAAACTAATACTTTTAATTCAAAAATATATATATATTTTTTTTATGACAGATAGATAAGCACTTGGCCGCTATCTCACCTGATGGAAAGTGACGATGCGGCCGAAGATGAAGCATGCTTACCTAGAAGGTACCTATTCACTCTAGACTTGAAGACTCCCAGATTATACTGTTCGGGGAACAAGGAAGCGGGCAGTGAGTTCCACACCTTCGCCGTACGGATAACAAATGTTGAAGCAAAACGCTTTGAGCGGATATGAGATATGTCAACCATATATGGATGTCGTTGGTTTGTTTGTCTTGTGGTCCGACTATAGAAAGGGCAAGGGGAAATCAACTGGTCTAACTCGAGCGCACACTCTCCGAAATGCAAGCGATAGAACAACGACAAGCTAGCCACCTTACGTCGATGACTGAGGCTCTGCAACTTGGACTCAACTAGCTTGTCATCACCAATGAGTCGCTTTGCTCGCCTTTCAATAGAGTCAAGAGCATCAAGCTGATACTTGGCTGATCCATCCCAAAGGTGGCTGCAGTACTCCATACAAGATCGGACTAGGGCTTGATATAAATTAAGAAGCTGTCCAGGTGTGAAGTACTGCCTGACCTTTGCCAGGATGCCAAGTTTCTTAGCAGCTAGTTTTGCTCTAGATTCAACGTATGGGCCGAAGTTAAGGTTGGTAATAGGTAGCTGAACATTTCGAAACGACGACGGCTCTAGATAGAAAGGCCGCCGTTTAGCGGTAAATAGACACGCCTGAGTTTTGGTCGCATTGAACTTGACCAAATTGGCGTCACCCCAGTCGGATACACCTTTAAGACTCAAGTTTGTACGGTCCACCATAGCCTCTCTATGGGACTGGATATGGATCTGTAAATAAAAATTTTGGTAAAAAGACACATCATTTGCAAGATGATTTTTATAGCTGTTTATCGGTATAATTTAATCTGGGAAACTTCAAATCCAGAGTGAATAGATATCTTCTAGGCAAGCATGCTATCTTTAGCCGCATCATCACTTTCCATCAGGTGAGATAGTTGTCAAACGAGCATAAACAAATTTATTATAATATAAAATAACCGGCACAGTGCAGCAGATTTATCTGCCGGAACTCGTCACATTCCAGGCTTAGGGTTAAAACATGCTGGATTTGAAACCAGCACACAGAATATGTATTTGCGAAACCAGCGTAAAGAATAATCTTTAAAGACCATACCTTGCTAGAACAAAATTGTATGACAACAATCAAACTCTTTCAATTGTATCGCGGGTGGCAGAAACATATACACAAACACAAAATCACATCCAGAACCAGAAACGCGGTTTGATCTTGGGAAATAATTTGTGCTCATCGAACAACTTCGCCAGGCGGGCAGATCCACAAGCCTCTTAGCTACCGAACCACGACATCGCAGATTAATTGCATGAAAATATTCGATTTTGACAGTTTCGCAGTCTGTTCGCTATTTCTATTCGGTCGCGTGCTGAAATTGCTATTCAGTTAATTATTGATTTGCGATTTGTAGCACGATTTAACGTTAGTAATTACTTTCTCTATGTTTTGCTCCATAATTTGACGTTTCTGCCAATGTTTGTGAATTTCACGGCTTTTTGTCATAAAAATAATAGATAATATTTCGATGTTTTTATAGATATTTACATCACATTTTATTTTTACTAAAACCATGAAACCTTAGACGATTTTACGTTTGAGAGGTTTTCTTCAGCGAAGTCATAAAATGGCACACTAATGTATTTAACTAACGTGTTTTTTGCTAGATAGCCATGACATCGATGAATTTATATATACCAAGGATGCATGGAAGCAAACTGCGTAAGTGCTTTCTGGCGACTACGCAATATAGATATACCTAGGTTAAGATTATTCCTGTATAAGAAAGTTTGAAAAAAAAAAATGAAAAAATGCGCCGCCTAGTTTTTTGCCAGGTTCTTCTAGAGATGGCTATAATTTAGCAAATCCTAATAAGTAGTCATTAACTTTAATGATTGCTTCTTTAGTACCCATGTTAATAAATGAATCAGAATTTGAATTTGAATTGGTCCTTGCTTTGTTTAAAAAAAAAACAAAAAAAAAAACGCATTCACACTTACAGCCCCACACCAAGTTCAAAGACTTGTATCGTAGGTGCCGGAAACGTACACATTACACCCAGAACCAGAAGCACAAATGAAGCAAGGCAAGGAATTAGTGCTCCAGCCGGGAATCAAACCCAGGACCCACAGCGCAGAGGGCGGCCACCTGTCCACTGCGCCAACTGCGTCGTACGTTTAACACTATAATTTTTTTTCAGAGACTGTACTGATTCGGTTTTCAGGAACCGTATGTATTGTATACTCTTTGACCGTAGCACTGCCACACTCTAGGCAATAAACATAAATATAATATAATAAATAATTCCTTTGTTGGACATACTTCAACTGCGATGGAGTTTTTGATTTAGCAGAAATAGCAAATTTAATACTGTAGTCAGTATAATCGTAGAAATATCGTAGGAGTGTAGCGTTTCTGTCGATAGTTACTTATAGGCAGTGAGTTAGTTACTTAGTAGAGACTTAGGGCCCAGTTCAAAACAATTGCAATAAAGTTCCGGATTCCCGCTATAGACAACACGGTAGAATACACGAGTGTTATATTTCCCTAGACCAGTTCAATTACACAGAAAATGTTTAAATTACACTGTAGCAAACGTCACACATAGAGCCCTGATGCCTCAAGGTTTGATACCTGAATCGATGCTCGTTATTTATTCAAAGTGAGGTCATATCATCACGATTACCATAAAGAAGTATGTAGGTACACAACTCCAATATTCCCTGGAGGTGCTGAACGATGCTTCGCTAAGTAGAAATGCTTGTTTGGAGAAAACTGTCTACCTACTCTGTACGAGTAGTCGTCTCAACTCTAATAATGTATAAAGGTGGACTTTTTTTTGAGTGTTAGTGATATTGTGGTCGAGGGTAGTTAGCGTGCTAGACCTAGAATGGGAGCTGACTGATAACTGTTGGAACACCGTCCTGTAAGGCGACAGATTTATAAATAAACATAACATAAACACATAAACGCATGTGTCGCGTGAAAGACTCACAGCCCCACACTTCCTGCTACCATTTTCATAAGTTTCTATTTGACTTGCAATATATGTACGAGAACTTTGTTCGCGTGGAATTTTGCAACTCAATTTTGAAGCAGATATATTTCCGACCGATTGAGCCGAAATTTTGTATTCACGTTTAGTTTGGATGCATGGTTAGCTGTGTTTCTAAATCTAACATTTTTAATTCCACTCCTTCAATATGGGTATCAAAAAAATATTTAAAGGCCTTCTTGAGAATAATCGAAAAATAAAGAGAGGTCACTCTTAATCCAATATGGCGGACTTCTAAAAGCTTGTTTTCAAAAAAGATTTTAACAAATAGCTTATTACAGATCCAATTCCGGCAATACGTTGCGGTTAGGGTTTCGCCACTTCGCTCCACGGCTATAGTTCTCAAACGATAGAAGTCCATATCCATCGACGGAATTCAGCGGAACAAACAGTGGAATTAACTCCATAAATGGATCTCAATGGAACAACAAGTAGAATCAAATCCACCGATGGATTAAAAAGTTTTCAAGCAATGGTATACGTACCTAATTCCAATAGTGTGTGTACATAATGTATTTTTAATGACGTACCGAATACGTAAATGGTACGGCACTCACAGAAAAATAAAATCGTATATATAAAAAGAACCCAAAAGTCGACTTCTCCATCAATCTTAGAAAACCTTCATTCTTGAATATTTACCGCAGTTTCTCTACTTATCTGTTTTTATTTGCAAATCCGTATACTAGAAGTGTCCACGTCAATACTTTCTCGTTAGTCTTGCGCTTTACTAGGTACTAGTTTAACAAGAGCTTAACTTTTTAAATGTTGTTAGCTTTCACAATACACACCTACGAGATACACACAAACTATTTCACCCATGACCAGAAGAAGCACTCTGCTGGTGTAGTTGGGATACGTGGCTGCTTTATAAGCTGCGTTTGCTCGACTGAAAAATTAGAAAATGCCCGTTGGTAAGTCCCATTAAGAGTTTTCTCATTTTCTCACAAGATAAATTTGTGTTTATGATTCTAGTTGTAATTGTGTGTGTTATTTTATTCCGGCACACGCAATTCAAGTCCTCGAACTTAATGAGTTTGTAGGTGTTGAAGCGTTTAATTTTAACAATAGACAATCATTGTCTATTGTTAGGTATTATTATTATCTATCGGATTCAATTGATGTTTTAGTGCGGGGCTGTGTGAGAGTGACAGCATTATTTTTTAGATAGTTAAGGCAATTTCCCCACTGCGCCAATATAATAAAAATAATAGTAATGTTTAATTAATAACAATAAATATAAAATTAATGTAAGACTAAAAACTAAATTTAGCTTATAGGTATATAGACCAATTAATAACAGATTTTGTGACAATGCAGTATATTATTATAGTGCAGTTTATAAAGTAGGTATAAATAATTGTGATTAAGTAAAATTTTTATGGAGCGATGTCCACTATTTCGTGGCGCGGAGTGGCATAACCCCGCCTGATAAAATCTTTTACTTTCAGTGAATTAAAATCATTGCAGCATACAATTTTACGCCTCATAACTATAACCTCCCAGGAGCTAAATCACATTGCGCAACTCTAATTAAATTCCGGAAAACTGCAAGCAAGCGAATCTTTTCAATTAAAAACTACTTGCATTCCAATGAAACTTGGTCTACGGATGTCAACCCGCCTCGATTTATGTAGGTAAGTATACGTAAGTAAACGTGATAACAATTTAAATGAGTAGAGACAGGCTCATGCGGGCTAATGGTGCAGTTATGTATTTTTCATCACAGATAGTTGAAAAGTAGATCAAGAATGACTTTAAAGTGCACTGTTTAGAAGCATTTTCTACTGTAGTTTAAACAAGAATGTAAGGAAAACAACAAGGCTTGAAGAGATTTAACATCTATCTAACATATCGGGATTTTGACCTACAAGTACAAAACTCGGATGGCACTGAAATGTAATGACGGTGACGGTTACCATCAGGCGAGCGAAATGCTCGTCTCTTCTCTGAATCACATAAGAAGTATTTACATTCCAAGAAAATAAATTCAGTTTTGGCGCACATGTGAAAAACATTCGTTGTCGATTTGTATTAATTTCCAAAACTTGTAATTGTTCCAGTATTAATTAATTACCTATACATTAACACTGGAACAATCACAAATGGTGGATAATTACCCGTTAATAGTTCGTGGACGTGTAATCGTAAATTCGTAACTTTCTGTAATCTTCATAGGTCTTATTTAAACACTTTTTAATCAGTAATTAGCCATTAAGCCATGCATTTCGATAATCCTACTAATATTATAAATCCCAAAGTTTGTGTGTAAGTGTGTAAGTATGTTTGTTCCCTCTTCACGCTTTAACGGCTGAACGGATTTGGGTGAAATTTGGAATGTACATAGCTTATACCTAGGATTAACACATAGGCTACTTTTTAACTTGATAATAGCGGGCGAAGCCGCGGGGCACGGCTAGTTATGAAATATTACTTTATGAATGTTATTTTTATCGGCAATGTATTACCTTAAGCAATCAACTAAACACATTTCAAAAGTTATGCATATTTCCTATTTTCAATAGAATTATATAATCGGCAACATTGGCAGTACAGCGCAAAACGGAAGTCACGGCAGAGTCGTTTAGTGTTGAGACACTGGGTTCGTGGGGACCGGGAACTCATTCTATTTTCAAACATCTATCAGAGCGCCTAGTTGAGGAGACGTGAGATCAAAATGCTGGTACTTATTTGGCTCAACGTATTAGCATTGCAATTCAGAGAGGCAATGCCGCCAGAATGATGCGAACGCTGCCTAGTGGTAGTGGGCTTGAGCACTTAAGCTACCTATAAATTCGATGCCTTGTAGGCAAGTCTTTGCTGTATAGATGTATATAGTTTAAATTTAGTTTTAGGAAATATAGGCAATTGATCTGCCAGATGTAATAATAGGAACTTATCAGTAAGTGATGAAACAGACGAAGGAGTTTGTAGAAACAGTCTCAGATAGTCTCAGCTCGTTTACAACTATTACGTACGTGTAACCCGATTTAATAAAGAAAAAATATGATGATGACAATATGGCTGCATTCGATGCCTACAATTTCGATTGTTCGCTGATTTTTTTATCCACGATCGAAGGCTCCGAACGACATAGCACTATGGAATAATGAATAGTACAGTACTCTACATATTATTATGACAGTCAATTTCATCCAACAATTTTCATCTTCAACTTTCAGTTAGACTTCACGTACACGCTTTTCGCGGGAATTCTCATAGAAATTTGACATTGACAAGCGTCAAAGTGTTTTACAACCTTCTCTCAAAGTGGTTGTTTCGTCAGCTAGGGTGAAAAGTAAGCAGAGCGTAGGCACTGAATTCATCCCAGCTGACATGGCATGTCAGTCCAACTATTGCCATTAATCGCTTGTGACCTTTTCTTTTTATAATCAGGTTATATCCTTGGTAATTGAAAAAAATTACACTTCAACTTGTCTGATAGATACTCAGTCTTCCTAGTAACGATGATATAGTGCCGAGATAAAATATGGATGAGATTTCTGAAACGCAGCTGACGGACGTGAAAGTGATTATTTATTAATCTACAGCTTGCAGCGATGGAAGAACGTTATTGCCATTTATTCAGAACCTAGTTTTACAGAGACGCGGACGAGAGGTATGATATAAAAGTGTGTTATTTTTTATGCTCTTTAAGCAAGCATTTGACCACTATCTCCCCTGATGGAAAGTAATGATCCGGCCGAAGATGTAGCATGCTGGCCTAAAAGATACCTATTCACTCTTGACTTGACGTCTCCCAGATTATATATAATATTCCTAGTAACAATGATATACTGCCAGTCTAGTAGTCCAGTCATATATAATTATAGTCTTTCTAATAGTACCTACCAGTAATATATATAGTCTTTCTAATCGATGAAAATAACGACGACCCAAGAAATAACTGATTATTTTTCTACCATGAGCCCTGACTTTGTTTTAAATTATTTTATATTCGCGCTACAGAACCTGCGTGTTGGAAGGAGCTCGCATCCAGAAGGGCATTTTGGCGATCTTAGATTTGCGTCAAGATTAAGAAGTTTTAAATCGCCTCCTGACGCTGGACGTGGAACGTAAGTTATACAAAGACAAGTTCCAGTTACCTTCTCCGGGTAACAGGCGACCTGCATTCGTTATTTATAAATCTAGGCACCAACCGTCTATCTGTCTGTCAGAGGCATTTAGCATCTAAACCGTACAAGGAACTCACTTCAAATTTTCAATATTATGACCCAAAACCAGAAATGACAACGCGAACAACTATTTCGCATAAGCATAAACATATATTTATATGTATATCTGGCATATGCGAACGTTTTTTTGTGTAATATTCTGTATATGATTAGGTGATATTGATTTATTCGAAACACAAAAGAATAAAAATAGAACTCCTTGTCTGAATCTATATTTCCTAATTAGTACAACGACGTGGGAGTCGCGAGTGAATAGATATTTTCTAGACAAACTTGCTCCATCAGCCTCCTCGTTCAGAACCATACGATAACTCAGTTACCGTAAAATTCGGTTAATTATCATACGGTAAAATGTATTTTCTACCGACTTCACAAAAAAGGAGGCGGTACTCAATTTGACTATTTTTTTTCACGTCAACCGATTATGAAGTTTTTTTTTTTTGATAATTGGTACTTTCCCCATTGGTCCCATTTAAATTTGTTCAAGATCAGATAAGTAGTTTTTGAGTTATCGTCAATAATGCGCGTTTAATACATTGAATTTAGCGGTTCAGAAGCGGTGAATACGGTTTTTTTTTAAGCTTTGCTTGCGTTTCATTAATAAAGAGAAAGTTATTCAATCGTATCGATTCGGTAAGTTACCTACACGTTCTGAATCAGGGTGCATGTGAGAAAATGGTTAAACGTTTGATTATCCAGAAGTATTTATAATTATTTGGTATATCAATCATGGCAGTCGTATTTTTATTAAATTTACTTGTTTGATATACGAACAGAAGGAGTGAAAAGATCTCATAATCTTATAGATGAATCGTAGTGACACGTTAGCCAATTACGTTTAGTGGGCAAAATTATTTACTAATCTAGTTCTCTTCCTATTCATTTATATCTTAACTGGGTTGATATATCACGAAGCCAAATGATTAAACAATCTTTCGTGTCGACATCACACACTGAACCCGTGCTAGAGGGCTCTCCATCCCTTGGATGACACTCGTCGAAGCCTCCACTTGAGGCGAGTGCAATGGGGGCGAATATATTTTAGATGGGGAGCTAGAGACACGGAAGTCGAGAACGAACTAGACACGTTTTATTTGCTTACATTCGAAATAAGCTTGATATATTTCAATTTATGGTATAATCTCAATCATAGCCTGGCAGCGCTAATTTTCTTTATATTGTTCTAATTAAAAATAAAATTCTTGAAATATCGGGATAGCAAGATATTTGCTTCTATTTAGAACATAAAATATTCTAACTAAGTACTAAATACGCTTCGATCCTCACGTGTAATGGTGCGAAACTGATAATTTATTATTCAAGGACTACGTATAAACTTACAAAATTCGACAGATAAGAAGTCTAATGGTAATAAGACTCATTTAATAATACATCCATTTAATAGTGCTCCTACAAATTTGGTTCGATTCCAAATTCGTCCAAAACTCAGGCGTGTCTCTTTTCCGCCAAACGGAGACCTTTTCATCCGTCTCCGACCTTCCAAGATGTTCCAATACCGTTAGCTAACAAGCTTGAACTACTTGGTGTTACCCTATCGTCGGATCTTAAATTTGGCACTTATATCGAAGCCAGGGCTCAACTGGCTGCTAAAAAGCTGGGTATTCTTGCTAAGGTCAGGCAGTACTTCATACCGGGGCAGTTTGTATATTTATATCAAGCTTAAGTCCGATCGTGTATGGAGTACTGCGGCCACCTCTGGAATGGATCCGCTAAGTAACAGCTAGAGGCTCTTGAATCTATTGACTGGCGAGTAAAAAGACTTATATTAGCGATAGCTAGTCGAGTCAAAATTGTTGTCTCGGCCACCGATGTAAGGTAGCAAACCTATCGGTATTCTATCGCTTTCATTTTGGAGAGCGTGCTCAGGAGTTACATGATATAATTCCTCCATGCCCTTCTTACCATCAAACAACAAGTGGAACTCATTGCCTGCGTCTTTGTTCCCTGAACAGTACAATCTGGATGTCTTCAAGTCTAGAGTGAATATTGGTACCTTCTAGGCAAGCATGTCCCATCTTCAGCCACATCGTCACTTTCCATCAGGTGAGATAGTGGTCAAATGCTTGTCTATTCAGCATAAAAAAAAAACAAAATCTATAAAGTAATTGTTCGCGCCGAACTGAAATGTCGCGCCTACAATTTGTCCCATAGAGAAAAACTTTTGATTGGTTATAACTTTTTTTCTATATAATTATTGTTTGATTTTTGTAATTGTTGTTGAAGTACTTGTCAAGCCCTTTTCAACTTAAAAAAAAAAAATTTTGCTCACCACTTGCATGTACCCTCAATATTTTCATTTATGTAATTTTAAATGTAATTTCTGGCTTTGGGTATATTTTTATTTTTATTTTTACATATTCTATGAGAATTTGAAGTCATTCGGTTATATGGTTTAGACGCTAGATGCCTCTGACAGACGGACGGACGGACAAAGTGCTGAACGACCCAAGTCATCTTAGAAATCTCGCTTTGCTCAATCAAATAAAATATTAACCTCTCGCACCTTCAAAACTCTATGGTAACTCTAAGCTCGCAAACACATCTGCACTAGTCTCATCTGCAAATTATTTTTATTAATTTCAATAAGTTAACATCGTCTAATAAGAACACAGTTTTGCTCGCGCTTGTACCTACACAGTGTACAATACAGCTTTTTTAAAATACACATATAGGACTTGTAATCCGGATATCCGGATATCCGTTACATTTACAAACCGAATAATTCAATCTCCAGTATTCGGATTTTTCGAATATTACGATATATTTTTTTACAAGTAATCACTTATTGATGGAAATGAAATGTCATATTTTATAATAAAACAATAATACCAGTTTTCTCTATTGTCACTCTTATCATACCAATAATATTTCTAACAACATAACGACAGTACGATGTTCCCCGCACTACGTCCCCTCACTAAATTTTTAATTAATATGTCTACTACTTTGTGATCTCATTTGCTTGTTTTAGTTTTAGTCCAAAACAGAGATTACACGATTTATTCTATATAGCTTTATGTTTTTAATTTATAAAACAATTTAATACTATATTTTTTCAAAAAATCCGAAATATCCGGATATTCGAATATTTAGGATAATTACTATCTAATTTATCCGAATACTAAATATGAACGGATAATGCAAACCCTAGCCACATAGTAGAAATGTTAAAAGGACTAAGGGGGTCTTGCACAACAAGCTGTTTAAATTGTCTCTATATTTATTTAGTTAGGTCGATGCAAAAACCGATTAGACTCGGCATTTTTTTCCTCTTGATATAAAATGACATTCAGGACTCTCTCAAGTCTGTTTATATTTAACTGTTTGATGAGGATGTATGGTTGTGTTGTATCAAATGATTTATGTACATTTCTGCTGCTTACCGTTTTTTTTTTTTAAGATAAAGCGTCTAGAATAGTCTAGATGATTGAAAAAATGGCATAGAGCCCAAGATCATAGTGAGTCTACAATAGCCTAACTTTTAGCGTCAATCCTCACTAAAGGGATAGAAATAGCTGAAAAGAAAAACACTGCAACCTGACGATCCTTTGGGAGTTCTGTGAATTTGCTTCTCCGGATTAGCTTGTTAATAAATCAGGTTGCGGTAGGTTTTGCAGTTTATTCAATTTTATCAATAGCATACGTCACTTAGCGGCGTTTCTGTAATAAGCGTAAAAATTTGCATGATTCCTATTTGAGAGACAACGGCTATCATAATTCCAATTTAATTTAAATACTTTAGCTATTACAGAGCTATTAAACCCCGTTCACATATATAGGTCATAACACACAGACATAGGTCCATATGAGACATTGTACCTACCTCTTGGAATGGTACACCTTGATCTGTAAAGTAACAAGGCAGTAAACAATCTGAATCTGAATCAGACTCCCACATTCGCATAAATATTTATTTATATTGCTTTCACAGCAGATAACGAGCGTTCTGGTCAGAAACGATTTATATCATTTTGAAAAGCAGTGACAATAGTCTATTGCCAATATTTTTGAGTCCCTTGTGTAATAGTCCAATACAGTGGTCAAAGCCAATGGGATTTCTGTCGAGCTTTGCAATCATACCTACCGCCTTTAAAATACGACCTGTACCTAACGTCCTACTTTTGGGTTTTCAAGAATTTACACCAATTAGCTTCCTCTTACTGATAACTGGTAACTGCTTCATTAAACTTTAAGACATAAATTTGAGCTGAAGGTCAGGCAAAATCTTCCCATCACATTAATGTCGGCGTTAAAATTAAAAGCAGGCGATAAAAGGCTTGTAAATGTAAATGTAAGTAACAACCGCATTCATTCAGTGGAAAACATTTAACAGAGCAGGGAACCCTCATAGGGGCTCACAAACATGCCAGTCAGTGAAACAGGGGAATATGAACGCAAAGTTTCCAACGAAGAGCGTTAAAAGGGGCGGAATGCCACAATTCCCGGATTGTTTCATTCGAAAACTTCGTATTTATTTGTATAGAAATCCAAACAAGTTTTCGACAACTTATATATATTGAAACAATAAAATTACAAAGTAAAATTTGAAAACATCCTTTTGGTGCTTGCGGAGGTAGCTTATTATTAAGCATGGGTCTTACTCGTTTTGCGGCTAGAATTTTAAGTGGGTAGTAAATCCTTTGCGGTACTCGTAGCATTAAATAAACCCTGAAAGTACGCGCGACGTAATATATAACTTTCATAATAACGTAATATTTTAGAACGGTGCGCGTCCAATAAATGTTTATTCTTTTTAAAAGTCTGCACCAATAGAGAGTTTCTGGCGAGACTCCAGAAGCATCCAGGGATGTAGTATTAATACTAAGCCATATAGGCCCACCGCCTTCTTTGTGTCGTAGCTTTGTTCTATTTCAATATTGCAGAAGTTATACCTTTCCAATTATATCTAGAATACCTTTAAAACAGCGCTGGAATACATATGATAAGCTTTTATGCGAGTCTATTTGGGGTTTGAGTAGCCAGTGTAATTCCGCACATGGGTGAGGAGCGCATTACAATGCTGGAACTGAATAATCATAGATAATTATTATTCTAGTTTAGTCCAAGATAATTATCATTTACAGAAACTGTAAAAACGTTTTATGACTATGCCCGAAGCTTCGCACGCGTTTATATTTAATTATACTTAACATCAGGTGAGATACTGCTTAAAGGTTTGGCTATTTGGATAATATATAATTCAAACGCAAGCAAAGCTTAAAAAAATATATAATTTGGCTATTTAATAGGCTTCATCGATTTCGATAAAATTTATATGGAAACAGGGAAAACTTCTGAAGTATAATCTACCAAACAAAAAAAACATCAAATTCGATTTATAATTAGCGAAAATATCGCGTAACATACATACAAAAAAAGATACAGTCGAATTGAGAACCTCCTTTGTTGAAATCGGTTGAAAATGACAAAGCAGGAGTCCTACCAAGGTCGAATAGACAACGATCTATATGCAGGGTAGTTCATAAGTATTTAGTCTATAAAAATAACTACATTCGATTTGTACCATGAGCCCTTTAACCCTAGATCACTAACCTTATTTTTCGACACTAAACGACCCTTCGTTGTTTTGACTACGGTATTTAATAAAAGGGATTAAAAGGTATAATTAAAATAAAACATGTACATTTTTGTTATTATTATTAAAGAACAGTATTTATTTACGTGATTTCTTATGTTTATTTGAACTAATATGGCATATTTATTAATCTAACAGCGTTATGAATTAGATCATAGTTTTCATGCATAATCAATAATTGTAAAAATTTTAAAGTTCTTATATGTTATAATTTATAACGATATTTTGAAATACAATTTATTTATTATAAATAACTAGCGATCCGCCCCGGCTTCGCCCGGGTTAAATTTTCGGTGGGAAAAAAATTTATCAATGAAGAACCGCTTGACCGATTTTGTGCAAACTTCACATAAACCATATACTAAATAGTCCAAACAAAGCCTAAGTATTTGGTTTGGATAGGTGAGCCCGTTCTTGAGTTATAAAATAACAACTAAAAGTGGCATTGATTTTTATATATATAGAAGAAAGATAGAAGATAGATAATGAATTTAATAAACGAATAAAATCAACATTTTGGTGAAAATCTAGAAACTTATACATCTGTGACACACGTAAATGATAAATGTTCGTCATTGTTATCGTTTATCAATAACTGACGAATTGTATCTAAATCAACTAATAATAAATAGCATTGAAAATAAATTTACAAAAGAAAAAACTACGCAAAAATACACAAAGTGAAAAGAAAAAAAATTACATTATTACTAATCTTCGTCGATGCGACGAGCCATAGTTGCTGGAACGGCGTTCACGGGCCCACGCAAAGCTCTGCCGTCCGTCGCGGGGGCAACGAGTCGACAGAGATTATCCACAGTATGAAAGAAGTGCGAGCGCGCGCACTAAAGTTTACGCGATTCTTTTAAATCCGCGTCGTCGAGTTGACGAATGTTCGTAATCTAGGGTTAAAGAAAGTCTGCTTATAACCCGCTTGATGGCCGAATGAACGAGTTGTGATATGAGATTCAGTACTCGGGGACTTGTGAAACGTTTGAGAGAGGCAGACAAAATTATTGATACGCAAATCTATTTCGCTCGCATTACTAAGGACTAAGTAATTCTATGCCCTTCTCATTAACGCATTACCATGGTCATCCAAATAGGACCAGCGGCGGTAAAGACGTGAAAATGTAACACAGACATATATAGATATACAAATTTTAATAATGTATTAGATTATTATCGCTAAGAGATATATCCACAAGACAATCTTAGGCAGGTAATTACATACATTTCTACAAATAAGATCAAGGGTACAAATCTTATAGAACACTTACGTGTCAACAAAAGAGAAATAGCAAAGCTGATAATTAAAGCTGACTCGAGGGTGTAGTTACTACACTAAGTAGAAACTGTGCGACACAATAAAGGGTAATGTGTTTATCAGACTATGTATGTATGTTTGTTTATTTGTATGTTTATTTATTTATTTGTGGCTTTCTAGAGACTCAACGCGTAGTCTGATTTGGTGATTCTATAACGATTTAAAGTGGGTTAGCAACCATTTACACTAAAATTTTTAATACATTTAATGAAGCTGTGATAAAATACTTGTGCGATACGGTCACGGTTAAAATGTAATATAAAAAAGTAAGTTCAGTTTTTGCCCAACCGGGGTTTTTGATTGTTTTAGTTTAATAACTTGTTGAAAACTTATTTCGAATTGGTCGAACGCTCCTTCTTCTCTACAAGACCCTCTCCATAGACGTTATTATAAACGGTTAGTAAAAAAACAAACTAATCTTGTTATTATGTTCATTTTGGATCTACATATAAGAAGTCTAAAAATCCAGTAAACAAACAAACGTTTTCACTGACACAGAAAAAGAATTATATCGTGGGTACAGGATCAATAATTCACCTTTCACACAATTAAAACATTTGTAATACAGTCATTATTTGTAAGAGGAAAATTGTGCACTCGCCAGGAATCGAACCCAGTATCTGCGGTGTTGCCAACGGCTGAACCCAGATGTCAGTCAGGCAAAAAAAGTTATAATAAAATTAATGTTGTAGTGTGTTATTAGGTAGTGTATTTAAGATATCTGTCAAATAATAGCCATTATTTAGTTAGACAAATTGATCATTATTTTAAACAGACAAAATAATTCAAATGAAACATTCATTAATCAATTATTAAAAATAGGCCTGAAGTATAAATTGTTTATTGAGTTTTCATTTGCATGAGATAAGCAACGTTTAGTTCGACCAGTACTTGGATGCGGGTATGTTTAGAGGCATTTCACAGGCGGCCGTTTCTGAAATAAATGCATACGATTTTGTGTCTTGTTAAAACATGACATTTATTATCTACCATATATAAAAGTCAAACATTGTATGAAGATGTAACTAAATGTATTGTTATATGTATAAATAATCAAACGCAAGCAAAGCTTAAAACAAACAGACTTCACCGCTTAATCTTCAGAACCTTGATCAGATTATTGAACCTTGATGTATTAAACACGCATTAAAATCAAAAAAATCAAAATCTAAATGCGCGCACTGTAATTTTATGCTTATATCTAGTATTAAAATTGTGTGCGTCGCTTCTTAATTTATATTTACTAATATTTTTGCGAACATGCATAATATTTTCAAAGATGTAAAGCGAAGGCATGGTAAGTATGCCTGTTTTTTTAAAGAATTCCCTGAGAGATTCGCGTGGACCCATATTATATATTGCACGAACCGCTCTCTTTTGTAGAATAAAAATAGTTTCAACATCGGCAGCAGATCCCCATAGCAAGATTCCGTAACTCATCAAACTATGAAAATATGCAAAGTAAACCAGCCTTGCCGTCGCTACATCAGTCAGTTGTCTAATTTTACGGATCGCAAAAGCAGCGGAACTCAAGCGACCTGCAAGCACATCAATATGAGGACCCCACTGCAGTTTTGAGTCCATAGTCAGACCTAAGAAAACAGTTTTCTTTACAAGATCTAATTTGTTGTTTTCAAGTGCTACATTTGCATCTACCAAAGGAACATTAGGAAGGGAAAACTTGATACACTTGGTTTTGCTAGCATTTAACAATAAGTTATTAGCAGCAAACGATTTCGAGACTAGATCTAATTCATAATTTACTTCATTTAATTCTACGTCTTTCCTATTTGTTTTAAAAACATTACTGACGATAACTTAAAAACTACTGATCAGATCTTAATCAAATTTAAATGAGACCAATGGGAAAGCAACAGGTTTCAAATAACGTGGAAAGAAGTTATAAGGTAACACACATAAAGAAAATATAGTCGAATTGAGTACCTCCTCCTTTTTGTGAAGTCGGTAGAAAAATAATTGTTATTTGGCAATTTTTGTAAAAAGAACGTAATAAAAGTAATTTTAACTTGAGAATATATTTTAGTTATCCCAAGTTTCTTCTCCTTGTATAGGTAAGGTATAGTTTATTAGGATAAGATATTATGTCGTTTTTTGTTTTGAGATCCACATCTGGCATATTGCGATCATTTGATACAATTTAACTGTAGCTTTGCTAACATAGAATAAAGTTATAAATGTTGAAACAAGGTTAACGTACAATAGTTATTTCTCTGTATAAAGATAGAATATTTAGGTCATTCATATATTGTAAATAGCTGCAAACTAACCCTTGGCGTAATTAAATAGTTTCATGAATGGTAAAATACGCTGGTTTTCGAAACACAGTGTAAACTAAATCGGGAACCAGAGGCTTCAGAATCTAAATTGTATCCTCTAATTAAAATAAGATTAAAATTAGATAAGAATCTATTTATGCCTACAAACTTGATTAAACACAATTATCACACTTTACAAGACAAAAATTAAACACGTTTGATAAAAACAATTAATAGTGTTTATCTGTGATAAACTGTTTGCAAAGAACGTTACTGTTACTACAACATTGGCCGAAAAAGGTGTGATAGCTTGCTGAGGACAGCTAAGCCTCGCGATGGTTTTCAGCTCCGACCTGTGTAAAGTGACTGCAGTCTAAGATATATCTATATAAATATATAGGCGAAGATACACAAATACACGTGAAACACAAATATATACTTACAATACAAAAGATACACATATATAAAAAGAATTAAAAAATCTATATATAAAAATGAATCTCTATATCCCTTGGTCATCGAAGAATTCCCGCGGGTCCGGAACTGACGCAGGTAAAACCGCGGGGCGCAACAATACACAATAAATAAAACCAAAACCATAAGGAGGAACTGATACTGTAATTATTATTAGTGATATAAGATTGAAATGTGTAGGATAAAAAGTATGAGGATAAACATTGAAAAAAAATATATTTAGGGATATATATCTGGTAGGTAACTAATTCGAAACCACGATGAAGAAGGCTTCCGAATGAAGCCGAAAAAATTGTCGATTTATACATCGACAACGCGTTAGTCACGCTAATTCCTGTTTTAATTTTAGTTTAAAAATGAAGTTATTTCCTCTATAAATTTATTTTTAGAGCAGTCTTATACATATAATTATGGTATTCATTCAAGTAAAGTAAAGAACTTTTTGTGTAAATTTGAAAATGTTTGTTACTTATTATCAACAAGCTGTACCCGTAACGTTGCAAAGCCACGTAAAGAAAAAGTGTTATACCTTTTTCACGTTTATGGCTGCCTAGTACTTTAATACTATAATAAAATATAACAACTAAATTACTACCTCTTTCATGTTTATGAAATGTTTTACCTAATAGTTATTCTGCTATTCGGGGCGGAAACAAAGTAGCTATATCCGCAAATAAATAAATATCATAAAACCCGACTTTGTTATATATATAGATATGAGTGAACCCACAGAGAACCGTTACAAAATAAACAAATATGCACCATTTGCGTTACCGCTATATTTCACATAACTTAACTGCAAAAAAACAGTCCCGACGTGCTACAACACGGTCATACACTAACCGCCCCGCACGCACCGTTCCCCGCTGATCGAGCTTCAAATTCCTGTCAAATTGAATGTACAAACGGTGCGGTTCACAGGCGTACACAAGCTATCAGTAAACAAGAGTAAAATGCGCAAGTAGAACCTCAGCACGCACATACAAATTTTTGAAGAGCGTATAAGTACGGTCACCTTTTCGCGTAAAGTTGATTTGCAACAATTGCGTGTCTGGGTGCTCTGGTAATATACGCGCACGTTTTGCACTTTTAAGGTAGCATTTGTGGCTATTAATGATAATCATCGAGAAGTACTTACTTAGTGCCTGCAACAGGTTGCCATACGGCATCAAGAGGCGTGCGCGCTGCCGGCGGAGTATCAGCGTTATCGCCGCCGCCGGTTTCCGTCCTTGTCTCCCAGCCCTGTGTACAAAAAAAAAATACAATTATAGATTCAACACAAGATTCAAGATTCAAGAATAATTTATTGAGAGACTGAGTACACAATATTTTAAGCTCGTTATTTTTAATGCTGGATAGGCAAGCATTTAATCACTATCTCACCTGATGGAAAGTAACGATGCGGCCGGAAATGTGAAATGCTTGCCTACAAGGTACCTATTCAGTCTAAGACTTAGTTGTTAGTGGAATACATAGTAATACCAGTCTACCCACATCGGGCATTCAATGTTCAGCATTTGTGTTCATATAACAGCAAAGTACAATATATAATTAACAATTATCAGTAAAATTAGCAGGCATACATATATATTTTAAATAATTACACAAATTCAAACAAAAAAACAAATCTTCTTACACTAATTATCAATAAAATTTAATTAATGTCATAAATATAATTGACCACCTAATGATGATACGTGCCGAAATTGAGCGAATGCCGTTTCGTCTGTTACCAACCGCAGACTGCAAAATATAGATAACCCTAGATTAAGATAACTCAAGTGTTAGAGTTTTAGTTTGAAAAAATGTGAACAAACAATTTTAAATTAAATTGAGACAAGTTCAAACGTAGTTGTAAATATCCACTTGTGGGATGGATCTGCTAAGTACCAACTTGAAGTTCTTGAGTCCATCGACCGGCGAGGAAAAAGACTCATTGGCGATGATGAGCTAGTTTTGTCTGAATTGCAGTCTCGGTCACTGTTGTAAGGTCGCAAGACTATTAAGCATCTACACGAACTATCATACATACACACGTACTCACATACGTATACTTATGCAGATATAAAATCATAATACTCCACTTTGCTTAGCTGTAGTCAAAGATAACATAACCATGCTGTAGTCGAATGACTATTTAAAGTTAAAATTAAATGGCAAAATATCAGCCTCCATAAAGTTACGTTTAAACTGCATTTAATCTACGTATCCAGAACTCACTCAAAATACATTGCCCCATAACACATAAGTTAACGGAGAAACTTCCAAAGAAGTGATATTAAGGGCTTTTGTGAATAGCCATTTATAGCGTAACTTTACACTTTTGTTTTAATCCGCACCTATAAAAAAGACACCAATGAAGATTAATGACTTGTCCGAAAAATATACTCTCCAACCAATTTTCCTGAAATTGGAGAGTTCAATTCGGTTGGGAAGACTTACGTTGGTATACATAATTAAAAACCGAGGTCGCGTCTAATGCAAACAAAAGGGAACGGAAGCCCGACCTTTAGGAAATTGAGTACCTAACGCCGATTATACTTACCCATGTAAAGTTATCGGCAGTTACTCATATCAGCATAATTGGTGTCTTGAGCCAACGTGTTTCTATGTTCAATGTGTGTGACAGCTTTCATAGAAGTACATTGTATGAAAGCAGAACACTTATTAGGTATTTTTTTAATATAATATACCTATAATACTAGTTATACCAAGCAAAAAAGTAGAAAAAGTGTTTTACCTCTTTCACGTTTATGGTTTCCTAGTACTTTATTACCATACCAAGAACTGATTTACTTAATGATTACCTCTTTCATGTTTATGTTTGCCTGGTACTTTGCCGAGCAATTAACAATATACTAAAATCGCGATATATAATAAAACGCAAGCAAAGCTAAAAAAAACCGACTTCACCGCTTTATCTTCGGAACTTTGATCAGATTAGATGTATTAAACACTGATGAACTACTGATCAGATCTTGATCAAATTTAAACGGGACCAATTGGAAAACAAAGTCTTTCGAACAAAAAAAAATCAAAATCGGTTCACGTGGAACGAAGTTATGAGGTAACTAGCACACACAAAAACAAAATACAGTCGACTTGAGTACCTCCTCCTTTTTTGTGAAGTCCGTAGAAAAATAAGGGGTTGGGGGGGAGGGTGAAAAATACTTTACGATCAACCAAATATACAAAAAAAAATATTGATTAAAATCGGTCGATCCGTTTCGGAGGAGTGCGACCACAAACATCGTGACACCAGATATTTACATATTAGATTTTATTTTGGCTCCGTAATATTTTTGCATTCAGCCAGTATCAAGTGATGAATATTTTTCAGTTAATTAAAGTAAATTCATAAATATAGTTCTAGTTACAGTAAAAGAATAAATCAATACCCTAGTAAAGTGGTAGTGACTTCTAGAACTTCTATTCGAATTTAAGAGCGAAAACGAGGTGTCATTATTACACATTAACACTACTAAAATAAACAACGCTTTTTTAGCGGCATAACACTTATTTTACTTTTGACAACTCGAGTGTAATCTATTAGTGATGTCATAATGCGTTACAATGATTTCAAATCATATGGAGAAGAATCCGACTATTAATAATTATAATAAAATAATTCAAAGTAATTTTGCTGTTCTAATTGTTAACGTTCTTTTTTGACAGGGTCAATATCAGCCGACTAACTAAAACGGGTTAAGGCATAGAGCCTTTTTATAAAGAAACAAAACGCCCTTGACCCAATTTTTTTACAATAATATTTTCTGTTTGTCTCCACTATATTACAAATATCCAGTTCGCTCGAAGCGTTTCGCCTCTACGTTCATCATCAATACGGCGAAGGAGTGGAACTCATTACCTGCATCTTTGTGCCCCGAGGGGTATACTTTGGTAGTCTTCAAGTCAAGAGTGAATAGGTATCTTCTAAACAAACATGTCACATCATCATTTTCCATCAGGTGAGATGGTAGTCAAATGTTTGTCTATACAGCATAAAAATTATTAAACGCAAGCAAAGCTTAAAAAAACCGACTTCGCCGCTTTATCTTCGGAATCTTGATCAGATTTAATGTATTAAACACGCATTAATGACTATAATTCTAAAACTAGAGATCAGACATTAATCAAATTTCAATAGGAGCACATGAAAAGCACCAGCTTTGAAATAAAAAAAAATATATCAAAATCGGCTCACAACGAAAGAAGTTATGAGGTAACTTTTGAAGTCGGGTAAACGAGAACATCGTCAAAGTAGTCCCCAAAATAGGCATTATTGACAATATTTCAAGAATCACTGATCAGATCTTGATCAAATTTAAATGGGACCAATTAGAAAGCAACAACTCTTTTTTTTTAGTTTGTAAGCAACAACTCTTTCAAACTAAAAAAAAATCGAAATCGGCTCACGTAGAGAGAAGTTATGAGGTAACACACATAAAAAAATTAAAAATACAGTCGACTTGAGTACCTCTTCCTTTTTTGGGAAGTCGGTAAAAAAACCCATTTCACCGCTTTATCAACACGCATTATTCACAATAGTTAACTCAAAAACTGGTGATCAGATCTTGATCAAATTTAAATGGGACCTCATGGAAAGCACCAGCTTTCAAATAATAATATAATTATCAAAATCGGCGCACAAAGAATGAAGATGAAGTAACTCAATGTAGTCCACAGAATACGCATTATTGAGGATAACTCCAAAACTACTAGTCGGATCTTGATTAAATTTAAACGGGACCAATTGGAAAGCAACATCAAACAAAAAAAAAATTTTTCAAAATCGGTTCACGTGGGACGAAGTTATGAGGTAAAACAAAAAAAACTGTCGAGTTGAGTACCTCCTCCTTTTGTCCATTTTTTGTGAAGCCGGTAATAAAATAAGAATAAATTGTATCACATACTTACTTAATTCTAATCTAATGTAATCAAAGTGTGATAAATTATATCCTAAAATGACTGAGCTTAGCCAGTTTATCTATAAAATTGTACTCTCATAAGTTTGGGCGTTTCTTTTGTTTTTCTGTTACATAATCAGACCAAGATGTTGTGAGTGTTCTTATATTAGCATTACAACACTATCTCACCTTATAGTAAGTAAAGATGTCAACACTTACAATCAGCGTGTAACCTAGGCCTAGACTGACTGTCTGATAGCTGCCGGAACATTTTTTTTTTGATACACAATGTTAGCTACCTTTGCTATTTATAACGAACTTAGTGTAACTTCAATTGAAATTAACATTATCAATTTATATAAGTATATTTCACCTACTATATTATACTACATATAGGCACCTACTTATTCTTCCGTTGTAATTAGGTATTTTAATCGTATCAAAGAATACCCGCATTATCGATAACAATGATACAACAGTTATTCTTGTACAATAACACATATAGATAGGACCAGAAATTACGCTTAGTAGGTAGGTATTAGCCTTGCTAATATCATATGAAATTACGGATGTCGTCATACAATGCATTTGTGGTTAGGAAACTGATAACCCCTACATTGATTTACTGTAAAAGTAGACGAATCCGCTTTAATTATTAATAAGGAAAACTATAATTATTATAAACATATAACATAAATTATTCGGGCACATTTTGCAAAACAAAATCTAATATTACGAGTATATCAACTTTTTCTTTGATTTTTTTAGTCAGGTGTTTGTGCTGGCCCGTTTTATTACCATTTTTACCCGACTGCGCAACGCAAAGGATGATATTGTCTTTATCAGCCTATGTACATAATAAACGTAAACGCTATCACACTCACAGCCCCACACTAAGTTCGATGACATGTGTCGTGGGTGCCGGAGACATTCACATCACACACACAATCACACCAGAACCTGAAACACAAATTTTCCATGGGGAGAAAACTAGTGTTACCGCCGGGAATCGAACCCGATACGCATAGAAGGCGGACGCCTACCCAACTAAGCCAACGGGCAGTTTAAACTGTATTATCACTGAAAAGGTATTTTAAAATATTTTTTAGAATCATATTATATTAAACATTTTAGATACATACTTTTAAATATTTACTGTACTGACTACACTTAACCGCAAGCTTAAAAGTACTCATACAACATCAAAACATTCTAGACTACATTCTAGACTAAACAAAACATAAAAGGCCTTTGATAAAAGAGTGACGTAATAGTTCCTTTTGCTCTGTTTCAGAGAAACCCACAGTAATCCATCCTGTTGCTTTGAAGTACGATAACCATTGTAATTTGTAACGAAGGAATATGTAAATAAAATGTCACGGGAGGGTCTCGTGTTGCCTGTGTGCTCATAATCTATAAATCTTTTAATATAGGTACTCCAGGTGCTCCTGTAAACGGTGCGTCCGTCCCTCAATCACCTACAAGGGTGACAATCATAGCCTCGGAGTGATGAAGATGAAGCTACTTAACCATTTGTGGTCCGCTTGCCAGAGCCGCGACCACAAAGTCAGAAAGTCGGATAGTCCTATACATGATTTCTTTTTACACCTCTACAACGTGACCTTGGCAGCTGAGCCACTTAACGACTTGTGGTCCGCTTGCCAGAGCCGCGACCACAAAGTCAGAAAGTCGGAAAGTCCTATAAATTATTTCTTTTCACACCTCTACATCGCGACCTTGGCAGATGCGCGTGGCTATTATTTTCTTTAATATTACTATATCTATTATGGATCGAGCAAAGCGAGATTTCTAAGTTTGAGAGTTTGAGTTAAGACTTGGTTGGTTCAGCACCTTATCAGTCTATCTGTCAGAGTAATTTAGCGTTTAAGCCATACAAGGGAATCATAATCTCCAGAGAATATGTAAAGCTCAAGCCATTTACGGCCCAAACCCAAAAATGGCGATTAAAATGATAT